>OX422208.1:616204597-618872097 GCA_949130495.1 Sambucus nigra
CCATTTATATATATATTTGTGTGTATATTTATGTGTGTATGTGTGTATATATATATATATATATATATGTGCGTATGTGTGTGCGTGTGTGGGGAGTGGGGCAGGGTGGGGGTAGGGGGTGGGGCTGGGTGGGGCAAGGTGGGGGCAGGGCGGGGTGTGTGCTTGTGTATATGTATGTGTATGTGTGTGTATATGTGTGTGTGGTGGTGTGTGGTGGGGGAGGGGGTGGTGGAGGGGGGCAGGGGGTGGGGTGGGGTATGTGTGTGTGTGTGTGGTGGTGTGTGGTGGGGGAGGGGGTGGTGGAGGGGGGAGGGGTGGTGGAGGGGGGCAGGGGGTGGGGTGGGGTGGGGTGTGTGTGTGTGTGTGTGTGGTGTGTGGTGGGTGAGGGGGTGGTGGAGGGGGGCAGGGGGTGGGGTGGGGTGTGTGTGTGTGTGCGCGCGTAGGTGCGTAGGTGTGCGTGTGTGTGTGGAGGGGGGAGGGGGGCAGGGGGTGGGGGTGGGGCACCCATTTAATAACTCTTTAAATATTTGGAAAAAATATAATATTACAAAATTGAAACGAAATGGTATTGACAAAACTTACACATACGTTATGTACTGTGCTCTTACGTTGAAAATTATTAGATAGAAAAAGAAAAATATAAATTGAGATAACCTTAGAATCTAATTAGGCTAAAAATATAATGGCATCAACTAACATATATACACAACACTAAAAGTAGATATCAATTTTATAAATAATTGATAATAGTTGGATAATAATTGGATAATAAACATCGAGAGGGGGTGGGGGTGGTGGGAGGAGGGGGCAGGGAGTGGGGCACCCATTTAATAAATCTTTAAATATTTGGAAAAAACATAATATTACAAAATTGAAACGAAATGGTATTGACGGAACTTACACATACGTTATGTACTGTGCTCTTACGTTGAAAATTATTAGATAGAAAAAGAAAAATATAAATTGAGATAACCTTAGAATCTAATTAGGCTAAAAATATAATGGCATCAACTAACATATATACACAACACTAAAAGTAGACATCAATTTTATAAATAATTGATAATAGTTGGATAATAATTGGATAATAAACATCGGGAGGGGGTGGGGGGTGGCGGGGGGAGGGGGCAGGGGGTGGGAGTGGGGATGGGGCACCCATTTAATAACTCTTTAAATATTTGGAAAAACACAATATTACAAAATTGAAACGAAATGGTATTGACGGAACTTACACATACGTTATGTACTGTGCTCTTGCGTTGAAAATTATTCGATAGAAAAAGAAAAATATAAATTGAGATAACCTTAGAATCTAATTAGGCTA
Organism: Sambucus nigra; assembly: GCA_949130495.1. Classification (NCBI taxonomy): domain Eukaryota; kingdom Viridiplantae; phylum Streptophyta; class Magnoliopsida; order Dipsacales; family Adoxaceae; genus Sambucus; species Sambucus nigra. The sequence goes on from OX422208.1 coordinate 616,205,922, forward strand.
AAAATATAATGGCATCAACTAACATATATACACAACACTAAAAGTAGACATCAATTTTATAAATAATTGATAATAGTTGGATAATAATTGGATAATAAACATCGGGAGGGGGTGGGGGTGGGGGTGGGTGGGGTTTTGAATATTATTTACATTTATTTTTTGGATATTATATACATTCAAAATAAATAATTGATAATAGTTGGATAATAATTGGATAATAATTGATATTTTCATTCAAAATAAATATTTCATTCAAAAATATTGGATAATAATTGATATTTTCATTTGAATTGATAATAATTTTATTCATGAAATTAATTCAATTAGGTAAAACCCTAGATAATTTTTTAACAGAATTTGATAATATTATATAAAGTTTAGTAAATTCACAAAATGTTGCCAATTGTATGTTTTTAGGAATATCATTAGTTAGAATCCATATACACGCATGTTGTTAGAAAGTCTTAAATTTAATTCTCACTTTAATTTGTAGAATCTCTGTACTTGGTTGGATTTATCCCTTTATGATAATGAAATTTATGCTACAATTATAATTATCTCATGTCATAATTTTATTGATAAACAATATATGTAGTTGTCACGGTCGTGGTGGGGGGAGGGGGTGGGGGTGGGGTGGGTAGGGGTGGGGTGTGTGTGTGTGTGTGTGCGCGTAGGTGCGTAGGTGTGCGTGTGTGTGTGGTGGGGGGAGGGGGGAAGGGGGTGGGGGTGGGGGTGGGGGTGGGGCACCCATTTAATAACTTTTAAAATATTTGAAAAAAACATAATATTACAAAATTGAAACGAAATGGTATTGACGGAACTTACACATACGTTATAATATAGACGGAACATTTTTTTATATGTACTATTAATTCAATTAATTCAATTAGGTAAAACGAAATGTGTACTATTAACATTTTTTTTTATCTGTACTAATAACATTTTTTTTACAGCAAAAATGTCTCCTTCAGATGTTAAGGCGAAGATGATGATGCTCTTTATGATGATGTCGTCTGGGTTCGGTGGTAGCGGAGGCGACGAGGGCTCCTCCGCCCCTAGGCTCCCCAAATATGGAAAATTTGGGATTACCGTCGAAAACAAGTCGGAGCTATTAGCGAGATCCCTCGAGCTGCTAAAGACGGTCATCGGCCCGGGGTTTATGAGTTGGAAGGAGGTGCCATATGAGCTCAAGTTAGCTGTTTGTGCGGCACTACAGGTAATATTTCAATTTCAATTTCAATTTCAATTTCAATTTCAATTTCATATTTATATTTATATTTATATTTATATTTATATTTATATTTATATTTATATTTATATTTATATTTATATTTATATTTATATTTATATTTATATTTATATTTATATTTATATTTATATTTATTCGCAACTAACATTGTATTTGTTGGACAGTGTAACAACCCAAGACTTTCGGAACAGTAATTATTTTATTTTGGGAGAAATAAATAATATTTTATTAGAGAATAATTAAAATTGGAGATTGATGTCAAAATTTAGAGTTGTTAGAAAGTGTGTCGAATGGAAATTCTGAGAGTACCATCGTTTCCGAAAGGGTCGAGAAAGTCGAAATGACTGTACTTAGGGTCTATTTGGGTTCCGAAATAAATTAGGACCGTTTGATTCGAATTAAAGTCACCGAGTCATTTAAAGTGTGTATTATCATTTAAAGATGTGTACATTGGGAGACTCCCCTAAAAGAAATTTTGGAGTCATATTGACTAATTTGAGGAATACCGATTAGAGACTTTGGTATTTTCCTAAGTGGGGAAACCTACTTTTATTTGAGGTTTGTTTGGTGATGATAACAACTTCACGACTTGTAGATGAGGTTGACTTAGAGGTGCCGGATCTTAGGATCCAATCCCATTTGGGATAACTTTAATGGTTCATAAAATAAATTGAACCGTATAATGGATGGAGAATTATAGATGCTATTTGATGTGCATATGATATAGAAATATCTTTATTGATGATTGATTTGGGGGATATCTCACACAATGAGAAATGCTAATTGAGGTGCAATAGGATATAAAAGATCCTTAACTTAATAGAATTGAAAGACAATTCATATTAGAAGCGACATAAGAGCTTCAAGCGAGAATTAGTATAGCACATACTAAGCGGGATTAATGTGTGAGGAGGAGCGTTAGTATATCTTGAGAGAAATATACTAAACAAATGATGTTAATCAAATTACGCCTAAGAGCGTATAATGAAAATGTATATGATGTTTCAGGTATACCTTATATAATGGTATATCTTTATTATGTGGGATGTATGTATACCTTATATTATGGTGTATATACATGTTAAGCATACCCCCTCCTTGCTATCATTGGGAAGTTTCGTGCGTAGAGGGTGAGCATTCTGACTAGAAAAGCAGAATGTGAATATTCCCCAGGTCATAGTCGTCCCTTGTGGTCAGCAAATGACATTTATATATATATTTATTTATTTTGGGGGTGAGAGGGCGGGGATATGTGTCGCTCTCACTTGCCGGTTAGGAACTATGACCGCTTCCCGGACGTTGTGTGCGTGAGTAGATCACGAGGTGGGTGTAGTTGAACCCACCAGGTGGCCCCAGTTTGCTACGTATATGGGCTGGTGGAAGATGATATCATGTGAGCCTGTGTCCTTCGAGTTATAGATCGGTTGGATGGTTATTATTACTTGTGCTTGTACTTTGGGTGTCAAGGGCATAATGGACCTCAACGACCTACATTGCCAGGATTAGTGTATCGGGGGGGTTCCTTATATGGATTTTGCCTCGGCGAGACATCCCACGCACGAGCTGCAGTGTAATGTTGGAACTTGGGGATAAGTTTAGTCCTTAATTCTCATAATTATATATATATATATATATATATATATATATATATATATATATATATATATATATATATATATATATATATATATATCACCTATCCCGACAATCGACAGTGCCAGGAGTAATGTAACGGGAGGGTTCCTTGTTTGGATTTCGCTTCGGCGAGACGTCCCACGCATGAAACACCGTGTACTGTTGAGAATTGGGAATATTAATTAATTAAAATTGGACAATAATCATTTGGGTTACATGCATCTTGCATTGAGGGAATAATGAGCCCCGAGGATCGATACGGTCAGGAGTAGTGTAACGGGGGGGTTCCTTGTTTGGATTTCGCCTCGGCGAGACGTCCCACGCATGAAACGTAGTACCGTGTTGAGAATCGGGAGGAGTTTAGTCCTTAATTCTTGATGCTAATAACTCATCTATAATAATTATATATATGGTTTCATGCCTTATATGGGCATCACTAGAATAATAATTCTAGTAATTGAGATTTGATGGTGTATGTTGATGATGTGGACATGATTGGATCATGTAACTTTATATGTTCAACAAATGAACATTATAAAGATAACTATAACTATTACATTAAAGATAATGTATATAACTTAAAGTATAGAAATAAATGTATAATTGGGAGATAGGTTAGATGGTTTCACTTAAATACTTTATTTGGGTTTAAGTTAGAATCCTCTTACCTAATTAGAATCGGTTATCCTTTTGGAGACACGTGCATACGCTTAGTGCGCGCTTTAGATGAGAGGTGAGTTGAATTTTTGTGGAGTGTTCGATTCCAACTAAATCATGTAATAATGCATTTATAATTATTATGCATTTTAATACACTTGCTATAAACTGTTTTTCAAACTCGGGTTCTGACCCGTTTATATTTTCCTCCTCCATGTATATATATTGTACTACTTCAGGTGTCCCTCCTCAAGGATGCCTTTGATATTCCTCCATTCAGGATTTGTGGAGCTGTGGCAATAGCGGACTGTTGCGGAACTTTGCTTTAGTCGATTCCTATCTATTGTACATCTAGATTAGGATTCAGTTGTATTGAGTTAGTATTCAAGTGTTGTAGATTAACACTTTCATATTTTATTTACCAGATTATTGTATTGTCTGTTACCCGACAGCATATTCGGGTATTTCATTGTTGAGATTTTATTGTACAATGTATTGTACTCTTTCATATTTGGAGCATGCACAGTTCACTCATCATAGTTAGATGTATATTGTTGGTTATGTGCATTATTGGTTTTGTTGTTGTTGTTTTAAAATAAAAGTTTTAAATTTTTGGCAATTCGCACTAAATGATTGTTGGTAGTTAGCCTTATATTATAGTGCTTAGTTGTTGATGTTGAGACTGTACCATCTGAGATACCTGATTTATGTAGTATAGGGCTGGCCACCCGTTATTATTTGGAGCGGGTTGTCACAGGTGGTATCAGAGCATCAGGTTCTAGTGTCTTTAGGATCTGTGTGCGGTACTACGATCTTCCGTAAGAGTTCTTGATTTAGAGCCTTATTGTTATGACGATTATATTCATACGTCCATATCTTTCTGTGATTCGAAAATATTTGAAAGGCGTTCTGATACAATTGTTCTTATTTCAGATGCCACCGAAGGGAAGTCGTTCAGTCAGGGCAAATAAAGGGCGACCCCAAATGCCTCAAAGGAACATGACTACGGATGATGTCGCCAATATAGTGGCACACGCAGTAACTGATGCCGTTTCTACGATGGCTCAGCAATCTACCGCTCGAGCAGCCCCACCCCATTTAGGATTGTCTTTATGGGAGAGAGTGAAGGAAGATTTTAGTAAGGGGCATCCTCCCGAGTTTGCAGGGGGAGTTGATGCAATGGCTGCAAGTCAATGGAAAACTAGTATGCAGAGGCATCTTCGTATGGTTGAGTGTAGTGAGGTACAGAAACAATTTTTAGTCACCTTTAGGTTATCGGGTGCAGCTCTTCGATGGTGGGAGTCTGTCACCACATCTGAACAGAGAGATACTCTACCTATAAAAGAATTTTGGGAACTTTTTGATCGAAGGTATTTGCTTTCCCCTACTCAGGATATGGGGATTATTTTTTAGGGAAATAGGACGGTGGCGGAATATGAAGAAGATTTTTCTCTATGGACGAGATTAATACCTAATGAGGTAAATACGGAAGAGAAACGTATATCGAAATCCGTTCGAGGTTTAGATTGGAAAATCCAAATACATTTGTTAGAAAGTCTTAAGATAATGACTTTTGTTGAGGTTGTGAATGCGGAAATATTAAAGTGTCATGAATATCGTTTTCGTTATCAAAAGAGTAAGAACTTTGGAGGTTCGAGTTCATCAAGTAAATTTGGCAAAGAGAGTGCAAGTAATGTGAGTGGGCAGAAAGGATTTGTGGGTAAGTGTTTCTTTTGTAAAGAAATAGGTCATAAAAAGAGAGATTGTCCTAAAAGAGGTAAAGGACCACAATTTGATGAAATTTTGGAAGTTCAACCCCTACAGCAGATTCGAGGTCGCTTTAGACCGGGGGACTATGTTTGGGAGCCCATTGATGAGGATGGGCAATCGGACTAGAGATGGATGTTGTAAGAAATTTTTCCTTTATTAATAGGATTATTACTATATGAAATTTTAGAACATCGTATGGGAGATATATATGGATTGGGTAGTGCTATAGCCATTTTTTTGTTTATGTATGGTATGTAATGACCCTAAAGGGGAATTTTGAGCAAGAAAAGCTCTTATTCTATTATTTTGTAAAAGGATTGGTAATTTTGCAAGGTGCTCATAAAGAGCTTTAAACCTTGTGGTAAATGTAAGAATGGTTATGGTGGTGAGTAGTAATGATAAAAGCTACTTCTTTTTATATAGTCATGATAGACTATTATAATTGTTGTATTCCAGGTATGGATTTGCCTTATAAAAAGGCTATATATTAAAATGATATGAGATGTTGTTTATGTTTGAAAGTTATGTTGTGGATTGATGGGACGCAGGTAAAATTTTAGCTTATGAGTATGATAATATTTATGAGCTACGTGTTATATAGATGATGATTTATAAAGACCTTGTGTTGGACATAAGGCATTTTATATTATATTATAATATATAAACCGTTTTCAAAATAAATTAGTTTTTCAAATAAAACTTTTATTGGCCTTCGGGCCCTTTCAAACTAAAATTTTTCACTAAAATATTTTTAAACTCTAGTCCGGATTTAACAAACTCTCAGTCCCCGACGTCGCCGCACAGTAATGTATTAGGAGGGTTCCTTGTTTGGATTTCGCTTTTGCGAGACGTCCCCCGCACGAAAGTGGCGATTGTCAGGAATTGAGAGGAGTTATTTCTTTGGACCATTCAAATTTTTGTTCTATTAAAATTTTAGTATTACTTATTGTTGGAATTGTGAAACTTTCGAGGCAAATAAAGCCTCATTATGATTGCTTTGAGCACAAAGCTCAATTCTAAAGGGTGTATGGGCGCCCTTGTTGTGGAAATTGGTTTTATTTAATGCATAATTGACTTAAAAATAAAATAAATTAAATAAATTCGTCGTGGGAGGTTAGAAGTTTGGAAATAAGATTAGTTGATGGGTAGATTAGAAATAGTTGAGCTTTGGGAGAATTAGGCTTAGCTAAATTTCGAGGACGAAATTTTTGTAAGTGGGGAAGTTTGTAACAACCCAAGACTTTCGGAACAGTAATTATTTTATTTTGGGAGAAATAAATAATATTATATTGGAGAATAATTAAAATTGGAAATTGAGGTCAAAATTTAGAGTTGTTAGAAAGTGTGTCAATTGGAAATTATGAGGGTACCATCGTTTCCGAAAGGGTCGAAAAAGTCGAAATGACTGTACTTGGGGTCTATTTGGGTTCCAAAATAAATTAGGACCGTTTGACTCGAATTAAAGTCACCGAGTCATTTAAAGTGTGTATTATCATTTAAAGATGTGTACATTGGGAGACAATGCTTAAAAAGCCTACGGGAGATTTATTCTCCAAAGAGATAAAGAGAAATAGAAAGAAAGAAAGAGAGAAAGAAAGAAGAAGAGAAATAAGAAGAAAAGGAAGGAGAAAAGAGGGAGAAAGAGGATTTTCCGGCGGATTCAGACCCTACGAACCCGAGGCAAGTGATTAAACTTGCTAAATAATTGTTGTGTACATTTATTTCATGATTTGTGGATTGATATTTTGGGTTTTCGGTTAAATTTGTCAAAACCTAACTTTTGGGTATAATCTTAGATTTAATAGGTAGATCTTTGATTTGATGATAGAAACTAGTTTATATGAATTCTAGGATGATTATTGAGGTTACATTTATGATTGGGTTGAAGAGAAATGGAGAGAAAACCATAAAAATGATTTTTGGGTATTTTGGCTTACTTAAAAAGTAGCCATTTTCGAGGTTCAGCAGGGCCAAATCGATTCGGCCCCCTAGCCGAATCGATTCGAAAATATGCAGATGCCCAGGTCTGAGTGACCGAATCGATTCGGACTCCAGCCGAATCGATTCGACCTGAGACAGAGTCCTAGGTCTGATGACCCGAATCGATTCGCCTTCCTGGCCGAATTGATTCGGAATAGGCCCGAATCGATTCGGAAACAGGGATTTTGAGGGATTGTTTTTCTGTAAAGAATTTCATCCCGTTTTATTCGAGTTTATCGATTGGGGATCTCTATAGGAGATATTTGGAGCATGTTTTGGAGACTTTTAGCGAGTTTCCCCTAAAAGAAATTTTGGAGTCATATTGACTAATTTGAGGAATACCGATTAGAGACTTTGGTATTTTCCTAAGTGGGGAAACCTACTTTTATTTGAGGTTTGTTTGGTGATGATAACAACTTCACGACTTGTAGATGAGGTTGACTTAGAGGTGCCGGATCTTAGGATCCAATCCCATTTGGGATAACTTTAATGGTTCATAAAATAAATTGAACCCTATAATGGATGGAGAATTATAGATGCTATTTGATGTGTATATGATATAGAAATATCCTTATTGATGATTGATTTGGGGGATATCTCACACAATGAGAAATGTTAATTGAGGTGCAATAGGATATAGAAGATCCTTAACTTAATAGAATTGAAAGACAATTCATATTAGAAGCGACATGAGAGCTTCAAGCGAGAATTAGTATAGCACATACTAAGCGGGATTAATGTGTGAGGAGGAGCATTAGTATATCTTGAGAGAAATATACTAAACAAATGATGTTAATCAAATTACGCCTATGAGCGTATAATGAAAATGTATATGATGTTTCAGGTATACCTTATATAATTGTATATCTTTATTATGTGGGATGTATGTATACCTTATATTATGGTGTATATACATGTTAAGCATACCCCCTCCTTGCTATCATTGGGAAGTTTCATACGTAGAGGGTGAGCATTCTGACTAGAAAAGCAGAATGTGGATATTCCCAGGTCATAGTCGTCCCTTGTGGTCAGCAAATGACATTTATATATATATATTTATTTATTTTGGGGGTGAGAGGGCGGGGGTATGTGTCGCTCTCACTTGCCGGTTAGGAACTATGACCGCTTCTCGGACGTTGTGTGCATGAGTAGATCACGAGGTGGGTGTCGTTGAACCCCACCAGGTGGCCCCAGTTTGCTACGTAAATGGGCTGCTGGAAGATGATAGCATGTGAGCCTGCGTCCTTCGAGTTATAGCTCGGTTGGATGGTTATTATTACTTGTGCTTGTACTTTGGGTGTCAAGAGCATAATGGACCTCAACGACCTACATTGCCAGGATTAGTGTATCGGGGGGTTCCTTGTTTGGATTTCGCCTCGGCGAGACGTCCCACGCATGAACCGCAGTGTAATGTTGGAACTTGGGGATAAGTTTAGTCCTTAATGCTCATAATTATATATATATATATATATATATATATATATATATATCACCTATCCCGATAATCGGCAGTGCCAGGAGTAGTGTAACGGGGGAGTTCCTTGTTTGGATTTCGCTTCGGCGAGATGTCCTACCCATGAAACGCCGTGTACTGTTGAGAATTGGGAATATTAATTAATTAAAATTGGACAATAATCATTTGGGTTACATGCATCTTGCATTGAGGTAATAATTAGCCCCGAGGATCGATACGGTCAGGAGTAGTGTAATGGGGGGGTTCCTTGTTTGGATTTCGCCTCGGCGAGACGTCCCACGCATGAAACGCAGTACCGTGTTGAGAATAGGGAGGAGTTTAGTCCTTAACTATTGATGCTAATAACTCATCTATAATAATTATATATATGGTTTCATGCCTTATATGGGCATTACTAGAATAATAATTCTAGTAATTGAGATTTGATGGTGTATGTTGATGATGTGGACATGATTGGATCATGTAACTTTATATGTTCAACAAATGAACATTATAAAGATAACTATAACTATTACATTAAAGATAATGTATATAACTTAAAGTATAGAAATAAATGTAGAATTGGGAGATAGGTTAGATGGTTTCACTTAAATACTTTATTTGGGTTTAAGTTAGAATCCTCTTACCTAATTAAAATCGGCTATCCTTTTGGAGACACGTGCATACGCTTAGTGCGCGCTTTAGATAAGAGGTGAGTTGAATTTTTTTGGAGTGTTCGATTCCAACTAAATCATGTAATAATGCATTTATAATATTATTATGCATTTTAATACACTTGCTATAAACTGTTTTTCAAACTCGGGTTCTGACCCGTTTATATTTTCCTCCTCCATGTATATATATTGTACTACTTCAGGTGTCCCTCCGCAAGGACGCCTTTGATATTCCTCCATTCAAGATTTGTGGAGCTGTGGCAATAGCGGACTGTTGCGGTACTTTGCTTTAGTCGATTCCTATCTATTGTACATCTAGATTAGGATTCAGTTGTATTGAGTTAGTATTCAAGTGTTGTAGATTAACACTTTCATATTTTATTTATCAGATTATTGTATTGTCTGTTACCCGACAACATATTCGGGTATTTCATTGTTGAGATTTTATTGTACAATGTATTGTACTCTTTCATATTTGGAGCATGCACAGTTCACTCATCATAGTTAGATGTATATTGTTGGTTATGTTCATTATTGGTTTTGTTGTTATTGTTTTAAAATAAAAGTTTTAATTTTTTGGCAATTTGCACTAAATGATTGTGGGTAGTTAGCCTTATATTACAGTTCTTAGTTGTTGATGTTGAGACTGTACCATCTGAGATACCTGATTTATGTAGTATAGGGCTGGCCACCCGTTATTATTTGGAGCGGGTTGTCACAGACAGGAACAGTTCAACTTGGATCCAAAGCTACGCGATTTCGTCTTGGAGCAATTGAGGGAGCAACACAAGACGTGGAAGAAAAATATGCGGACACGGTACTTTGGAAAAACACGAGAGTCCATTTTACAATGGCGCGGATCCGTCCCGCCCAAGGAGCCGATCTTATTGGCACAATGGCAAAAGTTCATTGACAATGAGATGGAGGATCGACAATTGGCATCTCGCCAATCGGGGAGGGAAAATCGGGCTAAAAAGACGGACGTGCACTACTCCGGCCGGACCTCTTATGCTGAGGTGGAGCATAGGATGCAGGTAAGATTTAATTTATCTATAACTAAAGAAATATATTATTGGATATTATTTTACTTTGCGGGGCCGATACTAATTTTACTTTACTTTATTTTATTTCAGGGGGTAGGGAGTGGGCCAGGGGGTAAGCCACATAGGCTCGATACTTATGTGGCTCTTCGGACGAAGAAGGGGAAGGACAAGGAGGTGTCCCCGAGCGTCGCGGCCATGATTGTAAGTAATCCGACAGTTTAATTATTGTTAATTACGTTATAATTTTTTAGTTTACTTATTTTACTAATCATGTGCTTTTTGTCATTTCAGGCAAAGCTTAAGGAAGTGCATGAGTCGCAGTATGATGCCAACAAGGCATCTTTGTCCACAGACGCACTCAGCCAAGTGCTTGGCTCTGATCGCAAGGGGAGGACAAAGGGAGTGAGCTCGCGGGTGGCCAAATCTAGGATCATCGGATTGGAGACGAGCGACACCGGGTTGGCTCGAACGGTGGATTCACACAACGCGAAGCTGTCCCATTTGGAGGCGACGGTCCAAGATATGTACGCATTCATGAAGCGTACGTTGGGTGGAGACCGTAAAGGGAAAGGGAAAGGGAAGGAGAAGGAGAAGGCGTTGGAGGAGGAGGTGCGGGAGGACGAGGCGCAGGATGACGAGGATTTGGACCTCACTGCTTCATCACCGACACGTTCGTACTTTGACGATCCACTTCCCTATTTGACGCCCTCCAATAGACCATTATCGATAATTGGTTGGCCGAGCGTGTTCATATTGGACGTATTTGATGGCCAGCGGATAGGGCGGGGGTTGAGGGACCCGAATATCGTCGAGGGTGGAATAGTCCATGGACGTGTGCTTCAAGAGATGGAGTCCAGGGTGCTCGTCACGCATGTCATACCCGGGAAGGATAACTCCCTATTGTGGTTGCGCGAACAATGCGGCACGATGTATATTAGTGGGTGCGTCAATTAGTATGTCGTGTGGCCTACTCACCTCCTCAGTTTTATCCAAGACATGTAGTAACATTATTTTTAAGTTTGTCCATTTTAATTATATTTGGATTACATCGTCATGTATATTATTTTTACTTTGAATATTTGGATTATATCGTCATGAATATATATTTGCATTATCTTTAGTTTGTGTTGGATATATGATGTTTGGAACAGGTACAACGTTGCTATAACATGTACAAATATACTGCTGGGCAGTGGCGGTGGCCATACTGCCCAGCAGATTTTTTTTTAAATTCTGCCCTGAATTGTCACAGTCATTGTCCGTGACAATTTTGTCACGGATGTGTCACGGTCATTGACCGTGACAATTCTAGGCAAGAGGGGTCACGGCTTTGTCACGGTTTATAACCGTGACAAACGTGTCACGGTCATTGACCTTGACACGATAGTGACACAAAATGCGAGTTTTGTGTTAAGGTCAATGACCGTGACACGACCGTGACAAAAAAAGTTGTCTCGCCTCGAAATGTCACGGTCATTGACCTTGACAAGTTGGATTTTTCAAGGTCAATGACCTTGACAAATGGGCAGATTTGGTGTAGTGGGAGGAGTTAGATCGTGTCAGTGTGAGCTCTTTTTTGTTGTATTACACAAGTAACCCCTATATTTGAATTAAAGTAAATTTTTAGGAGTAAAAAGAGGGGGGAAAGTATGTTTTAGTGGGTTAAAATTGTAAAAACAATATAGAGTATATAATGAGGTGTAGTGTGTTGTAGATCTTATAGTGTGAATTATGATCTCACCCTCCATTTTATGCCTTGGTGTCTAAATCCTCACCTCTATTAATGTTGCCAACTTATGGAATAGTAAAATTATTCTACTCCTTATTATATAGATATATATATTTATATACTAGGGTATGCTCGTGCCTAAAGGCACGACGTTAATTTTCAAAAGAGCACACATCCAATAGGACCATACGTCGTATTTAATTCGCAATAGATAAGCAATTTTATAAATAACTTAGGTTACGAACCTATTAATTTAAAAAAAATGGATAAAATTTCCTTCATTTGTTTATAGAGTATTCTCCCTCTTTTAAGAATAAAAATATAAACTATATTATTCAGTATGAGTTTATCGAATTCAATTCGATCGCTTGGATGATGTGGTACATTGACAATACAATTTTTTTTTGTTGGAGATTCTTGATGAGTTTGGATGATATGGTTCATTGTTTAAGATGATAAAATTAACCTCATTCTTGATGAGTTTGGACATTGTGACAACTTTTTTTATTCAACTATATTCATTTTTAGTTGTAGATTCTACTTGAAATATAAATAGCCATTTGGTGAAATTCTTTTTGACAGGTGTAGAGATCATTTTGTTAATATATTTGATTAGAGTAAATGTATAACCAATTTTTGGATAGTTGTCAATTATAACAAACGGGATTTCATACAAATGGTTTCTGTGACAACCCGCCTAATAAAATACCGGGCGATCACTCCTATATCAAATTAAAATAAGAGTCTCATATGGTTCATTCTTAGCCTCACTGTCGAAAACCAATTTAATTATTAATATCCTATTAGGCTGGCGTCAAAATTTTAATTAACTAATCTTTTTAAGCAAACCATTCAAATAAAATAATTACAACAGTTTATATGCAATAACTGAAATGAAATAAAGTAACCGAACACTCGGTACAAAATAGTACAACCAAATCGAATGCCTCGCTAAAAGGCGGTAAAAGAATAAATGATTACAGTTGGGCCATCAACCCGAATATTTCTACAATACCCCCTATCTAGATCTCAATGATAGAAGCGTCTACTATAAACCTGCTTGCATCCACAACTGCTGCAGCAAACGTCTGACTCGAAGGAATCATCATCTAGGCGTCCTTGTGTCTGGACACACAAACACACACACACACACACACACAAATATATATATATATATATATATATATATATATATATATATATATATATATATATATATATATATATATATATATATATAGAAAGAGAGGGAAAAGTACAAAAATGTTTTAAAATATATATATGTATATATATTTTGAAATATATATTTTTAAAATATGATATTTCTCATATTTACACTGTATCGCTCTCACATGAGATACACCTCACCCCTCTTTTAATAGTGTACCACTATCGCATACCTTTTAAACAACCTAGTTAAGCTACCCTGCCTAACTATTGTATTTACCCATCGTCTTATAATCCTCATAAATTCGAGTACTAAGGACTAAGCTTTTCCCCATTCCCAACATTACGTTACGTTCGTGCGTGGGGTGTCTCACGAAACAAAATCCAAACAACGAACCCCCCGATACACTACTACGTGACAACGTTCATCGTCGGGATCCATTTGGCCCTCAGTACATACCACATCTTATAACATACCGTATATATATATATATTTAGTTCTCATTAGAACATATGATCCATATTCATATAAATCTGGATATAAATCTACCGGAAGGAGTATATTAATTTATTCATTATTTTCCCTTTTATACAAGGTTACATTATATGATATGTCATCTCATATATAAACAATATACTATACGCAACAAGTATAATAATCAATTCACCGAGCTATAATATCGTTAGCTTAGTCATTCTCATCTGCTAAGCAACAGTGGAACATCACAAGTATACATATATGCTATTCTCAGTACATATATACATATATAGCACCCATAGGCTAAGCTGCGGTGCACAGATAGTCTTCTATCAAATCCAAGTACATCACGTACATAAGGACCACGCGTTCTGAATCACTTAGGAACCGTATCAGTACAAATCACACATATTGGAGGCGAATATAGTTCGCATACCTATGGGTCACGCACGTACCTATGCTCCTATAGCTCTCAGACTTATCGATTCACAAATAAGTCCGTCACAGTCCTATGTTCTTTAGGTACCAAATCTAAATCCCCCGAAGGCACACAAGATAAGATTGTCCTCTTTCGAAAGCCGACCTCCCGTGATAGAAAGTACGGTAGGTATGTCATACACAAAATGAACAATAATATAGGTACACATTCCACCTATATAAATATAACATCAGTGAGGTATTCACACAACCATATAATAATGATAGGTATTCATCTCACCTATACAAATAATAACAACGAGTATTCCTCTCACCTTTATGTAATCCCCATAGGTATCCATTTAACCCATATATATGATAACATCAGGGCATACTCACAACCCATATAATAAAGCTCATACGTAGTATATTTATATCTCGAATATCCTACGCATTTATCGATTATGACCAATCCTCAATATATTATTTTGGAACTTTTCTCACCGCACGATGATAATACCAATAGCATCGATATATTTATTCGTCTCATATTATGTATATACTTTAACGACATCGTATATATAATCTATATCACTTCTCAATATTTTACGGCTATAATTTTCAAACTCTTATAGCGATAGCCAATAACCTCGAATGCACCCATTTGTAATATTATGAGTATTCATACACTTAAAATACTAAATCCACAAGTATTCTCTTACTTAAAATATAACTCGCAACTTTCTCACTTTTAATGATTATAATATAAACCCGAATATACCAATTCGTAATAATTAAATAAGTATACTAACTATTTAATTTAATTTCCATAGGTACCGCATCACCTATAATAATAATAATAATAATAATAATAATAATAATAATAATAATAATAATAATAATAATAATAATAATAATAATAATAATAATAATAATAATAATAATAATAATAATAATAATAATTGTCAATAAAGACATATCGGGTAATAGCTTGAACCTCTTTAGCCCATGTATTAAATTTCATCCTACTTGAATTCTAGAATTTACTCAATTGTACTTGGCCCATAGTTATTCTCTATGCATAAGTATATAAACACACATGCCGAAGACTTTTCTCGAATGTTATCCATCCTAAACAATCATTTAAAAATATAGCCCGGATTTATTTCTACGAACCCAAGGTTTTTATTTTTCCTTAAGTAATTTAGAAGTCCAAAAACTTTATTTAGGAACCCCTAATATTTATCTCCAAACAATTCAACCTTTGTTTTTCCAATTTCCGGTTTGATTTCCGAGCTAACGATTTCAACCTCGGAATTGATTCCTTAGAAAATCACAACTAATTGAAAAAAAATCAGAAAAATACGCAGTCAGCGCCCACGCGATCGTATCAAAAAGATCTAGAGCTTTCATGTTTTGACCATGAGCTTAATCAATTCGTTTTCTGACCGAATCGACCCCTCAATCTGCTACATTAGTATTCACTATCTTCTCCAAACTACAAATCTCCATTAATGCACCTCCAAGCTTTTTTTCTTCTGTCCCATCATCATCCAACCTCAACCAACAATATATTCACAAATAAAATGGTTCTAATCATCCTAGAACCAATAATCAACAACTAATTTCAATTCATTCTTAAGTTTCTCAAATTGAATATTTACTGGGTTTTACTCGTTCAAACTTCCGAAACCCCCGTTTTGATTCACGAAAACCCAACCCAAAAATATTTATAGTTTTTTTACACACCAACTATAATATGAGAAATAAACACACTAAATCATAAAAGCAAGTTAAACACTTGCCTCGTGGATAAAATTCGATGACCCCGAATCGAATCCCGCGGAGCTTGGCCGGAAATCCCCCTTTTTTCCTTCCTCTCTTCTCTTCTTCCTTCTTCTCTTCCTTCTATCTTCTCTTTCTCTCTCTTAGGGAAGATTTGGGGAAGAAATGAGGTCTCTCCTCTTATTAAACCCGAAATTGGGTGTATAACCCATTGTAAAATGACTCGTGTACTCAATTGTGAGTCCCTACTAGTCCAAAATTTCTCGTGACCTAAACATTACCCCCCGGATACTCTATTTTGACTATCTCGGACATTTCGAACCCAAACGCGCACTCAAAATCTCCATCCGAGTCACTTTAACTAAAATTCACTATCTATACCTAACACATTCCAATACGCGTGCTTTCCAATTAAAATATTTTCCTTTGTCGCTCTACCCAACTGTGACATGTAATAAAAATAATTAACTCATATACTTAGTCCCGTAAGAAAATATAATCCATGTAAGTATTAATCCGACACTCGAAAACAAATATTTACTATTCACTTTATAATTTTAAATTTATTTAATTTTACTCATAAATTCTAGAATTACTATTCATAGTAATTCCTCAAATTACCAAATTACGCCCATAGTGTAATTTAAATATCTTTAAAAGTACGGGGTATTACATACTTCCACCCTTACAACATAATTTTGTCCTCGAAATTTAGATATAGCCTGCACCACTACTCTAGGATCGCTATATACACTACATCCTAGTACCCCAAAGTCAAAAGGTATTAACACAATGGTCTCCCACCATATTCCACCTATCTCAAGGAATATGCTCGAACGCACTCGCTTAACCGAATCTCTATATGTTACAACGCTACCTCAGTCGTAGGGTTGACTCTAACGTCATATCGCACCTAGTGCTTCTTTAAGTGCATATAAAGAAAATGAGCCTATAATCGTTGCTCTAACTTATTGGTCCCATCGGAGATCCGTTACTCCAAGCATTCACTCATTTTTATCAAGACATATAATTTCCTTCAAAAAGGAAACTACACTAGCATTCGACTATTCCCGCCAGTCTTCTCGCTTATCTTAAGTGTGCTAACTCTTTGCATAAATATAATTGGATCATTGTGTACTTCCCACAACGTTCCATCCAATCCATTTCAAATCGATTTATAACAACCTTGCAGCATAATCGATAGCCTTATATACCACGTCCCTACTATTTTGGGCGATATATAACACATGGGTACCCTTAACCCGAATAATTCAAAATTCAATTCTTCGGATACATGGAAATTCAATCCTTCTTAATGTTAACCCATCAATCTTCTTGTGGTTAACTCACAACAATCTTCATATATCAGCGCCAATAATCTTACCGGCCTTACTTCGTGGTAGTCCAAAGATCAAGGTGTTTTCATCACACGTAATATGAGTACTATCCTAACTATATCCCTAGTGCCCAAGACCTTTCTTGACTTTCTACATTTGCTCGGTTTCATGTGTGGGACGTCTCGCAAAGTGAAATCCAAATAAGGAACCCTCCCATTACACTACTCCCTCGCATCGTCGATCATCGAGATATAACGGCCCAAGGGGAACCAACGGGACGTTCTAAATCCTCCCTCGTCATCTTACTAACGTACTTCTACCACTATATCTTTCACAACCCCGCCCCAAATTAATAGTAAGGAACGAGTGTCTTGACATGCCACTAAGGCAACATATATTCTGACATAATTGTTTCCTTAAATAAGTGCAATGAAAATAAAATCACATGGTTATGAATCGTAAAATACGAAAAATAAAGGAATTACGTCATCAGAGCTTTCTAAAGGAAACTTCATTTGTATTAAAAGTAATGATTAATTACAACTTTAAGACAAACTTTAAAAACATATTACAAGGGAGTCAGACATGCTCCAAATGATAAAAGAAACATAATAACAAAAGGAGCTCTAAAAGCTTAATCTTCAACACAACCGTTTTTAGTTCCCTCCTCGAACCTACTTATTTCCTGAAAAATGATTATTTATACAACATCAGCTAAAATTCGAGTGAGAATTAATCTCCAGACAGTCCACGATTTTTTATAAAAATTGGTACCTATTCAATTTCTAACAGAAGGCATATACATATATGGACAAGAATTTGCAATAAAATATATAAAGTAAACTGGCAGCATATGTTTTCAGAATAATCAGTTCAATACAGAACAGATAAAACAATTTGAGCAATACGTCAATTATTCAATTTATTTTGATGGCCATGTACGCTCTAATACCCAGATAAATATATATTGTTACCAAATGTTTCCACCCGGCAACAACACAAACAGAAAATCATGATATCTGAAACAACGCCTTATTTAGGGCACACCAGCAATAAACCAGTTGGGAAGGTACCACCCAAATATTTCCACCCGGTAGTCAAGGCCAAAATAGTAAGAGAGTTTTCGTAAGCCGAATCAATAATTTCAAAATTCAAATTGGATGTATATATCGAGAGATATACACATATAACAAACGACGGAATCATCGGTATCAGATGTATTTTGAGGAGAAAACATTTCACAAAATAGATATAGGTTTCACAATATCATATGATCAAAATATGCAAGGAATGTCACGGAGTACTCACATAGAATAGAAGTACAAAGTTACAGATGCCGAGTCTTGGATCACTCGTTAATTCTTAAGACGAAACTTTTTCTTAAACTTTCTCGTATTTTCTCTCACTGTTTTTCTCTGATCTTTGGAATGAATTTCGTGTAATAACGAATCCTAAGGACTTATTTATAGTTTCCCAAAGTTATTTGGGTGTAGACACGTGCCTCGATGACTAAGCGTCCAATTTGGTGAGTCAGTGTGTCGCGTAACGGAGTTGTCTTGCAGTCTCAATTCACCTGATGTCGACACGTGTTATAACTTTATCTAATTGCATGACATGTGTTTTGCCCCTTCATTTAAAGGCGACACGTGTACGGTGGTGGTATCAAAACCAAACACGAGGTGTAAAGTTATTAAGGGTATAAGGGTCATTTTACACATGAAGGGTATTTTAGTAATTTTACACCATACATTTTTAGTATTTCTAAGAGGACCTTAAAAATATTTTATTTACACAATGGTCCTTTTTTATTTTCATTTTTGTCCTTGAAACTTTCTTTATTTAAAAATCAAGTCCCTAAAGTTTCATAAATTTATAATTTCTACCCCAAAACTTATCATTTAGCTTAGGATATGCCATAAGACTTTGATTTAATCCATTTTGATGAAGAAGGAGGTTATTTCAAAGTGTTTAAGTCGCCAAACAAGCCTACCCTTCAACCAATCAAAATATTACACATGGTGTAGTAATAGGACAAAATATAACTTAAAGGATGGACAAATTTTGCCCTTATTTCGTAATTTCGACATAACTTCTTGCTCGGACCTTTGTTTAACACGCCGTTTGTTGTGTTACAAACCTAATTCATATGTATAAAACTTTATTATTTTGACCTCAAGTCAGTTGTTATATTACAATAGTCAAAACAAATTTTTAACCTGAACATTCCTACCAAAAACTTCAAAATTTTATATTTGTATTAATTTGACATTTCATGATTTCTGAAAGTAGGTTTAAACTAATAAAATAAATTAACATTATCCATAATAACACATTGTCCATATATCATATATAAAACATTTAAAACAAGCTATATATGAACATATAAAATTGGGGTCATTACATCCTACCCTCTTTATAAAAAGTTTGGTCCCCAAACTTTACATACATTAATTTTAAAACAAGTATGGATAGCGCTCCTTTATTTCATCTTCCCATTACCATGTTTCTTATTCAACAGTATGATTACGCCATAATACCTTGACCAGTGGAATTTCCTTGGTTCGTAATATTTGATCTTTATGGTCCAAAATTTCTACTTGATGCTCAATGTTTGACAAATCTTCTCTCATTTGAAGAGGTTCGTGACTTAGGATATGCGCTGGATTTGGGACATATTTCTTCGTCAATGACACATGAAACAAATTATGAACACTAGAGAGTTCAGGAGGTAAGGCTATTCTATACGCGACAACTCCTATCCTTTCAAGGATTTCAAAAGGTCCTATATATCTTGGACTCAATTTCCCTTTCTTCCCGAATCGGATTACTCCCTTTGCTGGTGATACTCGCAAGAACACATAATATCCTCTTTGGAATTCGAACTCTCATCGACGATTGTCAACATAACTCTTTTGACGACTTTGAGCTATTCGAAGTCGGTCTTGTATCAATTTCACTTTCTCTATTGTGATCTGGATCAATTTTGGTCCTAATAATTTTCTTTCTCCAACTTCTAGCCAACATGCAGGGGAACGACACCTTCTACCATAGAGTTCCTCATACGGATCCATTTGAATACTTGCTTGATAACTACTATTATATGCAAATTCCATTAAGGGTAAATGATCATCGCAATTCCCTTTAAGATCAAGTACACATGCCCTAAGAATATCCTCTAAGGTTTGAATGGTTCTCTCAGATTTTCCATCTGTTTGAGGATGAAAAGTGATCCTGAAATTCAATTGTGTGCCCATGTCTTCTTGTAGGCTTTTCCAAAAGTGAGACACAAATCTAGGGTCACGATCAGAAATAATTAAAATTGGGGTTCCATGAAGCCTAATAATTTCCCACACGTACAACTTGGCTAATTTTTCTAAAGAATGGGTAATCTTAATGGCAAGAAAATGAGCAGATTTAGTTAACCTATCAATAATTACCCAAATAGAATCATTAACTTTTGAACTCCTTGGTAAACCTGTCACAAAATCTATAGTGATATGTCCCCACTTCCACTCAGGGATAGGTAGGGGTTGTAGTAATCCTGATGGTTTTTGATGTTCACCTTTTACTTGTTGACAAACCAAACACTAAGATACAAATTCCTCTATCTCCCTTTTCAAGTTATTCCACCAAAATACTTCTCTAAGATCTCTATACATTTTTGTACATCCGGGATGAAATGTGAATCTCGAGTAATGACTTTCCTTCAAAATTTGCCTCTTTAGTTAGGCATCATCTAGCACACACACACTGTTTTCGAACCTCAATATATCATCTCGTATCCCAATTCAATCATCTTCCCTTTAATAACTTCTTCTCTAATCTTCTTTAGTCGCGGGTCATTTATTTGTGCAATTTTGATCATTTCCATCAACATGGGTCGTACTTGTAAATTTGCAATTATTCCTCCTTTACTATAAATACATACATCTATTTCCACACTTGTCAAATCCTTCAACAGTGCTTCCTGGATTGTAATAAGACACGCTAAATTTGGTGTAGACTTCCTACTTAAAGCATCAACTACTATATTAGCTTTCCCCGGGTGATAATGAATATTCAAATCATAATTCTTCATTAATTCTAACCACCTCCTTTGTCTCATGTTCAATTATATTTGGGTAAAAATATATTTCAAACTCTTATGATCGGTATAAATATCACAAGTCTCACCATACAAATAATGTCTCCAAATCTTAAGAGCAAAAATTACAGCTGCTAATTTTAGGTCATGGGTTGGATAATTCTTCTCATGGGCTTTCAATTGTTTCGAGGCATAAGCTACTACTTTTCCATTTTGCATTAGCACACATCCCAAACCATTTTTAGAAGCATCACTATAAATCACAAACCCCCCTGTCTCGAAAGGAATAGTTAAAATTGGGGCAGTTATTAATCGATTTTTAAGTTCATGAAAACTATTCTCAACTTCCTCAGACCAATCATATTTCACCTTCTTTTGGGTTAACCTAGATAGAGTTTTGGCAATACTAGAATATCCTTCAACAAATCTTCGATAATATCATGCTAATCCAAGAAAACTACGAATCTCCATCACATTAGTTGGTCTAGGCCAATCCAGTATAGCTTTGATCTTTTGAGGGTCAACCGACACTCCCTCCTTGGAAATGACATGTCCTAGAAAAGAGACGCTAGGCAACCAAAACTCAAACTTCTTTAATTTTGCATATAATTTCTCCTTCCTAAGGATTTGTAATACCATCTCTAAATGCTTTTCATGTTCTTCAATACTTTTGGAATAAATAAGGATGTCATCAATGAAAACAACGACACATTGATCCAAATACTTCCTAAACACCCTATTCATCATATCCATAAAAGAGACTGGTGCGTTAGTTAGTCCAAATGGCATCACAAGAAATTCATAGTGAAGATAGCTAGTACGAAAAGCTGATTTCAAAATATCATCCTCCTTAATCTTCAATTGGTGATAGCCTGACCTAAGGTCAATCTTTGAAAATATTTGCGCACCTTGAAGTTGTTAAAACAAATCATCTATACGAGGTAATGGGGTATTTATTCTTAATGGTCACCTTATTTAGTTCACGATAAACTATACATAACCTCATCGTACCATCCTTATTTTTAACAAATAACACTAGAGCACCCCAAGGGGATACACTTGGTCTAATAAAATCCTTGTCTAACAAATCTTGTAATTGAACTTTTAATTTCCTGAATTCTAAAGTTGCAATACGATAAGGTGGTTTTGAGATTAATATAGTTCCAGGAATAAGGTCAATCGTAAACTCTATTTCCCAAGTAGGAGGAAGGCTGGGTAAATCATCTGGGAAAACATTTGGAAAATGTTTAGCTATAGGAATATCTTCTAAAATAGGCTCTTTTGTGTGCAAATCTAACATTCGCAAGGAATCCTTGACACCCCTTCTTAAGAAAACTACAATCCTGCATTACAAAAATAATACAAATGGGAGATAGGATGCCTGTTCCTTCAAAACTAAATTTTGGTTGGTTAGGAATTTGGAAAGTAACTCTCTTTTCAAAACAATCTACCTTAACATGATACGATGCTAACCAATCCATCCCAAAAATGACTTCAAATTATTTTATGTCTAAAAATATCAAATCAACAAATAGTTTATGACTACTAACATCTATAGGGCAAGACCTATATACTAAGGTTCCCATCAATAACTCACTCGAAGGAGTATAAACGTGCATGCTATGATTCAAGGGTTTGGGCTTATTAGGAAAGCACACAGAAATAAATGAATGGGTAGAACCAGGATCTATTAAAACTTGAAAAGATTGTGCATATATAGAAAGTGTACCTGACCCTATTGCATTAGAAGCTTGGGTATCAGAAAGTGAAAAAACTCTTCCTTGTCTGCCTTGGTCCTTCTTTTCACCTAAAGGCTGTATCGGAATCCTTACTGGGGTTGGACAGTCTTTTATCTGATGTCCCTTCTGTCCACATCTAAAATAAGCTCATGTATCCTTGTAACAAGGCCGTCCTTCATACATCTTCCCACATTGCTGACATATCTTGTTATTATACCGTTTGTCATCCCTATCTCCCTCAACATTGGATGTATTCCTAAAATTGCTTTTATTATTTGTGTTCTTCCCTATTTGTTCCTCAAACTTCCTCTTACCATATCTAATTTTATTGTACTCCTCGCCATCCCTCTCAGCTATCGTCACCCTAGCAACGACGTCACTATATGATGTCAACTTCAGGATGGAAATTCGACTACGAATACTCAGCCTTAATCCACATTCAAACTTTTGTCTTTTAAAACATCAGTTATCATAACATAAGGTGCAAATCGGGATAACTCGATAAACTTGACCTCGTATTGACTAACCGTCATATTCCCTTGCACTAGACTCATGAACTCAGCTTCCATTTCATCCTTCACCGTTTCAGGGAAATATTTCTCATAAAAGATCACCAAGAAGTCCTTCTAACCTATACAAGTATTTCTCTCCTCATGTATTCTCTTAGTCATTCTCCACCAATGTTCAGCTTCACCCTCTAACATAAATGTTTCAAATGAAACCCTTATTCATCGGTACACTTAAGAACATCGAGCATATTTTCCATCTGCATCACCCAACTTTCTTCTTCAGTGGGGTTAGGAGTACCTTTAAAAGAAGGCGGGTTCAACTTCTTGAAATGCACAATGGTACATCTAGTTGGTTCCAGATTCCTTGGTGCTCCATTATTCATCTGATGCTCCATAATCTTTGTTAGACTCTCAATCGCCTTGTTTGCACCTTCCAATACTTCCATACTTAAACCACTTGTTTCACAACTGATTTTGGCTTGCTCATTTTCTACACTCATGGCCAAACATAAGACGTATTATACTAACTCAAGATTGCAATTTAGAACAACAATTATATGTATACTATTAGACATATGGAGGGTTATCACATAAGTCGGATATTTAATCCTATATACTATGTATGGAGACTTAAAGTCCATAACGTTCGAAACAGACAGTAGTCTACGGGTTCATAATCTATGCTCTGATACCACCTCTTTCATGACCCCGCCCCAAATTAGTAGTAAGGAATGAGTGTCTTGACATGCCACTAAGGCAACATATATTCTGACATAATTGTTTCCTTAAATAAGTGCAACGGAAATAAAATCACATGGTTATGAATCATAAAATACCGAAAGTAAAGGAATTACGTCATCAGAGCTTTCTAAAGGAAACTTCATTTGTATTAAAAGTAACGATTAATTACAACTTTAAGACAAACTTTTAAAACATATTACAAGGGAGCCAGACATGGTCTAAATGATAAAAGAAACATAATAACAAAGGAGCTCTAAAAGCTGAATCTTCAGCACAGCCCTTTTTAGTTCCCTCCGCGAACCTACTTATTTCCTGAAAAATGATTATTTATACAACATCAGATAAAAGCCGAGTGAGAATTAATCTCCAGACAATCCATAGTTTTTCAGAAAAATTAATATCTATTCAGTTTCCAACATAAGGCATATACATATATGGACAAGAATTTGCAGTAAAATATATAAAGTAAACTAGCAGCATATGTTTTCAGAATAATCAGTTCAGAACAGAACATATAAAACAATTTGAGCAATATGTCAATTATCCAATTTATTTTGATGGCCATGTACGCTCTAATACCCAGATAAACAGATAGTGTTACCAAATGTTTCCATCCGGCAACAACACAGACAGAAAATCATGATATCTGAAACAACGCCTTATTTACGGCACACTAGTGATAAACCATCTAGGAAGGTACCACCCAAATATTTCCACCCGGTAGTCAAGGCTAACATAGTAAGAGAGTTTCCATAGGCCGAATTAATAATTTTAGAATTCAAATCAGATGTATATATCGAGAGAGATATACATATAACAAACGACGGAATCACCGGTATCAGATGTATTTTGACGAGAAGACATTTCACAAAATAAATATAGGTTTCATAATATCATATGATCAAAATACGCAAGGAATGTCACAGATTACTCACTTAGAATAGAAGTACGAAGTTACAAATGCCGAGTCTTGGATTACTCGTTAATTCTTAAGACGAAACTTCTTCTTAAACTTTCCCGTATTTTCTCTCATTGTTTCTCTCTGATCTTTGGAATGAATTTCGTGTAATAACTAATCCTAAGGCCTTATTTATAGTTTTCCAAAGTTATTTGGGTGTTGATACGTGCCCCAATGACTAAGTGTCCAATTTGGTGAGTCAGCGTGTCGCGTGTTGCGTAACGGAGCTGTCTTGCAGTCTCAATTCACCCGATGCCGACACGTGTTATAACTTTATCTAATTGTATTACATGTGTTTTTCCCCTTCATTTAAAGGCGACACATGTATAATGGACGTGTCAAAACCAAGCACGAGGTGTGAAGTTATTAAGGGTGTAAGGTTCATTTTACACATGAAGGGTATTTTAGTAATTTTACACCATACATTTTTAATATTTCTTAGAGGTCCTTGAAAATATTTTATTTAGGAAATGGTCCTTTTTATATTTTCATTTTTATCCTTGAAACTTTCTTTATTTAAAAATTAAGTCCCTAAAGTTTCATAAATTTATAATTTCTACCCCAAAACTTATCATTTAGCTTAGGATATGCCATAAGACTTTGATTTAATCCATTTTGATGAAGAAGGAGGTTACTTAAAAGTGTTTAAGTCGTCCAAACAAGCCTCCCCTTCAACCAATCAAAATATTACACATGGTGTAGTAATAGGACAAAATACAACTTAAAGGATGGATAGATTTTCCCTTATTTCGTAATTTCGGCATAACATCTTGCTCGGACCTCTTTTAACTCACCGTTTGTTGTGTTACAAACCTAATTCATATATCCACAACTTTATATTTTTTATGTCAAGTCAATTGTTATATTATAATAGTCAAAAGAAGTTTCCAACCTGAACATTCCTACAGAAAACTTTAAAATTTTATGTTTGTATTAATTTGACATTTCATGATTTCTGAAGGTAGGTTTAAACTAATAAAATAAATTAACATTATCCATAATAACACATTGTCCATATATCATATGTAAAACATTTAAAAAAAGCTATATATGAACATATAAAAGTGGGATCATTACAATATCCTTCAATCTTGTCCAAATGGAAAGTTCAACTAATTAGGGCACCCACTCTCTGCAAAAGAATTTTGTACATCATACCCAAAACGTATTTCCTCTAAATTTTCCTTCTATTCAAATCCTGGATATAAGTCTCAAATCGATTTCCTTCACCTTACCTTACCCACATACTTGCGGTAAGAGAATAATTTCAGTGCTTCTCCGTAGCACTTATATCTCAATATAATTATACAGTCGTCAGACGACTCTCAGTCTATAGAGTGTTTTCTCTACACTAGGTGACTTATCATCAAAACCAACATCCCTGTATTTTATAACATCTCTCCACTCTCGATGTCATTAACGTTCGTGCGTGGAGCGTCTCGCAAGCAAAATCCAAACAAAGAACCCATCCTATACACTACTACTTAACTTTGTCGGTCGTGGAGGTCCGCTAGTTCAAATATGCCACTGGGATAATCCCATCTCTCTTATCGACAAAAGTGTGGTCAGAACTCCTATTTCTGTCAAGGATCCATACCACAAGCGCTTGCATTAACTCTAAGTCCTTAGCGCAAACAACAATGAGCTTAATCTCACAGCTCAATAATAAATACTACATGCCTTAAATTATATCTATAAGGTCCCCATTCACTAAAATCATGGTAATAAAACATCTCCTCATCGAAGTTCCATCTAAACATATAATAAAGGCGAGCTCATCTAGAATTTATCTCGCATTCCATTCTTTATTATATCCATATATATATATATATATATATATATATATATATATATATATATACAATATAATACACATCAAGTATATCCATACTTATATATCATACACTATATAAGTATTATAACCATCCCTCAGAGCTATAACTCATTGGATGCAGTCTCTCAATGCTATCATCTTCCAGGGAATTACTCACGTATCATCCTGGGTACCAGTGGTCGGACTATCACACCTACTTGGTAAAAATCAAATCACAATGTATGGGAAGCGACCATAGTTCCTCATCGGAAATGAGAACGAAATAGACCCACCACGTCTCACTCCTAATAAAAGATCACACGATATATAATGGACACTATGACCTGGGGACTATACGCTCCCTACTCTTCAAGTCAGGGGCCTCACCCAAATCGCATAACTTCCCATGATAGCACTAGAGGGGTATGTTTCATATAAATATACCAATCACACACATATATATTTTTAAACATATCGTATATATATATACACACACACACACAGTATAATCCGGCTAATGGTGCATTTCTGTCGTAACATTATCCCGATTTCCCGACTATAAAATTCGATTTTATTTTATAAGTATTAACTTACTTATAATATAATTACATATTAAGCTTATTATAACTAACTCGTATCCCAACTACATCCGAAATTCTTATTTGAATCCCAAGGGTCCGTTTTGTCTTAAGAACTCTTAAAAATCACCAATTCTCACAACTTTAATTTATTGCAGATTACACACCTTGCACTAAAACAACTACAACTCACTCTACAAAAGTTCAAATAACTAGTGAGTCTATCATTCCACTGAATAACCCTCTGTCTCCATTGTACCTCCCTTACTTCGATACTGAGTTCAATTAACCATGTCACTGTTTATTCACCGTCGGTCTCTAATAGATCTTTATGTGAATAACTTAGAAATTGCATTTTCTTCATTCCTACTAAATCAAAGGAACTCGCAGTCAAAACCATTCGTAAGATTCATTTATGAGAAAAACATTATGCTCCCGTAAATATGGTGACCATCGTTCCCACCATTTCAACATTTCTCCTACAAGTGAATTTTTTTTCCCTCAAATTTTCACATATGGGTATTTCCATACCCAACTATAAGCCAATGCTTTCGAGCCTTCTACTTACTTTGGATAAAGCTACACTGCTTACGCCTAGCTCAACTTCAACGTACGGTCCTCATCAAAGACCTTTCAAACTTTTTTTTTCCTAATTTAGCTTCACTGGGTAATTTAAGGTTTAACATCACTCTATACTCTAGCAGTACTTGATAATTATAACTACTATACTTTAGTAGTCGTTGCAGCAATCCATGACAATTCCACAAGGAAAGTGACCTCTACCGCGGTCCTTATTCCTAACATCAACTTATAGCTCTAACTAAGCCCCACCTCCTACTGCCCTCACAACGGCCTTCCATGATCGCCCTTCGTCGATCAGCACACGAATACCAAACGAGCGCGCAAAAGATTTATGATAATCTTACATAATGGCACGAGAATGAAATATCACAAGAGTATATAACCAATCCTAATCATAAGGCTCTATATCAAATCAGAAGCAATGCTGAAAGCGTAGTACATCGGCACAGATTTTTAAGGACGCTAGAACATGATGCTCTGATACCACCTATGATAACCCGCCTAATAAAATACCGGGGATCACTCCTCTATCAAATTAAAACAGGAGTCTCATATGGTTCATTCTCAGCATCACTGTCGAAAACCAATTTAATTACTAATATCCTATTAGGTTGGCGTCAAAATTTTAATTAACTAATCCTTTTAACCAAACCATTCAAATAAAATAATTACAACAATTTATATGCAATAACTGAAATGAAATAGAGTAACCGAACACTTGATACAATAAAGTACAACCAAATCGAATTCCGCACTAAAAGGCAATAAAAGAATAAATGAGTACAATTGGGCCATCAACCCAAATATTTCTACAATATCTCCTACCTAGATCTCAATGATAGAAGCGTCTACTATAAACCTGCTTGCATCCACAGTTGCAATAGAAAACGTCTGACTTGAAGGAATCATCATCCAGGCGTCCCTGTGTCTGGACACCTATATATATATATATATATATATATATATATATATATATATATATATATATATATATATAGCAAGAGAGGGAAAAGTAAAAAAACAGGTCAGAGTCCGAGTTTTGAAAACATTTTAGCAAGTGCATAAAATCTATATTTTTAAAATATGATATTTCTCATAATTAAACTGGTATCTCTCTCACATGAGATACATCTCACCCCTCTTCTAATAGTGCACCATTATCGCATACCTTTTGAACAACCTAGTTAACCTACCCTCCCTAACTAATGTATTTACCCATATTCTAATAATCCTCATGAATTCGAGTACTAAGGACTAAACTTCTCCCCATTCCCAATATTACGTTACGTTCGTGCGTGGGGTGTCTCGCGAAATAAAATCCAAACAACGAACCCCCCGATACACTACTACGTGACAACGTTCATCGTCGGGATCCATTTGGCCCTCAGTATATACCACATCTTATAACATACCATATATATATATATTTAGTTCTCATTAGAACCTATGATCCATATTCATATAAATCTAGATATAAATCTACCGGAAGGAGTATATTAATTTATTCATTATTTTCCCTTTTATACAAGGTTACATTATATGATATGTCATCTCATATATAAACAATATACTATACGCAACAAGTATAATAATCAATTCACCGAGCTATAATATAGTTAGCTTAGTCATTCTCATCTGCTAAGCAACAGTGGAACATCACAAGTATACATATATGCTATTCTCAGTACATATATACATATATAGCACCCATAGGCTAAGCTGCGGTGCACAGATAGTCTTCTATCAAATCCAAGTACATCACGTACACAAGGACCACGCGTTCTGAATCAGTTAGGAACCGTATCAGTACAAATCACACATATTGGAGGCGAATATAGTTCGCATACCTATGGGTCACGCACGTACCTATGCTCCCATAGCTCTCAGACTTATCGATTCACAAATAAGTCCGTCACAGTCCTATGTTCTTTAGGTACCAAATCTAAATCCCCCCAAAGGCACACAAGATAAGACTGTCCTCTTTCGAAAGCCGACCTCCCGTGATAGCAAGTACGGTAGGTATGTCATACACAAAATAAACAATAATATAGGTACACATTCCACCTATATAAATATAGCATCAATGAAGTATTCACACAACCATATAATAACGATAGGTATTCGTCTCACCTATACAAATAATAACAACGAGTATTCGTCTCACCTATATGTAATCCCCATAGGTATCCATTCAACCCATATATATGATAACATCAGGGTATAGTCACAACCCATATAATAAAGCTCATACGTAGTATATTTATATCTCCAATATTCTACGCATTTATCGATTATGACAAATCCTCAATATATTATTTCCAAACTTTTCTCACCGCACGATGATAATACCAATAGCACCGATATTTTTATTCGTCTCATATTATATATATACTTTAACGACATCGTATATATAATCTATATCACTTCTCAATATTTTACGGCTATAATTTCCAAACTCTTATAGCGATAGCCAATAACCATGAATGTTCCCATTCGTAATTTTATGAGTATTCATTCACTTAAAATACTAAATCCACAAGTATTCTCTTACTTAAAATATAACTCGCAACTTACTCACTTTTAATGATTATAATATAAACCCGAATATAACAATTCTTAATAATTAAATACGTATACTAACTACTTAATTTAATTTCCATAGGTACCACATCACCTATAATAATAATAATAATAATAATAATAATAATAATAATAATAATAATAATAATAATAATAATAATAATAATAATAATAATAATAATAATAATAAGGGTCAATTATTAAATAGTCCCTACTATAAATATATATTTTTTTAAAAGGACACATATTTTTAGTTTAACCCATTTAATCCCTCAAGCACTCAATATCCTCTTATTTTTAGAGGTCCGCGCCAGCGGCACTCCCTCTCCAAAATATGTGGCAAAGGACTTTTTGAGGCAAAATAAAAAAGTTTGGACTAAATGGGTATTAAAAAATGTCCGAGGGACTATTTGGTATATGTCCCAAATAATAATAATAATAATTGTCAATAAAGACATACCAGGTAATAGCTTGAAACACTTTATCCTATATATTAAATTCCATCCTACTTGCATTCTTGAATTTACTCAAATGTACTTCGCCCATAGTTATTCTCTACGCATAACTATATAAACACACTTGCCGAAGACTTTTCTCGAATGTTATCCATACTAAACAATCATTTAAAAATATAGCCCGTATTTATTTCTACGAACCCAAGGTTTTTATTTTTCCTTAAGTAATTTAGAAGTCCAAAAACTTTATTTAGGAACCCCTAATATTTATCTCCAAACAATTCTAGCCCTTATTTTTCCAATATCCGGTTTGATTTTCGAGCTAACGATTTCAACCTCGGAATTGCTTCCTTAGAAACGTCATACCTAATTAAAAAAAATCATAAAAATACGCGGTCAGCGCCCACGCAACCGTATCAGAATGATCTAGAACTTTCATGTTTTGACCAAAAGCTTAATCAATTCGTTTCTTTGCCGAATCAACCCCGCAAGCTGCTATAGTACTATTCACTATCTTCTCCAAACTACAAATCTCCATTAATGCACCTCCAAGCTTTTTATCTTCGCTCCCATCATCATCAAACCTCAACCAACAATATATCCACACATAAAATGGTTCTAATCATCCTAGAACCAATAATCAATAAGTAATTTCAATTAATTCTTAAGTTTCTCAAATTGGATATTAACCGGGTTTTACTCGTTCAAACTTCCGAAACCCCCGTTTTGATTCACGAAAACCCAACCTAAAAATCTTTATAGTTTTTTTACACACCAACTTTAATATGAGAAATAAACACACTAATTTATAAAATCAAGTTAAACACTTGCCTCATGGATAAAATTCGACGACCCCGAGTTGAATCCCGCAGAGCTTGGCCGAAAATCCCCCTTTTTCCTTCCTCTCTTCTCTTCTTCCTTCTTCTATTCCTTCTCTCTTCTCCTTCTATCTCTTAGGGCATATTTGGGGAAGAAATGAGGGTTCTCCTCTTATTAAACCTGAATTTAGGTGTATACCCAATTGTAAAATGACTCGTGTACTTAATTGCAAGCCCTACTAGTCCAAAAACTTTTGGGATCTAAACACTACCCCCGGATGCTCTATTTTGACTATCTCGGCCATTCCAAACCCAACCGCACACTCCAAATCTCCATTCGAGACACTTAACTAAAATTCACTAATTAAACCCAACACATTCCAATACGCGTATTTTTCAATTAAAATATTTTTCTTTGTCGCTTTACCCAACTGTGACATGTAATAAAAATATTTCACTCATATACTTTGTCCCTTAAGAAAATATAATCCAAGTAAATATTAATTCGACACTCGAAAACTAATATTTACTATTCACTTTATAATTTTAAATTTATTTAATTTTACTCATAAATTCTAGAATTACTATTCACAGTAATTCCTCAAATTACCAATTACGTCATAAATTCCAGAATTACTATTCATAATAATTCCTCAAATTACCAAATTACGCCCACAGTGTAATTTAAATATATTTAAAAGTACGGGGTATTACATTTTCATCAAAGTAGACAAAAGTTCTTTAGTTCTGATGTATATACCAAAGCAAAGTTCCAGTTAATCAGGGTGTTTTGATAGGGGTATTATTGTCTATTATAAACTTCATCATTTAATCTATTAATAACTCAAACGGGGTTTGTAGACAAAAGAATATAGTTTCGATAAAAACACCCATAAATTAAGATATAGAATGCACGATACCCATCCTAGCTAGCAGCAATGAATGACTAATCACATCAACTGTGTGCAATAATATCTAAGAAATTCATGTTAACCAACAAATGTCCCAATTATTGCACATATTACTTGACACCAGTACAATGGGAAAAGCTTATTTTTCATCGAAAATGTATCATGTCCACATACGACTATATTAATATCCATCTTTAACAAAATAGAACTATACATCGAAAAAATTGTTAATATAATGCGAAACTTTAACTAAGCACTTATATCCGTTCCTACCAGTTGTAAAAGTATGGGAGTGTAATTTCAACAACTGCTTGATTATGAATGTTTCATCTTCCCTTCATCTGATGGGATTTACACTTGATCTTCTCTGTTGCACAACACAAGTCATCAACCAATAATCGTTGCTTTCTTGGTGGAGCGTACGTGAAATAAGTAGCATCCTAGGCGAAGTCATATCATTTATTAACTCGAATAATGTTGTTTTGTATAGTTCCCCTGCTAGTAAACTCTCTCTAAGGATCAATCCAGTTGTCATCAATAATGAATTTGATCTCATACATCCTAGGACAAAACCACAGCACCACTATCCAAACTATAGATTTCCTTAATTCAATGGGATCCACAATAGTTGATGACGGCTCCAGATCCATTTTAATTCGGTGATGCAAACCAATGAAGCTACCTGCCACCTCTACAGTCTCGCGTTCACCACAATACTGAACTTCAACCTCCTCCAATCCAAAAAGGCCATCTTCAGTAGCAAGCATTTCTGCATCTTTTCCTTCCCAATATGTTACTTCAACTGCGTTAGTTCCAATTCTTTCTGAAGCAGCATAACCTTGACAAGATTAACTTGAAATTGCACTTAAACCATCTAAATCTATTGACAAAATATATTAAGTTATATCAATCAAAAAATTAATATGCAATTTTTGTCGTTTGTGCATTATATAAAATACTTACAATACCACATAATTTTTGCCATGTGTGGGACCTCACCCAAAGAATGTCATGCTTTTGGCCTGTGATGCTTTTGGTGTGTTCCAGACCATGTACCACTTCATCGGCAGCCACACCGTATTGTGTAGCTGGGACATAGGATGGTATAAAGGAACCACATGTAACTTTCTCAACTTGATTTGGTGCTTCATCCAAACAAATATGCAACTATGCTTGTAGAGAAAATGCAAAAGCATGGAGCAATCGGGTGGCTTGTAAACACTTGTTGGTCATGGCAACAAAGTCTAATAGCCAAATTAAAAAAAAAGGCGCAGCATACAATATATGATTCTAAATTGGTAGATACTTAAAGTGAAATATAACCAAATTAAATGTAGTTAAACCATAACTCAAAAGGGTAAAACTAATTCCTCAAATCCCCAAACTCAAAAAGGGTATAAACTATAGCTCCAAAGGAATAGACATTAAAAGACTTCAACCCTCGGGCCTGCAAATGAACACTAAAAATAAACGTGTTAGAGAATAACTTTGAAAAATCACAGTGTATATGTTCATTTTACATTATTGATCATTAAAAATATATGTGTTAGAGAATACCTTTGAAAAATATCAAATCTTTCTGTTGCCCACTACAAATGATGTGCTGAAAATGTAGAAAATTCTAAAATATCTTTGTTCTGAGACTTGATAAATGCTTCAACTTGATCCTCCCTGGTACAACGGTTCATCTTGTCATGTTTCTTCTACTGGATCTGCTCAAAATTATCGTCTTTATCATTCCTGGATTCTTCAATGATTCAGATCTGATCTTTGAAATTTTTTTCTTTATAATCCATATCTTTTTTATTTTATTCAGGTTTAATTTAGTCCTCTGATGCACAATACGGTTCTCTTACGATGTTCTTCAAACCTTCTTATCTAGCGAACTGTACAATTCTTTAAGAGCTTTCGAATGCATTTTTTGTTTGGAAAATTTATCCTTGAACAACATCAGCGGCTGATTGTCTTCGGTCATTTGCTTCATCTGGCTCACCACCATTTCTAGGTAAGATTTCCCTCGAATTTCAGTTTGGATTTCCCTCATTGAACCTAAGACATACTGAAAAATTTCTATTTCAGAGTGCACTAAATACATACACATTGTTATCTCTAAGAAGCATCTGATAAGATAAATAGCGAAACAAAATAGATATAACATTGAAAAGCGCACCTCGTTCAATTCGGAAAGGAGAAGATGAATATCCAAATAATAACTGTAATATCAGATTTTGCAATACTTGTGCATTAATTGATGTCGAATCTTGGATATAAGAACCTGCGCAGCTGTCCAAACAAAGGTAATTGAAAGTTTTAAAAAGTAGATCTTTAAATAGGCCAGTAACACATAAAAAAATAAAGGAAAAGCAATCTTTATGGTTTGATCCAATTAATGATATCCATTAACATATTTAATTCACTTACCCATTATTATGTGCTTGAGACCAACATATGAGTAGTGGAATACATGTTCAATTAGAGCTCACCATCGTACAATCCTCAATTAGTATGCCATTATATGAAATTCCATATTAAGTAATAACAAAAATAATCATGTCAATATTATACTGAAGAGGACCTTTAATAATAAAGGAAAATGTAAACAACCCAACTCGAGAACAATCCTCTGTTTGAAAATTTCTACTTGTCCGGTGTCGTGCCCGAGTCAGAGTTGAATGTCCGTGACTTTATACACGAGAATTAAGAAAAATGAGCAATTGATTATATATTTTCTATAGTGAGAAATATCCAAATACCATAAATGCATGCTCAAGATTTACTAAATCACATACAAAAAATCTAAGCTATTTTTCTGCTTCAGTGATTTTCTAGCCCATCGCCATTATAAATGGAAAGAACTTTTTGTCCAGGTGAATCAACCAAATAGGGAATCTCAATATTATTGTACTCGAAGTTAAGAACTAAAAAGGAGATTCCAAAAAGAGTACACCTTAACAAAACCAAGTTCTTTTCATGCCAACATCACTTGAGATGAAATGTGTGTACTTTCGATCCTTTGATTTCTTTCTTCATAAATATACAAAAAAAATAGACAATGATAAGAAATACACAAAAAATATATTAAAAAAAATTCTAAATCTATGGAAGTTAGCATCAAAGTAGAGTTGAAAAAATGAGGTTACCTTAGGCATTTTTCGACTAAAAAACAACATAGTGCAACCTTTCTCCAATTTGACAGGAAAGGAAAATGACCCAACATCATGCTTTATTTTTCTTTTTGTCCTTATTGATCTCTTTGGACTCACCATGTATCAAACTTGAACATAGAAATCCATAACTCAAAAGTTTTAATTACTTAACATGAATTCAAATAATAAATAAATAAATAATGGAAATTATATGGACTGGTAAGGCTTAAGTTTCAAAGTGATTCTACTAATTTGAGGTAATAATTATCATAAGGTAGTAAAAGATACCCCATCTTGTAGTAGTCCTCGAAGTAACTGAAAATGTTATGCATCAGTAGTAACATTTAGTAAGAAACAATAAATAATTACCAACTATATATGAAAACTAGCTTGTAAGGACATTTTTGTCCATGAGCATTTTATATGTCGTACGCCGTTACACCGTTGAGAAAATTCAAGAATCATACGCTCATCAACGAAATCCGAATATCAAAGGCAGAAAAGGAATCAGGGAACAGACCGGACCGATCCGGCCCAGATAAAAGAACCGATCCGGTTCCTCCGGACCGATCCGCCTAAAGAGACCGGACCGATCCGCCTGCTGAGGTGAGGCCAGTGTACCCCGGATCCATAGCGAACCGATGAAGCTAAAACGCCGAACCGATCTGATGCCAACCGGATTGATCCGCCTTCAAAAAGGAACCGATCCGATGTCACCGGACCGATCCGCCTAAAGAGACCGGACCGATCCGACGAGGATAATTTCAAACAGATTGTGTTCAGATCATGTTCCGAATTTTAGGACTCAAGTTTTCCTATTTAATCCCACTACGGGAAGTGGTTTTTCTAAGACTTCTACACACGATTTTCAGAGTAGAGAAAGCCCCAAGTCTTCACCTATTGAGTACCAATACTCTAGGTATTTTGATTCACACAAAATCCATACATTTGTGAATCCTTTTGGTAACCCAGGAACGCAGTTTTGCAGTTCAACCCTTGTGGAGGAGACCATTCTTCTTCTCCATTGCTGCCCTACTGGAAAGGGATAATTCCAGCCGCGACTACAGAATCCGATACCTGAGGGTAATTCTTAGTCAACTTGTATTTTCATTGTAATCTGATTGTAAGCCGTTTTCTTACAAATTATAGTGAAAATAAATGGTTTTGCCCCTGTGGGGGATTTTTCCTCAATTATGTGTGTTTGAATAACTCTTGCATGATTTCATATTGTTTCAATCACACCTAGTTGTATGTTTAGGGTTTGTTTGGGTTAAAAGGTGTTTTAAATATAATTTGATCATTTCAACGCAAGCACACACGTTCTCAAATTGGTATCAGAGCAGGTTACGCTAATCTATCGCGTATTCCTTTTTCAGCAAATTTTTTCTAAGATATCAATTTTTTGAAAAATTTGATTTTTGAAAAAGTGCGTGTTCAAATGGAGAAGTCATATTATAAAATGCCTGTTTTTGACGGGACAAATTATGCTTATTGGAAAGCCCGTATGAGGTCGGCTTTAAAAGCCATTGATGAACGTGTCTGGATTTTGGTTGAACGAGGGTGGACTCCTCCCACCGTGACTGTTGATAATGTGACCAACATGAAACCTGACACTTCTTGGACTGATGAAGAATTTAAATGGTCATCTTTTAATTCTAAGGGTCTAAGTGCTATTTCTGGGTCTGTCACACCTGATGAGTTCAAACGAATAATGACGTGCACCACGTTAAAGGAGGCATGGGATGTTTTGCAACTTACCCATGAGGGTACGAACGCTGTTAAAGAGTCTAAATTACAAAATTTGGCCACCCAATTTGAGACTATCTCCATGTCTGAGTCCGAATGCTTTGATGAGTTTTTTGCACGCTTGTCGGACATTGTTAACACTAGTTTTAATTTGGGTGAGGTAATTGATAACACGCGTGTCGTTAAAAAGATTTTGAGATCTCTCCCAAAACGCTTTATTCCTAAAGTCACTCTTTTGAACTCTTTGGGAAATTTGAAATCACTTAAGTTGGAAGAACTTGTAGGAGATCTTCAAACCTATGAGATTGACATGTTTCCCAAAACCATTAAGTCTAAGGATAATGGGATTGCTTTAAAGACTCATTTTCAGAAAAAGAAAGAAAAAGTTTTTGAGTCCAAGTCTGAATGTGATTTTGACTTAGATGACCTGGCCCTGTTTGCAAAAAATTTCAAAAGAATTCTCAAATTCAAGAAAAGTGGAAATTTCGGTGATAAAAGGAATGTTGAGAAAAATATTTTTAAAAAGGAAAATGAGAAAGATTTAAAAGACCCTCCTAAGATAGACAGTGAGAGATGTTTTGAATGCGATTGTAAGGGTCATAGAGCGTTTGAGTGTGCCACCCGTCTGAATAGAGAAAAGGGTAAAACTGTCCTGAATACTACCCTTTGTGACGACAGTGAGGTCGAGTCGGTGGACTCGGGAGATGAGTCACCGCATGAGCGTAACTTCATCGCGTTCATGGAAAGTCATGTGAGTACCTCCAATGCTTCTCACGACGATGAGGATGCTACGTCACAAGGACACCTCGACAGTAAGAGCAATGAGAGTGAAGGGGAGGATGAGGCAAGTGAGAGCGAGTGTGATCTCCCACGTGCTTACGCCGAGTTATATTCTGAGTTTTTTGAAACCAAGAAGCGTAATAATGCTTTAGTCCTTAGGATCACCGCTTTAGAGAAGGATTTAAGATTGTTTGGAGAGAGAGAGAGTTGTGGTGAGAATGAGAGAAATAAAAAACTTGAGAAGATAAGATGTTTTGAGTGCGATGGGACAGGGCACAAGAAATTTGAGTGTCCCACTAGACTTAAGAGAGAGGGCAAGAAAGTTGATATGCCCACTTCTCTAAGTGAGGATGATAATGGTGATGATAGTTTGATCCAAAAAAGCCTTTAGAAAGTTGTTTATCGAGACCATGGAAATAAAAAGGTCTAATAGGATCATAGGTCTTCGGATTGGTGTGTTGAAGGGAGAGAATGATGAGCTTAAAAGGGAAAAAGGTGACTTGACCAACACGGTGTCTAGTCTGACGACACGTGTATCCCATCTCGAGGATGACCTCAAACAACCACGGGAGGTTCAAGTCACATTAGAGAATTCACCCGAGCCTATATCCACCATTGTGAGTGAGTCCCATGGGTGTCCGTCTAGGAATGTTCATCCCAAAATTGTTGATAAATTACTTCCTAGACCGGTTTATGTTTGCTCCCACTGCAAGAAGCGAGGACATCTTAGGGAATTTTGTTCTAAGTTGGGTTTTGTGCCATATCATGCCACTTCACACATTCATGCACATGCACCCACTCATGATATTTTTCCTGCTCATTTTGATAGAGAGTTTGCACATATTCGCGAGCAAGTGAAGTTTTTGATCAAGACTACACATGATTTAGTGGAGTTGGTTCAAAAGATGTCACCATCTTTAGAAAACTCCACCGTTACTCCCGGTTGAGATCTAGTCTTGATTGCTAGCATAGGTTGTTTATCATATTTTTTACCTATTGCTAGCATGTATCATTAGTTAGTTTTTCATTTTTTTTTTTTTAAAAATAATACAAAAAGATTTTCCTTTAAGAAAATTTTTGAGAAAAGCACAAAAAGATTTTATTTTGATAAATTTTTTTTTTGAAAAAGACCAAAAAGAT
The DNA here is from genome assembly GCA_949130495.1 of Sambucus nigra. NCBI lineage: Eukaryota > Viridiplantae > Streptophyta > Magnoliopsida > Dipsacales > Adoxaceae > Sambucus > Sambucus nigra. Next base: position 616,245,876 of record OX422208.1, read on the forward strand.
TTTTCTGTTTTTGCTCCTTTTTTGGATGAGCATTTAAGATAGCCAAGTCACAACTTCATTCCATATCTCCATGTGACTGTTTGATAGAGTTTTGAGAGGCTACATCATTTCATCCATGTGCTTTACATTGTATGGAGTCTTTGAGATGTAATTAGTGATATCTTCCTACATGTTTGACTCCTATATCCTTTATTGCACACATGAACGTCTATATTTGATTATTGCACTTGTCTATCTCATATTAGCTTGAGTGTTTCCATCTCAATTTTGTCTATACAATGTACAATATGCGATAAAACTTGACAAGATTGGAATGCATGTAAAAAACCGTTTTGGTGAGACTGTGTGTTTTTGTATAACGGGGAGGGGCTGCGAAAGGTAATCATCTATCCTTTGCGCAAAAGCCACCGTTAAAAAGGACCTAAAAAATGGAGGAATTTTAATATCCGAGGTCCAAAGAGGTTAAAAGAGCCCCGAAAAATTTATAGGCAATAAAAAGCTATACATGCCAAATATGGGCCACTTAGGTTTCACAATCAATTCTCCAAAGTTTGAGAATTTAGAATGCCTCTATTCAAAATAATATCTGAGGGAGTTTGGTTGGAGAATATAAACGGGTTTGCACTTCCTTGAAAGTCTTGAAAATGCATAAAATCATTTTGGACGATATTGGTGTGAAAATCATTTTGAGATTTCATTTGTTGATTTGATTGAGTTAATATCTTATATTGTCATTCTTTTACACCAAAGGAAGCATTTGAGTTCATTCGCTAGGAATATCCAATATTCATCGTGCACATATGTCATGTTTGTATGCATTAATTTTCCTATCGAATTTGATCACACCACTTCATTTACACTATCATCGACTTGGTTGCGTTGTGTTCATTCATGGTGTGGTTTTATCCTAGTGTCACCCCGCTAGTGCTTATTTGATTTGTTTCTCTCATTTGTCTATTTGGGGACATCATAAAAAAGGGGGAGAATGAATTATCTTATCATGGGGGAGATTTGAAATTTGAGTTTGCTCATAAATTGATATATATATGTGAAATTTGAGTTTGCTCATAAATTGATATATATATATGTTTATCTCATCATTTCAAACTTGATATGTCACTTGGTATTTTGCTTTATCTCATGTGTGTAGGTACTACATTGATGATCACTAAATTTCACACCCTTATGAGAAAAGATTTGAGATTCCTGAAGATTTGAAGATCAAATGATGCAGTCTTATTCACTTGTACTCTTTCAGTTTTGGGTTCATGGAAGGGTAGATTTGTATAGGCAATTTTTTATGATTGATAATTCAGATGTTTGTTTTTATGTATGTACCGGCATAGACATAGGGGGAGATTTGTAAGGACATTTTTGTCCATGAGCTTTTTATATGTCGTACGCCGTTACACCGTTGAGAAAATTCAAGAATCATACGCTCATCAACGGAATCCGAATATCAAAGGCAGAAAAGGAATCAGGGAACAGACCGGACCGATCCGGCCCAGATAAAAGAACCGATCCGGTTCCTCCGGACCGATCCGCCTAAAGAGACCGGACCGATCCGCCTGCTGAGGTGAGGCCAGTGTACCCCGGATCCATAGCGAACCGATGAAGCTAAAACGCTGAACCGGATTGATCCGCCTTCAAAAAGGAACCGATCCGATGTCACCGGACCGATCCGCCTAAAGATACCGGATCGATCCGACGAGGATAATTTCAAACAAATCATGTTCAGATCATGTTCCGAATTTTGGGGCTCAAGTTCTCCTATTTAATCCCACTACGGGAAGTGGTTTTTCTAAGACTTCTACACACGATTTTTAGAGTAGAGAAAGCCCCAAGTCTTCACCTATTGAGTACCAATACTCTAGGTATTTTGATTCACACAAAATCCATACATTTGTGAATCCTTTTGGTAACCCAGGAACGCAGTTTTGCAGTTCAACCCTTGTGGAGGAGACCGTTCTTCTTCTCCATTGCTGCCCTACTGGAAAGGGATAATTCCAGCCGCGACTACAGAATCCGATACCTGAGGGTAATTCTTAGTCAACTTGTATTTTCATTGTAATCCGATTGTAAGCCGTTTTCTTACAAATTATAGTGAAAATAAATGGTTTTGCCCCTGTGGGGGATTTTTCCTCAATTATGTGTGTTTGAATAACTCTTGCATGATTTCATATTGTTTCAATCACACCTAGTTGCATGTTTAGGGTTTGTTTGGGTTAAAAGGTGTTTTAAATATAATTTGATCATTTCAACGCAAGCACACACGTTCTCAAATTGGTATCAGAGCAGGTTACGCTAATATATCCCGTATTCCTTTTTCCGCAAATTTTTTCTAAGATATCAATTTTCTGAAAAAATTGATTTTTGAAAAAGTGCGTGTTCAAATGGAGAAGTCATATTATAAAATGCTTATTTTTGACGGGACAAATTATGCTTATTGGAAAGCCCGTATGAGGTCGGCTTTAAAAGCCATTGATGAATGTGTCTGGAGTTTGGTTGAACGAGGGTGGACTCCTCCCACCGTGACTGTTGATAATGTGACCAACATGAAACCTGACACTTCTTGGACTGATGAAGAAGAGCGTAAAGTGAAGGAGAGAAATGAGAAGACGGTTAGGTTTGGAAAAATGAGTGTAAGGGAGAGAATTCAACAAATACTATTATACCCTTGTTTTTGAATTTTGAAGAGAAGGGGAAAACAAAATAGAGTGTGTCATAAGAGGGGGAACTCAAATTGTTAAGGGGCAAAATAGGTATTGCAGGATAAAATTATATTGATGACATCATCTTTTAATATTATGACATACATAAGTTATATATATATATATATATATATATATATATATATATATATATATATATATATATATAGATAGAGAGATAGATAGATAGATAGATAGATAGAGAGAGAGAGAGAGTGATAAGTGTGCGTGCTATGTGTGTGTCTTCATAACAATATATATGTGTGTGTAGGTGTTATCAGTGTATGTTAGACTATGTAGATACATACATATAGGTATATATGAATGTGTATCTATTTGTGTATATGCGTGTGTCATGGCACAATGAAATAAACCGAGATGAAAAAAATGCATTATTATCTGAAATAACGTTAGTTACGTATCTATGTTGCCAAAAAAGAAAATTAGTATACTTTTAAAATCAAACGGGGAGTATATGTTGACACGATAAAATGCCACTTTTTTAAAATTGGAAAATTTATATCTTTTAAATTGTCGATAAAAAAAATGCACAGAACGTATCGTTGGAATCGTGTTACCAAGTTGAATTTTTTGATGTAAAAATATTTTTATTTCGACACTATGTTTTACAATATTATATTTGGGTCGTTGTGTCGATTAAAATCCTGAACTACGTTTAAACTATTATTTTATGACATTTTTCTAAAGAAAATTGTTCGAATATGTTATTAAAATTAGACGAAATTTTTTACTCGAATCGTATATGAGTTATATATGCATACGAGTTCATTACTCGAATAGCGACTATAGTGTAATTACGAAAAGCTACATGTTGAGTAAAATATTTATATTTAGATTATTCGTTGTAACATTTGAATTAAAAATTATAGTTAAATGTGACAAAGCACAACGAATCAGACAAGCTCACTATACTTAATACACTGATAGATTTTTCTACCTTTTCAATAATAAACTTTGCGTATTTGACATATTTCTATTGATATCACTATGTGATAGCTCTTATTTACTTTTAATATGTGCATGTTATAATACTGCCATACTCCATATTTTATCAAATGTCATTGATATTTGAATATGAAATGGATCAATTTAACCCCTCTCACCTATTAACTGATATCATGTCCCCTATTGATTCGGTTTAACCCGAAACCTTTGTGCAAATATCTATATTATGAGCATTAGTATTAACTAGGGTGTAGACTTACGTGTTATCCCACGAAACTTTCTGCTTGGACTAATGGTCTCAGATGATTGAGAGCCTTGATTATTACTACATACGTATGAGTACAACTTTTATTGTGTGCCTAGCTGGTTACTTCCCCCCAAAGGATTTTGGTTGATTATTATTTGGTTTTGCTGATGGCTTAATTGTTTCTATATATCCCCTTAGTGAGCTGATAAGTATGGGACTATCAGTGCAACAATCCTTGATTTTTTTTATGTGATCCTTAATGAGTTGGTAAGTATGGGGTTATCACTTCAAACTCCTTAATTTCTTTATATAATCCTTAAAGAGATGGTAAGTATAGGATTATCAGTTTAGACTACTTGATTTCTTTGATATTATTTGAAAAATATTTGCTTCCGCTTCATTTGATAAACATTGAATTCCATATACACTCCAAACTTTGTTCATATTTATACTTGTTATAGAACTAGTAGAACCTATTTAGAAATTTGTTGATTCGTTTCCTTCCAATTATTTTTCACATGTATCAATAGGCAATGACAAATACTCTGGGAATTATAGTGCAGTAGTTTGAGATATGAAGAGAAATCATAGAAGAATAATCTTTTGAACCACAATATAAGGCAATCTACCTCTATAAATTTTTAGTTAGCTTAGTGTGCATGTCTCAATTATTATTTAGCATTATTTCAAAATAACATTCACCCCCAAGAAGTCAGGGTGTGACAAGATGGTATTAGAGCCGAGCCTAAATTAGCCTATACAGGACATAAGTTATGATTATGATTAGGAAATTTACCTAAGTTATAAGGATAGTAAGTATGCAATTCTTAGACATTCATAAGGAATATTGATCTTCAAGTTACATGATGAATATATGGGATAGTAAGATATTGCTTAGAAAATTATTTTAAAGGGTAGAAGCATAGTTTCCAAGTTGATATGCTTATATGAATATGTGAAATATTTTGGAACTACAAGTTGAGAGATGTGATAAATTCAGATATTCAGATCCTATATATGAATAGAATCATTATGAGTTTTAGGATTATCAAAGGGTGATTAATGATTTAGAATCATACTAAGAAAATTATCTTATGAAGGGATTGTATACAATATACTCCTCAGGTCTTTACATAAATGTCACACCCCGCAAAATCCGACAGACGGGGTGGCCAGCCACCGCCGCCGAACTATGCCGGGCGTGAACTAAATAAAATACCATTCTTAGCATGAGACAGATATGAGACATAAATAATCAGTCCATAAGATAAATAATTGAATAAACCTCAAATAATCACAAATAACTAAGCGATAAAAGATCCATCACATGCTAACTCCAAAAATCAAATCTCCAATAATGATTAAATAAAACCTGAATAACAAAGATCTGAATAATCCAACATAAATCCTTTAAACAACTTTGGAACCGAATGGCCCAATAAAACTCCAATGAAGTCTCATACTGAAATACGACTGGAAAAGAAAGTCTAAACTAAAACAAAGCGATAAAGTAAATCAGCTCCAGCTGCACCTCCAAATGATAACTCCGATAAACTTATGCAGCTTCTCTAATTCTAATCCTGAAAAAGATTAGTCAACGCATGGGTCAGAGCCAAAGCCCCGAGCAAGAATACACACTACTCCCCTCAAATAGGATCCTTGAATCCAGACAGTAGCATTATACGCAATAAATATCACAATAAAATATTTTAAATTAAACGGGATAATTAAATGTGATAGATATAAATCACTAACTACCCGCATAAATCCCCATTTATAAAGGCACACCAATATGATTTTAAATTCCCAAGTCCCATGATGTGAATTTAATTATATTAACCAACTTTTATTATTGTTCTCACTTTTTATTAAAGTGTCACACTTCCCCTTGTCAATCGCCCTCTGACCCGTTTACTGTCGGCCCCGACACATGACAAGGTTACCCTTGTCAATCGCCCTCTGACCCGTTTACTGTCGGCCCCGACACATGACAAGGTTCCACACACGACACGACATAAATCGCCCTCTGGCCCGTTTAAACTGTCAGCCCCGACACATTATGTCGCCACAAATTTTAATACCCGTTTTTATCTTAGGCATTAATTCTCAATTTCTCAATTTCACAATTTATGAATTACCCCACCCTTTTTAATCGATGTGAGATCCTCAAAATACCCCTTAGTCCCATACATAAGGGTCCCCAAGTTATCAATACGTCCTATCCTATGTATAGGAGGATTTTCTAACATAAATCTTAACTTAGTCTCATGCTTAGGCTAGCGTAACGACAATAAAGTACCAAAAATCAGCCCACCCCCAAGATGATAAAAAATGCGATAATCTACCCTCACTAGTGCCATACCTAGAAGGCGTAAATCATCAAAAGGCATACCCACTAGTCCCATACCTAGAGGCATTCTAAAATATAGGGAGAGCAAAAATTACCCAACAACCCGTCGTCACAATGATATTTAATAATACCAACAAGTCACACCAACAAGAATAATTAATCAATGTATAAAACAACGCATGATAGTCCAATTCAATTAAATATTTAATTTAATTATCACAACGTCAACAATACCCAAATAATCTCATTTAATTATTTTAAATTAAATATACTAAGTTTTCATCATATATTCATCAAACCAAATTTTATTATCTCTACATGTATTACATGAATTGTACGCACCCAAAAATCATTTATTTTAATACTAGAATTTTTCTACATGCAACCTACACCAATAAAACCCCAAATCACTCATCAATTCTACGTACCCAAAGGGTTATGAATATTATTCAGATTAAAAGATTTTATAAAAACAGCCCCATAATTAGTATTCAATTTTTCTAATTAAGTTACTAATTATTTTTAAGAAAAACATGTAATTAAGTGTTTAGGCGACACTTAAAACGCATAATACTAAAGGAAAAGAATAGAGTATTCATGCCTGTGAAGATCGTGTTGAAAATCTGATCAGAAATCTGGATTCCTCTCGAAAAATTAGCAAAAGAGTGTTCTTGAACGATCTTGATTAAACCCCAATTAAGCCTTCAAAAACTTGTGTCAAAACTTGTGACAAAAACTTGATTTTGTTGAAGGTTGATGATTATGAGTGAGAGGAAAAATATTTGGAAGTGTTCTCTGGTGAAAAACTGGAGAAAAAGTGATTATGAGAAGTCCCCCTACGGATTAGCAAGGTTATATAGTGATTAGGAGTCCTAATCCTACACAAACTCTAAAAAAAAACAGCTTACAGCGCACGTTTTCTGGGAGGGTCGATCGATCTACCCCCCCCGTCGATCGATCGATCACCCCGAAAAACTGACAGTTTGCCTAAAAAATGCCATAAGGCAAAAATATTGTAAAATCAATATAAAATCCGTTTTAACTCCGATTTTAATTCCGCTTGAAGTTTTGTTCTTCTAAAATCATAACCAACATACTTAGCCAATAAAATTTTTAAAATTCAAAAATTTATTTTTCTCGAAAATTCCAATTAATTAATTAAATAATAAATAAAAACACGGGGTGTTACATACTTCCCCACTAGCAAAGAATTTCGTCCTCAAAATTAGACGAAGCATACTCATCAACGCATAAATCTCGCAAAAGAAAATAAGGCTCATATATGCCTACCCGCAGAATGCCATAATTGGGCGCCCATACACCCAATCCTACGCGCACCTACCCCACGAACAACAAAATAATATATATTGCCTATATACATACACATAACTATGAAAATAACGGCGTACCACATGCTCTAACAAATCCCCCACTCGATCCTATATCCGAAAGTCATCAAAATGCTAACTTCCTCAAATTAAATCTCAACATCAAAAATCGATACATACGATACCTAACATCTATACTAAAATCTCCAAAATAATTATCGTCACCAAAATCCATTCTAAGGATCCCCACATCAAGCTTACTAATTCTAAACCGATGCCTACAACGTCTTTAACTAAAAACTTCACATCTCCAAGAAACACATCTAACACGTATGCTAGACCCTCTACTTTAAGAAGTACGAATCAACAAGGGAATCAAAGATCGGCAACGCGGAAGCTAAACGGACTCATAACCTACGAGACCTAAGACCATGCTCTGATACCATCTGTCACACCCCGCAAAATCCGACAGACGGGGTGGCCAGCCACCGCCGCCGAACTATGCCGGGCGTGAACTAAATAAAATACCATTCTTAGCATGAGACAGATATGAGACATAAATAATCAGTCCATAAGATAAATAATTGAATAAACCTCAAATAATCACAAATAACTAAGCGATAAAAGATCCATCACATGCTAACTCCAAAAATCAAATCTCCAATAATGATTAAATAAAACCTGAATAACAAAGATCTGAATAATCCAACATAAATCCTTTAAACAACTTTGGAACCGAATGGCCCAATAAAACTCCAATGAAGTCTCATACTGAAATACGACTGGAAAAGAAAGTCTAAACTAAAACAAAGCGATAAAGTAAATCAGCTCCAGCTGCACCTCCAAATGATAACTCCGATAAACTTATGCAGCTTCTCTAATTCTAATCCTGAAAAAGATTAGTCAACGCATGGGTCAGAGCCAAAGCCCCGAGCAAGAATACACACTACTCCCCTCAAATAGGATCCTTGAATCCAGACAGTAGCATTATACGCAATAAATATCACAATAAAATATTTTAAATTAAACGGGATAATTAAATGTGATAGATATAAATCACTAACTACCCGCATAAATCCCCATTTATAAAGGCACACCAATATGATTTTAAATTCCCAAGTCCCATGATGTGAATTTAATTATATTAACCAACTTTTATTATTGTTCTCACTTTTTATTAAAGTGTCACACTTCCCCTTGTCAATCGCCCTCTGACCCGTTTACTGTCGGCCCCGACACATGACAAGGTTACCCTTGTCAATCGCCCTCTGACCCGTTTACTGTCGGCCCCGACACATGACAAGGTTCCACACACGACACGACATAAATCGCCCTCTGGCCCGTTTAAACTGTCAGCCCCGACACATTATGTCGCCACAAATTTTAATACCCGTTTTTATCTTAGGCATTAATTCTCAATTTCTCAATTTCACAATTTATGAATTACCCCACCCTTTTTAATCGATGTGAGATCCTCAAAATACCCCTTAGTCCCATACATAAGGGTCCCCAAGTTATCAATACGTCCTATCCTATGTATAGGAGGATTTTCTAACATAAATCTTAACTTAGTCTCATGCTTAGGCTAGCGTAACGACAATAAAGTACCAAAAATCAGCCCACCCCCAAGATGATAAAAAATGCGATAATCTACCCTCACTAGTGCCATACCTAGAAGGCGTAAATCATCAAAAGGCATACCCACTAGTCCCATACCTAGAGGCATTCTAAAATATAGGGAGAGCAAAAATTACCCAACAACCCGTCGTCACAATGATATTTAATAATACCAACAAGTCACACCAACAAGAATAATTAATCAATGTATAAAACAACGCATGATAGTCCAATTCAATTAAATATTTAATTTAATTATCACAACGTCAACAATACCCAAATAATCTCATTTAATTATTTTAAATTAAATATACTAAGTTTTCATCATATATTCATCAAACCAAATTTTATTATCTCTACATGTATTACATGAATTGTACGCACCCAAAAATCATTTATTTTAATACTAGAATTTTTCTACATGCAACCTACACCAATAAAACCCCAAATCACTCATCAATTCTACGTACCCAAAGGGTTATGAATATTATTCAGATTAAAAGATTTTATAAAAACAGCCCCATAATTAGTATTCAATTTTTCTAATTAAGTTACTAATTATTTTTAAGAAAACATGTAATTAAGTGTTTAGGCGACACTTAAAACGCATAATACTAAAGGAAAAGAATAGAGTATTCATGCCTGTGAAGATCGTGTTGAAAATCTGATCAGAAATCTGGATTCCTCTCGAAAAATTAGCAAAAGAGTGTTCTTGAACGATCTTGATTAAACCCCAATTAAGCCTTCAAAAACTTGTGTCAAAACTTGTGACAAAAACTTGATTTTGTTGAAGGTTGATGATTATGAGTGAGAGGAAAAATATTTGGAAGTGTTCTCTGGTGAAAAACTGGAGAAAAAGTGATTATGAGAAGTCCCCCTACGGATTAACAAGGTTATATAGTGATTAGGAGTCCTAATCCTACACAAACTCTAAAAAAAAACAGCTTACAGCGCACGTTTTCTGGGAGGGTCGATCGATCTACCCCCCCCGTCGATCGATCGATCACCCCGAAAAACTGACAGTTTGCCTAAAAAATGCCATAAGGCAAAAATATTGTAAAATCAATATAAAATCCGTTTTAACTCCGATTTTAATTCCGCTTGAAGTTTTGTTCTTCTAAAATCATAACCAACATACTTAGCCAATAAAATTTTTAAAATTCAAAAATTTATTTTTCTCGAAAATTCCAATTAATTAATTAAATAATAAATAAAAACACGGGGTGTTACATACTTCCCCACTAGCAAAGAATTTCGTCCTCGAAATCAGACGAAGCATACTCATCAACGCATAAATCTCGCAAAAGAAAATAAGGCTCATATATGCCTACCCGCAGAATGCCATAATTGGGCGCCCATACACCCAATCCTACGCGCACCTACCCCACGAACAACAAAATAATATATATTGCCTATATACATACACATAACTATGAAAATAACGGCGTACCACATGCTCTCACAAATCCCCCACTCGATCCTATATCCGAAAGTCATCAAAATGCTAACTTCCTCAAATTAAATCTCAACATCAAAAATCGATACATACGATACCTAACATCTATACTAAAATCTCCAAAATAATTATCGTCACCAAAATCCATTCTAAGGATCCCACATCAAGCTTACTAATTCTAAACCGATGCCTACAACGTCTTTAACTAAAAACTTCACATCTCCAAGAAACACATCTAACACGTATGCTAGACCCTCTACTTTAAGAAGTACGAATCAACAAGGGAATCAAAGATCGGCAACGCGGAAGCTAAACGGACTCATAACCTACGAGACCTAAGACCATGCTCTGATACCATCTGTCACACCCCGCAAAATCCGACAGACGGGGTGGCCAGCCACCGCCGCCGAACTATGCCGGGCGTGAACTAAATAAAATACCATTCTTAGCATGAGACAGATATGAGACATAAATAATCAGTCCATAAGATAAATAATTGAATAAACCTCAAATAATCACAAATAACTAAGCGATAAAAGATCCATCACATGCTAACTCCAAAAATCAAATCTCCAATAATGATTAAATAAAACCTGAATAACAAAGATCTGAATAATCCAACATAAATCCTTTAAACAACTTTGGAACCGAATGGCCCAATAAAACTCCAATGAAGTCTCATACTGAAATACGACTGGAAAAGAAAGTCTAAACTAAAACAAAGCGATAAAGTAAATCAGCTCCAGCTGCACCTCCAAATGATAACTCCGATAAACTTATGCAGCTTCTCTAATTCTAATCCTGAAAAAGATTAGTCAACGCATGGGTCAGAGCCAAAGCCCCGAGCAAGAATACACACTACTCCCCTCAAATAGGATCCTTGAATCCAGACAGTAGCATTATACGCAATAAATATCACAATAAAATATTTTAAATTAAACGGGATAATTAAATGTGATAGATATAAATCACTAACTACCCGCATAAATCCCCATTTATAAAGGCACACCAATATGATTTTAAATTCCCAAGTCCCATGATGTGAATTTAATTATATTAACCAACTTTTATTATTGTTCTCACTTTTTATTAAAGTGTCACACTTCCCCTTGTCAATCGCCCTCTGACCCGTTTACTGTCGGCCCCGACACATGACAAGGTTACCCTTGTCAATCGCCCTCTGACCCGTTTACTGTCGGCCCCGACACATGACAAGGTTCCACACACGACACGACATAAATCGCCCTCTGGCCCGTTTAAACTGTCAGCCCCGACACATTATGTCGCCACAAATTTTAATACCCGTTTTTATCTTAGGCATTAATTCTCAATTTCTCAATTTCACAATTTATGAATTACCCCACCCTTTTTAATCGATGTGAGATCCTCAAAATACCCCTTAGTCCCATACATAAGGGTCCCCAAGTTATCAATACGTCCTATCCTATGTATAGGAGGATTTTCTAACATAAATCTTAACTTAGTCTCATGCTTAGGCTAGCGTAACGACAATAAAGTACCAAAAATCAGCCCACCCCCAAGATGATAAAAAATGCGATAATCTACCCTCACTAGTGCCATACCTAGAAGGCGTAAATCATCAAAAGGCATACCCACTAGTCCCATACCTAGAGGCATTCTAAAATATAGGGAGAGCAAAAATTACCCAACAACCCGTCGTCACAATGATATTTAATAATACCAACAAGTCACACCAACAAGAATAATTAATCAATGTATAAAACAACGCATGATAGTCCAATTCAATTAAATATTTAATTTAATTATCACAACGTCAACAATACCCAAATAATCTCATTTAATTATTTTAAATTAAATATACTAAGTTTTCATCATATATTCATCAAACCAAATTTTATTATCTCTACATGTATTACATGAATTGTACGCACCCAAAAATCATTTATTTTAATACTAGAATTTTTCTACATGCAACCTACACCAATAAAACCCCAAATCACTCATCAATTCTACGTACCCAAAGGGTTATGAATATTATTCAGATTAAAAGATTTTATAAAAACAGCCCCATAATTAGTATTCAATTTTTCTAATTAAGTTACTAATTATTTTTAAGAAAACATGTAATTAAGTGTTTAGGCGACACTTAAAACGCATAATACTAAAGGAAAAGAATAGAGTATTCATGCCTGTGAAGATCGTGTTGAAAATCTGATCAGAAATCTGGATTCCTCTCGAAAAATTAGCAAAAGAGTGTTCTTGAACGATCTTGATTAAACCCCAATTAAGCCTTCAAAAACTTGTGTCAAAACTTGTGACAAAAACTTGATTTTGTTGAAGGTTGATGATTATGAGTGAGAGGAAAAATATTTGGAAGTGTTCTCTGGTGAAAAACTGGAGAAAAAGTGATTATGAGAAGTCCCCCTACGGATTAACAAGGTTATATAGTGATTAGGAGTCCTAATCCTACACAAACTCTAAAAAAAAACAGCTTACAGCGCACGTTTTCTGGGAGGGTCGATCGATCTACCCCCCCCGTCGATCGATCGATCACCCCGAAAAACTGACAGTTTGCCTAAAAAATGCCATAAGGCAAAAATATTGTAAAATCAATATAAAATCCGTTTTAACTCCGATTTTAATTCCGCTTGAAGTTTTGTTCTTCTAAAATCATAACCAACATACTTAGCCAATAAAATTTTTAAAATTCAAAAATTTATTTTTCTCGAAAATTCCAATTAATTAATTAAATAATAAATAAAAACACGGGGTGTTACATACTTCCCCACTAGCAAAGAATTTCGTCCTCGAAATCAGACGAAGCATACTCATCAACGCATAAATCTCGCAAAAGAAAATAAGGCTCATATATGCCTACCCGCAGAATGCCATAATTGGGCGCCCATACACCCAATCCTACGCGCACCTACCCCACGAACAACAAAATAATATATATTGCCTATATACATACACATAACTATGAAAATAACGGCGTACCACATGCTCTCACAAATCCCCCACTCGATCCTATATCCGAAAGTCATCAAAATGCTAACTTCCTCAAATTAAATCTCAACATCAAAAATCGATACATACGATACCTAACATCTATACTAAAATCTCCAAAATAATTATCGTCACCAAAATCCATTCTAAGGATCCCACATCAAGCTTACTAATTCTAAACCGATGCCTACAACGTCTTTAACTAAAAACTTCACATCTCCAAGAAACACATCTAACACGTATGCTAGACCCTCTACTTTAAGAAGTACGAATCAACAAGGGAATCAAAGATCGGCAACGCGGAAGCTAAACGGACTCATAACCTACGAGACCTAAGACCATGCTCTGATACCATCTGTCACACCCCGCAAAATCCGACAGACGGGGTGGCCAGCCACCGCCGCCGAACTATGCCGGGCGTGAACTAAATAAAATACCATTCTTAGCATGAGACAGATATGAGACATAAATAATCAGTCCATAAGATAAATAATTGAATAAACCTCAAATAATCACAAATAACTAAGCGATAAAAGATCCATCACATGCTAACTCCAAAAATCAAATCTCCAATAATGATTAAATAAAACCTGAATAACAAAGATCTGAATAATCCAACATAAATCCTTTAAACAACTTTGGAACCGAATGGCCCAATAAAACTCCAATGAAGTCTCATACTGAAATACGACTGGAAAAGAAAGTCTAAACTAAAACAAAGCGATAAAGTAAATCATCTCCAGCTGCACCTCCAAATGATAACTCCGATAAACTTATGCAACTTCTCTAATTCTAATCCTGAAAAAGATTAGTCAACGCATGGGTCAGAGCCAAAGCCCCGAGCAAGAATACACACTACTCCCCTCAAATAGGATCCTTGAATCCAGACAGTAGCATTATACGCAATAAATATCACAATAAAATATTTTAAATTAAACGGGATAATTAAATGTGATAAATATAAATCACTAACTACCCGCATAAATCCCCATTTATAAAGGCACACCAATATGATTTTAAATTCCCAAGTCCCATGATGTGAATTTAATTATATTAAACAACTTTTATTATTGTTCTCACTTTTTATTAAAGTGTCACACTTCCCCTTGTCAATCGCCCTCTGACCCGTTTACTGTCGGCCCCGACACATGACAAGGTTACCCTTGTCAATCGCCCTCTGACCCGTTTACTGTCGGCCCCGACACATGACAAGGTTCCACACACGACACGACATAAATCGCCCTCTGGCCCGTTTAAACTGTCAGCCCCGACACATTATGTCGCCACAAATTTTAATACCCGTTTTTATCTTAGGCATTAATTCTCAATTTCTCAATTTCACAATTTATGAATTACCCCACCCTTTTTAATCGATGTGAGATCCTCAAAATACCCCTTAGTCCCATACATAAGGGTCCCCAAGTTATCAATACGTCCTATCCTATGTATAGGAGGATTTTCTAACATAAATCTTAACTTAGTCTCATGCTTAGGCTAGCGTAACGACAATAAAGTACCAAAAATCAGCCCACCCCCAAGATGATAAAAAATGCGATAATCTACCCTCACTAGTGCCATACCTAGAAGGCGTAAATCATCAAAAGGCATACCCACTAGTCCCATACCTAGAGGCATTCTAAAATATAGGGAGAGCAAAAATTACCCAACAACCCGTCGTCACAATGATATTTAATAATACCAACAAGTCACACCAACAAGAATAATTAATCAATGTATAAAACAACGCATGATAGTCCAATTCAATTAAATATTTAATTTAATTATCACAACGTCAACAATACCCAAATAATCTCATTTAATTATTTTAAATTAAATATACTAAGTTTTCATCATATATTCATCAAACCAAATTTTATTATCTCTACATGTATTACATGAATTGTACGCACCCAAAAATCATTTATTTTAATACTAGAATTTTTCTACATGCAACCTACACCAATAAAACCCCAAATCACTCATCAATTCTACGTACCCAAAGGGTTATGAATATTATTCAGATTAAAAGATTTTATAAAAACAGCCCCATAATTAGTATTCAATTTTTCTAATTAAGTTACTAATTATTTTTAAGAAAAACATGTAATTAAGTGTTTAGGCGACACTTAAAACGCATAATACTAAAGGAAAAGAATAGAGTATTCATGCCTGTGAAGATCGTGTTGAAAATCTGATCAGAAATCTGGATTCCTCTCGAAAAATTAGCAAAAGAGTGTTCTTGAACGATCTTGATTAAACCCCAATTAAGCCTTCAAAAACTTGTGTCAAAACTTGTGACAAAAACTTGATTTTGTTGAAGGTTGATGATTATGAGTGAGAGGAAAAATATTTGGAAGTGTTCTCTGGTGAAAAACTGGAGAAAAAGTGATTATGAGAAGTCCCCTACGGATTAACAAGGTTATATAGTGATTAGGAGTCCTAATCCTACACAAACTCTAAAAAAAAACAGCTTACAGCGCACGTTTTCTGGGAGGGTCGATCGATCTACCCCCCCCGTCGATCGATCGATCACCCCGAAAAACTGACAGTTTGCCTAAAAAATGCCATAAGGCAAAAATATTGTAAAATCAATATAAAATCCGTTTTAACTCCGATTTTAATTCCGCTTGAAGTTTTGTTCTTCTAAAATCATAACCAACATACTTAGCCAATAAAATTTTTAAAATTCAAAAATTTATTTTTCTCGAAAATTCCAATTAATTAATTAAATAATAAATAAAAACACGGGGTGTTACAATAAAGCACAAATCTTTGTCTAAAATTTTCAATTGACCTCCAATTGAGAATGACTTACTTCGTCTGGAATTTCAAAACTTTCATCCTTAAAAGTTGTCTCATTTTTCAACTAACGTTTCATTTTCGTCTTTTGCATTGTACTCTTATTATACTGTATACTATTTCCATTAGATTATGAGACTAGATTTCTCATGTTAGAATGGTACCTGAATACAATTAGATGGAAATATTCTAAATGAATCTTTGATTAGAATTGGAAATGTCTTCAGAAATAAGTAGAAGTACCAGAAATGTTAAATTAAATCGTTTTACTCTTTAGAATGTAATGGCATCACTTATTGAATCATATTAAAACTAGACAACATTTCACCCAAGTTTTATCCAACATTGAACTTGAATTATGATTAATAAATCACTACCACATACCTTGTAACCATTGTCAATTATTTTTCGAAGTTATACTCACTTCGGATATCATTGAAAATTTAATATTCCCAAAAACATAATGAGTTATGTACAGAAACGTAATTTCTTATTCAAATAAACAACTAAAGTAGTTGTGATACGATGAAATCTTATCTAAACTTTCTACATGACCTTGATACTATAAATATGGTTTTATTTATAAACCATCTTTTAAAAACAATTATAATTTGAAACCCAAATAATTTTATAAAGAGTAATATAAATTTTCACCCATGTTCATCATTTCACGAAATGCTCATATTATTATATGATAATCCCAATACTTTATGAACTACTTTGTGTAGTTCTGAATATGTTACACTTGATGCAATTTTAAAAGCCTATGTTAATTTTGCAACAATAAGTTCAAGTTAACCTGATTTCATTAAACCTGTTCTTAATAGCATACAATATAACTGGGAAATAAACTACCATTACATCCACGACAGTATTATTTGCCTGTAGGACTCATATTATTGAGTGCCTAGTTTTATTTATCACATGAATGCCTCTCTTAGGAGTTTTGGCTTGATCACGGTACTTTATCTCTAGTTATCTGGATTGATTATATCCAATTATTGGATTGATTGATCTCCAAAAGTTTTGGATTAATTTGTTATTTGTATTGCTATTAACCCTAAGCCTCTAGAATAGATAATTGTGGGTTATCTTGCTTTAGAAACCATCTGTAACCCTAAACAATGTGAACATGGTATTTTAATTCCAGTGACCTCATCATATGAATTATGGAATATTACTTCCACTGAATTAGTGTTATACCTACCCGATGTTGCCAAAAATTTTATCCTTAATAAATTATTGTTGATATTAATTGACAAGATATTTATATCATTCCACGTTTTATCAGAACCCTTAGCCTCAGAGCACTCATTATTTTCGTTATTTAATGACCCAAGAAACTGTTGGGAAAATATAATAGACTTGCGAAAGACTTAAGGAAGCCAAGATGTATTGGACCCTTTAGTATTAGCAAATGCAGTAGTTCTATGGCCTATCAGTTAGATTTATTCGTAAAATTATGTAATATCCATTATGTATTCCACGTGTTCTAGTTGAGCAAATATATTCCAAACCTAAATACATGTGAACTTTATGACCACACCAACAACTTGTCTTTTGTAATTAAACCTCTTCTGAAACCTTAGACTCCCATTACCTCATAACGTTAGTCTGTCCTTGATTATGTATATTTTATGGTACTTTCACAAAATCCCTCAGTGAATGTTCCCAAACTCAATAAAAAATATTTTGGGATAGACTGTTATTAGATTCAGAATTTTATTGTAAGCATATTTACATTATTTCCCAGTAAACTTCTTCGGAATATAGTACCCTATGACCTTTTAGAATTTTAAGCAGTGTACTGTAACCATTCAAGTGAAGAGAAATCGAACAAAGCAAACATTAATTTAAACCCAATCCTATTTATTTACTTCAACCCTACTACAAGTTCTTAAATACCCAGTCAGTATATATTCAAGAGAAATTCCTATTTTCTTTTTATGCTATCTTCTGTATAAATATAGGAAACCCGAAGTCATTTATTACACGGTAATAAATCCCAGGTAAATTCCAGTAATAAGAGCAGATATATATTTTCACGCAAGGAAATTTGAATTTAAGGTAGAAACATGAATATAATTTTGAGGATTACTAATTCAAATTAGATAAACCATCTTGAACAAATTAACACTATAGCTAACACCTTAAATCGTAAACCTGTTGAAAGATGTAACAATAAAATTTCCTAGGATATTTTTGATACCATATAACCACAAGAATTACACCACCCCAACAAATTTTATGTCAGCCAACTAGTATTTCTTACCCAACCGTAAGAAAGACAAACTTAGAAGAATTGCTTCCAAATCTCCTTATGTTAAAATCTTAAATTAAAAGTTAGACTAGAGAATTATCAAGTGGTAAGAAAACAAGTACTCAATTTTGAAGAGTGCGCGTGCGTTCAAATAAGGAAATTATTTGATTAAATTCAGTTTTTCAATTAGTTCCTAAAATCATGCATCTAGGTGTGATTAAAGATGATATAATCATGCAAGAATATTCAAACACACAAATGAGAAAAAATCCCCCAAAGGGGCGAAACCTTTTTTATTTTCACTATAATTTGTAAAGAACGGTTACACGGATTACAATGAAAATAAGAGTGACATATGAAATACCCTCAGGTGTCGGTTCCGATGTCGTCGTATGGAATCTCTCTTAAGAACTCCAGGTGGGTAGCAGTAGAGAAGAATACGGCTTCTTCACAAAATACTCAAGATGAGTAGTAAACGATCCTCTTGAAGGTTTAACAATTCACATACATAGATGGGAGTGTTTATGTGAATAAACAAGGTATAAAACCTTAAAAAGTGAAGTCTATTTTTTGGGCTGTTAATCCTAGAAATCATGTGCGCAAAAGACTTGGAAAACGTGTAGAATGATAGCAGATATTTATACGAAAATCGAGGCGGCGGCATCATTCAAACGAGATCATCATGTCGCTAGAACGAAGGATAAGTGTCGCTCGAACGAGATTGCGCGACATTCCTATCTCGCGTGAACGACATTGCTATGTCGTTTGAGCGAGCTCGTCGACCAAGGTACTCCGCTTCTACACTCAGAAAAAATTACGCTTTTGATAAAAAAACATTTCAGACTTCAAAAAATATTTTTCTTAAAAAATCCCAAATATTTATGCAAAAATAAAAACTCCAATAAATCATTTTACCAATATTGCATAGTGGAGTACAGGGAAGGGTTGAGCAGCACGTTGCATGTAGCACGATGCATACGTGAAGATGGTGGATGCATGGATTCGGATCAAGGATGTCGTGGATTATCGTGTTGACGTGCCGAATGTAGCGGTATCAGACATACATACTGTGATCTAGGGAAGACAGAAAATTCCTAGATTCAACCCCGAACATTTATAAAATTATATCCTTACAAATCTCCTCCTATGTCTATGCCGATACATACATAAAAAAATGCAAATTATGCTATCTCCATAAAACAAATGACATACAAGATAATATCCCCATTAAATCCTCAAACTGAGAATACTAGCTGGCATGTCACCAATCAAACTTCAACATCTTCAAATCTTCAGCTCTTCAGAAACTCCCAAAGCTTTTCTCATCAGGGTGTGCAATACAAAGATTATCAAATTTGTACCTATACACATGAGATAAATCAAATATCCGTGACAAGCAACAGTTTGAAATATAATGATATGCAAAAATCAAATATCAATTAAGCTTAAGCTTAAGCAAATCATTGATAAATCAACTAAACACCAAAATAATTCTCCCCCATAATTCAATGTCCCCCTTTTTATGTTGTCCCCAAATAGACAAATATGAGAAGCATAAATATGGAAAATGTCACAAGGTAACAAACTTCTATTTTTGAATTTTGTAAAAATTTCACACAAAATATACAACAAAGAATCACACCATGAAAGAACATAAAAACATCCAAGTCGATGAAAGCGTAAATGTAGGGGTGTGATCAATTTCGATAGGAAAATCAATGCATACAAACATGACATATGTGCACGATGAATATCGGATACTCCTAACGAATAAACTCAAAATCTTCCTTTGGTGTAAAAAGATGGAAATATGAGACATTGACTCAATTAAATTAGCAAATCAAAGCTCAAAGTGATTTCCACAACAATAACTTTCAAAATGATTTAATGCTTTTTCAGGACTTTCAAGGAAGTGCAAACCCGTTTAAATTCTCCAACCAAACTCCCTCGGATTTATATTTTGAAAAGACGTGATCTAAATTCTCAAACTTTGGAGAATTGATGGTGAAACCTAATGGCCCATATTTGTTATGAATTTCTTTTTATTGCCTTTAAATTTTTTCGGGCTCTTTTAACCTCTTGGACCCCGGATAATTAAAATACCTCAATTTTTTAGGTCCAATTTAAATTTGCGGCTTAATCGCAAATGAAATATATGAACCTTTCGTAGCCCTTCACCATAAAAAAATATCACACGATCTCACCAACTGGGATTTACATGTATTCCAATCTTGTCAAGTTTTATCGCTTCAGGTTCGTTTTATAGACAAAATTGAGATGGAAACACTCAAGCCAATATGTGATAGACAAGTACAATAGCCAGATAAAACCATGCATGTGTGCAATAAAGGAGATAAGGAGCCAAAAATGTATAAAGATATCACTAATCACATCTCAAAGGCTCCAAACAATGTAAAGCACATGGATGCAATGATGTAG
This sequence comes from Sambucus nigra, assembly GCA_949130495.1. Taxonomy (NCBI): domain Eukaryota; kingdom Viridiplantae; phylum Streptophyta; class Magnoliopsida; order Dipsacales; family Adoxaceae; genus Sambucus; species Sambucus nigra. Next base: position 616,267,037 of record OX422208.1, read on the forward strand.
CGTCTCAAATCACTATCAAACAGTCACATGGATGAATGGAATGAAATTTGTGATTCGGTTGTCTTAAATGTTCATCCATAAAAGGTGTAAACAAAAATTCAAAAATCTTTTTGGATTTTTTAAAATTTATCAAAATAAAATATTTTTGTGCTTTTCAAAATTTTTTATAAAAGAATTTTTTTTTGAATTTTTCAAAAAAAAAATAGAGAAAGCAACAAACATAATAAGACAAATGATACAAACCAGCAATAGGAATCATATGATCTAAACATGAAAATGCATACTATCTTAGATAACGACCAACCCCTCAGTAAACTGTGCAAATACCTAAATATTTTCTAAGACTCTCAAATCTAAGGGCATCTAAAGGTTTCATGAAAATATCAGCTAACTGACGGTCGGTGGGTATAAAACTCGGGGATACGACTTTCTCCTCAACTAACTGTCGTACAAAGTGCTCGCGTATCCTGATGTGCTTTGTGCATGAATGATGGACTAGATTGCGGGATATGTTTATCGCGCTCGTGTTATCACATGAGATGGTCATGCTGTCCTGTGAAATCCCATAATCCTCCAGCATTTTCTTCATCCACAAGAGTTGCGTGCAATAACTCCCGGTGGCAATGTACTCAGCCTTCGCAGTGGATAAAGAGATGGATTTTTGCTTCTTTCTTGGCCAAGAGACAAGAGATGAACCAAAATAGAAACACCCATAAGAAGTGATCCTACAACCATCTACATCCCTGGCCCAATCGATATTCGAATAGGCAAATAAACGGTCATCAGTATCAAAGGAATATAAAATACCGTATGAGAGAGTCCCACTCACGTATTTGATAATACGTTTTAGAGCGAGTAAGTGTGGCTCTTTCGGGGACACCTGATATCGTGCATAGACTCCAACACTAAAGGCTATGCCAGGACGACTGGAAGTCAAGTAGAGAAGACTACCTATCATACTCCGATACAAGGTTTTCTCTACGTCCTTGCCTGAAGTTTCGTTACTAAGCTTGATAGAAGTACTCATAAGTGTACGTGCATACTTAGTGGAGTCTAAACCAAATTTCTTCACTAGGTCTCTAGCGTACTTGGATTGGGAGATGAACATCCCATCCTCTAGCTGACGAACCTAGAGACCTAGGAAGAAAGTAAGCTCACCTACCATTCTCATCTCAAACTCACTTTTCATCTCTTCCTGAAAGTGGTGAGCATGGTGGGAGCACGTGGATCTAAAGACTATGTCATCCACATAGACCTGGGCAACGAAAATAGCACCGTTATCTTTCCTGACGAACAACGTCATATCAACTCCCCCTCTCTTCAAGCCACGGGCTAAGAGATAGGAAGTAAGACTCTCATACCAAGCATGGGGTGCTTGCTTCAAACCATACAAGGCTTTCCTCAGATAGTAGACATGCTTCGGGTGCTTAGGGTCTTCAAACCCTTTTGGTTGTTCCAATTAAACCTCCTCCTGTAGAATGACATTTAGAAAGGCACTCTTGACATCCATCTGATATAGCTTGAAGCGCAGATGACATTCGATGGCGAGTAGTAAGCGGATGGACTCAAGCCTTTAAACAGGAGCAAATGTCTCCCCAAAGTCTATACCCTCTATCTGTGTGCAGCCTTGAGCGACCAACCTAGCCTTGTTTATGATTATGGTACCATTTTCATCCATTTTATTCTTGAAAATCCACCTGGTACATATCACATTAGTCTCACTAGGTCGGGGGATAATTTCCCAGACATTGTTCTTTTTAAACTGAATTAACTCATCCTGCATGGCAGATATCCAATGTTCATCCTTGAGTGCTTCTTTGTGATTTTTGGTCTCGACTGTGGACGTGTAGCAAAAATGACTAACAACGTTCTCTAGCTGAGCACGAGTCTTGACCCCTAAGGTGAGACCACCTGCAATAGAGGCAGGTTCATGACTTTTGCGAACCCAAGCAGGTGTGTCCCCTAACACATGAGTAGGGTCCACAGGGTGTGGGTGAGGTATAAGTAAATCTCTTTCAGAAAAATCTTCATCCTCACACTGAAGGCTAGGATCAATAAATGTCGGAGGTTAGTCATCTTGCACGGTGACGTTTATGGACTCTATAACCTTAGATCTCTTCAAGTTAAAAACTCGGTATGTTCTACTAGTCGATGAATATCCTAGCAATATTCCCTCGTCGCTCCAGGAGTTAAACTTTCCTAATTTATCTCTATCTTGTAGGATGTAGAATTTACTCCCAAAGACACGAAAATATGCAAGGTTGGGTTCTTGCAAGTCCACAATTCATAAGGCGTCTTAAGTGTGTGTGGACGCAGGTATTCATCGTGTGGCATGCAGTAGACACTGCCTCTGTGCAAAATCTCCTGCCAACTTTACAACCTAGAAGCGTAGATCTAGCCATTTCGTGAATCGTTCTGTTCTTTCTCTCAACAATCCCATTTTTCTGAGGAGTCTTAATAGCAGAAAACTCATGTTTGATCCCAAGGCTATCACGGTAAAGATCTACCTTTGCTCCTTTAAAATCCATGCCATTGTCACTACTTATCCTGTTAATAGTGACTCCGTGTTGATTTTGCAGGACACGACACTTGGTCATTAAAAACTCTACAACATCGGATTTTTCTCTCAGAAAACCAACAATCTAATATCTGGAGAAATCATCCACCATCACGAGAATATACCTCTTACCACCCAAACTCTCAGTACGAGCAAGACCATAATATCCATGTGAATCAGCTCAAGCACACGGGAGGTGGTAATGGAATACAACTTACTATGGGGGCTACGGATTTGCTTTCCCAATTGACAGGGTCCACAAACCGTGGAAGTTTGCTTTCCAACTGATGGTAAGCTATGTACTAGGTCCTTTTTAGCTAAATGTGTCAGATCTCTAACATTCATATGACCTAGACGTTGGTGCCACATATCCATAGTAGTAATCGTGGCGCTATTACAGACAAGCGAGGACATGGGCACAATCCCATAGCAATTATCCTCTGTCCTCACGCCTTGCACTAAAAGTTTACCGGCTTGATTATAGACATTACACGCATCCCGATCAAACTTTACGACAAAGTCAGTGTCGCACAGCTGGCTAATGTTGAGAAAGTTTGCTTTCAAACCTTTGACGTACAAAACATTTTCTATCTTAGAAAATCCTAGTAACTCTACTGCACCTCATCCTACTATGCTAGACTTGCTCCCTTCTCCAAAGGTGACTCTACTGTGACACCCCGACTAATTAAATACCGGGTAACTACTCCTTTATTAAATTAATACAAAATGCTAAGTTGGTTTAGTTCATAGCATCACTGTCGAAAATGTTTTTACAATTACTAGCCACCTAATATTTAAAAAAAGTGAGTTGTCAATTTAAATTAAATCCGATTAACAAGAAATATGTAGATTATGAAATGCTAACATAACCATCACAACATAATGACAAAAGAATAACCATAAAATAGTAGTGAGTGTGGAGGAATACTCCTCACAACAATCCAAATACTGAAATAAACAAATACCAAGTTTGTATCACCAAATTAATTGCAACCCAAAATCTGAAATAACTGAATAGGTAGAGTGTCTCTAAAAGAAACGGGGCGACATGACCAACAAATGTGAAAAGATGATAATATAGAGTCAGAATAAAAAATGGAGGCGTCTACTATCAAGGTCCTATAACTTCCACAGCAGCTACAGTACGTCACCTGAATGGAACTCCTATGCTTGGTGGCCTTGTGGCTGGGAACCTAAAATGTTTTTATAAGAAAATACATTTGAAAGCAAACGGGTCTCAGCCCGATTGTGAAAATAGTTTAAAATATAGCAAGGGTTTTAATGACATTAAAACAATGAATGCAAAATACATGTTATCACGTGCTCTCACATGCAATACTCACCTCTCTACTATCTGTGCACTCCTAACGTATCCGTGCCCATTCTAGTTATTCCCATAGCTAACTAGTCCAAAATAAAATCTAACATTACTATACGATTCACTCTTTTATTCTGACATCTTCATTTAAATAGATATCTTTATATTTATTCTCATTTTCCCATATTAGTAATTCTACTTACTAGAGTATTTCCACTTTTGTCTCTACAAAAACGTTACTATCATTTATATTCGCATTTATACATAGCAGTGCATTTCAATTAACCGTATATAATTCTCATCATAAATATACAATATTATCACCCCGAGTCTAAGCTGCGGTGCACACATACTCTGCTATCCAATCCCGGTACATCAAGTACATAAGGACCACGCATTCCGAATCTCAGGAATCGTTCTCAATAAAGAACAATCACAAATAATGGAGGCGAACATAGTTCACATCACATGGGTCACGCATATACCTATGCTCCCATGATCAGCAGACTTATTAACTTCTCAATAAGTCCTTCTCTGACCAATGTCCTCGAGGTATCAAGCTAGATCCCCCCGTAGGCACACAAAGATTAGCTGGCCCTGATCGAATGCCGACCTCCCATGATAGCAAGTATGGTAGGTATGTTAGACACAGAAAACCACATATACTAAGCATTCACACTTCTTAGATACCTCATTATATTAATAGACATATACTTCTCATTTTTATCCCATCATTTACTGTTACACGTTTATAAGTTCCCGTTTAAATGCATTAGGGTTGCCAACTCTTCTCACATCGTGATTAGGTACTCGTTTCCAAATCCACAATTTTCATCCGGGTTACTATAAGATTCTAAGTTTTACCTAAACATACCCCAATTCTCACAATTATACCCACTAGTCAATAAGGGAAGGTTAATTCTCCATCAATTAAGTCTACCGAACATTTGAAATAAAATCCGACCTAAAAGGCCATTCTGTCAACTCGTTAGAAGTCTCGTTCGAACGAGGTCGTTCGAACGAAAGGCTTTGAGTGAATGACCAACTCGTTAAAAGGGATACTGTCATCTCATTAGAAACTCGTTCGAACGAGGTCGTTCGAATGACCTGGGAAGGTCTTCTAACGAGATGGCAGACTGCGCCCAGAATTCTCCTAAATTCATTTTTCTTCAAATTTCTCTTCTCTAAATCCCTACTAAGATCATTCCAATTAAGTTTTAACGTTTTTAAACTACTCTAAATCCTCCTAGGTCACTCTTTAACATATATATGGGGTCAATGCTTCCTAAATTAACATGTAATCGTCATAATTCCCAAACCTTGTCCCAAACCCTAAAAACATGAACCCAGAATTTTAATGTCTACAATTTCTCCTTATAAATCCGTTTTTAAATCATCAAAAGATATATTTTGGATACGAAATTCATCCATAACCATTCTATATGCAATCCCTATATAAGATTATGAGTTTTATCTCCAATTTCATGGGTTTTCATCAAACTTTCAATACAAGATATATATTCAATTCTAAGCATGGAGGAAACATTCGCTTGAAATCATTTAATTAAATCACTTGCCTTAGATGTTCTGATTTGATGTTGAAGGATGAAAGTTGATTCTCCTCTTTCTCTCTACAGATTTCTCCCAAAGATGGTGATGGTGGCTAGGGGTTTCTTTTGGAACCTCTTAAGACTCTCCCTATAACTCCCGTAGCCCACTACTTGTTAAATGATGACATTGGACTTAGTGGTTTTATTTCTAATATAAAATTAACCTCTAAAATTCGTGGGTTTTAATTCCCCTTTTTTTAAAATTACCAAACTACCCTTTTGAGTTGCCGGTATGGCCTAAAAATGCCCCGGGACCCTAACTAAACCCCCGGCTAGTATTTTCTGACTATTTCGACCCTTCCGGAAACGTTGGTGCACTCAAAATGGCCATTCAGTTGATAAAAATATAATTCACTTTTTAATTCAAAAAATTTCATTCTTGACGCGACTGACACGCGTGTCCCAACTAAATTTGCAAATTGTCGTATTTCTGCCTCGCGATAATTGTAATATTTTCAATACTCCTGAAATTTTCAATTTTAATATCATAGTAAAATATCAACTCACATCTTGCTAGTATTTATATCCGAATTAATTCCCAATTAATTCTCATTTAATTCAATTAATCCCTTAAATAAATATCAATAAAATTACGGGGTATTACATACTTCCCTCCTAATAACAAAATTTTGTCCCGAAATTCGAAACTAAAGAGTACCTGGTAAAAATAGCTCTGGATAACGCTTGCGCATCTCATCCTTGCTCTCCCATGTGGACTCCTCGGCATTATGATGCCGCCATTGAATACGTACTAACGGTACTATCTTCGACCTCAGTTTTTGCTCGCTGTGGTCCAGAATAGTAATCGGTCCCTCCTCGTAGGAACTATCGGGTTGAAGATCGATGTCCTCCAAAGCAATATGAGTATGGGCCAAATCGTCTCTAAGATGTTTCCTTAGCGAGGAAATATGGAACACATCATGAATCCTATGCAAGTGCTCCGGTAACCCAAGTCTATACGCAACTGGCCCAATCCACTCGATGATAGGAAATGGCCCCACATATCTTGGTGCCAGTTTACCCTTCTTCCCAAAATGCATAATCCCCTTCATAGGATATACTTTGAGTAACACCTCGTCCCCCACTTTGAATTCTCTGAAGAACCTCTTGGCATCAGCATAGCTCTTCTGTCGGTCCTGAGCTACCCGAATACGACTTCGTATCAACTCAATCCTTGCCGAAGTGTCCTGAATCTCTTCCGGTCCAAGGAGTTTGTTATCCCCCACCTCTAACCAACATGCTGGGGAACGACAAGGTCTACCATACAACGCCTCAAATGGAGCCATGCCAATGGTGAACTGGTAGGAGTTATCATAAGCAAACTCCACCAGTGGAGGGTACTGCTCCCAACCCCCTCCAAAGTCTAGGATGCACATATGCAACATGTCCTCCAACATCTGATTTGTCCACTCGGTTTGCCCATCAGTCTGCGGGTGACATGCTATACTCAACCGTAATTCCGTACCCATGGCCTCCTGGAAACTCTCCTAAAACCATGAAACAAATATCTTTTCTTCGTCAGACATGATATTTAGAGGCACACCGTGAAGTCTCACTATCTCCGTAATCAAAATTTGTGCATACTGTCCCGTAGTGTAGTCTATTTTCACGGGTAGAAAATGAGAAACCTTGGTCAACCTATCCACAATTACCCATATGGAGTCGTGACCCCTCTGTGACGTAGGTAATCCCGTGATAAAGTCCATAAATATGCTCTCCCATATCCACGTCGGAACCTCTAATGTCTGTAGGAGTCCTGTCGGTTTCTGATGATCCACCTTTACTAGCTGACAACTGCCGCATTTAGAAACAAACACGATGATATCTTTCTTCATACCGCTCCACCAATACTAGCGTCTCATGTCTTGGTACATCTTATCCCCACCAAGGTGTACCACGAACCGTGAGCCGTGCGACTCTGCCATTACCTCGTGTCGCAAGTCTTCCCCTTCTGGAATGATCAGTCTCCCATTGAAGTGTAATCCCCCGTATGAACTAACGGTGTAGGACACGGCTCCCTCTACTAGTAATCGGACTATCTACTCCTGACAGAACGAGTCATTTTCCTGGGCCTTTATCACTCTCGTAACAATCTGCGGCGTAACAGTCATCACAGATATGAACGATCGGGCCACTGCATCCTGGTGTCCCAACTCCTTCCACTTAGTTTTCCACACCTCGTCCACCTCATCTACTGTCCTACGGCTCAACGCGTATGCTACCACATTATCCTTCCCTAGGTGATATTGGATATAAAACTGACAATCCTTCACAAACTCAAGCCACCGTCGTTGACGCATATTCAGTTCCTTCTGCGTGAAGAGGTATTGTAGAGATTTATGATCTGTGAACAATCAAAATTTCTCCCCCAGGAGATAGTGTCTCCAAATCCTAAGAGCGAATACGACTGCCGCTAACTCCAAGTCGTGGGTGGGGTAATTTCTCTCCTGAGGCTTAAGCTTACGGGAAGCATAAATTATGGCCTTACTCTCCTGTTCTATCACACCTCCAAGTCCTTGTAAGGACGCATCGGTGTAGACTAGATACTCAACTCTCGATCTGGGCAATGCTAACACAGGCGCTGATGTCAACTTGTCCTTCAACTCATCGAATGCCAACTGACAGACATTGCTCCAGATGAATGGCACACCCATGCGAGTCAGATGTGTCAAAGGACCCGCTATCCTTAAGAAACCCTGAATAAACCTCTTGTAGTATCTTGTTAGGCCCAAGAAACTAAGGAACTCAGTCGGTGTTGTGGGATGTCCCCACTCCCTCACCGCAGATACCTTCGCCGGATCAATAGATTTCCCCCGATCTGAAATGATATGCCCCAAAAACTGAACCTCCTTCAGCCAAAACCCGCACTTCTCATACTTGGCATAAAGCTAATTCTGATGCAGTGTCTGCAAAACCCATCTCAAATGCTCGACGTGTTCCTCTTCTGTCTGGGAGTAAACCAGAATGTCATCAATAAATACGATGATGAACTGGTCTAGGAACTCTCTGAACACCCTATACATCAAGTCCATAAACACGGTTGGAGCGTTGGTCAAGCCAAAAGGCATGACCCAAAATTCGTAGGAACCATATCTCATCAAGAAAGTAGTCTTCGAGACGTCCTGTTCCCTGATATGCAATTGATGGTATCCCGATCGTAAGTCAATCTTTGAGAAGAAGGAATCTCCTCTCAGCTGGTCAAATAAGTCATCGATTCGGGGCAACGGATACTTATTCCGTATCGTGACCTTATTCAACTCCCGGTAATCTACACACAACCTTAATGATCCATCCCTCTTCTTTACGAACAACATAGGGCACCCCACGGCGAATTACTCCTTCGAATAAACCCCTGAACCAACAACTTCTCTATCTGATCCCTTAGCTCTCTCATATCTGCTGGAGCCATACGGTAAGGTGCGCGGGCAATTGGCCGAGTGCCTGGCATCAAAATTGATCATAAAATCTATCTCTCTACTAGGCGGTAATCCAGGTATATCCTAAAATACATCAGCAAACTCCCTCACGGCTGGAATCGAATCGAGTGGCATCACCACTTCCTTAGAGGTCCCTCCTTTATATAGTACAAGTGAGTGGACGATCCTCCCTCAGGGCGAGGCATCGCCAATAAAAACATCTCCTGCTCCGAAATGGCAAAAATGATACTCCTACTGAAATAATCAATCATGGCTCGGTACGCAACTAGCCAATCCATACCAACAATCGCATCATATCATCTCTAACACTAACATATCAACGGGTAAAGTAAACCTCCCGATCTCTATACCCACACTTCTAAAAATAAGGGAAATCACAGAACCCCTACTCAACGGTGAATTTACATAAATAATCGTGCTCCATGTAGTGTCTAACAACCCTAAAGTGCGTGCAAATCTCGTGGCAATGAAACAGTGTGTGACCCCCATATCAAATAAAATACGCCCCATAGTCCCCTAAATAGAGAACATACCCTCAATAGTAGGTGGATCCTGTGGGACTGCGACATGCTGGAGCTGATACACTCTCCCATACTGAAGTTGTCCCTGCTGGACGGGGACCGCTGGAATGGGTGGTAACGCTGCCATCTGTGGTGGTGCTGGGAGGGCGGCGGGAAACATAGGCCTCCGTGGCTCGTGTCGAGTACCCTGCTGCTACTGTTGTGGGGCCCTGCCCCTATCAGGACAATCCTGGCGCTTGTGGTCAATCTTGCCACAAACGAAGCACTTCCTCGGGAAGTTTACCCCTCGCTATCCCTGCTGCCCACGGCCTTACTGGCTATTACCATTCCTACCCTGACAATGCTGGCCTTGCTGAAACTGCTCTTGCTGACCATTCTGGCCCTGATGGCTGTTCTGACCCTGATGGCCATGTCTGAAATCTCCCTGACCATTCCTGAAACCCCCAGATCTGAATCTCTTAGGATCCCCCTGTTGGGAACCCTGATCACCCTACATGTGCTGACCCTGAGCAGATTGTGCCCCGCTGGCACCATTTCCCCCGGTCCTGCCCTAATGGCTGGACTCCCCTAATCTCTTACTCTCAGACATGTGAAACCGGTGATCCTGGCAGTGAAGTAGTGTCGTGTTAACCATATCAGAGTAAGTGGCCAACTAGAGATTTCCCAACAAGTGCCGACGGATCCTCCAAATCAATCCATCCATGAACTTCTGAATCTTCTTCTCCTCGGTTGGAATTTCATTGGGATCGATGTTCAAGAGATTTGTGAACTCATCCTCATACTCGGCTACGGTATTTCCCTCCTGCCTGAGGTTCATTAACTTCCTCCTCATCTCACTGTGAACAACTGACGAAAAATATTTGCGGTCGAACCACACCCAGAACTCCTGAATAGAAAGGGCGTCTCTCTCCTCCGCGGTCGTAATGGACACCCACCACTGCAACACTGATCCTACTTGATTGAAAGTAGCCAGTATCTTCTTCTGAACATCCGTGCACTCGTACATCCTTAAGTGCCTCTGAATGTCCTTCCTCCACTAACTGGACACAACAACATCAGAGCTACCAGCAAACTCCGGAGGGTGCGCTTTTTGAAAAGCATCACGAACGCATTCCCAAGCAGACGGGAATGCATGACCCTGAACTGGCGCAACTACCGGCGCCTAGGGTGGTGCCTGCTGTACAACTGCTAGGGCGGCATTTACTGCTTGGGCTACAATAGCTACAACCTCTGCGACATTCATGGTGCCCTGGACTAGTGCAGGCTGTGGCTCGGGCTGAGCATCCCTAGGAACTCGCTATGCATGTCGAGGAGGCATCTAAAATGAGAGTAAAATCCATAAGTTCGCAGTTATCATCTCAAAATAGCTAAAGAGCGAAACATACACAAAAGAATACAACAATCCTAAAATATAGGGCTCCACATCAAAGAAAGCTCAGTGGAAACATAACAAGCCGTACAGATCCTAAGGACACTAGAACCTGATGCTTTGATACCACCTATGACACCACTGACTAATTAAATATCGGGTAGCTACTCCTTTATTAAATTAATACAAAATTCCAAGTTGGTTCAGTTCATAGCATCACTGTCGAAAATGTTTTTACAATTACTAGCCACCTAATATTTAAAAAAACTGAGTTGTCAATTTTAATTAAATTCGATTAACAAGCAATATGTAAATTATGAAATGCTAACATAACCATCACAACATAATGACAAAAGAATAACCATAAAATAGTAATGAGTCTGGAGGAATACTCCTCACAACAATACGAATACTGAAATAAACAAATACCAAGTCTGTATCACCAAATTAATTGCAACCCAAAATCTGAAATAACTGAATAGGTAGAGTGTCTCTAAAAGAAACGGGGCGACATGACCAACAAATGTGAAAAGTTGATAATATAGAGTCAGAATCGAAAATGGAGGCATCTACTGTCAAGGTCATGTAACTTCCACAGCAGCTATAGTACATCACCTGAATGGAACTCCTATGCTTGGTGTCTTTGTGGCTGGGCACCTCAAAGGTTTTTACAAGAAAATACATTTGAAAGCAAACGGGTCAGAGCTCGATTGTGAAAATAGTTTAAAATATAGCAAGTTTTTTAATGACATTAAAACAATGAATGCAAAATACATGTTAAGACGTGCTCTCACATGAAATACTCACCTCTCTACTATGTGTGCACTCCTAATGTATCCGTACCCATTCTAGTTATTCCCATATCTAACTAGTCCAAAATAAAATTTAACATTACTATACGATTCACGATTTAATTCCAAAATCTTCATTTAAACAGAGAGCTTTACATTTATTCTCGTTTCCCCATATTAGTAATTCTACTTACTATAGTATTTCCACTATTATCTCTACAAAAATGTTACTATCATTTATATTCGCATTTATACATGGCAGTGCATTTCAATTAACCGTATATTATTCTCATCATAAATATACAATATTAGCACCCCGAGGCTAAGTTGCGATGCACACATACTCTGCTATCTAATCCCGGTATATCACGTACATAAGGACCACGCATTCTGAATCTCAGGAATCGTTCTCAATAAACAACAATCACAAATAATGGAGGTGAACATAGTTCACATCACATGGGTCACGCACATACCTATGCTCCTATGATCCGCAGACTTATTAACTTCTCAATAAGTCCTTCTCTGACCTATGTCCTCGAGGTACCAAGCTAGATCCCCCCGTAGGCACACAAAGATTAGCTGGCCCTGATCGAACGCCGACCTCCCATGATAGCAAGTATAGTAGGTATGTTATACACAGAAAACCACATGTACTAAGCATTCACACTTCTTAGATATCTCAATATATTAATACGTATACTTCTCATTTTTATCCCATCATTTACTGTTATACGTTTATAAGTTCCCGTTTAAATGCATTAGAGTTGTCAACTCTTCTCACGTCGTGATTAGGTACTCGTTTCCAAATCCACAATTTTCATCCGGTTTACTATAAGATTCTAAGTTTTACTCCTCAACATACCCCAATTCTCACAATTATACCCACTAGTCAATAAGGGAAGGTTAATTCTCCATCAATTAAGTCTACGGGACATTTGAAATAAAATCAAGCCTAAAAGGACATCATGTCAACTCGTTAGAAGTCTCATTCGAACGAGGTCGTTCAAACGAGTGTCATTTGAATGAAAGGCTTAGAACGAACTACCAACTCGTTAGAAGGGATACTTTCATCTCATTAGAAACTCGTTCGAATGAGGTCGTTCGAACGACCTGGGCAAGTCTTCTAACGAGATGACAGACTGCGCCCAGAATTCTCCCAAATTCGTTTTTCTTCAAATTTCTCTTCTCTAAATCCCTACTAAGATCATTACAATTAAGTTTTAATGTTTTTAAACTACTTTAAATCCTCCTAGGTCACTCTTTAACATATATATGGGGTCAATGCTTCCTAAATTAACATGTAATTGTCATAATTCCCAAATCTTGTCCCAAACCCTATAAACATGAACCCAGAATTTTAATGTCTACAATTTCTCCTTATAAATCCGCTTTTAAATCATCAAAAGATATATTTTAGATATGAAATTCATCCATAACCATTCTACATGCAATCCCTATATAAGATTATGAGTTTTATCTCCAATTTCATGGGTTTTCATCAAAGTTTCAATACAAGATATATATTCAATTCTAAGCATGGAGGAAACATTCGCTTGAAATCATGTAATTAAACCACTTTCCTTAGATGTTCTGATTTGATGTTGAAGGATGAAAGTTGATTCTCCTCTTTCTCTCTACAGATTTCTCTTAAAGATGGTGATGGTGGCTAGGGGTTTCTTTTGGAACCTCTTAAGACTCTCCCTATAACTCCCGTAGCCCACTACTTGTTAAATGCTGGTATTGGACTTAGTGGTTTTATTTCTAATATAAAATTAACCTCTAAAATTCGTGGGTTTTAATTTCCCTATTTTTAAAATTACCAAACTACCCTTTTGAGTTGCAGGTATGGCCTAAAAATGCCCCGGGACCCAAACTAGACCCCGGCTAGTGTTTTCTGACTATTTTGACCATTCCGGACACGTTGGCGCACTCAAAATGGCCATTCGGTTGATAAAAATATATTTTAATTTTTAATTCAAATAATTTCATTCCTGACGCGACTGACACGCGTGTCCCAACTAAATTTCCAAATTGTCGTATTTCTGCCTCGCGACAATTTTAATATTTTCAATGATCATGAAATTTTCAATTTTAACATCATAATCAAATACCAAATCACATCTCGCTAGTATTTTTATCCGGATTAATTCCCAATTAATTCTCATTTAATTCAATTAATCCCTTAAATAAATATCAATAAAATTACGGGGTATTACATCTACCTTCCATATACTCCTCTAGGTAGGTATAAAATGAGACATCACTTTTTATATATCTGGAGAACCCATTATCAAAATATCACTGTGAGGTATTATGTGCTTTGAGAGCGTCATGAACAACAAGGGACTTTTCATCTTTCTTAGTTACCCAATAAGTGGTAACGTTTTGTTTACCCTTGTTGTTGTTGGTTTTAGTCGGGATGCGGGAAGCATTTACGGATGGCAAAGACATCCGTCCGAATTCCTCCATCAGACTCTGTGATGTGGCAGCTAAAAACTCTACACGCTCTCTCAGATTGGTGAATTTATCAATACGATGTGGTGGAGCAGTAGTACGTCGTGTCCGACCCAAACTATAGCAAAACTCCCAGAGGTGGGCTTTTCTTTTGCAGTATGTACAAAAGAACACATTCTTAGGTGGACCTCGGTTTGCTTTTCTTGGCCGAACTCTCCTTCGTTCTTTTTGACGATGGCCATATGGAGTCGAAGTAAAATCAGGAACTGGTCCAGGTGAAATTTAGGACGTGGAGGCACTATCAAAACCTATTCCCTATATATCACCAAAACCTAAAGTGGGGCCGAGGATCATCTTTACCATCTTTCCTGATTTGTCCTCGATTTGAACCTTGACTTCCAGTGCTCTCTCAACATCATGAGTAAGCTGGGATACAATGGCTTCAAGTTTCTTCTGAGTCTCCAGGGAGGAATGGAGCTCACTCGTAAGGCTAGCCACTTGTTTAGTCAAGTCCCCTTTCTCTTTCTCAAAACAACTCTCTCTCTCTCTCTCTCTAAATAAACTTTCTTTCTCAACATAGGAAGACTATCTCTCTCTCAAGGTAGTGCAGGTGGAGGACTCTCTCTCTTTCGCTTCTTCTAAATCTTCCTCTACAGCGGTGATCCTAAGAACTAATTCTTTGTTATGCTTTTTGGTTTTAAATGACTCATTATATAACTCAGCATAGGCATGTTGAAGATTACTCTCGCTCTCACTTGCATCATCCTTCCCCTCACTCACATCGCTCTCACTGTCGAGGTGTCCTTGTGAATCAGCATCCTCATCGCCGTGAGGAGAACTAGAGGTACTCACATGACTAGCCATGAATGTGGTGAAGTTACACTCATACGATGACTTGTCTCCTGAGTCCACCGACTTGACTTCACTGTCTTCACTAAGGGTAGCATTAAAGATAGCTTTTCCCTTTTCTTTTGCAAGTCTATTCAGCCTAGTAGCACACTCAAAATCTCTACGACCCTTACCGTCGCACTCATAACATATCACTTTCTTTTTTAGTAGGGTCTTTAAAATCTTTTTCATTTTTCTTCTCAAATTTATTTTTCTCAGAACTCCTTTTATCTTTGAAATTTCCATTTTTCTTGAATTTGAGAATTTTTAGCAAATAGAGCCAAATCATCTAAATCAAAGTCACACTTGGAATCAGACGTTTCTATCTCCCTTTTTTCTAGATGACTCTACCCTCTTTCTTGCCGACCCCTCACTCTTTCTATCCCGGGCATTAAGTGCAATTCCCTTATCTTTAGGCTTGACAGATTTAGGAAACTTATAAATTTCATACTTTTGTAAGTCTCCTACAAGTTCCTCCAATTTAATCATATTTAAATTACACATAGAATTTAGCACGGTGATTTTGGGGATAAAATACTTAGGCAGTGATCTAGGAATTTTTTTAAGAACTCTAGCATTAGGACTGCGTTCACCAATATTAAAGCTAGTGTTTTCAATATCAGACAAGCTAGCATAAAATTCATCAAAACATTCAGTCTTAAGCATGGTGATGGTTTCAAATTGAGTTGTTAAATTTTACAATTTAGACTCTTTCACATCATTACTTCCTTCATGGCTAAGTTGTAAAACATCAGATGCCTCTTTTGACGTGGTGCACGTCATTATTCGTCGGAACTCGTCAGGTGTGATGGATTCGAAAATAGCACTTAAACCCTTAGAATTAAAAGGTGACCATTTAAATTCTTCTTCATTCCATCCAATTGCAAATTTTAAATTAGTCGCGTTATCAATAGTGATGGAGGGAGGTGTCCACCATTTTTTAGCCAAAATCCAAACTCTTTCATCAATGGCCTTTAAAGTAGATTTCACGCGGGCTTTCTAGCAAGCATAATTTGTCCCGTCAAAAACTGACATTTTATTATATCATTTCTCGATTATGAACAAGCCCTTTTTCAAAAATTAATTTTTCAGAAAATTGATATCTTAGAAAAATTTGCGAAAAATTACACGGTATAATTGTGTAATTGGCTCTGATACCAATTTGAAGAGTGCGTGTGCATTCAAATAAGGAAATTATTTAATTAAATTCAGTTTTTTAATTAATTCCTAAAATCATGCATCTAGGTTTGATTGAAGATGATATAATCATGCAAGAACATTCAAACACACAAATGAGGAAAAATCCCCCAAAGGGGCAAAACCTTTTTTATTTTCACTATAATTTGTAAAGAATGGTTACACGAATTACAATGAAAATAAGAATGACATACGAAATACCCTCAGGTGTTGGTTCCGATGTCGTCGGCTGGAATCTGCCGCAAGGGCTCCAGGTGGGCAGTAGTAGAGAAGAATACGTCTTCTCCACAAAATACTCTAGATGAGTAGTAAACGATCCTCTTGAAGGTTTAACAATTCACATACATAGATGGGAGTCTTTATGTGAATAAACAAGGTATAAAACCTTTAAAAGTGAAGTCTATTTTCTAGGCTGTTAATCGAAGAAATCGTGTGTGAAAAAGACTTGGAAAACGTGTAGAATGATACCAGATATTTATACAAAAATCGCCGCGGCGTTCGAAGGAGATCAGCATGTCGCTCGAATGAAGGACAGGTGTCGCTCTAATGAGATTGCGCGACATGCCTATCTTGTATGAACGACGTTGATATGTCATTTGAGCGAGCTCGTCGATCGAGGCACTCGGCTTCTACACTTAGAAAAAATTCTGCTTTTGATAAAAAACATTTCAGACTTCAAAAATATTTGTCTGAAAAATTCCCAAATATATATGCAAAAATAAACAACTCCAATAAATCATTTCACCAATATTGCGTAGTGGAGTAGTGGGCATGGTTGAGAAACACGTCGCATGTAGCATGATTCACGTGTGAAGATGTTGGATGCATGGATTCGGATCAAGGCCGTCGTGGATGATCGTGTTGACGTATCAAATTTAACGGTATCAGACATACCTACTGCGATCTAGGAAAAACATAAAATTCCTAGATTCTACCCTGAACATTTATAAAATTATATCCTTACAAATTTAAACATAGATTAGATGTACCTAATGAATTTTTCCAAATTTCTTTCGATCCCGGAATGGAAATGAGATCACATTACCATGAATTTTATTTGTAAATTGCCCCGTACGTACCAACGATGTAATTTTATGTATAAAGGATAGTAAACTGACTCACAAAGTGTACCCATTTTTCCAAATGGAATTTCTCTGTTCGTTCGAAAAGCTCAGTATTAGGATTCAGAATTGATGGCCCCTTTTAATTTCTTATGCGTAAAGTGTTGTAAGGATGACAAAAACAATATCTCTTTTTATGAAAAACCTTTTTCCAATTTTTAATTCTCACCAAGTTGTGAACAATTTCTAACTTAACCCAATTTTATCTTGATTAATCCTAAAACCCATCTAAAGATTAGAGAAAGTAAAATAAAGTAAAGGATACTCACAACGCCGGATGTACGATGAAAACCACATTAGGAAAACCATCCGACGACCCAAGCTAGACAATCACTATGAATATGGAATTACAACGAACAAACACAAGTCTTACTCAACATATCAATCCCCATGAGACTTGACGCTCTCCTGATCTTAAACCACTCCTCTCACAGTGCCCATGTAGAAAGTCCTTCTTCCACGATACCCATCCACAACACACGCGTCCACGTATGTCTCAGTGTCCATCGATATGGATTGTAACATCTACAATGTTGAAATCGAACTCTACCGAATCTTCACCGCAAAACCAGCAATGTTCAAGTGTTAAACAGCTCCTCTTAGTTCCACAGATATCACTATATAATATATTAATGATAACTCGGATATTTGAAACTCTAAGGATGCATTTACTTTATAAAACCTTAGAAAACTTGTGTACAGAAACGTACTGGTAAGAAAATAGTTTTTCCATAACATACGCTTATGAAATCTAAAGGAAACATGCATATTTATATTTTTCTTAAGGCGGTGGCTTGTTCGAACGACAGAAGCTGTCACTCGAACGAGATGAAGATGTCGTTCGAACGACAGTGGCATCTCGCGTAAATGACAGTGAATGTCACTTGATGTCATTTGAGCGACGCGCGTAATTAGAGTCCCAAAATAAACCAAATCTAATCCGTACTTATCATATTCAAATGAAGTGTAAAACATTTCAAACACTTATAAAAAAAAATTAAAACATTTATTTAATGAAATATCATCCTTATCTTTATAAAAATCAATTTCGAGTCTCTTTAAATTTACGCATTCATACCTGAGATATCTCGGAATGCAATTGTCTTTAAAAACGAACAAACTTGCACCAATTAAACTTCGGCATAAATAATTCCTTGAATCTTTGTCACAATGTCTTTAATTAAACTTCAACACATCATATTCTGTGTGAGATAGTGACAATAAAAATATGACCTATGACTCAAATGTGTTTTGTTCCAGGAATAAGTCAAAACTATATAATGGACTCAACTATAAATATTGTCCTTACAAATATCCCCCTTTGACTATTCCAGGACAAAACCAACAGTGAACTACCTAATTCGGTCCGTCAAGCCGTATGACGCCTAAATCCTATCCCGTAAACCCAAAAATAAAAAATACAGGATAAGACTTGAAAATAATGGATCGGCAAGCATGAAAATGTCTCTAAATGTCTGAGTGTGATGTAGACCTGAAATCTCGAATATCTTTAAGTATACTTACACACATGAAATAGACAAATACCTAGTGAAATATGGAGGAAAAAATGTTATAAATCATAATGAAATGTGTTAGCCAAATATTTTGATACCAATATGAAACAAAATGACTTTTGAATCCGAATATCAAATATGCACATAAACAAGATAACAATGTATATACCAATGTGTTCAATCGAGTAAACACACTGTTCAACAAATCTCCCCCTACATCACATATATCTCTCCCCCTTGCTGTCTCGAATAGATAATTCGGTGAAAGGATAAATAACTCGAGCATTAGATAAATGCATGAAATATATCTAGATAATCATGAAAACAACCATCTAAAAATGAACAATAAGCAAACATTAATCACACAATAGAATAAGCAATCTATGAAGGTGTGACTAAATGAACTCAATGTAGCAAAATATGTGATCAATATGAATCTGCATAGAAAAAACTGCCTAGAAGCAACTCAACAGTACCAAAAAAATATTACACCATGCAGCAGGGTAATGAATTAGAATATATTGAAAATACCAGACGTCGCTCGAACGAGACAAAGGCGTCGCTCGAACGATAAAGCGATGTTGCTAAAATGATAACTTCACGCGACATGTAGATGTTGATCGAACAAGCAAACAAAACCCCAGTTCCAGTGCAAAAGATTAAATAGTGTTGCCTAGTGAAAAAATTTCGACAAAAAACTAACTAGAAGGGGCTCAAAACTACAAAATAGTACCAAAACAGTAGCTAAACTAAGAAAAGCACAAAATAACCAAATGTGAGTTACATGATAACATAGTATCAATGAGCTCAAACATGAACATGGAATGTATGCGCTTGAACTATAACAAATGAATGACAATTCCAACACATTGAAAGGATCAAGAAGCTCTAATTGATAGCTATAGATCATTAAACTTATTTTAGCCATATGTGACAATTAAAGTATGAGCTAAATGAACTAAAGAATCAAACTTGCATACAAATTCGAAAATTTGATGATTTTACAAACAAGAACGTCATGACACGATTTTTCAATGTTAGGATTCGTGATGTAAACTCGTTTAATTTATCCATCCAAACTCCCTCAAATATATATAATATTAATTTTTGAATGAACATAAGCTAAATGGCTCATATTTTTTCATATGATTCTTTTTATTGCCTTTATTTTTTCAGGCTCTTTTAAATGGTGGCTTTCACGACGAGTCAGTTTTACACTATCGCAACCCTTTTCCATGAACACTCAACATTTTTTTGAATTACAATCCTCACGGTAAACGGTTCTTACAAGCACACCTCCTCCTTATGTCTACTTACACATAGATGACTTGTTAATTTTTATATAGACAAGAGATACCCTATACGAGAATCCTATATATTTTTGGAAACCATGACATACAATTAAGTTATTTATCAACTCAATTTGGAAAACAACCTTTAATAATTCAAATATGAACTATCAACCGACCTTATACTATCATTGATCTATTATGCAAACGGATGAGAAATATCATTATTTTTGGAACCATATACAATCTACAATGATCTTTTACCAATACCACTATCTTGATAATATGAGATTATTGGCATATGACCGAACCTATGCGACAATAAATGACACATGCAAAACTTTTAAAAATGCCAATTAATTGGATGGAATTCTAGTTGTTTCTAATCCAAAAATACGTCAAGTATTTCGTATACAGTGATGTTATACAACCTGTAAATCATGAAAGAATGACGTAAGAAAAATCGTCAAAGTTATATAATAAGTTTACAATCTCGAACAAATGAGTTACCATTTTTACAATATATCGTAGACGATGTGACTACCACGAGTATTTGAATCTCCAAGAATGTAAGAAATTTCGAGACTGAATTTGTTTAGGTAGGTACATTGTACAACTCGAGTTTTATTTTAATTTAAATTGAACGATTTATGTGTCAAAATAACATTTTTATTTTTTCCGACACAGAGATAATAATTTTTTAGTATTGAATAGATATTTTTACAAAATTATACATATGAAAAAATTGTGTTTGTTTAAATTAGTTTTATCTTTTAAAAAGTCTCGAGTTTAAGTTTTAAATCAAAATAAAATTTTGATGTTAAAATTCTAAAGATACAAAAGTAAAATTTTCTAAACTTAAACTTAAAGGATAGAAGTAATTAATGGAAAAAGTTCAATAAATATCTTCCTCATTTTATCTTATCATGAGTAACAAAAAAAGGATAAAAAAAGAAAAAAGAAAATTTCAACCACCCTTTTTTGTACGTATCTATTACGATTTAAGTAAAACCAAGGTTCTAAAAAACGCAGGGCGTGGAGGTCAAACTTTAAGCCTTAGAAGCCTAGGAGGGCCTTAGGTGTAAAAAGGCGTGAAAAGGCGATTAGGCCTTCTTAATATATTTTAATATTTTTTAACCATAACAAGGCTATTAAAATACTAAAATTGTACATAGCATAAAAATATTTATGAATATATGCAAATTAAAACACTATTTGATTATTTTGGATGAGATAATGGTCCGGATTGTAAAAAAATCTTTAAAAGGTGATATCGTTTCACTAAAGCATTGTTGTTTTTAGAAAAAAGTGCACCTTAAGGGTTTTACGTAGAATAAGGCGTAAAAAGCATAAGGCAGGGTGTTTCTCCCAAGCCTCAAGCCTAGGCGGTTTTTTTAGAACAGTGAGTAAAACAAAAACAAAAACGAAAAAGATAAACCTTGAAACTGTCCTATCTTCTTCCCCTACAAATATCTATTACTATATAAAACTCAAACCTACATTTATCTAACAAAATACAACTCCCACAAATAGGTATATAACTAAAAAAAAAAATGAAACAAAAAGAGGGAAATAAACTCCTCTCTTACCCACGCAACCAAGGTTTGAAACAAAGAAAACCATTACCTCCTCCAAGCCTACCATTAAAGATTTAACTCGGTATGATATATATATATATATATATATATGCTCCTGTGCATACTTCCCGCACACGAGAGTATGCAGACCAACTATTTTTCACATTTTGGTACAGGTGTGATTTTTTAATTTCTTCTGGCACCCCATTTTTATCCTCCTTAGCTCCGATCCTCCCCCGATTTTTATACAAAAATTTATAATTTGCAAATTTTAATCCCGATTTAAATTCCACTTAAAACCTTATTTTTATGTATAAAAACCAACATATTTAATTACTAAGAATAATTAAATCCAAAATTTTATTTTTCTCTAATTTCCAAATTAATTAAATAATTAATTAATTAATTAATAAAAATATGGGGTGTTACATAAACCCCCACTAGCAAAGGAATTTCGTCCTCAAAATTAGACGAAGTATAAACATCAAACGTTATTCGCGAAACATAAAATAAGGCTCACATACGCCTACTCGTTGAATACCATAATTGGGCACCCATGCACCCAATCTTACGCGCACCTATTCCACGAACAACAAAATAATACATATCGCCATATATGTATATACATAACTATGAAAGTAACGGCGTATCACATGATCTCGCAAACCACCACTCGATTCTATTTTTGATAATCTTCACAACACATAAATCTTCAAATCAAACCACATCGCTGCATCGATATAACACATACCCAAAATTAATACTAATGATCTTCCAAATAATTAATGTCTCCAAAATTAACTCTAAGGAACCTCACATCAAGCTTAATAATTCTAAACTCAATGCCTACAACGTCCTTAACACAAAATTATATATCTCCAAAAACACATCTAACACGTATGCTAGACCCTCTACCTTAAGGAGTACAAATCAATAAAGGGAATCAAAGATCGATAATATGAAAGCTAAACAGACTCACAACCTACGAGATATAAGACCATGCTCTAATACCATCTGTCACACCCCGCTAAATTATGGCGTCGGCCGCCACCAAAACTAAGTCGGGCGTGAGTAAATAAAATACGATTCTTAGCATGAGAAAGATGTGAGACATGTAAATTTATCCACAAGATAAACGATAATCAATTCCAAAAGATAAATCGTCCAACTAAGCTATAAAATATCCATCTTCATTCTAAACTCAAAGTAATTCTAATCTCTAATAATATGAAACTGGAAAATCTCCAATTGAGTCCAGTGAAAAACTGAATAAAACCCATAACAACTTTGGAACTGAATGGCCGGAACCAAATGGACCAATAAAAAACATAAATTGTGTCTCAAACTAAATATGAAGGAATGAAAAACCAAAATAAATTAATACGCATAAGATAGAGCAACTCCAACTGCACCTCCAAGAAAATCTTTAGATAATTCTATGCAATTTGTCCAAATACTATTTCCTGAAAAGTTAGTCAATGAAAAAGTTCAGAGCCCTCGGCATGAATACACACTACTCCCCTCAAATAGGATCCTTGAATCTAGACAGTAGCATTATACAAGATAAATTTAACAATAGAGTATTTTAATTAAACGAGATAATTAAACGCGGGAAAGATAAATTACTAACCACCCTCAAAGATTGTGATAAAAACACACCAATATCATTTTAATTATTCCACATCCCTAAAGCGTTAATTTAATTAAATGAACCCATATTTATTATTGTTCTCACTTTCTATTATAGCGGTCCTCCTACCCCGGGTTGTAATTTCAACCAAAGTTTAACAGTTCCCCTTGTCCAATGGACTCTTATCCTTTTAAACTGTCGAACCCGCCCCATGAAAAGGTTCTACATACGACACGACATAAATCACCCGCTGACCCATTTAAACTATCGGTCCCTGATACATTATGTCGCCACAAAATTTAATACCCATTTTTATCTTAGGCATTAATTCTCATTTTCTCAATTCCGCAATTAACAAATTACCCCACTTTTTATATCAATGTGAGATCCTCAGAATACCCCTTAGTCCCATACCTAAGGATCCCTAAGTACACGAACGTCGTATCCTTTGTATAGGATGAATCACCAATGTAAAACACGTCATAGTCTCATGCCTAGGCTAACGACAAGACGATATGATGTAAAAATCTGCCCCACCCTGAAATATAAAATCCCCACAAATTTACACTAACTAGTCCCATATCTAGCAAGCATAAATTATAACCAAGGCCTACCCACTAGTCCCATACCTAGTAAGCATCCTAAAATTAGGGTTGGGCAATATACTAATCAAAAGCCCCTCGCCCCTGATGGAAAACATGAATAAAATAAATCACACAATACGTAATTCATAAGAATAACATAACACTTAATCATAAAAGTCCCAATTCAATTTAATTCAATGAATAACACCGTCATCATTTTCAACATAATTATTTACGTTCAAAAAGGTTAAATTAATTAACATGCAACAATATTCAATACGTTATAATCATTCTCTTTTACAAGTCATTTAATTTTTATAAGTGTGAGCACGTCCCAATTACCATAAAAATAATCCTGATAAAATTCTACATGAGAACCTACACCCAAACCATAAAAATACAAAAATCTAACCTACGCACCCAAGGGTTTCAAGGATTATATTATATTTAAAATTTTCATAAAAATAGTCCCAAAATTTAGTGCCTAACTTACTAATTGATTTTTAATCAAAAACATATGATTACGTGTTTAGGCGACACTTAAAATGCATAATACTAAGGAAAGGAATAGAGTATTCATGCTTGTGAGTAAGATGAAGAAAATATGGTAGCATAGTTGAATTCCTCTTGAAAAAAATAGCAAAGAGACGTTCTTGAACAATATTGAGAAAATCCGGTTTAAAGCTTCAAAACTTGGATTGAAAATAGCTCTCCAATGGAGTTAGGGTTTGAGGGAGGAAGAAGATGTAAAAGAGGAGATCGCTGCTCTTAGGGTTTAGAAGAAAGGGTTTTTAAATGTCCTAGACCTGTCACTTTGTTTATATACCAAAATGAATTTGAGTCCTAATAAATACAAACACTTAAAAAATTATTACAGACGATCGGCTGCCAACCAAGAATCATGAAAATACTCTGAGATACTTTCAGAATCAAATGCACTATACTTTCACGCAAGCATCAAGCATGACTGGTTGGGGGCTTCTGTTGATGCCAAAAATTATCCACCTACGTGGAGCAATTAGAAGTGAACACGTGTCCTCATACATGGCCAAAATCCTAGTCAGAAGATATTAAATATGCCTACCAACGTGAAGAATGTCGACCAACACAAGGAATGCTGACCAATACAAAGACGACCGACTAACAAGAACAATGAAGAGTCATCATACTAAGAGTCATACTGCACGTGGTTTATACAATCAATTATCAAATTCATTATGTAAGGATGTATATGCTTAATTGTATAAAAGCATTACATCCCTTAACATTCTGACCCTTAACCTCCCGGTCACTATAAATACATTATATACTTTTCATTAAGGGCAGGGTCGAACGGATTCTGGTATATTCTTATTTATAAGAGTACCTAACTTTTTGTAATGTCTAAAATCAATAAAATAACAGTGGGCGTTGGCTTTCTTACATAGCTGAACCACTTTAAACTCTCTCTCTCTCTCTCGCTCTCTCACTTTATTTATCATTACATATTTTATCTGTGATTATAAAATTAGATCAATTCTAGTTTTTTACATCAACATTCTCCACAGGGTAAATACTCTCCATGGGACAAAGTTAGGTCTTCCGAAGATATGATATTGTTATGTGTTCTCGAAGATCAAAGAGGGTCTATTATATTTGATAACTAGAAGGGTCGATCCAGTTCTGGTGGTAAACCTCTCGAATTCTCCCAAGGACTACTGGGAAAATGGTTTTATCGCAAGGAACTGGCAGCACCTTCCATTATTAGAAGGAATAAGACCACGTGACCTCCCCATTATTGATTGTGGGGAGGCCAAAATAGGTCACTTCCTTTTTTTGACTTCTGCTAACTTCTTGTATATTATTTCTCATTCTTTTGGCTTACATCCCTCTTCTTTGTGATTAGATCTCAAAGAAAGAACGAGGAGCCTGATATTAGTGAGATCAATACTCAAGAGCTCATGAAGGTCTGGAGCATAAAGAAGAGACTGGTAGAAGGTGAGCATCCTAGGTTGACGGCCTTCTTTTGGAGTATAAGAACACATGTACCAGCTTTATTGCTCGTTCGGTTGATCAGGTTCCAGTTTTAAGGGCTCCAGAGGTAAGACATTTTAAAGATGAAAATTTTAAAGAAAAAGAAGAGAGCGAGGAACAGAGAAGAAGAGAGGGGCAGAAGTTGGAGAAGAAGAATAAGAGGAAGAAGAAGAAGAAGGGGAAGAATAAAAAGAGGACATGGACCCTCTAATTAAGAAGATGAGGTTAAGAATTCGTGATGATGACGATGACCATGCAGTCCTGCCTGACAGGATTCCATCCTTAAATATTTTTGGCGCAATTTCTCCCAAGGGCAGTGGTACTGGCCCGTTTGATAAGGGGAAGGAGAAAGATAGAGAGAATGAAAAGAGTAAGATAGAGGAAGAAGATAGAAATAAAGAAGAAGAGAGGAAGAGAGAGAGGGAAAGTGTAATACCCCGTAATTTTACTGATTTTTATTTAATGGATTAATTGAATTAAATGAGAATTAACTTGGAAATTAATTCGGAGGTAAATACTAGAGAGATGTGAGTTGGTATTTGATTATGATGTTAGAATAAAATATTACTGAGAATATATGGTAATATATGAGTACTGAAAATATAAAAATTATCACGAGGCAGAAATATGACAATTTGGAAAATTTAGTTGGGACGCGCGTGTGAGTCGCGTCGGGAACGAATTTATTTAAATTAAAAAGTAAATTATATTTTTATTAGCCGAATGGTCATTTTAAGTGCGCCAACGTGTCCGAAAGGGTGGAAATAGTCAGAAAACACTAGCCGGGAGTTTAGTTTGGAATCCGGGGCACTTTTGGGCCAAACAGGCAACCCAGAAGGGCATTTTGGTAATTTTAAAAAATTAGGAATTAAAACCCACGAATTTTAGAGGTTAATTATATATTATTTGAGAGGACACAAGGGCCATTACCAACAAAAGACAAGAGAGTGGGCTACAGGAGTTTTGAGAGAAGTTAGAGAGATGTTACAAGAGGGCCAAACCACAGCCATCACCCATCACCATCATTTTGGAAGGATTTATGACAGAAAGAGGAGAGAATCGGCCTATAATCATCGACAACAAATCTGAAGAACAAACCTAAGGCAAGTGATTTGATTTCATTATTCGCAATGAATATTTCCTCCATGTTTAGTGTAGAAATTAACATATGTAGTGAAAAAGTGATGAAAACCTAAAGAAATTGTTAGGGATTACATGTAGAACTGTTCTGAAAGAATTTAGTTGTCAAAGCATAGAATTTGATGATGTAGAAACTAATTTAAAAAGGATTTTTCATATTCAAATAAATTATGAGTTCATATTGTTAGGGTTTGTGGAAAAATTGGGGATTTATGGATTTTACATGTGGATTTGGAAGAATTGACCCAAGAATTATGTTAGGAAGTAACCTAGGGTGATTTAGAATAATTTAGGAACCTTAAAATCTGATTAGGGTGATTTTAGGATGGATTTAGAGAAGAGAAATTTAAGAAAAACGAAGTTGGAAAATTTCTGGGCGTTCCCTGCCATCTCGTTAGAAGACCTTCCCAGGTCGTTCGAACGACCTCGTTCGAACGAGACTTCTAACGAGATAACAGTACCCCTTCTAACGAGTTCGTTCGAAGCCCTTCATTCGAGCGACACTCGTTCAAACTACCTCGTTCAAACGAGATTTCTAACGAGTTGACAGAATGGCCTTTTTAGGCCTGATTTTATTTCGAACTTCCAGTAGACTTATTTAATTGAGTGTTAACCTTCCCTTGTTGACTAGTGGGTATAGTTGTGAGATTGGAGTACATTGAGGATTAAAACTTAGAATTTTTTAATAAACCGGATGAAATCTATGGGTTAGGAAATAAGTACTTGAATTTGCGGCGTGAGAAGAGTTGATTATCTATGATGTATATTATTCGGGGACTTGTAAGTGTACTACATTAATGACGGTATAGGAATGTAAAGTGTACCTATATTAATATTATAAGATATGTAAGATGTGTGAATGCTTAGTATATGTGGTTATTTGTGTATGACATACATACCATACTTGCTATCATGGGAGGTCGGCGTTCGATCAGGGCCATCTAATCTTTGTGTGCCTACGGGGGGATTTAGATTGGTACCTCTAGGACATAGGTTAGAGAAGGACTTATTGAGGAATTAATAAGTCTGCTAATCATGGGAGCGTAGGTATGTGCATGAGCCATTTGATGTGAACTATGTTCGCCTCCATTATGTGTGTTTGTTACTTGTCGAAACTGTTCCTGAGAGATTCGAAATACTTGATCTTTATGTACGTGATGTACCAAGATTTGATTGCAGAGTATGTGTTCACCGTAGCTGAGTCTAGGGGTACCATTATTGTATATTTATGATGAGATTGATACACTGAAATATTGAAATGAACCGTTTATATAAGTACAAGTGTGAATTAATGTAACATCTTTGTAGAGTTAAAAATGGGAAAACTCTCAGTAATTATTGTAACTGATTTTGAGGAATGAAGGTAAAACTCTCAGTTTATATTAAGACGTCGGGAATTAAACCATGAATAATATAGTAAAAATCAGATATTGAATTAGACTACTTAGTTAATGAAACAACTAGAATGGGTATGGGTACGTAGGAGTGCACAATTAGTTGAGCGGTGAGAAACTCATGTGAGTTCACGCGCTATCATGTATTTTATATTCATTGTTTAATGATATTAAACACTTGTTGTATTTTAAACTGTTTTCACAATCTAGCTCTGACCCGTTTTCTTTCAAATTCATTTTTCTTGTAAAAACTTTTAGGTGCCCAGCCACAAAAACACCAAGCTTATGAGTTCTATTCCAGTGACGTGCTATAGCTGCTGTGGAAGTTACAGGACCTCGACTATAGACGCCTCCACTTTCTACTTTGATTCCAGTTCAGACTCTTCATTTTTAGGTCAAGTCGCCCCTTTTTTTAGAGACAGCTTAATTATTCAACTTTATTTTAATTTTGGATTTAATTAATTAGTGATTTAGACTTTGATTTTGGTTGTATTCAGTATTCGAATTATTGAGAGGTGTATTCCTCCAAATTCATTATTATTCCATGGTTATTCTATTGTGACTATATTGTGGTTGTTGTATTAGTATTTCGTAATTTAAATTTGTTGTATGTTAATCGGATTTAATTAAAATTGACAACTCACTTTCTAAATATTAGGTGGCTAGTAATTGCTAAAACGTCTTTCGACAGTGATGTTATGAACTGAACCAACTTGACATTTTGTATTAATTTGAATAAAGGAGTAGCTACCCGGTATTTAATTAGTCGGGGTGTCACAGGTGGTATCAGAGCATCAGGTTCTAGTGTCCTTAGGATATGTACGGCTTGTTATGTTTCCGCGTAGAGTTCTTTGATATAGAGCCCTATATTTTAGTATTGTTGTACTCTATTGTGTATGTTTCGCTCTTCAGCTATTTTGAGTTAATAACTGCGAACTTATAAGACTTTATTCTCATTTCAGATGCCTCCACGATGTGCACAGCGAGTTCCTAGGGATGCTCAGCCCAAACCACAGCCTGCACCAGTTCTGGGCTCCATGAATGCCGCAGAGGTTGCCGCTATTGTAGCCCAAGCAGTAAATGTCTCTCTAGAAGTTGTGAAGCAGGCACCGCCTCAGACGCCGATAATAGTTCCAGTGAGGCTCATGCATTCCCATCTTCTTGGGAACGTGTTCGTGATGCTTTTCAAAAAGCACACCCTACGGAGTTTACAGATAGCTCCGACGTCGTTGTGTCCAGTCAGTGGAAGAAAGACATCCAAAGGCACTTGAGGATGTACGAGTGTACGGATGTACAGAGATAGATACGGGCTACTTTTAAGCTAGTAGGATCAGCGTTGCAATGCTGGGAGTCCATTACCACCGTGGAAGAGAGAGATATCCTTTATATTCAGGAGTTCTGGGTGCGGTTTAACCGCAAGTACTTTCCCTCGGCCGTTCACACCAAGATGAGGAAGAAGTTAATGAACCTCAAGCAGGAGGGGAAGACGATGGCAGAATATGAGGCCGAGTTTACTAATCTCTTGAACATCGTTCCCAATGAGATTCTAACAGAGGAGAAGAAGATACAAAAATTCATGGATAGGTTGACTTAGAGGATCCGTCAGCACTTATTGGGAAATCTATCGTTGGCCACTTATTCTGATGTGGTTAACGCAGCACTGCTTCACTGCCAGGACCACCGCTTTCACTTGTCCGAGAGTAAGCGATCAGGAGAGTCCATCCATCAGGGCAGGACAGGGGGAAATAGTGTCGATGGGGCACAATCAGCTCAGGGTCAGCACAGGCAGGGTGATCAGGGTTCCCAACAGGGGGATTTTAAGGGGTTTAGATCTGGGGTTTCAGAAATGGTCAGGGGGGTTTTCATCAGGGTCAGCACGGCCATTAGGGTCAGTACGGCCAGCATGGCCAACAGTAGTAATTTCATCAGGGCCAGCACGACCAGGGGAGGAATGGCAACGGCCACTAGGGCCGTGGGCAGCAGGGTCCGAGAGGGGGAAATTTTCCGGAGAAATGTTTCACTTGTGGAAAAATTATCCACAAGATCCAGGAGTGTCCTAAAAGGGGCAGGGCCCCACAGCAACAACAACAGCAGGGAGCTCGACACAAGCCCCAGAGACCTATATTTCCCGCCGCTCTCCCAGACCACCACAAATGCCATCTTTGCCACCCATCCCAGCACTCCCAGTCCAGCAGGGACAGCTTCAGTACGGGCGAGTTTATCAACTCCAGCAGGCCGCAGTTCCACAGGATTCAACTGCTATTGAGGGTCTGTTCTCTATTTAGGGGACGATGGGGCGTATTTTATTTGATATGGGGGCCACACAGTGTTTCATTATCATGAGATTTACACGCACTATGGGGTTGTTAGCCACTGCAGAGAGCACGATTACTTGCGTAGATTCACCGTTAAGTAGGGGTTCTATGATTTTCCTTATTTATAGAGGCGTGGGTATAGAAATCAGGAGGTTTACTTTACCCGCTGATATGTTAGTATTAGAGATGACTGAGTACGATGCGATCGTTGGTATGGATTGGCTAGTCTCATATAAAGCCATGATTGATTGTTTCAGTAGGAGTATTATTTTTTCCATACCCAGGCAGGAGATGTTTTTAGTGGAGATGCCTCGCCCTGAGGGAGGATCGTCCACTCACTTGTACTGTATAGAGGAGGAGACCTCTAAGGAAGTGGTATTACCACTCGATTCGATTCCAGTTGTTAGGGAGTTTGCTGATGTATTTCAGGATATACCTGGACTACCACCTAGTAGAGAGATAGATTTTTATATCGATTTGACGCCGAGAACTCCGCCAATTGCCCGCGCCCCTTACCGTATGGCTCCAGCAGAGATGAGAGAGATAAGGGATCAGATAGAGAATTTGTTGGGTAAGGGGTTTATCCGAAGGAGTACTTCACCATGGGGTTCCCCTGTGTTGTTCGTAAAGAAGAGGGATGGATCGTTGAGGTTGTGTAGATTACCAGGAGTTGAATAAAGTCACGATACAGAATAAGTATCCGTTGCCCCGAATCGATGACTTATTGGACTAGCTGAGAGGAGCTTCCTTCTTATCAAAGATTGACTTGCGATCGGGATACCATCAGTTACGTATTAGGGAACATGATGTCTTGAAGACTACTTTCTTAACGAGATATGGTGTGTATGAGTTTCGAGTTATGCCTTTTGGCCTAACTAACGCTCCAGCCGTATTTATGGACTTGATGAATAGGGTTTTCAGAGAGTTCCTAGACCAGTTCATTATCGTCTTTAGTAATGATATTATGGTTTACTCCCAGACAAAAGAGGAGCATGTCGAGCACTTCACACAAGTTTTGCAGACGTTGCGTCAGAAGGAGCTATATGCGAAGTACGAGAAATGTGGGTTTTGGCTGAAGGAGGTACAGTTTTGGGGGCATATCATTTCAGACCGGGGGATATCTGTTGATTCGAGGAACGTATCCACGGTGAGGGAGTGGGGACATCCTACGACACCGACTAAAATCCATAGTTTCTTGGGCTTAGCAGGATACTACAGGAGGTTTATTCGGGGTTTCTCAAAGATAGTGGGTCCTTTGACACATCTGACTCGCAAGGGTGTGTCATTCATCTGGAGCGATGCCTGTCAGTTGGCATTCGATGAGTTGAAGGACAAGTTGACCTCAGCGCCTGTGTTAGCATGCCCAGACCGGGAGTTGAGTATCTAGTCTACACCGATGCATCCTTACAAGGACTTAGAGGTGTACTGCAGCAGGAGAGTCAGGCTATTGCTTATGCTTACCGTAAGCTTAAGCCTCACGAGAAGACTTACCCCACCCACGACTTGGAGTTATCGGCAGTCGTATTTTCTCTTCGGATTTGGAGACACTATCTCTTGTGGGGAAAAATTTGGTTGTTCACAGACCACAAGTCTCTATAATACCTCTTCATGCAAAAGGAACTGAATATACGTCAACGTCTGTGGATTGAGTTTATGAAGGATTACCAGTTTGATATCCAATATCACCCAGGGAAGGCTAACGTGGTAGTAGACGCATTGAGTCGTAGGCTAGTAAATGAGGTAGCCGAGGTGTGGAAAGCTAAGTGGAAGGAGTTAGGACACCAGGATGCAGTGGCCCGATCATTCATGTCTGTGATGACTGTTACACCTCAGATTGTTACGAGAGTGATAAAGGCCCAGGCAAAAGACTCGTTCTGTCAGGAGTAGATAGTTCGATTATTAGCAGAGGGAGCCAAGTCCTATACCATTAGTTTTGACGGGGGATTACGCTTCAATGGGAGACTAGTCGTTCCGTAAGGGGAAGACTTGCGATACGAGGTAATGACAGAGTCGCACGACTCGCGGTTTGCGGTACACCCTAGGGGGGATAAGATGTACCAAGACATGAGACGACAGTACTGGTGGAGTGGGATGAAGAGAGATATTGCCGTGTTCATTTCTAACCGCGCCACTTGTCAGATGGTAAAGGTGGACCATCAGAGACCGGCAGGACTTCTACAGCCGTTAGAGGTTCCGATGTGGAAATGGGAGAGCATATCCATGGACTTTATCACGGGGTTACCTCCTTCGCAGAGGGGTCACGACTCCATATGGGTATTCGTGGATAGACTGACCAAAGTTGCTCATTTTTTGCCAGCCCGGACAGACTACACTACGGGACAATATGCCCATATTTTCATAGAAGAAATAGTAAGACTTCACGGGATGCCTCTCAATATCGTGTCTGGCCGAGACAAGATATTTGTTACACAATTTTGGGAGAGTTTCCAAGAGGCAATGGGTACGGAGTTGCGACTGAGTATGGCGTACCACCCACAGACAGATGGGAAAACCGAGAGAATGAATCAGATGTTGGAGGACATGTTGCGTATGTGCATCTTAGACTTTGGAGGTGGTTGGGAGAAGTACCTTCCACTAGTGGAGTTTGCTTATAATAACTCCTACTAGTTCACTATTGGCATGGCTCCATTCGAAGCATTGTATGGTAGACCTTGTCATTCCCTAGCATGTTGGTTAGAGGTGGGGGATAACAAACTCCTTGGGCCGGAAGTAATTCAGGATACTTTGGCAAGGATAGAGATGATACGAAGCCGTATTCGGGTAGCTCAAGATCGACAAAAGAGTTATGTCTATGCCAGGAGGTTCTTTTCAGAGAATTCAAGGTGGGGGACCAAGTGCTACTCAAAGTATCTCCGATGAAGGGGATTATGCATTTTGGGAAGAAAGGGAAACTGGCACCAAGATATGTGGGTCCATTTCCTATCATCGAGCGGATTGGGCCAGTAGCGTATATACTTGGATTATTGGAGCACTTGCATAGGATTCATGACGTGTTCCATATTTCCCTGCTAAGGAGATATCTTAGGGACGATTTGGCTCATACACACATTGCTTTGGAGAACATCGATCTTCATCCTAATAGTTCCTACGAGGAGGGGCCAATTGCTATTCTGGACCACAACGAAAGGAAATTGAGATGAAAGATAGTACCATTAGTACGCGTTCAATGGCGGCATCATAATACCGAGGAGTCCACTTTGGAGCGCGAGGATGAAATGCGCGAACGTTACCCAGAGTTATTTGTAAAAGGTATTCTTTAGTTATGAATTTCGGGACAAAATTTTGTTATTTGGGGGGAAGTATGTAATACCCCGTAATTTTATTAATTTTTATTTAATGGATTAATTGAATTAAATGAGAATTAACATAGAAATTAATCCGGAGGTAAATACTAGCGATATGTGAGTTGGTATTTGATTATGATGTTAGAATAAAATATTACTAAGAATATATGGTAATATATGAGTATTGAAAATATTAAAATTGTCACAAGGCAGAAATACGACAATTTGGGAAACTAAGTTGGGACGCGCGTGTCAGTCGCGTCGGGAATGAATTTATTTAAATTAAAAATTAAATTATATTTTTATCAACCGAATGGTCATTTTAAGTGCGCCAACGTGTTCGAAAGGGTCGAAATAGTTTGAAAACACTAGCCGAGAGTTTAGTTTGGGTTCCGGGGCACTTTTGGGCCAAACAGGCAACCCATAAGGGCATTTTGGTAATTTTAAAAATTTAGAAATTAAAACCCACGAATTTTAGAGGTTAATTATATATTATTTGAGAGTCCACAAGGGCCATTACCAGCAAAAGACAAGAGAGTGGGCTACAGGAGTTTTGAGAGAAGTTAGAGAGATGTTACAAGAGGGCCAAACCACAACCATCACCCATCACCATCATTTTGGAAGGATTTATGACAGAAAGAGGAGAGAATCGGCCTATAATCATCGACAACAAATCTGAAGAACAAATCTAAGGCAAGTGATTTGATTTCATTATTCGCAATGAATATTTTCTCCATGTTTAGTGTAGAAATTAACATATGTAGTGGAAAAGTGATGAAAACCTAAAGAAGTTGTTAGGGATTGCATGTAGAACTGTTCTGGAAGAATTTAGTTGTCAAAGCATAGAATTTGATGATGTAGAAACTAATTTAAAAAGGAGTTTTCATATTCAAATAAATTCTGAGTTCATATTGTTAGGGTTTGTGGAAAAATTGGGGATTTATGGATTTAGCATGTGGATTTGGAAGAATTGACCCAAGAATTATGTTAGGAAGTAACCTAGGGTGGTTTAGAATAATTTAGGAACCTTAAAATCTGATTAGGGTGATTTTAGGATGGATTTAGAAAAGAGAAATTTAAGAAAAACGAAGTTGGAAAATTTCTGGGCGTTCCCTGCCATCTCGTTAGAAGACCTTCCCAGGTCGTTCGAACGACCTCGTTCGAACGAGACTTCTAACGAGATAACAGTACCCCTTCTAACGAGTTCGTTCGAAGCCCTTCATTCGAGTGACACTCGTTCAAACGAGATTTCTAACGAGTTGACAGAATGGCCTTTTTAGGCCTGATTTTATTTCGAACTTCCAGTAGACTTATTTAATTGAGTGTTAACCTTCCCTTGTTGACTAGTGGGTATAGTTGTGAGATTGGAGTACATTGAGGATTAAAACTTAGAATTTTTTAATAAATCGGATGAAATCTATGGGTTAGGAAATAAGTACTTGAATTTGCGGCGTGAGAAGAGTTGATTATCTATGATGTATATTATTCGGGGACTTGTAAGTGTACTACATTAATGACGGTATAGGAATGTAAAGTGTACCTATATTAATATTATAAGATATGTAAGATGTGTGAATGCTTAGTATATGTGGTTATTTGTGTATGACATACATACCATACTTGCTATCATGGGAGGTCGGCGTTCGATCAGGGCCATCTAATCTTTGTGTGCCTACGGGGGGGATTTAGATTGGTACCTCTAGGACATAGGTCAGAGAATGACTTATTGAGGAATTAATAAGTCTGCTGATCATGGGAGCGTAGGTATGTGCATGACCCATTTGATGTGAACTATGTTCGCCTCCATTATGTGTGTTTGTTACTTGTCGAAACTGTTCCTGAGAGATTCGAAATACTTGATCTTTATGTACTTGATGTACCGAGATTTGATTGCAGAGTATGTGTTCACCGTAGCTGAGTCTAGGGGTACCATTATTGTATATTTATGATGAGATTGATACACTGAAATATTGAAATGAACCGTTTATATAAGTACAAGTGTGAATTAATGTAACATCTTTGTAGAGTTAAAAATGGGAAAACTCTCAGTAATTATTGTAACTGATTTTGAGGAATTAAGGTAAAACTCTCAGTTTATATTAAGACATCGGGAATTAAACCATGAATAATATAGTAAAAATCAGATATTGAATTAGACTACTTAGTTAATGAAACAACTAGAATGGGTATGGGTACGTAGGAGTGCACAATTAGTTGAGCGGTGAGGAACTCATGTGAGTGCACGCGCTATCATGTATTTTATATTCATTGTTTAATGAGATTAAACACTTGTTGTATTTTAAACTGTTTTCACAATCGAGCTCTCACCCGTTTGCTTTCAAATCCATTTTTCTTGTAAAAACTTTTAGGTGCCCAGCCACAAAAACACCAAGCTTAGGAGTTCTATTCCAGTGATGTGTTGTAGCTACTGTGGAAGTTACAGGACCTCGATTATAGACGCCTCCAGTTTCTACTTTGATTCCAGTTCAGACTCATTCATTTTTAGGTCATGTCGTCCCTTTTTTTAGAGACAGCTTAATTATTCAGCTTTATTTCAATTTTGGATTTAATTAATTAGTGATTTAGACTTTGATTTTGGTTGTATTCAGTATTCGGATTATTGAGAGGAGTATTCCTCCAGATTCATTGTTATTCCATGGTTATTCTATTGTGACTATATTGTGGTTGTTGTATTAGTATTTCGTAATTTAAATTGGTTGTATGTTAATCGGATTTAATTAAAATTGACAACTCACTTTTTAAATATTAAGTGTCTAGTAATTGCTAAAACGTCTTTCGACAGTGATGCTATGAACTGAACCAACTTGACATTTTGTATTAATTTGAGTAAAGGAGTAGCTACCCGGTATTTAATTAGTCGGGGTGTCACATAAAGAAAGAGACAAGAATAAGAGAAAAGAAAGAGATAAAACAAAAGATAAGATGTTGGCTTAGCCATCTACTGGTGTGCCCACTATCCCTAGCCGTGGGGGGGGATAGTGTGGGAAACTCCCCCTCTCTGGGAGAAGTGAAAAGGTCGGTGCTCGCCGCTGATCGCGAGAGGTCCTCAAGGTTGGAGCCTTATTAACTTGCTCTAAATACCGCACATGGGATGGCCCTGGTAAGTTCCTCTCACTTGTTTCCTTTCTTTTCTATTTATCTCTTTTGTTCTAATTCCCTATTGTTGATTTTTTTTTTGTAGATGCTATCTGACTTCACTACCCTCTTGGATCATCATTCTGACAGCTTCATAAGGAAGGAAGAGCTGAAAAAGGCCATAGAGGCTAAGAATGTGCCTTAGAGGCCGAGAAGACTACCTTTTCCAATGCTCATCAATCATGGGAGCTTGAAAAGAAGAACCTATCTAATGATTGTAATGCCTTGGAGTCTTCTCAGAAGGTGATAGTTATCAAGAAGTCATAATTGGAGGAGGACAATAAAGAATTGACTGACAAAGTGGCCAACCTGGATGGAAACCTTTCCTAAGCCAAGGATGATAGCTACCGATAACGCTTCCACAAAGCTTATGATGATGCTGGATGCCAAATGTCTTATGCTTGCAAGGTCTCTTTTAAGAGGGGATGGGGACAAGCTTTGAAGGCCGCTGGCACTCTTGAAAGTTCTGAGCTCTTCGGCCTTCATTCTTCTGGTCCAAACCCTTTTATTGATGATGAATAAGGAGAGGGAGATGAGCAAGATCCTGGAAATACTAAGATCACCCCTACTGCAGTTGGTGAGAGCACTGGTGTTGGCCATAAGTAGTAGGTGGTCGATAAAGGGAAGACCAAGGTTGGGGAAGACCAGGTGAAAGACTAGGCCTCTCGTAGACTTGGAGTTCCTATTATCCTTGTACAATTTCTAGTTTTCGTTGGTATATACCCTTATTTTATAAACTTTATGTACTGGCCAGTTTCCTTCTTTCCCTTTATGGTAATGTAAATTTTCTCCTTGGTTCATGTGTTCATCTACTTGATTTTATGCTACTACTTGATTCTGGTTTGGCATGTATTATTTATAGTCTGCTAATTTAGATCGCTACATTTCTCTTAATTATTAACTATGGGGAATTCTTGGACCTGATATCAATTTAAAAGTTCACAAAGCCTTCATGAAGATTTAAAAATCACTCAGATATAGGAACAAATAATACAAAAACCAGACTATAGTGATTTCCAAGATAAAGGATGACTTTCAGGGGATAGAAGAGATAGGGGCCTCCATTCAAGAGGAAGTTGATTCCCTAAAGGCCCAACTTTTGTCAAGGACTGAGATCGAACAAGTGGGCGAGGTCCTATATTCTGAGAATGATGCTTTGCGAAAGGATGTGGAGAGCTTGAAATCTTTCATCTTGGTATTGAATGACAACATCAAGAAGTTAAGATACTCTTTTAAGGCAGAACCTAGAGAGGTTTGGGGAGAGGGTTATAGTGCTGGTTGTGAATATGCCCCAGTAAAACTGAAGGAGGATGGGAGCGTTGCTTTCTCTCAAGAATGGTTGAGCGCTTTTAAGGAGGCGAGAACCCCGAATGAATCCAAGATTTGGTACTAATACCAGGTTGAATGTCCTGCCTATAACCATAACCCCTTCTCTATAGATGATGAATGGGTTCCATCCAATTCCATTCATGTCCAAATCTTGGACCAAGACCTTAATGAATATGCCAAGGAATTTGCCTAGAAGCCAGACGATTGTGAGAGGGCATCCGTAGTAGAATATCTTGATTGACACCCTAGCCCCCCTTAGGATTTTTTATATTTGTTTTTGGTTTTGTGATTGTAACCTTATATCTATAATAAATAATTTTCTTATGTTTTAAGCGTTGTGTTTACTAAACACAATTTGTTTTTTGTTGGTTACTTAGCACTTTTATCGACTAAAAATTATATTTATTGACTAATCGTAGGCTTTAAATAGGCCAGTACTTAGTTGGAATCATTTTGGGTCTTGGCGGATGACTAAATGATATTTAAGTGTTGACACTTTGCCTTTAGTTATGTTTGAACATTCTCCCTGTCCACTATGCCTAAGCACTATTATTCCATTCACTTTACCTTTTAGGTCGTGTCATCACACTTCCTTAGGCATAAGTGAGATGATGGCGAGCATGTACTTGGTTATTACGCCATCCACCCGAGAAGGTTTTTTGCAACCAACAAATGCTGGCGACCAAGTAAAGTTAGCTTTATTGCCTATGGATCCACAGTAGTGATTTGATTATTACCGGGGTAACTCATGAGGCCCTTTGCGTTAAAAACAAGGTCCTGAGGGTAATTCGAAGTTATTTTCATTTAACTCGCTAACCCTTTTAATTAGTCATTCAAAATATCCACAAAGGAGATATCATTGAAAATGGGCTAATTAATGAGATATAATAGAGATGAGTTAGGTAGCCAATGTGATATTTTAGAATGGATGGTCCAGTCCGGCCTTTTATTCACTGAAAATTGTCTTATATATTAACAAAAATTTGCAACAAAACTAAAAGTCTTGCTAGCTAAAAAAGATAAGAAAGAAGGTATAAAAGTAAAACTTATTGAGATTGGCTGCGTTCCATGCTCTTGGTATCTCCCTGCCCTCTAGTGTTTCCAAGTGATATGGTCCTTGGAGATCATCTCTGATCACTCTACATGGTCCTTCCTAGTTTGGTCCCAGTTTGCCATCTGATTTTTTTTGTCGAACATAGTCTCCAATTGAAAACTTCCTAGGGTTGACCCTTTTGTTATACTTCTAAGCTAGTTGTTGTTGGTAAGAGGTCAACTTGATGAAGGCTAGTTCTCATCTCTCATCTTCTAGGTTAAGCGTAGTGCGTAAAGCTTCATCATAAAAGCCTTGGTCGACTAACATGGTTCTCATAGTATGAAGGTATTCTTCTAGAGGGATAACATCCTCCATGCCATAAGCGAGGGAAAATGGTGCCCATAGAACATGAGCGAGTTCATCCACCCAAGCGCCCTTTGCTTTTTCTAATCGTTTTTTCCTCATATAAATCATGGTTTGTTGGAAGCCTTTGCTTGCCCATTGCTTTGGGGGTATGACACAGAACTGAAGTGGTGCTTTATGTCGTGCTCGTCGTAGAAAGCTTGGAAGAAACCACTTTAGAACCGTGTATCGTTGTTAGTAATGATAGTTCTTGGTACCCCAAAGCGAGTTGTAATGTTTTTCCAGATGAACCTGTTCATGTCAGAGTCTCTAATGTTTGCTAATGGTTCTGCGTCAACCTATTTAGTGAAATAATCAGTGGCGACCAACAGGTACTTATGATTTTCAGAAGCATTAGGTAGTGGTCCCACAATATTTAATCCCCATTGTGCGAAAGGCCATGGACTAGTAAGAGATTTTAGGTCGTTGTTTGGCTAGTGAGCTATAGGCAAATGCTTTTGGCACTTTTCACATTTACGAACATATGTTCCAGCGTCTCTCTGCATGTGAAGCCACTAATATCCTTCCTTGATTTCTCAGAAATCTCGTGATCTTCTACCTGCATGAGCCTTCGTGAATTCACTAGATACTTTCTCAGTATCTTGTGGGTGGACGCATTGGAGGTAGGGGCATGTGAATGATTTATTATAAAGTTTCCCCTCAGGGATAAGGTATAAACGAGCAACCTTGACTTTGATTTGATGGGTCGATCTCCAATCATCTAGCAGTATATCTCTCCGTAAATACTTGATGATGGAATCCATCCAACTTGGAGCACTATCTGTTAGGAGGACTTGCTCGGCTAAGACGGTATGATCAATACTAGGTTATGAAAGGAACTAAATCTATATTGTCCTTTCAAGGTCAGAGTCAATTACTGAGCTTATAGTTGCCAAGGCATCAGCGTGACTTTTCTATCTTTGCGATAACTGTTGATTCTCCACCTGCTCAAAGTATCTCATGAGCCCTCTGATTACGTTGAGGTAGGCTGTCATTCGAAGGCCTTTGGCAATAAAATCCCCATTTACCTGTTTGGACACCAGATTGGAGTCACTAAATACGTTGAGGCATCTTCCCCCCGGTAGTTTGGATTTTTGCAAGTCGGCGATCAGTGCTTCATACTCAGCTTCATTGTTGGAGGCTTCAAATCCCAGTCTAATTCCTCATTCGATAATTATGTTTTCGGGGCGTAACAAGAAAAATCCCACTCCCGCTCCCTTGGAATTTGAGGCTCTATCAACATATAATGTCCAATCTTTAGACATTGTATCACAGGTGACCAATTTCTCTTCGTTTATCTGATCTATTGGACATTCTCAAGTAAACTCAACAATAAAATCTACTAGAATCTTCCCTTTAATCTCTATTCTGGGATAGAATTGGATGTCAAAACTGCCAAGCTAGATCGACCACTTCAAAAGATGCCCAA
Organism: Sambucus nigra; assembly: GCA_949130495.1. Taxonomy (NCBI): domain Eukaryota; kingdom Viridiplantae; phylum Streptophyta; class Magnoliopsida; order Dipsacales; family Adoxaceae; genus Sambucus; species Sambucus nigra. The sequence goes on from OX422208.1 coordinate 616,308,413, forward strand.
AAAGATTATATTTTCGAAGAACGGCCTTGAGTGTGGAAGATGTGATTACTGTTATGGAATGAGCTTCAAATTAGTGCTTCAACTTTACCGAAGCGATCACTAAGGAGTAGGCGAGCTTTTCCAGAGCTAAATACCTTTGTTAAGCATCTAGTAGCCTCTTGCTGGCATAGTAAACCGGATGTTGTTCTCCCTCCTTTTCCCAAACTAAGGTAGAGCTTACATCAAGATCTGATACTACCAGGTAAAGGTAAAGTTGTTCTTCGTCATCTAGAATTACCAACAGTGGGGGATTTGGAAGGTAGGATTTGACCTCTTACAAAGCTTGTGAGCAATCTTCATTCCATACAGTCATTTCCCTTTATTTAATAGATGGAAGTGTCATAACCCCGACCCAATATTAATAGAAAGCGAGTGTCTTGACATGCCACCAAGGCAACAAATATTCTTTTTTTTAAATATTTTTTTTGAATGAATGCAACGAAAATACAATCACATGGTCATCAATCGTAAAATGTTGAAAATTAAGGAATTACGTCATCAGAGCTTTCTAAAGAAAACGTCATTTATACTAAAAGTAACAACGAGTTACAACTCAAGAAATTTTTTAAAACTTATTACAAGAGAGATAAACATGCTCTATATGATAAAACAAACATTTTATTTAAAATAACAAAAAGCGCTCTAAAAGTTAAATCTTCAAATAGTCCTTTTATGTTCCCTTAGCGAGCCTACTTTTTTCATAAAAAATATTTATTTATGCAACATCGGCTAAAAGACGAGTTAGATTCAATCTCCAGACATTCTAGGGTTTTTCAGAAAATAAATACCTATTCAATTTAGAACAAAAGGCATATACATAGGGATAGAAATTTACAGTAATATATATAAACTAACTGACAGTATATACTTTCAGAGTAAACAGTTCAGAACAGAACAAATAAAAAAATTGAGCAATATCTCAATTTTTCACTTTTATTTTAATGGCCATATATGCTCTAATACTCAAATAGACAGATAGTGTCACCAAATGCTTCCACCCATTAACATACAGACTGAAAATTATGATATCTAGAACAACGCCTTGTTTAGGGCACACCAGCGATAAACCAGTTGGCAAGGTACCACCCAAATATTTCCATGCGGTAGTCAGGGAAAATATAGCAAAAGAGTTTTCACAGGCCGAATCAATAATTTCATAATTCGAATCAGATGTTTATATCGAGAGATATACACATATAACAAACGACGAAATCATCGGTATCAAATGTATTTTGATAATAAAAGCAGTTTCACTGAATATATATGTAGTTTGCATAATATCATATATCAAAATACACAAGGAATGTTATAGAGTACTCACCTAAAACAGAAGTACGAAGTTACAGATATCAAGTCTTGGATCTCTAAGACAAAACTTCTTCTTAAATTTTCCCGCACTTTCTCTCACTATTTCTTTGTAAGCTTTTGGAGTAATTTCGTGTAATAACTGATCCTAAGGGATCTATTTATATTTTTTCAAAAATATTTGGGTGTTGACACGTGTCTGGGTGACCAAGCTTTCATTTTGATGAGTCGGCATTGACGTGTCGCATAACGGAGTTGTCTTGCAGTCTTTATTCACCAAATGACGACACGTGTTTTAAATTTTCTAAATGGACAACATATGTTTGATCTTTATTTATATGGATAACACATGTAAGGTGTGGTGTCAAAATACAGCACGAGGTGTCAACAGCAGGCGGAAAGTTATTAACGGTCATTTTACACATAAAGGGTATTTTGGTAATTTCACTCTATATATTTTCAATATTTTTTAGAGGTCCTTGAAAATATTTTATTTACAAAAAGGTCCTTTTTTATTTTTCATTTTACTCCCTAAAATTTTCTTAATTAAAATGAAGTCCATAAAGTTTCATAAAATTATATTGTCTACCCAAAACTTATCATTTAACTTAGGATGTGCGATAAAACTTCAATTTGACCAATTTTACAATAGATTCTTTAAATTTAAAAATGGGTTTTGTCATATTAAGAATATATAATATCACATTTATAATAATACAAAATTTATCAGATAATAAGTGAGACGCAATTATAAAAAAACTATATATGAGAATATAAAAATTGGGTCATTACATCCTACCCTCCTTATAAAAAGTTTGGTCCCCAAACTTGACTTACATAAATTTTCAAACAGGTACGGATATTTAATCTTATATCCCATGTATGGAAACTTAAAATCTATAATGTTCGAAACTTATGTTCAATAGTCTATGAGTTCATAACCCATGCTCTGATACCACCTCGGTCATGACCCCGGCCCAAAATTAGTAGGGAACGAGTGTCTTGACATGCCACCAAGGCAACGCATATTCTTGTTTTAATATATTTTTTAAATGAATGCAACAAAAATACAATCACATGGTCACAAATCATAAAATACTGAAAATTAAGGAATTATTTCATCAAATCTTTCTAAAGGAAACTTCATTTATATTAAAAGTAACAACGATTTACAACTGAAGATAAAATTTAAAACTTATTACAAGAGAGACAAACATGGTCTATATGATAAAGCAAATATTTATTTAAAATAACAAAAAGAGATTTAAAAGCTGAATCTTCAACATAGTCCTTTTACGTTCCCTCGGTGAGCCTACTTATTTCCTGAAAATGATTATTTATGTAACATCGGCTAAAAGTCGAGTGAGATTCAATCTCCAGACATTCCATGGTTTTTCAAAAAATGGATACCTATTCAATTTAGAACAAAAGCCATATACATAGAGATAGGAATTTGCAGTAATATATATAAAGTAACTGACAGTATATATTTTTAAAGTAAACAGTTCAGAACAAAACAGATAAAACAATCCATTAATATGTCAATTTTTCACTTTTATTTTAATGGACATGTATTCTCTAATACCTAGATAGACAGATAGTGTCACCAAATATTTCCACCCGTTAACATCATGAACAGAAAATCATGATATCTGGAACAACGCCTTGTTTAGGGCTTCCACGCGGTAGTCAAGGCCGACATAGTGAGAGAGTTTTCATAGGCCGAATCAATAATTTCAGAATTTGAATCAGATGTTTATATCGAGATATATATACATATAACAAACGACTGAATCATCGGTATCAAATGTATTTTGATAATAAAAGAAGTTTCACAAAATATAAATGTATTTTGCATAATATCATATATCAAAATACACGAGGAATATTATAGAGTACTCACCTAAAACTGAAGTATGAAGTTACAGATATCAAGTCTTGGATCACTAAGACGAAACTTCTTCTTAAATTTTCTCGCACTTTCTCTCACTATTTATTTGTAATCTTTTGGAGTAATTTCATGTAATAACTGATCCTAAGGTCCCTATTTATATTTTTTTCAAAAATATTTGGGTGTTGACACGTGTCTGGGTGACCAAGCTTTCATTTTTATGAGTCGGCATTGACGTGTCGCGTAACAGAGTTGTCTTGCAATCTTTATTCACCAAATGACGACACATGTTTTAGATTCTTCTAAATGGACAACATATGTTTAATCTTTATTTATATGGATGACACATGTAAGGTGTTGTGGCAAAACATAGCACGAGGTGGAAAGCTATTAAGGATATAAGGATCATTTTACACATAAAGGGTATTTTCGTAATTTTACACTATATATTTTCAATATTTCTTAGAGGTCCTTGAAAATATTTTATTTATAAAAAAGGTTCTTTTTATTTTTCATTTTAGTCCCTAAAACTTTCTTAATTAAAATGAAGTTCCTAAACTTTCATAAAATTGTATTTTCTACTCCAAAACATATCATTTAGCTTAGGGTGTGCCATAAAACTTCAATTTGACCCATTTTACAACTGATTATTTAAATTTAAAAATGGGCTTTGTCATATTAAGAATCTATATTATCACATTTGTAATAATACAACATTTATCAAGTAATAAGTGAGACGAAATTGTAAAAACAAACTATATATGAGCATATAAAAATGGGATCATTACAGAAAGAATGGTTGACAGAGCTCCGAGGAGTTGGAGATGAAGCTATTGAGTGAAATGAGCTATCTAGTGAGCTTCTGAACATCTCTCAGCATCTGAGGAGGCTGGACCTTAGTGAGGACATCGATTTGATCTGGGTTGGCCTCAATTCCCCTTTTACTTACTAGGTAACCTAAGAATTTTCCTGACTGGACCCCAAATGAACACTTGCATTAAGCTTCATTTGATACTTCCTGAGGATTTTGAGGGTTGCTTCTAGGTCCAAGAGGTGATCAACCTTATTCTTGCTTTTGACGAGCATGTCATCGATGTACACTTCCATTGTCTCTGCCATTTGTTTGCTAAACATATTGGTTACCAACCTTTGGTAAGTTTCCCCTGCATTCTTGAGGCCAAACGGCATTACCTTTTTTAAGTACAACCCAACTGATGTTATAAATGAGGTTTTATCCTGGTCAAGCCCATATAGGTGACTCTGATGATATCCGGAGTAAGCGTCAAGGAAGCTCATCCTTTTATGAGTTGTTGTGGCATCGACCAGTTGATTTATCTTCAGGAGAGGGAAGTTATCTTTGGGACATGCCCTATTGAGTTGGATGAAATTGATGCACACCTTCCAACTGACATTGCTCTTGGGAACCACCATTGGGTTGGACAACCACATGGGTAACTGAACTTCCCTGATGGATCATTCATCTAGTAATTTCCCTACCTCTTTATCCACTGCCTTAGACTTATCTAGAGACATTCAGTGAGACTTTTGAGTGATGGTCTTGAAAGTAGGATCTACATGTAAGTGGTGACATGCTAAGATGTCATTAATTTTTCAGAAATGCAACCAATTCCCTTTTCTCCTAATTGGTGATTGCAGATCCAATCAAAAACTTTCTTTCTATCAAGTTTTCATGGGAAATAATTTCTTCCAGGTTTCGACGACCGTGGTCTCTTCCACTCATGGTCGATCATACCGTGATTGTTATTTAGAGGGAACGTCCCCCTCATGGGGCTTCCCTTATACATTCTCAGGCTCTTTCTTTTTCTCCTTCTTTGGGAATATGGATGCAATGAAGCACTTCTAGGCTACAGCCTGGTTTCCACGATTCTAGACAACTCCACGACCTTTGACGCATTTAAGATGTTGATGACAGGTGGATGGAATTGCCTTCATGGCGTGGAGACAACCTCTGCCCAATATATCATGGTACTCAATGTCCACAACTAAGAACTCAATTAACTTTGAGATGTTCCCTGCCCTGACTGGCAAAGTGATCTTCCCCAATGGCATGGTAATCTTTCCTATGAAGCCAACTAATGGAACAATGCCCTTTTTGAGGTCGACGACATTCAATTTTAGTTTAGGGAATAAGTTCAAATAAATCACTTTGGATGAACTCCCCTAGTCCACCAGTATCATGTCGACATACGAGTTAGAAATCTTGAGCGTGATTACTAATGCGTCGTGATGTGGGGTCCTTACCCCGACCAATCATCTTCGGTGAACACAATATGCTTCATGTAATCAACATCTTTCGGTCGTCGATATTTTCCAGCTTGAGTCTTAGCTGGGTCGATCTGAAAAGCTTCCATCACGGTTTTCACCTTTTTGAGCTCCATTATAACGGTGTTGCCTTGAATCTGTTTGAGGTCTAATTCCCCATGAATAAATGCAAACTCATTTCCTGTATCATCATCGAGGACATTGTCTGGATTCTAATCACCATTGGCTGCGACCTTCTCTATTTTCTTATCAATTTACTCGCTAAGTTGCCCTGCCTGAACTAGCTCTTCTAGGTGTGACTTCATAGCTTTGCAATTTTTAGTTCGATGACCACCCTCCTTGTGGAATGTACACCTTAGTGTGTTGTTTCTCTTAGTCGGATCTCCTCCCATCTTCTTGGGCCATTTGATGAAGCTCTCATTGACGTGACTATAAATTTGTCTCTAGTGTGTACTATTTACGGTTCAAGCATAAATCGATCACTCAAGTAATAATCCCGGTAAGTCAGGGTCGAATCCTCAGGGAATAGGACGATCGCTCGTGATGATAAAGGGTGGGAAGACTAATCCTAAGGTTGACTCTAAAAGAAAAGAAAGAAAAATGATTTTTATTTGAAAATTATCTAACAACTAAATGCAAATCAATTGAATTAAAAATTAAAATAAGCATGCAAAACTAAATTAATTAAGAACTAAGTAAAATGAATGAGAAAATAGGTTGGAATACAATCCCTCAAACCCTAGTATGTTCACTAGATATAAAATAAGTCGTAAATTAGAAAATTCATTAAACTCTGTCTTTATTAATCTCAAGCATTACATATATGAGGGTATAAGCCCGCATTATACATAATCAAGAGTAAGAATAAAGCAGTGTCGACATAGCTAACATGCGCGTTGCACTTATAAACACCCTGGTTACCTAGGGCAAACGAGGTAAAAAGTCGTACAACGGTTGTGACAACCAATGTACATTATTCAATCATTTATTTAATTTATAGGACTAATTTTATATTCATGCAAACCACATCGGGGTGGGTTCATGCATCCCAACCCTTAGAAATCTAGGCAGACATGGTATTATAAATCTTGGCATAAAAACACATTAACATGCATGAAAACATAATGAAATAATAATCAAAGTTCTAGAAATAAAGGTTACTAAGATTAAAGAACATAAACATGCAAGAAGAAATCGAATCTTGAAGAAAAATTGGGAAAGCTCTTGAATTTAAGGTACAAACTTGTAAAATATTCTCGTAGATGTTCCTCCTTGATTAAGAGCTTTTACATAAATGAAATCTCCCTTAAAAGAATCCCAATATGAGTATATGTAAGTCTTGGTTCGTTTCAAACTCTTTTGGCTAAAAAATAGGGCCAAAATAAAAATCCCGCTTCGGGAAATTTGTCACACTTTAAAATCAAGAATAATTTTGTAAGGGATCTGGAGTATGGAAAAAGGCGAACCGGTTCGGTTCTATTCCATCAGTTTGGTTCGGCCTTAACAGTTTTGCCTTGATTTTTTTTCTCAACTTCAGATGGGCATAACTTCTTCACCATAGCTCAAATTGGGGTGCCATTTTTTCTAGTGTTCTTGTAATTTAGAGATGTTCAACTTTCTAGTTGTTCCCACCTCTAGAATATGGATGAAAAATTACAAAAATGCCCTTGAAGTCCCATTTTCTTGGTTTCTTTCACTGTTTCGAGTTCTCTTTTGCATTTTCTTGCATGACATACCTGTAAAACACATAAGAGATACACAAAATACGAAATACTCGCAAAAAAAGGTTAGTAGCATAAATATGAGATAAATCCATATAAATTACAATGCACGGGAACATAAAAATACCGAGATTAAGGGGATAAATGTAAAGAATTTATGTCTAATCAAATCCCCCTAACTTAGAACTTTACACCTCCCGAGAAATGTAAAAGCATTAGAGAATGAGTCAAGGACTCTTCAAAAACTTTATTAGGCTAGAATACTTTTTTCGCGGGCAAGTGATTACATTTAGCGCATGTAACAAGCCGTTAAACCACTAGGTTATCCTAGTAGGACGAGTGTTGTCTCATGAGGATATGCAGTGAATATACCCATAAAATTCGGTTTCGACTCAAAGAAAAATAAAAATAATTAAAAATTATACAATTTAAACTCCCCAAAAATGGTCACCATAAATTCATATTCATAAGTCTCAACTCATAGTGTGTGTGTGCGAAGCCAAAAAAATCAAACCCCAAATTTTCACCGATTAATCATTACGTTACTTTTCAAAAAAATTCTTTGATTTCAAAATCTCACGGGATGCTCTCACAAACGAATCATTCAGATTGTCGCTATTTCTCTCAGTATGCGTGATTTATAAGAGTAAATGCAATGGACATAAGGTCACGCACATAAATTTGAAAGAAGAAAATTATTTAGGTGAATAGATCTCTTCATCGTCTCTTATTCACACAAATTAATCTCTCTTATTAACTTTTCGTATCTTAGTTTTCCACGCGGTAATTAATTTCGCAATTCGGACTCGGTTAAGACTTTCTTAGGTTATAAGGTGCATTGGGTAAAAATTGGTAATGGCTAGGAATTTCGGAGTTGGAAAATTTGGTTATGATCTCCGTTAGTGCTTTTTCACGCTTTTGCTCATTTTTCTCTTCTCTTTTTTTTCATTTTTTCTTCTATTTTTCACATTTTTCTTTTCTTTCTATTTTTATTGAGCATTTTTTTTTCTTCTTGTCCCTTTTTACTGCACCATTTGGACTTTATTTTCTAATTTTCCATTTTTCACAATTCCAGGCTAAATGGGTTTTTCGGGTTATCAAATGAAAATAAAAAATTTATTAGGCTCAAATTATGTTGCAAAGGGAAATTTTTTCATAACTTTTTACGACTACTTTTTTTTGGGGTAACAAATAAGGGCCTAACTTCATTGTCCGCATTACTCATCAATTTACCATATGCGTCTTGAGATTAATTAAGTTTAGAGATATGTTAGCGCATTTTTCAAGACAACATCTCACTCGTTTCCCATAACCGATCAAAGTACAAATTTAGAGATCATCAACGACTTATTTTAAACGCTGAATTGAATGTTGAGTTAACGATTAACTCAGATTGATTTAATTACTCGAAAAAAGTGAAAGGCTCGAAACTCACCGGGTTAATTAATCTCCACACTTATTCATAAAGTCGTCAACTTTCTTTCAATTTCCATCTTTGGTCAATTTTGGCTTAGTGCATTTGATTTTTTTTTCAATTTGAGACTTCAAAAAAAAAATCGTGACATTGTTGAAAAATTTAAATTCCAATTTTTATTTAATTTGAAGAAAAATATTTTTGACTTTTTCAAAAAATTTCAATTTTTTTGAAATTTTTTGAAATTTTCTAAAAAAAACGTACTTTGAAAGAACATGTAATCAAATAAATGAATCTACAAAATAAACAGGAAGAATATACCACATCCCCTAACTTAAATTTTTCATTGTCCTCAATGTGAATCAAGAACACAATATAAATAGAGGAAAATAAAGATATTACCCAAATGGGGCGATCCCCGATAAGTATGAGTCCATTGAATCTACAAAACATGTTAGAACCAAGCATAAAAAAACGAATAACAAAAATTTTAACTAATCACACTAGACTATAAAAAAAAAGAAAAATGAATAAATAAAAAACTAAGTATTTACATCCTACAATTTGAACTTCTAATAAACCATACACTAGAAGTCAAAAAATTTGAGGGTCCACCCAAAATACAATTTGATTTTGAGGGATAATCGATGCACCCTCATTTGGATGCATGCCTCCCGAAAAATAAGTATTCCATTTGAACAACGGAAGGCATTTATAAAGAGGAAGAATTGGGCCATCACCAATTGATTTTTTTAAAGGGATGGTGGGGGATTTGGATGCTAAGGAGACAAGTATAATTGGGATCGAAGAAAAATAGAATAACCTCCCCGAAAAAATTCAAGTAGTATGGGAAGCGTAGAATACAAAAAAGAATAGTCCATCTTAGAAAACAATTCAAGCAAAGAGTCCTTATCGGTAAAAAGTTTAAACGTTTCAAAAGTTTCAATCGACTCATAGGAATCTAGAGGTATTTGTAATGGTTCAATAACGGAGAACAAAAATGGTGATGAAATAAATTCAATCTCAAGTGATTCGTCGTCACTTAGAGATTGAATTTCAAGGGAGCAAGACTCACTTTCAATGAGATGTGCTTAAAAAATTTTAGGTGACACACAAGTCTCAACCTCCTCTTTGTTTTTCAAATTAGAACGCATATCATCGCAAAGTGAAATCATTTCCGTAATAAGATCAATATCGATCGCGCTTTGGGTGGAAAGTAAATTGAGTATGCTTTTGATTAGAAAATGCACATTTTCTTCCAAAGTAGAATTCCTTGTTTATAGAACCTTGGATTCCTCATTTGGTTGAAAATGTTCTTTGGTTTAAACAATATCGTAAGAAAAGTCGTCATTGGATTTGAATAATACATCCAAATCTTTCTCCCCAAAACGATTTTTTTCCCGATAGTTTTTTTCAAGCCTTTCATATTCATGAATTAAAAACTCATCAATGGTAATAGGTCGAGGCGGATATTCTTGAAAATAAAAAGTTTGAAAACTATTCCCATATGAACCATTATAATTACAGAACTCATTATATAAAGACATGATTACCGAATAATTTGTAAACGACAATCCACGTAAAGAGATGTGCGGTTGATGATTCAATGTTTCTTGGCACTCAATTGTGCAATCCTATAAAAAAAAGTTCAAACAAAAAAATACAGAAGAAAAATATATTACGAAATAGTAAATCAATTATAATCTATAACAAAACACTCCCCGACAACGATGCCATTTTGATCGAGGGAAACCCGAGCATCTGTGTAATACGCTAATAGTTGTTATCGGCTTCTGATCGCAATATAAAAAAAAAACTAAACATTAACTGCACTTTTATGGAGTATAGCGGCTAGTCTGGGTATCGAATCCACGGGGAATGTTTGATAGATTTTAATTGATTTATTACTTCAAAAATAAAGTGTAAAAGATAATGACGGGGTGAGAAAGGAAAAAGGAAAAAACTAAAGAAGTTAATTAAACCTTATAAAACTAACAAATTATGGATTATTTAATAGGAATGAGAGACAAGGTTAGAATACGATCCCTCAAACCCTAATATATCTACCGGATATAAAAGCAATTATAAATTAGATAATTGATTAAACCTGAACTTTATTAATTTCAAGCATTACATATATGAGGGTACGGGCCCGCATCATACAAAATCAAGAATAGAAATAAAGCAGATTCGAAATAGCTGACAGGCGCGTCGCACTCTTAAACACCCCAGTTACCTAGAACAAACGAGGTTAAAAGTCCTACGACTGTTGCAATAACTAATCAACACGATTCGATCATTTATTTAATCCAGATAATTATTTTTATATCCATGCACACCACATTGGGTTGGGTTCATGCATCCCAACCCTTAAAAATCTAGTTAGACATGACGAAACTATGAATAAACAAGGAATCTACGTCGTATGATATCATAATTGTGTGAAAAGTGAGATTGAACATGAGAAATAATAATCAAAATGCTGGAAATAAAGGTGACGAAGATTGAAGAACAAGAACAAGCAAGAAGAAAACAAAGCTTGAAGAAAAACCAAAAAGGCTCTTGAATTTAAGGTGAAAACTCGTAAAATATTTTTGTAGATGTTCTTCCTTGATTAGGAGCTTTTACATTAATGAAATCTCCCTTAAAAGAATCCTAATATGAGTATATATAAGGCTTGGGTCGTTTAAAAGAGTCCCCAGATGCTAAAACTCTTTTGACTAAAAAATAGGACCAAAATAAAAATCTCGCTTCTAGAAATTTATCGCACTTTAAAAGCGTGACTAATTTTGTAACGGATCTCGAGCATGAAAAAAGGCGAACCGGTTCGGTTCTGGTCCATCGGTTCGATTCGGCCTTAACAGTTTTGCCTTGGCTTTCTTTCTCAACTTAAAATGGGCATAACTTCTTCACCATAGCTCGGATTGGGGTGTCGTTTGTTCCAGTGTGCTTGTAATTTCGAGCTCTTCAACTTTCTAGTTGTACCCACCTCTATAATATGGGTGAAAAATTACGAAAATTCCCTTGAACTCCCCATTTGTTTTATTTCTTTCACTCTTTCGAGTTGTCTTTCGCACTTTCTTGCATGACATACCTGTAAAACACATAAGAGATACACAAAGCACGAAATACTTGCCAAAAAGGTTAGTAGAATAAATATGAAATAAATACATATAAATTACAATGCACGAGAACATAAAAATACCGAAATTAAGGGGATAAATTTGAAGAATTTATGCCTAATCACTCGTCCTTGATTTTGCTGAGGATCTTGTAAATGGGTTCCTTAAAATAGTTTTAATAGACTAGAATGCCTTGCAGGGATCATTCTTCCCCCCACCTTTGGATCCATTATTTCCCTCATTTCTCCTTCCCTTTTTCTGGGTGTCATTCTTCTCTGTCCCCTTGCTAGATTGTGTAGGGGAGCCTCTCAAACCACTTATGTGATACATTGTGTAGTCTAGAAGGAAATATATTGCACACCAGTGCGTCATTGTGGCTCCATAAGGTCATTGCCTGCTGATATTACCTGTAATGATCTATGGGGTCTGTTTTCCCACAGTAGATCTTAAAATTGGGGACAACAAATTTCTTGGGGGGCTCGTCACGTTCGATTTCCCTTAAGAAAGGGGTCTTCATTTGAGAATTTAGAGAACTTCTAGCAAGCTCTCTAGTTGATTTGGTTCCTCGATGTGTCGGATGTTGGTCCATCTCCCTACGAATCAGAATCCTTAAATCCTCACTTAGTCGATCGTTGTTCCTATGGTGCCTCTCCTGTTGGCCATGCTCTGATCGTGATCGCTCTGATTTATCACATTCAGTTCTATCCTGGTCACGCCTAGGACTCCTCCCTCGACTGGGGGAATTTCCCCCCTGAGGACTAGGAGTCCTATCTCGCCGTTGCCTTATGTTTCTAGAGATATCTCTCTCTCTCCATTATTTTCAGTCACCTCTTAAGGCCGACATTCTCTTCTTCTTGACGGTGAATCACCTCTTTATATTCTCAAAGTCGAGCTTCATAGGCATCGACCAACCTAGAAATCTGAGTGGACCTTGGGGTCCATATGACCTTCTTCTGAGGGTTGCATTCCCTGGAGAAACCTTGGGTTTGACTGTTGGCAGATTTCAAACCTAACCCTAGGAGGGAAAAGATCTTCTTAAACATCGTCGACTTGTGGAATATTGCTACTGTGGTGAGACATTGATGGCATGCTTTCGTAGGAACACAAGTCGTTTCCCACAAACGATGCCAATTGTGAGTGCAAAAAAATTCACAACAACAAGATTCACGAAAGTAATCACAAAAAAGCAGAAAGTAAATGGAATCACACACAACAAAGATGTACATGGTTCGTCAACTTGCCAACGTCCGCGGAGAGGTTACTTGTTTTTCTTAAGTTTCTCTCAACAATTACAATTTTTTTATCCCCTTTGCCCCGGGTTAGGAAGTACAATTTATACATATGTTTGTTTCAAAGTTTGGTTTGTTTAAGGGACTCCCATTATCATATGTGGGTTAGCCATGAGGTGATCGAATATCTCGACCGAGATTCTCGACACCTGATTTGACCATATCCATGAGTTTCCTCTCTAACTAAATTGCTTGTGCCAGGGTTAAGCCATAATTTGGACTGGACCAAATAACTTAGGTTATCTTGGCAGGCTACACTCCTTGGCTTGTAAAAAAGTGGGCTCCCACAATAATGCATTGTTATTCGAAATAATGTTAGTTACCTATATATGTTTTCAAGAAAGAAAATTAGTGTACTTTTAAAATAAAACAGGGACTATATGTCGACATGTTAAAATGCCACTTTTTAAAATTTTAAAAATTCATATCTTTTAAACCGTTTATCTGAAAAATACACAGAACATACCGTTGGAATTTTGATGTCGAGTAGAATTTTTTTAACGCAAAAAATATTTTTATTTCGACACTATTTTTTACAACGTCATATTTGGGTCTTTGTGTCAATTAAAAAAACTGAATAACCTTTAAACTATTATTTTATGACATTTTCCTAAAGAAAATTATCTGAACATCTTATGAAAATTAGAGGGATATTTTTACTCAAATCGTACATGATTGTATACACATACGAGTTCGTTACCCGAATACTGACTATAGTGTAATTACGAAAAACTATGTGTGGAGTAAAATATTTATTTTTAGATTATTTGTAGTAACATATGCATTAAAAATTACAGTTAAATATGACAAAGCACAACGAATCGAACATGCTCGCTTTACTTAATTCACTGGTAGGTGTTTACCTTTTCAAGAGTAAACTTTGCATATTTAACATAATGCTATCAATATCATTATGTGACACCTCCTATTTACTCTTAGTATTTGCATGTTATAATAATGCCATACTATATATTTTTATTAAATATCATTGATATTTGAATTTGAAATGAATCAATTTAATCCATTTCTCCTAATAACTGATTTTATGTTCCCCACTGATTCATTTTAGCCCTGCACCTTTGTACAAATATTTATATTATGAGTGTCAGTATCAACTAGAGATTAGACTAATGTGTTATCCCATGAAACTTTATGCTTGGTCTAATGGTCTCAAATGATTGAGAGCCTTGATTATTACTACATACGTATGAGTATCACTTTAATTGTGTGCCTAACCATTTACTTTTCCCCCAAAGATTTTGAGTTTATTATTATTTGATTTTACTGATGGCTTAATTATTTTTATACCCCCTTAGTGAGCTGGTAAATATGGGATTATCAGTTCAACAATTGTTGATTTTCTTTATGTGTTATATAATGAGCTGGTAAGTATGAGATTATCAATTCAGACTCCTTAATTTATTTATGTGACCCTTAATGAGCTGGTAAGTATGAGATTATCAGTTTAAACTACTTGATTTCTTCAATATTATTATGAAAAATACTTGCTTCTGCTCCATTTTATAAACACTTAATTCCATATACATTCCAAACTCTCTTTATATTTATAATTATTATAGAACTAGTAGAACCTATTCAGCAACTTTGCTGATTCTTTTCCTTTTAGTTATTTTGCACAGGTTCCAATAGACAATGAAAAATACTCCAGTGATTATAGTGCAGCAGTTTAAGATATGCAGATAAATCATAGAAGAATTAGCTTTTGAACCACTGTTTAAGACAGTCTATCTTTATAAATTTTTTGTTAGTTTAGTATGCATGGGTCAATTATGATTTAGCATTATTATAAAATAACACTGGCCCCGAGAATTTAGGGTGTGACAAGCTCACCCTCTAGCAGACGAAGTCTCTCGTGCTAGCCCTCCAAGTCAAGAGATTTCATTGGTCCACATTGAATTATGTCTTCTCTAGGAAGCCACAACAAGATGCAAACCTCTGACAAGCTAAGAAATGTAAAAAGGATGACCCTTTATCCTGAGTCCCGATAACCTGATAAATTCAAGATGCCTATCTTTAAGACATACAAAGGATAAGCATACCACTCCACACATTTGTCCAATTAACACTTTTAAATACAAGTTAAAGATGCAAACCGAGGGATCCTAAACATGATGTTCACCTCGACGCTGGCTAGAGGAGCCCTCATCTAGTACATGGGTCTAAAACGGGAATAAAAAAAATCATGGGATGACATCTGCATTGCCTTCCTTAAAGTAGTAAAATTACAACGAAGAACTAGGTGCCATCGACAACGAATAATACACTCATTTTTTCCACGTGATTAAAAAATTTAAAAGCGTAATTTCAAGAAATGCACTAAAAACCCTTTTATCCTTGGAATTTCACTCCATTCTCGCTTATAACCTTTTTAGAACACTCTAACCCAACAAGAAAAACCCACTAAACGTAATTAATCCATTATTCATTCAATTCCCAAATATAATAAGTTCTCAATTCAATGTAACATAACTTTAATTTTTTTGTCAACAATTACAATTTCGATTATGTTATCTCATTATTAATATTTCAAATTCCATTTTAATTATTATTAATACATTTATTAAAATTATCAGAAATACTAGTTATTACAGAATGAACACATAAATAACTTAACAAGAGAGTAAATCAACTGAATCTTGATATTTACAATAAAGATTGACATAAGTTTTATTTAAAAATCTCAAATGATAGTTCAACAATGAATAATGAACATGATATCCTAATAATAACTGAACTAACTCAATGCAAATGAATTTAATCATAACCAATTAGAAGATTAAGGCATATGAAATGGTGTTGGGTTCCAAATATGTGTATACCCAACCTACCCAAGATTACACGGTAAGCTTATTTCATCTCATCTCAAAAGGCATCCACCGACCTAAATGTTAGGTATTCATATACCATTTCATACATGTTTTACCTGATCTTTTTTTTTATCTCTAACTTTGCAACCTTAACCGTGTAGCTTTTAAGGATGCATTAATCCACCTCTTCGATTTTATCATGATATTACAATGGCCTAATCAACCTTAGTTGAATCCTTCTATAAGAGCATATTACTCGTCATTGCTCAAATAGCTTAGTTTTACATAAATTTGGGTGTATACCATTACCATTCGACCCAAGCCGTGACGAAGGACCGAATATACAACATCTCTATAACGCCCCGACTTGGATTTATGGGTTACTCGTAGCCAACCCGATCCGAATCGAGTAATTAGGTGTGAAGTGCAATGAAACAACCTAAATGATGTTGCTACTCCAATTTTATTTTAATTAACATTTCACTTGTTAGCACGCGATTCCAGTTTCAAGATAAACTATGTGAGGGACCCATGGGGAGCACCCTTAAGTCCAAGTAAACAGAGCTATGAATGTAATCTTAAATAAAATATACTTACCTGTAAAACTCCCTTAAAATACGGAACCACTCCCAACCTGCCGTGATAAAATGGGGATGTGAGCCTATGCCCAGTTGGATTTATACAAGCAGTATAGGAACGAATGCCATAAAGGAACACTCACATGTTACAACCACATGCATGCGAAAATATGTATATATCTATATATGTATACCTTTAAAAAAATACATGTTCCAATGCATTAACCAATTTATTTTTGAAAACCTCATTTGCTCAAATTAATTGACCTTAATCTTATTAAAGATTTTCATGGTTCATATTCGACACTTCCCACTTTATTAACCCACCCGGTTCAACACTTGAAACCTTTACACTTAATTTAGCAACATCATTCCTTTACCAAAATTTATCCTTTTAGTCATTTAAATATTCTTTAGTACTTTCATTGAAAATCGCAATTTCAACACACGCACTCATCATGTTATAATATACTCATTTAATCCTTGAAAATTCTTTTACATCACACTCTTGTGTTACATATGGATTTCACCATTTAGATTGCTTAACCACCCATTTATCCGCTTTATTTATCACTTTTTTCTTATCTTATGGACATTAGTAAATTTACGCATTAACTTGTCCACTTAGTCTTTACCGGCACATTTATTTTGTTCATTTAGATTTAGATTGTATTTACATATTTACCGTGCAACCCATTTCGTGATTTGTATTCCACAGTTCATTTAATTTTTTTTCGAAATCTTCCTATACCGCAAACTTACACGGGCTCTACACCAATGGCTATGAGCACCATATGCTCTGACTAGTGATTTAGGGCTTTTCACCCAAGGGCTCCGGTCCCTTATTTCTTTATCCTTGTGTCATCCGAGTACCATTAACGTGTTTTAACATTTTACAAATGTCCTCATTATTCCACTTCTTTACTTTTACCCGACCGAAGCCAAAACCCGGACTTAAATGTCCGTTTTTCGATTAACACTTGAAAAAATATTTCTTTTCTTCTTTATGTCCCTTATCCATGTGACAACCCACTATCCGAAATAAAGGGTGGCCAGCCCGATACCCCGATGAAACAGGAATCATGGATAGATATCATTCTCAGCATCACAATATCATACAGAGTATCAGGAATAATCACACAATATTCCAGAAAACGGGTTATAAAAAAAAATTGTTGGTAATTTGAAGAAAACACTTTCAACAACCCATAATACAAAAAGAGGGTGGGAACTCCCACAAACATATATATATATAATCCAATAGATAAGAAAGGGCTGAATAAAGCGTCGATCGATACAATCCATACAGTATACAGTAAGTTTCAGGTGTTACATAATACATCATTTGTACAATTACAACCATTTGGGCCACACGCCCGAATAAAGACTGATCTTAGCTAGAAAATAATAATAGAGGCGTCTACACAAAATATCCCGTGATACCCGCAAAATGTCACGGCTCCTCAAAAGACTTAGAGAAAAGAAAGTCATTACGGGCTACCTTGCGGCGGAACACCTGAACGAAAAATAGAAGATACATACACAACAAGAAAATGAAGAACCGGTCGGAGGCCGATTTTATATGATCACTACATAAATGACAGGTATGATAATAATGGACAGGTAAGTATGGATGATACAGATGATATTCTAGCATGGTAACATCATATTAAGAACTAAGACAGTTAAATAATTATTAAAATGAAATTCAATTATACAAAGAAATAAAAGTACTTATAAGCCTTTTTCATCTTTCCTCATTTTCATTTCCGTCTTCTTTCCATTCCTTATCAGGAATTCAATTATTACCATGTGCACTTTATGGCACTTATCTCAATAGTATGCTCTTTGTGGCATATACTTTGCTCTTTATGGCATTAATGTTCCATCGAGTCCAACTCGATAATAGAATAGATATAAATATATATATAACGATTCTAAGACCGCCCGTCCGGGTTTCCCCACTGTGCGCGCCCCTAAATAACCATCATCTTCCAGGGCCTAACATAAGACAACCTGGGATCCTATCGCAAACGTCGGAAAGCGGCCATATGCCTGCGGGGTAGTCAAGACCACACTAAAAATCTCCTACCCATTGCAGAAAAATATAAAACAAGCACTCATATGGCCTAGGACTATATCCACCCTGCATTCATTAGCCAGGGGGCCTCACCTCACGCACGGACTTCCCTTAAGATGGTATTTAGAGAGGTGTGTAACATCCATTTTATAAATTTCCATTTCATGATTCAGTAATTTATGTTTTACTTTATCCATTTTACATTTTATCAAATGCATTATGGTATACTTCACATCATCATAATAACCTCGAAGAATATTTAAACTCCTAAGTTATGTCTCCCAAATGTCCTTGTTTGGACTCTATAATAACCCATCAAATGAGACCTAGTTCGCATTTACTCCTAAAGTCTCCAAATTCGACCTTAAGATTTCCTAGACTCTTATAGAACTACCTAACAGAAATAATGTCTAAACATTTCTTTAAATCTCCCCCCCCCCTGATAGGAACCCTAGATGAACCCCTTCGAGTCTAGGGAGTCGACCGAACTCAACTAATACTCTAAGACCCTATTTTTACTTCATTTAAGAAGGTCCCTATGTTCCTATGAAAAGAAGAAGTTAAGGACTGAAAATAAAATATTTGGGAAGAAAACAGGGGACCGGTCGACCGGTCCTAAGACCGCGGTCGACCGCGTCTCAAGATTTGGCCTAAAAAGAAAAGCAGAAAGTTCATTTCGGAGGGGCCGGTCGACCGGTTAGGGGACCGCGGTCGACGGCGCCATAATTTTGGGCCTTTGAAAGAAATGCAGTGAACCCTCTCCCGAAGACCCGGTCGACCGGTCTGAGAATCCCGGTCGACCGGTCCCTGCAGACCTAGACCAAGACTTCCTATTTTCAAGCAATTCCCAAAGCCAACTCATTTATTCTCACCCACACAACATAAATGCTACTACCACTACCATCAACATCAAAAATCATTCGAATATCCTTTAATGATTCAAAACCAACCAACATCCAAACCCTAGACTAGTAAACCATAATCAACTACATCATTCTCACACAAATCATTTATCTTAAACCATAAATAGCAAGTAATAAACTTGCCTCAATGTAGAAAATGCAGATTTTCTTGGTGTTAGAGCAAGAATCCTTCTTAAATCTTCAATATCCTTTCCTCTCTCTACTCTTTCTCTTTCTCTCTTTAACTCTCTAGGTTTAGAAAATACAATTAGGTGAATAGTGATTTACTCAAGACATAAATCGTGCCTTTAGCCAAAAATCCCAGCTCAATTAATCGATATTGCGATAAAATAATACGCAATTGCATATTTAAGGCATAATCAGTAAAAAATGCCCAACATCTCAAAACACATAATGGCACAATATCTTACTATCTCGCATGTTCCGGAATCAACTACGGCCTCCAGATTATCATTTGGACATTTTATAATTAAATTTAAGTTC
Organism: Sambucus nigra; assembly: GCA_949130495.1. Lineage (NCBI taxonomy): Eukaryota > Viridiplantae > Streptophyta > Magnoliopsida > Dipsacales > Adoxaceae > Sambucus > Sambucus nigra. The sequence goes on from OX422208.1 coordinate 616,328,369, forward strand.
CGGTCTCATTATTAAGCCAAATATCATTTTAATTCATATGATATTAATAAGCATAACATAACAATATTCACCCATAGTTATGGTATATATGTAAACTCGTAGTGAATATTAACTTTTCTTCATTAAATTAGCACTCAATTCATAATCCAAAACTTATATCTAATTACCATACCTAGTAATTAATATAAAATACGTTCTCATAAGCGAGGGTTATTACATACTCCCCCCCTTATGAGGGAATTTTGTCCCCAAAATTCAGGCGTACCTTATAAGAAAATATGTGGATGTTTCTCCCGCATCTCGTCCTCACGCTCCCACGTTGATTATTTTGCATTGTGATGACTCCATTGAACTCTTTCTAAGGGCACCACACAAGACCTTAACTTGCACTCCCCATACTCAAGAATAGCAACCGGTTGTTCTTCATATGAAACATCGGGTTGTAAGTCGATATCTTCAAAAGGGATGTGCCAAAGGGCACCCTCACATCTTCTATACTTCTTCAAGGAGGAGACATGGAATACATCATGGATTTGTTGCAAAGGTTCCGGTAAAGCAAGTTGATATGCCACGGGACCAACTTTTGCAATAACTGGGAAAGGTCCAATAAAACGCGGTGCAAGCTTTCCTTTCTTCCCGAAACATTTAATGCCCTTTATTGGAGACACTCGCACCAACACTTGGTATCCAACATCTAACTCCATGTGTCTCCTACCCGCATCGGCGTAGCTCTTTTGACGGTCTTGGGCTATCCGAATGCGATTTCGAATAAGTTCAATCTTTGAAGAAGTGTCTTGGATCATTTCAGGTCCAAGGAATTTGTTATCACCCACTTCCAACCAACAAGCGGGTGATCTACATGGCTGGCCATACAAAGCTTCATAAGGTTCCATTCCAATGTAAATTTGTATGAGTTGTTATAAGCAAACTCAACCAATGGGAGGTATTTTTCCCAACCGCCCTTAAAATCAAGCATGCACATACGAAGCATATCCTCCAACATCTGGTTTACCCTTTCAGTTTGACCATCTATTTGAGGATGATAGGAAGAGATTAACTTCAACTCGGTCCCCATGGCCTCTTGAAAACTTCACCAAAAGTGGGACACAAATATCTTATCTCGGTCAGAAATAATATTTAAAGGTACCCCATGAAGTCTAACGATCTCCTCGATGAACAATTGGGCGTAACGAGCGGTATCATAATCCGTACGTACAGGCAAGAAATGTGCCGATTTAGTCAAACGGTCGACAATCACCCAGATCGAATCATGACCTCTCTGTGATCTAGGTAAGCCCGTAATGAAATCCATCGAAATGCTTTCCCATTTCCGTACTAGAATCTCTAGCGGTTGCAACAAACATGTCGGTCGTTGGTGGTCAATCTTAACCAACTGACAAGTAGTGAATTGGGACACAAACTCCGAGATATCCCTCTTCATACCAACCCACCAATACTGACGGCGCATATCTTGGTACATCTTGTCCCCACCTGGATGTAACGTAAACTTTGACCCGTGAGATTCCGCCATCACCGCTCGTCTCAAGTCCCCATCTTCGGGAACAATAAGTCTTCCATGGAAGCGTAGTCCACCCTCAGAACCAATCGAGTACGATTTCGCTCCCTTGGACAAAAGTCGGTATATATGGTCTCGACAATCTTTATCTCTTCCCTGGACTTCCATAATTCTCTCTATAATCGTAGGAGTAACGGTCATCACGGAAATGAATGCTCTTACCCCCGCATCCTCCTGACATAGCTCTCTCCACTTAGCTTTCCACACATTAGCTAAGTCTCCCTCGGGCTTCCTACTCAAGGCATCCGCTACTAGGTTCGCCTTTCCAGGATGATAATGGATATCAAATTGGTAGTCTTTCACAAACTCCAACCAACGACGCTGACGCATATTCAAGTCCTTTTGGGAAAATAAATATTGCAGCGATTTATGGTCTGTGAAAAGACTAAACTTTTCCCCTAAGAGATAATGCCTCCATATCTTCAAGGCAAAGACAACTGCGGCAAACTCTAATTAATGCACCGGATAGTTCCTTTCGCGAGGCTTCAACTTACGAGAAGCGTAAGCGATAGCTTGTTTTTCATGCTGAAGAACACCTCCTAACCCTTGAAAAGATGCATCGGTGAAGACTAGGTATTCCAATCCCGGTTTTGGCAATGTAAGGATTGGAGCCGAAGTGAATCTATTTTTGAGCTCATCAAATGCAGCTTGACATGAACTGTCCCAAACAAATCTCACTCCCTTTCGGGTTAAATTCGTCAACGGGCTAGCAATTTTTGAAAAACCTTTAATAAATCGATGGTAATAACCCGCCAAGCCCAGAAAACTATGAACCTCAGTAGGTGTCGTGGGCTGACCCCACTCTCTCACCGCAATCACCTTGCTAGGATCCATAGATACACCCTGGGATGACACCACATGACCTAGAAATTGAACTTCCTTCAACCAAAAGCCACATTTCGCAAACTTTGCATACAATTTGTGATCCTTCAATCTCTGCAAGACCAACCGTAAGTGAGTAGCATGGTCAGACTCTGTCTGCGAATAGACTAGGATGTCATCGATGAATACAATAAAAAACTGGTCAAGGAAATCCCGAAACACCCTGTTCATAAGATCCATAAATACAGCAGGAGCATTGGTTAGCCCAAAGGGCATAACCAAGAACTCATAGGATCCATAACGGGTCAGAAATGCAGTCTTGGATACATCTTGCGCCCGTATCCTCAATTGATGATACCCCGTCCTCAAATCGATTTTGGAGAAGTATGATGCTCCCCTAAGTTGGTCAAACAAATCATCGATGCGAGGCAAAGGGTATTTATTCCGGATGGTGACTTTATTCAAGTCCCTATAGTCCACACATAACCGGAGAGAACCGTCTCTTTTCTTCACAAACAATACCGGAGCACCCCATGGTGATGTGCTACGCCTAATAAATCCCTGGTCCAATAGCTACTGAATTTGATCTCTCAACTCCCTTATCTCCACAGGAGCCATTCGATACGGAGCTTTAGCAATCGGTCGAGTTCCCGATATTAAATCAATCACAAACTCTATCTCCCGACTTGGAGGTAATCCCGGTATCTCCCGAAAAACATCTTCAAAATCTCTAACAATCGGAAGAGAATTTAGGGGAACCACAACATCCCTAGATGCATCTTCCGCAATACAATATAAATAATTACTCGTACTCCCTTCCATATAAGTCATAACAACCAGGAACATTTCTTGTCCCGGAACTGCAAAAACTATGCTTTTCCCATAACAATTTACTATCGCACGGTATTTCCCTAGCCAATCCATACCCAATATTACATCATACTCGACAAAGTCAAGGACGAGCAAGTCGGCCTCAAAACACAAGTTACCAAGGTTAATCCCTACGTTTTTACAAACAAAGAAAATCAATGAACCATCACCCATAGAGGATTCAACGCTAGTGAAGGTACTTTCAGCAGATTTTATCAAACCTGTGGTCTGAGCAAAACTCCTAGAAATAAAGGAGTGTGTAGCACCCGTATCAAATAGTACTCGACCCATATGCCCATGAATGAAAAACTTACCCTCGATCGCTGGCAGTGCCGTAGGGGGTGGAGGAAGCATAGCTTCCTGAATATGGTAAACCTTTCCATACTGCAGTTGCCCCTGCTGAGGAGGAGCAATCGGATTAGGCGCCTGGGGAGGAAACTGTACATACGGCTGTTGTGGAGCCCTAGGAAGATGCCCTCAAACCAATTGAGGACACGCCCTTTTATAATGGCCCAACTCCCCACACTAAAAACATTTATTAGCCGCATTCTCCTGATTCCTACCTTGATTGTTTCGAAATTTCCCCGCACCCTAGCCCTGCTGGCCCCTACCTCCATTTCCACCTCTACCTCCCTGTTGTTGTTGTCCGCCTTGACCCGACCTGTTATTATTATTATTGCCACCAGCATTAAACCCACCAAAACTTTGACTCTTAGACAAATCCCCTTGCTGAGTATCCCTCTCTTTCTGCTTGTTCCCCGAGGTTTGGGATGAAGAATATGTCCCCCCCTCCGATCCCATTACTTCCCGGTTTCACCACTTGCCCCATTGCTGCAGCCTTCTTATTATTTTGTACAAATAATCTATGCTCTTGACAGTGAAGTAAAGCAGCATTCATCACGTCCCCAAAGGTTACCACAGATAGATTTCCAAGCAAATGTTGTTTTATTCGCCAGTGCAAACCTCCTACAAATCTGGAGATCCTCTTCGCTTTCGGAGTCACTTTATCCGGTATAAAGATTGCTAACCGGGTAAACTCCTCTTCGTATTCGACAACCGATCTCTCCCCTTGAACTAAATCTTGAAGCTTCCTCTGCATCTCCCTTTGAACTGCGGGAGGGAAATACTTTCCATCAAACAAAGCCCAAAAATTGGTGATTGACATTGTATCCCTTTGTTCGGGTGTCGTTATTGACTCCCACCAGTGTAAGGCCGATCCGACAAGCTTAAAGGTAACGAGGATTTTCTTTTTCTCCTCACTACATTCCACCATCCTAAGATGGCGCTGCATGTCCTTCTTCCATTGGTTTGCCTTTATAGCGTCCGAACCTCCCTCAAATTCTGGGGGATGACCCTTTAGGAAAGACTCTCTCACCCGTTCCCACTGAGAAGGTCCCGTAGGAACTAGTGCTTCTTGTCCCCTCGCTTGAGCTTGTGGTATTTGTTGTGCCACTGCAGTCATCGCTGCATTAATAGCTTGGGCCACGATATTTGCCACATCAGCGGCACTGATATTCCCCGGTGGCGGCGATGGAGGACCAACCTCATCCTCGACAACCCTATTGCGTCTAGCGGGATGTCCTCTCTTTGGCGGCATCTGAGATAGAGAAGAGATAGAATTATAATATTATATAAATCAATCTATCTAGCAGAAGATCGCATACATAAGCAACAAAATAATCCTAACATTAAGCTCTATATCAAAGAACGCTACGGTAGAACGTGACAAGTCCGCATAGATCCTAAAGACTCTAGAACCTGATGCTCTGATACCATCTGTGACAACCCGCTATCCGAAATAAAAGGGTGGCCAGCCCGATACCCCGACGAAACATGAATCATGGATAGATATCATTCTCAGCATCACAATATCATACAGAGTATCAGGAATAATCACACAATATTCCAGAAAACGGGTTATAAAAAAAAAATTGTTGGTAATTTAAAGAAAATACTTTCAAGAACCCATAATAGAAAAAGAGGGTGGGAACTCCCACAAACATATATATATAATCCAAAAGATAAGAAAGGGCCGAATAAAGCATCGGTCGATACAATCCATACAGTATACAGTAAGTTTCGGGTGTTACATAATACATCATTTATACAATTACAACCATTTGGGCCACACGCTCGAATAAAGACTGATCTTAGCTAGAAAACAATAATAAAGGCGTCTACACAAAATATCCCGTGATACCCGCAAAATGTCATGGCTCCTCAAAAGACTTAGAGAAAAGAAAGTCATTACGGGCTACCTTGCGGCGGAACACCTGAACGAAAAATAGAAGATACATACACAACAAGAAAACGAAGAACCGGTCAGAGGCCGATTTTATATGATCACTAGATAAATGACAGGTATGACAATAATGGACAGGTAAGCATGGATGATACGGATGATATTCTAGCATGGTAACATCATATTAAGAACTAAGACAGTTAAATAATTATTAAAATGAAATTCAATTATACAAAGAAATAAAAGTACTTATAAGCCTTTTTCATCTTTCCTCATTTTCATTTTCGTCTTCTTTCCATTCCTTATCAGGAATGCAATTATTACCATGTGCACTTTATGGCACTTATCTCAATAGTATGCTCTTTGTGGCATATACTTTGCTCTTTATGGCATTAATGTTCCATCGAGTCCAACTCGATAATAGAATAGTTATAAATATATATATAACGATTCTAAGACCGCCCGTCCGGGTTTCCCCACTGTGCGCGCCCCTAAATAACCATCATCTTCCAGGGCCTAATATAAGACAACCTGGGATCCTATCGTAAAAGTCGGGAAGCGGCCATATGCCTGCGGGGTAGTCAAGACCACACCCAGAATCTCCTACCCATCGCAGAAAAATATAAACCAAGCGCTCATATGGCCTAGGACTATATCCACCCTGCATTCATTAGCCAGGGGGCTTCACCTCACGCACGGACTTCCCTTAAGATGGTATTTAGAGAGGTGTGTAACATCCATTTTATAAATTTCCATTTCATGATTCAGTAATTTATGTTTTACTTTATCCATTATACATTTTATCAAATGCATTATGGTATACTTCACATCATCATAATAACCTCGAAGAATATTTAAACTCCCAAGTTATCTCTCCCAGATGTCCTTGTTTGGACTTTATAATAACCCATCAAATGAGACCTAGTTCGCATTTACTCCTAAAGTCTCCAAATTCGACCTTAAGATTTCCTAGACTCTTATAGAACTACCTAACAGAAATAATGTCTAAACATTTCTTTAAATCTCCCCCCCCCCCCCCTGATAGGAACCCTAGATGAACCCCTTCGAGTCTAGGGAGTCGACCGAACTCAACTAATACTCTAAGACACTATTTTTACTTCATTTAAGAAGGTCCCTTTGTTCCTATGAAAAGAAGAAGTTAAGGACTGAAAATAAAATATTTGGGAAGAAAATAGGGGACCAGTCAACCGGTCCTAAGACCGCGGTCGACCGCCTCTCAAGATTTGGCCTACAAAGAAAAGCAGAAAGTTCATTTCGGCGGGGCCGGTCGACCGCGCCATAATTTTGGGCCTTTGAAAAAAATGCAGTGAACCCTCTCCCGAAGACCCGATCGACCGGTCTGAGAATCGCGGTCGACCGGTCCTTGCAGACCTAGACCAAGACTTCCTATTTTCAAGCAATTCCCAAAGCCAACTCATTTATTCTCACCCACACAACATAAATGCTACTACCACTACCATCAACATCAACAATCATTCAACTATCCTTTAATGATTCAAAACCAACCAACATCCAAACCCTAGACTAGTAAACCATAATCAACTACATCATTCTCACACAAATCATTTATCTTAAACCATATATAGCAAGTAATAAACTTGCCTCAATGTAGAAAATGCAGATTTTCTTGGTGTTAGAGCAAGAATCCTTCTTAAATCTTCAATATCCTTTCCTCTCTCTACTCTTTCTCTTTCTCTCTTTAACTCTCTAGGTTTAGAAAATACAATTAGGTGAATAGTGATTTACTCAAGACATAAATCGTGCCTTTAGCCAAAAATCCCAGCTCAATTAATCGATATTGCGATAAAATAATACGCAATTGCATATTTAAGGTATAATCAGTCAAAAATGCCCAAAATCTCAAAACACATAATGGCACAATATCTGACTATCTCGCACTTTCCGGAATCAACTGCGGCCTTCAGATTATCATTTGGACATTTTATAATTAAATTTAAGTTCCAGTCTCATTATTAAGCCAAATATCATTTTAATTCTTATGATATTAATAAGCATAACATAGCAATATTCACCCATAGTTATGGTATATATGCAAACTCATAGTGAATATTAACTTTTCTTCATTAAATTAGCACTCAATTCATAATCCAAAACTTATATCTAATTACCATACCTAGTAATTAATATAAAATATGTTCTCATAAGCGAGGGTTATTACAATCCACACACAAGTGATTTATACTAAATTCATTCACGCTTTAAGGATTAATTCATTTTCACACACATTAGAGTAACAACATGCTTTAACATTTTTATTCCACTAAAATGTTTCACTTTAAGTAAATTACCAATTTTTCCCTTGTTTATCAAACTTCCAATTTAGTTCCTTAACAAGTGTTATTTCTCAAATGATTATTAAGTTTCCAACTTATCATTTAAAACACCTTTAGCCATTTTAACACATGTTCAATACCATACTATTACCCAATGTACTTCCATTTTCCACTCATTCTTTTAAGACCAAAATCTCCATCTGTCTTATTAGATGTTTAGACCCAACACAATTTTTCTTAAACTTGCTCATATATTTATTTTCAAAATACTACGAGTTTATACGCAACCTAAATAACCCAACCTAAATCACCCCAACTTAAATCACCTTGGCCTCGATCACCTAATAACCCAAATCATCACAAGCCTAATTATCCTCAGCCTAAAATCACGTCGGTCTATATTACATTTGTTTAAATACTTCCTTTGCATAAACTATCGCATGCCTGGTGCATAAACTCTGTGGCTTTTCCAAATGCATGCTTGTCTTCCTAAACCTAGAAAGTTTGTGTCCCACATAAGCTACATTACTAGCAAGGATCAAATGCTTAGAAAATTTTAAAGAGTGGGGTTTCGGGTGTTACAAAAACACACACAGAGAAATGCATATACATACATAAAAATCATTCATTAACCTCTGAATTAAGATCCCAGCCAAATATTTCACTTGATTTTGAATTGTGATACCATATAAAGCGAAAAATCTAAAGTCAATATGAATTCTTTGATTTTCTTTTAGTTGATGCGTATTTTCAACTTGAATCGCGATTTAGGATCACTTTTAATTTAATTATGCTATTCGATTTTAGTTTTATGTGTTCTATCCTTAATTTGTACATTTTGATTTTGATTCCATTAAATGTTCTTTAATTCGACTGTGGTGATGGAGGTGGAAGAGTAGAGTAATTTTTTAGACTATTTTTTTGGTTATTATTATTTTTGTTGAATTAAATTGAATTTTATGTTATTTACAACTAACAAGGAGAAACGTATCTTAATCAATTATATTTATATATTTAATTGTCATGTGCATATCACGTGGTGAATCTTGTTAAAATTTTGACGGGATTAATTCATGTGTAACAAGTAAAAACTGCGTTACAAAGCATCAAGTTAAAAGTTAAGGGTACTTGTACAAAACCATAGTGCAAAGGGTGGGTGCAATGTTATTTGCCCAAACAAAAAAGGTTGAAACATACTTTCAGGTGGTTGCACATGTTATGTTTGAACAAGGGATGGGCACATCATACTACCTGGGGCTCTTTCACCTTTAAAGGATGGCCCTGTTGATGACACCCATGCCTGATACACCAATGATGAAGATTAACGGCAGGTTTAAAATGAAATGACTTCTTGGAATTATTGGTTTTAAATTATTGGAGAATCTCTGTACCACTATAAATAAATGGAATCGGTGGTTCTCTGTGCAACTATAGAGAAATGGAAGATAATATAAAAGTAAAGATGATAAGAGAAACATAGTGCAATATTCCTAGGATATAGTTGGTGTAGTAGTCAGTAACCAATTACTGTCGGGTAGCTAGAGCCTGATCCCAACTTAAAAGCCCAAATATAAAGAGTTTCATTTTCCTTTAAAAAATAGTAAAAATGAAATTGAATGGCAATGGTTTTAACACAAACACAAACCCACCAAAACACAAATACACACACAACTTGAAAAAATAACCTCCAAATGATTTTCGAAAACAATCCACAATCAATAATCGGGTTTGAAAATTTCATTTTTCTACAAATGGTACTCGCTAAAGACACTTGCCGAAAAATGATAATATATTTGAAACCAATCAATTAGGTCCCGTTTGGTTGTCCCAAAATTGTAAATTGGATCATTAATAAATTGATCAATTTACAAATTGATCCATTAATTGTGTTTGGTTTCATTAATGAAAGGATTCATTAATTACCCCATTTTAGCTCATGTGCAAAATCTAAAATTGGATTATTTAACAAAAAACGTGAAATGAATCCATTAGAAATAGGAGTCACATAAAGTGCATGTCCCCTCTCCTTCTCCCCCCCCCCCCCCCCCCTCTCTCTCTCTATATATATATTTTTACCTTTTTTTCATAGAACTTTTAATATCAATTTCAAATTGCCAAACATTGTGTAAAATTGGATTTAACTTATTTCAAATTCACTCATTTACAATTCACTAATTCACAATGAACCAATTTACATAATCAAACAATTTGCGCAACCAAACTGGGCCTTATTGTTTCGAAAAATTGTGTAGACGTTGGCTTTTTCGGTAAAACATGTTGTACAAGATTGTTTTGACATCAACTATTATTTTAATAATCTTGATAATAAGTGTCATAAGAATACACATTTAGAACGCAAAAGTAGTCACGACAAAATACTCGGCTTTCATAATTAGAACACATGTTAATATTTTTCTTATTTCAGTTAAGAATATGGTAATTCATACTAAGATATATTTTATAAGAATATGCATCATGTGGTTACAATCCCAACTTGCCTTGTGGACATTTTATTTTACTTTTAAATATAATTCAAAAGGATATAGTTCAAGGGCAGAGCCAGGGTGGGGATAAGGTAGTAGTGGCAAAATTTGGCCAAAAATAATAAAACAATTCATATTAGCCAGTCATTTAAATATGGGGTCCGTATTTAAAAGCTATGAGTTAATTATGGAGCGCATATTTAAAAGCTATGAGTCAAATATAGGCCCATATTTGAAATCTATGAATTAAATATAGAGCTCAATTTTAAAAACTATGAGTGCTCATTCTTAAAATTTGTTAGTAAAATATGAGGTTTTTTTTACATGTGCCTGGAATTATAACACTTACTTTAGTAGAAAAAAATGGGTTGATCCAGCCCATATTTGGTTCGCCCGTATTTGGTCCAATCCACATTTAGTCCGATCCGTATTTAATCCAACTCACATTTAGCCCAACTCATATTTAACTCACCCAAATTAAACTCGGCCCATAATTTTGCCACTACTAGGATCAGGGCTATAGCCTACTCCACCCCCAAAGGAGGAGAAGTCTTAATCGGCATTCTCCAGCTCAACACGCTCGATATTGATTCAATATCAAGTGTGCTGAGATGGGGAGGGCTAAAGTTCAACAGCACACTCATTTTTTTTTTATCCTCTTTCTTGTTTTTTCTCTTTGTGAATCTATGGTTATACCAAAGACAAGACTACAACAGTTGAGTACATCCACTATCAATACGCCAATATTTGATCCAACACTTTAGAATGTCACACAAAGGCCTTTGAATCATTATACCCAATCCCCTTATTGAGCTCTTCTGATGCAACCTCGGTTTTCCTTGTCAGGCTGATTTAATTTTGGGTTTGCCCTTTCCTTTTGCAACATTGTCATCAATTTGTCAAACACCTTTGACTATGAGTATATTAAATACAATTCTAGAAAATGTTGCAAATTATTTTATATCTGTAACAGTGGTGCAAACAAATGATAAATTAATTTTTCACGTATTTGAAATTAAATGTTTTTTATTTGAATTTTATGAATAAATGAACATGCTAGAATAATGCAATTGGGAACAAATATAAACCGCAGAATAAGGGGGGAGACAGTGACAGAAATGAGATCTAGAGAGGAAACTGCAGAATTGATGAGGATTTCATTAATAAATTGTTAATGAGATGCGATGGTTACATGTCAATAAGCCTGTAAACAAATTTTCTTTTAGAATCTTCCCTTATTTTTTTCTTTTAAAAATAAGAGGAGAAGAAAGAATCTCATTAAGAAAAGGCATCTATCCAATCTTCCTTTCCCTCATGCCCTGTTGTCAGCTATGCTCATAAGTGTTGAATATGTTCCTATAATAGAACATACCGATCCCACAATTACTATACAGCTGCAAACTGAAATCTGCATGCATAACAAGAACATAATATCAAACTGTTGCTTGACTGAGAGGAGAGAGTTATAATGCTAAGAAGAAATGTTTTTTTTTACACCTGTCGCTTCGTCAATCGACCACGAAGTATGCTGAGATAGCACGTGCATGGGAAGATTAGACACTTGAAATAAAAATTTAGAAACAGAGTTAGTTCCTAGCAAATTTGAATTGATACACCAAATAATATAACATTGACTCGGGTAGAAAAATGATGCGAAACTTACTACAAGCATCACTAGTAAAGAACCAATTAAGGCCGCCACAGATCCTGCAGTTCAATCAATATTACATCTTAGCAATCACACACTCCATTCCTGGGGATGCTCCAATTTCGTGATAATAAACAAATTTTGTACTTTACCAATGATTACATTAAATTCAGTATATATTCATAAAAACTTTGAATTTTAATTATCAACTCTTAATTTGGAATAGAGAGAATACTAATGATTACTTTGTGGGCTAAAATTAATATTGGATATATGTAAAATTATAGAAGTCTTACCAAAATATGGAACTGTTAATGCTACAATAAGGGTTGAAATCAATAAAACTGTTCTGATTAGTATTGATATTCCATAAGATCTATGCTGAAAAGAAGGCAAGAGTTCCTCTAGACCAAATGCAACAGGAGTAATTGTCAAGGCATACTTTGTAACCGGAGCTACAACCTAAAACACATATCAAACATCAAATTAAACAAATGGTTTGTACAAAAACTATCTATGCAGGATGAAAAAGTGTTTTATGCACATGCGGAATGATATTACCAAAGTTGAACATTTTTTGTTCTCATACAACTGTCCATGCAGCAACTTTAGAAGCCACCAATTTCGTGAGCATGTTTAAAGTGAACTGAGATTTAGTCGAGTCACCGAACATGAGGAAACCCCATATTGCTACCCCAGTATATAAAATCCATGACATGGAAAAGCTGCAGTGGAGAGAAAAATATTAAGAAAATGGATATTCATACAACCCAAAAATTTTGGGTGCATTTCGTGACAACTTTGAGAAAAGAATAAAAACGATCATTTTGTAGTAACTTGAAAAACACAGTGAAAAAAGAAATGAATCATGTGGTCATAACTGTAATGAAAGGCACCACATAGAATTTTATGTTTACATGACAAATTCTTTAACGGTTGGTTCGATAGCATCCAAGGAAAATAAAATATTTTCAAGTTTAAATTTCATCTTTTGTCTGATGGATTGTAGTTGTTGAAAAATGTCTTTTATCTGGTTAAAGAAAGTTGTTTTCAGTTTTTTCACTTGACTAATATTTTTTCTAAAGGGGAAGTGGCAAAAATAAAATTCAAATATAAGAAAATTAGAGAATTTTCAAATTGTATCTATACGTGGATGAGAATTACTTCACGTAAAAATATGTACTATCAATTAATTCTAAAAGTTAAAACACAAAAATATTGGTCATTTTCAATTGAATAAATCTAGGGAGACCCACAAAAAAAACCCAATTTTGAAACCCATTGCATTAAAAGCTTATTCCTTATTGTTGTGGGTCCCGCCAGGGCATGAAAATGTGCATTAAAAATTTGTACTCATTTTTGTCTTATGTGTGGGTTTCAAAATTGGGTCCCAAAAGTGGGTCTCCCTATCAAGACTCTTTTCAATTAAATAAATATGATGCCTATTCAAACACACCCTAACAGTTTTTGAGCAATTAACATGTTAACCCCCTCGTGATTACCTGATTATAAGCACAGAAGAAAACCGTGATGGTTCTTTCATGGAAGAATATATATTGGGAAAAACTGAATGACTGCTATAGCAGAAACCAACTAGACCAATAGTGACTGGCATGTTTGCAAGGTCCAAAGCGGTTTTACTTGGATGAAATCCAATTCCATCTACAACTCCAACCCAAAACAAGCAAACAACCACGAAAGCCAATGTCATTACTCCCCCAACTGAATTCAAATATATACTTGAAAAGTCAGACATATATACTGTACCTTAAAAGGCCAAAAATTTTAAATAAATAAAATACAAAAGGAACATTCGATAAAAACCTGAAATATACGACAGCAAACTAAGGTTCCGAAGCCATACAGTTGGAAGAATCACAAGGGTTGATGTAATAGCACAGATTTGATAAGAATTAAGATAAATTCCAGCCAAACTGATGTGAGCATTTGGGAACAAAATAGAAAGGTTGTCGCTCATCATAATCAAGTATTCCACGCAAGAAGAACTGCAAACAAGAGTTGCTCACCTTTTAGTGCAGAAAAAGAGATAACTTCATCAAATTAATTAGGGGGTAATCTTCAACTTACATATAGATCTATGTATAAGCATATCTGCATTCCAGAAAAAACCCAAATGTTAGAATTGGTGTAGAGTGTTGGAAATTGTTTACTTAAGAAGGTAATTTGGAAATTAATTAATATTCCACTTATTATGGTCTTTAATTTGTCAAAAATCGATTTAAATTCGTAGAAGATTGGGCAGTCAAATGTTATTGGGGGAGTTTTTTTTTTTTTTTTTCTCTTTTTCTTTTTGGCCCACTTTGATGGAAAGTGAGGTTTTAGGATAAGGGCAATTTCGGCAGTCCCTCACCCATATAATCAATTGGTTGTCTTTTTCATTAGAACACTTTTAACACATAATTATATTGGGTAGAAGGAGAAAATTCGATATGTTATACATACACTGTTTCGATTCTAGGATTATGATACAGAACTGAATTCCTATATAATCCAAAAAAAATTAATCTGCATGCATTTATTGATTAAATTGCTTATAAATTACACAAGAGGAACACACATTTGTCCATTGCTTAGAAACTAAGGTGATATTGTTTCTCCCTGGTTCAATGCTTTAAAGATGCTTCAGAATTGCTCCAACAATATCCCAGAAATGCCCCAGAATTGAAGAGGAAAAATCTATTTTGTTTTTTTTAATTTCGGATTTTCTCCTTCTATCCAACATAATTGTGCGTTAAAAGTGTGTTAATAATGGAGATAGACAACTGATTATATGGGTGAAAGAGGGCTGAAATTTGTCTTATTCTCATAACCTCACCTCCCTTCAAAGTGGGCTAAAAACTAAGGAAAACTCCCCACTAACCCACTAAATTTTTATTGTCCAAAACTTTCACTAATTCGAATTGATTTTTGACTTATTAAGGGCCACAATAAGTGAGAATTAATTAATTCCAAAAATCTCTTTTAATTAATTAATTTTCAACAGTCTCCCACTTAGTCCTAGTAAGAAAAACCTCGTAATTTGTTTAGGAAACATAATGTACATGATTAGGCAGAATAATAATTATTGCCATAATTGAATAATTCACCAATGTAAGTCATGACGGCTCCACACTATTCAGGACCATGGTTCCTTCCATGTACCACAATATCAATGTTTTATTTAATCAAACCTATAATGTGGGTTGTCATAAAATACCTCGTAATGTCATTTGAGAAAAGACTATTTATGTCATACTATAGCTCACATTCATATGGATGCATATATTAAAGACAGAAATGATAGAAATTTGAAAGCACTTTTACTGAATTTAAAATTAGTAATATCAAGCAACTGAACTAAGAGAAATCATAATCAACTAATCAAGAATTAACCCTTCAACATGTTTCATAAAGATCTCCAAGATAGTCCTTTCATAAGATGATTTGCTATGTTATCACCCGTACTAATGTAATTAATTAACCCTCGATTAAAAACTTCTTCTTTCACTTACAAGTATTTCATCTTGATATGTTAAGCCACCTTAGTGTACTTGTCATTTTTAGAAAATAAGACTACTGAAACTTTATCACAGTAAATTTTTAGCGGCTTAGATATTGACCCCATGATTCTATGTCCTGAAATGAAATTTCACACCCATAATCTATCATTACTAACTTCGAAGCAAGATACGAATTCAAATTCCATAGTTGATGATGCAATAACACTCTGCTTACCACTTTTTCATGAGATGACTCTTCCAGCATGGGGGAACACATAACCCAAAGTGCTCATTCTACTGTCAAGGAATCCGCCAAAATCTGAGTGTGAGTATACGACCACCTCAGGGTGACCAGTCTTCCTATATGTGAGCATGTATTATTTAGTCCCTTGTTGGTACCTCAATAATTTCTTTTATATTTCCAGTGATGATTTCTCAAATTACATTGATATCTTCCTAGCATCCCAGTGGAAAAATTGATATCCGGTCTAGTGCTAACCTGCGCATATAGTAAGCTCCCGATGACCGAGGTATAATGCAGGTCTTTCATGTGCTCTCTTTCCAATTCACCTCCTGGGCATTGGCTTAAGCTAAAATTATACCCTTTCTAAAGTGGAATGTCAACGGGGTTGCAACTTTGCATATTAAATCATTCTAACACTTTGTTAATGTAAGCTTTCTGAGAGTCCCAACACTCCACGCGATCTATCCAGGAATATCTTTATCCCGATCATGAAGGATGCCTCATCCATATCTTTCATTTCAAAGTTTTCAGAACGGTATTTCTTTGTTACACATAATTAACCAATGTCACCGCTAGAGGTAAGCAAGTCATCAATATAGAGCACTAAAAATATAAAACATACTCCTAGTAATCTTCAAGTATATGCATCGGTCAACGGTGTTTTATTTAAACCCAAAGGAGATAATGGCCTCATGAAAATTAGCGTACCACTGACGAGGGCCTTGTTTAAGACCATATATTGAATTCTTTAACATACAGATCATGTTTTCGTTTCCTTCTTTTACGAAGCCTAATGGTTGTGCCAAGTAGAATTCTTCTTCTAAACTCCTATTCAGAAAAGTTATTTTTACATCCATTTGGTGTAACTCTAAATCATAATGAGCCACTGATGCCAATATGATTCTCAGAGAATCCTTATTTAAAATGGGATGAGTCTCATTATAATCAATGCCTTCATATGAATTAAAACCTTTGGCAACTAGTCTAGCTTTATTTCATTTGATATTGCCTTTTGAGTCGCGTTTGGTCTTAAAGATCCATTTACACCCGACTGGCTTTTTTCCTTCTTGAAATTCAACTAACTTCCAAACTTAGTTGTCATTCATAGCATTAATCCATTTATTAGGATCATAAATATTCACATCTAGTTCATAAGAAACTGGGTCATTAACTTTCCCTATGCCTCTTGTAAATACACCACATAATCATCAATGATAGACAATCTCCTTTCTCTTTTAGTTTTTGATGGCATTTTATGCGTTGTTTCTACAATAGGTTCGTTGATTGATGCTTTATTATATGCTTGTTCAGGTGAGTGATCATTCACTTATTGCTGTGGATTGGTTCAATAACCAGCTCAATTCTACCTTAAGAACAACAAGTACATTATGAACTCATGGTACGGGAATTGGTAACCTGACTTATTTAATGATCACTTCCCTTTCTTTTTCACTCCTACTGACTTCACCATCTTCAATGAATTTAGCATTTTCATTTTTTATTATTCTAATACTATGATTAGGACAATAGAATATATATCCTCTTAACTTTTTTAGATACCCAATATCCAATTTCTTTTCTCGTGGGTTATAAATTCTAGCTTTCCCTAGGCATACCCAAATAAATAAATATCTTAAGGTGAGTTTTCATCCTTTCCACAGTTGAAATGGGGTCTTAGAAACTGACTTATTATGTATCCAAGTTAGGATGTGCACAATGGTCATAAGAGCATATGTCCACAAATATTTTAGTAATTTAGTACGACTTGCCATACATCTAACCAAATATATAAGGGTACGATTGCGCCTTTCAGCTACACCATTCTTTCAAGGTGATCCCGACATTGTGTATTAGGAACGTATACCGCACGTTTCTAAGAGTTTAGCAAAAGGGCCAGGGTGTGCCCTGACTTATCATATCTTCCATAAAATTCACCACCTCTATCTGGCCTAATTATTTAAACCTTTTTACCCAATTGTCTCACAACCTCAGTTATATTTGTTTTAATGGCAGTTACAAATTAGGATTTATTTTGCAATAAGTATAATGTGTAAAAGCGTGAAAAATCATCGAAAAAGGTGATAAAATATTTTTCTCTACCCAAGAGACATATCTGGACTTTTTGATGTTCCATCTATTGGTCGAGAAAAATATTGTATTGTCTTTATCAATGATTTTTCATGCTTTTAAATATTATACTTATTGCATGATAAATTTCAATCTCTAAATGCCGTTGAAACATACATAACTGAGGTTGAGAGACAATTGTTAAAAAGGTGAAAATTATCAGTTCCGACAGAGGTGGTGAATTTTATGAAAAATGTGATGAGTTGGGGAAACACCCGGGACCTTTTTCTAACCTCTTAAAAAATTTAGGTATATGTGTCCAATACAACATGTCAGGATCACCTTGGGAGAATAGTGTAGCTGAAAGGTGTAATCGTACCCTTATTGAAATGGTAGAAGTATTATAAATAGGACTAAAAGATATAAAATAAAGTGAACACATGATCTTATAACTGACGTGGGTACCTAGTAAGTAAGTTTCAAATACCCCATTTGAACTCTGAAAATGATGGAAACTCACCTTAACATATTTACGTGTTTAGGATTGCCCAGGGAAAGCTAGAATTTATAACCCACAAGAAAAGAAATTGGATTATAAGACAATTACTACCATGCATACCCTACGATGCGGGGATGTTTTTTTTTAATGAAATTGTTAAATATACATTAAAAATACCAAAAAAGTGTTCGTGAAATGAGAAAAAAAACTTTTATTCAGTGAAAAATAAATTCATACGCAAAGAAATTTTTCGAACATAACCCTAAATGGTAAATGAGATCAAAATATGACAAGTGAAGTAACAACTCTAGAATTTAAAAAATAAATCCACCTACCTAAACTATGGTTTGAGGTTAGAAGTGTATTATTTTTTTCTACGTAAAAAACCAAAATTACTAAATGCACCCTTTGCAATTCATTAAAAATAACTTAAAGTGGGGTTTTTAATCATAAAAAGATATAAAATAACATAATAAATCCCCTTTTTCAAATAAATACATTATATGGGGATGACCAAAGCTATCACATGAACAATTACAATCATAACCCTGAGCATGCCAAATACCAAAACTATCCAATTAAAAACCTAGGAAAAACCCACATAAATGTTTGAAAAAGTTTTACTCAAGATGTAATTCTTACCGAAGAAATCAGAGATGTAGAATAAATACCTGAAATAATATTTAAGCAAATCTCCCCAAAAATTATCCAATCAGATCCAATACAAATAATAGAATTAAATTTGCACTAAATAAAATCAATACCCACAGTGTTTTAGCATCTGTAGGCAAAATGGACGTTTACATTTATTTATTTTCATAATCATTGTAACCAAATATAAAATTGCTAAATACTACTACTGACCTTATTTTCGTTGTTCCCCGCAAAAGAGGCACCATCATGTAACAACCCGTCCTTTTTGGAGATAATTAAATTCCATAATTGAGTATAAATAGGCAATTTGGAGAATTTCTCGAAATAGTGATTTTTGGGATTTTCGAGGATTAGATGATTTTCGATGGGTGATGTATTTACTTTTGGGATTAAGTAAATGAATTGGAGTATTTTAATTATATGTCGCAGTTGAGTAAAGCGACAAAAGGTAAGATTTTTATTAGAAAACCCGCATTAAGTTATATGGGTTAGAATATTGATTTGCGGTCAAGTACCTCGGATGGGAATTTCGACTACGCCGCGAGTCTCGAAATGTCCGAGATAGTCGGAAAAGAGTGTTCGATTGTCGAAATTGAGTTTCGGGGAATTTTAGAGTTAAAAGGGCTCGTAATTGAGTAAACGGGTCGTTTTTAGGTTTTAAGGGGTTAAACCCTTTTTCTTTCTTTATAAAGTGGGAGAGAGGGAGAAAATATAAAGAAAGAAAGAAAAGAGAGAGAAGAGAGAGAGGAGGAGAGAAAAGAGGAGAAAAGGGGAGTTTCCGGCCAAACTCTGCGGGATTCAGCTCGAGGTCATCGGATTATATCCACGAGGTAAGTGTTTACTTTCTTTATTTACTTTTGAGCATAAATCTCATATCGTAGTTTGGTATAAATAAACCCTAAATCTATTAGGTTATGTTTTAGTGGATAAAACGGGTTTTCGGGAGTAAAACGAATAAACCCCTAAAATTTCATAATTGGAGAAACTTAGAAATTATTTGAAATCAATTGGTGATTTTGGGTTTTAGGATGTTTAGAACCCATTTTATATATGTGTATGTTGTTGATTGAGATTTTAGGTCGTTGGGTGAGGCGACAAAAGCTTGGGAGAAGCTTTAATGGCTGAAACAGCTTCTTGGGGAAGAAGCTGCCCGCCGTGATCGATCGATCGATCATGGGGGCTCGATCGATCGACCCCTGCTGAAAGTAAGAAATTTTCCTAACGTGAATTAGATGGGATGAATTCCAATTCTAATTGTTTCGAGGTCATTTATGTGATAACATAAGGGATCTTTTAGGACTATATGGTCCTCTAATTAAGGAAATTTAGGAGGCTTAAATGTATAACCCTTAAACTATATTTTTGAGGAAAATGGAATAATGGTAGAATTTGAAGGTTTAGGGTTCCTAACTTAGGGTGGGGACCTTTAAGTGATTATATGGACGATATGTAGTCCATGGGCTTATGGAAATGAAATCCATATCCCAATAAATTTAAGGTTGCTCGGGAAAGATAAATCCCTAAGATATTTTAGTGGGCAATTAGTCCTATATAATTAGGCGTATAGGATGCATAATTATAATCGATGGTGAAATGAGTATATCCTACGAGATAGTTAGGATAAATTGGGAATATAGGTATATATTCGCTTAGTGAGAAATGGTATAATTGGAGATATCCAATAAATTCTTAGAGGGGATTAAGGTATGTATTACTTATCAAAGTAAGGAAATACTTTGGGTTTAGTATCATGCGTATATGAATGCATGATTATGATTCTTTGAGAGAATCTTTGGGATTATGGGTCATCGCTAGAGGTGTTTGGCAATTATGGCCATTTATATGTATTCTAGGAAGAACATATGGTATATGTATATACTATGTGATTAAATTATATATATGATATGATGTTAATGACTTTTGAAAGTGTAAAAATAAATGTTTTCAAATGGAAAAAGGAAATGATTTTCATAAATAATAAATATGGATACACACATCTCTAAATCGCTATCATAAGGGAAGTTGCGTACGTATGGTGAAGCCCCCTGACTAATGAATGCAGGGTGGATATAGTCCTATAGGACATATGAACGATTATTGTATGTTTCTGCGCTAGTTAGGTGATTTTGGGTGTGGTCATGACTATCCCGTAGGCATATAGCCGCTTCGCGATGTCTTGCATTGTAGGATCCCATGTTGTCTTGATGATAGGCCCTGGAAGATGATAGCCATTTAGGAGCGTGTACAGTGGGGAAACCCGGACGGGCAGTCTTGGAACGCGTTATATGATTTATTAAAGCAATTTATGATAATAAATTGGCTTTAATTACATTTCCTAGTTGGTAGAAGGGAAATGGGATAAATGAATTGGCTTCGGATACGTTTCCCGGATGGAAGAAGGGAAATGGAAGCATATGATATGAAAAGCATTTTTATGATAATAAAATTGGCTTTTATATACATTTCCTGGATATGAGAAGGGAAATGGGATGTTATAAAACGAAAAGGCAATTTTATGATAATAAAACTGGCTTTTAAAAAGTTATATGATATGTTGAAGCAATTCATGATAATGAATTGGCTTTTATATACATTTCCTGGATATAAGAAGGGAAAGGGAAAGTTTTGAGATAAAAATGAAAATGCATTCTCATTCCGGGAGATAGATCTGGATGTATATTGTAATATGAATATATATAGATATATAGATATTATGTACTGAGGGTCTGACGGATCTCAACGATCGACCTTGTCGCGTAGTAGTGTATCGGGAGGGTTCCTTGTTTGAATTTCGCTCTGCGAGACACCCCACGTACGAACATGGCATAGTGTCGAGACTAGGGAGAAGTTTAGACCTTAGTACTTGGACTATCTAGGGTTGATAGTAGTTGGGTGATATACTAGTTTAGCATGGTATCTTGACTAGGATGTTTAGGGGGATGCGCTAGGAGTGCACTATTAGAAGAGCGGTGAGTGGTATCTCATGGGAGTGCGATACCAAATTTAAATATGAGATAAAACCTTTTTCTAAAAATAAGGCATTTATGCACTTGCTAAATATTTTCAAAACTCGGGCTCTGACCCGTTTATCTACTTTTCCTCTCTTGCTATATATATATAGGTGTCCAGACACAGGGATGCCTGGATGACACATCTTTCGAGTCAGACGTCAGCTGCAGCAGTTATGGATGCATGCAGGTTCTCTATAGACGCTTCTATCTAGATAGGAGGTAATGTATACACATTCGGGCCAATGGCCCAATTGTATTTATTTATTCTTTTAGTACGACATTTGATATGGTTGTATATTTTGACTGAGCGTTCGGTTATTTTATTTCATTTCAGTTTCATTTACGCAAACTAATGTTTTAATTTTAGTCGCTTAAAAAGAGTAGTTAAGTAAAATTTTGCACCGGTCTAATAGGTTATTAGTAATTAAATTGGTTTTCGATAATGATGCAAAGAATGATCCATATGAGACTCCTGTTTTAATTTGATATAGGAGTGATCGCCCGGTATTTTATAGGAGGGATGTCACATATGGTATTAGAGAATCAGGTTCTTGTGTTCTTAGGAATCTATGCGGACGTACTACGCTTTCAGCGTTGCTCTCGATTTGTTATAGAGCCTCAGGATTAGGATTGTTGATTTCTCTTGTGAGATTTTGTTCTCCTGTCATAGTATGGGATTATAGTAATCTTTTGTGCGCTCGTTCGAGATTCGTGTGCGGGGCTTGGATGGAAGCATGAGGTAGGGCTTATCTGGAGAAGTTGGTAGAATTTGGGAACTAGGACCGTCATAGAGGTCACTCCCTTGTGGCAATTGTCAAGGATTTTGGTTGTGACTACTACAAAATAGTAGTTATTAGTACCGTAGTACCTCCGTAGTAGAGAGTGGTACTAAAGTTGAATTTCCCAGTGAAGTTAAGGGTTCAAAAGGGATCTTATGGATAGTCTTAACCGTGAGTCCCCACAATTTAGCAGGAATGAGAAGAATGGAGTTTCTGAATTGTTCACATAAGGATCGGCCAGGGGCCGACAGTGAATAAAGAGTATTATGGAGGAGTGAATCTTGTACTAAGGTGAGGTAGGTACAATGAATAAAGAGTCCTTTCGAGAAATAATAGGCTCACAAGAGAACTGTTGCTAACACTTATGGAAAACGTGTATAGTTGAGGACCCCATTGATGGATACCCACCAGGGGAATTTATTGAAACGAAGTTATTGTTATGAGTTTCACCTCAGAAGGAAGAGTTGTAATTGGCATGGCTAGATAAAGTTGCGGTATTCGTTAGCCCTAGACTCGTGTGTGTAATTTGAGATGTGGCAGTATCGATAACATTATTTCATGTACGCTTGTGTGTTTTCCGCGATAGCGGAGTTTTATTTTCCTTCATTCGCCATAGAGGCGGGTGTTGATATATATATATATATGGTTAGTGATACTCGTTTTATATGTTTATACGAGTATGGTAATATGGTGAGTATAAGATGTTATGGTATTTTCGGAGCGATAACAGGCTAAGGATGGCAAGACCATCGTGTCTGCAATTCCAGGGTGGAACGGGTTGTTGTTGTGATTTCTCACCTGGATACAGGTTGAGTTCGCCTTTATTATTATGGGTAGTTGGAACTTCGATGAGCAGAGGTTTCATTATCGTGATTTGAGTATATGGCGACCTTATAGATATGATTTAAGGCCGCATGATTATTGTTGAGCTGTAAGATTAAGCTCATTATTGATTGCGCAAGGACTTAAAATTAGTGCGAGCGCTGGGTGGTGTGACTCTTAGTTAGAGATAGGAGTTGAGACCACCTTTTTGTTGGAATAGGGGATAGGGTTATCCCGGTTGCATGTTTGAAATAACGGACCTCCAGGACCGACGAAGTTAAGTGGTAGTGTGTGAAGGGGTTCCTTGTTTGGATTTCGCTTTGCGAGACGCTCCACGCATGAACCTTAATGGCGTCGGGAGTGGAGAGATGTTATAGGATGCAAGGATGTTGGTTTTCTGGAAAAGTCTTATAGTGTGGATGAACCACTATAGACTATGATCCATCTGATGATGGCATGCTTATGGAAATATTGTGCTATGAAAAAGCACTAAAGTGGTCCTCTCACCACAAGTGAGTGGGTGAAGTTGGACTTAGAGAAATTGATTCTAGGATTATAGTTAGGCCTTAATAAAAAGGCAAATTTTGAGGAAATATGTTTTGGGTATGATGTTCGTGACACTTTTACAAAAAGTGGGCACTTCGATTAGTTAGATTTTCCTTTCCACTTGGGTGGGAGGATAGAATAGTAGGAATGCGTTCGTAGGTTAGCGTTGTAGGATTTAGGATGTCCCGTTGGTGTGCCTTAGGTCGCTATATCTCGATGACCGACAACGCGAGGGAGTAGTGCAACGAGAGGGTTCCTTGTTTGGATTTCGCTTTTGTGAGACGTCCCACGCATGAAACCAAGCAAATGTCGAAAGTTGAGAGAGGCCTTTGGCACTACGGATATGCATAGGATTATACTCATTTCGCGTTGGTAGGACATCGCATAGACCTTAGTATTGTTAGGATGTAAGTTTAGTAGAGTTGCAGCACCAGTGTAAGGAGAATTGGATTTCGCGGGTTTGAAGGACCCATGTGTGAGTCTTACACCGGGGAAAGGAACCCTTATTTGGAGAGAGTGTTAGGTGTCTGACGTTCGGAATGGATGTACAGATGTTCAAGGGTTAAGAAGGTGTACGGGTACCTTAGTAGGTTGGTTAATATACCGCCTGAAATAGAAGGGGAGCAGTATATAAAGTTGAAGCTTTGTGAAATGTAGAGCGATAGTTATGGACTCGTTTCTCTTATTGGCATTAAAATAAGACATCGATGTAACGCGTCGTTGTTGTGTGTTATGGGTAGAGATTTAGATGAGCTTATCATAAATCTAGTACTTTGGAGTACACCTTGAGGTAGGTGGAATATGGTAAGGGACAATCGTATTAGCACCTTTTGATTTTGGGGGTACTAAGACGTAGTGAAATTGGTGACCCTAGTTTGGTGGTGTGAGTTATACCCGAATTTCGAGGATGAAATTTCGTTGTAAGGGGGGGAGTATGTAACAACCCGTCCTTTTTGGAGATAATTAAATTCCATAATTGAGTATAAATTGGCAATTTGGAGAATTTCTCGAAATAGTGATTTTTGGGATTTTCGAGGATTAGATGATTTTTTATGGGTGATGTATTTACTTTTGGGATTAAGTAAATGAATTGGAGTATTTTAATTATATGTCGCAGTTGAGTAAAGCGACAAAAGGTAATATTTTTATTAGAAAACCCGCATTAAGTTATATGGGTTAGAATAGTGATTGACGGTCAAGTACCTCAGATGGGAATTTTGACTGCGCCGTGAGTCTCAAAATTTCCGAGATAGTCGTAAAAGAGTGTCCGATTCTCAAAATTGAGCTTTGGGGATTTTTATAGTTAAAAGGGCTCGTAATTGAGTAAACGATTCATTTTTGGGTTTTAAGGGGTTAAACCCTTTTTCTTTCTTTATAAAGAGGGAGAGAGGGAGAAAAGAGAAAGAAATAAAGAAAGAAAGAAAGAAAAGAGAGATAAGAGAGAGAGGAGGAGAGAAAAGGGGAGGTTCCAGCCAAACTCCGTGGGATTCGACTCGAGGTCATCGGATTATATCCACGAGGCAAGTGTTTACTTGCTTTATTTACTTTTGAGCATAAATCTCATATCGTAGTTTGGTATAAATAAACCCTAAATATTTTGGGTTGGGTTTTCGTGGATAAAACGAGTTTTCGGGAGTAAAACGAATAAACCCCTAAAATTTCATAATTGGAGAAACTTAGAAATTAATTGAAATCAATTGGTGATTTTGGGTTTTAGGATATTTAGAACCCATTTTATATACGTGTATGTTGTTGGTTGAGGTTGTAGGTCGTTGGGTGAGGTGACAAAAGCTCGGGAGAAGCTTTAATGGCTGAAACTGCTTCTCGGGGAAGAAGTTGCCCGCCATGATCGATCGATCGATCATGAGGGCTCGATCGATCGATCCATCGATCGATCAACGGCTATGGGTCGATCGATCGACCCCTGCTGAAAGTAGGAAATTTTCTTAAGGTGAATTGGATCGGATTAATTCCAATTCTAATTGATTCGAGGTCATTTATGTGATAACATAAGGGATCTTTTGGGACTATATGGTCCTCTAATTAAGGAAATTTAGGAGGTTTAAGTGAGGGTTTTAAATGTATAACCCTTAAACTATATTTTCGAGGAAAACAGAATAATGGTAGAATTTGAAGGTTTAAGGTTCCTAACTTAGGGTGGGGACCTTTAAGTGATTATATGGACAAGATGTAGTCCATAGGCTCATGGAAATGAAATCCATATCCCAATAAATCTAAGGTTGTTCGGGAAAGATAAATCCCTAAGATATTTTAGTGGGCAATTAGGCCTATATAATTAGGCGTATAGGACACATAATTATAATCGATGGTGGACTGAGTATATCCTACGAGATATTTTGGATAAATTGGGAATATAGGTATATCTTCGCTTAGTGAGAAATGGTATAATTGGAGATATCCAATAAATCCTTAGAGGGGATTAATGTAGGTATTACTTATCAAAGTAAGGAAATACTATGGGTTTAGTATGATGCGTATATGAATGCATGATTATGATTCTTTGAGAGAATCTTTAGGATTATGGGTAATCGCTAGAGGTGTTTGGAAATTATGGCCATTTATATATATTCTAGGAAGAATATATGGTATATGTATATACTATGTGATTAAAGTATATATATGATGTGATGTTAATGACTTTTGAAAGTGTAAAAATCAATGTTTTGAAATGGAAAAAGGAAATGATTTTCATAAATAATGAATATGGATACACACCTCTCTAAATCGCTACCATAAAGGAAGTTGCATACGTATGGTGAAGCCCCCTGGCTAATGAATGTAGGGTGGATATAGTCCTATAGGCCATATGAGTGATTATTGTATGTTTCTACGCTGGTTAGGTGATTCTGGGTGTGGTCGTGACTATCCCGCAGGCATATGTCCGCTTCGTGACGTCTTGCATTGTAGGATCCCAGGTTGTCTTGATGATAGGCCCTGGAAGATAATAGCCATTTAGGGGTGCGCACAGTGGGAAAACCTGGACGGGCGGTCTTAGAACGTGTTATATGATTTGTTAAAGAAATTTATGATAATAAATTGGTTTTAATTACATTTCCTGGATGGAAGAAGGGAAATGGGATAAATGAATTGGCTTCGGATAAGTTTCCCGGATGGAAGAAGGGAAATGGAAGCATACGATATGAAAAGCATTTTTATGATAATAAAATTGGCTTTTATATACATTTCCTGGATATGAGAAGGGAAATGGGATGTTATAAAATGGAAAAGGAATAAAACTCGCTTTTAGAAAGTTATATGATACTTTGAAGCAATTCATGATAATGAATTGGCTTTTATATATATTTCATGAATACAAGAAGGGAAATGGAAAGTTTTGAGATAAAAATGAAAATGCATTCTCATTCCGGGAGATAGATCCGGATGTGTGTGTATATATATATATATATATATATATATATATATATAGTACTGATGGTCTGACGGATCTCGACGATTGACCTTGTCGCGTAGTAGTGTATCGGGGGAGTTCCTTGTTTGGATTTTGCTCTGCGAGAAACCCCACGCACGAACATGGCATAGTGTCGAGACTGGGGAGAAGTTTATCCCTTAGTACTTGGACTATCTAGGGTTGATAGTAGTTGGGTGATAGACTAGTTTAGCATGGTATCTTGACTAGGATGTTTAGAGGGATGCGCTAGGAGTGCACTATTAGAAGAGAGTTGAGGGGTATCTCATGGGAGTACGATACCAAATTTAAATATGAGATGAAACCTTTTTCTAAAAATAAGGCAATTATGCACTTGCTAAATATTATCAAAACTCGCCCGTTTATCTACTTTTCCTCTCTTGCTGTATATATATATATATATATATATATATATATATATATATATATATATATATATATATATATATATATATATATATATATATATATATATATATATTACATAGGTGTCCAAACACAGGGACGCCTGGATGACACATCTTTCGAGTCAGACGTCAGCTGCAACAGTTGTAGATGCATGCAGGTTCTCGATAGACGCTTCTATCATTGTAGTCTAGATAGGAGGTATTGTATACACATTCGGGCCAATGGCCCAATTGCATTTATATATTATTTTAGTACGACATTCGATATGGTTGTATATTTTGACCGAGCGTTCGGTTATTTTATTTCATTTCAGTTTCATTTACGTAAACTATGTGAATGTTTTAATTTTAGTCGCTTAAAAAGAGTAGTTAAGTAAAATTTTGCACCGGTCTAATAGGTTATTAGTAATTAAATTTGTTTTCGATAATGATGCAAAGAATGATCCATATGAGAATCCTATTTTAATTTGATATAGGAGTGATCGCCCAGTATTTTATTCGGCGGGGTGTCACAGATGGTATTAGAGCATCAGGTTCTAGTGTCCTTAGGAATCTGTGCCGACGTACTACGCTTTCAGCGTTGCTCTCGATTTGTTATAGAGCCTCAGGATTAGGATTGTTGATTTCTCTTGTGAGATTTCGTTCTCATGCCATAGTATGAGATTATAGTAATCTTTTGCGCGCTCGTTCGATATTCTTGTGCGGGGCTTGGATGGCAGCATGAGGTAGGGCTTATCTGGAGCAGCTGGTAGAAGTTGGGGTCTAGGACTGCCATAAAGGTCACTCCCTTGTGGCAATTATCAAGGATTTTGGTTGTGACTACTACAGAATAGTAGTTATTAGTACCGTAGTACCGCCGTAGTAGAGAGTGGTACTAAAGTTTAATTCTCCATTGAAGTTAAGGGTTCGAAAGGGATCTTACGGATAGTCTTAACCGTGAGTCCCCACGATTTAGCAGGAATAAGAAGAATGGAGTTTCAGAATTGTTCACATAAGGATCGGCCAGGGGCCGACAGTGAATAAAGAGTATTATGGAGGAGTGAACCTTGTACCGAAGTGAGGTAGGTACAATGAATAAAGAGTCCTTTCGAGAAATAATAGGCTCACTAGAGAAGTGTTGCTAACACTTATGGAAAACGTGTATGGTTGAGGACCCCATTGGTGGATACCCACCCGGGGAATTTATTGAAACGAAGTTATTGTTATGAGTCTCACCTCAGAAGGAAGAGGTATAATTTGCATGGCTAGATAAAATCGTGGTGTTCGTTAGCCCTTGACTCATGTGTGTAATTTGAGATGTGGCGGTATCGATAACATTATTTCATGTATGCTTGTGTGTTTTCCGCGATAGCGGAGTTTTATTTTCCTTAATTCGCCATAGAGGCGGGTGTTGATATATATATATATATATATATATATATATATGGTTAGTGATACTCGTTTTATATGTTTATACGAGTATGGTAATATGGTGAGTATAAGATGTTATGGTATTTTCGGATCGATAGCAGGCTAAGGATGGCAAGACTATCGTGTCCGCAGTTCCTGGGTGGAACGGGTTGTTGTTACGATTTCTCACCTGAATACAGGTTAAGTTCTCCTTTATTATTATGGGTAGATGGAACTTCGATGAGAAGAGGTTTCATTAACGTGATTTGAGTATATGGCGACCTTATAGATATGATTTAAGGCCGCAGGATTATTGTTGAGCTGTAAGATTAAGCTCATTATTGATTGCTCAAGGACTTAAAATTAGTGCGAGCGCTGGGTGGTGTGACTCTTAGATAGAGATAGGAGTTAAAACCACATTTTTGTTGGAATAGGGAATATGGTTATCCTGGTTGCATGTTTGAAAGAACGGACCTCGAGGACCGATGAAGTTAAGTGGTAGTATGTGGAGGGGTTACTTGTTTGGATTTCGCTTTGCGAGATGCTCCATGCATGAACCTTAACGACGTCGGGAGTGGAGAGATGTTATAGGATGCAAGGATATTGGTTTTGTGGAAAAGTCTTATAGTGTGGATGAACCACTATAGACTATGAGCCATCTGATGATGGTATGCTTATAGAAATATTGTGCTATGAAAAAGCACAAAAGTGGTCCACTCACCACAAGTGAGTGGGTGAAGTTGGACTTAGAGAAATTGATTCGAGGATTATAGTAAGGCCTTAATGAAAAGACAAATTTTTAGGAAATATATTTTGGGTATGATGTTCGTGACACTTTTACAAAAAGTGGGCACTTCGATTAGTTAGATTTTCATTTCCGCTTGGGTGGGAGGATAGAATAGTAGGAATGAGTTTGTAGGTTAGTGTGGTAGTATTTAGGACGTCTCGTTGGTGTGCCTTAGGTCGCTATATATCGATGACCGACAACGCGAGGGAGTAGTGTAACGGGAGGGTTCCTTGTTTGGATTTCGCTTTTGCGAGACGTCTCACGCATGAAACCAAGAAAAAGTCAGAAGTTAGAGAGGCCTTGGGCACTAGGGATATACTTAGGATTATACTCGTTTCGAATAGGTAGGACATTTCATAGACCTTAGTATTGTTAGGATGTAAGTTTAGTAGAGTTGCAGCGCCAGTGTGAGGAGAACTGGATTTCGCAGGTTCGGAGGACCCATGTTCGAGTATTACACCGAGGAAAGGAAACCCTTATTTGGAGAGAGTGTTAGGTGTCTGACGTTCGGAATGTATGTGCAGATGTGAACGAGTTAAGAAGTTGTATGGGCGCTTAGTAGGTTGGTTTATATACCGCCTGAAATAGAAGGGGCGTAGTATATAAAGTTGAAGCTTTACGAAATGTAGAGCGATAGTTATGGACTCGTTTCTCTTATTGGAAGCAAGAGAAGCCATCGGAGTAACGTGTCGTTGTTGTGTGTCATGGGTAGAGATTTAGATGATCTTATCGTAAAGCTAGTACTTTGGAGTACACCTTGAGGTTGGTGGAATATGGTAAGGGACCATCGTATTAGCACGTTTTGATTTTGGGGGTACTAAGACATAGTGAAATTGGTGACCTTAGTTTGGTGGTGTAGGTTATACCCGAATTTCGAGGACGAAATTCCGTTGTAAGGGGGGGGGGGGAGTATGTAACAACCCGTCCTTTTTGGAGATAATTAAATTCCATAATTGAGTATAAATGGGCAATTTGGAAAATTTCTCGAAATAGTGATTTTTGGGATTTTCGAGGATTAGATGATTTTCGATGGGTGATGTATTTACTTTTGGGATTACTTAAATGAATTGGAGTATTTTAATTATATGTCTCAGTTGAGTAAAATGACAAAAGGTAAGATTTTTATTAGAAACCCCGCATTAAGTTATATGGGTTAGAATAGTGATTTGCGATCAAGTACATCGGATGGGAATTTCAACTACGCCGTGAGTCTCGAAATGTCCGAGATAGTCGAAAAAGAGTGTCCAATTGTCGAAATTGAGTTTCGGGGAATTTTAGAGTTAAAAGGGATCATAATTGAGTAAACGGGTCATTTTTAGGTTTTAAGGGGTTAAACCCTTTTTCTTTCTTTATAAAGAGGGAGAGAAGGAGAAAAGATAAAGAAAGAAAGAAAAGAGAGAGAGAGAGGAGAGAGAGGAGGAGAAAAAAGAGGAAAAAAGGGGAGGTTTCGACCAAACTCCACGGGATTCGGCTCGAGGTCGTCGGATTATATCCACGAGGCAAGTGTTTACTTGCTTTATTTACTTTTGAGCATAAATCTCATATCGTAGTTTGGTATAAATAAACCCTAAATATTTTGGGTTGGGTTTTCGTGGATAAAACGGGTTTTCAGGAGTGTAGGTACCCAGAATTGAGAACCATATGCCTGGACGAGTAGCCCAGTTCTGACGGCCCAAAATCCAGGCCCTCTATCTTTCATATTGACCCGGTCTCTCCCCACGATCCCATGAAGAGAAGTTATAGGGGAGCACAATCCCATGAAGGGAAGGGATATGGAAGATGGCTAATATAAAGGAACCCATCATCTCCACTAACTAGCATACACATGTATAAATTAAACCCTAGGTCTGGGGCAAAGGACAAGTTGTATTCTCGGTACTTATTATTCAGAATATAGAGAAATAATACTGCCTGCACCACCATGGATGTAGGCACATCTTTGTTGAACCACGTACACCCGCTGTTGTGTGACTGGCATTTTATTTATTCTTTTTCTTGGTCGTTACCTCTTTCACATTTATTTGTGTTGCATAATAATTGTCACCACAATTGGCGCCGTCTGTGGGAAACGTTCATCTTTCCCTGAGAAGAGCCCACGCCAAGAAAAAATCTAAGATGTCTGGTCACAACAGCAATGCTCCTCAAGCAGGAGACATTCAAGAGCCACCTGCTCCTCGCAGGATTAGGTCTAAAGTCCGACGTTCAGATCGAGGGGCTCGCTTAGAAAGGCCAGCCTCAGAAGAAAGTCAAGGACTAGCAAGGTCCACGCAGATATCCAGATTGATCGATGCATACGAGGCAAGGCTCCATGAGCAGAGGGAGTCTTCTCGCAGATATGAGGCTGAGAATGCTCGCTTGAAAAGAAGACTGGAAAGATTGGAGAAGGAACTACGTCCTGATACCAGGAGACACCCCTATCGCACTCCTAGCCCTCAGGCGAGCAAATCTCGCAGCCGAGGAAGGAGCCCTAGGCGGCAATATCCAGGGGACGAAGGTGGCGACTCAGACGACGACCTCCGCGAATAACTAAGAAAAGCTTGCCGCTTCCAGAGCCCTGCTCGCAGCGACGACAACATACGGAACCTGGTCCATAGAGAAATGGACCAACATCCAGCTCACCGCGGCACCAGGTCGACCACAGAACTCGTCAGGAGAGCCCTTAAGACCCAGATGAAGTCACCCTTCACGAGGGAAATTGAAGAGGAAGAGGCTCCCAAGAAGTTTGCCATTCCAAGGTTCAAGATTTACGACGGGAAGACTGATCCCATTGATCATGTCAGGCAGTACCGGCAGGCCATGACCCTCTAGAATCACCGGGATGCACTGATGTGCCGTATTTTCCCCTCGAGCCTCCATGACGTGGCCCAGAAATGGTTCGAGAAACTCCCTCACCGATCCATCGGAAATTTCAAATCCCTGGCCGAGCTCTTTACGGCCCGATTCATCACCAGCAGCTCCCATCCCAAAAGGATGGATGCTCTATTAACAATGAAGAAAACGCCTCAGGAGACACTCTGAGACTACGCGAAAAGATACTAGGAGTTATTCAACGAGGTCGAGGACTGCGCGGAAGAGTGGCAGTAGCTTCATTCAAAATTGGGCTACCTAGCTCTTCCCTCCTTTACCAGTCCTTGACAAAGAAGGAAGCTACGACCATTGACGACCTGATGGCCCGGATTGAGAAATACGCAAAGGTGGAAGATGTCACCCTCCTTAATGTAGGAGAAAACGGTCGAGCCAAGCTCACTACCAAGGGAAGTGAGAAGGTTGAGAACCAGAAAAAAGGAGGAAAAAGTGGGGGCAAGAATGGCTCCAAAAACGGAGGAAACCCTGATGTTACAAAATCGTTCCAAGCGGTCAACACCGTCTTCAAAGAGCCAATTTACAAAATTCTCGCGAAGATCAAGGATGAGCCGTTCACCAAATGGCCCCGGAAAATGGGAGGAGACCCCTCGAAAAGAAACAATGCATTAAGATTCACTTTCCACAAAGAGGGAGGGCATAAGACCGAGCACTGCAAGGCTCTTAAGTCCCACCTCGAGGAGTTGGCCCAGTCCGTACATTTGAATGACTTTGTGGAAAAGAAGGTAGAGAAAATGGCTGCCCACAAAGAGACGAAACCCGACAACGTATTGGAAGATGACGCCGGACACGAATTCGCAGTAATCCACGGAGTATCTGACGTCAAGCAAATCCAAGGTAACTCAGCTCGAATGGAGGTAAAAACGCTAACAGCGGTAATGCAAGCTTTTCAGATTGACCCAGCAAAATCACAGTCAGGAAAATGTCGGCGAGCGGAGGATATCAACTACAATAAGCATATTGTTTTCACGGATGAAGATCTTGTGGGAGTAAGGATCCCACATCATGATGCCTTAATCATTACACTCAGGATAGCCAACTTTGACATCGACAGGCTGCTCGTCGATCAAGGAAGCTCATCCGAAGTAATGTACATCGACCTGTTCCGGAAATTGAAGTTGAACATCGCCGACCTAAAGGGAACCACTGTCCCTCTGGTCGGCTTCGCTGGGAAGATGACCATGCCTTTGGGCAAAATAATACTGCCAGTTCGCGCTGGAAATGTTTCCAAGATGATCAAATTCTTGGTGGTCGACATTGATTCACCATATCAAGCCATCCTCGGCAGGGGATTGCTTCATGCAATGAAGGCAGTCTTGTAAGGACACAAATTTCCAATTGAGTCCATGTATTGTGTTGGATCAATTCCGGACAAAAATAT
Source organism: Sambucus nigra (assembly GCA_949130495.1). Taxonomy (NCBI): domain Eukaryota; kingdom Viridiplantae; phylum Streptophyta; class Magnoliopsida; order Dipsacales; family Adoxaceae; genus Sambucus; species Sambucus nigra. The sequence goes on from OX422208.1 coordinate 616,362,721, forward strand.
TTTTTCATAGGTTAGTGTTTTATTGTAATACTCTCAAGCCTATGAAGTATGTGTTGAAGACGTAGTGGCAAAGACTTTAAAGCTTCATCCAAATGCCGGTTTGCATGCCTCGTTTCTACATCATCAACTAAGGTTCCATGCTCCCAAGGTATGAATGTAATTATATTTATATAGGAGCTTGGAACAAAATTTATTTGGGTGTTAGGTTTAATAAAAAACCATGTTTTACTTTCAGAATAATTTAATTGGAACTTTAATCTAACGTATATAAAGTTCCTGGGCCAAAATAGAATTTTAGAAAAATTTCTGGAAGTCGTTCGAAATCTCGTTCGAACGAGTTTTTCGTTCTAACGAGGTTTCGTTCGAACGAGACTGCCAACGAACCTAAACTGGTCAGTAGTTCGATATGTCGTTCAAACGAGTTTTTCGTTCTAACGAGGTTTCATTCGAACGAGTTTGCCAACGAACCTAAACTGGTCAGTCGTTCGATATGTCGTTCGAACGAGTTTGTTCGTTCTAACGAGGTATCTAACGAGTTTCTAACGAGCCCAGACTGGTCGCTCGTTAGAAGTCTCGTTCGAACGAGTGTCAATGTCGTTCGAACGAGAATGCCAGGCGGGAACAGTTTTGAGCTGTTTTTGGCAGTTTTTACCCACTTTCCCCACTTGTTTTTTAACCAACTTTTTCAAGACTTATTAAGGACGGGAAACACATTTTTCTAATTAACTTTTCCAACTAAGTTTATCTCCTAGAGAGAGTTTGAGAGAAAAAATAGTTTAGGAAAATGTTCAAGTTTTGAGGGTTGTTTTTCAAAGAAAATGCATATACCACTCTAGTGTTTACACCCAATTGTGTTTATCCAAGTTTCTATATTTATATCAATTGCTTGGAGTTTTGGCACCAGTTTTCTCTACCGAATTGAGAAAGAGACGTTTCGGGTTTGCTTCTACATCCCATCACAAAGAAGAAGAAGTTTGTTGCGGTATTACTCACTTGGAGAAAGGCTCCAAGCTTGGGTGACGGTGACCATACAAAGTCCTATCGGTGGATTCCGAGATCGCGGTGGAGTTCCGAGGTTGTCCGCTAGGAAGAGGTTTCTACAAGAAGGAGCAACAAGGATTGAGAGGGTTCGAGTCGAGGATGTAAGTCTTTTGTCTTGTAATTGTAATTCCATATCTAGTGGACTTGTGGCTAGGTCCGTCCGAGGTTTTTTCCGTCTTGGGTTTTTCCTCGTACATCGCGGCGTAGTGTGATATTGTTTATTTTATCTTGCATCATAATGTAGAACGTATGCTTAGAATAATTCAAGATAAAATTCGGTTTAATTTATCACACTCAATTTAATTTGGACTTATATTAAATGTTGGGTAATGTTTAATTAATTCTAGTCATTTGCTAAAATTTGGTTTCGCCTAATTTGCTAATTTTTATATATATGATTTAGGCAAATTCTAGGACTTTGATTAATGAATTGATTTAATCTTGTTCAATTAAACCAAAATTTGTTTTGTTTAATTGTTGTTGAACCATCATCTTTCAACGCTTTCGCATCAACTATTGAGTTTTAAATTCAAAGGAAATTTCTTACGTTTTCAAATTGGTATCAGAGCCAAAAACGATAAATTATTTCGTTAAGATCTTTTAATTTTTTGGCTAAAATGGATTTTTCCCCATTTTTAAAATTTCCTATTTTCGATGGTTCAAACTACGCGTATTGGAAAGCGCGAATGAAATCGGCACTAAAATCTATCGACGAGAGAGTTTGGATGTCTGTTGTTAATGGGTACTCCCCACCAACCTATTTAGTTGAAAATGAACGTGTTATCAAACCCGCCGATAGATGGACTGAAAATGAGTTTAAACTTGCTAACTTTAATTCCCGAGGTTTAAATGCCTTGTTTAGCGCTGTCGTACCGGATGAATTCTGATGTATTATGATGTGTGAAACCGCTAAAGAAGCTTCGGATATTTTACAATTAACTCATGAAGGAACTAGTGTAGTTAAAGCTTCAAAACTCCAAAACCTCACCACTCAATTTGAAACTATCAAAATGGATGAATTAGAAACTTTTGATAAATTTTATGCTAGACTTTATGATATTGTTAATTCATCTTTTAACTTGGGAGAGAAAATACCTGACGACCGTGTTGTAAAGAAAATTTTAAGGTCCCTACCCGATAGATTTATTCCAAAGGTGACCGTTTTAAATTCTTTACCCACTTTAGCCTCTACGAAATTAGAAGAGCTTGTAGGTGATTTACAAACCTATGAACTAGATATGTTTCCCTCTAAAACTGAAAAGAAAATCGAAAAGGGCGTTGCTTTAAAAGCCCGAAAAGAGGTCAAACAAGTAGTAGAGAGCGAGAGTGATAGTGACTCAGAAGATATGGCTTTGTTTGCTCGCAAATTTAGAAAATTTCTTAAATTTAACAAAGATAAATTTAAAAATGATTTTAAGAAATTTGATACTTCTAAACATGATAAAAGCGAGAAAATTTCTAAAGCCGAGAGGATCCCTAAACCTAGTAATGACAATTTAGATAGGGACGAGTCTAACAAGTGTTTTGGTTGTGAAGGTTATGGCCATCGAGCTTATGAGTGCCCCACTAAACTAAGGAAAGAGGGTAAATGATCCACTGCATATAATGCAACCCTTAGTGATAATGATAAGGAAGAAAAGCCCGATTCCCCCAATAAGAAAAAGTTTGTGGCTTTTATGGCTAGTCATGTGAGTGATAATGAGAACTCATCGATTGATGACACGATAGCACATGCCACTTCCAAGGTCATTGTTCATGATTCCCTTATTTTTAATGATAGTGAGAGTGGAGAAGAAAGAGAGAGTGAAAATGAAGAAGAGGTTGATGTGAGTGAACTTCAAAATGCTTTTCATGAATTATATAAAGAATCTATTAATTTGAAAAGAACTAATTTGAAGTTAGAAGCTTGTTTAAGAAAGAGTGTCAAGGTCGTTGATGATAGTGCCTTAATAGAAGACCTTAGGACACGTGAGAGGACTCTTCGTGTGAAGCTAGAATACGTAGAAGGCGAAAGAAATAGCCTTAGGAGTTTAATGGAATCCTTGAAAAAGGAGCTTCTTGCTTTTGAAGAGCGTAATTTTTTACTAGAATCTAACATTTTAGAATTGGAAAATAAATTAAAAGATTCTAGTAATGTCAAATTTGATTTGGAATGTCGTTTGGAAAAACTTGATAAAATGTTAGGAACGATCCAAATTAAAAATGACACTTGTGGTTTAGGCTTCAATACTTGTAATGAATTTACTCATAATGCCCAAACCAATTTTTTAGGAGAATCTACTAGGAATGCATTTAATGATCACTCCTTAGGCAAATCTTTTCGACATGTTATTACTTGTACACTTTGTGGTCGAAAAGGTCATCTTAGGAAATATTGTTTTGATCTTAAACGAATTCCTAGAAAATCCCATAGTAAAGTAACCACGGTAGTTAAAGCTCCTACACCCCAAGATAGTCATTCTTCATTAATTTGGGTTAGGAAATCCGACTTGGTTGCCTTACAAAATAGGGATTTTGATTCTCATTTACTTTCACATGCTTCCTCCCTTGCTAAATCTAATGGATGAATGTGTTAGTGTTTGCATACTTTAGCGTTTGTACTTCATACTATATTCATATGCTAAATGTATGCTTGTTTAGTCATTTTCTAGTCATTGCCTTATTTCATATCACATGCTAGAAATCATGACTTGTTTATCTTTTTGTATTATATTTTGTGTTTGAATTAATTAAAAATATAAAAAGATTTTTGTTTATCATTTGTGTTTTATTATTTCATTTAAGCTTAATGAAAAATACAAATGATTCGTGTTTAGTCGTTTGAGTATATATCTTTATTTTTGGTTAAAAATGTTAAAAACTCAAAAAGATTTTGTTTTGTGTGTATTTTTGTTTGACACACTTTATGTGGCATATATTTGTGTTTGAATCCCATCATTTATGCTCCCACGTGGCTAGAACTTTTGGTTTAGATTTTCAATCCTTAAAATGTTCTTTACCATGTTTTATATGGAGTAGTTGGATTTTGTATTGATTAAATGGATTCTATTTTCATATGCCTCTTTTCACACATGCACGAGCTCTTTTGAAATTTTAATGTCACATGTTATATTTGAGCTTTTTGAGGTGTTTTCCTATCAATCTAGTCATCTACATATCTATGACCTAGGAGGACTAGTGCATGTCAAAATCCGTTGCATGTGAGATTTGTGTGAAAAAATGAAAACATGATAAATTAATATATGCACGGGGAAGGGCTCCGAAAGGATGAATTAAATCCTTTGCGATAGTAAGCCACCGTTGATTGGATCTAAAAGAAATACGTGATCCAAAGGCCTAAAAACAGAATATTTGGCATTAAACAGAAAGCAATTGCCAAGGCCTATGTTTGTTTGATATATTCATTCAAAAACAAAAGAATATATATGCTCATTGAGGGAGAATTGGATGGTATATCAACGGTTTGCACAATGTCCGTTTATCCTAGTTGTCTTTAATGTCATGACTCTATTTGGTTTGTAGAATCATCATCATGCTAGGCTTGTATGCATTGTGTATGTTTATTCATTGAGTTCAATCTTTATATTGTCACATGAGGTTATATTTAACTGTGATGAAGTTTGCATTCAAATGAGAACTCCATGAACGTTTCTTAAGTGTTTGGGTCTAAATTTAATTGTTGCTAGTACACACCCCTACACTTTCGTTTCCATATGACACATTTTTACCATACGAGTGTGCAAACTTATTGTATTTTGTGTCATGTGTGTGTTTATATCTATATATATATATGCAAGTGCTCTATTGGTATATTTTTAGTATCTATATATATGATATTTATTTGTCTTTGCCTTGCTTTTATTGCCCATATGCTTTCATGTCTTTTCACTTTAAGCTTCCACATGCTGTTTATTAGTTCTTTATCCTTTGCCTATTCCCGAACAAAAAGGGGGAGAATGATGATAGGGGGAGAACTGGTATCTAATCAAATGGTATCTAATCCTATTATTACCGCATCTTAGTTTGGGGGAGATTTATCTCAGGGGGAGACGTCTTTCTAAGTAAATGTCATTGTTTGATAAAGGGAAGAATTATTTTAGGGGGTGTAATTAATTAATTGCGATTAATATATTTTGATATTCCCTATGCATTTGATGAGTTTGCTTAAGTGTGCAGGTATTCTATTAAAGCGGCAACTTTAAAAGGCAAAGTGTTTAATCCTTGGGTTGAGTCAAGATTGGGCGGGTTATGTTTTGAGTCTAGTGAGCTTGACGGCCCTTTAGGATTTTTGTTTTGGTTTTGAATAGCCAAAGGGGGAGATTTGTAAGGACACAAATTTCCAATTGAGTCCATGTATTGTGTTGGCTCAATTCCGGACAAAAACATTTTTTCATAGGTTAGTGTTTTATTGTAATACTCTCAAGCCTATGAAGTATGTGTTGAAGACGTAGCGGCAAAGAATTTAAAGCTTCATCAAAATGCCGGTTTGCGTGCCTCGTTTCTACGTCATCAACTAAGGTTCCATGCTCCCAAGGTATGAATGTAATTATATTTATATAGGAGCTTGGAACAAAATTTATTTAGGTGTTAGGTTTAATAAAAAACCATGTTTTACTTTAAGAATAATTTAATTGGAACTTTAATCTAACGTATATAAAGTTCCTGGGCCAAAATAGAATTTTAGAAAAAATTTTGGAAGTCGTTCGAAATCTCGTCCGAACAAGTTTTTCATTCTAACGAGGTTTCGTTCGAACGAGACTGCCAACGAACCTAAACTGGTCAGTCGTTCGATATGTCGTTCGAACGAGTTTTTCGTTCTAACGAGGTTTCATTCGAATGAGTTTGCCAACGAACCTAAACTGGTCAGTCGTTCGATATGTCGTTCGAACGAGTTTGTTCGTTCTAACGAGGTATCTAACGAGTTTCTAACGAGCCCAGACTGGTCGCTCGTTAGAAGTCTCGTTCGAACGAGTGTCAATGTCGTTCGAACGAGAATGCCAGGCGGGAATAGTTTTGAGCAGTTTTTGGCAGTTTTTACCCACTTTCCCCACTTGGTTTTTAACCAACTTTTTCAAGACTTATTAAGGACGGGAAACACATTTTTCTAATTAACTTTTCCAACTAAGTTTATCTCCTAGAGAGAGTTTGAGAGCAAAAATAGTTTAGGAAAATGTTCAAGTTTTGAGGGTTGTTTTTCAAAGAAAATGCATATACCACTCTAGTGTTTACACCCAATTGTGTTTATCCAAGTTTCTATATTTATATCAATTGCTTGGAGTTTTGGCACCAGTTTTCTCTACCGAATTGAGAAAGAGACGTTTCGGGTTTGCTTCTACATCCCATCACAAAGAAGAAGAAGTTTGTTGCGGTATTACTCACTTGGAGAAAGGCTCCAAGCTTGGGTGACGGTGACCATACAAAGTCCTATCGGTGGATTCCGAGATCGCGGTGGAGTTCCGAGGTTGTCCGCTAGGAAGAGGTTTCTACAAGAAGGAGCAACAAGGCTTGAGAGGGTTCGAGTCGAGGATGTAAGTCTTTTGTCTTATAATTGTAATTCCATATCTAGTGGACTTGTGGCTAGGGCCGTCCGAGGTTTTTTCCCGTCTTGGGTTTTTCCTCGTATATCGCGGCGTAGTGTGATATTGTTTCTTTTATCTTGCATCATAATGTAGAACGTATGCTTAGAATAATTCAAGATAAAATTCGGTTTAATTTATCACACTCAATTTAATTTGGACTTATATTAAATGTTGGGTAATGTTTAATTAATTCTAGTCATTTGCTAAAATTTGGTTTCGCCTAATTTGCTAATTTTGATATATATGATTTAGGCAAATTCTAGGACTTGGATTAATGAATTGATTTAATCTTGTTCAATTAAACCAAAATTTGTTTTGTTTAATTGTTGTTGAACCATCATCTTTCAACGCTTCCGCATCAACTATTGAGTTTTAAATTCAAAGGAAATTTCTTACGTTTTCAAGTCTCCTCGACCTACCACCAGAAACTCAAATATGTCACCGAGCGGGGAGTAATGGAGATACATGGTGACCAGGTGATGACAAGGAAATGCTTCATAGCGGCCATCCGACCAAAGACAGAGAGAAAAGCCGTTCAAACCAGTGAGAAAGTGGAGGAAGGTGCAATTCCTTCCAAATAGCAATTAAAATATGGAAGGCCTGGAGTGGAAGAGACCAGGCTCCTCCCCTCCGAGCATGTCATCGAGGACCTGGTAGAAGTGATGGCTAAAGAAGGCGACAACAGCAGAGTCTTCCTGATCGGAGCGTCACTCACTGACCAAGAGCAAAAGGATTTGTCAACCTTACTCAGAAGCAACATAGATGTTTTCGCTTGGGAACCCTAAGAGCTGCCCGGAATCGATCCCAATATGGTCTGCCATCAGTTGCACGTCGATCCCACATTCAAGCCGATAGCGTAGAAGGCACGACGAACTGCTCCCGAAAAGGCTAGAGCAATAGAAAAAGAAGTCGAAAAACTGCTGGATGCAGGGTCCATACCGGAAGTGCAATTCCCCAAATGGTTATCCAACCCAGTGGTAGTTCCGAAAAGCAACGGGAAGTGGAGAGTTTGCATAGACTTCACTGACCTCAACAAAGCCTGCCCCAAGGATAGCTTCCCCCTTCCGAAAATAGACCAACTAGTAGACGCCACCGCAGCTCACGAACGAATGAGTTTCCTGGACGCGTACTCTGGATATCACCAGATTCCCCTGTATGCCCCAGATCAGGAAAAAACGGCATTTATCACGACGGTTGGTTTATACTGTTACAAGGTCATGCCTTTTGGGCTAAAAAATGCAGGGGCAACCTATCAGCGGCTAGTAACTAAAATGTTCAGGAATCATATGGGTGACACAATGGAGGTCTACATCGACGACCTGCTCGTCAAGAGCAAGGAGAAGGAAAATCACCTCTCGGACCTATCAAGCACCTTCGAAATCCTCAGGAAGTACAGAATGAAACTCAACGCGAGCAAGTGTTCCTTCGATGTCCAGTCAGGAAAGTTTCTTGGGTATTTGGTCAGCAAGCGAGGCATAGAGGCTAATCTGGACCAGATTGATGCAATCAATAGAGTGAAACCTCCTCGCACTGTCCGAGATGTACAAAAGCTCACTGGAATGCTCGCTGATCTAAATCGTTTCATTTCTAAATCCTCTGAGAGATGCAAGCCTTTCTTCCAAGTCTTAAAAGGCAGCAAAATAGTAGAATGGACCCCAGACTGCTCGCGAGCATTAGACGAGCTCAAGTCCTACCTAAGCACTCCACCATTTCTTGTCATACCACAGCAAATGGACTCTTTGTACCTCTACCTCTCTGTATCCAGTCATATTGTCAGCTCAGCGCTAATGTGTGAAGTTACAGGAATCCAACATCCAGTCTATTACGCGAGCAAAACCTTATTAGATGTCGAGCAACGCTACCTACCATTGGAAAAGCTCGCATTCGCCCTAGTAATGGTCTCGAGGAAACTGAAGCATTACTTCGAAGCTCATACGATCATCGTCCTTACATCACACCCCCTAAAGGCTGTCCTAAGGAAGGCGGATTTGTCAGGCAGACTGTCTAAATGGTCAGTCGAGCTCGGCCGATTTGACATCCAATTTCAACCAAGGACAACTATCAAGGGTCAAATCCTTGCTGATTTCATAGCTGAATTCACAGGCAAAGAACCCTTCGACCAGCCTAAGCAAACCGAACAAAACAACCAGGCTACAGTGGAAAGCTGGAAACTATTCGTTGATGGAGCCTCCAACTCAAAGGGGGCAGGAGTAGGAATTGTTCTCATCACTTCAGAAAATACAGTCCTTGAGCAAGGAATCAGGATGGGATTTGCAGCCTCCAACAACGAAGCAGAATACGAAGCCTTAATAGCAGGTCTCCAAAAGGCACAAACTCTGGGAGCAAAGCATTTACAGGTATTCGGTGATTCGCAACTAGTTTCCAATCAGATAAGTGGAGGCTATAACGCGAAGGATGAGAGAATGGCAGCCTACCTCTCCTTGGTAAAAAACTTAATAACGAGCTTTGAAGAGATCAACATCCAACAGTTTCCCAGGGGGCAAAACAGCCACGCTGATGCCTTAGCATCCGTGAGCTCGGCAGTTGATTCTAGCCTTAAAAGGATCATCCCTATCGATTTCCTCAGTTGCCCAAGCATTTACCCCAACTGCGAGCTGACAACAGCAAAACCAATACTCCAATTGGAATCAGCCCCCAGCTGGATGGATCCCTTGAAAGACTATTTAAAGAACGGAATGCTTCCAGAGGATAAGAGAACTGCCCACCAGATAAGAGTCAAAGCTGCTCGCTTTCACTTATCCCCAGGAGGCAACTTGTATAAAAGATCTTTCTCCGGCCCCTACCTTAGATGCGTCCACCCAGGCGATGTCAAGGCAGTGCTTCACGAGCTTCATGAAGGAATTTGTGGAAGTCATGTCGGAGGAAGGTCTCTAGCCTTCCGATCAATGAAGGAAGGTTATTGGTGGCCATACATGCAAAAGGACTCCGCAGTATATGTCCGCAAATGCCTAAAATGCCAACTTCACGCTCCCATGGTCCACCAGCCCGCCAGCGAATTAAAATCCCTGACCAGTCCCTGGCCCTTCGCCCAGTGGGGGATGGACATCGTGGGACCACTGCCCACCGCTGTCGGCAATCGCAAATACCTGTTGGTTGCAACTGATTACTTTACCAAGTGGATCGAGGCAGAACCACTGGCGAACATTCGAGATGCTGACATGATAAGGTTCGTATGGAGAAATATAATCACTTGATTCGGAATCCCCAGAACCATCATCACTGACAACGGAATGCAGTTCGAGAGTGGCCCTTTTCAGGACTTCTGCAACAAACACGGGATCAGGCACCACTTCAGCTCGGTGGCCTACCCTCAAAGCAACGGACAAGCAGAAGCCTCCAACAAAACAGTGATCGCTGGATTGAAGAAGCAGTTAGAGCAAGCTAAAGGCGCGTGGACAACCGAGCTACCGCATATCCTATGGGCATACAGAACGACTCCTAGGCGAGCAACAGGAGAAACGCCATTCTCACTAGAATATGGTATGGAAGCGGTCATCCCACTAGAAGCGGGATTGCCTATAATGAAATCCGACCTTGTCGAGCAAGGCCAGAATGATCAGGCTTTGCTCACCGAACTCGACCTGGCCGACGAGCGCAGGGAACTTGCCCTAGTAAAACTAGCAAGCTATCAGCAACAGCTCGCGAAGCACTACAGCAAAAGGGTCAATCCGAGGAAATTCAAAGTTGGGGACTATGTTCTAAGAAAGGTCCTGGGCAACACAGTGAAGCCATCAGACGGTAAATTGGGCCCAAACTGGGAAGGACCTTATAAGATAATTAGAGACGACCTGCGAGGTGCCTATCATTTGGAAACGATGGAGGGCAGAGAGATACCACGAGCATGGAACGCAGCTAATCTCAAGAAATTCTATTTTTAGGAGTTCTATTATTAAATCTTTTATTGTATTCATTATGTGAAAGGACAGTTCATTTCTCAATTCGCTAATGAAAATCTCTCAGTTGATCACTCTCTAATTAGTAACAGTTATATCTTATTACACATCCCTTCCAAATCACAGGCATAACGGTTGACATAGCAGGGGAACACCCCTCCTCAGGTCATCGTCATGAAGTACGACAGACCTCTTAGCATTGCCCCTGGCAATATATGAAGCCCTACAGAGTATTCTTAGGCATCAAACCTACTTTGGTTAAACGAAATCCTGACCGGATGAAGACATCCAATACCAGGTGTATCCTCACCAACTGCCCTACTTAGGCCTAAGGGAGTGTGACGACACAACCTAAAAGGTAAAGTGAGGGCACAATGGTATTCTTATACTGGACTGGGCGGACACTCACATGACAAAATAAAAAGGATTGCGAAGCAGCAAAAATATAAAAGGATTGGATGAACACGTTTATTCGGCAAAATTGCCCAAAACTCGATCTTTTCATTAATCTTTTATATTTACAAACAATGATAATACATGTTTAGTTGGCGAAGCTCGCCCAAAGCATTTACAATTATCCAAAAGAAAAAGAGTAACAAAATCTCAAGGAGGAGGAAGCCTCCGAGTAAGATAATCAGCAATTTTAGCTCTCCTTCCATCATCAGGAGCAGGGGCGAGCTCCTCCACGACCTCATTTGCGTCCAATTCCAATAGTTGCCGGGGAATAGCATCAATGGGGATCCATCGATCATCCCGCCTGAACGGATTGGGCATCAGAGTAGAGGAGGACATCTCGTGTCGATACCACAACGTCGAGTTCCTCGGAACCTACAGCTCTTTGAGGGCACTCAACCACCCCCTGATGAAGGAGAGCTCCTCGAACTCTGATAGTCTCATCGAAGCTTCCAGCCAGCCTTGATCGTAGCCATCGGACCACACTTGTCGAGGACCGTTATTGAACAAATGCCGAAGTCGGGTGACGTCCCTCTGGAGCCCAGAAGCAGTCACATAAGCTCGCCGAACATCGTCGCGCAGCTCCTCCATTTCCCTCTCACGCTTTTCCTCAACTTCCCTATTCCTACCCCTGGCACTCCTACCAACACGCGGGAGTGAAGGCCAAGCAGCTTGCGACGAAGAAGAGCCTTGTAGGACTGCCGAAACGATGCTCGACGAATGCTCCTTAAGCCTAAGGACTTCCCTCCTCAAATCTTCATTCTCCTGCTGCAGGAACTCCCCGACCTGGTTAATCTCGGTGGCCTCCAGCAACCTTGCTCTCAGTGCACTGACTTCTTCTTGCATTGAAGCACCGATTTCTTCCATCTCCTGGAGCCTGTCCTTCAGCTCGGCCACTAGCTCGGACTGATCCTTATATTTTTGGTTCCTTGACTTAGCAAACCTGAAAAGCCTAGCAAAGGCCTGGCGAACTGCAGGGCTTGCATTAGGACCAAGAGTCCTACCTAGTTGGGAGGTAACAGGAATATAGTCATCCACATCAACCAACTACATATAAAAGAAAGATAGAAAAGAGAAAGGGACCAGCGTAAACAAAAGGAGAATCTTATCATTCATTAATAAAGACCGAGTACACCGAGCAGAAAAAACTTGGGAAATTATAAGAAAAAAGTACAGAAGAAAACCCTAAGAACAAATCAACTAGCAACCTCAGGCTGCCCAACAGTGTCTGGATGCTTCTCCTTATCAGCCGCAGCAGAAGTACCCCCCCCCCCAGCAGGAACTGTATCCAAGGGAAGATCAGCACCCCCGATGGTTGGAGCAGGAGCTTGGGACCCGGGTCATGCTCGTCAAACAAGGGAGACTCAGCATCCACACCAGCAGCTAGAAGAGCTTTGTTCCAGCCCTTCTTGAAATTCAGACGGCTGATGTAGCCAATCTGAACTTCAGCATCATCATAAGCAGCAGCCCACCCGGAGTTGTATGAGTCCTCCTTAATGGTGGCTGCCTGGGCCTTCTCTGCCTCCATTTGCTTGGCCAGAACTCTGCTCTTCTTTGCAAGGTCCATCTTGCTCGTACATACCAGATCATAAGACTTCCTCAGCTCGCCCAGCTCCCTGACAGCATCATCCCTCTCGCGAGCGGAGGTGGCAAGGGCCAAATCAGACGAGATCCGAGCAGCATCGACAGCCTTGAAACTGGCCTCGATCCCTTTACCCTTCAGCTTCAGGGCATAATTTTTTTGCTCCAGTTCACTATTTTTCTTCACCAGCTCGACGCGTGAGCGATACAGCACAGCGAAGTCGGTAACGAACTACAAAAAAGAAAAAAATATAAGAAGAGGAAAGCAAAAGAAGTCAGAAAAACACGAGAAGAAAATAAACCATACCAGAGCAAGCCTCTAACTAGCCTGAAGGGCCAGATGCTCCGAACCTATTGCCCTTTGGCGATCAGCCGGGAGGACAGCTCTCTCGAGCAGGGCCAGAGCTAGCTGAGGGGAGGTCGCCACGGAAGCTCCCTCAGGCAGAGAAGACACTGGAACTAAGGCCTGGCCGGCCTTCATCCTTGCCTCAGCTCTCCTCTTCTCCTCCTCCTTCTCGCTCTCTCTCTTCCTCCTCTCCTCGAACCTTTTCCTTTCTTCCAACTTCTTCTGCTCCTCCTTATTTCTCTCCCTCTCCTTCACCTGCTCTTCTTCTCTCTTCTTCCTCTCTTGCTCCTGAGAGGAAGGCCGAGAAGATGTAACCACAACCCCAGATGCAGTCTTCTGTTTCTTCGGCCTTTGTGCAAGGAGCACATGGTCGTCATCGTCATCATCTCTGATCAGGTTCTTCCTTGGAGGCATCTTTCTGCCTGAACTGCTGGTAGTGCTCGATGAGTCTTGAGCTTCAGAATCCTCTTCAGAAGAACTGCTACTGTCAGCACTCCCTACACCCAAATCACTCACAGCGCCTGTAGGCTCACTCTCCGAGTTGCTCTCCTCTTGGTCCAACTGGATGGGCTCAGCCGTTATATTTCTGAAAGAGTCAAACTCTGGAACGCTATCCACAGGTCGTGCTATGAAGCTGTAGCCTATTTTCTTGTACTCGAGAAAAAAAGCAGCAGACCTAGGATGCTCGCCGTCACCCAGAGGATCCCTAATATTCCAAGCTTTCACCAGTTCCGAGATACGAACCTCGCTGAGAGAAGGCTCCAAATTCTCTGTCCTCGCTGTGAAAGAAAAAGCAAAGAGAGGTTAGAAAAATCACAAGTCAGCAAAAGGTTGAAACAATAATATAACATCTACCTATATATTCTTCCCCATAAAAGGGAACAGTGGACCTCTCAGACCTTGACCCTTCAGATTGGGGGGAGAACTGCCAATTCCTAACAAGAAAACCTTCTTGCCAGTAGTCCTTATGGGAATCAGGTAAATTTACTACCAATACCCTATCAGGGCTCCTAGCCTTAAGGTACAGGACACCTGAACTCGTTCGAGAGAAGGAGTAACAAAAGCGAACCTCGGAAAGCCCTAACCTTGTGCCGTATAATTGATTTATCCTATGCACGCCGTTCACTATTTTCCATACGTTGGGCGAACATTGTGCAGGTACAATACTAAAATAGCTAAAGAAATGCAGAAACAGATCATTAGGGGGAAAGGTAAGTCCCCCCTGGGAGAGCAACAAAGCATGAATCCAACGTGCATCCTCTATATCCCTAACGTTCCAAGGAGGCGAGGCACAACACTCAATCTCTACCCACTTAGGAATATTGTATAATTTCCTAAATTCCGCGACCGACCTATTTCCAATCTTCGCCATTGGAAAATACAAGAAAAACTACAAACCAAAGAGAAAATGCAAAGAGCACGAGAGACTTACAAGACAAAAGATCAGGTCAAATGGCGAAGAAGCAACGAGAGTAGAGATCGAAAGCAGAAAGTACAAAGCGTAAGAGTTCTCAGAAGATAGAAGATTGCTGGAAAAGCTGAAGCGACGAAAAGAAATGTGCCTTATTCCAACAAGCCTTCAATTCTAATCATAGCGCACGGATAGCGAAGCGGGTGCCGCCAAAGCAACTTCACAGTTTTCAAAGAATCACAAATCAGCCGTAATGGCTGATCATTTAAATTTATTGGACCCATAAACATGGCCCAATGAATTTAGGGGCAATTATAGGTACCCAGAATTGAGAACCATGGGCCTGGACGAGTATCCCAGTTCTGACGGCCCAAAATGCAGGCCCTCTATCTTTCATATTGACCCGGTCTCTCCCCTCGATCCCATGAAGAGAAGTTATAGGAGAGCACAATCCCATGAAGGGAAGGGATAGGGAAGATGGCTAATATAAAGGAACCCATCATCTCCACTAACTAGCATACACATGTATAAATTAAACCCTAGGTCCGGGGAAAAGGACAAGTTGTATTCTCGGTACTTATTCTTCAGAATATAGAGAAATAATACTGACTGCACCACCGTGGACGTAGGCACATCTTTGCTGAACCACGTACACCCACTATTGTGTGACTGGCATTTTATTTATTCTTTCTTGGTCGTTACCTCTTTCACATTTATTTGTGTTGCATAATAATTGTCACCACAGGGAGTAAAACGAATAAACCCCTAAAATTTCATAATTGGAGAAGCTTAGAAATTAATTGAAATCAATTGGTGATTTTGGGTTCTAGGATGTTTAGAACCCATTTTATATACGTGTATGTTGTTGGTTGAGGTTGTAGGTCGTTGGGTGAGGCGACAAAATCTCGGGAGAAGCTTTAATGGCTGAAACTACTTCTCGGGGAAGAAGCTGCCCGCCATGATCGATCGATCGATCCATCGATCGATCGACGGCTATGGGTCGATCGATCGACCCCTGCTGAAAGTAGGAAATTTTCTTAAGGTGAATTGGATGGGATTAATTCCAATTCTAATTGATTCGAGGTCATTTATGTGATAACATAAGGGATCTTTTAGGACTATATGGTCCTCTAATTAAGGAAATTTAGGAGGCTTAAGTGAGGGTTTTAAATGTATAACCCTTAAACTATATTTTCGAGGAAAACAGAATAATGGTAGAATTTGAAGGTTTAGGGTTCCTAACTTAGGGTGGGGACCTTTAAGTGATTATATGGACAAGATGTAGTCCATGGGCTCATGGAAATGAAATCCATATCCCAATAAATTTAAGGTTGTTCCGCAAAGATAAATCCCTAAGATATTTTATTGGGCAATTAGGCCTATATAATTAGGCGTATAGGACACATAATTATAATTGATGGTGGACTGAGTATACCCTACGAGATAGTTAGGCTAAATTGGGAATATAGGTATATCTTCGCTTAGTGAGAAATGGTATAATTGGAGATATCCAATAAATCCTTAGAGGGGATTAAGGTACGTATTACTTATCAGAGTAAGGAAATACTTTGGGTTTAGTATCATGCGTATATGAATGCATGATTATGATTCTTTGAGAGAATCTTTGGGATTATGGGTCATCGCTAGAGGTGTTTGGCAATTATGACCATTTATATATATTCTAGGAAGAATATATGGTATATGTATATACTATGTGATTAAAGTATATATATGATGTGATGTTAATGACTTTTGAAAGTGTAAAAATCAATGTTTTGAGATGGAAAAAGGAAATGATTTTCATAAATAATGAATATGGATAGACACCTCTCTAAATCGCTACCATAAAGGAAGTTGCATACGTATGGTGAAGCCCCCTGGCTAATGAATGCAGGGTGGATATAGTCCTATAGGCCATATGAGTTATTATTGTATGTTTCTACGCTAGTTAGGTGATTATGGGTGTGGTCATGACTATCCCGCAGGCATATGGCCGCTTCGCGACGTCTTGCGTTGTAGGATCCCAGGTTGTCTTGATGATAGGCCCTGGAAGATGATAGCCATTTAGGGGCACGCACAGTGGGAAAACCCGGACGGGCGGTCTTAGAACGCGTTATATGATTTGTTAAAGAAATTTATGATAATAAATTGGCTTTAATTACATTTCCTGGATGGAAGAAGGGAAATGGGATAAATGAATTGGATTGGGATACGTTTCCCCAGATGGAAGAAGGGAAATGGAAGCATATGATATGAAAAGCATTTTTATGACAATAAAATTGCCTTTTATATACATTTCCTGGATATGAGAAGCGAAATGAGATGTTATAAAACGGAAAAGCACTTTTATGATAATAAAACTAGCTTTTAAAAAGTAATATGATATATTGAAGCAATTAATGATAATGAATTGGCTTTTATATACATTTCCTAGATATAAGAAGGGAAATGGAAAGTTTTGAGATAAAAATGAAAATGCATTCTCATTCCGGGAGATAGATCCGGATGTATATTGTAATATGAATATATATATATATATATATATATATATATATATATATATATATATATATATATATATATATATATATAATATACTGGGGGTCTGACGGATCTCTACGATCGACCTTGTCGCGTAGTAGTGTATCAGGGGGGTTCCTTGTTTGGATTTCGCTCTGCGAGACACCTCACGCATGAACATGGCATAGTGTCGAGACTGGGGTGAAGTTTATCCCTTAGTACTTGGACTATCTAGGGTTGATAGTAGTTGGGTGACAGACTAGTTTAGCATGGTAGCTTGACTAGGATGTTTAGAGGGATGCGCTAGGAGTGCACTATTAGAAGAGAGGTGAGGGGTATCTCATGGGAGTGCGATACCAAATTTAAATATGAGATAAAACCTTTTTCTAAAAATAAGGCATTTATGCACTTGCTAAATATTTTCAAAACTCGGGCTCTGACCCATTTATCTACTTTTCCTCTCTTACTATATATATATACTAGCGTATGCCCGTGCCTGAAGGCACGTTTCCAAAAATTTCCAAAGTGCTTAATCGCGAAACGACAAAATTTGCAAAGTTCATAATTACAAAACGACGAAAATTTCGTTCCCCGACAAAACAAAGTGTAATTTTAAAAAAATGGCCACGAAATGTAATGTCGTGTCATGTTTATTTTGATCAAGTTCGCTTTTGGTTAGAAAAACACTGGGTCGTGTTCGAGATAGGTAAACATTAATATTTCATGTCGTATCATGCATATTTTGGCCGAGGTCATTTTTAGTTTGTAATTTTTTTTTTATATTGTCTACAACTTGTCAACACTATAACTTATTTTATTTACAACACAAACTTATTAAACACGACCTGGTTAAACACAACAAAACATTATGCCAAAATAATAATGTTTTCATCTAAACAAACTAAACACTATGCCAATTTCCGGGCATCCCCTAGTACAATATTTATATTTAAGGTTACACCACAAAAAATCAATATAAAATATCGCATTTGATAAAAAAAATTGAAATTCGTAACGCCACATGCTGCTTTTATTTGTGTCAAGCGTGTTTGGTAAAAAAATATAAGTAAAGGTAGAACGACACAGGCAGCGACACGGAGAAATTGACATAGTGAGGGGTCAAAATGAATTTTTCAAAGTTTGTAATCGCGAATCGACAAAAATTTTCCAAAGTACGGTAAAATTTTCGTTCCCTAACAAAATAGTGTGAACAGAATATTAGAAAACCAATTGCCACAAATTCCTTAATGTGATACCAATATGTTCATACTAACCAAACCAAATAATATAATCTCTTACAATACAAAGAATGAATGTACAAATGTTTCCATGAGAGTAGTTGAGCATTGACAAAGTATTGGACACTTAGGGTATAATAAAACTTTGCTCAAGTTTCATTCATAATACAAATATTTTACAAAAATTGGGTAGAGTTTCCTTTGTTTATATGACTATCCACCCTGTTTAGACAATACAAAATACCATAGCAATAATAATAATAGTCCAATCGTGGACCTCGCATATATCACCAACTATTCAACTAAAAAAAAGCATGTACCACAATAGACAATTTCAAGTACACCCAGTCATAATGCCGAAATTGCACATAAAAATGATAAACAATCTCATTACAACAACATATTTCCAAGGGCGTTCGCAATTACACCATGCTGCTTGTATCGCCCACGTCATGCTTGTCACATTCATATAATTGAAACGTTGTCCTCCTATTTGTCATAATCAGAAATTAAACAATAAAAAAATAGACATGATTAACTCAAAACATTGTATATGAGAAGCAAATGTTATGATCAACTACTAAAGAGTAATGCATAATCAGCTATAATCAGAGTAATGCATAATCAACAAATGTAATGCATTACAACTATAAAGTGTAGCTGATTATAGCTGATCATAGAAAATGTAATTCATAATCATAGAAAATGTAATGATTATAGCTTATTATACCTGACCCATTCGTGGCCTCTTTGCGGGTGAATGCCGCACATAGGATGAAGCAGCCTCAATCATTATAAGCATTCCAATGTCAACGTAATTATTTTCTAGACTTGAATCTGCTAACCCTTCAAATTCCTCGGTATCAAGTGCATCAATAAGCAAAGGTCGAGCCTGAAATATGAGTTTTTTTATTAAGAAAACGTAGAGTTTGAAAATTTTATTGATGTCTAGATAATATTATATCAAACCTGCATATGAGTATTTTTCATTTCGAACTCTATTAATCCAATAAGAGCCAGGTTAAGCAACTCTTGGAGTCCCCTGCTCCGGTGATCAAGTCCCCTGCTCATCCAATAAGAGTCAAATTTGCATTTGCAGCGCCTGTGCTATCTCCAAGTTGTTGATAAAAATTACCCTTATTCGGGAATCCTATGCATGTTAAAGTCCAATCTCCAATAAAGCTTGATAGCAATACCTAGACAATAATGGAGAGGGCCATTGTTAATGAATATAAGAAATTGACACCAACGGTAGTTTTAGGAAACACAAATTACATGATTTGAAATTCGAGTGCCATCATTTACATCTCAAGATACATACACATACGATACTGACATCTATATAAGTTTCTTATTTGTTTAAAGCATGGACTTAATACATCCCTCCACGATTTGACTCTATGGATCTTTATTTTAATTAAGTTATAAATAAAATGAATACATTACCTTAGCACGAAAAATACGGCACAATACCTTAGCGCAACAATACTGCACAACAATACCTTAGCGCGAATAATCGACAGAAAAATCAATCAAATTAAGTGTTCTTAGCGCAACAATACTACACAACACCTTAGCCGAAAAATCTGCAAATCTTATACAAATCAGTTGAACTAATTCATTTCTTCCTGTTGTGAACCCCACTATTTCAATTTAAAACCTCCATTTTTTTTATCTTCATCCAAGTCAAGTAACCTGCACTATTAAGACCAAATGAAATAAGATGATTAAACTCGGATGTTATAAGGTTCTTATTTATGAAAGCTCGAAAAATAAGAGACAATCTTCATCAGAAAATGTAGTAGAAAAGTACACCTAATTTATGAACTAATAAAATTATTAAGTGGCTGAAATAGAATACAACTTGAGATTAAGGTTATAGCAGCCAAAGAAACCAAATTTTGCTATTGAAATGAAGCACCAAAAATACAGAAAACACGGGAGGTGCAGGAGTTAAACATGGGAGGTGGAGGAGTTGGTATGGTGAGGACCATCGCATGAATCACCCTCAAGTGCACAAATCTTTCCACGCACCCACACCCTTAAAGGTGCAACAATAATTTAAGAACATGAGGGTGGTCGAAAGACATTCCAACAAAATCGAGACATGTGAAGGCATATCAGAGTCATTGGGACTGTTTTTTCAAATTTTAGATTTTCCAATAATTTGTCGTCACAATACGTGAACTTGTGGATTAAAACAGGAAATATATATACATATATTAAAAAATAGCAACAACATCATAGGTAAATACTCTCCCTATTAACCAATCCAACACAAAATAAAGCTTTAAAGAAGGAAGGCTCTAAGCGTTTTCCCTTCTTGTACTCAGATCACTGCCCTTCCAAAGGATGGTTTCAAGTGTTTTCTCAATCTTCTTGATCACTGCCATGCCACTTTGCTAGAGGGAAAAGGGGATGAAGGAGTTGTGTTGGTTGCTCTTCTACGGTAAGGGTTAATCGCATCCTTATCCTGTCCTGCCACCGCCACTCCTCTTTCTTCGTATTAAAAAATAAGAAATATTTACTACAAAATATAAGAAATAATGTTTAACATTAAAGCAAATATAACCAAACTCAAAAGAACAAAATGCTAAATATAACTCAATGTATACCTACTTGCATACACTGCCATACATTGCTACTTAACTGCTACTGCTACTACAGACATACAGGTATATGTATTTGTAGGCTATTCATGAGAAGAGAAAACATAAAATGCAGAAAAATAGTTTAAAAGAAGAAAACCTTAATTTTCATCATTGAGTTCATTAATGGTGGTGGTCTTGGAGAGCGAGGTGGCATCAAAAGATAATCTAAAATTTATAATTAGAATCTAAAGTCTAAGCTAAATATAAAATCATATGAAAAAATAAACTAAGTATGCAAGAGAAACACTAAAATTTAGAAAATATACACTATGAATTTCTTATTTTTCCTTCTACTACTCCAGTTGCAAGCGTCACATCTGCAGATCCACACTTCCATCATTCAAATTCTAAGATAAACTAATTGTAATAACCACAATACAACATGCACCTAGAATGTGTGCTAATAAGATAATAGGGGCGTTCTGTCTTCAATTTCTATATAATATTCAATCTAGTGTACTAACAAATAGTCCGGTATTTCTCTCGCTCCATTTATGACCCTAATAAAAAGTTCTCACTTCCAGAGCTCTCCCTCCACTGGTGACCTTCACAACTGTGAGTTTGTTGCCACTGCCAGCTGTTAGAGTTCACCAAAAGAGAGAGTCCACATATACTATTAATTAAAACTAATGACCACAGAAAAATTGGTGTGTTCATTGAACCCAATAATGTACACTCATTAGGTTTAAAGCTGATCAATAGGTATTAACAATGACTATATGAGCAATGTTAGCCAAGCTGGCAGAATAGGGGCCAAGTTGAAAACTGTCTACAATTACCTCCGCAAATACGATCTTCGATACGATGTTCTGTGTGATCCTATGGACATAAAGGAACCCTATAAAATCTATATAACCATATAGAATCAAAAAAGTGCAAAGTTAAATGTCCATGTATGGTCGGTTCAATGACTGGAAGAAAACATTCAAACGCACATACACAATCGTGCAGATCTAAATCTCATCATCGTAAGGCATTGTTAAAAAAACACGCAACTACCCATGTGCATCTGAAGTTGAATCCATTTAGACCACAAAGACATCAATCTAGTTCCACATACATGATCAGGTTATCATATATCTAAAATCTATTTAAAAATGAAAAACTCTATTGATTTTTTTTATCAGTGCCACAGTAGACATGTGATAATCAAATCCCATGTTTGAAATTGATACATCATTAAAAATGATATGAAAAAGAGGTATAACCTCTGTAAATTATGTGAAAACAGTAGTAGATTTGATGTCATAATTATAGCACCTGCTGGAAGTGGTGCAAATCCAACAGGTTTCTTGACAGAGGCAGACCAAGACAAAGTGATATCGAGAAAAACAATGAAGAAAGAATCCATTTTCGACATTCATATAAAATTAATATTAATCTAAAGAATCCCAGATCCGAAAGAAAACTGATTTTTGACTTCCAAATTGAAGAGATATTCAATTTCGAAATATAGTAAAAATGATTAAAGCATTATAGCATTATAAAACTTGAAAATGTTTACAGCATTATAAAACAAAATTAAATATTATAATTAAATGACAAAGAATATAAAAGTTGAAATGCTTATAGCATTATAACATTCAGCCTCAAAATGTAATCTCACCTGATATTAGAATGGGTATGTTTAATATCCTTTATCGCAATGTGATACACGGAAATTGCCAAACCAAGACAAAGAACAAAAATAAATCAGAACATAAATAGGGAAATGAACGTGTGTGCGTGTGTGCGTGTATGCATATATGCATATGCATCTATGCAGTGCATATATGCATATTGCAGCGTGTGTGCGTGCGTGTGTATGTGTGTGAGTGGGTAAAATGCTCTCCATCTTAATCGTTTCATATCGGAATCTAGGTACCCAATATTGCTATAGCAGCTTATATATCTGTCAATGTCCGATTCGAAAAATGCAAACATTATTTATATTGAATACCTGATGTTGCTACCTTCTACCTGATGCCGCTGCTGCTACGTGATGATCATACCTGATGCTGCTGCTACGTGATGCTGCTGCTGCTACCTAATGATGTTGTAGCTACCTGATGCTACTGCTACCTACTACAGCTACCTGATTCACCACTACCTGTTACCCATATAAGAAGTGTTGATTTTGGATTATTATCTCTGATAACTAATGTGATTAAATCACAATACCGTAAGTTATATTTTTTAACGCCCCATGTTATTTAAGACAATAATCAACATTGATCAAGTATAAATTTGAAAAAAGCTAAATATGACCATTAAAGGTTCTTAGAATGAAACAACAGAGTGTAATGACATCGGATTATAATGACACTCAACTAAGAAAATATCATATGTGAAACATAATTTAGTACTCAAACCAAGAATTCTTCTTATTTCCAAATCCTAAATATGTGAAACACCTTATTTCCAAATATAGATTCATACAACAAATATAGATTCATACAACAAAAAAAGTAATATGCATTTGACATGTTATATGCATTTGATATTCTGGAATAATAAAAATCTATGTTAACAAAACAAAGATGTAAATCAGTAGTAGTTCTTCATCTTTGATCAGAAGCAGGGGGAAATATCATTAAACACATAGTAATAGTCTAAATTTTATAGAGAAAATACCATAGATATAACAGTCTAAACATCACCCCAATCAGATATTTGTACCAGCTATAGCATCAATTATAGCCCAAGTTATAGCATTTGTTCTAATATAACTATACCAGTTATAGCATCAGTTATATCATCACTTATAGAATAAATTATAGCATATGTTCTAATACACAGTTATATCTAAACATGGGATTTAATATGTCACAAATATGAGATATCTGTTCTGATTGGTGTTACAACATTTGAGAGAAAACTAACAAAAACTAAATATGGGAATTAATAAACTACCAGAATTATTTGAGTCCCATATAATTAATAGTTTCATGCTCGGAACTACCTGTACAAAGAAGAGGATAAGCAGGCTTGTATCACGTATGAATCAAAACAAAAGAAGTACATATAATTAGTGAGGAAGAAAATGAATCTATAAGTACTACGAATTCTTCTTACATCTGAAGATACATATTCTATAACGTTGTTGAACATCCAGAACCTGAAAACAGAGTGAGAGCGAGATATCATAATTTTATAAGTAGAATGAAACATTAGGATGGCTAATTTTTCAAGAAACTATGGAAAGATAAAATTTGAAAACCATAAAACTTATGAACATATGAGACAAATGAAGGAAACACATCCATTCATAATAAAATCAGATGTAACGAAGTGATCCCCCTGCTATTTAAGTTACTAACAGATGTAACGAAGTCTGATACCAAAACAAAACGTGATATTGATTTAAAGTGCGAAATAAAATCAGAACTTTAAATATAGTACCAACAGCAAATCAGTTGACTACCATTTCTAATAACAATTTAAAAACAACAGGTGCTCTACATCAAATATAAATGACACAAAAAATAAAAATAAAAAAATAAAAGGTGCCCTTATTACACCAAACAAAAATACAACGTCATTCTATATTTACCTGAAGCTACAGTCGTTCGCTTACCTGAAAACCCTTCCCGACTATCACCTGCAGCCGTTAATTTGCGATAAAACACCGAGTTAAAACCAATACTAAACACTAAGTTAAGACCAATATTAAAAATAAAACATCATTCTATATTTACGCAAGAAAAAATGCAGCATCATTCTATATTGAAACACTGAGTTAAGACCGATATTTACGTTAAGCTAAATGATGAGGACTATACTCAAAGAAATACTCGAATCAACCCATCTAACGAATTGAAGAGCCACGAAGTGAAGAAGACTTTAATCTCCTGTAATGAGTATAAGAAAAAAAAGCAGTCTAATGTAAATGAATAACTGATGACTATACCTGCAAAGGGAAGAAAAAAAAGAGAACAGAGGCCAACCATACTAACTGTAAAGTACAGTGAAAAGAAAACTGTATTATAGCTGAGTAATTTTTTCATCCCACATGAACATAAGTAAGAAATGCCCAAGTTAGTATACATGAACAAAAAAAACACGATTTCATCCACAACAATTTAGATTTCTCTAGAATGGTCAACTAATTAAGACCACTTCCTCTATTAAGATCTTAAAATATGCAAAAAAAAACATATCTCGGCAAGACGAAAATTGTGAAACCAATTTATACACAATAATAAATGTTCGGTCCAATCCAAAATCCAATGAAGATAATGGGATCACAGGTCAGCCAAAATGAGAATGAAATTTACATCGCCTTTAACAAACCCATCAAATACGCATTTGAGATTACAGGATGTAAATAAAAAAATGTAGTTCATGGATCCATGTACATGTGCTTGCCGTCGAACTCCTCTCTTGCTCTCTTTGAGAGTTTCACCATCGAAACCACCTCGATCTGGTGGCAGCCTTGAAAGAGGGTTTGAGAGGGAAAATGGGATATTATGCGAGGGTTGGATACAGGGCTTGAGAGAGAGAGAGAGGGGCGGGGGGGAATGAGGGCGATGGGTGTGGGAGATATCGAGAGAGAGGGGGTTGTGTGGGTACACTTGTGGTGTTTTACCAAAAAATCCAAATATTTGAATAAAAGTGTAAGTTTGATGAGTAAAAAATGAGGGGGAAACCAAATAATTGAGGGGTAAAGTTGTAAAAAAAAAATAGATGCGATCTGAACCATCAAAATATGTAAGGAGGTGGCATCGATCT
Organism: Sambucus nigra; assembly: GCA_949130495.1. Classification (NCBI taxonomy): domain Eukaryota; kingdom Viridiplantae; phylum Streptophyta; class Magnoliopsida; order Dipsacales; family Adoxaceae; genus Sambucus; species Sambucus nigra. Next base: position 616,388,165 of record OX422208.1, read on the forward strand.
AGACCGTAAAAAATGTGTACATTTTCAAAAACCAAGCTCCCATATTATATGGATATATATATATATATATATATATATATATATATAGGTGTCCAAACACAGGGACGCCTGGATGACACATTTTTCGAGTCAAACGTCAGCTGCAGCAGTTGTGGATGCATGCTGGTTCTCGATAGATGCTCCTATCATGGTACTCTAGATAGGAGGTACTGTATACACATTCGGGGCAATAGCCCAATTGCATTTATTTATTCTTTTAGTACGGCATTCGATATGGTTGTATATTTTGACCGAGTGTTCGGTTATTTTATTTCATTTCAGTTTTATTTACCCAAACTGTGTGAATGTTTTAATTTTTAGTCGTTTAAAAAGAGTAGTTAAGTAAAATTTTGGCACCGGCCTAATAGGTTATTAGTAATTAAATTGGTTTTGGACAGTGATGCTAAGAATGATCCATATGAGACTCCTGTTTTAATTTGATATAGGAGTGATCGCCCGGTATTTTATTAGGCGGGGTGTCACACATCACAGTAACGAACCTTTACTCTGTTCTAGTTGAAAAAAAATTCATAGACACAAACTCATACTCCTAATTGTGAACGAATATTATTAGATTCTTATATTGACTTCTTGCTTGGCCAATCACAAACCCTTAGCCAATTTTGGAAGTTATTGTGCAGTTAATCTTTAAAACTCCTCAAATATGTGCTTTATTTGATAAAATTCTTTGTAAGCAACCAAATGTGAGGAGTTTATTCATAGTTATTCCCAATAATTTACAAACATAAGAAGAGAAAAAAATAAAAAAGAAAACTGAAATCAATAGTACATTGTTCCTAAAGTCTAATAATGTAAAATGAGTATTCTTCAATGTAAATGACATTTTCTTTAAGGTCTTGTTCATATTTCTTAATTTCATTTTTCGTTTTTACTTAAAGGATTTTCCATGTCCTTCCATAGTTACTCTAACTCATCAAAACTTTTTTTTTTCTAATGGGGACCAAAACCCACTTTATCTTTAATAAAAAAAAGACTCACAAATAAAAGAAACAAAGACTAACACATAACCAACATTAACATCACAAATAATAAATAACCCACCATAAAATGAGATTGATGGATCAAATTACAGATCTAAACTCATTGCACAAAAAATGTGGAGGTCTAGATTAAAAAGTAGAAACAGATCCATAAATTATTGTTATAAGTTGATATGATAAGGGAAAATAAAATAGCACACTTACACTTAGAAGTTAGACCTACTTTCTATTTCTCTCCTTGGAAATAAAAACTATCAAATGAAAGTTTTTGTTACTACAAAATAATGAATTCTCTCTTTATTTTTCTATAAAATCTGAAGAAGGTGGAGATGTTGCTTACAGTTTATATAAATAGATAGAGAGAGACTAATATTTTTCACAAACAAATAGGATTGAACAGGAGAGTAAGGGGAAATGAGAGGGAGATGAGAATAATGGATTGCTGCATTTATATTTAGAAACTGAAAGGTTGGGCTTGTGAAAAGGGGCGGATAGGGTGGCCCAGTTAAAGAGATTTGAGATTCTCTAAAATGAAATGTTTTTATATTTATTAGAGAAGCCACATGGCACTCCGAAAACATGACAATTGTCATCACCGTGTTCCTTTATCAACTTTATTTATATATTATGATTTTTCATTTTATTGGGTATCTAGAAAGTCAAAGGAATATAAATTATATTATCCTAATCATACTATTAGAATAATAAAAACTAAAAATGCTAAATTGGATTTCGAAGATGGTGAAGTCAATGGGAGTGAAAAAGAAAGGGAAGTGATCATTCAAGAAGTCAGGGTACCAATTTCCGTATCACTAGTTCATAATGTACCTGTTATTGCTAAGGTAGTAGTTATATTGTAGAAACACCGCAGGAAATGCCATTAAGAACTCAAAGAGAAAGGAGATCGGTTGTCCCTAATGATTGGTATTTTTACAAAAGGCATAGGGGAAATTAATGATCTAGTTTCTTATAGACTAGTTGTGACTATTAATGATTCTAGAAAATGGATTGATCCCGTGACTGAGGAAATTAAATCTATGAATGATAAATAAGTTTGGAAGTTAGTCGAGTTGCAAGAAGGAAAAAAATAAGTCCGGTGTAAATGGGTCTTTAAGACCATAACTCAAAAGGAAATATCGAATGCCATAGACTAGTTGCCAAAGGTTTTAATCAATGAGATGGCATTAATTACACCAAGACCTTCTCTTCAGTTTCAAAGAAGGATTCTCTGAGAATCATATTGGCATTACTCGCTAATTAAGGTTTAGTGTTGCACCAAATGGATGTAAAAACAATTTTTATGAATGGGAGTTTAGATGATGAAGTCTACATAGCACAACCACAAGGCTTCATAAAAGAAGGAAAGAAAACATGTTTTATATATTATAGAGGATAGTATATGGTCTAAAACAAGCTTCTTGTCAATGGTACCTTAAGTTTTATGATACCATTATCTCCTTTGGATTTCAAGAAAACATCATTGATCGGTGTATATACTTGAAGATTGGTGGGAGTAATTTTGAATATTTAGTGCTATATGTGGATGACTTACGTATCACCAGCAGTGACCTTAGTTGATTACGTGAAACTAAGGAATACCTTTCTGAAAACTTTGAAATGAAAGATATGGGTGATGCGTCCTTTGTGATTGACATTCCCGGGGTAGATCAGATAAAACATTAGGATTGTCTCGGAAAGCTTACATTGACAACGTGTTAGAAAGGTTCATCATGCAAAGTTGCAATACCGTTGACATTCCACTTCAGAAAGGGTATAATTTCATCTTAAGCCAATGCCCAGGAAGTGAATTGAACACATAGCATATAAAAGGCGTGCCTTATGCCTCGCTCATAGGGATATTACTACATGCACATGCTTGCACTAGACCGGATATCAATTTTGTAATTAGGATGCTAGGAACATATGAAAATAATCTAAGAAATCATCATTGGAAAGCTACAAATAAAGTAATTAGGTACCTTCAAGGGACTAAAGAATTCATGCTCACATATAGGAAGACTGATCACCTTGAGGTGGATGGATGTTCAGACTTAGATTTTGGAGGATGCCATAACACTAGGAAGAGCACTTCAGGTTATGTCTCCCTCCTTGCTGGAGGAGACTTCTCGCGAAAAAGTGCAAAGCAGAGTGTTAATGGCATCATCAACTATGGAGGTTGAATTCGTAGTTGCATTGAAGCTACAAATCAAGAATTACGAATGCGAAATTTCATTTCAAGACTTCGAATCATGTTGTCAATATTTAAGCCGTTGAAAATTTAGAGTGATAATGTTAGAGAAGTTTTCTTCTTGAAAAATGACAAGTAAACTAAAGCAGTTGCACATATCGTTATGAAGTACCGGTTAGTGAAAGAAGAAGTTCTAAAACAACGAGAGTCAATTGATCATGTCATCACGAGTGATAATATAACAAATTCTCTTACGAAAGAACTATCTCTGAAGATCTTTATGCAACATGTCGAAGATATGGGTGTCGATTAGTTGATTATGATTGCATTAGATTCATTGTCTAACACTACTATTTTAAATTCAATAAAAGCGTTTTTCATATTTTTATCATTTTTTGTCTTTAATGTATGCGTGCATGTGAATGTGGCCTATTGTGTTACAGAAATAGTCTCTTCTCAAAAGATATTATGAGACCATTATGACAACCCACATTATAACCCTAATTAAATAAAATATTGATGTTGTAGTACATTGAAGGAACCATGCTCCTAAATAGTGTGGAACCGCCGTGACTCGTATTGGTGAATTATTCTATTATGGCAATAATTATTATTCTACTTAATTGTTCACCTTATGTTTTCGAAACAAATTTTGAGGTTATTCTTATTAGGACAAAGTGAGAAATTGTTGAAAATTAATTAATTAAAAGGCAATTTTTGAAATACTTATTCTCTTATTTATTGTGATCCTTAATAAGTCAAAAATTAATTTCAACTGGGTTAATGGAGAGTTTTCGTTTCTTTTTGACCCACTTTGATGGGAAGTGGGGTTATGGGACAAGGATAATTTCAGCCCTCCTTCACCCATATAATTAGTTGGCTATCTTCATCATTAGGACACTCTTAACAATTATATTAGGTAGAAGGAGAAAATCTAAAATATCAAAAATTCAATTTTTCCTCTTCAAATTTGGGACAATTCTGGAGCAATTGTGGGGCTATTCTGAAGTAACTTTGGAGAACTAAACTAAGGAGAAACAATATCACCTTTATCTCTAAGCAATGGACAAAGCTGTGTTCTTTATATTTAATTTACAAACAATTTAATTAGTAGATGTGTAAAGATTGAAATTCAAGGATTAAGTAGCATTTTTTTGTATTATCATATTTGAATCAAAACAGTGTATGTATAACAAAAAGTAAGTATTATTTTTACGTCGAGCACAATTTATTTGCAACAACCTAGTCTAGCCCCTTATATTATCTGTATTAACTTGATACCCCTCTATTTGACTTTTTCTACTGTACAAAGACATTATGAATGTCAAAGGCCAAGAAATGAAAACCTAGCCTCTAGACAAAGCCAACAAAAAAATTTGTGAAAGTCAAAATAATTCGTCATTAAATATGACGTAAACTACACGTCAATTACTAAAAAAAAAATAACAAATCCTAATTTAAAAGAGAATCAAGAATTGTCTTATATTTCAAGTTATGAAAAAGTGAGTACAAATGAGAATACAAGCCTATTTATAGGGTCTGAATTGCTTGCTAATCAAGTAATAAACTAAAATGACTAAAAGGACCTACTAAAAATAAAAGAATACCTAATTAGTCCCAAACAAGCTTGGAGGCTAATTAAAGTCTAAAAAGGAAATAAAAGAACTAAAATAAAAGAAAGAATAATACAAAATATTAAAAATGAGAATTAAATCCTAATATGACCCATTTCCATCACAATTTGATGTCAACTATACGTTAATGGCTAAAAAGAAATATCAAACCCTAATTTGAGAGAGAATTAAGAATTGTCTTATATTTCACGTATTTCAAAAGGGAGTATAAATGAGAATACAAGCCTATTTATAGGGGATGAATTACTTGCTAATCAAGTAATTATCTAAAATGACTAAAAGGGCGTACGAAAAATAAAAGAATACCTAATTAGTCTCAAACATGCTTGGAGGCTAATTAAAGGCTAAAAATAAAATAAAAGAACTAAAATAAAAGAAAGACTAATACAAAATATTAACATTGACAATTAAACCCTAATATGACCCATTTCCATCACTCTCCCCAGCTTTGAAAAGCTCGTCCTCGAGCATAGGAGATGAACGACCAAAAAGCAAGACAACCATCAATGAGATCTCCACTAGAAAGAAGATCCGTCCTCGGACACGCCCCTTGTACTGGCTTGCAAGAAGTCTATGGAGAGTAGGAACACATCTCAAAAATGACCGACCAACAAAATCGCGCCCCAATATTCCCGTGCTGAGCCTCGTAAATGCTACGACGCAAAAATTTCTCCCGAATGCGTATCAAGAGATACCCAAAATGGGTCCACATACCCGCCATCAATCACATCACCTCTAATCTCCACCTCAACCTAAAAAAAGATAACGTCCGATTTAGCATCATCAAGATCATCACCCCCATGCTCAAAGATTGGGAAGAAATCTCCTAAATCAAATATTTTCGGCTCGCAAAAGTGTGTGTGAGTTACCCAACCATCCTTGACAAAAATGTCAAAAAATCTCCAATACATAACCCTTTATTTCATCGTTTTGATCGTTCTTGCAATCAACCGGCTTGGGAGGGAACTTTTTATCATTGATTTCACTCGATTGAAGGATTGAAGGAGGAAGAATTATTGGATAAAGCAACCAATCTTGGACTAGCCATTTACAATCTTGAATCGAGCCTTGGGAGTTAATCGGAGCGTAAATGATATTTTTTTAGGTTTGGGGTTTGAAAAAGGGGCGGTGGGTTGGAAAATGGGTGGTAGTGAGTAAGGGATTGAACGGACATGGGTTGGGAGGGATTGGGAAGGGTTTCGAGGAAGCGGGGAATCGGGGCTGAACAGGGGTGGTTCGTAGCAGTAGGCCTAGGGTATATAGTAGCTGGGAGGGGTTGGGAGGAGTCGACAAAGGCAGAAGGAGTAGGGGGGATGATCGCGGGGCTGGAGAGAGGGTTTTGTGGGTTGGAGAGGGGGAAAATAGAGTCGGATGGGGCTTGGGGAGGGTGGAATGCGGGATAGGGACAATAGGGTAGGGGGTTAGGGGTGTCGGCCAACAGGGGTTGGAAACTGAGGGTTGAAGGGTTGGTGTAAGGGAGTTTTTGGACAGTAGGGTGGCCTGGGTGTGGGTTTCAGAGCTGTGAGGTGGAGGAACAAGGGTTTCTTAGGTTGGGGAAGCTGCTGCTGTGATTTTAGCCGGGGTTTTGGGTTTGGGGGGGTTGAGATGTTGGGCGATCGGGGAAAGGGAGGGTTTGGGGCCTGCCAACAGTAGGGGTTTATGTGGTGGTAGTGCAAGGGTGGAGGAAGCTCGGGGAAAGGCAAAGGACTAGGGTTAGGGTCAGAATTTTGGAAATGGGTATAGATGTGTTGTGATTGTACCCAATCTCTTGTTCATTTTTGAATCTCCTCTTTTAGTTGTTTGGATTTCTTGGGAGTCATTAATGTAGCGTACAATTTCTTAATTCTTTACAGACCGATTCACACGAACACCAATGTTTGGAGCTTCACCTGCTCTGATACCAATTTGATGTAAACTACACGTCAATGACTAAAAAGAAATATCAAACCCTAATTTGACAGAGAATCTAGAATTGTCTTATATTTCAAATATTGTAAAAGTGAGTACAAATGAGAATGCAAGCCTATATTATTGGGGATGAATTACTTGTTGTAAGAGAGTAGTATAATTTTGAGAAAATATCGGATTTTAGCACGTGTTTGACTTGAGCAACTTTGGTTGCGCCTACGTATCCGTTATGCTCGAAATCAAAGTCAGCATAGTTCGTGGGTTCGTACTATTCGCCGAAAAACTCATTGTGGTGGTTTTTTCGGAGACGTGAGAGGTGTTGAAACTCATCTCAAAACAAATTTCAAAACTCTTTTCCAAAACTCCTTTCTAACATTCTCTAAAAACTCGTAAGACAAGAAAAGTCTTTTCTCTCAAGAAGCTCTCTTAAATTTATGGGGGCGAGGCATATTTATAACAAAACCAACCCAAGTGGGTCGCCACGTGTCAAATAATCCGTGGTGACACATGTCTTATTTTAAATGGCATGTGTCCCATAACATATGTCAAAACTCTCAATCCTAGAATATTGTCTAGTTAATACGTAAATAATACACAAATACGCGTGATATGTCCGACGCGCATAATAATACTCCAGTCGAATAAGCACATGGACTTTTATTAATCTTAATCATCTCTAACCTCATTTAATAATTAAATGAAGGGCTTATCATTAAGCATGTCCTGCACTTGCTAATCAAGTAATTAGCTAAAATGACTAAAAGGGCCTATTAAATATAAAAGAATACATAATTAGTCCCAAACATGCTTGGAGGCTAATTAAAGGTTAAAAAGGAAATAAAATAACTAAAATAAAATAAAGACTAATACAAAGTATTAAAAATTACATTTAAACCCTAATATGACCCATTTCCATCAAAATAATTTAGTAGCGATATACTTGCTAACAAAAATAAATAAATAACCAAGCCTCTTAGCCCAGTGGTATAAGGTTGTCACTGTGACGGTCTTGGGGGTGGATTGAGTTTGGTTCCCAGTTCGATCCCCATCACTGTCAAAATAATTCTTGGCTAGCGAAAACCACGAACCACATATGTGGATTAGTCGAGGTGCGCTTATAGCTGCCCCAGACATCACGTGGTTTGATACCAAAAAACAATAATATGAAAAATTAACGAAACTGTTTTACATGTGTCTTACTTACCATGGTGGAGCTCACATAATGCTACAATACATGTTAAACATTTTCTATAAAATTTGATACTAGTTGTATCTACATATAACAGTATTCTAAATAATTTCTCTAATGAAATTGAGGTTAATCTATTTTCTCTGTGTATACTTAAGAACTTATGAGGTTCAATTCAATGCCAAACTTTATGGCATTATTGGATGAAAATTGATGACTGAGGAATCACAGTTTAAAGTATCAATATTCTAATGAAAAACAATGAATTGTTTCTTAACCCTCTAATAAGTTGGAATCAATAAGCTTGAACTATAAATTATATGTGTGTTGTATGGTCCTAGAGTTGTTGGACTTGATTTGAGATTGTTAGTGTGGTTTGGGTCTGTCTTTGTTTTTATACTTTGAGTTAGGGAGTGTGGGCTTTTGTTTTGGGGATATACTAAATAGTTCTTCGAATATTTTTTAATACACGTTTAGTCCAAGTCTTTTTATTTTGTTCTAAAAAGTCCGTCATCATCGCGAACTTTTAAAAATAAGATGATATTACTTAAATTGGTATTTAAGGAACTTTTTGATACAAAATAAAATATTTTGAACTAAATGTGTATTAAAAAATATTTGAGAGACACTTTCCTATTTGATCCTTTTGTTTTTTGAGTTTGTTTGGTGTTGTTGAGTTTTGAGTTTGGGCTTATAGTACGTTGTTTGGGCTGTTGGTCTTTTGATATTAATATATTCACATTTAAAAAAAAAGGAAACGATAAATTATATCAGCATATAGACTTCGATTTCATCATTGTACAAGGCTTACAGCGATACATATGCGTCCAGCAACCCCAAAAGCAGCCTGTCCGATATCCGGATAAGTTTGGAGTCCAGGAGAGCTTTCTAGACAGTGTTGTAACAGAATCCCTGTATAACATGAACTGATAGCGAAAACGAAGAGCAGCAAGAGGCTCAACCACCCTCCTTCTTTGAGTGCATAGGGGGTTGAAAGGATTCCTACACCGCATAAAACATTTATTGCTGCATTCAAAGGTTAGATAAATGTCAACATGAATGGGAATTGAAGGAAAAAGTCGAAGCATATGAAAGAAATGCTTGAAGAAAACTCTTTTGTGCTGGCAATTATAATTCACAGTTATCAAAGGATGGTTTTCAATATTTCGAGGAACAGAAACTTTTCAAGATTAGAGTAAAGTGCATTATGTGTCTTTGAAATATCATTGATAGCATTAAATAGGTGACTAGAAGTTTAGTGGAGTTGTATGAATTTGACAAATTATGTATCAGAAAACATGTTCAGAAGTTCAAATTTTAGTCTATTCTAGAGCATATTTAAAAGAGCAATGTTCAGTCTGAGGCTTAGAAATGTACATATATACTTAAAACTCTCTTCTATATGCAATGAACCCCATATAACAATCATAGCATTTATTTGGTTCTGGTGCTTTCACTTCGAAAATGGTGATATCTTTATACCCCCCCCCCCCCCCCCAAAAAAAAAATATAAATAAAAAAATAAATTAGAAATACCCCTTTCTTAGACAACATCGCATACACCGTACACCTTTAGATTTTAGGGTTATTTTTCATTTCCACTCTCTCTCTACACCAGCCATTTTCACATACGATCGGTTGTTTTCAAGCAGATCAGGTACGTTTTCAAGCTCTGATTGGTGCAAAAAATGGATGTTTGGGGTTTAACATTTTTAACGTTTGGGATTAGTTTTTAACATTTGGGTTTAACATTTAGACATTTCATAGAGACAATTTGGCGGCCATCAGTGAATAACCCACCTTCGAGATATACGGTTCGAGATTTATTATTGTTTGTTTCTTGACTTGCTAGATTCTTTAGTCATTGTAAGTATCTATTTCCATTTCTCACATTATTGTTACTTTAAACACATTACAATAACATGATTATGATACAAACACAAAATCAAGTGGTGAGAGTGACATATCAAGAAATTTTGACGAGATTAAGGATTTGTCCAAATCTGCCCATTTGTCAAGGTCATTGACCTTGACAAATTCACATTGTCAAGGTCAATGACCGTGACATTTCGAGGCGAGACAACTTTTTTTGTCACGGTCGTGTCACGGTCATTGACCTTGACAAAAAACTCGCGTTTTGTGTCACGGTCGTGTCAAGGTCAATGACCGTGACACGTTTTTCACGGTTCTAAACCATGACATAACCGTGACCCCTCTTGCCGTGAATTGTCACGGTCAATGATCGTGACACGTCTGTGACAACTTTTGTCGCGGACTTGTCACGGTCATTGACCGTGACAATTCTGGGCAGAATTTAAAAAAAATCTGTTGGGCAGTATGGCCACCGCCACTGCCCAGCAGTATATTTGTACCTGTTATAGCAACGTTGTACCTGTTCCAAACATCATATATCCAACACAAACTAAAGATAATGCAAATATATATTCATGACGATATAATCCAAATATTCAAAGTAAAAACAATTTACATGACGATATAATCCAAATTTAATTAAAATGGACAAACTTAAAAATAATGTTACTACATGTCTTGGATAAAACTGAGGAGGTGAGTAGGCCACACGACATACGAATTGACGCACCCACTAATATACGTCGTGCCGCATTGTTCGCGCAACCACAATAGGGAGTTCTCCTTCCCGGGTATGACATGCGTGACGAGTACCCTGGACTCCATCTCTTGAAGCACACGTCCATGGACTATTCCACCCTCGACGATATTCGAGTCCCTCAACCCCCGTCCTATCCGCTGGCCATCAAATACGTCCAATATGAACACGCTTGGCCAACCAATTGTCGACAATGGTCTGTTGGAGGGCGTCAAATAGGGAAGTGGATCGTCGAAGTACGAACGTGTTGGTGATGAAGCAGCGAGGTCCACATCCTTGTCATCCTGCGCCTCGTCCTCCCGCACCTCCTCCTCCACCGCCTTCTCCTTACCTTTCCCTTTCCCTTTACGGTCTCCACCCAACGTACGCTTCATGAATGCATACATATCTTGGACCGTCGCCTCCAAACGGGACAGCTTCGCGTCGTGTGAATCCACCGTTCGAGTCAATCCGGTGTCGCTCGTCTCCAATCCGATGATCCTCGATTTGGCCACCCGCGAGCTCACTCCCCTTGTCCTCCCTTTGCGATCAGAGCCAAGCACTTGGCTGAGTGCGTCTGTGGACAAAGATGCCTTGTCGGCATCAGACTGCGACTCATGCACTTCCTTAAGCTTTGCCTGAAACGACAAAAAGCACATGATTAGTAAAATAAGTAAACTAAAAAATTATAACGTAATTAACAATAATTAAACTGTTGGATTACTTACAATCGTGGCCGCGATGCTCGGGGACACCTCCTTGTCCTTCCCCTTCTTCGTCCGAAGAGCCACATAAGTATCGAGCCTATGTGGCTTACCCCCTGGCCCACTCCCTACCCCCTGAAATAAAATAGAGTAAAGTAACATTAGTAAAATTAGTAAAATTAATATCCAATAATATATTTCTGTAGTTATAGATAAATTAGATCTTACCTGCATCCTATGCTCCATCTCAGCGTAAGAGGTCCGGCCGGAGTAGTGCACGTCCGTCTTTTTAGCCCGATTTTCCCTCCCCGATTGGCGAGATGCCAATTGTCGATCCTCGATCTCATTGTCAATGAACTTTTGCCATTGTGCCAATGAGATCGGCTCCTTGGGCGGGACGGATCCGAGCCATTGTAAAATGGACTCTCGTGTTTTTCCAAAGTACCGTGACCGCATATTTTTCTTCCACGTCTTGTGTTGCTCCCTCAACTTCTCCAAGACGGAATCGCGTAGCTTTGGATCCAAGTTGAATTGTTCCTGTCCAACAAATACAATGTTAGTTGCGAATAAATATAAATATAAATATAAATTGAAATATTCATATAAATATTACCTGTAGTGCTGCCCAAACAGATAACTTGAGCTCATACGGCACCTCCTTCCAACTCATAAACCCCGGGCCGATGACCGTCTTTAGCAGCTCGAGGGATCTCGCTAAAAGCTCCGACTTGTTTTCGACGGTAATCCCAAATTTTCCATATTTGGGGAGCCTAGCGGCGGAGGAGCCCTCGTCGCCTCCGCTACCACCGAACCCAGACGACATCTTCATAAACAACATCATCATCTTCGCCTTAACATCTGAAGGAGACATTTTTGCTGTAAAGAAAATGTTATTAGTACAGATAAAATAAAAATGTTAATAGTACACATTTCGTTTTACCTAATTGAATTAATTGAATTAATAGTACAGATAAAACAATGTTCCATTTATATTATAACGTATGTGTAAGTTCCGTCAATACCATTTCGTTTCAATTTTGTAATATTATGTTTTTTCCAAATATTTAAAGAGTTATTAAATGGGTGCCCCACCCCCACCCCCACCCACCGCCACACACACACGCACACCTACGCACCTACGCACACACACACACACACACACACACACACACACACACACCACCCCCACCCCCACCCCTACCCACCCCACCCCTACATATATGTTAGTTGATGCCATTATATTTTTACCCTAATTAGATTCTAAGGTTATCTCAAATTATATTTTAAGTTCGTATCCATTTGTGATGTTCAAGTAGTTTGAAATGTTGGAATTATATACTATTACTTTGACCGTTAGTTTGTGCACCAACTAAATTGAACATCACACACACACACACACCCCACCCCCTGCCCCCCTCCCCCACCCCCTCCCCCACCACACACCACACACACACACACACACACACACACACACACCCCACCCCACCCCACCCCCTACAAGTCTAAGGATGTTCTTGATTAAACATGGGAAATCTCATATCGTTTGCAAAAAGTTCATAGATTCTTAATCCCTAGGGTTATGGATATTAAATTTCTTTCACAATCATTGTGTGAATAGGTATGAGATCATAATTTGGAGGAATTCACATCCAAGAAATAATTTGGATTGTGATACCCCTTGATAGACTTATATGTTTTGTTTACCCGACCGATGAACTATTTTATAATCCTATAGAATTAAGTTTTAGAATCAAGGAATTGATCAGATATTCATTAAAATCGGTTAGTAGAAAATTTATTTAACCAAGAGGGTATCGAAAACATAACGTGGGGAATCATAATATACCGTAATCAACTTTAATAATAAGAACACATTCTTTCGAGTGATTTATAAATAATTAAATTTGAGTGCAATCATGATTATTTAGTGGAATGAATCGTGATTATAAATGTATAAAAGCATTACATCTCTTGGAATTCCAACCCTTAACCTCCGGATCACTATAACTATGTTTTATCCTTTTCATCAAGGGCAAGGTAGAACGGATTTTGGGATATTCTTATTTGTAAGAGTACCTAGCATTTTGTAACCTCTGAAATCAATACAACAACAGTGGACGTAGGCTTTCTTACATAGCCGAAGCACTTAAAAAAATCACTTTCTCTTGTATTTACCATTACAATTTGAGCGTGAGTACTTTTCGATGGGTTATACTTTTATTGAATTAATTGATAGTCAATACTTAAAGAATGTACTTTGAAATTTCAAAATGAACTTTCTAAGGTATTAGAAATTTTAGGTGTCTAAATTTAGAGACGTTAAATGTTATTGTGAACTTAATCGTATTATTTTTTGAATTAAACATGAGGGTCATTTTATTTGAGTTATTAAATCAGGAACGACAAATTTAAATTATTGTACACTATTAGTAAAATGTGGATAATGAATCGAACGTCAGTTTTTTACTCGCACACTTGATTATGTCTTTCGTATTTGCATTTTTATTTGTTTTAGCTTAGGAATATTTCATCTCTTCTTTAAACTCATTTCATTTAGTTGGACAATCACAACTATTTTGAATGAAAAATTAATAAATTTTCATGGGTTAGACTCGTATTTACACTCAATATTCTATAATAGTCCGTGGATGTGCAATATTTTATAAATTGACAAACAATAACAAAAGTGGACTCTACAGTCTTTGATTATTGTAAAAAAATTGTTGACACCACCACACACACACACACACACCACACACACACACACACACACACACACACACCAAAAGTGGACTCAACCACACCCTCCCCCACCACACACCACCACACACACACACACACACCCCACCCCACCCCACCCCACCCCCTTCCCCCTCCACCACCCCCTCCCCCCCCTCCACCACCCTCTCCCCCAAAACACACCACCACACACACACACACCCCACCCCACCCCCTGCCCCCCTCCACCACCCCCTCCCCCACCACACACCACACACACACACACACCCCACCCCACCCCCTGCCCCCCTCCACCACCCCCTCCCCCCCCTCCACCACCCTCTCCCCCAAAACACACCACCACACACACACACACACACACACCGTACCCCACCCCTGCCCCCCTCCACCACCCCCTCCCCCACCCTGCCCCACCTCGCCCCACCCCGCCCCATCCCCCACACACGCACACACATACACACATATATATATACACATACACACAAATATATATATAAATGGAAGAGAGAGAGAGAGAGAGAAATTGGACCTAAAAGTAGAGAGAGCGAGAGAGAGAGAGAGCAGCGTCGAGAGAGAGAGAGAGAGGGAGGGAGGGAACGGTGGGAGGGAAAAAAGATGGGGGAAAGGGTTTTTGCTGGAAAAGTTGTCACGGTCGTGTCAAGGTCATTGATCGTGACAAGACCGTGACAATTAAATTTATCACGGACTTGTCACGGTCAACGACCGTGACAATTAGTTGTCACGGTCGTGTCAAGGTCAATGACCGTGACATAAAACGCGTGTTTTTTTGTCACGGTCAATGACCTTGACAAGGCTGGCCGGCTAAAAGGTGACAATTTTCCCATTTTGGTGTAGTGTTCCTCGAGTGTCGTTCGTCCCAAACACTCCTAAACTTTATATCCCGAATTCTATTCCCACTAATCCAAGGGTTCACATGTCACTCAAATAATCATCTAGAGGTCCTCACACTCTATTTAGGATCCCCTAGTTTTTATCTCCACAAAACACTTCTCTTTCAATCCTTAAATCCGAAGAAAAAATTCAAAACAGTCAGGTTCGAAAATATTCGTAGGAGACCGAATCGATTTTCCTTGACCGAATCGATTTGCTCCAGTGCGAATCAATTCGAAATGGTGCCGAAACCTACTTTTGAGTTCTTCTTCTTCTTCTTCTTCTACTTCTTCTTCTTCTTCTTCTTCTTCTTCTTCTTCTTCTTCTACACAACTAACACACATCCAACCCCATTTCTATGGATTGCAACATCACCCGATGACAATATAATCATCGACACACTAGATTATACCCAAAACAATAATTAATTCACGGGATTCATCAAATTATATAGGAACTAAACCCTAATTCTTAATTATTCCACACTTTTCACTTCTTCCAATTTGTCATCAAGATTTCATATGGAGTTATTATCACATCAATTTCGTGGAAATCCTTTCCGAAACCCAAAATTCATAATTTTCTCACCAATTACGGTAGAACTATAAACACAATTTAAATCATTAAAGAAAGTTAAACACTTGCCTCGTTAGATAAATCCGACGACCACGTGCCGAAAATCCACCGGAGCTTGGCTCGAGTCTCCTCTTTCTCCCCCTTTTCTTCTTCCTCTGTTATCTTCTTTCTTCTCTCTTTATTCCATGCCCTTATAAGGGAGAAAGAAGGGTTCTCCCCTTATTAAACCCAAAATTGACTCATATACATAATTACAAGTCCCTACAAGTCCAAAAAGTCCTCGGAACCCAAACACTACTCCTGGGTATTCTATTCTAACTATCTCGACCCTTTTGAGACCAACTGTGCACTCGAAATTCCCATCCGAGTCACTTATAAAAAAATTGCCTTTTTAAATCCAATACAACTTCACACGTATTTTTCCAACTAAAATATTATTTCTTGTCGCTTTGCCCAACCGTGACCTGATGTAAAAATGATTGAACTTCATTTACTTATTCCCATAAGTAAATATAACACACATAAATTTTAATCCAAAACTCACCAATTAATATTTAATCCACACCTCAAATTCTCTTTCACTTGAAATTCTCAATTTATTAAATTACACTACTTATGTAATTTAAATATCCATAAAGTACGCGGTATTACATACTTCCCCCCTAGCGAAGGAATTTCTTCCTTAAAGTTCGGATACAACCGGTATTAAAATTGAGGATATTTACCACATTATATCCACTAGTACTTGTAATCAATCTCAAAGTAAGGGTTAATCAATATAGCCCCAGCTTCACATCAAGCATGTTAAACTCTCTTGATATTGATATACTTCATCAGTTATAAGGTCGTACCTCAATAACGGCACATCACATTGTGCTCCTGTAATGGTATTCGAATAAGACTAGCCCATACATCACTGAACCTATTATCTCAATATTATTAGGAGGTCGCACATCACTACTTTCCAGCTTCCCATTTCCATTCTAACACAAAACTCTCATCATGAGAGAAATTTATAAAAACATCTGACCACTCCTGTCAGTCCTTCAAATTTCGGCTCATGGCAATATAACTCTTACGACAATCAAAAGCCACCCAAAATAGTTTGTGGTTACTACACTTTAATCAACGGACTTTAACTCTCGTTCAATCCAAAATTCAAATAATCTGCTCACCTCTAAACAACCAGGGGGAGAAGGGTCAGGGTTTTCCACACAAAACCTCAATAGGCGCCTTGTCCACAACAACCAGGTACGAGTGTTACACACAACTCTACCATCAAAAATTTATTTTCTCGATTACCGTACTGTGCTTGACTTCACTTACAAGTTATGACAATTGCATAAGTCCAATAACTACAGTGACTCCAAAATCTCATTTATACCACTTTACTAGTTGTCAATCACCTCCCGTATACTTATCGGGTCATAAATGACATGACTTTCCCCAAACAAAAAATCATCCCCGCTGCTTCCTGAAATTCCCCCATCGGAGGTAAGGTTCAAGGATCTCATCCTGATTCACAACGATATTGGGCGGAACCTCGAACTAGTGCAATCTTTCTTTTCAAAGAAGGGTTTAGGCACACTATCTAATAGTGTAACTCACCCCACAAGTATACAAATTACTTTATCTCGGTCGATCCATCCCACACATTTGAAGGAAGTCGACCTTATCTTGATGTTGGCAACACTTTAATGAAATTTACGGTTAACTGCCCCTCCCATCACTAGAATCGTCGGCTTAACAAAATTTTCTGGTTGATCATATTGAACCAACTTATTTCTATTTATGAGTGGTGAATGCGTAGACTACTCACTATGTCCCGCTCAACCCCGACTTCCACTTAAAACATCTCACATTAAGTGGTACTTTATACTCCCCTTCTTCCCCGGGGTATACCAAAACTTTTGGCCCGTGCAATTTTTGCCACAATGCGCACTTCTGGGATCTTTATACCTTATTGACACAACATTCTATTTATGCACAATTCACTCTCAACATTCAACTGAGTAAAACTCCGCCCCCAAATTTCCCACAATAGTTAGATTTTTCCTCTTCTCAACAGATCTTCTTATAGATGGCTTCTCACGGTCTTTCAACCCATCTCAGATGTGCTACTCTTATTTCACACATAGACTTGGATTATCTTCTTTCTCACGCTACGCTTAACCCATTCTATCATTTGAGTTTTGTTTCATCTTCCCCACATGCATATATATTTCACACCTCTATTCCCACGTCCTCCTATCTCGGACGACTTGAAATTAACTGACCAGGGTGCTTGCACACCCTGTATCCACATATTGGTATAAACATCACATACCTCTCACCCAGAACACATTACCCTTCCATTCTCAACATGGCTATGATACTTGGGTATTCTCAATCACCCCATAAATCAAGATTTTAATTCTCGTTAACTTCATTCCACCCTTCAACTCGTGGTGAAAAGAAAAATTTTCAGTGCTCTCTCATGGCATTACCGGCTCCACTGGCCTTGTTGTAATATAACTTTGAGCTTACCTTTATAAATACATACGTGTAAAATGATCGAGGTACTAGACTAGTGGAGTAATGACCAGACAGCTCCCCACTTTCGACGTAACGCTAAGTTTTGTGCGTGGGATGTCTCGCAAAGCAAAACCTAAATAAGGAACCCTCTCGATACACTACTACCTAACATTTTCGATCATCGAAATAAGTTAGGTCCTAAGTCCATAGCATGTACCCATAAATTTCCGTCTCTCTCTACTCACGAAATTAACCAATATCCATGTGTATCTCATCCCGCAATCTCATTTAAGCAAGGAACTCCCCCCCCCCCCCCCCAAATGCACTAGCACTCAGCATTGGTGGTAATCACATTCCATAAACCTCAAATAAACAATCGAGACTCAAATTCCTATCCCCAGACATATAAACATGAATCTCAACTCTCACGTCTCTAAAGGAGTGATATAATAATGCGCTCTTCCTATCACCAGGTCCTGAGCATTAGACATAGTAACGAGCTAAATCTCTCTGCTCAACAGTGAATCCAACATACCTCGAATCATATCGGTAAAGTCCCTACACACCGGGATAAAATATCTCGAGACAAGCATATTCTTCAAAGTCTCTATACTAATATAATGTAAATGCGAGCTCCACCCTCTCGCAGCATCCCCGATAGCCTTGCGATATCCGCCCACTATCGGTCTAATCATTACTGCAAAACCATATCCAGGATATTATCATACTCGTATAATACATCACTACAATGAGTAATCTCACTAAAAATTTATACCACTATCAATACACCCGCTTGCATGCGGATGACACCAATATAACCCCGTTATACCAGGGAAAACATGCACATAATAATAATGTTATCGATATATGCACTAAACTCATCTCTCACGTGAATCTAGCGCTAATCAAAATATAATGACTAGCTTGTTCCACATAAAACATGCCTCATGCTCCGAGGATAAAAATCATATTTTCACCTTGCCACTCACCCGATTACTCAAATGGTTCTCGAACATAACACGCTTGTCTGAAACAAAACAAAAACTACTTTAATCATTGCCCTTACTAGGCACCATACTCTTGTCTCTTTTTCTCGTTTCGGGAAAAATTAACGCATGTGTTTCCACTCTCCACAAAATATCTCTATATATAATCCACTTATCTCCGTTCATACTGACCATATTTGAGTTGTCCTCCTCTGAGACTCTGGTAGTATCAATTCTGATGGCTACCCTCGTTGTTCCCTTGGCTCCGCTGGTCCTAAGGAACACACTTTTGGCCTCAACAACCCTAACTTAATTCACCATCACTTGGTAAGAATTCAGCTATTCGAATAATTTAGATGGGTCCCCTAATGGGTCTCCCCCTTGCAGTGTCTCACTAACACCGTTTCATCTAGTCTTACTTCTCTGACTAACTCTTTCGATTTTTTTAAATCCCTTCACACAGAAGAATTAACATCTCAATTGTCAAAACGCGACATTAACACTATCTGCATAGACAATCTAAGAAGAATTTCTCTTAAGTGATGGAAACTTTTCTCGCAAGTCTATTACTCACTTAAGAATTTTCTTCTCCATTGTGCCTACCTCATCTCGTACAAAATTTCCTAGATAATAAATTCATTTTCACAAATGGACATCTATCTGGCCCTACTATGATGAGTTCAGAACACCATTCACATCTCCTCCTGAACATCTGATGAAGGAACTTGCGATCAAATCGTACCTAAGATCCTTCCATTGGAAAAATGATTCACTTTTTAATTATGGTGATTGGCTCCCACCAATACAACATTGCTCCCACGAGCTAAGAAATTTTTTACCCCAAAGCACTCTGCCATATGCCGAAGCCTCTGGATATTCTGCTTCCATTGGCTAACACGCACAATCTCCGCCTTTTCTAAAATTCCCACGAATGGTCCTCTTCAAAGACCCACCTGACTCTCTCCCATTCCAACCACATTGGGTGAGTCTAATTTGGCACCACTTTCTGCTATAGCGGTACTGGAAAAACATATGATGCACCCTAGGAGTCCTTAGATCTCTTAACTTATCGAGCCACAATAGGGGTGACCTCATCTATGGTCTTTATCCCCAAAATATTCTACAACTTCCACGGAGCCTTGCCTCCTGCTGTCCTCACAATGGCCCTCACCTGATCATCCATTTATTGTTCGATATACGACCACACCCGAACGCAAATAAGATTCACTAATATATATGCATTATAGCAGGAGAACAAAATCTCACCATAGGAATCAACAATCCTAAACATAGGGATCTATATCAAGTAGGAAGCAAGGTTGAAAGCCTAGTATGTTCGCATAGATTCCTAAGGACACACTACACCAAAAATGCCATTCTGGCACGCTTACGGAAGGAGATTATGGCACTGTTTAAAACCGTGCCAGATTTTGGCACGGTTTTATCATAATCTGGCACGGTTTGAAAAAGTGTCAAAATTTGTCACGGTTTTAAACAGTGCCAAATATGGGTACGCTTTGTTAAAAAAATACCCCCCAAAATTTGGAGTGGGGACCAAAATTTCAAGACAATCTAAACCTAACTCTCTCTCTCTCTCCCTCCCCACGCAGCCGACTCCCATCATCTCCCCACGCAACTGGCTCCCATCATCTCCTCATCATCATTTCTCCCTCGCCACGCTACCGGCTTCCATCGTTGTTCCGCGTCGCTGCTCCTGCTCCTACGCTTCTGGCTTCATTTTCGGCAGGTATTACATCTCTCTCTCTCTATCTCTCTCTCTCTCTATATATATATATATATATATATATATATATATATATATCAGTTGGATTTCAGGTAACGATTTCTAGTACCTGATTCGATTTCAGGGGTTCCGATTTAGGGGTGCGATTTCAGGTACCGATTTTTGGTACCTGATTCGATTTCAGGGGTTTCGATTTCGGGTACCTGATATATATATATATCAGTTTCAATTTCAGGGGTAATTTCACGGGTACATATTCAATTTCAGGGGTACCATTTCAATTTCATGGTATCAGTTTCGATTTCAGGGGGTACCCCCTGAAATCGAAACATTTATATATAGGTACACCCTGAAATCGAAACTGATACCTATATATATATATATATATATATATATATATACATACCGGTTGGGATGTGGTATATTGGGATTACAATACCCCATTGAACTAAAAATTGGAGGTTATTATTTTTCCAATCGTGTCATAATTTTAGATGTTAGTTTAGTTTTTATTGGTGCTGATTATGCGTTATATTGGTAATACACTCGCTTGTTAACTTGAATTAATCAACATGTAAATGCAAATCGCAACCATAGTGTGACCATGAAATGGCAAATCATTGATTTATAACCATGAAAATTGATCTTGATTATGGGTTTTGGGTTTCTTTTGATATGGTATTTGGATGGTGAAGAACATCTTTGGTTTTTTAATTTCTTGGGTCAAAAATTATTGTTTGATGAGGTCGTCGGTTATGGTAGGAAATTGCCGCCAGGAGCTGTATCTTTAGTTCACCTCCATCAGTTAGGAAAGACAGAAGTGAAGATCGTACTCGACCTCATAAAAGTGCCTGAATATCCAGTTTGTGGTGGAAAACTAGGATCTTGTGAGACGTTGGGAGATGTGAGTAACAACGGATTTTTCTATTGGCACGATGACTTTCTCCCGCCCATTGATGACAACAGCGAATGATAAAGGTAATATTTATTTGAGTTTTCATGCTCTCTCATTCTTAATACATATATTAGATTCCTCTTTATTTGATGCTTAAAATATATTTTAGTTCCCTATTGTTAATTTGAAACAAATTGGATTAAACTTAAAACAGATCGCGTAGGAGGCACTAACACCTCGCATGGGACCAATGTAACTTGTAGGAATTGACCGCGCAGTCCCGGGTCTCCTAGTTTGAAAGTATGACGATAATTTACCAAAATCGCACTTAAACTTGAAAACAGGCCGTTAAAGGGTGAAAACCCGAACCAGCCCCCAAACGACCCCGTAGGAGGCACGAACACCTCGCATGGGACCAATGTAACTTGTAGGAACTGACCGCGTAGTCCCGGGTCTCCCGTTCTGAGAGTATGACGATAATTTGCCAAAATCACACATAGACTTAAAAACAGGCCTTTAAAGGGTGAAAACTCGAACCATCCCCCAAACGACCCCGTAGGAGGCACGAACACCTTGCACGGGACTAATGTAACTTGTAGGAACTGATCGCGTAGTCCCGAGTCTCCCGGTTTGAGACTACGATGATAATTTGACAAAATCACACTTAGACTTGAAAATAGGCCGTTAAAGGGTAAAAACTCGAACCAGCCCCCAAACGACCCCGTAGGAGGCACGAACACCTCGCACGGGACCAATGTAACTTGTAAGAACTGATCGCGTAGTCCCGAGTCTCCCGGTTTGAGAGTACAACGATAATTTGCGAAAATCACACTTAGACTTGAAAATAGCCCATTAAAGGGTGAAAACCTGAACCAGCCTCCAAATAACCCCGTAGGAGGCACGAACACCTCGCACGGGACCAATGCACTTGTAGGAACTGGTCGCGTAGTCCCGAGTCTCCCGGTTAGTGAGTATGATGATAATTTTCCAAAATCACACTTAGACTTGAAAACAGGCCGTTAAAGTGTTAAAACCCGAACTAGCCCCCAAACGACCCCGTAGGAGGCACAAACACCTCGCACAGGACCAATGTAACTTGAAGGAACTGACCGCGTAGTCCCGGGTCTCCCAGTTTGAGAGTATGACGAGAATTGGCCAAAATCACACTTAGTCTTGAAAACAGGCCGTTAAAGGGTGAAAACCCGAACTAGCCCAAAAACGACCCCGCAGGAGGCACGAACACCTCGCACGGGACCAATGTAACTTGTAGGAACTGACCGCGTAGTCCCGAGTCTCTCGGTTTAAGAGTATGACGACTTAGACTTGAAAATAGGCCGTTAAAGGGTGAAAACCCGAACCAGCCCCCGAACGAACCCGTAGGAGGCACGAACACCTCGCACGGGACAAATGTAACTTCTAGGAACTGATCGCATAGTCCCGGGTCACCCGGTTTGGGAGTACGACGATAATTTGCAAAAATCACACTTAGACTTTAAAACTGGACGTTAAAGGGTGAAAACCCGAACCAACCCCCAAACGACCCCGTAGGAGGTACGAACACCTCGCACGGGACCAGTATAACTTGTAGGAACTGACCGCCTAGTCCCGGATCTCCCGGTTTGAGAGTACGACAAAAATTTGCCAAAATCACACTTAGACTTGAAAATAGGTTGTTAAAGGATGAAAACCCGAACCAACCCCCAAACGATCCCGTAGGAGGCACGAACACCTCGCACGGGACCAGTGCAACTTGTAAGAACTGACAGCGTAGTCCTGGGTCTCCCGATTTGAGAGTACGACTATAATTTGCCAAAATCACAGTTAGACTTGAAAATAGTCCATTAAAGGTTGAACACCCGAACCAGCCCCCAAACGACCCCGTAGGAGGCACGAACACCTCGCACGAGACCAATGTAACTTGTAGGAACTAACCGCATTGTCCCGGGACTCCCGGTTTGAGAGTATGACGATAATTGGCAAAAATCACACTTAAACTTGAAAACAGGACGTTAAAGGGTGAAAACCCAAACCAGCCCCCAAACGACCCCGTAGGAGTCACGAACACCTCGCATGGGACCAATGTAACTTGTAGGAACTGATCGCGTAGTCTTGGGTCTCCCGATTTGGGAGTATGACGATAATTTTTCCAAAATCACACTTAAACTTGAAAACAGGCCGTTAAAGTGTTAAAACCCGAACCAGCCCCCAAACGACCCCGTAGGAGGCACGAACACCTCGCACGGGACCAATGTAACTTGTAGGAACTGATCGCGTAGTCCCGGGTCTCCAGATTTGGGAGTATGACGATAATTTTCCAAAATCACACTTAGACTTGAAAACAGGCCGTTGAAGTGTTAAAACCCGAACCAGCCCCCAAACGACCCCGTAGGAGGCACGAACACCTCGCACGGGACCCATGTAAATTGAAGGAACTGACCGCGTACTGCCGGGTCTCCCGGTTTGAGAGTATGATGATAATTTGCGAAAATCACACTTAGACTTGAAAACATGCCGTTAAAGGGTGAAAACCCAAACCAACCCCCAAACGACCCCGTAGGAGGCACGAACCCCTCGCACGGGACGAATGTAAATTGTAGGAACTGACCGCGTAGTCCCGCGTCTCCCGGTTTGAGAGTATGATGACTTAGACTTGAAAAAAGACCGTTAAAATGTGAAAACGAGAACCAGCCCCCAAACGACCCCATAGGAGGCACGAACACCTCGCACGGGACGCATTTAACTTGAAGGAACTGACCGCGTAGTCCAGGTCTCCCGGTTTGAGAGTATGACGATATTTTGCCAAAATCACACTTAGACTTGAAAATAGTCCGTTAAAGGGTGAAAACCCAAACCAGCCCCCAAACGACCCCATAGGAGGCACGAACCCCTCGCACGGGACGAATGTAAATTATAGGAACTGACCGCCTAGTCCCGCATCTCCCGGTTTGAGAGTATGATGACTTAGACTTATAAATAGGCCGTTAAAGGTTGAACACCCGAACCAGCCCCCAAACGACCCCGTAGGAGGCACGAACACCTCGCACGGGATTAGTGTAACTTTTAGGAACTGACCGTATAGTCTCGAGTCTCCCGGTTTTATAGTACGACGATAATTTGCCAAAATCACACTTAGACTTGAAAACAGACCGTTAAAGGTTGAAAACCCGAACCAGCCCTTGAACGACCCCGTAGGAGGCACGAACACCTCATACGGGACAAATGTAACTTGTAGGAACCGATCGCGTAGTCTCGGGTCTCTCGGTTTGAGAGTACGATGATAATTTGTCAAAATCACACTTAGACTTGAAAACAGGCCGTTAAAGGGTGAAAACCCGAACCAGCCCCCAAACGAGCCCGTAGGAGGCACGAACACCTCGCCCGGGACCAATGTAACTTGTAGGAACTGATTGTGCAGTCTCGGGTCTCCTAGTTTGAGAGTACGATAATAATTTGCCAAAATCACACTTAGACTTGAAACCAGGACGTTAAAGGTTGAACACCCGAACCAGCCCCCAAACGATCCAGTAGGAGGCACGAACACCTCGCACGGGATCAGTGTAACTTTTAGGAACTGACCGTATAGTCTTGAGTCTCCCGGTTTTACAGTACGATGATAATTTGCCAAAATCACACTTAAACTTGAAAACAGACCGTTAAAGGTTGAAAACCCGAACCAGCCCCCAAACGACCCCGTAGGAGGCACGAACACCTCGCACGGGACCAATGTAACTTGTAAAAACTGACCGCGTAGTCCTGAGTCTCTCGGTTTGAGAGTACGACGATAATTTCCCAAAATCACACTTAGACTTGAAAACAGGCTGTTAAAGGGTGAAAACCCGAACCAGCCCCCAAACGACCCCGTAGGAGGAACGAACACCTCGTACGGGACAAATGTAACTTGTAGGAACTGACCTCGTAGTCCCGGGTCTCTCGGTTTGAGAGTACGATGATAATTTGCCAAAATCACACTTAGACTTGAAAACAGGCCGTTAAAGGGTGTAAACCCGAACTAGCCCCCAAACGACCCCGTGGGAGGCACGGACACCTCTCACGGGACCAATGTAACTTGTAGGAACTGACCGCGCAGTCCCGAGTCTCCCAGTTTGAGAGTATGACGATAATTTGCCAAAATCACACTTAGACTTGAAAACAGGCCGTAAAAGGGTGAAAACCCGAACTAGCCCCCAAACGACCCCGTAGGAGGTACGAACACCTCGGACGGGACCAATGTAACTTCTAGGAACTGACCGTGTAGTCTTGGGTCTCCCGGTTTGAGAGTATGACGATAATTTGCCAAAATCACACTTTGACTTGAAAACAAGCCGTTAAAGGGTGAAAACCCGAACCAGCCCCCAAACGACCCCGTAGGAGGCACGAACACCTCGCACTGGACCAATGTAACTTGTAGGAACTGATCGCGTTATCCCGGGGCTACCGGTTTGAGAGTACGACGATAAGTTGACAAAATCACACTTAGACTTGAAAACAGGTCGTTAAAGGGTGAAAACCAGAACCAGCCTCGAAAAGACCCCTTAGGAGGCACAAACACCTCGTACGGCACCAATGTAACTTGTAGGAACTGACCGCGTAGTCCCGGGTCTCCCGGTTTGGGAGTATGACGATAATTTACCAAAATCACACTTAGACTTGAAAACAGGCCGTTAAAGTGTTAAAACCCAAACCATCCCCCAAACGACCCCGTAGGAGGCACGAACACCTCGCACGGGACCAAAGTAACTTGAAGGAAGTGACCGCGTAGTCTCGGGTTTCTCGGTTTGATAGTATGATGATAATTTGCCAAAATCACACTTAGACTTAAAAACAGGCCGTTAAAGGGTGAAAACCCGAACCAGCCCCCAAACGACCCCATAGGAAGCTCGAACACCTCACATGGGACCAATGTAACTTGTAGGAACTGACTGCGTAGTCCCGAGTCTCCCGGTTTGAGAGTATGATGACTTAGACTTGAAAATAGTTCGTTAAAGGGTGAAAACCCGGACCAGCCCCCAAATGACCCCGTAGGAGGCACGAACACCTCGCACGAAACAAATGTAACTTGTAGGAATTGATCGCGTAGTCCCGGGTCTCCCGGTTTGGGAGTACGACGATAATTTTCCAAAATCACACTAAGACTTGAAAACAGGCCGTTAAAGGGAGAAAACCCGAACCATCCCCCAAACGACCCTCTAGGAGGTACGAACACCTCGCACGGGACCATTGTAACTTGTAGGAACTGACCGCCTAGTCCCGGGTCTCCCGGTTTGAGAGTACGATGATAATTTACCAAAATCACACTTAGACTAGAAAATAGGCCGTTAAAGGGTGAAAACCCGAAGCAGCCCCCAAACGACCCCGTAGGAGGCACGAACACCTCGCACGGGACCAGTGTAACTTGTAGGAACTGATCGCGTAGTCCCGGGTCTCCCCATTTGAGGGTACGACTATAATTTTCCAAAATCACACTTAGACTTGAAAACAAGCCGTTAAAGGTTGAACACCCGAACCAGCCCCCAAACGACCCTCTTGGAGGCACGAACACCTCGCACGGGATCAGTGTAACTTCTAGGAACTGACTCTATAGTCTCGAGTCTCCCGGTTTTAGAGTACGACGATAATTTGCCAAAATCACACTTAAACTTGAAAACAGACCGTTAAAGGTTGGAAACCCGAACCAGCCCCTGAACGACCCCGTAGGAGGCACGAAACACCTCGTACGGGACAAATGTAACTTGTAGGAACTGACCGCGTAGTCCCGGGTCTCTCGGTTTGAGAGTGCGATGATAATTTGCCAAAATCACACTTAAACTTGAAAACAGGCTGTTAAAGGGCGAAAACCCGAACCAGCCCCCAAACGACCCCGTAGGAGGCACGAACACCTCGCACGGGACCAATGAAACTTGTAGGAACTGATCGTGCAGTCTCGGGTATCCTGATTTGAGAGTATGACATTAATTTGCCAAAATCACACTTAGACTTGAAAACAGGTCGTTAAAGGGTGAAAACCCGAACCAGCCCTCAAACGACCGTAGGAGGCACGAACACCTCGCACGGGACCAATGTAACTTGTAGGAACTGACCTCGCAGTCCCGGGTCTACCAGTTTGAGAGTATGATTATAATTTGACAAAATCACACTTAGACTTGAAAACAGGCCGTTAAAGGGTGAAAACCCGAACCAACCCCCAAACGACCCCGTAGGAGGCACGAACACCTCGCACGGGACCAGTGTAACTTGTAGGAACTGATCACATAGTCCCGGGTCTCCCCGTTTGAGGGTACGACTATAATTTTCAAAAATCACACTTAGACTTGGAAACAGGCCGTTAAAGGTTGAACATCCGAACCAGCTCCCAAACGACCCCGTAGGAGGCACGAACACCTCGCACGGGATCAGTGTAACTTCTAGGAACTGACCGTATAGTCTCGAGTCTCCCGGGTTTAGAGTACGACGATAATTTGCCAAAATCACACTTAGACTTGAAAACAGACCGTTAAAGGTTGAAAACCCGAACCAGCCCCCAAACGACCCCGTAGGAGGCACGAACCCCTCGCACGGGACGAATGTAAATTGTAGGAACTGACCGCGTAGGCCCGCGTCTCCCGGTTTGAGAGTACGATGATAATTTGTCAAAATCACACTTAGACTTGAAAACAGGCCGTTAAAGGGTGAAAACCCGAACCAGCCCCCAAACGACCCCGTAGGAGGCACGAACACCTCGCACGGGACCAATGTAACTTATAGGAACTGATCGTGCAGTCTCGGGTCTCCTGGTTTGAGAGTATGATGATAATTTGCCAAAATCACACTTAAACTAGAAAATAGGTCGTTAAAGGGTGAAAACCCGAACCAACCCCCAAACGACCGTAGGAGGCACGAACACCTCGCACAGGACCAATGTAACTTGTAAGAACTGACCGCGCAATCTCGGGTCTCCCAGTTTGAGAGTATGATGATAATTTGACAAAATCACACTTAGACTTGAAAACAGGACGTTAAAGGGTGAAAACCCGAACCAGCCCCCAAACGACCCCGTAGGAGGCACGGACACCTCGCACGGGACCAATATAACTTGTAGGAACTGGCCGCGTAGTCTTGGGTCTCCCGGTTTGAGAGAATGATGATAATTTGCCAAAATAACACTTTGACTTGAAAACAGGCCGTTAAGGGGTGAAAACCCGTACCAGTCCCCAAACGACCCCGTAGGAGGCACGAACACCTCGCACGAGACCAATGTAACTTGTAGGAACTGACCGCATAGTCCCGGGTCTCCCGATTTATGAGTATGACGATAATTTGCCAAAATCACACTTAGACTTGAAAACAGGCCGTTAAAGGGTGAAAACCCGAACTAGCCCCCAAACGACCCCGTAGGAGGCATGAACACCTCGCACGGGACCCATGTAACTTGTAGGAACTGACCGCATAGTCCCGGGACTCCCGGTTTGAGAGTACAATGATAATTTGCCAAAATCTCACTTAGACTTGGAGACCGACCGTTAAAGGTTGAACACCCGAACTAGCCCCCAAACGAACCCGTAAGAGGCTCGAACACCTCGCACGGGACCAATGTAACTTTTAGGAACTGACCGCGTAGTCCCGGGTCTCCCGGTTTGAGAGTATGATGATAATTTTCCAAAATCACACTTAAACTTGAAAAGAGGCCGTTAAAGGGTTAAAACCCGAACCAGCTCCCAAACGACCCCGTAGGAGGCACGAACACCTCGCACGGGACCAATGTAACTTGTAGGAACTGATCGCGTAGTCCCAGGTCTCCCGATTTGAGAGTATGATGATAATTTGCCAAAATCACACTTAAACTTGAAAACAGGCCGTTAAAGGGTGAAAACCCGAACCAACCCCCAAACGACCCCGTAGGAGGTACAAATACCTCGCACGGGACCAGTGTAACTTGTAGGAACTCACCACGTAGTCGTATATGCAATTTTTCTGTTTGAATATGATTTTTTTAAAAATGACTTTGCTACTAATATTGTAGCTTTTTTATATCTTATTTTTTTTAGGATGACTTTCAATCATTAACTTTTATCCACTTCGAATGCACGAAGAAGTCAATGCTTTACAACAGGGGGATTGTTTATTTAGTGTCGTTAATATTCAGGATTCTATTTTTTGTGTTATGGCCGAGCAGGCATCAGTAGTTTTATGGTTTATTTTTATGGTCGTACTGGCTGTAGTAGTTTTCTTGTTGACTTGTATGACCGTGCGGGCTTTATATGGGCAGATTTTATGTTAGCAGGTTTTGGAATG
The DNA here is from genome assembly GCA_949130495.1 of Sambucus nigra. Taxonomy (NCBI): domain Eukaryota; kingdom Viridiplantae; phylum Streptophyta; class Magnoliopsida; order Dipsacales; family Adoxaceae; genus Sambucus; species Sambucus nigra. Next base: position 616,418,049 of record OX422208.1, read on the forward strand.
CTAAAAAAATGAAGGAAACTCTGCCCAATTTTTTTTTTGATATGGAAACTATTAACTCTTGTAATTTTTGAAGTTATTGTCGACTTTTATGGTCATGTGCGGCTTTATATTGGTATTAACTCTTGTAATTTTTTGAAGTTTGTATGCACATTAGTTTATCAACAACCTGCGATATTCATAATTTGTGAATTTGTTGATTTTTTTTTTTGCAAATAATAAATATTTTTCCTACCGAATTTGGAATTTGTAGATTTTCCAGATTTGTTTCCTAATTTTTTTTAATCAACTGGAAAATCTGGCACGGTTTTAAACCGTGCCAAAATCGTGCCAATTTATAAAAATGAGAACGCTTATAAAACTATCTGGCACGCTTTATAACTGTGCCAAAAGCGTGCCAGAAAATAGACAATTTGACACGATTTCGGTGTGTGCCAAAAGCGTGCTAGATTTAACATATAGCACGGTTTAAAAGCGTGCCAGATTAAAAAACTGGCACATTTTAAAAGCGTGCCAGTTTGGGAAATCTGGCACGGTTTTAAACCGCGCCAGAAAATCTGGCACCCCTGATTCTGGCACGGTTTCAAACCATGCCAGATTTTGTTTGGCACTATTTTAAACCGTGCCAGTTTCCTGTTTTTGGTGTAGTGACACTAGAACCCGATGCTTTGATACCGCCTGTGACACCCTGTCTAATAAAATACCGGGTGATCAGTCTGATATCAAATTTAAACAGGAATATCAAATGATTTCATTCTCAGCATCACTGTCGAAAACCATTTAATTACTAATAACCTATTAGGCCTGGCGTTAAATTTTAAGATTTATAATATTTTTACTTATACGCACAATAAAATCCATCCACACAATTAATATACACAATAATCAAATTAAAGAAAACATTAACCGATAACTCTCAGTAAAAATAATTATACAACCATATCGAATAAAATGTTGAAAATAAAATAAATGACAACAGTTAGGCAATAGGCCCGAATAGTTCAACAATACCTCCTATCTATATCACAGGGAGAGAAGTGGCTAAAACAATCCCTTCTAACATCCACTACTGCTGGAGTATCGTCTAACTCGAAATAATAATGACATCCAGGTGTCCCTGTGTCTGGACACCTAAAATGTTTTTAAAATATTTGAAAACAGGCCAGAGCCCAAAACTTTTTAAAACTATTTAGCAAGTGTTTAAAATACTTTAATATTTAAAATATGATATTCTCCATATTTAAAGTTTTGTCGTACTCACATGAGATATCCCTCACCTCTCATCTACAGTGCACACCTAACACATATATTTCAAATACTCTAGTTATGCTACCCAGCCTAACTAGCTGTAATAACCTGCATAATTTTGGGCTATTTTAATTAATTTTTGGAAAATGAAGGAAAATAAAGTTTTTGATAAAATTATTTTTATTGCTCAAATATGTTGGTTATTATTTTTAAAGGCGAGAATTTCAAACGGTTTCAAAAACGGAGTTAAAACGGATTTTAAAATGATTTTAAAATGTTTTTAACTCTTGGAGTTGTTTTGACTTCCAACTCTTCATTTCTTTGTCTTATTTAAAGGAGTCTTTTGGATTCCAACTCTTAATTTCTTTGCATTATAAAAGGAAGTCATGGGTAACCCTTTTAACATACTTTTGGTACAAATTTTGGCAGCAAATATATTTTATATTCCTCTTCTTTTTATATACACATTGTCCCTTGAGATTTTTGAGTTCCAACCTTAGATTAGAGGTGTTCTTGGGGCTATTTTTGTTGGAGGTTCTTGGAGGAGATTTTATAGATCTTTTGAGTTGATCTTGAGGATGTGATCATTGGTTTCTCATCATGGTTTGAGGTATGGGGTTTTACACAATATGCTCCTTAAATCTCGCGAGTGTCATTCTCTTTGAATTCTTGTTTAATTGAACTCATATTTGAATTGATAAATTCATTGAAATCTGGAAAATAATTGTTGAAATTATTTTGATTCTTGTGGTATCATTATATTGTTGATGAGCACGTTGTCATGAGATTTTAATATGGCACGGAAGCTGGGCACCCACCAAAATTCCTATTTCCCGGGCTATGGCTTGATAAAGCATATACGGATGTGGTGAGGCCTGGTGACCCGATTTAAGTGTTGTTGAAAAATTATAATGATGAAATGCTATTGAGATTTGCATTTTGATTTGAATATTCGTACTTGTGTTGCTACGTTTTATTCACCGTTAATATATTTGTTGAGCATCTTTCGTGTCGTATTGTGTACTTCCCCATATTTTCTTTTAGTGGCAGGATAGCGCGGATTTTGGGGCGCTATGGAGATTGATTTTAGCTAGGATTGTTTGGGAAAGATTTGTATTATTTTGATGTATAGAGCTTTGGAGATTTGTATTTTATTTTCGAGTTAGTTGTTGTATTTTTTATTCGAGAGACTTGTTGTAATTGGAGAGATTGAGATTAGTGGATTTATATTATTGTGGGTTTATTTAGACGCTCTATACCTTGTCACTTGTGGATTGGATTTATTTTATCGCATTAGCGCTCCGTTCGCTCTCCCCGGGCGGGCGGGGTGTTACACTAGCATCTCCTAATCTTCTAAGTACCCATACACTATCTTATATCCTGTGTAATAATATTCTAAGCGTTTGCATAAGCTTATGCATTATAAATTCTCATTTATAATTTATCCGTTCATCATTAATGACGTTCACTAGTTATAATAATACACTATTTACATCTTAGTGTTATTAGTCTGTATATAATATTCTCTTCTTTATATGCGTATATCACATTTTATTTCTGGATGTTATTCTCCCAGATGTAACCATTTACTTCTCACTTTATTCTTCATTTTGTCTGTATATATATATATATATATATATACATCATGTATATCTATACTTATATATCACACACAATATAAGTATAATAACCATCCCTAAGAGCTATAACTCAGTGGATGTAGTCTCTACAATGCTGTCATCTTCCAGGGAATCATTCACATACCATCCCGGGCACCAGCGATCGGACTCTCACACCGACTTGGTAAATACCAAATCATAACCAATGGGAAGCGGTCATAGTTCCTCAGCGAAAATGAGTACGAAACATACTCACCACGTCTCACCCCTGATAAAAATCACACAAATATAAATAATGGATGTCTATGACCTGGGGATTATGCTTTCCCTGCTCCTCAAGCTAGGGGATTCACCAACATCGCGCAACTTTCCATGATAGCACTAGAGGGGTATGCTTCACATAAATATATCATTCACACACATATATATTTACAATCACACACACACACACACACACACACACACACACACACACACACACACACATATATATATATATATATATATATATATATATATATATATATATATATATATATATATACTATCTCTATACCCGTATATATAATTATCATCAAATTCGGCTATCATGCCTATCTCTCATGGCATTAGCTTATAATCCTGAATAAATCGATTCGTATCAATTTATAAGTATTCATACAACTTATTTTAAATCCTATAAGTATACACTCACTTATGATACAATTCTCACATTTATTTCCAAATAATAGCTTATTTCATCTAGCCAGTATTCTTATTACATCCTACTCGCACATTCGAATTTACTCACATATAATTGGCATATATATATCCCGCACAATATATATATATATATATATACCCCAAAATAATTCCTCTAGTGTCGTTCGTCCCAAACACTCCTAAAATAATTCCTAAACTTTATTTCCACTAATCCAAGGCTTCATATGCCACTCAAATAATCACCTAGAGGTCCTCACACTCTATTTAGGATTCCCTAAGTTTTATTTCCACAAAACATTTCTTTCAATCCTTAAATCCCAAGTAAAAGAAATTCAAAACAGTTAGGTCCGAATTGATTCGTAGGAGACCGAATCTATTCACTCCTATGCAAATCGATTCGAAATGGGAGTTCTTCTTCTTCTTCTTCTTCTTCTTCTTCTTCTTCTTCTTCTTCTTCTTCTTCTTCTTCTTCTTCTTCTTCTTCTTCTTCTTCAAATGCACAACTAACACACATCCAACCCTAATTATATTGATTATAACATCACCCAAGGACAATATAATCATCTACGCACTAGATTATACCAAAAACAATAATTAATTCATGGGATTCATCAAATTATCAAAGAATTAAACCCTAATTCTTAATTATGCCACACTTTCCATTGCTTCCAATTTCTCATAAAATATTCCACCATTAACATGGATTTAAGCCTAGATTTCATATGAAGTTATTAGCACATCGATTTCGTATGAAATCCTTTCCGAAAAATCCGTTTTATACAATAAGCCTAAACCCAAAATTCATAATTTTCTCACCAGTTACGATATGAACTATAAACACAATTTAAATCATTAAAGCAAGTTAAACACTTGCCTCATTTGATAAATCCGACGACCTCGTGCCGAAAATTCATCGGAGCTTGTCCCGAGTCTCCTCTTTCTCCCCCCTTTCTTCTTCCTTCTCTTTTCTTCTTTCTTCTTTCTTTCCTTTCTTCCTTCTCTCTTTATTCTGTGCCCTTATAAGGGAGAAATAAGGGTTCTCCCCTTATTAAACCTTATATTGACTCGTATACACAATTACGAGTCCCTATAAGTCCAAAAATTCCCCGAAACTAAAACACTCCCCTTGGGTACTCTATTATGACTATCTCAGCCCTTTCGAGACCAACCTTGCTCTCGAAATTCCCATTCGAGTCACTTATAAAAAATTTATCCTTTTAAATCCAATATAACTTCATACGTATTTGTCCAACTAAAATATTATTTCCCGTCACTTTTCCCAACCGCGACCTGATATAAAAATTAATCAACTTCATTTACTTATTACCATAAGTAAATATAACACATATCAATATTACTCCAAAACTCGCCAAGTAATATTTAATCCACACCTCAAATTCTCTTTCACTTGAAATTCTCAATTTATTAAATTACACCACTTATGTAATTTAAATATCCATAAAGTACGGGGTATTACGTGGAGTTTCTAATCGTGAAATCACCATAACATATAAGTTCCTAATACGGGACAAACACTAATCCAATTGGATGTAGTGATCTCAATTAAATCCCTAACCCCTCTGTTTCCAACACTAAATGGAATGGGAACAATACGCGAAATACTATTTCATGCTAGGATTTGTTATTTCACATCATTAAAGATAAAGAAGGAATCATTTCGCATCAAAGGGTTAGATCTTAGAGAAGAGCCAACTAGTGGATCATTAGTTCATGATCTGATCCTAATTCTGATGTTTGATACATGAGCAGAACGGGTGGTATATGTAGGATCATCTTTGAATGCCCACAATAGAGAAGAGCTCTTGACCTTTCTTCAAAAGCACCACAAGATATGTTAGGCATAGATGCCTCGGTAATGACTTACCATATGAAAGTTGAAATCGTAAGATGCCTAACAAGGAAAAAAATAAGGCCTTTTTCCCAAAAAGAAACCATGCAACACATACCGAGGTGACAAAAGTTACTTAGTGCTCAGTTTGTATGAGAGGTCAAGTATTATTTGTCAATTTGTAAATTATCTTAAGTGCACGACCTATTATAGAAAATAGAGTGTAAGTACGGGTTGAACCTACAAAGATCTATAAATTTTAACTTTTAAAAGAAATACAACTGTCTAACTAGACTAAATGTGATAGAGAATAATTATGCACTAAACTAACTAAAAGAAACTATGAATAATGACAACAACACACGAGAGTTGTAAACATTATGCAAGACTTAGGATTCGAGGTCCAGTTATCACGTAACTAATATTACACACTAATTTAACGTTGTCATTCCCTTTTTACAATTCAAATTAAACCAACTCTCATCAAATTTAATTAGAAAAATATGGCGGTTCCGTTCAAAATATTTTTAACATTTTAGAGACGTCTAAAATCCATATTCCGTTATAAAATATAAGTTTTAAAATTCGCAAATGTATTTTAGCATAGACTATCCAAACAATCAATGTGCAAGCATAATCCATTAAAAAATAATATTTTTTAAATCTCAAAACTTAATTTGACAAAATAATTTTGAAGGTTTTAAATTAAAACACACTCTCGTGTCGTTTTAGAATATAGAATTTTTGATAACATACAAAATGAATAGGGAATAAACAAAAATTAAACTAATGTGACAGTATTAGATAACTATGATAAATGAAAAACGTTACTAATGCCGTTTAATACAAGATTAAACTGTATAAGCAACTTCGAGTTGTTTGTTGAAGAAACCCTTTTCTTTTGAAAATAAAATAGATAAACAACAAGATGTGTTTACAAAAACTTATGTACGAGAATAACCAAGACTTTGTAATCAGTTTTAAAACTAAGATAGTTTCAAAATATCAGCACACTATAGAATGAGATGAGGAGATGAAGATAATCAGAACACACTATTTTTAACGTGGTAAAACCTCTCCCAATAGAGGAAACATCCACGGTGACTTCTAAGTCACGAAAGTAAAAATCCACTAAAAACAAATAACAGTTACAAACAATACAACATACATACACACAACTCAACCTATTCTAAGTTTAGGAATATACCCCACTTGGTGTCCTTCTAACTTCTTTGTAGATCTGATTGTTGATGATGTTCTTCCAGTTTGATAACTTCCACTTTGCTTTAGCTTTATTTTCGTCGACTCAATAATCTTTGATCTTATACCCAACACTTTCAGTGTGGTAGTGTGTCAAGTGTTTGTGATGTGATTTCTATCCACATGCATGAACTCACACTCACTTAGTTTGTACAGACAATCCTAGAAAATTACATATAAAGACTATATGCTGTGATTTTCTTTTCTTTCTTTCTTACAAAACTTGGAACCTTTTTGACCTTTTAATCTATCCCAGATTCCACGGATATCTTGCTTCAAAATCAGTCAAGATCTTAATCAATCTCAGTTTTGAAAAGATTTTCGAGATTGAAAACCTCCAAGTGAGAATCCAACTAGGTCAAGGTTTAGTTTCACAAGAGCAAGAAATATAAAACATTTACAGATCTAAATCAACAAATATTTTCTTAAAACGAGAAACAAATATGCAGATCTAGTGATATATAACATGCAATAGTGTAGATCTAAGATTTCTATGAAAAAGAAATACAGATCTCACCAAAATGTCTAAGTTGATAACAAGATCACAGATCAAGAGGTTACAGCTACAAACGATCAAACCAGTAACACCAATCTCTCTCAAACACTCAAGGTTGTGTTTGGATTTCTGAAAGTACGAAGGTTTGAATATGGTTTGAAGTTGTTTAGGGTTAGGGTTAGGGTTTCTCTAACTCAGTTTCCCTTTCTCTCTCTTCTCTTTTTTCTTTTCTCTCTTCTCTCTCACTTCTCTCTTCTCTTTTTTTTTCTCAATTTGTACGACTGCCAAAAGTCTTAAAATGCTGAGAATGAGAGGGTTTATATAGGAGCCAAGGAAGGTTCTGGATCGCTGATAGCAATCAACGGTTGAGATTCAGTCTTCCTTATATTGACTTGATCCAAGGGTGGTAAGATAGCGGTTGGTTAAAACGAAGGTGATTGGTCCACAATGATAACACATGGATAGTCTTAAAACACATGCAGGCCATAGATAACGTTTTATCTAACGATCCACAATACACCAGGCAGTTCTCTCACAAAACAAACACAAATGAGATAACAAGAGCATGACAAGTGTTGGCATTTCATTGGCTGGCAAACACGCATCCAAAGTAATTACATGCAACACCCTAAAGTCTCTGGCGCATTGATATTCTACCCAATCAAACATTCTAATGAAAAACTAATTTTTCATAATAGCATTTTAACCACACAAAGTTTATAAACACACTTTTATTAAAGAAAACATTATTTTAAAAATATTTAAAAATTCCCAAAAAATTATTAAAACAACATTTTAAGGGGAATTTAACACACAATCAATATGAGCAATATATACACATGTATGCACTTCTAATGTGTGTAGTGTGATTCATTTTATACCTTATTTGGATCATTGAAGAGGATTAGAGAGTGAACAAGTCTGAGGTTCTTTGGATTCTAGGTTAGACAACAAATTTTGTCACTATTTCCAAATTAGATGAACACTTATACAATATAGACTTAAGTAAGTCAAAGGTATACGGTGCTTCAATCTCCCCCTTTGGAAATATGAGACAAAATCTCCTTTGAGTTAGCTTAAACTCTTAGGGAACCAAAAATAAATAAAACCTAGTCTTATGCAAAAGATACTATATACCCATTTCCTAGAAAGTCAAAAATTACATAACTCAACTATTTACAAATTTGTACACTAGAGAGAAATGGTAGAAAACCAGTAGATGAGGTTCCTGCAAATATGCACTAAGATCAAGCAGTTTAGATGAAATGTGAACAAAACATTGAACCCGTAAGACTCAAATTTCTCCCCCATTTTGTCTCAAATGGACAAAGGGTAAAAAATTACGGTCTTAAGAGATTAATCAGCACATACCATACCTATAGAATTACGTAAATACAGAAATCTATTATAGTCTAGAGGTTTAGTGAACATGTCTGAAAGTTGCAAATCAGTAGGTAGGTAATGGATTTCTAACTCCTTAGTCTCAACAAGTTCGCGTATAAAGTGATGTCTTATTTCAATATGCTTAGTTCGCGAGTGTTGAACCGGGTTTTTAGATATGTTAATGGCGCTTTGATTGTCACAATACAATTGTAACTGATCTTCTTTAATCCCATAGTCGCTTAACATTTGTTTTATCCATAACAATTGAGCACAGCAACTTCCAGCTGCTATATATTCGGACTCAGTCGTAGATAAAGATGTGCAATTTTGCTTTTTGCTACTCCAACCTACTAAATTATTGCCGATATAATAACAGTCACCTGATGTACTTTTACTGTCATCAGTACAACCGGCCCAATCAGCATCAGTATACCCTATGATGGTGCTGCAGGTATCATTAGTGTACCTAAGTCCAAGATTAAGAGTGCCTTTTATGTACTTTATTATACGTTTTACACAAGATAAATGGCTCTCTTTAGGATTATTCTGGTAACGAGCACACAGACATACATCATACATTATATCTGGTCGTGAGGTAGTTAGATAGAGTAGACTACCAATCATACTACGATAAAGTGTGGAATCAACTGACTTCCCATTTTCATCTTTACTTAATTTAACAGTAGTACTCATAGGCGTTTTGGCAACTTTAACATTATCTAAACCAAAATTCTTAACAAGATCTAAGGCATACTTAGTTTGAGAGACAAATAATCCATCAGAATTTCGTTTCACTTGAAATCCTAAGAAAAGCTGTAGCTCCCCCATAAGGGACATGTGAAACTCCTTATGCATAATAGCAGAAAAGGATTTAACTTCAGATGTTGAAGTAGACCCAAAGATGATGTCGTCTACATAGACTTGGGCTATAATAATGTTTTTGTCAAAATGTTTGACAAAGAGGGTCTGGTCATTTTTACCTCTCTTAAAACCCTTATCCAACAAAAAGTTGGATAGACGTTCATACCAAGCTCTAGGAGCTTGTTTTAAGCCATACAAAGCCTTTTTTAGACAAAAGACATGGTCTGGGTATTTTGGGTCAATGAACCCTTTGGGTTGTTCTACATACGTTTCTTCGGATAGAATTCCATTGAGGAAGGCAGACTTGACATCCATTTGATAAAGTGTAAATTTTAAGTGACACGCTATGGCGAAAAGAAGTCAAAGAGATTCAAGACGAGTGACTGGGGCAAATGTCTTGCTAAAATCTATCCCTTCTATTTGTGAGTAACCTTGAGCAACTAGTCTAGCCTCGTTTCTAAGGATTACCCCATTTTCGTCAGATTTGTTCTTAAAGATCCAACGTGTGCCAATAACATTTTTGTTTTGAGGCCGCGGTACAAGATACCAGACATCGTGAATGACAAATTGTAAAAGTTCTTCCTGCATAGCAGAAATCCAGTGTGCGTCATTCAATGCTTCATTAACATTTTTTGGTTCCACAAGGGAGACGAAACATGCGTAATTAGCATAATTTCTTAACTGGGATCTAGTACGGACTGACTCATTAGGATTACCAACCACGTTGTCAATGGGATGATCTTTAGAGACCCAGCCAGGTACTTCTGGACTCTCAATAGGTAATGAGTCATCTATTTCTGGTGAATCATTTTTGAAATCATTTTCAGATTCAACCACAATAGGTGATTCAGATATCTTATTTTCAACAATAGTGTCGCTTACAATTACATTTATCGACTCCATAAGGGTCTTAGTACGCAGATTATATATACGATATGCACGACTGTTTGGAAAGTAACCTAAAAAGATGGCTTTATCACCACGCGTCTCGAATTTAGACAAATGTTCTCTGTCTTTACAGACATAACAGAGACTTCTGAAAGTTCTTAGGTATTTCAGATTAGGCTTCTTTCCGTACCACAACTCATAAGAGGTTTGTTTAGTGTTTTTCCTAAGGTAAACCCGATTAATGATATGACATGCAGTTCTAATAGATTCTACCCAGAAGTACTTAGGTAGAGATTTGGCATGCAACATGACACGTGCCATCTCTTGAAGAGTTCGGTTTTTCCTTTCGGCAACACCGTTCTGCTAAGGAGTCTTGGGGGCACTGAATTCGTGTTTGTAACCGTTATAGTCACAATATTCAACTATTCCCGTGTCTATGAACTCTCCCCCTCTATCGCTACGAATGCGATTGACTTGTGTGTCCTTCTCATTTTCAATTCTTAGTAAAATTTTCAAAAATTTCTGAAACGTGTCAGATTTATGTTTCAAGAAGGCAACCCAAGTGAATAGTGTAAAATCATCAACCATGACAAGGATATAACTGTGTCCACAAAGACTAACAGTTCTAGAGGGACCAATAAGGTCCATGTGGATGAGATCTAGAGGTCTAGAGGAGAGAATGTCTTTAACTTTTTTATGCGAAGTCTTAACTATTTTTCCTTCCTGGCAATGACCACAGACAACACTGGAAATATGTTTAATTTTAGGAATTCCTCTAACAATCTCTTGACTAGACAATCTACCAAGGATATCATAACTTAGGTGACCCATACGATTATGCCAGATTTCATTGTCATCTATTCTGACAATGTTACAGGTTTCAGAACTAGTCTTGACAGTATAGCAGTTGTCAGGTGTTCTAAATCCGGTAATAATGCATTCACCTTTATCATTTAGAATTTTACAATTGTTCTTTGAAAAGGTAACAGTATGGTCTGAGTCACAAAATTGTGATATACTTAGGAGGTTGGCTTTAAGGCCTTTAACTAAAAGTACATTTTCCAGAACAGGCATTCCCTCTTCTTTTAGGGTTCCTTTACCTATGATCTGGGATGAAACTGCATCGCCAAAACAACTTTACCTCTAGCAAATCTGGTTTTGTTTAAGAGTTTGGTTTCATCTCCTGTCATATGTTTGGAGCATCTTGAATCTAAATACCAACCAGATGAAGTGTGTTCAGCTTTAAAGGCAGTGATAACAATGTTACACTTCATTTGGGGTAAAAGATCATCTTTTCTAACCCAAATAGCTCTAGTTTTAATTTTGCGCAAGTTTGCTCTCATTTGATAAAATTTTCGAGAAGCAGCTTTTTGTAGAAAAACATTTGGCGCAACAAACTGATTTTTGTGGAACAATTGAGCTTTTGGTTTAGGAAAGTTCCTGGGAGCCTTTCTCTTAAATGAACTCTTAGTTTTGGTCTTTCTATTCCTGTAGTTAGAGTTCTTGTCAGGTTGTCTTGGAAGGACATAATGGTTACGATTTTGCCTAGAATAGTTAAAGTTCTTGTAAACAGGAGTGTTGTACACGGGGGTGTTTAGACGCCTAGCATAACAACCTTCAAAGGAATGACCATAAACGTCACATTAGGAGCAATATTGATTGCTTAAGGGATGTACTTCCTTAAGAAAACTTCTAAAGATGGGTTTGACAGGATTCTGTTGAGAAGTCTTATTCCTAGGAGGTATGGTTTTAAAGGTAGATTCAGCCTTTCTGATCAAAGGACAGACGTATTTAGTCTCAAGTGTACTGTCAGCCTTAGAGTTACTAGACTCTCCAATGTCTTTCTGTTGTTGCTTTTGATCATATTCCTTTTTAATAAAATGAAAATCTGGACATGTTTCGATTGGTCTTTTGCCCCCATACACAAACTTGATAGGTTCAAAATTTTTAGTTTGTGGTTTATTCTTAGGGCAAAAACCAATACCGGTTCTATCATCAGAATTGGTCTTAGAGTCAACAACAAAGTCAGTGAAACAATTTGAATTGTTTTCAAACTTAGAATTTTTTTTGAAAACAATTGCTGTCTTTGTTTTTGCTTCCTCCGATTCTAATAATGTTCCCTTGTATTTCATTTCGAGGGTTTCATTAGTTTTGGTCAACTCTTTCAATTTTTGATCAAAAGTTTCAATTTCAGATTGATGTGTCAGACACTGGTTAGTGTACTCTTCGGCATTCAGTTTCATAATAAGACTTAGATCATCTAATTTCTTAGTCAGGTCTCTAACAGTCTTCTCCAGTCTAGTGCCTTTTTTAAGAGTTTTAGCATACAAAGTATGAATATCTGGGAGGTCATCTGTGTCTGAGTCGCTAAGTGAAGTGTGTGCAGTGACCCCTAACGATTCAGTTTTAGTACTTACGCACCCATTTACATCGTCGTTATCGAGATCTCTGTGACTCACACACACGGAACTAGAGCTAGCAACATTTTCAGATAACAAGGCATCTAGGCCAGTCAAAGCAGTATTCACAAGAGCAGGAGTAGAAGTATCATTATCACACACATGCATATCATCATTGTAAATGATCTTAGCAAAAAAAGACATGCAAGGGTCAAATACATTTGATGACTCAAGTTCTTCTTCATCAGAGTCACTTGAATCTTCCCAAGTTTTACAGATATTGGCACTCTTGTGTGTGTTGGTTTTATTCAGATTAACTCTGCAATCATGTGCAATGTGACCTAGTTTCCCACATCTAAAACATTCAATCTTTTTAAGGTCTCTGTTAGATCTGAAGTTGTTGTTCTTAGAATGTTTGTCAAGACCTCTCTCATGAGGTTTGGGATTAGACACAGTTGGATAATTAGGCTTGCCTTGTTTAAATGCCTCTTTATTTCTAAATTTAACAATTTTCTTAAATTGTTTGGACATTAAGGCAATCTTATTATCTAGTTTGTCTATATCACACTCCTCATCAGAGTCACAGTTGGTCAAATTAGTCTCATGTTTAGATGTCTTAGAGGAAAAACTCAAGTTAGAGTTGGGATGTTTTCTTTGAGACCGATTTAATTGTTTCTTAAAGTCTAATTCCATTTCCACAGTCCTAAGTTTTCTACTGAGTAACTCAGGGGTGAGGTTTTGATCACTCATCTCCTCAATAGCATACCTCTTGCCGTCAAACTTTTGTGGTAATGATCTTAGGATTTTAAAAACAATCTCATTCCTATCATATGTTATACCATTAGCATGCAACTTAGTAACTATATCAGTTAGGTTCATATAAAAGCCATCAAAAGTCTCAGAGTCAGACATAATTAAAGAGTTGTACTGCTGGGTAAGCATTTGAGTTTTAGCAGCTTTAACTCTTGAGTCTCCTTCATGGGCAGTGATTAATGTGTCCCAAGCTTCCTTGGAAGTGGCACAATATGAGATTCTCTTGAACTCATACTCATTAATAGACATAAAGATGGCATTCTTGCCATTATTGTTATTACGAGAAATTGTTTTCTCTTCTAGGGTAAACTCACTTAAGATTTTCTTTACCCTCTCATCACTTCCTTCAGTGGCTGGTTTAGTAGGATAAGTATATCCATTTTTAATAATGTCCCAGACATCATCTCCTAAAGTCCCTTGGATGAAGGCAACCATTCTTACTTTCCAGTAAGCAAAGTTGTTTCCATCAAAGAGTGGAGGTCTGGACAGATTACCAAACCTTTCATTCTTCTCGTCCATAGTTAAGATTTTCAGAAAAAGATTTCAGAAACACAAGATCCTTTTTGAAATAAAAGTTTACAGGGCTCTGATACCAATTGAAAAACGTAACTAATGCCGTTTAATACAAGATTAAACTGTATAAGCAACTCCGAGTTGTTTGTTGAAGAAACACTTTTCTTTTGAAAATAAAATAGATAAACAACAAGATGTGTTTACAAAAACTTATGTACGAGAATAACCAAGACTTTGTAATCAGTTTTAAAACTAAGATAGTTTCAAAATATCAGCACACTATAGAATGAGATGAGGGGATGAAGATAATCAGAACACACTATTTTTAACGTGGTAAAACTTCTCCCAATAGAGGAAACATCCACGGTGACTTCTAAGTCACGAAAGTAAAAATCCACTAAAAACAAATAACAGTTACAAACAATACAACATACATACACACAACTCAGCCTATTCGAAGTTTAGGAATATACCCCACTTGGTGTCCTTCTAACTTCTTTGTAGATCTGATTGTTGATGATGTTCTTCCAGTTTGATAACTTCCACTTTGCTTTAGCTTTCTTTTCGTCGACTCAATAATCTTTGATCTTATACCCAACACTTTCAGTGTGGTAGTGTGTCAAGTGTTTGTGATGTGATTTCTATCCACATGCATGAACTCACACACACTTAGTTTGTACAGACAATCCTAGAAAATTACATATAAAGACTATATGCTGTGATTTTCTTTTCTTTCTTTCTTACAAAACTTGGAACCTTTTTGACCTTTTAATCTATCCCAGATTCCACGGATATCTTGCTTCAAAATCAGTCAAGATCTTAATCAATCTCAGTTTTGAAAAGATTTTCGAGATTGAAAACCTTCAAGTGAGAATCCAACTAGGTCAAGGTTTAGTTTCACAAGAGCAAGAAATATAAAACATTTACAGATCTAAATCAACAAATATTTTCTTAAAATGAGAAACAAATATGCAGATCTAGTGATATATAACATGCAATAGTGTAGATCTAAGATTTCTATGAAAAAGAAATACAGATCTCACCAAAATGTCTAAGTTGATAACAAGATCACAGATCAAGAGGTTACAGCTACAAACGATCAAACCAGTAACACCAATCTCTCTCAAACACTCAAGGTTGTGTTTGGATTTCTGAAAGTACAAAGGTTTGAATATGGTTTGAAGTTGTTTAGGGTTAGGGTTAGGGTTTCTCTAACTCAGTTTCCCTTTCTCTCTCTTCTCTTTTTTCTTTTCTCTCTTCTCTCTCACTTCTCTCTTCTCTTTTTTTTTCTCAATTTGGACGACTGCCAAAAGTCTTAACATGCTGAGAATGAGAGGGTTTATATAGGAGCCAAGGAAGGTTCTGGATCGCTGATAGCAATCAACGGTTGAGATTCAGTCTTCCTTATATTGACTTGATCCAAGGGTGGTAAGATAGCGGTTGGTTAAAACGAAGGTGATTGGTCCACAGTGATAACACATGGATAGTCTTAAAACACATGCAGGCCATAGATAACGTTTGATCTAACGATCCACAATACACCAGGCAATTCTCTCACAAAACAAACACAAATGAGATAACAAGAGCATGACAAGTGTTGGCATTTCATTGGCTGGCAAACGCGCGTCCAAAGTAATTACATGCAACACCCTAAAGTCTCTGGCGCATTGATATTCTACCCAATCAAACATTGTAATGAAAAACTAATTTTTCCTAATAGCATTTTAACCACACAAAGTTTATAAACACACTTTTATTAAAGAAAACATTATTTTAAAAATATTTAAAAATTCCCAAAAAACTATTAAAGTAACATTTTAAGGGGAATTTAACACACAATCAATATGAGCAATATATACACATGTATGGACTTCTAATGTGTGTAGTGTGATTCATTTTATACCTTATTTGGATCATTGAAGAGGATTAGAGAGTGAACAATTCTGAGGTTCTTTGGATTCTAGGTTAGACAACAAATTTTGTCACTATTTCCAAATTAGATGAACACTTATACAATATAGACTTAAGTAAGTCAAAGGTATAAGGTGCTTCAATAAACTTCACCTTAATCCTAATAGAAGAATTAAGCTACCATAATGATAGACATATTATATTAATGAGTAGAATTTTTCATTAATAAATCAAACTTACAATAAGTTCTCTCACAATAATCTCCACTACTCTAAAAATGATAAAAAAATTGGCCCTCAAATTGAAGACAGTCACTCAAAAATTGCTTCCCAAAATTGTGTGTGAAATTATGAGCTCAAGGGTCATTTTTATAGGTCAAAGGACGAGGCATTTGTATTGGAGTGAAACTCTGTTTGATTGGTTGAACAATTGGAACTGATTATTCCACCTCTTTAATCTTTGGATCGGAATAAGGGACGTAATTTTCTCCCGTTCAAGGACTCTTATATTTTCCTACTAAATACGCACGTCGATTTTCATCCAATTCAGAGAATAAAAATTACCGACTTTTTTACGACTCCACAAATCTAAAAACATTTTTTTCGAACGACCGTAAAAATCAGTTTTTCCCGCTTTTCTCAAGTTGATCATCAATTTTCACCAAATTCTGTCATTAGCCGTAAAATTTTCATTCGGCAATTTTTTTCACAAATTAGCACAAAAAAATTATAAAATTATCTAAGTGCCCATTATTTTTACTCAAAATTGTCATTTTGAATCCAAATTCAATCATTCTTGCATTTTTTTCCTTTTTTAATAAAATCATCCTAAGTACTTATTAAATAAAATAAAATGGGACTAATAAAGTATACATTTCGATATAAAATATACAAAATAATGCACTCATCAAATACCCCCAAATCTAAACTTTGTTGGCCCTTGACTAAAACTAAAATTTTAAAATCTAACTCACTTTCGTAGGAATCACGATTGTAACTAGCATGTGCAATAAACCATTAAACCCCTAGGTTACCCTAGCGGATGTGTTTTGTCTTGTGAGGGTTTGCAGTGACTATGCCCACAAAATTCAAAAACTTGACTCAATTAAAAAGACTCAAAAGTAATAGAACCAAACTTGAATGCAAGCTTTATAAATATAATAGAACTTCACTTTTCAATCTCAACTTATCAGGTGTGTGTATAGCCAATATAACCTTCCATTTTAAAAGGTTTGATCATTACTTTTCTTATTTGAAAGTTTGTTTTGATTTCAAAATCTTATGGAATGTACTCTCATACGAAGCTTTTTGCATGCGGTCGTTGTCTTCAAAAGCCACTCTCAAAATTTCCTTGAGTACCTTCAAAATTTGTCAAAAACCATTCGTATTGCGATAAGTACGGGTATCAATCCAACTTTCAAGGTGAAACAATTAATGTGAAAACGTGCAATTCAATTTTTTTTATGAAAATCTTTTTTTTAAAAACAATTTCAAGGGAAAAATTAACTAATAAATGCTAAAAATTAGAAAATGACTAAATAATGAAAAAAAAAAGTGCAACAGAGTGTGAAATAATGTGAGAATGTCAAGAGATGTGATTACACGGCATTTTCAATTATTTTAATTTCTCAATTTATTAATTTGAAATATTTCGAGATAATATTAAATCGATAATCTAACTCTCGTTAAAATTATAAATTTAATAAAATCTTTTTCAGAAAATTAATTTAAAAATGTCGCATGATGAAATATTAGGACTACACTATTTTCAAAAAATTACCCTCTAGGATCAATTTAACGAAAACAATATCAATCCTCAAATTTCAACACCGAATTAATATTCAAATATAGGAAAAACCTATCTCTAGTTCGAATCCTAAATTCAAACATTAATTTGTTCAATTAATTTACTAACTCTCGTTACATAAAATAATTGGTGACAGTTAAAAATTAATTTACCTAAAAATAAAAATTTAATGTAACCAATTAATTAAATTAACATCATACGCAGTGCATCCCACCCATTGATCGGGTTGTTTAGCCAAACATTCTCATATTAGAATAAACATCATTCAATAATATAACAAAAATGAAAAGGGAAGGGAAGAAATTCAATACGCAAAATTTTCTTGTCGAACTTTTTCATGAAAGTTTGTCTCAATCTTCTTATAAATTCAGGACTTGATTACACCAAAAAGAATAAAAACAAACCTACAAATTTATTCTAAACTAAATTATTTTTTTTTTATATTTTTCTGAATTTTTTCGTGACCCTAAACTGTACATAATATACAAAGCGTTGTCTCTCTCTTCCGTCTCTTTTCTGTTGTTGTGTTGAGAGTTTCTTCTCTTTTTTTTCAGATCTGAGCATCCCCAAATGAGCTTTCCTTCTCTTGTTTTATAACCCACGATTTTGTTCACTTTGAAAGATTTTCTGGGATCTCATTTTTGGCTAAAGATTGACTCCGATTTTGGTGGGATATAGTGGCTGTTGGGTTGGTTCGTTGCTGGACTTTGGACAAGGTTTTGGGATCGCGTAAACTGGGTTTCTTTGGACAGTTAGTGTGCGGTTTGGCAAGTGGGGTTTGTGGATCGGGTTCAGCTTGTGGGTCTCGGGTGATGGGCTACTGGGTTACCGGGTTTTGTGTCACAACGGGTTTGGACTCTAGGGGCTGCCTCAGGTATGGATCAACCGGTGAGTTTGGGCCGATGGTGCTCGGCATGGGGATGCCTCCGGTGTTGCCTTTTTACCGGATTAAGTTCACGGGTCAGGTGGGGTCAAAACCTGCTAGAGGTGCCAAGTTTTTGATAATTGGTAGGCGGGTCCGGTTTTGGTTGCCAATGGTTGAGTTGGTCTTGGGTAAGAGAAGTTTGGGTTTGGTTTTAGGAGTTGTAATGGAGGAGAGAGAAAGGGGTGATGGTGGTTGAAGATGGTGAATAGTGGAGGGAGGTATATTTGGTGTAGTAGGATGTATGCTAGGTGGTTGAGGGTGTTGGATGCCTTGTGTATGTGTTAGGTGCAGGTGGATTTAATGCGTGTTTAATTTGTACCCCTAAAAATTAACACAATCTAAAAAATAAAACTAAAACTTAAAATCTAATAACCTAAAAAAATAATAAAAAAAACTAACATCTCAATGAAATTAAAAGACACTAAAAAAATGAAAATGAAAATTAAACAAAAGTAAAACTCTATTAAAACTAAAAGTCCTAACTAAATAAAATAAAACCTAGAACTAAAATTTATAAAAACAAATTCCTAAAACTGATCCTAAGAATAATAAAATAAAATAAAGATTAAAAAATAATAAATAATAAAAATAAAAATACATTAATAAAAATAAAATATCCAAATAAATTTTAAAAATCCTAAATAAATCTAAAATAAATCCAAAAAATAAAACGACGCACAAACTCGACACACGCCGGGGTCGGGGTATGGACTGGGCTTGGTGTAGGCTCAGGTTAGGGTTATGAAACTGGTTGCAGACATCGGAACTCTTCTAGGCAAGCTCAATGTGGACTCATACTTCGCGGCGGCTTTGAATTTCTCCATTTGACGCTTTTTGCCGCTTCTTTATCGCAATTGACTGGATTTAGCATTATTTGATATTGCGACTGCTGATTGACCTGCAAAATGATAAAATAGGAACATAAGGCCAATTTTAATTAAAACAAGTGACTAAAATGCATCTATTCGGGGCATAAAATAGACACTTTTGGTTTCTTATCACACCACCCCCAAATAGAACATTGCTAGTCCTCGAGCAAAAATTAGGGAGAAAACAAAGATAAGTAACCAAAAGTGTACCACTTTCGCAGCCACTGTCGATTGCACTTAGCATGTGCAACAAGCCTTTAAACCTATAGGTTGCCCTACAGGACGAGTGGTGTCTCGTGAGGGTTTGCTGTGAATATACCCACAAAATTCAAAAACTTATTTAAATGCAGTATCTGAGTAGATGATGAAATGCTATACAACCCAACTTAAAAGGACGTTAAGGAACACCGTATTCAATAAGATATAAAATTATTAATACGAAAAGCGTAATCCTTCCTAAAACTCAGCGTGTGTAGTGTGACGTAATCTTAAGTATTATTAGAGTAATTCTAAGATCGCCTTTTTAGAATCAACGTTTTGACTTCAATTCTCACCGGATATATCTCTCTGAATCGAACTCTCTGAGAATTGGGTAACTGTATCTCTCTAGTGTGTGAGGAGGTGAGTAAATGTAAGCAAGTATAAACGTCTCACACACTTTATAGAAAATGACGGATATATGAAAAAATATGATCTCATGAAGGAAAGCTAATCACTATGTTGAGAATATCGAGTTATTCACCATATATACTTCTCGTTTGCCCAAACACATCACCAATGGTGAAAATGGGGTTTATGTAAGGTATGAAGGGATAATAAAATGAAGAAGATGAATGATAGGGTTTTTGAAAAGAGTGTGACATACTTTGAATAACCATTGTCCTTATCATTTTTTATCGCATGCTTTCCTTTTCTTCGTTTCTATTTTTTTTCTATTTTTTTGTTTCCTTTTTTTTTTATTGCGATGCATTTTTCTTTTCATAACACACATGAAGACAATTTACATGGAAAACTTCAAACACTTTTTTTCGTAAAAACGATGGCAATGATGGATGGTATTTGGGACATATGGATAAGGGTAATATGGAAAATGATAAGGGGTGAATGATAATGTGATAGGGAAAGAGATGAGTGCATGGAAAAATCAGTTTAGTGCTCGGGCAAACTACAAGACACATGTTTCTTAAAACTCGAAAGAAATGTCATTCTCAGCGATTAAGCCAAATTTGAAAAAAACGCTGAGATCATGCAACGACTAAATATGGTACCCAAAGAAAGTTGAGTCAACTTGTGACTCGGATATACGTAAAAACCCTCAAAAAGGTGAAAAGCTCAAATCTCACGGGTTTAAGTCGCCACTAGTGATCCTTTAAGGCTCTCTTTAGAATATTGTTACTCTTCAACTTTTGATTGTAAACGTGATAGTGTAAAATTGCCGAGTTTAGGAATTCACAGTGCAAATACGCTTTTAAGAGGTATTAATTAATTTAAGGTTAAAAGCATAATTTTTGGGTCAAACACAGGTATTCCGAGATTTCTAAAGGAGGGATGATAGACAATTCATGTCATAAAAAAATATTTTTAACTGCTCAAAAATTTTAAAATGATTTGTTTCCGAAAATTTTCAAAAGAGGTACGATTTTGATAAATTTCCCACCCCCAAACAAAAGAGAACGTCGTCCTCGATGTTTAAAACTATATATATATATATATAATAAAGAGCACAAGGTAGGAAAGATATTACCATAATGAACCTCTAAAGAAAATGTATCGCATGATGGAGCATATATGAAACCCGAAGAACAGATGCGACACAAAAATTTGGAAAAGTCTATAAAGCATGTGAAAACCACTAGGTGGTGTTAAACACCACCCCCAAACAGGATAAGACTCATACTTAGAAACAATGAATGACGAGATGCCTCCCGGTAGCGCTAAGTTTAACGTCTTTAGCCAGACCGAACCAATCTCACCCTAAGGATAGGAACTATGAAAAGCACATGGCAACAGAAAAATGGGGTGATAAGAATCACCCCCAAACAGGACTGAAGCGTCTGTCTTGTTGGGTAAAGGCTAAAAGAGGTCAATGCACTTGCATAGCAAAGTGCATAACTCTATGCAAATCATCGGTGGACTAGGGGTGGATGGGTAGGTGGGTACATGGATGAAGGGTAAGGGTGAGGGTGAACAAGCACCGGTCACGGGCCTTAGTGAGCGTAAATGTGAGGGAAACAAGGGCCCTATAAGAATGGTGCTCAAGTTGGTAAGGGAGGCGAAATGGTTTGGCAATAAAATGGGGTGGGCCTCAGAGAAAGTGCACGATCGTTCTATAAATGGATGGTGATAATGGTCGCGCCGTGACATGCCAGGGAGCTGTCGATGGAAAAAATCAACACCACAAGGAAGTGGTGTGCATAAAGTAACAAGCTCGGTGTCACGAAAGATAACAGTAACACAAATACTCTCATAGATAGTGGTGTCAATGAAAAATGCACAAATGTGATCATGGAGTACTAGGGTGGAGGATGGATGTAGGTGAGGACTATGTAGATGGGAACAAGTGAGGTGCAATAATAAGGTCCAACCCAAGTGGTGGGGTGGAAAGGACAGTGGGTGTAACGGGTGGGACAAAGGCTGGGGGAAGATGATCTAACTCACGAGTGGGGAGACACACTCCTCACGATGCTCAGAGTGATCCTCAAGATCACTTGTAGGAGGAAGTGTGGAAACGAGGGAGTAATCAACTTAGCCACCATTACGTTACCATCCGAGGTGGTGAAAGGGTGTAACGAGGCTTTAAGATCCGAGAGAGATGAATCTACATCAATATTCGGCTCAAGGGGAGCCAAATATGATGCGGTAGGATCCATATCAAGAGAGGTAGAAACCATCTCGAATTCAATATCAAGAAAATGGTGAGCACCCGTAGACGGAGCTAATCTAGGATGAAGTGGTTCCTCGGGAACACACACAGTGTGCTCAATAGGTGTAGGCTCAGGCATAAATAAGGATTCTATGGAAGGGGAAAGGCGAACCTCAATGGTGGGTTCGAGAGGGTAGGGTGGTGTGGGATCAGTCTCATAATCAATGGATAAGTCAACACAATTGTCAACTTGGGTCCCGGACAACTGGGTGGTCTAAACTTCAAGATTCTCTAAAGGATAGGGTTAGTCGCACTCAAAATCTGTGGCACAAGACGACACATCATCATCCCACGTAGGTGTAATAATGGGTTGACTTGGGGTGAAATCCAACTCGTTCGCACACTCAAATACAGTAAACCTGTGTTCAAGCCATTGAAGGGCTTCATTTTGAGATTGAAGAGTGTGCGCGAACTTTTGTAAGAGGCTCTCGAGAGAGGATGTGCAAGGTGGTGGTTGAGGTGGACAACCTCGCTAGAATCACTAGGAATTGGAGAATATTCATATGAAGTGTGTGGAGCAGGGTCAAGTGCAACAGTCACAGGAGAAGCATCTCCGTGAGGGACAAAAGTGTGATCAACATGAGGAGCATATGAAGGGGAATGATAGGTATGAGGTGCCCGAGGTGGCAATGACGACTGTTGGAAACCGTAAGGATCCACAACATGACATTGGGATTCATATTGCATGGAAGGGTGATCAGGCCTCCATGAATAGCTTAGGTACTTATACCCCTCAACATTAGATATGTCATGATAATACATCGAGGGTGGGTCCAAAATAGTGTCATATGGATGCGCATGTTCCATGGTGGGTTTAGATCGAGAGAATATAAATGGGCACTCATGGGACACGTGATAAAAAAGAAAGCAGTGTGTGCACGGAGAAGCATGGGATGTGTTGACACTCAACACCGGAGGCGGTGGAGTAGGAGATGTGTTCGTGGACGACACAGGAGTATCAACGGTGGGTGTTTGAGACTTAAAGCCATGAATTAATGATAGAAGGTTCGATTCGGGCTTAACATCAAACAATGGGAAATGACCAAAGTACCCCTGTAAAGGACGTTCTTCGGCCATGAGGAGAGAAATTTTTGGGTTTTTAAAGATTTTTCATAAGAAAAGAAATTTTTTTGTGATTTTTGAAAATAAGTAAAAGAAAATATTTTTAGGATTTTCGAAAATATTTTTTTTTTAAAAGGAAAATATTTTTGGGATTTTTCAAAAAAATGGTAGAAAATGGAGTCTGGATGTGATCGCACTAACTAAAACCAACTACATAAAGAATGGAATTGGACACACACAGTCAAGAAAAATCCTAACGTGCACGTAGCCAATTATTATTTTCAAAATTAGTGAAACGGGTAGTCAAATTTTAATTAAGTCCGCGGGCGACGAAAATGACGGAATTTATCTTTGTGATCGCCTCTTGCAAAAAATGTGTGCCTACGGGGCTAGCTAGTGGATTGATTTTAAATTTAATGACAGCTAGGGTAGCACACAATGGATAAGCGAGTGAGTCGGGTGATGAAATCCCTTCTCGTTTCAATGAACGGGTCCAGGTCTTAGGCAAATTAATTCATCAAACCATTCAATTTAAGTGCGATGTAGAAATTATAAGCACATATGAGCAATTAATCACACAAAAAATGAACTCGCTGGCAGGAGAGTCATGAGGGATAAAAAAAATTGTACATCCCACAATTTTTACACACGTGGGGTGAAGACCGAGTTGAGTCGACCGGAGAGAGATCTCACCTATCTCAGTCGTCCCCGGGAGTCCTACCGACCCAAAGTAGAGAGGCTTCAAAATCTTCTCCTTGGACGCCCCCTCTCTACCCTGTCCGGTTTCCTTTTTCGTGTTTTTTTTATGGAATAATTATTACAAAATAATATGGTGTCAAAATGCACTCCAAATAAATACGCAATCTTAAAAAAAAAAATCCTATACAACTAGTCTAAGGAGGAGGGAGGAGGAATGAAAATTACAACTAAAAAAAAATTACAAGTCTTCAATTTGTCTCCACGTCAAGAAAGCGACAACGACGCCCTTTGATATGTAAATTTTTGCGTATATTCGTTGTCTTCAAAAACCACTCTCAAAATTCCCTTGAGTACCAACAAAACTTGTCTAAAACAACTCGTATTGCGGTAAGTACGGGTATCAATCAAACTTTCAAGGTGAAACAATTAATGTGAAAACGTGCAATTCAAATTTTTTTATGATTTTTTTTTTAAAAACAATTTCAAGGGAAAAATTTACTAACAAATGCTAAAAATTAGAAAATGACTAAATAATGAAAAAAAATGTGCAACCGAGTGTGAAATAATTAGAGAAGGTCAATAGATGTGATTAAACTATATTTTCAATTATTTTAATTTCTCAATTTATTAATTTGAAATATTTCGAGATAATATTAAATCGATAATCTAACTCTCGTTAAAATTATAAATTTAATAAAATCTTTTTCAGAAAATTAATTTAAAAATGTCACACGATGAAAAATTAGGACTACACTATTTTCAGAAAATTACCCGCTAGAATCAATTTAACGAAACCAATATCAATCCTCAAATTTCAACACCGAATTAATATTCAAATCTTGGAAAAACCTACCTCTAGTTCGAATCCTAAATTCAAATATTAATTTGTTCAATTAATTTACTAACTCTCGTTACATAAATTAATTGGTGACATGTAAAAATTAATTTACCTAGAAATATAAAATTAATAAAACCAATTAATTAAATTAACATCATACGCAGTGCATCCCACCCCTTGAACGGGGTGTTTAGCCAAATATTCTCATGTTAGAGTAAACATCATTCAATAATATAGCAAGAATGAAAAGGAAAGGGAAGAAATTCAATAATCAAAATTTCCTTGTCGAACTTGTTCATGAAAGTGTGTCTTAATCTTCTCACAAATCCAGCACTTGATTACACTAAAAAGAATAAAAACAAACCTACAAATTTATTCTAAACTAAACTATTTTTTTTTATATTTTTCTGAATTTTTTTCATGACCCTAAACTGCATATAATATACAAAGTGTTTTCCCTCTCTTCCGTCTCTTTTCTGTTGCTGTGTTGAGAGTTTCTTATCTCTTTTTTTTTCCAGATCTGAGCGTCCCCAAATCAGCTTTCCTTCTCTTGTTTTATAACCCACGATTTTGTTCTCTTTGGAAGATTTTCTGGGATCTCATTTTTGGCTAAAGATTGACTCCGATTTTGGTGGGATATAGTGGCTGTTGGGTTGGTTTGTTGTTGGACTTTGGACAAGGGTTTTGGGATCGGGTAAACCGGTTTTCTTTGGACAATTAGTCCGCGGTTTGGCAGGTGGGGGTTGTGGATTGGGTTCGGCTTGTGGGTTTTAGGTGATGGGTTGCTGGGTCACCGAGTTTCGGGTCACAGCGGGTTTGGAGTCTAGGGGCTGCCTCGGGTATGGATCAACAGGTGAGTTTGGGCCGATGGTGGATTGGAATGGGGACGCAGTCAGCGTGGCTTGTTTGCCGGATTGGGTTCACAGGTCAGGTGGGGTCAAAACCTGCTGGAGGTGTCGGGTTTTTGATAACAGGTAGGCGGGTCCGGTTTTGGTTGCCAATGGTTGAGTTGGTATTGGGTAAGAGAAGTTTGGGTTTTGTTTTAGGAGTTGTAATGGAGGAGAGAGAAAGGGGTGATGGTGGTTGAAGACGATGAATAGTGGAGGGAGGTAGATTTTGTATAGTAGGATGTATGGTAGGTGGTTGAGGGTGTTGGATGTCTTGTGTATGTATTAGGTGCAGGTGAATTTAATGCATGTTTAATTTGTACCCCTAAAAATTAACACAACCTAAAAAATAAAAGTAAAACTTAAATCTAATAGCCTAAAAAAATAATAAAAAAGACTAACATCTCAATGAAATTAAAAGCCACTAAAAAAATGAAAATGAAAATTAAACAAAAATAAAACTCTATTAAAACTAAAAGTCCTAACTAAATAAAATAAAACATAAACTAAAATCTTATAAAAATAAATTCCTAAAACTAATCCTAAGATTAATAAAATAAAATATAGATTAAAAATTAAAAACTAATAAAATAAAAATACACTAATAAAAATAAGATATCTAAATAAATTCTAAAAATCCTAAATAACTCTAAAATAAATCCTAAAAATAAAAGACTCAAAATAAAAATCTAAGAAATCTAAAAAGGCATAAACTTGACACATGTAGGGCTTGGGGTATGGACTGGGTTGGTGTAGGCTCGAGTTAGGGTTACGAAACTGCTTCGGGACATCGGAACTCTTCTGGGCAAGATCAATGTGGACTTATACTTCGCGGAGGCTTTTAATTTCTTCATTTAACGCTTTTAGCCACTTCTTTGTCCCAATTGACTGGATTTAGCATTATTTGATACTGCGACTGCTGATTGACCTACAAAATGATAAAATACGAACACAAGGCCAATTTTAATTAAAACGAGTGACTAGAATACATCTATTCAGGGCATAAAATGGACACTTTTGGGTGCTTATCATACTCCCAATTAAACATTCGGAAGTTTGCAATTTTCTCTCGGTATATGTGAATAAAAGAGTAAATTTAGATGAACAAATTTCACATATACATAATGAAAAATGAAAATTTTATAATGGATGAAGATGATCTCAAGAAAAGAAAATCAATTACCTTTTGAAAACATTGAATCACACCATAGATACTCTTCATCTTTTCTCCACACTCTAATTAACTTCTCTTTATATCAATTAGAACTTTCTTTTGTTGTATTGTAGGCTAAGATTTTGGCCAAAAAGAATGGCTTTTAGAGTTCAAAAATTTCTTAAAATATAGAGATTTTCTGTATTTTGACTTTTAGGCCATTTTTTTTTACCTCTAATTTTTTTCTCTTTCATTTTATCGTAAATCAAAAGTCTGAATAATTAGGAGTCAACCCAATAGACAAAGTATACACATGAAGGACAATAATGCATGCAACGAGTGAAATTATAGAGATTTGTAGTCACATTATAACATAGATGGTAAGACTCAAAATCACTGCCATAATGAAATTCTGAATGACATGCTAAGCCTAGGTTTCCCTCTAACTCGAGAATGAATAAATCGGGATCCAAATCGGACAATACTCTAGTCATGTCCTTGATCTCATCCAATACTCAAATGGCACGGGTGAATATGATAGAAAAGGAAAATGAGGTATGATAAAACATGCGTCACCAAGTGAAAATGATCGAATGATTTTCTCAATTTCGTCACTGAAAGATAAAACCTCAAATGTTAGCATACTCTCTAAAAGCTCGGGTGCACATTCATAGAGAATGAATTGAATTATCCTATCATCCCAGTCTCTCTCTTCTAAGTAGTGAAATGAGTCCAATAAAGATTGGACTTCAACAGTGAGATCCTTATCAATCGGGTTGAATTCTTCCTCAAAATATTCAAGACCCATATCTAAAGAAAAATTAGGTGGCCAAGCATGCAGCTCAAATGTATAACTATCCCATGGGGTAGTGACATCGTTCACTTCTTGAATGTACTCGACTTCATTATCCCCCTCATCAGATGATGGCCTCTCTAAATTAAACACATTAAAATCCATGGTCATGCCCCCAAACTACAGGTTCACTTTCCTACTCCAACATCGAATGATAACATTAGAAGTAGCCAAAAAGGGTTTACCGAGGATGATCAAGATTTACATGGATGAGCTTCGTGCGTGTTGTGTGTCTAAGATCATAAAGTATACCAAATATAACTATTCACCTCTAGTCCCCTTAATGAATTAATTGGCTAAGGACAAGGTCATCTTAGTGTGCTTTAACTCCCCCAAGCTTAGTTTCTCGTACATGGTTTTCGAAATAAGGTTCATGCTTGCTCGTAATTATAAGAGAGCTTTCTTGAAGTAATGTTCCCGTATCTTGATAGAGATCATCAGAATCCTTGGATCATTATACTTGATGGGGTTTTATATGAAATAATTGAGCTATAATGAGTTTTTGGAATGTTGGTGGTCCACTTAAGGTACAAAGGTCCTTTAAAAATTTAACGTAAGACATGACATGTTGTATAGCGCCAAGTAGTTGGATATTGATTTGTACATCCTTGAACACATCCAGCATCTCATCAATTTATGCCTTCTTATTTTGTGGCACAAAATGTTGGAGAAACAGAGATTTTGGGACATAGGTATCTATAGGTGGCTCGAAAGATGATGGTGGAGAGAAAGTTGGATCCACGAGTGGATCTTGATTCTCATTATGTTTCTCAAATTCACTCTTAGTGGGTGGTGATATATTCTTTTTGAATTTCTTACTAGAACTAGGTATGATGATGGCTTTGACATCCTCTTATGTTTGTGATGAACTAACGTTGTCTTGAAAAAATATTGACCTTTAGGCATGTTCCTTTTAGAATTGGGCCCAGGTTGACTCGAAAATGTCCCCTTGTTCCTCTCACTCAATGCGCTCACAAGTTGTCTCACTTGAACCTCGAGTTTGGCTATGGATTTAATGTTCGCATGCAATCTTTATTGGGGGGATTGAAGGATACTTTGAGTCGACTACTGAAATTGGAGGGTACTTTGAGAAAGCAAATTCATTGCATCCTCTAAATCTTGGATCTTTTAGGATGAAGGATACATTCATTAGCGGTCGTTCTTTTGATAACTCGGGGGTGGGTTACCAGAAGATTGACCTCCACTTCCTTGGTTTTTGACCCTTGGACCATGAAAGATTGGTGTGGTCTCACCAATCCAGAATTTATGCATTGTAATATGTGTCATACTTCGTCCTACTTAGGTAAAGGGCACTTGGCTTGCTCGGTGAGTGACTTATGGGTCAGAGGGATGGACAATTCTTGACTAAATAGTCGAATGCACCGCAAAGTATAGACACGGGGGAACCTAAATGTTGCACGATCGCCGGTGCAGTTCAATTTCCCTCTTTGCTCGTCTCTAAAGCTTCTAAACGTCGGGCCAATGTAGCCACTTGGCCATTTAAATCATAAATTTGTTCGACTTGGTGAGCGCAACCCTCATTGGACGTGGTGGACCTATATTCTCTATTGGGTGTCCATCGCTAGGACTTTTTCACTACGTCTTCTAGAAATACCCACGCGTCGACCTCACTTTTCTCCGTAAAATCACCGTTATATAGTGACTTAAGCATAATTCGAGTATTATAATTTAACCCTTCATAAAAAAATTGGACATGACATCCCATCTCAATCCCATGGTGCAGACATTGTAGTAGCAAGTCCTTGAATCTCTCCAAATACATTCATAAGACATCTTCGTCCTTTTGGCTAAATGTATCGATAGTGTGACTTTTCGATGACGTCTTTTGGTTGGGGAAGAAATTATGTAAGATGGAGACACTCATTTTGTTTCAAGTGGTGATGGATTAGGGTTTATCCAAGTTAAACTAACTCTTAGCTTTGTCTTTTAATGAGAATGGGAAAATTTAAGTCTAACAATCTTCGTTGGTGAGTTTTTGATACTTCATGGTCCTATGTATGTCCTCAAACTCACGAACATGAAGGTAGGGATCCTCATTTTTTGTACCTCAAAACACAGTCAATAATTGGATAATGAAATTGGAAATTGTTGGCGTTGTGCTCAGGTAGACATATGCATCAAGGTTGACAAGACCTAGTCGAATCAAGGTAATCTTTAAGGGAACATGGTGCTAACTCGTAGGAATATAAAAAATATACCTCCATAAGTATCGGGATTGCTAGACTCCACACTCGATAGACGATCAGTATGATCTTAGCACCAATTTTGCATACGCCGAGCTCACTGAAATTTTTCTGTCTCTTTTTTTCTTTCCTTTTTCTTTTTATACATTTTTTTTTATTTTTACGTGAAGATAATTAAAACCAAATAATTTAACTCAAATAATGTAATTCTTAGCTAACACAAAGTAAATTGAATTTTCTGATTTAGGTGATGGGAATTATAATTTTAAAATCAAGTTTTTCCAAGATTAATCGACAACAATGGGGGTCTTTGAATTAATCTCCCTAATTATATAGCTCCTACTCTTTGACAAGGGAGAATTTAAAAGACGACCAACTATGGTTATCACATCAAATTCCTCTTTTTTCTCTATGTAGTTGGTCGGTATGAAGACTCATTAAAAACCACCAATCTTGGGCAAGGTAAAACGAAACCAATTTGACAAGTACGCATTGTTGTAGCTTTTAATTATCCTCTCGTTAAGAGATTTCCTATGATATATGTGATATCCTATGTCCAATGTCTAACTGATTTTAAATAATATATGATGGATCAAGATAAGCAATTACTTGATTAATTACTGATTTTCGGGGCAAGGAAGGGTGATGAAATCCTCACCTTATCTTTCACACGGGTTTTGTCCTTAAGTCATTTTACGCGGCGTGCTAATTTAAATGTAAAATTAAACCACGTAGGAGAACACAAAAAGGTACCTCCGGCATGTAATTTTTGGAGTTACTTGTTTACGCCAGGTCGAAGTTTAAGTTGATGCCGATCGAAAAGAAACATCGCCTATGTTTTAGTCGTGCTCGAGAGTTACTTGTTCTCGTAGAAAGATTGCAAAAGTTGTCTTCACGTTCGGTCACCATTGTACACTTTTTTAAAAATTTTCTTCACTTTTGTCCCCTTTCTTCTTCTTCTTCTTCTCGTTTTTGAATGTGCTTCAGAAAAAAAAACACAAAAGAAAGTACCGCAAACGTAAAATGCGACAAAAAAAATGATAAAAAAATAACACGATACACGCACTAGTGGTGTATTTAACATAAAACAAAAATAACCAAGCACACTTATGAAAAAAAATGATTTTTTATATTCTGTAAATAACAAAATTATTACTAGAAATAATTATTTTTTTGAACTTTTTTGAACTTTATTTAATTTTTTTCTACTACTTAATAACCAAAATGATTTTGAAAGTTTTTGGGATTTTTTTTTCCAAAATTTTATGTGTTTTTGTGATAAATTAGTGTTAAAACCACTCTTTCAAAAAAAACTTAAATCTGATTTTTTTTACTAATTAAAAAAATGTTAGCTGTTGATTTTTTACTTTATTTTTGAATTTTAACTTAATTTATATTTTTATGAAATTTTTACTAATAAAAAATGCAAAAAGTAAAAACAACTAGTTCGAAAGTCATAACCTCTTTTCAAAAAATATTGATCAAATCCCCGGCAACGACATCAAAAAATTATTTGTCAAATTATAAAACATCGCAAGTGCACACGCTATAACCCATAGAGATTTGTCTATTTTAACTTTTAAAAGAATCGCAACTATCCAACTAGACTAAATGAGGTGGAGAATAATTATGCACTGAATTATGTACAACCACCTACGAATATTAGAGGAACACACGAGAGTTGCAAATAATATGAAAGATTTAGGCTTCGGGGTCCATTTATCACGTAACTAATATTACACTAATTTAACATTGCCATTCTCTTTTTATAACCTAAATTAAACCGACCCTCATCGCGTTTAATTCGTAAAATATGACGGTTATGTTTGAAATATTTTTATCGACTCTAATAGACGTCTAAAATTCCTATTCCCTTAGAAAATACAAGTTTTCAAATTTGTTAATGTATTTAAGCATGGACTATGAAGATAATCAAAGTGCAAGCATAATTCATCAAAAAATACTATTTTTTTTAAATCTCAAAACTTGATTTGACAAAACAATGATGGTTTTAAAACACACTCTCGTGTCATTTTAAAATGAATACCGAATCTTTGATAACATATAAAATGAGTAGGGAATAAACAACAACTAAATTAATGTGACAATATTAACTAACTATGATAAACTTCATCTTAATCCTAATAGAAGAGTTAAGCTACCATAATGAAAGACAAATTTCAAGAATCAATAGAAATTTTCGTTAATAAATTAAACTTAAAATAAGTTCTCTCACAATAATCTTCAATTCTCTAAAAAATTGATAAAAACTTGGCCTTATAATTGAAGACAATCACTCAAAAACTTTCTCTGAAATTGTATGTAAAATTATGATCCCAATGGACCTTTTTAGTGGGAAAGGGGTGAGGTTCTTTGATTGGGGTGAAACTCTCTTTGATTCGCCAAACAGTGTTGAAACTGATCATTCTACCTCTTTAGTGTTTGAATCGGAGTAAGGGGTGTAAATTTCCACAACTCGAGGACTCTTATATTTGCTTGCTGAACATGCACGTCGATTTTCATCCAATTCAGAGAATCAAAGTTACTGACTTTTTTAATAACTCGACGAGTGTGAAAATAACTTTTTTTTGAAGGATCATAAAAATAAACTTTTCACGCTTTTCTCGAGTTGATCATCAATTTGCACCAAATTCCATAATTTGTTCCAAATAAACTTAAAAGATTGAGACACAAGTCTCTTTCTTCTGCATACTTTAATTACTGAATTAAAAGTAAAATCACCATTTATAGATGGCTTTCAAATCAATGAATTGTTTATTTCTAAGATCTGATCTAATGCAATGTCATGCACAGTTCTTATTCACTTAATTGTATGGAGCCATTGTTACCATTTAAAAATTTTCCCTTATACTTCCCATTCAAAAACTTAGACAAGAAATCTTCCATATTGATCACATTCAAATACATCTTCATGCCGCCACTAGCAATTACATCATTAATACTCCTCAACCCCATCGCTCCTTCTTTAAGGGGACTACAAAAGTTATCTAAATTGATCAAATTGTATTTTCTATCTTCTAACTTACCACTTCCCCAAAAGAAGTTTGGAAACAGATTGTAAAGGCTTCTAATGATCATTTTGGGAGGATTTATAGCTACCAACAAGTAAAATTGAATGGAGGAGAGATTATGTTTAATAAGAACTAGTAAGGCACCATGGGAAGGAAATTTAGAATTCCAACCTTGAATTTTTGTCATAATTCTTGCCAAATATTCTGCAAAAAATATATATTTCTTCTACCTTTAAAAAAGATGGAAACCAAGGTATTTTATGGGGAGTTTAACTTCTTTGAGATTAACAACTGAGATAATAGCTAATCTAAGATCTTTAGGCATCTTTTTGGCAACTCTGAAACTTCTGTTCTTTATATTTATTAGATGACTAGACATGGATTCATAGGAGTAGAAGAACTCCAGTAATTTCTTTAAGCTTCTTTTGTTTCTATTTATAAAGATTATAACGTCATCTTCAAAACTCAAGTGAGAGGTTAGACGAGGGTTTAAAGGATATTTGAAAGGTTTACTCACATTACTTTTCATTTATTTTTTAAGACCTCGATGAAAGACATTAACAACAATGATATACAAACTTGAAGATAGGGGTATCCTTATCTAAGCCCTTAAAGAAGCCTGTCATATTCTTATTCATTAATATTGAGAACTAGTTATTATAAATCAACCTCCAAACAAGATGAATGAAAAATTCACTGAATCTAAATTTTCTTAAGACAAAAATAAAGAAAAACCAAGATGTTCTATCATAAGCTTTTTCCATATCAAGTTTAAGGATAACATTTGAACTATGTGTCTTCTTTACACGACCACTAGTAATTTCGTGGGTAAGAAGACTATTATCCAAAATACTTCTTCCTTTTGTAAAACCACATGAAATTGAGAAATAATACTTAGCAAAATAATGACTAGTCTAGAGTTAAGATTTTTGACAAAAACTTAAAATTGAAATTGCGTTAGGTAATTGGCCTAAAATGTGCACAGTCAAGAGGGTTGACCATTTTAGGAATGAATACTATTGTGGAAGCTAACCTACTTATAGGTATTTATGCCTTAGAGAAGAAAGAATGAATCACCTTAATTAAGTCACCTTTTATGATACTCCAAAACTTGTCACAAAATGCCTCTCCCAAACCATCTGGATCTGCTGAACTTTCTTCATTTAATTCCATTTTGGAGGACAAAATATCAGTATCCGAGGGAAAATTACCAAGCAAAGAGTTTTTTTTCATTAGAAAATACTGTTGGAATTACATCCAAAGAAAATTCTTGAATTCTAATAGTCTGAATACTAAGGTAGTTGTGGAAATGATTCACAAAAGCCTCTTCAATATCGTGTTGATTCTTTATTAACTGGAGATCTTGAATTATGATCTTATTAATGAAAAGTTGTCTCTCCTTATAATTAACTACTGAATGAAATTTTTCGAATTGGCACCCCCTTTTAACCAAATAAAATTGGATTTTTGCCTCCAGTAAGTTTCTTTATTTTTGAGAGCACGCATGACTTTGTCCTTAGCTTGATTCATGGACTCCCTACTCAAAGTATCTCTATTGGCTTCAAATGAAAATTCTTTACCCAATAATTCATCCCCTAAGTATTTAATGATTTGAAACACATCTTTAAAATTGCTTCTTAAAGCTGATTTTAAAACATCAATTGTACATTCCCATGAAGACCTAATAAGGTTATGAATATCATTGGGATTATACCACATTTTTTTTGAATTTGAAAGGCTAGGGACATTTGTCTAAAATAGTTTTGATTGAGAGAAGAAGATGGCTATGATATGAGCATTATCTATTCAGATGGTTTAGGTAAGAGTTTAAATAGGAAGCCAGCCACTTTGCATTTGCTAAACATCTATCTAAACTAGCAAATATTAGGTCCTCTTCTCTTCTGTTGTTACACCAAATGAATTTGAAACCCATGTAACCAATATCAACCAGTCCTTTTATTGTAATCACATCATTGAAGTTTTGAACAACATTAAAATCCACTTCATCAACCCCCCAATTTTTGTTCTGAGCTACACACTACTTTGAAGTCCATAATAAAAAAGTGAGGATAATCATCATACTTAGAACAAATCATATCAAGATTGTCCTATAGAGTTATCCTCTCATCTCTAGAGACCATAGCGTATACCAAACTGATCACAACATATTCTTTTAGCATTTGGTGGGATACATCCATACACAAAGATTGATTATTATCATGCATAAGTGAACAATGCATAGTAAATTTAAAAAATAACCCAATCTTATTTGAGGAATTATTAAAGCTACCCTCAAATCCCCATTTGCATGAAATAATTTTTCTTTATTTGACTAACCTTTGGCTCTATAATTGTAAGAGCTGGGATTTTATGAATATTTATGAATATTGTCTACTGCTCTAGCATTCCAAACTATAAAATTAATCATCTAATAGTTAAGAAGAGGGTTTCAGGAGAACTTTAGTACCTGATCTTATGAGTCTTCTAAAAACAAGATCATTAGGAAAAGTTTTTGGAACTATACCCATACTTCATTTAGTCTTTCTTTGTACCATCTCATTATTTGGATTGATTTTCTTGGGTGCCATTTCTCTCGCAACTTTATGCTTCTTCAACTTCATCTAAAGCCTTAGCAAAAATCTCCAAATTTTCATGCATTTCCTCTTGAATTTTGTCCGGTGGTTCTGAGTTTGAGTAGTCTGGCTTGTTATGATTTTCCTGGACTTCGAATTATGGAATTTCTATAGCTCTTGTGGATAAACTTGAAACTTTAACTATCATTGCTTCTTTACTAGTTATTTCACAGTATTTGATTATCTTTATGTGGTTGGACATTATGTGATGATGAATTCTTGTGGAATTTTTTGGGACTATTTTTTTTTTGGCAATGCTGGTAATATATCTTCTTACTCCACTTCTTCTATATGGTCTTTTTCAACTTGTTTCTCTTATACATTATCAAGAACTTGATTCAAGATGTTATCTTTTTTGTTTATTTAATAAATGTTAGTCTTGGATAAGATCCTAGTACCTTTTTTGAATCTTCTTGGGAGTTCTACTATTGTTGGTCTTTGATGGATTCATGAAGATACAGACTTCTTCTGCATGGACCTTCTTCTTGCAGTGAACACAAAATTCAGGTTAATCTTTGTTGGAACAGCTGGCTCATTAACAGCTGTGTAGTGCAAAAGCTTTCAAAGCTTTAAAACTGCCTTTTGCAGTGTCCCACATCGGTGGGAATGAAAAAAAGTGCTGTGTATATTTACAATTTTTTGGGAACAAAGGTTCAGCCCTTTGGGCATTCAAGTTTTTGTGGGTATGTGGGGCAGACCCAATGGGCCAAGTCACACGCGCGCCGCCGCCGTCCGTCCGGCCCGGGTCTTGGGCTTGGGCTCATTAAGAATTAATTTTTTGGACAAATAAATTAACGTTTTTTGGGCCTTAAAAATTATTTTTTAACGGTAATTAATTCCGAAAAAATTAAAACGTGGTTTGCTCCGTGTTGATTTCTTCCAGTTTTTTCTCCACGTTGTTTCCAACGTCTCTTTTCTTTTTGCCCCATAAAAGAGCTGGTTGCCTCCGGTTTTGGAAGACAGTTATCTTCTTCCAACACGAAAATTTTCTCTACAGTTCTGAAAAATTTCTTTCTCCCAGAATAATTAATCTCATTACAGATTAATTATAGAATCGAGCAATTAATACAGAATGGGTGTATACAGACCGGATTAATTCTTGTGCTATCAATCCGTAATTTAATTGGAGGCTGTTTTATCCTGGGGGTGACGGGCCTGCACACTGTCGGCACAATTAGAGGCAGAGCCGCGAAACACCTTAAAGAGAGCGACCTAGTCCGCGACTCAGCCGTGTTCTTCGCTGTCCAGTTTCCGGAATTCTTATATTATTTTTCTGCCCCAGAATTATTTGCTCCAATTGGGTAATTTCGTTCCTGAATTTAATTCTGCATTTAATTGTTTATTACTGCAACAACAATTTTAAGGTGTTCTTATTCTGCCATGGACGAAATTAATTCCAGTAACCTAAATAAGCCTTTCAAATATGAAGGCACTCATTTTAAACGTTGGAGCAAAAAATTGCTATTTTATTTAACTACGAAAAAGGTCGCATCATGTGTTCAATTTGACAAACCCGTAGTTAATAATCCACCTACTGTTGAGGAAAGCAAAACAATTAGAACTTGGGAGGAAAATGATTTTTTGTGCAAGAACTATATTCTGAATGCTCTAAGTGACGAACTTTATGACTATTATGCCAATTATAAAACTGCGAAAGATGTTTGGGACGCACTTTTTAAAAAATATGACACGGAGGAGGCGGGTGCTAAAAAATATGCCGTCAGCCGTTATTTGAAATTTCAAATGACGGATGACAAATCTGTTGTTGCTCAAACCCATGATTTGCAAATGATTGCCCATGAAATTATTTCCGAGGGCATGGCTTTAGATGAGCAATTTCAGGTGGCTGTAATTATTGATAAATTGCCTCCACTGTTCAAAGAGTTTAAAAATATTTTGAGGCATAAGTCTAAAGAATTCTCACTAGAGTCATTAATTACTAAATTGAGAATTGAGGAGGAATCCCGAAAACAGGACTATAAAGATGAAATTCTTGTTGTGTCTAACAACAAAAATCAGAAAAAGAACCACACTCCAGTTGTTTTAAAGGCAAACGGGAAAAATATGAAAAATCAGAAAAAGAGCCACAACCAGAATTTTAAAAATCAGACTCAGACTCAGAATAAGTATAAGAACCCTGGAAATGGACAGTCTAGCAACTCGGGACAGTTTCTCTGTTTCAAGTGTGGCAAGCCTGGCCATATGGCTCGCAAATGTCGCAACGTGCCACAAGCACAAGCGAATTTGACCGAAGAGGACCTATGTGCTATGATTTCAGAAATCAACATGGTTAGCGGTGCCGAAGGGTGGTGGTTGGATACTGGCGCTTCCCGCCATATCTGTTATGACCGTAGTCTATTTAAGACTTATTCTGAGACTGCAGATAAGAAGGTGTTGTTGGGTGATTCTCACTCCACCGAGGTTGCTGGTACTGGAAATGTGAAATTGAAGTTCACTTCGGGAAATACTATTATCCTCAAAGATGTTCTTCACACTCCCGAGATAAGGAAAAATTTGGTTTCGGGCTATCTTCTCAACAAAGCTGGCTTTACTCAAACTATTGGTGCTGATTTATTTACTTTGACCAAAAATGGAATTTTTGTAGGCAAGGGTTATGCCACTGATGGGATGTTTAAATTGAATGTTGATGCAATGAATAAAATTTCTCCTTCTGCTTATATTGCTTGTTCATTTAATATTTGGCATGCTAGGCTTTGTCATGTTAATAAACGACTTGTTAAAAATATGAGCACTTTAGGATTAATTCCCGAATTATCATTAAATGATTTTGAAAAATGTGAATGGTGTAGTCAAGCGAAAATCACTAAGACACCACATAAATCTGTTTTTAGAGAATCTGAACCACTTGATTTAATTCATTCGGATATTTGTGAATTGGATGGTGTCACAACTAGAAATGGCAAACGTTATTTTATAACTTTTATTGATGATTGTTCCGATTATTCATTTGTGTATTTAATGAAAAATAAAAGTGAAGCGTTTGACATGTTTAAAATTTTCCTTAATGAAATTGAAAATCAATTTAATCGGAAAATAAAAAGATTACGTAGTGATAGAGGCACCGAATATGATTCTGGACCATTTATTGAATTTTATAAAACCCACGGTATTATTCACGAAAAAACTGCCCCTTATTCGCCCGAAATGAACGGTAAAGCCGAAAGAAAAAATAGGACATTAACTGAATTAGTAGTGGCTATTTTATTAAATTCCGGGGCTGCCTCACATTGGTGGGGTGAAATTATTTTGACTGTGTGTCACGTGCTTAATAGAATTCCTAAGACTAAAATGAAAATATCTCCTTATGAAATTTGGAAAAATATTAAGCCTAACGTGTCATACTTTAGAACGTGGGGGTGCTTAGCCTATGTACGTATACCCGACCCTAAAAGGTCTAAATTGGCAAGTAGAGCATATGAGTGCGTTTTTATAGGCTATGCTTTTAATAGCAAAGCATACCGATTTTATGACTTGAAAAATCAAGTAATTATTGAATCAAATGACGCCGATTTTTATGAAGATAAATTTCCTTTTAAATTGAGGAATAGTGGGGGCGAGTCATCCACTAATATTTCTTTAAATAAAAATAAAGAAAATAATGAATCCATTTTAGAAATTCGAAAAAGTAAAAGGGCTCGTGTAGAAAAAGATTTTGGTCCCGACTTTTATGCTTACACCTTAGAGGAGGATCCTAACACTATTCAAGAAGCCTTATCTTCTTTAGATGCCGATTTATGGCAAGAGGCTATTAATGATGAAATGGATTCTTTGGAAACAAATAAAACTTGGCATTTAGTGGACCTTCCTCCTGGATGTAAAACAATTGGGTGTAAATGGATTCTTAAAAAGAAATTAAAACCTGATGGCACTGTTGAAAAATATAAGGCACGTCTTGTTGCTAAAGGTTTTAGACAAAGAGAAAATGTAGACTTTTTTGACACATTTTCACCCGTGACTAGAATAACGTCTATACGTGTACTATTTGCTATAGCTGCCTTAAATGATTTAATTGTACACCAAATGGACGTTAAAACTGCATTTTTAAATGGAGAATTAGAAGAAGAGATTTATATGGATCAACCTGAAGGTTTTATTGTACACGGTCAAGAAAACAAAGTATGTAAATTAGATAAATCTCTTTATGGACTCAAACAGGCACCTAAACAATGGCATGACAAATTTGACAGCCTAGTCATCTCTAATGGGTTTAAAATTAATGAAAGTGACAAATGCATTTATTATAAATATGTTGAGAACATTTGCACTATCATATGTCTTTATGTTGATGACTTGCTCATTTTTGGTTCCAATAATCATGCCGTAGAAAATGTTAAATCATTATTATGTGCCAACTTTGATATGAAGGATTTGGGTGAAGCTAGTGTAATATTAGGAATTAATATTACTAGGTCAGAAAAGGGGACTTTCTTTGGATCAATCTCATTACATTGAGAAAGTTCTAAAGAAATATAATTACTTTGACTGTAAACCTGCTAGTACTCCATTTGACCCTAGTGTAAAGTTATTTAAGAACACTGGCGACAGTGTAAACCAAAATGCTTATGCAAGCATTATTGGTAGCTTACGTTATGCTACAGATTGCACTAGACCTGACATAGCTTATGTTGTGGGAGTACTATGTAGATTTACTAGTAGACCTAGTATGGAGCATTGGCATGCGATTGAGAGGGTCATGCGGTACCTTAAAAGGACGATGAACCTCGGATTACACTATAATAAGCATCCCGCTGTCCTTGAAGGATTTAGTGATGCAGATTGGAACACCCTATCTGATGATTCTAAGGC
The DNA here is from genome assembly GCA_949130495.1 of Sambucus nigra. NCBI lineage: Eukaryota > Viridiplantae > Streptophyta > Magnoliopsida > Dipsacales > Adoxaceae > Sambucus > Sambucus nigra. The sequence continues at coordinate 616,458,699 of OX422208.1, forward strand.
TACTAGTGGATATATATTTAGCATCGCTGGTGGTGCAGTTTCTTGGAAATCTAAGAAACAAACTATTTTGGCTCAATCCACTATGGAGTCTGAGATGATAGCGCTAGCTGCTGCTAGTGAAGAGGCAGGTTGGTTAAGAAACCTCCTGTCAGATATCCCATTATGGGAAAGACCGATTCCAGCCGTTTTGATTCATTGTGATAGTACCGCGGCTATTGCAAAAGTTGAGAACCGTTATTATAACGGTAAGAAACGACAAATACGTCGTAAGCACAGTACTGTTAGAGAATTTATCTCTACGGGTGCTGTGAGGGTGGATCATATACGGTCTGAACAGAACTTAGCTGATCCTTTGACGAAAGGACTAGCTAGGGAAAAGGTGTGGAACACCACGAAAGGGATGGGACTAAAGCCCTTGGATAAATGAGTCATTTGTGATGGTAACTCAACATATAGACTGGAGATCCCAAGAAATATGTTCAAAGGGTAATAACAAATCACAAGTGATATGGGTTGAATCATGCGATTATTAATTAAAATAGAACGGGGTTTTACTCCGAGTCCATCCCTAAGGAGCATGATATCCTGAAGCGAGTTAAGGATGAGTTATGATAACTCTTAATGAGATCTATAGCTTTATTTTGAGTGGGGTACTTAGCTACAGGAGTATTCTTGATAGACTCACCTATGTGAATGTGGAAGTGTGACCGCTTCCTATGGATATTTTGGGCAAATTCCTAAAGCGTTCACTATACTGGGATAGAAGCACATGGCCGTAACGTGATAGCTATTAGACTTACACCCAAGTAGGGTTGTGTGTGGGATGTTGTCAGAGATAGAGTTCAAAACTACGGTTACTCTAGTATATTCTGAATCATCTTTACTACGTAAAGGTTCAAGTCGAAAGACACCTTTGCTTATGCACAATTCTATAGATTATTGCTCGATAAAATGTTTTCAAGTTTTGCAAGTGGGGGATTGTTGGAACAGCTGGCTCATTAACAGCTGTGTAGTGCAAAAGCTTTCAAAGCTTTAAAACTGCCTTTTGCAGTGTCCCACATCGGTGGGAATGAAAAAAAGTGCTGTGTATATTTACAATTTTTTGGGAACAAAGGTTCAGCCCTTTGGGCATTCAAGTTTTTGTGGGTATGTGGGGCAGACCCAATGGGCCAAGTCACACGCGCGCCGCCGCCGTCCGTCCGGCCCGGGTCTTGGGCTTGGGCTCATTAAGAATTAATTTTTTGGACAAATAAATTAACGTTTTTTGGGCCTTAAAAATTATTTTTTAACGGTAATTAATTCCGAAAAAATTAAAACGTGGTTTGCTCCGTGTTGATTTCTTCCAGTTTTTTCTCCACGTTGTTTCCAACGTCTCTTTTCTTTTTGCCCCATAAAAGAGCTGGTTGCCTCCGGTTTTGGAAGACAGTTATCTTCTTCCAACACGAAAATTTTCTCTACAGTTCTGAAAAATTTCTTTCTCCCAGAATAATTAATCTCATTACAGATTAATTATAGAATCGAGCAATTAATACAGAATGGGTGTATACAGACCGGATTAATTCTTGTGCTATCAATCCGTAATTTAATTGGAGGCTGTTTTATCCTGGGGGTGACGGGCCTGCACACTGTCGGCACAATTAGAGGCAGAGCCGCGAAACACCTTAAAGAGAGCGACCTAGTCCGCGACTCAGCCGTGTTCTTCGCTGTCCAGTTTCCGGAATTCTTATATTATTTTTCTGCCCCAGAATTATTTGCTCCAATTGGGTAATTTCGTTCCTGAATTTAATTCTGCATTTAATTGTTTATTACTGCAACAACAATCTTCTTAAATAACTTCCTACCAAAAACCTCATTCACCATATCATATCCAAACATTTTAGGTTTATATTTTAACAGGTGAACTTCCATATAAACTCTTGTTATACTTATTCTTATAATGGATACATTTGAAACATCCATTTTCAAAGGTTTACCCACCAGTTGGGCAATTTAGAAAATGAGTGATTTTGCAAAAAAATGAATCGGAGGGTTTGGAAAGTTTATCCACACCCGAAAAATAAGGCTTTATTCATCAACCCTAAACTCTAGGGTCAACTTTAATATCCTCACTGGGTATTTACCTAAATACCATTTATAGTTAAGACAAAATCTTAGTCGCTATTGAGTCTGATCAATACATGCTTATTATCAAGCAACCCAATGGTTTACGCTTCCTTCAGAGATAAAGTAAGGAAGGTATTACGTATGAATTCCATATAGAGTCTACCACGAGAGAACTTGCCAACTAAGGCATATTTAAATGGCTCCGTAAGGTTTTTGATGTCTTCAATAGAGAATAGGACTGCTGGTTCATCTAAAGGGGGTGAAGAGGCTACTACCCTTGCAAAGGATTTTATCCATGGTATTGGGTCGGGTGGTTTAGGGTTTGTGGGGGGTTTCTTGCTGAAAGATGGTGATGGCAGCCATGCAAACCCTAGGGTTTGTGGATGCCAAGAATCACCACAAAGAGGCTCTTAACACTTTCGACTACTCAATTTCATCATTCCACTTATCAAAAAGCCATTTGCATTCTCCAATTCTAAATGTCGGACTTTCCTTAAAGTATGAGAAGATTTATTCATTGGGGATATACTTTCTTCATTAAAATTTGGAGGACCATTATAATTATTAGAAATATCAGTAAAATTAAATAAGAAATCCTCGAATAAATTTTTCTACATATAAGATAAAATTGCATTTTTCTCAACTAAATTATAAGAAAAATATTGATGAAAATCAACGTCCAAATCCTCACAAGTATTACTTGTGTCAGTATTGTCAATTTTCCACTAAAAATATTGATTATCCCCATTTAATTCATGACTAGTTTCAGAAATATCATTATCATAAAGTTTTTTTATCTCTTCCTAATTGATACACTTTGGTGTGTAAATATTGATTAAAAGGGTTGGACATTCATCCACACCTTTTTTAATATCTTCAAAAATAATTACTAACCCATCTAACTCAAATTGAAATATGTGGTCATATGAATTTTTTGTATTTTTTAGCCACACGTCTAAAGGATCAATACATGAATATGAAAAAGATGACGTGATAATAATATGAGGATCATCTATTGAAATTTACAATTCATGAATATTTTTTCTTCCTTTTTAAGGACTACTTACAGAAAAAAGGAAAACTAGAAATTATTTAGTGTTTGTTTGAGTTTTCTAAGTTTTTTTTAGGATAAAGCAAAGAAAAACTAGTCCAAAAGTCTATAATTTCAAAAATTAATACATATCCCCGGTAACGGCACCAAAAACTTATTGTCAAAATATGAAATAATTGCAAGTGCTCAGGCTATTATAGAATAACGTGTGTAAGTAGGTGTCGAAGCTACAGAGATTTGATTAATTTTCTAAATTATCAACTTTCCAACTTGAAAGTTATGGGTGTAGAGATTACATTTATAATCTAAAACTAAAATCAAAGCTAGTAATGAGAGAAACCAAGAATATGTAACTAATTATGGGAGGAACTAGGATTTCAAATCCATTTATTGATTTTAACTAATACTACACATTAATTTAATTTCGTCATTCTCGATTTTATAACTCAAATTAAATCGACTCTTTAAAATTGGAATTAAAAAATAAATAAATTCACACAATATTAAAAGACTCTAATTTAGACGATTCCTATTCCCTTAAAAATATCAATTTTGTATTTTAAATGTAGTCTTTAAGAATGGACTATAAAAAAATGAGTGTAAGCATAATCCATAAAAAATACTTACACCAAAAATCAAAATATGAATTATAATTTTTAAGTCTTAACGTCTTATTTAAGCATGAGATATCACACAAATAAATGTAAGCATATCCCATAAAAAAATACACACTTTAATTCTTAAAATATGCATTACCAACAACTTAGGAAGGTTTAAAACACACTCTCATGTTGTTTAAGTGAAAGCCAAATTTTTAAATCATTTAAAACATCTCGGCAATGAACATGAAATTAAACTAGTTGTAACACCCCATGTTTTTTTCAATTAATTATTTAATTATTTCAAAAATTAGAGAAATTGATTTAATTATTTTTAATAATTAAATATATTTTTTTTATATTTGGAATTCGGAAATCTAGATTATAAGACTGCTAATATGAGTATATGTAAGTCTTCGGGTGTTTAGAAGAGTCCTCAAAACATAAAACTCTCTAAGAGTCCTCGGAAGATACAACTCTCTAAAAAAGAAAAATATATAAAAATATTTGACCGTCTGATCGAGCTGAAATATTGTGTGCAGCTTCCTCTCATCTTCATCTACTATGCCCCCAAATTTCAGCCAATTCCAACAGTCCGATGATCCAGAATGTTTATTTTAGTGTTTGTATCTCATTAGAACTCTTTTCTTAATCAAATTCTTAAATCCTTATTATATCACAACAAATTCGTGGCTTGGCCTTTCAAATTACTTTTTCATCAACTTTTCAACCACAAGACCTCTCCGAAATTATTCCCTTTCATCTACAAATTTTAGCCCCAAACTTAATCAAGTGTTTGACTCAATATTTGAAGGCTTAATTGGGTTTTCTCAAGATTGTTCAAGAACGAATCTTTGCTAATTTTTTGAGAGGAATCCAACCGTCTATTCAGAATTCAGAAACAATTTATACTCAGATATGAATACTCTATACCTTTCCTTTAGTATTATGCATTTTAAGTGTAACCGAAACCCTTAATTACATGTTTTTCTTAAAAGAAATTAGTAACTTAATTAGAGAAAGTGGACACTAAATTTTGGGACTATTTTTATAAAACTTTTAAATATGAATTAATCTTTGAAACTCTTGGGTGCATAGGTTAGAACTTTGGGTGTTTATGGTTTTGGGTGTAGGTTCTCATGTAGAATTTTTATGGGATTATTTATATGGTTATTTGGGACACGCTCATACTTATAAAAATTAGATGGCTTATAAAAGATAACGATTATGATGTGTTAATTAATTTAACATTTATTGAATGAAAATAATTATGTTTAAAACGATGACGGTGTTATTCATTGAATTACATTGAATTGGGACTTTTATAATTAAGTGCTATGTTATTCATATGAATTTTGTATTGTGTGATTATTTTATTCACGCTTGTCATCGCGGGGACGAGGGCTTTTGGTTAGTACATTGCTCAACCCAATTTTTTTAGGATGCTCACTAGGTATGGGACTAGTGGGTAGGCATTGGTTGTAATTTATGCTTGCTAGGTATGTGACTATTTAGTGTAAATTTGTGGAGATTTTATATTTCGGGGTGGGGCAGATTTTTACATCATTTCATCTTTTCTTTAGCCTAGGAATGAGACTAGGACGTGTTTTACATTTGTGATTCATCCTATATATTGGATATGACGTATGTGTACTTGGGGCCCTTAGGTATGGGACTAAGGGGTATTTTTAGGATCTCACATCGATCAAAAGGTGGGGGTAATTTATTAATTGTGAAATTGAAAAAATGAGAATTAATCTCTAAGATAAAAATGTGTATTAAAATTTGTGGTGACATAATGTGTGGGGGCTGACAGTTTAAACGGGTCGGTTGACGATTTATATCGTGTCGTGTGTGGAACCTTGTCAAATTGCGGGGGATCGATAGTTTAAACGGATTCGACTGGCATTTTGGCAAGGGGAAGTGTGAAACTTTGGTGGAAGTTACCACCCGGGGCGGGAAGACCGCCATAATAAAAAATTGAGAATAATGATGTTTGGATTAATTTAATTAAATTAACACTTTGGGGTTGTGGGATAATTAAAAGGATATTGGTGTGATTTTTATAAGAATCTTTGGGGCTGATTAGTAATTTATCTTTCCCGCGTTTAATTATATTCGTTTGATTAAAATACTTTATCGTGATATTTATTGCGTATTATGCTACTGTCTGGGTTCACAGTCCCTATTTGAGGAGAGTAGTGTGTATTCATGCTCGGGGCTCTAACCTCGTGCATTGATTAACTTTTTAAGGATAAGTCTGGAGAAGATGCATAGGGTTATTTGGAGATTATCGTTTGGAGGCGCAGCTGAAGTTTATTTTATATTACTGCATAGTAGTTTAGTTTAGCTTCCTTTCTATCGTATTTACATTGAGACACAATTTATGATTTTGATTGGGCCATTCGGTTCCAAAGTTGTTATGGGTTTTATTCAGATTTCTTTATGGATTCAGATGGAGTTTATTCAGTTTTATATTATTAGAGATTGGATTATTATTTGGATGTGACAACCCTCTTATTAAAATAAGAGGTGGCCAACTCGATACTCCAATAATTACAGGAATCATAGATGGTCCATTCTTAGCATCACAGTAGTAAAAAAAAAGTATACGAGATAACCACCAATTATTTTAGAAAACGGATTGTCAAAATTTATTTTGTAAGTTAATGAAAAACATTTAAACAATCCTATGGAAAAGAAGGTAGATGAAAATAAAGACATGCAAACGATCAACAATCTTGTGCAACAAACATAACCGAATAAGCTGTCGGTTAACAGACCCTTACAATTAGGTAACACCGAGTATTAAAGTAAAATATCACATTATATAATACAAGTACAAAACTTGGGCAACACGCTCGACTGTGTAATCGATCATAACTAGAATACAAAAAGATGGAAGAGTCTATATCAAATATCCCATAACATCCGCAAGGTGTTACAGCTCCAGGACACTGGAATAGAAAAGTCAATATGAGCGTCCTTGCGGTGGAGCACCTGGGCGAATATAAGATTCGCGCAAAACAACAAGATATAAACGGGTCAGGGCCCAGTTAATATGATCACTAAGTGAATAAAGTGCATGGCAGTTATGACCAATTAATCATCATGAATAAGCTTGTCTCGCTCTCCATAAATAATGATAAGAATCCTCACCTCTCAATCTAAAAGCACAACCTAGAGAAATATCAATGATAATGATAAAAAATCATTTATGGATGAGAATATGGATAATATCATACTTATTGAGATTCCATTTCAGTTTTACACAATTTTACTTCACTGTTCCTTTTCTCATTAGGAAACTTATTCGAAGCCATTTTATTTCATAAAATGCTTTACCTTCAATCTCAATTTCCATTTTAATAAGAATACTTATAATCATATCATAACGATTCTAAGACCATCCATCCGGGTTTCCCCACTGGATGCGCCCCTAAATTGCTATCATCTTCCAGGGCCTATCACCAAGACAACCTGGACATCCTACATTGCGTGACATCGGAAAGCATCCATATAACTTCGGCAGTGAGGCATAGCCACACTCGGAATTACCTCACTTCGAATAATAATCACGCAATAAATAATAACCGGTCCTATGGCTGAGGACTATATTCACCCTGCATTCACTAGCCAGTGGACTTCACCTTATGCGCGTAACTTCCCCTATGATAGCATTTAGAGAGGTGTGTATATACAAATTATCATTCACATGTTATTACCATTTTAAAATATGCATCACGTTTTTATCCGGAGCCATAAGCGTTTAATGTCATCATTATAAATCTCAATGTTTAATAAATCCCTAAATTAGTATTCGAGAAATAATGACGTTACCATAAGACACCAAGTGTATTATACCTCAATCCAGTCTCTAAATTTCAACCATTATATAATCCTACTCTTCCCTAGTCTCAAACTAGTTTACTAAAGAAAGAACTACCCTAACGTCCATTAAATATTCCCGAGATAAGCCCAAGTATCCCCTTTCTAAACTAGTGTGGTCACACACCTTATATAAGTCTCTAATACACTTTATTACTTCCTACGAGAAAGTTCCTAGGTCCCCAACCTAGAAGAAAAGGGTTACAAACTAAGATAAAAAATACCTTAAAACAGCAAGAATTCTGAATCGATTCTCCCTGGCCGAATCGATTCGGTCTTGAAAGCGAATCCATTCGGATAGGCCAAATTGATTCGGTCAAGAGGACCCAACATTGTGCATACTGCCGAATTGATTCGGATAAGAAGAATAGATTCGCTCATCACAGACCTGTAACCTACCCCATTAGCGAATCGATTCGCTAGGGGCGAATCGATTCGCCTCGGCCAGAATGCCCAATTTCGGTTGTGGGGTTTAATACTCTAACTTTTTCCAAACTCATTTCTCCTCCATTATTATCCCCAAAAACCACCATTAATCCAACCAGAACCATCCTACATGAATACTAACTACCATAATCAACACAATACCATTCTAACACAATGTTTAAGGGTTCAAACACTACAAATTCTTTAAAACCCATATTTGTTCAATTGATTCCAATACACAACTATCACTACAATTTATTCAACTTAAATCATATATTAGCAAGTAAAAAACTTGCCTTAAGGTTTTATTCTCGGATTCTCTTCCGGTAGATGCAAGATCAAGCCCAATTTCTTCAATTCTCTTTCTTTCTCTTCTTGTTTCTCCACAATTCTCGTCCTCTCTCTTTCGCTCTAGGTTTAGGAAACATACACTTGAGAAATAAGAGGGTTGAAAGACTTAATCGTGCCCCTTAGCATTAATTTCCATCTTTAAATATTAATACACCATTAAAATGACTCGTAACTACATAATTGAGTCATAACCTGTCAAAAGTGCCCGGAACCCAAAAATACAATATGGCACTTATTTTGACTATCTCGGGACTGACCGCACACTCTAAATTGGCATCCGGTATAATATAATTTATTTCAAGTTCCAACTTCATTTTGAACCATAAATGATGTTTAAGCACAACGACACCATAAATCGTAACATAATGCTATTTACATTCAAATAACAGTAAATGTGCAAAATTTAGTAAATATTATCTTTTAAATCAGTTAAAATAATATTTACTCCATTATCCAATATTTTATATAATTATCTCACATGGTAAATTAATATAAAATAAATTTCTCAAAAGTAAGGGTTATTACATACTCGCACCCTTATAAGGAAATTTTTCCCTTAAAATTTAGGCGTACCTTGCAAAAAGAGATGTGGATACCTTTCTCGCATATCATCCTCATGCTCCCACGTTGACTCCTCGGCATTGTGATGCCCCCATTGGACCCGAACCAAGGGCACCACTCTAGATCTTAGTCTACGCTCCCTATGATCTAAAATTGCAACTGATTATTCCTCATATGATATATTGGGCTGCAATTCGATATCCTCTAAAGGAATGTGCAGTGAGCTCCTTCACACCTCATATACTTTTTTAAGTATGAAACATGAAACACATCATGAATCTGTTGTAAGTGTTCCGGTAAGGCGAGTTGATAAGATACTGGGCCTAGTTTAGCTATAATGGGAAAAGGGCCTACATAGCGTGGCGCAAGCTTTCCTTTCTTCCCAAATCGCTTTATACCCTTCATTGGCGAAACTCGCACCAAAACTTGATCTCCAATCTCCAACTCCACATGCCTTCTATTCGCATCAGCATAACTCTTTTGATGATTTTGAGTGATTTGAATGTGATTGCAAATAAGTTCAATCTTTTAAGAAGTATCCTGGATCACCTCAGGTCCAAGAAATTTATTATCCCCTACTTCCAACCAACAAGTGGGTGATCTACACGATCGACCGTATAATGCTTCATAGGGTGCCATCCCGATAGTGAATTGGTACGAATTATTATAAGAAAATTCAACCAAGGGAAGGTATTGTTCCCAACCTCCTTCGAAATCAAGCACACACATTTTGAGCATATCCTCTAACATTTGGTTGACTCTTTCCATCTGCCCATCTGTTTAAGGGTGATAGGAGGTACTCAACTTCAATTAGCTTCCCATAGATTCTTGGAAACTTCGCCAAAAACGGGAAACAAAAATTTTGTCTCGATCGGAGACTATATTAATGGGCACCCCATGGAGTCTAACAATCTCTGCAATAAATAGCCGGTCATAACAAGCAGTGTTGTAGTCTGTACATATGGGTAGGAAGTGTGCTAACTTAGTTAAGCGATCCACGATAACCCAAATGGAATCATGGCCGCCTTATGAAATTGGCAATCCCGTGATAAAATCCATCGAGATGCTTTCCCACTTCCACACAGGTATTTCCAAGGGTTGTAGCAATCTCGTCGGTCGTTGATGATCTACTTTAATCAACTGCCAAGTAGTACATTGGGAGACAAATTCAGAGATATCCCATTTCATACCTGCCCACCAATATTGACGGCGCATGTCTTGGTACATTTTGTCTCCACCAGGATGTACTGAAAATTGGACCCATGGGATTCAGTCATTACGGCCCGTCTCAAATCCCCCTCATTCGGGACAACAAGTCTCCCATGGAAACGTAACCTACCCTCAGAACTTATAGAGTAGGATTCCTCTCCCTCGGTTAACAGTTAGCATACATGGTCCTGACAATCTTTATCCCTTCCTTGAGCTTCAACAACCCTTGCTACTATCGTAGGCGTAACGATCAACACCGATATAAATGCCCTTGACGCCGCGCCCTCTTGGTTGAGTTCTTTCCATTTAGCCTTCCATACCAGTGCTAACTCCCCCTCAGGTTTCCGACTCAACGCATTCGCCACTACATTAGCCTTACCCGGGTGATAGTGAATATCAAATTGGTAGTCTTTCACAAACTCCAACCACCGACGCTGTCGCATATTCAAATATTTTTGTGAAAACAAATATTGTAACGATTTGTGGTCCGTGAAAGGACTAAACTTCTCCCCTAGGAGGTAATGCCTCAAAATCTTCAAGGCGAAAACCACTGAAGCAAGTTACAAATCATGTACCGAATAATTCTTCTCATGGGGCTTTAGATTGCGAGAAGCATAAGCAATAGCCCGCTGCTCTTGATGTAACACACCTCCCAACCCTTACAGAGATGTGTCCATAAAGAACAAATATTCCAACCCCGGCCTCGATAACGCAAGTACTGGAGCATAAGTCAACGTGTCTTTCAGCTCATCAAAAGCTAGCTGACAAGAATCATCCCAAACAAACCTCACTCCTTTCCGAGTTAAATTTATCAGAGGGCTAGCAATCTTAGAAAAACCATTGATAAACCTACAGTAATATCCATCCAAACACAAAAAACTGCGAATCTCTATAGGGGTCGTGGGCTGACCCCATTCCCTCACTGCAATAACTTTACTCGGATCTACCAAAATACCCCGAGCTATCACAATGTGACCTAAAAACTTCACTTCTTGTAGCCAAAAACCACACTTTTCGAACTTGGCGTACAATTGATTATCCCTCAATGTCTGCAGGACCAACTGTAAATGCTTAGCATGGTCGGCTTCAGTTTGAGACTACACTAGGATATCATCAATAAACACAATAACAAACTGGTCCAGGAAGTCTCAAAATACTCTATTCATAAGGTCCATAAACACTGCAGGAGCATTGGTTAGCCCGAAAGGCATAACCAAAAATTCATAGGACCCATATCTTGTTAAAAACGTAGTTTTGGATACATCCTCTTCTCGTATTCGTATCTGGTGATAACCAGTCCTCAAATCTATTTTAGAGAAGTATGACGCTTCCCTAAGTTGATCAAATAAATCATCAATCCGAGGTAACGGGTATTTATTCCTGAGGGTAACTTTATTCAACTCCTGGTAATTAACACACAATCGGAGAGAACCATCTATTTTCTTCACAAACAAGACAGGAGCTCCCCATGGCGACGTACTATACCTAATAAACCCCTGTTTTAACAACTTCTGAATTTGATCTCTCAACTCTCTCATCTCAACAGGAGCCATACGGTACGCAACTCTAGCAATCTACTGCATTCTCGGTGCTAAATCAATCACAACTCCATCTCCCTACTTGGAGGTAAACCTGGTATCTCCCAAAAAACATCTTCAAAATCTCTAACAATCGGAATTGAATCTAAGGAAATGACTACTTCCCGAGAAGTCTCCTACACAATGCAATACAAATAAGTGCTAGAACCTCCCTCTGAACAAGGCATAGCCACTAAAAACATCTCTTGCCCCGTATACTCTTCCCATAACAATTTACTATCACACGATACTTTAGTAGCCAATCCATACCCAGGATAACATCATACCCGACCCTATCAAGGATGAGTAAATCGGCCTCAAAATGTAAATTACCAAGATTTATTTCTACTCTTTTACAAATAAATAAAATGAGCGAACTATCACCCATAGAGGACTCGACACTAGTGAAAGTACTTTTTACAGATTTAATTAACTCCGTCGATTGAGCAAAACTTCTAGAAATAAATGAATGTGTCACACCCGTATCAAATAATACACGACCCATATGCCTATGAATGGGAAACTTACGCTCAATAGCTAGCGGCGCTGGCGGGGATGGAGGAAGCATAGCATCCTGTATATGGTAAACACGCCCATACTGTAATTATCCCTGTTGTGGAGGGACAACTAGATTGGGCACTGATGGCGGTAGCTGTGCCTGCTGGTGCTGTGGAATTCTAGGAAACTGTCCCCCAATCAACCGCGAGCACGATTTCCTATAGTGACCCATCTCTCCACATTGAAAACAACGACCTGCTATATTTTCCTGATTTCGGCCCCTATTATTTCTGAACTGCCCAAAGCCTTGGCCCGGATGGCCTCGACCCCCATTGTTACCCCGACCTACCTGGCCTACCTGCTACTGTTGCTGGGTACCCCGTCCATGCTTGACACCACTACCACCGAAATTAAATCCCCCAAAACGTTGTCTTTTGGACAAATCTCCTTACCGGGTATCCCTTTCCTTTTGGTTACCTCATGATGATTGGGACGAGGGTAGTGCTCCCCCTCATACACCATTGCCTCCTGGCTTACTCGCTTGCCCCATAACTGAAACTTTCTTACTTCCTTGTACATGAAACCGATGATCCTCACAATGAAGTAATGCGGCATTCATTACATCCCCAAATGTTTATAAAGCGGGATTCCCCAGTAAGTGTTTCTGTATCCTCCAATGTAATCCTCTAATTAACTTGGATATTCTCCTCTCCTCTGGAGTCACCTCATCTCCCACAAAACAGCCAAACGAGTGAATTCCTCCGTATATTCTGCCACCAAACGTTCACCTTGAACTACATCTTGAAGTTTCCTCCTCATTTCCCTTTAGACTGCTGGAGTAAATACTTTCGATCAAATAAAACCCAAAAGTCGGTTATAGTAATAGTATCTCTTTGTTATGGCGTGGTCATCGACTCCCACCAGTGTAAGGTTATTCCAATTAGTTTAAAAGTAGAAAGGATTTTCTTCCGTTCCTCACTCAAATCCACCATGCGAAGATGGCGCTACATATCATTTTTTTCCATTGGTTAGCTACTATCACATCGGAACCACCCTGAAATTATGGGGGATGAACCTTTAAGAAACATTCTCTGACTCTTTCCCATGGAGAAGGTCCCGCGGGGGCTTGCACCTCCTGAACCCTCGACTGTTGGGTTTGGTGAAATTATTGAACCACAGTAGTCATCGTAGCATTGATCGTTTGGGACGCAATATCCGCTACTTCAGTGGCATTTATTGTTCCTTGTTGTGGCAGTGGGGGACCTACATCATCATCTACAACTCTTTTTTCTCGCAGGGCGACCTCTCTTAGGCGGCATCTGAGATGAAGAAACAAATGAATTAGAATACTAATAAGAACAATTTATTTTGCAGAAGGTCGCCAATATAGATAAACAAAAACAGTCCTAACAATAAGGCTCTATATCAAAGAATGCTATGGTAGAGCGTGATAAGTCCGCATAGATCCTAAAGACTTTAGAACCTAATGCTCTGATACCATCTGTGACAACCCACTTATTAAAATAAGAGGTGGCCAGCCCGATACTCCAATAATTACATGAATCATAGATGGTCCATTCTTAGCATCACAGTAGTAAAAAAAAGCATATGAGATAACCACCAATTCTTTTGGAAAACGGTTTGCCAAAATTTATTTTGTAAGTTAATGAAAAACATTTAACCAATCCAATTGAAAAGAAGGTGGATGAAAATAAAGACATGTATACGATCAATAATCTTCTACAATAAACATAACCGAATAAGTTGTCGGTTAACAGACCCTTAGAATTAGGTTACACCGAGTATTAAAGTACAATATCACATTATATAATACAAGTACAAAACCTGGGCAACACGCCCGAATGTGTAACTGATCATAACTAGAATACAAAAAGATGAAAGCGTCTATATCAAATATCCCATAATATTCGCAAGGTGTTACAGCTCCAGGACAGTTGAATAGAAAAGTCAATACGGGCGTCCTTGCAGTGGAGCACCTGGGCGAATATAAGATTCACCCAAAACAACAAGATATAAATGGGCCATGGCCCAGTTTAATATGACCACTAAGTGAATAAAGTGCATTACTGTTATGAACAATTAATCATCACGAATAAGCTTGTCTCGATCTCCACAAATAATGATAAGAATTCTCACCTCTCAATCTAAAAACATAACCTAGATAAATATCAATGATAATGATAAAAAATCATTTATGCATGAGAATATGAATAATACCATACTTATTGAGATTCCATTTCAGTTTTACACAATTTCACTTCACCGTTCCTTTTCTTATTAGGAAACTTATTCGAAGCCATTTTATTTCATAAAATGCTTTACCATCAATCTCAATTTCCATTTTAATAAGAATAGTTATAATCACATCATAACGATTCTAAGACCATCCTTCCGGGTTTCCCCACTGGATGCGCCCCTAAATTGCTATCATCTTCCAGAGCCTATCACTAAGACAACATGGGCAACTTACATCGCGTGATGTCGGGAAGTGGCCATATACCTTCGGCAGTGAGTCATAACCACACTCGAAATTACCTCAGTTCCAATAATAATCACACAATAACTAATAACCGGTCCTATGACCAAGGACTATATTCATCCTGCATTCACTATCCAATGGACTTCACCTCATGCGCTTAACTTCCCCTATGATAACATTTAGAGAGCTGTGTATATACAAATTATAATTGACATGTTATTCCCATTTTAAAATATGCATTACGTTTTTATCCGGAGCTATAAGCGTTTAATGTCATCATTATAGACCTCAACGTTTAATAAATCCCCAAATTAGTCTCCGAGAAATAATGACGTTACCATAAGCCACCAAGTGTAGTATACCTCAATCATGTCTCTAAATTTCAACCATTATATAATCCTACTCTTCCCTAGTCTCAAACTAGTTTACTAAAGAAAGAACTACCCTAACGTCCATCAAATAATCCCCGAGATAAGCCCAAGTATCCCCTTTCAAACTAGTGTGGTCACACACCTAATATAAGTCTCTAATACACTTTATTACTTCCTAAGATAAAGTTCCTAGGTCCCAAAGCTACATGTAAATGGTTACAAACTAAGATAGAAAAATACCTTACAACATCAAGAATTCTGAATCGATTCGGTCTTGAAAGCGAATCGATTCGGATAGGCCGAATCGATTCGTTCAAGAGGACCCAACATTCTGCATACTGCCGAATCGATTCGGGTAAGACGAATCGATTCGCTCATCACAGACCTGTAGTCTACCCCTTTAGCGAATCGATTCGCTAGGGGTGAATCCATTCGCCTCGGCCCGAATGCCCAATTTCGGCTATGGGGTTTAATACTGCAACTTTTTCCAAACTAATTTCTCCTCCATTATTACCCCCAACAGCCACCATTAATCCTAGAAAAACCATCCTACATGAATACTAACTACCATAATCAACAAAATACAAATCTAACACAATGTTTAAGGGTTCAAACACTACAAATTCTTTAAAACCCATATTTGTTCAATTGATTCCAATGCACAACTATCACTACAATTTATTCAACTTAAATCATATATTAGCAAGTAAGAAACTTTCCTTAAGGTTGTATTCTCAGATTCTCTTCTGGTAGATGCAAGATGAAGCCCAATTTCTTCAATTCTCTTTCTTTCTCTTCTTGTTTCTCAACAATTCTCTTCCTCTGTCTTTCTCTATAGGTTTAGGAAACATACACTTGAGAAATAAGAGGCTTGCAAGACTTAATCATTCCCCTTAGCTTTAATTCTCATCTTTAAATGTTAATCCACCATTAAAATGACTCGTAACTACATAATTGAGTCATAAAGTGTCAAAAGTGTCCGGAACCCAAAAATACAATATGACACTTATTTTGACTATCTCGACTATCTTGGGACTGACTGCACCCTCTAAATTGGCATTCGGGATAATATAATTTATTTCAAGTTCCAACTTCATTTTAAACCATAAATGTCGTTTAAAGCACAATGACACCATAAATCGTAACATAATGCTATTTACATTCCCATAACAGTAAATATGCAAAATTTAGTAAATATTATCTTTTAAATCATTTAAAGTAATATTTACTCCATTATCCAATATTTTATATAATTACCTCATATGGTGAATTAATATAAAATAAATTTCTTAAAAGTAAGGGTTATTACATTGGAGTTTTAGCATGTGATGGCTATCTTATCGCACAGTTGGTTATTATCACTTGGGATTGATTATATTATTTATCATGTGAAATGATTTATTTATGTCTCATATCAGTCTCATGCTGAGAATGGTATTTTATTTACTCGCCCCCGGCTTAGTTTTGGTGACGCCGACGCCAGAATTTAGGGGTGTGTGACAGATGGTATCAGAGCATGGTCTTAGGTCTCGTAGGTTATGAGTCAATTTAGCTTCCTGTAAGGACATTTTTATCCATTGTTAATATATATGTCGTACGCCGTTACATCATTGAAGAAACTCAAGATCGCATCTACATCAACGGATCCGAATATCAAAGCGTCTTCAACATCATAACCTTTGCGAGAATGAACTTGGTAAAGTTTTGTTTTTAAGTTCCTTATTCTTCAAGCAAAAAGAGGCTTTTAATAGAATTTAAATTTTTCTAGATAACCGGATCGGTCCGCCCATATTTTAAACAAACCGATCCTCCTCCGGACGGGTCTGCCTCCCTACCGGACCGATCTTCTTTGCACCAGAATACCCCGGATCATAGGAAAACCGAAGAGGCCCTTTGGAAAAACGAACCGATCCGACCTCGGACCGATCCGCCTCAGATCCGGACCGGTCCGTCTGGGATAAAATCAAGCAGTTCCGTGAGTTTTTTATCCACCATCTTATATATCTTATAAATATACCTATTTTGGTGGTGGATTTTTTAAGTCTTTGAGAAAACGTTTCTAGGAGTTAAAAACACAATAAGACTTCATTTTTTGATGTGCCAAACATCTTTTTGATTCACACACAAAAATCCCAATTACTTTTGTGAATCTTTTGGAACCCTAGAACACAAGCTTTGCTGTTGTTCAACCTTTGTGGGGAGATCTTTGCAACCGAGGGCTGCGTGTCATTGCTAAGGGAGTCTCTACAAAGTGTTATCACTGCGTGTCATTGAGGAGAGTTGCAGTTCTTCCTTTGTTGTTTGGGCTGCGTGTCCTTGGAGGGTGCTGCGTGTATTCTCTTGCTGAGTTCAAGACTGCGTGTCTTTGTGGGTTGACTGCGTGTCTTTATATATTCATAGTGAAATAAAGGTTTTACCTTAATGGGTTTTTTTCCTGAAATCTGTGTCTCAGAATATTTACTGCGTTGCATGCTTTATTTTGATGGGTTGATTTAGATGCATGTTTAGGGGATGTATTTATTTGTTTTAAAAGTAGACTCTAATTAAATAAGGGGTACTTGGAAACTTGCAAATTTAATTTCGTCAATTATCACACAGCCGCACTTTTTCACTTCCACATTATCGATCTTTGATTCCCTTTATTGATTCGTACTCCTTAAGATAGAGGGTCTAACATACGTGTTAGATGTGTTTCTTGGAGATATGGAATTTTATGTTAAGGACATTGTAGGCATTGAGTTTAGAATTAGTAATCTTGATGTGAGTATCCTTAGAGTTGATTTTGGAGACGTTAATTATTTGGAAGATCATTATTATAAATTTTGGGTATGTCTTATATCGATGCAGCGATGTGATTTGATTTGAGGATTTATGTGTTCCGAAGATTGTTGGAAATTAAATCGATTGGTGATTTGTGAGAGCGCGTTGTACGCCGTTATATACATATAGCGATATATATTATTTTGTTGTTCGTGGGGTAGGTGCGCGCAGGATTGGGTGAATGGACGCCTAATTATGGCATTCAACGAGTAGGCATATGTGAGATTTATTTTATGTTTCGTGATTTACGTTTGATGTTTGTGCTTCGTCTAATTTTGAGGACGAAATTCCTTTGCTAGTGGGGAAGTATGTAACACCCCATGTTTTGTTTAATTAATTATTTAATTAATTCAAAAATTAGAGAGAAATAAAAATTTGGATTTAATTATTTTTATTAATTAAAAATATTTATGCTTATATTCGGAGTTCGGAAATCTAATTTACAAGACTCCTAATATGAGTATATGTAAGTCTTGGTGTGTTTAGAAAAGTCCTCGAAACATAAAACTCTCTAAGAGTCCTCGAAACATAAAACTCTCTAGAAAAGAAAAATATATAAAAACATTTGACCGTCCGATCGAGATGAAATTTTTTGCAGCTTCCTCCCATCTTTAGCTACTTTGCCCCCAAATTTCAGCCAATTCCAACTGTCCGATCATCCAAATGTTTATTTTAGTGTTTGTATCTAATTAGAACTCTTTTCTTAATAAAACTCTTAATCCTTTATATATCACAACAAATTCGTGGCTTGTCTTTCAAATCACGTTTTCATCAAATTTTCAACCACAATACCTCTCCAAAATTATTCCATTTCATCTATAAACTTTAGCCCCAAACTTAATCAAGTGTTTGATTCAATATTTGAAGGCTTAATTGGTGTTTTCTCAAGATTGTTCAAGAACGACTCTTTGCTAATTTTTTGAGAGGAATCCAACATCTATTCATAGTTTAGAAATGATTTATACCCAAGCATGAATACTATATTCCTTTCCTTTAGTATTTTGCATTTTAAGTGTCGCCTAAACCCTTAATTGCATGTTTTTCTTAAAAGAAATTAGTAACTTAATTAGAGAAAGTGGACACTAAATTTTGGGACTATTTTTGTAAAACTTTTAAATATGAATCAATCTTGGAAACCCTTGGGTGCATAGGTTAGAACTTTGGGTGTTTATGATTTGGGTGTAGGTTTTCATGTAGAATTTTTATGGAATTATTTATATGGTTATTTAGGGCGTGCTCACACTTATGAAAATTAGATGGCTTATAAAAGAGAACGATTGTGATGTATTGAATATTTTCGCATGTTAATTAATTTAACATTTGTTTAATGAAAATAATTATGTTTAAAATGACGATGGTGTTATTCATTTAATTAAATTAAATTGGGACTTTTATGATTAAGTGCTATGTTATTCTTATGAATTGCGTATTGTGTGATTTATTTTATTCAGGTGTTCCATCGCGGGGACGAGGGGCTTTTGGTTAGTATATTCCTCAACCCTATTTTTTAGGATGCTTACTAGGTATGCAACTAGTGGCTAGTCCTTGGTTAAAATTTATGGTTGCTAGGTATGGGACTAGTTAGTGTAAATCCGTGGGGATTTTATATTTTGGAGTGGGACATATTTTTACATTATATCGTCTTTTCATTAGCCTAGGCATGAGACCAGGATGTGTTTTATATTAGTGATTCATCCTATATATAAAATATGACATATGTGTACTTGGGGACCCTTAGGTATGGGACTACGGGGTATTTTGAGGATCTCACATTGATTAAAAGGGTGGGGTAAATTATTAATCGTGAAATTGAGAATTAATGCTTAAGATAAAAATGGGTATTAAAATTTGTGGCGACATAATGTGAGGGGAATGACGGTTTAAATGGGACGGTTGGAAATTTATGTCGTGTCCTATGTGGAACCTTGTCAAGTTAGGGGGGATCGACAATTGAAATGGGTTCGGTTGGCATTTTGGCAAGGAGAAGTGTGAAACTCTGGTGAAAATTATCATCCGGGGCGGGAGGACCGCCATAATAAAAAAGTGAGAATAATGATGTTTGGGTTAATTTAATTAAATTAACACTTTGGGCCTGTGGGATAATTAAAATGATATTAGTGTGATTTTTATAAGAATCTTTGGGGGTGATTAGTACTTTATCTTTCCCGCGTTTAATTATATTCGTTTAATTAAAATACTTTATTGTGATATTTATTGTGTATAATGCTACTGTCTAGGTTCACGAACCCTATTTGAGGGGAGTAGTGTGTATTCATGCTTGGGGCTCTGACCTCGTGCATTGACTAACTTTTTCATGATAAGTCTGGAGAAACTGGATAAGGTTATTTGGAGAATATCATTTGGAGGTGCAGATGGAGTTTATTTTATATTGATGCTTAGTAGTTTAGTTTATCCTCCTTTCTGTCGTATTTACATTGAGACACCATTTACGGTTTTTATTGGGCCATTAGGTTCCAAAGTTGTTATGGGTTTTATTCAGATTTCTTTATGGATTCAGATGGAGTTTATTCCGTTTTATATTTTTGAAGATTGGATTATTATTTGGAGTTTTAGCATGTGATGGCTATCTTATCGCACAGTTGGTTATTATCACTTGGGATTGATTCAATTATTTATCGTGTGAATTGATTTATTTGTGTCTCATATCTATCTAATGCTGAGAATGATATTTTATTTACTCTCACCTGGCTTAGTTTTGGTGGCGACCGACGCCAGAATTTAGCGGGGTGTGACACTAGCTACGTAAAACTAATCAATCATGTTAAATGTTACTTAGTCCTAGTAGAAAATTTACGCTAACATGATTGTGCCTAATATACATAATAAGATTGGAAGAATAAATAAGAATTTTCATTAATGATTCAAAGTTACAAATAATTGTGCCTAGTATATAAGTAATCTTGACAAAATCCTCACCACAAAAGTAGAATTACTAGCCTTCGAATAATAATAAATCCTCTCAAAATTTGCTCTAAGAAAATCATCTAAAAATTGTGTGTGAAATGGTGAGCCCAAAGGTCCTTTTTATAGGCCAAGATGTGAGGTATTTGGTTGGGGGAAAAACTTTCTTTAATTGGTCGCAAAGTATTGGAACCGAACACTCCACCTCCTTTGGAATTTGGACAGAATAATGTACATAATTTTTTCCCCACCGGGGGCCTCTTATTTTTACATACAGAATATGCTTACTGAATTTGGTCCCATTTGGAGAATAGGAATGTCTCACTTTTTTTCAAAAGTGTATAAACAAAAATTTGTTAATGACTATGAAAATGATCCTTTTCACTATTTTCTCTACTTAACCTTTAATTTTCTTCAAATTCCATCATTCACTGTAAGATTTTTACTAGGAAACTTTTTTCCCAAATTAACTAAGAATAATTATAAAAGTATTAAAATTTCCCCTTTTTCGTGTAAAATTGCAATCCTAAATACAAATTTAATTATTCCTCTATTTTTTTCTTTGTTTAACAAAATAGTCTTGAGAACTTATTAAACAAAATAAAATGGGCCTAACAAAGTATAAATTTGGGTATAAAATATACAAAATAATGCAATCATTAGATACCGCCAACCAAATTCCTCAAGCAAAACTAATTTTTTTAAAATCTAACTCACTTTTGTTGGAATCACAATTACACTTAGCATGTAGAACATGCCATTAAACCCCTAGATTTTCCTAGTGGACGAGTTTTTTCTCAAGAGGATTTGCAGTAAATATACCTTCAAAATTCGAAATCTTGACTCAATACAAAATACACAAATGTAATATAACCAAGTTCGAATGCAAACTTCATAAGTATAATAGAATTTAACGTCTTAATCTGAACATATCGTGTGTGTGTGCGTAGTCAATGTAACAGTGGATTTCAAAATATTTAATCGTTATGTTTCTTATCCGATAGTTTGTTTTGATTTCAAAATCTCATGGGATGCACTTAAAATCGAACACTCCAAAAATTAGTTATTTTCTCTTGGTATACATGAAAAAAAAAGTTAACGTAAATGAGAAAAGTTCACATATACATGATCAAAAACCCAAAGTTTTAATATATGAATGAATATGATATCATGAACAGTAAGTCTATTAATTTTTGAAAAATTGAATCACACCGTAGATCCAATTCATTTATTCTCGACACTATAACTAACTTTACTTAAGATCAATTAGGAATTTCTTCGATAGTATTGTAGGCTAGGATTTTGGTTAGAACGAATGTTTTTTACACTTCACATTTCAGAGAATACAGAGGGTACTTTTAGGCATTTTTTCTAATCCCCCATTTTTTTTTCCTTTTTTTTTCAAACTCATATTTTTTTTTTTAATTTTTCATGTCGCTTTCTCATTTTTTTTAAAATTTTTATTTACTTCTTTTCAAGCATTATTCCCGCAAACTTTCTTTTCTTTTTTTTTTGGTCTTTTTCTATCGTAATTTTACCATAATATTCTCATAAAATGGTTGTGGATTCTTTTTATTGGATTTTAATTCTTAACTCGAGTTAGGTAGGTATTTGGATTTTGAACAATATGCATTTTATTTTGCTCAAATGGGCTTGCAACAGAATATTGTAAAAGGTCGAAATTTAGACTCAATTTTTGCTTTCAAAATGATGGCCTAATATCATTTCTCAAGTTCCGTTAAATTAATTTGTCTCAAAATGACTTACTAAAACTTTTGATATTTAAACTTTGGTTTTCACTGAAGGAACGATTGATTTAATTTAACTCAGATTGATTTAAATCTCTCCGAAGCGATGAATGACACAAAGTCTCGCTAGATTAATATCTCCATATTTATTCGATAAGTTCTTTCACTTTCGCCTCAACATCTATTTTCAAATATATTATATGGCTAATTTGTAAAACAATTCATAAGTTGAGATATTCGTGAATTAATTCAATATTCAGAAATTGTTTGAAAACTAAATTATATTGAAAACATTTGATTTAATTTAACTCGGATTGATTTAAATCTCTCCGAAGCGATGAATGACACAAAGTCTCGCTAGATTAAGATCTCCATATTTATTCGATAAGTTCTTTCACTTTCGCCTCAACATCTATTTTAGAATATATTATATGGCTAATTTGTAAAACAATTCATAAGTTGAGATATTCGTGAATTAATTCAATATTCAGAAATTGTTTGAAAACTAAATTATATTGAAAACATTTATGGATTTTTTTAATTTTTTTTCTCTTTTTTTATATTTTTGTACAAAGATTTACCATCCTTACCCCATGCCTAAATTTTACATTGTCCTCAATTTATGATCAAATAAAAAATATGGACAAAGAAATTAAAGTAAAGAAGTAAAAGGACAATATTACTCGTGATCTCTACTTTGCTACCAACTTTCATACTTAACAAATGCATGTTAACTATAAAAAATAATAAAATAGCCTAAAAAATAAAACATCCTAAAAAACAAGAAGAAAAAAAACTAATAATGAACAATGCCATGACAGTTTTGGATCATTCCAAATAACAAACTTTGTAGAACTAAGCAAAAAATAATCATAAATTGGAGAGTATGACTGAACAACACAAATTAAAACCTGAAATCAATGGTCATAATGGTCCTTACTGCCCTCAACAATAATAAAAAAAACATTGAATTGCACGAATCAGATGTCAATGCATCATGTGGGTGTAACAAATCACAATAAGGATCCAAATATTTACAATCCCTTTTCTAAAATAGTCGCATAAAATCGGCAATGCATTCCCCAATCCTAAATCTGAGACTTTTTAAAAATGTAATACCCCGTACTTTTGTGTCATTTATTTATATTTATTTTTATTTGTAATTGTGAGTAGAAACTAATAAGTGAGAATTAATAATTACTTGAGATATTTAGTATATATGTGCATGTTATGTGAGTTTTTTGTACCATATGTGATCATATAATTAATAAGAGTAATTAATGAGATGGACTACAGGCAGTTAATGCATAAAATAATTAAGTGTGTCATTTTATTTTACGTTGAGAGGTTTTATTGTGCAATTTATGGTATACCAATTTAGAGTGGACTCTCGAATGATATGGAGGCCCTTTTGTGTGTTTCAAGCATCATAAGTTAGGCCCGGGGGGTAGGTATACCCTAAGGGAGAATTTTGAACTATTCCATGTAGCATTTTGGGCTATTTTAAGGGCTTAAAATTGGGCCATATTAAGAGGTGCGGAAATTAGAGTTCTTAAAAGTGTTAGGAATTTTTCTTTAGTGTTATATTATTAAGTAAACAAAACCCTAGTACCTATAATTATCTTGGAGGATTAGATAATGCTTGGATATGAGAAATCAAAGGGTTCAAAGAGGGAGTTCTTCAATTTTCAAATCTAAGGAAAGAATTTTCTTGCAACCTTACTATAATCATTCATTGATTTAGAATATTTGTTCTTCCATTTTTTTAATTGAGATATTGGAGTATATTAGGACTGATTTGCATATGGAATAATCATGTGTTAATTTAGGATATCTTAGATTAATTTGAGAAAAATCTATTATTGAGAAAGTAATGATTTTAGTGATTAAATATAAGAATGTTGGATGAAATCTAATGAACCATGTTAGAATCCATGTTTAGTTTTGTAATTAATTTTAAATCGAATCCATTGAAAAATATTAGGGATTTTAATATGTTCCTGACGAATTTTGGTTTAATTTTATTAATGATTGAAATCATGTAGAAAAACCTTGTTTATGATTAGAAACTATTAGGATTCATGGCCCTAGATATTAGTTTTAGGTTCGAGTATGATGGGAATTCGATTGGAAACCTTAGTGGAGGATGTTGAGGTGTGTACAAAATACATCATCTTTCACATTCGTACGTGGTACCTTTCTCATTTGAATGACTTTGAAAATTTCTCCATATTATGCATAATCAAAACACGAAGGCATGGGTGCTGGTTTTGCATTTTTCTAATTTGTTTTGGATTTGATATGATTTTTGTACAAAATGGTGCGCGAGACTGATAGTTGGATTTGGCGAGTTTAGTTAGGATTTTCTATAAGATTACTACACCTAATTTAGTAAGGGATCAAACTGAGGTAACCTTGGGGATAGTTAAATAGGTTAGTGAAAACCTTAGTGCTATTTTTGTTCCATTCGAGATAGGATTGGGATACACGCGAGATAGTGGCATCTTATAGTGTAAATATGCGTTGGGTTTGGATGGTCAGTAGCTCCAGTATTTTAGTTGGGTGATTCTAGTCCCTATGATAAATTAGTAAGTAAACAAGGAGACGAAATTATATGTTAAAAGACAACGGATCTAAATGTATAGTCAAGAACTCATAGTTTGGAGATGCATGAAACTAGGAGTTGGTCATGATAAGGTTTGAGAATTAATATTCCTAGAGATGTGATAATCAATTCGACAATTAGGGATTAGGACGTTTTGGGTAAGCTTTAGATTATGAATTATTCCATTGGTACTTATATATATATATATATGTGTGTGTGTGTGTGTGTGTGTGTGTGTGTGTGTGTGTGTGTTTATAATTATGTAAACATACCCTGACTCATGGAGCATCTATCGGTTGGAGTTGCATACATTGGACACAGGGCCTCACACCTAGCTAATTAAAGGAGGATATCATCATAAGTCTCCTAGACCACATGTAGGAGTAACTATTTCGTGATGAGGGAAGATAGGTTGGATAGATCCATTCAAAGGCTTTTTGTATGGTCCCTATCGGTGGTGTACTGCGTGCTGATGTCCCCATTGCTTATGTTTTTGTTTAAATTCGATAGGTGAGGGATTCTTAGTGATTTTTCAGTAGAAGCACAATATTTTCCCCAAAGATAATGGTTTGTGTGTGATGAAATATTTCAATGAGAAATATTTTTATCTAGTCTAGTGATGGACAATTAATAATGAACTCCATGCACGTTACATACTTAGTGTGATTACACTTGTACTATGTGTGGGTGGCATTGCATGGGTTAGTGTCCAGGTGTATTCTCACATATTTTTTTTTAATAAGAAATAGATTTATTCAAAAAGGAGAAAAAAAGCCTTTCTCCAGCAGCCGAACAAGCTTAAAGACATCGAATTTTGAACTCTCTAACAAGCTCAAGATCCATACTAGATTTACTATTTTTGAAAGGGAAAGCTAAGAAAGAATCTCTAATGCCATTGAGGATATTAGAGATTAAAACTTCTATCTTCATATCCTGGTCATCATAAACAGCTCTATTGCGACCTTTACAGATCTCCTAAGTAATAAGAATTTGAATAGTGATTAGAAGAGAAGAGAGAACACAATTTCCTTTGACTTTAATCCACCAAGACATCAATTCACCTTTGATTGAGATATAAGAAGTTCTAATACCAATGATACCTTTAAATTGAGCCCAAATTGATGAAGCTATATCTCCCTTTAAGAAAAGATGATCAATTGATTCTTGGATAGGGTTGGCGCAACAATGGCATTTTGAAACAATAGGAATCTTGAGTTTGGCAATTGTATCATCAGTAGGAACAATTTTATGAAGTAATTTCCACATAAAAATTAAAACTTTATTAGGAAGTCTCTTGTTCCATATTGTTTTGAAAGAGAATTGAGGGAAACTTTTATATCTAACAATATCCCAAGCTGATTTGAGAGAGAAAGTACCATTGATATTAGCCATCCATTTAAGATTTTCCTCATCACTGGTAAAATATTTAAAAACTGGAAGAACCTTGTGCATCCTTTTCCAAACATGGGAAGAGTTAATTTTGCAAGAAGATTCAAGTGGGATACATGTTTTACAATATTTATTTTTCAGAAATCTGCTCAAGGTGAGTCAACTGACAACAATCTCCCCCAAAGTTTGAAAGACGAGGGTGTAATGAAATCTGGGATGTGCTTTAGGCCCAGGCCCCTTTCTTCATAAGGAAGACAAAGAGAGTTCCAATTTTTCCAATGTCTTTTCATAGATCCTTTAGAGGAACCCCAAAAGAAGTTTGAAATAGAGTTTTCCAGAGTCTTGATAATAGAAATTGGAGGATCCAGGGCTGAAAATAAATGGTAAAACATTGATTGAGTGACATATTTTAAAAGAATAATTTTACCTTCTTGACTCAGCAATTTACACGACCAGCCTTCAAGTCTCTTCTTGATGTTATCTATAAGACCATTGAATAAGGAGCTCTTCTTTCTTCCTACATAAAGGGGACCCCCAAATAAAGTAGAGGGAGAGATTTGAAAGTGAAATTAGTAGTACTTTCAATGATTTTTCTTTGAGATAAAGAGCAAGATTGAGGGATCATGAACATGCACTTGGACTTATTCAGCACTTGACCAGAGATAGCTTCATAATCCTTGAGGAAAATCATAAGTTGCTTCAAGGACTTTTGACTGCCAGAGGTGAATATGAGATTATCATTTGCAAAAGAGAGGTTAGAGATAATAGGACTACCCGGAGGCATAGAAAAGGAATCAATCTTACCATTCTCGAATAAATTTTACAGCCCTCTATTTAAAACTTCAGCAGATAAGATGAAGAGAGCTGGAGAGAGAGGATATCCCTGCCTAATCCCACAAGATGATTTAAAGAAGTCATGAGCTGTTCCATTGATAAGAATAGAGAACCAACATTCTGAAATCAACCTCCATACCATGTCTATAAAGGATTCATTGTAGCCAAATTTTCTGATAACTTAAATGAGATATAACCATGAAACTCTGGCATATACTTTAGACATGTCAAGTTTACAAACTAAATTTGTTCCTCTCAGATTTTTGTTGAAATTAGCCATAATTTCCTGGGCAAGAAGGATTTGTTCCAAGATAGACCTACCCTTGATGAATCCTGCTTGATTAAGACTCATAATACCATTTAGGAGCAATCCCAGTCTATTGGCAAGAATTTTGGAAATAATTTTATTCGAGGAATTGCAGAGATTGATAGGTGTATAATCATTACAAGAAGAAGGGTTGTCTGATTTGGGGATGAGGGTGATTAAAGTGGAAGTCCAGCTTTTGGGCAGTCTATTCCCTAAGAAAAAAAGGTGATTTCTTTAAACTGATCTCCTTTAATAATGTCCCAACATTCTTTGTAGAAAAGAGAGTTAAATCCATCAGGTCCTGTTGTGCTAGAGGAGTCCATTTGGAGAATAACATCTCTAATTTCTTGCAATGTAGGAGGAGAGGTAAGAATAGAGTTATCACTCTCTGTGATAAGGTTTAGGATGAAATTAAGTAGAGATAAGTCACCAGGAATGCTAGTAGGGGAGGTAAGAATACCTTTAAAATGATCATAGAACTGATTATTAATAGAAACTGGATCAGAAATCCAATTCCCATTATAGTCTTTGATTTGCGAGATATTTAGTTTATTCCTCTTCCGATTTACCATAGCATGGAAAAATGTTTAATTCTCATCCTCCTCTTGCATCCATTTAACCCTTACCTTTTTTTTTTTCCAAAATTCATCTTCAATGGCCAACTGGTGTTGAAGTTTAGCTCTTTCAAGCTTGTATTCAATGTTGGTAGCTTCTGAAAAGTTGGAGTCAAGCTCAATTTCTTTTCTAAGAACCTCATCTTCTGCTTCAATTGTGGCTTGGAAAATATTTTTAAAGGTAGATTTGTTTCATATGCTAAGGCCTTATTAGTGGCCTTTAATTTTTGGGAGAAAACTCTAAGGGGATCCCCACTGCAATAAATTTCCCAAGCTTGGTTCACAACTGACAGAAAGTTGGAATGCTTAGTCCAGAAATTTTGAAATCTGAAACTTTTCTTTATCAGCTCATTATTCAACATAAGACTCAGTAAAGGAGGGCTATGATCAGAATTTGTTCTATTAAAGTGAGCTACAGTAGAGGTTAAGAAGGTTTGGCTCCATTAAAAATTGCAAATCACCCTGTCAAGCCTTGCCCAAATACGATTACCTCCATCTCTGTGGTTACACCAAGTGTATTTTGAACCCGTAAAAGGAACTTCAGACAATCCAGTTAAACCCATGGCATTATTAAACTGCGAGCAGGCATCAAAGTCAATTCTATTTCCTCCAAGTTTCTCCAAAGGAGAGGATACCACATTAAAGTCACCTCCAATAATTGTAGGTAAAGAGCTGTTGCATTGATTAACTAATTCTTCCCATAAGTCTTGTCTTTCAAGTTTGTTGCATTTACCATAAATAGAGATTAATTTGATTTGACTAGGTAAAGAGTTATCATGAAGCTCAAGAGACAAGGTCTGAAATGAGTTAAGAGATATAAATATTCCACTCATACTTCCACAAAGTCCAAATAGAGTTATTGAGGTTTACCAAACCATTTGAGAAGTTCAACCTCATAACCAAACTTTGAAGTTGGATATCATCAATTTTGTGTTCCATAATTGTAACTACTGAGATGTTATGAATTTTGATAAGTTTCTTGAGTCTTCTAACACTGGGCTTATTCCCAATACCTCTCACATTACAAAATAAGACTCTAATCATTGAGAACCACATATAAAGGAAGTTTTTGAGGAATTTTTTTTACCTCTGGACCTGGTGATGATTAAAGAAGCCTCCATTTTCTCCATAAGTTGGTCTTTTTTTTGGGGGACATTATTCTCATCAAGCTTTCGAAGGCAAGGATATTTGTTGGATACGGATATGGAGTAGTTATTAAACTCTTCAGCAAGGAATGGGATATCTAGAGGTTCACAATCCTTCTCACTGTCAGATAGGCAGTTAGAATTCCAGTCAGAGGACTTCTTATAAGGAAGACAAGGTCTGGGAGAAAGATTTATAGAGTGCAGCCAGAATTTTGTGGGAGTCATGAGTTTACTGTGGTGAAGTTTAGGAAGAGAAGGTAAGTTAGGACAAAATTTATTGGGGATAAATTCTCCTTCTTCAATTGAAGAGATAGAGAGGTTATATGCAGAGGAGTTAGCATGAGCAGGCTTTTCAGAAGAGTGAAGTTTAAGATCAGAAGAGAAACAAGTGGATTCAGTATTAAGAATTTTTTTTGGAGAAGAAATAGTTGTTGGTGGTAAGTTTTGGATGGGGACAATGGGGTTACTGGGTTCCCCAACAGTCAGGTTCTTTTTGGCTTTAGTCCACACCTTCACAGGGATTTTTGTAATAACTCCTGTAGACTTTGGAAAAGCTAGATAGGTAGTTAATGTCCCAACTTCTGAAATAATGAGAGGAGGAGAATCACCCTTTTTACGGTCCCTATCAAGGTGTCTATGACGCCTACAGATCTTATAATAATTAGGGATTTTCTCATATTCGATGGCTTCCCAGAATCCCATGTCACCATTTCCAATCCAGACTCTGTAAATAATAGGTTTAAGAAGGTCTAACTAAACACAAGCCCTAGCACAAGTAGGCCTATAAAGGCCTGCAGTAGAAGGTCTCACGTATGTAATTACATACATATGGCATAATAATCATCCATTGTTTATGAAACATTAAATACATTATGTGATTTACTTTTAATTCTTTATGGATGGCACTGTAGGGGCTAGTTTATACATTATAGTTCAGAGACAAACACTTTATGTAAGAAATGTTAAAACAGAGAGAATGTTATAATTAAATATATGTGAGGGCATTATGGTGCGATCCTACTTGGGTAGTCACTTGCATTCCTTGATAGTTAGTCATTAAGATAACCTATGTCAGTCTAGAGATAAAGACTTTTTATATGATTTTGAATTGGGTTGGGACAACTTATGTTAGTCTAAACATAGAGACGTTTTGTATGATTTGGACTTGGGTTAATGCCCTTGGTTGAGGGGTGAGGTGCTTATTGCATATGAGAGCCTATGAGTGGCATGTATTGATAATCAATTTTTTAATTAACTACCAATGTTGAAAGTTAATTCTCGCACACTTTTGGGCTCTCGCCTAAATTATAAAAAATACTTTCCAAGTTTACTTAAACAAGATTAATCGAGTTGAGGGAAGCTCATACTTGAAGTTGCACCTTGCATAGTAGATTCTAGTCCTTTAATTCTAGTATAGGTTGCTATATATTTCATTTTCAGTTATTTGTTTTTTCAGAGTCTTTTATGGGCATAATCCATGATTTATTATCCATCTAGTATTATTAAGAGTCATTTTGTTTAGATATTTCATATGTTAGTTGGGTTGAGACTTCTTTATTTAGGAGAAATTGTGTTTCATTTTAGTTTATTTGCATGCGTGGATGGTTTAACTACAATCTTTAATTTATGATTTGATGCTAAGAATGATATAGAATGTTTGACAATCCCCATCTTTGATGTATTTTCCTGGAAAACAATTATGTGGAAATGGGGGTTATTATAATTGGTATCAGAGCATCCAGATTCTAGTTAACTTAGGATCTGTGTTGAACTCATTACATTATGCGTTACGTTCTTTGATATATAGAGACCTATTTTTAAGAATCGTTATATTCTTGGAGATTTGTTACTAATACGAATATTATTTGTTCTCAGCTGGCAAACACTCGATGAGGTAGACGACAACTCATAACCAGTGATTTTGTACAAATTAGGGCTCAATATAAGCCACAACCACAACCGCCACCATCACCTATAGCCACGATAACATACATAGCTAGTATAGTTACTCAGACATTCTCTACGATGATGACTTCTATGTTGCAACACTTCCACACATAGCTATAGGCGCCGCCACTTCCACCATCTCAATAGATGGTAATACAAGTTCAGCCGTAGATTTTCATTTGGGAGAGAGCAAGGGAGGCCTTTTCCAAGGGCCATCAACTAGAATTTGCTTGGAGTACCGACATTATCGTATCGTGGTAACAGAAGAAGGATATTCCAAGGCATCTGAGAATGGTGGAGTTCATAGAGGTGCAAAAGAAATTGCTATCTTTGTTTAGATTATTACGAGCCTCCTTATAGTTGTAGGAGTCCGTCACCATACTAGAAAATAAGGATTGGATGACTATTAATGAGTTTTGGGTAAAGTACAATAGCAAGTACTTCCCACCCGTAGTGAGGACAGAGATGAGGAGACGTTTCATGGATCTCAAGAAGGAGAACCGTACTGTATCATAATAAGAGGAGGAGTTTATTGCATTATCATTATTTTCCTTTGGAGATATTGACACCTAGAAAAAGGAAATGGAGAAGTTTATGATGGGGTCAACCTGTCACATCAGGAAGTCCCTTTTGGGGAATATGGATCTTACCATTTATATGCACATGGTGAATTCCACCTTACTGCATTGTCAGGATCACAACTCATTTCAAAATATTAAGGGAGAAAATAAGCCTAATACAGACACGTAGGCCATCAAGGCAATATGAATGGAGGTAGCACTCAAGGACCACCAACTCAAGGGCTACCAGTCAGGTGACCATCATAAGAAGCATTGTTATTTTGGTAATCGAAAGAAGAAGGGCCAAGGTCTATAGTTATAGCATGGCCATTAAGGCCAGAGATAATACATTAGGGGCCATCCGGGATAATTGTAGCATAGTTTTGGCTAGCAGGGCCAATAGGGGCAGTAGTAGGGTAAGCACCAATTCTATGGAATATGTTACATTTGTGGAGAAGGAGGACACATAGAAAAGAGGTGCCCTTGAGGAAATCATAGGGCACAGGAGGATGGGGTCATCATGGGTATCAGACGCATCAAGGCCAGAGTTAGAAGTTGCCAACCCCTCTAGTTGTAGCATTGGTAGCACTAGTAACACCACCTGCCTAGCCTTAGGGGCATCAATTATTGCAGTATGGGCATTTATATCACGTCTCACCTAGATAGGCACCAACACCAACACAGGAAGAAGAGGGTATGCTTAGTATCTTTAGGCATATAGTATGTATTGTAATACTGGTGCATCACATTCGTCCGTTAGTATGAGTTTTGCCCAGTCAGCAGGGATAGTAAACTTAACATTAGACATAATATTGCACATAGATTCGATCATGGGTAGAGGGGAACCCATACGTTCTGCGTGTATAAGTATAAAGGTATACATTGGGAGAATCAGGTTTGTAGATGGCCTACTTATTTTAGACATATCACATAATTACGTTATCTTAGGGATGGATTAGCTAGCCATTTATAGAGCATGGGTGTATTGTTTTGGTAGGTTCATCCTCTTTAACTTTTTGTAGCGAGAGATGTACTTAAATGTGATGCCATGCTTGATAGGAGGGTTGAGAATGCATTTATTCTGTATTGAGGAGGAGAGTTTTGAGGCATTCATCATTTCGTTAGATTTTATTTTGGTTGTTAGGGAGTTCTAATATGTGTTTCGAGAGATTTTGTAGTTACCACCGAGCAGGGAGACCGAGTTTGTGATTAATTTGTCTCTGGGTACGAGACCTATTGCTCGCACATCATATCGTATGGATCCTTTGGAAATTAGATAGATTAGGGACTAGATTCAACAGTTAGTGGGTCAGGGATTTATTCAGAGGAGTATGTCACCTTGTAGTGTTCCAGTTCTATCCATGAAGAAGAAGAAGAACGAGACTTTGAGATTGTGTATTGATTATCGTGAGTTGAATAAGGTCACTTTACGAAACAAGTATTTGTTATCTCCTATCTATGACCTCTTCAACTAGGTGAGGGGTGCTTCATACTTTTTGAAGATTAGTTTATGATTAGGGTAAAATCAGTTGAGAATTCAAGAGCAGGATGTTCTGAAGATAACATTTCTGACTAGATACGGGTCTTATAAGTTCATGGTTACGCCTTTTGGTCTAACCAATGCGCTAATAGTGTTTATTGAACTGATGAATAGGTTATTTTGGAACTTCGTGGATCAATTTGTTATAATTATCATAAATGACATATCGATTTATTCTCAAACCGAAGACGAACATTCTCAGCGCTAATGAATGTTCTTATAGAAATTATGACACCATCAACTCTATGCTAAGTTTTAGAAGAGCATATTTTCGATAATAAAAGTTCAGTTCTTGGGCCACGTCATATCCGAGATAGGGATATCAACGGAGTAAGAAAAGGTTTCATCAATGATGGATTAGGGGCAACCCTTAACACCTGTAGAGGTGCATAAATTTCTGGGTTTGACCAGGTACTATAGTCAATTCATTCATGATTTCTAAAAGATAGTCGGGTCTTTGATGAATTTCACGTAAAAGGGTGTACTATTTATTTAGTAAGATTTAGGTTAGCAGGCTTATGACAAGTTGAATGTCAAGTTAACTTCATCTGTGGTTCTCACTACCCTCTTGGTGGGATATACTACATGGTTTTTACCAATGCGTCCTTATAGGGTCTTGCGATGTATTAATGCAAGAGGAGATTCTAATAGCTTACGCTTACCTAAAGCTTTATCCTCATGAAGGAAACTACTTCATTTATGATCTGGAGTTGACAGCCAAAGTGTTTGCACAATGTATTTGGAGAAAATAACTTTTAGGAGAGAAGTTCCATGTGTTTACGAACCATAAGAGTTTGTAGTACTTATTCACACAGAGGGAGTTAAACATGAGGCAATGTATATGTGTTGAGTTCGTGAAGGATTATCAGTTTAATACTCAGTATCACTTGGATCAGGTGAATGTAGAAGTTTGAACATGGGTTGCATTTTTCGGTACATCCCAGTGGGGATAAGATGTACTAGGATATGATGCAAAAATATTGGTAGGAAGGTATGAAGAAGGACATCACCATTTTTATGTCCAAGTATTCCATGTTCCAATTGGTAAAGGTAGACCATCAGAGACCAACAGGTGTTTTAAAGACTTTTGAGATTTTGATGTAGAAATCAAAGAGCATTTCCACCGTATTTATCACAGGATTACCTACGTCACAGAGAGGGCACGATACCATTTGGGTGATCATGGACCATTTGACAAAGGTGACCCACTTTTTTCTAGGTCATACGGATTATACTTCAGAGGATTATGCCAAGCTCTTCCTTTAAAAGATTATAAAGTTGGATGGGGTACCACTTAATATTGTGTTGGATAGGGACAAGAAATTTGTGTCCCACTTTTGGAGGAGTTTATAACAAGCATTATGGAAAGAGTTAAGGTTGAATACCTCCTATTACCCATAGACGGATGGTCAGATGGAGAGGATGAATCAAATGTTGGAGGACATGTTAAGGATGTGTATCTTGACCATCAAAAGTAGTTGGGAGCAGTACTTACCATTGGCAGAGTTCCATTACAACAAAATTTACGAGTTCACTATTAGCATGGTGCTATTTGAGGCATTGTATGAGAGACCTTATCATTTCCCTATGTTGGTTAAAGGTGGGGGATAGTAATATTCTCAGATCAGAGTTCATCATGGACACCTCAGAGAAGGTGGAAATTGTAAAACGAATAAAATGCGGTGGGTGATACCGATTTAAATTAATTCGCAAGTTTCCAAGTAAAACTTATTTAATTAGAGTCTATTTTTAAACAAAAATAATTAACCTCCTAACATGCATCTAAATGTCATAAATCATTCAAGCCATGCATGAAAAAATAAAAACGCCCGATTCAGGAAAAAAACCCTTTCGGGTAAAACCTTATATAACACTTTGAAGAATTCACAAGACCTTTGACTTAATTACAACCTGATAATCGCCCACAAATGTGTAATGAACGATGCCTTCAGTAAACCTTCGAATATACGAGAGACAGCGAAATACCCTCCAGGTGTCGGTTCATCGTCTTCAGCTCGTCCACACGCAAAATGACTACGCTCGGTATCCACCGATCAAATATGGAAATCCCTTCTCCACAGAGGTTGAACAAAAGCAAAGTAGTGTTCTTGAACACCAAAATAATTCACTAAAGCATATGGGATTTTTGTGAAGTGAAAGCAAAAAAGGGATTGAACCCTAAAGAAGAAGCCAAAAGAATTCTGCAAATCGCAGTTTTTCTGTTCTGTAAAACGCTGGGACTTCTTAATGAAAACGAAATCATTTAATGAGTATTTATACAAAAATGCGCCACCTCGGTATTAGAGCTCGTTCGAATGAGAAACATATGTTGCTAGAATGAAGGATGCATGTCAGTCAAATGACATCGCGTGACATTCTAATCTCGTTCGAACGATATACTAATCTCGCTTGAACGACTTGGTCGTCAAAAAAATTATTTTAATATCTGCTCCAACACTTAGAAAAAATACTCATTCTCAAATTTTGATGAAAAAGTCTTCTTCAATACTTAGAAAATACTTTTTAAAAATATCCCAAAAGATCTAAGTGTAAAGTTAAGGTATTAAAAACATAACCTTACCAAAGTAAACTTCGCGGAGTCTTTTTGATAAAGAACTTGATATTCGGATCTGTCTTTGATGCTTGAATGTTCTTGAATGCTCTTCAACGGTGTAGCAGTATACGACATACTAAATTGATAACGGACTTATAAAAATATGTCCTTACAAATATGCCCCTATGTCTATGACGGAACATACATAAAAACATCCGAATTATCAAATACCAAAATGCCTATACAAATCTACCCCCCCATTGAATAAATTTGCAAGATCTCAAACTATTCTTCAAAAAATTTTCATCAAATCTCAAAGCTTTTCTCATCATGGTGTGCAATATAATGATCATCAA
This sequence comes from Sambucus nigra, assembly GCA_949130495.1. Classification (NCBI taxonomy): domain Eukaryota; kingdom Viridiplantae; phylum Streptophyta; class Magnoliopsida; order Dipsacales; family Adoxaceae; genus Sambucus; species Sambucus nigra. Next base: position 616,495,174 of record OX422208.1, read on the forward strand.
TCTTTGTACCTACACACATGAGATAAAGCAAAAATCTTCGTGATGCATCGAGTTTGAAATGATATAGAAATTAAGCATTAATAAATCAAATCTCCCCCATAATGCAAAAACTCCCCCATAACATGATAATTCTTTCTCTCCCTTTTTATGATGTCCCCAAATAGATTGATAAGAAGAAAAAAATCAAAACATGGAATGTCACGATAAAATGCATAGCAAACAAGAATCAAGCGACGCGCATGCAAAGGAATATCCCAAAATATTTTAGAAACTATTTTTGGATTTTTTCAATTTTTTCATACAACAATAAGATTCTAAAAATCACACCATGGATTTAAACTCAACCAACCAAGTCATGAAAATGGAATGTATGGGTATGAACACATTCGACAGGAAAATAAACTCAATCAATCATATGCGCACGATTCATACGTGTACCCCTAACGAATGAACATCAAAAGTAACCTTAGGTGTAAAATTATTGAATTTAGATGACAGCATCTTATATAAATCAACAAATCAAAGTCAAAGTGATTTCCACAGCAATAACGTCCAAAACTATTTAACGCTTATTCAAGACTTTCAAGGACATGCAAACCCGTTATTAACATTCCAACCAAACTCCCTAAAAAATATCCTTTTTTTAGAGGTGTATAAACTAAATTCTCAAGCTTTGGAGAATTGGTGCAAAAACCTAAATGGCCCATAATTGGCATGAATTTCTTTTCATTGGCTTTAAATTTTTTCAGGCTCTTTTAAACATTTTTGGACCCCGGATAATAAAATTCCTCAATTTTTTAGGTCCAATTAAACGGCGGCTTAATCGCAAAAGATAAATGATAACCTTTCGTAGCCCTTCCCCATTTTCAAATAAAGCACACAAAACTCACAAACGACTCTTACATGCACAACTTTCTTATCAATTTTTATTGGGCTTGATTCGTTTTAGGTACAGGATTGAAGTGAAAACACCGACCCAACATGTGACGAGACAAGAACAATAATCAAACAAATCCATGCATGTGTGCAATAAAGGAAATCAAGAGTTAAATATGTAGGAAATAACACTTAATTACATCTTAATGACTCCAAACATTATAAAGCACATGGATGAATTGGCCTATTGTCTCAAAACACTATCAATTAGTCACATGAATAAATGGAATGATGTTGTGACTCGGTCATCCTAAGTGTTTATCAATAAAAGGTGTAAACAAAGTACAAAACTCTTTTTGGATTTTTAAATATTTTAACAAAATAAAATCTTTTTGTATGTTTCAAAATTTTTCAATAACAAAAATCTATACAAAAAGTACATGCCACAACGCTAGCAAAAATATATCAAAAAGCATATCTAGCGTATGGCAAACATGCAAACACAATCATCTATATGACATGGCAAGATAAGAATCATGTGCAAGAAAACGGGAATCAACTTGTCTAAAATCTAGTGCCTCTAAAAGTGATTTCCTAACCCAAATGGATGTGAAACATCGTGTGGGGGATTTAGGAACCAAGGGAACACTAGACATAAACTTCCTAGGACATTTTTCAAGATCAAAACAAAAACGCATAAGGTGACCTTTCCTACCGCAATATAAGCATGTGTAAATGGGTGGAACGACACCTATGGGTTGACCTTTTTTAACATCCTTGAAATTGGTTGACCCTCTAAAACAAATAATGGTTTTGTCTTTATCACTAGAAGCATGAGAACAAGATGATCCATTACAATCACAATCAAACCTACTCGAGTCTGTCAAATTATTTTTTAACTTCAAATTTTTTTACTCAAGCAAAGAATTAGACTCTTCCAATTTAAGGGGCGCCTTTTTCAAATTTTCAATAATTCCTAAAAGAATATCTCTCTCTCCCTCAATCAAAGAATTTTTTTGCCTAAGAGTCTCTTCACGTGCCACAAACTCATTGACTAACATATTTTTATCCTATTTGGCACAAACACAAACCATCGAATTTTTAGGGTCCTCCAATTCTTTTGCTAAAAAGAGGAACCTATCATCACACTCCTTCTTGGACAATTTTAATGCAACAGAGTCATGGTCCAAGGAAAAAAAAATTCACGATAAAAATCTCTTTGATTTTGAACCGTTTGCAAAAGATCCAACGTGGATTTAAAACGAGAATTTTCTTTTTCCAAAAAATCAATTCTTTTAGCAAACGTCAAATTCTAATGATTTATATCATCAAAACTCTGACTCGTGTCATCAAAGGGGGGCATCCGATTACATAAGTACTCCATATCGAAAAAATTGCGATTTTTCACAAATTTGATTTTCAAAAAAATCAATATCACACAAAATTTGCGAAAAATAGGAATATGCGATAAATTAGCGCAACATGCTCTGATACCAATTTGTAGAACGAATAAAATACGGTGTGTGATATCGATTTAAATTAATTCGCAAGTTTCCAAGTAAAACTTATTGAAGTAGAGCCTATTTTCAAACAAAAATAATTTAGCCCCTAAGCATGCATCTAAATGTCATAAATCATTCAACCCATGCATGAAAAAATAAAGACGACCGATTCCGAAAAAAAAACTTTTGGGTAAAACCTTTTATAACACTTTGAAGAATTCACAAGGCCTTTGACTTACTTAAAACTTGATAATCGCCCACAAGTGTTTAATGCACGGTGCCTTCAGCAAACCTTCAAAGATAAGAGAGACAACAAAATACCCTTCAGGTGTCGGTTCTTCATCTTCGGTTCGTCCACACGCAGAATGACTACGCTCTGTATCCATCGATCAAATATGGAGATCCCTTCTCCACAAAGGTTGAACAAAAGCAAAGCAGTGTTCTTGAACACAAAAATAATTCACTAAAGCATATGGGATTTTTGTGAATTAAAACAAAAAAGGGATTGAACCCTTAAGGATGAAGCCAAAAGAATTATGCAAATCGCAGTTTTTCTGTTATGTAAAACGCTGGGACTTCTCAATGAAAATGAAACCATTTAATGAGTATTTAACGAGAAACATGTGTCGCTCGAACGAAGGATGCATGTTTTTCAAATGACGTCACGCGACATACCAATCTCGATCGAACGAGATAATGATCTCGCTTGAACAACCTGGTCGTCCAAAAATATTATTTTAATATCCGCTCCAAAACTTAGAAAAAATACTCATTCTCAAATTTTGATGAAAAAGTCCACTCCAACACTCAGAAATTTTTTTGTAAAAATATCCCAAAAGCTCTAAGTGTAAAGTTAAGGTATTAAAAACATAACCTTACCAAAGTAAACTTCGTGGAGTCTTTTTTATGAAGAACTTGATATTTGGATCCGTCTTTGATGCTTGAATGTTCTTGAATGCTCTTCGACGGTGTAGCGGTATACGATATACTAAATTGATAATGGACTTATAATATATGTCCTTACAAATCTCCCCCTATGTCTATGACGGTTCATTCATAAAAACATCTGAATTATTAAATGCCAAAATTCCTATTCAAATCTAACCTCCCATTGAATAAATTTGCTAGATCTCAAACTATTCTTCAAAAAATTTCATCAAATCTCAAAGCTTTTCTCATCAGGGTGTGCAACATAATGATCATCAATATTTGCACCTACACACATGAGATAAAGAAAAAAACTTCGTGACGCATTGAGTTTGAAATGATATAAGAATAAAGCATTAATAAATCAAATATCCCCCATAATGCAAAAACTCTCCCATAACATGATAATTCTTTCTCTCCCTTTTTATGATGTCCCCAAATAGATTGATAAGAAGAAAAAGTCGAAACATAGAGTGTCACGATAAAATGCATAGAAAACAAGAATCAAGCTACGTGCATGCAAAGGAATACCCCACAAATTTTTACAAACTGTTTTTGGTTTTTTTTCAATTTTTTCATACAACAATAAGGTACTAAAAATCACACCATGGATTTAAAATCAACCAACCGAGTCATGAAAATTGAATGCATGGGTGTGAACACATTCGATAGGAAAATAAACTCAATCAATCATATGTGCACGATGCATACGTGTACCCCAAACGAATGAACATCAAAAGTAACGTTAGGTGTAAAATTATTGAATTTAGATGACATCGTCTTATACAAATCAACAAATCAAAGTCAAAGTGATTTACACACCAATAACGTCCAAAACTATTTAACGCTTTTTCAAGGACATGCAAACCCGTTATAAAATCTCCAACCAAACTCCCTCAAAAATATCCTTTTTTTAGAGGTGTATAAACTAAATTCTCAAGATTTGGAGAATTGGTGCAAAATCCTAAATGGCACAGAATTGGCGTGAATTTCTTTTTTTTGCCTTTAAATTTTTTCGGGCTCTTTTAAACCTCTTTGGACCCCGGATAATAAAATTACTCAATTTTTTAGGTCCAATTAAATGGCGACTTAATCACAAAGGATAAATGATAACCTCTTGTAGCCCTTCCCCATTTTCAAATAAAGCACACAAAACTAACATATGGCTCTTACATGCACAACTTTCTTACCAAGTTTTATTGCGCTTGATTCGTTTTAAGGACATGATTGAAGTGAAAACACCCAACCAACATGTGACGAGGCAAGCACAATAATCAAACAAATCCGTGCATGTGCGCAATAAAGCAAATCATGAGTCAAACGCTTAATTACATCTTAATGACTCAAAACATTATAAAGCACATGGATGAATTGGCCAATTGCCTCAAAACACTATCAAATAGTCACATGAATAAATGGAATGATGTTGTGACTCGGTCATCCTAAGTGTTTATCCATAAAAGGTGTAAACAAAATACAAAACACTTTTTGAATTTTCAAATATTTTATCAAAATAAAATCTTTTTTATGTATCAAAATTTTTCAAAAACAAAAATCTATACAAAAAGTACATGCCACAACACTAGCAAAAATATATCAAAAAGCATAACTAGCATATGACAAACATGCAAACACAATCATCTATATGATATGGCAAGAGAAGAATCATGTGCAAACAAATGTGAATCAACTTGTCTAAAATCTAGTGCCTCTAAAAGTGATTTCCTAACCCAAATGGATGCAAAACATCGTGTGGGGGATTTAGGAACCAAGGGAACACTAGACATAAACTTCCTAGGACATTTTCCAAGATCAAAACAAAAACGCCTAAGGTAACCTTTCCTACCGCAATATGAGCATGTGTAAATGGGTGGAACGACACCTATGGGTTGACCTTTTCTAACATTCTTGAAATTGGTTGACCCTCTAAAACAAATAATGGTTTTCGCTTTAACACTAGAAGCATGAGAACAAGATGAGCCATTACCATCCCAATCAAACCTACTCGAGTCTGTCAAATAATTTTTTAACTTCAAATTTTTTGACTGAAGCAAAGAATTAGACTCTTCTAATTTAAGGTGTGCCTTTTTCAATTTTTCAACAATTCTTAAAAGAGTATCTCTCCCTCCCTCAATCAAAGCAAACTTTTGCCTAAAAGTCTCTTCACGTGCCACAAAATCATTGACTAACATATTTTTATCCTTTTTGGCACAAACACAAACCATCGAATTTTTAAGGTCCTCCAATTATTTTTCTAAAAATAGGACCCTATCATCACTCTCCGTCTTGGACAATTTTAAAGCAACAAAGTTGTAATACCCCGTATTTTTATGCTATATTAATTTGGGGATTTATTAAATTTAATATGAATTAATTATTTAATAAAAATCCGAAAACTAATTATGTTATAATTATTAACGTGATGAGAGTTAGTAATTATGGGAAAATTTGTTGAATATTACTAATGAGGAAAGTAATATATAATAGTGGTCATATTAAATGTCACGAGTGAATAAAATAACAATTTTAGAAATTTGAGTCGGGACGCGCCCGTGTCGCGTCGGGACTTAATATTGATAAATAAAAGTAAATATTTTATAAGTTGTCCGTAGGGTCATTTTGAGTGCGCCAACGCGTCCGAAAGGGTCGAGATAGTCAGAAAAGTATACCTGGGAGTTTGATTTGGGTCTCGGGGCGTTTTTAGGCCTAATTAGTACCCCGGGAGGGCATTTTAGTCATTTTGTATTTTTGGGTAATTAAACCCAAGAAAATTAAAGGGGTTATATCAGATGTTTAGGTTATCTCCTAGGGTTAGATAACTCAAAACACTAGAACGGCCATTGGAGAGGAGAGGAGAGAGCTCTCAAGGCATCCCAAGGCTCAAAACTCAACCGTTTGCACCGTCGCCACCGCCAACGCGTAGATCGCTAGACGGGGAACGCAACCACACCAAATTCAACACCAACCCGGATTTCTAAAAATCCCAGGAAAGTGTTTATCTTGCTTATTTCGTTGATGCATCTTTTATATTGGTTTAGGAATGATTAGGATGAATTGTATTTAAGAAAAACCCAATTAGAGATAGGAAATTGCATGTAGTGATGACTTAAATGATATTCTGGAAACCTTTTGTGATGTAGAGGATTAAACCACGAAATTTTGATGTTGTATAAGAAGGAAACCTTAGAGCCAATCTGAATAAAGGAGGCAAATTCGCGCATCAGGCCCCCCGAACCGGTACGCATGTACCCCGAACCGGTTCTCCCCCCAAATCGGTTCGCCCCTGGGTTCGCGAATGTTTGCTGGTCTGGGGTGCTTTTTCTTCCATTCAACACTTATAATTTTTTCTTCTTTTCTTTCCTTTCTTCCTTGGATTTTTCTTCAATTTCAATGGGTCATAACTCATCAATTGTAGCTCGGATTTGGGTGCCGTTTCTTCCAGTGTTCTCGTTGTTCCGAGCTCTTCAACTTTCTAGTTGACTCCTCCTTCGGGATTTGGCTGCAGAATTACTAAAATGCCCTTGAACTTGCCTTCTTAGCTTTTCTTTCATTGTCTCGCTTTCTCTTTAGCGCTGCTTGCATAATTAACCTGTAAAACCAATAAGAGAAGCACGAAACACGAAATACTTGCCAACGAAGATTAGCAGCATAAATGTGCGTCAAATCCATATAGGTTAAATTACTCGGGCTCACAAATGCACTGAAATTAGGAGAATAAATATACAATATTTATGTCCAATCACGTAGTAAGTTGGAAAAACCCTTCGAATTAAAGTTAGAAACGAACCATTATACTTGATATATAATAATGGGAAAATAAGGATAAATGTTGTGAATGTGGGTTATGGGATAAACCTAAATTGATATAATAAGAGTGGTATATTTATATGATTGTGTATGCATATATTATATACTTGTGAAAATCATGCCCGCGCTACTTGCTATCCCTGAGGTTTCCGCGCTGGGACGATCTTATCTCGTGTGCCTTATGGGGGATATTGACTCGTACCCTAGAAGATAGAAATCCTAGGTACAGGCTATCGAATCGGTAGTCACGGTCCTAAAAGACGTGAGGGTATGTACTGACCTCTTGGACTTGGAAACTATGCTTTGCCTCAATATTGTTTGTGTATGTATTTATACAGTTCGAGAGTGATTCCGAACTTGTATTCCCTTTAGTACGATTGATACGGGGATTGGATAGCAGAGTATGCCCGCACCATAATTTTTATGTGGGGTGTTGTTAGAATATATATATTATTCGAGTATTTAATATATATATATATATATGAACTTCTGAAATTTGGGAAACTGCCTACTGTGTTATGGTAAGTAAGACATGTGAAATGACTCAAATTGGAAATACTTGTTTTGAAAAGTATAATATGATATTGAAAAACTTTATGAATCAATAAAGTTAAAATGAGCGTTTGGTATTAAATGAAATTATCCTTTTAAACCATGATGTTGTTAAATCATAAATCTTGAGAGTCACCTAAGATAAGTTAAATCCTTGGGGAAAGGTAGTGTGATATATGATGAGATAAACCATTGGGAAGGTTAGTGCGATAGGAGTGCACATTAGAAGAGAGGTGAGAATTTCTCAAGAGAGTGTCGCACTAATATGTTGTTGCATTGGCCTGTATCAATTTAAATACTTGCTAAACGAATTTTTAAATCATATACACTATCGGGATCTAACCCGTTTCTATTCCTCTTTCTCTCTTGTATATATATGTATATATTACAGGTGCCCAACCACAGGGGCGTCTTGCTTTGGATCCCTTGGAAGGAACGTGCTGCAGCTTAGGTGGGAGTTGCAGGCCACTTGATTAGACGATTTCATTTAATTGATTCCACTTCTATCATTCTCAGTTATTGGGGCATGTGTCGCCCTTTCCACTATTTAGCTGTTTTATTGGGACAATTGTATTTTAGTTATTTCTAGTACTGTTACTTTGGGATTTATTCAACATGCATGTTTTACTTTAAGTTTTAAATGCTGTGATTTAGTTGTTGAATGTTTAAATTAATTGGATTATATGTTCCAGGATTATCGTGGTGTGATTCTTTAAATATTAAATTGTTGTAGATAATTAAATCTTTATTTTCAAAATAAAATTTGGAAAGAAATGTTTAAAATTGGTTTTGACACTTAGCTTAATTAAATAGGGTGTTAAATTTGGAAAAGTTGTTTTTACGACAGTGATGCTAAGAATGAACCAACTGTTCACCTTGATTTTAATTTAATAAAGGAGTGATGGCCCAGTATTTAATTAGGCGGGGTGTCACAGGTGGTATCAGAGCATCAGATTCTAGTGTCCATAGGATCTGTACGGCTCATTTTCGCTTTCAGCTTAACGTTTTTGCTGTAGAGCCTCATTTTTAGGATTGTTGTATTTCTACTTTTACGTTTACGTCTTCAGCCATTTGGGATTTGATAATGACTGTAGACTACTAAACTTCTTCACGTTTCAGATGCCTCTGAGACGTGCACCGAAGGATAGGCTTGCCCAGGCCGAGCAGCCAGCTGCTCCGGCACAAGGCACTATGAATGCTAATGAAGTAGACACCATTGTTGCTCAGGCGGTGAATGCCGTGCTAGCGGTGGTTCAGCAGGCTCCACCCCAGATTCAGGCAGTGGCGTCAGTACCAGCACATCTTCCATCTGCATGAGAGAGGGTTAGGGATGCTTTTCAGAAGGCGCATCCCCCTGAGTTCTTTGGTAGCTCAGATATCGTCACAGTCAGCCAATGGAAGAAAGACATCCAGCGACATCTTCGTATGTATGGGTGCACCGACGTGAAAAGGCAATTATTGGCTTCCTTTAAGCTGGTGGGGGCCGCTTTGCAATGGTGGGAGTCCACTACCACCTTAGAGGAGAGGGACACGATCCCTATTCAGTCGTTCTGGGAGCGGTTTGACCGCAAGTACTTTCCACCCGCCGTGCAGACTCAGATGAGGCGGAAATTACTGAATTTGAAATAGGAGAACTCTACCGTTGCTGAGTATGAGGAGGAGTTCACGAGACTTCTCACCATAGTTCCAGATGATGCACCTACTGAGAGTAAGAAAATTATGTTATTTGTGGACGGGTTAGCTTGGAGGATCCGTCAGCATCTTATAGGGAATCTATCTCTGAGTATTTTCACTGATGTACTCAATGCTGCATTACTACATTGCCAGGATCACCGCTTCCATCTGCAGCGAAGCAGGAGAGCAGGAGAGTCCAGCCAGCAAGGCATGACCGGGGGTAGTAGTGCTAGCGGGGCACCATCTCAGGGACAAACTCGTCAACACGAGAAAAGTTCCCTTCAGGGGGACCCTGCTAAGAGATTCTGTTCAGGTGATTCCAGGCAGGGATTTGGGGGTTATAGGTAGGGCCAGCCTAATCAACAAGACCAACAACGTGCTAATCAGGGCCAACAGGGCCAGTGGCGGGGAGGTAACGGCCAGCAGGGCCGTGGTCAGCAGGGTCAGAGGGGAGGTAACTTCAGAGGCCGGTGTTTTGTATGTGGCAAGCATGGTCATCAGCGCCAGGATTGCCCAGAGGGTAATAGGGCCCCACAGCAGCAGGGTGCCCGTAATGAGCCGCAGAGACCACTTTTTCCACCTGCCCTCCCAGCTCCAGTCCAGGTGCCAGCCCTCCCAGCCATTCTAGAAGCTCCAGTGCAGCAGGGGCAGTTACAGTACGGACGTGTCTAGAACGTCCACCAGGCAGCATCTCCACAGGCACCACCCGAGATTGAGGGTATGTTTCCTATCCATGGTACTATGGGTCGGGTTTTGTTTGATACTGGGGCGACGCATTATTTTATAGCTACGCATTTTGTGAAGGCCTTAGGGTTGTTAGCCACAGCAGAGAGCATAGTTACATGTGTAGACTCACCACTGGGGAGTGGATCGCTTATATTCTTTATATGCCCGGGGATTGGGGGTAGAGATTGGAAGTTTGGTATTACCTGCATACATGATAGTCTTAGATATGCATTAGCATGATGTTATTATCGGTATGGATTGGCTCACAGCTTATAGAGCCATGATTGATTGCTTCGGTGGGAGCATTGTTTTTGCCATTCTGGGGCATGAGACGTTTGTAGTGGCGATTCCTCGCCCAGAGGGAGGCTCGACCGCTCATTTGTATTATATAGAGGAGGATATCTCTAAGGAGGTTGTGATTCCGTTAAACTCGATTCCAGTTGTTCGTGAGTATTCCGATGTGTTTCAGGAGATACCAGGCCTACCCCCCAGTCGAGAGATAGAATTTGTCATAGATTTATTGCCAGATACGAGACCTATAGCACGCGCTCCATACCGTATGGCTCTGGCGGAGATGCGAGAGTTACGAAATCAGATAGAGCAGCTATTAGGTCAGGGCTTCATTCGCAGGAGTACCTCACCTTAAGGTGCTCCAGTCTTGTTTGTGAAGAAGAGAGATGGTTCACTGAGGTTATGTGTGGACTACCGGGAGTTGAACAAGGTCACGATAAGGAATAAGTATCCGTTGCCTCGAATCGATGATCTGTTCGACTAGCTGAGGGGAGCAACTTTCTTTTCGAAGATAGACCTAAGGTTGGGGTACCATCAGCTACGTATTAGAGAGCAGGATGTTTCAAAGACTGCCTTCTTGACGAGATATGGGTCTTACGAGTTCAGAGTGATGCCATTTGGTCTCACAAATGCTCCAGCCGTATTCATGGACTTAATGAACCGAGTAGTCAGAGAGTTCTTGGATCAGTTTGTCATCATCTTCATAGATGACATTTTGATATATTCAGACTCCGAGGAGGAGCATGCCGAGCACTTGAGGCAGGTTCATCAGACTTTACGAGAGCATCAGTTGTATGCTAAGTACGAGAAGTGTGGATTATTGTTGTGAGAGGTACAGTTCTTGGGGCATGTTGTTTCTGAACGGGGGATAGCAGTTGACCCGAGTAAAGTGTCAGCGGTGAGGGAGTGGGGACGGCGCATGACACCGACGAAAGTGCGTAGTTTCTTGGGGTTAGCCGGATACTACAGGAGATTCATTCGGGGATTCTCCAAAATAGCGGGTCCATTGACGAACCTGACTCGCAAAGGGGTACCATATGTTTGGGATGAAGCTTGTCAATTGGCTTTCGACGTGCTAAAAGACAAGCTTACTTCAGTACCAGTCCTTGCTTTACCAAAGCCGGGTGTGGAGTACCTGGTTTACACCGATGCCTCTTTACGAGGAGTTGGGGGAGTACTTTAGCTGGAAGAGAAGGCTATAGCTTTTGCCTCCCGTAAGCTTAAGACGCATGAGAAGAATTACCCCACCCCGACCTGGAGTTAGCAGCGGTCATCTTTGCATTGAGGATATGGAGACACTATTTATTATGGGAGAAGTTCTGTTTGTTCACAGACCACAAATCACTGCAGTACCCGTTCACTCAGCGAGAGCTGAATATGGGTCAGCGCAGATGGTTAGAGTTTGTGAAGGACTATCAGTTCGACATACAGTATCATTCGGGGAAGGACGATGTAGTTGCTGATGCATTGGGTCGTAGACCGGTAAATGAGGCAGCGGATGTCTGGAAAGCGAAGTGGAAGGAGTTGGGTCACCAGGATGCAGTATCCCGTTCCTTCATATATGTGATGACAGTCACACCCAAGATTGTTACGAGGGTAATACAGGCCCAAACCACAGACCCGTTTTGCCAGGAGCAGATTGTACGAGTTTTAGCCGAGGGTGCTGAGTCCTATTCTGTTAGTTCTGATGGGGGTTTGAGGTTTAATGGGAGGTTAGTGGTTTCGGAAGGGGCAGAATTGCGTCATGCAGTGATGACCCAATCTCACGGGTCCCAATTTTTGATACATCCTGGAGGAGATAAGATGTACCAGAATATGAGGAGGCAATACTGGTGGAGTGGGATGAAGAAGGACATTGCTGAGTTCGTGTCCAAGTGTTCTACCTGCCAGCTGGTGAAGGTGGATGATCAGAAACCGTCAGGATTGCTTCAGCCATTGGAAGTACCCGCATGGAAGTGGGAGAGTATTTCCATGGATTTTATTACAGGGTTGCCTACATCACAGTGGGGCCACGACTCTATCTGGGTGATTGTAGACCGGTTGACCAAAGTGGCTCATTTTTTATCGGTGCAGACATATTATACCACGGGTCAGTATGCTCATTTGTTCATTTCTAAGATTGTCAGATTACATGGGGTGCCCCTGAATATTGTGTCAGATAGAGACAAGATTTTCGTGTCACGTTTCTGGGAAAGCTTTCAGGAGGCTATGGGTACTGAGTTGAGGTTGAGTTCAGCTTATCAACCACAGACAGATGGACAGACAGAGCGTACTAATCAGATGTTAGAGGATATGCTACGCATGTGTGTTCTTGATTTTGGAGGAGGTTGGGAACCACATCTTCCACTGGTAGAGTTTGTTGTAATAACTCTTATCAGTTTACGATTGGTATGACTCCATTTGAGGCTTTGTATGGAAGGCCTTGTCGTTCTCCAACTTATTGGCTCGAGGTGGGGGATAACAAGTTGCTAGGACCAGAGGTAATTCAGGAAACCTTCGCGAGGATTGAGATGATTAGGAGTCGCATTCGAGTAGCCCAGGACAGGCAGAAGAGCTACGCCGATGCGAAACGGTTCTTCCGGGAGTTTAATGTGGGGGACCAAGTGTTACTGCGTGTATCTCCTATGAAAGGAGTGTTGAGGTTCGGGAAGAAAGGGAAATTGGCCCCGAGGTATGTAGGACCATTTCCCATTATCGAGAGGATTGGGCCGGTAGCATGCAGATTGGGACTACCAGAGCATTTACATCGCATTCAAGATGTATTCCACATCTCGTCGTTGAGACGGTATCTTCGGGATGATATGGCCCATACTCACATCGCGATAGATGAGATAGACTTACAGCCTGACAGCTCTTACAAGGAGAGACCGGTGGCTATCCTAGACTATAGTGAGAGAAGATTGAGGTCGAAGATAGTTCCACTTGTACGGGTCCAGTGGGAGCATCATAACGTGGAGGAATCCACTTGGGAGCGCGAGGCCGATATGCGTGAGAGATATCCAGATTTGTTCTTACCAGGTATGCCTTATTTTCTGAATTTCGGGACGAAATTCCGTTATTAGGGGGGAAGTATGTAATACCCCGTATTTTTATGCTATATTAATTTGGGGATTTATTAAATTTAATGTGAATTAATTATTTAATAAAAATCCGAAAATTAATTATGTTATAATTATTAACGTGATGAGAGTTAGTAATTATGGGAAAATTTGTTGAATATTACTAATGAGCAAAGTAATATATAATAGTGGTCATATTAAATGTCACGAGTGAATAAAATGACAATTTTAAAAATTTGAGTCGGGACGCGCCCGTGTCGCGTCGGGACTAAATATTGATAAATAAAAGTAAATATTTTATAAGTTGTCCGTATGGTCGTTTTGAGCGCGCCAACGCATCCGGAAGGGTCGAGATAGTCAGAAAAGTATACCCGGGAGTTTGATTTGGGTCTCGGGATTTTTTTAGGCCTAATTAGTACCCCGGGAGGCCATTTTAGTCATTTTGTATTTTTGGGTAATTAAACCCACGAAAATTAAAGGGGTTATATCAGATGTTTAGGTTATCTCCTAGGGTTAGATAACTCAAAACACTAGAACGGCCATTGGAGAGGAGAGGAGAGAGCTCTCAAGGCATCCCAAGGCCCAAAACTCAACCGTTTGCACCGCCGCCACCGCCAACGCGTAGATCGCGAGACGGGGAACGCAACCACACCAAATTCAACACCAAACCAGATTTTTGAAAATCCCAGAAAAGTGTTTATCTTGCTTATTTCGTTGATGCATCTTTCATATTGGTTTAGGAATGACTAGGATGAATTGTATGGAAGAAAAACCCAATTTGAGATAGGAAATTGCATGTAGTGATGACTTAAATGATATTCTGGAAACCTTTTGTGATGTAGAGGATTAAACCACGAAATTTTGATGTTGTATAAGAAGGAAACCTTAGAGCCAATCTGAATAAAGAAGGGAAATTCGCGCATCAGGCCCCCCGAATCGGTTCGCATGTACCCCGAACCGGTTCTCCCCCCAAACCGGTTCCCTCCTCGATTCGCGAATGTTTGCTGGTCTGGGGTGCTTTTTCTTCCATTCAACACTTAGAATTTTTTTCTTGTTTTCTTTCCTTTCTTCCTTGGATTTTTCTTCAACTTCAACGGGTCATAACTCATCAACCGTAGCTCGGATTTGGGTGTCGTTTCTTCCAGTGTTCTCGCTGTTCCGAGCTCTTCAACTTTCCAGTTGACTCCTACTTAGGGATCTGGCTACAGAATTACCAAAATGCCCTTGAACTTTCCTTCTTAGCTTTTCTTTCATTGTCTCGCTTTCTCTTTTGCGCTGCTTGCATAATTAACCTGTAAAACCAATAAGAGAATCACGAAACACGAAATACTTGCCAACGAAGATTAGCATCATAAATGTGCGTCAAATCCATATAGGTTAAATTACTCGGGCTCACAAATGCACTGAAATTAGGGGAATAAATATACAATATTTATGTCCAATCACGTAGTAAGTTGGAAAAACCCTTCGAATTAAAGTTAGAAACGAACCATTATACTTGATATATAATAATGGGAAAATAAGGATAAATGTTGTGAATGTGGGTTATGGGATAAACCTAAATTGATATAATAAGAGTGGTATATTTATATGATTGTGTATGCATATATTATATACTTGTGAAAATCATGCCCGCGCTACTTGCTATCCCTGAGGTTTCCGCGCTGGGACGATCTTATCTCGTGTGCCTTATGGGGGATATTGACTCGTACCCTAGAAGATAGAAATCCTAGGTACAGGCTATCGAATCGGTAGTCACGATCCTAAAAGATGTGAGGGTATGTACTGACCTCTTGGACTTGGAAACTATGCTTCACCTCAATATTGTTTGTGTATGTATTTATACAGTTCGAGAGTGATTCTGAACTTGTATTCCCTTTAGTACGATTGATACGGGGATTGGATAGCAGAGTATGCCCGCACCATAATTTTTATGTGGGGTGCTGTTAGAATATATATATTATTCGAGTATTTAATATATATATATATGAACTTCTGAAATTTGGGAAACTGCCTACTGTGTTATGGTAAGTAAGACATGTGAAATGACTCAAATTGGAAATACTTGTTTTGAAAAGTATAATATGATATTGAAAAACTTTATGAATCAATAAAGTTAAAATGAGCGTTTTGTATTAAATGAAATTATCCTTTTAAACCATGATGTTGTTAAATCATAAATCTTGAGAGTCACCTAAGATAAGTTAAATCCTTGGGGAAAGGTAGTGTGATATATGATGAGATAAACCATTGGGAAGGTTAGTGCGATAGGAGTGCACATTAGAAGAGAGGTGAGAATTTCTCAAGAGAGTGTCGCACTAATATGTTGTTGCATTGGCCTGTATCAATTTAAATACTTGCTAAACGAATTTTTAAATCGTATACACTATCGGGCTCTGACCCGTTTCTATTCCACTTTCTCTCTTGTATATATATGTATATATTACAGGTGCCCAGCCACAGGGGCGTCTTGCTTAGGATCCCTTGGAAGGAACGTGCTGCATCTTAGGTGGGAGTTGCATGCCACTTGATTAGACGATTTCATTCACTTGATTCCACTTCTATCATTCTCAGTTATTGGGGCATGTGTCGCCCTTTCCACTATTTCGCTGTTTTATTGGGACAATTGTATTTCAGTTATTTCTAGTACTGTTACTTTGGGATTTATTCAGCATGCATGTTTTACTTTAAGTTTTAAATGCTGGGATTTAGTTGTTGAATGTTTAAATTAATTGGATTATATGTTCCAGGATTATCGTGGTGTGATTCTTTAAATATTAAATTGTTGTAGATAATTAAATCTTTATTTTCAAAATAAAATTTGGAAAAAAATGTTTAAAATTGGTTTTGACACTTAGCTTAATTAAATAGGGTGTTAATTTTCGAAAAGTTATTTTTACGACAGTGATGCTAAGAATGAACCAACTGTTCACCTTGATTTTAATTTAATAAAGGAGTGATCGCCTGGTATTTAATTAGGCGGGGTGTCACAAAAGTCATGGTCGAAGGAAACAAATTTTTCACGATAAAAATCGCAATTATTTTGAACTGTTTGCAAAAGATCCAGCGTGGATTTAAAACGAGAATTTTCTTTTTCCAAAAAATCAATTCTTTTAGCAAACGCCAAATTCAAATGATTTATATCATCAAAACTCTAACTCGTGTCATCAAAGGGGGGCATCCGATTACATAAGTGCTCTATCGGAAAAATTGCCATTTTTTACAAATTTGATTTTCAAAAAAATCAATATCACACAATTTTGCAGAAAATAGGAATACGCAATAAATTAGAGCAACCTTCTCTCATACCAATTTGTAAAACGAATAAAATGCGATGTGTGATACCGATTTAAATTAATTCGCAAGTTTTCATGTAAACCTTATTTAATTAGAGTCTATTTTTAAACAAAAATAATTCAACCTCAAAACATGCATCTAAATGCCATAAATCATTCAAGCCATGCATGAAAAAATAAAGACGACCGATTCAGGAAAAAAACCCTTTCGGGTAAAACCTTTTATAACACTTTGAAGAATTCAAAAGGCCTTTGACTTACTTAAAACTTTATAATAACCCACAAGTGTGTAATGCACGGTTCCTTCAGCAAACCTTCAAAGATACGAGAGACAGCAAAATACCCTCCAGGTGTCAGTTCATCATCTTCGGCTCGTCCACACGCAGAATGACTATGCTCGGTATCCACCGATCAAATATGGAGATCCTTTCTCCACAAAGGTTGAAAAAAAAGTAGTGTTCTTGAACACAAAAAAAATTCACTAAAGCATATGGGATTTTTGTGAATTGAAAACAAAAAAGGGATTGAACCCTTACGGAAGAAGCCAAAAGAATTCTGCAAATCACAGTTTTTCTATTTTGTAAAACGCTGGGAATTCTTAATGAAAATGAAACCATTTAATGAGTATTTATACAAAAATGTGCCGCCTTGGTATTAGAGCTGATTCGAACGAGAAACAAGTGTCCCTCGAATGAAGGACGCAAGTCGTTCAAACTACATCGTGTGACATACCAATCTCGCTCGAACGAGATAATGATCTCGCGTGAACGACATGGTCGTCCAAAAATATTTTTTTAATATCCGCTCCAACACTTAGAAAAAATACTCATTCTCAAATTTTGATGAAAAAGTCCGCTCCAACACTTAGAAAATATTTTGTAAAAATATCCCAAAAGCTCTAAGTGTAAAGTTAAGGAATTAAAAACATAACCTTACCAAAGTAAACTTCGCGGAGTCTTTTTGATGAAGAACTTGATATTCAGATCCGTCTTTGATGCTTGAATGTTCTTGAATGCTCTTCGACGGTGTAGCGGTATACGACATACTAAATTAATAACGGAATTATAAAGATATGTCCTTATAGAAATGATCTGAGGTAGGATTCAAATTGCCCAGGATCGACAAAATAGTTACACGGATGAGGAGAGGAGGCATATAAAATTAGAACTTTGGAATTAGATACTACTAGGGTGTTCCCCAAGAAGGGAGTGATGAAATTTGGGAATAAAAAGAAGTTTTTGCCACAGTATGTGGGTCCATTCCCTATTATTGAGAGGATTGGGACGAAAGAGTATCGTTTAGTCGTGCCGGATCACTTGCAGCAGATCCGTGAAGTTCTAAATGTCTTGACATTATGAAAATTCCTTAGGGATGAAGTATCTTACAAGCACATAGACAGTGATGAGATAGATATTCACCCTGATGTGAGTTACGGGGAGAAACCTATTTCTAACTTTAGATCGTAGGGAGCGTAAACTTCGTTCCAATGTAAGTATTTTAGTGCGTGTCCAGTGGGGGAACCACAATGAGGATGAATTTACTGGGGAGAGGGAGGATGACACGAGAGACAAGTATTCAAAACTCTTCTAGTTAGGTACGTGTTCAATTTCGAGGACAAAATCAATTTATTATGGGAAGAATGTAATATCCCCTACTTTTATATCACTTATTTACATTTATTTCAATTTTTAATTCTGAGTAAAAACTAATAAATGGAAATTAATAATAAGTTGAGATATTCAGTATATATGTGCATGTTATGTGATTTGTTTGTATCGCATATGATAAAAAATAATAATTGTAACTAATAAGATGGACTATAGGAACTTAATGTGTAAAGTAATTAAGTGTATCATTTTATTTTACGTCAAGGTGTTTTACCATACGATTTAAGGTATACTTGTTTAGAGTGGACTCTATGATGATATAGAGGCTCGTTTAGGTGATTTAAGCATCTTAAGTTGGGCCCGGGGGAAGGGTATACCCTTATGGTGAATTTTCAACTATTCTGGTTAGCATTATGGGCTCTTTTAAGGGCCCAAAATTGGGCCTCATTATGAGGTGCAAAAATTAGAGTTTTTAAAGGGTAGGACTTTTTAGTTGGTGTTATATTATTAACTAAACAAAACCTAGCAGCCATAATCACCGGGGAGAATTACAAAAAGCTTGGAGAAGAGATATCAAAGGGTCTCAAAAAGGAGTTCTTTAATGTTCAAACCTAAGGCAAGAATCTTCTTGCAACCATACTATAATCATTCATTGATTTAGAATATTTTCTCTTTCATGTTTAATTTTATACTTTGGAGTATATTAGGACTAATTTTTGTATAGACTAATCACGTGTTAATTTAGGATACCTTAGATTAGTTTGAGATAAATATATTATTGAAAAAGTAATGATTTTGGTAATTATATCTGAGAATGTTGGGTGAAATCAAATTTGAACCATGTTAGAATCCATGTTTAGGTTTTTAGTTGTTTTGTAATCAAATCCATGTTTAATAAATCTTAAATTGAAAGAGATTAGGGATTTATAAATTGTTCTTGAGGAATTTTATGTTAATTTGATTAGTGATTGAAATCATGTAGAAAACCCTAAAAAACGTTACTAATGCCGTTTAATACAATGATTAAACTGTATAAGCAACTTCGAGATGTTTGTTGAAGAAACCCTTTTCTTTTGAAAATAAAAATGATAAACAACAAGATGTGTTTACAAAAACTTATGTACGAGAATAACCAAGACTTTGTAATCAGTTTTAAAACTAAGATAGTTTCAAAAATTCAGCACACTATAGAATGAGATGAGTAGATGAAGATAATCAGAACACACAATTTTTAACGTGGTAAAACCTCTCCCAATAGAGGAAACATCCACGGTGACTTCTAAGTCACAAAAGTAAAAATTCACTAAAAACAAATAGCAGTTACAAATAATACAACATACATGCACACAACTCAGCCTATTCTAAGTTTAGGAATATACCCCACTTGGTGTCCTTCTAACTTCTTTATAGATCAGATTGTTGATGATGTTCTTCCAGTTTGATAACTTCCCTTTGCTTTAGCTTTCCTTGCGTCGACTCAATAATCTTTGATCTTATTCACAACACTTCCAGTGTGGTAGTGTGTCAAGTGTTTGTGATGTGATTTCTATACACATGCATGAACTCACACACACTTAGTTTGTACAGACAGTCCTAGAAAATTACATATAAAGACTATATGCTGTGATTTTCTTTTCTTTCTTTCTTACAGAACTTGAAATCTTTTTGACCTTTTAATCTATCCCAAATTCCTCGGACATCTTGCTTCAAAATCGGTCAAGATCTTAATCAATTTCTGTTTTAAAAATATTTTTGATATTGAAAACCTCCAAGTGAGAATCTAACTAGGTCAAGGTTAAGTTTCATAAGAACAGAAACCATAAAATATTTACAGATCTAAATCAGCAAAGATTTTCTTAAAACGAGCAACAAATATGCAGATCTAGTGAAATATAACATGCAAAGTGTAGATCTAAGATTTATATGATAAAGAAATATAGATCTTCACAAAAATGTTTAAGTTGGTAATAAGATCACAGATCAAGAGGTTACAGCTTCAAATGATCAAACCAGTAACACCACTCTCTCAAACACTCAAGGATGTGTTTGGGGTTTTGTATATACGAAGATTTGAAGATGGTTTGAAGGTGTTTAGGGTTAGGGTTAGGGTTTCTCTAACAAAGTTCCCTTTCTCTCTCTTCTCTCTTTTCTTTTCTCTCTTCTTTTCTCCCTTCTCTCTTTTTTTCTCTCAATTTCGACGACTGCCAAAAGTCTTGAAATGTTGAGAATTAGAGGGTTTATGTAGGAGCCAAGGAAGGTTCTGGATTGATGATAGAAATCAACGGATGAGATACACTCTTCCTTATTTGACTATGATCCAAGGGTGGTAAAAAGGCGGTGGACAAAATGAAGGTGATTGGTCCATAGTGATAGCACATGGATAAGCTTAAAAGACATGCAGACCATAGATAGCGTTTGATCTAACGATCCACAACACACCAGGCAGTTCTATCACAAAACAAACACAAAATGAATTAACGAGAGCATGACAAGTGTTGGCATTCCATACGCTGGCAAACGCGCGTCCAAAATAAATACATTCAACACCTTGAAGTCTCTAGAGCATTGACATTCTACCCAATCAAACATTTTAATGAAAAACGATTTTTTCAAAATAACATTTTAACCCCACAATGTTTATAAACACACTTTTAATTAAGAAAACATTATTTTAAAATGGTTTAAAAATACCCAAAAATTATTAAAAAAACTTTTTAAGGGGAATTTAACACACAATAAATTATGAGCAATCTATACACATGTATGCACTTCTAATGTGTGTAGTGTGATTCAATTATACCTTGTTTGGATCATTGAAGAGGATTAGAGAGAATAATTCTGAGGTTCTTTAGATTCTAGGATAGACAACACATTTTGTCACTATTTCCAAATTAGTTGAGCACTTATATAATATAGACTTAAGTAAGTCAAAGGTATAAGGTGCTTCAAACCCTTGTTTATGATTTGAAAAAATTAGGATTCATGTCCCTAGATGTTATTTTCAAGTTATAGTATGATGGGGATTCATTTGGAGACCTTAGTGGGGCTTTAATGGAGTGTTTTTAGGAATTTTGGGGTTGTTTTCGTAGTTGGGGACAAAGTACATCGTCTTTCTAGCTCTAACAAGGTACATTTATCATTCAGAAGACTTTAGGTTCTAAATTTGTTCCATCCGAGAAAAGATTAGGCAACGTGCAAGATATGGGTATCTTATACTGTAAATATGCTTTAGGTTTGGAGAATGACTAGCTCTAGTATTTTAGGTGGGTGATTCCAACCCATACGATAAATTAGTAAGTAAATGAGAAGATGAAATTATATATTACAAGAGAACGTTTCTAGATTTATAGTCAGACACTCATAGTTTAGAGATGAATTAAACTAGAAGTTGGTCAGGATAAGGTTTGAGAATTAATAAGCCTAGAGATTTTATAATCAATCCAACGGTTAGGGATTGGGATGTTTTGAGTATGAATTAGAGTATGCATTATCCCGTTGGTATTTACATATATTGTGGGTAATATATATTAGTATTTATAATTATGTAAACATACCCAGACTCATGAAGAATCTATCGGTTGGGGTTGCGTACATTATACATGGGGCCAAGCACTAGGATGAATGAAGCAGGATACAATCAAAAGTCTTCTGGATCATGCATAGAAGTCACCGCTTCAGGATGAGAGAATAATTATTAGCTGGATCCATACGAAGGGTTTAGGCATGGACCCAATCACTGGTGTATAGTATGATTATAGCCCCATTTCTTATGTGTGTTTTATTAAGTTTGATAGGTGAGGGACTCCTACGGACTTGGTCGTAGAAGCATAAGATTTTCCCCGAAGGTAGTGGCCTTCGTGTGATGTAATATTTAAATGATATATAATTTATATATTCTAGTGATGGACAACTTATAATTAACCCTATGTCACGTTAAACACTTGATGTGATTGCTTGTATTATGGTTGGGTGGCATTGCGTGGGTTAGTGTTCGGTTGTATTCTCACTTACGTAGTTAGTTACATCTTGCATAATAGTTAGCCATTATTTGTGTCATATTAAATAAATTATATGACTACTTGTAATTCGTTATGGATGACATTGTGGGGGTCAGTTTATATGTTATAGTTCAGAGACAAACAATTTATGTAAGAAAATTTAGAACAAAGATAATGTTATTATTAAAATATATGTAGGGGCATTAGGGTGCTATCCTATTTGTGTTGTCAGTTGCATTCCATGATAGTTATTCATTGAGATAACTTAGAATAGTATAGAGATAAAGACTTTTTGTATGATTATGACTTGGGGTAGGGTCAAGTGTGTAGTAATGCACTTAGTTGAGGGGTGAGGTACTTGTTACATGCGAGATCCGATGGGCGGCATGTATTGCAAATCAATTTTATGATTAAATGCTAATGTTGAAAATTAATTCTTGTACACTTTCGGGATCTTATCCATATTATAATTTTTTTTTCTAGGTTTACTTAGACAGGATCAATAAGGTTGAGGGAAGCTCAGACTTGCAGGTCCACC
The DNA here is from genome assembly GCA_949130495.1 of Sambucus nigra. Classification (NCBI taxonomy): domain Eukaryota; kingdom Viridiplantae; phylum Streptophyta; class Magnoliopsida; order Dipsacales; family Adoxaceae; genus Sambucus; species Sambucus nigra. The sequence continues at coordinate 616,518,027 of OX422208.1, forward strand.
TTGCATAACAAATTCCAGTCCCTTGATTCTTGTAAAGGTTTCCATCTGTTTTGGTTTTAGTTATTTCCTTTTTGGAGTCTTCTATGGGCATAAGACCGAAATTATTATTTTGTCAGTTTTATTCCGAGTCGTGATGTTTATATATTTCATATGTAAGTTGGGTTGAGACTTATTTATTTATGATATTTTTTTCAATTTAGTTATTCACATGCGTGGATGGTTTAACTACAATCTTTAATTTATAGTTTGATGTTGGGAATGATATAGATGGCTTGATATTCCCCATCTTGTGCGTATTATCCTGGTCGACTATTACGTGAAAAATGGGGGTTGTCAAATAAAAGTATGAGAATACGCATCTAATGGGGTTACACTTTCTTAATCAAAACTGGAAGGACCATCATAATTACTTTAAGTATGACTAAAATCAGATGACGATTCTTCAAAAAAAAAATTCACATATAAGATGAAGTTCCATTTTTCTTAATTAAATTATAAGAAAAATCTTCATGAAAATCAACATCCAAAACATCACAAGTATTACTTTTGTCAGTACTATCTATTTCCACCTCATAAAATTGATTATCCCCATTTAATTCAAGACTACTTTTGGAATCATTATTATAACGCTTGTTTACCTTTTTCCACTCTTTCTTTAATTACTTTAAAAATGATTATTGATTCATCAAACTCAAATTGAAATATGTAGCCATTTGAGTTTTTATTACGTTGTAGCCAGACGTCCAAAGGATCAATAAAGCAACATGAAAAAGATGAAGGGATAACAATATGAGGACCATTCATCATAATTTACAACCCATGAATATTTTTTCTTTCTTTCTTTTTCTAGTGACTACATATAGAAAAATGAATTTTTGCAATTTTTAGAATTTATTTGGGGTTTCTAATTTTTTTTGAGTTTTTATAATAAAGCAAAGTAAAACTAGTCTGAACGTCTACAACTTTAAAAATTAATACAAATCCTCAACAACAGCACCAAAAACTTGAAGTCAAATTATAAAATTATCATAAGTGCACGAGCTATTATAGAATAGCGTGTGGAAGTATGGGTCAAGCTAACGGAGATTTGATCAATTTTCTAAACTATCAACTATACTACTTAAAAATTGCGCATGTTGAGATGAGATTTCTAATCTAAAACAAAAATAAAAGCAATTAATGAGAGCAACCAATAATATATAACTAATTATGTGAGAAACTAGGATTTCAGATTAGTTTATAAATTTTAACTAATATTATGCATTAATTTAATTTTGTGATTCTCGATTTTATAATTTAAATTAAATCGACACTCTCCACGTTCAATTCATAAAATAAAACATTTAAATTCACACAAAATTTAACGTCTCTAATTTGGACTACTGAAATCGCTATACCCTTAAAAATAACAAATTTAATTTTAAATGTATTCTTTAAGCATTGACTATCAAAACAATCGAGTGCAAGCATAACCCATCAAAAAGTACCCATACCAAAAATTACAATAAGAATAATCAATTTAAGTCTTAACGATGTTTTTAAGCATGATAGATTGAACAATTTAATGTAATCATAAAGCATAAAAAATTACACAATTTAATTATTAAAATATGGATTAGAATCCCTTTCGAAAGTTTAAAACACTCTCGTGTTATTTTAAATGAATATCAAATTTTTAAAACATTTAAAACGTGTTGGGAATGAGCACAAAATTAAACTTACTATATATTACTAATCAAGCATGGTAAATTTCACCTAATCCTAGTAGAGAATTTATGCTAACATATTAATAGACATAATAAGATTGCCAGAATGAATAAAAATTTTCAGTAATTATTCAAACTTACAAATAATTATGTCTTATATAAAATTAATCTTGAAAAAATCCACCCTCCAAATGTAGAATTATTGTTCTTAGAATAATAATAAACTCTTCCAAAATTTGCTCAAAAATTTCCTCTAAATATTATGTGTGAAATGGTGAGCCAAAAGGTCCTTTTTATTGGCCAAGAGGTGAGGTATTTAGTTTGGAGAAAAACTCTCTTTAATTGGCTTAAAAGTGTTATAGCCAAACACGTAACCTCCTTTAGTGTTTGGACTTAAATAAGGTACTTAATTTTTTCATACCCCAAGACTCTTATTTTTATTGGTCGAAACATAGTTGTTGAATTTCATCCAATTCGAAAAAAAGAAATGTACGGCCTTTTTTTTTCAAAAGTGTATAAATTGATTTTTTTAAATGATCGTAAATATTAGCTTTTTTGCGTTTCTCTCTAGTTAATATTCAATTTTCTCCAAATTTCATCATTCTCTGCCCAATTTTCATTATGAAACTTTTTTCACAAATTAGTACAAGAAAATTATAAAATTATTGGAATGCGCAGTTTTGCCTTTAAATTACTGTCTTGAATCCAAATTCAATTATTATTGCATTTTTCTTTATTTAATAAAATGTCATAAGAAATTATTAAGGAAAATAAAATGGGTCAAACAATGTATATTTGGGTACAAAATATATAAGATAGTGAACTCATCACATACCCTAAAACTTAAAATTTGCTAGTCCTCGAAAGAAAATAAAAATTAAAAAATTAAAATATAACTCTCTTTCATAGGAATCACAATTGCACTTAACATGTGCAACAAGCATTTATACCCCTAGGAACGAGTTTTGTCTCGTGAGGGATTGCAGTGAATATACCCAAAAAGTGTAAAATCTTGACTCAATACAAAATACACAAAAGTAATATAACCAAGTTTGAATGCAAACTTCATAAATATAACATAATTCCACTTCTCAATCTCAACTTATCGCGTGCGTGTGTGTGTGTTCATAGACAAAATAGCCGTCCATTTCAAATGATTTCATCATTACATTTCTTATTCAAAAGTTCATTTCTTATTCAAAACATCACAAGATGCACTCACAATCGTACACTCGAAAATCAGTTACTTTATCTAGGTATATGTGAATAAAAGAGTAAACTTAAATGAGCAATATTCACATCTACATGATCAAAAATAGACTTTTTATTTTATGATGAATATGATCTCATGAACAGAAAGACGGTTACTTTCTTGAAAATTTGAATCGCACCATAGTTTCTATTCAGCATATCTCCACAATATAGCAAACTTTACTTGAGATCGATTAGGACTTTGTTTGGTTGTATTGTAGGCTCATGTTTTGGCGAGAAAGAATGTTTTTTTAGAATTCCCAATTTTTGAGAATATAGAGGTATTTCGGTATTCTTACGAGGTACATTGAAGGATTCATCAATGAGGAATACATTACTGTTGATGCATCCGTGTTCATCAGGGAATATATCCCTGACCCTAACATTGTAGATAATGGACATGAGTTCTACGATGACGGTGATCAAGTCATGGCCAAACTATTAAAACTAATAAGTTTACAATATGAGCAAGTGACTCGTTATATGTTTCAAATCCATGAAGATGTCAACGAATGGAGAGAGTAAGTTCGTGTTGTAATTTTACTTCTTGTTGTTATCTTATATACTTAATCACCTTTTGGATAAATATTTTCATTCAATGTAGAAAATATAATGTGTTCGGGTACAATAAAAAGTGATAGAAAGTTTCACATTCACATAGTAAATTTAGACCTTGGGTTCCACAAGAGGTAATTATTATGTCAAACGTCCCTTATTAAATGATAACCAATTTGAAAATTTAAAAATTATATAATTATATTATGTAATACAAAAATTTAGTTGTTAAAGATGGGTGATGCCACGTCAAGGCCTGCTCGTCTCACCACTTGACCCAATTTCATGGCACATAAGTATAAGAAGTATCGACTAAACAGTTCTGTATTCTCGTTGAGGTTGTACGAGAATATACGTTGGTACAAAACAATGGCAATTCATATGAGGATCTTATATATTTCAGGGCGCCTTCCAAAGATAAAAACCTCGTTCAAGATTAAATGACTTACTATGGTGTAATTCAAAATATTTTAAAATTAAATTATACATATTTCATAGAATCTATGTTTTACTTTCATCGGGTAAGAGTCGAGCACAAAAATTATTGCAAAGTCGATTCGGGTAAAAACTTGATAATGGTAGAATTATCCAATATGAATAGCAAGGAGCTTATGAATGATGAGCCATTTTTTGTGCACGTGAAAAGATCAAGAAAGTATTTGACCCAAACTATACAAATAACGAGTCGTGGTCCGTTGTCTTGGACACATCAAAGCATCCAACTAGTAGCATGGATGACTGGCTTCCCCTACTGAGTATAAATCCATTTTGTACAATAACCCATTCTTGAAACAATGTCTAGTTACTTTAAATGATTAAAGTTATTTGGATTGTAAAATGTATTGAGGATTCCAATTTGTAATATGTAGTTTGTAACAATCTTAAACATTAATTTATTGTTCATTAATTTTAATGTTGGTTGTTATATTAAAACATTCGTGTGAGTATTTCCATTTAATTCTTATATCCCAATTGAGTATTTTCATTTGACTCACTAATGAAAATAAGTGGGTAGAATAGTTTTGTATTGTTTAAATTCTTATATCGCAAACATGAGTATTTCCATTTAATTTATGCATATGCTACTCTACTAAATCTACTTTTGCCAGAATATGACTTCATCATGCCATCAAACCCAAGGAAAAAGAGGGGGTGACGATTCTAACAATAAGCCCATAAAATTTGACAAATATGGGAGCATAGTTGACAACAAGGCTAGTTTTAAAATGAGGGGGTTAGAGTTACTGCAATGAGTAATTGGTCCCATGCATGAATATTATAGTATCGTTCTCGTGGAGGTGAAGATGGACATTTGGGGGGCCTTATTGAGATGAAAGTATAAATATTTATATTAGATATTTAACTTTCATATAAGATTGTATTATTATGTTTTTTACTATTAATTCACTAACTATCTTTTATTATATGTTTTTTGGAAAGAAAAAATTCCACTTGCCCTAGAAAGCATGAAAAAATGTATTGGCGAGTGTATGAAGGAAATGGAAGACTTGGAAGAGGAACTTGCGTGCTAGTTATTTATTGAAGGACCGAGAGTTCGTGCTTGTGCGTAGTTACACCGTGTGAGAGAATGACCCAATAAAGTTATTCAACTGGCAGAGGTTTGTGGACAACAAGGAGCTATAGCAGATAAAGGGAAATGGATGACTAAGGTGAAGGATAAAGTAAATGGCGAGGAAAAGGTGAGTTAGGGGACCACTACTCCACCCCTCACTGACTTTTTTCGACTCATCATCTCTGTACGAAATGTACTTTAAACCCAACCCAACTATCCCGACTTAATTTGAGCCAGATGGGGGTGATGATCTATATCCTTAACACCCATGGTGTAACAACCCCCTTTTTCCACATAAAGGTTGTCCAGACACTATACTTCGAAGATGGGGCTTGTCTAACAATCTATACCATTCTCATCATCAAACCATAATATGTTATTTTAATTTAAAACATGCACGCACAATAAAACCCTATGAAGTAATAAGTGGCAATAAATAAATCCCAACTCCCATTAGTCATAAAATATACACCTCAAGTGTAATTAGAAAATAAATGAATGGAACAATATGGGCTTATGCCCATACAATATCTGAAATAATAAAATGACTGAAGTAAGAGTAGAAACATATACTATAATCAATCGGACTAAAGTAGTTAATGATTAAGTGCGACGACAAGTCTGATCTCCTGTCACTCCTAGTATCCCTTTGTAGGCAAATAAGGGGAAAATACATTTTATAATTTGGGTCAATACTCTAAAGTGGAAAGAATTAACTTAAAAAACCAAATGTAATAATGCAATTAATTCAAATTACACACCGTCCATCGACACTCACATGCAATAAGTATCTCACCCCTCATCTATGTGTAATATTATACGCATTCCAACTCAAGCCCAAATATGAATTCTAGTATATATACTAACATGATAATATGAAAGTCATCTTGCACAGTATATAATCGTAAGCTAAGAATCTACACATATGACTTTAGTCCCAAGGATAACCCACAATAATACCCCTAAGAAATATCATATCACCACCTAATGTATTTTTCCAAGCATTGTGTTCATTAACAATTGTCTACATGATTAGACTACATGGATTTGTTCTCACTTAATTTATATAATTAGATATCTACTTACATATATACAACACGTGGAGGCATCTACCTCTGGTGTCCAGTTTGTGGTCTATGGGTATGTTTGGAAGAATCACTTAGCAAACGGATGTAAACAAAACACGCATAAGCGGGCGGCCCCGACGTAGTACACCATTGCAAGGTCCATGTTCCTAACGATGGCAACATATTCGACTATCCCACTTACCTCATTGTAAGCATTGTCTCAATTGTAGGATCTAAAATAATAACCTATACAATGCCTAGCCCACCTGTTCCAATGCGTGATACGGTCCCAAAGACGCACACAACCCCAGTCGATAGGACATTCACGAACATGGGTATGTCCACATAAATAATAAATACAAATATGTAGCACACAATATGTATAAGTGGTTATCCTTACAACCACCGCAACCATGTTTTATCAATCTATAGATATCCCCCTTGTATTAAGAATCAACACCCTAGTTAATTATAAATTCCACAAATAATGAATAATGACACAAAACTCTTTTTAATAAAATATCCACTCACTTGGATGACTTCCCATAAACTCATTTGAGTTCGTAAAACTCCCTAGCACACTTTCACGGTCCAACCCCGACCCTAGGAGGGTTGTTCGAATAAAATCAGACCTCGTTCGAATGAAATCTATAATTTCATTTGAACTACATCACTTCTCGTTGAACAAAAGGCTATTCTCGTTTGAACGACTTTCGCACGATCTTCGAACGACTTGGCATAAACCTATATTGACTTATTTTATCTGCACGGGTTTCATTTCCAAAAATCCGATTTCTTTTCTAAGGTTCTTCTTACTCAAATTCAAAGAACTATAACCCTATTATAGTCAAGAAAACAATATTACATCATTGTATACTCAATCCCTGCATGTAAACCCCTCATAAATTCAAGAAATGGATCTAAACATTACAGGTTGTCTAACCGAATTCAAGATCATAATTTTTATCTGAAACTTCCAAAATAAAGGAATCAATACAAAATTTGAAATAATTTAAAATACAAAAATCCTATCACATGGAATCTAATAGTAAATTTCCTAATATAACGACATCAATTCCAGGTTTGTCACTAAGGTGTTTAATTCTTAAAACACAATTATTTTCAGATTAGTTATAAACAACCCTAGATTATATTCCATTTATTTTCAATCATCAATTTAACTTTTAACCCAAACTTTTCATGAGAAAGTATGCATATGAATTAAGAAAAAAATTAAAATTAGTTTAGCAAGAAAATTCTTGCTTTAAAGTGATGATTTAAGCCTCCTCTCTTGAATTCGTGTTCTTCCTTTCCTCTCTAGCTTTTATAACTTCTTCAAAGGGTGTGGGGCTTCTAGGGAAACTCTAATAAGGATGGAACATGTAATTGGGTTGGATTATTAACCTTATTTAACCCTTAATCCAGTATTCCTCTTAAACCCCCACTTTTAGTCCCCCAAACAAGCACAAAATACTACTCGGATTGGTCAAATATCTCCTCTAAGGGTATAACTATTCCTCGGGCCCAATTTAAGATGTTTAAAATGCCTAAACGAGTTCCCATTTCACTCCATAATGCACCCAAACAGTGTTTACCCTAACATACACATTTTATTATGTTCAATCACGACATAATATTAATTCAAGTAACTTGTAGTTTAATTATACATGAATATACATATTTGGCATAAATGAATCACATAATCATGCATATCACATTCTAGCATTTTATTCACGAAAGTTATTTATTTAAATTTTTACCAAATTAATTATTGTAAAAACACAGGGTTTTCCATTCTCAACTCTAAATAACGGAATTACATCATTAGAATTTGGAATGTACCTGGATATAAGTGTTCCATATACTTCTATCACATGTTTTCCTCTCTCTCCCACATCGACTCATCCTCATTTTGGTGTCACCACTTCACGCATACCGAAAGAACAACCTTGGAATAAAGTCTACATTCCCTATGATCCAAAATAGCTACAGGTATCTCCTCGTAACTCATGTTGGGATGAAGCTCTATCTCATCATGATATATGTACTGATATGCTACCTCATCCCTAAGAAATCTCCATAATGACGGAATATGGAAAACATTACGGATCTTCTGCAAATGATTTGGTAAAACTAACTGATACACCATTGGTCCAATCTTCTCCCAAATTACACCACTCCCTTTATAGGAGATACCCTGAGTAGATCCTAATTACCGATCTCAAAATCCAAGTGCCTCCTATTTGCATCCTCATAGCTCTTTTGTCTATCCTGTGAAATCGGAATCCTAGACCGAATCATATCCACCTTCTCTAAAGTACCCTAAATCAAATTCGATCCAAGAAGCTTATTTTCCCCCCACTTCTAATCGAGAATAGGTTGAGCGACAAGGCCTCCCGTATAATCCTCAAAAGGCACCATCTTGATTTTAAACTGACAAATCTTGTTGTCAGTAAACTCTCCTAATGGTAAGTAATTCTCCCAACTACCTTTGAAGTCCGAAAGCTCATCCTCAATATGTCCTGCAACATCAAATTTACCGTCTTTGTCTAAACATTTGTCTTTGGGTGATACGAGGTACTCAACCTTAACTCCACCCCAATGACTGACGAAACTCCTCAACAAGTGGGATACAAATGTATAGTCCCTATCTGACACAATATTGAGTAGTAGACCATGAAAATTTGCAATCTTTGTAAGAAAAATCTTGGCATACTGCTTTGAAGTATAGTCTGTCCGAACTGGAAAAAAGTGAGCCACCTTTGTCAACTCGTAAACGATCACCCAAATAGATTCATGTCCCCACTGTGGCTTAGGTAATTCTTTAATAAAATCCATGGAAATGCTCTCCTATTTCTAGATCAGAATCTCGAGAGGATGTACAACACCTGTTAGTCGTTGATGATCCACCTTCACTAATTGGTATGTGGCACATTTGGACACAAAAGTGACTATGTCCTTCTTCATGCATGTTCACCAATACTCGGGCCTTATGTCCTGGTACAACTTATAACCACCGGGATGTATCGAAAAACATTATCCATGTGCCTCCGTCAAGACGGCTCATCGCAACTCCTCATTCTCTGGGACTACTGTAACACCTCGTATTATTGAGTATTTATTTTTTGGGGACATTTTTAAATTACACATGTGCACGTAATTTTATTAAATTGAGAAATAAAGTGAATCAAATAAATATTAATTAGCAAGTAAAAGTAATTATATATATGTAATTTTTATATTTACTTGTGTGATAAGTAAATGAAATTATGTTAAATAATATTACGTCAGAAATGAGTAAAATCGACGGGTTTGATGGTCTCATTCGAGATGCGCGTGTACGGTCGTGTTGGGAATGAGATGAGAAATTTAAGTTAGCTTAAGCGGATGGTGATTTGAAGTGTGACAATGATCCAAAATGGGTCGAGATAGTTAGAATTAGGTACCCGGGGGATGTAATCGGATTTCGGGGACTTTTTAGGCTAAATGGGACCGGTATAAGGGCGTTTAGGTCATTTTGCACATAGAATTATCCTAATTTCGGGATTGAGGTTATATCAAAGGTAGGTGGATGGAATGGGCAGCCATTCCACGTTCCCAAATAATCATGGTTTGAGATAGAGGAAAAAAGAGAAGGAAAAACCTAAGAAAACGAGAGGAGGGTCAATCCGGGAATTGAATTGGAGATATTTCGGGTCTATAACCATTACATAAAGAGGATCTAAAGAGATGAAATTAGAATTCCTACGATAAAAAGGCAAGTGTTTATCTTTCTTTGATAGTTCATGCAGTTTTAATATTTCATATCAAAATTTAGTGTAGGAACACATTTTTTTTGGGGTGGGTGGGGGTAGTGGGATTCACATGTAAAACGGGATTGTTGAGAATGAAATTATAGAGAAATAATATGATTGTAATATCATAGAAAATCTGAAATGATTTATGTTAAAAATATGCGATCTTAATTACTAATATGTGAATTTATGGAATCTTGCATTAAAATAAAGAAAATGAGTGATTCTTGATATGATATGGTAAATCCCAATAATTGATATATTTTTCGGTGAATCTAGGAATAGAAATGCATTCGATTACGTTTAATATTAATAGGAAGATTTGGTTTTGGGTTTGAATAATCTTGGGTATTCAAATGTTTGATGGGAGCAAGAAGAAAACCGTCAAATTTTGGCTCACTTCTCAAGGGAATCGAATCAGTTTACTGGGCAGGAGGCGAATCGGTTCGCTAGGTAGGGATATCTCACTTTTTACTTTTTTTTTTTAATGCCATTAAGGATTCGTCCTGGTTTATAAAGTTAGATAGGTGATTTAGGACTTTTGGAAATCCAAAAGGGAAACTATAGCCTCCCTAGGATTATATAGGAATAAAATTCGGGTACAAGATTACGGGTGATCTGGGTGAATGACACTCAGGATATAATTTATGAAATTGGATTGGAATTTTGAAACGATTTAGGCCACGGGCTGGAGTAGCATAGCTTAGTGTCCAAAATTATGAAATTTATGTCATTATAAAAAGTAAGTTAATACTTGAGTATTCGGGAGTCTGGGGTAGAATCGAGAATTATCGGCTAGTGCAATGAGTGATTTATGCACGTTTAGTGTGATATATATATATATATATGTGTGTGTGTGTGTGTGTGTGTGTGTGTGTTTGTGTGTGTGATTAATATATGTGAACATACCTACTTTACGGATGCTATCATTGAAGGTTGAACATAGAGGGTAGTCCACCATAGCATGACTAGCAGGTGTTGGATCATTTCCTCAGGTCATAGGAGTGTTGCATGATCATTGTACATAAGTTTAGAGTCTAGTGGGGTAATGTGGTTTGGTTATGACCCACAAATGTATGTCTATGACCACCTCTAGTTACACATTTATGATTTGGGTTCGGTGGTGAGATTTCGACCCGGTGGGGGGAGTGGTACGTGATATACTTGGAGCCTGATAGCATGGTAGGGAATGCATCCAGGAGGACGACTCGGGGATGCCACGTATATACATATATCAGAGTGTTATATCTATAATCGTGAATTAAATGAATGTTTGAACATTGAAATTATAACTAATGTAAAGTTATGTCAATTGGTTAATGATAAGATTATAATTGACAATTATAATGATATAGCTTATGTGACAGCTCATTGAGAATCAAACCAAAGATCACATCTCGTCTAGAAGTTTAGCATGTGGGGTTAGAATAAGTGATGGTACTAGTTAGATAGGGTAACATAACTAGTGTGTTAAAATACACGTGTTAGGTGCGCACTATAAATGAGGGGCTAGGTTTATCTCATGTGAGTGTGACACTAGTTTAAATATGAATGATTATGAAGCATATTCATTATTTCGTTTTAAAAACTTGCAAAATATTTTCAATCGGTTTTAGGCTCTGACTCGTATCAAAATCTTTTACAAAACCTTTGAGGTTCTCATCCGCCAGGATGCCATGTGTAGTTATCCTTCCAGTTAAACGATGCTGTAGTGGCTATGGATAATTCTAGGCCTGGACTAGACATTTCCATCCTTGTTATCTAGATAGGATTTCCTTACATATATATTTCAGGCGTATTGCCCATTGCTAGATAGTCTTGATTATTCAGATTTTATTACATTTTTTCGCTATTAGTTGGATGCTGTATTTGTAGATTTTCGATATTTATTCGATTATTTATTTCATTTCATCATCAGTATTTTGGATTATTATTATTATGGAGAATGTTTATTTAAATGGTGGCATGGTCATTTCAATGTCCGTATGTTTTAATAAGTTCAGTTATTAACTTTTAAAATATTTGACACCAGGACTAAGAGGTTATTAGTAATTAATTTTATTTTAGACAGTGATGCTAAGAAAGAACCAGACTGAGATTATTGTTTTATTTTAATACAGGTTGATCACTCATTATTAAAATAGGTGGGGTGTCACAACTACTAACCGACCGTTGAATCGTAATACCATATCTGAACTAATTGAATAATGCTCTTCCCCCTTTGCCTATAACTGCCGGACATTCTCGTTACCGAGATGATCTTCTACCCATGCCTTCATAACTCGAATGATGATCTCGAGTTTAATTGTAAGAACTTCCATAAAAGCACATGACATATCACCGTCAGTATGAAGCGAACTCCACTTTAACTCAACTGTCGTCTTACAGTTCAAGGCACCTGTCACTACATTTTACTTACCCAAATGATACTGTTGCCTCATGTTTATCTCCCTCTATGTGAACAAATACTGTAAGCTTTTTTGTGATATTTGAATAACTAAAATTTCTCCCCCAAGAGATAGTGCCTCCAAATGTGTAATGCGAGCGCTACGACTATAAGAGAATATTTTCTGTCTTTGCTCAAATAGATTAGCCTAACATAGATTTTGTCTTATCCTAATTCAATACAACTCGATCCGTCACGAAGACCGAATATGCAACATCTACAACTTTCAAGGATCTCCCTAATATGAAGGTATAATGCTAGAGGAAATATTTTGGAGACAAAAAGCTAGAGTTAAATGCACTACTCATGGGGACTTTAATTCAAAAAAATTCACTCTATGGTTAAGAAGAAGAAGAAAACATATCATTCAAAATATCAAACATGTTGATGGTCAATTGGTGTCGGATCCAAAGGATATTGAGGATTGTGTTATGTCACATTTTCAAAATATTGTTGTGGAAAAATTTACTTATGATGATAACTCTAGTATTTTCTAGTATATCCCTAAATTGGTTGGATCTTGTGACAACCAGTTACTTATTATGATTCCCTCTATTGAAGAAATGAATAAGGTTATTTTTCTTTGGATAAGGATAGTGTGGCGGGTCTGGATGGTTTTCAAAAGTGTTGGGAGATCATCGAAGAAGATTTAACTCTTGCTTATCAATCATTTTTCCTTGGGCATGATATTCCTAAAAGTTGGTCATCGACAAATATTGTTCTTATTCCCAAAGTGTTGTCCCTTTTAACTTGTTCGAAGTTCCATTAGTATTTATAACTTTTTAAATAAAATCATTTCAAAAAATTTATCCAAATGCTTTGGTAATTTGCCTCCCAAGATTATTTCTCCATCTCAAAAAGGCTTTATTCAAGGGCCTCTTATCATGGACATTATTCTTTTCACTCAAGAATTAATTTCTAATCTCAACAAAAAGATTAAAGGTTCAAATGTCGTCATCAACGTTGATATGGCTAAGGCTTATTACAAGATCTCTTATTTTTTTATTAAGGTGCTTTGTGCTTTTGGATTTTTAGAAACGTGTATTGATTTAGTGTGGAGGCTGCTTTCTATTAGGTCTTTATAACCTATAATTAGGATTAACATGAAGTGACATAGATAAATAGGACTTGTGTACTTATAAATAAGGGCGACCTCACCCATTATGAGTGTATTGATTGTAACATCCATGTGGTGACTTAGACTCCCGCCTAGCAACCCTAGCACACTAAGTTATGTTTATTATTCGAAGAAATAAACTCATCTCCCTCCCTTCCCCATGGACGTAGGTAGGATGATCTGCTGAATCAAGCAGTTATTATGTCCTTTATTTTTATGCATTAATAAATGTTTGGGGCTTAATTCTAAATTTCTCTTTCTTTATGGGTTAATATCCTCTATAAACACCAAAATAAAGACTTCATAGACCTATGAGGCCCAAAAAGCAATGATCTAAAAAAACTAAAATCGTCCCCAAATTACACCCAAAATAGAAAACACACATCCATGAACTATCAGTCCTGGGGTGCGCTGGGCTATGACTAATTTCTACTGTCAGAGGACCTGTAGGGCATGAGCCCTGGAAATTTTCCTATAAAATGAGACTCTTACCTACAAGTTTAGACATAATAACACCATATTTTAATTCGTACCTTTCTTCTTTGAAGCCTTTCCTCTCTAGAAAAGCTTAAAAACTCTTCTTTTGCCTTCTAAACATCCTTTAAGCCAAGATGAAAATCCACAACCGAAGTTATAATCTTTCTCCTTCTCATATTAAACAAAAAAGACCAAAAATATGTTTTCAATTTGATTTCTTATTTTTTTTCTAAAAAAGTATTTTCATCTAAATAAACCTTAGATTTACACTCGAACAAGTTAATTCCAAGCCGAGACGCTGCCGAAATAGAAAGGTGCAGATGTAAATCAGAGGTATAATTCTCCTTTGTCTTTTTTTATGTCTAGACCAAAAAAGAATGGTGTTATGATGCAACACCACCAAAAAAATATTTTCTTATTCATCTCCTTCTTCTTTGGACATGACTTTTTCTAAAGGTCAGGTTCGAACTACGTTGACTTTAATTCTGCCTATGGATGATACGTAGGCGTGTTTGAGAGGCCCAATCTCTAAAATTCAAGTCAAATCTTGGGCATATTTATATAATTTCACTCTTTATCATCATAAATACCCAAAAACAAAACAAAAATCTTCAAAACCATGTAATACTCTCATATAGGTTAGAGTATCACTAGATCCATGGATTCTACCTATAATTTTGTTCCTAATGAGGGAAGTCTTGACATTCTTTCTTCATCAAAGTGGTTTTATGAGTTAACCCGTCTCATCTAAGTATTTTCACAGACATAAATCATATATATCTTATGATATAGTCTTGTTTCACTCTTAAAAACCTTCAATGAGTAAAAAATGTTTATATTTGTAACATTGAGCCATTATAAAGGGTAGTTACCCCTAGGACACTTTGCGAACTAGGTTGACTTTGATATGATCTATCCGAGTACATAGGATCATTAGGACTATTGTCCAAGTGAACAAGTCCGAAGTTGTATATATATCCTTTGTCTATAATATCTAAACAAAAATCCCACACTACACTACATAACTTATTTATATAATAACTATTTTCATATTATAATTTTTTTTATACGATAATAGGCTTTTATAAATACTTGATATCTACCTTTGAGACTAAAACGAAAAAGTGCCTACCTAACACTTTCCCAATTCATAACCCAATCCCTGAACCTCTGACTCTGTGGTTAAACATGAAGATCACTTTCCAGCACTAGGTTTTTACAGTGTCCTACCCATTTTTTCTATTTGGGGTTGTAGAAGGGTGTCTACCTACAAAAAAAAAAAAATTTTTTTGGAGATATTGAGAGGACTCCACTTAGGCCATTGCGGAAGCCCGAGATTGAGAAGGGAACTACAGCAATGACATTTGAGAAGTGCCACTGCAAGGTTCACTGCAGAAATGACATCCAAGGAGTGCCACTACAAGAGTCACTGCAGAAATGACATTTGAGAAGTGCCCCGCAATGCCACTACAGAAGTCTAAGATTGAGAAGGGCCACCACAAGGGTCACTAAAGAAATGACATTCGAGAAGTGCCACCGCAAGGGTCACTGCAAAAATTACATTTGACAAGTGCCCCGTAAGGGCCATTATAGAAGTCCAAGATTGAGAAAGGCCACCGCAAGGTTCACTGTAGAAATGAGATTCGAGAAGTGCCACCACAAGGGTCACTACAGAAATGACATTGGAAAAGTGCCATCACAAGGGTCAGTGTAGAAATGACAATTGAAGAAGCACCCCGCAAGGTCCACTGTAAAAGTCTAAGATTGAGAAGCATCACCGCAAGGGTCACTGCTGAAATCACGTTCGAGAAGTGCCACCACAAGGGTCACTGCAGAAATGACATTTGAAGAAGTACCCCGCAAAGGCCACTGCAGAAGTCCAAGATTGAGAAGGGCCACCGCAAGAGTCACTGCAGAAATGGCATTCGAGAGGTTCCACCGCAAGGGCCACTACATAAATGACATTTGAAGAAGTGCCCCATAAGGGCCACTACAGTAGTCTAAGATTAAGAAGGGACACCGCAAGGGTCAGTGCAGAAATGACATTCGAGAAGTGCCCAGAGCCACTACATAAATGACATTTGAGAAGGAACCCCTCAAGATTTCTTCAATAGCAAAAATGATGTTGGAGGAGGAACCCCCCACTAGGGTGCCTCAATAGCAGAAACTTATATGGGAGAAGGGACCCGCAAGGTCCTTCCCCATGCAGCTCCCAGAAAACCATGTTAGAATGACGAGGTGTCTGCCATAAGCAACCTCTCATCATAAAAAGAAAAGAATTACTAACACTTATTTTCTTGTACAGGTTGCCTAGTTGAGCAAGCAGGGCTCAAGTAGGCCAGTTGGGACCTCCTAGGAGTTCTGCTTGGCGACTGAAGGATAAGATATATTGAGTAAGCTCAACCACTTATCACTATAGGATTGAGATAATACTAGTAGGAAGACCGAGAAGTCACTCAAGGCTACACACACTTCACACTTGGTCACAAGTGAAGTGAGCAGCCAAAGAGCTGGCTGCTTAGAAGGAATAAACTCTTTATAAAAAATGACTTTTCCAGAAGAGGGGGTCCTCGAGGTCCCTCTCAAGAAAAAAAATAATGATTCTAGAAGAGAGGGCCCCTCTCTCAAGATTTGCAAAATTGCACCATAAGTTACTGTTTCAAAAGATATTTACCAAATCAGATATCTTGTCTGCATTAAGAGACATATGTGCTTTTTGATTTTTGTTGGTGCCAGGTAGCGCCTGCAGGAGGGGACAAGCAGGGTTGCCTGCAGGTAGGGACAAATGGTACACTTCAGATATTGTTTCCCACCAACCTTCTCAATTTTGGCACCCAAAAATGCCAACTCCGCCCTAATGCCCAAGTATAAATAGACATCTGGGCAAGGTCAATAGGGAGACAATTAAAAATTGCACTATTCCTCTGCCAAAACCACACTAGACCTACCTAGTATTCTCTCCCTGCTCATTCTCTTAGTCCTGGGTGCCTTGTTCTTTTACTCCCCACTGACAACCATCATTCTCAGGTGTTTCCCTTGAGAAAATTACTATTTTTGCTGTGAAAGTTCATCTTCTTGCACGGAGTGAGTTGAAGCTTGAGTTCCATTGTTACTAGAAGGAGAAGGTTTCTTGAGAATTTGGACCAGAATACCTTGAATACCTTACAGGTAGTGTCCATTGGAGTGGGTCACGCCTCACCCTTTTCCAGATATTCATAGACCCCAGTCTCACTACCCTCCTGCAAGGGTAAAATAAACTAACAAATCTATTAGTTTGAAAAGATAATGAAGCGGTGACCCTGCATCACTTCTAAATACCCCCTTCTCTAATCATCTATTCACAAAGACGTGTGCAGGGGCAAGAGAGGCACATTGCCTTGGCTTTGGGTTTTCACACACACAAAGTTTTGCATCATATAAAGATCCCAAATAACATGATAAATCATACATGAGAAAGATTATAATCACTATGCTCCCACTTATTTTTAGTAGGATACGTGTGCGCTTCAAGGCACTTCAACCCAAAATTACATGCGGGATTTAAGGAACAATCAACATAATTAGGCCGACTTGGCCTAAAGACCGACCCTTAATTAGAAATTGAAGCAAAATGGAGCTAACTTGGAACATGAGGCATGACATGTGGCAACTATGTATTTTAATAATAAATTTTAATTTGAAATTTTCCAATAATTATTTTAATGGATATTTATATTTAAAATTGGATAGATTTGATAATTCAAATAAATTATTTGTAATGAATCAAATTGATTAAATGAATTGTTAGAAATAAATTTTGAAATTGGAATTTTTTTCAACGCATTAATTGAATAATTTTCATGTTAAGTATGAGACTTAATTTATGGGGAAAATTACATTTTGTTTTGAGATGTACCTTTAGGGTATGATTATAGGGTTATTTGGAGGACCAAATGACATAAACAATGGAAAAGTGTACCCATGGGTTGGGTAAACCATTAAGGCAAGTTTGAATATGTTTATATTGAGTTTTAAGATCCATAAATCCATTCAATATTATATTTAATTGTAATTACACAAATTAACATTTAGATAGAAAGTTGTACTAAACCTAATCTCATTTTAGAATAATAACAAATCATAAACCTAAGCATAAAGGGAGCTTTCTTATGTGAGGAAGAGTCAATTTTTGACAACAGAAATATTGAGGAAGATATATGAAAAAGAATCTTAGGAAGAATTCAAGACCTAATTGAGGAATTAGCACACAGTGCACATTAAATTAGGTTCAATATAAACTAAGGCAAGATTTATTTTATTTAATATTTTTTATTAGATTATAGTATATTAAAATCATTTAATCATTTATTTAAATAAAATTAGAGTTTATGAAGATAAAATATTATTTTTAGATGAAGTTTACATGTTCATATACTAGGAATTATGCTTGGTGTCAAAAGGCTAAATTTACCAGTTGTTACTATTAAATAAAAAGTTATGTTGTAAACTTTGTGAAAAATGAATAAATTCAATTATATGATTGTAAATATCTTGTGAATTAGGATTTCATGTTAGATTATGATAGTTTGTTGATAATTGATAGTAATAATCATGGGAATTTCATAATATAGGGTTCAAATGTTAAACTTTAAGTAATTGGGATGTATTAGGCATGTTTTCTTCTAATGTTGGAACTAGGCCTTCTTACTTATTGATAATAAAACATTAGTATGATTCACACCTTATTTTACTCAAAATGTGATTTTTAACAACATAATAATATAGGAATTTCACATCCGAACAATGAATCTCATGAATTGAACTCATGTTTTAATTGGGTAAAATTGGACATTTGACTATTCACATTTCGTGATTGATTTTTAGTACAATCATATGAAAATGGTAAAATTGGTGATTATTACATGTGTAAGGAAAAATTTCCAATCGAGTCAACTTGTTTGTAATTGTCTTAATTCCGGAAAAAACATTTGAGTCATAGGTTAGGCTTTGTATTGTTAATCTAGTAAGACTATGACATGTTTAACGAATACGTAACGACCAAGATTCAAAGTTGGATACACATCGTGACGTGTTTTCATGAAAAATTTATTTTCATGTTTATCAAGGATCTCGTAAGGTATATATGCAATTAGAATATGATCCTTGGAAATATTTTGTGGTTGTTTATTTTTAAACAACATCATTTCAAGCTTCTTTTAAAAAAAAATTGAAGAAAAATATTTTTTTTGTTTTTTTGTTCTTTGGAATGAAGTTTATACTTCATTGGAATGAAATCAAGATTCAGTATGAAATATTTTAAGTTCTCATTGGAATGAACTTTAGTACTCGTTAGAACGAACATCTAAGAAACTTCAACCGGACACTCTCTATTAAGTAGAAGGCACCCATTGGAAGCTCAATGGAATGTCGTTAGAACATGAATGCTTGTTCGCTCGAACAAACCATAAAATTTAATTTGAACAAACACTCCATCTAAAAAATCATGTTTTTCTATTTATAGGTGTGATGGACTCTTATGTTTTTAAGAGCTTTTGACAAAACTCAATTTACTCGCTTTTTACCAATGTTCCAAAACCCCAGTTTCACCCATTGAGTTTAAAGATCCAAGATTCACAATTTTTATGCTTTTAGTTCTTGTTTTGGTCACCAAAAGTTTTTTTTCTTCATCTTAAGAGAACTTGTTTCTTACGGTGGACTCTGTATTGGTTTACTGTGTTATGGTGAAGAAATAGTTATTTCGTGTTCTGATTCTGTAAACGATTACTAAGCCTCATCGTTGAATACCAAGGCATATGTGGATTCACATGTTGTGGAAGTTTGCATGGGTTTCACTATGGAGGAGAGGTTTAATATACAAGATCATCAAGGCTTGTGAGGGAGACGAGTCATTGAGTAAGTTTACTGTCTAGTCTTTGTAAAATCATACCATAGTGATCTGTTTAGTTAGCCCATCCGAGTTTTTTCCCTTTATAGTTTTCCTTGTACTTCGGCATGTTGTGGATGATATATGTTTTATCTTAAGATTGTTAGGCCACGTGTACCAATAAAATAGAGACACCCGTTATCACTATCAAGCATCACATATGCATGCCCGACTCAGTTATCTCTCTGGGGGGCCACCTAACCGACCACAATTGTGAATGTGAACAATCAGTAATATGAACAAATGCACATGGGATAATCAATGGTCACAATGCACATTCTTTTGAACTAGTATCCAGTTGCCTACTATAATGTAAAGATGTAAATACATAGTGTACAAAGGTATTCCATATATTTTACTTCCAAATACAGTAAATAGATTGCTACCCCTCCCACATAAGAGCCAAAACTACTTTATATTAGCCCTAGAGAGTGTTCTTGAGAAAATTATATTCAACCCTAAGAATAGAGTGGCATTACCCTTCGTGGATGTAGGAACCAAGGTATCATGTTGGACATCGCTAAGGGGCAAGAAGCAATACAATAAATAGTAATCAGTCTTACTCAAACACTACAAGCCACGCCGACTTTTTCCCCAATCTCCGAAAAGGAAATGCCATCCCTAACTCCCAGGAATGAAAAAAGTAGATCCAAATATTCCATATCTTCCAGTGATAGATCTTACTACTATGGAATGACCTCCTCACTTAGATCCACTGATTACTATGATGGTATTTCCCTATCTTAGGAACGACCGAGATCCCTTGACAAACAAAGCAAGGGCTTAACATTTGATCACATAGGTCCTCGAGAAACTGGAGGAAAAATTCATAGGGAGCCCTATAAAT
Organism: Sambucus nigra; assembly: GCA_949130495.1. Taxonomy (NCBI): domain Eukaryota; kingdom Viridiplantae; phylum Streptophyta; class Magnoliopsida; order Dipsacales; family Adoxaceae; genus Sambucus; species Sambucus nigra. Next base: position 616,538,783 of record OX422208.1, read on the forward strand.
CATGAGATCAATGAGAAGGTTATGTCTTGTCAAGAACCAGCATATGAGGACCCGTGTGTGATGAGAAGACTTCGCACGAAGAGATCTCAGTACAAATGCTCGGTCGAGATGCTAAAACTATTTTGCATAAAAATAATCCAGATGATCATCCCTAAAAAGGTTCAATTCAATGGCTAGAAGATCATTTGGGAGGTATGGCCAAATAAAAAAAATTCCTTGCATAATAGTTTTGTGAAGGGATCACATTTCATCCTGGCAATTGTGAATTTCCCAACACTTGCGAAATTCAAGACACTTATGGTTCCTCCCAAATATGATGATAAAATTGATCTTGTCCTCCATGTGGAGCAATACTAGTTTACCTCTGACATTTTATCGATTCCAGATGAGATGCGCTGTTGGGAATTCTCAAACACTATTACTGGATTGCTGCAAATTTGGTACAAATTTTCCACGTGGGTAAATATCTAGTTTCAAACAATTTGCCAAGCTATTTATTAATAATTTCTCCTTCTAAGCCAAACCAATAAAAAGAGTATACCACTTACGGAGTGTTCATCGATAACCGGGTGAAACCACTCATGAATATATTTCTTGTTTCAATAGTGAAAAGCTAGTGGTGGTAGACTATGAATAAAAGACAACAATCACTACTTTGATGAGTGATTTACTACTAAAATGTTATATAATGCTCCGGCCAAGGATTACCCCAAGACTATAACTGAGTTGATGGCCAAGGTTGGAAAACTAATGAATTTCCCAGAGGCTATGGCCGCTAAACACCCCTAGATCTAAGGCCGAAAACCAAAAAAGAGTCGAGAAGAAAGATAAAAAAGATAAGAAGGTTGCTAAGACCAAGAGGTATGACAAGTACACCCCCTCAACGTTGGCATACTCGACATCTTAAAGGAGATTCGAGGAAGCAGGGATCTAAAATGGCTTGAAAAACTAGAGGATAGATAAATACTAATATTGCGAGTTTCACAAAGATCGTGGGAATACTACCCATAATTGCATAGTCTTAAAGAAAAAAATTGTAATTCTGATCGAACGAGGAAAAATTTCCAAGTTCATTGATAGGATGATGGAAAGAGAGACCAGAAGGTGATTAGAATCCCCATACAAGGGAAAAGATGACAAGAAAATAGGCAAAGATGATGACTTCGAAGATAATCCAGGCCTACCGAAGAAACACATAGAACCCGAGCTTTAGGTGAAAATAATCATTTCCTCACAGAAAGTGATACAGGAAGTGGTGACGAAAGATCCCATAGAAAGGCATAGCTAAATGAGGCCAAAACATGCTCCTACATTCGACAAATCAATATATCCGACGAAGTTGATGGTCATTTGAGAAAAGTGAACAAGGATAGCTAGTGATGGATTTTTTAGGAAAGACCTATTTGGAGTACTTTACCCCATAATGAGCCTATGGTCATCACTATGAGGGTACATGAAGAAAGAGTAGCCAGAATTTTAGTACATAATGGTATCTTCGCTGACATCATGTTTTATAATTGCTTCAAGGAATTAGGATTGTGCGATAGCAAATTAGATCCCTATCACTGACCCCTCATAGGTTTCTTGAGAGAAAATATGTTTCCTTTTGGGAGTGTCAAATTGGAAGTATTAACAGTAACATATCCAGTTAGTCAAAATGAGAGGTTCCACTTCTTCGTCTTAAATAAGAACGTCTGATCAGCCTATAACTTGATCGCCAGCAGAGTTGGATTGAAAAAGTATGAAATTGTATCATCTAATATTCACCAGTGCCTAAAGTTGCTCACACACTATGGTGTCGACTTTATTACTTGAAATAAAATTAAGGGTGGATACTGCATTTACACCTCAGCCGATTAGGAGGAGGTAAGTAAAATCACCACCACTTACCAGATTGAGACCCTAGGTCATAGTGAAGGAGCTTATTTAGTTAAAGGGCAAGCGGTAGAACATTCTTGATGATGATCACCCAGAAAGAACAACGTTGATCAATTTATCCCCGAATCCAATCCTCAAGCAAGAATTAATTAAACACCTTAATCAACAAAAGGGGGTGTTGTCTTAGAGCCATGAAAATTTTATAGGGATTTAACCACTATTCATCTATCATGAACTGAACATTGTAACGAATGCAAAGTTGATCAAATAGAGACGTCGTGTATTTATCCCCAAGAATAACGTGGATATCCAGTAAGATGTGGAAAAATTGTAGAAACCAAGGTTCATTAAAGATGTTAAATATTTTGATTGGTTGGCCAACATGGTAATCGTAAGGAAGAATAACAAGCAATTGCATATGTGTGTTGAGTTCACAGATCTCAACAAGGCTTGTCCAAAAGATCACTTCCCCTTGTCTAGAATCTATCAACTCATCGATGTTACATATAGAAATAAATTACTAGGTTTTATGGATGCCTACTTAGGGTATAACCAAATTAAAATGAATCCAGAAAATAAGGAGAAAACCTCATTATCACCTGCCGAGGTACTTACTATTACAACATTATAACCTATGGGCTCAAAAACACTGGAACAACATACCAATGGTTAGTCAAGAAGGATTTTGAGGAGCAAATTGGTCAAAACATCGAAGTACATGTGGATGACCTTATCACCAAGGCCAAAAAAATGTCCAACCACATCATGGACCTGGGACAGACTATTGATTAGTTGGAAAAATATTAGATAAAGCTCAACCTAACCAATTGTGTGTTCGGTGTGCAAAAATGTTCATGGGATTCAAAGTAAATTAAAGAGGCATTGAAGATAATCCACGCAAGATTAAAGAATTGATTGGAATGCAGTCTCCCTCGACCAAGAAGGATGTTTAAAAGCTTATTGGACGAGTAGTAGGCCTTAATAAGTTTGTCTGTTAAGTTATTGATAGGTGTTTACCCTTTTTCAAAGTATTGAGAAAAGCATTTAAGTGGGACTAGGAGTGTGAGAATGACTTTTTAGAGATGAAGAAGTATCTAAAATCATTGCCATTACTATCCTGACCACTCATAGGAGAAACATTATATCTATACCTAGCATTTACTGAGTCGATAGTTAGCTCGGTGCTTATCCGACTGGAGAATGGGGTATAGAAACCAATCTATTATACCAGTAAAGCTTTTTGAGGAGAACAAATTCGGTATCTATATCTAGAAAAGATTTCATTGGCCCCCATTAAAGCTTCATGGAGAATGAAGCCATAATTTAAAGCACACACTATTATGGTATGCACATACTTTCTATTAAGCCAAGCCATTCATAAGGACAAAAGTCGAGGAAATTTATTGCATGGGAAGTGGGGCTCGGAGAATATGATATATATTATGAACCTAAAACAACAGTGAAAGGCGAGGTAGTAGCATACTTCATAGCCGAATTCACTTATGAAGAAAGTCGTGTTGATCGGACTCTAACAAAAGAAAAATTAACCATAGAACTAGCCAAGAGGATTTCTTTGAAAGAGAGATCATAAACAAATCCTCCCGGGAAGATTTCTCACGAAGATATCTTTGTGAATGACTGACCAAAAATGTGCATTGGTCAAGAAGCCGTCGCACGATACTTGCAGAAAATCCAAAAGATGTTGAAGTATGATTCCTTGAGAAAAGGGGACTTCGATGAAGAATTGCATGTATGGAAAATATATGTGGATGGATCATCATGGATTGATAATCAATACTCCAGATGATATTAATGCGTAATATGCATGTAGGTTTTAATTCAATGCTTCTAATATTGAGGAAGAATACGAAGCGCTAATCAAAAACTTCGAATTATCTCTATCATTGGGTGCCGAATAGGTGATAGCTCACAGTAATTCCCACTTGATTAGAAATCAAATGTTGTGAGTATACAGAGTTAGAGGAGAGTTAATGACAACATATCTAGCCAAAGATCAAGACAAAATATCCAAGTTTCCAGTGGTCTGAATGGTCAGGATACCTTTAATTGAAATTGTCTGAGCATATGCACTTGCTCGGCTAGCTTTTATGACCAAGACAAAGTTAAGGATGACCATTCCTATAGATATTGTAACGAATAATAGCGTCGAATAATAACATGTTAAATTTAGCATAATTGGTCCACTCATTGATGGATTCGATAATGGGATATATTGAAAAAGTCACTCTACCAGATGATCCAAAAGAAGAAGAAAAAAGTTAAAGTACAAAGAAGTTGGTTATGTTTTGGATAGAGGAGTCCTAAACTAGACAGGATTCATTGTGACATTGCTCCGATGTGTTCACACTTACTAAGTGCAACACTTGATTAAGGAAGTACACAAGGTCTCTTACGGAGGTCATTCAGAAGGAAGATCATTGGTCTGGCGAGTGGCCACCTAAGGATATTACTGGCCAATTATAAAAGCAGATTGTGCTACTTATGCAAAACGATGAGACAAATTGCAGAAGTTCTTCACTATCCATAGCAAACTTAGTGCCGCCCTTATAGTGATCCCATCCCCATGTCCGTTTTCTATGTGGGGAATTGATTTGGTTGGAGCACAGTCGAAGATAATAGGAAGGTTAAAATATTTGGTCGTCACTATAGATTACTTCAGCAAATGGGTGGAAGCTAAGATTCTTGTTGAAATGCCCTATAAGAAAGTTTGTTAATTCATATGGAAGAATATCATATGTCGTTATGTTATGTCATATGACTTTATTATAGATGGTGGGACTCGATTTGATAACTAGGAGTTTGAAGATTACTACATCCAATCCAAAATCCAAAAGTTTCACTCCACTCCTGGGCACCCCTAATGCAACAGCGAAACGGAGATAACCAATAAAACCTTTCTTGATTTCCTAAATAAAAGGCTAGATAATTCCAAAAGAAACTAAATCAACGACTTACAAAATGTACTCTGGGCTTATCAAACCATTCCGACGATAGCTACATGTGAAAATCCTTATATGTTAGTAATTAGGAGAGAATCGGTGGTCCCCATAGAAATCAGTCTTCCCAATAATAGAGTAATCAAATTTAACTCTTCGAAGAGAGACCTCATAAAGATACTTGATTTAGACTTATCTAAAAAGGTCAGAGAGAATAAGGCATTACGTGTGGCAACTTATCAGCAACATACTACCCGATTAAATAATAGGAGAGTGAAGTCGATCACCTTAAAGGGGTGACTATGTTTTGAAGAATGAACTAAAGAAAGGAATCAAGTTGTATGCAAACCAATATGGTCCTTACCATATTTATGCAGTGATCTAAGCAGGTACTTATCACCTAGAAACCTTGGAAGGAGATAAATTCAAGAACCTTTGGACTGCCGAACACTAGAGGAAGTATTACTAGTAATTATTATGAGTTAAAACTTCTAAAATTTATATGGCATGTATTTTTCAGTTTTAATGAAAAACGTCCACGTTATGATAAATTGATTTCCTTTTTCGTGTTTTTTCGGGAATGGGAGATTAACAAAATATAAGGACATAAATTTCTAATTGAGTCCCTGTATTGTTTTGACTTAATTCCCTGAACAAAACTGTGTTTGTAATATGTCATAGGGAGATATTTATTTGTGTCACGATCCCACTCGGTTTATGACATATTGAAGAAATTGAAGACGTTGCGGCAAAGCTTCAAAGAATTATTCATGGTGATGTTTAATTGGTGCAAGCTTGTTAGTCTTCAAAGATAATTTCATTCCAAGATCACTCAGGTATGAATGCGTATAATTAATGGTGCTCGAAATTATTTTATAAAAGATAAGGATTTAATTTTTATAAAGAAAAATGTTTTTAAATGTTTTGTAGTGTTTTAAAAGGTTTAAAATTCGTTTTATGATGATAAGCTCGAAATATAGTTTGACTAATTTGAATCTCTTAGTTAAGAGACGCTTTAATCAGAAAGTCAAAGAAAGTCAAAGTTTCGCGCTTGTTCGAACGAGATACAATGTCGCGTGAATGACATGCTCAAGTCGTTCGAACGACAAGTTTTTCGAGGCGGCATTTAAATCCTATTTAAACAGTGTTTTCATCATAATTTCGTAAGTGTGCTTTCTGGAAAAGAGTTTTACAAACCAGAACCTTGTTTGCACATATTTTCTAAGGTTTAAAAGTCTTAAACACATCCTTAGAGTTGCAAAGATCCGAGTTATTATTCTAATATGTTTAAGTGATCTTGATGCATAAAATTTGTTTGTTCTACACATTGAACACAAAGGGTTTTGCGGTGAAGAAGCGACGGACATCGTGTTCGACATTGTAGATGTATCAAAGCCATATCGGTGGACACTGAGACATACGTGGACGCGTGTGTTGTGGACAGCGATAGTGGAAGATGGAATTTCTGCGTGGCACTATTGAAGAACGGTTAAAGATCAGAAGGAGCGTCAAGACCCGTGGGGATCGAGTCTTAGTGTAAGGCTAATCTGTCTTTGTAAAACCATTATTCATAGTGATTGTCTGGAATGGGCCGTCCGAGGTTATTTTCCCGTTTTGGGTTTTTTCCTTGTACATCCGGCATTGTGAGTATTCTTTACTTTATTTTACTTGCTTTAATCACTAGATGCATGTTTAGGATTAATCAAGATAAAATTGGTTTAAAGTAAGAATTGGGTTTTCACAACTTGGTTTGGTGCTTAATTAAAAGTTGGATCTTTTTCGGAGAAAAAATGGTTTTGTTTGAAACACACATATCGGTCCACACTTTCAAATTGGTATCAGAGCTAGAAAACATTTTTATTTGTTTTGTGATCCCACGTGTTTTCAAATATGAATTCTGGATATAATGAATTTTCTCAAACTCCTATTTTTTATGGCACTAATTACACTTATTAGAAGATGATAATGAGATGTGCTTTAAAATCTATTGATGAGCGTGTTTGGCTTGCTGTTGAGAAAGGTTGGACACCCCTTGTCACTATTGTAGGCGAGGTCACTAGTTTAAATCCTGTTGAGTCATGAATCGAAACTGAACAAAGACTTGCACAATATAATTCTAAGGGTCTGCACGTTATTTCTTCACATGTCACACAGGAAGAATATAATAGAATTATGACTTGTGAAACATCAAAAGAGGCTTGGGATATTTTGGCACTCACTCACGAGGGCACTAGTACAGTTAGGGCGTCAAAACTTCAAAATCTCACTACACAGTTTGAGACCATTAGGATGTTAGAGAGTGAGACCTTTGATGAGTTTTAGGCTAGGTTGTCCAATATTGTCAACTCGTCGTTTAACCTTGGTGAGAAAATTCTCGACAACCATCTCATTAAGAAAATCTTTAGGTCGTTGCCTAGTAGGTTTGATGCGAAAGTGACCATTTTAAACTCCTTCGGTAGGTTAGAGTCAACGAAACTAGAAGAGATTGTAGGTGACTTACAAACCTATGAAATCGACATTATTTCCTCTAAGCAAGTACCTAAGAAAGAAAAAGGGTATTGCTTTGAAGACCAGGAAGGAGGAAATTAACGCTTCGGATTTTGACTCCGATTTTGATTTTGAGGATGTTGCTTTGTTGGCAAAGAAATTTAAAAAATTTATTAAGTTTCAAAAGAAATCGAAAGATGCCAAGAAATTTGAAATATTCAACAAGAATAAAGTAGATCCCGCCTCTAAGGATAAGTTTTAGAAGTCGAAGAGAGATGATTCAGATAAGTGTTTTGGGTGTGAGGGGTATGGTCACAAGGTTAAGGAGTGTCCCAGTAGACTTAAGAAAGAGGGAAAGTAACCCGTTGTCTATAATGCCACCTAAGTGATAGTGATCCGAAAGAGGGAGAGAGTTCCCCCATTGAGTGTAACTTTGTTACGTTTATGGCATGTCATGTGAGCGACGACGATACAACTCATGCGAATGACTCTTCCGAGGAGGTTTTGAGTGAATCCCTTGTTAGTGAGGGTGAAGAGAGTGACGAGGAGGAGGTTGTGTGAAAGAATTGCAAAATGGTTTTAATGAGTTGTATGTCGAAACAGTGAAGGTGAAAAAGTCTAACTCAAAATTGTAATCCAAGTTGAATGAGCGTGCCATTGAGAATAATGATAGTTTGATTGAGGATCTTAGGGCACGAGAGAAGAAGTTTAAGGAGAAACTGGAGTTTGTGGAGAAAGAGAGAGATAATCTCCATGGTTTGATGGAGTCCTTGAAAAAGAAGATTTTAGTGTTCGAGGAGTCTAGGCGTTTGCTCGAGTCTAATATTCATGAGTTGGAGGAAAGATTGATAGACTCGTCTAGAGTCAAGTTTGATTTGGTGGCTAGGTCCGGGAAGTTAGATAAGATCCTAGGCACCGTCCAAATTAAGGAAGATAGGGGAGGTATAAGTTTTGGTGAGAGAGTTGTTCCCATTCCCCCCGCACGTGTGAGAAACACTAGGATGGTTAGAAAAGGTCCACATAAAGGTAATCATTCCCACCACCGCTACACTTGCTCATTTTGCGGTAGGAAAGGTCACCTTAGGCGTTATTGTTTCGACCTTAGACAAGTTCATAGGAAGTTTAAGAATAAAGTTGCACTAGTTACCCAAACCCCCATGCGTCATTTTACACCTACTTGGGTTAGGAAATCGAATTTAGTGGCTTTAGGAATTAAACTTCATGATTCTCGTTTGGGTGCACTTGATTCTTCCCATGCTAAATCTAAAGGATGATAGTGTTTCCATGTTTGTCATATGCTAGTTTGCTTCATGATATAATCATTGCTAGTATTATGACATATGTATCATTTTGTATTATAGTTTTCATTTATTTGAGCCCTATTCAAAAAATACAAAAAGATTTTGTTTTTGAGAAAACTTTTGAAAATCCAAAAAGATTTTTCTTTTCTTTGAGTCAAAATATGTTTGAAAAGACAAAAAGATTTTCGATTTTTATTTTTGAGTTTACATGTTTGATGTGGCATATTGGTGTGTTTGGACCCCCCCCCCCCCCCCCCCCCCCCCCATTGTTTCATTATCCATGTGGCTAGGACATTTGGTCATTATTATCGATTCTTAGAAATATCTTAACCATTGTTTATATGGGGTAGTTTCGAAGTTGATATGCATTTTGATTCGACTTTGTATATATGCCAACATTGCACACATGCACGACTTTATATGGATGTTTGACTTCTCTTGTATATTTGAATTTGGTGAGTCGTTCTTATCTCAATCTTATCATCTATGCGTAAGTAGACTTAAGGAGAAGTGTGCATGTAATAACCGTTTACCGTGAGGATTTAAAATTGGTAAAAATGATGAGTGATTCATGGGAAAGGACTCCAAGAGTTCAAAATTACCTCCTTGTGAAAGTCACCATTTAAAAGGGTCCAAAAGAAAATGCATTATGCGAAGCAAAGGGCCAATAAGATTTTCTCAAAGTTGAGAATGCTAGAAACCTCAAAAGAACTTGAAGAAGGTATATATATATATATATATATATATATATATATATATGAGGGAGTTTGGTTGGAGAAGATTGAAACGGGTTTGCTCAACTAATCCTAATGTTGAAACATTGCAATTTGACACTATTGTTTGTAGAATCGTCAAAATTCTGGATTTGTGTCCATGTAGTATGTTTAGTTCATTAAGCTCACACTTTAATTGTCATATGGATATGATAAAGTTTGATGATTTATCGCTATCAATTAGAGCTTCTTGATCATTTCGATGTGTTGGGATTGTGACTCATTTGTTGTAGTTTCACGCTCATTCATTTCGTATCCATGTTTGAGCACATCGATACTATGTTTGAATGTAACTCACATTTTTTAGTTTTTATGATTTTTTACATTTTGTGCGAAAAGCCTACTATTTTAGCACTATTTTACATCTGTTAGGCCCTTCCTGGAATTTTTTTGTGGAAATTTTTTCACTGGGCAATACTTTATATTATTTCTGGGAATTTGGGAAATTTTGGAAGGTCGCGCGAAGTCGTTCTAATGACATATCGTCTCGCGCGAACGACTTTTGTATTTCGTTCGAGCGACTTCCTCCTCTCGTTTGAGCGACGTCCCTGGCTCGTTCAAACGACGGGGTAAAAAATGGCTTTTATTAGTTTGCAGTCCTCTGGTTCGTATTGATAATTTTTTGGTACTGCGGGAAGCATTTCTGGTCTCTTTATTTTATATGCAACTTCTTCTATGTTCCGAATTGGTATTTTGCATATGAGTCCGTATATGACACTTGATTTGATTGGTATATTCTTTGTGTGATTCCTTGGTTTACTAGCTACTGATTTGTCATTGCTTGATCATAATTAGCTGGTTGTTTCATGATTATCTAGCATTGTTAAAAAATTGGTATCAACTTGATTCAAATTGGTTTCATATTCCCATGCTAGATAGTTCATATTGGTTTCTCTTCTCACCGGAATGTCTATTCGAGACAAAAAGGGGTAGAGATGTATGTGATGTAGGGGGAGATTATTGGAGCGCTACTATTGACTATTGATATGTGGATTTATACATTGTTTAATTATATATGTTTCATATTGGTATCAGATTATTTCTCACATGTTTCAAATGATTTTTTCTTATTAGAAATATAAATTGGTATCATTTGTTCCTCCATACTTCACTAGGTATTTGTTTGTCTGTTTCATGTGTGTAGGTATGCTTGAGAGATTCGAGATTTCAAGTCTACATCACATTCAGACAGTTCATTCTTACCGATGCTACATATTCTAGTCTGTGTCCTGTATTTTTTTATTCTGGATTTATGGGATGGGATTTAGGCTTCATACGGCTTGACGGCCCAGTTAGGCATTTCACTGGTTTAGTTTTGTCCCGGAATAGTCAAAGGGGGAGATTTGTAAGGACATAAATTTCCAATTGAGTCCCTGTATTTTTTTGACTTAATTCCGTGAACAAAACTGTGTTTGTAATATGTCATAGGGAGATGTTTATTTGTGTCACGATCCTACTCGGTCTATGACGTATTGAACAAATTGAAGACGTTGCGGCAAAGCTTCAAAGAATTATTCATGCCAATGTTTAATTGGTGCAAGTTTGTTAGTCTTCAAAGTTAATTTCATTCCGACATTACTCAGGTATGAATGCGTATAATTAATGGTGCTCGGAATTATTTTATAAAAGATAAGGATGTAATTTTTATAAAGAAAAATGTTTCTAAATGTTTTATAGTGTTTTAAAAGGTTTAAAATTCATTTTATTATGATAAGCTCGAAATAGAGTTTGACTAATTTGAACCTCTTAGTTAAGAGACATTTTAATCAGAAAGTCAAACTTTCGCGCTCTCGCTCGAACGACATTGAATCTCGTTCGAACGAGATACAATGTCGCGCGAACGACAATCTTAAGTCGTTCGAACGACATGTTTTTCGAGGCGGCATTTAAATCTTATTTAAACAGTGTTTTCATCATAATTTCGTAAGTGTGCTTTCTGGAAAAGAGTTTTACAAACCAGAACCTTGTTTGCACATGTTTTCTAAGGTTTAAAAGTCTTAAACACATCCTTAGAGTTTGCAAAGATCCGAGTTATCATTCTTATATGTTTAAGTTATCTTGTTGCACCAAAGTTGTTTGTTCTACACATTGAACACAAAGGTTTTTGCGGTGAAGAAGTGACGGGCATCGTGTTTGACATCGTAGACGTATCAAAGCCATATCCGTGGAACCGAGAAATAGGTGGACGCGTGTGTTAAGGAAAGAGATCATGGAAGAAGGAATTTCTACGTGGGCACTATTGAAGAATGTTTTAAGATCAGAAGGAGCGTTAAGACCCTTGGGGATCGAGTCTTAGTGTAAGTCTAATCTGTCTTTGTAAAACCATTGTTTATAGTGATTGTCTGGCTTGGGCCGTCCGAGGTTGTTTTCCCGTTTTGGGTTATCTCCTTGTACATCCGGTGCTGTGAGTATTCTTTACTTTATTTTTCTTGCTTTAATCACTAGATGCATGTTTATGATTAATCAAGATAAAACCGGTTTAAAGTAAGAATTGGGTTTTCACAAATTGGTTTGGTGCTTAATTAAAAGTTGGATCTTTTTCAGAGAAAAAATGGTTTCGTTTGAAACACGCATATTGGGCCACACTTTCACAAAACTCAACAACAAACAAAAATAATGAAGGGAATAAATCCCAAAACTTCATGTACGACTTCATCTTTGACAAGATACGAACAAAAAGTCTCTAAAACTTCTTGTAAGACTCCTTAAAGTCAAGAAAAATAACTTTTCCCCGACCAAATTAAGTAAAAAAACTATAAGATTTGTTCGCCAATGGTAACTAACACAAACACTTGGTCAAAAAAAATAAAATACATTTGAATGACCATAAAGGCGTTAGTAGAAACTAAAGTTGGATAACTTATATTCGCCCAAATCGATTATGAGTTAAGAAGATTAGTCGGCCAACAACTAACTACATAATCATAATACTAAGCTACTCGTAGGACACCATCATGCAAAAGAACACAATAAATGATGAAAATTCTATTCAAGAAAGGAATATTTCACTATTATAAATTATTATCCATCGCATCCTTGCAGTACAAAAGAATATAAAAACTTCCCAGTTTACTAGGTGCTTCCCTAGGGATTTTTCCATTCCTTCAATGAGGAAATCCAAGGCTGAAGAAAGAAAAATAGACCCCAACTCTCTGAGCCTATTATGCCTACTATATCGAGGTTTGTCTACCAGATGTAGAGCTCGACTAAGTGTATTATCTCCATGAAGACCACAATCCCCAATATATTTCCTGAAAAGCCTCATAGGGATAGCATCAGTGGGAATCTAGTTAATGTCGAACTTAAATAGAGGTGTAGGATGATTTAAACATCCAGGGTTTTGCCAATACCATAAGGAATCTATTTCTAGAACCTTCTAGATAGTCAGAGCATTAAGCCATCTCCATTCATACCCTTATCTCCTAGACTTCTCCAGTTCATCGTCCATATGTGCCAAGGCTTCGTCATACCCATTCATCCCAAGAGTATGTAGTTTCTTATGTAAATGGAAGTCAGATAGTCGAGATTCTCATTTAATCTCTTAATTTTAGCAGATTGGTTATTTATTAAATTACCCTAGTCGGCCAACATCTTTTTAGTCCTTTACTCTTCAACCATTGGGTGATCAACTATAGCCTTCTTAGATGATTGGCCACCCTTGGACTTTTTCAATCTTTCAATTTCTTCCAATAATCTGGTATTCTCCTATTCTAAAAGGAAACCCTTTCACTATGATCAACACTTGTGGACTTATTCAAGAAGCCGAGTAGCTTTCAAAAGGGAATACTCCATACTTTCACTCACCACATAATTGTTATAAGGAATGAAGTATTGGGGGCTTTGGTTGTAGCTTAAAATAATTAGTCCATGTGGACCAATGAAAAAGTGACACATGTTACCACGTGGACCACCTGCTACAGGGGTGGTGGCGATGGCTACTGCTGCAGCTAAAAGTATTATAACATAGAGTCCATCACCATGGAGACTGTCTGCATCATTATCGGGTCAATGTCTGTTGGAGTAACCACGGGAGGGGTTGGTGGTGGCTACGAATGTGGATACATCTCCTTCTGAGCCATAACCTTTATAGCCTCAGTGGTAAAACGTTATGGTCCACTGCGTCTACTACTTTCCATTTGAAAGCAAATAAGATTCGTATTAGTAACAAATCGTAAAGAGTACAATGATTCCTAATCATTGGATCTATATATCAAAGAAACGCACCACAAAACGTAAAAAGTGAAAAACAAATACTAAGGATGCTAAAACCTAAATGCTCATATACCAATTGTAACAACCCCCATTTTTCATGTGAAGGTTAGCCGGACATAATGCACCGAAGATGGGGCTTGTCTAACAATCTATACCATTCTTGGCATCAAACCATAGTAAGACGTTTTATTTTAAAATATACATGCACAATAAAATCATATGAAACAATAGATGACAACAAATAAATTCCAACTCCCATTAGTTATAAAAATTCAACTAAAATATAACTGAAAAGTAATTGACTGAATAATAATAAATCTCAGGTATATGCCCAGAAAATCTATGAAATAATAAAATGACTAAAATAAGAGTTACAACCTATGCAAAAATCAATCGAAATGAAGCAGCTAATGATCAAGTGCGATAGTAAGTCTGATCTCTTGTTAGCCCTGTGGTCCCTATCTAGTTAAACTTGGGGAAAAACATTTTTATAATTTGGTCCAGTTCCCTAAAGTTTCAAGAATTGACTTACATAACCAATATGTAATTATACAGTTAATTCACACTACACATCACCCATTGGCTCTCTCATGTAGTAAGTATCTCAACCCTCATCAAAGTGTAATATTTGATGCATTCCAACCCAATTCCGAAATATGAAGTCTGATATATATACTAACCTAGTGATATCAAGGCATATAGCACAATTGATAAACAAGAGTTATGCATCTACTCATATGATTCTAGTCCTAAGAATAATCCCACAAGGCTACTGTAACAACCCCCACTTTTGAGAACCTATTTTATATTTATTTACTATGTGAAGTAATTATATATAAAATGTTGAAATATGGAGTAAGTATTAATTTAATGAAGAAAAGTTAATATTTACTAAAATGTTGCATATTTACCTTATGTGTTGGTAAATATCCCCATGTTGTGTTTTAGTGTGTCATAAGATTTAAAATGACATTATGGTTTAAATGAAATCGGAACTGAAATGAGTTATAAAATTTCCAAATGACCTAGAGAGAAAGAGAGAAGAAGAGAACTTGTGTAGAAAGAGAGAGATTGAAGATTTCGAGATTGACCTTGCATTCATCTTCCTCAAATCTGAGATTCCTACACCAAGGCAAGTTTTCTACTTGCTACTATGTATTTAAGTTGAATAATTAGTATTGATAGTTGTGGATTAGCTATGGTTTAACAAAGTTAGGGCTTTTATGGATTTATGGGTCTTAAATCCATGGAGGTTGATTTGGATGTTCATTGATGTAAATGGTAGTAGTTAGATGCATTTATGATGTTTTGGTTGCCATAAATGATCTTGGTTTGGATGGATTTGAGTTGGGAAAATTTAGGAGTCCAAGACTCCCTTGCCAAACTTAGCAAATTTGCAGGCGAGAATCGATTCGTCCCCTAGGCGAATCGATTCGCATAAGGTTAGTTTACAGGTCTGGGTACCTGAATCGACTTGAGTTAAGGACGAATCGATTCAGCATTTACAGAAAGTTGGGTTTGTCACCCGAATCGATTCGCTTTTTGGACGAATGGATTCGCAGGGGCGAATCGATTCGGTTCCTGCAGTTTTGAGTTATTTTTTTTAACTCAATTTTGATCCTTTTTCTGTAGGCTTAGGACCTAGGAACCTTCTTATATGAATTAAACTTAGAGTTATAGAGTCTTAGTTGAGTTTGGTCACTACCCTAGATTAGAATTGGTTCATTTGGGGGTTCATTCCATGGGTGCATAAAGTGATGTTCAGTCATTACTTTTCTTTTTGAAAATTAGTAGGATTTTAGGAGTTATAAGCCCATACTTGGAGACTTTAGGGGCTCACCGGAGGTATATAAACCTTGGGACTTGTAGAATTATTGTGATCACTTGGAGAATAATTCGAGACTTAAAATATGAGGAATATTATTGAGAATATTCAATGATTATAGTTTCGGGTAAAATGAAACACACATATGATGATGGAAATGAAAAATGAGATTTAAATGGTAAATGTTAATTTACTTTAACACACCTCTCTAAATGTTATCATAAGGGAAGCTCGTGCATGAGGTGATGTCCCCTGACTAGTGAACGCAGAGAGTTTATAGTCCTCGGCCATATGCGGTATTGTTATATGTTTTATTCTGCGCTAGTGAGGTAAATTCGGGTGTGGTTATGACTCACTCGCAGGCATATGGCCGCTTCCCGATGTGCGTTAGGTGCCCAGGTTGTCTTGTTCGATAGGCCCTGGAAGATGATAGTCATTTAGGGGCGCGCCAAGTGGGGAAACTCGTAGGGGGGGTCTTAGAATCGTTATATGTATGAGAATATAACCATTATGATTCAAGTGGGACTTGAAATATAAGAAATGCTATAAGTGCATATGATGATAATTATATTCCTGTTAAGGAATGGAAAATTATTTTCTTAACTTGTAATAAAACTAAAAATTTTGGCAACCCTTTTTGTGAATTATTGGGTGGTTTTCTCGTATACTTATTTTATTGTTGTGATGCAGGGAATTATTTCCATCCATGATTCCGTTATATTGGAGTATCGGGCTAGAAACCCCTTATTTCGGATTGCGGGTTATCACAGATGGTATCAGAGCATCCGGTTAGGATCTATGCGGACTTGTCACGTTCTACCGTAGCGTTCTGTGATATAGAGCCTAATGTTAGGACTGTTTTGTTGCTTATGTTTGCGATCTTCTGCACAATAGATTGTTTTATATAGTATTCTAAATCTATTTTTTCCTCATCTCAGATGCCGCCTAAGAGAGGTCACCTAGTGAGACGTAATAGGGTTCTAGAAGGGGATGTTGGTCCTCCGCCACCGCCACAAGGAACAATTAATGATGTTGATGTAGCAAATATCATGGCCCAAGCTGTTAACGCATCGATGACTGCAATGGTACAGCAAATACCACAAGCTCAACAATGAGCGCAATATGTACAAGATCCTAGTGGACCTTCTCCGTGGGAGAGAGTCAGAGAGTCCTTTTTAAAGGGACATCCTCCGAAATTTGATGGAGGTTCTGATGTTATTAGAGAAAATCAATGGAAGAAGGATATGCACTGCCATCTTCGAATGGTGGAATGTAGTGAGGAGAAGAAATAATCCTTGCTAATTTTATACTTGTTGGGGCCGCATTGCATTGGTGGGAGTCGATTACTACACCAAAACAGAGAGATACCATGATGATCACTGATTTCTGGGTCTTGTTTGACCAAAAGTACTTTCCTCTCGCAGTTCAAATGAAGATGAGAAGGAGACTTTAGGATGTGGTGCAAGGTGAGAGATCCGTGGTGGAATATGAAGAGGAGTTCACCTGGTTATCAAGTTTTGTACCGGATGAGGTGACTCCAGAAGAGAGGAAGGTTTCGAAGTTTATGGGAGGTTTGAACTGGAGGATCGGGTAACATTTGCTGGGTAATCCGTCCTTGCAAACTTTTGGTGAGGTGATGAATGCGGCATTGCTCCATTGCCAAGAACATCGGTTGTACACTCAGAGTGGTAAGAAAGCTACCGTAGTGGGGCAAGCGAGAAAACCTGGAGGAAATGGGATCGGAGGAGGAGCATCTTCTTCATCCCAATCTACGGGTAATAAAAAGAAAGAAAGAGATCTCCAGCAGGGGGACGTGTCAAAAAGGCAACGTTTTGGTGGGTTTAATGCGGGTGGAAATACCAATAGGCAGGGTCAAGGTGGACCGCAACAGAAACAAACTGGTCAAGGTGGTCAAAGGGGTAGGGGCCATCCGGGCCAAGGTGTTAACCAGTTTAGAAATAACCGGGGCCGAAATACGGAGAATATGGCAGGATGGTGCTTCCAATGCGGAGAGGCGGGTCATTACAAGAAGGAGTGCCCTCAGTTGATTGGGGGTCAGCCTCCTAGAGTTCCACAGTAGCCATATGTTCAGTTCCCACCACAGGTACCTAACCCGGTTATTCCTCAACAACAGGGTCAGCTACAGTATGGGAGAGTTTATCATATCCAGGATGCTATGCTTCCTCCGGCTCCACCGGTGCCACCAGCCATTTAGGGTAAGTTCCTTATTCAGGGGCACATGGGTCGCGTTTTGTTTGATACGGGTACGACACATTCATTCATTTCTAGAAGTTTCGCTCAGACTACATAGTTGATAAAATCTACAGAGATCACATTCACTAACGTTGAGTCGTCTATGGGTGATGGTTCACTAATTTTCCTTCTTTGCAAACAAATAGGAATTACTCTTGGTAATTTGTGCTTTGTGGCCGATTTACTCATCCTGGACATGGTCGGGTATGATGTGATATTGGGTATGGATTGGCTAGTGAAGTATCATGCGATAATTAATTGTTATGGGAAGAGTATAGTCTTCGCCGTTTCGGGACAAGAAATGTTCTTGGTAGTTATGCCTCGTTTAGAAGGAGGTACTAGCACTTATCTATATTGTATTGCGAAGGAGACTTCTCGAGATGTAGTTGTTCCCTTGGATTCTATTCCGGTTGTTAAATATTCTAAAGATGTTTTCTGGGAACTACCAGGTTTGCCTCCTAGTAGGGAGATTGAGTTTGTGATTAATTTAGCGTTGGGAACTCGACCGATTGTGAGAGCCCCATATTGCATGGCTCCTGTGGAAATGAGGGAGTTGAGGGATCAAATCCAGCAGTTGTTGGAGCAGGGATTCATTCCGCGTAGTACATCGCCATGGGTTGCTCCGGTGTTGTTTATAAAGAAAAGGGACGATTCTCTCCGATTATTTGTTGACTACAGAGAGTTGAATAAAGTCACCATCCGGAACAAATACCCGTTGACTCGTATCGATGACTTATTTGATCAACTTGGGGGAGCGTCGTACTTCTCAAAAATCGATTTGAGGATGGGGTATCACCAGTTGAGGGTACGGGAGCAGGATGCATCCAATACCGCTTTTCTGACGAGATATGGATCCTATGAATTTTTGGTTATGCCCTTTGGACTAACCAATGCCCCCGCTGTATTTATGGATCTCATGAATAGGGTGTTTCGGGACTTCCTGGACCAATTTTTTATTGTATTCATCGATGACATCTTAGTCTATTCTCGAACATAATCTGATCATACTATTCAATTGAGGTTGGTCCTACAAAGATTGAGGGATCACCAATTGTATGCTAAGTTCGAGAAGTGTGGCTTTTGGTTGCAGGAGGTTCAGTTTTTGGGTCATACTGTGACGTCCCAGGGTATATCGGTGGATCCGATCAAGGTGGTTCAGTGAGGGAGTGGGGTCAGCCCACGACACCTACCGAGATTCATAGTTTTTAGGGTTTGGCGGGTTATTACCGTCGGTTTATCAAGGGTTTATCTAAAATCGCTAGCCAGGGGAGAGATTTTTTTGGGATAAATCTTGTCAGGATGCTTTTGACAAGATCAAAGATAGGTTGACTTCGACTCCAGTCCTTGCATTGCCAAAATCGGGATTGGAATATCTGGTCTTCACCGATGCATCTCTACAAGGATTTGGAGGTATGCTTCAGCAAGAGCGACGGGCTATTGCTTATGCTTCTCGCAAGCTAAAGCCCCATTAAAGGAACTATTCGGTGCATGACTTAGAACTTGCCGCGGTTTTCTTTGCCTTGAAGAATTCGAGGCATTATCTCTTAGGGGAGAAATTAATTCTTTTCACGGATCATAAATCCCTACAATATTTATTTTTAGAGAAAGATTTGAATATGCGACAGCGTCGATGGTTGGAGTCCGGGAAAGACTATCAATTATAATCTATAACAAAACATTCCCCGGCAACGGCGCCATTTTGATCGAGTGGAAAAACCGAGCGTCCGTGTAATACGCTAGTCGTTGTTATCGGCTTCCAACCTCAATACAAAAAAAACCTAAACTTTTAACTACACTTTTATGGAGTATAGTAGTAAGTCTGGGTATCGAATCCACAGGGAATATTTTATAGAATTTAATTGATTTATTACTTCTAAAATAAAAATGAAAAAGATGATGATTAGGAAAATTTCTATTAAAAAATTACTTAAGAAAAACAAACTGAAAAGTGCAAAAGAAATTAGATCTGACAAATGGGAGAAAATAGGGTAGGGTACAATCCCTCAATCCTTAACAAATTATCCTTTAGAATACTAGAATTATAAATCAAAATTCTTGATTAAATCCAGTCCTTATCATCACTAAGCATTACATATATGAGGTTCAAGACCGCATCATATGAAATCAAAGATCAATATAAGGCGGTGAACGACAAATTATACATACAAAGCATTCTTAAACATCCCAAGTACCTAGGGCAAGAGAGATTAAAAGATATGACAATGCATATATGATTTTCATTCACGATTCAACCAATATTTTCATTTATTTTCTAATTTTCCATACAAATAATTTGTATTAGGATTGAGTTCATGTACCCCAACCCTTGAGAATTTAGCTACTCATGATTGGATTAAAAAAAACAAATTCATACACAACATTAAAGATCTACAAGACATTATAAATAAATTGCAAATAATAAAACAAGAGAATGGAAATGAGATTACTTGAATTCAGCAACAAGAACGGAATTGGGATTCAGAAATTCTTACAAAATAGGATTCATGAAAACTCTTGAAGGAATAGAAAATTTGCTCTCAAAATCTAACCCTAAAATTCAATCTAGCACTTCTAACCTACTCCTAACCTAGCCTCTCTCTAGCAACTCCCCTTCAAATGATGTAGGTCATGGGCTTTTATAGCACAAAATCTCGAAATTGACAACCAATAGTGCTTGTGGAACAAGTTTTCCAAGAGTTGCACTGCATTAAATGCATAATTAATGACAGAAATCCGCACATCTAGACTCTTCATTATCCCGCAACTTCAAAACATCGTAACTTCTTCACCGTAGCTCGGATTGAGGTGCCGTTTTTTCCAGTATTCTTGTAATTTAGAGCTCTTCAACTTTCTAGTTGGCCCCACCTCCGGACTAAGGCTGCAAAATTACGAAAATGCCCTTGAACTCTCCATTTCTTGGTTTCTTTCACTGTTTTGAGTTCTCCTTTGCACTAACTTACATGAAATACCTGTAAAACACATGAGAAATACACAAAACAAGAAATACTTGCCAAAAGGGGTTAGTAGCATACATAAGCGACAAATCCAAGCTACTTACACTGCACGGGATCATAAAAATACTGAAATTAAGGGGATAAATGTGAAGAATATGTGCCTAAACACACCCCCTAACTTAGAACTTTGTGCGTCCCGAGCAATGTATATGAATCCTAACCAAAATTCTACTCTTGAAAATTCCTTTATTAAAATAAAATTCCACTTTCGCAGGCATGCGATTGCATTTAGCGTATGCAACAAGCCTTTAAACCCCTAGGTTACCCTAGTAGGACGAGTTTTGTCTCGTGAGGGTTTCAGTGAATATACCCACAAAATTCTTTATTGACTCAAATAAATATCAAAATACTTAAAAATTGTACAATTTAAACTTTTCGAAAAATACTCACCATAAATTCATATTCAACTGTCTCAAACCATAGTGTGTGTGTGCAAAGCCAAAAATTAAACCTCAAATTTCCACCGATTGAGCATTACGTTACTTTCCGAAAATTCGTTTTGATTCAAATTCTTACGGATTGCACTCACAAACGAATCACTCGGATTGTGGCTATTTTCTCTCCGTATGCATGATATATAGATTAAATATAATGGACACAAATTCATGCATACAAAATTGAAAAGAAGGAAATTTATGGTGAAAAGATCTCATCATCGGATTACGGTTATTAGGAAATGGGAACATCACCTCTAACTCACACCATTTTAATCTCTCATATTATCTTTTCATGTCTTAGCTCTCCACGCGGTAACTAATTTCGCCATTCGGACTCAGTTAGGACTTTTTGGGTTAAAAGGTGTAAAGGGTAAAAATGGGAATAAACGGAATGTTCGAAATTGGAAAATGTCCTTATGACGTCCATTTGTGCTTTTTCAGGCATTTGCTCATTTTTCTCTTTCTCTTTTTTTTCTTTTTTTTTTCATTTTTTTTTCTTGCTATTTTTCTTTTTTGTTGAGCATTTCTATTTTTTTTTCTTCTTGCCCCTTTTTATTGCACAATTTGGAATTTATTTGATGAATTTTCTCAATTTTCACAATTCCGGGCTATTTGGGTTTTTCGGGTTATCAAACGAAAGGATAAATTTTTTATTAGGCTCAAATTGGGTTGCAAAAGGATAATTTTATTTTTCACAACTTTTTATGGCTAATATTTTTGGGTAACAAACGAGGGCCTACTTCATTGTCCGAATTGCTAATCACATTACTATATGCATCTCGAGATTAATTAAGTTTAGAGATATATTTAGCACGAATTTCGAGACAATAATTCACACATTTCCCATAACCGATCAAAGTAAAGGATTGAGATCATCAACGACTTATTAAAACGTTGAAAAGAACTTTGAGTTAATCATAAACTCGGATTGATTTAAAAACTCAAAAAGATCGATAGGCTCGAAATCTCACCGGGTTGGACTAATCTCCACACTTATTCGTAAAGTCATCAATTTTCTTTCAATTTCCATCTTCGGTCAATTTTGGCTTAGTGCAATTGAGATTTAACAATTTGAGACTTTAAATAGAATAAAAGTGATATTTTTGAAAATTTTAAATTCCAATTTTTATTTATTTTGAAGAAAAATATTTTTGGTTTTTTTCAAAATTTTTCAATTTTTTTTTTCTTTTTCTAAAAAAAAACATACTTGGAAAGAACATGTGATCGAATCAATGAATCTAAACAATAAATGGGAAGAATATCCCACACCCCCTAACTTAAATGTTGCATTGTCCTCAATGCGAATCAAGAACACAACATAAAGAGAGGAAAAGAAAGATATTACCCAAATGGAGCGATCCTCGATGAGTACGAGTCCATTGAATCTACAAAACACGTTAGAACTAAGCATAGCAAAAACTAATAACAAAAACTTTAACTATCAAAACTAGACTATAATAAAAAAAGAAAAAACTAATTATTTACAACCTACAATTTGAACGGCTAATAAATCATACACTAGAAGTCGAAAAATTTGAGGGTCCACCCAAAATACAATTTGACTTTGAGGTATTAATGGTGTACCCTCACTAGAGTGCATGCCTCCCGAAAAGTAAGAATTCCGTTTGAAAAACGGAAGGGATGTGTGAAATGGAGAAAATGAACCATCACCAATTAAAAAATTTAACGGGATGATGGGGGGTTTGGGTGCTAGGTGGGACAAGTACAATTGAGATCCAAGAAAAATATAATCACCTCCCAAAGATTTTTCAAGTAGTATGGGGAGAGGGGCACACAAAAAGGAAGAGTCCATATTAGAAAATAATTCTAGCAAAGTGTCTTTGTCGGTAAAAGGTGTAAACGTTTCAAAATTTTCAACCGACTCATAGGAATCTAGCGGTACTTCTAATGGTTCAATAACCGTGAACGAAAATGGTGATGAAATAAACTCAATCTCAAGTGATTCATCATCACTTGGAGATTGAATTTCAAGGGAGCAAGACTCACTTTCAATGATATGTTCTTCAAAAATTTGATGTGACACACAAGTCTCAACCTCCTCTTTGTTTTCCAAAATAGAACGCACATCATCGCAAAGTGTGACCATTTCCTTCACAAGACCATAATCGATATTCTTTGTGCTTTGGGTGGAAAGAAAATCCAGTACTCTTTTGGTTAGAAAAAGCGTGTATTCTTCCAAAGTAGGATCCCTTGGCTCTAGAACCTCGGATTCCTCTTTTGGTTGAAAACCTTTTATAGTTTCACAAATATTGGAGAAAAAATCTTCATTGGATTCCCCAAAATGATTTTTTTTTCGATATTCGTTTTCAAGCTTTTCATACGCTAGATTTAGAAAGGCCTCACCCATGGTAATAGGCCGAGGCTCAGATTCTTGAGAATATGTAGTATAAATTTCTCTCCTATATTCATTTGCAAGCCTTTCACACTCCAGAGTTAGAACAGCCTCACCAATGGTATTAGGTCGAGCCGCGGACTCTTGAGAATAAAAAGTTTGAAAACGATTACCATATGGACCATTATAATTACCGAACTCACCATGAAAAGACATGATTACCGAATAATATGTAAATGGAAATTCAAGTACAAAGGTGTGCGGTTGAGGATTCTACGTTTCTTGGCGCTCAATTGTGCAAGGCTAAAAAAAAAGTAAAAAATCCAAAGAAAAAAAATCTTTCGAAATAGTAAATCAATTATAATCTATAACAAAACATTCCCCGGCAACGACGCCATTTTGATCGAGTGGAAAAACCGAGCGTCCGTGTAATACGCTAGTCGTTGTTATCGGCTTCAAACCTCAATACAAAAAAAACCTAAACTTTTAACTACACTTTTATGGAGTATAGTAGTAAGTCTGGGTATCGAATCCACAGGGAATGTTTTATAGAATTTAATTGATTTATTACTTCTAAAATAAAAATGAAAAAGATGATGATTAGGAAAATTTCTATTAAAAAATTACTTAAGAAAAACAAACTGAAAAGTGCAAAAGAAATTAGATCTGACAAATGGGAGAAAATAGGGTAGGGTACAATCCCTCAATCCTTAACAAATTATCCTTTAGAATACTAGAATTATAAATCAAAATTCTTGATTAAATCCAGTCCTTATCATCACTAAGCATTACATATATGAGGTTCAAGACCGCATCATATGAAATCAAAGATCAATATAAGGCGGTGAACGACAAATTATACATACAAAGCATTCTTAAACATCCCAAGTACCTAGGGCAAGAGAGATTAAAAGATATGACAATGCATATATGATTTTCATTCACGATTCAACCAATATTTTCGTTTATTTTCTAATTTTCCATACAAATAATTTGTATTAGGATTGAGTTCATGTACCCCAACCCTTGAGAATTTAGCTACTCATGATTGGATTAAAAAAAATAAATTCATACACAACATTAAAGATCTACAAGACATTATAAATAAATTGCAAATAATAAAACAAGAGAATGGAAATGAGATTACTTGAATTCAGCAACAAGAACGGAATTGGGATTCAGAAATTCTTACAAAATAGGATTCATGAAAACTCTTGAAGGAATAGAAAATTTGCTCTCAAAATCTAACCCTAAAATTCAATCTAGCACTTCTAACCTACTCCTAACCTAGCCTCTCTCTAGCAACTCCCCTTCAAATGATGTAGGTCATGGGCTTTTATAGCACAAAATCTCGAAATTGACAACCAATAGTGCTTGTGGAACAAGTTTTCCAAGAGTTGCACTGCATTAAATGCATAATTAATGACAGAAATCCGCACATCCAGACTCTTCATTATCCCGCAACTTCAAAACATCGTAACTTCTTCACCGTAGCTCGGATTGAGGTGCCGTTTTTCCAGTATTCTTGTAATTTAGAGCTCTTCAACTTTCTAGTTGGCCCCACCTCCGGACTAAGGCTGAAAAATTACGAAAATGCCCTTGAACTCTCCATTTCTTGGTTTCTTTCACTGTTTTGAGTTCTCCTTTGCACTAACATACATGAAATACCTGTAAAACACATGAGAAATACACAAAACAAGAAATACTTGCCAAAAGGGGTTAGTAGCATACATAAGAGACAAATCCAAGTTACTTACACTGCACGGGATCATAAAAATACTGAAATTAAGGGGATAAATGTGAAGAATATGTGCCTAAACAGTTGGAGTCCGGGAAAGACTATCAATTTGATATCCATTATCATCCGGGCAAGGCGAACGTAGTGGCAGATGCTTTGAGTACAAAGCCCGAGGGAGAGTTAGCTAATGTATTGAAAGCTAAATGGAAAAGAGCTCAGTCAGGAGGATGCAGTGGTGAGAGCGTTAATGTTAGTGATGACCGTTACTCCTACCATTGTGGAAAGGGTTGTAGAATCCCAAGGAAGGTATAAGATTTATCAGGACCATATACACCGATTACTGTCTGAGGTAGCGGAATACTACTCGATAAGTTCTGAGGGTAGATTATGCTTCCATGGAAGACTCGTTGTCCTGGAGGAGGGAGATTTGAGACGGGCGTTGATGGAAGAATCTCACGGGTCTAAATTTATGGTACATCCTGGTGGGGACAAGATGTATCAAGACATGTGCCTCCAGTATTGGTGGCCAGGCATGAAGC
The DNA here is from genome assembly GCA_949130495.1 of Sambucus nigra. Classification (NCBI taxonomy): domain Eukaryota; kingdom Viridiplantae; phylum Streptophyta; class Magnoliopsida; order Dipsacales; family Adoxaceae; genus Sambucus; species Sambucus nigra. The sequence goes on from OX422208.1 coordinate 616,564,550, forward strand.
GGGATATTTTTGAGTTTGTATCCCAATGCACTACTTGTCAATTGGTCAAGATAGATCATCAACGATCAAAAGGTTTGTTGCAACCGTTGGAGATTCCGGTATGGAAATGGGAGAGCATATCGATGGACTTTATTACGGGCTTGCCAAGGTCAAAGAGTGGTTGTGGTTCTATTTGGGTGATTATCGACCACTTGACTAAGTCGTCACACTTCCTACCCGTGCGCACAAATTATGACACTGCTCGCTATGCCCGATTATTCATCACAGAGGTTGTCAGACTCCATGGGGTTCCTTTAAATATAGTTTCCGATCGAGATAAGATCTTTATTTACCACTTTTGGTGAAGTTTCCCAAAGGCAATGGGGACCTAATTGAAGTTAAGAACTTCTTATCATCCTCAAACGGATGGACAGACTGAAAAAGTAAACCAAATGTTGGAGGATATGCTTCGTATGTGTATGCTTGATTTCAAGGGTGGTTGGGAACAATACCTCCCATTGGTCGAGTTTTCTTATAACAACTCGTACCAATTTACAATTGGAATGGCGCCCTATGAAGTACTTTATGGCCGGCCTTGTAGATCACGCACGTGTTGGTTGGAGGTGGGCGATAATAAATTCCTTGGACCTAAAATGATCCAAGATACTTCTTCTAAGATTGAACTTATTAGAAATCTCTTTCGGATAGCTCAAGACCGCCAAAAGAGCTATGCCGATGTGGGTAGGAGGCATATGGAATTGGAGATTGGGGGACCAATTCTTGGTACGAGTGTCACCAATGAAAGGTATAAAGCGTTTTGGGAAGAAAGGAAAGCTGGAGCCGCATTTTGTTGGACCTTTTTCAGTTATTGCTAAGGTGGGTCCAGTGGCGTATCAACTTGCCTCCGGAACCTTTGCTATAAATTCACGATGTATTCCATGTTTCCTCTCTGAAGAAGTATAAGAGGTGCGAAGGTGCCCTTTGGCATATCCCTTTCGAGGATATTGACTTGCAACCCGACATTTCATATAAAGAACAACTGGTTCCTATTTTAGAGCATGGGGAGCGTAGGTTGAGGTCTCGAGTGTTGACCTTGGTTCTATTCCAATGGAGTCATCATAACGCCAAGGAATCAACATGGGAACGCGAGTATGATATGAGGGAAAAATATCCGCATCTCTTTATATAAGGTACGCTTGAATTTTGGGGACAAAATTCCCTCATAAGGGGGGGAGTATGTAACAACCCTCACTTTTGAGAACATATTTTAAATTTATTTACTATGTGAAGTAATTATATATAAAATGTTGAAATATGGAGTATGTATTAATTTAATTAAAAAAAGTTAATATTTACTAAAATGTTGCATATTTACCTTATGTGTAGGTAAATATCCCCATGTTGTGTTTTATTGTGTCATAAGATTTAAAATGACATTATGGTTTAAAATGAAATCGGAACTGAAATGAGTTATAAAATTTCCAAATGATAATTTGGAGGGCGTAGTTAGTCCCGAAAGGTACGAGAAGTCAAAATAAGTGCCATATTGTATTTTGACATTTCGGGCACTTTTGACTGGTTATAGCTTAAATGTGTAGTTGTGTGTCATTTTATCACGGTATTAATCAGTTAAGTTGGAGTTTAGACTTAAGCTATGATTTTTAAGTCTTGCATTTCCTTTATTTCTCTTAAGTGCATTTAGCGACCTAGAGAGAAAGAGAGAAGAAGAGAACTTGTGGAGAAAGAGAGAGATTGAGGATTTGGAGATTGACCTTGCATTCATCTTCCTCAAATCTGATAGTCCTACACCAAGGCAAGTTTTCTACTTGCTATTATGTGATTTAAGTTGAATAATTAGTATTGATAGTTGTGTATTAGCTATGGTTTAACAAAGTTAAGGCTTTTATGAATTTATGGGTCTTAAATCCTTGGAGGTTGATTTGGATGTTCATTGATGTAAATGGTAGTAGTTAGATGCATTTATGATGTTTTGATTGCCATAAATGATCTTGGTTTTGATGGATTTGAGTTGGGGAAATTTAGGAGTCCAAGACTCCATAGCCAAACTTGGCGAATTCGTAGGGGCGAATCGATTCGCCCCCTGGGCGAATCAATTCGCATAGGGTCAGTTTCCAGGTATGGGTACCCGAATCGATTCGGGTTACGTCCGAATCGATTCGTCATTTATATAAATTTGGTTTGTCACCAGAATCGATTCTCTTTTTGGGTGAATCGGTTCGACCCTAGGGAGAATCGATTCGGTTCCTCCAATTTTGAGTTATTTTTTACAACTCAAATTTTATCCTTTTTCTTTAGGCTTAGGACCTAGGAACCTTCTTGTATGAAGTAAACTTAGACTTCTAGAGTCTTAGTTGAGTTTGGTCTGTACCCTAGATTAGAATTGGTTCATTTGGGGGTTTATTCCATCAGTGCATAAAGTGATGTTCCGGCATTACTTTTCTTTTTGCAAATTAGTAGGATTTTAGGAGTTATAAGCCCATACTTGGAGACTTTAGGGGCTCACTGGAAGGTATATAAACCTTGGGACTTGTAGAATTATTGTGATCACTTGGAGAATAATTCGGGACTTAAAATATGAGGAATATTATTGAGAATATTCAATGATTATAGTTTCGGGTAAAATAAAACACACATATGATTATGGAAATGAAAAATGATATTTAAATGGTAAATGTTAATTTACTTAAACACACCTCTCTAAATGTTATCATAAGGGAATATCGTGCATGAGGTGATGTCCCCTGACAAGTGAACGCAGAGAGACTATAGTCCTCGGCCATATGCGGTATTGTTATATGTTTTATTCTGCGCTAGTGAGGTAATTTTGGGTGTGGTTATGACTCACTCGCAGGCATATGGCCACTTCCCGATGTGTGTTAGGTGCCCAGGTTGTCTTGTTCGATAGGCCTTGGAAGATGATAGTCATTTAGGGGCGCGCCAAGTGGGGAAACTCGGAGGGGCGGTCTTAGAATCGTTATATGTATGAGAATATAACCATTCTGATTCAAGTGGGACTTGAAATATAAGAAATGCTATAAGTGCATATGATGATAATTATATTCCTGTTAAGGAATGGAAAATGAAATGAAATGGTGATTAAGGATGGATACCTTTAATTAATGATGTTAAATTATATTCCCTTGCATAATTTAATAAATAGTTATGATCATCTAAATTGCCTTATTATGCTTGGTGATTAGGTTGTTAGATTCTTATCTTCATCATTCATGATTAACTGTTCATATCTATCATGCTTCTTATTCATCTGGTAATCATATAAAAATCGGGCCCTGACCCATTTATTTGTCTTGTTGTGCATGATATTGTATCCGCTCAGGTGCCCCGCCGCAAGGACGCCCATTGTGATATTCCTACTCCAATGCTTTTGAGGAGCTATAAGAGTTTGCGTATATTACAGGATGTGTTGTTAGACGCCTTCCTTTTTGTATTCTAGATATGATCGACTCTTTCACTCAGGCGTGTGGCCCAAACTTTTGTAGCTGTTTAATGAATGTATTATGTAATTTATTGAACTGTTGTAATACGCGGTATGTAACTGTTGACCGACAGCATATTCGGTCCATTTATTGTATTGTTGTTATAGTGGTAATATAAACTCTTTCGGAATTCCACTTTCTCTTCAGATTGGGTTGTTTAAATTATTTTCTTAATTTGTAATAAAACTAAAATTTTTGGCAACCCGTTTTCTGAATTATTGGGTGGTTTTCCCGTATACTTATTTTATTGTTGTGATGCTGAGAATGATTTCCATCCATGATTCCGTTATATTGGAGTACCGCGCTGGCCACCCCTTATTTCGTATCATGGGTTGTCACAGCTACCACCCAACGAAATATTAGATTATCACATTAATTATTTTCCAAAACATTGTGTATATTAATAGTTGTCTACATAATTAGACTACATTGATTTTCTTTCTTGATGAAGTTACATAATTATATATTTTCTTACGTATATACGACCCACGAAGGCATCTACCTTTGGTGTCCAATTCGTGCTCTATCGGAAAGTCCAGAGGAGTTCCTCACCACACGTATGTAAGGAAGACACACATAAGAGGGGCAGTCCATACGCAATATTTCATTGTAAACTCCATACCCCCGATGATGATAATGGGTTCTGTCTATCCCATTTACCTCATCGCAAGCGCTTCTGCCACGTAGGACTTAAAATAATGACCTACACAATGCCTAGCCCACCTATGTCGACACATGCTATGGTCTTGAAGACATAAACAACCCCAACCGATAGGCCGTCCATGAACACGGGTATATTCACATAAATAATAAATACATATCAATAGCACATAATATTTATGGGTAATTAAACTCAAAATAACATCTAGTTGGGTTTCATCAATCTCTGGATAACACCATTATCTTCAGAATTAGCATTTTAGTTAATTACTAAATTCCCCAATGATGAATAGTGATACTAAACTATTTTTTATTAAATATACACTCACTTGGATGACTCCCACATACTCTCTTGAGTTTATAAAAATCTCCCGAACGTTTCCACAGTCCAACCCTGACTGAAGCCCAGGAGCCGAATAAAATTCAAATTTAGGGGGAGGTTCTTCCCAGTCCGAATCAATTCTCATGGAAGGCCGAGTCGATTCAATTTCTGGAAGAAGCCCATAACTGTTTTATTTTACTATACGAATTTCATCCTCAAAATCCTAACCTATTTTCTAATGTTCTAACCACCTCTATTTCAATAATTATAGTTCCATTGTAATCAAGAAAACACAATTATATAATTATCTAAACATTTTATGCTAGATCATTACCCAAGATTTTAAGAATTCAGATCTAAACACTGAAGTTCATCTAACCTAGTTTAACAATCATAATTTTTTTTATCTAAACATTTCTACATTTTAGGAATCAACATATTAATTTCAATACTCTAAAAAAAATCCTACTCCATGGACTCTAATATTCAATTTATCGATAAAATGACATCAATTTCGAGTTGGTCATCAAAATGTTCAATTCTTAAATTACCATCATTTTCAAATTTGTTCTAAATGATCCTAGAGTTCATTTCAATTGTTCTCAATCATCAAATAAACTTTTAGCCCATAATTATTATGAGAAGATATGCAAATGAATTATGAAACGAATTACAATTGATTTAATAAGAAACTTGTTGCCTTAAGTCGATGATTTGAGAGTCTTCAATTGTTATTCTTCATATCCTCTCAAGGCTTGGTAACTTCTTCAAAGGGTATGGGGCTACTAGACCAACTTTATTATTGATGGAATTAGGGTTTGGGTAGGGTGATTAACTTATTTAAGCCTCTAATTTTGTATTACTTCTAAGATGTCAATTTTGGGGCCCTAAACAAGCCCGAAATACTTCTCGGATTAGTCAAATATCTCCCCTAAGTTCAACTTAAGATGTTTAAAATGCCTAATCAAGTTCCCAAATCATTTCAGAATGCACCCAAACAATGTATACTCAAGTTACACATTTTATTATGTTTAATCATGAAATAATAATAATTTAGTTGACATGCAATTTATTTATCTACGGATATACACATTTGGCATAAATGAATCGGATAAGCATGCATATCACATTCAAGTAATTTTATTGACGTAATTTATTTAATTAAAATTTTACCAAATTAATTATTATGAAAACACAGGGGTTACATCTCACTGTGTGTCCCCACCCATACGAAAATTCCATAATTATAAATTCCCCGCCACCCTTCTTCTTGTACGCTATGAACTGTCGTTATACTCTTTTATAATTTATCATCCGAACAATCCATGGCCCCAAAATAAATAATCGCATACCATAATAACAAAGTCATGAAAGGGTACCCCCCTTATCGTCCTACTATAATGTAACGTTTTAATAAACCAAAGGGTCCATGGACTAGTTCATCCGAGAAATGATAAAAATCATAGATCGAAAGAATACTTTGTATCATGACTTGTTTGGGTAAGGTATGCCTACACGTCATCCAACAAAATAAAAATTAATATAATAATTCTCCAAAGTTATTAGTTTAACTAATAGATTTAATTTGTACAATTTATGTATATATTCTTTACCCAAATTCCATGTCCCAAATGTCACGTAAATAAATCTAATGATGTTTTCTTTCCCAACTACTTGGCACAAAAACAAAATCCCATAACATATGTGAAATAAGAGAAAATAATCTACAAGTATATAATACATAAAAATGCATCACATCACATGAACACGAATATAGAAACAAGAATGAACATGTATAGCACACTAAATAACGATGGGAGAATGAATCTACCTCACATCGCTTAAAAATTCAATCGTCGAATCGAAGCACCCGATTTGTTTAAAATATTGACATGGAAATATTGATAATCTTTATTTTATATTAATAACTCCTTTCTATAAAAAAAATTCTCTCAAGTTCATCTTATTCTCTCACATTTGATCTCTTAATAGGTGTCTAAAAGCCACAAAACTAAACAAATATTCATATATCAGTAGGTAGGTTTAAAATAACCTTAAAACCCATTAAAAACCCATTATTTATTTGCCCCTACTCCTTATCCATTCATTTTTCCATTTGACCCTTCAAATTAAAATCCCCATTAAATGAGCCTGAACTCCCATAATGATTATATAACAACTAATATTCTTACTAATTTCATGTTTATTTTTTAAAGTTAAAATATAAACATAAAATAGATTAAAAATCCTTTCACATCTCAACCTATTCATATCCCTTACTTAATCTCCCTAAATTTCGTAATTAAGGCCAAATTAACTAGCAAATTAGCACCTATTGATCACCCTACAACAATTATTCATATAATTTTTTTCACATTTACATTTATAAATAACTATTAATATTTTGAAACTATCTTGTGTATAGTTACCATGACCAAATATATACAAATAAAATGTGCAATCTCTCTAACTAGTCAAGTAAAAATTCAATAAATTCCACATAACTTTTCTTTAATTAAAAAATGTTCATATAAATATATTTCACACTTCATTTATTCAATCCATATATTATTTAGATAATTTCACTGAAACTCATAAAATCTCATATAATTACTTTTTAATTCACAAATGAAATTTCCAAATAATTATGACAATTCATCTAATTACATTTAAATTAAATACAAAAAATATGGGGTATTGCACCTTTACTCATGAGGGAAGTTAGATTACATGATTGGTTTAAGAATATTTTAAAGTGGGTAAATACAATGTTCAATGAGTTTAATTTCAAAATTTATATAAATCACATGATACATATAAATATATGTTCAATGTGGAAAAATATTATGTTCAATGTACGTAAATACTATGTTCATATAAATATATTTCACAGATAACAAAGGGTAAACAACTAACGCACATGCCTACTAATTGTGATACATGATTCCAGCCCATTGTTGCTAGAAAAATATCATAGATTGAATCATATATGACTATTGTAGATATTGTACATCGTGCCGAGTCCTAAACTAAGACTTTGGAACCCTTAATAGAGTCAATAAGTTATTTCCGAAGGTCCTTTGTATTAGTAATAAAGACCGCAGTGATCTTAGATCTTCTTGACCAAAGCTCAAGAGCTCTCACAGGTTGTAATAACCAATTTACGATCTGATTTACAGTGAAACACCCGTTGTAATTGGACGTAAGATCCTTATATCAACTCCTAACCACTTTATATACTTATATATCCTTTTTATATACCTCCCATAACTTGTCTGAGGTTATATGGTCAACACTTGTTGGCTCCAAGTTCTCACATGATTTCAACACCCATCAATTTGGTGTCCTTATTAGGAATGATAAGTTCAATTTTCATACATGAATCTTCCTACTATTGAAATGATGACTAACACTAAGTTGGATCGATCATTCAAGGATATTTAAGTCCAATAAAAGGAGATTCAATAAAATCTCATCGTTATTTTGAGAAGGATTCCTTTTAATATCAATGGTGAAGGAATCGGTTGGATCCGAACGTAGTGAAACTAGGGAAAACCATGAGCCTCAGTTAGAAGGAGAAAATGATCCAAATGATGCGACTAGAGCTACACATAGGTTAATAACCCACATCCCTATTAGGGATAGGTTATCACTTCCCCGAGATCAGTCCCATGGTGGTTCCAGGATGGTTAGTCCCTAGGATAAGGAGATAGAGAAGATGTAAAACCAGTCGGGGAACTTCCTCAACCAATATAAGACATAAACTCCTAATACCATAGACCAATCACTTTAAAAGATGTTATATCCATTCTCTAATGAATTTCAACATTATGTTCTTCACCCTAAGTAGAAATTGCCTAATATTAAAATGTTTTATGGGTCTAAAGATCCCATAGACGATCTAGAGACTTATATGTCACTCATACTCTTTGAAGATAACCCGAATGAGGTATAATGGAGAGAATTTACCATTACTCTATGGGGAACTATTGGTCACTAGTTTTCTAACCTCAAACTAAGGACCATTTAAAGCTTCACTGAGTTGGCAAGATCTTTTTCTAGCTATTTCCTAGCATCTTAGAAGGGAGGAATACCATTACCTCTCTGCACCACTTTAGGCACAATATTAGAGAAACTCTCAGAGATTACACTAAGAGATTCAACCAAGATGCTCTCCAACTTAATGATCTAAATGAAATCAAATATGTGCCCACCTTTATCTCATGCCTCACATCAGATGATTTACTAAGGTGTTTTAACAAAAGACCCTTTAGATCCATGACTGAGCTAATTGAAAGGCCTCAAAAGTACTTGAATTCTAAAAATGCAGTCATAGCAAGGTGTTCCACACCCTCCTTTATCAAGGAAAAAAGAAATACATCTTGTCCCACTTTGCATAGTTACCTAAGGCAGTTGAGGTTAAGAATAAGAATAAGGAAAGTACGAATAATGGACCGTTAAAGGCCAAACATTTCACTCCTCTCATAACAATGATATAATAAGTCTTAACAACAGGATAATCTCAAGATCTCCTACCTCTGCAAAACCCCATGACAGAAATGAATGATAGGAAAGACAAATATAAATAATGTAACTTCCATAGAGACCACAGGCATAATATCAAGGATTGCTTCAGACTCAAAGAAGCCACTAAATGGGTAATTAAGAGATTCTTTCTCAAAGAGTTTTTGCAAAAGATGTATGTAAAGGTCAGCGCAATAATAATAACAATAATAAAAATAAGGGCAATGTCCCCCTTATCGACGTGAGTACCATTTCTGGAGGTTTTGTCAATAATGGACCCTCTTACACATCCATGAAATCTCACCTCGGAGTAATCAAATGCGAAGGAATACAAGTCAATAATGTTTTTCATTAAAAATAATCCCTAAAGGGAGTTCGCACACTGATCTTTCTGGTGGAAGGCCTCTAGATAATCCTCCTCCCTCATAATGGCCCTGTATTATCCTGGTGATCATGGTTAATGCCAACATGAAAAGAGTCTTGGTTGATACTTGAAGCTCAGCTAATATCTTGTTCTTAGATGCTTCCAAGGCCATGAGACTGAACATAAAGCATATCCATCCAATTACCACTCTTTTGATTAGGTTTAACGTCAAATATATCTATTGTATGGAGTATGTCACTCTTCCCTTCACAATCGGTTCAAAAGAATGCATGTCTACCATTTAGAATAAGTTCATATTGATGGACCCACCCTGAACCTACAATAGGATCTTAGTCAGAACATCGTTCCATGATTTAAATGTTTTTGTATTAACTTGAAAGCTAGTAATGAGGTTCCCAACCCCATAAGTGTGGGAAAATTATTTGGGGATCGTAATAAAGCTATGGAGTGTTATAACACTGTCGTGAAAGAAAATAATAGGTCTCTTGAGACCTCCCAAATCTTGTCTCAGGTTGTTAAAAGTTCACTACCGCCCAAGCAGAGGTCCTACTTCCTCGACTTAAGATGCCTGAGCTCCCACTAGAGAGTTTGTTAATACAACAAATGAATGTGGATACCACTAAAAGTAACAAAGGGTTGAGACGACTAAGGCCCTGGTATTTATTTTCATTGATATAGAGGATCCTACTATGTTAGTGCAAATTAGGGTTGGTCTGGCCCCTCCCTCAGGTTGGATCTCACCTAGTTCTTAAAATAAAAACAAATATTTATTTTTATAAAGGCACTCAAACATGATCAGGGTAAACCCTAAGGTCATGGTTCATCATCTAAACGTGGAGAAAAACCACGGTCCTATTTCTGAAAAAAAATAGGTTCTTTGGCCTCGAGAGAAACATTATTGCTATTGAAGAGGTTGACAAACTCTTGTTAGCTACTTTCATCAGAGAAGTACAATATCCATAATGGATTCAAATGTGGTATTGGTGTTTAAAGCCAATAAAAAATAACATATGTCCATTAACTTACTGATATGAACAAAGCATGCCTTAAAGATTTTTTCCCTCTTCCCTGCATTGACACTTTGGTGGACTCAACTGCTGGTCATGAGTTACAAGGTTTCAACCCTTGGCTCTATGTAAAATGGATGAGGTCCAAGACACCTCAGAAAAATGACTTCTGGAGTTTTAATACTTTTATCCTTGGATCCAAAAGTCCTTAAGGTCATAAAACAACCAACAAGAGTTGTAAGACATTCATCATTGGCTCGAATAAATAGTAAAAGGTGTAATGACCCCAAAAATACTAATGGAATTATCCAGGCTTTTATCATTGATTCTGCCTAAGTTGACTAAAGTCTGAGGACCTAATATAGTCATCTTGAAGGACCTCTTTTCCACCTAGAATGTGTTTTCAAAAAATGAAGAAAACCTTATGAACCATCTCTCGAAGCATTTAGGCTCTTATTTGTCAAAATTTTAGTCAAGTCCAACATAATAATCCTTTTAAAGATTACGGTCGAAAGAGCTGAGACTATCGTTCTTAATTTTTTTTTTTTTTTTTGGGGGGGGGGGGGGAGGTGGGCTAAGTGTTCATGTGCAAGAATTTACCATAACTCTAAGAAAAAATGCCAAGTCCCAACCAAAAGCCTTTATCCCTAGCTAAAAATGATTGAGAGGTCTTTGAACCCACTATGGACCCTCCTATTTTATACCACAAGGATTTCATTCTAGTGGACTATAGTTCAGAGGTCCTAGGACCCATAGTGGAAGCTCATATTTAATACCAAAAGGTTTTCATCCTAATGGACTATGTATAAGAGGTTTTAGTATCCATTGTGGAACCTCGAACTTTAAATCACAAGGCTTTCATACTAGAGGGATAAGGTTCATATGATTTAAGGCCCATTATGATCTAGGTAGTTAAGTCCAGAGGTCTCTCGAGCTTTTGTAGGACTTCAACTTTTAAATATATAAGGCCTTTATCCTTAGCAAACATATTTCATAGGTCTTATGACTCTTTACGGAACAATTTTTAAAGCAAAATCCCTTAATACTAAGTTAACTATGAATCTGAGGTCTTTGAACCCTTAACGATTTTACATTTTTGACTTCCATTGTCAAAACAATTTAGGGTACTTAGTGTTTAGGTATAAAATAATTTGACACTTAGTTTTGAAAAAATACAAGCTACATCTTACCACGGTTCTAAGGACTTATGGCCCACTACAGAACGTGAGTCTTGACTTTTAAATATGCTATAGTTCACTACACCAAATCCGGCGAATGGTCATGCCCAGTGGGTCACGACCCAAGTCCGCGACCAGCTGGTCATGGGCTTGGGCCGTGACCCACTCAATATTTGGCGTGACCATATTTATTACCACACTAAATTTTTTATGCTTAGGAAGTGGTCACGGACCAAGTCAGTGACCACAGTGGTCGCGGACCTGGGTCGTGACCATCTTGGCGCCAAACTCGCGCCAAAATTACCTCCAAGCTTGGTCGCGAAAGGGTCACGGACTTGTTTCATGACCCACGGCATGATGAAGAAGTGAGTACACACATTGAGGGTCACGTCTTAAGGTCGTGACCATTTCTGGGTGTGGGTCACGACTATGGGCCGTGACCATACCTCATTCAAGCACTAAGGTGGATGGTAAATGGTCGCGCGTCACATATTGAGGGTCACGACTTGGGGCCGTGACCATTTCTTGGTATGGGTCACGGCTATGAACCGTGACCACACATTATTCAAGCATGTAGAAGGGTCGCACATGGTGGGTCACAACTTTAGGCCGTGACCTGGTCGACGAACCCAGTTGCCTCTGATTTTTTTTAATGGTTGCGCGCATGGGGTCACGGCTCGGGGCCGTGACCAGTTTTAGGTCTTAAAACAAAAAAAAGACTCGCCCGCTGTAAGCTTTTCAGGTGGAGTAAGCTGATGCTTTTCATTTCAAGTCGTGCAATTTTGGATTTGTAAGGTTAAGCGATTTCAGTTTGTTTGCATTTGGATTAACCCCTAGTATGTATTTATTCATTTTGATTTCATTTGGATTTTGTGATTTCTATCTAAAACCTTAATATCTGTGTATGTATGTGTAGATTTACGTTTGTATGTGTGTATGTATAGATTTATGTTTATATGTGTGCGCATGTACAGATTTATGTGTGTGTATGTATGTTTATGTGTGTAAATATAAACAAATAAATTAGTTTTTTGTCAATAAACCCTATATTGTATGTGTGTGTATGTATATATTGTATGTGTGTGTATGTATAGATTTATGTGAAAAAAATATTAGGGTTTAGTAAACCCTAAATAATATGTGTGTGTATGCATATATTATGTCAATAAACCCTAGATTATGTGTGTGTTTGTATAGATTATGCCAATAAACCTAGATTGTATGTGTGTGTGTTTTTTTGAGAAAATATAATTAAATGGATTTTTAATGAGTAAAAAAATTTACATCCACCTTGTCATGATTTTATTAGGGTTATATGCGTGACACCATATTATATTGGGGGTTATATGCATGTCATGATTTTTTGCACTACAATATGTGTGTAAGTACTACAATATAAGTGTAAGTACAGTGTGTGTTTCTATTAAACTCTCTCATAATAAACCCTAACAAAACATGCAATAAATAATTACGACGGGTTATTGTTGGGATTTCACATGTACTTTTATACTCTCAGAACTTTCAAATCCAAACCTTAATTGTAGGACTCGGATTCACGCCCTTGTATACTTTTCTCAGGAAAAATGAGGCACTGTGATAATTACTATCAACAAGAGTGGGAGAGGTTGAAATTAGACCGCACACATAAATATTTTATTAGTGTGCAACATATAGAGGGTACTCCTATTTATAGGTATGGAAATAAAAAGATTGAACAATTTAACTACCGTGTAAATCTTGGAATTGATCTCCAACAAGATTACTTATTCGATCGTATTTTGTTTTCTCTACCAGAAAATTGGGATGATGTTATACAAGATATATTTCACACACATAATCCCGACATAGCCCTGACCTTGGTTATGTTATTGGAGAAGGCGGAAAAAAAAATCCACCTATTATGGATACAACTGCGTACATAGAGCATTGACATAGATTGTGATGTCTCGCGCCACATGCACATAAAATTGAATCTTGCCAACAGATTGAGAAATATGGGATTTCGAGTTCGTGTCACGGATATGTACACATCAATCATAGATACCCTTCCTCCTAGTTGGCCACGTGCAAAAATTCATAGGTTCTTAAAAACTAATACCGAATGGATGGAGATCAGACACATTGAACTTATTCTAAAGTCTTACTCTGAAAAGGTATCTATCAATATATATATATATAGTCATAAAGATTGCGAAAGATTGCGATGAAGATCACTCGATATTATATGCAATGATTGGTTTGCATAATTTGAAGAGTTAATTTGGTTTGTCTGGGAACAACGTAACCGGAATTCTTAAGTGGGTTAAATAAATTCTCTCAAAAGAGAACACGTTACCAGACAATTATCCTACCATGAAGAAGAGTTTGAAGGTTTTAGGTTTGAAATACAAATCTATTCATTCTTGCAAGTATGATTACATATTGTGCTGGAACGAGAACGAAGAGAAGGATGAATGTCCTGTATGGAGTGAGCCTAGATATGTGGTTTGTGAGAATGGAAATGGCAAACATGCAAAAAATCGCAAGTGCTCGCAAGTCCCACAAAAGGTTTTGAAGTATTTTCCACTCGGGCCACGGTTAAAACGGGTTTTTACTGTACCGTGGATAGCGGAGGCCATGACATGCTCGATGCGAGGTGGGTGGAAATTTGATGCGTCATCCGGTTGATTCACTCATCTGGCAAATTTCAAATGCACAACACCATGAATTTGCAAAGGAAACGCCCAACGTTCGTCTCGCAATCTCAATCGATGCGTTTAACCCTTTCGATAATTTAAGTACTAGTCAGAGTTATTGGCCAGTTCTCATGGCGCCTTTAAGTGTTCCTCTGACATTATGCATCAGAAATGAGTTCACATTGTTATCTTTGTCGATATCCGGGCCGAAGGCTCCCAGTTATGACATTGATATATTCTTATCACCATTAATCGAAGAACTTAAAGAGCTGTGGGATAAAGGTGTGATGGCGTTCGATTCTCATAAGGGTGAAGAGTTCACACTTAAAGTAACGGTGATGCGGGCGATCCACGATCTTCTTGCTTATGGGACCTTGTCCAGTTGTAATGTTCATGGTTATTATGGATGTCCCATATGTGGGGAGGAAACTGAAGCCTCTTGGTTAAAACATAGTGCTAAGATGAGTTACACGGGTCATCGTAGATTTCTACCGACCAGTCACCCTTTTAGGAACGACAAGTCTAACTTTTTGCCTGTCAGTCATGAGTGCAGAATGACACATGTTCGGCTTTCTGATCAGCAAATTGAGGAGAAGGCAGTGACTGAGACTACGGGGAATAGGTACGTAGGAAAACACCCCCAGTTTGTAAACTTGAAGAGTAAAGCTAGGGGGGATCCGAACGACCCTAGTAATGTGAAGCCATGGTCCAGGTGATCAATATTTTTTCATTTGTCGTGTTGGAAAGATCATCATGTAAGGCATATAATTGATGTGATGCACACAGAGAAGAATGTTGCAGAACATTTGATAGGAACATGTCTGGGTGGATCTCATTCCAAAGACGGAGAGCGGACCCGTCGACATCTACAGGATATCAAAATAAAAAAGAGACTGTGCTTAAAATATGATCCAACGACAGGAAGAATTTATATCCCCCCGACTTCTTTCACTTTGACTACTAGTGGGAAGAAAATCCTCTTAGACATGTTGTTCAACTTGAAGACTCCAACCGAATATTCTGGTAATTTACGTAGGGTAGTAAGCTACCAAGAAAATGACTTGAAACAGTGCAAGTCTCACGACTGGCACGTAATCATCCAATTAATCCCGCTATTATTTTGGCATTGCTTTTCTGAACACAAAGATCTCCGTCGGGCAATTATGAAAATCAGTTTGTGTTTTACCTTACTTTGTGCAAAAGTGGTAAACAGAAGGCATATTAAAGATGCGAAATCAACTTTAGCCGAGGAAGTTTGTGTATTAGAGAAATATTTTCCTCTGTCATTCTTCGATATCAGTATCCACCTGCTTGTGTATTTATGCGATGAAGCTTTATTATGTGGTCCCATGAGGTATCGTTGGATGTATCCTTTTGAGCGCTTGATGAAAACCTTCAAAGATTATGTAAAGAATACACGGCATATTAGAGGGTCGATTACTAAAGAATACGTAATGGTGGAATCATCACTATACGCTAGGGAACATATGTCAGAACAAGAGGTGAGGAGGTTTAATCCTCGTGGAGCATGAGTGATAGAGGAAACTGATGAGTTTGAGGATTAATTATCGTTTGGGAACCCTAAAGAGGTGAAACTCACAAACCTACAATACGAGCAAGTAACTCGTCATGTCTTCGAATCGCAAGATGAAGTCGAAGACTGGCGAGAGTGAGTATCTACTGAATTCTTCTTTTTTGATTATATGTATTTTTCATTTTATGATCTAAACTCTACAATTTTTTCCTAGGAAGTACGAGAACGAAATTGTCCAAAATCAAAGGGGAAATTGGACGAAAACTAACTTTAAGGCATAGGTGTCAAAAGAGGTACTTTTCATATCTTATGTGTGCTGTTATTTATTCATGTGTGGTAAAAACCTCCCCTAATAAAAATTCCTAAATAAATGCAGCTTCTAAAAAGAGGTGATGTCTCTTCCAGAGTTGCACGCCTATCAAAAGGTCCTAGTTTTCTTGAGAAAGAATTTAAGAAATTTTGCACCAACGGTTTTGATTTCATTTCATATCCATATGAGGAAAATCTTTTGACGCAAAATAGTGGAATATCAATTTCTGCCTTAACCACCTGTATCACTAGCATAAGTGATTAAAATCCAAAGAATACGGTGCTAACCTAGTATGGAATAATTCAACAAATCCTAGAAATTGATTACTTGGATTTCACAGAAGCCGTATTCTATTGTGATTGGGTAATGGTGGAGGATACAACGAATGCTTGCAAAGTTGATCCTGACTCCAAACTTATTATGGTAGATTTATCAAAGCTGAAGACTAAAGACCGGATAGTCAACGAGCCTTTTATTTGTGCCTTTTAGAACGTAAAGAAGGTATTATACTCGAAGTGCATAAATGATGGCAATTGGTCTATTATCATGCATTCACCAAAAGGTATGACTACTGAAGTAAACGCATTAAAGGCTCCAAAAGAGTTCCAATCAGCTCTTGATGAAAACCCTAATTTGAAGGATCTTTTAGTTGATTTAGAGGAAGATTGAGTATCAAAATATTATTTTATCCTCATCAATCTTATTTGTATCCTATTATGATATTGACATTTTATTACCACTTTAATTTAATGTATGAATGCCATCTACTTTTAAGTGTAATGTCTTGCTATTTGTGCAAATGGTAGGTGATTTATCTGTTCTTTTGTTTAGAATAGATATGTTTTCATTTATTAATTTCTATCGTTTGGCTTTAGAGTGCGAAAACCTGAAACAGCTCCCAAACGGCCCCGTGAGAGGCACCAACACCTCGCACGGGACCAATGTAACTCGTAGGGACTAACCGCGTGGTCACAGAACTCCCGATTTGAGAATAAGATGATAATTTGAATATATGTAGACTTAGGCTTAAAACTTGGCGTCCGAGTGCGAAAATATGAAATAGCCCCTTGAGAGGCATCGACACCTCGTACGGGACCAATGTAACTCGTAGGAATGGACCGCGTTATCACGGGACTTCGGGTTTGAGAATACGTTGATAATTTGAAAATATCTTGACATAAGATTAAAAAAATGTCATTAGAGGGTGAAAACCTAAAAAAGCCCCCGAACGGCCCCGTGGGTGGTACCGACACCTCCCACGGGACCAATGTAACTCATAGGAATTGAACATGCAGCCACGGGACTCCCGATTTGAGAATACAATGATAATTTGCATATTTCCAGACTTGGGCTTAAAAACATGACATTGGTGGATGAAAACACAAAACAGCCACCGAACGGCCCCGTGGGAGACACGAACACCTACCACGGGACCAATGTAACTCGTAGGAACTGACCGCGCAACCACGAGACTCTTGGTTTGAGAATACGATGGTAATTTACATATTTCTATACATGGGAATAAAAACATTTATATGTTGATAATTTTAACTCATATATCATTTTTTCAACTTGATTAAATTTTTTGTAAAACTATTTGGTTACTGATATCATTTTTTTTATCCTATCATTTGTAGGATTTTTGCAGGTGGAACAATGGAAGGAGACAATGGTTTACAACATGAAGATTGTTTATATGTTGTGGACATTCAAGATTATGTCTTTTCTATGTTATAGCCGTGTGGGCTTTTATTGTTTAGTTTTATGTCCGTGCGGGATTTTATAATTTGATTGTTGAATTTTATGGTCGTGCGGGCTTTATAATGAGAAGGTTTTACATTTACAGGGTTTGGAATGTCAAAAAAATAGAGGAAACTCTGCCCAATTTTTTTTTGGTCTATGAATTATTAAAACGTGTAATATTTTTAATTTTGTACATATATTAGTTTATTAACAACGTTCTCGATTCGCAATTGGTAATTTTTTTTATTGTTTTACCAATAATAAATATTTGTAACACCTCGTACGCATCCAACGTTACCCGTAGCAAACGACGGTGCACTCACAGGACCCTCAAATTTAGGATTAGATGACCAAAAAATACATTTTTTAAAAAATTATAGTTAAATATGATCATGGACTTTTTCCATAACCATTTTTATTTTTTTCGGCGCGCATAAAAATGGTCGCAGCCAAAGTCCGCGACCATTTGTTTCCTTTTTTTTTTAACGATTAGGGGTCGCGGACTTGGTCCGCGACTATTTTTTTTGTCACGCTTGTGGGTTGCGGACTTGGTCCACGACCATTTTTTTATTTTTTTTGTTCACGGTTGTGGGTCGCGAACTTTGGTCATGACCAATTT
Organism: Sambucus nigra; assembly: GCA_949130495.1. Taxonomy (NCBI): domain Eukaryota; kingdom Viridiplantae; phylum Streptophyta; class Magnoliopsida; order Dipsacales; family Adoxaceae; genus Sambucus; species Sambucus nigra. The sequence goes on from OX422208.1 coordinate 616,583,004, forward strand.
GTCACGGTTACGGGTCACGGACTTGGGCCGCGACCATTTTTTTCTTTTTTTTGGTCACAGTTGTGGGTCGCGGACTTTGATAGCGACCAATTTGTCACGGTTGTGGATCACGAACTTGGGTCACGACCATTTTTTCCATTTTTTTGTCATGATTGTGGGTCGCGGACTTTGGCCGCCACCAATTTGTCGCACTTGTGGGTCACAGACTTGGGCCGTGACCCGTCATGACATGGGTCACGGACCAATTCCGCTACCATATGCCGTGACCCCCTCTGGGCTGTGACCATTTTTTGGTAACGGACTTAGGCCGCGACCCATGAAATTGGTCATGCCCGAAATGGTCACGGCCCAAGTCCGTGACCCACAGTCTTGGTCAGGAATTTTGGCCATGACCAATCGCCAGTTTTTGTGTAGTGGTTATACGTCAGAGGTCCATGGACCCTCAAAGACAATTTAGAAGTGTTGGTGCCAATATTTACTAATTTACCAAGAAATCTTGGGGGATAATGGGGGTATACTACCTACATGTAAAACTTTAGACAAACATATGTGAAGGTAAACACTCCTTGGCATAGTAGAAATAAAGCACTGCAGGAGTAAAAACAAATCAATAAGATCTACTGGTATTCATTCATAAATTAGGAATTGAGAAGAAATTACATCAATGGCCCATGAATAAAAATAAAACTAGATAAAATCCTTCCAAAGTCTTGGGGTCATCTTGAGTTTTTTACATAATGACATGAGGTTACTTCACTTGGGGGTTTGACATAGGAAGAGGAGAAGGGGATTCACTCTTGACCTCTTCCTCTTTATTAACAGAAGTATATGCCCCAATAACTTCTCTGCCACTACGTCTCTCTCTTTCAAATATTTCTTTAGTAGAGTGGGACTTTTAAGGGAAAAGCTATAAACATCGACCTCAGGAAAGGGTGTTTGGATGTTGGACTTGTAGGCATTAAAACTTGAGGAATACTTATAAATGAGGAAATTTGGATAGTATTCACACTAAAGGTATGTGTCCTGCTGGTTTGTGACTACAGAGTTGATCCTCCCCTGAAGCTCAACACACTTCACCTCTAGCTCAGAGTACTCCTCCTACAGCTTCTGGCACTGAGACATTAATAAGTAATTCTTAATATTAAGATCCACTATCCGATGCTTCTGAATATCCATATCTTCGATAGTGTAGAGAAGCGTGTCATGGGAACCTTGGGGTAGAGAAGTTGTTCTTGAAGATCCTCCACAACCACTCAATGGTTAATCAATGCTTGGGAACCAATGCCCTTATCCTTCACCAACGAATCTTGAGCATCGTCAGTCACAGTGCTTATAATCCTGATGGTTATTTTATTTAAAAGTTGAGTCCACCCAAGAGTATTGATACTTGACCTGAGATTCACCTACTTTTCCTCTAAGGCATTCATCTTCAGCTACTGATTGCAGATTTTATGATTAAAATCCAACCTGGACAAGTCCCATTAGTTAGCCATAGTTATATCATTGTTCAACCCCTTCTGATTGTTGATGGAATTATTCATGAGGGACTCCATCAAGTGTTGATCCTGCAAAAGTAAAAAGAAATATGATAAGAGAGCATGTTAAAATAAAATAAATAACAGAAGAAAGTAAATAAGTATGATGGTTCCTTGCCGAGAAGATGGAACAACTCCTCTTCATTGGCGAGGTCCTTTTCTTCTTAGCGTCACCATCATGGAAGAATAGTTGGTCTTGGTTATTGAGGTTAGAGCGTCCACATATGAAATATATGAGTTCCTTTCCTCAAAAGAAGAAGGTTAGGACTACTTCTCCACTTCTGGGAGCCTCAGCCCTCCATATTTTTCGTTAGTTGACCCCTTGGTTTGGTTAAAGGTACCTCCTTTTCCCTCCTCCTTCAATGAGGGCACCACTACTTCCTTCCCTTTTAATAAGGGACCATGAGACTTTACTTAAAAGATAAGACTATTGGCTACAAGTTCCCTGGATAGATGGACCACTATGGGTTACCCTATAGGTCCCACCCACCCCCAGAAATGCTTGCAGTAGGGTTAGGAACTTCAAGGAAAACTCCCACAATGAGCCTTACTTCTAATCATATCTCCTCCTAGTATCCTACACTACTTTGACAATGAGAATCAAAATTTCAACCACTCTGATTATTTTGATGCTCTTAGTGTACTTATACCTCTTCCCTTTGTTCACAACAGGTGAGACGGAAGTATGTTTAGAGTATATCCATGACATCCTCTGTGGTTCATGTTCATCTACTGAAACCACAAAATTTCAAAGTCACTACTTAGGTCTAAGTAAAAAAAGAAAATTTAAAAGCAAAGTAAGGAAGTCAAGATACTTATTGTAAGAGAAATTAGAGTTCACTAGAAGCACTCCATCAACAGTGGGTAAGACCTCCTCAATTCTATGAGGAATCTCAACTCCTACTTTATCCTTATACTCTGAGTTTCAGAGGCCTTGGGAAGCTCATAGGTGCCGGTAGTAGTAGTCTTACATTTCTAAGGAACCAGGGCAAATGACTCATCTTCCACAGACTCCCAAACCATAACTTTAGGGGCCTTAGGCATCCCTCCATACTCTACAGCCTTAGGTTTAGGCCTAAGGCCATTCTTGAAAAGTATCTTAGGAGTTACAAAATCTTGGAAAGTAATGGGGGGCAACTTGAGGTCCTGAACCATTCGATCTTCCTCCTCCTCTTTGTTGAGGTCAGACGACACTACAAAAAGGAAATCATTAGAAAAAACCCAATCAAAGGTTAAAAGATAAGTTACAATGCAAGTCAATAGATAACATATAACTTACCCAAGGAAAGAAGGGTGCACCAAATGGTTGGGTAGCCTATTGTTTCCTCTAGGTCACGGGTGGCCCATGCTCCACCAATGAAGAAGAAATTATCCTTCCATTTCGTGTGGGCATTGTGCTTCTCTTTAGCAAAGAACACGAGAGCATTAGCGAAAAAGTACTTCAATCCTTTATCTTTTGATCTATTTATCTCTTGAACCCTATAGAGTTTGATGAACTGGGCCAAAGTAACGTCATATTTTCCTCCATTGGACTCCCGGAAGGAAAAGACTTTGGCCATAAGATACGTCTAAGACTTTAGCACCAATTAAGAAGGGACTAATCCTATTGCATTTAGCTTTTTTACCACCGGTAGAGGTAGTTGAATGTAGGCTCCAAAGAGAAAAAAATCATTAGTTAAAGTAGACATGCTTGGAGACCAATTAGCAAGCTATTTCTTCCGGCCTTATGGCTTTTAGAGTGATGTATTCAAGGATTTGGTACTTTTCCCTGATCTCCACCAGGTCAATCTTCGTAAGCCGTGAATCCACCTAGTCTCCACCGAAGAATTTTGGGCCATTTATCCTTAGATTATTGATAACCAGAGAACCAGATGGAATGGACTACGAAGGAAGATGGACTGAAGTGTCAACCTCTTTTTCTTGGTTAAAGGAAATGAAATGTGAGTTCCCATATCTGATAAGGGTGTGGGGTTCAAAACCTCTCAAGAGGAGATGTTATCTAAAGACATTTTTTGTGGGGGAGGGGAAGGGAAATGATAGATTAAAGCTTGAGAGCAGGAAATATTGTTGTCAGGATAAAAAAATTCAATTGAGTCCATTGTAAGTATTTGAATTATTCCTGAAATAAAATATTAGTTTTCAGTCATAGATAGATTTTTTTTGTCATGATCCCACATGGTCTATGACATAAAGTTTATCGAAGACATTGCGGCCAAGATTGAAAGAATTATTATTCCGAGATTATTTTGGTCCACGTTTCACGTCTTCATTGTATTTCGATCTCGCATGTATGAATTCGTAATGCTTATGGGACTTGATTTTTTTAGGGTGATATTTTTATTAAAAATGATTTTAAATTGTTTTAACTTCGTTTATTATGAGATAAGGATTGTTGAGAGTTGCGTGAATCATTCCATTGTGTTTAAAAGGATCAAACGACATTCACAATAGTTCAAATGACATGTGGAGGTCGTTCAAATGACATGGCTTTGTTGTTTAAAAGACATTGTTATCTCGTTCGAACGACACGTCGACTTATGTTTTCTATTTAATGAAGGTTTTACTTAGAATTTCATAAGTTGCAGAACCAGAAAAATAGTTTACAAACAGTATGTTTTTTGTACAAGTTTTCTTAGTTTTTTTCAAAGTCAGAAAACATCCTTGGAGTTTCAAGATCCGAGATTTCATTCATATATGCTATGGAGATCTTGGTTTGCACCATTGAAGTTTGTTCATCACTTTGAACATTGGGTTTTGCGATGAAGAAGCGAAGGAGTTGATGTTTAACATCGTAAACTTTGCCAAGATATATCAGTGGACATTGAGACGTACGTGGACGCATATGCTAAGGACGAGTATCGTATAAGGACTTAGGCATGGACATTGTGGAAGAGTGGTTGAAGGATTATAAAAGAGTCGAGACATATGGGGGATCGAATCGTTGAGTAAGTCTATCGTATGCACTTTGTAATATCACATCAAAGTGATTGTATGGATTGGGCCATCTAAGGAATTTCCTTTACTGGTTTCCGTGTACATCTGTTGTCGCTTTTGTGAACTTATTTATTTTACTTTCTTTAATCACCTAGATGCATATTTAGGATTAAACAAGATAAAATTGGGCTTAACTAAAATTGTTTTACACAATTGGTGCATATAAAATTTCGAAAACGGTTTTTTTAAAAAGAAAGTTTGTTTTGACATCGTTAAAACTCATTCGAAAGAAAAAAGGGCCTATAAATTGGTATCAGATCTGGAAATATATTTTGGTGTGTATAGATCCCTCGTGTTATTAAGGATGAATTTCAGAAAATTTTGAAAGTTTTAGAGATCCTATTTTTATGATACTAACTATGGTTATAGGAAAATGCGAATGAGAAGTTATTTGAAATCAATTGATGAGCATGTGTGGTTAGCGATCAAAAAGGGTTGGACGCCACCAGTTACACAAGAGGTCGAGGCCAGTACTTTAAAATCCATTGAGCATGGACAGAAGCCAAACAAAGACTTTCACTTCACTACTCTAAACATCTTCACGTTACTTCCTCACATGTCCGACCGAAAGAGTATAATAGAATGATAACATGTGAAACTTCAAAAGAGGATTGGGATATTCTTTCACTTGCTCATGAGGGCACTAGTTGGTTAGAATGTTTAAACTTTAAAATCTCACTACACAGTTTGAGACAATTAAGATGCTAGAGAGTGAGTCATTTGATGAGTTTTACTCTAGATTGTCAAATATTATCAACTCGTCATTTAACTTAGGAGAGAAAATACCCGACAACCGAGTCATAAAGAAAATCTTAAGGTCGTTGCAGATTAGATTTGATGCAAAAGTGACCGTTTTGTGCTCCCTGGATATGCTTGAATCAACAAAACTTGAAGAGATTATAGGTGACTTATAAACCTATGAACTCGATATGTTTACCTCCAACAAAGTTCCAAAGAAAGAAAAGGGCATTGCCTTAAAAGCCAGGAAGGAGGATACTAAATTTTCGGATGATGATTACGATTCGGATTTTGAGGATGTAGCCTTGTTGTCAAAGAAGTTCAAAAAATTTCTTTAGTTCCAAAAGCAATCTAAAGATACCTAAAGACTTGAGAAATTGAATAATAACAAGGTAGATCCCACCCCTAAGGATAAGAGTGAGAATGTCAATAGGGTTTGATCTGATAGGTGTTTTGAATGTGAAGGTTATGGTCACAAGGTTACCGACTGTCCTACTATAATTAAGAAAGAGGGCAAGAAACCAATAGCATATAATGTCACCTTAAGTGAGAGTGAACCAAAAGAGGGAGAGAGTTCCCCCATCGAGCATAACATTCTAGCGTTCATGGCATGTCGTGTGAGTGACGATGATAAATCTTTGCATGAAGATGCTCATGTGCATTAAACTTTCAAGGGCGCTAAGTGTGAATCCCAAGTGAGTGTGGGTGAAGCTAGTGAGAATACATAGATTGATATAGGAGAGTTGCAAGTTTCCTTTAGTGAGTTATAGGCAAAAGCGGTAAAGGTAAAAAAGGACAAATTAAAATTTTAAGCTAAGTTGAATTGGCGTGTCTTGGATAATAATGATGCTTTGATTGAGGATGTTAGGGAATGGGAGAAGACTCTTAAGGAGAATCTAGAATATTTTGATAAAGAGAGATATAGTCTTCACGGTTTGATGGAGGCTTTAAAGAAGGTGATTATAGAGTTTGAGGAGTCTAGGCATTTTCTTGAGTCTAGGATTGGTGAGCTATAAGAGAGATTGAAAGACTTGAGTAAGGTGAAGTTTGATTTAGAGGCTAGATCAAAGAAGTCGGATCAGATGTTAAGCACCCTCCAAATCAAGGGATATAGGTTTGGTATAGGCTATGATGATAAAGTTGTTCTCATTCCCAAAGCCAATTCCAATCGTGTGAGAGAGTCCACTAGGAACATTAGGAGAGGTTGACATTTTGGTAATCATTCCCGCCATGTTTATACTTGCACTCATTGTGGTAGGAAAGCTCACTTTAGACATTTTTTCTATGACCTTAGGAATGCTCTTAGGAAGTTAACTAATAAATTCGTTTCAGTTCCCAAAACCCCCATGCGTCATTTCACACGTACTTGGGTTAAAAAATCATACATAAAGGCTTTAGGAATTAAACTTCATGATTCTCGTTTGGTTGCACTTGATTCTTCCCATGCTAAATCTAAAGGATGATTGTGTTTCCATTTTTGTCATACTCTAGTATTTGCATCGCGATTTATATCTTTCTAGTGTTATGACATGTGTATTTTTTGTATTATTTTATTTTTCATTTATTGAGTCTTATTTGAAAAATACAAAATGATTTTGTTTTTGATAAAAATTTTCAAAACTTCTAAAAGATTTTATTTTTGGGTGAAAAATATTTTTTAGAAAAATACAAAATGATTTTCGATTTATTTTTGTGTCGTGACTTTTCTTGTTTGATGTGGCATATTAGTTTTCTTGTACCCCCATCATTTCATTATCCATGTGGCTAGGACATTTGATCATAATAGTTGAAGCGTTGAATAATCTTAACCATTATTTTTGTGGGGTTGTTTCGATGTTGATATGCATTTGAATTCGACTTTGTATATATGCCATATTTGCATACATGCACGAGTTTATATGAATGTTTTACATCTCATGCATATTTAAGTTTGGTGAGACTTTCTTATCTCAATTTTGTTATCCATGCGTAAGTAGACTTAGGATGCAGTGTGCATGTAAGAACCGTTTACCGTGAGGATTGATATTATTTAAATTGAAAAAAAATGATGAGTGTTCACAAGAAAGGTTTGCGAGTGAATAATAATCACTTCGTGAAAGCCATTTTTTAATAAAGCCCAAGAAAAAATTAAGGCCATAAAAAGATACGTATGCGAAATAGAGGGACAATAGGATTTCTCTAAATTGAGAAACTTGGAGACCTGAAAAGCACTTGAAAATATATATATATTAGGGAGTTTGGTTGAAAATTTTAAACGGTCTACACAACGAATCCTTATGTTGAAAAATCGTATCATGACACTATTTCTTGTAGAATCGTCAATATTTCGAATTGGTGTGTGTGATTTTTTTTTAGTTTATTTAGCTCAATAAATTAATTGTCTCATATGGCTAAAACTAAATTTGATGACATTTAGCTATCAATGAGAGATTCTTGACTATTTCAATGTGTCAAAGTTGTGATTCATTTGTTATAGTTCATGCCCATTCACTCCATATCCATGTTTGAGCACATTGATATTATGTTGGCATGAAACTCACATCGTTTTACTTATTTTTTTTTCTGTTTTAAGTTTGTTGTTCTACTGTTTGGTATTTCCAGTTAATGTTTTCACGAAAATGTCTTCGCTAGGCAAAAATTCATGATTTTTAGGACTAGAATGGAGAAATTTTTATGTCGTTTTAGCGACATTTGGACTTCATTTGTGCGACAAGTCCATATCGCGTGATGAATTGATCTCGTGAGCTTTAAGCTAAATGGCTAAAAGTGTCAGGTATGGGTCAAGAGATAGGTCGCACGAAGGTCTCTTGGAAAGTTTCATTGCATGAGAACCTATAGGTTTTGAGTTTCTTTAGTCACTTGATGACTAATTCAAACGACATGCAAAGTCGTTCAAACGGCCTAACATTATCGTTCGAGCGACCTGAGGAATTTTTTAAGATTAATTATGTTTCGTACCTACTTCATTTTATTAATGATATCATATTATTTTTGTTACTTTTGGATAGTTTATATGAAGTATAGGTTTGTTATGTGTGATGGATTTTTACTACTTTATTGGTTTAGTGACATCATTACTGATTTTGATGATTTCTTTCATGCGACTAGTGTTTTCTAACTACGATTTGATACTTAGTGATTCTTTTAGCTGGTTATATACATATGTTTATCTATATATGCTTCATTGATTATTCTTGCTTGATATTTGGTGTTTCATCTTGTTCATTTATTATCTATTTGAGACAAAAAGGGTGAGATATTTATGTGATGTAAGGGGAGATTGAGAACATTGTTTATTGTTGCATTCAAAATTAATATCATATGCCTTCATGATTATATATTGGTATTAATTAGTTTTCACAATTTGATATCCTGATTTCAATGTTGTTTTTCAAGTTGGTATCAAAATATTTTTCTCACATGTTTAACAAATGATTTATTTTTACATATTGGTATTTTTATATCATTTGTTCCTTCATACTTCCCTGGGTATTTGACTATTTCATGTTTGTAGCTATTTTCCAGCGAGTCAATATTTCAATACTATGTCACATTCAGATAAATCATGCTTCTCGGACCATCATTTACTAGTGTTGTCCTATAATTTTTTATTTTGGATTTTATGGGATAGGATTTAGGTGTCATATGGATTGACGACCCGGCTTACTCATTTCACAGTTTGGTTTTTATCCCATAATAGTCAAAGGGGGATATTTGTAAGGAAATTTTTTTCAATTGAGTCCATTGTAAGTATTTAACTTATTCCTAAAACAAAACATTATTTTTGAGTCATAGATAGATTTTTTATTGTCACGGCCCCACATAGTCTATGACATAAAGTTCAATGAAAAAATTGCGACCAATATTGAAAGAATTATTATGCCGAGATTATTTTGGTGCGTGTTTCACATCTTCATTGCATTTCGATCTCTCAGGTATGAATGCGTATGACTGCGTAATGCTTATGGGAGTTGAAAAATATTTTTAGGATGATATTTTTATTAAAAAATTGTTTTAAAGTGTTTTAACTTCGTTTAATCAGAGATAAGGATTGTTGAGAGTCGTGTGAATAGTTCCCTTGTGTTTAGAATGATCAAACGACAATCACAGTCGTTCAAATGACATATGGAGGTCGTTCAAATGAAATGGCTTTGTCATTCAAACAACACTGCTATCTCGTTCGAACGACAACCTCATCTCGTTCGAACAACGCGCCAAATTATGTTTTATATTTAAATAATGTTTTACTCATAATTTCATAGGTTTTAAAACTAGAAAATAGTTTATAAACAGTACGTCTTCTGCACAAGTTTTCGAAGGTTTTTCAAAGTCTAAAAACATCCTTAGATTTTCAAGATTCGATCTTTCATTCACATATGCTATAGAGATCTTAGTTTACACCATTGGAGTTTGTTCATCACATTGAATGTTGGGTTTTGTGATGAAGAGACAAAGGAGTTCATGTTCAACATCGTATATGTTGCCAAGCTGTATTAGTGGGCACCGAGACATATGTGGACACGTGTGGTGTGGACGAGTGTTATAGAAAGACTTATGCATGGGAATTGTGGAAGAGTGGTCAAAGGACATACGAGTGTCAAGAATTTTAGGGGATCAAGTCATTGAGTAAGTCTATCATTTGTACTTTTGTAATACCACTTCATAGTGATTGTCTGGCTTGGGTCGTCTGAAGTTTTTTCCCTTAGTGGTTTCCTCCTCATACATTCGGCGTCGCTTTTGTGAACTTATTTATTTTTCTTTCTTTAATCACATAGATGCATGTTTTGGATAAAGCAAGATAAAATTGGGCTTAAGTACTTACAGCTTAACTCACCCAAGAGGGGAGGTCCATATTTGGTGATACCATATTCAACTATTGGAATTTTAAAGCTTGTTTACCCTTACAACTTAACTCACCCAAGAGGGGAGGTCCCAAAGTCAATCTCAGACCTCTGCCAGACCATAAATAAGATATTGAGGCCACAGTTGCCTCCTGGAAAGGTTCATAGCACTTTCCTAGGCCCAACAATCTCAATAATCCTCTAAAAATACTAAGTTTATTGAGCATCTCTCCTCAAGCAAGCTCATAAACCTAAGCACCCATGTCCCTCCATCTCTGATGTGCACAAAGAACCTCAATTTAAAGATAAATGGCATCTAAAGGTCTTATAACCCCTCGCTAAAAAATATATTACTTCTACATACATCAGGACCACATGATGGGGAACCTCTGTCGATTCTAGACCTCATACACTTTAGTCTAAGCTTTTGCAACATGACTATCAAGTAGGTGAAAACAATAACATTCTTTGACCTACTTCCACCACTCACACCCACTAGCATTGATGATTCCCATCCTCATTAAAATGTACCCATTAACTACCTTACACCACTTGCAAGCCTTTCTCCTACACTCCACCTTATTATTATAGCTATAAGACCTTAGTGGTGGCCCGACCATACTATTACACTCCACTCACTCTCTCTAAGAGGATGCTTATATAGAGAACGATTGTGAACAGATGACGACATATTCAAATCATCACACACTAGAAACGAAAGCGTCAATAACTAATACACATGTCAACTCATTATGATACATACTTCTAACTCACCGCTGCTAGTAAACAGTCATAGCTTGGATCATGTGCGCCTATTTTACTTATTATATCCCTTATTGATTCTTAAACTACCAATTTAGAACCTTAAGAGGAGGATATTAGTTATTTCCTAAAGTCCTTTGTGTTAGTGATAAAGACTGCAGGGATCTTATATCTTCTTGACTAAAGCTGAGGAGGTCTCCTAGGTTATAATAACCACCTTATGATGTAATTTGAAACACCCAGTGACAGTAGGCATAGCATCCTCAACTGAGGTTTGAAGAACTTTATGTACTTATCTATCAATTTAACACACCTCCCTTAACCTGTATAAGGACCTATAGGGAGAAACTGTTGGGTCTAAGGTCTTACATGATTTCAACATCCACCATAGAAGATTTATTTGGGGGGGGGGGGGGGGGGGGGGGATTTAATCAACTTTTGTTGATTCACATTTTTAGGTTATGTTACTAGAATTTTCTTGTAATAAACGACTTGCCCCATGTAGAGCTCTTTGAGTTTAGTAGCATAGGATTGTTTATTTTGTATTCAACTTTATAGCATCAATTATCGAATTATACTTTGTTAAGATAATCTTATTGTAATTGGAGGGTTGTAATGATATTTGAGTGGTAAAAATATATTCATACAAAAGTTTGATTTTTGGCATATTCATATGGTTTTAGTTTATGCATTATGTTTGCACTCTTATGTTATTACACCTTCTTAGAATGTTCTTAATTGTTTGACTCTATCAAATTGGTTAGGAATAATCAACCTAAATATTGAATTTAAGGGGTGTTACAACATATTACCCATAATACGCCTTTCTAAGTGGGTCAAACCTAGGCATGATTGACAACGCTAGGAATCATTCAACATTCATGGATAAATGAAAATCAAGATCCCAAGTAGTGGCATCCTACACTAGTTCAATCATATCAGATACTACAATAAAACCCAAGATTATTTATCAAGCAACGGGAACATGTTGATAGTTAGTCGCAACTCCCTCTTGTAAAATTGGACTGGGCTCTCAATTAGAAACCTTAACAGTATAAGCTTATTTCTTGATAAAAGGAAAACACTCTTTTACCGTGGACATAGGAAAGGTTGACTTGATGAAAAATGTATATCTTTTCTCTCTCTAGCTTACCGCATAACACCTTAAGCCTAATTTGATGAAAGACAAGATTGTATAAATGATTTTCCTATAATTTCAGCCATATTTAATAATTCAAGCCTTGTAAAAGGTATTTTTTGTTAACAAGAATTAATTAATGTTTTTTGGTGTAGCATTTCCCTTAAATATGGATTTCATTACTTCAAGGTTGCCTCAATATATATGGAACAAGATGTTTATAGTCTGTGAATCAAAATACTCTCATGATAGATTAATTTGGAAAAATAATTTTATTGGAAACTTTTCTTATTGTATTTAGGATGGAACTTATAAATAAATCACTTTGCTTATTTTTTTTCGAGTTGCACTTATAATAACGGTAAGGTCTATAAGCTTTATTATTTATTTGTTAGCCCCGTGGCACGGTTTTATGCAATTAACTAGATGTGGTATCTTGTTTTAAGTACTTGTGCACATAAAAAAGCACTTTTAGTTTATAAAAGTTATCTTTGTGTTTGTACAATTCATTTATGTATAACTTGTCCATGTGTTGGATTATTACCATAACTATAAATTTATATATTAAACAAAATTCCATTTAGTTATAAAATGTCACAATTAATAAATAATGTATGGATGCAAGATACATATTTATCTCGGTGTATAGTGCATACGGTTTCTGTTGATTGGGCCAATTTTGGCCATTATATGTTTTTCTTTTAGTCATTTTTTCAACGTATTTTCCCATGTATAATTAAATTGCTTTCGCATTGATTTAGTGGGGTTTGTTGTTAAATATATTTTCACATTTTAATTCCATATTGTGTTTATCCCACATATGTTATTGATAAGATTCTATTTTTGGTTTGTAGCATGTTATATTAGTATCAAGACTTAAAATTGGGTTGCTGGGTTGTGTTTATCTTTTGTGCTGGAAATCCCTTACAACTATAGATCCCTGTCTAAAAAAAGTGTATTTGTAGAATGTATGACTCTGTTAGGGGGAGTTGTGATATTCCTATAAATGTTGTAGATTTTAAATACAGTGTCACATAAACTTTTAAGACGATTAAAATCATCATTTGGTGCAATGTGCGTACGAAAATGTATACTTCGAATATTGTTGAATGAAATATATTATTTAAATAGATTCTCAAAATTATATTATTTCATTATATATACCTGACATATGTATTGACAAACTATTGATATACTAAACGGTACCTATAAAAAGGTTTATTCTCATATATATATTTTATTAAGGAAAATCCAAAGCATAATAAAACTTCATTTATAAAATTGAAAATGTCTTCAAAATTCCAAGCGTCATTACGGTCACTCAATCCTTTATCTCCTTTCATTTTCTCCTGTAAATGATCGGTTTTTTGTTTTAAAAATATAAACATGTTTTAGAAAATTTTGTAGAAAATTATCAATGAAATTGAAAAATTAAATACACTGCAAACTTCTTAAACAAAATTCTTAAAGGTGTAGTCACTTAAGACCCAGTTTCCTATTGATGTCAAAATCAATTTCTCATTCATACACTAATCTGTCTGTCAGCTTCGAGACTGTTTAAGGGAAAAACTTAAAATATTTGTAAGTTAGAATTAAACAAAACATACCAATTTGGTCATTACAATTCCAAAGAAATGGTTATTTACCTGTGCAAGGAAGTCTAATTTCTGCATGAAGTACCAACTACTTAACTGTCAAATATTGAATTATTTTGTTTAAAAATCAAAACAAAACATTTCGAGATGATTTTTTAGAGTACTCTGAAATGTTTAGATCCCCCAAAAATATATTTTTTAATAAAAAGCATCCCGTATGGGGGTCCGTAATTGGTGAATGTATATGAGCCTCCCGTGTGTGTGTGTGTGTGTGTGTGTATTTAAAGTATTTATTTTTTAATAATAAATACTAACAAATTTGGTAACAAATAATATTTATTTTTTAAAAGTATCTTGTGTTTGAACCGAAAGAGGTGGCCATTAAACACATTTTGATCCAAAAAAATAACTTAAGGGAACCAACAAGCATTTCCAGCAATGTTCGATAGTGGTTATAGGCGAGTATCTAAATAGTTGATCTTTCTAATTTTCTTTCATACATAAGATTAAGAAGATTCATGTACCTCATTGATATTTGTTGCTTTGTTTGAATATATTTGTGTTTTTCTTCTTGATTTTGATGCTTTTATAATATTCTCTTTATGCGGTGAAGAGTATCGTCAAAGAACATTTCATATTTCAGATTTTTTTACTACAAAAAAATAGTACATCCTGCCCTTTTTCTTTATAACTCTGAACTTTGTATAAATCAATTACACCTATTTAATATACTCCATCAATCCTTATTAGTCTTTAACCGATTATCGCGAGCGGATTATAATAACAAATTAAATTGTATAACCATTTCGTGGTAAAAAAATAAAAAGAACTTAAAATCACAGTTGTTTAACTTCAACCACTATAATAACTATTTTCTTGTAAGATGACTATATTATTTAATGTATACTTGATAATTCACAGAAATAGTCAATCTCAAAGAGCGCCCTCAGTTCTATATGTAGTTAAACATAGTACATATTATATATAACTTTGGCATCAAGAACTTCTTTTGTTTATGCAACATGCATCACACTAAGACAAAAATGAGATTATTAATGCAAATAAAGGCAAACAATATTAACAATGTTCAAAAAGATGAAAAGGTATATAGGATGTCATCTAAAAGCATAGTATAATGTTACTTAAAAGGAGATCCATAGATACTAACTAATATGGGCACAAACGTAAAATGAACCTGGTATTTTTCCTATTAGATGACATCATATAGGAATTTTTCCTAACACGGTAAGTATTTAAAAATAAATATTTTTCCTAACACGATATTCAATTAATAACTACCATCCAAATCCATTAATTTTTTTAAAAAACCATTGGCCACTGCACATGTTCACATGTGAGAGTAGTTTGGTCAAAATCAATGTAAAACTTTAAATAAATGAATATTGCTAATAATTATATTAAAATTATTTTAAAATTTGGAAAATAAATAAAACGTGCAAAAAAATAATTCCAATTTAAAAAAGCATATTTCCAATAGAAAATAATTAAAAAAATTATAATAGATAACAAAATAAATTTTCGATAAAAATATATTTTCAATTAAAAAAAGATTTCATACTAAAATTAGGAAAGTACGAAAAATCTAAAAAAAAATTGGATAATATTTTTAAAAAGTCTGCAAAAAATTGAGTATATAATTTAAAGAGTATAAAAAAAAATATTGCAAAAAAACTATTTCGATAACAACGTAGATTTCCAATTATGAGCACATTTCTAATAAAAAATTGAAAAAATATTCAATAATTACTGAAAATCTGAAAAAATACATAAATAAAGTAACATAAATAAAAATATGGAAAATACAAAAAAATCAATAAATAGAAAAATATTTTTTTTTAAAATTTGCGAATTGAACAAATATTCGAAAAATTGTGAAAAAACACTGCAAAAAAAAATAATTTTCAAGAAGAAAACATATTTCCAATAAAAAATAAAATTTCTAAGCAAATTAGAAATAAATCAATAATTACAGAAAATTTTGAATGTACAAAAAAATAGAAGAAATGTTTAAAAAATAAAAAAAGGAAAACAATTTTAAAAAACAAAAATTCTAACCATGATTAAAAAAATCAAAAAATATATTGATAAAATATTTCCAGGAAAAAAATGTTTTCATCCAAAAGAAATATTTTCTAGCAAAATAAAAATTATTTCAAGAAACTTAATTTTTATCCAAAAAATAGTTTTCTAGTAGATAAAAAAACTATCATCAAAGTTGAGGGGAAAAATAAAAAATCTTCATCCAACAATAAAACAACAAATCTGAAAACTTGGATTAAAAAAATATCAATCGTAAAAAACAAAAACTCACAAAACTAATAAAAAAAATTTCTACCAAAATAAAAATGATTTCCAAAAAGAAAAAATAATTTTTAGCCTAAAAACTATTTTCTATTTGGTAAAAAAAGATAAACATCCATAAACATCTAAGACAATAACCAAACATTTTGCTACGCCTCGAGCAGATATTCATATCTCAACTGAGTGAAAATTCTAACTGATGAAGATTTAACTTCAGCATACCAATCACATATGGCCACGGACGAACTGTATAACTCTCACCTCAAATCCATTGATATTTTAGTGCACTTTTGCAAAGCCTTTCCAACAACATCATTATCCTCCAGCTCATTTTGGCCTCCCATCAAACCGTAAATCACTACATCCATCCTCATCATTTGATTTAACATCGATTACATTCGCTAAACCATCGTTGATGTCCTCGTCATCGATTATAAACCTAAGTCCATGGTTCGCGAGAGGGTGAACTTATCTTAAATCATCGTCTTCAAGATTTTGGTTCACATATTGGGTGATTTCGAAGCAATCATCTTCGAAATGGCGGCGGATGATCTTCACCTACTCTGGATCCTCCCCTTTCCCATTCCTTTGGTTTTCCTTTTGCCTTCGTCTTCACTGACCCATAATCGACATTAAGATTACCTCAATCATCTAAACGACCCCAATTTCTTTAGCGCGACAAGAATATTCGGTGAATTTTGGAGTGATGGTTTCTTAGATCTCGGGGTTCTTTTCGTATTTCAAGTGGGTTTTGAATTATTTTAGGGTATTCATGTGTAGAGGGGAGGCTTTCGAGTAGTTGCTCGTGTTGTCTTCGTCCACCGCTTATTTTACAAAGTCGATGGCTTGTTCTTCGAAATTACTAGACATTTTTTTTTTCAAATCAGAATAATTAAATTGAATTGAAAAGGAGGATCGTTTTAGGTAGAAAATGACCGGATGAAGTAATTTGGGTTCCATTAATCAACAAAATTTTGGTCATAACATGCAAATAAAATTGAAGGAACATAGTACTTCCTGCCTTTTCTTTCTCCGTAGAAATAATGATATGGACGTTAGATAGTCATCTGGGTAACTGAAAAGTTTTTTGAAACTTTTTATATCTTGAAAGACTAACCGGTAAAAATGAATGGAGAAGTAGTGTAATTATTAGATGTCAATAACCTTAAATAGGCTCCCACTATTCCCACTTCATAATAAGTTTCCCCACTCCACTTTTGTATTAAAAGACCCTAATACCCTCAGAGCTCATTATCTATTTTTCATTCATCCAAAATTCACTTATAAAAATTAAAAATTATTTTTATTATATAAAAAAACAGTTTATTAACAAAAACTGTTTTTAAAAAATAAAAAATGTTTTAACTTTTATAACTATTTAAAAAAAACATTTCAACTGTTTTTAATATAAATAAATTTGACTGCAGCTTTTAAAAACTGTTTATCAAAATTTGCCTTTTATATATAAAAAAAAAACTATACATTTTATTTCAAACTATTTTATAAAAAAAATTAACAGTGTTTTCTATAAATATAAATAGTTGTTTCTAAAAACAGTTTTTTGTTTAAAAATCAACATTGTTAGTTTATATTTATAGAAAACAGTTTTTTCAAAAAACAATTATTACTGTTTTCTATAATTATAAATAAAACACTAGAAAATAGTTAAAACAGTTTCTTTTTACAAAATAGTTGTTTCTAAAAACAGTTTTTTGTATAAAAAGTAAGCATTGTTAATAAATAGTTGTTTCTAAAAACAGTTTTTTGTATAAAAGTAAGCATTGTTAATTTTATATTTATAGAAAACAGTTTTTCCTAGTGTTTTATTTATATTTACAGAAAACAGTGTTAATTTTTTTTTAATAAAACAGTTTTAAATCAAATCTACAGTGTTTTAAAAAAGTTAGTAAGTAAATTCTACAGATTTTTTTAAATAAAAATCTGCAGATTTTTTATAGAACAGTTTTAAATAAAATCTAAAGATTTTTTCAAATAAAATCTAAAGATTTTTTTAAATAAAATCTTTTTATTTAAAAAAATCTACATTTCAACTATTATTTTTAAAAAAACTTCGTAGTTGTTGTTTTTTAAAAACTACAAAAAAATTTCAATATAATTATAAAAACTGTTATTTACAAAAAATAAACATTGTTAATTTTAGTTTTGTAAAGAACAATTTTATTTTTTGTAAAGAACAATTTTTATATTATATTGAACATTGTTTTAGTTTTTAAAACAACAACTACAAAGTTTTTTTTTTTAAATAGTTGAAATGTAGATTTTATTTAAAAACTATAGGTTTTATTAAAAAATCTGTAGATTTTATTTTAAACTGTTTATAAAAAGTTTGTATATTTTATTTAAAAAATCTGTAGATTTTACTTTAAAAAATCTGTAGATTTTATTTTAAAAAATCTGTAGATTTTGTTTAAAGTTTTTAAAAAAACTGTAGATTTTATTTAAAACTGTTTTATTAAAAAAAATTAACAATTTTTCTATAAATATAAATAAAACACTAGAAAAAACTGTTTTCTATAAATATAAAATTAATAATGCTTACTTTTATACAAAAACTTGTTTTAGAAACAACTATTTTGTAAAGAAAAACTATTTTAACTATTTTCTAGTGTTTTATTTATATTTATAGAAAACAGTGTTAATTTTTTTTTTTTAAAATAGCTTTAAATAAAATGTATAGCTTTTTTTTATATAAAAGGCAAATTTTTATAAACAGTTTTCAAAAACTGCAGCCAAATTTATTTATTTTAAAAATAGTTGAAATGCTTTTTCTAAATAGTTATAAAAAGTTAAAACATTTTTTATTTTTTAAAAACAGTTTTTGTTAGTAAACATTTTTTTTAATATAATAAAAATAATTTTTTATTTTTATAAGTGAGTTTTGAATGAATGAAAAAGAGATAGTTAACTTTGAGGGTATTAGGGTCTTTTAATACAAAAGTGGAGTGGGGGAAACTTATTAAGGAGTGGGAATAGTGGGATCCCCTTAAATACTATCATATTATAGGTACAGTATAGATTTGTTATATTGACATCCATGGTTGTTTTGGTGATTTATTTATTTTTAATATATTTTTTTGAAAGGTTAGGTATCAAATATCATTCACCTCCAAATCATTTTTACTTCAAAATTTTATTTATTGTTGTAGTTGTTTTTTATC
Source organism: Sambucus nigra (assembly GCA_949130495.1). Classification (NCBI taxonomy): domain Eukaryota; kingdom Viridiplantae; phylum Streptophyta; class Magnoliopsida; order Dipsacales; family Adoxaceae; genus Sambucus; species Sambucus nigra. The sequence continues at coordinate 616,602,108 of OX422208.1, forward strand.
CCATTTCTTTTATATATCATTTTTTACAGAATTTTATACTTTTTTTAAACTATTTTATTAAAGACTTCAAGTTTAGGTATAAAAATATCCTATTCATCAACATCAGTTATAGTTTTTTTTAAACAATAGTAGGATGATTGAATTAAGCTATGGTAATCTTACAAGTAATGTTACAAACTTCAAAACATACAACCACGATATTACACAGATCACGGCAAAAATTATAAAGTAAAAAACACGAAATCTGAACATACACCATAGAAAGAAATTACATTGAAACTAAGGGGGCTGTAAGAACATCCGCACAAGCATTAGCTTCCTTGAAACATAAACATAAGGTAACATGCTGAAATCTCTGGAAGCCGTCTCGTATGGCCTAAATCAAATTCATGTGGTTTGGATTCTGGGTTTAGTTCCTATGGATCATATTAAAGACAAGTTGACTATCGGTTTCCTCTTCGATGCAAGTAATACCTTGAGCAAAAGAAAGATCCAGACCAATTATAATGCCCTAAATCTCTGCTACAACTTATGATGCAAAGACTATATGGTGGGTAAAAGCACATACAAACTTTCGTTGAGAATCGCAGATAATCCCACTACTTGTGGCATGACCCATAATATGTGATTTTTCTCCATCTGTATTAAATTTAAAAATGTAAGCGCTAGTTTGGACCAAGCAATAGGAAAAGATAAAGATGAGGTATACTGGACCTGATTATTTGATGAGATGGCTAGTAACTATGAAGTCATTAAGATTAGGTGGACTTGAAAGCGAAAAAAATAATGGGTGTTTGTTGGAAGATCGCCTCATTATGCGTGACCTAGAATGACCAAAGAAGAAAAATGGTTGAAGTTGATTGACTGCAACCCGAGTTGTAGCCTGTATATGGGAGAGATCAGTAAAGATGGATGTAGGAAAAAGGTTTAGCAGAGACACCGAGTGTCGAAGTTGAAAAAACTCAGGACAATTAGAATAAATATGGGTATTGCAGTCAGCCAACTCACAAGGAGTGCATAGAGGAGACGTTAATTTGTGGTAGTGAAAGAGTAAGTCAGTAATTGGTAAAGCCATATGAATGAGAAACCACGAGAAAAACTGATGCTTTTTGGGTAAGATACTTTTCTATAAATATCTCCAAGGAAGCGCGAGAAGGTGTTGGGAATATAGGGGAATGTGAAGACAATGATAAGCTAATTTAAGAGTAAAAGTTCAAATAGAACTAGCCCACCAAGATGGAACACTCGGCGAGGATTGAGATAGTACATACAGGGCACGAATACGGTCAATAGGATCCATTAGTAGCCATTGAGGTAAAGCCATTATATCCCACTGCCCATTACAAATAAACGTGTGCAGGGGGCATCTAAGATACGAGGAGAAATATGAGGGTAAAGGTGATTGAAAGAATCTTACAATATCCAAATATGATTACCAAAGGAAATAGAGTCGGAACCAAGTTTCCCCTTACTCCTAGTGGCGAAGGAAGGGATTAAAGCAGAATTTTTTTTCTAGAACCCCAATTTTGTTGACTTACTACGAAACGACAACAAATTGGTGTGAGAAAATATTTATGTTTCATAGTTTGAGTCCAAAGGTTGTGTGTCTCAGTATAAATTTTCCAAATCAGTTTAATCATATAAGATGTATTTAAGGAATGTATATTTTTATGCCCAACCCACCAAATTGTTTGGGAAGGGTAATTGTAGCCCACGGGATTGTGGTTGTTTTGTGAGTACGTTTGGTAGCATTCCGGTTAGAACGATTTAATTTTACTTGATAATATAGTAAGAATATGGGGAGCAATCGTATATGCGGACATGGAATAGATGTAAGAGAAGTACGCACCACATTAACTAGGGTGGTGTGATCAATATAGTATAAGAAATTATTATACCACACATGTAGACGGAGGTCGAGATTCTTAGTAAGCCCAGAAAACATTTGTTGCATTACCCGAACCGTAATAAGAGGTAAACCAAGATATTTATCCTTCCCATGAGACCCATGAATTCCCAGTTGACGCAAAGTAGCTTGTTTAATGACACGCAGAGTAAAAGGTACGAAAGTGACACTAGATTTATCCGTGTTAATGGTTTGACCTAAATAATGGCCAAAAGTAGTTAAAAGTTCATGGAAGTGCACCATAAAAGCTGTCATGGGTTGAAGGAAAAAAATAAATAAGGGGTCCTTTGCTAGAAAGGCGGACAGTCGTTATATATTTTAAAATATAGTGTGACTCCACTCGTCATAAAAGGGCATCCAGCGCCAAGATAAATAAGTACGAAAATAGTGGATCCCCCTGGTCAAGTCCTCGAGATGGGTAAAAAGTGGTCCCCATATGACCATTAATGAGAATGGTCAATGAGGTAGAAGAAACACATTTGATAAGATATTGAATCCAAATAAGTGGAAACCCATGTTGTGAGAAAACCCATTGGATATACGGCCATTCCATCTGATTGAATCTTTAGTAAAGCCAATCTTCATGGCACAATTACCTTTTGTAAATTTAGATTTACGCATAGTATGTAAAATCTCATGAGTGATGTGAATATTATCCTGAATATGACGATTTTCAATAAAGGCATTTTGATAAGGGGAGACAAGGTATTAACGGATGTGTCGCATATGAGCAACCAAGATCGTAGATATAAGCCTATAAATAAAATTACATAAAATGATAGGTCGAAAGTGCTAAACTTGAGTGGGGTGGGGAATTTTGGGATAAAAATGAGAAGGGCCATATTAAGAGCACGGAGGAGTCGACCCGAGTTGAAAAAAACTTTAACTAAATTAAGGACTGAGGGTCCCACAATGTCCCAATGGTTTTTTAAAAATTCACATGTCAACCCATCAGCTTTTGGGCTCTTATGTTTTTCCATAGTACCCAAGTTGGGCCAAATTTCAGCGCCGGTGATAGGCTCCAATAAATGTGTAACATCGGTAGGTTTAAATTCAATAAAGTTATTTTCAGACGATGGACAAGGGGGATTAGTGGTAGTAAAAAGGGTTTTATATAAGTGTTGAAATTGGGCATGAATATCCTGGACAGTAGTATGCCAACCAGTGTCAGGATTGAAATTTGCTGAAATCGAATTACTACGCCGTTGTTTCATGACACAAGCATGGAAAAATTAAGTATTTTGGTCACCTTCCAGAAGACACTTATTTTTATTCTTATTGCACCAATACTGGCGTTGTAAGTTCATATATTGCATAAGTTGTGATTGTAAGTGTCTCTCCCGGGAGACAAGAAGGGGATCCGGATTAGTGTTAATACACATTCTGAGAGTATGAAGCTCTTATTTTAAGGCAGAAATATAATTAGATATATTCCCAAAAATAGTTTACTTCCAACATTGAGTAGCTCTACTAAATGATTGAGCCCTGTGCGAAAAATAAAAGGAATGCAACCCCTGGAATGGGGTAGTCCAGATGTAAGAGGTGCGTAAAAGAGAAATATGATGCCCAATCAGAGCAGTAAATAAACTACGTTAGGGGTTTGGAGAGGGAGGGATGGGTATCTAATAATAACAGATAGTGGAAAAATACAGCATTTGGAAGATAAAAAATTTGGGTATTTGGATACAATGACATCCACCGCTCATTACCCAAACCCCGGTCAAGTCTCTCTTTAACATGGTGACCTAAAAAACTATTGACTTTCCAGGTGAAAGTAGGCCCAGTAAACCCTAAATCTTGGATATTGCATGCATGCATAAAATTCTTAAGATGGGACGCACGCATGGGTTAGAAAGGACGCCACCACTTTTTCATGTTGGCCTAAAATAGCATTAAAATCGCCGAGAAGAAGAGAAGGTATTAGGCAGAGGTTTGAATGTGTTTAAGTGAATTCCATACCTGTGTTTTCTCTATAGGCTGAGGTGGCATGTATACAATTGTAAACTCTGTAGGAGCCATGATTGGGTTATGTTGAAGGAGTAAATAGATGAAGTGAGGGGAAACAAGTACTTCATGCACTTTTTTTCTAAACCTAGTAACAGTTCTAGACCATTACAAATAAGAGTTAACAAGATATACTAATAATAAAAAATAATTAGAAATTAAGCATAAAATATAAGCCTAAAAGCATTTTTTAGATTACTGACAATCTATTAGCATTTGTTACAGTGAAATTCTATTAGAAAAACTATAATACTAATGGTTATAATCCGTTACAATTTTAATATTGCATAACGTATTACGTTAGTTAGTAATGATATTTAAAACACACTATTCCTAATGAATGAAATTGTTAGAAAGTTAATCTCTAACACATCTGATCCATTCACAACAGGTCATTTGGGTTTAGTGCTTACAACGTTGACGAACCTATCCACATCAGGTAAGATAAGAAAGAGGTACTGGTATTATGGGGATACAATATACCAAAACCCAAATTTCCACTCAATTAAATTGGATTCATTGGAGGAAATTTGGTGATGAGAAAAAATACCATTAATAAAGGCAATTTGTAGACAACTAGATATCAAGTACGAAAAACTACATATCATTATACGATATTGATTTTTGTTAACGCCTTTTCCATTCAAATGCTTACAAAATTTCACAATAACACTCGTGAGATGGCATGAATTATTAGTTTATTCGAGGATAAATTTCTTAAATTTATCATTTTCTTATGGTGATTGCGAAATTGAGATTCCATCATCCATTTGATGTTACAAGATATCTTGAAAGATTGTGAGTTCCTCAACCATTTCATTTCAAACAACATTTATATCAATAGATAATATGTTTTCCATGTTGTTAATAATTGGATATAGACACAATATAGTATATATAGACTAGGGCTAAAATAATATCTTTCTCACTTGAATTAGAAACCAAAGTCTTGTCCATATTTCATCCATTAAATCTTTCACACCAAAAATAAGACATGGTCATATAATAGTGAGATATTAAGGCATTTTCTTAATCTATACAAAGATTTCTTGGGTATGCAAAAATGGTCGAGAACATACGATCGTGAAACACCTTCAATTGAGCTAGATAGATTTTTGTGGGAGATCAAAATTCTAGAAAGAACATTTCACATTCATTTGGTTAAGGTTGAATTCTATTTATCAAAATATGGATTAAATGAAATGAATAGACTCAATCCTAAAAACTAAAAAAACATTATATTAAAATCTATGCCCAAAATTTGAGTGTATCATTTACCCACTAGTCTAGCCTTATATCTAAAAATGATACCATATTAACCAAGTTTATTTTTAAGAACCTACGTAGTACAAGTAAATTAATGTTATCTGTCTTGGGAACTATATTCCAAACACCTTGTAAAATAAATTGGTCTAATTCTTATTTCATAAAATTGATCTGATAGATATTTAATGAGCTTGCTTGCAATATCTTAAGTTAAATGTTTTGGTATGACAATTGTAGGTAACTTCATTTAAGAGTTAACCATGTGCTATCACTCCAACATTAGGACTCCTAATTATTTTTCCCTGAAAATATTACCTTTGAACCCAAATAGGCGTCTTAACCATATAGTTTAAATGTTCTGATAGATATGTTAAGTATGCATGTTCATATATTATTGAAATTTCTACCCCAATACACATTATTTTATGTCACATTTTGAGGACATGGACAAGTTTGACGATCATATACAAATAATTCAAAGTTCTAATAAACTTATTGAGGACTTTCTGATTCCATAAGTTTTGTGTCAGATTTCAGTTCATGATTTAGATGTAAGTCAAAAAATTAATAAATTAAAAATCATGAATATATATGGAAAGGGGTATAACAAGGGATATAGGTTTGTAAACCAATAGCTACCGGACCTTTGTCGAGTATAAGACAACATATGTAAAAAAAACTTTTTTTAACGCACAATATCTCATGCAAATTTAAAATGTCCATAACATTAAAAATTAAAGGTCTTGATACCAAATGAGATTTTCATAATTGCATAGCTAGTGGGAGAAACATATTAGTGAAATATTCTAATAGACTAGTATACATTTCACTTATTTTGAATCTTTGATTACATTATTAAAGAATTCATAACCTTAAATTAACTCGATAATGATTTATATCTTTTAATGGTACGATTTGGTTTATTTTTCTTAGACAAACAAATATGACTTTACGTTCTTGGTTCGTGATCTCATTATTTTACAAGACTTTATTAATGATATTTTCCTATCATAACGTTTAACATAAACTGTAATATTAGTTTAGTATGATAATATTGACTACATTTTCATTATTAAAATTGGTCTAGTACTTGTTATCTTATTCTATAAGTATTTATGTACCTCGTTCTACATATTAATGTAGCGATAAGTTCTATGAGAAGTTTTATTGTTTCATTTTTTTTTAGTCATAGTCTATTTGTTCGTACAACTTATATTGGAATTATAAGAATTCATTGTTGGGTTAATTACACTTTGATTCCTCCAAGTTGACCAACATTTTCACTTCAACACTCTTAATTCATTTTCAAGACTAAACCTCCCTAACTTTTAAAAACTTATAACTTTACCCCTATATTCGATTGAATTTAAATATTTAAATAAAAATTTAGTTGTATGCCTAGCAAATGACCAATTTTTCTATCAAAAACATATCACTGTTATGGTTTTGGGGTCATTTCATCCATTTTGAAAAGTTCAGGGGGTATAATCTAGAAAATGAAAGTAGGGATTATAAAATTAAGATAGGGAAAAAGTTTGAGGGGTCAAAAGTATAATTAATCAATTATGATTAATAGTGTTATATCTTATGATCATGGTTATATATATTGTTAGCTTGGTCTATTGCAATTGATAATTAATGCCTTCACATATAATGCCATGTGATTCATATCTCATATTACTATTTTATCGTTTATGATTATTGTGATACATTATATTCGTAATCCTCTAGCTTATTTTCATATATATATATATATATATATATATATATATATATATATATATATATATATATATATATATATATATATATATAGTTTCATCTCTTGTACCTGGAGTGATTCCTTTTCTTAAGTTCTTCATCTTTACGTGTTTCGATTCCTGAAACTAAGAGATAAAAAAAGAGAATAGAATTATATTTTGTAATGTATTTGGGAAAGTTTAACAAAGGGGATAAATTTTACAATTTTTTAATTTAATGAATTATTTATAATTTCATATGATTTGGCTCATATTATTGCTTGTGATTTCACTATAATTGATTATGCGTTGGCATTTTTACATGTTATGTAGAATGTGACAAGAAAAATAGTATAATAAGCTCCATGAAGAAGTTCAAGTGATTTATGTCATTTATTTGATTCAAATGTGGCCTTTTATTTCTTTCTCCTTTGGTCGGGATAGTCTTGTTATAGGTGACAATATTTCTTTCTCCTTTTATTTCTTCCCCTAATGCTAAACAGACTTTCAAACATGTTTGGTAAATGCTCAATTACTAACAATAAACGAAGATTATAAAATTTCCATGATTAAATTAAGAGGAGATTTTGACTCAAAAGAAAATCGTACAAAATGACGATCATACAGAGAGTAATGCTCTCAAAAAGAAAAAAATATAGAATAACAAGAAAATGGAAGTCTTATATATATATATATATATATATATATATATATGAATTTCCATGATCCTCCTCCTTTAAATATTGCCTTATTCCATTGACCAAAATAAACTTTGAGTCTTATTAGTGATTGATCTAGAGATGTTCATGTTCAAAATTAAACTAAATAAACTTCATCCTAGGCTTCATTTTTCCATAACCATTGAGAAATACCCATTTGAAATGAAGGTAGGAGACTTATATGACTTAAAAACACCTTGGTTTAACATATATAAATGGAATTTTCCTAAACTATAAAATGTATTAACCTTATATATGTGATTTATAGGCATTTTTCAAAAATGTTCAATTTTATTTTCTTATGATAACCTATTTTAGAAGAAAATCAATATGTAAGAGCACATATATTCTCCAAAGCCCCAACAGGATTGGATTCTCTTATCTCATTCCAAAATATATTTGAGTCGTTATCCAAATTTTTTGAAAAGCTAAGTGATTAAGATCTCAAAACCAGACTCGTTTATCTTCATCTCAAAACGTACCTTATTCCACGATCAATGAGATTTCCGCTTTAAGATGAGGTAAAGGACTTAGAATGCCTCATCTTTACCACCCTTGTTTTGATATAATTTAAATTAAGAATTTATTAAATTGAAAAATGTGTTTAAACTTATGTGTGAGTTATTTGGACTATTTTAACAAATACACTATGCCATATACTTTTCTTATAGAAAAACTATGTTCATAAAAATTGCTTTCCTATGTGTATCTTAAGTATGAGTATTCTTGGTTGAGAATTAAGATATTTAGAGTATTTTACCAAAATATTTTCAAAAAAATTTAAGGCAAAATATTGGTTAAGTTTTTCTAGATAAGGGCACGACCCGACTCACAGCAATTTCTCCACAATGATGCTCTGTCTCGCTGCAATGAAAGTTTATTGTTGGTAAATTTTGTTCAAGATCTAAAATATCTGAACAAAGGGGCGGCCCGCCTCACCTCAGTTTCTCCAAAAATACTTATCTCATTTCAGCAAACTGTCATTCGTATCCTTTTTCACTCCAAAGTTTTCTTGCTTCTTAGCGCGAACTTGTTCATCTCAGGTTCCCCGCATCGACGAATTATCTCATTGTTGCATCACTAATAAAATCAACCGTCAAATCTAGCACATAAAGTGATACTAACCAAAATCTTGTATTATAAAATGTGAGATTCTCTTTTTCTTCCATATCTTTCGTTGTCTTGGAGAAATAACCTATTTTTATGCGTTGGATAATGACTTATAAGGTTTGGAGGTTTGTATCCACGTGTTTTAAAATGCAAAAATCCTTTTTAACCCATTCTCTTCATCCACACAAAACAATGTTTGGAATTTTAAAAAGGTTTTCATTATTGATTATCTAAAGAAATCAAATTTCCTTAAGAGAAAAAACCTTATTTGTATTCTTGAGATATCCATTAATATCATTATAGGTTTAATATTTTTGAAGTTTGATTACTTCTATCAAGTTTGAACAAAAAAAATTCAAAACTTGTTTTTGAGAAACTTTAAACAATTTTATTATATCTCAAAATTTCTTTGTGAGTTTTGATTATCCAAACATATTTTAAAACTTCCCTCAACCTGTAGGACTCTCATATCCTTGGAGGTTATTACTTCAAATAATGGATTTTCACTTATTCTATTTCGAAACACGAAAGTTTTTCTACAAACTATATAAGAATAAAGTTCTCTCTTCGAAGTTTAAACAATTTTTTAGTGAAAACATGATATTATCAATGGAAGTTGACACCTGCGATGTGGCTAGTAGTCAAGAGACAAATCCGTGATTCCTCTTTCATCTAGGAGGTGGAAAAGTGTCTCGTGGAGTTTGTGGATTGTTGAGTCTAACAGACGTTCAAGCTTGAATGTTATTTCTCCCTTTTGTAAATCTTTACATGTTTAGTGGAAGGTATCGAGTTGGATTGTGTTTTTTATCTCATATTAATCCTTCTCTCAAGCTCATGATTTACTATTACACATATTGATTTATCTTATATGATCAATGAACACATGTTCTTAAGTTAAATCAACTTATAAATCTCTATTTTGTCACTTAGACGTTAGGATTAACTTTTGCTCGAATATGATTTAAAAGGCATATTACCTTCATTTTGGTAAATTTTTTTTAATTTGGGCAGTCCCTCTCTACATGTCCAAACTATCATTTAGTATTATAGTTAGACATCATATTTGCTAGATTTAATCACCTAGAGGTAGATCTTATGTGTGTATAAGTGGATTATTTATTTGATATATTTGAGGATTCACCTTGTAGCACGTCCGATGTCACTCTCTAGGTTTTATTCTCCACCCATCTTTACTTATCGTCCCTCACCCATAAATGAATACAAATATATTGATGATGATAGTGAAGATTCTTGTTTCTTAACTCTTGATGATAAACTTTATGAAAAGAATACCTTATTGTCCTCCAAACTCAAAAAATATAAAAAAGAGAACAATAAGTTACAACTTAAAGCATCTATGGTTGATCAAATTCAAGTTGAATATGCACACTTAAGTGAGAAGTTAAGTTGTTAAAGAAAGAGTCTCCAATTATATATTGTACTTCAAAAAAAGCTTTATGAAAGAAGATGGATTTCTCCAAAAAATGTCAAAATTTTTGAACAAGAAAAATTAGATTTTTAAATGAACTACTACTTGTTAACAACGAAGATTAAGTTTTATATGCTTTGGAAGTTCATGGAACTATCCTCTTTAAAAAATTAAAAGCATTATGTGACAACCCGCTCACCAAAATAAGGGGTGTCCAGCCCGATACTCTAATATAACAGGAATCATGGATGGAATCATTCTCAGCATCGCAACAATATAATAGGTATACGGGATAACCACTCAATAATTCAGAAAACGGGTTGCCAAAAATTTTGTTTTATAATTTAAAGAAAGCATTTTAAACAACCCAATTTGAAAAGAAAGTGGAAACCCCCAAGAACATATATTACAACAATAACAAGTATACAATAAGAAGACCGAATATATTGTCAGTCAATAGGTACATACAATGTATAACAACAATCTAGTTAATGTTACATAATACATTACAATAAGCAAATACAAAAGCTTGAGGCACGCGTCCAAGTAAAAGACCCGATCATAACTAGAGTCCAAAAATGAAAGCGTCTATAGAAAATATCCCGTAATATCCGCAAAGTATCACGGCTCCCCAAAAAATTATCGAAATGGGAAAGTCAGTACGGGCGTCCTTGCGACGGACCACCTGAGCGGCAACAAGATTCATGCACAACAAGAAATATGAACGGATCAGGGCCCGATTTTATATGATCACCAGATGAACAAAGAGTATGACAGTTATGAATAGATAATGATGATAGATAAAGAATGAGAATCTACCTACACAGTTTTAAAGCATGAATTAAGGAAATTTGTATGATCATAATTTTAATTAAGTTATGCAAGAGGATATGAATCATTAACATCAACTAAAAGCTTTCATCCTTTTTATTCTGTTCGTTCATTGTTCCGTTCCTTATCAGGAAACATAATCATAATTAGATGCTCTTTGTGGCATTTATCTCAATTATATGCTCTTTATGGCATTTCATTATGCTCTTTATGGCATTTATAATCCATCAAGTCCCACTTGATTAAGAATAGTTATAATCATATTTATATAACGATTCTAAGACAGCCCGTCCGGTTTCCCCACTGTACGCGCCCGTAAATGACCATCATCTTCCAGGGCCTATATATCAAGACAACTTGGGCACCTACAACGCAAGACATCGGGAAGCGTCCATATGCCCGCGGGAGAGTCATAACCACACCCGGAATTACCTCACGATCGCAGAAAATATACAACAAGCGCTCATATGGCCTAGGACTATATCCACCCTGCATTCATTAGCCAGGGGGCATCACCTCACGCGCGAAATTCCCTTATGATGCCATTTAGAGAGGTGTGTTTAAGAAAATTATCATTTACCATATCATGATTAAGTAAATTATCATTTACTATATTCATTTGCGATTCCATCTCCATTTTAACAAATGCATTATAGTTATCCAAAGCCATACGTAATTCATATCATCATTACATCCTCAAAGAATGAGTAATTCTCAATTTTATTCTCCAAACATTTTAGGGTTCTATAACAAACCACTCAGACTATCGTACCTCGATTGAGCCTCTAAAGTCTGCAAAAATGACCTTACAACTCCTAGACTCGTAATAAATAACTAAAGGAAAGAAATGCCCTAACATCACTTTGTACACCCCCCGTAATAAACCCTCATTTAATACATTTCTAATATAGGGTAGTTAATTAACTCATTTAGAACTCTAGGACTCTAAGTTTACTTCATACAAGAAGGTTCCTAAGTCCCTATCTTAAGAGAAAGATACTATAAGGCATTTAGAATTTTAAGGGTGAAAAATAAGGGACCGGTCGACCGGTTAAGAAATCGCGATCGACCGCTCCTCAAAATTTTGCCTAAGAAGAAAAGCAGAAAGCTAAGTTCGCACAGGCCGGTCGATCGGTCAGGGGGCCGCGGTCGACCGCTACCGAAATTTATAGTTATGTGGGACAGCAGTGGTCTCTCCCTCGATGGCTCGGTTGATCGGTCCTGGGACCGCGGTCAACCGCGCTTAGCAGACCTAGAATTCCTTTCTCTTCTACAAAGCTAAAACCAAATTCTAACATCATATTCTTGCCTCCCTTCCCTTCACCCACATCAATAACATAACCGCAACAATTCTAAACTTCAATAAACCAATAACATCCAAATCAACTTTGAAGGGTTCAAAACCTACAATTTCATTTAAAACCCAAAAATTTTTAAACAATAATCAATCCACAACAATAAATACACATTATTCATCTTAAATCACATATTAGTAAGTAGAAAACTTGCCTTGAGGTAGAAATCTCATATTTCATTGTGGTAGCAACAATCTCCAATCTTTAATCTTCAATTCTCTTTTTCTCTCCAAAGTTCTCTTCTTCTCTCTATCTCTCTTGGTTAACAAATGCACTTAAGGGAAATAAAAGTCTTAACAAGACTAAATCGTGGCATTAGTCTAAAATTCCCAACTTAAATGGTTATCCACATTAAAATGACCCGCAACTACACATTAAAATTCCCAACATGGCACTTATTTCGACTATCTCGCACATTTCGGGACTAACTACGCCATCTAAATTGTCATTTGGAAATTTTATAACTCATTTCAGGTTCCGGTTTCATTTTAAACCATAAATCTCATTTTAAAACATTTGACACTATAAAACGCACGTGATGATATTTACATACACATACAGTAAATATGCAACAATTTAGTAAATATTAACTTTTAATTCATTTAATTAATCTTTACTTCATATTCCGACATTTTATATAATTACTTCATGTAGTAAATTAATATAAAGTAAGCTCTCAAAAGCGAGGGTTGTTACACATTAATGTTTTATTTTCCACATCTCTTGAAAAAGTGAAAATTGATCTTCTTTTGTATGAAGAATCCAAAATAGTCATGGAAAATAAAGTTGAAAGTATTCACAACTATTTGAGCCTAGTCAAAAAAGGTGAAATTAAACCTTGAGGTAAGTTCACAAAATCTTAGAAAAGTTATGTTCGTGCCAACCCAAATATGTAATGATAAAAAAGGATCAGGCTTTGACAAGTTCAATGTTTCGTCTTACACTAGTGAAATAATTATTGTGAAATCTTCTTCTTAAAATGAAAGAATAAACATTAAAAGAACTCCTTTGAAAACTCAAGATAAAAAGGAAAATGTTGAAATAATTTCAGAAGGAAAGATAAACTTGCCCATCCTAATTTTAATATCAAAAATCATGTGCCTCATCATAAAAGACCTAAAAACAAATTTCTTTGTTCTCATTGTCCTAAGAAAGGCCACACTAAGATTTTTTTTTTATAAGTTGATGAAAGATCAGCATTTTAAGAAGGTTATTCCCAAGCCTAAACCCCAAATGACTAAACCAAAAATATTTAAATATGATCATTACCATTAGATCATTTGAGTAAATTTTTCTATTTATTCAATCCAAGCTTAACTTTGAACCATAGAAATAATTGTAAATATTTGTAGGTAACAACAAGGGTCAAAAAGTATATGATTCTAGTTTTTTTTTCATATAAACTAATTAAAAGATAAACGTGTGTTAAAAAGGAAAGAAAGGGAAAGGAAAGAAAAATGTTGCAAATACTCCATTTGAACCCAAGGTTCCTTATGTGAGTCATGTATGGGTTAGGAAGGACGCTTTGGGAGAAACTAATATTGAGAATAAAAAATCATGAAGTTGGTCCCTTCCACCTCCAAATGCTAGAGGTTATTTATTTTTTTTCATAACCTTATTTGTATTTTACTTAATAGATCTTATGACAGGCTATGCACATTTGTTTAATATATGAGTTTATAATTCATGATTACCAATTTTTATAACTTATATATGATTTTCTTATCTTCTTAATTTTTTTTTGATTTATTTCTTGAATAAATTAAAGAGGCTTTGTTTTTTAGAATACCTTGTTTTAGATTTTCAAAGATATGCTTAGGATGGTCACATCTAGTTGGTCTTTTGTTTGATCCATTTATGTTATGTTTCTATACATGATAAAATTATTCTCAGTTTACATTGGATGTATATTCATTGCACTTGTTTATAATCCTTGAAATTTTACCTAGTATTGTACTTAGATTTTACATGCTCTCTTAACCCGGACCCTGTTTTTCTATAGATTGATTATCTTAGGATTGCCTTGGTTATCTGAGTTTGATGGAATATATGCTTCATGTAAATATTTTAATCTTATACCATGCCCTCTTTTGATTGTACATAACTTTCAATGAAAAACTTAAACAGATATTTTTTAGCTCAATCGCATTTTTTGTTTATCAAAATGGCTTATTTGATAATTTCTTCGTTTGTTTAAGAATATGGCATGTGCTTCATGTGATGAATTAGATTTTATTTTACATTTTATAAAATTTGATAAATCTTATACTTTGAGAATATATTATCGTATCTTGTTTCACTCTACACCACACTACACATTTAGTTGATGCGACTTTATAAGGAATTCCATTGACTTTTGATCTTCTACAAAGCATTCAAAGCTTCACGACTTGTGACAGTGTTTAACTCCTATATGTGTATGTGAGGATTTTTTACCATGATTTGAAGAAGTTGAAAATCCTTGTGCTATATCGTAAAAAATCATAAGTGAAGATGTTGTTAGGGCTACAACTTTGATTGGATGATGATACCCTTAAAAATTAGAAATAATGTCCCGTCTTAGTAATGAATGAGTGAAAGCTTCCACATGCAAAATATTTTGAACATACTAATGTCTCAAATATATTCATCTATCTAAAATTGGGTAATACTAAAGATATGAGACAAAAATGTTTTAAGCCAAAATTGCTAATTTGGAGGTTGGGGGGGGGGGGGGGGGGGTAATTCTAGTTGAAAATGATCGTGAATAGAAATAATTGTAAATATTTGTAGGTAACAACAAGGGTCAAAAAGTATATGATTCTAGTTTTTTTTCATATAAACTAATTAAAAGATAAACGTGTGTTAAAAAGGAAAGAAAGGGAAAGGAAAGAAAAATGTTGCAAATACTCCATTTGAACCCAAGGTTCCTTATGTGAGTCATGTATGGGTTAGGAAGGACGCTTTGGGAGAAACTAATATCTTAATTGAACTTCAGACTAGACCTTTCTCTCAACGGTATTCATTTTATTTTTTTCTTTGCACATTCGAGATATGTTCTTATGTTCACGATTAAAACTCTCATCATGTTATTAACCTTTTATGGTTAATCTTTTTGGATTATGAAGATAGGATATAGCTCTTTAACTTTGGTAAGTGTGACAATAATGATTATATCTTTTACTTATCAAATATGGTTCTTTGTGTTGTTCTCTTTGAGCATTAATGTTGATTCTCCCATGTAAAACTCTCCATTTGAGATAAGATGCTAGAAACTCGATTCACATTAATTGCCTCTCATCTTATTCAAGTTATCTATGTAGAATATGTTATAAAGTTCTTAAAACTACTTATTTTAAAATGCATGATTGGGGATATCACATTTATTGAGGGACAAAAAATAATTGATATATATCTGCACGATTATAGTCACTGATTGACTTTGGGCTTGGTGTTACTTATTCATGCCCTAATGTACATTGAGTTGACTTTGACTTTGATATTTGAAAAAAGATTTCTATATATTTTAATATCTTAGTTATTTCATTAAAATAAACATTCTACATTATCCAAAGCTTTAGATCCTCACTTGTGTTGATGTTATTTGATAGGGTGCTAGATTTCAATTACATGTTTCTCAGTATATCCTATATTTTTGGTGGTTGCAATCCATGTTTTTGCCCATGCTTCACCATTTAATTTTGTGAACATATTTCTTAGATACTTACCATGTAATACTTTAGGTGTCTATAAATAGTGTTTAGGTACCACGACTTTTGGGATTTTCATATAATAGTTCGCTACCAACTTCTTATGTTTCTTATACTCATAGATTACACATGATATCTCAATGATAAAGTTTATATCATATGACTCATATCTCATATTAATAAATGCACTTATTATGCTCACTTAGTACCTTGTTCATATATTAGGACTTGTGTTCTCTAGTCATTTCATACAACTATGTTTCTTTTAATTTTGTATTCTTGTATATCTTTGCGACATTGCACTACATATCAAGTAGTCAAGAAATATAAGAACCAAAACCAAAGGAAATTGTCTATAAGGAAGTAGGATGGAACATTTGTCATTTCAGATAAATGTTATCGCTATATTTAAATGTCTTCTTATGGGATAAATAGATTAATGGGATTGTGGTAACATATATATTTGTCCATGCTTTCAGCTATGTTATTTTTATTTCCTTATATATTGTTACCATATTTTTAGTCATATCTTATCTTAACTTCCATCTCAATTAAAAAGTAATATATTATTTATAATCCTTAAAGTATCTATTACAAATAATTTTCATTGTAATATTAATAATGCTAGTTCTTGATTATATTGTCATTGCCTTTGTCCATTCCATAGCAAAAAAGGGGGATAGTGATTCTCCCCCCTATGAAAGGAATGTTGAATATACGACTCCTTCCTATGGGGAATGTTTCCTTGAAATATTTTCCTAAGGGGATAGACTTAACTCAGGCATAGATCATTCCCCAAAGTAGAGATAAGGTGATTAAGAGAAAGTATTATTATAATATTATGATCTAGTTTATATTTAATGAATTTCATAAAAGATAGAGCAAAGATGAGATTATTATAAACATGAAAATATTGAGATATTAGTTAAACTTGGAATATTATACTTAGTAAATAGATGAACCATTCTATCATTGAGTATATCTTCTATTCAACTTATTACTTTTGTTATCTTGTCAATATTTGTGCATTGGTATCTTGACGTATTTACTAGTGCCCTGGGATAATTGCAACAACGAGTTTCTCTGGGATAATTAGACTGATGATAAGGTGAATTTTCAAATGTTCGCACGAGGATCGGTTTGAGTCCGGTAGCGTATTCTCTTTTGTTGAGGAGGAAAAAGGGGACTGCGTGGGCAATTGTCTGACAGCCAGAGTCGGGACAACGGCTATGACATGGAGCGTAGAACCACTCATTTTAAATTCTGTTGATTGGGGATCAAGGGCAAGGATAAAGTGACTAGTTGGGGAGTGATTGAAGTAATATTGGTTCGGATGAGACTTGAATATGGTGTCTGAGAACCATTAGTATTAACCCGGACTGATTTGCAGAATGTTGGTGGAAATTCCACCTTAGTTGTGGGTGGTGCATCCCCCACAATAAGATAGAGTAGTATTGTGTTTGCTCTCGATTAGGGTGTGTATATCGAGTTTGTAGTGGTATTGGCGCTATTATAATAAGGATAATTATATCACTTTCGTGGTATGGAGGTTCTACCTTTTCTTCACTCGTTATGAAGCGAGTGATGATATTTTAAATGTATATGTGTCACATGTGTTACTTGCATTATGTGTTACCTGGTTTGAGTGTTTTATTGTTTGTTTGCATTGTATGTGGCTGTTACGCCTTATCTCCACGGCCAACAAGGTTAAGTAGTAATGCATAGGAGGGGTTCCTTGTTTGGATTCCGCTTCTGCGGGACGCTCCACACGTGAACCTTAACGACGTTGGGAGTGGATAGATGCTACTTTTCCTTTTTCTTGTTTTTATGTTACGATATTTTGACTTGGTTGGGGTGATAGCAGGAAAATAAATTCCAAGGCTATCTCACTTTTAGTTTCAGAATGGAACTAGTTATTCTATAATTTCTCTCCTGGATACAGGCTGAGGCTTTATAGAGGTGGATCGAGGTAGGTAGGAGATTTTCGTTATCTATTTAGTTACCTTGTGTGAGTGTTTGATGGTTCGTTTGCCTTTTTTGTGTTTATTATGCTTTATCTCCATGACCAACAAGTTAAGTAGGCATGCGTCGGAGGGGTTCCTTGTTTGGATTTCGCTTTGCGAGACACTCCGCCGCATGAACACTTAACGACATTGGGAGTGGGGAGACGCGATTCTTTTCTTTTCCTTTTAAATTTATTTTCTTTGTTGTAGCAGGTTGGGTTAATAGGGTTTAGCCGAGAATCACGTAGTTGAGTGATTAATGGCTACTATAGTGCGAGATAGAATAACTACATATAGTTCTCTCCTCTGATTGATGTGAGGGAGACTGAGATATGAAGTCGAATTGAGATTTTTGGATTATGCCTTGATAAGAAGGCCATGTTTATAAAATGAGATAGATATTTGTAAGACTTTACAGAAAGTAAATGTATGATTGATTGAAATCTTTGATTATTGGAAAGGTAAAACATAGAAGTAAAATCTTGTTAGTAGGGTTATAAATTAGAACTTTACTGGTCCCGATCATGAATCTTAGACCGTCACATATTGATGACCGATTATGCGAGGTAGTAGTGTAACGGGAGGGTTCCTTGTTTGGATTTTTCTTCGACGAGACGTCCCACTCATGAAACCGTGCGAATGCCGAAAGTTGAGATAGCTCTGGGGCACTAGGGATATATTTAGTATTATACACATACAACTTAGATAGGATATATATAGATCGATATTAGGTTTATTAGGATGTAAGGCCTTTAGGGCATGGGACGCTTATGTTGTCTGGCTGTAAGAGGTTGACCCCGAATACGTTGTGGGTTAACCTTCAGAGGGATTAGGTCCTTAGAAACAAGAGGTATGGAAATTCAAGTGTTTTGGAAGGGTAGGCCAAAGGAGACGAGGCCTCTCCGAGATAGAGAATTATGTGGGTAACTTAATTTACGGGGAGTTAAAAGGAGGAGTTAATTTTTACTCCTGAGTCCATGTGGTTAAGCTCGAGGGTGGATTAAAGGAATAAGTCTCTGCCAGGAATGGGGAGTAATAACACTGGAGAATGGACCCATTGTATGTGTTTCTCACAAGTTTAAACTTTGTGGGAGGTATTACTTTACGCTTGAATTGAAATTCATTGCGGTGGAGACCGCCTTAAAGAAATGAGGCGCTACTTCTTAGGCAGGCAATTTGGTCTTTCTCGTGAGCAATAAGTTCTTGCAAGGTGTAGTGGGAAGAATTGAGTTGGTGCATGAAGTTCATAAAGGACTATCAATGGGAAACTTCCCTTCGATAAGGGAATGTAAATGGGGTAGTAGATGCGTCGAGTAGGAAACCCATCGGAGATATTAAGGAAGGCATGGAAATTCAAGTAGAACAGGTATAACTCGGAAGGCTAAGTAGCAAGATTATTCATGTCAATGACTGAACTTTTCGCCTACTCGTGGAAAAAAGAAGGGTGTAATCATAGACGTCTTCATGGAATTGCCGGCACCGAACTGGTCGTGATCCTATTGGAGAAAATTGTTGATCATTCGACCAAAAACGTTGCTTTTTCGGCCTTTATGGGTGGACTATATGTAGAGGAGTATGCCCCGCTCTATATGGAGGAAGTTAACTTAATGTCGAAAGGCATGTACTGAATGTCCGCCTTAGGCTAAATGGACGGATGTGAGTAAAAATTTGTATGAATGAAATTTCTCGTACAACCATTAGGCTTTTTGAATGGACTTATGGATCTTTCCTACGCTATGGAACCGTGAGTGACCTAGTGTAGCCGATGGAGAATTTTCGCATACTCGTTGGATGGAACCAGTGGACAATATGTTTCGTGGACTTGGAGTAGTCTCGAAACATTTCTTTAAGGAGTTAGCTTTTTGAGCCATATGTTTTGAAGGGCTACGCCTATGTGAAGAGGAGTTGAGTAGTGTTGGAATTTAGTTATTTAGCGTTGGTGTGAATACATCTGAGGTGGGATGTAACGCGATTCAATATGTAAGGCTATTTCCGTCAAGTCGCGTGGTCATATTCTTCCGCCGTAGGAAGTTAGGATCGATAGTTCGGGATGAATGATTTGGTCCTATGTTAAAGCACAAAGACTGTAGACTGATATCGATATAGATGACCTTAGTCCTAGTCCATTTGGGGCACCACTACGACAAGGGGTTTGCAAAAGGTGATAGTTTCGGATAGTATACCCTTTATATGAAGAGGGTATGTCCGAATTTTGAGGGCAAAATTCCCTCATAAGGGGGAGAGTATGTAACAACCCTCGCTTTTAGGAGGCTAATTTTTATATTAATTTACCCCATGAGGTAATTATATAAAATTTTGGAACTGGAGAAAATATTAATTTTATGACATGAAAGTTGATATTTGCTAAATTGTTGCATATTTACTACATGTGAAAGTAAATATTATTTGATTGTATGTTTTATGGGGTCATATAATTTATATGACACTGTGGTTTAAATGTGACTGGAACTTGAAATAAATTATAAGTTTGCCGGATGCCAGTTTAGAGGGTGTAGTTAGCCCCGGTATGTCTGAGACAATCAAAATAAGTGTTGTATTCTATTTTCGGGTTCCAGGCACTTTTACCTGGTTTTAACTTAAATACGTATTTGGGAGTCATTTTAATGTGGTATTAACCACTTAAGTTGGGAGACTTATGTTAAGCCCCGAATTTAGTCTTTTAAACCCCCTAATTTCCCTATTTTATGTCTTAAACATAGAGAGAAGAAGAGAAAAGTGGAGAAAGAACAGAGAAAATGAAGATTGAAGATGGATTGTTGCCTCTACACAAAGAAACCTGAGATTTCAACTTCAAGGCAAGTTTTCTACTTGCTACTATGTGATTTAAGATGAATAATTTGTGTGATAGTTGTGTATTTGCATTTATGGATAAAAATGGAATTTTTGGGATTTAAACCCTAATCTTAGTTTTGATGATAAAATGGTGGATTATAAGGGTTATAAATCATGTAAGACATCTTTGGGTAGATAAAGGTTGTTGGTTGTGTTAAAAATGGAAGAGATTTGAGAGTGGAAAAATTGAAATCATCATTTGGGTTTGGTTTTTGGAATAAGAAAGAACCCTAGGTCTGCTATGACCGGTCGACCGCGGTCTCAGGACCGGTCGATCGGGCCTTGGCGGGAGGGCTTACTGCTTTCCCACAAGGGCATAAATATTGTGCACGGTCGACCGCAGTCCCCTGACCGGTCGACCGGCCCCTTAAATTTGAGCTTTCTTCTTTTCTTTTTAGGCGAAATTCGAAGACGCGGTCGACCGGTACCTTGTTTTTTCATCCTTAAATTTTATTTTTGTTTCCTAGATTTTTGTCTTCAATATGGGCTAGGAACCTTCTAGAATGAAGTAAATTTAGAGTTTTAGAGTCCATGATGGGAGGGGTAACCATCCTAGATTAGAAATGCGTTATGTGGGAGTTTTCCGGGGATATGCCAATTGATGTTAGGGGATTATTTCTTCTAGTTGATTATTATTAAGCTAGGAGTCGTAGTGTTATGTTCGGGAGACTTTAGAGTCTCCATTGAGCTATGTTAGTCTTGATGGTTTATAATAACACCACAAACGAATCTTTGGAGAATAAGTTGAAAGTTTTTTTATTCATCGAAGTTACAATGATAAGATGTATTAAGCATGGCTCCGGGTATAATATGAGGTATTTACCATTATGTAATTGATTATGGTTTCGGATAAAAATGAAACATATATATGGAAAGAAAATGAAATGGAAATGGTAATAATGATGGTCAATGATAATTTACTTAATCATGAATATGTTAAATGTTAATTTACTTATACACACCACTCTAAATGACATCATAAGGGAAGTTCGTGCGCTTGGTGATGCCCCCTGACTAATGAATGCAGGGTGGATATAGTCCATAGGCCATATGAGCGATTATGTTATGTTTTCTGCGTTGGTGAGGAGATTCTGGGAGTGGTCTTGACTCACCCGTAGGCATATGGCTGCTTCCCAACGTCTTGCGTTATAGGTGCCCAGGTTGTCTTGTATAGATAGGCCCCGAAAGATGGTGGTCATTTAGGGGCTCGCCCAGTGGGGAAACTCAGAGGGTAAGTCTTAGAATCGTTATATGTATATAAATATAACTATTCATAATCAAGTGGGCCTTGATGTATGAGGTATGCCACAAAGATCATGATGGAGTGCCATAAAGAGCACATTGAAATGCCACAAAGAGCATTTGATGATGATTATATTCCTGATAAGGAATGGAATGCCATGAAAGGCAGGTAATTGAGATAAAAGCCATAAAGTGCATAATGGTAATTATATATTCCTAATAATAAATGGAATTATGAGATGGATTAGATGATATGATGTAAGTTTTTAATTTAATGCTAATCATTCTTATTCTTCTGCATAATTAAATTTAAATTCATGGTTAATTAAAATTGTTTAGGTAGATTCTTATTTCTGTTCGTCGTGACTCTTCATTCATAACTGTCATACTTTTTATTTATCTGGTGATCATATATAATCGGGCCCTGACTCGTTCATATTTCTTGTTGTGCATGCATCTTGTATCCGTTCAGGTACTCCGTCTCAAGGATGCCTGTTCTGACTTTCCTATTTCGGTGAATTTGGGCGAGCCGTGATGCTTTGCGGGTATTACGGGTTATATCGTATAGCCGCTTTCATTTTTGCACTCTATTTAAGATCAAGTCTTTTATTCGGGCGTGAGGCCCAAGCCTTTGTAATGGTTTAATGTATAGTATTATACAAATTATTGAATTTGTTTAATACTGTTCTATGCATCGGTGGACCGATATTACTTTTGGTCCTCTTATTGTTTACTTGTCATTATAGTACATATACCCTTGGGGTTACCACTTTCTTTTCAGTATTGGGTTGCTTAAATTATTTCTTTAACTATTAAAACAAAAATTTTGGCAACCCGTTTTCCGAAATACAGGGTTGTTATCTTGGATACTTTATATTTTATTATGATGCTGATAATGATTCCATCTCGGACTCTTGTTATATTGGAGTATTGGGCTGGCCACCCCTTATTTTGGTGAGCGGGTTGTCACAGATGATATCAGAGCATCAGGATCTAGAGTCCTTAGGAATCTGTGTGGACGCCTTATGTTTTCAGCGTTGCTTTTGATTTGACATAGAGCCTTAGGATTAAGATCGTTGATTTCTCTTATGAGATTTCATTTTTTTTGCCATGAGGTAGTACCCATTGAATCTTTTGCACATTCGTGTGAGATTCGTAGGTCGATTGAGGAAGGACGCCAAGGAAGGTCATTGAGAAGGAGTCATTTTATGGAAGTACTAAGAACTGTAAATTATGGTCGGGGATGAGGACTACCTTGGAGGTCGCTTCCTTTTGTAGCAATTCCTTATTTTGCTATTGTGACCACTAGTTACAGTAGTCATAGTTTTCCAAGTACTGCTAGAAGCAGAGAGTGGTACTGAGCTTGGGATTCCAAGCGAGGAGATGCATACCGAGGGCCACATGTTGAAGTAAGTGGAGAAGATGCATCCCCGTTCGGTGGATGCGTAAGGTCCAGGAGTTTTGGCCTAGAGAAGGGTATAGAAGTGCCCAGATAAAAGGATGGAGGAGAATCTTTCACCCATAAGAGTAGTGTCATGTTTTAAAAAGAGGCTTGAACACTTAATAACTTATAAAAGTGGAACACATAAGAGCCAAATAGATTTTTTCATTACTAGAAAAGGAGACCGATTAACGTGTAAAGATTGTAAGGTTATCCCGGGAGAGAGCTTAACCTCACAACATAGGATAATGGTGTTGGATATAAATATTAAAAATCAATCATGAGTGCGAAAAGTGAAGATTAACCCACGAACTAGGTGGTGGAATTTAAAAGGAGAGAAATTAGAACGATTTAAAGATAAAGTATTAAATGAAGCAACATGGAATAGTGAAGAAGATACTAACATAATGTGAAATAAGATGGCCACATGCATTAGGAGAATATCAAAACAAATTCTTGGAGAATCAAAAGGGAAAGGGACACAGTCTAAATAAACATGGTGGTGGAATGAAGAAGTAAAGAATATAGTAAAAATTAAAAGGGAGTGCTTTAAAACATGGCAAACAAATAGAAATGAAGAGAATTTTGAAAAATATAAATGGGCTAAAAAGGAAGTTAAGAAAGTGGTAAGAGATGCTAAGTTAAAAGCGTATGATGATCTTTATACAAAATTAGGAACACAAGAAGTGGAAAAAAGTATTTATAAGCTTGCTAAACTTAGGGATAGGAAAACAAAAGATTTTAATAACGTTAAGTGCATCAAAAGTGATGATTCGAGAGTCCTAGTCAAAGATGATGAAATTATGGAAAGATGGAAAAACTACTTTGAGAGGTTATTAAATGGAGATAATGAGAGTAGATTAGATATAGAGGAACTTAGGGAGACTCGAGAAGATATATTTTTTCGTAGAATTAGGAAAACAGAGGTCAGGATTGCTCTAAAAAAGATGAAAACAGGGAAGGCTTTAGGACCAGATGGTATCCCTATTGAGGTTTGGAAGTGCTTAGGGGAGGATGGAGTATCATGGCTTACAAAATTATTGAATAGAATTTTAATGACTAATAGGATGCCCGATGAATGGAGGAAAAGTATTTTAGTACCTATTTATAAAAATAAAGGGGACACACAAAGTTGTTCAAACTATCGTGGTATTAAGTTAATGAGTCATACAATGAAACTTTGGGAGAGAGTGATTGAATATAGATTGAGATTGAAGACAAAAATATCTGAGAATCAATTTGGGTTTATGCGTGGGAGGTCAACAATGGAAGCAATCTATTTATTGAGGAGATTAATGGAGAGGTATAGAGAGAAAAAGAAGGATCTTCATATGATTTTTATAGATTTGGAGAAGGCGTATGATAGGATAACCAAAGATATAATATGGTGGGCTCTACATAAAAGAGGAGTGACTCGCAGATATATTGATGTGATAAAGGATATGTATGATGGTGCGATGACTACAGTAAGAACATCAGCTAGAAAAAGTAGAGAATTTTCAATTACGGTAGGGCTACACCAAGGTTCAACATTAAGTCCTTATCTCTTTGCTCTTGTTATGGATGAGTTGACTAGACAAATACAAGATGAGGTGCCATGGTGTATGCTATTTGTAGATGATATTGTTTTAGTCGATGAGACTAAGATGGGGATAAATGCTAGGTTGGAATTGTGGAGAGAAACTTTAGAAACAGATGATTTAAAATAAGCAGAACTAAAACAGAATATATGGAGTACAATTTTAGTAGTAATAGGAGGACAAATGGAGATGTGGTGAAATTGGAGGGTAAAAAAATACCTAGAAATGACCACTTTCGTTATTTAGGATCGATTAAACAAAAAGATGGAGATATTAGTGATGATGTTACGCAAAGGATTAGAGCAGGTTGGGTTAAGTGGAGAAGTGCGACCGGCGTTTGGTGTGATAGGTGTATACCTTTGAAGTTAAAAGGAAAATTTTATAGGACGGCCATTAGACCCGCCATGTTATATGGGACAGAGTGTTGGGCAACCAAGAAACAAAATGTGTAGAAAATGAGTGTGGCGGAGATGCGAATGCTAAGATGGATTTGTGGTAAAACTCGAAAGGATAAAATTAAAAATGAACAAATTCGTGAAACGGTAAAAGTAGCTCCTATAAAAGATAAATTGAGAGAAAATCGACTTAGATGGTTTGGACACGTCAAGCGTAGACCAATGGATGCTCCTATAAGGAAGAGTGATTTAGTTAGTATTGATGGTAACCCAAGGGGTAGAGGTAGGCCTAAATTAACTTGGTGGGATATTATAAAAAAGAACATGATATCATGTGGTTTAACCGAAGATATTGCACTGGACATAATGGAATGGAAAAATAGGATTCATGTAGTTGACCCCAAATAATTGGGAAAAGGCTTTGTTGAGTTGGGGATCAAGGGCAAGGATAAAGTGCCCAGTTGGGGAGTGATGTAAGTAATATTGGTTCGGATGAGACTTAAATATGGTGTCTGAGAACCATTAGTATTAACCCGGAGTGATTGGAAGAATGTTGGTGGAAATTCCACCATAGTTGTGGGTGGTGCATCCCCCACAGTAAGATAAAGTAGTATTGCGTTTGCTCTCGATTAGGGTGTGTATATCGAGTTTGTAGTGGCATTGACGCTATTATAATAAGGGTAATTATATGAATTCCGTGATATGGAGGTTCTAGCTTTTCTTCACTCGTTATGAAGCGAGTGATGATACTTTAAATGTATATGTGTCACATGTCTTACTTACATTATTTGTTACCTGGTTTGAGTGTTTTATTATTTGTTTGCATTGTATGTGGTTGTTATGCCTTATCTCCACGACCAACAAGGTTAAGTAGTAATGCATAGGAGGGGTTCCTTGTTTGGATTCCGCTTCTGCGGGACGCTCCACGCGTGAACCTTAATGACGTTGGGAGTGGAGAGATGCTACTTTTCGTTTTTCTTATTTTTATTTTACGATATTTTGACTTGGTTGGGGTGATAGCAGGAAAATAAATTCCAAGGCTATCTCACTTCTAGTTTCAGAATGGAACTAGTTATTCTATAATTTCTCTCCTGGATACAGGCTGAGGCTTTATAGAGGTGGATCGAGGTAGGTAGGAAATTTTCTTTATTTATTTAGTTTCCTTGTGTGAGTGTTTGATTGTTCGTTTGCCTTGTTTGTGTTTATTATGCTTGATATCCATGAACAATAAGTTAAGTAGGCATGCGTTGGAGGGGTACCTTATTTGGATTTCGCTTTGCGAGACACTCCGCCGCATGAACACTTAACGATGTTGGGAGTGGGGAGACTCGATTCTTTTCTTCTTCTTTTAAACTTATTTTCTTTGTTGTAGGAGGTTGGGTTAAAAGGCTTTAGCCGAGAATCACGTAGTTGAGTGATTAAGGGCTACTATAGTGCGAGATAGAAGCACTACATATAGTTCTCTCCTCTGATCGATGTGAGGGAGACTAAGATATGAAGTCGAATTGAGACTTCTGGATTATACCTTGATAAGAAGGCCATGTCTATAAAATGAGATACATATCTGTAAGAATTTACAGAAACTAAATGTTTGATTGATTGAAATCTTTGATTATTGGAAAGGTAAAACATAGAAGTAAAATCTTGTTAGTAGGGTTATAAATTAGAACTTTATCGGTCCCTATCATGTGTCTTAGACCGTCACATCTTGATGACCGATGATGTGAGGTAGTAGTGTAACGGGAGGGTTCCTTGTTTGGATTTCGCTTCGACGAGACATCCCATGCATGAAACCGAGCGAATGTCGAAAGTTGAGATAGGTCTGGGGCACTAGGGATATACTTAGTCTTATACGCATACAACTTAGATAGGATATATATAGATCGATCTTAGGTTTATTAGGATGTAAAAGGCCTGTAGGGAATGGGACGTTTATGCTGGCAGGCTGTAGGAGGTTGACCCCAAATAGGTTGTGGGTTAACCTTCAGAGGGATTAGGTCCCTAGAAATAAGAGGTATGGAAATTCAAGTGTTTTTGAAGGGTAGGTCAAAGGAGACGAGGCCTCTCCGAGATAGAGAATAATGTGGGTAACTTAATTTACGGGGAGTTAAAAGGAGGAGTTAATTTTTACTCCTGAGTCCATGTGGTTAAGCTCGAGGGTGGATTTAAGGAATAAGTATCTGCCAGGAATGGGGAGTAATAACACTAGAGCATGGACCCATTGTCAATGTGTCTCACAAGTTTAAACTTTGTGGGAGGTATTACTCCATGCTTGAATTGAAATTCATTGCGGTGGAGACCGCCTTAAAGAAAAGGGGCACTACTTCCTGGGCAGGCAATTTGGTCTTTCTCCCGGGCAACAAGTTCTTGCAAGGTGTAGTGGGAAGAATTGAGTTGGTGCATGAAGTTCATAAAGGACTATCAATGGGAAACTTCCCTTCGCTAAGGGAATGTAAATGGGGCAGTAGATGCGTCGAGTAGGAAACCCATCGGAGATATTAAGGAAGGCATGGAAAGCCAAGTAGAACGGGCATAACTCGGACGGCTATGTAGCAGGAGAATTCATGTCTATAACCGACCTTTTCACCTACTCGTGGAAAGAAGAAGGGTGTAATTATAGACGTCTTCAATGAATTATCGGTACCAAACTGGTCGTGATCCTATTGGAGAAAATTGTTGATCATTCGACCAAAAATGTTGCTTTTTCGGCCTTTATGGGTGGACAATATGTAGAGGAGTACGCCCCGCTCTATATGGATGAAGTTAACTTAATGTCGAAAGGCATGTACTGAATGTCTGCCTTAGGCTAAATGGACGGATGGGAGTATAAATTTGTATGGATGAAAATTCCCGTATAGCCATTGGGATTTTTGAATGGCGTTATGGATCTTTCCTATGCTATGGCACCGTGAGTGACCTAGTGTAGCCGATGGAGAAATTTCGCATACTCGTTGGATGGAACCAGTGGACAATATGTTCCGTGGACTTGGAGTAGTCTCGACACATTTCTTTAAGGAGTGAGATTTTTGAGCCATTATGTATGAAGGGCTACGCCTATGTGAAGAGAAGTTAAGTAGTGTTGGAATTTACCCGTTTAGCGTTGGTGTGAATACCCCTGAGGTGGGATGTAACGCGATTCAACATGTAAGGCTATTTTCGCCGAGTCGCGTGGTCATCATCTTTTGCTGTTGGAAGTTAGGATCGATAGTTCGAGATGAATGATTTGGTCCTATGTTAAAGCACAAAGAATGTAGACTGAGATCGATACAGACGACCTTAGTTCGAGTCCATTTGGGGCACCACTATGACGAGGGGTTTGTAAAGGGTGATAGTTTCGGATAGTATACCCTTTATATGAAGAGGGTATGTTCGAATTTTGAGGGGAAAATTCCCTCGTAAGGGGGGAGTATGTAACAACCCTCGCTTTTAGGAGGCTAATTTTTATATTAATTTATCGCATGAGGTAATTATATTAAATGTTGGAACTGGAGCAAATATTAATTTTATGACATGAAAGTTAATATTTGCTAGATTGTTGCATATTTACTACATGTGAAAGTAAATATTGGTTGATTGTATGTTTTATGGGGTCATATAATTTATATGATACTGTGGTTTAAATGGGACCAGAACTTAAAATAAATTATAAGTTTCTCGGATGCCAGTTTAGAGGGTGTAGTTAGTCCCGGTATGTTTGAGACAGTCAAAATAAGTGACATATTGTATTTTTGGGTTCCGGGCACTTTTACCTGGTTTTAACTTAAAAACGTATTTAGGAGTCATTTTAACATGGTATTAACCACTTAAGTTGGGAGAATTGTGTTAAGCCCCGATTTTAGTCTTCTAAATCCCCCAATCTCCCTATTTTATGTATTAAACTGAGAGAGAAAAGGAGAGAGAGAGAGAGAGAGAGAAGATGAGAAAGGTGGAGAAAGAAGGGAGAAAATGAAGATTGAAGATGGATTCTTGCTTCTACACAAAGAAACCTGAGATTTCAACTTCAAGGCAAGTTTTCTACTTGCTACTATGTGATTTAAGATGAATAATTTGCGTGATAGTTATGTATTTACATTTATGGATCAAAAACGGAATTTATGGGATTTAAACCCTAATCTTAGTTTTGATGATAAAATGGTGGATTATAATGGTTATAATTCATGTAAGACATCTTTGGGTAGATAAACGTTGTTGGTTGTGTTAAAAATGGAAGAGATTTGAGACTGGAAAAATTGAAATCATCATTTGGGTTTGGATTTTGGAACAAGAAAGAACCATAGGTCTTCCATGACCGGTCGACCGCGGTCCCCTGACCGATCAAGTGGCCCCTTAAATATGAGCTTTCTGCTTTTCTTTTTAGGTGAAATTCGGAGACGCGATCGACCGCGGTCTCAGGACCGGTCGACCGGTCCCCTGTTTTCTCATCCTTAAATCTTATTTTTGTTTCCTAGATTTTTCTCTTCAATAGGGACTAGGAACCTTCTTGAATGAAGTAAATTTAGAGTTTTAGAGTCCATGATGGGAGGGGTAACCATCCTAGATTAGAAATGCGTTATGTGGGAGTTTTCCAGGGATATGCCCATTGATGTTAGGGCATTATTTCTTCTAGTTGATTATTATTAAGCCTGGAGTCGTAGTGTTATGTTCGGGAGACTTTAGAGGCTCCATTGAGCTATGTTAGTCTTGATTGTTTATAATAACACCACAAACGAATCTTGTCAGAATAAATTGAATGTTTGTTTATTCATCGAGGTTACAATGATAAGATGTATTAAGTATGGCTCCGGGTATAATATGAGGTATTTACCATAATGTAAATGATTATGGTTGCAGATAAAAATGAAACATATATGTGGAAAGAAAATTAAATGGAAATGGTAATAATGATGGTAAATAATAATTTACTTAATCATGAATATAGTAAATGTTAATTTACTTATACATAACTATCTAAATGACATTATAAGGGAAGTTCGCGTTCTTGGTGATGCCCCCTGGCTAATGAATGAAGGGTGGATAGAGTCCATACGCCATATGAGCGATTATGTTATATTTTCTACGCTGGTGAGGAGATTCCGGGTGTGGTCTTGACTCTCTCGCAGGCATATGGCCGCTTCTCGGCGTCTTCCATTATAGGTGCCCAGGTTGTCTTATATAGATAGGCCATGGAAGATGATGGTCATTCAGGGGCGCACCCAGTGGGGAAACTCGGTGGGACGGTCTTATAATCGTTATATGTATATAAATATAACTATTCATAATCAAGTGGGACTTGATGTATCAGGTATGCCATAAAGAGCATGATGGAGTGCCATAAAGAGCACATTGAAATGCCACAAAGAGCATTTGATGATGATTATATTCCTGATAAGGAATGGAATGCCATGAAGGGCAGGTAATTGAGATAAAAGCCATAAAGTGCATAATGGTAATTATATATTCCTAATAATAAATGGAATTATGAGATGGATTAGATTATATGATGTAAGTTTTTAATTTAATGCTAATCATTCTTATTCTTGTGCATAATTAAATTTAAATTCATGGTTAATTAAAATTGTATAGGTAGATTCTTATTTCTGTTCATCGTGACTCTTCATTCATAATTGTCATACTTTCTATTTATCTGGTGATCATATATAATCGGACCCTGACCCATTCATATTTCTTGTTGTGCATGCATCTTGTATCCGTTCAGGTACTCCTTCTCAAGGATGCCTGTTCTGACTTTCCTATTTCGGTGATTATGGGCGAGCCGTGATGCTTTGCGGGTATTACGGGTTATATCGTATAGCCTCTTTCATTTTTGCACTCTAGTTAAGATCAAGTCTTTTATTCGGGCGTGAGGCCCAGGCCTTTGTAATTGTTTAATGTAATGTATTATATAAATTATTGAATTTGTTTAATATTGTTGTATGCATCGGTGGAAGGACAATACCTTTGGTCCTCTTATTATTTACTTGTCATTATAGTATATATACCCTTTGTGTTACCAATTTCTTTTCAGTATTGCGTTGCTTAAATTCTTTCTTTAACTTTAAAACAAAATTTTTGGTAACCCGTTTTCTGAAATACAGGGTGGTTATCCTGGATACTCTATATTTTATTGTGATGCTGAGAATGATTCCATCCGGGACTCCTGTTATATTAGAGTATTGGGCTAATCACCCCTTATTTTGGTGAGCAGGTTGTCACAGAGGGTATCAGAGCATCAGGTTTTAGAGTGCTTAGGAATCTGTGTGGACACCTTATGTTTTCAGCGTTGCTTTTGATTTGAGATAGAGCCTTAGGATTAAGATCGTTGATTTCTCTTGTGAGATTTCATTTTTCTGCCATGAGGTAGTAACCATTGAATCTTTTGCGCATTCGTGTGAGATTCGTAGGTCGATTGAAGAAGGACGCCAAGGAAGGTCGTTGTGAAGGCGTCATTTAATGGAAGTACTAAGAACTCTAAATTATGGTTGGGGATGAGGACTGCCTTGTAGGTCGCTTCCTTTTGTAGCAATTCCTTATTTTGCTACTATAACCACTAGTTACAGTAGTCATAGTTTTCCAAGTACCGCTAGAAGCAAAGAGTGGTACTGAGCTTGGTATTCCAAGCGAGGAGATGCATAACGAGGGCCACATGTTGAAGTAAGTGGAGGAGATGCATCCTCGTTCGGTGGATACGTAAGGTCCAGGAGTTTTGGCCTAGAGAAGGGTATATAACTACCCAGATAAAAAGGATGGAGGAGAATCTTTCACTCGTAAGAGTAGTGTGGAGACGGTGAGAACGTAGTCACCACAAGTGTGGGTGAAGGAAGTTTGCCCATGGAGAAGCCCGGTGGACACTTGTAACAGCGAGTTTCTCTGGGATAATTGGACTGATGAGAAGGTGAATTCTCAAATGTTTGCACGAGGATCGGTTTGAGGCCGGTAGCGTATTCTCTTTTGTTGAGGAGGAAAAAGGGGACTGTGTGGGCAATTGTCTGACAGACAGAGTCGGAACAATGGCTATGAAGTGGAGCGTAGAACCACTCATTTTAAATTCTGTTGAGTTGGGGATCAAGGGAAAGGATAAAGTGCCTATTTGGGGAGTGATGGAAGTAATATTGGTTCGGATGATACTTAAATATGGTGTCTGAGAACCATTAGTATTAACCCGGAGTGATTGGCAGAATGTTGGTGGAAATTCAACCTTAGTTGTGGGTGGTGCATCCCCCACAATAAGATAAAGTAGCATTGTGTTTGCTCTCAATTAGGGTGTGTATATCGAGTTTGTAGTGGCATTGACGCTATTATAATAGGGGTAATTATATGTCTTCCGTGGTATGGAGGTTCTAGCTTTTCTTCACTCGTTATGAAGCGAGTGATGATATTTTAAATGTATATGTGTCACATGTGTTACTTGCATTACGTGTTACCTGGTTTGAGTGTTTTATTGTTTGTTTGCATTGTATGTGGTTGTTATGCCTTATCTCCACAACCAACAAGGTTAAGTAGTAATGCATAGGATGGGTTCCTTGTTTGGATTCCGCTTCTGCGGGACGCTCCACGCATGAACCTTAATGACGTTGGGAGTGGAGAGATGCTACTTTTCATTTTTCTTGTTTTTATTTTACGATATTTTGACTTGGCTGGGGTGATAGAAGGCAAATAAATTCCAAGTCTATCTCACTTCTAGTTTCAGAATGGAACTAGTTATTCTATAATTTCTCTCCTGGATACAGGATGAGGCTTTATAGAGGTGGATCGAGGTAGGTAAGAGATTTTCGTTAATTATTTAGTTACCTCGTGTGAGTGTTTGATTGTTCGTTTTCCTTGTTTGTGTTTATTATGCATTATCTCCATGACCAACAAGTTAAGTAGGCATGCGTCGGAGGGGTTCCTTTTTTGGATTTCTCTTTGCAAGACACTCCGCCGCATGAACACTTAACGACGTTGGGAGTGGGGAGATGCGATTCTTTTCTTTTTCTTTTAAATTTATTTTCTTTGTTGTGGGAGGTTGGGTTAAAAGAGTTTAGCCGAGAATCACGTAGTTGAGTGATTAAGGGCTAATATAGTGCGAGATAGAAGCACTACATATAGTTATCTCCTCTGATCGATGTGAGGGAGACTGAGATATGAATTCGAATTGAGACTTCTAGATTATGCCTTGATAAGAAGGCCATGTTTATAAAATGAGATAGATATCTGTAAGACTTTACAGAAAGTAAATGTCTGATTGATTGAAATCTTTGATTATTGGAAAGGTAAAACATAGAAGTAAAATCTTGTTAGTAGGGTTGTAAATTAGAACTTTACCGGTCACGATCATGCGTCTTAGACCGTCACATATTGATGACCGACGATGCGTGGTAGTAGTGTAACGGGGGGGGGGGGGGGGGTCCTTTTTTGGATTTCGCTTCGGCGAGACGTCCCACGCATGAAATCGAGCGAATATCGAATGTTGAGATAAGTATGGGGCACTAGGGATATAATTAGTATTATACGGATACAACTTAGATAGGATATATATAGATCGATATTAGGTTTATTAGGATGTAAGGCCTTTAGGGCATGGGACGTTTATGTTAGCAGGTTGTAGGAGGTTGACCCCGAATAGGTTGTGGGTTAACCTTCAGAGTGATTAGGTCCCTCGAAATAAGAGGTATGGAAATTCAAGTGATTTGGAAGGGTAGGGCAAAGGAGACGAGGCCTCTCCGAGAGAGAGAATTATGTGGGTAACATAATTTACGGGGAGTTAAAAGGAGGAGTTAATTTTTACTCCCAAGTCCATCGGGTTAAGCTCGAGGGTGGATTTAAGGAATAAGTCTCTGCCAGGAATGGGGAGTAATAACACTGGAGCATGGACCCATTATTTATGTGTCTCACAAGTTTGAACTTTGTGGGAGGTATTACTCCACGCTTGAATTAAAATTCATTGCGATGGAGACCGCCTTAAAGAAATGAGGCAATACTTCCTCGGCAGGCAATTTGGTCTTTCTCGCGAGCAACAAGTTCTTGCAAGGTGTAGTGGGAAGAATCGAGTTAGTTCATGAAGTTCATAAAGGACTATCAATGGGAAACTTCCCTTCGCTAAGGGAATGTAAATGGGGTAGTAGATGCGTCGAGTAGGAAACCCATCGGAGATATTAAGGAAGGCATGGAAAGCCAAGTAGAATGGTCATAACTCAGAAGGCTATGTAGCAAGAGTATTCATGTCTATGACCGACCTTTTCGCCTACTCGTGGAAAGAAGAAGGGTGTAATCATAGACGTCTTCATGGAATTACTGGCACCAAACTGGTCGTGATCCTATTGGAGAAAATTGTTGATCATTTGACCAAAAACATTGCTTTTTTGGCCATTATAGGTGGACTATATGTAGAGGAGTACGCCCCGCTCTATATGGAGGAAGTTAACTTAATATCGAAAGGCATGTACAGAATTTCCGCCTTAGGCTAAATGGACGGATAGGGGTAGAAATTTGTATGGATGAAAATTCCCATACAACCATTAGGCTTTTTGAATGGCCTTATGGGTCTTTCCTATGCTATGGTACCGTGAGTGACCTAGTGTAGCCGATGGAAAAATTTCGCATACTCGTTGGATGGAACCAGTGGACAATATGTTCCGTGGACTTGGAGTAGTCTCGGATCATTTCTTTAAGGAGTGAGATTTTTGAGCCATATGTTTTGAAGGGCTACGCCTATGTGAAGAGGACTTGAGTAGTGTTGGAATTTAGTCATTTAGCGTTGGTGGGAATACCCCTGAGGTGGGATGTAATGCGATTCAATATGTAACTCTATTTCCGTCAAGTAGCGTGGTCATATTCTTCCGCCGTAGGAAGTTAGGATCGATAGTTCGGGATGAATGATTTGATCCTATTTTAAAGCACAAAGACTGTAGACTGAGATCGATATAGAAGACCTTAGTTTGAGTCCATTTGGGGCGCCTCTATGACGAGGGGTTTGTAAAGGGTGATAGTTTCGGATCGTATACCCTTTATATGAAGAGGGTATACTCGAATTTTGAGGGGAAAATTCCCTCATAAGGGGGGGGGGGGGAGTATGTAACAGCCCTCGCTTTTAGGAGGCTAATTTTTATATTAATTTACCGCATGAGGTAATTATATAAAATGTTGGAACTGGAGCATATATTAATTTTATGACATGAAAGTTAATATTGGCTAGACTGTTACTACATGTGAAAGTAAATATTAGTTGATTGTATGTTTTATGGGGTCATATAATTTATATGACACTGTGGTTTAAATGAGACCAGAACTTAAAATAAATTATAAGTTTGTCGGATGCCAGTTTAGAGGGTGTAGTTAGTCCGGGTATGTCTGAGACAATCAAAATAAGTGCCATATTGTATTTTCGGGTTCCGGGCACTTTTACCTGGTTTTAACTTAAAAACGTATTTATGAGTCATTTTAAAGTGGTATCAACCACTTAAGTTCGGAAACTTGTGTTAAGCCCCGATTTTAGTCTTCTAAATCCCCTAATTTCCCTATTTTATGTCTTAAACATAGAGGGAAAAGGAGAGAAAGAGAGAAGAAGAGAAAAGTGGAGAAAGAAGAGAGAAAATGAAGATTGAAGATGGATTCCTTCTTCTACATAAAGAAACCTGAGATTTAAACTTCAAGGCAAGTTCTACTTGCTACTATGTGATTTAAGATGAATAATTTGTGTGATAGTTGTGTATTTGCATTTATGGATCAGAAATGGAATTTATGGGATTTAAACCCTAATCTTAGTTTTGATGATAAAATGGTGGATTATAATGTTTATAAATCATGTAAGACATCTTTGGGTAGATAAAGGTTGTTGGTTGTGTTAAAAATGGAAGAGATTTGAGATTGGAAAAATTGAAATCATCATTTGGGTTTGGTTTTTGGAACAAGAAAGAACCCTACGTCTGCTATGACCGGTCGACCGCGGTCTCAGGACCAGTAGACCGGGTCTTCGCGGGAGGGCTTACTGCTTTCCCACAAAGGCATAAATATTGTGCGCGTTCGACCGCGGTCCCCTGAGCGGTCGAGTGGCCCCTTAAATCTGAGCTTTCTGCTTTTCTTTTTAGGTGAAATTCGGAGACGCGGTCGACCTCGGTCTCAGGACCGGTGGACGGGTCCCCTGTTTTTTCATCCTTATATCTTATTTTTGTTTCCTAGATTTTTCTCTTCAATAGGGACTAAGAACCTTCTTGAATGAAGTAAATTTAGAGTTTTAAAGTCCATGGTGGGAGGGGTAACCATCCTAGATTAGAAATGCGTGATGTGGGAGTTTTTCGGGGATATGCCAATTGATGTTAGGGCATTATTTCTTCTAGTTTATTATTATTAAGCTAGGAGTCATAGTGTTATGTTCGGGAGACTTTAGAGGCTCCGTTGAGCTATGTTAGTCTTTATGGTTTATAATAACACCACAAACGAATCTTAGGATAATAAATTGAAGGTTTGTTTATTCATCGAGGTTACAATGATAAGATGTATTAAGTATGGCTCCGGGTATAATATGAGGTATTTACCATAATGTAAATTGTTATGGTTTCGGATAAAAATGAAACATATATATGGAAAGAAAATGAAATGGAAATGGTAATAATGATGGTAAATGATAATTTACTTAATCATGAAAATGGTAAAAGTTAATTTACTTATACACACCCCTTTAAAGGACATCATAAGGGTAGTTCACGCGCTTGCTGATGCCCCCGGCTAATGAATGCAGGGTGGATATAGTCTATAGGCCATATGAACGATTATGTTATGTTTTCTGCGCTGGTGAGGAGATTCCGGGTGTGGTCTTGACTCTCCCGCAGACATATGGCCGCTTCCCGACGTCCTGCGTTATAGGTGCCCAGGTTGTCTTGCATACATAGGCCCTGGAAGATGATGGTCATTTAGGGGCGTGCCCAGTGGGGAAACTCGGAGGGGCGGTCTTATAATCGTTATATGTATTTAAATATAACTATTCATAATCAAGTGGGACTTGATGTATGAGGTATTCCATAAAGATCATGATGGAGTGGCATAAAGAGCACATTGAAATGCCACAAATAGCATTTGATGATGATTATATTCCTGATAAGGAATGGAATGCCATGAAGGGAAGGTAATTGAGATAAAAGCCATAAAGTTCTTAATGATAATTATATATCCCTAATAATAAATGGAATTATGAGATGGATTAGATTATATGATGTAAGTTTTTAATTTAATTCTAATCATTCTTATTCTTCTGCATAATTAAATTTAAATTCATGGTTAATCAAAATTGTTTAGGTAGATTCTTATTTCTGTTCATCATGATTCTTCATTCATAACTGTCATACTTTTTATTTATCTGGTGATCATATATAATCGGGCACTGACCCATTCATATTTCTTATTGTGCACTCATTTTGTATCCGTTCAGGTACTCCGCCGCAAGGATGCCTGTTCTGACTTTCCTATTCCGGTGATTTTGGGCGAGCCGTGATGCTTTGCGGGTATTACAGGTTATATCGTATAGCCGATTTCATTTTTGCACTCTAGTTAAGATCAAGTCTTTTATTCGGGCGTGAGGCCCAAGCATTTGTAATTGTTTAATGTAATGTATTATGTAAATTATGGAATTTTTTTAATACTATTGTATGCATCGGTGGACCGACAATACTTTTGGTCCTCTGATTGTTTACTTGTCATTATAGTACATATACCCTTGGGGTTACCACTTTATTTTCAGTATTGGGTTGCTTAAATTCTTTCTTTAACTTTAAAACAAAATTTTTGGCAACCCGTTTTCTGAAATACAGGGTGATTATCCTGCATACTCTATATTTTATTGTGATGCTAAGAATGATTCCATTTGGGACTCCTGTTATATTGGAGTATTGGGCTAGCCACCCCTTATTTTGGTGAGCGGGTTGTCACATGTGATAATCCATTTACTTGTAATCTTTTCTTTATATGTTTTGTATCCATTTATTTGTAATATTTTCTTTATATGTTTTGTCACAAAATAGACAAAAGGACAAATTGTAAGAGCGCATGTATGCTTAAAAGCCTCAATAGGATTACAATGTCTTATCACATTCCAAAACATATTTGAGTTATTATCTATGTTTTCCCAAAAAACTTCATGATCAAGATCTCAATACTAGAGTTGTTTATGTTAATTCAAAAATCT
Organism: Sambucus nigra; assembly: GCA_949130495.1. Lineage (NCBI taxonomy): Eukaryota > Viridiplantae > Streptophyta > Magnoliopsida > Dipsacales > Adoxaceae > Sambucus > Sambucus nigra. The sequence goes on from OX422208.1 coordinate 616,640,802, forward strand.
ACCTTATGCCATGAACAATGAGATTGCGTCTTTAAGATAAGGTAAAGGACATATAATGAATCAGATTTGTCACCATTATTTTTATATAAGTTAAATTAATATTTTCTTAAATTTGAAAATGTGTTAAAACTTGTGTGTTAGTTGTTTGGATTATTTGAAAAAATACTCTATGCAATATACTTTCCAAATAGAAAAACTATGTTCATAAAAATTACATTCTTATGTGTACATTTAAGTATGAGCCTTCATGGTTGAGAACATAAATACTTAAAAAATTTTAACAAAATATTTTCAAAACCTTTTAAGGAAAAATTATGGTTAAGTTTTTCTAGAGAAGGGAAGGACCCGCCTCCTCACAGTATCGCCACAGTGACGTAATGTCTCTCTACAACAAAACTCGTTGAGACTCTTTTATATTACTGTATTTACAATTCTTGCTGAGTCTATTAGGAATCCTCGTTGTTAGTTTAGTTTTGTACTCTTCTATTATTTAGGATTGAATGTGTATAGTTGAGTTATGTACTTTTCTATTTTTATGCATTTCGTGTAGTTTTTGTCTTTGAGTCTCAGTTTAGATCGTCTCAAAATTGGCGAAAGGGAGAGATTGAAAATCTCATTTTTTTTTGTTGGCTTAGTTTTGAGACAAACGTTTTTCTATGCTCATGATTTTTTATTCTCTTTAAAAACACAAATTGAATATGTGTAAATAAATTATTTAAACTTGTTAGTTACCATTTTTTAAAAAGATAAGTTTCATTGTTATTTATAAGTATTAATAATTCTGCAAACATTATTAATTATTTCTTAGTATGTATAAAATTTTATTTCGGATTTCTTTTGGTGTTAATCTAATATTTTTACTAAACATTTTTTGTTGTGTAATCTTTAAAGTTTAACATAAAATCAGAATGGTAGCTTATCTCTTAATTGCGTCATTTGGTCTATTTATGGGTTAAAGATGTGGGATTCGTTTTGTGTTTTCTGTGGCTTGGTCATTCAATGCTATCTCTGATAGTGTGTGATGTGTGGTCTGCTCAGAGGACCATTATCCCTGCGTTATTACACGTTTTTCCCATATTATTTTTACACATGTTTATGCATGTGTCCCTAATTTATGGTTCTCATTCTACCCTTGGTTGGTCGTGGTTATTGACGCATCTTACCTTATTTGTTTGGGGTATTACATTGAACCGAGCTATTTTCTTTGGGGATTTACATATGTTTTAGGTTTGAGATTTTCATTCAAGGTTTTTATCTTATTTCTCTCTCTAAAAGAGCTGTAAACATTTTTCTTTATTTTGCTTTCTATCTTTCTTTACAATTCATGTGTTCTTGAAAATCTTTTGACAATTTTCCTCTAACCCTCTTAAAATCCATTTAAATGTTATATCTTTGAGAGCTTTTTAGGTTTGAGCTTTGTTGTTTGGGGGATTTGAAAGATTCAAGTTCGGGAGATTTGGGTTTGGAACATTTAAGATCCGAAAGTTTCATCATAGGCTTGGATCGTTATGGAGCTTGGTTGTTCCCGATTTAGTGTTACGTTTTGAAGCTCCCGAAGTTTGATTTTCAAAATCTAGTTGGCTCTTTTGTAAGATCCCTCCTCACTTGAGTTTTATATATATACTTATACATACATTTATATCTATATCTATATCTATATATAATACGATCTTATATATATATATATATATATTCTTTTATTTTTTGTTTTCGGTGGTATTGTGTAGATCAAAACATTTGCTTTGTTGTTTGGATTTTTTATCATTAGACATTTATTGTTTGGTTTGGAGAACAATAGACATTTGGTTTACTGGTGTTTAGATCAGTTGTCATATATTTGTTTGTTTCATCTTTTCGATCTAGTTGTTGTGTTGATCTAATCTTTGAAAAACTGTTACTAAAGTCGTTTAATACAAGATTGAACTATTTAAGTAACTCCGAACTGTTTTTTGAAGAAAATATTTTTCTAGAAATCAAATCAGTTTAATCAGAAGATTTGCTTAAAATTATGCACGACAGGTCTGTTCAAGATTTGTTAACAAGTTTTGAAAAAACAAAACTAAAATAGTTTTAAATCAGCACACTAAACAGAAAGGGATGAGGAGATGTAGAAAGATTAATGACAAGATGATTTTAACGTGGTAAAATCTTAAGAAATTGAAGAAACATCCCCGACTCCCTCTACGGAGTAAAAAGAAAGATCCACTACAAAAAATATAACAGTTACGAACCATATAACACACATGCACACAAATAAGACCTATACAGGTTTAGGAATGTACCCACTGGTGTCCTTATAACTTTTCTGTAGTTCTAATTGTTGATGTTGTTCTCCCAGTTTTCTATCTTCACTTTGTTCCAGTCTTTACGTCGACTCTTGTATCAAGATCTTATTACCAACACTTTAATTGGTGTAGTGTGTCAGTGTTTGTGATGGTGACCTAACACATGCATGCACACACTCACGCTTATTTTTACAAACAGTCCTAGAAAATTACAAATCAGATCTATATGCGGAGATTTTCAGTTTCTCTCTTCTTAGGAAACTTTGAACCTTATTTGACATTTAATATTAATCCAGAATCCACGACTATCTTGCTCAGAAGATGTATCAAGATCTTAATCAATCTCAGGTTTTGAAAATATTTTTGAGATTGAAAATCACCAGGTCCGATTCCAACTATGTCGAAGGTTTTGTTTCAAAAGAACTAGAAACATAAAATATTATTGTTGATTTTGAATATGAAAACATTTACAGAAAAGAATCAACAATAGATTTCTCAAGATGAGAAACTATAAATGCATATTTGGGTGTGATGTAACATAAAATGCTGAGATCTAAAATTTCTATAAAACCGAAATGCAGATCTAGCTTAATGCTTAAGTTGGAAACAAGATCTTAACATAAGAGGTTATAGCAAGAAACAACTTAAAAAACCAACTCTCAAACTCCCAAACACTCAATGTTGTGTTTGGTATATAACTTATTTTGAAGAGGTTAGGGTTTGAATGATGTTTTAGACGATTCAGGGTTAGGGTTTCTAACTCTCTCTCTCTTTGATTTCTCTCTCTCTTCTCTCTCTACTCTCTTCTCTCTCTAGAAATGAAGAAATGACAAAAGCTTCTAAATGGCTGAGAGTAAGGCTCCTTATATAGGGGGATGAGAAGATTCGAGAATGGGGTTCAAAATAAAGGGCTACAATTTAGTCTTTAGCTGTTATCTTTGATCCAACAGTATAAGAGAAGCGGTGGATTAAAATTATTTTTATTGGTTTAAGAGGGATTCAGGGGGATTAAGCCATAACGCATGCAGATCGTTGATTACAACAATCCAAGGGCATGAAATGAGCAAGGCTTATGTCTAACAGAAGAAACATAAATCGGACCGATATCAGGCTGACAGGTGTAAGGCTGAGATTGATGCTGAAACGCGTGTTTTGAAAATAATTACTCAAACACCTTTAAGTCTTTAGCGCTTTTGGTTTCTACCCTAGTGAATTTCCAGAGATAAAATCATTAATTCAAAATTGCAGATTTACCCCAAAACTTTTAATTCCATTTTTTTTAAATTAAAAAAAATGGTTTTAAAAATTATTTAAAATTCCCCCAAAATAATTAAAATTCAATTTAAGGGAAATTAATATGCACAACACACTTATAACCAATTATATGCAATATGCAATGTAGGAATGCAATACTAATGTGTGTGAGTGTTGGTAAATATACCTTAGATCAAGAGGAATAAAAATAAGAGAAGGATTGGGGCTCTCTGGTCTCTAGGATGAGACCCAATTTTGTTTCTATTTCCAAACTAGATGACCACTTATACAATATAGACTCAAGTGAGTCAAGAGTATAAGGTGCTTCAATCTCCCCCTTTGAAAATATGAGACAAAATCTCCTTTGAGTCAACTTGGACTCGTAGGGAAATATAAAGACAAGGAAAAACCTATTCCTATACAAATATTTTATCTACCCATATCCTAGAACTGAAAATTACATAACTCAACTAAATACAATTCAATACCGTATTACAACTTTGAACATAACAGAGAATAACTGTTCAAAATCCTGCAAAAAATCACTAAGAACAAGTTCTTTAGAATATGTATAAAATAAATGAATTCTTATAAGACTAAAATTTCTCCCCCATTTTGTATTAAATGGACAAAGGAAAAAAATAAGTAAATCTAAGAAATTATTCAGCACACACCATTCCAATTGATATACACAAGGCAATAAACCTATTATAATCCAACGGTTTGGTAAACATATCTGCGAGTTGCAAATGAGTAGGAAGCTAATTGATTTCTAATTCCTTAGTTTCAACTAATTTGCGAATAAAGTGATGTCTTATTTTTATGTGTTTTGTTCGTGAGTGTTGAACATGATTTTTAGAGATGCTGATCGCGCTTTGATTATCACAATAGAGATTTAATTGTTCTTCTTTAATACCATAATCACTTAGCATTTGCTTAAGAAAAAGTAATTGAGCACATCAACTGCCAGCGACTATGTATTCCGATTCAGCAGTGGATAATGAAGTGTAGTTTTGTTTCTTACTACTCCAACCTACCAAATTATTACCAATATAATAACATGCGCCTAATGTTCTCTTACTATTGTCAGTACAAAATGCCCAATCAACATCGGTGTATCCTACTATAGTACTAAGAGTATCATTGGTGTACCAATGTCCTAAATTTAGAGTGCCTTTAATGTAATTGATAATTCTTTTAACACAAGTTAAATGACTCTCTTTAGGATTGTTCTGTTAACGAGCATAAACACAAACAGTATACATAATATCAGGATGCGAGGCAGTAAGATATAGTAAGGTTCAAATCATACTACGATAAAGGGTGGGATATACAGATTTCCCTGTTTCATCCTTAGATAGTTTGACAGTAGTACTCATGGGAATTTTAGCATCTTTTGCACTTTCAAGACCAAATTTTTTAATAATCTCTAATGCGTATTTTGATTGCGACACAAATAATCCTTCTGAATTTTGTTTGACTTGAAGACCTAAGAAAAATTGCAACTCCCCCATGAGAGACATTTGAAATTCTTTATGCATAATTTCAGAAAAGCATTTAACTTCTGAAGGGGAAGTTGATCCAAAGATGATATCGTCTACGTAAACTTCAGCTATAATGATATGTTTGTCAAAATGTTTGGCAAAAAGGGTTTGATCATTTCCACCTATCTTAAAACCTTTATCTAAGACCAAAGACATAATTTGGATATTTAGGGTCAATGAACCCTTTTGGTTGTTCTACATAGGTCTCCTCAGTCAATATTCCATTAAGGAAGGCAGATTTGACATCCATTTGGTAAAGCGTAAAATGTAAGTAGCAAGCTATGGCAAAGAGAAGACGAACAAATTCTAATCGAGTAACGAGAGCAAAAGTCTTGTTAAAATCTATTCCCTCTATTTGAGAGTATCCTTGAGCAACTAATATGGCTTTGTTTCTAATCACTATCCCACTTTCATCAGATTTATTTTTAAATATCCACGTGTGCCAATAACCTTTTTGTGATCAGACCTAGGTAAAAGATACCAAACATCATGAATGACAAATTGAAGAAGTTCATCCCACATTGTAGAAATCCAATGAGGATCATTCAATGAATCATTAACATTCTTTGGTTCCACAAGGGAAACAAAACATGCATAATGAGCATAGCTTCTTAATTGTGATCTTGTACGCATAGGTTCACTGGGATTACCGACAACGTTGTCTATGGGAGGGTTTTTAGCAAACCAATTAGGTACTTCAGGTGTCTCAATTGGTAAAGAATCATCCATTTCTAGTGAGTCATTTTCTAAAATATTTTCAGACTCTACCACAATAGTTGGTTCTCCAGTCTTACTTTTTACAGTAGTGTCACTTACAATTACGTTTATGGATTCCATTATGGTCTTAGTGTGAAGGTCATAAACACGGTAAGCTCTACTATTAGGAGAATATCCTAGAAAGATGACTTTATCTCCTCGAGTCTCAAATTTGGATAAGTGTTCTCTGTCTTTATAGACATAACACGTACAACAAAAGGTTATAAGGTACTTAAGATTGGGTTTCTTCCCATACCAAAGTTTGTAAGGAGTTTGTTTAGAATTCATTCTAAGATAGACCATATTAATAATGTGACACGCAGTACAGATGGCTTCTACCCAAAAATAGTTAGGTAAAGTCTTAGCATGAATCATAACACGTGCCATCTCTTGAAGGGTGAGATTCTTTCTCTCATCTATACCTTTTTGTTGAGGAGTCTTATGAGCACTAAATTCATGTTTGTAACCATTATAGTCACAATACTCTACAACACCTGTATCTAAGAACTCTCCACTTCTATCACTACGAATCCTATTTACATGAGAGTCTTTCTCAATTTCAATTCGAAGTAAAATCTTCAAAAATATTTGGAATGTGTCAGACTTTTTTTTAAGAAATCTACCCAAGTAAATCTGGTGAAGTCATCAGCCATAACTAGAATGTAATTGTGTCCACAAAGACTAACAGTTCGAGAATGACCCATTAGGTCCATATGGATGAGCTCCAAAGGTCTAGAGGTTAGGATATCTTTGACTTTCTTATGAGGGGATTTAATAATTTTAACTTCCTGACATGAACCACAGACAATATTAGAAATAGGTTTGATCTTAGGAATACCTCTAACTATTTCTTGAGAAGACAGTCTACTATGGTTTTCGTAATTTATGTGACCCATACGATTATGCCATAACTCACTGTCATCCATTCTGTCAATGTTACAGACTTGGGCACTATTTTGAACAGTATAACAATTGTCCAGAGTTCTGAGTCCTGTAATAATGCACTCACCTTTTTCATTTAAAATTTTGCAATTATTCTTTGAAAATGTGACACTATGATTTGAGTCCCAAAATTGCGAAATACTAAGTAGGTTTGCCTTAAGACCTTTTACTAGAAGAACATTTTCATGTAAAGGTAATCTTTCTTCTTGGAGTGTTCCTTTACCAATGATTTGAGATGATACACCATCACTAAAAATAATTTTTTCCTCCAGCAAAGCTGGTTTTGTTTAAGAGTTTGGTATCATCCCCAGTCATGTGTTTTGAACATCCAGAGTCTAAATACCAACCTGATGGAGTTTGTTCACCTTTTAAAGCAGTAATAACAATATTACACTTCATCTAGGGTAATAGCTCATCTTTTCTAAACCAAACAACTCTTGTTTTTATTTTGCACTTATTTGCTCTTAATTGATAGAATTTGCGAGCATTAGATTTTTGTTGAAAAATGTTTTGCGCATGAGGCTGAATTTTATGGAAAGTGAGAGAATTTGGTTTAGAGAAGTGTTTAGAAATCCTTCTTGGAAATGATATTTTAGGTTTGGTCTTTCTCCTTCTATAGTTAATGTTTTTGTCTTGTTATTCAGGAAGAACATAATTGTTACAACTTCTCCTAGAATAGTTAAAGTTTTGATACACAGTAGAATTAAAGACAGGGTTGACTATATGTGTAGAGTAGCATCCTTCAAAGGAATGACCATATAGATCACAGTAAGAGTAGTATAGATTGCTCGACGATGGTATCTCCTTAGGAAAGTCTCTAAACAAGGGCTTGATGAGATTTTGATGTTGAACCTTATTCCTAGGGAGTACAGTTTGAAAGACCGAATCACTCTTTCTAATAGGAGGCATACATATTTACTCTTATATGGACTTTCACACTTTGAGTTACTTGTTTCCTCAAAATCAAACTTAGATTGTTTTTTGTCAAACTCATTTTTCAGAGAATGAAAGTCTGGACAAGTTTCTACAGGTCTTTTACCTCCTGACACAAACTTAATTGGTTCAAAAGTTTTAGTTTGACTCTTCAAATTGGGGAAAAATCCTATTCCAGTTCGATCATCAGAATTGGTTTTGGAATCATCAACAAATCCATCAAAACAGTTCGAGTTATTTTCAAATTTAACAAATTTTTTGAAAAATTTTGTTGTCTTTTCTTTAGATTGTTCCAATTATAATAATGTCCCTTTATATTTTTTCTCTGGGGTTTCATTTTCTTCGATCAAATTCTTCAATTTTTGATCAAAGGTTTTAACTTCATTTTCATTAGTTAGACATTGGGTATCATACTTAAGTTTTCTAATTTCATAGTGAGATCTTTCACTATCTTTTCTAGTCTAGTGCTTTTTTTAAGCGTTTTCGCATAAAGTGTGTGAATATCAGAGAGGTCTTCAGTGTCTGAGTCACTAAGTGCAGTATAATTCACAACAGCAGGCGTAGAGTTACTATCATTATTCTCATACATAGGCATATCATTGTATATTATCTTAGCAAAGAAAGACATGCAAGGATCAAAACAATCAGAAGATTCAGGTTTCTCATTCTCAGAACACTTGAATCATCCCATGTTTTGCAAATGTTAGCCCTAGTATGTTTATTGACAGTGTTTAGTTTCACTCTACAGTCTTGTGCTATATATCCTAGTTTTCCACATCTAAAACACTCAATGTTCTTGAAGTCTTTGTTGGGTCTCATGTCCTTGTGATGTTTGTCTTGACCTTTCTCACAAGGTTTGTAGTTAGACTGACTTGGATAATTTGGCTTGCCTTGTTTGTTTGATAATTTATTTCTAAATTTGGCAATTTTCTTAATTGTTTTGACATCAAGGAAATTTGATTATCCAAACTATCTATATCACATTCCTCATCAGAATCATCAGTGGGAATAGTAAACTCAGGTTTCATCAACTTAGAAGAAAAACTCAAGCTGGAACTAGTTTGTGTCCTTTGGGAATTGCGCATTTGTTTCTTAAATTCTAATTCCATTTCCACAGTTCGAATTTTACAACTGAGTAATTCAGGAGTGAGATTCTGATCACACATTTCCTCAATAGCATATCTTTTATTATCAAATTTATTTGGTAATGACCTTAGAATTTTAGATACAATTTCATGTCTGTCATAAGTTATCCCATTAGCATGCAGTTTGGTCACAATGTCAGTTAATTTCATATGGAAATCATCGAAAGTTTCAGAATCACACATAATTAGTGAGTTATACTGCTGAACAAGCATTTAAGTTTTAGCAGCCTTAACTATAGTGTCACCCTCATGTGCAGTGATCAGTGTATCCCAAGCTTCCTTAGAAGTGGCACAAGATGAGATCCTTTTGAACTCATGTTCATTCATGGACATAAAGATCCTTTTGAACTCATGTTCATTTAATGACAAGATATTTTTAATGTGGTAAAACCTCAACCAATTGAGGAAACATGCACGACTCCCTCTACGGAGTAAAAATAAAAATCCACTAAAACAAATATAACAGTTACAAACTATATAACAAACATGCACACAAATCAGACCTATACAGGTTTAGGAATGTACCCACTGGTGTCCTTATAACTTTTCGACAGTTCTGATTGTTGATGTTGTTCTCCCAATTTGCTAACTTCACTTTGTTCCAGTCTTTACGCCGACTCTTGTATCAAGATCTTATTACCAACACTTTCGGTGTTGTAGTGTGTAAGTGTTTGTGATGGTGATCTAACACATGAATGCACACACTCACGCTTATTTTTACAAACAGTCCTAGCAAATTACAAATCAGATCTATATGCGGAGATTTTCAGTTTCTCTTTTCTTAGGAAACTTTGAACCTTATTTGACCTTTAATATTAACCCAGAATCCACGGCTATCTTGCTCAGAAGACGTATCAAGATCTTAATAAATCTCAGGTTTTGAAAATATTTTTGAGATTGAAAATCACCAAGTGCGATTCTAACTAGGTCGACGATTTTGTTTTAAAAGAACTAGAAACATAAAATATTATTGTTGATTTTGAGTATGAAAACATTTACAGAAAAGAATCAACAATAGATTTCTCAAGATGAGAAACTATAAATGCAGATCTGGGTGTGATGTAACATAAAATGCTCAGATCTAAAATTTTTATGAAACAGAAATGCAGATCTAGCTTAATGCTTAACTTGGAAACAAGTTCTTAACACAAAGAGGTTACAGCACGATACAAATTAACAAACCAACTCTCAAACACTCAAGGTTGTGTTTGGTATATAACTGGTTTTGAAGAGGTTAGGGTTTGTAAGATGTTTTAGACGATTTAGGGTTAGGTTTTCTTACTCTCTCTCTCTCTGGTTTCTCTCTCTCTTCTCTCTTCTCTCTCTACTCTCTTCTCTCTCTAGAAATGACAAAATGACGAAATGACAAAAGCGTCTAAATGGATGAGAGTAAGGCCCCTTATATTGGGGCCTGAGAAGATTCGAGAATGGGGTTCAAAATCAAGGGCTACGATTTGGTCTTTAGCTGTTGACTTCGATCCGATGGTATAAGAGGAGGGGTGGATTAAAATGCTTTTGATTAGTTTAAGAGGGATTCGTTGGGATTAAGCCAGAATGCATGCAGATCGTTGATTACAGCAATCCAAGGGCAGGAAATGAGCAAGGCTTATGTCTCACAGAAGAAACACAAATTGGACCGATATCAGGCTGACAGGTGTGAGGCTAAGATTGATACTGAAACGCGTGTTTTGAAAATATTTACTCAAACACCTTTAAGTCTTTAGCGCTTTCGATTTCTACCCTAGTGAATTTCCAGAGATAAAATCATCAATTCAAAATTGCAGATTTACCCCAAAACTTTTAATTCCATTTTTTTAAATTAAAAAAAATGGTTTTAAAAATTATTTAAAATTCCCAAAAAATCATTAAAATTCAATTTAAGGGAAATTAATATACACAACAAACTTATAACAAGTTATATGCAATATGCAATGTAGGAATGCAATACTAATGTGTGTGAGTGTTGGTAAATATACCTTAGATCAAGAGGAATAAAAATAAGAGAAGGATTAAGGCTCTTTAGTCTCTATGATGGGACTCAATTTTGTTTCTATTTCCAAACTAGATGAGCACTTATACAATATAGACTCAAGTGAGTCAAGAGTAAAAGGTGCTTCAATCTTTTGGGACTTTTGTTATTGTTTAAATAGATGTAGTTACTTAAAAGTTTTTTTTTTTAAATAGAATCTTATTTGTTGTTGATTTAAGTTTGTTTAGTAATTTTTTTAAACTGCCATAAATTTCATTTATATAACGGGTCATTGAGATCTACTCAGTTTAAGTTCCCGTTTAATGTTTTTTTTGTTTATTTTGAAGGATTATTTTTTAAGAACCTACTTGTCTAGGTTATAACAGTTTAATATTGGAATTTTGATCCTGTTTGGATTTGGATCTTGGATCTATTTTTTTTTTGTTAATGTGTTAAAATACGATTAAAATATAAATCTATTATGTTTTATCTTAGTTCTTAATCTCTATTTTTATTTTCAGATTCAATATTTGGACTGAGATTATTTGGACCCTTTTGATCTAAGTCTGAATGTTTGGGTGTTTGTTGGTTTAATTTCTTTAAAAAAAATTGTGTCGAGTGCTACACATTTTATCTCGCTCTCATTTGACTTGGACTAGATCATTTTTCTCATACCTGTTTATATCCTCTAAGTTGAACATTTTGGCTATATTCATTTGATTTAGTTGGATTTAATCTGTGTGTGAGTTTTAATCAAAACCTTGTTATTAATTTTTTGGAGAACTTGTCTTGTCACATAATAAATTTTGTTTATTTGTTTAAAACCAGATCTTTTAGTGTATGTTTTACACTGCTTGCATTCCTCTATTAGACCTGGTATTTGAGACTTAATTCCTTCTTAAGTTAATTCCATCTTAAGGTTGGTTTAGGTTAGTACTTTATTTTAGTTGTGTGACACAATTTCTAGAATTTTATTTCCTAATTTGTTTGTGGACATTTACACTTAACTATATTTTTATTTAGATTTAATTGTTGTTGATGATAATTCATTATAAAAGAGGACCTTGTGTGTGTCTAATGATTTAATAATTTGTGATCACTTTATGCACTAATTAAATCAATCTCATCTTATTATTATTTAATTATGTCATATACAACTTCACTGATATCCTAGTATTGGGTGTGTAGTTGTGTGTGTGTTCCAAGTTGTTACTACCATGGTTGTTTGGTAAGAATCAGATTGTTGTGGGGTTGTTTAGTTTTTGCCTTGGTATACTTTTTTGTATTTACCAAACTATTTCATTTACACTTGTGTTGCTATAATTTGTACTTAAACATTGGTTTTAATGAACTTGGGTGTGTGAGTTGTCCTATGACTAAAGGACACAAATTTTTCCACTTGTTGGTCTCCTCGAGAAATAATATTGTGTTATTTCCACTTTTTCTCATCTCATTCTTAAAGGATATTTTTATATCAAGCATCACCACTTTTTCGTAATAGTGTGGGTGAGTGTTTTAATTTATTTATAAAATACAATAGATTTAATATCAAATATTTAAAAGAGTTTTCATAACTTAATACACGTTAGCTTGATCCTTAAGTTATTTTCAAGTGGTATAAGAGCTTCATGATTCACTTTTTCAAAGTTTTTATTCCACAAAGATCCTGAACTCTTTTTAAAATCTATTTTTTATATTTTAAAATCTATCTTTTATATGGGAAACCAAAATGGTGATGTTGTATTTTCTAGTATAAAATACCTTTATGAATGTTTTAAAGTGGCAAACCTTTATTTACAATACAACATTAAAAGTAGTAATGCCATTTGCTAAGCGATCGATGCAATCATATTTAAAGGAATTTCAGCTTGCACCACATCTTTAGGGGGTTGGGAAATTTCAAAATCTTCTACAATATGGGATGATATTTTTTATACTGACTGTGATGAAGAGAATAAGAACTTTATGGCCTTTACATCTTGCTGTGCTTTTTAGTTTGAGGATATTTTTGATAACTTATCTAGTCATTCTGATGATTCTAGTTTATGTGTAAATAATTGTGAGTTAGAATTTGTGAATTTATCTCATGTCTCACTTGCTCAAAATACCCCTTCTGGTATAGTTTTCTTTTTTAATATCGGTAGTATTTTTTATGATGTTGATGAATCTAATGATTTAGACCATTCTGTTTTTATAGAAGGGTGTGTGAGTGAGAGTTTAGAAGGTTTTATGAGTAATAATTCTATTGATAGCATAATTGAGGACAACACTGATTTAGGTAAAATTAATTCTTGGTTGTTGGATAAAATTGACACTTCAAATAATCAAATCAAGTTAATAACCGAAAAATCTAACTTTCATATAGGAGATCTTGAAAATGATGTATCATTTCTTAAGAAATGAATTGTCTTGTTAGCTGAGCTTAATCACTCTTTTGAAAGTAAAAACAAGGAAGTTTTGTTTAAATTTGATGAATCAAAAAATAAACTCAATGAGTCATTGAAAAATCTGGATGCTTATTCTAACTCTAGCATTGTTGTGAAGTCTTTAAATAAATATGATGGCTTGCTCCTTTAAAAGGAATTTGTTTTGTTGGTGAAGTTTTTGATCAAACAAATTTTGTTAACTCTAAAGATTAAGTCCATAAAAAAAATGACATAAAAATTATTTTTAAACATTTTAAAAATGAGGGATGCACTTATGATTCTATTTTTTGTCATAAAAAGGGACACCTTGAAAAATTATGTTTTAAGAAATTAGGGCAAAATACATCCGCAAACTAAAAATGTTAAAATTAATCAAACTGCCAATCCTATTTTTAAGTGTGGGTTTTGTTCTAAAAAGGGTCATTTAGAATAATTATGTTTTAAGAAATTAAAACAAAATAATGTTGACTAAGGTAATGTTTAGTAATCTAAAACATTTAGAAATCTTCAGACTACCAAACCTGTTTTTCGGGTGTAATTTATGGTCTAAAATTGGGCATTTAGTGAAATTCTGCTATAAAACGTTATATATAAACTGAAATTTTGAACATAAAAATCAACCCACCAAGTCTTGTAAAAACGACAAATGTGATGATAAAAATATTTTTCGGTGTAATTTTTGTTCAAAATTTGGTCACATATAATAGTTTTGCATTAAACGCTTGAATTTGACTAGAAAACCTGAAAATGTCAACCATGTAAACATTCCTGTTAATGCAAGGCCAAATGTTAGGCAAGTTCATAAATGCAACTTTTATGTTAAAACGGGTCATTCAGGACAATTATGTTATAAGCGTTTAAGTAGACAACAAAGTGGTGTTAATAATATGCCTAGGATCCATTTTACATCAATCGTTGGCGTGAATAGTCCTCAACAGAATTTAGTTTATTTTAAAATTTATTTTCCAAAAGTTAAATCTAGCTGGGTTAAGAAAGAGGACTCAGGTTATTATTTGTAAGTGTAAAAATGTCCGAAAGTAATTCGTTTGTGTGTTTATTTGTCAGTACTTTTATTTTTTTTTATCTATCGTACTAACTTTTATATAGTAGGATTCTTTCCTGCCCTTTGTCCCTTTGAAACAAACAAGGGGAGAATTTGAGACTCTCTTATATTATTGTATTTACAATTCCTGTTGAGTCTATTAGGAATCCTTGTTGTTAGTTGAATTCTGTACTCTTCTAATATTTAGGATTGCATGTGTATAGTTGAAATATGTACTCTTCTATTTTTGTAGGTCTCATGTGTATTGTTGAGTTATGTAATTCATGTAGTTTATGTCTTTAAGTCTCAGTTTAGTTTGTCTCAAAATTGGTCAAAGGGGGAGATTGCAAATCTCATTTTTTTGTCGGCTCAATTTTGAGACAAACATTTTTCCATGCTCGTGCCTTTTTATTCTCTTTAAAAACACAAATTAAATTTGTGTAATAAATTCTTTAAAACTTGTCAGTTACTATTTTTTCAAATAGATAAGTTTCATTTTTATTTATGAGTATTAACAATTCTGCAAAAAATATTAATTATTTCTTAGTATGTTTAAATTTTTATTTAGGATTTCTTTTGGTGTTAAACAAACATTTTTTATTAAACATTTTTTATTGTCTAAGCTTTAAAGTTTAACACAAAATCAAAATGGCAGATTATCTATTAATTGTGTCGTTTGTTGCATTTGTGGATTAAAGATGTGGTATTCGTATTGTGTTTTCAAGTTGTCCTGGTCATTAAATGCTATCTCTGATAGTGTGTGATGCATGGTCTGCTTGAGAGGATTGGTGTCCCCGCATTATTACACATTTTCCCCATACTATTGTTACACGGTTTTACGCATGTGTCCCTGATTTGTGGTTCTCATTTCTACCCTTGGTTGGCCATATCTATTTATGCATATACCCATATTTGTTTGGGTTATTACATTCAACCGGTATGTTTTCTTTGGGGATTTACACGTGTTTTAGATCTGAGATTTTCATTTAAGAATTACATCTGAATTTCTCTCTCCAAAAGAGCTGCCAACATTTTTCTTTATTTTACTCTCTATCTCTCTTTACAATTAATGTGTTCTTGAAAATATTTTCAAAGTTTTGCTCTAACCCATTTAAGATCGATTTGATTGTTATATCTTTGAGGGTTTTTGAGGTTTGAGCTTTGTTGTTTTGGTGATTTGAAAGATTCAAGTTGGGGAGATTTGGGTTTGGAACATTTAAGATCTGAAAGTTTCATCTTAGGCTTGGATCGTTTTGGAGATTGGTTGTTTTTTACATTTTGGAGCATCCGAAGTTTGATTTTCAAAATCTAGTTAGCACTTTTGTAATATCCCTCCACACTCTATTTTTATATATAGTTAATGTAATACCTCGTACTTTTATGGATAATTAAATTACATAAGTGGGTGTAATTTAATAATTTGAGAATTTAAAGTATATAAGATGGACTAATTATATTTCATGTCGCAAGTGAATAAAGGCGACATGTGATGTTATTTTATGCGAAAAACACGTGTGGAGATGTATTGGTTCAAGACGTGAAATTTTGATAAGTGACTCGAATGGAGATTTTGAGTGCATAGTTGGTCTCGAAAGGGCCAAGAAAGTCATAATAGAGTACCCCGGGGTAGTGCTTGGGTTCCATGGACATTTTGAATCAGTAGGGGCTCGCATTTGTGTATACGAGTCAATTTTGGGTTTAATAAGGGATAAACCCTTATTTCTCTCATTTAAGTCGTGAGAAAGAGAGAAGAAAAGAAAAAAGCATAAAGGAAGAAGAAAAGAGAAGATTTCGAGCCCACTCCGGCGGATTCCCAGCACAAGGTCGTCGGATTTATCCAACCAGGAAAGTGTTTAAGTTCCTTTAACTATTAAGTGTGTTTATTTTTCATATCATATTGGTGAGAAAATTATGAATTTTGAGTTGGGATTCTTGAATAAAAAATGGGTTTTGGGGAGATGTTATGATTTTGATGTAATAATAATCCTACATGAAATCTAAGTTAAAACCCATGTAAATGGTGTAATTTTTAGTGAGAAGATAAAAGGGTGGCATAAATAATAATTAGGGTTTAAATTCTTAGAAATGGATGAATCCCATGAAATTAAAGGGTTGTTTTGATGGTAGATAAGTGTGTAGATATTTGTATTAGTGGTTTGGGAGATTAGGACTTATGAGTTTTGGGTAGGATAAGAGTTTATGTAAATTTCTTTCAAAGAACAAAAATCCGAACCGACGGGATCGATTCATTTTTCTTGGTAAATGGTTCGGTCCGGTGACTTGACCGGTTCGTTTTAGGAGGTATCAGATTGGTCCGGCCATTAAAGATTTCTGTTGAATTTTAGGAGCCGGATCGGTTCGTTTTTCCTGGAAACTGGTTCGGTCCGGTTCTCTCAGAAAATCAGAAAAGTTTTCTTCGCGATTGGAGACAAATTCCTTTTGGAGATAAATTTTAGGGGATCCTAAATAAAGTGCGTGGACCTCTAAAAGAGTATATGGGATATGTATAAGTCTCGAATTAATTGGAAAGATCCGAGGTTTAAATTTAGGAATGTTTGGGGCGACCGACATTCGAGGAATTAGTCGGCGGGTTCGTACATATATTCATGCGTGTAGAATATATATGTCAATTATATATGGTTAAAATATATACACATGTCGAATATGTATGAGTATATCCTAATGTGGGTAGGATGATATAAGAATACGAGCTAGAGTGATAAGATACTATTCGGGAAGAATGAATGTGAAAATTATATCGTAAGTGAGTGGATACATAGAAATTAATACGAATTGATATATTCGGGATTATAGACTAATGCCATGAGAGATAGGCATTTATAGGCAGATTTGATGATGATGATGTTATATATATATATATATATATATATATATATATATATATATATATATATAGAGAGAGAGAGAGAGAGAGCGAGAGTATATACATGATATGATTATGAATATATTTGTGTGTGAATGATATATTTATGCAAAGCATACCCCCATCTAGTGCTATCATGGGAAGTTGTGCGATGTGGGTGAATCATCTAGCTTTAGGAGCAGGTGAGTATAATCCCCAGGTCATAGCATCCATTATATATTTGGGTGATTATTTAGGGGTGAGATGTGGTGGGTATATTTCATTCTCATTCCCGTTGAAGAACTATGACCTCTTACCATATGTTGAAGATTTTGTTTTTTACCAGGGCGGAATGAAAGATTCCGACAGCTGGCTCTCGAATTTGGTAATGTGAGTTATACCCAGAAGATGATAGCATTGTTGTAATTGTATCCATGAGTTTTGACTCCGAGGGATGGATTTATACTTATATACCGTGTGATATATACTTATATATATATATACTAGGGTATGCCCGTGCCTGAAGGCACGATGCCAATTCTCCCAAGTACAAATCGAATGGTCAAGTCATAAAAGTTCGGTATTATAGTCATGGTCAATTTTCCTGAATGACAATTATTTTTTCCAAAATTATTTCTAGTATAACTTTAAGTCCAAAAAACACTTAAAGAACATTATACAGTAAACACATATAAAATTGTATGAACATTCCTTGCCATTCCATTCACTATTTTTATTCTGAACTTTTATGGAGACTATCAAGGAATAAAAAAAATAACACTTTATGTTAAAGTGATAGACACTGATGATTCGTGTTCATATGCCCACACAATATGAGAGAGATGGCACGTTCATTATTTTTCCCATGATGTTTTCATGACAATGTGTTGAGAAGGTCAGAGACACCGGTATATAACATGAACAAAAAAATAGAATGAAAGAATTTCAGAAGGTTTTAACTGAAGCATTCAATTCAAATTATAATACAACATGACTCTCAACATCATCAGCTAGAACTGATAATAATCATGAAAACATTACAATGTTGCACACTCACGAAGCGTTGGCAACACCTAGAGGATAATGGCAGGCATACAAATAAACCAAATGAAATTAATTTCATAATTACTACATGCTTTACAATCATTATACAAAATTTAAAATATAATGACAGTGCATACAGATCTTTGTAGAACGACCGAAATGATAATACGAACACCTTCGAATTTGGAGTCACAACAAATGAAGGCAGTTTAATGGTCGGAGACGACAGCTGATGCTGGTCATCAGTGGTGGCTTCTAGGGTATTCTAGCTTTTTCTCTGTTAAAGAGAAACCAAAATAAAAACAAATCACGAGAACAGTCATTTAAACTCAATGAACATAGTAGAATAGGAAGTGTTACGAAGTTGGGAAAGGAAGAAGAACGTATTAGATTTTACAATGATTGATCCTAACCACCCATGCTTCAGCATTCACATTCGGATGAACTGTTAACCCAAATAAGAGCTGGTTAACAGCACCACTATCACACCAATTACACGTATGGAAAAAACTCGATGCTATGGAAAAACACAACGGTTGAACATTGTAGTTCTGACTATAGTTCACACAATGCTCTTCTTAACCAACTACCGATGATGTCATTGCCAAAACCCCTTGCCTGTCTCCACTCTTACAATACCTGAGTGGTTATATCACCATGAGATAAATAAGAAAAGAAGTGAATACTACTTGTACAAGTGAAAATGGGGAAATATGAAAACCAATTCTCATATACGAAATACCATTTCGTTCGTTAAACAACCTGTATCGATTTTTGTCCTAAAATTATCCAAATAAACAAAAACAGGAAAGAAGAAAAAATTAGAAAAAACCCAAAATAGGAGTTTGGATCTTAGATCTCCATCATCAATTTTTTTTTTCATTTAGGCAAAACTAAAAAAAATTCAAAAGAGACATTAACAAAATCATAACCATGCATCTAATATAAACATACCTCCATTGTGGTCATATCCATATAACAACCCCAAATTGTAGATCAGGTTAGAGAGGAGATAAAAGATGAAACTGCGGATCTACTATCATTTTTCATGAAAATAAAGATCGTATTCTCACCTGTGATTGACCGCATATTTGGTCTCAAGAAGAACGATGTTTCTCATAGATCCTCTAGCTCCTCTTCACGTATATATGAAATTGGACCTCTAAATTGATATTACATTTGTCTGGTGAATGAAATTTGAGTATTCAGAATCCTCTATTTGTGTTCAGGAACAATTAAACATCAATAAATATCCCCCGATGTAAAATCGAGAAACAAATAAATTTTAAACACTTTAAATCACAAAAAACCCAATGCCTAACATCTAGAAATCGAGTGAGAAAGAAAAGGTATTTAAACTTTCAAATAAAGGTTTACATGCACTGCAACCAATGCGGGGAAGTCGTGGAGATTAAATTAATCAAGCATAAAGGTAGTTAAACTTTCTATGTACATTTTCAAGATAAATGAAATTGATATAGCTGAAATACATATGTTTGGATTTTAAAGGAATCTTACTATAGCTAATTAAAACAACTGTTAATTTTTTCAGTTGAAGATGTGTGTAATTTACTCCATCCTCGTAGTCATACAATGAACAAAAACTCCATCTTCATGTTCCTAATAATCAGAATTTGATCATTTTATTATCAACTAAAAAGAAAGAAATATACCTTTTAGTTGTGAGAATTTGGCAGAGTTCCAAAGTACGATTAACTAAACCACAATAAAGTTAACTCATAACATCACACATCATAAATCTGCATCAAACCAAATGAAAAAAACTGTGTGCGCATCGTATAGGAATCACAACAAACACGAAATCTTATGACTACCATGTACATTAGATATTAACATAAAACAAATCTTAATTACCTTGGAAGATTAGTATGCAAGACAACTATTTCAGTTTCAAAACTTCCAAATGCCAATAATTTGTGACAATAAGCGTCTTAAGAATATCGAGTGTGACATAAATGACATCTAGTGAATGCCCCTTCCAACAGCCCTATTGAAATTGTACCCTCAATTATACACCAACCTATGCACATAAAATAAAACCAAATCTTAATAATAATGAAAGACTAACCAAAACAATATGAATAATTTTGCAAATGTGAGATGATTTTTAATTGTAACAGGTAGTTAAATTGTTAAATAGTAACTAAATATTAAGATTACAACACAGTTTTAAAAAATATAGTTTTTAAAAAAGTCAGAACTGAGTATAACTTCCATTGAGTGTCAATTTTCATACCTAATTTACTTCCTAGTACAAATGGAATTGTGATTACCTAAAAGTATCACGAGCTTCAGCTTGAAGTCGTCATGCACACTCATTCTCGATGCTGCATCTGCCTTGATTTCAGGAGGAAATTAGTATAGTGACTGCTAGAAATAAATGGAGAAAATTATTGTTAATGAATCACAACCTGAAGATAGAGTCAATTAAGTTTTATTTGCAAACAAAAACACAGGGGGAAGAGTTCATACTAACGTAATAGAGAGAAGATCCCATACCTCAATCAATGCTGAGTGCCAACTTATCGATAACGAGTCTATTGGTAATCCCCCTATCAATTTCACACACACACACAAAAAAAAAAAAAATTCAATCAATTTCCATTTCAAACCATTATCCCTCAATAATTGTTAATTCTCATATTTCAAATAAGATTCTCTTTGTAAAATTGTTCTCGACTAATACACCTGTGAAATGAAAAATATTAATAGATGGGACAAACAATGCAAATTTAAGAAAATTAAGTAGAACTTCAACACAATCTAAGAGACTGAAAGGGAGATAACTAAGCAATTTCACTGAGACTGACAGGGACAGAGCATGTACTGTTTGATAAAGGATCAAACAAGTAATGGACAAAATGAAAAAAATATATTTTTAAAAACATTATTCACATC
This sequence comes from Sambucus nigra, assembly GCA_949130495.1. Classification (NCBI taxonomy): domain Eukaryota; kingdom Viridiplantae; phylum Streptophyta; class Magnoliopsida; order Dipsacales; family Adoxaceae; genus Sambucus; species Sambucus nigra. The sequence goes on from OX422208.1 coordinate 616,661,924, forward strand.
CTAATAGACAAAATTAGGTCAAATTCAACGATTTAATGCCTAAAAAGGTGATGCTTTCGAGTAATTTTACCTTCAACATTTAGTTAGTGTACTACCTTATCACAAATATTCTAAAATAACTTTTAACGTGTTATACTACCTTAATCACATCCTAAAAATAATGTCATAGTCTCTCTATGAATATGGAAAGACTATGACAATCGAGGTCTCTTCATGTAATAAGAGCATCTTGTCCAAGATAAAAGATAACGATATTGGAATAGTACATAACAAATTTATGACGCGAGAGTAGTCAAAGAAAACCCCTACAAAAAAAGGAAACATTATTCACATCCTAAATGATAAACTTAGGTCAAATTCAGCAATTTAATGCCTAAAAAGGTGATATTTTTGAGTAATTTTACCTTCAACATTCAGTTAGTGTACTACATTATCACAACTATTCTAAAATAACTTTTAACGTGTTATACTACCTTAATCACATCCTAAAAATATTGTCATAGTCTCTCTAAGAATTTAGAGAGACTATGACAATAGAGGTCTCTTCATGTAAAAGATAACGATATTGGAATAGTACATGACAAATTTATGACGCGAGAGTAGTCGAAGAAAACCCATACAAAAAAAGGAAGTTGAGGTTTCAGTGTCTTCAATGGTAAATGTGAATGAGAAGCAACAGTAAATTTTACTTGCAACTAAAAACACTACCGGGGCGAAGAGTTCATGCTAACATAACAGAGAGAAGATCTCATACATCAATCAATGCCGAGTGCCAACTTATCGATACCGAGTCTATTGGTAATCCCCCTAACAATTTCAAACACAGAAAAAAATAAATTTCAATCAATTTATTCTCCCAGCCATTAAGGGTTGGATATTCACCTGTAATAGGAGTGAGTTTCTAACATAAAAGTGTTTCCAAATCAGCCATAATGAAGAATTGTCCTCATACACAAATTAAAAACATAACTATTAGTCTATAATAACCCACAACCTAACATAATCTAAAACAAAACTAATCTTTCTTATCATACTATATCTATATTAGGAGTCACTCAAACACTAATCATTCAACAAAACAACTATGATCATGCCAATTAGATAACTAGTGTAAGAAAATGCCAATATGAAAGAACACTCAATACAATGTTTGAGACAATGAACATCTTAACATAGTATTTCTGACACAAATATAACACAATACATCAACTTATAAATCGATAATAAGCTTGTGTCATATAAAATAAGTATAGCGGCATTGGAAAATTACATTAATAGCAAAAATTATCAAACTCTGTTAGGAGAAATTATCGTAGCACAACTTCATAGTGGAAACCTAAGTGACCCTCTAAATAGATTTGGCAACCTATTTCTTAAACACTGCTTACAAAAGCACAACTTCATAGTGGAAAAATGCAAATAGTTAACTCACAAACAAAATTAGTAAACAAAAAGGTATTTAATGGGGATTAATATCATGAACTAAATACAAACAAAACCCAAATCTTTCCTCATGAACTAAATATTATTAAAATTTCAGATAAAAGAAAATTTACTTACATCAAACAATAAACCAACATAAGTTAAAATCGAGAGACATAGTCTACTATACCTGAACAATCGAACCAAAAAATGTCAGATCTACAAAATAAAACAACAAATGATCAAACAATGAACCTTGAAAATGAAAAAAGATCTAACACTTAGGGTTTACAAATGTATACCTAAACAATCTAACTACTGTACCTGAACAATCGAACAAAAAAAATGTCAGATCTATAAATAAAACAACAAATGAACAAACAATGAACCATGAAAATGAAAAAAAGTTAGGGATTACAAAACGGATACCTGAACAATCGAACCAACAAATGGGTTTTCATGTACAAAATTAAAAAATATAAAATCGTATGAATCGTATTCTCAAAAGCGACAGGACCTTGGTTGAAATCGCACAACCGATAGAGAGAGAAAAAAGAGAGGGAGTGTGTGAAGGAAGTGATGGAAACTGACGTCTAGGTTTGGAAGATTAGGTAAAGGGAGATAATGGGTGCAAATACTATTCTACCCTCGTGACCTCATCTTTTAAGCATATGACATACATAAGTTTCCTACTTTATTATATATATATATATATATATATATATATATATATATATATATATATATATATATATATATATATATATATATATATATATATATATATGTGTGTGTGTGTGTGTGTGTGTGTGTGTGTGTGTGTGTGTGGACTAAAACAAGGCAAGAAATGTGAGTTAATTTCGAATATAAAATGTAAAATACGTATATAAATGTAAGAATATTATATACAAAATAATAACCCTAAAATGAATGTGGGGTAATAATTAGTGAAGGTTATTTAAAGTGAAGGGTTGTATATGAAGCGAGAAATTATATGGTATAAGCTTGGGTGAATGCTTATAATATTTTAGGTACGTGGGGTACTTGATATGGTATGGACTTGGGAGTTTTTCGTGGTGCTAGTTAGGGTAGGTAGCTAACTAGGATGTTTTAAAATATATGCGTTAGGTGTGCACTGTTAGATGGGAGGTGAGGAGTTCTCATGTGACTGCGCCAATAATTTAAATATGAAGAGTATTATATTTTACATATTAAAGTAAATTAAGCACTGGCTAAAATATTTTTAAAACCTCGGGCTCTGAACAATATCTATTTTCTTTTTCTTCTTCTTCTTCTTTGTATACTTTTTAGTTGTCCAGACACGATGATGCCTGGATGATTAACCCTTCGAGTCAGAAGTTTCTATCTCAGCTGTGGATGATGGAAAATAATTGTATAAACGCTTTTCTCCTTGTGATCTAGATAGGAGGTACTTTAGTATTAATCGGGAAGGTTGCCCAACTGATGTCATTTATTTTATTTTTCAGTGATTTTATTTACCGAGAGTTATCGGTTATTTATTTATTCATTCCATTTGTTGATTTTATTTCTTCTTGAATGATTTTAATTTTACTTTTAGCTTAAAAAGATTAGAAAGTTTAAAATTTGATGTCAGGCCTAATAGGTTATTAGTAATTAATTTGGTTTTTCGATAGTGATGCTGAGAATGAAACCACATGAGATTCCTAATGAATTTGATATAGGACCGATCACCTAGTATTTTATTTGATGGGGTGTCACAAGTGGTATCAGAGCATCAGGTTCTAGAGTCCTTAGAAATATGTACGGACGTATTACGCTTTCAGCGTTGCTTTCTATTTGATATCGAGCCATATGTTTAGGAATGTGGATTTCTATGGTGAGATTATGTTCTACCATTATAGTGTATACATTAGTAAATATTAATTGCATTCGGGTGTGCTTCTTATGTTGAGGATGCAGAGGAAGACCAGGGAGAGTTGTTGGAATACAGCAGGAGGCAGGGCTCTATTGAAGTTGCAAAATTTTGAGGACGAGGAACGTAGTCGAGGTCACCCATATTGTTGCTCAAGAAGATAGGGTTGTAAGGACTTCTAGGATGCAGTGTATATTTTCAAGTACCTCTATAGTCGGAAGTGGTGCCAAACTTGACTCACCCAACGTGGTTAAAATGGGAAAGAGTCAGAGGGGTTTTTGAAGAGGACTTCCCGTTAGAATGTTTGTGAATGCGCAGATTGTGTGTATAGCCAATGGATGTGAGATACCTGGAAGTGAAAATTGGGGGTAACTTTTTCTTAGCTTGTAAGAGCAGAGTTGTTATGGTGGAAGTAGATCACCACATTTGAAAAGTGAATTTTAATGCCAATGGAAGGATCACATTAATTTTACCCAAAGTGAGTAAAGGGATAAGAGTATGGTGCATAGTGGGAACGAGCGAATTATTTCCAGGAACCATTCAAGCAACCAAGATCATTGGAAACATATATATATATATATATATATATTAATGAGATTACTCCTTTTGGTGATGTTCTTTAGTGAGAGTATATTTTGATTTAAACACAATATTAGACATAGATCCTGGACCGACAGATCACAATAATTGACAGAGCGGCGTAGTAGTGTATGGGGAGTGTGGTGACAATGATTATTCAACACAAAGAGATAAGAGAAGCACAATCACCAAGCAAAAAAAGAAAATACACAATGTCAATCACACAACAAGATATGTACGTGGTTCAGCAAAGATGCCTACGTCCATGGTGGTGCAGTCAGTATTATTTCTATGTTCTCCGGAGAGTGATTACAGAGATGCAATGTCCTTTCCCCCCGGACCTAAGGTTTATTATATACATATCCATTTCAGAGAGTGGGGGTGTTGGACTCCCCCACGTTTTCCATCTTCTCCTAAAATCCCTCTTACTGGGAACATGGGAGAAGACTATATCTTAACCAGTTAGGATATGGGAGATCTGGACTTTGGGCCGCTTCAATCGGGATACTCGTTTAGGCCCATCATTCTAATTTTGGTTACCCACAATTGCCCCTAAGTTTGTTGGGGCATACTTTGGGCTCAATAAATTTAAATGATTTGTCATAATGTGCCTTCTCTTTGTATTTTCTCTTTGAATTTGTGGTTTTTTTAGGGTTTCCTAATGGCAAAGATCGGTAATAGGTCAGTGTCTGAGTTTAGGAAATTTTATAATATCCCAGAGTGGGTAGAGATTGAGTGCGTCCCCCCCCCCCCCCCCCTATGAATGTTAGAGAGATAGAGAGTGTCCATTGGATCCATGTCTTGCTGCTTTCCCAAGGGGGACTTACTTTTCCTCCCAACTACCTATTCTTGCACTTCTTTGGTTATTTCAACATTGTTCCTACACAGTGTTCGCCCAATGTGTGGAAGATAATTAATGGTGTTCATAGAATAAATCAGTTATATGGTACTAAGTTAGGTCTCGCCTAGGTCTGTTTCTGCTACTCTTTTTCTCAAACTAGTTCGGGCGTTCTTTATCTCAAAGCCAGGAGCCCTGACAGGGTATTGGTAGTAAACCTACCTGATTCCCATAAGGACTATTGGCAAGAGGGCTTCCTTGCTAGAGCTTGGCAGTTTTCTCCCCAGTTTGAGGGGTCGAGGTCCGATAGGTTTTCAGTTCCCTTTTATGGGGAAGAATACATAGGTAGACTTTGCTCTGTCCTTTCAACTTCTTTACTGATTTGTGATCTTTTTTACTTTCCTTGTTTTTTCTTCAGCGAGGTCGAAGAACTTGGAACCTGCTCTCAGCGAGGTTTGTCTCTCTGAATTGGTCAAGGCCTGGAATATCAGGGAGCCCTTAGCTGAAGGTGAGCACCCCCGGTCCGCTGTTTTTTGCTACAATACAAGAACGATGGTTCTAGTTTTATAGCGAGGCCACTAGATAGTATCCCTGAGTTTGATATCTATGAAGAGACTGCTGCTGATCCTATTCAGTTGGACGAGGAGGGTAGCAGTTCTGATAGTGATATCACAGGTGGTGCCTAAGGCAACTTTGGTGAAGGGATCTCCAGTGGTAGTAGCTCTTCTGATTCGGAGGAAGTTTATGAAGTTTTTGAATCTTCGAGCACATCCAGCAGTTCAAGAGAGGAGATGGTTACTCCAAGGAAAAATTTGATTCGGGATGATGATGATGACGATAATGTGCTCCTCGCTCAGAGGTCAAAGAAGTAAAAGTCCAGTACTGGGGCTATAGCTACTGGCTCTCGGTCTTCTACTCAGGAGCAAGAGAGGAAGATGAGAGAGGAAGAGCAGATGAGAGAGAGGGAGAGAAAAAAGGAGGAGGAAAGAAAGAAGATGGAGGAGAAGAAGAGGATGGAGGAGAGGAGGGGAATGGAGAAGGATAAAGAGGAATATAGGAGAAAGATGGAGTCAAGGACGAAGGCTAGGCAAGCCTTAGTTCCGGTGTCTTCTTTGCCCAAGGGAGCCTCAGTTGCCATTTCTCCTCAACTGGCTCCTGCACTGCTCGAGAGGGCAGTTATTCTTGCAGATCGCCAGAGGGCGCTGGGGTCTGATCAATTGGCCCTACAAGCTAGCCAGAGGCTAGCCTTGGTAAGATCTTTTCCATTTTCTAACGCTTTAACATGTTTTAGCTGTTTCTCCTTCCTGATCTCTTCTTTGTTTCTGGAAGTTTGTGACTGACTTCGCCGTGCTCTATTGTTCTCACGACGAGCTGGTGAGAAGGAATGGTGAGATGGAGTAGAAGAAGGCTACTTTGGAAGTGAGGGGTACTCAACTGGAGGCTGATTTAAAGACTGCTGCCGCCTCCCGAGTTTCCTCTGACCTGGCCCTCGTCAATTCTAATCGAGAGAGGGATGCGGCGGTTAAGGAACTGAATGAGATGAGGCAGGCCTATGACTTAGTCTACTCAAGCAAGCTGGATGTCATAGAGGAGAACAAGTTGCTGACCGAGAAGTTAAAATAGAAAGAGTCCCAGGCAGCCACCGTCAAGGAGGATTCATATAACTCTGGGTGGAATACTGCATATGAAGACGCCGAGGTTTAGATAGGCTACATCAGTCATCTGAACTTCAAGAATGGTTGGAATAAGGCCCTCTTAGCTACTGGTGTTGATGCTGACTCTCCTCTGTTCGACGAGCATGACCCTGGCCCGAATCCGACTTTGGATGAAGAAGCCCCTTCCCCTGCTATCGAAGGCGTTGATCTTGTCACCCAGACGTTTACTGCCGAGGTCCTTCCTGCTCAGGCGATAGAGGTTGTCCCTGTTGAGGGGGGTGCTTCTACTGTTGATGACAAGGGGAAGCAGCCAGCTACTTCTGGGCAGCCTAAGGTTGCTAATTTGTTATCATCTAGGGTTAATTTTTGTATCTTCGTTTGTAACTTTCCTTTTTGCTGCTCGATTTACTTTAACCCTTATCAATGAAAAGGTTTCTTTTTCCCAGTGCACTGATTTATTTTACTCTCCATTGCCATTTTATTTATTATAGTTGATTGATGTCGATGATTATATACCAGCCACTTCCCAACTGGGAAGAATGCTTGGTCCTGATGTTAGCTCTGAATTTCGTCATACTTTTATGAGGATTTGCAAATCACTGCGATTGAGGAACAAGCGCTTTATGGAGAAGACTGAGCTCATCGCTAAACTAAAGGATAGGCTCCAAGATATGGAGGAAGTTGGCACCTCAGTCCAAGAGGAGGTGAATACACTAAGAGCAAAGCTTTTAGACGCTTCTGAGATCAACCAAGTTGGGGAAATGATTCAGCAAGAAAATGAAGCTTTAAGGAGAGAGGTCTCGTGTCTTAGGGAGCATGCACCGAGAACCACTCTTGCAGTATTGCGAGGCTCTTCTTCGTTGTGAGCTAGGGTGGCTCGAGCGATGTTCCTCCTGCACTGCGAGGTTCTACTGGTCCATTCGTTCTGCGAGCTGGCAGGAGCACCAGGAGTTCAGATAGGGAAATGGAAGAGATTCATGGTGATGTTCAGCGAGCATATGTGATCGCTGCTGGGCTTCAAAATGATGTTACTCAGCTGCGGAACCTGTTTAAAAAAGGACCTCGGCGAGTATGGGCCGACGGTTATGACCAGGGTTGGCAAGATGCTCCGACGAGGCTGATAGAGTTTGAAGAGCTCGCCTTCATCAGGGGGTGGTTGAGTGCCTTGAGGGAGATGCAAGTTCCAAGGAACTCAATGCTCTAGTATCGCCATGAAATATCCCCTTCCACTCGGATGCCCAATCCCTCTCGGAGAGATGATCAGTGGATACCCATCGATGCCATCCCTCGACAGCTATTGGAGTCGGATGCTAACGAAGTCGAGGAAGAGTTAGTTCCTGCTCCCGATGATGGTCGAAGAGCTCAAGTCGCTGATTAACTTGTTCAGAGGCCTCACCCCCTCTAAGATTTTGCTAGTAGTTACTCTATGTATTTTGTATTGAAGTGATGTTATGTCAATGTTTTTGGCGAGCTCGCCGACTAAACATGTATTGTACTTATTGTAAATATGGTGGATTAATATAAAATTTATGTTTTGGGCTAATTTAGCCGACTAAACAAGTGTATTATATTCTCCATATTCTCGCTCCTTTATGATCTCTAAATTTGTATTATTACGTAAGTGTCCTTCCAGTCCAGTATACAATGGATATACCATTGTGCACCACTTTACCTTTTAGGTCGTGTTGTCACACTCCCTTAGGCCTAAGTGTGGCCATTGGTGAGGACACAACTGGTGTTGGATGCTCTATCCGATCAGGATTTTATTCAATCGAAGATGGTTTGGTGACCAGTTTTAATTTGTCCATATGGCCTAAGGATCTCCTCTAGGGCTTCATATATTGCCAGGGGCAATGCTAAGAGGTCTTTCATGTTTCATAACAAAAATATGAGGATGGGCATTTCCCTGCTATGCTGTAATGATCAATGTACCTGTCATTTGGAAAAGGTGTGTGATAAAGCTTATATAACTGTTACTTATTAGAACGCAGTCTATAAATGACTTTCATTAATGATAAGGAAAATGAACTTCTAGTTCCATAACAAAAGCATAAAAGAAGAGTCTAAAAATAGAATTTCTTGAGAGTGGCTGCGTTCTATGCTCGGGGTATTTCTCTGCCTTCCATTGTTTCTAAAAGATAGGCGCCTTGCAGATTATCTCTTGTTATCTTGAATGGTCCTTCCCAGTTTAGCCCTAGCTTGCCATCTGATGGTTTCACTGCGCTGCCCAAGACTTTCCTTAGGACATAGTCGCCAACTCGGAATGTCCTTGGGTTGACCCTCTTGTTATAATGCCTTGCGAGCTGTTGCTGATAGCTCTCTAGTTTTACTAGGGCTAGATCTCGGCGCTCGTCGGCTAGGTCGAGCTCAGTGAGCAATGCTGCAACATTATGGCCCTGGTCGATAAGGATGGACCTCATTATCGGCAAGCCTGCTTTTAATGGGATGACTGCTTCCATTCCATATGTAATCGAAAATGGGGTTTCCCTTGTTGCTCATCGTGGAGTGGTTCGGTAAGCCCATAGAATATGTGGTAATTCATTTACCCATGCGCCTTTGGCTCACTCTAATCGCTTCTTTAATCCATCGATCATAGTTTTTTTGGAAGCCTCGGCTTATCCATTGCTTTGAGGATAGGCCACCAAGCTAAAATGGTGTCTGATTCCATATTTGTTATAGAAACTCTGAAAAGAGTCGCTCTTGAACTGCGTTCCATTGTCGGTGGTGATGGTTTTGGGGATGCTAAAATGGGTGATTATACTTCTCCATATGAACCTTATCATATCTGCATCTCGGATGTTCGCTAGGGGTTTGCCTCAATCCATTTGGTGAAGTAGTCAGCCGCGACCAACAGATACTTGCGATTGCCGGTGGCCGTAGGAAATGGTCCTACGATGTCCATCCCCCATTGGGCGAACGGCCATGGGCTGGACAATGATTTTAGGTCGCTAGAAGGTTGGTGGACCATAGGAGCGTGAAGTTGGCATTTCAAGCACTTGCGGACATACATCGCAGAGTCCATTTGCATATATGGACACCAATAACCCTCCTTCATTGCTCAGAAAGCCAGATATCTTCCTCTAATATGCCTTCCACGAATTCCTTCGTGAAGCTCATGTAGAACTTGCTCGACATCCTTTGGGTGAAGGCATTGGAGGTAGCGATTGGAAAACGATCTCTTGTATAGCCTGCCCTCAGGAGATATGTGAAAGCGATCAGCTCTGACTCTTATCTGGTGAGCAGTCTTCTTATCATCCAGAAGTGTGCCATCCTTCAAATAGTCCCTTAATGGGTCCATCCAGCTGGGTGCAAACTCAATTCAGAGCACCTGCTCCACGCTTGGTAGATCGCTGTTACGGTTAATGCTCGAGTGAGCGAGGAAATCGATGGGGATTGTTAGTTTTAAGTCAGAATTGATTGCTGAGCTTAGGGATGCTAGGGCATCAACATGGTTGTTCTGTCCCCTAGGGAACTGCTGGACATTGACTTCCTCAAAGTTAGCCAATAACCTCTTTTCCAAGGTGAGGTAGGCTGCCATCCTTTCATTTTTTGCATTGTAGTCTCCGCTTATCTGATTGGAGACTAATTGTGAGTCGCCAAACACCTGCAATTGCTTTGCTCCCAAAGCGTGTGCTTTCGGGAGGCTGGTTATCAGGGCCTCGTATTTTGCTTCATTATTGGAGGCTTCAAATCCAAGCCTAATTCCCTGCTTGAGGATCGCATTTTCCGGAGTGATAAGTACGATGCCTACGCCTGCCCCCTTTGAATTAGAGGCTCCATCAACGAATAATTTTTAAATTCCCTTCGTCGTGTGGCTCCCTTTTTGTTTTGCAGGCTGTGGTTGGTCGCAAGGCTACTCGCCTGTAAATTCGGTTATGAAATCAGCAAGGACCTTCCCCTTGATTGCGTTCCTTGGTTGAAATTAGATATCAAATCGTCTGAACTCGACTGAACATTTAGATAGTCTGCCCGATATCTCCACCTTCCTCAGGATTGCTTTAAGGGGGTGCGACGTAAGGACGATGATAGTGTGGGCTTCGAAATAGTGCATCATCTTTCTTGAAGCCACTACTAGTGCAAAAGAGAGCTTCTCCAGTGGTAGGTACCTTTGCTCGGCCTCAAGTAGGGTTTTTCTCGCGTAGTAAACGGGGTGCTGGATCCCTACAATTTTGCACATTAATGCGGAGCTGACAGTGTGGTTGGAAACGAAGAGGTAGAGGTACAAAGAATCTGTTTGGTGTGGTATGACGAGCAGAGGTGGGGAGCTTAGGTAAGCCTTGAGATCATCCAATGCCTGCGAGCAATCTAGGTTCCACTCTACCGTTTTGTTCCCCTTTAGAAGCTGGAAGAAAGGCTTGCACTTCTCTGAGGATTTAGAGATAAAGAGATTTAAGGAAGCGAGCATACGAGTGAGCTTTTGTACATCCCGGGTTGTTCGGGGAGGTTGTACCCTGTTTATTGCATCGATCTAGTCTGGGTTAGCCTCTATGCCTCTCTTACTAACCAAGTACCCATGAAATTTTCCTGACTGGACACCAAAAGAACACTTGCTCGCATTATGTTTCATTCGGTATTTCTTGAGGATTTCGAAGGTGTCTGACAGGTCTGAGAGGTGGTCTTCTTTATTCTTGCTTTTAACGAGCATATCATCGATGTAGACCTCCATGGTGTCTCCCATTTGACCCTTGAACATCTTGGTGACCAGTCGCTGGTAGGTTGCCCCTACATTTTTTAGCCCGAAGCGCATGACCTTGTAGCAGCATAATCCAACTGTGGTGATGAATGTTGTTTTGTCCTGGTCTGGGGCATACAAAGGGATCTGATGATACCCGGAGTATGCCTCCAGAAAACTCATTATCTCGTGAGCTGCAGTAGCGTCTACCAGTTGATCAATTTTTAGGAGGGGAAAACTGTCCTTAGGGCATGCTCTATTGAGGTCGGTGAAGTCGATGCAAACTCTCCACTTCCCGTTGCTTTTTTGGAACTACTACTGGGTTGGATAACCATTCGGGGAATTGTACCTCCCGCATGGATCCTGCATCCAGCAGTTTTTCTACATCTTTTTCCACGACTTTAGCCTTCTCGGGTGCAATTCTCCGTGCCTTCTGCATGATTGGTTTGAAGGTGGGATCTACATGCAGCTGATGACAAACCATACTAGGATCAATTCTAGGCAGCTCGTGTGGTTCCCACGCGAAAACATTAATGTTGCGTCTCAGCAGAGTTATCAATTTTCTTCTGTTCCTGGTCAGTGAGAGAGGCTCCAGTCAAGAAAACTCTGTCACTGTCGCTATCTCCAGCTGTAACCTCTACCAGGTCTTCGATGACCTGTTCACAGGGGAGGAGCCTGGTCTTCTTTACTCTAGTTCTTTTGTACTTTCATTGCTATTTAGAAGGTGTCAGACCTTCTTGTTCTTCAACTTTCTCGCTGGGCTGATCGGCCTTCTTCTCTGGTCTTGGTTGGATGGCTGCTATGAAGCACCTTCTTACCATTTCTTGATTGTCGTGGATCTCTATTACTCCTTGCTCGGTTACATACTTGAGTTTCTTACGGTAGGTCGAAGAGACTGCCTTCATCGCATGTAGCCATCCCCTGCCGAGGATGGCTTGGTATGGCGAGTCGATGTCAACCACCAAAAAATCAATCATCTTAGAGACATTTCCTGCACGTACTGGCGGTACAATATTTCCCCAGGGCATAGTTATTTTTCCAGCGAAGCCAACTAAAGGGACAATATCTTCCTGTAGGTCGGCGATGCTTAACTTCAATTTTCTGAATAATTCGAGATACATTACCTCGGACGAGCTTCCTTGGTCGATGAGCAACTTGTCAACGTCAAAGTTAGCTATCCTGAGGGTAATGATCAAAGCATCGTGATGTGGGGTTCTCACTCCCACCAGATCTTCATCTCTGAATACAGTATGCTTATTATAGTTGCCATCATCTTCTCGTCGACACTTTCCTGACTGTGACTTTGCTGGATCAATTTGAAAACCTTGCATCACCGTTGTAAGCTTCTTCACCTCCATTCGAGTTGAATTTCCTTAGATCTGCTTGGCATCAGATGCCCCATGAATTACTGCGAACTCATGTCCAGCATCATCTTCGAGCACGTTGTCAGGTCTCGCCTCTTTATTGGCAATCGTTTTCTCTACCTTCTTTTCCACAAACTCGATCAAATGCTCGGATTGGGCTAGCTCCTCGAGGTGAGACTTAAAGGTTGCAATGCTCGGTCTTATGTCCCCCCTCTGTATGAAAAGCACATCTCAGCGCGTTATTTCTCCTTGAGGGATCTCACCCCATTTTCTTGGGCCACTTGATGAATGGTTCATCTTTGATTTTCGTGAGAATTTTGTAAATTGGTTCTCTGAAGACAGTGTTAATCGCCTGAAATGCTCTTGACACATCATTGTTGCCTCTGTTCTTGGAGCCATTTTTGACTCCGTTCTTTCCTCCTTTCTTCTAGTTCTCAGTTTTGTCGCTGCCCTTGGTAGTGAGTTTAGCTCGACGGTTTCCCCTGTGCTGAGGCGGGTGACATCTTCCACCTTGGCAGACTTCTCGATGCGAGCCATTAGGTCATCAATAGTCATAGCCTCCTTCTTCATCAGGGACTGGTATAGAAGGGAAAAGCTGGGTAGCCCAATTTTGAAAGAGGCCACTGCCACTTGCTCCGAGAAGTCCTCGACCTCGTTGAATAACTCCCAGTACCTCTTCGAGTAGTCTTGGAGGGTCTCTCGAGGTGTTTTCTTCATTGTCATCAAAGCATCCATCCTTTTGGGATGGGAGCTACTAGTAATGAATCGGGTCGTAAAGAGCTCGGCCAGGCACTTGAAACTCCAGATGGACCGGTGGGGGATCCTTTCGAACCATTTATGTGCCACGTCATGCAGGCTCGAGGGAAAAATTCGACACATTAGTGCATCTCGATTATTCTAGAGAGTCATGGCCTGTCGGTACTGCCTGACGTGATCAATGGGATCAGTCTTACCGTTATAAATCTTGAACCTTGGAATAGAAAACTTCTTGGGGGCTTCCTCCTCCTATATTTCCCTCGAGAAAGGTGATTTCATCTGATTTTTGAGAGCTCGTCTAGCGAGTTCTCGAGTCGATCTATACCATGATGTGCAGGGTGTTGGTCCATCTCCCTTCGAACCAGACTTCGTATGTTTTTGTTGCTGCGAGCAGGGCTCTGGTAACGGCGAGCTTTTCGTAACTGCTCGTGTAGGTCATCCTCTGACTCGTTTCCCTCAACCTTTTGGGATCCTTGCCTGGGGGTCCTTCCTCGGCTGCGAGACTTGCTCGCCTGAGGGCTAGGAGTGCGGTACGGACGTCTCCTGGTATCATGATGGAGCTCTTTCTCCAGTCTCTCTAATATTCTTTTTAGGCGAGCATTCTTAGCCCCGTGTCTGCGAGAAGACTCCCTCTGCTCGTGGAGCCTTTCCTCATATGCATCAATCAGGCTCTATATCTGGATGGACCTCGCTAGTACTTGTCTTTCTTCTAAGGCTGTCCTTTCAAAGCAAGCCCTCTGATCTGAACGTCGAACTTCAGATCTAATCCTGCGAGGAACAGGTGGTTCTTGAATATCCCCTGCCTGGGGAGCATTGCTACTGTGACTAGACATTTCGAGCTTTTTACTGGGTGTGGGCTTTCTCAGGGAAGATAAACGTTTCCCACAGATAGCGCCAATTGTGGTGACAATTATTATTCAACACAAAGAGATAAGAGAAGCACAATCACCAAGCAGAAAAAGAAAATACAAAATGCCAATCACACAACAAGAGATGTACGTGGTTCAACAAAGATGCCTACGTCCACGGTGGTGCAGTCAGTATTATTTCTATTATCTCCAAAGAGTGATTACAGAGAATACAATTGTAATACCCCGTATTTTTATGCTTTCTAAATTTGGGAATTTATTAAATTTAATGTGGGTTATTAATTTAATATAAATCCAAAAATTAATTATTTTTATAATTATTCACATGACGAGAGTTAGTAATCATTGGAAACTTGTTTAATATTACTAATGAGCAAAGTAATATATAATATTGGATCTATTAAATGTCACGACTGAATAAAATGACAATTTTGGAAATTTAAGTCGGGACACGCCCGTGTTGTGTCGGGACTAAATATTGATTAATAAAAGTAACTAAATTATAAGTCATCCATATTGTCATTTCGAGTGCGTAAAAGTGTCCGAAAGGGTCGAGATAGTCAAAATAATATACCCGGTTGTTTAGTTTGGGTCTCGGGGCATTTTTAGGCCTAATTAACACCCCAGGAGGGCGTTTTAGACATTTTACTTTTTTAGGCCTGAAAACCCACGAAAATTTTAAGGTTATATCAGATGCTTAGGGCTGTCTTCTAGGTTTAACACAACCAAAAAAAAAGTGATGGTCATTAGAGAAGGAAAGGAAGAGCTTACCAAAGAGTTCTAGGCCGAAAACTCCTTCGTTTGCGCCGCCGTCGCCGCCAAACGATAGATCACGTAACGAGGATCACCACCACACTGATTTCAGCCGCAAATCAGAAACAAAAAATTCCCAGGCAAGTATTTATCTTGCTTAATTACGTTAATGCATCATTCATATTAGTTTAGGGTTGATTAAGTTGAGTTTTTATGAAAGAAAACCCATGTTGGAGATTAGAAATCGCATGTTGTAGAGATATAAACGTTATTCTGAAAATCCCTTTCACAGGTAGAGGTTAAACCACGAATTTATGATTGATTAGAACTAGAAATTCTGGAAAAAGAATGAGAACAATCAAGTTAAAGAAATTTTTAGGGTTCATGTGAAATATATAGGTTTTGGCCCTTTTAATCCATGATTCTTGATGAAAACTCGCATGCCTTACATAGAATATTGCTCATTTGGGTTTAGAATGTTTGTGGTATAAATTTCTGGGAGTTTGGGAGTTAAAAACTTGGATTTGGATGAGTTTGGATGTTAATCCCCGTAACTGGTAATCTGCAGTTTTCGCCATACCTATTTGATCGATCGATCGACCATAGAGCATCGATGGTTCGATCGATCGAACACCTTCCATCAATCGATCGAACCCTCCTGTATAACTCATATTCACTTTTAAATAGTTCATTCCGACTTAAATGATTAGACATTCTTGGATATTAAAGTTAGAATATTTTGGGATATAAATCAGACCAGTAGGACTTTAGAAATATACGGAACCGTTGACGAAAGGCGAAATTTAACATTGCACGGGGCTGTGTTACATTTAAAGGAAATGGAAATATGTGTTAAAGGGTGAGACTCGTAAAGAAGTACAGGGTAAAATGAATAAGTAATTACTGAAATTTCACTTTCGAAAGATAAGAATCCACGAGAGTTACGTAGTAAGTTGGAATAATCCCTCAAATTAAAGTAAGAGAAAAACCGTTATACATGATGACTAAATAATGAGAAATAAGGAAAAATATCATAATTATGGGTTAGGAGAATGTACCTAAATTTGATATGGCAATAGTAGTATATTTATATGACTGTGTTTATGCATATACTATATACGTGTGAATATCATGCCCGCGCTACTTGCTATCACTGAGGTTACCGTGCTGGGACAGTATTATCTCGATGGGACCTTTATGGGGGATATTGACTCGTACCTTAGAAGATATAAATCCATTAGTACAGGATATCGGATCGATAGTCAGACAGTCCTAAGAGACGTGAGGGCATGTGCTGACCTCTTAGAGACTTGGAAACTATGCTTCGCCTGAATATTATTTGTGTTTTGTATCAATACAGTTCGAGAGTGATTCCTAACTTGTATTTCCCTTAGTACGAGTGATACGGGGACTGGATAGCAGAGTATGCCTGCACCATGATTATTATGTGGGGTGCTGTTAGAATATATATATTATATGAGTATTTAATATATATATTTAATTCGGGAATTTGGGAACTACCTACTGTGTATGGTAAGTAAGAAATGAATAATTATTTCAATTTGGGAATAAGTGTTTGAAAAGTATAATATGTTACTGAGAAACTTTATTAGTAAATAAGGTTTAAATGAGAACTTTGTTGTTAAATGAAATTAACCTCTTAAACAACTGAATTTGTCAGTTTAAATCTTACGAGCAACCTAAGATAAGATAAGTTAAACCGTTGGGAAGGTTAGTGTGATAGGCGTGCACATTAAAAGAGAGGTGAGAATTTCTCAAGGGAGTGCCACACTAATATGTTGTTGCATTGGCCAGTAAACATTTTAAATGCTTGCTAAACTAATTTTAAATCATTTTTACAGTCGGGCTCTGACCCGTTTCCATTTTCTTTTCTCTCTTGTATATATATATATGTATATATTACAGGTGCCCAGCCACAGGGGCGTCTTGCATAGGATCCTCTGGAAGGAATGCGCTGCAGCTTAGGTGGGAGTTGCAGGCCTCTTGCTTAGACGACCTCATTTCTTGATTCCACTCCTAGAATTTATTTTATCCAGTTGGGCATGTGTCGCCCTTTTTCCATCATTCAGTTATTTTATTGGATATTGTGATTCATTTATTTCTAGTATTTACACTTTGGGATTTATTACTGTTCGGATGTTTTCCTTTAAGTTTTAATGTTGGAATCAATTAGTTGAATGTTTAATTATTTGGATTATATGTTCCAGGATAGTGGTTGTGTGATCCTTTATCTATGAATTATGTAAAGTTTTAAATGTTGGTTTATAAAATAAAATTAGGAAACTAATGTCTAAAATGGTTTTGACACTTAGCTTAATTATTTAGGGTGTTTAAATTGGAAAGTTATTTTTATTATTTTTTTTTCGACAGTGATGCGAAGAATGAACTGACTGTTCACCTTGATTATAATTTAATAAAGGATTAATCACTAGGTATTCAATTAGGCGGGGTGTCACAGGTGGTATCAGAGCATCAGGTTCCAGTGTCCTTAGGATTTGTACGGTTTATTTCGCTTTCAGCATAGCATTTTTGTTATAGAGCCCTATTTTAGGATTGTTGTATTCTTGCATTTAAGATTACGTCTTCAGCTATTTGAGATTTGATGATAACTGTAGACTAATAAACTTCTTCACCGTTTCAGATGCCTCCGAGACGTGCACAAAAGGATAGGCATGCCCAAGCCCAGAAGCCAGAAGCTCCGGTTCAGGGAATGATGAATGCTAATGAGGTAGCCTCTATTGTTGCTCAGGCGGTGAATGTCGCGCTAGCGGTAGTACAACAGGATCCACCCCAAGTTCAGGAAGTGGCACCAGTACCTGCATAGCTTCCATCAGCATGGGAGCGGGTTAGGGATCCCTTTCAGAAGGCGCATCCCCCTGAGTTCTCGGGTAGTTCAGATATCATCATTGTCAGCCAATGGAAGAAAGATATCCAGAGGCATCTGCGTATGTATGAGTGCACAGACGTGGAAAAACAGTTGTTGGCTTCCTTTAAGCTAGTGGGGGCCGCTTTACAGTGGTGGGAGTCCACCACCACCTTGGAGGAGAGGGATACTATCCCGATTCAGTCATTCTTGGAGCGGTTTGACCGCAAGTATTTTCCACCCACCTTGCAAATTGAGATGAGGCGAAAGTTACTGAACTTGAAGCAGGAAAATTCTACTATTGCTGAGTATGAAGAGGAGTTCACAATACTTCTCACTATAGTGCCAGATGAGGCATCCACTGAGGGCAAGAAGATACTATTATTTGTGGACGGGTTAACTTGGAGGATCCATCAGCACCTTATAGGGAATCTGTCTCTGAGTACCTACACAGATGTACTCAATGCTGCTTTCCTACACTGCCTGGATCACCGCTTCCATCTGCAGGGAAGCGAGCCAGTAGGAGAGTCCGTCCAGCAGGGCAGGACAGGGGGCAGTGGCGCTAGTGGAGCACCGACATCTCAGGGGCGAACTCGCCAGCATGAGCAGAGTTCCCATTAGGGGGACCCTGCCAAGCGATTCTGATCAGGTGATTCCATGTAGGGATTTGGGGGATTTAGGCAGGGCCATCCTAATCAACAGGGCCAGCAAGGCCAGCACCGCCAGCAGCAGGCTCAACAGCCTGGCCAATAGTGCCAGTGGCAGGGCAGTAATGGCCAACAAGACCGTGGTCAGCAGGGTTAGAGGGGAGGTAATTTCAGGGGTCGATGTTTCGTGTGTGGAAAGAATGTTCATAAGTGCCAGGATTGTCCATAGGGTGAAAGACCCCACAGCAGCAGGGTGCCCGTAATGAGACACATAGGCCACTTTTTCCAGCCGCCCTCCCAGCACCAGCTCAGGTACCATCCCTACCAGCCATTCCAGCCGCTCCAGTGCAGTAGGGGAAATTACAGTACAGACGTGTCTATAACTTCCACCAGGAAACAGCTCTACAGGCACCACCCGTGATTGAGGGTATGTTTCCTATCCATGGTACTATGGGTCGGGTTTTATTTGATACCGGGGCGACGCACTGTTTTATAGCTCCCCATTTTGCGAAGGCCTTAGGGTTATTAGCCACAGCAGAGAGCACTGTAACGTGTGTACACTCACCATTGGGAAATGGATCGCTAATTTTCTTTATATGCCGGGGTGTGGGGGTAGAGATTGGTAGTTTGGTATTACCAACAGACATGTTAGTCTTAGATATATATGAGCATGACGTTATTATCGGTATGAATTGGCTCGCCGCTTACAGGGCCATGATAAATTGTTTCGGTGGGAGTATTGTCTTTGTCATTCTAGGGAAAGAGATGTTTGTAGTGGCGATGCCTCGCCCAGAGGGAGGCTCACCCGCTCATTTGTATTACATAGAGGAGGATACCTCTATGGAGGTTGTGATTCCCTTAGACTCGATCCCAGTTGTTCATGACTACTCCGATGTATTACAGGAGATCCCAGGCCTACCACCAAGTCGAGAGATAGATTTTGTCATAGATTTATTACCGGATACTAGACCTATAGCACACTCTCCATACTGTATGGATCCGGCGGAGATACGAGAGTTACGAGATCAGATAGAGCAGCTGTTAGGTCAGGGCTTCATTCACAGTAGTACCTCACCTTTGGGTGCTCTAGTTTTGTTTGTGAAAAAGAAAGATGGTTCACTGAGGCTATGGGTGGACAACCGGGCGCTGAACAAGGTCACGCTGCGGAATAAGTATCCGTTGCCGCGAATCGATGATCTTTTCGACCAACTGAGGGGAGAAACTTTCTTTTCGAAGATAGATCTGAGGTCAGGGTACCATCAGCTACGTATTAGGGAGCAGGATGATTCAAAGACTGCTTTCTTGACGAGATATGGGTCCTATGAGTTCAAAGTGATGCCATTTGAACTCACAAATTCTCCAACCGTATTCATGGACTTGATGAATCGAGTGTTCAGAGAGTCCTTGGATTAGTTTATCATCGTCTTCATAGATGACATCCTAATATATTCACACTCCGAGGAGGAGCATGCCGAGCACTTGAGGCAGGTTCTTCAGACTCTACGAGAGCATCTGTTGT
Source organism: Sambucus nigra (assembly GCA_949130495.1). Classification (NCBI taxonomy): domain Eukaryota; kingdom Viridiplantae; phylum Streptophyta; class Magnoliopsida; order Dipsacales; family Adoxaceae; genus Sambucus; species Sambucus nigra. Next base: position 616,681,776 of record OX422208.1, read on the forward strand.
ATGCTAAGTACGAGAAGTGAGGGTTCTGGTTATGAGAAGTACAGTTCTTTAGACATGTTGTCTCTGAACAAGGGATAGCAGTTGACCCGAGTAAAGTGTCAGCGATGAGGGAGTGGGGACAACCCACGATACCGACGGAAGTATGTAGTTTCTTGGGATTAGCCGGATACTACAGGAGATTCATTCAGGGGTTCTCCAAAATAGCGGGTCCATTGACGAGCCTAACTCGCAAGGGGGTACCATATGTTTGGGACGATGCGTGTCAATTGGCTTTCGACGAGCTGAAAGACAAGCTTACTTCAGCATCGGTCCTTGCATTACCTAAGTCGGGCGTGGAGTACCTGGTTTACACCGATGCCTCTTTACGGGACTTGGGGGAGTACTTCAGTAGGAGGAGAAGGCTATAGCTTTTGCCTCCCGCAAGCTTAAGCCGCACGAGAAGAATTACCCCACACACGACCTAGAGTTAGCAGCGGTCGTCTTTGCATTGAGGATATGGAGGCACTATTTATTGGGGGAGAAATTTCGCTTGTTCATGGACCACAAGTCACTGCAGTACCTGTTCACTCAGCGAGAGCTGAATATGCGTCAGTGGAGGTGGTTAGAGTTTGTAAAGGACTATCAGTTCGACATACAGTACCATCCGGGGAAGGCCAATGTAGTTGCTGATACGTTGAGCCATAAACCGATAGACGATGTAGCGGACGTCTCGAAAGCAAAGTGGAAAGAGTTGGGTCACCAGGATGCAGTAGCCCATTCTTTCATATCTGTTATGATAATGACACCCGATATTGTTACGAGGGTGATATAGGCACAGACCGCAAACCCATTTTTCCAGGAGCAGATTGTACGACTCTTAGCTGAGGGTGCTGAGTCCTATTCTGTTAGTTCGAATGGGTGTTTGAGGTTTAATGGGAGATTAGTGGTCCTAGAAGGAGCACACTTACGTCATGCAGTGATGACCCAGTCTTACAGGTCCCGATTTGCGGTACATCTTGGAAGAGATAAGATGTACCAGGATATGAGGCGGCAATACTGGTGGAGTGCGATGAAAAAGGACATTGCTGAGTTCGTGTCCAAGTGTTCTACCTGCCATCCGGTAAAGGTGGACCATCAGAAACCGTCAGGGTTACTTCAGCATTGGAAATACCCACGTGGAAGTGGGAGAGTATTTCCATGGATTTTATTATAGGGTTACCTACATCACAGCGGGGCCACGACTCCATCTGGGTGATTGTGGACCGTTTGACCAAGGTGGCTCATTTTCTGCCTGTGCGAACAAACTATACCACGGGCTAGTATGCTCAGTTGTTCATTGCTGAGATTATCAGATTACATGGTGTTCCCCTGAATATTGTGTCCGATAGAGATAAGATTTTCGGGGCGCGATTCTGGGAGAGCTTTCAGGAGGCTATGGGTACAGAGTTGAGGTTAAGTTCATCTTATCACCCATAGACAGGTGAACAAATAAAGCGTACTAATGAGATGTTAGAGGATATGCTACACATGTGTGTCCTTGATTTTAAAGGAGGTTGGGAGCCGCATCTTCCACTAGTAGAGTTCGCTTAAAATAACTCTTATCAGTTCACGATTGTCATGGCTCCATTCAAGGATTTGTATGGCAGGCCTTGTCATTCCCCAACGTGTTGGCTAGAGGTGGGGGATAACAAGTTTCTCGGACCAGAGGTGATTCAGGAAACCTCCGCTAGGATTGAGATTATCAGGAGTCGCATTCGAGTAGCCCAGGACAGGCAGAAAAGCTACGCCGATGCGAAACGGTTCTTCTAAGGGTTTAATGTGGGGGACCAAGTATTACTACGTGTATCTCCTATGAAAGTAGTGATGAGATTCGGGAAGAAAGGTAAATTGGCCCTGAGGTACGTGGGACCATTTCCCATTATCGAGAGGGTTGGGCCGGTAGCATACAGATTTGGACTGCTAGAGCATTTACATCGCATCCACGATGTATTCCACATCTCGTTGTTGAGACGATACCTTCAGGATGATATGGCCCACACCCACATCGCGATAGAAGAGATAGACTTACAGCCTGACATCTCTTACGAGGAGAGACCAGTGGCTATCCTAGACCATAGCGAAAGGAGATTGAGGTAGAAGGTAGTTCCACTTGTACGAGTCCAGTGGGAGCATTATAATGTGGAGGAATCCACCTGGGAGCGCGAGGCAGATATGCGCGAGAGATACCCAGATTTATTCTTACCAGGTATGCCTTATTTTCCGAATTTCGGGATGAAATTCCTTTATTAGGGGGGAAGTATGTAATACCCCGTATTTTTATGCTTTCTAAATTTGGGAATTTATTAAATTTAATGTGGGTTATTAATTTAATATAAATCCAGAAATTAATTATTTTTATAATTACTAGCGTGACGAGAGTTAGTAGTCATTTGAAACTTGTTGAATATTACTAATGAGAAAAGTAATATATAATATTTGATCTATTAAATGTCATGAGTGAGTAAAATGACAATTTTGGAAATTTAAGACAGGACGCGGCCGTGTCGTGTCGGGACTAAATATTGATTAATAATAGCGAATAAATTATAAGTCATTCGTACGATCATTTTGAGTGCACCAAAGTGTCCGGAAGGGTCGAGATTGTCAACATAATGTACCCGGGGGTTTAGTTTGGGTCTCGGGGCATTTTTAGGTGTAATTAACACCCCGGGAGGGCGTTTAGACATTTTATTTTTTTAGGCCTGAATACCCACGAAAATTTTAAGGTTATATCATATGCTTAGGGTGGTCTTCTAGGGTTAACACAACCAAAAACAAGTGTCGGCCATTGGATAAGGAAAGGAAGAGCTTACCAAGGAGTTCTAGGCCGAAAACTCCTCCGTTTGCGCCGTCGTCGCCGCCAAACGATAGATCGCGTAACGAGGATCACCATCACACTGATTTTAACCGAAATAAGAAACAAAAAATTCCCAGGCAAGTATTTATCTTGCTTAATTTCGTTAATGCTTCATTCATATTAGTTTAGGGTTGATTAGGATGAGTTCTTTTGAAAGAAAACCCATGTTGGAGATTAGAAATCGCATGTTGTAGAGATATAAAAGTTATTCTGAAAATCCCTTTCACGGGTAGAGGTTAAACCACAAATTTATGATTTATTAGAATTAGAAATTCTGGAAAAATAATGAGAACAATCAAGTTAAAGAAATTCTTAGGGTTCATGTGAAATATATAGGTTTTGGCCCTGTTAATCCATGATTCTTGATGAAAACTCGCATGCGTTACGTAGAATATTGCTCATTTGGGTTTAGAATGTTTGTGGTATAAATTTTTGGGGGTTTGGGAGTTAAAAACTTGGATTTGGATGAGTTTGGATGTTAATCCCCGTAACTGGTAATCTGCAGTTTTCGTCATACCTGCTTTATCAATCGATCGATCGTAGAGCATCGATCGATCGATGGTTCAATCGATCGACCCCTCCTGTATAACTCATATTCCCTTTTAAATAGTTCATTCCAACTTAAATGATTAGACATTCTTGGATATTAAAGTTAGAATATTTTGGGATATAAATAAGACCAGTAGGACTTTTGAAATATACGGAACCGTTGACGAAAGGCGAAATTTAACATTGCACGGGGGTGTCTTACATTTAAGGGAAATGGAAATATGTGTTAAAGGGTGAGACTCGTAAAGTAGTACGGGGTAAAATGAATAAGTACCTAATGAAATTTCACTTTGGAAAGATAAGAATCCACGAGAGTTACGTAGTAAGTTTGAATAATCCCTCAAATTAAAGTAAGAGACAAACCGTTATACGTGATGACTAAATAATGAGAAATATCATAATTATGGGTTAGGAGAATGCACCTAAATTTGATATGGCAATAGTAGTATATTTATATGACTGTGTTTATGCATATACTATATACGTGTGAATATCATGCCCGCGCTACTTGCTATCACTGAGGTTACCGTGCTGGGACAGCATTATCTTGATGGGACCTTTATGGGGGATATTGACTCGTACCTTAGAAGATATAAATCCATTAGTACAGGCTATCGTATCGATAGTCAGACGGTCCTAAGAGATGTGAGGGCATATGCTGACCTCTTAGAGACTTGGAAACTAACTTCGCCTCAATATTGTTTGTGTTTTGTATCAATACAGTTCGAGACTGATTCTGAACTTGTATTTCCCTTAGTACGTGTGATACGGGGACTGGATAGCAGAGTATGCCCTCACCATAATTATTATGTGGGGTGCTGTTAGAATACATATATTATATGAGTATTTAATATATATATTTAATTCTGGAATTTGGGAACTACCTACTGTGTATATAAGTAAGAAATGAATAATTATTTCAATTTAGGAATAAGTGTTTGAAAAGTATAATATGTTACAGAGAAACTGTATTAGTAAATAAGGTTTAAATGAGAACTTTGTTGTTAAATGAAATTAACCTCTTAAACAATTGAATTTGTCAGTTTAAATCTTACGAGCAACCTAAGATAAGATAAGTTAAACTGTTGGGAAGGTTAGTGCGATAGGCATGCACATTAGAAGAGAGGCGAGAATTTCTCAAGGGAGTGTCGCACTAATATGTTGTTGCATTGGCCAGTAAAAATTTTAAATACTTGCTAAACTAATTTTATACCGTTTTTACAATCGGGCTCTGACCCGTTTCCATTTTCTTTTATCTCTTGTATATATATATGTATATATTACAGGTGCCCAGCCAGAGGGGCGTCTTGCATAGGATCCTTTGGAAGGAACGCGCTGCAGCTTAGGTGGGAGTTGCAGGCCTCTTGTTTAGACGACCTCATTTCTTGATTCCACTCCTAGTATTTATTTTATCCAGTTGGGCATGTGTCACCCTTTTTCCATCATTCAGTTATTTTATTGGATATTGTGATTCATTTATTTCTAGTATTTTCACTTTGGGATTTATTACTGTCAGGATGTTTTCCTTTAAGTTTTAATGTTGGAATCAATTAGTTGAATGTTTAATTATTTAGATTATATGTTCCAGGATAGTGGTTGTGTGATCCTTTATCTATGAATTATGTAAAGTTTTAAATGTTGGTTTATAAGATAAAATTTGGAAAGTAATGTCTAAAATGGTTTTGACACTTAGCTTAATTATTTATGGTGTTTAAATTGGAAAGTTATTTTTTTTTCGACAGTGATGCTAAGAATGAACCGACCATTCACCTTGATTATAATTTAATAAAGGACTGATCACCCGGTATTTAATTAGGCGGGGTGTCACAACAATGTCCTTTGCCCCGGACCTAGGGTTTATTATATACATGTCCATTTCCGAGAGTGGGGGTGTTGGACTCCCCCACGTTTTCCATCTTCTCCTAAAATCCCTCTTAATGGGAACATGGGAGAAGACTATATCTTAACCGGTTAGGATATGGGAGGTCTGGACTTTGGGCCGCTTCAATCGGGCTAATCGTCTAGGCCCATCATTCTAATTTTGGGTACCCACAAGGAGGATTCCTTGTTTGGATTTCGGTTTGTGAGACCTCCCATGCACGAAAGCAGCATATTTTGGGAGCTGGGAGATGTTAGACCCTAGGACATTTAGGATTATTGATCTTAATATAATTAAATGGATAATTTTTTTTAATTTTTTGTATCCCTTTAGTGAGATGAGACTTGTATTATTATTTCCATTTTCTTTTTTTTTTGGGCCGATGGAATAAGTTTAGGCCTATTTATATGAGTATATAGGTTATGATATATTGTGAAGCAGACTTCTATATATGTTGGATACTAATATTTGATCCCGATGAGTAGAGATGTTTACTCATATGATTCAGGGTATGTTGGATTTTATCTAGCAAAGAGACATAGCGCGTGATTTATTTGTGTTAAGAAACTAGTTATAGTGAGAGCATCATGATATACATGGTCTTATGTAACACATAGTGGACGAGTATACTATTGTGACAAGAGACATGAGTTTGAGGTTACATGCGACGGACTAAGGGCCTAACGGATTTAAATGCTAGGTAGTAGTGTATCGGGGGTGTCCCTTGTTTCGATTTCTCTTTGCGAGACGTCCCACGCATGAAATTTAGCGCATCGTCGGAAATGGGGAGATGCTTGGTCTTTAGTCCATGAGCTGGTCTCACAACCCGCCTAATTCTGGCATTGTCCGCCACCAAAACTAAGTCGGGCGTGACTCAATAAAATACCATTCTTAGCATGAGACAGATATGAGACATAAATAAATCAATCCTCAAGATAAATGATTGAATCAAACTCAATTGATAAAAACAACTAAACGATAAACGATCCATCACATGCTAAACTCCAAATAAAAACAAATCTCCAATAATATAAAACTGAATAAAACCCATACAACTTTGGAACCGATTGGCCCAATCAAAATCATAAACTGTGTCTCAAAGTACATACGAAGGAATGGAAAACTAAACTGAATCAACATACATAAGGTAGAGCAACTCCAACTGCTCCTCCAAGCATATCCTGAAATATCTCTATGCAGCTTATCCAATTACTAATTCCTGAAAAGTTAGTCGACACACGAGGTCAGAGCCCAGAGCATGAATACACACTACTCCCCTCAAATAGGATCCTTGAATCTAGAGAGTAGCATTATAAGCAACAAATATCACAATAGAGTATTTTAATTAAACGAGATAGTTAAACGCGATAAATATAAGACCATCTACCCGGAGGAATCCCCATTTAAAAACAACACACCAATATGATTTTTAAATTCCCAAGTCCCGTAGAGTTAATCTTTTATTAATCTCAATTATTTATGTTCTTACTTCAATAATTATTAGGTATGGCGGTCCTCCGGCCTTGGGTGATAATTCACCAAAATTCATTATAGCGGTCCTGCCGCCACGGGTGATTTCTCTACCAAAATAAACATTCCTCGTTAAAACACTGGCTGTCCCGTTTAAACGGTCGTCTCTCTCTGATTGACAAGGTTCCACACACGACATGACATAAAACTCTCGCTGGCCCGTTTAAACTGTCGGCCCTCGCTGATTATGTCGCCAATATATTTTAATACCCGTCTTATCATCTTAGGTATTAATCCACAATTTTCTCATATTCACAATTTCAAATTACCCCACCCTTTTATCGATGTGAGATCCTCAAAATACCCCTTAGTCCCAAACCTAAGGGTCCCCAAGTTATCATTATGTCCTATCCTATGTATAGAATGAAATTCTAACATAAGCATCGACCTAGTCTCATGACTAGGCTAGCGTGACGACAATAAAGTATCGAAAATCATCCCACCTCCAAAATGATAAACACGCGATAATCTACCCTCACTAATCTCATACCTAGAAGGCGTAAATCATCAAAAGGTATGCCCACCAGTCCTATACCTAAAAGCCATCCTAAAATATAGGATGAGCATAAATACCCAAAAACCCGTCGTCACAAAGGCAATTAATAAAACCAACAAGTCACATAAATAAGAACGATTAATCAATGTACCAAACTACGCATGATAGTCCAATTCAATTAAATCTCAATTTAATTATCAGATCGGCAAAAATCCACAATTAATCTCATTTAATTATTTTAAATTAAATACACCGAGATTACATCATTAACACATCATATTTCAAATTTCATCATCTTAACACAAATCACATGAGTTATACGCCCCCAAATCAATTAATTCAAGGCTAAGGTTTTTCTACAAGCAACCTACACCAACAAAACCCAAAATTCACTCATCAATCCTACGCACCCAAGGGTTATGAATATTGTTCATATTAAGAGATTTCATAAAAACAACATCGAGTTTTATGTGTCCAATTTCTCTAATTAGATTCCTAATTGATTTTAAGAAAAACAGGAGATTAAATTTTACGCAACACTTAAACGCATAATACTAAAGCAAAGGAATAGAGTATTTATTCCTCTGATTAGTTGGGCAAAAATCTGAGTAGAAGGTTGAACTCCTCTTGAGAAAACACCAATTAAGCCTTCTAATCAAAGGTTGAAATCTTGAATAAGTTTGGCGCTATGGTTTGTTGATGAAAGGGAGTAATTTTGGAGAGGTCATTCGGTTGAAAAGTTTGACAAAAAGTGATTCGAAAATTCCATCCATGAAATAGTTGTGATATACAAAGGATTAGGAGTTTGATTAAGAAAACAGTTCTAAACAGATACAAACACTCAAAAAATCATTACGAACGATCAGACCGTCGAAATGGCTTAAAATTTTAACATATTGTAGCGAACGGAGAGATAGGACTGCTGTGAAAAATTCAGCTCTATACGACAGCCGATTTTCTAAAAGTATTGTTTTTTCTAGAGAGTTTTACGTTTTTAGCACTCTTAGAGAGTTTTATGTTTTTAGGACTCTTCTATATAATAAAAATTCAATTAAAACTCCATTTTAATTCTGATTCCAATTCCGTTTGAAAATTTATTTTTTAAATATAAAAACCAACATTTTAAATTATAAAATTTATAAAATCCAAAATTTCACTTTTCTCCGATTTCCAAAATTAATTTAAAATTTTCCATTTAAAAAATCCAGGTTGTTACATACTTCCCCACTAGCAAAGAATTTCGTCCTCGAAATTAGATGAAGCATACACATCAACGCGTAAATCTCATATGCCTACCCATAGAATGCCATAATTGGGCACCCATACACTCAATCCTACGCGCACCTACCCCACGAAAAATAAAATAATATATATATCCTATATACATACGCATAACTATGAAAATAACGGCGTACCACATGCTCTCACAAATCCCCACTTGATCCTATATCCGAAAGTCATCAAAATGCTAACATCCTCGAATTAAATCTCAACATAAAAAATCGATACATACAATACCTAACATCTGGACTAAAATCTCTAAAATAATTATCGTCTCAATAATCCATTTTAAGGATTCTCACATTAAGCTTACTAATTCCAAACTAAATGCCTACGACGTCCTTAGCACAAAACTTCACATCTCCAAGAAACACATATAACATGTATGCTAGACCCTCTACCTTAAGGAGTATGAAACAACAAATGGAATCAAAGATCGACAACGCGGAAGCAGAACTAACTCATAAACTACAAGACCCAAGACCATTCTCTAATATCATCTGTCACAAACCGCCTAATTCTAGCATCGGTCGCCACCAAAACTAAGTTGGGCGTGAGTCAATAAAATACCTTTATTTGCTTGAGACATATATGAGCCATAAATAAATCAATCCTCAAGATAAATAATTGAATCAAAATCAATTGATAACAACAACTAAACGTTAAAAGATCCATCACATGCTAAACTCCAAATAAAAACTAATCTCCAATTATATAAAACTGAATAAAACCCATACAACTTTGGAACCGAATGGCCCAATCAAAATCATAAACTGTGTCTCAAACAACATATGAAGGAATGGAAAACTAGGCAAAATCAACACGCATAAGGTAGAGCAACTCCAACTGCACCTCCAAGCAAATCCTGAAATAACTCTATGCATCTTCTCCATGTACTAATTCCTGAAAAGTTAGTCAACGCATGAGGTCAGAGCACCAAGCATGATTACACACTACTCCCCCCAAATAGGATCCTTGAATCCAAACAGTAGCATTATACACAATAAATATCACAGTAGAGTATTTTAATTCAACGAGATAGTTAAACGTGATAAATATAAAACCATCTACCCGCAAGAATCCCAATTTAAAAAGAACACACCAATATTATTTTTAAATTCCCAAGTCCCGCGGAGTTAATCTTTTATTAATTAGCCCAAATTAATAAATTTCTCAATTGTTTATGTTCTTACTTCAATAATTATTAGGTATGGTGGTCCTCCCGTCTCGGGTGATAATTCACCAAAATTCATTATAGCGGTCCTCCTTCCACGTGTGATTTCTCCACCAAAATACACATCCCCTCGTCAAAACACCGGCTGACCCATTTAAACTATCGATCCTTGCTGATTATGTCCCTAATATATTTTAATACCCATCTTATCATCTTAGCTATTAATCCAAAATTTTCTCAAATTAACAATTTCAAATTACCCCACCCGTTTATCGATGTGAGATCCTCAAAATACCCCTGAGTCCCATACCTAAGGGTCCCCAAGTTATCAATACGTCATATCCTATGTATAGAATGAAATTCTAACATAAGCCTCGACCTAGTCTCATGCCTAGGCTAGAGTAACGATGAAAAGTATCAAAAATCAGCCCACCCCCAAAATGATAAACACGCGATAATCTACCCTCACTAGTCCCATACCTAGAAGGCGTAAATCATCAAAAGGTCTACCCACTAGTCCCATACCTTGAAGGCATCCAAAAATATAGGATGAACATACATTCCCAGCAATTCGTCATTACAAAGGCAATTAATAAACCCAACAAGTCACATAAATAAGTACAATTAATCAATGCACCAAACTACGCATGATAGTCCAATTCAATTAAATCTTAATATAATTATCACATCGGCAAAATTACCCCAATTAATCTCATTTAATTAGTTTAAATTAAATACATCGAGATTACATCATTAACACATCATATTTCTAATTTCATCATCTTAACAAAAATCACGTGAGTTATACGCCCCCAAATCAATTAATTCAAGACTAAGGTCTTTCTACATGCAACCTACACCAACGAAACACAAAATTCACTCATGAATCCTACGCACCCAAGGGTTAAGAATATTATTCATATTAAGAGATTTCATAAAAACAACACCAAGTTTTATGTGTCCACTTTCTCTAGTTAGATTCCTAATTGATTTTAAGAAAAACATGAGATTAAAGTTTAGGCAACACTTAAACCGCATAATACTAAAGGAAAGAAATAAAATATTTATGCCTGTGATTAGTGGGACAAAAAACTGAGTAGAAGGTTGAAATCCTCTTAAGAAAACACCAATTAAGCCTTCTAATCTAAGGTTTAAATCTTGAATAGGTTGTGGGCTATGGTTTGTAGATGAAAGGGAATAATTTTGGAGAGGTCTTCTGGTTGAAAAGTTTGAGAAAAAGTGATTTGAAAATTTCATCCACGAAATACTTCTTATATATAAAGGATTAGGAGTTTGATTAAGAAAAGAGTTCTAAACAGATACAAACACTCAAAAAATCATTACGGATGATCAGATCGTTAAAATGGCTTGAAATTTTAACATGTTGTAGCGAACGGCGAAACAGGACTGCTGTGAAAAATTCAGTCAATCGGATGGTCGAATTTCTAAAAATATTATTTTTTTTCTAGACAGTTTCATGTTTTGAGGACTCTTAGAGAGTTTTATGTTTCGAGGACTCTTCTATATAATAAAAATTCAATTAAAACTCAATTTTAATTTCGATTCCAATTCCGTTTGAAAATTTATCTTTCAAATATAAAAAACCAACATTTTAAATTATAAAATTTATAAAATCCAAAATTTCACTTTTCTCCGATTTATAAAATTAATTTAAAAATTCCCATTTAAAAAATCCGGGTTGTTACATACTTCCCCACTAGCAAAGAATTATGTCCTCAAAATTAGACGAAGCATACACATCAACACGTAAATCTCACAAAAGAAAATAAGGCTCATATATGCCTACCCGTAGAATACCATAATTAGGCGCCCATACACCTAATTCTACGCGCACCTACCCCACGAATAATAAAATAATATATATATATATATATATATATATATATATATATATATATATATATATATATCCTATATACATACACATAACTATGAAAATAACGGCGTACCATATACTCTCACAAATTCCCCTCGATCCTATATCCGAAAGTCATCAAAATGCTAACATCCTCAAATTAAACCTCAACATAAAAAATCGATACATACAATACCTAACATCTGCACTAAAGTCTCGAAAATAATTATCGTCTCCAAAATCCATTTTAAGGATCTGCACATTAAGCTTACTAATTCTAAACTCAATGCCTGTGACATCCTTAGCACAAAGCTTCACATCTCCAAGAAACACATATAACACGTATGCTAGACCCTCTCCCTTATGGAGTAAGAAACAACAAAGGGAATTAAAGATCGACAAAGCGGAATCTCAATGAACTCATAAACTACAAGACCTAAGACCATACTCTGATACAATCTGTCATAACCCACCTAATTCTGGTGTCAGCCACCACCAAAACTAAGCCGGGAGTGAGTCAATAAAATACCATCCTTAGCATGAGACAGATATGAGACATAAATAAATCAATCCTCAAGATAAATAATTGAATCAAACTCAATTGATAACAAAAAATAAATGAAAAAAGATCCATCACATGCTAAACTATAAGTAAAAACTAATATCCAATAATATAAAACTGAATAAACCCCAAAAACTTTGGAATCGAATGGCCTAATCAAAATAATAAACTGTGTCTCAAAGTACATACGAAGGAATTGAAAACTAAACTAAATAAACACGCATAGGGTAGAGCAACTCCAACTGCGCCTCCATAAAATCTAGAAATAACTCTATGTAGCTTCTCCAATTAGTAATGCCAGAAAATTTAGTCAACGCACGAGGTCAGAGCCCCGAGTATGAATACACACTACTCCCCTCAAATAGGATCCTTGAATCTAGACAGTAGCATTATACGCAATAATTATCACAATAGAGTATTTTAATTAAACAACATAGTTAAACGTGATAAATATAAAACCATCTACCGGCGGGAATCACAATTTCAAAAGAACACACCAATATGATTTTTAAATTACCAAGTCCCGCGGAGTGAATCTTTTATTAATTAACCCAAATTACCAAATTTCTCAATTATTTATGTTCTTACTTCAATAATTATTAGGTATGGCGGTCCTCCCGCCTGGGGTGATAATTTACCAAAATTCATTATAGCGGTCCTCCCGCCGCGGGTGATTTCTCCACCAAAATACATATCCCCTCGTCAAAATTTCGGCTGGCCCTTTTAAACTATCGGCCCTCGCTGATTGAAAAAGTTCCACACACGACAGGCCATAAAATGTCGGCTGACCTGTTTAAACTATCGGCCCTCTCTGATTATATCGAAAATAAATTTAAATACCCGTCTTATCATCTTAGGTATTAATCCAGTATTTTCTCATATTCACAGTTTCAAATTACCCCACCCTTTTATCGATGTGAGATCCTCAAAATACCCCTTAGTCCCATACCTAAGGGTCCCCAAGTTATCAATACATCCTATCCTATGCATATGATGAAATTCTAACATAAGCCTCGACCCAGTGTCATGCCTAAGCTAGCGTAACGACGATAAAGTATCAAAAATATGCCCACCCCTAAAATGATAAACACGCGATAATCTACCCTCACTAGTCCCATACCTAGAAGGCGTAAATCAACAAATGGTCTACCCACTAGTCCCATACCTAGAAGGAATCATAAAATATAGGATGGACATAAATACCCAACAACCCGTCATCATAAGGGAAATTAATAAAACTAACAAGTCACATAAATAAGCACAATTAATCAATGTACTAAACTACGCCTAATAGTCCAATTCAATTAAATCTTAATTCAAAGATCACATCGACAAAAACAAAACCCAATTAATCTCATTTAATTATTTTAAATTAAATACATCGAGATTACATCACTAACACATCATATTTCTAATTTCATCATCTTAACACAAATCACGTGAGTTATATGCCCCCAAATAATGTTTAATTCAAGACTAAGGTTTTTCTACATGCAACCTACATCAATAAAATCAAAAATTCACTCATGAATCCTACGCACCCAAGGGTTATGAATATTATTCATATTAAGAGATTTCATAAAAACGACAACAAGTTTTATGTGTCCACTTTCTCTAATTAGATTCCTAATTAATTTTAAGAAAAATATGAGATTAAAGTTTAGGCAACACTTAAACCGCATAATACTAAAGGAAAGAAATAAAGTATTTATGCCTATGATTAGTGGGACAAAAAACTGAGTTGAAGGTAGAAATCCTCTTGAGAAAACACCAATTAAGCCTTCTAATCTAAGGTTTAAATCTTGAATAGGTTGTGGGCTATGGTTTGTAGATGAAAGGGAGTAATTTTGGAGAGGTCTTCAGGTTGAAAAGTTTGAGAAAAAGTGATTTGAAAATTTCATCCACGAAATACTTGTTATATATAAAGGATTAGGAGTTTGATTAAGAAAAGAGTTCTAAACAGATACAAACACTCAAAAAATCATTACGATGATCAGATCGTTAAAATGGCTTAAAATTTTAACATGTTGTAGCGAACGGCGAAACAGGACTGCTGTGAAAAATTCAGTCAATCGGATGGTGGAATTTCTAAAAATATTATTTTTTCTATACAGTTTCATGTTTTGAGGAGTCTTAGAGAGTTTTACGTTTCGAGGACTCTTCTATATAATAAAAATTCAATTAAAACTCAATTTTAATTTCGATTCCAATTCCGTTTGAAAATTTATCTTTCAAATATAAAAAACCAACATTTTAAATTATAAAATTTATAAAATCCAAAATTTCACTTTTCTCCGATTTATAAAATTAATTTAAAAATTCCCATTTAAAAAATCTGGGTTGTTACATACTTCCCCACTAGCAAAGAATTATGTCCTCAAAATTAGACGAAGCATACACATCAACACGTAAATCTCACAAAAGAAAATAAGGCTCATATATGCCTACCCGTAGAATACCGTAATTGGGCGCCCATACACCTAATTCTACGCGCACCTACCCCACGAATAATAAAATAATATATATATATATATATATATCCTATATACATACACATAACTATGAAAATAACGACGTACCATATACTCTCACAAATTCCCCTCGATCCTATATCCGAAAGTCATCAAAATGCTAACATCCTCAAATTAAACCTCAACATAAAAAATCGATACATACAATACCTAACATCTGCACTAAAGTCTCGAAAATAATTATCGTCTCCAAAATCCATTTTAAGGATCTGCACATTAAGCTTACTAATTCTAAACTCAATGCCTGTGACATCCTTAGCACAAAGCTTCACATCTCCAAGAAACACATATAACACGTATGCTAGACCCTCTCCCTTATGGAGTAAGAAACAACAAAGGGAATCAAAGATCGACAAAGCGGAATCTCATTGAACTCATAAACTACAAGACCTAAGACCATACTCTGATACAATCTGTCATAACCCGCCTAATTCTGGCGTCAACCACCACCAAAACTAAGCCGGGAGTGAGTCAATAAAATACCATCCTTAGCATGAGACAGATATGAGACATAAATAAATCAATCCTCAAGATAAATAATTGAATCAAACTCAATTGATAACAAAAAATAAATGAAAAAAGATCCATCACATGCTAAACTATAAGTAAAAACTAATATCCAATAATATAAAACTGAATAAACCCCAAAAACTTTGGAATCGAATGGCCTAATCAAAATAATAAACTGTGTCTCAAAGTACATACGAAGGAATTGAAAACTAAACTAAATAAACACGCATAGGGTAGAGCAACTCCAACTGCGCCTCCATAAAATCTAGAAATAACTCTATGTAGCTTCTCCAATTAGTAATGCCAGAAAATTTAGTCAACGCACGAGGTCAGAGCCCCGAGTATGAATACACACTACTCCCCTCAAATAGGATCCTTGAATCTAGACAGTAGCATTATACGCAATAATTATCACAATAGAGTATTTTAATTAAACAACATAGTTAAACGTGATAAATATAAAACCATCTACCGGCGGGAATCACAATTTCAAAAGAACACACCAATATGATTTTTAAATTACCAAGTCCCGCGGAGTGAATCTTTTATTAATTAACCCAAATTACCAAATTTCTCAATTATTTATGTTCTTACTTCAATAATTATTAGGTATGGCGGTCCTCCCGCCTGGGGTGATAATTTACCAAAATTCATTATAGCGGTCCTCCCGCCGCGGGTGATTTCTCCACCAAAATACATATCCCCTCGTCAAAATTTCGGCTGGCCCTTTTAAACTATCGGCCCTCGCTGATTGAAAAAGTTCCACACACGACAGGCCATAAAATGTCGGCTGACCTGTTTAAACTATCGGCCCTCTCTGATTATATCGAAAATAAATTTAAATACCCGTCTTATCATCTTAGGTATTAATCCAGTATTTTCTCATATTCACAGTTTCAAATTACCCCACCCTTTTATCGATGTGAGATCCTCAAAATACCCCTTAGTCCCATACCTAAGGGTCCCCAAGTTATCAATACATCCTATCCTATGCATATGATGAAATTCTAACATAAGCCTCGACCCAGTGTCATGCCTAAGCTAGCGTAACGACGATAAAGTATCAAAAATATGCCCACCCCTAAAATGATAAACACGCGATAATCTACCCTCACTAGTCCCATACCTAGAAGGCGTAAATAAACAAATGGTCTACCCACTAGTCCCATACCTAGAAGGAATCATAAAATATAGGATGGACATAAATACCCAACAACCCGTCATCATAAGGGCAATTAATAAAACTAACAAGTCACATAAATAAGCACAATTAATCAATGTACTAAACTACGCCTAATAGTCCAATTCAATTAAATCTTAATTCAAAGATCACATCGACAAAAACAAAACCCAATTAATCTCATTTAATTATTTTAAATTAAATACATCGAGATTACATCACTAACACATCATATTTCTAATTTCATCATCTTAACACAAATCACGTGAGTTATATGCCCCCAAATAATGTTTAATTCAAGACTAAGGTTTTTCTACATGCAACCTACATCAATAAAATCAAAAATTCACTCATGAATCCTACGCACCCAAGGGTTATGAATATTATTCATATTAAGAGATTTCATAAAAACGACAACAAGTTTTATGTGTCCACTTTCTCTAATTAGATTCCTAATTAATTTTAAGAAAAATATGAGATTAAAGTTTAGGCAACACTTAAACCGCATAATACTAAAGGAAAGAAATAAAGTATTTATGCCTATGATTAGTGGGACAAAAAACTGAGTTGAAGGTAGAAATCCTCTTGAGAAAACACCAATTAAGCCTTCTAATCTAAGGTTTAAATCTTGAATAGGTTGTGGGCTATGGTTTGTAGATGAAAGGGAGTAATTTTGGAGAGGTCTTCAGGTTGAAAAGTTTGAGAAAAAGTGATTTGAAAATTTCATCCACGAAATACTTGTTATATATAAAGGATTAGGAGTTTGATTAAGAAAAGAGTTCTAAACAGATACAAACACTCAAAAAATCATTATGGATCATCAAATCGTTAAAATGGCTTGAAATTTTAGTCTGTTGTAGCGAACGGCGAAACAGGAATGCTGTGAAAAATTCAGCTCAATCGGATGGTCAAATTTCTAAAAATATTATTTTTTCTAGAGAGTTTCATGTTTTGAGGACTCTTAGAGAGTTTTTATGTTTCGAGGACTCTTCTATATAATAAAAATTCAATTAAAACTCAATTTTAATTTCGATTCCAATTCCGTTTGAAAATTTATCTTTCAAATATAAAAAACCAACATTTTAAATTATAAAATTTATAAAATCCAAAATTTCACTTTTCTCTGATTTATAAAATTAATTTAAAAATTCCCATTTAAAAAATCCGGGTTGTTACATACTTCCCCACTAGCAGAGAATTATGTCCTCAAAATTAGACGAAGCATACACATC
This sequence comes from Sambucus nigra, assembly GCA_949130495.1. Lineage (NCBI taxonomy): Eukaryota > Viridiplantae > Streptophyta > Magnoliopsida > Dipsacales > Adoxaceae > Sambucus > Sambucus nigra. The sequence goes on from OX422208.1 coordinate 616,699,451, forward strand.
AACACGTAAATCTCACAAAAGAAAATAAGGCTCATATATGCCTACCCGTAGAATGCCATAATTGGGCGCCCATACACCTAATTCAACGCGCACCTACCCCACGAATAATAAAATAATATATATATATATATCCTATATACATACACATAACTATGAAAATAACGGCGTACCACATACTCTCACAAATTCCCCTCGATCCTATATCCGAAAGTCATCAAAATGCTAACATCCTCAAATTAAACCTCAACATAAAAAATCGATACATACAATACCTAACATCTGCACTAAAGTCTCGAAAATAATTATCGTCTCCAAAATCCATTTTAAGGATCTGCACATTAAGCTTACTAATTCTAAACTCATTGCCTCTGACGTCCTTAGCACAAAGCTTCACATCTCCAAGAAAAACATATAAAACGTATGCTAGACCCTCTACCTTATGGAGTAAGAAACAACAAAGGGAATCAAAGATCGGCAAAGCGGAATCTCAACGAACTCATAAACTACAAGACCTAAGACCATACTCTGATACCATCTGTCATAACCCGCCTAATTATGGCATCATCCACCACCAAAACTAAGCCAGGAGTGAGTCAATAAAATACCCTCCTTAGCATGAGACAGATATGAGACATAAATAAATCAATCCTCAAGATAAATAATTGAATCAAACTCAATTGATAACAAAAAATAAATGAAAAAAGATCCATCACATGCTAAACTATAAGTAAAAACTAATATCCAATAATATAAAACTGAATAAACCCCAAAACTTTGGAATCGAATGGCCTAATCAAAATAATAAACTCTGTCTCAAAGTACATACGAAGGAATTTAAAACTAAACTAAATAAACACGCATAAGGTAGAGCAACTCCAAATGCACCTCCAACCAAATCTAGAAATAACTCTATGTAGCTTCTCCAATTAGTAATGCCTGAAAATTTAGTCAACGCATGAGGTCAGAGCCCCGAGTATGAATACACACTACTCCCCTCAAATAAGATCCTTGAATCCAGACAGTAGCATTATACGCAATAATTATCACAATAGAGTACTTTAATTAAACAACATAGTTAAACGTGATAAATATAAAACCATCTACCCGCAGGAATCCAAATTTCAAAAGAACACACCAATATGATTTTTTAATTACCAAGTCCCGCGGAGTTAATCTTTTATTAATTAACCCAAATTACCAAATTTCTCAATTATTTATGTTCTTACTTCAATAATTATTAGGTATGGTGGTCCTCCCACCTCGGGTGATAATTTACCAAAATTCATTATAGCGGTCCTCCCGCCGCGGGTGATTTCTCCACCAAAATACACATCCCCTCGTCAAAATGTCGGCTGGCCCTTTTAAACTATCGACCCTCGCTGATTGAAAAAGTTCCACACACGACAGGCCATAAAATGTCGGCTGACCTGTTTAAACTATCGGCCCTCTCTGATTATATCGAAAATATATTTTAATACCCGTCTTATCATCTTAGGTATTAATCCAGTATTTTCTCATATTCACAGTTTCAAATTACCCCACCCTTTTATCGATGTGAGATCCTCAAAACATCCCTTAGTCCCATGCCTAGGGTCCCCAAGTTATCAATACGTCCTATCCTATGCATATGATGAAATTCTAACATAAACCTCGACCCAGTCTCATGCCTAAGATAGCGTAATGACGATAAAGTATCAAAAATAAGCCCACCCCTAAAATGCTAAACACGCGATAATCTACCCTCACTAGTCCCATACCTAGAAGGCGTAAATCAGCAAACGGTCTACCCACTAGTCCCATACCTAGAAGGAATCCTAAAATATAGGATGGACATAAATACCCAACAACCCATCATCATAAGGGCAATTAATAAAACTAACAAGTCACATAAATAAGAACAATTAATCAATGTACCAAACTACGCCTAATAGTCCAACTCAATTAAATCTTAATTCAAAGATCACATCGACAAAAACAAAACCCAATTAATCTCATTTAATTATTTTAAATTAAATACGTCGAGATTACATCACTAACACATCATATTTCTAATTTCATCATCTTAACACAAATCACGTGAGTTATATACCCCAAATAATGTTTTATTCAAGACTAAGGTTTTTCTACATGCAACCTACATCAATAGAATAAAAAATTCACTCATGAATCCAACGCACCCAAGGGTTATGAATATTATTCATATTAAGAGATTTCATAAAAATGACAACAAGTTTTATGTGTCCACTTTCTCTAATTAGATTCCTAATTAATTTTAAGAAAAACATGAGATTAAAGTTTAGGCAACACTTAAAACACATAATACTAAAGGACGGGAATAGAGTATTCATGCCTATCATTAGTTGGACAAAAATATGAGTAGAAGGATGAACTCCTATTGAGAAAACACCAATTAAGCCTTCTAATCTATGGTCTAAATCCTTAATAAGTTTGGGGCTATGGTTTGTAGATGAGAGGGAGTAATTTTGTAAAGGTCATTTGGTTGAAAAGTTTGAGAAAAAGTGATTTGAAAAGTCCATCTACGAAATAGTTGTGATATATAAAGGATTAGGAGTTTGATTAAGAATAGAGTTCTAAACAGATACAAACACTCAAATAACCACTATGGACGATCAGACCATCAGAATGACTTAGTATTTTAGTATGTTATAGCGAACGGCGAGACAGGACTGCTACGAAAAATTCAGCTCGATCGGACAGTCGAATGTCTAAAAATATTATTTTTTCTAGAGAGTTTTACGTTTTAAGGACGCTTAGAGAGTTTTCTGTTTTGATGACTCTTCTATATAAAAAAATTGAATTAAACTCCATTTTAGTTCCGATTCCAATTCCATTTGAAAATTTATTTTTCAAATATAAAAACAAAGATTTTAAATTATAAAATTTATAAAATCTAAAACTTCACTTTTCTCTGATTTTCAAAATTAATTTAAAAATTCCCATTTGAAAAAATAAGGGTTGTTACATACTTACCCACTAGCAAAGAATTTTGTCCTCGAAATTAGACGAAGCATACACATCAACGCATAAATCTGGCAAAAGAGAAAAAAGGATCATATATGCCTACCCGTAGAATGCCATAATTGGGCGCCCATACACCCAATCCTACGCGCACCGACCCCATGAATAATAAAATAATATATATATCCTATATACATATGCATAACTATGAAAATAAAGGCGTACCACATGCTCTCACAAATCCCCGCTCGATCCTATATCCAAAAGTCATCAAAATGCTAACATCCTCAAATTAAACCTCAACATAAAAAATCGATACATACAATACATAACATCTGCACTAAAATATCTAAAATAATTGTTGTCTCCAAAATTCATTTTAAGGATCCTCACATTAAGCTTACTAATTCTAAACTCAATGCCTACGACGTCCTTAGCACAAAGCTTCACATCTCCAAGAAACACATATAACACGTATACTAGACCCTCTACCTTAAGGATAAAGAAACAAAAAAGGGAATCAATGATCGGCAATTCGAAAGTTAAATGAACTCATAAACTACGAGACCTAAGACCATACTCTGATACCATCTGTCACAACCCGCCTAATTCTGGCATCGACCGCCACCAAAACTAAGTCGGGCGTGAGTCAATAAAATAACATTCTTAGCATGAGACATAAATAAATCAATCCTCAATATAAATAATTGAATCAAACTCAATTGATAACAACAAATAAATGAAAAAAGATCATTCACATGCTAAACACCAAGTAAAAACTAATATCCAATAATATAAAACTGAATAAACCCCAGAAACATTGGAACCGAATGTCCTAATCAAAATCATAAACTGTGTCTCAAACTACATACTAAGGACTAAACTAAATATACACGCATAAGGTAGAGCAACTCCAACTTCACCTCCAAGAAAATCCTAAAATAACTCTATGCAGCTTCTCCAATTAGGAATTGTTGAAAAGTTAGTCAACGCACGAGGTCAGAGACCCGAGCAAGAATAAACACTACTCCCCTCAAATAGGGTCCTTGAATCCAGACAGTAGCATTATACGCAATAAATATAAAACCATACCTAATAATTATTGAAGTAAGAACATAAATAATTGAGAAATTTGGTAATTTAGGTTAATTAATAAAAGATCTCCCGCCTCGGGTGATAATTATCCCAAATTCTTTATAGCGGTCCTCCCGCCACGGGTGATTTCTCTACAAAAATCCACATCCCCACGTCAAAGCGCCGACTGGCCCGTTTAAACTGTCGGCCCTCGTTGATTGACAAGGTTCCACACACGACACGACATAAAATGCCGGCTGGCCCGTTTAAACTGTCGGCCCTCGCTGATTATGTCGCCAATATATTTTAATACCCATCTTATCATCTTAGGTATTAATCCAATATTTTCTCATATTCACAATTTCAAATTACCTCTCCCTTTTATCGATGTGAGATCCTCAAATACCCCTTAGTCCCATACCTAAGGGTCCCCAAGTTATTTGTACATCCTATCCTATGTATAGGATGAAATTCTAACATAAGCCTTGACCTAGTCGCATGCCTAGGCTAGCGTAATGATGATAAAGTATCAAAAATTAGCCCACCCACAAAATAATAAACACGCGATAATCTACCCTCACTAGTCCCATACCTAGAAGGCATAAATCATCAAAAGGTCTATCCACTAGTCCCATACTTATAAGGCATCCTAAAATATAGGATGATCATAAATACCCAACAACTCGTCGTCACAAAGGCAATTAATAAAACCAACAAGTCACATAAATAAGCACAATTAATCAATGTACCAAACTACGCATGATAGCCCAATTCAATTAAATCTTAATGTAATGATCACATCGGCAAAAAAAATAATTAATCTCATTTAATTATTTTAATTTAAATACACCGAGATTACATCATTAACTCATCATATTTCGAATTTCATCATCTTAACACAAATCACGTGAGTTATACGCCCCATAATCAATTAATTCAAGACTAAGGCTTTTCTACATGCAACCTACACCAACAAAACCCAAAATTCACTCATGAATCCTACACACCCAAGGGTTATGAATATTATTTATATTAAGAGATTTCACAGAAAAGACACCAAGTTTTATGTGTCCACTTTCTCTAATTAGATTCCTAATTGATTTTAAGAAAAATATGAGATTAAAGTTTAGGCAACACTTAAAACGCATAATACTAAAGGAAAGGAATAGAGTATTCATGCATGTTATTAGTTGGACAAAAATCTGAGTAGAAGGTTGAACTCCTCTTGAGAAAACACCAATTAAGCCTTCTAATCTGAGGTCGAAATCTTGAATAAGTTTGGGGCTATGTGTTGAAGATGAAAGGTAGTAATTTTTGAGAGGCCTTGTGGTTGAAAAGTTTGAGAAAAAGCGATTTGAAAAGTCCATCCACGAAATAGTTGTGATATATAAAGGATTAGGATTTTGATTAAGACAAGAGTTCTAAACATATACAAACACTCAAAAAATCATTATGGGCGATCACACCGTCAGAATGGATTGAAATTCTAGTATGTTGTAGAAACGGCGAGACATGATTGCGGTAAAAAATTTAGCTCGATCGGACGGTTGAATTTCTAAAAATATTATTTTTTCTAGAGAGTCTTATGGTTTGAGGACTCTTAGAGAGTTTTATGTTTTGAGGACTCTTCTATATAATAAAAATTCAATTAAAAATCCATTTTAAATCCGATTCCAATTCCGTTTGAAAATCTATTTTTCAAATATAAAAACCAAGATTTTAAATTCTAAAATTTATAAAATCCAAAATTTCACTTTTCTCCGATTTCCAAAATTAATTTAAAAATTCCCATTTAAAAAATTTGGGTTGCTACGTCTCGTACCTCGGTTATTATACAAGTATCTAGTTATAACTGTGAATTCAAAGTTATATCATGATATGAGGCTAGTCGAGTCGGTAGTGCCATGAGAGAGCACTAATAATTTTTCTTCTTTCCATCGTAAGTTGAAGGGTGGAATGACGTTAACGAGAATTCAAAATTTTGATTTATGGGATGATTGAGAATACTCAAGTATGATAGTCACACTATGAATGCGAGGGCAATAGGATTTTGTGTATTACATGTGAAACGTATTTCATGTTTACGTTATATATGCGGATTATAGGGTGTAGGGGCACCCTGGTTTGCTAATTTCAAAATCGTCCGAGATAAGAGGACGGGGGAATAAGTGTGAGGAATATATACCTGTGGGGCAGTTAGATATGTTAGAATTGTATGAAAGATTGAATGTCATGTGAGAATGATGATAATCCAAGTGTATGTGATCAATGAGAGTTGGCACACTTGAAACGAGTTAAAAGGCTCTGGGAAGCCATTTAAAAGGATATCTCTTGAGTAGAGGAAAAGTCTAAATATTGTGAAATTTGGAGCGGAGTCTAACTCTGTTGGATGTTTAGAGTGGCTCACGTGTAAATAGAATGGTAACGTCAATAAGGTATCAAGATTCCGGAAGTGCACGTTGTTGTGAAATAGTGCATTTGCCGAAACTCTTAGTATGCCCCGGGGAAGAAGGGGAGTATAAGTACCACTTAGCATGAAACACTATATGTGGAAATTGGTCTTTGCTGAGACATGGTGAAATATCTCTGGGTGAACCACATATAGATTAAAATAGGTTGGTTCGGGATGGCCAACAAGAACTTTTGTATCAAACTGAAAATTCCAGTGATAGAATGACCGGACATGTTAGTAAAGGAATAGTGCGCAAGTGCGAGGTGCCGCTCAATTTGGTTGTGAATCAGGATGAGATCCTTGAACCCCATTTCCAATGGGAATTTTTGGGAACCAGTGGGAACGACATTTTTTTGAGCAATTTGCATCATCTATGGCCCGATGAGTAGACGAGATGTGGCTGATGACTAGTAAAACGGTATGAACGCGATTCTGGAGTCGTTGTAATTAGTTTATTTCTGCAACTGACTTAACTTGAAATTAAAGGAAAGAATAGTAAGGTAATCGGGAAAAGAAACTACCAATTGGTAGAGTTGTGTATAGTCACTCGTACCTATTTGATGTGGACAAGGTTTTTATTAAGGTTTCGTTTGGGAAATCCAGTCACTCTCCCTCTGGTTGTTTAGAGGTGAGCGCATAAATAGATTTTTAGATCTGGCGTGATCTAATGTTCGTTGTTGAGTAACCACCAACTGTTAAGGTAACTTTTGGGCGTATTATGAGTTACGTCTCCCTGAACTAGGATTTGGAGGACTAAATGGAATGGTCCAATGTCCATGTGGTTTCTCTCAGGATGGGAGATTTGTGTTGGGATGGACACGGGAAGCTAGAATTTAGTGATGTGCATGTTACCAATAATATTTAGGCAATTGAGATAATGATGTATAGGCTCATCTTATTTGGATGTCGTTGGTAGAGCACAATGTTGATGTGCCATTATTAAAGTCAGAGTTGTTGACTGATAGAGGGTATCGGTATAAAGAGAATCAAACAAGTTTATCATAAAGATGGGGCTATAGTGTATGAGACTTACTTTGAAATTGGTTTCGTGTACTAGAGGAATGCAGTGTTGAAAGATCTTCAATTGTAGTAGCTATTGTATTTGAATTTCGAGGATGAAATTCCGTTATGGGGGGGGGGGGGGGGGGAGAATGTAATACCCCGTACTTTTATGGATAACTAAATTACATGAGTGGGTGTAATTTAATAATGAGAATTTAAAGTATATAATATGGACTAATTTTATTTCATGTCGCATGAGAATAAAGGTGACAGGTGATGTTATTTTATGTGGAAACACATGTGGAGATGTGTTGGGCCAAGACGTGAAATTTTGATAAGTGACTCAGATGGAGATTTTGAGTGCACGGTTGGTCTCGAAATGGCTGAGATAGTCAGAATAGGGAACCCGGGGGTAGTGTTTGGGTTTCAAGGACTTTTTGGATCAATAGGAACTCGCACTTGTGTATACGAGTAAATTTTGGGTTTAATAAGAGATAAACCCTCATTTCTCTCATTTAACTCATGAGAAAGAGAGAAAAAATGAAAGAAAAGAGATAAGAAAAGAAGAAAGAAGAAAGGAAGAAGAAAATAGAAGATTTTGGGCCAACTCCGACGGATTCCCGGCACGAGTTCGTCGGATTAATCCAACCAGGCAAGTGTTTAACTTGCTTGTGTATATATATATTGTCTCTATGCTTGTATATATATATATATATATATATGTGTGATTATGAATATATATGTGTGTGTGAATGATATATTTATGTGAAGCATATCCCCCTCTAGTGCAATCGTGGGAAGTTGCAGGATGTGGGTTAATCATCTGGCGTGAGGAGCATGTGAGTATAATCCCTAGGTCATAGCGTCCATTATTTATTTGGGTTATTGATCAGGGGTGAGACGTGGTGGGTATGTTTCGTTCTCATTCCGGTTGAGGAACTATGACCACTTCCCTTACGTTTGAGATTTGGGTTTTTACCAGGGCGGAATGATAGATTTTGATAGCTCGCTCCCGAATTTGGTAATGTGAGTTATAACCCGGAAGATGATAACACTGTCGTAATTGTATCTATGAGTTTTGACTCGGAGGGGTGGATTTATACTTATATAGCGTGTGATATATAAGTATTGATATATACTTGATGTGTACAGTATAATATATATATATATATATATATATATATATATATATATATATGGACTTAAACAAGGAAAAAAATGTGAGCTAATTTCTGATATCCGGGAGTATGAAATTCAGAATATAAAATGTAAAACACGTATATAAATGTAAGAATATTATATACGAAATAATAACCCTAAAATGAGTGTGGGGTAATAACTAATGAAGGTTATTTAAAGTGAATGATTATATATGAAGCGAGAAATTATATGGTATATGCTTGGGCGAACGCTTAGAATATTTTAGGAACGTGAGGTACTTGATATGGTATAGACTTGGGAGTTTTTCGGGGTGCTAGTTAGGTTGGGTATCTAACTAGGGAGTTTTAAAATATATGTGTTATGTGTGCATTGTTAAATGAGAGGTGAGGGTTTCTCATGTGGTTGCGACGCCAATTTAAATATGAAGAGTATCATATTTTATATATTAAAGTAAATTAAGCACTTGCTAAAATATTTTTAAAACCTCCGTATCTATTTTTTTTTTCTTATTCTTTTTCTTTGTATACTTTTCAGGTGTCTAGACACAGGGAAGCCTGGATGATTATCCCTTCAAGTTAGACGTCACTGCCGCAACTGTGGATGTTGGCAGGAAATTGTATAGACTATATATATATATATGGACTTAAACAAGGAAAAAACTGTGAGCTAATTTCTGATATCCGGGAGTATGAAATTCAGAATATAAAATGTAAAACACCTATATAAATGTAAGAATATTATATACGAAATAATAACCCTAAAATGAGTGTGGGGTAATAACTAATGAAGGTTATTTAAAGTGAGTGATTATATATGAAGCGAGAAATTATATGGTATAAGCTTGGGCGAACGCTTAGAATATTTTAGGAACGTGAGGTACTTGATATGGTATGGACTTGGGAGTTTTTCGGGGTGCTAGTTAGGTTGGGTATCTAACTAGGGAGTTTTAAAATATATGTGTTACGTGTGCATTGTTAAATGAAAAGGTGAGGGTTTCTCATGTGGTTGCGACGCCAATTTAAATATGAAGAGTATCATATTTTATATATTAAAGTAAATTAAGCACTTGCTAAAATATTTTTAAAACCTCTGTATCTATTTTTTTTTCTTATTCTTTTTCTTTGGATACTTTTTAGGTGTCTAGACACAGGGAAGCCTGGATGATTATCCATTCAAGTCAGACGTCACTGCCGCAACTGTGGATGTTGGCAGGAAATTGTATAGACATTTTTCTCCTTGTGATCTAGATATGAGGTACTGTAGTAATAATCGGGAAGGTTGCCCAACTGATGTCATTGATTTTATTTTTCAGTGATTTTATTTTACGCGCATTCGATATGGTTGTGTAATCTTTTACCGAGAGTTATTGGTTATTTATTTATGCTTTACATTTTTTTATTTTATTTCTGCGTGAATGGTTTTAATTGTACTTTTAGCTTAAAAAGATTAGAAAGTTTAAAATTTGACGCTAGGACTAATAGGTTATTAATAATTAATTTTCTTTTCGAAAGTGATGCTGAGAATGAAACTACATGAGATTCCGGTTTAATTTGATATAGGACTAATCACCCGATATTTTATTATGCGGTGTATCACAGTTATACATACTTATATACCTATCTATATATAATACGATCTGATATATATATATATATATATATATATATATATATATATATTCTTCTATTTTTCATTTTGGTGTTACCGTGTAGATCAAAACATTTGCTTTCTTATTTAGATTTTTTATCAGTTGAAATTTATTGTTTGGTTTGTATAATAGTAGAAATTTGGTATATTGCACTACACCAAATCTGCCCATTTGTCAAGGTCATTGACCTTGACAAATTCACCTTGTCAAGGTCAATGACCGTGACATTTCGAGGCGAGACAACTTTTTTTGTCATGGTCGTGTCACGGTCAATGACCTTGACATAAAACTCGCGTTTTGTGTCACGGTCGTGTCAAGGTCAATGACCGTGACACGTTTGTCACGATCAATGACCGTGACAAAGCCGTGACCCTCTGTAAAAAAATTGTCACGGTAAATGACCGTGACAAGACCGTGTCAAAATTGTCACGGTCTTGTCACGGTCAATGACCGTGACAATTCTGGGCAGAATTAAAAAAAAACTGCTGGGCAGTATGGCCACTGCCACTGCCCAGCAGTATATTTGTATCTGTTATAGCAACGTTGTACCTGTTCCACACATCATATATCCGAACAAACTAAAGATAATGCAAATATATATTCAAATAAGAAACTATTTAAAAAGAAACAACATCACCATCATTTTATCTCAAATCTACAAACTATTTGCATGGAAAAGAGATTTTGTACCGCGACGCTCGGGAACACCTCCTTATCCTTCCCTTCTCGTCCGAGTAGCCACATAAGTAGAGCATATGTGGCCTACCCTTAGGGCCACTCCCTGTCCCCTGAATTGAAATAAAGTAAAATTAGTATCCGCCCCTCAAATATAGATAAATATAAATTGTAATTGAAATCGAAATCGAAATTGACATATAAATATAAATACATTACCTGTAGTGTCACTCAAACAGCTAACTTGAGCTCATATGGCACCTCCTTCCAACTAATGTACCCCGAGCAATCGTGTCAATTATAATTCTCTTCATATCTAAACACTAAGAGATACCATAATCCTATGGAGGTATGCATTGCAAATTCCTTCCAACCGTTGTGTAGCCAAAAATCAGTAGTTGAAGTTGTCAACTCCACCTTTGAATGGGGTATGGAAAGTGGTGGGGTATGGAAAGTGGAATTGACAACTTCAACCGGTGATGTTTGGCTACGTAACGGTTGGGAGGAATTTGCAGAGCATCGCTCCATAGGATTATGGTATTTCTTAGTGTTCGGATAGACGAAGAGATTCAGTCTCCTCTCCACAAATAGGACACCTCAAATAACTATGTACTAATCACCTATTAAAGGTAAGAAGCGTATATTCATGGATTAGTATAAACAAAACTTAGATGTAGTTGGAATATTTATGTATTAATCTCCTCTCCACACACGCAAACTACAGAAGAGTGAAAATGATAAAGTGCAGATCAAGTAAAAGCATTAAAAATGGATGTTTTGGTACAAATTGAAATAATTATTACAAATTGAAAAATTGTTTCAAATTCGGGTTATCATCAAAAATGGATTGATATTCGGTAGGAGCAGCCAAGTCATCCACACTACTATTTAGACGCCTTGGCGCGTGTTGGACAATTGACCACGGCTCGTTGTTGATATACTCCGAGTAAAACACTTGCTTAACCTTTTGAAATGCACAAACAAACGGCTCATCGCTCACGTGGTCATTGCTCTTCAACTTGGACAAGTCAACCATGATCAAATTGGTGACAGGATCAATTTTAGAAGCATTTTTATCCTCAACTCTTACCCATTCACAGTAAAATACAACCTCTTTGAAGCTTATATAATCCAATTCAAATATATTTTGAATTACACCATAGTAAGTCATTTCAGCTTCAACGAGGTTTTTATCTTTTGCGCTTGCTCGAAAGAAAGTAAGAGCCTTGTATGAAATACCCGAGTTCTGTACATTTGTACTTTCCTCGTACACTTTAGCGCCGAAAATGTAACCGTTCAATCGATATTTTTTGTACTCTTGTGCCACGAACAAGGGTCCAGTGGCTAGACGAGCAAGCCTTGATGTCGCATCACCCATCTTTAGGAGCTGAGAATATAGATAAATTAATTATATTAGTGGTAAAATATGAGTGTAATGTAACGTTATATAACGACTGTTTTCATTGTAATTACCTCTTGTGTCAACCATAGCCTAAATTCGCTGTCTGATTGTACCACTGTTTTTCGTCTTTTATTGTTCTCACAGGCTTCATATTTACTGCATATTACAAAATTAATCATGTATAAAATAATCTAAAATAATGTTAAACATTATAATATTCGAAACTTACTTTTTCCATTCTTCGACATCTTCATGTGTGTCAAATAGATAACGAGCTACTTGTTCATGTTGCAAACTCGTTAATTTCACTCGTTTTCCCATCACATTACCACCATCATCGAGGAATTCATCAGTGTCATCAACGCTGGTAGAGTCAGTCATATATTCCCGAGTATATATTGATGACTCCACGGTGATGTATTCCTCTGCAATTGATCCTGCAATGTATCGCGTATTCTTGACGTAATCTTTAAAAACTTTCATCAATCTTTCAAACGGATACATCCACCGATATCTAACTGGACCACAAAGAAGTGCCTCGTCACATAGGTGTACCAACAAGTGAACACTTATGTCAAAGAATGCTTGGGGAAAGTACTTCTCCAATACACAAATCGCTTCGTTCACAGCCAATTTTGCGGCCACTATGTGTTCTCGATTCACTACCTTCTCACACAAGAGGGAGAAGGTAATACTAATTTGCATAATAGCCCTACGCAAATCCTTGTGCTTGGATAAACAGTGCTTAAACAATAGAGGAACCAATTGCATGATCACATGCCAATCGTGGGACTTACACTTATGTAAATCATGAGTAGCATAATTCACAATCCTTTGCAAGTTGGACGAAAAAGTAGATGGGCCCTTCAAATTATATATTGTGTCTAGAAGCACCTTCCTTTCCTCACTCGTCAAAGTAAACGCACCAGGGGGAATTATTGTCCTTCCCCTACTATCTTCTTTCAACCATAGTTGTGGTTTATGTTTTAACGTTTTAAGGTCTTTTCGTGCATTTTCTCCATCCTTCGAATGACTCCCCCCAAGGCAAGTACCCACAATATGTTCAGCGAAGTTCTTCTCTGCATGCATCACATCCAATACATGGCGCACCGGGTTTTTCTTCCAATAAGGCAAGTCAAATAAAATTGACCTCCGAGACCATGCCTTTCTTATCTCAGTTTCATTCCCAGTTGGGGTCTTCTTATGCTTGACATTCTTAAATTTGGGATTCTTACCTGGCATATTTGGGCCACATTGAGAAGATTTACTTTCAATTTCTAAACCCGAAAGTTGTCTCGGCGGTAGCCTATGTTCAACTCCGCCCAATAAAAAATTGGAAGCTTTCTCAAATCTGAAACTATGAGCTGGGGGTAAAAACCTCCTGTGGCAATGGTATACATTTTTTAAGCTGGAGGATAGACGAAGAGATTCAGTCTCCTCTCCACAAATAGGACACCCCAAATAACCATGTACTACACATCCGGATAATGTCCCATAAGATGGAAAATCATGAATTGCCCACATCAACATAGCTTTCAGCGTAAACTCTTCTTTTCTAAAAGAGTCAAATGATTGCACACCATCTTCCCACAACTCATTTAATTCTTCTACCAAAGGAGCCAGGTAGATATCAATGTCTTCACTTGGTGCCTTTGGCCCAGGTATCAATAAAGCCATCATCGAAAATTCAGGTCTCATACACTGTGAAGGAGGGAGGTTGAGTGGGGCTAGGATCACTGGCCATACACTCTGATTGGTGCGTAGATTTCCAAATGGATTGAAACCATCTGTTGATATAGCCAAACGAATGTTGCGTTGTTCTCGAGCAAAATCGGGATACTCATAATTCATCCTCCGCCAGGCAGTAGAATCAATAGGATGACGCATGATATTACCCCCTACTTCTGCCCTAGCATGCCAAGTCATTGCCTCTGCAATCCATGGTACTGTGAAAAATCGCTTTAATCTAGGCCCAACGGGAAAATATTTCAATACTTTTTGAGGCACTTTTGAGCTTGTGCCTTCCTTACTAGTATATTGGACATATCTATGTTCATCGCATACCGGACAACGATCGAGATTTTCATACTCCTTTCGGTATAGTATGCAGTCATACACACAAGCATGAATCGATTTATACTTCATTCCCAAACCTTTCAAACTGTTCTTCATAACAGGATAGCTATTTGGAAGTGTATTCACCTTGGGTAATAAGCCCTTCACCCATTTCAGAATTCCCGTCACGCTATTGCCAGACAAACTGTACTGCGTCTTCAAACTGTGCAAACCAACCATGGCATGTAAAGTTGTTTGATCTTTCTCACAGCCAGAGTATAACGGTTGGGTCGCCTTAAGTTTTAAACTTTGGTAGTCATCGTCAAGTTTTATCGTGTTATCTTCACGAGCACTTGAATCTTCTACATCATCAGTAACCTCATTCTCCTCAGCTTCATAAACTCCGTACGCATCATCAACTAAATCCTCTAACATATTATGATCTACGTCGTCCCCTTCTTCATCTATTCTACTTGTTGAAGGATGTTGTGAAGGTTGGTCAGGGACAAAAGGAACTTTCAATTCACCGTGAAAACTCCAAAATCGATAACTATCTTGCATACCCGATCTTAACAAATGTAGTTCAACTGTTTTCCACTCAAACACCTTACCATTCTTACACCTAGCACACGGACACGGAAACTCTTCATCATTACGACATCTCTTTGCATATTTCACAAATTCGTTAGCACCTCTGCGAAACACATCCCCCATTCTATTAGTCTCACCCATCCACTCTTTGTATTTCGGATATCCCATCACAGCTACCACAACTAAACACCTATTAAAGGTAAACAAAACTTAGATTTATAGTATGTTTTTTTTAATTATCCCATCATTTAATTATCCTATTAAAGGGTATGTGGTCCTATCCCATTCAAGAATGCATTTTTCTTTAATATACTTAACAGCTCATGCACATTGTTACGATTTGGAAAAAATTCGACAGCATATCCCCTTAGTTCTCCAAGTACACGACGTAGATTGGCAGGTGTGAGTGTTATTTCAATTGGTCAATTAAAATAACAGTCACACTTGTCAATCTAGTATGTACCCAGAGAACATTAAGATACGACTGCAGAACTTCCTCCAAAAGTAACAACTTTAAGCCAATAAGAATATTATACAAAAATTATACAGTCTCAAACTGTCCAAACGGGACAATTCGAGAGATCTCATTACAGGGGTAATGACTCTCGAACGGGTCTAAGGGTTATTGAATGCGTACGCATAAGAACTAGAATGCTAGTATCTATGCGCACTATATTTAATTTCAAGTATGTTTCATATAATGGGTTAATTCAAATACACAAATAAATTCATGGGATAATTCAAATACAAAAATAAATTCATGGGATAATTCAAATACAAAAAGAAATTCATGTATTGACCACACACACACACACACACACACTATCTAAGCTGTTCTATAGGTATAAAAATAATTATTATCCAATTATTATCCAACTATTATCAATTATTTATTTTGAATGTAAATAATATTCAAAACCCCACCCACCCCCACCCCCACCCCCACCCCCTCAGATTAATTCAAGACATAAGACCCTAAAGGGAATCCAAATTATTTCTTGGACGTGAATTCCTCCAAATTATGATCTCATACCTATTCACACAATGATGGGGGAGGGGGTGGTGGAGGGGGGCAGGGGGTGGGGTGGGGTGGGGGGTGTGTGTGTCCGTAGGTGCGTAGGTGTGCGTGTGTGTGTGGCGTAGGTGTGCGTGTGTGCGTAGGTGTGCCCACCCCACCCCACCCCCTCCCCCCCTCCACTACCCCCTCCCCCACCCTGCCCCATCCCGCCCCACCCCCACCACACACCACCACACACACACACACCCCACCCCACCCCACCCCCTCCCCCTGCCCCCCTCCACCACCCCCTCCCCCACCACACACCACCATACACACACACACACACCACTCTACCCCACCCCCTGCCCCCCTCCACCACCCCCTCCCCCCCTCCCCCAAAACACACCCACCCCACCCCACCCCACCCCCTCCCCCTGCCCCCCTCCACCACCTCCTCCCCCACCACACAACACCACACACACACACACACACCACTCTACCCCACCCCCTGCCCCCCTCCACCACCCCCTCCCCCCCTCCCCCAAAACACACCACCACACACACACACACACACTGCACCCCACTCCACCCCCTGCCCCCTCCACCGCCCCCTTCCCCACCCTGCCCCACCCCGCCCCACCCCCTGCCCCCCTCCACCACCCCCTCCCCCACCCTGCCCCATCCCGCCCCACCCCCCACACACGCACACACATACACACACACATATATATATACACATACACACATAAATATACAAACAAATATATATATAAATGGAAGAGAGAGAGAGAGAGAGAAATTGGACCTGAGAGAGAGAGAGAGCAGCGTCGAGTCGAGAGAGAGAGAGAGAGAGGGAGGGAACGGTGGGAGGGAAAAAAGAAGGGGGAAAGTCATTTTGCTGGAAAAGTTGTCACGGTCGTGTCAAGGTCTTTGACCGTGACACGAATTGTCACGGTCATTGACCGTGACACGACCGTGACAAGGAAAGTTGTCACGGTCTTGTCACGGTCAATGACCGTGAAAATTAGTTGCCACGGTCGTGTCAAGGTCAATGACCGTGACATAAAACGCGTGTTTTTTTGTCACGGTCAATGACCTTGACAAGGCTGGCCGGCTGAAAGGTGACAATTTGCCCATTTTGGTGTAGTGTTGGTGCTTAAATTAGTTCTCATATATATGTTTGTTATAGTTTGTAGATCGAGTTGCTGTGTAGATGTAATATTTTGGGAATTTTTTTTTGTTTAAATAGACTTGGTTACTTAAAAGTTATTGTTTGAAACAGAATCTTATTTGTTGCTGATTTAACTTTTGTTTATTAATTTTTTTTAAACTGGACTAAATTTCGTTTATATAACGGGTCATAGAGATCTGCTCAATTTAAATTTCCATTTAATTTTTTTGTTTATTTTTAAGGATTTTTTTAAAGAACCTATTTGTCTAGGTTATAACAGTTTAATATTGGACTTTTAATCCAGTTTGGATTTGGATCTTGGATCTATTATTTTTTCTTAATGTGTTAAAATCGAATTATAAGATAAATCTGTTGTGTTTGGTCTTAGTTCTTAATCTCTATTTTTATTTTCAGATTCAATATTTGGACTGAGATTATTTGGACCCTTTTGATCTATGTCTGAAAGTTTGGGTGTTTATTGGTTTAATTTCTTTTACCCGATACTAAGTTCTTGAGACAAGTGCTACATGTTTTATTTCACTCTCATTTGACTTGGACTGGATCATTTTACTCATACATGTTTATATCCTCCTAGTTAAACATTTTTTCTATGTTCATTTTATTTAGTTGGATTTAATTTGTGTGAGTTTTAATAAAAAAAAACTTTTTACTAATTTGTTGAAGAACTTGTCTGATCACGTAAATAATTTTGTTTATTTTGTTTAAATCCAAATCTTTTAGTGTATGTTTTACATTGCTTGCATTACTCTATTAGACCTGGTATTTGAGACTTAATTCCTGCATAAGTTAAATTCCATCTTAAGGCTAGTTTAGGCCATTATTTTATTTCAGTTGCGCTACACAATTTCTAGAATTTTATTTGCTAATTTATTTGTGGGCATTTACACTTAATTGGATTATTATTTGGATTTAATTATTGTTTCTAATAATTAATTATTAAAGAGGACCTTGAGTGTGTCTAATGATTTAATAATTTGTAATCAATTTATTCACCAATTAAATCAATCTCATCTTATTATTATTTAATTCTCTATGTACAACCTAACTGGTATCCTAGTATTCGGTGTGTAGTTGTGCATGTGTTCTAAGTTGTCACTACCTTTGCTGTTTGGTAAGATTCAGATTGTTGTGGGGTTGTTTAGTTTTTGCCTTGGTGTACTTGTTTGTATTAGGCAAACTATTTCATTTACACTTGTCTTGCTGTAATTTGTACTTAAATAATGGTATTAGTGGAATTGGGTGGGTGAGTTTTCCTGGGACTAAAGGACACTGGGTTTTACCCTTGCTGGTTTCCTAGAGAACAAATATTATGTTCTTTCCACTTTTCTTCATCCCAGTCTCAAAGGGTATTTTTATATCAAGCATCACCACTTTTTCTTACTAGTGTGTGTGAGTGTTTTTATTCATTGTAAAATACAATAGATTTTATATCAAAGAGTGAAAAGAGTTTTATAACCTAATACATGTTAGCGTGTACCATTAGGTCTTTGAAAAGTCCATCACTGGCAACTTTTGTTTAAGACCTAAAATCTCTTAACAAAGGTACGACATGTTTCACCTCAGTCTTGTCGCAACTACTTATCTCATTGCAACGAAAGAACGTCGATGGTGTCCTTTTCCATGTCCAAAGTTTCTCGACTTCTTGGCACAACATAGATCTCCTCAGGTTCGTTACAACGATGCATTGTCTCGCTGCAGCAGCACAACTACAACAACTATCAAATCTAGCACATAAAGGAAATTTGATCAAAATCTTACTTTGTAAAACGTGAAATTTCTTTTTTAGTCATATATTTTTTTTCCTTAGAGAAGGAACCTATTTTTATGTGTTTGAGAATGAGTTAGAAGGTTTGGAATTTTGTAACCACGTATTTGAAAGTACAAAATTCCTATTTAGCCCACTCCCATCTTCCACACAAAATAAGGTTAACAATTTTAAAAAGTTTTTCATTGTTTATCCAACTAAAGAAATTAGATTTTCTTCAGAGAAAAGACATTCTTTGTTGTGACAACCCGCTCAAAATAATAACGGGTGGCCAGTAATATACTAAAATAATCGGGAATTTCAAGTGGATCATCCTCAGCATCAACTGACGATTCTAAAAATTTACACGGCTAACTACCCATTACCACAAAAAGAGGGTATCAAAAAAAATTTAAAACATTTTTTTTACATCACAAAAATAAAACCATACAACAACTAACCAACAACATAACTCTAAATATGATAAGAGACACACACATGCTCGAAATAATATATAAAAGAATACAACACAATGTACAAAGTAAAATACCCGAATATGTTGTTGGGGCACAGACAATACAACAGTCTGGGAAATAAAATATAAAAGTGCTACACTACAACACTTGGGTATAAACCCTATGTACAGACTGAGTCCTAATCTAGATACACAAAAGATAGGAATCGACTATATCAAGATACCGCAACAGTCCGCTACTGCCACAGCTCCACAAATGCAGTGGATGGATAACATCAATGGCGTCCTTGTGGAGGAACACCTAAAATAATACAATATATATACGTAGCAAGAGAAAATATAAACGGGTCAGAGCCCGAGGTGTAAAAATATTTTATAGCAAGTGCATTAAAATGCATAATAATTATAAATGCTTTATGACATGATTAAAGTGCAGTCGCAATCTCCATAAATTCAACTCACCTCTCAACTAAAGTGCGCACTAAACGTATGCCCGTGATCTCCAATTAATTTCCCAAATCTACCTAGGGCAAAGTACTCTAATTTACACCCAAATTTATAATCAATTAAGATCAATCGAAACTATCTCTCAACTCCAAATATTTTCACTCTAATCTAATCGCCCATTTATCTACACATATAAAACATACATAAAAATTATCTTTTACTAGAATTTCTCATATTCTAGTTAAGGACATAAATATATATATATATATATATATATATATATATATATATATATATATATATATATATATATATATATATATATATATATATATATATATATATATATATATATATATATACTATTAGCATCTAAGTGCTACGGACTACACTTTTCCCAATTCTCATTACTGCACTGCGTTTCGTGCGTGGGACGTCTCGCAAGCGAAATCCAAACAAGAACCCCTCGATTCACTACTCCTTGGAAGTATTGATTATCAAGATTCATTATGCCCTCAATGCATGATGCGTATAGCCCAAAATTCTTATTACCCAATTAATTAAGTTATTATTCCCAATTCTCAACAGTGCATAGCATTTCGTGCGTGGGACGTCTCGCAAGTGAAATCCAAACAAGGAACCCCCCGATACACTAGTCCTTGGCAGTGTCGATCGTTGAGATAGATACTAATATAGATATATGATCACTAAGGACTAACTTCTGCTGACTCCTAACATTGCACCGCGTTTTGTGCGTGGGACGTCTCGCAAGCGAAATCCAAACAAGGACCCCCCCGATACACTACTTCTTGGCAATGTTGATCGTTGAGGTCCATTATGCCCTCGATACCCAAAGTATTATATATACTCATAATTAATTACTCTTTATTTCCACTATAATATTTATCACGTTTTAAGTTCGGTTACAATCTCCCGGAATGAGATTCAAGCCATCTTCTTATGTCTCTTTACTATAGAGACAGATATGATATCACATAATCATATACAATCAATATACTATTCATAAAAGTATAGTAATATCCATACCAATGAGCTATAACTCGAGGATGCAGGGTCTCAATGCTATCATCGACCAGGGAATCACTCACATATCATCCTGGGTACCAACGGTCGAAATCTCACACCGCCTTGTCAAAAACCATATCAAAACGTACGGGAAGAGGTCATAGTTCCTCCCCGAAAATGAGAGTAAACATACCCACCACGTCTCACCCCTAATAAAAACAATCACGCAATAATGAATGGACGCTATGACCTGAGGAATATCCACACATTGCTCCTCAAGCCAGGGGGCTCACCCTCATCGCGCAATTTCCAATGATAGCAAGGAGGGGGTATGCTTCACTTATATATATATATATATATATATATATATATATATATATATATATATATCATTCACATAAGATATACATACATTAACACATCATATTAATGTATACCATCATACAAGGTATAATTCTCACACTATTTACATACTCATAATACGCTCTTAGGCATAAGTGAAATAATATCATTATTTAGTTTATTCTAATCTCAATATACTACTCATAAGTAACTCACACAACTTCCCCCCTTAGCATACACTATACTATTTCTCACTTGAAGTTCACACCTCACTTATATTTATAGGAATCGTCTCTCAATTCTATTTACGTTAAGGATATTCTCTATATCCATATTCACATCGATCGGCATTTATAATTCTTAATCCACAATATGGTTAAATAAATCATATGAACCTTTAAAATTTTCCCATTTCGGATTTAACACTTAAAATCCATTATCATTAAGCGCATCCTAACTCTTTCTTATCAATCCATAATTATCTCCAATTTGAAATCTCAAAGATAGTGGGCTTCCCCACTAGTCGGGACATTAATCTCCAATCAATACTCTCTCGGGATAAGTCATTATGACTCCAATACTTTCTCATAAGGGAAACTCCCTAAAAGTCTCCAAAATACCCTTCTTATAACTCCTATAGAGGTTCCCAATCAACAAACTCAAACGAAATCGGACGAAACTCACTCTAGAAAACCTCTCAAAACAACCTCATTTCCGAATCGATTCGGCCCCTCCGAATCGATTCGGTCCCCAGCGAATCGATTCAACCCATCCGAATCGATTCGATCAAAAGGACATGTAAGTCTGCTTCCTACCGAATCAATGCGGAAGGGGCGAATCGATTCAGTTTGGTCAGCAAGCTACGAATGAGTTATTTTCTCCAAAAACCCAAAATTCTCAAAAATCATTTTTAATCATCTTCTAACAATTTTTCTTCAACCCAAACACATATATATCATTAATACTCATCAAATAACACACCTCAACTTATTTCTAACCTCAAATCCATTATATACACAATAAATCTAAGATTTTACCCAAAATCTAGGTTTTAGCAATTTATCCCAAAATTCACAATTTTTATCCACAAATCATGAAATAAATGATACACAACAATTATTTAGCAAGTTTAATCACTTGCCTCAAGTTCGTAGGGTCTGAATCCTCCTCGAGATCGCGTAATGGTCGAAAATCCCACTTTTCTCCCTTTCTCCTCTTCTTTTCTTCTTCTCTCTATTTCTTTCTTTCTTTATCTTTTTCTCTAAGGAGAATTCTATCTCACATAGGCTTAATAAGCATTGTCTCCCAAAATAAACAACTTTAAATGATAATACACACTTTAAATGACTCGGTAACTTTAATTCGATCCAAACGAACTTAAAATATTTCAGAACCCAAATAAACCCCAAGTACACTCATTTCGACTATCTCGACCCTTCTGGAAACAATTACACCCTCATAAATTTCCATTCGAAACACTTTCTAACATCTTTAAATTTTGACCTCAATACTAATTTAATTATTCTCCAATTAAAATAATTTTTATTTCTCCCAAAAATAAATAAATTATTGTCCAAAAAATCTCGAGTTTTTACATTTGTATTCTTGATATATCCATTAATGTCATCCAAAGTTTAAAGATTTTTAAGTTGTATTACTTCTCTAAAGTCTTAAACAAAGGTTTTGCAAAACTTGTTCTTGAGAAACTTCAAATAATTTTTGATATCTCAATAATACATTATGAATTTTTATTAGCCAAACCTATTTTAAAACTTCCCCTAACATTTAGGGCTCTTACATACTAGGAAATAGAACTCCAACTAGTGGCTTTTCAAATGTTCTATTTTGGAACACAAAACTGTTTTTTCAAACTATAAAAGAAGAAAGTTGTCGCTTCAAATTTAAACTAAGAAAACTTATTTTTGTGAAAAAGCGGCATTATCAATGATAGTTGACACTTGCGATGAGGCGAGTGGTCGGAGAGCGATTTGTTCTTGCTCTTCTTTCTAGGAGTTGGAAAAAGTGTCTTTTGGATGTTGTGTGTTATTAGGTCTATTAGAGAACCGGGTTTGTAAGTCATTTCTCCTTTGGTAAATCTTTACATGTTTAATGGAAGGTGTCAGTTTGGCCTGAGGTCTTTTCTAAAAGTTTCCCTTGTAGAAATCCTCATCTAAAGTGCATTATTATTATTCCACATATTTGATTTATCTTATATGCCTAATTAACATATATTGTTAAGTTGAATCAACATTTAAATCACTATTTTGTCACTTAGATGGTAGGATTAAGTTTTTCCCAAATTTTATTTAAATGTAAACATTACCTTCATTTTGGTAATAATTTTTAATTTGGGTAGTGCCTCTCTACACGAACAAATTAGCAAAATATTACTAATTTAGAAACATAGTTTTGGCTTAAAGTTCTTCTTTCATATTGTTCTTCATTTGTTGTAGCGAACTAGTGATTTAATACGTGCGAAGTGTTTCACTAAAGAGCTCACTAAGATGTAACAACCCGCCTAATTTTGGGGTATTTTAAATTAATTTAAAAAATATATAGGAAAATAAAGTTTTGATTTAATTATTTTTCTTGCTAAAAATGTGGAGAATTATTTTTAAAGACGTGGTTTTCAATCGGTTTCAAAATCGGAGTTAAAACATATTTTTAAATGATTTTAGAAAAGGATTATCCTTTAAGTTATTTTTAAGTCGGTAGAATCGAAATAACAGAGTGATCGATCGATCGACTTCTGGGGATCGATCGACCGACGCCTTCAAGTTTCATGCGCTGCAAGTAATTTGAAGAAATTTGGTTGGGTTGAAACTCCTATTTTTTTCCTTATAAAAAGGGGTCGTGGTTGACAATTTGAGAACAAACGTTTATCATAAAATATGCAGTAAACATATTTTTATTCATCTCCTTTTTATATGCACTTAGCCCCTTTATAGTATCATGTTCAACCCTAGATTGGAAAGTGTTCTTGGGGATGTTTTGGTGTTGGATCTTGGAGATAATTTGTGGATCCTTGTGAGATGACTTTAATGGTTTAATCTGAGTTGCTGGGAAGATTCATGTTAGTTTCTTATGAAGGTTTAAGGTACGGGGTTTTACAAAATATTTTCTTAAATGTCTCTAGAGTTATTTACTTTGATGTCATGTGATTATTGAACTCATATTTGAATTGCTAAATTCATTTGGAATCTGGAACTTATTGTTGGAATCGGTTTTTGATTCATGTGATATTATAATTGTGTTGATCATGTTGTCATGAGATTTTAATATGGCACAAAGGTTGGGCACCCGTCAAGATTCTTATTTCGGCTACTTGATAAATTATGGCACGGTATGGTGAGGCCCGGTGACCCGGGTAGTGTGTTGTTGAGAAATTACATTGGTAAAAATGCTTATGAGATTTGCATTTGATTTGAATATTCGTACTCATATTGTTACGCTTTATTCACCGCTAATATTTGTTGAGCATCTTTCTCGTCGTATTGTGTACTTCCCCATATTTTCTTTTAGTGGTAGGTTAACGCAAATTTGAGGCACTGTGGACTTATTGGAGATTGATTTTAGCTTGGTTATTTGGGTAGAATATTCGAGAGTACAAAATGAGGAGATTTGTATTTATTTTTTATGTATAGAGCATTGTCGATTTATTTTATTTCGAGATACATAGTTGTATTATTTTGAGAGACATTTGTTGTATTTATTTTGAAGAATTGAGATTAGTGAATTATCTTTTTGTATATTATGGGATTTAGATGCTCTATACCTTGTTGATTGTGGATTTAGTTTAATTTGTCGAGTAGCGCTCCACTCTCCCCGTGCGGGGTGTTACATAAGACTCTTTGGTCGGCGTGCATTTACTAATCTCTTGCTAAAACCTATTTTTGATCGTAAACACTTCTTCAAAACAAAAAAAACATATCTCCATGTTTGACATGAATACTTTACCTTCATTTCTCACAAGCAATAATCCATTTGCATTTTTCCAAGATCTTTTTCACTATTTGTATTGTAATCCATTTAAATCAAATTTATTATCCATGTCTTTGTTATAAATTAGATGATACATTTCTTGTAGGATCTATACTTATTAACTACCTATAAAATCTTGAATTCAAAGTTTGGGTGGACTACTTAGGTTGGTCTTTACTATAATAGTTTGACAGGTTGGAATTTCTGAAATATTATTAATGAGAAATATTGAGAGAATTTTTTTCTTTGAGTATTAAATATTTGTTTTGATTTTAGAGAAATAATTTAAAGCTGTAGATTTTTTTCTAATTGGATTATTTATTTGTTCTTGTGTATTTTACAGTTTTATACACTATTAGGTTTTAAGTGAGACAACAATATTTTTTTCTACCCCAAAAACCTTCAGAATATCCTAAAATATAACGCTCCTTTGATCTAAGTGGATAATATTAGTTTTTTTTAACTAGGAACCAACTTAAAGAATATTTGGAAGTGATTCAAATGAGATATTATGAATTGCGACCAACGTGGACATGCTACGACATGTTAGTTGTTTGGATGCATTTGGTTCTCACTTCTTGGAACTACAAAGTGAAAATGAAAGTTATGCGTAATGATTTTATGCTATGTTCACATTTGTAAGTTTATTTTACCTACGTTTAAAAAATTATCCATAGGAGTAAAAGTCTTCGATTTAGCCACGAGTTTTACCCGTACAGTTTTCGTTTTAAATATTCTCATTTTAAGTGCGTGATTTTATGTATTGTATTTTGATTCTCTTAATATACTTAATGAACACATGTTAATGGTTAAATAATTTTTGTAAATAATGTTTTTTCACTTTGTAATTAATTAATTTTGAGACATTCGATACCATTCCACTTCATATGAATTCTTCACTAAGAAACTACCATAAAAAAAACCTTCCCTAAAAACATGTGAATAATTTTTGTTGCAAAACTTATTCCTTAAAAGACGTTTTAGTTTTAGTGTTCTTTAAATTTTCTTGTGAATAATAAAACCTTTTCATATTTAAGTAATAAATCACCTGTGTGCATTTTCTAGCAACCAACCATGTGCATACACATATATAAATATAGCACACGTGTAACCTTTGTATATATATACTTTTATGAATATACACAATTTTCATATATAGTTTAGAACCCTTACCTATTAAGCATAAAGTGGAAGTACTTCGTTTTTTGGTGAATTGTTACTCCATACCTTTAATGTCTTTTAATGGGTGACTCGGCCATAGAACATCCAGAAAGCTCTAATAATACTCATGTAATAAGAAAACCATGCTCAACAGCCTAAAATCTCTCTCTCTTCTCTCTCTCTCTCTCTCTCTCTCTCTCTCTCTCTCTCTCTCTCTCTCTCTCTCTCTCTCTCTCTCTATATATATATATATATATATATATATATATCCCAATGGAGGTATAAGACTCAATGTATCCTTTAAATACCAATGACGAAATCTAGTGTTCGACTAAAGACAAAAACTCTAACAAGGCATGTACATCGAATGGACCCTTTTTGTTCTAATGAATGCCGTAATCATTCAAACTAGGTGGAAACCCACGCGATATGTGGTGCATGTGGTATTAAATTCATAAAGAAAATTGAAAACTTGAGAGTAGGAATAAAAAATGTAATAGAGAAAGAATGTAGACTAATAGTGAAACGCATGTAGAAACGCTAAAAAACATCATCAATGTACTTATCTGTGTTACTATTAAGTCCATCATTCGTACATACAAATCACATATGCACACACGTTAGTTAAAAAAACTGTCTGTTTTTTTTTATAAAAAAGAACAACTAATTTGTAACAGTAATATCACTTTAATTTTACCTTAGATCGCAAAAAAGAAATGAATACAAACAATTTTTATGTTTATTTGATATTACACCAAGATTCCTTCTACTACAATAGCCAAAACAATAACTCCCACTGCATAGTACAAAAATTAAAGCTTCATGAGATTTTAGCAATGTTAACTTCTTTCATACCACCAATAATGTGTTTAAGGCCAATTGTAAGTAAGTTTCGATTTAGCTGGCTGCAATTCCTTCCTCAGCTAGTTTAGTGTGAGAGAAGTTGAAATGGTTGAAAAGTTTTTTAAAAATAATATAAGCATCCAACACCCAGTAACAAAAAAAAATCTATTTTTTTGTAAGTCAATTTAAAACAAAAAAGCTAAAAAAATATGCCCCACCTCACAAAGAGCCCTGTCCTGATGCCTTTTCCCGAGGCTACCTACCATGGGTGTCTGGTTCAAGCCCTGCATATACCTCACTCCGATTTTACTCTTCGGCAACGGAAATAGATGCCCCACCCACTTGAGAGTACACAACATATTTCTCCCTAAAGTTGCAATCGTCACCATCATTGTCTCTTGTCGATAACCCAACAGGTACCCAAAGACCCAGTTATCTCTTCTCAACCAAACGATATCCGAGTCGGTTTACTCATATCACTCGTAAAACCCATACGAACGCACCAAAATAAACCCACTTAAACCTCTTTTTTTCTCTCTGGGTGTAGTACCACCGGGGACAACCCCGACTCTTCCATTTTAGTCCACCCACATACACAGACTCGGATACACCCACCTCTCCTCACCCATCAGCCTCACTCTCCCTCATAAAACTAAACCAGTTATATGGCTGCATTTTAAACCAAGTAAAAAGACAAAACTCTTGGCAGAGGTTACCCAAAGCCCTGAGCTAATTAACTCGAATGATGGATTAGAGAGCCTCTATGTCCCTGGACAGTTAAAAAAAATTACAATAATTAATTTTTAAGATATCAAATCGGATGAACTCATAATCACCACCATGCAATAGTTGAGCAACGTTACTACAATAGAAAAGTGATAGCATGTGTTATACATGTGTTATGCTCTTTTAAATTATTATGAAAGTGTTGCAAAAGTCCATTTTATTCAATCAGTCGGCCCAAGAGTTGGCCTTTGCAATCGCAACAGTTTTTTTTAGCGGGTCTAAACTAAAATGGTTCTGCAAAGCACAGGTTGTAGTAGATTCCAAATAAACTGACTGTCCTGTTGTTTATAAAATGATAATTTCCTTTAATGTTTTCATCTCTTCAGTTTGCAGTTGGCCTAGTGTGTACAAAGATAGACATGAACTGCCTCAGTTGAGGAATGGGCCGCCTCCGATGTCAATATGCAATAATAGTTTTCAGAGTAGCCTTAGAAAATCAAAATTTCTTTAATATTTGAAACTGATTTTTTAGTCAAATAAGTGTTTAAAATATATTGACAGAAGGGATGCATGCTCTATATTTGAGCGTGATTGAGAGACGGGTTGGAAAGGAGTTGAATCAAATTTAACCCAAACAGAAACCATAATCATCTGACATCTCATAAAGATGAGTCATTCTACATTGACACAGATTTACGACCCATTTGGTTCAACACAGTGATGTGTCGCACCGATATTGGTTATTGCGGCTGGCGTGGACCTACCTCTATAAGGCAATAACCAATACATGTGTGACACATCACTTTGTCGCACCACTTTGTGTCGGGCCAAAAAATAAAAACCCATGAACTTGACGGCTCAATTTATATAGTTCAGTGCTTCCAAAGAGATGTGTAATCATACAGTTTCAGTACAAATGGACGGTTTTAGAATCTCAAAACAAACTCATCGGTAAATCATCTTTGGTGACACTTATTCAATCATATGGTGTGCGTAGAATATAAAAATACCCATAAAGAATATTTTAGATTTGTATATATTTTTTACATATTTGGATGGTTTTCTAGATGCATTTTGACACCCTCACCAATCATATGGATCCTTATTAAAAGGGCATATTAGTAAAGGTTCTTTTTCCAGAACTTATTCATATTGTGAAGCATATGTATTGTTAAAACTCTATTATTTGGGATTTACAAAAAGACAACATACCAAAATTTATGGCCCCATTAAATATTCTCTAGAAAACTGTGGTATAACAAACCTTTTACCCTTGGTAGAATAAACCTGCTAACTTACCAAATCTCTATTTAATGATTGGCGTTATTAATCGAAGATATCTATTTCATAAATGATGTCGACAATTGTAATGTTGAGTATTGTTATTAATGCGTACAACTAACTGAACCTTTATTCAAACATATAGCTAACCCTGTGGTAGAACAAACCTACTAACTTACCTTTCACAGTGTGTAGAAGACAGAGACATGGTGATCGTAAAAGAGATTAAGATATGCATCCATAGCAACCAGTAAAATACCATCGCCATACCAAATATAAAACAACTAAAAAAGGAGCACATTAGCACCAAGGGATGTTTGATGAGAAAAATACCATTGATGGAGGCGAGAGGCGAGAAACCAAGAGGGATATTATTATGATGATGATGAAGGTGTAGGGGTGGAAGATAGAAATCTTTATTTGGGATCTCGGGAGTAGGAGAGAGGACCATGAATGTTACATTGAATCTGGAACTCTTAGGTTTCCACACAGGGATGGGAAAAAGAACATGAAAAATGAGTTTTAACGGGTGTATCTAAATGGTTGAACAACTGGAGTTATACATATTATGTGCCACGTGGATAGACTAATTTCAAAGCGTAATAAATGCCTTGTTTTGCATTTTATAGTATTAAGAGATGTACGATCGAAATGTTGGCATAAGAAAACAAACTAAACAATAAGGACACCTTTCTCCATTTAATGATAGTTAAAATAATCTTTTTGTTGATGAAAAGCAACAATTCACAAATGTTTCAATCATATTTAATATATATTCTTAATTTGAAAAATTAATATTTGCACAACATGTTCTCTTCGCTTGGACACAACACATTTAAATGTGCATTTAAATTATTTGGACTAGATGTAAGAGATGTTTTTAATGATATTTCTTTCCAAATGGTTGCATACAAAAGCATGCGGTTTAAGAGAAAAGGGGATTTATAAAGTCAAAGTTGTTTTTAGATTATAAAAGGATAGTTTTTGGTTTATCTCCCAATAATATTCAAACGAGATTACACACTACTCTATATTATCATCAACAATATGAATACACATGGAAAATGATGTCAGTAAAATGGGCTTGTACATATATTCATGCAACAATTTACACTATGGATAATACTCCTTCAAAAGCATGCAATTACTATATTTTAACACCCATATTTTTGAGTAATTAGTTTTATCATTTTACTACACGCGTGTTCATACTAATATTGCATATTTAATAAATAGTAATTAATGGCAAAAAAATCAATATTTATGTGGAAATAAAATTTACTAAGTGCGATTAAGTAGGTTAAATTCGATAAATTGCTACTACGTCGTAGTGGGTAATAATGATGGGGAAATACGATGTCTTAATTGGGCTTTCAGGTGGGATATTTTTAGGTTGAAATAGAATATTGTTGTTGGGTGACTCGAATGGCGATTTTGAGTCCATAGTTGATCCGGAATGGGCCAAATTAGATAAAATTGAGTACCCGAGGGTAATAATATGGTTTCAGAAGTTTTTTAGACTAGTCGAGGCCTATTCTCGAGGATGTTTAAGCCATTTTTCATTAAGAGGTTAACCTAAATTCGTGATTGAGGTGTTTAAATGAGTGATTGGTGCTGAGAAGCATCCATTATACACTATCAAAACTACTTCAAAACTTTTGGTGAGAAAAGAGAGAGGTGTAGCACTTAGGAGATCCAAAAGGGCTTATCTTGGAGAAAAATTGAAGAGGATTCTCGTGAAACTCTAACAATACGTAGGGGATTCAAAATTCAGCAAACACAAGGCAAGTGTATATATTTCTTTCTTAATTTATGTGTAGTATAATCATTCATATTAAAATTGGTAGAAATTCAATAAATCTTTGGATTGGTTGTCACTATGAGAAAATGGGATTTGGGGGGACAACCCTACATGAATGATTGATGAATTGATTGGACTTAATAGTGGTTATAGGTTCTATTGAACCTAATAGTGATTCATAAAGGTAAGAAATCTAGAAATTTGGTTACATTCACGATGATAAAATTTATTAGAATTGGATTGAATTATAATGATGTTAATGAATTAATAGGTTACTATGGAAAACTATTAAGAGACATAAATAATGGTAGGAATCAAGATTTAGGTTAAAGTGGGAGATCTTGAATTATGAAACTCATCACTTTCACGCTAGATTTAGGCTCCTTCTCAGAATCAAATCGATTTGGCTTTCATAGGCGAACTTATTCAGCTATGAACCCGATTCGATTCATTCCTCCTCTGAGGAACAACTTGGTCTTTTATGAGAAAAAGGTAGAGTGTGGAATTTATGAATTAGTTAAGGTCAATATAATGATTCAAATATTTTCTAGAGAGATGATCAAAAAGGGTAATTGGGGTAGATGAAAATTAGCTCGGGATAAGTGCACGTAGGGTACTAAGGGGTTAAAAATACGTGGGATATAGAATTCAAAATGGAATATAGTGACATTCAATTTTTAACATACGACTGACTTGGATGTTTGGAAAAAACTCGTAAATGAGGGAATTCATTAAATTATTTAATTAGGAGATGATTTAATTAAACAATGGTCGGAATGAGACTCAGTATATTAGACTAGTGCTTCAGAGAAAAAGCACAGATTAGTCTCTTAATGTGACTTTGTATATGTATATGGGTGGTATATAATATATATATATATATATATATATATATATATATATATATATATATATATATATAATGTGAAACATACCTCTCTAGTGCTATCAGTGGATGCTGTGCGATATGGGTGATCTTCACTGGCGAATCTCAGCAAGATAAGTATCGGCCCCATGTCATAGCGCCATGTTTCTATTTGTGTAATTTATATTCGCAACAAGGAAATTGTCGGTATATTTATGACTCACTATCGAAGTACTATAACCGCCCTCCAATACCTTTATAATTTTTCTCAGTCGATGTGAGAGTTCGACCTCCGTTTACTAGGATGATGTGAGCATGCCCTGGATTATGATAGCATTTTAGACACCCGCATCCAATGAGTTATTACTCTAAGGGATGGAGGCTATAATATACATACGTGTGTTTCTTGTAGTATATGATCACATATATTTATGTGAAGACAAATATACAGGTTAATAATAAGCGGTTACGGTATAAATAACAAGTGACAGTTATTTCTAATAGAGTGATAGGTTATAAATGTAACTGTGAAAGCGAATGACTAGAGTAAAGTTATATTATAAATCGTGTTGAATGAACTAAGGGTGGGTATTATACTCGAGGCAGGATGATATAGTTGTTAAGGCTAGTTAGGCGGGGTAGGATAACTATGGCCATCCCTCCAGATTTTCCTCCGTCTCGGGGGCCGACACTAGTGCATGCGCGGTTGGAGATGGAAAGAAGGTCTCACGCCCTTTTCTAGGAGCGTTTTGACTGTCATCGATGTGGGGTGATGTAAAGAGATGGAGTCACTAACCTATTTTTCATAGAACAAGAAAAATAACATGTCGTCGCCTCTAGAGAGTGGCATCAAAGTCAAACTGATGCTTACGAAACTTATAATTCAGAGGTTCGAGGTTCGAGGTTTGAGTTACAGAAAGGGAAGGTGTTAGGCACACATACCACCCTTTTGGTTTCTCATGGGTTTATGTTACTATTTTTCATAATTTCTCCATGAAGTGTGTGTTCGTGTATATATAAATGGAGATCGGAATTGCTTGACTCATATCATGAAAAAGATAGAGTGAGGTCATCCAAAGGAATATTCCCAAAATAATAATTAGAAAACATGATGTATATGCTTATCGAGATATTGATCATTATATTGGAACGATAATATTTGTCAAATTAAACACAAATATGAATCCCAAATATTATATATATGAAATAATGTATAGATAAAATAATAAAAAGATGAAAGTATGAAGAAAGAAAAATTGGACTCGAGTTTCAAGTTTTAGCCTAAAACGCCTACATAAACTATAAATGCATCAAAGTTCACATAGTTCACATGTGGCATAAGGGTGGGTTTTATCCCATAGATTTAAATGGGAGTTTATTATTTTTGTGTGTAGAAAATGTATTTGTAATTTTGAGAAAATATATTGAATAACCTCGTTGTAATATATAGGTGTAACCTTCTTTTTCTTTATTTTTTTTATATAGAAAATAAAGTATGTGCAATATAACTAATAAAGGATGAGATGCCAATGTATATGATCTAAAGTAAAAGCTAAATTGAGAATTTATATAAGTGATGCAAAAATATAGAAATTTGGAGAGAAAAAGGGTATTTGGACCTTCTTTGAAGACTTGAGGCTTGACCTTGATCCTCGATGAGCTTCCATGCAAGTTGATATGAATGTTGGATTAGAAAGAAGGATATTTTTTCTAAGTTTGGTATGAAAATGATGCTAATGAAAGATAGAAAGCAATTTCTCACAAGAAAACTTCGCTGATTGCAGAAGCATGTCGTTGAGATCACTGATATTGATGGATTTGAAGTGTGTCCTGAAAGTGAGATCATACCTCCTTATATAAGGTAGCAGGACTGCTGATCAGCATATACGTAGCCCTACCAATCGGCAAGTGACCCTAGACACACTACTGATTGGCAGGAAATGGACCTACCAATCGATAGTCTCATGTAGATTTTTCTATAAATGTTCATAGAATGCAATCAGAAAATCTAAATAGTGCATGGGTCATACTTTTAAAAATTTAATTCAATGACCTTAAAGAGTCTTTGGTCAACTCCCAAGTTCGGGAGATGGATTTGGGTCAAACGGGCCTCGGAAGCACCCATTGGTCCTTTGGACGGGATAACATTGAACGATGATGGATCTTTCATCCAAATCGTAAGTCAAAATAATTCATGGCATAAACCATTGGAAAGTTTATGTGTTTCACTTTAATGTTCCAAAGATATTATCTCAATTTTGAGAGCTAACTTAGGTCAAGCGAGACCAAAATCTCTCGGTGACCTTTTTGAGGAAAACAAATCGTTCATTCGTACCATAAAGTTGATTCATGCACGGGTTAGATTATTAGAAAGTGTATTCAGTTACCTTAGAAGATTCATTCAATCTTGTTTGAGCTAAAGAGTTGATCTGGTCAAATAGAGCCCAGGAGCACATAGTGACCTCCGAACAAGTTTTTGAGGTAAAGGGATCGTTTATTCAAACCGTTATGTCAATTTTTTCATGGGATGGACCATTGGAAAGGAGTTTTAGTCTACTTCTAGGATCCATTGATATTTATCTCTGATGGTGAAATTGATTGGGGTCAAATCGGGGCCCGGGAGCGCCCATTAGCCTCTAAATCATGTTTGGGTAGTAAAATGGTCCATTCATCTAAACTGTTATACCGATTCGCACATGGGGCAGATGTTTAGAAAGGGGATTCATATCCCTTCAAAGATTCATTGAGCTTTTTCTCTGATGATGGAGTTGACTAAAGTCAAATGGGGCAAAAAGTGCTCTATGGCCTCTAAATTAGTACTCAGAGTATGACCTAGGGTTTATAGTGAATCAAGAAGGTATTATGGACCTAAGTAGATACTAAGGGGGTCATAAGATATGTTGTCTAAAGATCCCCTCTACGTATGAGCTTATAACAAGTGAAAATCGTCTAATTCAAACCACATGGCATTTGTGGAAAGGAGGTTAATTCTGCGAAACTAAAGGGACGAGGATGACTATTTCAAAGGGTTGAGGTCGACTCTTAGGATCAAAGGTAACGCTGGGGGATGGACTATTTTGAGGTTCGAGTTCAATTATTAGGACCTAAGGTGGGAAGGAGAAATTATGAGGGCCGAGGTCAATTATAAGGACCTTAAGTCAGGAGCCACCAAATTTTAGAGTCCAGGTCAATTTCGAGAACCTTAAGTAGGGAGCGACCAATTTTGAGAGTCGATGTCAATTCTGAGGACCTGAAGTTGGAGCGATCGAATTTGATGGTCGAGGTCAATTCTAAGGACCTTAAGTATAAGCAACCAAGTCTTAGGGTTGAGCTCAATTTTGAGGACCTTATATAGGGAGAGACCAATTCTAAGGGTCGAGGTAAATTTTGAGGACCTTAAGTTAGGAGCCACCGATTCTGAGGGTCAAGGTCAATTATGGGGACCATAAGTAGAGGGTCAAGTTCAATTCTACCAATTCTACAGGTCGAGTTCTATTTTAAAGATTTAAATGGGAGAGATCAATTCCGAGGGTCGAGGTTAATTCTAAGGACCTTAAGTTGGATTGACCAATTCTTAGGGCCGAGGTCAATTCTGAGGACCTTAAGTTGGGAGAGACTAATTTCGAGGGTCGAGGTGAATTCTGAGGAATTTAAATGGGGAGGGACCGATTCTGAGGTTCGAGGTCAATTCTTAGGACCTTAAGTAGGATCGACCAATTCTGAGGGTCGAGGTCAATTCTCAAGACCTTAAGTAGGATCGACCAATTCTGAGGTCGACGTTAATTCTCATGACCTAAAGATGGGAACATAGGGAATATCTCTCCTTGGTAATTTCTTGTTTGAGACTGTATTGGGGAGGAGATATTTATCTGGGGATTACGCCTTTTTGGGAAGAGATAGCTTTACTATGGCAGCTATAATTCTTAGTATGGAAATTTCTCTTGTGGAAACAGCTGATGAGTTAAGGTTTTGGGATTCTGCTGGAGAATGTGTTGCTGGGGAGAGATGCCCAGTTAAGGTTTCTAACTCTACTTAGAGAATTTGGAATTTTTCTGGGGAAAAGTTTTATTCGGGAATTGCTGCTGGAAAATGAGTAGCTATGTTGAGAAATAATTTGATTTCTGTGGAGGATGAAGTCTTAGGGATTATGTTAGGTAGTGGTAATGGACATACTGTTTTTTTAGGTTTTAAGCTGGGGATAAAATGAGTAGCCTTGGGAAGGGGATGGGACAATGCCGATCGGTGGGTGTCAGGGGACTTCATATCGGCATACCCCTTAGCCTCCTATAAAAAAAGGGCAAATTTTGTTCATTTCTCATAGTTTCAATCTTTTTTATCTTTTTTGTCTCTCTCCTGTGAATTGTTCTTGCATTCTTTCCTCATTTGATATTAAAAAATGGCATATTTTTCGAGCAGCGAGACCCACATGGCATGGCTAGGTGTGGACGATTGGGAAAACTTGGAGTGGCATGTCAAGTTTCCCTTAGCTTTGGGCAACGAGAACGCTTTTGATTTTTTTGAGCATCTTACCAATGAGAAGACTCTTTTTCGCGAGCCTTCGCATCATCGATCGTCTACGATGAGGAAACCTGAGGGTTATGTAAGTACTGCATGACTTTTGGAATTCCTTTTTGCATTTTTTGTTCATTTTCTTGTACCTTTAAGTTTTGACAAAAGGTTTCTCTTTTATAGTGATAGACTCACATTGTTGCGATGATTCTTCGCTCCCGGGGGACGAAGGGGTTTATATATGTGTGGGAGCACCTTCCTGCGGTGGTGCGTTAAAAAGTTTCTTTTATGGGTTTTCATAGTTTGGAATCTTCATTAGATGAGACGTCCTGCTCGATGTCTTTTTATGTTCTCTGGGGGAGATGTTGAGGGATACTACCCACACCATACATTTGGGTTTGGGGGAGATGACAGTGACCCATATTGATGTACTACAACTTTTAGGGATAGCCTGTGAGGGGACGCAGTTAAAGGTGGATGGATCCCTGACGGTAATACTGACAGTGGTCGATCCGGCACTGGGCGATATTGGACTAATAGTCTTGGGGGGCTCGATCTGTATATATCTTCTTGGAGAGGTTTTGCTAAGTCGACATATTGACAAGACCAATGGACTGCAGGTATCTCAGATGGCTCATTTATTTATTCTTTTAATGTTGGGAGGATTTTTGGTGGCGTCGAGCGGCGATGTTGTCAACATATATACTTGAGGGTATTTTAGAATATCGCACTCTTTGATTGGGGGAGCCTGACTTTGGCAACCCTTTATTCATCTTTGGATTCTTTTTGCTGGTTTATCCGGAAGACTTTTTCTGGAGCCAGGTATCTTCTAAAGTTATTTTTATTTTTCCATTTTTCCTTTATGTTTTTTATTTTTTATTTTTTCTTATTATTGACTCTTATCCATTACATGCGTGGTTCTATGAGGTGATACGGATCAATGCCCATTTGATTGGTTTGCATGATGAGCCAGTGGGGGCTTCTATCGAATGCATCTGTGGCAGAAGTCTAACCGATAGTCGAAGCGACCTCTCTCTTTAGTGGTGGTATGTCAGGTATTGAATGTACTGATGAGCGACCGGGTTATCTCTCCTTTTCTCTTAAGGACTTTTCTTCAGTATTTCCTTTGTGAAAATATTGACTTTATTCTGGAAAAATATAGGTGACCTTCTAATAGACACCAAAAAGGCCAAATTGGCATCCTTCAGCCTGGCCCCAGAACTACGCGATTCCGTCTTGGAGAAGTTGAGGGAGTAACACAAGATGTGGAAGAAACATTTGTGGGGCATGTACTTCAGGAAGACTAGAGACGTCATTATCCGAATTCGTGACTCCGTCCCACCGAATGAGCCGATCTCATTGACACAATGGAAAAAGTTCATTGACAATGAGATCAGGGATCGACAATTGGCATCTCACCAATCGAGGAGGGAAAATCGGGCGAAAAAGACGAACATGCACTACTCTGGCCGGACGTCTTACGCCGAGGTGGAGCACAGGATGATGGTAAGATTTTATTTTTCTATAATTATAAAAATTTGTTATTCTGCATTATTTTACTTTGCGGGCCCGATACTAATTTTGCATTATTTTATTTCAGGGGATGTGGAGTGGTCCTGGGGATAGGCCACATAGGTTGGATGCTTATGGGGTTGTTCGGACGAAGAAGGGGAAGAATAATGAGGTGTCCCTGATTGTCCCATCCATGATTATAAGTTACCCGAAAATTTACTTTTTGTCAATTACATTATAATTTTTTATTTACTTATTTAACTAATCATGTGCTTTTTGTTATTTCAGGCAAAGCTTAAGGAAGTGCATGAATTTTAGTCTGATCCCGACAAGGCATCTTTGTCCACGGAGGCACTCAGCCAAGTTCTTGGCACTGATTTCAAGGGGAGGACAAGGGGATGAGCTCACGGGTGGCCAAATCTAGGATCATTATATTGGAGATGAGCAACACCGAGTTGGCTCGAACGGTGGACTTGCATGACGCGATGTTGTCCCGTTTGGAGGCGACTGTCCAAGATATGTTCTCATTCATTAAGCGTTCATTAGGAAGAAAGGGTAAGTAGATATGTAAGGATAAGGTGGTGGAGGAGGACAAGGATGTGGACGTCGTTGCTTCGTCGCCGACATGTGCGGACTCTGATGATCTAGTTCCCTATTTGGCTCCCTTCGACCCATCTTTAACGGCACTTGGTTAGCCGAGCGTGTTTTTACATGACATATTTGATGGAGAGCATATAGGGAGGGGGTTGAGGGACCTGAATACCGTCCAGGGTATGCTAGTTCATGGACGTGCACTTCAGGACATCGAGAATAAGGTGCTCGTCACACATGTGATAACAGGGAAAGAGAACTCCCCATTTTGGTTACACGAACAATGCGACATGATGCATATTCAAGGGTGTATCAATTCGTATATCGTGTGGCATATCCACCTCCTCAAACCTACCCCAGACATGTAGTGACATTATTTGAATTATTTTGGATTGTTTTAAGTTGTTAACTTTGAATTGTTTTAAGTTGTTATATTTGAATTATATTTGGATTATATCGTGATGCATATTGTTTTGAATGTATATTTGCATTATCTATATTTTATTTGGATATATAATGGTTGAACATGTACAACATTGCTATAACAGATACAAATATACTGCTGGGCAGTGGGAGTGGCCATATTGCCCAGCAAATTTTTTTTCAATTCTGCCCAGAATTGTCACGGTCATTGACCGTGACAAGTATTATTTATCACGAACTTCTCACGATCATTGACCGTGATAATTTTTTTTAAAAGGTCACTGGTTTGTCACGATTATTTACCATGACATGATCGTGACAAGTTTAATGAACTTATCATGGTCAATGACCGTGATAAGTCCGTGACAACAAAAGTTATCACCCCCAGACTTGTCACGATCATTGAGCTTGACAAGTTGGACTTGTCATAGTTAATGACTGTGAAAATATGGTAGATTTGGTGTAGTGTATCCTTGGTGGACGTCCATCCAACACACGAGGGTGACTAGAGGGAATGCAGATGCCTCTGATGTTGGTGCATAAGTTCGGCTACTCCTGGTATCTGGGAGAGAGAGTAGTCTAAAAAATCATGGAGGACGAGGCCACAGTCCCACTGAAGATGCCCTCAAGATATCTGAGGCGGGTCAGAGAGATGTCGGAGGAGTCCCGAGTGGTGACGATGATTGGAGAGCCCTATTCATTATACACGCTAGCAACGTATAACTACCTTAATTTCATGATGAGGTTGTTGATGTCGTCCTGTATCTTTCTCCTTTATCTTTTCGATTACTTATTTTATCTTCAGACTGACGGATTTGCCCTTTTGTTTTCTTACAACATGTCCGCGTGTCAACTACCTGGTTGAGGGACATTCGAGACTGGGTGTCTTCTGCGATGACTCATATCCGTGATTCAATGCCAGTTCCTTCCTATTTTGTGCAATTTTCTTTGTCTGAGTAGGGATCTGGATTAGGACTGGAGGCTCCTGAGCTCATTATCGGGGGATGCGTGCACATAGCAGATCATAAGGGGAGAGAGAGTGAGAGTGAAAAATAATGTTTGGGGTATTGGGATGAGTCATGTTTGTATGTATTCTTCTTTTTTCGATGAAGAAAGGTAATGCTGGAAACACATATATGAAATGAATTGGATTTTATTTATTTATCTTTGCTATAAATTACCTAATATACATGCATTTTTTTTCTTTTTTAGCTGAAACTGTAAAAATGATTAGAATTACTTAAAAGATAATTTATTTTGAAAAGGATAAGTTAATTATAAGAGGAGAAGATTTCTGAACTCTTTTCGAATAAAAAACTATTTTTATTGATTTTTTTAATTTCGACAAAAAAGGGGAAATGGATTTTTTTTCTAAAAATGGGGGGATGCCGATCGGCATACCACTTGTCCTGCCTATCAGTAGGCCAGTCCAGTCAAATTATCCCAAAGCTTTTATTTAGCTAATTTTTCCTTCATGGGGTAATGTTTCATCCGGATTTTTCAGCCTTTTTGTCTTTAGTCAAATTTTTGAAGTATAAAAAGGGGAAAGTGGATAGGTTTCTTCATCCATTCACATTATCTTTATCTTGTTAATTTTTTGCCTTGAGTCTTGTTATTTATCAAAATTACCTTTACCATAAGTGAAATTTTTTCCTCTTATCTCCAGTATTTAGAAGCTATGTATTCGTACAATATAGAATATGACGCCTTTAACTTGCGTCGGGTCTTTTTGTAGCGCAATCGGTCCATTGACTGGAATATGCTTATAGAGAAAGTACAATTCTAGTACCCTGAGGATAATGTTTTTTATTTTGGATTGGATGAGTATTTACCAACCTACGAGGAGTTTTCTACTATATTATGGGTAACCCTCAGTGTGGCGATGAACATTCTTGAATTCTCTTGTCTCCTCAGGCACTGTTGGAAGAATTTCTCCACATCTCACCTTTAACGGATAGTACTTGGTCAATGGAAGAATGATTTCCCTCCAAGTTGTGATGTATTTCATGCATCTACGGGATGTCAATGATGCGGGATATGTAGTAGTCGTTCCACTTGGCTTAACTTCACAGCTACTACTGGTGACCAAGGACCTACTGGTGGACCATCACCTTTATATCATTATTGTGTGGATGTCATATCATCACAATCCTATGGCGATGATACTGTTAGAGACCTAGAATGTTCTAGATGCTTAGTGCTAAGGATGTTCTGATTTTTTGATAGGTAGATTTATCATATTGTTCACGTGCCTATTTGGGAGATTCTGCTTGGTGATCCCCCCTGAATACCCATTGGAAGCTTTGCCAAATTTATTCACCCGATATATCACAATCTTTGTCCCAAACATCGAGATCTGGGTAAACTTGTTTATGGAGAATAGGGCTTAACGTCTTCATTGGTTAGTGCCCTCGTTGGGGGAGTTTCAGCCCATTTTTGGCACTGGGGGAATACTAGTATGTTCAGTTAGTTGGCCTCCGGCAAAACTCCTTATATTTTCCTTGGCGGCTCTTGCATTAAGTCGGATGGGAGCAGATTATGCCCTCCCGTACCCTGGATTTCTTTCCTATAGAGGATGTTATGGAAGGCATATTCATGTGGTTGGGCTCTTTATGGGAGAGTCATCGATCGTTAACTCGTCATTCCCATCTGTTGGCCGAGTTTGCCATATTTATGGGGATTATGTAAAATGGCTATGGAGGAGAGTAGTGGCTAAGATGTTGGCTAACGAGATCTGGCATAGATGGTTTGCCATGTTTGACACCACAGAGGGATGCATAATGGATTTTCCTAGATTGGTCCAGGATTGCCGTTCCATGGAGCACCTTCGGTATACTATCTAAGAAGAAGTTTGGGAGCCTCAAGATGGAAATTATGATGTGGCTAGTTCGTTTGGCAATTGAGGGTAGGGTCTTTTGATAAGTTGGTGTTTGTTTGTGAAGCTTATGTGTTGGAGATGTGTTTGTTTGTTTTTTTGTTTTTGGGAAAATTTTTAGTAGGGTTTGGTTAGTTTTTTAGGGGTATCTTGGTTTGATTTTCTTTTAGGACAGTTAGGTTAGTGGGGGTAGTTGTTTAACTCCTCACATTGATATTTCCTGTAATTGTGTCGGGTTTTCCCAAAATGGAATAAAAATGATTTTAATTTTATTATTGTGCCTCTTGATGAGTTTTTGATTTGAATTATCTATACCAATGTCTAAGGCATGCATAATCATTTTATTCATGTAAATGATAAAATGAACTGTCGTTCCGAGAGGTAAGAAAAGAATATCATTTTATAAAAAAAAAAGGGGATCATATTCATGTAAAGCGTAAGATCTTCCTATGTCCCTATGGGGGTTTGAAAATTTTTTGAGTTTCATTTATAAAAGTCAAAATGTTATTTAGAGGATCAGGCCCCATATAGTTCTGAGTAGAGGGAGATGAATAATTGTTATTTTAGAACAAACGGAAGATGAGGGGAGTCTTAGCGCGCCTAGATTTTGGGCTAGGGGTAGAATTTCATTAAATGGTCCAAGTTTAGTGGATGGGCCATCACTTCTCCTTCAATGTCAGCGAGCATAAAAGTTTCACTTAATAGGATATTCTTCACGACGTAGGGACCACTCCAGTTTGTCTTGAATTTCCCTAAGGGGTCCCATATAGGTTCCATGATTTCTTTAAAGGATAAATCCCCTTATTGAACACCGCAGTCCTTAAATATCTTATTAAATGATTGTGTTATCAGACGATGGTACCCCATTATATGATATGAAGCTTTTAGCCTTATTTTTTCTATGAGTGACTACTCATCAAGATGGCTCTGATGTCAGTAGTCTTCGTTAACCTTGATTTTGATCAATGCACGTAGTGAAGGTATTTCTATTTCAATGGGTAAGAATGCTTCCATTCCGTATACCAGAGGGTAAGGGGTAGCCCTAGTAGATGCTCGGACTGAAGTGTCGTAGCCCCATAGGGCGTGAGGGATCTGATTGGCCCAATCTCGACAACTCTTGATGATTGCTTTGAGATTCTTATTAGAAACTTTAACTTCATCGTTGGTTTATGGTCGATAGAGAGAAGATTTGTGTCTCTTAATTCCATACTCATTGACCAATTTTGTGATTTCTACCTTAAAATCTAACCCGTTATCTGATACTAACTCATGAAGGACCTGATATCCACATATGATGTTTTTTTCGAATGAACTTGGATACCTTTTTGGCACTCAATACTGCGTATAACTAAGCTTCAACCTATTTGGTGAAGTAATCAATGGCAATTAGGATGAAATTGTGCCCATTGGTGTCTTTGGGGGTGACATTCCCTATGATATCGATGCCCCATGTGGAGAACAGTTAGGGAGAGGTCATATTATATAATTCCCTAGGAGGCAAGTTCTAGAGATTGGAGAACTATTGGCATTTAAGGCATCTCTAAACATAGGCGGTGCAATCTTAAACAATGGTAGTCAAATAGTAACCTTGTCGGATAATATTATTGGCAAGCATATGGCCATTCATGTGGGGTCCACATTCCCTGCAGTAAATTTTATACATCATCTCTTTGATGTTAGCCCCTGCGATATAGTGCAAGTGGGTTCCATCGAAGTTTCTCTTGAACACTTCTTTATCATAGATAAAGTACTGGGTAACCAGCTTGCGAAGGGTTACTCGGTCTTTCTTGTTGGCATCTTGGTGATACTACTGTGCTTGAGGAAGCGCCAAATGCTGTAGTACCAATAATCGTCCATATCAAGAACCTCTTCCGTGATGAACTCAATATGGTAAGAGTGGGAGAGTTTATCTTTATTTTGGATTAGGAAAGGGTTTATCGTTATTCCCTCAGGCATGTCGATTATGGAGAATAAGTTATCAAGGGCA
Source organism: Sambucus nigra (assembly GCA_949130495.1). Lineage (NCBI taxonomy): Eukaryota > Viridiplantae > Streptophyta > Magnoliopsida > Dipsacales > Adoxaceae > Sambucus > Sambucus nigra. The sequence goes on from OX422208.1 coordinate 616,743,271, forward strand.
TCAGTTAAGTTGTTCCTTATTTGGGGCAAGTAGTGGAAGGTGATATCTTAAAATTGGGAGGCCAACTCCTCTAGGTGGGAATTGAAGGGTAGGATTTTCTCATCCTTGACTTTACATCTTCTAAGTGTTTAGCCGATGATGAGGGTTGAATCCCCGTAGACATCCAAGCATTGGATTCATTTTTTAGAGAAACTTTTAGGCCTACAGTGCACGCCTCGTATTCAGTCATGTTTTTGGTGCAGGGAAAATCTAACTTGGTGACAATGGGAGTGCGAGAGTCATCAGGGGCGATTAATAGTATCCCAATGACTTATCATTTCTTCTTGAAAGTACCGTCAAAGAACATTTTCCACTGGTGGTCTTACTGAGAGGTGCAAACTATATCTTCATCCGTGAATTCAGAGATCGAAACGTCAACTTCTTCCATGGGATAATCATCAAGTTAGTCAGAGATAGCTCTCCCTTTCATGGGTTTCTGTGGGACTTACACATTATCGAACTCGACTAGAAGCATTAACCATCAGTCCATTCGACTAGATATGACAAGCTTTTCGAGCAGGTATTTAATAGTATCCATTCAGGACACAACTTTGATGGGAAAAGAGAGTATGTAATGCCTTAATTTCTAAGTGACCCAGACAAGGGACACACATGACTTCTCCAAGGTGGTGTAATTGACTTCTTAAGTAACTAATTTGAAACTGGAATAATAGGTGGCCCTTTCTTTATGGTATTATTCAATGTATTAGGCTAGCTAAGTCCTAGCTTCGGTGCCTATTACAGTCAAGTATAGGAGTAGAGGGAGACCAGGCTGCAGTGGCATGAGTACCGGAGGTCGGGTAAGGTATTGGTTGATTTTATCAAAGGCTTCTAGACAAGCTTTGTTCCATACTTAGGTTGAATCCTATCAAAGGAGTTTGAAAATGGGTTTACAAATAGAAGTCAACTGGCTGATGAACCGATTGATATACTATAATTTTCCCAAGAATCCCTGAACTTCCTTCTCCGTTCGGGGTGGTGGCATCTTGAGTATAGCTTTCAGTTTGACAGGATTTACTTTAATCCACTTCTTACTAACCATGAATCCTAAAGAGGCCCTGAATAAATTATGATCAGAATAAGGAACAACAAAAGAAAAAAATAAGAGAACATCTGGGTTGGCTTGCATTTCAGTGGGTAAAACTGGTACAATATTCCAGTTGAGGAGGGGTGCATCAGTAGTCTTGATCACGATGGATGGATTTGATGATGCAGCGCCTGAGTGAACAATGCATAGTGTCAGCCCCCAGTGTCTGGAAATTGAAAGAGTCCTCGGAGTAACTTCCATTGGAATCCTTTATAATAGGTATAGTCTTCTCAACGAGTGATTGCACGTGATACTAGGGCATTCGGCTAATGAGTAGTTATCATGGAAGAAGATCTTCATCCCTGGATTCACTTTCTTTTCCACATGATCATACCCCAATTTTGGAAATCCGCAATTGGAAAAATCTTCACCCTCGGTCATGAATCTTCCATTCAAGGAATCCCTTGAAATAGTCTTAGCACTTTGGAACCTTTACATCAACCGAGGATGGAGAAGAATTTTGAGTTCCTCTGATGATGGTTGATAACCCAAGCCACATGGAGGAAAGGACTTCTTTAACACTATGGGTTCTAGTATTCCCTGATGTCTTTATCCTAACCCGATTCTAGGCATGAAGTGCACATTTTTAAACTTTTATATCACGTTAACATTATCATGAGGGTTATGCTCTGAACCGAATCTATCTCTAAAATCATCCCCTGTAGGGTGCGGGAATGGTTCGACTCATAAACTAGACATAAGCATATCATTATCCCCTATTGTATTTCTAGTACCTGATTATTGGTGGTGTCATTCTCAGTATTATCATTGTAGCTATAGATGGTAATGACCTTCCCCTTGGCGAAAAAATTTAGTTTTTTATGAAAAGAGGAAAATACTCCCTTGATGTTGTGAAGCCATTGTCGACTAAGCACTAGATTAAAATAAGTGGGTATGTCGATGGCTTGAAATTATAAAATGGGATTTATAGGGCCATCCACTATTGTAATCTTTATGGACCCCATCACCTCTTGACGAGTATTGTCATAAGCACGCACCGAGGTGAAAGCTAGAGCAAGGTACTTACTTCTAAACCTACGCACAGTTAACGGGCCTTAACAGGAAAACACTAAGTATTGATTTGTTATCGATAAGAGAAAGAGGGGCTATATTCCCCATCACCTCAACAGAGATAATGAGATCATAGTTATGATTTGGACTAAACTTAGGGATTTCTTCGTCAGAGAATGAGAGTATTCTAATAGAGGTCAGGAACCCAACTATGTTCATGGCTTCTTTCGGAGTGGTGGAAGGAGGGATTGTGGGCACATTAAGTAATTTAATCAAGGATTTTTGGTGCAACAAGGAAAACATAAGAAGTCCTCTCAAAGTAATGTTTGCCTGAGTTTTCTTCAACTGGTAGAGGATCTTGCTCTCCTTGATGTCCATTTTCAATATAGGGATTTTATCAACAACACCTTTTCCATTATTTGTCGTTGTTGATTGAGGGTTTAAACTGTGGTAGTTCCTCCCATATTTAGTCATATGGTTGATAGAAGAGAGGAGAAATAAAAACCACATTTCTTCATCGATATCGGGTTGTTCGGACACTTTGTTGATCTCCCTAATAATATATTCAAATGATATCATCCTACATATGCTAATCACCAGGATATCATTTTTTTGGATTCGCTCATCATTTGAACTATCAAATGTGTCCCCCCATCTGGCGACAATGATTTCATCCTTTTATGAGAAGTCAGTGCATTCTAAAACCTCAATGACTTCTTCATATAGATCATTCCACTCAACGAGGAGATGCAGATGAGAAGGGACCAAGCGGCCTTGTAGTTTCAAAGCATTGAGTAGCTCGAACATGGTGTAAATTTCATTAGTTTTTCAGAATAAGTCTTCCATAATCTGGACTACACTATATAAACTGACTTCATCGGTGGGTACCACCAAATTATCTGACTATCGATCCCACTTTTAGGCTTCCATGAATAATGTGATTAACTTTTGGCATTCAATTATCATTTCTGAGGCCAATTTGAGCCCAAACTCTAGGATCTGGTTCAATAATGCTAAAAATTCTATATCCTTTCCTTTGTAATCAATACGAACGATAATAAATGCTCTTGTAAGAAGTGACAGTGCTTGGTCGGCAAAACATATAGGGTGTAGGAGAAAATATGGGCAAATTAAAAGGGGTTTAGATGAATATACGGGTATGATCAGTGATTTACTGGGTATTATCTGAGTACAGGAGTTAAATTATTGGTCTTCTTCTAGGAAGATGGCAATTTTATGATTTAGAAATGGATTATGGGTGGTGTTTTGTTTAGGATTGGCTGGTGGGATGGTAACACCCCGTTTAATTAGACCTTTGATTATATTTCAGAGATAGAAGCATTGATCAGTGGTATGGTCGGTATTTTGATGCCAATCACAATGGGCATCGGGTTTGAAATTTTTGGTAAGTGGGCTTGGCAATGGATGAGGGTCCAATGGTTTGATGAGATTGTGGCTCAATAGGTCTTAGTAGACTTTGGAAATGGGAGCATGGAGCTCGGTGTATTCTTTTCTGAGAGGATTATAGCGGCTTTCTAGTTCCTAATAGGTTGTGAGCTATGAGATATTATTGATGGTCGAAACTGTGGTATTGGAAGGCTTCTCATACTTTTATAGAGTGAACTTTTCGGATACTTTCTTTGGCTCAGCTTCTGTCTTGGAAAGACTTTCTTCAGTCTCCACTCTTATTTCTCGAAGGGCTCAGAAATGAGGGTAATAATGTCCTCCCATCATCACTCAGACATGGGGTAAGAAGTTTTTCTTTATAATACTAACTTGCTCCTCTTCGAAAGGCTGATTCGTCATAGTGGCCGCTTTTTCCCTCCCCCTTGTTATGAAGTTGCTGATAATTTCCTTAGCATTCTGCTTGAGAAGTTATAGATCATGACATGTAACCTCTAATTCCTCATTATACTTACACTATGATATGAATTATGGAGCAACATCATCCCAACTGTGAATTTTGGATTCCTCGAGGAATAAGAACCAACGAAGAGTGTTGTCCTTCAAAGTCTATTAGAACATCTGGGCCATTATTTCCTCAAAGGTGCCTAGGAGAGTCACAGCTCGATGGTAACTTCATAGATTGACAATTGGGGGTCCGCTACCACCGAACTTCTCAATTTTGGGCATCTTAAATTTTTTTGGTAGCCTTGCTTTAGGGTAGGGAGACATATGGGTGTAATCTATGTAGTTCCCAGAGATTGGGACTTGGTCAAACTTCTTGGTAAATAGCTTAAGGTCCTCCTTGACCTTGTTCAACTCTTCTTCTTTTAGATCGATGGTCACTAGTAGGTTAGCCACATGTTGGTCAAGATTCGAAATAGGGAACTAAGTTGGCGATAGGCCATTAGCAGGAGGGGCATGTGGAGCATGAGGATAATCTTTTAGGAACTAAATAAGCTCATGTACTGGAGAAACCATAACGCGAGGGAAGAGAACATCAGGCTCTTTAGGAATAGGGAATCGATTTTGTTGCATGTCATGAACCACGATTTGAATCTTGTCAACATGTGTGGTAAGTTGGGTTAGGACGGTCATTAAATCATGATACACATTCAGCATTTGGTCTACGTTCTCCGTGGAGAGTAGGTGAGAGTGGATTCCGAACAAGGAGGAAGTGGAGGGACAATTAACGAGCATCGGGGTGGTTCGATGGAAGACCGAAGCTAATAGGGAGGTAGGAAAAAGGTTGGGTATGCGATCGACCTGAGAGTAAAAATTATTCGGATTTATTTTTGAAAGATAAAAGGAAGACTCTTCTTTATTTGAAAAGAGGAAATTGTTTTTGAAAAATTTTTGGAAAGGGAAGGAAAAAATATTTTTGTTACTTCTTTATAAAAGGAGGAAAAATGTTTTTGGTATTTTGAAAGGAGGGGAGGAGGAAATATATTTTACACTTTTGGTAATGAATGAGGAAAAAATAAGAAAATGGTCTTAGCATGATTATTATTCTTATATTTCTCATTGTATTAGGTTAAGCTAAACGCAAAAGAAACATCGGACGGGACCTGAGCTTTGAAAAATTGGGTTTGAAAAATATGAAAAACACGGTTTGACTTGTTGTCAGGCTCATAGATAGGGTCCCATTTTTAAAAAAAGACAAAAATCACACGAAAATTTGGGCGGCATGCCGACCCGTCATTTTGGCAGAGACTCATGTAGTAATTAGAAAACTAAACGTTAGTGACCTAGGTTTGACGTTTGTATAAGGTTATGCAGTTGTTTGGGTTAGTGGAAAGGTTCCCCCATTTTGTATGACTTCTACGATATACATCTTTCTTTTGAGAGCAATCGGTATGTTTGGACAAGCCATTTGATATACCTGAGTGTACGTGAATTGCCTCACTATATACCTCGTGGGGATAGAACGTGTGAAAGAAAATTTCAATATACTCAACTTACGTGAACGAGTTCCCTTCTATATACCTCCCATAATGACTTATGTCAAGAGGTATGATGCGGGGGAACCATTTGATAGACGTCAAAGGTACTAAGACAATGGAAGGTGAGAGTCATATTGCTTAGGCTAACTACGACCTGCCGGACCATGGCCCATCACAAAGTGAACCCCAGTTCCAAAAACAAATTTGGTCAATAGCCATGCTCTTTGGTGATATAGTATGTAAAATGCATGATTCTTGGTTAGTATATTTTGGAGAGAGTATTTTATTTGGCATGATGAGAACTATACCAATAGGGAAGAATGCACAAGTATCATGAAAAGTAAATATAGCATGGATCATGAAGATTACACTAAGCATGGATATGTGATAGTCAGTGATGTGTGAATATCTATAAGTGAGTGTGTGGTAGTGAACATAAGCATGGAACATCTACTAGTCATGTGTGATAAGTGTGAGTAAGCATGGATATATATAAGTGTGATAAGTGGAGGTGTGTGTTAGTGACACATAAGCATGGATATTTTAAGTGGTGTGTTAAACATGTGGATATAAGTGATTCTATGTGTAAGTAGTGTGAAGTTTACATGCAGAGTATTTACAAGTGTGGGAGTGAGGAGTGATATAAGCATGAGGTAGATATATATACAAGAAAGGATAGAGGAGAAAAAGGGGAACATAGAGGTAAGTGCATATGCACACAAGTAGAAAATGATAACATCGAGGCAAACAAAGTCTAGCCCTCTTAAGTAAATCCCTAGCGGAGTTGCCATTGTGGACATCCCACTGGGATTTCCTCCGTCTCGGGGCCAGTGCTGGTGCATGCAAAGTTGGAGAGGGAGATAAGGTCTCGCTCCATTATTTTGGATCACTTTGGTCGTCGTCGATGTGGGGTGATGTAAAGAGATGGAGTAGCCAACCTATTTTGTACAAAACAGGCAAAAGAACATGTCGCCGCTTCAAGAAAATGACATTAAAGACAAACTGATGCTTACGAAACCGATAGTTCGGAGGTTTCGCGTTATGGTTGATTTTATCTTGACGAGCCCATTTAGGGGGATTTTAGATTCGTACCTTGAGAATAGGACCTTCGACAAGTTCTATCGGTGAGAATGATACTTTCAATGGTTGAAATGGAGAGTAGGTATGTGCGTGGCCCATTCGGTTGGGGAGTATGATCGCCTCGAAATATGTGTGTTATCATATTTATGGTTCGGGAGAGACGTCGAGCCAATAGACCTTTGTACAGCGAGAGATGTAACTGGACATGATAGCAGAGTATGCATGCACCGCAGTTACGTATTGGAGGTGTCATATTAGTATATACAATAGTGTGATGAATATATGTTCTGTGATGTGATCTACTATGTGAATTAGTAGACAAAATGTATAATACAATCTGAATTGAATTAAGTAAGAAAATACTTAATCCTTGAAATCCTTATTCATCTTAAAGAGAAATGAACGTATTTAACAATTATACATTTTGTGTGGGAAATATAGGGAAATGATAGTGGATATAATCACAAATGAGAACCTAATTAGAGAAAATAATAATCAACGTTAGGCGTGCATATTAGATGAGAGGTAGGATTCTCAAGTGAGAGTCTGAGAACTAACATGTACATAATACATGCTCAATTACACTTGCTAAGCACTTGCTATTTTTAAAAATCTTTTACAATCGGGCTCTGACCCATTTTCTTGCATATTCTCTTGTGTATTCTATCTATTATACCAGGTGCCTAGCATCAGGGACACCCATCTTAGCGTATGGATGTTTTGACGTGCTATTTCTTTAATTAGAGATGCAAACCTTATTTAGACGCTTTCATATCATTGATTCTTATTTCTATAGTACATGTCTCATTTAGGGTATGTTACCTAGGTTCTAGTTATCCCATTTTTGTTCCGAATATTCTATTTCTTTCATGTTAGTACTTTTCTTATCAGCTTGGTTTGATTTTTGATAGTGAGATATTAAACTGGAGATTTTATTCCAGTCACACTTATTATTGTTAATTTTTAGTGGTGATGTGATGATATTTTACTTTTATTCAGTATTGTGGAATGTCATTAATTAAATTAAAATTGGAAAAGTTTTTACACTTAACTTAATCAATTATTAAGTGAATTAATAAAGAAACATTCTTTTCGACTGCGATGCTAAGAATGAACCAACTGGATATTATGATTTAATTTAATAAAGGATCGATCACCCAATAATTAATTAGGCGAGGTGTCACAGGTGGTATCAGAGCATCAGGTTCTAGTGTCCATAGGATCTGTACGACTTATTATGCTTTCTTCTTAGCACCCTATGATATAGAGCCCTATTATTAGGATTGTTGTATTCATACTTGCGCTTGCTGAAAAATATCTCTCTCTCATTTCATATGCCTCCTCGACGTGCACTACTAGACCCATAGCCCGTTTTAGCTTAGGGCGTTATGAATGCAGCAGCAGGTACTGCTATTAATGCTCAAGCCATTAATGTTGCCGTAGCGATTATTCAGCAAGCACCAAATCCAGCACAAGCAGTTCCACCAGACCAGCATAGGTATTTCCCACTACTTGGGAGCATGTCATGGATGCCTTTCAAAAGGCACATCCACCATAATTCTAGGGGCTTCCGATGACGTGACTGCTAGCCAGTGGAAGAAAGACATCCAGCGGCATCTCCATATGTATGAGTGCACCAAGGTTAAAAACAAATATTATCTAGTTTTAAGCTCATTGGAGCATCTCTACAGTGGTGGGAGTCCACTACTATAGCATAGGAGAGGGATACTATGTCAATTCAGGACTTCTGGGTGCGGTTTGATCGCAAATACTGTCCTTCCGTTGTTCAGACCCAAATGAGGTAGAAACGTTTGGACCTCACCCAGGAGGAAAATTCACTTGCCGAGTATGAAGAAGAGTTTACTATGCTGACCAATCTGGTGCAAGCTGAGGTACCCACTGAAGAGAAGAAGATTTAGATGTTCAGGGATGGTCTTACATGGAGGATTTGCAGCACCTTTTGGGCAATCTTTCTCAACAGACCTATACAGATGTACTGAATAATGCATTACTTCACTACTAGGACCACCGTCTTTATAAGGGAAGCAATATGGGATCTGAGTCTAGTCAGCAAGGTCGAACTGGGGGAAACAGTGGCAGTGGATCATCATCAGCTCAGGCACATCAGAATCAAAGTGAATAAAATACGTAGCAAGGGGATTATGCTAAGCGACTAAGATCGGGAGGTTTTCATTTTGGGAAGGGAGATAATAGATTGGTCCAGCAGGTCATGCAGGTCCAAGGGAAAGGTGGTAATGGTCATTAGGGTCGTTTCCAGCAGGGTCGAAAAGGGGGACAGTTTGCAGGTAGATGCTTCATGTGTGGTAAAATTGTCCACATGAAGTATGATTGCTCAGATAAGGGTAAGATACCCCATCAGCAGGTTGTGCATAAGGAGCCATAGAAGCCTATGTTTCCAGCTGCCCTTCCAACACCAGCACAGATGCCAGCCTGACCCGCCATTGCTCCCGCAGCCCCACCACAACAGGGGCGGTTACAATATGGGCATGTGTATAACATCCAAAAGGCAGCAGTTTAGCTACCACCACCCGCAGTTGAGGATATTTTTTCTATTTTTGGGGATATGGGACGTATTTTTTTTAATACAGGGGCATCGTATTCTTTCATAGCCACTAGATTTGCAAGGACCATCGGGTTGTTAGACACGGCCAACAGTACCGTTACTTATGTAAACTCACCGATGGGTAGTGGGACGCTTATTTTCTTTATATGTTAGGGTTTTGAGTATAGAGATTGGGAGTTTTATTTTACTAGTAGATATGCTTGTGTTATACATGTCCGAATATGACGCTATTAATGGGATGGATTAGCTAGTTACTTATAGATCCATGATCAATTGCTTCATTAGGAGCATTATATTTGTTATCTTGGGCCAGGAGATATTTTTAGTAGCGATGCCTCGCCCCAAACGAGGATCATCCACTCATTTATACTACATAGAGGAGGAGACCTCTACGGGAATTACAATTCCCCTTGATTCGATTCCGATTGTTGGGGAATTCACGGGCGTATTTCAGAACATACTAGGGCTACCATCAAGTAGGGAGATAGAGTTTGTGATTGATTTGGCATTGGGCACTCGACCAATAACCCGTTCCCCCTACCATATGGATCCCACAGAGATGAGGGAACTGAGAGATCAGGTTGAGTAGTTGTTATGATAGGTTTCATTCAGAGGAGTACCTCACCCTGGGGTACCCCAGTTCTATTTGTGAAAAATAAGGATGGATCCTTACGACTGTGCGTGGATTATCAGGAACTTAATAAAGTCACGATCCGAAATAAGTATCCATTACCCCGCATCGATGAATTATTTTATCAGTTGAGAGGAGTCACCTACTTCTCAAAGATAGACTTGAGATCTGGATATCACCAGTTGAGGATCAGGGAGTAGGATGTGTCGAAGACTTCTTTTTTGAGAAAATATGGATCTTATGAGTTTAGGGTTATGCCATTCGGGTTAACCAATGCATCAGCCGTATTTATGGACATAATGAATAAGGTGTTCAAAGTGTTCCTGGATTAGTTTGTCATTGTCTTCATAGATGACATCCTGGTTTATTCTCAAACTAAAGAGGATCATGTCGAGCATTTGCGAAGGGTCTTACAGACACTACGTGAGCATCAGTTGTATGCAAAGTATGATGAAAAGTGTGGTTTTTGGCTCCAGGAGGTGCAGTTTTTGGGACATATAGTCCCAAAAAGGGGTATAGTAGTAGATCCTAACAGAGTATCAGCAGTGAGGGAATGTGAACAACCCATGACACCGACAGAGGTATGTAGTTTCTTGCGATTAGCTGGTTACTACAGATGGTTTTTCCAAGGATTTTTTAAAATTGCGGGTCCCATGACTAATATAACATGTAAGGGAGCACCTCTTGTTTGGATGGATGCATGTTAGTTAGGATTTGATTAACTAAAGAATAAGTTGACTTCAGCACCTGTACTAGCACTGTCCAGGCCAGGAGTGGAGTACCTATTGTACACTGATGCATTGTTACAGGGACTTGGTGGGGTGATATAGTAGGAAGAACAGGCTATATCTTATGCCTCTAAAATCTTAAGACTAATGAGGAGAACTACCCTACCCATGACTTGGATCTAGTAGCAGTCGTATTTGCCCTTCGGATATGGAGACATATTTTTATTTGGTGACAAATTTTGCCTATTCACGGACCACAAGTCATTGCAATATTTGTTTTCTCAGAGAGAGTTGAATATGCGACGGCGCACATGGATTGAATTCGTGAAGAATTATCAGTTTGAGAGACATTATCAACCGGGGAAGGCTAACGTGATAGCAGATGCATTGAGCTGTAGGTCTGAGGGTGAGATAGCCCCGGTGTGGAAGGAAAAATGGAAGGAACTGGGACATCAGGATGCAGTTTCTAGGTCATTTATGTCATTTATGACCGTTACTCCCAAGATTGTTATGAAGGTAGTACAGGCTCAAGCAGCGAATGCATTCTTTTAGTCGAGGGAGCAGAGTCTTACTCAGTGAGTTCAGAGGCTTGATTGCGCTTTAACGGTACACTGATTGCTCCAGAAGGGTAAGAGTTGCGACGCGCGACGATGTTAGACTATGGATCCCGATTTGAGGGACATGCCATTGGGGATAAGATGTACCAAGATATGAGGTGATAATATTAGTGGAGTGGGATTAAGAGAGACATTGCTATGTTTGTCTCTAAGTGTGCCACCTGTCAGCTAGTGAAAGTGGATCACCAGAAGCCAACAGGGTTTCTTCAGCCACTAGAGATTTGAATGGGGAAATTTGATAGATTTTCCATGGATTTCATCACTGGGTTACCAAAAACTCAGAGGGGTCACGATTCCATATGGGTGATTGTGGATCGATTGACTAAGGTAGCTCATTTCTTGTCGGTTCGAACTGATTATACTACGAGACAGTATGCGTAGCTCTTTATAGTCGAGATAATGAGGTTATATGGAGTACCATTTAATATTATTTTTGACCGGGACAAGATATTTGTCTCCCAATTTTAGGAGAGTTTTCATGAGGCCATGGGTACCGAGGTACGATTGAGTACGACCTATCACCCGCAGACATATGGGCAGACCGAGCGTACTAACCAGATGTTAGAAGATATGTTACGTAAGTGTATTCTGGATTTTGGCGGAAGTTGGGAACAATACCTTCCACTAGTGGAATTTACGCATAATAATTTCTATCAGTTTACTATTGGTATTATGACCCCATTTGAGAGGTTATATCGGAAGTGATTCAGGACACGTCTGCCATGATTGAAATGATCCGAAGTCGCATTCGTGTAGCCCAAGATAGATACAAAAAAAGTATATTGATGCTAAGCGCTTATTCACAGAATTCAACGTGGGGGACCAGGTACTATTGCGAGTATCTCCTATGAAGGGTATAATGAGATTCGGGAAGAAAGGGAAATTGGCACCGAGATATGTGGGACCATTTCCTATTGTTGATAGGGTTGGACCCGTAGCTTATAGACTTGGGCTGTTGGAGCACTTTCATCGTATACATGATATGTTCCATATTTCTTCGTTGAGGCGGTATCTACGAGATGATTTAGCTCACAGTCATATTGGATTGAAGGAAGCTGATTTGAAGCCAGATAGTTCTTATGAGTAGCGATCGGAGGCGATCTTAGACCATAGTGAGAGATGTTTGAGATCGAATGTAGTTCCTCTTGTGCGTGTCCAATGGGCGTACCATAATGTGGAGGAGTCTACTTTTGAGCGCGAGGATGAGAAGCGTGACTGATACCCAGAGTTATTTTTACCAGGTTTGCCTTATTTTCCAAATATCGAGACAAAATTCCATTATAAGGGAGGAGTATGTAATACCTCGTATTTTTAATGATTTTAAAATGGGATTAATTGGATTTAATTGTGGGATAGTTAAAATTAACCCGGATTTAAATATTACTCGGGAATAAAGTAATATGTGATTTATGTTGAATATTACTTAGTTATTAAAAGTAATATATGATTGTGACTTTACATATGATTATGATTTAATAAAACTATTGCGAGTGATGAATTCAACAATTATGGTAATTAAGTCGAGACGCGCGTGTAAGTCGTGTCAGGACTAAATTTAAAAAAATGAAAAGTAAATTATTTATATTTCATACAAATAGTCATTTTGACTACGCCAAAGTGTCCGGAAGGGTTTAAATAGTCAAAAAATCCACTTGGGAGATTTATTTGGGTCTCAGGGCATTTTGGAACCGAAAAAAACACCAAAGGTGTATTTTGGTCATTTTACAAACAAGATGAATACTACCCACAAAAATTGAGTGTTATTTTATAAGTCTAAAGGTGATAAGATTCATATTCATTCACCAAACTTAGAGGTTAAGACTTAGGGGAGATTGAGAGACTTCTCTGGGGAAAGGAATAGACTTTCTAGGAAGCCAAAAGGCCAAAAGTCTCCTGCACCACCACCACCACCACGAAAAGTTGGCCGAAAAAGAGAGAGACACAAGTAGGATTATTGTCCCCAGCGGTTCGGACCTATAATCTAAATACAAGTGATTTAACCTTTGGAAACTTAGTGTGTATAATTTACATGTTTGGATAGTTGTGAAAATATGAAAAGTTGCACGATTCAAAGATAAATTATGGTGATTTTCATTGATTCGTTAAAATGAGAAATATGTAAGATTAATCTCTTTTTTGAATATATACAAAATCCACAAAATTTGGAATCATTTGATGAAGAAAATCTGAGATTTATTAGTTTTTCTTCGAGAAATGATAAAATATGAGGTTTCTAAATGTTAAGGGAGTAATATGTTTTCATTCAAACTTCTTGATGATTTTATGTTGGTTAAATTTTAGAAATCGTTTATACACATTGATATATCATTTGGAATGCATTATATGGAGTTTGGGATCATTTGGTAGAGGTTGTGAGGATTGAATGTGTTAAAACACGTAGGCAAAAAATGTAGAAAAGTAGGCTTATATATGTTTGATCTATCGATCGACCCAAATCATCGATCGACCAATGATCCCAAATAATGTGATTTATTTTTCTTTAAGGCTTAATTTAATCCAAACTTTTAAGGATGCTTGGTGTTAATTAAATTGAGCATAATGGGACTTAGGGAAGGTCATTACGGTGGTGATTAAGGCTCTAAAAATATTTATGTGTGGGATTAATCCTTGAAAATGAAATAATGGGTTAAATCGAATTAAATATTATCGAATAATAAACCCACTTGAAAATAATTTTAATTCAAAGAAATTCAGGATTTGGGGTGACATGGACCAGTAGGGTGCAGATTTCTACCTACTAAACTTATTTGAGGAATAAACGATACCTTTCGAGTGTTAGAAAAGCTTAGGATTATATTTTAAAAAGTAAAGTCATAATATATAAATACGTAAGATATTAGAGATAAAAATATACTATGTATGGAATTATCATATGGGTTGTGCGAGTACCTTATTGATATTATTGTAGGTCCCCAAAATATAACTTTCAACAAAACACTTTTTGCTTGTGTGGAATTAAGTTAAGGATGAATGCAAATCAACTTTCTCTTTTTAAGAAAAATTATTTTTCAATTTTATTAAACCAAGTTGTGAACAAATTTACTATGACAATTTAATCTTGTTAGAGTCCTAAGCATCCATCTAGGTGATAGGCAAGTAAAATAAAGTAAAGAGTACTTACAATGTCGGATGTACGAGGAGAAACCCAAAACAGGAAAAAACCTCGGACGACCCAAGATAGTCTATCACTATGAACAAAGGTTTTACAAAGACATATTAGCCTTACTCAATGAATCGATCCCCACAGATCTTGACGCTCCTTCTGATCTTCTACTGTTTTTCAATAGTACCCACGCATAAATTACGTCATCCATGATGCTCATCCACAACACTCGACTCCACGAAGGTCTCAGTGTCCACTAATATGGCTTGATACGTCTACGATGTTGAACACGATGTCCATCACTTCTCCATCACAAAACCAGCAATCACAAGTTGTTCAATGATGAACAAACCTCAACTTGGTGCAACAAGGATCACATAAACATTATTCTAATGAAAGCTCGGATCATTGCAAACTCTAAGTATGTGTTTAAGCCTTTAAAACCTTAGAAAATATGTGCAAACAGGTTTCTGGATTGTAAAACTATTTTTCCAGAATGCTCCCCCTTCGAGGAAACATGACACCTCTATTTATAATAAAATTGATTCGGTGTTAGAATCTCGTTCGAACGAGATGCCACGTTGTTCGAACGATGGTTGATTTCGTTCGAACGACATCAAATCTTGTTTGAATGATGTCATCAGATAGAGTTCTTAATTCAAACACAGTTTTGATTAAAACCTACTCTTATCTAATTCTCATCCGTCCTTATCTGACGTAAACGAAGTGTAAAAAATTAAACCTCTTTTAAAAACAATTTATTTAAAGAAAATAACATTCTTGTTTTTATAAAATGAATTCCGAGTTTCATTAACATTATGCATTCATACCTGTGTGATCTCGGAATGCAATTAAACCTTGAAGATGCAAAATTGCCCCACTTAAACTTCGGCATGATTAAATCATTGTAGCTTTTTCGCAACGTCTTCAATTATTCTTAGATATGTCATAGACTCGTGGGATCAGACAATATAAAATCTATGTATGACACAAAAAATGTTTTTTTTAGAATAAGTCAAAACTACATTAAGACTAAATTGGAAATTTGGTCCTTAGAAATCTCCCCCTTTGACTATTCCAGAACAAAACCAACATTGAAATGCCTAAGTCAGGCCGTCAAGCCATATGACGCCTAAATCCCATCCCATAAAACCGAAAATGATAAATACATCATCAGTATAGGATAAGGTCTTCAACAATGGACCGACAAGCATGAAACAATCTCGAATGTTTGAATGTGATGTAGACTTGAAATCTCGTATCTTTTAAGCATACCCTACACACATGAAACAGACAAATACCCAGTGAAGTATGGAGGAACAAATGATATAAATTAATATGAAACTTTTAAATCCGAATAATTTGTTATGTGAGTGAACATGATACCAATATATGAACATAAAACAACATAAAACTCACAAACTCCCCCTACATCACAGACATCTCTCCCCCTTTTTGTCTTGAATAGACAATCTGATGAAATGATAAACAAATCTAGTATGAAATATACCAATTTAATACCAATTTGTAAAATTAACAAAGAGATACCAACTTAGATTAACTCATAATAGTCTAGATAAACATGCAGCTACCAACTAAAATATTATTAAGTAATGTAAACCAGTAGCTAGGAAACAATTAATCAAACAAAGAATATATCAATCTAAGTAGGTGTGATCAACGAACTAAATGCAGCAAAATATGCCATCGAACGAATTGAACTCCATAAATAGAAACTCTGTACCAAAAAACATATGAATAAATATTCAGCAGGGTACTGAAATATGAGTGCAACCTGAAAAAGTCAAAACAGGTCAACCAGGGCTATCGTTCGAACGATCTAGGGATGTCGGTTGAACGAAATACGACGTCTCTCGAAAGAAACAATATGTCATTTGAACGACTTACTCAAATTTTCATAGTCTCCCCAAAAAATTAAATAGTGTTGCCCAGTGAAACATTTTCCATAGAATACTAACTAGAAGGGGCTCAAAAACTGTGAAACAGTAGCAAAATAGTAGATTAATCCAGAAAACCAAAACAAACAAATATGAGAAACATGTTGATATAGTATCGATGTGCTTAAACATGAACATGGAATTTATCTGCGTGAACTAAAACAAATGAATCACAATTCCAACACATCTAAATGATCAAGAAGCTCTAATTGATAGCAGTTTATCATCAAACTCTATCATAGCCAAATGTGACAATTAAAGTGTGATCTTAATGAACTAAACCCACATCATGCACATGAATCCGAAATTTCGACGATTCTACAAACAATAGCGTCATGACACGAATTTTGTTAGTATAGGATTCTTTGTGCAAACCCGCTTAAATTTTTAATCCATACGAACTCCCTCAATAATATCATATATTCTTTTGAATTAACTAAACTAATTTGGACCATTTTTGGCGTATGATTCTTTTTATTACCTTTTGAATGTTTTCGGGGCTCTTTTAAATGGTGGCTTTCACGGCGAGTCAATTTTACACTCTCGCAGCCCTTTCTCGTACACTCATCATATTTTTCAAATTAAAAAACTCATGGGTAAACGGTTATTACATGAACATGTGACACCCCGCCTAATTAAATACCGGGCGATCAATCCTTTATTAAATTAAAATCAAGGTGAAAAGTTGGTTCATTCTTAGCATCACTGTCGCTAAAATAACTTGAAAAAATCCCATCCCCGAAGGAGGGAAGAATTTCTTGAGATGCGCCCATGAAACAATCTCCATACGCACACATAAACATACTCTGATTTCATGTAAGTTTTTCTAATAACATGTATGATCAAATCAAGAAAAACTTTATTATCTACCTAATCAGATTTTAATACATGCGGAAATTAAAATCAATTAAATCTGATTTAATTAAAAGTTAAATTAATAACAATCTGATTTATTACGTTACAATCCAATATATCAAATATGAAGAATTATTCCAATTCAAGTAATTAAATCATGTAACAATTTTAATTCTAAATCATACAAAGAATAAGATGAGGATAAGAAGATAACAAGTATGATTTTTTTAACATGGTAAAAATCCAAACTCGGGAAAACATCCACGACTCCCTCTACGGAGTAAAACAAAATTTCACTAAAAAGAATTATCGGTTACAAGCTATGTAACAAACTAAACACACAAACAGACCTATACAAGTGTAGGAATGTACCCTCTGGTACCGTATCCTTCTAACTTCTATGTAGTTCTGATTGTTGTAGTTGTTCTCTCAACTTCGTAACTCCGTTATTCTTGTTTAACAAATTCCAACTCAGTCAAAACTGATCTCCCAACAACATACTAGTTGTGAAAAACGTGTAAGTGAATATGTTTTAAATGCAACAATGCAAGAACTTAATTCAAATCACAAGCATAGAAGTTTTCTTCAAAAACTTAACAAAAATACATTTGTAATCAAGCAAATAAGTTTTCTATAAAAACTTAAGAAAAATTCATTTTCAATTAAGAACCAATTAAGTTTTCTACAAAAACTTACAAAATAAATTTTCAATCAAAAATCTTATAAACATTCTTTATAAGAAATACATACAACACTTATCATGAACACACAACAAGATTATTCAATCATTTAAGAAATATGTGTTTCTAATCTCTCAAAAAATTATTTTCAATTTTATGAGGAAAGTGTTTTTCAAATTATTTCACAAATATGAGAAAACAGATATTTAAAAAGATTTTCCATAAACATGCAAGATCCAGAGAAATTCTGATTTAAACATCATATAGCATTTAACACAAAATCAGAATATTTAGATCATAAAAATATTCAATAAAATTCGGATCTAAAAATCTAAGGAATTCTAGTTTTTGTAAAAAATATTTCAGCATGAAAGAACTTAAATTCTCTCTACAATAAAACAATATTTCAATCTCTAAAGTTATGAGATGATGTGCAAGATCATTGCGAATTTAAAACAAAAACAGAATAAAGATGAAATAGAATGAACACAATGTGTGTAAATAACATTCAATCTCTCTCTTAGATATTTTCTCTAATTCTCTATATTTTTCTCTAAAAATATTAAACCCTGTTGTGTTTCTCACTCTAGAAGATATGACTGAAAAAGTCTCTCAAAAAATCTAACTCCAATAAACTCTGAAATGAAGTTTATATAAGTGAGTAAACAATATTCTAGAAACTTTAAAATCAAGGGTTCAGATTAAAAGAAATTAATCTAAGGTTATGATTAATTCGAATTAAAACAGATTTTAACAACTTAACAAATTAAGTCTGTTATAAAAACAACTCAAGAATCTTAAAACCGTTCTCTTGAAAACCTAAAACCATACAAGATATAAACAATAGTGGTAAGAGGTTTTAAGTAACAAACTTCCAACGGGTATAACTAGGACAACTGGCAAGACATCCAAGCAAACTCTCTTAATACACCAATGGGATCTAATGTGTAACTGACAATTAAAAGACTGTAACATATATAGTACACCTGACAAAGTCCTATTCGGTCACAGTGGCTAAAGATTCTTAAGGTTTGAACAATAATTATAGTCGATGAAATCCCAGTATAAGATATATAACTAGGGCGAAGCAGGTACAATACGGCCACTAGCCAAAGGCCATAACCCAAGTCAAGTCAAGTTTAAACTATTAAAGGCCAATAGCTATACTCTGTCAAAATAAGTGTAATACCCCGCATTTTTATCGATATTTATTTATGGGATTAATTAAATTAAATGTAAATTAATTGAAAATTAATCCGGAAAAAATACTAATGAGATGTGAGTTGGTATTTGATTATAATGTGTATAAACGGAAATATATGAATATTGAATATTGAATTTGTCGTGAGACTGAAATACGGCAATTAGGGAAATTTTGTTGGAACGCGCGTGACAGTCGCGTCAGGTATGTAATTATTTTAATTAAAAAGTGAATTTTATTTTTTATCAACCGGATGGTCATTTTGAGTGCGCCAACGTGTCTGGAAGGGTCGAAATAGTCAGAAAATACTAGCCGGAGGTTAAGGTTGGGTCCCGGGGCATTATTGGGCCATACCGGTAACTTAAAAGGGCATTTTAGAATAATTCCTCAAATGAATTCTAATTAAGGTCCAAATTTTATGACCATAGCTACTGGTCTTCCTTAAGTTTAAGGATATTCATAGAGTCTCCAATGATAATTTTCTAAGGGATAACATCATTAAAATTTAAATAGGGAAAACTTTACTCATTCTAGGAAGGTCAATCGATCGACCTTTACCTTCGATCGATCGATATGTTAGTATTAGATATGACCGAGTATGATGCCATTATTGGCATGGATTGGATAGTTGCGTACCGAGCCATGATTGACAGTTTCAGTAGGAGTATTATCTTTTCCATTCCCAGGCAGGAGATGTTTTTGGTGGCGATGCCTCGACCTCTAGGGAAGTGGTGATACCACTTGATTCGATTACGGTTGTTCGAGAGTTTGCCGATGTATTTCAGGATATACCTGGATTACCCCCGAGTAGAGAGATAGATTTCGTGATTGATTTGACACCGGGCACTCGGCCTATTGACCGCGCACCTTACCGTATGGCTCCAGCTGAGATGAGAGATTTACGGGATCAGATTGAGCAGTTGTTGGGTCAGGGGTTTATACGGAGGAGTACTTCTCCGTGGGGTGCCCCTGTGTTATTCGTGAAGAAAAGGGATGGATCATTGAGGTTGTGTGTAGATTACCGGGAGTTGAATAAAGTCACGATACGGAATAAGTATCCGTTGCCTCGAATCGATGACTTATTCGACCAGTTGAGAGGAGCTTATTTCTTCTCAAAGATTGATTTGAGATCGGGATACCATCAGTTGCGTATAAGGGAGGAGGACGTCTCGAAGACTGCTTTCTTAACGAGATATGGGTCCTACGAGTTTCGGGTTATGCCTTTTGGTTTGACCAATGCTCCAGCCGTGTTAATGGACTTGATGAATAGGGTGTTCAGAGAGTTCCTAGATCAGTTCATCATTGTCTTCATTGATGATATTTTGGTTTACTCCCAGACAGAGGAGGAGCACGCCGAGCATTTGAGGCAGGTTTTGCAGACGCTACATCAGAACGAGTTGTATGCAAAATATGAGAAGTGTGGATTTTGGCTGAAGGAGGTTCAGTTTTTGGGGCATATTATTTCAGAACGGGGGATATCTGTTGATCCGGGGAAGGTATCCGCGGTGAGGGAGTGGGGATATCCCACGACACCAACGGAGATCCGTAGTTTCTTGGGCTTAGCAGGATACTACAGGAGGTTTATTCGGGGTTTCTCCAAGATAGCGGGTCCCATGACACATCTGACTCGTAAGGGTGTGCCATTCATCTGGAGTGATGCCTGTCAGTTGGCATTCGATGAGTTGAAGGACAAGTTAACCTCAGCACCTGTGTTAGAATTGCGGAGACTGGGAGTTGAGTATCTAGTTTACACCGATGCGTCCTTACAAGGACTTGGAGGTGTATTGCAGCAGGAGAGTCAGGCCATAGCTTATGCTTCCGTAAGCTTAAGCCTCACGAGAAGAATTACCCCACCCATGACTTGGAGTTAGCGGAAATGGTATTTGCCCTTCGGATTTGGAGACATTACCTTTTGGGGGAGAAGTTTCGATTATTCACGGACCATAAGTCCTTGCAGTACCTATTCACGCAGAAGGAGTTGAATATGCGGCAGCGAAGGTGGCTTGAGTTTGTGAAGCATTATCAGTTTGATATCCAATATCACCCGGGGAAGGCTAACGTGGTAGCAGACGCGTTGAGCCGTAGGCCGGTAGATGAGGTGGCAGATGTGTGGAAGGAAAAGTGGAAGGAGTTGGGACACCAGGATGCAGTGGCCCGATCATTCATGTCGGTGATGACTATTACACCGCATATTGTCATGAGGGTGGTAAAGGCACAAGCATATGACTCGTTCTGTCAGGAGCAGATAGTTTGATTATTAGCAGAGGGAGCCAAGTCCTATACCATTAGCTCAGACGGGGGATTACGCTTCAATGGGAGACTGGTAGTTTCGGAAGGGGAGGAATTATGACACGAGGTAATGGCAGAGTCGCACGGCTCACGGTTCGCGTTACATCCCGGTGGGAACAAAATGTACCAAGACATGAGACGTCAGTATTGGTGAAGCGGGATGAAGAAGGATATTGCCGTGTTTTTTATAAATGCGCCACTTGTCAGCTGGTAAAAGTGGACCATCAGAGATCGGCAGGACTTCTATAGCCATTAGAGGTCCCGATGTGGATGTGGGAGAGCATCTCCATGGACTTTATCACGGGGTTGCCTACGTCACAGAGAGGTCACGACTCCATTTGGGTAATTGTGGACAGGTTGACCAAAGTTGCTCATTTTCTACCCGTAAGGACAGACTACACTACGGGACAATATGCCCAGCTCTTTCTTGCAGAAATAGTGAGACTTCACGGTGTGCCCCTAAATATCGTGTCTGACAGAGACAAGATATTCGTTTCACGGTTTTGGGAAAGTTTTCAGGAGGCCATGGCACGGAATTGCGGTTGAGTATGGCGTATCACCCGCAGATCGATGGGCAAACCGAGCGTACAAATCAGATGTTGGAAGACATGTTGCGTATGTGCATCATTGATTTTGAGGGTGGATGGGAGCAGTATCTTCCACTGGTGGAGTTTTCTTACAACAACTCCTACCAGTTCACCATTGGCATGGCTCCATTTGAGGCGTTGTATGGTAGACCTTCTCGTTCCCCAGTATGTTGGTTGGAGGTGGGGGACAACAAACTACTTGGGCCGGAAATGATTCAGGATACTTCGACGAGGATATAATTGATACGGGGTCGCATTCGGGTAGCTCAGGATCGGCAGAAGAGCTATGCTGATGTGAAGAGGTTCTTCAGGGAGTTCCAAGTGGGGAACCATGTTTTACTCAGAGTATCTCCTATGAAGGGGATTATGCGATTTGGGAAGAAGGGGAAGTTGGCACCAAGATATATGGGGCCATTTCCTATCATCGAGCAGATTGGGTTTGTTGCATATAGACTTGGGTTACCGGAGCATTTGCACATGATTCATGATGTGTTTCCTATTTCCTCGCAAAGGAAATATCTTAGAGACAATTTGGCTCATTCTCACATTGCTTTGGAGGACATTGATCTCCAGCCCGATAGCTCGTACGAGGAGGGGCCGATTGCTATTTTGGACCGAAGTGAGAGGAAACTGCGGTCAAAGATAGTTTCGTTAGTACGTGTTCAGTGGCGGCATCATAATGCCGAGGAGTCCACATGGGAGCGCGAGGATGATATGCGCGAACGTTATCCAGAGTTGTTCTTACCAGGTACTTTTTAGTTCCGAATTTCGGGACGAATTCTGTTATTAAGGGAGAAGTATGTAATACCCCACTTTTTTATCGATATTTATTTATGGGATTAATTAAATTAAATGTAAATGAAGGGAAAATTAATCCGGATAAAATACTAACGAGATGTGAGTTGGTATTTGATTAGAATGTGTATAAACAGAAATATATGAATATTGAATATTGAATTTGTCGTGAGACTGAAATACGGTAATTTGGGAAATTTTGTTGGGACGCGCGTGACAGTCGCGTCAGGTATGTAATTATTTTAATTAAAAAGTGAATTTTATTTTTATCAACCGGATGGTCATTTTGAGTGCGCCAACGTGTCCGGAAGGGTCGAAATAGTCAGAAAACACTAGCCGGGGGTTAAGGTTGGGTCCCGGGGCATTATTGGGCCATACCGGTAACTTAAAAGGGCATTTTGGTAATTTCAAAAATTTGGGAATTAAAACCCACGAAAATTAGAAGAAAAATATGACTCATTCTTTATCCACTAAACCCACTAACAACACTAAATAACTTAATGGGCTACGAGAGTTATTGGAAGAAATTGGAAGAAGTTAAAAGTCCAAAAATAAACCTCCACCTCCATTGTTGTCATCTTTGGAGAAGAAATTGAGAGAGAGAGAGGAGAAATTCTGCAGAGAGAGAGAGTGGATATCATCCATCATCTATCATCTTCATCTACAACAATTTGAATAACGATTAAGGCAAGTGATTTAGTTTCAATTAATGCAATGAATGTGTTCTTCCATGTTTAGGTAATTATCGAATTTTGGCTTGAAAGATTGATGTAGGCCCATGAATTTGAGGATTAAAACTATGAACTATGTTAGGAATTGCATGTAGTCATATTCTAGATGAATTATGAATTCAAATTATAACCCTTGATGATCTAAAAATGGATTAAAGAAGAGATTTTTATTGTTCTTGAAAGAAATAGAAAACTAGGGTTCTTGATGAAGTTTTGATCCAAATAAAGCCCTTGGTTGATGAATTATTGGTTTTAGAATGTTAACAATGCTGTAGGATGATTGTATGATGATATTATAACGTTATATTAGAGTTTCATACACTATAATGGAGTTTTGGGATGATTTGAAAACTGCAAAACGAAGCAGTCTGTAGCCATACCTGGTGCGTTCGATCGATCGACATTCATCAGTCGATCGATCGACCACCATCGATCAATCGAAGGTAAAGGTCGATCGATCGACCTTCCCAGAATGAGTAAAGTTTTCCCTATTTAAATTTTAATGATGTTATCCCTTAGAAAATTATCATTGGAGACTCTATGAATATCCTTAAACTTAAGGAAGACCAGTAGGTATGGTCATAAAATTTGGACCTAAATTAGAATTCATTTGAGGAATTATTCTAAAACCTAATGAAATTCGATGAGTGAGATAATCTTAGGGTTAAAAGAGTAAATTTGAATAATTTGATGAAATGCGGTTTGGGGCAGAAGTAAGGACCTTAAGAATAATGATGTTATATGTGGGAATAATAGAAAACTTTATAATCCCTTTGAGATAGGTTTTTAGTATAAGAAACTATGACGTGAGACGTGTCGACCATTTACCTTATATATTATCGGAAGACTTAAAATATATAAAATTGGAATAATGGTATAAGGATGTAGAATATACCTTTATTAATATTGAGATATCTAATATGTGTGAATGCTTAGTATATGATTTTGTGTGTATGACATACCTACCATACTTGCTATCACGGGAGGTTTACGCTCGCTTAGGGCCATCTAATATTTGTGTTGCCCGGATTCAGATTGGTACCTTAAGAACATAATACTAGAATGACTTATTTGTGAGTTAATAAGTTAGCTGACCGTGGAGCGTAGGTATGTACGTGACCCATGGATATGTTGAATTATGTTCGCCTCCATTTTTGTGTGTGGTGCTTATTCCAATAATTCCTGAGAGATTCGGAATTTGTAATCCTTATGTACGTGATGTACCGGGATGGATAGCAGAGTATGTGTTCACCGTAGCTTAGCCTCGGGGTGCTTGTACTGTATATTTATGATGTGAATAATATACGGTTAAAGGAAAGAGGAATTTGTTATGTTTAAATTGTGAGTATGGTTATTGTAACATTATGAAAAGATAAAAAGGGGACATATATCAATAAATGGTTTTGTTAATAATTGGGAATCCGAGAATTAAAGTAGAACTCTCTATTTAATTGTTAAGGCTGGAAATAAAAACGTGAACCGAGTAGAAATGTTATAAACTCTTTTGAACTAGATAGATATGAGAAACACATGAATGGGTACAGGAACGTTAGGAGTGCACAGTTAGACGAGAGGTGAGTATTTCATGTGAGAGCACGTCCTAACATGTATTTTACATTTATGGTTTTAAATGTTATTAAAGGACTTGCTGTTTTTAAAATACTCTCCACTTTCAGGCTCTGGCCCGTTTGTTTTCAAATCAATTTTTTTTTTGTAAAAACCTTTTAGGTGCCCAACAACAAGGACACCATGCATTGTATTTCCATTCAGGTGACGAGCTGTAGCTGTTCTGGAAGTTACAGGGCCTTGACAGTAGACGCCTATTTTCTAGTCTTGATTCCATATTCAGTTCCATCATTGTAGGGCATGTCTCCCATTTCTATTAGAGACATTTTATATTTCCATTATTCAGACTTTGGTTTGTATTTATTCAGGTTACACTATTTTATTCATTTCAGTTGTGGGATTGTTGGGAGGAGTATTTCCTCCAGACTTATTATTAATTGTTGGTTATTCCATTACGACTTTATGGTGTATGGTGATGTTATTTTACATTTCATTTATCACATGTTAATCAGATTTAATTTAAAATTTGACATCTGACTTTTTAAATACTAGGTGGTTAGTAACCATTAAATGTTTTCGACAGTGATGCTATTAACTGAACCAACTTGACATTTTGAATTAATTTAATAAAGGAGTAGCTACCCGGTATCTAATTAGTCGGGGTGTCAAAATAAGTTCCTATTCGTCAAATCTAAATGACAAAGTATGTAACAAGTGGACAAGTCCTGACAGGTAGGATACAGGCAGGTAGCGTGTAAAAGATATGTTCCTAACCAAACAAGTAAATGCCTAAGGTTTACAACCAAATTCTACCTAGGATTTGAACAACTAGATTAAGCTCCAAGCAGGTCTAGGGAGAACCTAAGACTAGGGATGGCTAAGGCAGCTAACACATAGGGCTACGAAGTTTCAAAAAAAAAAAACTAATGGTCAAACAGTTATAATAATAAACCAAGAACAAAAGGATGAAAGCTACAGGAGGTCTAAAGCTAAGGCCGAAGATAATTTGGTTCCTAATGAGTCTGAAGGTACAAATACTAATGGCCGAAAATCAAGGTCTTACACTAGCTGGTACAAATCGTCAAATCGATGACAACTAAGGCATGCAACAAAGGTTTAATATAAAATAAAGTTATTACAAAAAAAAACTTTTGGACGCATGTACTAGCAGGTCTAACCGAAATAGTCTAAATAGTAGCAGGTCTACTCGGTCAACACAAAACAAGTCACACTAAAGTGACAAAACATAGCTGGTCTATACTACCAACGGCAACCTAAGGAATAGGATGAATCAGCAATGACACTATGAGAGCCTAAATAGTGTACAAAGGCATGACAAGGTTTTAAACCAACTAAGGGACGAAAGCTTTTAAAACCTTCTGGTTTATAAAATCTAAACCTACAACTAGGACAACTATGAAAGCTATCATAGCTATATAACAGATATGGCCAAAACAGTAGACTACTAAGTTAATAGCATAAGTGGTCAAGGCTAGTCACACTAAATGACGAAATGTCTTAAGGCTTATAATGACTAAAGGTTAAAAACTAACCAAGTAGGTGTATAAAGAGTGCACTAAAAACTATGTTTTGACACAATATCAAAATTAGTTGAAACGCCTAAATAATGTAGACTCAAGTATGTCAAAGATTTAGGGTGTTTCAAACTTTTCCAATTAAACACCCTAAATAATTAAGCTAAGTGTCAAAACCATTTGTGACCTTATTTCCATTTTATTAAATCCAATTATAAAACCTTTAACCATTTACATTTTAAGAGTCACACATTAAGTATGAGAATAGAAATGAACATTCAAGAGTTTAACCAAAAATCATGAATCTCAACATTTAGAACACTAAAGGAAAACATCCTGCCAGTAACAAATTCTGAAATAAAGATACTGAAATTTAAAAGAATTACAATCTCTGACAAAACCAACTAAATAATGGAAAAAGGGAGACACATGCCCCTGCTGGATAAAGATGAACTAGGAGTAGAGTCAACGATGAGGTCGTCTAAACAATGGCCTGCAACTTTGACAAAAGCTACAGCACATTCCATCCAAAGAATCCTAAGCAAGACACCCCTCTGGCTGGGCACCTGTAGTACATATATATATACACACAAGAGAGAAGAAATAACAACAAACGAGTCAGAGCCCGAATGTAATATAGTTTTAAAAATAGTTTAGTAAGTATTTAAAATGCTTACCGGCTAATGCAACAGTCAAATTAGTATGAGACACTCTCTTGAGAATTCTCACATCTCATCTAGTGTGCACGTCTACCATACTAATGAATCCCATATATCTCTCTAACTTATTATCCATAAATTTTAACACGCGAAATTAAGGTTATGTTATTCACTTTTAGATAACCTATCTCTTCAAGATTTTTTACGTTAATTAGAATAACTCCGTATCATTATAACGTTTCCAAATACTTATAGTGAAATTGAAAATTTATACATTGCTTACCTTCTATTTCTCACAGTAGAAAGTTCTCATTTAGATATACGTATATATATTAGTGCCACATATAATATATATACAAACAGCACCCCACATAAAATCTATGGTGCAAAGTTTCCCTAAATAAGTATATATATACCAATCACTCATATAATACATATATACTAATGGCACCCCACATAAAAACTATGGTGATGGCATACTCTGCTATCAAGTCCCCGTATCACACAAACTAAGGGAAATACTAGTTCGGAATCACTCTCGAACTGTATTAACACAAAATAGAAACAAATGGAGGCCAACATAGTTCCAAGTCCAAGAGGTCAGCACATACCCTCGCATCTCTTAGGACCGTGACTATCGATACGATAGCCTATACCTAGGAATCTTATGCTCTAGGGTAGAAGTCAATATCCCCCATAAAGGTTCCATCAAGATAAGACTGTCCCAGCGCAGAAACACCCGTGATAGCAAGTAGCCCGGGTACAATTTTCACACAGAAATAATATATGCACAATCACACCGTCATATATAAATATGTAATCATATCCACATTATTAAATTAGGTGCGCTTACGACCCATAATTATAATTATCCGTTATTACACATTTTACTCAATTATATCATATAACGACCTCATTCTTTTTTTTTCCTCGTAATTAATTTATTCTAAACTCACTTCTCGTCACTTGAAGTGTTCTCTTTATCTTAGTACAATATCAGTAGGCCCTCTCTCGCCTTCTAATCCAACTTATTAGATGTTTTGATTATTTAATCAACACACGTATGGTTTCTTAAGTCTGAAAGTCTCCCCGTTTACCCTTTATTTTTCCTTCACATTAAAGTCCCACTTAACGGGGTTTATCTTGACCCTACTGATCCTCTATATGTTCCATTATGTTCTAGCAACTCTAATCAAGGTTTACTACGCATAAAATCGGATTATGCTAACACGAGAAAAAGTGCAAGTTTCCAGGATGGGTCGATCGATCGATAAAAGAGGGTCGATCGATCGATCTATCGATCGATCGATGCTCTGGGCTCGATTGATCGATCAAGCAGTTATGGCGAAACTGCAGAAAACCCAGCTACGGAATTGTTACCCCAAACTCCTCCAAATTGTCATGTTTCAGTCCCAAACTCCTAACCAATTATACTATAAGGGTTGTATACCCATATAAACAATATCCTACGTAACACATGCGGATTTTCATCATCTATAACACGATAAAAGGGAAAAAATCTTTATAAGTCTCAAGAACCCTATTTTTTTTCTTTAACTTAGTTTCTTCCATTCTTTTCTAGATTTTCTATCACTAATACCACGAAAATTCGTGGTTCAACCTCTACATGTGAAATGGATTTCCAGAAATGTGATCTCTACCTCTACAACATGCAATCTTTGTCTTCAATTAACATTTTTCTTCAAAAACATTAATTCTAATCAACGTAAGACTAATATAAAATGATGCATTAACTTGATAAAAGCAAGATAGATACTTGACTGGAAATTCAGCCTCTAATTTGAGGAAGAAAAAGGTGTGGTTGTGATCCCCTTCGCGCATTCTACGATTTGACGGTGACGGCGGTGCAACCGGAGGAGTTCTTGGCCTAGAACCCTTGGAAAGCTCCTCCACTTCCTCTCCAATGGACGTCATTAGTTTTTTGATTGTGTTAACCCTAGGAGATAGAACTTAACATCTGATATAACCCTTGCAAATTCGTGGGTTTAATTACCCATAATTACGAAATGTCCAAAACGCCCTCCCGAGGTACTAATTAGGCCTAAAAATGCCCCGAGACCCAAACTAAACCCCCGGGTACACTTTTCTGACTATCTCGACCCTTCCGGATACTTTGACGCACTCAAAATGACCATACGAGAAACTTATAATTTATTCACTTTATATAATAATAATTTAGTCCTGACACGACACAGGCGCGTCCCGACTTAAATTTCCATAATTGCCATTTTATTCACACGTGATAATTTTTAGAAAATAAATCTCATATATTACTATACTCATCCAGTAACATTCAACAATTTCCAATAATTACTAACTCTCGTCACGCTAGTAAATATTTAAAACAACATTCCGAATTAACATTAAATTAATTTATCTCAATTAAATTTAATAAATCCCTAAATTTAAAAGCCATAAACATACGGGGTATTACAAACTTCCCCCCTAATAACGGAATTTTGTCCCGAAATTCGGAAAATAAGGCCTACCAGGTAGCACAATTCTGGATATCCTTGTCAGTATGCAAACTATCTACATAGTACGACGTTCAATCACTATAGTCCTTTCCTCACAGCAAGTTTGTTTAACATTCTCATTGGAGACACATCACGTGGTGTTCCCAACTGACAACATTCGCATAGGTCACGCCTATACATTATAAATTTCTATTATCTCACTATTATTTGGAGGCCGCACCTCACTAAATGTCAACTACTCGAATTTATTCATATATAAAACTCCCATTCTGAGAAAACCATACGAACATTTGACCACTCTTGTTCGCCTAAAATAGTCGTGGAATTCCACTATAGTTATCAGATATTTTCTCGACCGATCCATAAATCTGATTATTTACTCACCTCTAAACCTACGGAAGGATAATGGTCGAGGTTCTTCTATACCAAAACCTTAATAAGCACCTCATACGTGACAAACAAGTGCGTGTGCTTCTTCAGAGCATTCCTGAAATCATCGTACTAAGATTCCAAAATTTCCTTCACGTGGCTCCACTAATCTTCAATCACCTTGCGCCTATTCCCTAGCTAAGGGTGATACATCCTACTCGAAATGAAACCTTCTCTTCGCTGGTTCCTGAAATCCCATATCAAAGGTGGGATTCACAAATCTCATCCCGATTCAAAAGGTATTACTGTGTCGTACCATTTACTGGCGCGATCCTTCCTTTCAAAGGAAGTCTGGGGCATACTAGTTGATATTGTAAACCACCCCAAAGGAATATCAATCACTTCCTTCTCAGGCGACTTAAATCACATGTTTGAATGAACCATTGGTTGTGTTTTGAGGATGGTATCCCATTTAAGAACATTCCCATCTTTACCGACCTCTTCCAATTTCAGGAATTGTCGATAACCAAAAAATTCTCTGGTTGATTCTCCTCTTTCAACCAAACCTTACCTACGGGCGGTGCATGTAGAGACTACTCACCACGTCCCTCTAAACATCGATTTTTCCCTTGAAATGTCTCACATTAAGTGACACGTAATACTCCCTTTCCTTCCTTGGTGTATGCCGAAAGTTCTAACTCGTGCTCTTTCCTCCGCGATGCGCACTTCTGGATCTTTTATACCATACTAACATCATCACCCTTGTATGTGCAGGTGGCTCTCACATTTGACTACTAACAACTCTGCTCCGAGTGTTCTTTATAATAATTTAATTCTGCTCCATTCAAGGATTACCCCTTCTAAAATGGCTTCCCACAGCCTTCCAATCAAATTAGGGTGTGTTATTCTAGTTGCACACTTATGTATGGATTATCTCCCCTCATGTGACGTTTAATCCACTCTATCACTTCCACTTCGTTATACTAGTCCCACAAACATATATTTCATACTTCTATTTCTACGTCCCTTCGACTCGAACGATTATAATTGCAGCTAACCAAGATGCCCACATTTTGTAACACCCCAACCGCCCTAAGAGAGCGAACGGCGTGCTACTCATCTGTAGAACTAACTAAATCCAACAAGGTATAAGGAACAGGGTATTCAAATTCCATGACAACAAAAGGGGAACAACAAATTTCAACCTTCTTCAGATAAGTACAATAATTTTCCCAAATAGGTACAACAACCAAAATAAATCACTAACGCTCTATTCATCAAAATAATTACAGGTCATCTCTTTTATATAATAAAGTTCTTTCCAGATAATCCATACTAAAAATCATTCCAACTCTTTATTCACCTTGTGTTATGAACGCGGTTATGACATTTGGGTACTCTCAATCACCTTAGAAATCAAAATTTTTAAATCCTTCTTATCATCGTTCCACCCCTCAACTCGTGGGGATAACTTTCAATGCTTTCTTACCATAAAATCCGGCTCCAGTGGCTTTAAAACAAAATTCAACTTCCAACTTATATACATAATTAGTTGATCCCATTTCGATCGGGGTATCGAACTCATGGACTAATGACCAAACGTCTCCCTATTTCCAACCTTGCGCTAAGTTTCATGCGTGGGATGTCTCGCAAAGAGAAATCCAAACAAAGAACCCCCATGATACACTACTACCTAGCATTGTCGGTTATCGAAATCCGTTAGGTCCTCCGTCCATAGCATGTACCCCTTTATTCCATCTCTTGACGTAAAAGTTACATTTCCTCCCATAATTACACTTAACAAGGAACATTTCACCAATTGCACTATCGTTCAGTATTGTTTGATGGTAATTGCATTCTATAAACCTCGAATACATACTATTGAAATTCTCAGAATTTATCTCCCTAATAATAGGGGTATAACCCTTAACTCCCACATATCTAGAGGATAGATATAACAATGAACTCTTCCTATTACCAAGTCCTGAGTGCTCAACATAATACTGAATTAAATCTTTTTTCTAAACGGTAAGCCCGATACACACTGAATCATAATGACAAAGTCTATACATACATCGGCATCGAATATCTCGATCCCACTATCCCCTCCGAAGTCTTTAGGATAGATAATATATGTGCGAGTCCGACCTTCTTTCAGGTGAAGCCTCGCCAAAACAAATAAAATAAAACGTGTTGCACTAATGCAACCACTCCGATAGCCTTGCAATAAATTCCCACTATTGTATTAACCATTCTATAACGTTTTAACAAAGATAATATCATACTCGCGTATCGCATCACTACAACGAGTAACCAAAAAAAAATTTACATAACACTGTTAATATACTCATTCATCCTCCGCGGATAACACTAAAGAAGAATCCCGCTACGCTAGGGAAAAATATTCACATAATAATGACGTTTATAATTACACGCATTAAACTCGTCTCACATGCTAATCTAGCAATGAACAAAATATAGTGACTCGTTCGTGTCACCTAAACACGCCGCATCCTCTGAGGATACAACTTATACTTCCACCCTGTCAATCGTCTTGACTGCGCAAATGGTTTTCAGACGCAACACGTCTGCCCAAACCAAAACAAAACTACTTTAATCGTTGTCTTTTACTAGGCACCGTATTCTTGTCCCTTTTTCCTCACTTCGAAACATATTATCGCGAGCGATCTCACTCCCCACAAAAATACTTCAACATATAATCCACTTACTACCTGTCCTACTAACCAGATTAGGATTGTCTTTCTCTCGGACTTTAGTAGACTCGATTCCTGTTAGCTGCCTCGGCTATACTCTTAGCCTTTTAGGCCCTAAAGAACATGTCACTGTCTATAATATCCCTTACTGAATTTACTCTCACTTCGTAAGAATTTAACTATCCGAATCATTTAAATGGGTCCCCTGATGTATATCCACATCCCTTTATGGTGCTACACCACCACCGTTGTATTCAGTCTCATTCTCGACTAAATTCTTCGATTCTTTTAGCTTCCCACACAAAGAAGCGTCATCATCTATATTGACAAAATACGACGTTGTCAACCTCTAAATCGATCGTCCATCAGAATTTCCTCTTTGGGTGTTATCAACAATTACTACGAGTCGATCTCCCACTTGGAGTCGTTTCCTCCACTTGTATCTACGTCTCCCGATATAAAATTTGCTAACGGTTAAGATTCATATTCACCAATGGACGTCTGTCACGTCCTCCTGTGATGAGTTCAGGACAAAGTTCACTTTTAATCCTGAACATGTGATGAAGGAACATACGGACAACACTGTGCCTAAGGTTCTCCTTTAGACATAGCGTTCCACTTCTAAATTGGTGGTCGACTCCCATCATTATAACTTCATACCGAAAGCCAAGAAAATTTTCTCTAAATTTTCACTTTCAGTTAGCCACACTCCGTCCTATATCTACACCTTTGGATACTTTACCTCCTTTGGTAAATACACACAATTCCCGCATTTCTAGAATTTCCACAGACAGTTCTCTACTCGTTTGTAACACGTTGGGTAAGTTTACTCTCGCACCTCATTCGATCATAGAAGCACTTGGAAATCATTATTCCGCCTTAGTCGCCTTTCTAGTCATGGCTTCTCGTGCCCTAATGGAGGTGACCTCGACTACGGTCATCATCCTTGAGTATATTTTACAACCTCAACTTAGCCCTGACTCCTGATGTCCGCTTATGGCCCTCTTATGACATCCGTCATTGCTTGGCACACGCACACATCCGAACGAAATTAGAATTCACTAATGTATATACGTCATAGCAGGAGAACGAAATCTCATTAAAGAAATCAGCAATCCAAAACATAGGGCTCTATACCAAACAAAGCAACGCTGAAAGCATAATAAGCCGCAGAGATCCTAAAGGACACTAGAACCAGATGCTCTGATACCACCTGTGACACCCCGCCTAATTAAATACTGGGCGATCACTCCTTTATTAAATTAAAATCAAGGTGAACAGTTGGTTCATTCTTAGCATCACTGTCACAAAAAAAACTTTTCCAATTAAACAACCTAAATAATTAAGCTAAGTGTCAAAACCATTTGTGACCTTATTTCCATTTCATTAAATCCAATTATAAAACTTTTAACCATTTACATTTTAAGAGTCACACATTAAGTATGAGAATATAAATGAACATTCAAGAGTTTAACCATAAATCATGAATCTCAACATTTAGAACACTAAAGGAAAACATCCTGCCAGTAACAAATTCTGAAATAAAGATACTGAAATTTAAAAGAATTACAATCTCTGAAAAAACCAACTAAATGATAAAAAAAAGGGCGACACATGCCCCTGCTGGATAAAGGTGAACTAGGAGTAGAGTCAACGATGAGGTCGTCTAAGCAATGGACTGCAACATCCACAAAACCTACAGCACGTTCCATCCAAAGAATCCTAAGCAAGACACCCATGTGGTTGGGCACCCGTAGTACATATATATATATACACACAAGAGAGAAGAAATAACAACGAATGGGTCAGAGCCCGAATGTAAAACAGTTTTAAAAATAGTTTAGCAAGTATTTAAAATGATTACCGGCTAATGCAACAGTCATATTAGTATGCGACACTCTTTGAGAATTCTCACCTCTCATCTAGTGTGCACGTCTACCGTACTAATGAATCCCATATATCTCTCTAACTTATTCTCCATAAATTTTAACACGCGAAATTAAGGTTATGTTATTCACTTTTAGATAACCTATCTCTTCAAGATTTCTCACGTTAATTA
This sequence comes from Sambucus nigra, assembly GCA_949130495.1. Lineage (NCBI taxonomy): Eukaryota > Viridiplantae > Streptophyta > Magnoliopsida > Dipsacales > Adoxaceae > Sambucus > Sambucus nigra. The sequence continues at coordinate 616,778,054 of OX422208.1, forward strand.
GAATAACTCCGTATCATTATAACGTTTCCAAATACTTATAGTGAAATTGAAAATTTATACATTGCTTAACTTCTATTTCGCTCAGTAGAAAGTTCTCATTTAGATATACGTATATATATTAGTGCCACATATAATATATATACAAACATCACCCCACATAAAATCTATGGTGCAAAGTTTCCCTAAATAAGTATATATATACCAATCACTCATATAATACATATATACTAACGGCACCCCACATAAAAACTATGGTGCTGACATACTCTGCTATCAAGTCCCCGTATCACACAAACTAAGAGAAATACTAGTTCGGAATCACTCTCGAACTGTATTAACACAAAACACAAACAAATGGAGGCGAACATAGTTCCAAGTCCAAGAGGTCAGCACATACCCTCGCGTCTCTTAGGACCGCGACTATCGATACGATACCCTGTACCTAGGAATCTTATGCTCTAGGGTACAAGTCAATATCCCCCATAAAGGTCCTATCGAGATAAGACTGTCCCAGCGCGAAAACCCCCATGATAGCAAGTAGCCCGGGTACGATTTTCACACAGAAATAATTTATGCACAATCACACCATCATATATAAATATGTATTCACATCCACATTATTAAATTAGGTGCGCTCACAACCCATAATTATAATTATCCGTTATTACACATTTTACTCAATTATATCGTATAACCGCCTCATTCTTTTTTTTTCTCGTAATTAATTTATTCTAAACTCACTTCTCGTCACTCGAAGTGTTCTCTTTATCTAAGTACAATTTCAGTAAGCCCTATCTCGCCTTCTAATCCAACTTATTAGATGTTTTGATTATTTAATCAATGCACGTATGGTTTCTTAAGTCTGAAAGTCTCCCCGTTTACCCTTTATTTTTCCTTCACATTAAAGTCCCACTTAACGGGGTTTATCTTGACCCTACTGATCCTCTCTATGTTCCATTATGTTCTAGCAACTCTAATCAAGGTTTACTACGCATAAAATCGGATTACGCTAACACGAGCAAAAGTCCAAGTTTCCAGGAGGGTTCGATCGATCGATAAAAGGGAGTCGATCGATCGATCTATCGATGCTCTGGGCTCGATCGATTGATCAAGCAGTTATGGCGAAACTGCAGAAAACCCAGCTACGGAATTGTTACCCCAAACTCCTCCAAATCGTCATGTTTCAGTCCCAAACTCCCAACCAATTATACTATAAGGGTTGTATACCCATATAAACAATATCCTACGTAACACATGCGGATTTTCATCATCTATAACACGATAAAAGGGAAAAAATCTTTATAAGTCTCAAGAACCCTAATTTTTTTCTTTAACTTAGTTTCTTCCATTATTTTCCAGAATTTCTATAACTAATACCATGGAAATTCGTGGTTCAACCTCTACATGTGAAATGGATTTCCATAAATGTGATCTCTACCTTTACAACATGCAATTTTTGTCTTCAATTAACATTTTTCTTCAAAAACATTAATTCTAATCAACGTAAGACTAATATAAAAGGATGCATTAACTTGATAAAAGAAAGATAGATACTTTCCTAGAAATTTAGCCTCTGATTTGTGGAAGAAAAAGGTGTGGTTGTGATCCCCTCCACGTGATCTACGATTTGACGGTGACGGCGGTGCAACCGGAGGAGTTCTTGGCCTAGAACCCTTGGAAAGCTCCTCCCCTTCCTCTCCAATGGTCGTCATTAGTTTTTTGATTGTGTTAACCTAGGAGATAGCACTTAACATCTGATATAACCCTTGCAAATTCGTGGGTTTAATTACCCATAATTATGAAATGTCCAAAACACCCTCCCGGGGTACTAATTAGGCCTAAAAATGCCATGAGACCCAAACTAAACCCTCGGGTACACTTTTCTGACTATCTCGACCCTTCTGGACACTTTGATGCACTCAAAATGAACATACGAGCAACTTATAATTTATTCACTTTATATAATAATAATTTAGTCCTGACACGACACAGGCGCGTCCCGACTTAAATTTCCATAATTGCCATTTTATTCACACGTGACAATTTTTATAAAATAAATCTCATATATTACTATACTCATCCAGTAACATTCAACAATTTCCAATAATTACTAAATCTCGTCACGCTAGTAAATATTTAAAACAACATTCCGGATTAACATTAAATTAATTTATCTCAATTAAATTTAATAAATTCCTAAATTTAAAAGCCATAAAAATACGGGGTATTACAGCACACCTCCTCCTTAAGTCTACTTACGCATAGATGAAAAAATTGAGGTAAGAACGTCTCACCAATCTAAAATATTCAAGAGTAGCCAAACATTCATATAAACTCGTGCATGTGTGCAAAGATGGCATATATACAAAGTCGCATCAAAATGCATATCAACTTTGAAACAAGCCCACAATACAATAGTTAAGATCATTCTAAGTATCGATAAAAGTGACCAAATGTCGTAGCCACATGGATAATAGATGGAATGGGGGTCCAAGAACACCAATATGCCATATCAAACATGTTAACTCATGACTAGAAAAAAAATTGCCCTTTTCAACATATTTTGACTCAAATAAAAAAAAATCTTTGTGTTCTTCAAAAAAAATTTAGAAACAAAAATCTTTTTGTATTTTTCAAAAAAATGCAATAAATGGAAAATAGAATACAAAATGATAAACATGGTAACACACTCAACCTTTAGATTTAGCATGGGAAGAATCAAGTGCAATCAAATGAGAACCATGAAGTTTTATTCCTAAAGCTACCAAATCCGACTTCCTAACCCAAGTAGGTGCTTAACGATGCATGGGGTTGGGGGAATCGGGGAAACTTTATTCCTAAACTTCCTATACTTTCAAGGAACATTCTTAAGGTCATAGAAAAATGTTCTAACATGACCTTTCCTACCACGAAACTTTCAAGTGTAGCGATGGTATGGAAAGTGACCTTCATGTGGACCTTTTCTAATGTTCCTACATGGACCTCTCACACGTGCGGGGAGAATGGGAACAACATGATCATTAAAGACAATACCACCGCTATCTCTCTTAATTTGGACGCATCCTAGCATCCTATCCAACTTCTCAATTCTATACTCCAAGAAAAACTTAACTCTAGACGAGTCTCTGAAACTCTCCTCCAATTCCTTAATCCTAGACTCGAGTACACACCTAGACTCCTCAAACTCTAGCACCTACTTTTGCAAGGCCTCCATCAATCCTCTAAGGGTGGCTCTCTCTTTTTCGACATACTCTAGCTTCTCCCTTAGCTTCTTATCCTGTGCCCTAAGATCCTCAATTAATGCATAATTATTTTCTATGGCATGTTCTTTCAGCATAGTTTGCAATTTCGAGTTAGATTTTTTAAGCTTCACCGTCTCCTCAAACAACTTTGAAATGAAACTTGAAAATGTCCTATGTCGATCTCCTCATCCTCACTCTCATCACCCTCACCCTCTCGAGAATCACTCTCAACAGCCTCAGAAGTGTCATGTACATGAGTATCCTCGTGGAAAGATATATCGTCGTCTCTCATATGACATGCCGTAAACGCAACAAAGTCATGCTCAATGGGTGGAATTATCTCCCTCTTCTGGTTCACTATCACTTAAGGCGTCATTATATGTTATCGATTTCTTGCCATCTTTCTTAAGTCTAGTGGGGCACTCATTAACTTTGTGACCATACCCCTCACACCCAAAACACCTATCAAACTAATCTCTCTTAGGTTTCTCACTTTTATTCCCAGGGGTGGAGTCTCCCTTGTTTTTGAATTTTTCAAACTTTCTAGAATCTTTCGATTGCTTATGAATTTGAAGAAATTTCTTGAACTTTCTTGCCAATAAGACGACATCCTCAAAGTCGGAATCGGAGTCGTCATTCGAAACTTCAGTTTTCTCTTTCAGGGCTTTCAAAGCAATGCCATTTTCGTTCTTAGACACTTGCTTGGAGGTAAACGTATCAAGTTCATAGGTTTGTAAGTCACATACGATCTCTTCTAGTTTCAACGAGTTAAGCAAACCAAGGGAATTCATAACGATCACTTTAGAATCAAACCTACTCGACAATGATGTCAAAATTTTCTTAATCACTCGGTTATCAGGAATCTTCTCACCTAGGTAAAGCGCCAAATTAATAATAGTGGACAACCTAGTGTAAAACTCATCAAACATCTCACTCTCTAACATCTTAATCGTCTCAAACTGTGTAGTGAGATTTTGCAACTTAGACGCCCTAAACGTGATCGTGCCCTCGTGAGTGAGTGCTAGTGTATCCCAAGCTTCTTTTGAAGTTTCCCAAGTCATGATATGATTATACTCGTCAAGTGTGACATGCGAGGAAATAACGTGCAGACCTTTAAAGTTATACAGTGCAAGCCTATGTTTAGTCTCAGTCCATGAATCAACGGGTTTCAAACTAGTGACCTCACCCTCTCGTGTAATAGGTGGTGTCGAACCCTTTTCAACAGCTGACCAGACACACTCATCAATGTATTTTAAATCATTTTTCATACGCATTTTCCAATAAGTATAGTTAGTACCATAAAAAATAAGAGTACGAAAACTATCATCATTTCCGAAATTCATCCTTTTAAGCAATAGGGATCAAACACAATAAGAATGTTTCTATCTCTGATACCAATTTATAGGTCCCCAAAATATAAATTTCAACAAAACACTTTTTGCTTGTGCGGAATTATGTTAAGGATGAATGAAAATCAACTTTCTCTTTTTATGAAAAATTCTTTTTCAATTTTATCAAACCAAGTTCTGAACAAATTTATTATGCCAATTTTATCTTGTTTAAGTCCTAAACATGCATCTAGGTGATAGGCAAGTAAAATAAAGTAAAGATTACTTACAACGCCGGATGTACGAGGAAAAACTCAAAACAAGAAAAAACCTCGGGCAACCTAAGCCATACTATCACTATAAACAAAGGTTTTACAAAGACAAATTAGCCTTACTCAATGACTCGATCACCACGGGTCTTGATGCTCCTTCTGATCTTCTAACGTTCTTCAGTGGTGCCCACGCAGAAATTCCATCTTCCACGATGCTCATCCACAACACTCGACTCCACGAATGTCTTGGTGTCCACCGATACGTCTTGATACGTCTACAATGTTTAACACGATGTTCGTCGCTTCTCCACCGCAAAACCAACAATCACAAGTTGTTCAATGATGAACAAAACTCAACTTGGCGAAACAAGGATCACATAAACATTATGCTAATGAAAGCTTGGATCATTGCAAACTATAAGGATGTGTTTAAGCCTTTAAAACATTAGAAAGCATGTGCAAATAGGTTTCTGGATCGTAAAACTATTTTTCCAGAAACTCCCCCTTCAAGGAAATAGGACCCCTTTATTTATAAAAAAATTGAATCGGTGTAAGAATCTTGTTCGAACGAGATGCCACATCGTTCAAATGACAGTGGATCTCGTTCGAATGACATCAAATGTCGTTTGAACGACGTCGTCAGATAAAGTTCTTAATTTAAATAGAGTTTTGATTAAAAAAAACTCTTATCCAATTTTCATCCGTCCTTATCTGACATAAACAAAGTGTAAACAATTAAACCTCTTCTAAAAACAATTTCTTTAAAGAAAATAACATCCTTATTTTTATAAAATGAATTCCGAGTTTCATTAACATTATGCATTTATATCTATGTGATCTCGGAATGAAATTAAACCTTGAAGATGTGGAATCGCACAACTTAAACTTCGGCATGATTAAATATTTGTTGCTTTGTCGCAACGTATTCAATTATTCTTTAATATGCCATAGACTCCTGGGATCAGACAATAGAAAATCTATCTATGACACAAACATGTTTTGTACCGAGAATAAGTCAAAACAACATTACGACTCAATTGGAAATTTGGTCCTTAGAATTATATGTATATAGGTGGGGTGAATACCTATATTATAATTTTTATTGTTTATGACATACATACCCTGCTTGCTATCGGGGTGGAGGATTCGAATTATGGTCGATCTTATCCTGACAATCCCATTTGGGGGGATTTTGGATTTGTGCCTTAAGCATAGGACCTTGGACACGTTCTATTGGTGAGAATGATAGTTTTGACGGTTGAATGGGTGCGTAAGTATGTGTGTGACCCATTCGGTTGGGGAGTATGCTAACCTCCAAATATGTGTGTTACCATATTTATGGTTCGGGAGAGACACTGAGTCAATAGTCCTTTATACAACGAGAGATGTAACTAGACATGATAACAGAGTATGCATGCATCGCAGCTGTGTTTGGGAGGTGCCATAATAGTATATATAATAGTGTGATGAATATATATAATGTGATGTGATTGATTGTGTAAATTAGTAGACAAAATGAATAATAAAATGTGAATTGAATTAAGTAAGTAAATAATTAATCCTTGAAATCCTAGTTCAACTTAAAGATAAATGAACATATTTAATAATTATACATATTGCGTGGGAAATATGAGGAAATGATACCGGATAGAATAATAAATGAGAACCTAATTAGAGAAAATAATAAGGTACATTAGGCGTGCACATTAGATGAGAGGTGATATTCTCAAGTGAGAGTTCGAGAACTAACATGTACATAATACCTTCTTAATTTCACTTGTTGAGAACTTGCTATTTTTAAAAAATATTTTGTAATCGGGCTCTGATCTGTTTGCTTGCATATTCTCTTCTTTATTGTATCTATTATACAAGATGCCCAACATCAGGGACGCCTAGCTTAGAGTATGGATGTTTTGACTTGCTATTGTTGTTTTTGGAGATGCAAACCTTGTTTAGATGATTTGATATCATTGATTCTTATTTCTGTAGTACATGTCTCATTTAGGGCATGTTGCCTAGGATTCTAGTTATCCCATTTCTGTTTCAGATATTGTATTTATTTTATGTCGGTACTTTTGTTATCGACTTGGTTTGATTTTTGATAGTGAGATATTAAACTTGAGAGTTTATTCCAGTCACATTTATTAATGTTAATTTTTAGTGGTGATGTTATGATATTTTAATTTTATTCAGTATTGTGGAATATCTTTAATTAAATCAAAAATTGGAAAAGTTTTTACATTTAGCTTAATTTATTATTAGGTGAATTAATAAAGAAACTTTTTTTGCGAGTAATGCTAAGAATGAACCAATTGGATATTCTGATTTAATTTAATAAATGACTGATCATCCGATATTTAATTAAGCGAGGTAACACACTAGAATATATCTAATTATTTGAACACAAATAAAATAATCAAATAAAATAGACACAAAATATTTTTAAAGTGATTCGGCTAAAGGGAAAATCCTACATCCACTGTTGTGTATTGCCTTGCCTTTGTTCAGGTGTGTCCTTTTCCCTGGATTCAGGGATTATAATGTATTTATAGACCTTGAAGGATTAAAATAGTTAGAATATCAAAGGATGGAATGCCTTTATAAATTAGGCATTTACATTAGTACAATGTTCATAATGTATACAACTGATGGCACATTACTGACCAGGTTGGTCGGTCTTCCTGCTATTGGTCGAGATTCTTAATATTTTGGTCTACATTCCTGGACTTGGTCGAGGGATTACTCCCTACTGAACAGGATTGATGCCACGTTGGATAACACATGTTCATTTCTTATTGGTCCACGTAATAAGGCAATTTTTAACATCAACAGAAGCCCCCAATGTTTCATGCTTTAGTTTTTTTGCAAAAATGTGGAATATTTAGCCCTAAAGTTTCTCAGGCAACAATTCTGATGCTTGGTGAGTTACGACTTCCCATACTTGTGAAATTATTGACTTAACTGATGGCACATAACATGGATGTCATTTTTGCAATTATCCAATGTTTTGACGAATCATTTTTGGACATATATGTCTTTTTTGGCTTAGCCACTAACAGTCCAATCGATGCTCCCTTTAATCATTACCCGCGACAGTTTTCGAGGCAATCTATAAAAGGCGGGAAAAATCAAGATTGTCTTCTACCTCAAACCTTATGTGTTTCTGCTGTTATCTTCTTGAGCTTTCTGTACGACCGTTTCTTCTGCCCTTCAGTTCTTGCTGAATCCTTAAATCTTTGTAAGAATCTTCTCTCTTTTCTTTTTTTCATCTTTGAACATGGTTTACTCAGTAGCTTCTCTAGAGGAATTTAGGAATTAGTGGAATATCCCTTCATGGGTGGATTTAGAGCTTCCATCCTCCTACGGACCTTTTTCTTTGTCTAAGGACCATTGGCTCCCTTCTATTTTCATTGCTGAGTGTGGGTTCACTTTTCCCACAAACCCATTTTGCCTTGAGTTTTGCGAGTATTTTGACGTGGTCCCTGCTAGAATAGCCCCCAATACTTGGAGAGTATTTAATATTTGTCAAGATATTGACCGTTATAATGGAATGATAATATTTTTCAGATAATACACAAATATTAATCACAAGTATGATATATATGAAATAATGTATGGATAAAATAAGAAAAAGATGAAATTACAAAAATAAAAAAATTGGACTCGAATCTCGAATTTTAGCACGAAACGCCTACGTAGCATATAAAAGCATCAAAGTCCATGTAGTTCGCATGTGGCACAAGGGTGGGGTTTATTCCATAGATTCAAACGGGAGTTTATAATATGTGTTTGTGTAGAATATGTATTTTTAGTTTTGAGAAAATATGGTGATTAATCACGTTACAAATTATAGGTGTAACCCTCTTTATCTTTGTTTTTGTGTTTTTTTATAAAAAATAAAGTATGTGAAATATAACTAATAAAGGATGAGAGGTTAATGTTTATGATATAAAGTAAAATCTAAATTGATAATTTATATAACTAATACGAAAATATAGAAATTTATAGAGAGAGAATGTTATTTGGACCATCTTTGGAGACTTGAGGATCTTGATACTTGATGAGCTTCCTTTCAAGTTGAGATGAATGTTGGATTAGATAGAAGGAGAGTTTTACTAAATTGGGTTTGAAAATAATGGTAATGAAATATGGAATGGAATTTCATATAAGGAAGCTTCGCTGATTGAAGAAGAATGTTGTTGAGTTCACTGATATTGATGAATTTGAGGTGTGTCTTGGAAGTGATCTTATCCCATCCTTATATAGGGTAGGGGGAATGACTATTACAATATCCTTAGCCCTGCCAATTGGAAGGGGATCGTGGAGACACTACCGATCAGCAGGAAAATGGACCTACCAATCAAAACTCTCGTGCAGATAATTTTCAAAAAAATTGTCATAGATTGGAATTCGTGAATCCAAATCATGCACGGGGCATACCGTTAGAAAGTTAATTCAGATGCCTTTAAGAGTCCTTGGGCCACTCCCAGGTCTGGGAGTTAACTTTGGGTCAAACGGGGCTCGAAAGCGCCTGTTGGTCCAAAGACGGGATATTATCGGACGGTAATGGATCGTTCATCCAAATCGTAAGTTAGAATGGCACACAGGGCAGACCGTTGGAAAGGTTATGAGAGGAACTTCGACGTTCCAAATAGATTCTCTTTATTCATAGATTGACTTAGGTCAACAAGGTAATCGAAAACACCCGGTGATCATAAAGCTAATTCGTGCACGGGGTGGCTTATTGGAAAAGGTATTCAGTTCCCTTCGAAGATTCATTCAGTCTCGTTCGAGGTGAAGAGTTGACCTTGGTCAATTGGAGCTCGAGAGCGTCGATGGCCTCTAAACCAATTTTCGGGGAAAAATAGACTGTTCATTCGAACCATTATGTCGTTTCGTATATGGGGTAGACCGTTAGAAAGGGGTTTCAGTGCCCTTAGAGGATCCATTAAGATTTCACTCTGATGGTGACGTTGATTGGGGTCAAATCGGGGCCCAGGATCGTCTGGTGGCCTTTAGATTGATTTTTAGTGGTAAAATGGTCCATTCGTCCGAAACGTTACGCCGATTCGTGCATAGGTCAAATTGTTTGAAAGGGGATTCAGAGCCCTTTGAAAATTCATTGAGCTTTCACTCTGACGATGGAGTTGATAGGAGTCAAACGGGGCTGGGGTGTGCCCGATGGCCTTTATATTGGTACTCAGACTATGATCTAGAGTTTGTAGTTAATAAAGGAGGTGCTAGGGACCTAAGGAGAGACTTAGGGGGTCCTATAATATGGTGTCTATAATAACTAGGCCAGTTTAAATTGTACGTTAGGTGCGCACTATAGATGAGGGGTGAGGGGTAACTCATGGGAGTGAACTATCGGTTTATTAATATGAAAATTTGCTTAACATTTTCATGTATGCCTCTTATGTACTTACAAAAATATTTTCAAAAGTTTTGGACTCTGGCCCATGTCAAATCTATTTTCAAAATTTTTAGGTGTCCAGCCACAGGGACACCATAGTTGATTCATATGCCAGGAATTTCAGAGTTCCAGCTACTGTGGGAGCAGCAGGACTTGAGATTAGATGATTATATTACTTGAGTTCATGCATAGGATTCATTCTAGTGTCGATTGGGCATGTTGCCCTTTTTTTATTGAGACTTATGCATTTTAGATTATTTTAGATAATTGGATTTTATGTATTGGATTTTTACCCGATGGTTTATTCGGGCACTTTATCTATTTATCCCAGTTTTAGAATTACACATGGTTTCATTTATATTGTTATTGTATATGAATTGATTGTGGATATTTTTATTATATTGTATGATAATGAAAGATAGAACTGGCACTGCTTATTAAAATTAATTAGGTGGTTAGTAAATAATTATATTTCGACAGCGATGCTAAGAATGAGCCATATGAGACTATTGTTTTACTTTGGTAATGGGCTGGCCACCCATTATTTTAATAGGCAGGGTGTCACACATATATGTACAGATTGGACATTTAATTTCTTTTCAACAAGTTTTCAATATAAATTGACATATCCATTTAGTATATAATCTCACCCCTAGGTGATGGTTGGGATTCACTTAAGTTTGGATCAAACTATCCAAAAACCTTTATCAAATGCTCCAAACGCAACCTCAATTATTAAGACCACAATAGTGACCTCAAGCACCAAATATAAGGTCTCCACGCATATAAGTGACATCATTTATCCTACCTCGACCTTTGTAAATACGTGGGAATAAGTTTAAAGTCCCCAAACCTCGAAGGGAGCCCCTCAAAATTAGCCAATGTCTACACAATCTTTGATGATATCATTTGTTAACTCACAAACCATTATCCTCCCCAACTAAGGACTTAGCATGATCACGTGACCCTTCTTCAAGGACCTTATAACCTCTCTTCACTTACAACAACTAGAATCAAGCCTCCAGAGTCCTAAGAAAAGGTTTGAAAATTACATTTTTCCTTACTAACCCCTTAGGACCTCTAACCTATATATTTAACCTTGTGATTCTTAAGTTGGCTCAAGAGAGATAGGAAACACCCTTTCTTTATATGACAGGTTTGTTAGCAAGGACAAGTTTTATTCCACTAACTTGCACTTATAGCATACTCGACTCTTAATATAACTAACTACCACTAATAATATATGTTCTCTTCACCAACACTTTACAATTTTCATTGTTGTCAGCAAACCACGGGGCATGGTTTACCATGTTTATAACATCATACTCCAGCATGTGCATGTGCCTTATATAGACATGAGAGTTAAAGATACATTCAAACGATTGAATGATCAATCATTGTTAGATCTATTGCCAAATAGAGAGATGAAGTCATATTCACCCCTCACCCTCACCGTATTCTATCTTCTATACTTTGCGGGTGTGTTGTATTTTGCCTATTTCGAGCATAGGCGATTTAGGTATACATAAAGGTCTCAACTAGTTGCATTGTAATGACTCGCTCGCCATTATAAAGACCACAAAAACCACAAATGACCCTAGCCTTGAGCATAGGTTTAGTCATGCAATTTTCCTCAATATATGATATACACAAAGAGAAAATGTTGTCGTAGTGCATATTCATCTAAGGAGTGGAACCACTATACATATTTGTGTCATCATTATTATTATATATTCCATCTCCCTTCTAATTAGGGGATCTTTTATTGAAGCTTAGTTTATGTGTGTGTGTGTGTGTGTGTGTGTGTGTGTGTGTGTGTGTGTGTGTGTAGAGAGAAAGAGAGAGAGAGAGAGAAAGAAATAGAGGAAGGCTCACCTACATTCTAACGTATACATCACACCTAGTTCTACGCGCTAAGAAATCTTTTTTCCAAATTTATTATTTTTCTCTTAAAATTAACCTTCCAATCAATCCACATTCAAAAAATTAGATCAAAATACATTTTGTTGATATTTTTAAAAAATCCACAAAAACATGCTCAGTGGAATTTTTAAAAATAACTATAAAAATGTATTTTGACCTAATTTTTTGAAAATTGATTTATTAGAAGGTTAATTTTAAGAAAAGAAAATAATAAATTTGAATTTTTTTTAAGACCTACAATCAGGTGTGATGTATGAATGATGTATATAGCATGATGTAGGTCGAAATTATCCTCTCTCTCTCTCGGGAGACGGAGAGAGAGAGAGAGAGAGAGAGAGTCTGGCACTCATGCAGACCTAGTTTGCAGACCAACTACTGTCCAAAATTTATCTAGGGACCACTTCGTCTTTTATACACTATTGTCTTTTTCTAAGGTTTCTGGAAATATAAATTTCTACATCAATAGATTCTAAAGTCTATTAAGCTTATTTCAAAATATATTCCTAATCTGGAAGCCTAAGTGTAGAAGTTTCTGGGCTACTTGTCAGGCTTCTACCATCACTATCGTACTGGAATTCAGAATATTGGGGATTATCTATATAAATATTTTCCTTTGGGTATTTAGAAATTTCAAGAGGTTTTTGAGGAAAATATTCTAGTCTTAAATACCTTATGTGGTACTGAGGTTTTATCAATATAGTTTCTTTATATATATTATTAATAATATAAATTAGGTTATCTTCTATAAATTTGTCTAATTCGTCGTCCCGATAGGATGATAAAAATCTACGATACGTTCTTGGGGCAGCAGTCTCCACATTTTAAGAAGGTGATGAATTCATCCTGCTCTAATTAAAGTATTTTTTTGCTTCAGCTAACCTTTTGCATCTAATGTATTTTAATACATCTATAGTATCTTCAAGTATTCTAGTATATTCTTGGTATTTTTTTAGGTCTTGCAAGTTCTTCTGCGAACTCTTGAGTTCTTAATTCTTGTTTAAAGAGATCATGGACCTCTGTTCTAATTATTTCTATTCTAGGTACTTCACATACTAACCATTCAATAATTTGGTTTATATATTTATAAGTACCACCTGTGTATCTAAATCAGTTTCTATAAGTACTTTATCTGAGGGGTCTATAAGAGTCCACTCTTGAATTTCTCTTGTTAAGTCTAAATTTTTTTTATTAACAAATGCTAAAAAGTCTGTAGTGATTTGTAGGCTCATGCATGTTTCTTTGAATTATAACAATAATATGTAAAATATCTAGGGGTGTCGTTCAAGTTTATACCTTTCTTCGGGTCTGTAATATCTTTATCTTCTTTACTTCGTCTCTTCAGATTTATTACTATTCTTCTTCGGTCTAGGCCTCCTACAACTCTTTTTTTATGTGTCGCACCTCAATCCTCTAGTTTGGCATTTGACATGTTTCCTACCTATAAGCCACCACACCTAATGACCACCTGGCTAAGGGATCTTGGCAAATCGGCACCTGACGGCAGTTTAACAGTATAACACCTACGTGCTACACCAGAGGTTCCACACAATAGTCCTCTATGAACAAAAATTTGGAGACGTTTGGAGAATAATAACAACTTAACATAAGAGATTTATGAAGAAAAAAAATACTTCTATTGCATACCATAAATAAATACAACTCTCCCCTCCCCCTAACTATGAGAGGTTTACTCACTCATGTACATATTACTCGATTAGCTCTTTTTCTCTCTTTCTGATATCCCCTCTCTCCACTATGATCCCCCCTTTCCCTTACACACTGGACGCTCCCTTTTATAATCACAAGGGCACATACATTTGAATGGAAACCGAAGGCTAAAAGCTAATCGGTTAAAGAAATACAATAATCAAAATCCTTATTTTACAAAAAGAAAATTTGTCTTCTTATCAATAATTCTTGCAGTTCTTGAGTCTATATCTCCTTTATGAAAAGAAGTTGTATGGTGGCCCACGTGGGGAAGATTTATAACTTCGTCTTCTTCTAATAATGAGGAGGAATATTTTTCTTTTTCAAAGAGTTTTAAATAATTGAGAGTTTAAATAATGGCATTTTCCGTCTGAAGTAATTATTTGAATATGGTAGGGCCCTTCTCTATCTCGTATGTGTCTTCTTTTGCCTTGTCTTTGTCTAGTAGGGCATTATTGTTGACGAATTCATAAATGAGGCCTACCACTCTAAGGCTAGCTGACAAAGCTATCTCTACCATGTCCTTTGATTCTTTATTGAGCCTTTTGTTAAATGGCTCAGCAGCTTTGATAATGAGGTCTTCTTTATAGTATGAAGTGTACTATTTGTCTTCACTTGTTTACAGATCCATAATTTCTATCGTTTTCATAGCTTGGGTAATCTGGAATTTGGATTTATCAATAATAAGGTCATTAGTCTCATCTTCGGATTAGAATATCAACTTCTTCAAATGAATAATTAAAAATTTTAATGAGTCTAAATCCTTCAACTCTCACTCCTATATAGGAACTTGGTGCAATTTGGTAGATCCTAGAAAATATGGGAATAAATTCTTTTATCTTATTAATGTACTCATGATCTATTTTTTCAAGAGCAATAGAGTCTTCTACAGTCTTTATCTGGACGAGTCCAATGAACCCGTGGTCTGTTAAAGTTATCTGAGCCGTAGCTGCTTTTCCAAAAAGATAAATTTTTGGAACGTCTTTGAAGAAATCCTTAATCATTAAGGCATCCCCATTAATCTCGCATAATAACATATTGAAATGTTCAATAATGCTATTAGCTTCTTTCTGACAGTATTCTGAAATTGGAAGATTATTATGACCAAATGGTATAACAATATTAATCCTAAAAGTCTTTTTCTGATAACAAAAATTATCAGCAAGTATAATTTTGGATGATTCTTCAAGAGTCTAAGAATACGATTGAGTATGAGGTCTAGGAGTAGCTGTACTACTAAGTTGAGTAACTGCAAGTCTTTGAGTTTTCATGAATCTGGCAACAACTACTAAATTCTGTTTGAATTCTATAGATAGTTTATTCTTTACATTCCACCATAGGGCATCTATAAGAGTATTCTCATCATCTAAAAATTCTCGTCTAAATTTTATCAAGTCTGGGTATCTTTGGTCTGGTCTATATTAGGGAAAATACATCTTCCCAATGAGTCTATTCTGGGAAACAATTTCATGCCTAGATTTTATAGGAGGAACTAGAATATCATCAAAGTTCTTCAGGATTGGTCTTTTTTGCTAGTCTAGAATATGAGTCTATCTTCGCGTTATGCCAGTATTTGGTCTTATGCGTCTAATAAAGTCTTCAACGTCTTCCTTGTTTAGTCTATTTGTACTAGAGGAACCCATTGTCTCTATGTCTTGTGTTTGCAACATAAAACATGAAATCAAATTAGTGTAAGTAGACATTGGTCCTCTTGATATGATGTTTGGAATGGTTTTTTTACTCCCCTTAATATGTATAACAGAGAAGTCATGACCATTAAGCAATTATTTCCATCTAATAAATCTATTAGTCCCTGATTTGGACAAATCTATGTCTCTGAATTTTACTGCATAAGAAGAGTAAGTATAAACAGTAAAATGTTTAGGTCTAAGAAAAAACATATATTTTTCTATAGCCCTTACTATTACTAGTACTTCTTTTTCATTGTCTGTATATCTTGTGTCTGGATTTGTAAATGTTCTAGAACTATATCTAAAAAGTTTTTTCTTTTCAGTTTGATGATCAATAGCAAAGTATACTACTCCCCATTATTTATAAGAGGCATCCGTTTCTACTTGGAGTTGATCTTCAGCATTAGGCAGTTCAAGTAAAGGGATGTTCTTGACTGCTTCTTTAATTCGTCTTATAACTTTAAAATAATCTTTAGTCCAATTAAAAGTGTTAGTCTTATTTGTTCCTTTTAATTTGGAAGTTAGGCTTTTTCTTTTTGAAGCAAGGTCTTGATTAAAGCCCGCATCACAATTAAGCAATCCTAAAAGTGATTGTAATTGTTTTCTATCTTTAAGTTGGTCTAGAAACTTAAGAATTTTTTTAGTTATGTGTTCCGCTAAGGATAATTTTCCCTTATTAATATGCATTCCCACAAAATTTATTTCAGTCTGAAACAATACCATGTTCTTTTTAGAAATAATAATACCATGTTTATCTAATTCTAAAATAATCTTCTTAAGATGGTCTACATGTTCTATCTCAGTCCTGCTAACTACAATAATGTCATTTATACAAACAGGATAAAATTCTGAATATGGTCTAATATATTATTCATTCTTCTTGGGAATAGTTGAGGAGCATTCAAGTATCCAAACAGCATTACTGGCCATTCATATTTTGCTTGGGGCACACTAAAGGACGTCCAAGTAATACTATCTAGATGCATCTTTATTTTCCAGAAGCCTGATTTACAATCAAGCTTACTGAATATAATTAGGTCTTTTAATTAGATTTATTACGTTATTTTTGTATGGTATTTTATAAGAATCAAACTCACAATTCTTATTAAGGTGTCTATAGTCTATGACCATACGTCTTCTTACTCTCTTTTGTTCAGACTCATTTTAAATATAGCAGGCAAGGCTACTATGTCTACTTTTACTTTCTCTAACAATGCCTAGATTAAGTATTTCATCTATGTCTTTTTTGAATCATTCTTTATCTTCTTGTGAATATCCATTCTTATAGGTTCCACCATTAATAGTGGCATCTGTGTTAATGGGGATAATTTCACAATAACTTTGGTCTTTGTCCCACTTAGCAATGGGATTTTCTCCTAAATTATGTTCTGCTAATTTCCTAATCTTTTCTTTTTCTTCTTCTATATCCATTTTCTTTTTTTTGGATATATCTTGGACCTTTAAGGTCTGTTGGGTATGATATAAATTTCTTATTGTGCAAGTGTTATTTTCTTATAACACTTTTGGTATGGACACTTATAATCTTTTTGTAAGGGTTTAGTTATTTCTAGGGATTCTTGTTGGTTTGGAGGTCTAGGTCCACCATGCTTAACTGTAGAATTCTGATGTTTTATTGGTCTATAATTGGGTTTGACATGCATAAGGATGATATTTACTAATAAAGTCTTGTCCTAAAATGATATTCCATGTAAAACTAGGATGAGCATCCATTATCCAAAAGCGATGATTAACAGTTTTGTTGGTCTGATTTCCTAATTTAAAATAAATAGGAATAGTTTGAAAATATAAGGTAAATGATTCTCCATTATCTACCTTACATAGAAAATAATCTCCAGGTAAGGCATTAGCCTTGCAAATACTCTGAGAGCATCATGTATTTATAAAAGCTTAAAGTCTTTTAGGATAATCTTTGTGTTGTATAAACAATTCTACAAAACAAGCATATGGTTTAGTAGAAATTCCTAAATTATTCTTTTCTAAAATAGATATTCCTTTTCGAGGTTTATCTACAAAATCTAATAATGTTAAATCTTATGTACTACTATCAGAGTAGTATTGTCCTAAATCATAGGAAATTCCTTTTCCCTTTAAGTCTTCATTTTCTTGTAATCTTTTGGCTACATTTTTATGAATGTCTTGGTAATATGTTTTAATATCTTGTTCCATTTGAGCATCATACTGGTTAGTATAAATTTCTCTAAATCTATTTCTCCAATAGTTTTCCTGATAGTGTAATTGACAAATAACACAAACCATAAATAATTTTGTTTGTATAGTCTCAAAACATTCTACACATCTAAAGTCAAGATTACTAGTTGTCCATATTTCTTTAAAAATGGGCTTAATATACATTTATACCAAGCTTCTTCAAAGTCTATATAATCTTCTTCTTGATCCTCTTGGTCAATTTGCATCATATATAGGTCTAGAGTATCCCGAGAGTCTTCATACTCATCAATATCACTATTATAGTCTTCTGAATCATTATCTGAGGATCAAAACATTCTTATGTTTATTGGTATTTTTCTTAAAATATTGTCTCTGGTTAAATTTATTTTTCTTAGTTTTCACATTCTTTCCTCTAAAGGTAGTAGATGGTCTGAATATATATTGCTTTGGAAATCCTAAAGGACTAGCCTTAATCTTCTTTTCTTTTCAATCTAGCTTTTTTTTTAATTTCTTAGATTCACTACTACATCCCCATTGGATTGGAGTAATGTCTCTTTCATCATTAATTGGAGGAATCTGTTTGAAAGTCTCTTGTATTAACTTTCCTTGAGTTATATCTCGTCTTTTAGATATGATCTAGTCTTTGGAAAAATTACTTCTTTCACCAAAGGAGTTATTCTTAACTCCAATTACTCCTAGCCAATTCCTATATTCATTAATTAGGAGTTGTCCTATGGCTGATATTTTTCTAAAATATTCATTTTTTAAGGTCTCCAAGTTATTTATTTTGGTAATATAGTTATTCATAATTGTTGCTATATTCATTAATCTTATCTAATTTGTAAATACTAAGAAGGGCTAACTTGGTTTTTGGTAAGTCTTGTTCAGTTATTTGAGCTAAATGTCGAGCTCCAATAAATTCTGAAGTACATAATTGAATATATTCTTCAATTGATATTTCTTCTAGGTTATCTTTCATTTTCTCAATCTTATCTAAGGATTCTGCATTTGTATCTTGTCTTAGGTTTTCTAAATAATCTATTGCAATACCTCTAATGGATTTCTCAGTGCATTGATTACATGAAGTTGCATCTCATTGTTCATTAGATGCAAAATACATATTCATTTGATTACGCCATTCATCCAAGGCTTTCTTCCTAGCTTGAACATTGTTTAGATTAAGGTATATCCCAACTGATTTTTTTCTTAACTAGCCATAGTTTTAACAAGAGTAAAACTCTTTTCACTAGTTAGAAAGTCTTTTATATAATCACGTTTGATCTTTACTAAAGTATTTGAATAAATAGGAATATTTATTCCTATTGGTTTACTAAAGAGGCTAGGAGCGTCATTTAGCCTGCTACTAGTTCATATCTCTTGTTTATTAGGACCTACCTGTGTAGATGACATTAATGTTTCTTCTCCTTCTTCCATTAGTCTTAGGTTTCTAAGAAGTTCTTTAGTATTCTTAAAGTCTTTTAATTTTAATATATGGTCTTGGGCTATCGTGTTGTATATATCTCTATCTTGGATCCTAATTGAATGAATTGTATTAAGATGTTCTTTAAATGTCTTCATGTCCAATTATGAGGGATTATGTCCAAAGTTTTGGATTCTAGCTTTTTCTCTAACCAAATCATTTTGTTCAAATAATCTTCTAGGTCTAGTTACTAGAGCATGTCTTAGGAAAGTAGAACTAGCTTTACTACTATATTCTCCTTTTGAAGGATAATTGATTATGACTTTTCCCATATTCCTAAATCTAATTTCTTCACTCTGGATATTCTTACTAGTAATCTTAAGACGACTAAACTAGATAGTAAGATTTCCAGTGACATCATCTTGATTAATAAACAAAGGTTTGTTTTCTATAGTCTTAATTTCTTGAAATTATGGCAATTGCCAGAGAGTCTTAGTTCTTTCTTTCATAAGTCCATTATTCCTAATACTGTAAGTTTGATGGTAGTCTGAATTATTGTTTCAAACTAATATTTCTTCATTAAGTCTACCGTTAGGAATTCACAACTGCATTACTTCATATAGGAATTGGGAAAATCTTACATAACTTTGGAATTCTATATTTATATTAGCATCTAGGATAATATAGTCTTCATAACCATTAGCATATAAGATTAACTTAAAATGTTTGGTTGTGTCTACGGTTACTATAAGTGCCAGAATGACATTAAAGTATCCTATATTATCTGACATTTCTAATTGGGCTATCCCAATAAGGCTTTTCTCAAAATCTTTCCATATTTTATCTATTAAACAACATAATAAGTTAATATTATTTTGAAGTCTATGTAATCATTGGATTCTTGCTTGAAAGAGTTAAAAGGTTAGGAACTGGAACTTCCTATCAATTCCTCTTGATCTTAGACATTTTGAGTCAAAAACTTGAAGCTCAGTATAAGATTTGTCTAAAATATGATTTCTACAATGATAAGTCATGTTGTAATTAGGATTCTTAGGAATGGCTCCTTGTTTGAACAAGTTTATGTATCTAACTAGTGGAAGTTGTCCATTATGTATGGAGTCTTCAATAATTTTCCAGTCAACTTCTCTCTATTCTTTCCATTGGAGAGGATTGACGAAATTTCTCTTCTTCCACCATGTTCTAACATTGGAGGATGAATCTTTAAGTCTTTGGAGCATAAAATTACTATGTCAAATATTTGGGATAGGCCTAACTATCTTACTAGTCTTATCTAATCCATCATTTATGATTTTTCTAGTTATGGTCTTTCCTTCCTTAGTTTCAATATAAGGAGATTCTCTAAATTTATAGGTGGTTCCCTGCTTTTGTTTAAGTCTTTTTTCAATTCTTTCTAAAGAGTCAGAATAATATTTTTTTCTTTTTATCTGACTAAGGGTTTCTTCTTTAAATATCTTATTTTCTTTTCTTGCATTATTATAAATATAGTCATTATGTTTAGTGAGAGTATTAACAAGAGAATTAACAACCTTATTAATATAATCTTTTACCTCATCATCTTTTTCTTATTGTTGTACAGATTCTTGTGTCATTCTAGCTTCTATATTTTCTATAGTTTTTTCTATTTTATCTAAACGTGTTCAAATAAATGGAGAGTCTAATTCTTCTTGGTAAGGTTTATTATAAATGACCTTAATTCCCTGTATAACTTCTTCATATTTTTATTTTGCTTGTGACATATTTAGTCTAAGTTCATTAATAATATTATCCAATTTGGATAGGTTATGGCTTTCCATATTGTCAAGATAATTAGCTAAATTATGTTGGAATTTAACAAAGTCTGTATAGAAGGTGGCTAATCTTTCTATCTTGGACTTTAAATCTACTTGTAAGTCTTTAACAAAGCTATTATTATAGTTTTGAGTTGTTGTTACTAATGTCGAGATTAAATTTAATCTCTCAAGTATAAGTCTTGATGCTTTAGCAGCATTAGCAATCTCATTTTTATTTCTCTTATAATAAAACCTATCATTATTTATCTTTTCTAGAATTCTTTGGTAAAATTCTACTAGGGTCTGAATGGAGAGGTTTCTAGGTACCTCATTCCAATCTGATATAACTATTTTCATTAGGTAGATAATTGTCTAATATAGGAATAAGTATAGTTGTTCCTTGGTGAGTTTAATTAACTCACTTTCTTGATTTTTTGTCAAACTTTTAATTTCTAAAATGTCATTGTTAAGGAATTATATATGATTAGTCTTAATATTTATTTCTTGTTGTACTTGTATAAGCTATATTGGGATTTGACTATCTATTTCTTGTATTCTTTTAGAGATATTTTTTATCTTTGTTTCTAGGGTTTGAGTGTCTTTAATTAATTATCTTATAATAAGGATTATACACTAATTTTGGTCTATTATGTTATTGATAGCACTGGCAGTAACTTCTCTACTTTCTATTTGTTTGGCTGGGATGTGTTAAGTGTGTGAACAACCGTCTATGTGTGAGATTAAGTAACCTTCTAGGTCTAAATTAGTTATGTGTATGGGTTGATAGTCTGGATTGGTTCCAAAAATATCTTTAGAAATGTGTGGAATAAATCCTAAGGGCATTAAAGTATTTTTACTATAGATCGAAAATGAGCGTCTTGGCTCTGATACCACACTTGTGATTGGGTCGGAATTTGACGGGTTTCTCTTTCTCCAGTTTTAAATCTCTGATACGCAAAAATGGTTTCTAAAAGTATTGTGGTTTAAAATCTAATTTTACTAAAGCTATTAGTTTTGTCTTATTATGGACCTCATTTAAGGACCTCATGTGAGCCTCTTCATATATATATATATATATATATATATATATATATATATATATATATATATATATATATATATATAGAGAGAGAGAGAGAGAGAGAGAGAGGAAGGCTCACCTACATCATGATGTACACATCACACCATACATCACATCTAGTTCTGGATCCTAAGAAATATTTTTCCAGAATTTTTATTTTTCCCTTGAAATTAATATTCCATTCAAACCATATTAAAAAAAATAGGTCAAAATACATTTTGTAGTTATTTTTAAAAAATTCACAAAAAATAGCTATCTTGAGCAATTTTTTGTGAATTTTTTAAAAATAACTACAAAATGTATTTTGACCTATTTTTTGAACATAAGATTATTGAAAAGTTAATTTCAAGAGAAAAATAAAAATTTAGGAAAAAATGTTTTTTAAGTGGCTATAACTAGGTGTGATGTATGGAGCATGATGTAAGTCAGCGTTCTCCTATATATATATATATATATATATATATATATACATATATATATATATATATATAGCGCTTGAAAGCTGCAAAAATATGCACAAGAGCCTTCATATATATATATATATATATATATATATATATATATATATATATATATATATGAAGGCTCTTGTGCATATTTTTGCAGCTTTCAAGCGCTTTAAAAACTGCGAAAGTTTGATCGATTTTTTAAAATAGTAAAAAAACATTTATTGAGTATATGGGTTCCTTTAAATGTTTAAATATCGCACAAAAAAAATTAACTCAAAAATATTTACTTTACTATTTAAAAAAAATATTGTGCAAACTTAGTGTGCATAGGAGCTTGACTCTGTGTGTGTGTGTGTGTGTGTGTGTGTGTCTATATATATATATATATACTGCTCTTGTGCTGATCGCTCCGCATTTTAAGAGTGCGAACTAAACATGTGTCATCTGGCGGTGACTCCAAAAAAAAGAGAGTCCTATAATTAAGACGATAATTTCTAGGCGCACCGCCATGTGAAACATGTTTGGTTCGTACTCTTAAAATGCGGATTGATCCGCACAAAAGCTTTACTATATATATATATATATATATATATATATATATATATATATATATAAAAGTAATAATAAGTCATTGAGACACGTGAGAAAAAACATATTCACTTTTTATTGTAGTTTTCTTTTACTATTTATGTTCTACAAATGTCATCGAAAAATACTATAGAAAACTCAATGACTATCTCTCCAAGGTCTCTCCTTTAGAGCAATCATCAAGGTTCTTTGGAGTTGTGCTGTAGAAAATCATGGAGCAACCTCATCAGGGTTCTTTGGATTTGTGGTGTAGAAAATCATGGAGCAACTCTATTTAGCAAACTCTAATGAGTCGTATTATAAAACATGGTTGGATAATATTCGTAAGAGAAGTGCTATATGTCTTACCTGAATGCTTTAACATACTTGTATCTATTTCAGTCAAAAGTTCAAACATTTAATCTACCTGGGTATAAAATGTAGGTAAAAATAACAATATTTTATAAATAAAGGGTCAATGGAGAATTCAATTTTGTTAAATGGTACACAGGCTCATAACAACAAGGGGTAAAGATTCAGACAAAACCCAACTGTTTAGACAACCTTTTATGTGACTACATTAATGTACAACTACGATGAAAAAGATAGAGATAGAAATAACACAGAGAGATACGGAAATATGTGAAGGAGCTCAAGTAACATAATTAAAAAGAAAATGCCTAAGAGAAAAATATAGGTGCACTGTTAGCACAATCACAACATATACTAGCACAATTTCATGTAGGAATAAAAATTGGGAAAAAGATCCTCTATTTATCAACTTGGTTGAGCTTTCCAAGCCCATTGCAACGTGCACATACTATCTGAGGCAAGTCCTTCCTAGCGGCATTTGCCTTCAAGGTAACCCCCGATTTCCTCACAAAACCCGCACCATCACATTCAGGACACCTATACAAGGAGAATAAAACCAAATAACAAAATGACTTCTCTATGAAGCTCATTATGACAAGCATGAGAGCACCAAACAGAATTAAATAGCAACTCACAGGTCCTTGCGGGAAAAGAGGATAGGAAATGCAGTTCCAACCAATGCTACCGCGATAGCACCCGCAATAAGATAAGCCGTTCCATCAGATGATACGTCTCCAATAGCTGCAACAACCATCAATGATCTTTTCTTCTTAACCTCTTTTTGGTTGCGTGATGAAATTTTTGAACCCAAAAATGTTAATCTACCATAACAGCTGCCTAGAGATGAAGTAACAGTGACTGACGATTGCTTCAATGAGTTTGTAGGACAGAGAGTCGGTAGAGAGGCTATAGATGCCATTTGGGAGTTTTGGAATAGTTGGATTGCTGGGGGTAAAGGTCACAGCTGCTGCAATTTTGTAGTACCCGTTTGTGTACAGTACGTTTCTATTGTCCACATATAGGTATCTTACAGGATAAGACCACATCAGAGTTGGGATAAGAATGGTCCCCCTATTTGACTGACTCAGCCGATCTTAAACTTTTTTTTTTTTAAGATGGGTTCATATAACATTTGTATTAAGGACACACGTTGAATTCAAAAATAATTACGCATATGCAGTTCTATTATTTACTTTTTTAAGGCTCATAATATATATCCTAAGGGTATAAATTATCATTTTACTTTTAATATTTCCAACGTGACCACAAAATCTATATTACTTCCATGATTCCATCATATGTCTCCTTCAGACCTGAGATTCGCTTTACCAATATTCACATGCCCTAGATGCATACGGATATGCAAGTTTCGAGAACACATTTACGCCATCTCTAGTGGGATAACGTTAAATAATGTATATTTAAACTTTTTGAGCATATTTTTTTGACTTGGGGATACTACGGGACGATATGAAATGGAGCTGGACGGTTAAAAGTTGTCCGCCCAATAGAGGTCATGGCATTTTTTTTTTTTTTTTTAAAAAAGTTGGTCGACACAGTGGATGATGCAAAATGGAGCTTATGGCCTTTTTTTAAATGGGACTGGATGGTTAAAATATGGTTGCCCACAGTCTGGGTGGTAAACTTTTGTCTGCATAGTTGTGGGCCCTACCAACTACACATTGTGTAGTAACAATGTAAACTTATACCCCCTCTACCCTTTCTCTTACCAGATTGTGCATTGTTTCCTATCAAGAGTGGGAGGAAACAATGCAAATCTATCTCGTGATGGCCTTAAAGTAAGAATGCTAAATTTAGAAAATTAAAGTTGGGTTTAGTTTTTCTTCAGTAGTCAAGTACACAACGGTGAAGGCTTATAAATTTGCAAAATAGTTCCTACGAAACTAATTTTGTTCATAGGAAAGAAATAAAATATTTTTGGTGAAGGACATTGTTCGTATTAATTGTTACGGACTAATGTAGTTAGTAAAAATCCAAATATGTAATATAAATAATTATTTATATTTGACAAGAGCTTCAATTGTTCATAGCAATTAATACCACAAATGAAGTTCGTTGAAATTATTACGAACTAATTAAGTTCGTAAGAATAGTTTACAAAATATGTAGGCATTAGATAATGGCAAAAAAATCACGAACATAATGTTCTTCGTCTTTCCCACCAGTGCAGAGTGTCCCATTTGTAAATTTACAAATTTTATTGGATTATACCTCCACCAATGCACATTCTCTTAGATTGAATACCATATATTGATAAACTATGATGAATGAAATCCACAATGTACTAATTTCATAATTTTATGAAAAATTATATAAGTCATTAACGATGGATAAAATAAAACATATAACAATAAAAAATTCATAATTCATGCTGAATCATGCTTTATACTTATTAAATATTAAGGTGTAATTTTAACAGTCTAGTCAATTTGTCTTTTTATGTTGAGTCTAAAAGTCTCAAATTTATGTTGATAATATAAAGGTCATTGGCTTACTAAGTAACTTGTGTTAGGATTACCTATGTTTATATATATTATAAAAAAAATCATAACATATGTAATTTATAATATTATTATTATTATTGAACCCAAAATATGTCCACTAAAACTCGATGGATGTGTGGCATAGAGGTATGCAAAAGCACATGAGGACGTTCGCAATTACTAGGAAAAGCCCTCGGCCTTGTACCACACTTGGGCCGCAGACATTACTCCTTGGTCTGACACCCAAACAAATGGTCGTGAAGTTTACCCTTGACCTATGGTTTGCCAACTGTCCACCTCTTAGAAAAATTTCCTCTTATCCATAAGTCATATGAATAATGTACACGGGACACCAACCAACTTCTATAAATCACTACACTAAAACATCCCAACAAGCACGATTTTAAACCACACCAATTTATTGCACAAAAAAAAAATTGGCACAGTTCCAAACCGTGCGAAATGAAAGTCAAACTGTGCCAAATAAGAGGCTCTGGTCCTCCGTCTTAGCTAATTTGGCACACTTATAACAGAACATTAAACCTTGCCAATTTGGTACCACATGTCATAATCTTTGCAATCCACATGCCCTTACAAGAGTGTGCCACGTGTCCATGATTACTCATATTAAAAATATTTTGCATACTTTTGGCATAGTTTTGAACCGCATAATCTCTCTCTTTCTCTCTATCTCTCTCTCTGTATATATATATATATACAGAGAGAGAGAGAGAGAGCGGTTTTAATGATACCTTAATTTGCATACCGCTGGAGCGGACCATTTTTGATAAAATAGTAAAAAAAAATGAGCTCAATTTTTTTATGGTTTTAAACATTTCGGGAGGACCATAAAAAAATTCATCTCAAAATTAATTTTTTTGCGATTTTAAAAAAAAATTGGTCAAACTTTTCCAGTTAAAATAACTTAAAAACTAACAAAGTTTGACCGATTTTTTTATAATAGCAAAACAATTCATTTGGAGTTGATTCTTTTTATGGTCCTACTCAAATGTTTAAAAACCATTAAAAAAATTAGCCAATTTTTTTTTACTATTTTTAGAAAATAGTCCGTACGGAGGGTATCCAAACTGGGTATGCATGAGATCTTTTCCGTGTGTGTGTATATATATATATATAAGGAAACAATCCAATCATGCAATGATTGACTTTTTTGTGTGCACGACGTTGTGCAACACGCCAAATCTAAGTTGTGGGCACGGGTTACCCAGACTTTTCTTAGAACTCAGTTAAATGTTTTAACTTAGCCAGTTAATTTGTTCCTCATCCACTATTTATTACCAAATACATATACTTCACTCACTATGTAGGCTTTTATTTGAGTAATATTAAAATAAAAATACAATTTTAGTAGCAAGTATTTGCAAATTATATATATATATATATAAAGTAGGAAGATTTTTGAAAATATACACATTTTTAACGGTGTATATCGATGTCACCTCTTTACACATTTTGAAAAAAATGGATGGTTTAGATCACATATCTTTCAATGTTAAAAAAATACCCCTTAATTTTTTTGTTTCCCTATCTTTTTCTACCTATCAAACTGTCACCCCCTAACCCCATTAGGATATAATTAACAAAATAGTTCACAAACAACATTTATTATTTATTTGTTTATTTACTAGTACATATTGAAACAACTTCAAGGTTAAAATGCGGAATATAAAAAAATCCAATCGTTTTAAGGAGACATAATTTAAACAGAACTCACATACCATTTAACTTAATTACAACTAGTACAATGTATACAGCAAAACTAACAAGACCCTACTACTATTTACTCAACCTCCTAGACCTGGCAGTGGCAGCTTCAGAACCTGAAAATATAAACATATAAAACCATGAGTTTAAAAACTCAGTGAATGTACAACATCTCTATATAGTAAAAGTACTATTTTAACATCTCAACATATCAATATATGCCCATCTTTGTGCCAAATTAGGCCATATACACATCCGGAGTTAATAAACTCCACATCTCCTGCCCGTAGGCAATAATCATATCCATATGTTTTAATAACCTCACATCTCCTGAATTGCATAGCAACTCAACATATCTTGACTTTTATAAAGCCATAACATCTCCACATATCTTGACTTTTAATAACCCATAACATCTCCACATCTCATGACTTTTAATAAGCCATATTATCTCAATATATATTACATACACATCTTATCCAAAATCAACTCAGTAAGTACACTCACATTGGGTTGTCATCAGTGTATTCCCGTTTCTCTCGGGTGGAGCAGAACTTGGTTGATTTGACCTTACACCTTGGAAACACTTTAAGTATTTTCTTGGAATTTTTCTAGCTTTTCTTAGAATCTTTCTTCTTTAAACTTCTACTTTCTCTTTCCTTAAGCTTAAATCTCTCAAAACTGAACCTAGGGCTATATTTGCTGAAGAAATAAGTTAAAGGGATAGGTTTAAGTCGGACAAGGCTGCCTCCCATGCCAACCAATCAAATTAAAACATTAGGTTTACTGAAAGACAATTTACGACTTAAGGGAATAAACATATTTGCCCCTTGTTCGTAATTTCGGCCTAACTTCTTAGTCGGACATCCATTTGATGAACCGTTTATTTTGCCACAAAGCTAACTCATATATCTACAACTATATAGTTTCCACCTTGAGTTAATTTTTACATTATAAGGGTTAAAACTAGCCTCCAACAAGAACATTTTTACCGAAAATAACAAAATCTTGTGTTTGGAAATAATTCGACATTTCATGATTTATGAAAGTAGGATTATACTAACAATGATCGCTTAACATTAGATATACTAATAACACACTATTAATATCACATAATGTAACCATGATTTAAATATAATCTATTATAATTATATCCGGGTTGTCATAACTTCCCCCCTCCCCCCAGAAAATTTCGTCCCCGAAATTTAATATGAATGTCACTTACCAAACAAATGGGGATACTGTTTCTTCATTCTATCCTCCGTTTCCTAAGTTTCTTGTTTAATTCCATGGCTCCTCCACATAACTTTAACTAAGGGAATAGCTTTATTCCTTAATACTTGTTCCTTACGATCAATAATTTCCACTGGTTCCTTGATGTACAACAAGTCTTCCTTCAATTCAACAAGCTGAGTTTTCAATTGATGAGATGGATCTGCCAAATACTTACGAAGCATCGATATGTGAAACACATCATGTAAACGAGAAAATTCTGGAGGAATTGTCTATATGCCAGGGTCCCAATTATTTCCAGCACTTCATATGGTCCAATGTATCTTGGACTTCGTTTCCCCCTTTTTCCAAATCTCATGATGCCTCTCCATGGTGAAATACGTAGGAATCCAAAATCTCCCTTTTGAAATGAAAGTGGATACTTCCTCTTATATGCATAAAATTTCTTCCTGCTTTGCGCTATCTTTAACCATTCCCGAATCATTTTAATCTTTTCGTTTGTCATATCTATCAATTCAGGACCCAAGATTTTCCTTTCACCTACTTCATCCCAACATAATGGTGTTCTGCATTTCCTCTCATATAAAGCTTCATAAGGAGCCATACCAATGGTGGACTGATAACTATTATTATATGATAATTCCATCAATGGTAAATGATCATCCTAACTACCTTTGAAGTCAAATACATAGGCTCGTAACATGTCTTCTAATATTTGAATCGTTCTTTCTGATTACCCATTGATTTGTGGATGAAATGCAGTATTGAAGTTCAAACTTATGCCCAGGGAATTCTATAAACGAGGCCAAAACTTAGAAGAGAACGTTGGATCTCTATCTGACACTATTAATACTAGTGCCCCACGTAACCGGATAATCTCATCAACGTATATATGTGCATACTTTTTAATAGTGTAGGTTGTCTTAACTCGAAGAAAATGAGCTGACTTTGTCAATCGGTCTACAATCACCCAAATAGAATCATGCCCCTTTGGTGATCGTGGTAATCCTACAATAAAATTCATCGTTATATGTTCCCACTTTCATTCCGAAATAGGCAATGACTGCAATAATCCTGTCGATTTCTGATGTTAGACCTTCACTTGTTGGCATACTAAACATTTAGCTTCAAATTTTGCAATCTCACGTTTCATATTATTCCACCAGTAATACTCTTTCAAATCTCTATACATGTTGGTACCTCCAGGATGCATAGAGTAAATAGAACTATGTACTTCTTCTAATATATCCTTCTTTAAGGATGGATCATTCGGTACGCAAATTCTGTTTTTATAACACAACGATTCATCATTCTTCATTTCAAAGTCACCCTCTTTACCATCCAGGATTTACCGTTTCTTCTTCTCAAGGAATGGATAATTGACTTGTAAATTTCGTATGCGTTCTGCCAGTAAAGGTATCACTGTAACGTGTGTAATTAATGCCCCCATTTTATATAAGTTTAACTCGACTCCCATCAGTCTTAATTCCATAATATTGTCAACCCGTGCACATTGAATATAAGATAACCTCCCCAATGACTTTCGACTCAGAGCATCTGTAACAACATTGGCCCTCCCGGAATGATGGTGAATGGGACAATCATAGTCTTTAATTAACTCCATCCCACATATTTGTCTTAAATTCAAGTCTCTCTATGTAAATAAATACTTTAAACTTTGATGGCGAGTGAAAATTTCACACGTCTCCCCATATAAATGATGTCTTCATAATTTTAAGGCAAAATAAATAGCCGCAAGTTCTAAATCGTGTGTAGGATAATTATGTTCCTGCGTCTTTAACTGTCTAGATGCATAAGAAATTACCTTTCCATGTTGCATGAAAACACAACCCAGACCCTGATGTGAAGCGTCAGTATAAATCACAAAACCTTCTCCACTAGATGGAATGGTGAGAACTGGAGCTGATACTAGCCTATTTTTCAACTTTTCAAATCTGTGCTGACATTCATCAGTCCACACAAATTTCACTTCCTTTTGGGTTAATTTAGTCAACGATAAGGCTATAGATGAACACCCCTTCATGAATCTTCTATAATATCCAGCCAATCCTAGGAAACTCCTTATCTCCGTTACATTTCTTGGTCTTTCCCATTGCACAATTGCCTCTACCTTCTTAGGGTCAACATAAATTCCATTTCCCGAAACAACATGCCCTATAAATACTACATGATTTAACCAAAACTCACATTTGCTAAACTTAGCAAACAATTGACTATCTCGTAAAAAACTTGCAATACAACTCTTAGATGCTTCTCATGTTCCTCTTGTCTAGGTGAGTATATCAAAACATCATTGATAAAGACAATCACAAATAAATCTATGAAAGGATGAAATACCCGATTCATTAAATCCATAAACACTGCAGGAGCATTTGTTAACCCAAATGGCATTACCAAAAATTCATAATGACCATAGCGAGAATGAAAAGTTGTCTTAGAAATGTCACAATCTCTCACCCTTAATTGATGATAACCCGATCTCAAATCAATTTTTAAAAACACTTTGGCACCCTATAATTGATCAAACAAATCATCAATATGAGGTAATGGATATTTATTTTTAACTCTATTCTAAAAGGCCCGCCTAGGCTTGAGGCTTGAGAGAAACGCATCGCCTACGCCTTATTACCCCCTATTCTTAGTAAAAGGAGTAAGGCACACTTTTTTTAAACAAAACAAAGGATTAGTTGACAAATATTGGTTATGGAGCATGAATGTGAGAAAGATGGCTACCAAACATATGGATATATTTTCAAAATTCAAGGTATGTACTATTTTATTATATTACTAACCTTGAATTAATTAAAATAATAAAAAAAGGACAAACGCCTTTTTACGCCTACGCTTCGCCTAGGTGCGCCTAGGCTCCTAAGGCTTGAGGCTTGACCTCTACGCCTCGACCATGCCTCGCGCCTTTTAGAACCTTGATTTTTAATAGTGACATTGTTCAACTGCCGATAATCAATTCAAATTCGCATGGTTCCGTCTTTATTTTTCACAAATAATACCGGAGCACCCCATAGTGATACACTGGGTCGAATAAAACCTCTATCTAGAAAATCTTGCATTTGAACCTTTAATTCCTTTAGCTCCGTAGGTGCCATTCTATATGGAGAAATAGAAATTGGAGCTGTACCAGGCACTAAATTAATAGTAAACTCTACCTCTCTACTAGGTGGCAACCCTGGTAATTCATCTGGGAACACATCTATAAAATCCTTAACTACTGGGATATCTTTTAATTTTTTCAATTCCCTGTTTATATCCACAATATATGCTAAAAAGTCTTGACAACCCTTATTTAAAAATTTCCTCGCCCGAAGGGCAGAAATAAGATAATTTGGAACCACATTTCTTTCCCTAGTAAATTTGAATTATTCCTCCCCCGGAATATTAAATGTAACCTCCTTGCGAAAATAGTCAATTGATGCATGGTAGGAAGATAACCAGTCCATACCCAAGATAATATCAAAATCTCGAATATCTAGTGGAATTAAATCAATGGTCAACTCCCTCTCCCCGACATACAACACATATTTTTTATGCACATGCTCCACTAACATCACATCCCCCATAGCTGTATAAATATATAAACCACAATCTAGATAAGAACATGGTCTACCCAAATGCATGGTAAATGATAGTGATACAAGTGAATGAGTAAAACCTGGATCAATAAGCACGTAAGCATATTTGTTCATGACATAAAATGTACTTGTCACCACCTCTGGAGTAGCCTGAGCATCCTGTAAAGTCATAACAAATATTCTTCCCGGTGCCCTAGAACCACTAGCATGTCCTCTACCTCCTCCCCTCCCTATGCCTCTAGATGATGAACCTCAACTAGTAGTAGCTGATTGAATCCCTACCAGTAGCATATGACAGTTCTTTTTGGTGTGACCAATTTAATGACAGTGATAACACTCTACCCCCTTTAACTTGGGACAATCTGGACTCATATGGCCCTCATCTTTGTAAAAATAGCATGTAATAGGCTTAGACTGCCCATTGTCGTTCTCTTATTGTCTATTCTGTTGGCCCATCGATCTTACACCTCTAAAATTGTTTGGCGTCCTATTCTAAACATAATTTCCAGTCCCTCTACTGTGCTAAAATCTTTTACTCCCCCATTTTGAGTATTCTACATTGCCTTCCTTTTGATGAGATGGATCAAATCTACTCCTCTTTCCCCTTTGTTCCCTATTTTTTATTGCATCATTAACATCTCCTTCAACCATCATAGCTTTGTTAACTAAAGAAGTATAATCTACCATTTCAAGTGCAGTGAGACTAGACTTGATAACCAAATTCAACCCATCCTAAAATCTGGTGCATTTGTCCTCCTCACTGTGTAAGAAACGTAATCAAAATCGAAACAAAGATATAAATTTAGTTTCATACTCCCTCACCGACATATTCCCCTGAGTCAATGATAAAAATTCTCCCTTTTTTTTCTTCCGATACATGCGAGGAAAATACGTTTCATATAAGACTTTAATAAAGGAATCCCAAGTAATTACCTCACCTCCCTCCGGAGTAAGCAATAAATGTTTGGAAGGCTCCCACCAATATTTGGCTTCTCCGTTTAATATGAACCTGAGAATGCTGGGGGGTTCAATTTAATAAACTTCTCGTACAGAGTATTCTTCTCCTCTCGTTGTATTTCCCTTTATCTTCTGGCCAACGTCTTCTCCTCTAAGTACTTGGCTTATTGTTCTTCTATTTGCGTCATAAACATGTTTTGTTGTTCTTCCATTAATGTCATGGCACGAGCCATTTTCTGCATATCTGTAAGTCGTTCAGGAGCCCCCTCTACATCATTTGGATTTTATTGGTTTACTGTATTTGAAGACTCCTCATCCACCCTCTCATGAACATTTGCTCCTTCCATATCTCACTATCTGTCATAAACCACAATTGCAGAAACAAGCATGCAACATTTATATCTAACATAATGGTTAGTATTTCTCACAAGTTAATATAAATGATCCACACCACACTATTTCTTCCACTGCCACATCTAGACACTCTAACCCCAAAATATAAAAACCAAAAGCTTTGTAACCAAGTTGTCACCCCCTAACCCCATTAGGATATAATTAACTAAATAGTTCACAATCCACATTTATTATTTATTTATTTATTTAGTAATACATATTGAAACAACTTCAAGGTTAAAATGCGGAATACAAAAAATCCAATCGGTTTGAGGAGACAGAATTTAAATAGAACTCACATACCATTTAACTTTATTACAACTAGTATAATGTATAAAACAAAACTAATAAGAGCCTACTACTATTTACCAAGCATCCTAGACCTAGCAGTGGTAGCTTCAGAACCTGAAAATGTAGACATATAAAACCATGAGTTTAAAAACTCAGTGAATGTACTACATCTCTATATAGTAAAAGTAATATTTTAATATCTCAACATATCAATATATGTCCATCTCTATGCAAAATTAGGCCATATACATATCCGGAGTTAATAAACCCCACATCTCCTACCCATAGGCAATAATCATATCCATAGGTTTTAATAACCTAACATCCCCTGAATTGCATAGCAACTCAATATATCTTGACTTTTATAAATCCATAACATATCCACATCTCTTGACTTTTAATAAGCCATAACATCTCAACATCTCATGACAATTAATAAGCCATATCATCTCAATATATATCGCATACACATCATATCCAAAATCAACTCTGTAAGTACACTCATATTGGGTTGTCAACTATGTATTCCCGTTTCCCTTGGGTGGAGATGAACTTGGTTGATTTGACCTTACACCTTGGAAACACTTTAAGTATTTTCTTGGAATTTTCCTAGCTTTTCTTGGAATCTTTCTTCTTTAAACTTCTACTTTCTCTTTCCTTAAGCTTAAATCTCTCAAAATTGAACCTAGGGTTATATTTGCTGAATAAATAAGTTAATGGGAGAGGTTTAAGTCGGCCAAGGCTTCGTCCCATGCCAACCAATCAAATTAAAACATTTGGTTTACTAAAAGACAATTTACCACTTAAGGGAATGGACATATTTTCCCCTTGTTCGTAAATTCGGCCTAACTTCTTACTCGGACAACCATTTGATGAACCGCTTGTTTTTCCACAAACCTAAATCAAATATATACAACTATATAGTTTTCAACTTGAGTCAATTGTTACATTATAAGGGTCAAAACTAGTCTCCAACAGGAACATTTCTAACGAAAACAACAAAATCTTGTGTTTGGAAATAATTCGACATTTCATGATTTATGAAAGTAGGACTATACTAACAATGATCGCTTAACATTATATATACTAATAACACATTAGTCATATCACATAATGTAAGCATGATTTAAATATAATCTATCATAATTATATCCGAGTTGTCACACAAACTTACTCTTTAATTAAAAAATGAGGGCATTTTTGGAATACTCTCTCCCTCACACTCTTACACACGCACACTATCATCTGCCTCCCTCATTCTCTCGATACAAACCCCACAACCACCCTCGTCTACATCATTCTCTCCCTCTCACTCCAAACCATTGTTCTAAAAAACTTGCCTAGACTTTAGGCTTGGGAGAAACGCCCTGCCTTAAGATTTTTACGCCTTATTCTTGATAAAAACCTTAAGGCGCACTTTTTTCTAAAAATAACAATGATTTAGAGAAACAATATCACCTTTTAAATAATGTTTTTACAAATCGGACCATTATCTCATCCAAAATAATTAAATAGTATTTTAATTTCCAAATATTCAGACATATTTCTATGATATGTACAATTTCAGTATTTTAGTAGCCTTGTTATGGTAAAAAAATATTAAAATATATTAAGAAGGCCTTCACTCCTTTTTACGTCGAAGGCCCGCCTAGCTTCTAAGGCTTAAGGCTTGGCCTCCACGCCTCGATCAAGCCCCGTGTTTTTTAAAACCTTGCTCTAAACCAACAAACCCTAGCCGTCGTTGCCCTCCGCCTCCCTCCACCATTGCATTCAGCTAGTCTTTGTCACACTCTTACACACGCATGCGTGTGCACACACACACACACACACACATCTCTACCTTCCCACCTCTGCCTCACACGCACACTCACACTCACACACACACACATGCACGCACGCGAGAGCGCACGCGCACACACACACACACACACTCATACACATGCAGATTTTTTATTTTAGGGCTATGGTTGTTTTTGTGATTTTGATTCAGATGTTACATTGTTTGTGCTCGACTGTTTATTTTGTGTTGAAACCATAGCCCCAAAATTGAGGTTAGCTTCTTGGTTGAATGTTTGATAGAGGTCAGTTTTGTAAACTTGATTTGGTTGAATGTTTTTTTTTTGTTCAGGAGCTGCGTTGTTTGCATTCGAACAAAATGGCTGTGTTGTTCTGGAGACATTTTTATTGCCCCAAAATTCAGGTTAGCTTCTTGGTTGAATGTTTAATAGAGGTCAATTTTGTAAACTTTATTTGGTTGAATGTTTATTTTTTGTTTAGTAGCTGTGTTGTTTGCATTTGAACAAAATATTTGTGTTGTTTAGGAGCCATTTTTAGTTACTAAATCAGTATATTGGCTAGACTTATATATTACTATATCCTTTCTGATGTCTCACTCTCCTAGCACTACACCAAATCTGCACTATTGTCATAGTCATTGACCTTGACAAATTGGACTTGTCAAGATCAATGACAGTGACAATTTTGGGCGAGACAATTTTTTTTGTCACGGACGTGTCACGGTCATTAACCTTGACAAGTCCGTTATAATTGTCACGGTCGTGTCAAGGTCATGGATTGTGAGAAGTTTAGTCAGGGTTCATAACTGTAACAAACACGTGACAATATTTAAAAAAAATTGTCATGGTCAATGACTGTGACAATTTTGGACAGAATTGAAAAAAATTATGCTGGACAGTATGGCCACTGCCACTGCCCAGTAGTATATTTGTACCTGTTATAACAACGTTGGTTGTACCTATTCAAACATCATACATCCAAATATACCCAACATAGTGCAAATATATATTCATGACGATATAATCCAAATATTCAAAATAGAAACAATATACATGACAATATAATCCAAATATAATTAAAATGTACAAACTTAAAAATAATGTTACTACATGTCTTGGGTAAATGTGAGGAGGTGATTTGTCCACACGATATACGAATTGACACACCCACTAATATACATCGTGCCGCATTGTTCGCGCAACCACAATAGGGAGTTCTCCTTCCCGGGTATCACATGCGTGACGAGCACTTTGGACTCGATCCCTTGAAGCGCACGTCCATGAACTATTCCACCCTCGACGATATTAGGGTCCCTCAACCCCCGCCTATCCACTGGCCATCAAATACATGCAATATGAACACGCTCGGCTAACCAAGTGTTGACAATGGTCTGGGGAAGGGAGCCAAATAAGGAAGTGGATCATCGAAATACGCACGTGACGGTGAAGAAGCAGTGAGGTCCACATCCTCATCCTCTTACGCCTCGTTCTCCCGCACCTCCTCCTCCTTCTCCACCGCCTTATCTTTCCCTTTCCCTTTCCCTTTCCCCTTCCCCTTTCGGTCTCCGCCCAACGTACGCTTCATGAATGCGTACATATCTTCGATCGTCGCCTCCAAATGGGACAGCTTCGCGTTGTGTGAATCCATCGTTCGAGCCAACCCGGTGTCGCTCGTCTCCAATCCGATGATCCTAGATTTGTCCACCCGTGAGCTCACCCCCTTGTCCTCCCCTTGCGATCAGAGCCAAGCACTTGGTTGAGTGCGTCTATGGACAAAGACGCCTTGTCGGCATCAGACTGTGACTCATGCACTGCCTTAAGCTTTGCCTGAAACGATAAAAAGCACATGATTAGTAAAATAAGTAAACAAAAAAATTATAACGTAATTAACAAAAATTAAACTGTCGGATTACTTACAATCTTCGCCGCGACGCTCGGGGACACCTCCTTGTCCTTCCCCTTCTTCGTCCGAAGAGCCACATAAGTATCGAACCTATGTGGCTTACCCCCTGGCCCACTCCCTACCCCTTGAAATAAAATAAAGTAAAATTAGTATCGGCCCCGCAAAGTAAAATAATGAAGAATAATATATTTCTGTAGTTATAGAAAAATTAAATCTTACCTTCATCCTATGCTCCACCTCGACGTAAGAGGTCCGACCGGAGTAGTGCACGTCCGTCTTTTTTTCTCGGTTTTCCCTCCCCGATTGGCGAGATGCCAATTGTCGATCCTCGATCTCATTGTCAATGAACTTTTTCCATTGTGCCAATGCGATCGGCTCCTTGGGAGGGATGGATCCATGCCATTGTATAATGGACTCTCGTGTTTTCGCAAAGTACCGTGTCCGCATATTTTTCTTCCACGTCTTGTGTTGCTCCCTCAACTGCTCCAAGACGGAATCGCGTAGCTTTGGATCCAAGTTGAATTGTTCCTGTCCAACAAATTCAATGTTAGTTGCGAATAAATATAAATATAAAATATAAATATAAATATAAAATGAAATCGAAATCGAAATTGAAATTGAAATTGAAATTGAAATTGAAATTGAAATTGAAACTGAAATTGAAATTGAAATTGAAAAATAAATATATTACCTGTAGTGCCGCCCAAACAGCTAACTCGAGCTCATATGGCACCTCCTTCCAACTCATAAACCCCGGGCCGATGACCGTCTTTAGCAGCTTGAGGGATCTCGCTAATAGCTTCGATTTGTTCACGACGGTAATCCCAAATTTTCCATATTTGGGGAGCCTAAGGGCGGAGGAGCCCTCGTCGCCTCTGCTACCACCGAGCCCAGACGACATCATCATAAACAGCATCATCATCTTCGCCTTAATATCTGAAGGATACATTTGCTGTAAAAAAAGGTTATTAGTACAGATAAAAAAATGTTAATAGTACACATACATCATTATCATAAACGGATAAATCCAACCAAGTACAGAGATTCTACTAATTTACTAATTTACATGCATGTTGTTTGAAAGTCTTAAATTTAATTCTCACTTTCCTTGGCCCCCTTGCCCCACCACACACCCCCACCCCCACCCCCACCACACCCCTTGCCACCCTCCCCCCGCCACGCAGACACAAACACCCCCCCACCCCACCCCCACCTCCACCACCCCACCCCCTCCCCCCACCACGACCGTGAGAACTACACATTGCAATTATCTACTTCTTTAATCCTTTATCTTTATATTTATTCTTTGAGATTCTTTTATATTTCAAAAGTCTCTTATCCTCATCATATTTTATCACAATATGCATATCTTATAAGAGAGTTAGGTTTGGCATGAATAATTTGTAATGCAGCCTAGAACGAATCTTACTAAATCAATTGGGGTGTTTTCATATTGTTATTACTTTATTGTTTATCAATAAAATTATGACATGAGATAACTATAATTGGAGCATAAATTTCATTATCATAAAGGGATAAATCCAACCAAGTACAGAGATTCTACAAATTAAAGTGAGAATTAAATTTAAGACTTTCTAACAACATGCATGTGTATGGATTTAGGAATATCATTAGTTACTTTCGTGCCCCCCACCACACCCCTTGCCCCCCTCCCCCCGCCACGCACACATGCACACACCTACGCACATACACACACACCCCACCCCACCCCCACCCCCACCCCCATCCCCACCACCCCACCCCCTCCCCCCTCCCCCCACCACGACCGTGACAACTACACATTGCAATTATCTACTTCTTTAATCCTTTATCTTTATATATATTCTTTGAGATTCTTTTATATTTCAAAAGTCTCTTATCCTCATTATATTTTATCACAATATGCATATCTTATAAGAGAGTCGGGTTTGGCATGAATAATTTGTAATGAAGTCTAGAACGAATCTTACTAAATCAATTGAGGTATTTCCATATTTTTATTACTTTATTAATTTATTGTTTATCAATAAAATTATGACATGAGATAATTATAATTGGAGCATAAATTTCATTATCATAAAGGGATAAATCCAACCAAGTACGTAGATTCTACAAATTAAAGTGAGAATTAAATTTAAGACTTTCTAACAACATGCATGTGTATGGATTTAGGAATATCATTAGTTACTTTCGTACCCCCCACCACACCCCTTGCCCCTCCCCCCGCCACGCACACACCTACGCACACACACACACACACCCCACCCCACCCCCACCACGACCGTGACAACTACACATTGCAATTATCTTCTTCTTTAATCCTTTATGTTTATATTTGTTCTTTGAGATTCTTTTATATTTCAAAAGTCTCTTATCCTCATTATATTTAATCACAATATGCATATCTTATAAGAGAGTCGGGTTTGGCATGAATAATTTGCAATGAAGTCTAGGACGAATCTTACTAAATCAATTGGGGTATTTTCATATTTTTATTACTTTATTACTTTATTGTTTATCAATAAAATTATGACATGAGATAATTATAATTAGAGCATAAATTTCATTATCATAAAGGGATAAATCCAACCAAGTACGGAGATTCTACAAATTAAAGTGAGAATTAAATTTAAGACTTTCTAACAACATGCATGTGTATGGATTCTACATAGTTGGGCACTAAAGTAACTAATGATATTCCTAAAAACATACAATTGACAACATTTTGTGAATTTACTAAACTT
The DNA here is from genome assembly GCA_949130495.1 of Sambucus nigra. Taxonomy (NCBI): domain Eukaryota; kingdom Viridiplantae; phylum Streptophyta; class Magnoliopsida; order Dipsacales; family Adoxaceae; genus Sambucus; species Sambucus nigra. The sequence goes on from OX422208.1 coordinate 616,818,653, forward strand.
TATATAATATTATCAAATTCTGTTAAAAAATTATCTAGGGTTTTACCTAATTGAATTAATTTCATGAATAAAATTATTATCAAATTTAAATATTTATATAATTAAATTTAACACACATACCCCCTTCCCCCTCCCCTCCTCCCCCCACCCCACCCCACCCCCACTACCCTTTACCCCCTCCACAACCACACACATATATACACACACATATACACATACCCCACCCCCTCCCCCCACCCCACCCCACCCCCACCACACCTGCACCACCCCACCCCCATTACCCCCTTCCCCCCTCCCGCACCACACACCACCACACACATATATACACACACATACACACACATATACACATACCCCTCCCCCTCCCCCCACCACACCTGCACCACCCCACCCCCATTACCCCCTTCCACCCTCCCCCACCACACACCACCACACACATATACACACACATACGCACATACATATACACACATATATATACACACATACACATACACATACATATAGAAATGAAAGAGAAAGAGAGGAAAAAAAAATATACCTTAGAGAGAGAGAGAGAGCAGAAATCGCTTAGAGAGAGAGGGGGGGGGGGAAACCAAAAAAGGTGGGAAAAAAAGAAGTCTAGTGCTTTTTTTACTGCGAAAGTTGTCACGGTCGTGTCAAGGTCATTGACCGTGACAATTGTTTAAAGAATTGTCACGCTCATTGACCGTGACAAGTCCGTGACAACTACATTTGTCACGGCCTTGTCACGGTCAATGACCGTGAAAATTCTTTGTCACGGTCGTGTCAAGGTCAATGACCGTGACACAAAATGCGAGATTTGTGTCACGATCAATGACCTCGACAAAGATGGCCGGCTGAAAGGTGACAATTTTGTCATTTTTGTGTAGTGCAATATCACTTGGTGTTGTATTTAACTTTTATGTAGGAATTTTCGAACTTGGTTTCGTATGCTTATGATTCAATAAGTTAGTTCACACTAGTGAAAGTAGAATGTTCAGGTTGAAACAATTAGTACAACACTTCTATTTCTTTAGGATGTTAATTCCATAGTCCAATGTTGGGAACAACGCCTCTTTCAATTTTGAATTTGAATAAAATAGTTGTTGGTAACAATACAATCTTCCTGTTTTGGTGGTTTTAGTTTATCATGGTTTTCAGTATTAGAGTATTTTATTGGTGTGTATATCATTGTGCTTACAAGTCAAGGGGAAAGTATTAAATGGTTTGTCTTCTGCTGCAATAGGTATGTATTAAAAGCAATATGTTATTGGTTGCATTGGTTATTGGTTACATTGTATGAGATTGTGTTACAATGATTTATGTATTGGTTGCATTGAGTTTAAGTTGGATTGTTTGAACACCGTGAGTCACTGTCCCTTTTCCATCTGAATTGATTGTGTTCATCCTATGAGGTAGTCTAAACCTGTTGTCTTTTTAATTGGTTGTGTTTATCCTATAAATTTTTTGAGTTTGTTGTCTAGGTGAGAATTTAAATTTTGTGGTTCCTAGGTACTTAACAAAATGCCCGAGTTGGGAGCTTCATAAATCATGCTTATTTTGTTGTCCCTGTTCCCGAGGTAACCCCCCATTCTCTATAATTTTGTATACATTTGAGGTTAAAATGTTCATAGGAAGTTATAAACTTTAACCCAGGTCTTCTTTTTTTTTACTTTGGGATTTTTACTTAGGGATTGTGTGATTAACACGTACTTTAACCCATTGAACGTGGGCACTACTTAGTCATTTTGAATTGAGCCAATTGTTTTGGTTTCTAAGATGTAAGATCTAAGTAAACATATTTAATTTGTACTATTTTTACTAATGAAATACCTTATACGAAATACTCTTAAATGTTCATTTACTATTTGTAGTCACCCACGAACACTTTAGCCTTATATGAGAGAGCCTTAAATTGCCGAATTGGTGAATAATATTGTCAAAGTCCAAAAATATATAACCTTAGGGGCCAAATGTCTCACAATAGACAAACTCTAATAAAACTGTCAACCCTTAGAAGTGAGCTGCTCAATATTAGAAATATTTTATACTCCTAAATGAATGTGCAAAGCTTCTTTTGATAAATATTACCATTTCTTTTCTTTTCATTGTACAATTATTTTACGACTTTTAAACATGTTTTTATAGAATGAGTTTTCTTTTGTTCATGTGTACATGTTATGTTAAAGTTGTCTAATAATATATGAAAGGTTGGAAAAAAATGGGATTTTTTGAGTCTGCAGTGCAGTTTGTGCCTAAGGTTTTCACCATGATTTCAGTTGGTACCTCATAGTTTATTTACTTCATTTTTATAAATTCTATATTACTTTACCTCATCGTGTGGACTGTTAGACTAATGCGCAAGTAGAATTTTTCTTGCTGTGGAGGAGATATTGCCTCACTAAAGCTGTTTTGCTAACTTTTTTGAGGTATTTCCCCTTTTTACATATTATTTGAGTACTAGCATTGAAGTGTATTGATTTGACTGTATTTATGTAACTTGATACATTAGAGTGTTTTTAATTCTGAAAGTTAAATAATTAAAGGAGTGTTGAGTATCAGATCATCTAGGTAAAAATATAGCAGAAGCTGTGACATACTTGATGAAGAATACTAAATATATCGTAATAAGCTTGGGGGGTCAAGTTAGTATATGTTCTTATACTTGTGTTAATTAATTTTTTTTGTAGGTATTTGTTTAACCATTAATTTAATTTTTCGTTTGCCTTTAACTTGGGTGAATAGTGCTACATACACAACTAAAAATTGTATTATTGTTGGGTTTAATGTTAGTGTTTCATGCACAAGTAAATAACTTGGGGATGAATAGTCGGGTTTAAATCTTCTTAAATGAATATGGATAAATATCTACTACACACTACTTCATTTCATTGTCATTCTTCATATCCCCAATTTTCTACTGATTATAACCTTTGCTATAACCTCAGCTATAATCATCCATGAATTGCATACTGCTATGATCAGCTAAATTATGCATACTGCATGAATTGCATACTGCATTTTTAAATTATTTTTGCCGACGTGTGTTTGTACGCTTTGCCGCCCACCTTATTTGTTGTTTCTATTTTGTTTCGTAGATATTTGGTTTTTCAATTAAGGTATACTTTTTGATCTCTCTTTACACTTTCCTCTTTTGCTTATATATTAATGGTATCATATATATCTATGATCCTTCAGTCTCAGGTTTAAGGTTCAATAGGGTTATTAATTTGTTTGGAGTTTTTCCCGATCCATTATTTAAAGGTTACGCCTCCCTTTCAGGTATAAACGATTAGTTCATGATACATTTGTTTAATCTCTCTTTCATATCATTTTTCGGCCTTGGGCATGATTGATACCTTAATATTAATATTAACTTGGTTCGAGCTGTAAAATGGCAAAGCTTTTCAAACAGATTATGTCGGTTGAACTTTTTTTTGTTCAATTTCTTTATAAATGTTGTGTTTGCAATCCTATTTAACGTGATTATTATGTTTAGATTGCAAATAAATAATGTACTGAACTATCACAAACTACTCCTTTAATATCATACTTCATTTTTCTGAATTTTCATTTTTCTAGGCATGCTAAATATTCATATCTTTATAAATAATTTTGGAAATGTTGGTATTTTTGATTCTATTGCAGGAGAAAAAATAAAAGATGGTAGAACGAGGAATTATCTTCAAAGCGCAAGGGCTGTGGATTTTGGAACTGTTGGTATTTTGGAACTTTGGATTTGGGAGTGGTACATAATACGGGGCTACTACGTAGGGGATGCTACTACATTAGGGTTGCTACAGGGTTGGCACCTAATAAGTGGACATGCAAGGTCGAGGACGAAATATCAAAGTTGGTACCTAATAAGTGGACATGCAAGGTCGAGATTGGACTTGGTACTGGGTTGTTCGTGTTTATTCCTTATATCTTATAGAGGTTTCTCCTTTATGCTTATGTCTTATAGAGGTTTATGTCAAGTCAGAGTTTTACGTTCCTTATTTCTATATATGTTTACAAATTGTTTCAACTTATTAAATTTTATCCGATTTTACTAATATATAAATTTTTTGGACTTTCTTCAAATGTTATCCAAGAAATCAGGGCGTGTGACTAATGGACACTAAAGCGTTGGTATTATTTGTCTTCTCAGTGTAATGTATGCCTCTGACTAATGGGCATGGTTATTTCATATCTATACACTAACTATTTATACGTGGTTTAGTAAATAATATTACTATTGTTGTGGTCTAAGTAGTTTTTAGTTGTTAAACAGGGTGGATAGTCCTATAAACAAAGGGAATTCTACCCAAATTTGAAAAAAAATTGTTTACAAATGGCCCTATCAACGACATACACTTTTGAAATTTAGTGTTGGGGAATGCAATTTTTGTTGTTTTGTAATTATGCCCTTTGGAATTTTTTGTCATTATGCGATTACGTAGTGCCGAAATTTTTTGCCGTGCCTTTAGGCACGGGCATATGCTAGTGTGTGTGTGTGTGTGTATATATATCAAGAAGAATATAATTGTATCATGGCAATGATCCACAAAGACAATTACATTTCAGAGATAAAAATCAAGATTACCCTAATAAAAAAAAGTGTCATGAGAATCTATATGTCCAGAAGTATCATAAAAATAACAAATATCAACACAATCCAAAATCAACTTATGATAAACCATAAGCATAAGCAACAAAAACTATTTTGGGACATGAAACATATGAAATAGATGAACATCAAGTATCCCAATAGAAAAAAATGAGACTAATTACCCAACAAAAATTTAGTTCAACAAAAGGTAACTTAAAAGGTATAAGTATATCCAAATAAGAACTTAAAAAGAAGAAAAAATCCATAGGAATTTTATTTTTCCTCAACATTAGATGTAGGAGGAGGTAAGTCATCATGACAATATATATAATTGCTTACACCACCATCCCCCAAAGTGTGGTAGCTGCCTTATTTTCCACCCCAAACTTCGTAATCCGAAATCTTTATATTGTCAATTAGAATTTGCACCTCCCTCGCTCCGAACACACGATAATAAATCAAGGCAATAGCACCAATATGTTCTTTCCTCCCATAACCTACAATTTGACCGTGATGAGACATAATTTTGCATGGAATCTAACCACTTGAATACATGGGTCTAACAGGAGCATTCGTAACACTTGTGGGGTTTTTACCAATTGATAGAGATAGAAAATTATTATATCCTCTAGACTTGAACTCATAAACGAATCATGTGAGAGTAGACTTCATTCCCTCCACATACTTTCTAAGGTTATCCACATTCTCCATCCAATCATCATGTTCCTTATTCACTGTTTCCAATATTTCTCTTGCAAATGTGGAAGCTAACACGAATTTCACAAAATGGTGTTCCCAATTCAACACAGTCACCATATCGTCTCTTTCCCACATGTTTTATAAATCACTATCATGGGTTTCCTCTTGACGACTCTCTTTAAACAATTCCATAAGGATCTTTATCTTATCAAATAATAAGTGCATCAAAATAATAATATATTATATTTGGATTAAAAAAAGAGGGAAAATATTACATTTAAAAATTATCTCACCGCAAATTCTTGGTCATGAAGAACGAGGGTCACACCATCGATTTGATGAGTCTCCAACCATAATTCGGTACGTGTAGGTGGACGACCATGCTTTATTTCCAACTTTTTACTAGCTCTAGCGTAACCATTACAACTAGTATAGTGGGGGATCTTTCTCTTAGGCACCCATTATTATTTCTGATACTTAGTTTCTTCATTATAATAAAACTTTCCAAACCCTCATTTTTAATCCCTTATGGTCATTTCTCCTTCCACTTACTAACATCAACATACTCAAGTTTTTCTCGTTGTTTGGCTTTAAACTTTTTCCAACCATTGCCAAATGTTTTATTAAATTGTTTCTCTTGATATCTCTCATGTCTAAATATTCAACCAGTAATGTTTATAAGAGTAAGATTTTGAATTTATGAATATATCAATTTTATAGATACTGAGGATGAATTCTTACCTTATAGACAATCCATATATTATCCTTATATATTTCTAATACCATTTCCCAAGAAATGAAAGAAATTGGTACATGTGTTAGCGTAAGATTTCGAAGAACATAAGAGGATTTAGTGGAACCATCCCCGATCAGAAGACTATGAGCATTAAATTTTATCTTCTTTGCTAAACCACCTATAACCGAACAACTTAAAACAAACCTTTATTCCGAGAAGAATTTAATGCTCACAAGACCCGATGATTGATTGGAAGTGTCATCGACATGATACATTCTCTGTTATTACATTAAACACGATAATAAATGAATATGCAGTAGAAACATAACAGTTTAACATAAACACAAGTGTTGTTAACATAAACATAAACAAGAAAATATTCCACAAAAACATACACAATAGATGAAGATTTGAATGTATAACAAAAAAAATCCTATTACGTGAGTGAAAACTTACGTATTACTAGTTTAGTAAAAATATTACATCTCCACAAATAATAATCCAATTAAAAATTCTGAAATGAGAGAATTGGAAAATATAAAATAACTGCTAAAAACTTTAAAAACATGTTAAGTGTTTAAAAATAAACGATTACGCTTAAGCATTCCAAATTATTTATAAACAAATACGCTCTCAAGAAGTTCATAGAACTCATTATGTTAAAGAATGAAGTTATACATCGTACAATCGATTTCACGAGCATTTATTTCTTTTGTCAATCTCTTAGGATAATGTAAAACGACTAACCATCCTTTAAACTTGACCTCACTATAATAAAAAGGTTAACTTCCTTGATATGCAAGGATGAACAGATCATCGTGGATTGTGTTTCTAATCATTAGATTGATGAGGTTTACCATCACCAACTTTGAGTTAGGATCAACTTTGCAAGAATTCTTTATATCCACACGAACCCAATTGTGACAAAAGATTACGTGTGAAATTAATGCAATATAAATTAAATATTTGTCAGGTCATTCCATAAAATGTTGTGTGAATCCCTTTCTTATTAACGAATTTCGTGAAAAGACTATTATTTTCAATTTTGGAGTACTCTTCATGTGCAAAAGTAGAGAAAGTATAATCGTTACACCGAAAGTTATTATAGTTAGTGATATTGAGGAGTGGGCTCTCTACATATGACAAGATGCCCATGTCCTTCACCCACAAGGACTATGAGGAATCAAATAGATTATTAAATGTTTTTATAAAAATAGTAATCGATTGAGGTAACTAAAAACAAAATACTTGCCTCAAGGTTTAGCCAATATGTGAAATCATCAACTCTATGCAATGATTTAGTGTGATAGTAACCCTGTCGAATAGTAACCTCATCGGATAATTTTCTTGGAGAGCATATGGACATGCATATGGGGTCCGCATTCCTCACTGTGACTTTTCGCATCATCGCTTCAATGTGATCCCCTGCGATGCAGCGTAAGTGGGTTCCATCGAAGTTTTTCTTGTACACTTCTTTATTACAGACAATGTATTGGACAACTAGATTACAAAGGGTTGCTCAGTCTTTCTTATTTGCATCTCGGGGGGTACCTACTATGCTTTAGGAGGCGCAAAATGTCATAGTACCAGCACTCGATCGTATTAGAATCATCTTTTGTGATGAGATTATTGTGGTAGTAGTTGGTCGATTTAGCTTGCCTTTGGAGTATGAAAGGGGCCATTATTATTCCCTCGGGCATGTCGAACTTGGAGGCTAAGATAGAAAGGGCATCGGGTAAGTTATTCCTTGCTCAGGGCTAGTGGTGGAAGGTGATACTCGAAACTGTGAGGCCAGCTCTTCCAGGTGTGCATGGAAGGGTATAAAATTTTCATCTTTGACTTTCTATCTTCTAAGGACTTTGCCAATGATGAGGGCTGAACCCCCATAGACATCTAAATATTGGATTCCTTTTTTGAGATCTAATTTGAGGCCTATGGTGCATGACTCTTATTCAATCATGTTGTTGGTGAAGGAAAAATATATCTTGATGGTGATGCAAGTGTGAGAGTCATCAGGGGCAATCATGATTATCCCAATGCTGTATCCTTTTTTGTTGGCAACACCATTGACATATGGGAAAAAATGCAGCCCAAGTGTATAAAGATATACGCCGGTCGTTATGCTCAGCTCCAACCACTATGAAAAAACCTAGACTATTGACTACACGTTTTTAACGGAGTACAACGGCCAGTATGATTATTAAAATACACATAGACTAGTTGTTAGAGTTATATTGTCTTGGTGGTAGCTTCGAAGAAAAGCAACTGAGGCCCCGCTACCCCCAAACTTCTCAAAGTTTGGCATCTTGAGCTTTTTCGGTAGCTTTATGTTAAGGCAGAGACACATATGGGTTTAATCCATGTAGTTCCTAGAGATTCGTATCTGGTCAAACTTTTTGGTCAACATATTAAGGTCCTCCTTGACCTTGTACAACTCTTATTCTTTCAGATTATTAGGTACTGGCAGGTTACCCGTGACTGGGAAAGATTTAATATCGGGAGTTGAGTTGGTGGTGGACCATTGGCAGGGAGGCATATGGAGCGTGATGATATTTTTTGGAGACCCAAATAGGCTTAGGTGCGAGAGGATCCATAGTGCAAAGAAAGAGGGAAGGACTCGGGCTCTTTGGGAATAGGAAACCGATTTTATTGCATCTCACGAACCTCAGTTTGAATGTTTTCAATCTTGGCGGTAAGTTGGACTAAAATCGTCATCAAATTAGGTTGTACATTCGGTACTTGGTCAGCATTCTCGATGGAGAGTGGGTGAAGGTTGATTTCGGACTCGAAAGTAGGGTAAAATTGACAGAGCTTCGGGGTGATTCGATGGAAGACCAAATCCAATAGGGATCCAGGCCAAGGGTCGGGTATGCGATCGACCTGAGAGGGAAAAATGAGTCAAATTTATATTTGAAGTAGAAAGGGAATAATCTTTTTAGAATAAAGAGGAAAATGTTTTTCGTATTTTTAGGAAAGAGGAAGACAAAATATCTTTTTTAGTTTTATAAAAGGACAAAAAAATGTTTTTGGTATTTTGGTAAAAGAGCAGAAAAAATGTTTTTGATACTTTTGGCAAGAATGGAGGAAAAACGAGAGAAGAGTCTCATCATCATCATCATCATCATCATCATCATCATCATCATCATCATCATCATCATCATCATCATCATCATCATCATCATCATCATCATTATTATTATTATTATTATTATTATTATTATTATTATTATTATTATTATTATTATTATTATTATTATTTATTTTTATTATTATTATTATTTTTCACTCGTATTAGATTTACTAAATGCAAAAAGAAATGTCGGACACGACCCGAGCTTGGGAAAAATTGGGCAGGCTCAAGGAGAGGGTCCTATTTTGGAAAAAAGTCGAAATCGCACGAAAATTTGGGCGACATGTCGACCCAGCATTTCGGTAGAGTTTTAGATAGTTACATATAAACTAAATATGATTGACCTTGGTTTGATGCCTATATGAGGGTATGCAATTTTGGGGGTTAGTGGAACAGTTCCCCCATTTGGCATGACTTCCACGATATACGTCTTTTTTTAGGGCAATCAGTACGTGTGGATAAGCCATTTGATATACCTGAGTATACATGAATTGCCACACTATATTCCTTATGGGGATAGTACATGGGAGAGAGAATTCGATATACTCGACATACATGAACCAGTTCCCTTTTATATACCTCCCATCATGACTTTCGTTAAGTGGTACGATGCGGTGGTAACTTCGATATACATCGAAGTTACTTGGCCAATGGAAGGTCAGAGTCTTATTGCTTAGGATAATTGCAACCTGCGAGATCGGTGCCCATCACAAAGTGACCCCCCAGTACGGCAAAATTTTTTGTCAACAGGCATGCTTTTGGTGATGTAGTGTGAAAAATGTATGATTCTTGATTAGTATATTATGGAGAGAGTACTTTTTACTAATAGGGGAGAATGTACAAGTTTCATAAAAATTAAATCTAGCCTGGAGATTATACTAAGCATGGATATGTGAGAGTGAGTGATGTGTGAAAAAATATATAAATGAGCGCACGATTGTGAATATAAGCATGGATCTACTACAAGTGGAATTTGATAATTGTGAGTGACATGGATATATACAAGTGTGATAAGTGGATGTGTGTGCTAGTGGCACCTAATCATGGATATTCTAAGTGGTATGTGCAACATGTGGATATAAGTGAACCTATATACAAGTGTAAGTAGTGTGAGGTGTACATTTAAATTATTTACAAGTGTGTGAAGTGAAAATTGTGTGAGAGCTGATATATGCATGAGGTAAATACATACAAGAAATAATATAGGGGAAAAGGGAACATATAGGTAGGTGCCTACGCACACAATCAGAAAATGATAACACCCATGCAAACATAGGCTAGCCCTCTTAGGTCAGTCCCCAGCAGATTCGCAACTGTGGCCATCTTGAGATCTTCCCCTCCCCGGCCTTTTAGGGGAAAAAAGGGAGAATAAATGTCCCGAACCCCTAGCTACATTGCGGGGAGATTCCATCATCATCGGTTTTGGGGTGATGTAAAGAAATAGAGTCGCCAACTTATTTTGCACAAAACAGGAAAAAGAACATATGGCCGCCTCGAGATAGCGACATCAAAGAAAAATTGATGCTTGCAAAACCAAATAGATCAGAGGTTGAGGGGATAAGTTATGAAATGCGAAGGTGTTAGCCACCCATCCGGCCCTTGTGGTCTCTCATGGGATTATGTTTTCGTTTTCCTTAATTTCTCCGTGAAGTGTCTGTGCGTGTATATATAAATGGAGATCGGAATAGCTCGACTCGCATCATGGAAAGGATGGAATGAGGTCATCCATAGGAATTTTCCCAAAATAATAATTAAAAAATATTATATGTGCACTTATCGTGATATCGATCGTTATGATGGAACGATAATATGTGTTAGATAAGATGCAAGTATGAATCACAAGTATAACAGTAGAAAAAATGATGAAAATATAAAAATATTAAAAAAGGACTCGAGTCTCGGGTTTTAGCCCGAGACTCCTACGTAGACTATAAAGGCACCAAAGTCCATGTAGTTTCTATGGGGCACAAGGGTGGGGTTTATGCCATAGATTCAAATGGGAATTTATTATATGTGTATGTAGAAAAGATATTTTTCGTTTTGAGAAAATCAGATGAAAAATCCCATTGAAATTTATGGGTGTAACCCTCTTTTTCTTTATTTTGGGGTTTTTATAAAAAATAAATTGTGTGCAATATAACTAATAAAGTATGAGATGTTAACGTGTATGATCTAAAGTAAAATCTAAGTTGATAATTTATAAAACTAATGTGAAAATAAATAAGTTTAAAGATATAAGGATGTTTGATCCTTCTTTGGAGAATTGAAGCTTGATTTTGAACCTTGATGAACTCATTTACAAGTTAGGAGGAATCTTGGATGAGAGAGAAAGAGATTTTTGGTGTATTGGCTATGGAAATTATGGGAATGAATGGTGGAAAGGAATTTCACACAAGGAAATTTGCTGATTGCAAAAGAAGGTTATTGAGATCACTAATATTGATTTATCTTGGATCCTTTTTGAAGTGAGTTCATGCTCTCCTTATATGGGGTAGGGGAACTGTTGATCACAATAGTCCTTGCCCTACCTATCGGCAATTAGCTCAAGACACACTGCCGACAGGCAGGGAAATGGACCTGCCAATTGGCAATCTCGTGCAAATATTTTGGAAAAACAGTAGTAAAATGCAAGCCGTAAGTCGAAATTACACACAGGACATGCTGTTAGAAATGTAATTCAGATACCTTTAATAATTCTTTGGGATACTCCCATATTCAGGATTTGACTTTGGGTCAAATGAGGCTCGAAAGAACCCGTCGGCCCTTTAGGCGAAAGATCATCGGATAACGATGGATCGTTCGTTCGAACAATAAGTCCGAATCGTTCCCGAGGAAGATTATTCCAAATTTTATGCAAGTTACTTCGATGTTCCAAAGAGCCTCGCTTGGTTCGAAGAGTTAACTTTGGTCAAATGGTGCTCGGAAGCACCCAGTGACCTTTCGGAGTAAAGAAAATTGTTTATCCGTACCGTAAGGTTGATTCATGCATGGGATGAACCATTGGAAAGGGTATTTAGTTCCCTTCGAATATTCATTCAGTATTATTTGAGATGAAGAGATAAATTTGGTCAAATTAAGTATGGGAGCGCTTGTTGGCCTCTGGATCAGTTTTAGAAGGAAAATGAATCATTCGTCTAAATGGTTACGCTGTTTGACGCACAAGAAAGACCGTTAAAAAAGGGTTTTAGTTCCCTTAGAGTATTCATTGAGCTTTCTCCATGACGGTGAAGTAGATTGGGCTCAAATCGGAGCCGGGGAGTGCCCGATGGTCTTTAGTTCGATTTTTTATAGTAAAATGGTCTATTTGTCCGAATCGTTATGTCGATTTAAGCATGATGAAGATATTTGGTTTGGTGATTCAGATCCCTTTAAATATTCATTGAGATTTCATTCTAATGATGGACTTAATTATAGTCAAATAGGTCCGGGAGTGCCTGATGGACTCTAAATCGGTATACAGAGTATGACCTAGGGTTTGTGTCGAATGGAGAGTATCTAGGTAGATATGGAGAGATTTAGTTTGTCATAGAATGTGGTTTCTAGAAACATAGATTCTTTTAATCCCAATCGTATATGGTTGAGTGGTAGGATCTCAAAAACTGTTATAGCCTTTTCTTAATCATAGATGGTTGAGTCGTAGGATCTTGAAAGATTTTATAGCCTTCTTATGACAAATTATTGGTGGGATGTTGAAAGGTTTTATACAATTATTAAGAAATATTATAAAAATCCTCAAAATTTTGGAATTTCAATGTAATCTGCATGTATTTTCTTTATTTGGATATTAAGGGATTCACTATGAATTTTGTTTCTTGGATGTGGGGTATATATTTTGTTTTGGGTATATAACTCTTTGTTTATATTTATATATTTTTCTTTTGTGTTTTTTTATCTATGTTGTGCTGTAAGGTTTTTGAAAGACCAAACATCAAAATATTAGTTTTTTTGCACACCTATCCCGTAGACTTGTCATCAACCCTTGATCTCTTCATTATACCTTTTAGCTTCCAAGCTCTCCTCTTCCAACTCTATCATCCTCTCTAAGTAAAACCACATTAGATCTCTCATTCTTTCTCTCAGCACTGAGTTAAATCTCTCTCTCTCTCTCTCTCTCTCTCTATATATATATATATATATATATATATATATATATATTCTAGGGTGTACCCGTGCCGATGGCACGACAATAAATATTTGTGATTATTTCACACTGATACCCATGTCGATATCACGGTGATAAATTTGCTCTCAAGTGTTTATGATTTTCGAACACTCACACTCCCATGTATACGTCACTTTCAGAAAAAATTAAAAATACTAACTAAATTTCATCCAAGTATAATTATATGTAAAACCAAAAAAAAAATATGTAAACCCAAAATAAATGGAGAATGAGAGTAATGCAAACACCACTTAGGTATATGCATAGATCAAAATCTAATAAAAAAAAGATTATGCACTTTTAGGACTTAAAATAATATTGATTATGGATATAGGACAACAAACATTTCATTTTCATTTTTAGTCCCTCCTTTCAAATTATCCACTGACGTGGTATGATGTGATTGGTTGACATTTTATGGATATGGGTTCCCGCCAGCGACTTCATTTAAAAATAGTGACTAAAATTATAAATAAAATATTTGTTGTCATATTTCCAAAATACATATTACAATAAATCCTAAATTTACAAAGCCCTAAAAAAATATTATCACTTGAGTTAACTGAACAATAAAAACTACAATATATAAAAAAAATTACAAAACAGTAAAATTTATACCGAGAGAGAAAAACGCCATAAGCTACACGCATAAAAAAACTCATAAAAAATTTCACTACCTGAACCGTGAAAAACCCCGTAAAAAAGATATAGATTTCAAAAAAACCATCACTACCTGAACCAAAACCCATTCTTTGGTATCATAAAAATCGGCCTTACAACTATTTTATTCGGCGTTAAAAAATCGGGCAAAACAAACTCGCCTCTCCGACGTAACTTTCTCTCAGAGTTACAATTTTTTTGTTAGAAGTAAAATGGGTTCCTCCTTTTCTTTTAAGACAATCTAACCGGAGCTGATAATAGTGAATGACCTTGGAGCCAAAAGGATGAAGCTCAAATGGGTGCAAACTGAATCACCATAGCTGGTAAATATGAATTCAACCCACGATCGGGTGATCTCGTTCCGATACAATATGGTGATAATCACGCATGATGGATACCGTTTCACTCTTACATCTGCAGATCTGCCACATCATCCCTTATCCTCAAATTAAAGTATCATACTTCCATCTACAGATCGTCACATTGAAAATGTTTAAAATCCAAGTAAATAAACACTAAAACAGTCTTGAGCTAAAAAATCCAAACCCAAGAATAATAAACTCCAAAAAATAAATTGGAGAGAAATAAAATAGTCCTTCAACCGATTACAGAGTAAGAGAGACTTATCCGATGTTGTTTGAAATGTTGAAGGTACTCTATCACCGAAGATGACTTTTCTGTTGGATTGAACTTCGAGAAGATGACTTTTCTGTTGGATCGAACTTCGAATCCAGAGACACAGTGGCGGATGCAAACCCAGATAGAGAGGCGAAGGCGGAACGTGCGTAAGAGAGAGACAGGCGTAGGTTGTTGGGTTTGGATTGGCGAGGTCAAGGTGTGGGGCAACAGGTTTGGATTCATGGTTGGGTCGGAATGGATCTCGAGTTGTGGATATGAGGGGTTGAGCAGGTAATTAGTTTGGGGTTTTGTTGATGGAGGTGAGAGAAGAGAGGTTTTGGTGTGTGGGCTTCGTCGGAGGCATGGGGGTTATAAGGTGGCAGGTGGTATGTCCGGAGGTTTGACCAGAGGTGGCAGGTGGTAAATGGTCTACCCGGATTTTGGTTTGTGTGGGTTCACATCAGGTGGAGATCGTCGGCGGTTTCGGATTTTGGATATTGGTCTTGCCGGGTTTTCAATGGAGGTTGGGAAAATTGGGGTAGGAAGATGGAGGTCGCCGGGTTGGGTTTAGGCTAGAGATAGTGTCAGGTAAGATGTGAATAAAAATTGGTAGTGATAAAGTAGTGGGAGAGGGAAAAAGATGTAGTGGGTAGTGATAATATCTGTGTACCATATCTTAGGTTAGGTACCCCATCCACTCTACTCTGGTGGCTGTGAGTCCCAATAAAAAAGTTATTGTCCAAAGGTTTATTAAATTCTCCAATGGAATATTCGTAAATGCTCCAAGCTTCCAAGCGATGGCCAGAATAATTCAGAAGCTTTAGCTGCAGCTCTCTCGCAACTCTCTTACAACTCTCTGAGATTGTGTGGAGATGTTTGAGATTGTGTACACAACTATCTCTGTTGTACTCCAGCCACTATACTTTGTTAGTTCGAATGAGAAGGCTCATAACCAAAGGATTTTAAAGTTGTCCAAGTGGGTATTACAGTGTTCAGCCGGAAATAAGATTACCCTCCCCCTTTGCCATGTCATGAGTTTTATATGATGTGGCATGAACCTTCCCTCCTTTGTTGTATGACATGGCATGAATAGTGAAAACACCCTCCTACTTTATTTTATATATATATATATATATATATATATCCCTCTATCTATCTATCTATCTATCTATCTATCTATCATCTATCTATCTATCTATCTATAGTTATTTTTCTCTATTTATTCTTCAAATCATTTAGTTATAGAACTCAATATTTCAAATTCATAATTTTGTTTTGTATATATTTTTCTTCCTCAAATGGTTTTCAAAATTATCTGAAGTATTATTTGTATCAATTAAATTTTGTACTTTTGATTTTCATACCTATTAACTCAAGTTTTCTTTGTTTAATCTACGGTTCATAGAGGATGGGACTCTAATTGTTTATAGAGTGTGTGAGGATCTACCGATTATTGGTAGATGCTTAAATGGAAAGCACTCTACAAATTTTTCCCCTCCTGTTATGCTAATGCGGTCTTTTTCTTATTTTTATCTATCTTAATGAAGCATAGAACCATATGACGTTCATTTTAAAATGACATTAAGTGTTAAGATCATGTTATTAGCCTGGCATATTTTTGGGTTCAATTTTGTTGATTTAAAAAGAAGTAATTTTACACATTTACTTATTTAAAGAATAATTACGTATTCTCTACTACTGATTTTTTGTTGAGAAACGAGTTCCTTAAGACACCTATTAAGACTTAAAAAATCTACCCATTGATTTTTTATTTATTAATCCTCTAAATTAATTTTTATTTATTTCTATTTGGAGGTAACTGTTTTTCACTAACAAAAATAGGCACGATCACAAAAAAGGAGGACGGGTGGTAAATGGTCGTTCACCACATCAAAGCAAAAATATTTCAAAAATATACAGCACAAGTCTACTTACAAAATAGTGAATAAACATTTAGATACTACCTGAAGGCATCAAGTTAGTAGAAAAAAATGGAGGTGTTGGCAATTGATTTGATTTCAAAATATATACGCACCAAATCTTAAAAGAAAAGATATTTAGTTTGATTATAGGGCTCAAATTGAATAGTGAAAAAAGTGATTCAATTAAAATTTAATTTTTAAAGGCTCAAAGCAAAAGGATGAAAGACCAAGCATAAATATATTAGAAAAATATTCATAAAATCTAATTAAATCCATTGTTCGACGAATTTATTCAAAGTAGGCATGATTGATAATTAAATCTGCTGTTGAATGAATTAATGCAAAGCAAACACTTGGATTTGTTTTCTAACTTTTGTCACCACACTTAAAGATCTAAACCAACAAACTATATGATAGGGGTATTACCAAATGAACGAACCATATTTTAACTAAAAAATAATTTGTAGGAGATATACTTTTATCATTTTATCATAGCTTAGGCTAACATATTTTTCGGAATATCCCAATCCATTTGACTCGACTTGTCATGAAGAATCGAATATCCATCGTCTTCATATTCAAGATGATCTCCACATTACGAAGGTGTAAAATAATTTAGCAATTTGAATTTATTTACGTTTATAATTAGGACATGTTTTATTGAAAAAATCGAGGCATTTTTCTCTATTATTTTTTTTTCAAAGTTCATGCATCTTGTTCAAACAAGAGTTTATTTTTGTTCGAAGTCTCATTTGAAGTTTACTTCGATTGAACGTTGAATTAGGGCATACTATTTTGCATCATTCGAAGCTTGTTCAAACTAGATTAGTTGTTTCTTTCTAATGAAATTCTTTTCGCATTCGAACGAAAGCTACCGCCTCAAAATTTTTGAATGCCCTATAAATACCTTTTGTGTTCAGATTTTTTAAAAAATTGAATGAATGCTTTTTGAATATGTGTTCCCAAATTTTGCATAGTTTTGTGTTTATTAAAACAATTTTGATTTATAACACACATCCCTAAGTAATTTTTGGTAATCGATTTGATACCATAAAAAGTTTCATATATCTTGCATACACCTTTGTGGAGAGGTATCTTCACGGATGACTTTGTGATTATCGAGGGGATCATTGCGGAAGACAAAGGTTGATCGGTGGATACCAAGGTGGAAGGACACATGTGGAATAGTCTGGACTAAGTGGTTTTCTTTAGAGTTTTACGAAGATTAGCACGTTATACTTGTGGTGGTTATCAAGTAGTCTCTAAGTTGAATATATTGTAAGATTTTTAAAGTGCTGAATAAAAAGTTTTGCCTAAAAGAAAATTTTCTTGAAACTTTGATTTTATTTGAATGCTTGGTTTGATATATTTATTTTATCAGATATATGTATGTTTAGCACAAAAAGATAAAAATGATTGAGATACAAATTAGAATTTTTGACCATCCTTGTCAAGCATATTTCCTTCTGCATTCACTAAGTGGTAGAGAACATCACCGAAAAGAATAAGATATCGTCACAAAAACATATGAATGACAATTATGCAATGATAATCTCAAAGTCTCCACAAACTATTTTTTATTTTATTTTTAATTTTTTCAAGTGTAAAAATTTACAAACACAATACACCATGGAGAAAAACAAAAATCCCCAAATCATGAAATCGAAATGTAGGGGTGTGAACATATTCTATATGTTAATCAATGTAGAGAAACATAACATACGTTCATAAAGGAATGAGACACCACTAACGAAAGATCTCAAAGTTTACCTTAAATGTAAAAATAGTGAACTCAAGTGAAATTGACTTAACCTAATCAACTAATCAAGACCGTAAGTGATTTTCACATCAATAACGCCCAAAACTATGTAATGCTTTACGACATTTTTATAGGACGTACAAACCCATTGATCTATAACTTAACTCCCTCAAAAGCTCACATATTGAGTTATTATCTCAAATTCTTTTGATGAAATTATTGCCCATATGTAGTGAAGCATCAAGTTCTAAAAATAGGCCTGACACTTCTGTTTTTATGTGCCTTTAATATTTTTGGCTATTTTCTTGCAAATGGTGGCTTTTCATGGAAAGTCAACATGTCCTTCGCAGCCCTATTCCATTGCATAAAATATACCACTTCCGCAGGATAAATTGTTTTCTATTATTTTCAATATGGGCAATGGTTCTTACATGCACAACTTTTATTATCTCATTTTTCACATTTGATTCATTTTAAAAGCAGGATTGAGAAGAAAACATTACAATCGACACATGATAGGTAAGTGAAAAATTCAAATAAGTTCATGCTCGTGTTCATTAAAGGTAACAAGGAGTCAAACATGTATCAAGTTTCCATCATATCAAATCTTAATGACTCCACACATTATAAAGCACAAAAATAAAATAATGTCTTGCCTTAAAACACTATAAAATAACAACAAGAATATGAAATGAATTTGTGACTGGGACATTTTTAATGTCCATCCACATATGATGAAAAAACACAAAACACTTTTTGAATTTTTCAAAAATTTTATCAAAAAACAAGATCTTTTTGTATTTTTCAAGAAAGACGTAATTCTTTTTGGATTGTTCAAACAATATATCAATTGAAAAAAACGTAAATGTAACTCTAATACAATGGTAGTATAATATAGTAATAGGAACAAATTAAATAAGCATGATAATCATCCTATACTAGATAACATATCCAATCTCACTCAATGATGAAAATACTTAAAGACTTCCTAAGTTCCTCAAATCGAAGTGCATTTAAAGGTTTCGTGAAATTGTC
Organism: Sambucus nigra; assembly: GCA_949130495.1. Classification (NCBI taxonomy): domain Eukaryota; kingdom Viridiplantae; phylum Streptophyta; class Magnoliopsida; order Dipsacales; family Adoxaceae; genus Sambucus; species Sambucus nigra. The sequence continues at coordinate 616,837,968 of OX422208.1, forward strand.
GACTAACTAACGATCAGTGCTCACAAGTCTCAAAGACACAACCATCTCCTCAACTTGGTCTCGAATAAAGTTCTCGTTTATTCTAATGTGCCTTATGCATGAATGCTAGACTGGATTACATGAAATGTGTATGGCAATGGTATTATCGCAGGAAATAGGCACCGTGCCCCGTGAAATGTCGTAATGCTCCAACATTTGTTTCACCCACAAGAGTTTCATGAAATAACTCTCGACAGCTATATACTCAACCTCCTCCATAGACAAATATACAGATTATTTTTTCTTTCTCATCCACGAGACAAGATACTCTCAAAGTAAAAATACCCACCTGAAGTGCTCATACACCCATCAACATTATTAGAACAATCGACATTCTAATAGGGGATAAATGATCATCAACATTAAAGGAATACCAAATACCGTATGATAGAGTCCCACCCACGTATTTTGTAATATGTTTAAGAGAATAAAAGTGTTGACTCTTTTGGGGATGCTTTGTATCGCGCATCGACTCCAACACTAATGGCAATATCAGATCAAATACAACCTATTATGCTATGATATAAAGTCTGCTCTATGTCATTACCTAAAGAGTCTTTTCTAAGTTTTTTTATGAACTCACAGGGGTGTGAGCCTACTTAACGAAGTCTAATCTAATTTTTCACAAGGTCTCTTGCATATTTTGATTGAGATATGAAAATCCCAGCATCAAGCTGACGAATTTTGAGACCTACGAAGAACGTAATATCTCCTACCATGATCATCTCAAACTCACTCTTTATCTCCTCCTTGAAAGTGTGAGCATGGATGGAGTACGTGGATCCAAAGACTATGTTGTCCCCATAGACCTGGGCAACAAATATATCACCACTCTCTCTCCTCACAAACAATGTCTTATCTACTCTCCCTTTATTGAAGACATGAGCTAAGATATAGGAAGTAATCCTCTCATACTAAGCACATGGGTGTTTACTTCAAACCATATTAGGCCTTCTTAAGATAGTAGACGTGTCCTAGGTGCTTAGGGTCTTTAAATCCTTTCGGTTGTTCCATGTAAACCTCCTGTAGAATTCAATTTAGAAAGGTACTCTTAATATCCATCTGATATAACTTGAAGCGCAGATGACATGCTATGGTGAGTAGTAAGTAGACGAACTCAAGCTTAGTAACAAGAGAGAATGTATCCTTAAGGTTTACACCCTCTATTTTTGTGTACCTTTGTGGAAATAACAAATCCACTTGGTACCTATCGTACCAGTATCATTAGGTCGGAGACCAATTCCCAAACATTGTTCTTATTAAACTGAAGTAGCTCTTCTTGTATAGCCGATATCCAATGCTCGTCCTTGAGTGTTTATTTAACATTCTTCAGCTCGACTAAGGATGTGTAACACAAATAACTAACAACTTCTTTGAGTTAAACACGAGTCTTGAACCCTAGTGTAGATCACCAAGTATAGTGAAAGGATCATGACTCTTTCTATCCCAAGATGTTGTCTCTCCCAAAATAGGAATGGGGTTGAACATGGTAGCATTAGAAAGGATGGGATCATTAGTAGGGGTGAATCGTCCTCACACTGTGGTCTATGAGAAACAAATGTCGATGACTCGTCATCTCTAATCGGTGCATTTATTGACTCCATAAGCTTATAGCTAGCCAGATTGTAAACCAGGTAGGCACTACTCGTCGATGAATATCCTAAAAATATCCCCTAATCGCTGTGGGAGTCAAACTGTTATAAGGGATCTCTATCTTGCAAGATGTAGCATATACTTCTAAAGACATGGAAATATAAAAAGTTGGGCTTATTCTCTATCCAAAACTCAAAAGGTAAGATGTTGAACAATTCTAAATCTTTATCATATTTTTATACTTTTAGCTGTTGATTATAGCTTAGATGGCATAGTTTACACTAATAGATTCACTTTGGTACCATCTGTGGGGAAACAGTGTGTTTTACCGAGTTTCTCATAAATTGGCTCAACTAAACCTTATTTTATCCACATGGGTCCATAGAGCAACATATTATGGGTAAAAGTTTAGGGCTAAACAAAAACATTAATGGAAACCCATGTTAGGGTTCATATAATTTTTAGATATATTTTCATAAGCCTTGAATGAGGGTTTTTGGGCAAATTTATATTCCCTAATGATGTCTCCTATCAAAAGTTTGCAGAAAATCTCAAAAGATAGCGGATTAGGGTTTAGGATATATTTTGGATTTCTTGTAATTTAACTACAATAAGACCTAGAATATTTATAACTCCTTCTAGAACTATCTTCATCTGCACTTAATATAAAAAAGCACAACAATGCGGAATGCATAAGAAATATTCAAGACAAAAGGTAAGATGTTCTCTAATAGAAAATGTCATGTTCATTACCTTATAAATTTAGAATATTTCAAAAAATGAAACTAAAATACGAGAGAAAGTCAGGGAATGATCTCAAGAGGTTGTGCCCTCCATTTCCTATTCATCTTCTTAAAGAGAGGTATTAGTCTAATTATCCTCTCTCTCATGAGCTATTATAATCTCTTTCTGGCATATTTTATCGACCAGACTGAGTTCAACCTCACACTCAATGCTCTTAGGGTCATCGAATCTTCAGCTAAAGATGTTATCTTGGCATCATGAAAGTTCTTTTCCACTATTGGCCTCACTTCCTTATGGCTACAAATGTAGGATTTATTTTGATCTAGCCAGAAATAATAGGAGGTTTTGAATTTGGACACGACTTGCTGCTCGGCCTTCTCTAATGATTTGGAATTCTCATAATTAATTTACTTCAAGGTCACAAAATTTTCTTTATCATCCTTCTTTAAAGCCTCAACATGGTTTTGGGCTTAAGAGATAAGATTGAATTTGAGATTTAAAATATTTTTATAGTCCTCCACAACCTTCTTCTCAAGCTCCGAGATTTCCTATAGATAAATGATGAGAATCCATAGCCTCGGTCAACTTCTACTTAGTTAAGGACTTAGCATTCTCAATAGCCTTACCCTATGCAACTGCTTGTTGTTTTTCTGTGTCAAAGACGACGAGTGAAAAATTCTTTTTAGATTCAAAAGAGGTCTTTTAAGCCTCCTCAACAACTTCCTTATTGTCCACCTCTATAGCCTGAATATCCCTAAGCACCTTCTTATATTTATTTATTTGGCTGATAGATGCCTCAACAACCTGAAGAAAAGAAATTGAACACATGAATAATAGGAGAAATTAATTTAAATAAAATATCACTAACTAAATAAATTTACCTCGAGGGGTAATTGGAGTTGATTATTCTCCAAGTCCTCTAGACGAGCGATATGATGAGTATGTAAAATCTCCCTTATCTTGGAGACCGCGGTGTTTTATGTATCCTAAGGGATTCTAGGTTCATAGGCCTAAGATGTTGTCTCCGTCGCAATACAACAACCTTACTTATAGGAGTGAGAAGTTGGGGCTAAGGGAAAGACAAGAATGTAGAGGGGTTTGGTCTGTGAGGTTGATGGGCTTAGAAGTATGTGGCATGTAATCCCTCTTTATGACCATGGATATTATAATGTCTGTGGAATCATGAATTTTATGTTACGAGTTTTAATCCCCAACTCTGGCCATAAAGGCAACATTAGTAGTAAAGAAATGAATGATTTGGTTGAAACTTTTTTTCTCTTCCTCATATTTACCTTTCATGGGACAACTTTTTAGGCTTGGGTATATTCCACCATCTCATCAATATGTTATTGTAGGAGTTCTTTATCAATATCCATCATAGGAGCATTGTTTGTGCATGTACCTGGATAGCAAAAAGTAAGTAAGGAACCAATAATCCATAGGCAAATGGAGATAAAAGTAAGGATAATGAAAATAAAATAAGTCATGGACAATTAAAGATAACAGTTTTGGCTTATGTATACCATCAAATATATACCACGTGCAATTGAGAATGAAATTCTCAGGCTTATAATTACTTCCTTAGGATGGCCTTTAAGGTGTTAAATGGGTTCAATGGTAGCCAACACTATAAAAGGCTCGCACAGTTACCACGGCCATAAAATCCTTCTTCTTTTTCGGGATGTCTTTCGCAGACTCAATACATGGCCTTTAGTTTTTATTGGATAAAAACTAAAATGAATTAGAAAAATTAAAAGTTCAAGTTATCAAGCAAGTTGATATATTGAATAAAACACCGCCGTAAATAATAATGTGTGAATCTACCTATCATTGGGGGATGGCCCTATGTCTGTAGAATGGTAAAAGACCTTTGAAGTTGGTAATCATTAGAGTGTATTTTCTAATTGTCCCCAAACAAATAAAAGTACTTGACGTTCCAGTTCTTTGTATATGAAGGCTTGTTGGCTTTAAGGTACCTCGCAACACTCCATTGTCCAACGTAGTAATATCCAGGGTTGTTAAAAGTGTCATCCTTGGGACTATAAAACTTAAAGAACACTGTATGAGTTATTTTATTTTTAATTTTTTTCTTTTAAACCATTTATGACAATATGGTTCGAGCCCAAGTTCACTACATTAATAATTTTTTTAATTGGGGTAGGGACAAGAAGTTAGAGGTCGGCGACAAAAGTGTGAAGAGGAAATGGACAACATTTTTTGAACCAAAGAGCATGACTTATGGTCTTCGGTAGGGAGATAGACAATGTTACCCTCTAGATATTTAACAGACCTAATATAAGAGAGTAAAACACTCCTCTCTCATTTCACATGGATACTTCATAATGACACGAGTCTTCTTTATCTCCTTGTCATGACTTGAGGGCTCGACTTCATTGTTTCTCACTTTTATGCTAGTGGTTTGGGTATATCCTCTAAAATACGAGGCCTCTTCTTTATGTTGGATCTTATATGCATTTGGTTGTCAGTTGAGCTTGTATCCTCCACAGATCTATGACTAGTATCAATTGTCTCCATTGGATTCCTACTATCAGAAGATATCGTGAAAGATGTATGGGAGAGTGCACTAGTATGGCATTTAAGAAGTAATACATGATAGGACTATGACATGATGACTCTTACACTGGAATGTGTATATCCATCTTTAAGATGTTTAAATTGGTGTCTTTTCCATGAAGCGTCTGGAAGAATCATGTTTGCATTGAAGTTTTACATAGTGACGATAGATCAATGATGATTGTAGTATGGTTAAGTCATGTTGACTTTTGGTAGTGCCTCGGAGCTAGTTCCATGATTTGGTTTGTGAGAATGTGACATGATATGACCTTTGAGGATAATGTCAAAAATAGGTTGATAAGTAGTAGGTTATGCACCTAGGAGACTTAGACACGATGATGCTCATAATGGCTTAGAGATAGCACTTAGAATGGAGTGTTAGGCTTGATTATAGAACTTTCATATGCTATCTTTAAGGTTTGGTATGACTCTAGTGAGGAAATAATTAGATCTTAGGCATGGGTGATTCTCGAAAGATTGAGATAACATTAGGATAGTTAAGATTTGGGACCATGGAGAATGTTGCTAAGAGTTGTAGCAGTGGTCCATGAGTTGAATATTTGAAACAATATGAGCGTTGAGTTTCACTTGATCAGAGTGATGCTGGAAAGTAAGGTTAGCTATCGCATGTTGAAATTTAAGTGGTCTAGGTATGATGGGTCAGTGACTAACGATAAGAGCCAAGATATGTAACTTCGCCTTCATTTGGGATAGTTATGCTTGTCAATGATGGAAGGGTGGCATTAGTCTTAAGGAGGGAAGCCTAGCGTTTCTACTTCATAACGAAATTGGTTTCATATTTCTTTCATTCTACAAGAATGGATAACTCATGGTTAGGACCCATCATGGTTAATTGGCCAAGCCATGGTTTGTGGTAAGGCTAAGACTTTAGCAGGTATCAAGGATAGTTATAGATTTCAAGTGTAAGTGGTGGGTTCGTACTTTATATGGCACAATTTGTTGTCAAAATTAGAGTTTTATTTATTTATTTTGGGTATGGTAGTCGCCTGTTTCATTGCATCTTTAATGACCGTATTGATCCCAAAAAGGGTAAGTTGTTGCATAGTTTTGATTCGGGTGTAGCATTGCCTACGCTCAGTAGTGATTCAGGATAAGTCAGTTGTGGTTTATGCGTAATGGTAAATAAGTTCCCTCTTATTCGGACGCACATTTGTTCCATACTAGTTTGAGTGTACGCGTGATCTCGCATTTGTTGCATATAGTTTGCATATGTTACTTGATTACTTTAGGTTAACAGTTTTGGTTAGTTAACCGATATAAGTTAATACGATTTGGTCGTGGGTTTTGAGGTTGTGACTCAAGGATATTCTGAGCATTAGTCCCTAATAAAATATTATATGTGAGTCTTACACTTTAGACGGAGTTGTGAGGATTGAGGATGTGACCGTTTATGTATATTTGTGTTATGATACCTAGGATGACTCTAGGTTAGCGTAAGGATCTCGTAGGATATATCGATCGGGAAGACCGATGTGATAAGGTGACTATCTTATGATTCTTGATATGTATGATTATAAGGGTTGAGGTTGTATTAGTTTAATGTAGGCGTGATCCAAGATTGTTTTAGGGAATGTAGGTTTGTAAATCCTAATATAGGAAGAATATATGATGATGAGTTCATCGGTGATAGTACGATATTTGGTGAGTATCGATCTCTCGAGGTTTTATTTAAATGGAGATGTAAGGAATGCTTAAGAACTACAAATAAGACCTTAGAGTTCATCATGATTGGTTCACCAATGTAATTGATGAAAATAAAATCATTGCGTTTTAGATCAGAATGTTGATAACGCCCTAGGATTGGAAACAAGTTATGGGTAACTAGATATTAAGGTTAATGACCATGAATGTCAAGGAAGAAATTTTCTAAGGAGGGAATAATGTAATATCCCTACCTATAAAAATAATTATTTAATGGTAATCAAATTATTTTATTCAAAGGAATAATTGAGTAATGAATATATAAGGGAATTACCCCAACTGACATTAAAATGACTCATTACGAAGAGTAATTGAGGAGAAATATCCCAATGTCTCATGGTTCGCATGAATGCGTATTTAAGTTCTAATAGTACTAGTAAGTATGTTGGTTAATTTTGATGAAAAAATGAGAAGGAGTGATTGTGACGCGGTCTTGGTTAATATAACACATTTTTTGTCAGCACGCAAGATGCAAAGTTTCTCGATTTTATTAGGACAATTGGAAAGGGATAAAAATAAAATGACCAATTTTATAAGGTCCAAAAAATAAATATAAAAATACCACGGGTAAAAAATGGAAAACATGACACTTTTGTCAAAAATGTCGATTGATCAACAAAATTGATCGATCGATCGATCGTCGCTGGAACTCGATCATGCAGAAGCACTTATGTGTTGTCAAAATACGAACCCTAGGATTTAATGAGCTATCGATTTATGGAAAATCTAACACCTAATATGGAATTTTTTTGAGTTACGAATATTTTCATTTATGCCTAAGAGGCTAATATTTTTGTTATAAGTGAGACAGAAACCATGGGGGGGGGGGGGGGGGCATTCATACCAAACCCATTAGGTTTTTAAGTCCATCTCTCTCTAGCTTGGGGCTCCCATTGGGGAAAACCTTCTGCCGAGATGATATCCACCCTCTTCCCACACTCCTAAACTTTTATTTCTCCATTAAAGACTATATATAAGCTCCTAAATACAAATACAAAATCCAGATGGCCTTGTTAGCGTGTAGAAGGTTGTGTTCTAAAGGTTGTTTAAGGGTGCTTGAAGGAGGTTCTTGATGATTGAGGGTGGTTTTTTCATGAAGATTAGTTGTGGATTCTTTGGATCATAATTGGATCAATAAAGAGGAAGGTTTGGGTAACCCCTTGAGGCTACCTTTAGAAGTTGGGGTGTCTCCTCCAACACCAACTTTTCTACCACCACTTAGAGTCTTTAGAGATGGGAAAACTAACCATGACATTGGTGTATTTTGTGTTAAATTTCAGTGTACTTATTTACATATATTACGCTTAATATGGGTAGAATATGAGTTAGATTGCATCTATAGGTTAATTAGTTTCTCTCCTATCATTTTGTATGAAAATGGGTTTTAACGAAATGATTTCAAATGGGTTTTAAAAGTATAGAAATTTTAGAATGCATTCTTTAAACATTTTATGAAATAAAATGTGTTAAGTGATGTTGTTGATGGAAGATAACATGATTTTGTGAAAGGGAATGTATTAGGATTGATTAAGTCATTTTATGAAAATAAAGTATGGTTTCCTATATGAGATAATGAAGTTAAATGACAAAAAATGATCTTTCACTTTAATGGGTATTTTAAGCTTTGTTAAACTCATACATAAAGTAAAATGGATTTAATGTGTAAATATGTGAAAAGTAAGGATTTTCCGTAAGTTGTGGGTTAGAAGTTTATAATGGAAGTTAAAGGCTTTAATGGTGTAAATAGTTCCAAAGTGGGTGTTACGATGCAAAATTTCGTATTTAAACTGGGTTTTTTAAATGTCTAGAAAATGGGACTTTAATATGTGAAAAGGTGTTATTTTATATATTAAAGGTGTTAAAGTAAAAAATGTGAAAGTTTAGTAAAATGGGGTATTGAACAAGTGTTAAAAGTGGCCAAAGGTGTTTTAAATGTTAATTTGGAAACTTATTAACCATTTTTGGGAGATAACACTCGTTAGAGGACCAAATTGCATGTTTTAGTAAATAAAAGGCTAATTTATAATTTACATAAGGTGGAACATTTTTATGGAATAAAAATGTTGACAAATGTTTTTACACTAGTGTAGGTGAAAATGAATTAAGTCCCTAAGTGTGAATGATTTTTGTTATAAAATAAACGTGTGTGTGAATAAAGGACATAAAGGAGAAAGAAATTAATATCCAAGTGTTAATGGAAAAATGGACGGTTTAGTCTGGGCTTTTGTCTTCGGCCTATAAATGTGGATTAATGTGAACATTGTAATAATGTTGAAAACATTGAAAATATAAAGGAACACTCGAATGATGACGGGAAATAATTAAGAAGGGCATGATGTCCTTAGTGGTGAAAGACCTAAAACCCATTGCATAGTTAGTACATGGTGACTAGAACTGATGGTGTGGAGCCCGTGAAGTCCAGGGATATTTGATGATTCCGAGAAAAGATAATGGTATTATTTGGAACATGATAAGATATGAGTTGTAAAATAGAAATAAACTAACTTGTGTAAACGTCTAATGTTCCGGTTAATGTAATGTGGACAAGTAATATGAGAATAATGAATAATATCCATAAGAAAACAAAAATGGTTAAGCAAGGTGATCTAATGGGTAATTAAGCTACCTGCGGAGGTTTAAACCCACAATAACACAAGTGTTCATGTTGCATAAGGCTTTCAATTTTAATAATATTTTCTAACACGATGTGCGCGTGTTTTAAAAAGAAAGTCTTAAGTAATGATTAACAACTGTGGTGTGAGTTAATGAATGTTGAGTAATAAACATCTTTAAATTAAATGAAAGGTTTTCCCAACAATTGTAAATTGTTTAACTGTGTGAGTTAATGGGAAAGAATTCTAGTTTCAAGCATAAACATACAAAAGGATTATTTTGTAAAGACAAGGAGAATTAATGGTGTCAAATTACTTTTTTGGAATAAAATGGTTTAATACTTTGGGACATGTATATGTGTAATACTCCGTATTTTTGGCTATATTTATTTTTGGGATTAATTATTAAATGAGAATTAATTGGGAATTAATCCGGGTAAAATACTAGCGAGTTGTGAGTTGGTATTTGACTATATTGAGCATATATGATGTTATATGAATATTGAATTATGAAATTTGTCGTGAGATTGATATACGGCAATTTGGCCATTTTATTGGGACGCGTGTGACAATCGCGTCAGGATATAATTATTTTAATTATAAAAGTGATTTTAAATTCTATTAACCGTATGGTCGTTTTGAGTGCGCCAACGCGTCCGGAAGGGTCGAGATAGTCAGAAAACACTAGCCGGGGGTGTAGTTTGGGTCCCGGGGTATTTTTAGGCCATATCGGCAATATAAAGGGTATTTTGGTAATTTCGTATTTTTAGGAATTAAAAGTGACGAAAATTAAGAGTTTTAATCTGATTGGGAATTGACCCACTAAGCCACTAACCAACCCATATTAACCCAACAAGCTACGGGGGTTGTTAGATTAGGTTTTCTAAGTTTCCCCAAAATAAACCCTAGCCACCATAGCCATTGGAGAAGAGCTTGGAGAGAGAGAAAGGAGAAGGAATTCTGCAGAAAATCTTTACAAAATCAACACCAAATTCAGAGACAATCGAGGCAAGTGGTTTAATATCATTTAATTTCAGAGAATGCTTTTTCCATGTATAGGAATTTAATAAAATTGATTTGTTCTTGGTGTAATATGAAAACCCATGTATTTTGGAACTTAGAACTTGAAATCTTGAGGAGAATTGCATGTAGAATGATAGGTAGATGATTATACTGAGGATATTAGTGATTGGGTGAAATTAAAACGGATTTTTATTGGGTTAATTCATGAATTAAAATTTTAGGGTTTGTGTTCTTGAATAATTGGGGGAAAGTGATGAGACTTGATGATTTAATGATGATTGGGATGAATTAACTCAGTAAAATACGTTAGTTTATAACCTTGTTATGTTTAGGAGTGATTAGAGACCTTTAAACATTGTTGGGACGAAGTTTAGAGGAGATTTGAGGAGTAAAAATTGATGAAAAACGTAACTAAGAAATTCTGGGCCGAAACTGGTCCCTCGTTAGAAGACCTTCCCAGGTCGTTCGAACGAGCTCGTTCGAACGAGCTTCTAACGAGTTGACCAGTCGTGTCTAATGAGGGGAGACTTCGTTCGATACCTTCGTTCGAACGAACTGTATTTCGTTCGATACATTCGTTCGAACGAGATGTCGTTAGAAGGTACAGTTCGTTCGAGCGAAGTGGAATCTCGTTCGAACAGCCTCGTTCGAACGAGACTTCTAACGAGCTGGCAGTTTAGGCCTTTTTGGCCTGTTTTGATTTTGGGAGTCCCGTAATCTTGTTCGAGGATATAGATAACCTTCCTTTGATGATGTATTGATAGATTTGGGACGTTTGGGTTATTTTGAGGAGTAAATTATTTACGAGCGTTTTAAATTCAAGGGATAAGTGGGTTGAGACGTGAGTGTCTACTACGACGTGAGAATAGATTATGGCGCGTATGATTATAAACTGGAATCGTATAAAGTGTGTAAATTATATATTGGTACTAGAATGAGAATAGTACTACAATTAAACTACGGGATTACTAAGATGTGTGCTTACTTAGTATTGGTATATGAACTGTGTGTATGACATACCTACCATACTTGCTATCACGGGAGGTTTGCGTTCGCTTAGGGCCCTCTAATCCTTGTGTTGCCCGGATTTAGATTGGTTACCTTGATGAACATAGGTCAGAGAAAGACTTATTGGGATGTTAATAAGTCCGCTGATCGTGGGAGCGTAGGTATGTGCGTGACCCATGTGATGTGACTGTGTTCGCCTCCATTATTTGTGATGTTGTTATCTGTGAACTATTCCTGAGAGATTCGGAATATGTGATCCTTATGTATGTGATGTACCGGGATGGATAGCAGAGTATGTGTGCACCGCATCCTAGTCTCGGGGTGCTTATATTGTATATTTATGCTGTGGAAAATATACGCTTAATAGACTGGAACTTTCATATGGCATTGTGTGTAACTATGGAATAACATAGAGGGCTATTCTATAACGAGTTGTATTACTTTTGTATAAGAACATGAATTTACGTTATGTACCTACTTAACTGAGATCGTTAGAATGTTAATGAGAACCGAGTAATAAGGGTAGAACCTATGGCAGTCTAGCTAGATATGATGTCACTTAGCTAGTAGTTGTGTCATTTTAGATGGGTACTTACGTTAGGAGTGCACAGTTAGACGTGAGGTGAGAATTTCATGTGAGTGCACGTCCTAACATGTACTTTGCATTTAATGTTTTAAATGTTTTTAAAGCACTTGCACGTTTTTAAAATATCTCCACATTCGGGCTCTGACCCGTTTGCTTTCAAATCTATTTTTCTTGTAAAACCATTTTAGGTGCCCAGCCACAAGGACACCATGCATAGGATACTCATTCAGGTGACGAGCTGTAGCTATTTGTGGAAGCTACAAGGATTTTCTTGTAGACGCTTCTATCATTTGGATTCCGTATTCAGTATTCTATCAGTTGTAGGGCATGTTGCCCATTTCTATTAGAGACATCTTTCCATTACAGTTTTTCAGACTTTGGCATGTATTGTTTCAGTATCCAGTTTAGTTATTTCAGTTGTGGTTTTGTAGTGAGGAGTTTTTCTCCATACTTTACTTACATTATGTGATGGTTATTCTATTTACTTCTTTATGGTGAATGGTGTTATTATTCTTCATTACACTTGTTGCATGTTAATCAGACTTAAATTAAAATTTGGCAACTTACTTTTTAAATACTAGGTGGTTAGTAATCATTAAAATGTTTTCGACAATGATGCTATTAACTGGACCAACTTGGCATTTTGAATTAATTTAATAAAGGAGTAGCTACCCGGTATTTAATTAGTCAGGGTGTCACAATATGTATATATATACGTATTTTAACATTCATGTAGTTGTCGTATGTGAGTATTTTTTCTCCCGTTCGTTTCTATACTGCATTTGTATAAGTTCCCACTGAACATTCGGCTCACCCCTTCATTTTGTTATGGCACGTGGTATGTTATCTAGTATTTTAAGAGCATTTTATGTGTAAGTACTTAATTTGATTTTACATTAGTATCTCTGTTTACTTGGCCTTGGGGGCAACCCCTTAGATCACATCACGTAGTTTGATGAAAATTGGAATCCCATGCTAATAAATATAACTTTAAATAATAATATAACTTGATTAGAAACATTATATAGGTGGTCCATTACACTTCGTAATTAACGCGCGAGTCGGATTAAATTTGGGTCGGGGTGTTGCAAAATAATAATGTAATAAAGTTTTACTATCAATTATAACTTCATCAACATTTTTAAGTGTTTGGGTCATAATTCATTTGTATCTAGTTCTCGCCCATTCATTCCATCCCACATGTGTGAACACATCAATGCTATGCTAATGTGTAATACTTATGTGTTTTGTGTCGAGTTTTAAGGTTGTTTATACCTATATATATGTGTCAAATTTTGATTGGTACATTTTTCATATATTATATATGGTATCGTGCTTTGAGTCTTTGTGATTTACATTTAGTCCATGTTTATCATATAATTGATCATTTGGATTATTTGTTCTTGAGTTGCCATGTTGCGTGTTACACTTTACACCATTGCATGTTTTATTACCTTCTCCTTATGTTTAAAATTAGTATCAAATTTTTCTCATATTAGTATATTGAGATCATGTATTTAGGCGGAGATTTGGTTTTGGAGAGTAATTGTTTTATACTATCCTACTTTATCTGTTCTGAACAAAAGTGGGGGGGGGGGGGGGGTTCCTCCGCATGATTAAGATATCTTTATCTTAAGTAGATAAATCTTACCTAGGCTGAGAGTGTTTTACTCATTGTTAGATACTCTTTTCTGTATGGATTTATACTTATTATATTCTTTTTGCATTTGAAGGTGTGTTTAAGTGTGCTGGATTATAGGTTTATATCAATGCGACAAAGTTTTTAGGCAAAGCAAAGCTACACATGTTTATGTGTCTGTTGAGTGTCTGTACTCTTTTTCTTTTTGGGGTAGGGTTATAAGTCCTCTTAGAGAGGTTTACGGCCTATAGGATTTTTATTTTGGTTTTCTCACAGAATTGCCAAATGGAGAGATCTATAAGGATGATTTTCCAATTGAGTCAATTTGTATGTAATTGGAATTATTCCGGACAAAATGTTTGAGTCATAGGATAGAATCTGTGTTGTTGATCCCATAATCCCATTACATTGTTAGATGAATACGTAGTGACCAAGCTTAAAAGATTGGATATGTCGTGTCGTGTTTAGTGAGTGTTTTTATGTGTCATTGGATATATTTTTAAGGATGTTTCCTTTTGATATAAAACTGTTTGGAACTATTTTTAATATTTTTTTAGAAAAATATTTTTCTGAGTTAGAAAAATATCGTTTAAACAAGAATAAATATCGTTAGAAAAAAATTTGTGTTTCTTTCGAACAAATTTCTTCTCCATTCAAATGAAGTTCTGTCTCATTAGATCATCCATAAGACAAACATCAAACGAGGATCCTCTGCAAGCCGAACCAACCTCGTTAGAAGCTAGTTAGAAGCTTCTTCGAACGAGATTGCATTCTCATTCAAACGAACTATGGATGTTGTTCAAACGAGATGCAATTCTCCTTCGAACGACCCTAAATTTCGTTCAAATGACCCGCGTGCAGTTAGTATTTAAGGCCTTATGGACTCAGAATTTTGAAGGAATTTTTATGAAAAATGATTTTATGCCTATTTACAAAAGTATGAAGCCCCAAGTTTCACCCTATAGGTTTAAAGATCCAAGTTCCACAATTCCTGTGCTTTGAGATCTTGATATTTGGTACCAAAGTTGTTTATTTCATTTGGAAAGAACCAGTTTTGTGTGGTATACTCCCTGCATATCGTTTACAGTGTTTAATGGTTACCGAGCATCATCGATTGATACCGAGGCGTGCGTGGACTCGTGTGCTACGACATCTTGCGTGGATGAATTCCTGCATGCCACTGTGGTGGAGCAGTTGAAGATAGAAGAGCGTCAAGTCTAGTGGAGGATCGATACGTTTTGTAAGTCTACTATCTATACTTTATAAAACCATCATAGTGATGTGTTGCTGGGTCGTCAAAGAGTTTTCCTTTGGTGCTTTTCCTCGTACAAAGACATCTTGTGAATTGATTGATTTATTTTATCTGCTATCACCTTTGATGCATGGTTTATGGTAAAAAGATAAATTTTATAAATTGGTTTTCAATAAGAAAAGGATAAGACCAGCACTAAGTTTAATTGGGTTAACTTTGTTTGAAGGTTCAATCTTCAAAATTTTGTAAAATATAAAAATATTGGACTTCTGTTTATTCAGACCATCCTGGTATAAGCACACACTATACGGGAATTCTCATATTTTTTAAATATATTATAGACATGTCGGTCAATTTATTAGTAGGTTCTCATGTGAGTTGAGTTCGACTTTGTCATGGGATATTGGAATTTTGGTTCTAGTACTTTTCAACAGTTCATAACCTAGATAAGGCATTTACATCCTTTCAGAATGGTTGCGGTGCAATCCTAGTGGTTCATCTTAAAATAAAGGAAACTGGTTGAAGGTTTGGAAAATTATTTGATAATTAGAAGGAGGATTATAACCGGTGCATCTAGGACTGTATTGAATTGGGGAATTCACGAGGTTTAAGTCTAAGGGCTTCCTTGATTAAACTTACCTAATCTCAAACCATTTTCAAAGGGCCTTTCGATTCTTAATCCCGAGAATCATGAGGATTTAAATTATTGTAGAATCATTTCTTTAATTTCTATGGTTTCAGTTAAATCTTATAGATATATGTTTTACTTCCACCAGTAAAACCCAACCGGTGGATTATTTTATAATCGTGTGGAGTTGTAAGTGAGTTAAGTCTAAGGATTAAATAATTGATCAGATGTATGGTAATACCTTTTATACATCCATAGTTACCCACTTTTGAGTTTAATACCTTTTATAATTGACTTAGACTTTTTTTATCATTTTCGTTAAGGATCTGTTACATTTATCGATCACGTGCTTTGCACATGACACGTGAAAAAAATTAAAAGTGAAATTAAAAATAAATTAAATAAATTGAAAAAAAGGAATGAAAACACATATAAAAGTACAAAATACAAAAAAAGACCACAAATTTGTTTTAAAAAAACATCGGTTCAAAATTCTCAACCCTCAAAGCCCTAAACTCCCCGTTCACACCTTCTCTACCGCATTGCCACCCCACCACCCCCACCTACCTCCAGCAATCCCCCCCAACCTCTCCCTCTTCCCCCTCTTTCTATAACATACATATGCGTCTCTCTCTCTCTCTCTCTCTCTCTCTCTCTCTCTCTCATATATATATGTATATATATGAGAGAGAGAGAGAGAGAATCATCGTTCACACCTTCTCTACCACACTGCCACCCCACCGCCCCCACCCAACCCCATCCATCCCCCCCCCCCCCCAACCTCTCCCTCTTCCCCCCTCTTTCTATAATATACATATGTGTGGGTCTCTCTCATATATATATATATATATATATATATATATATATATATATATATATATAGAGAGAGAGAGAGAGAGAGAGAGAGAAGGGACTAGGCTACAAGGTGGGGGAGGCGTAAGGATGTTACCGGAGGGGGGATGATGGTTGGGATGAAGGGATGGGTTACGGTGTACTGGAGAGCGGGTGACATGGGAGGTGGTTTCGTGGGGGAGAGGGGAGAGGTGGGGGTCTGTTTAAGTGGCTTATCTTTCTGCTTTTTTATATTTTATATTTTATATTTATTTATAGTTTCTTTTTAATTTTTTTAACGGGTCATGTGCAAGCCACCTAACAGTTAAACGTAACTGATACTCAATGGAAAATGTACCAAGGTTTAAGTTTATTAAAAAAAGTTACCAAACCCAAACATGGATAATTATGGATGCATTATAGTAAAAAAAACTAAAATAAATTTTACAGCAATTTGATTTGACTAACGCATATCGAAAGCTTAACATGGGGAATCATATTATGTACCATGATCAACATTACAAAAAATACATTTTTATATCTGAGTGATTTAAGATATAGAAAAATTGGAGTGCAGTCGTGATTATCAAGTAGAGTTAATCAATATTAAATAAATGAAGGAAATAATTATGGTTATTGTAATTGGGGTTTTCGAGTATTTATTTTGAAGACAATTTAATTATTTGTATTGGGTCCCTAGTATAGTCCAATACCCATGTAGTTGGAGAAAAAAATCTCTAAATTCCTAATTTGGCTAAAGACTTTGGCCTATACCAATTTATATTGGTGTAAGATATGGTTTTAGGTGAATGATGCATTATGGAGGATTAAAGAGGGAGAGAAAAACTACTATTCAACTTTTTAAGAACGGGCGAGGAGAGAGAAGGTCAATTTTCTCATATTTCATCATAGTGTCATCTCCAAGAGTACCGACACACACGACTACTTTGGGCTGATCATATTCAAGAAGATTCAAGGCATTTAGATGTTTCTAACAAGGCATTTGGAGACCTTCAACGTTAGTAAGATCTACATCATCTTCAACAGTTTTGTCCTAATAAAATCGCAACATGATTTACTATGGTACTGTATTCTAATCCTTAGGTTTAATCTTTGAATCTAGTTCCTGTTTTCTTGCTAATGAATGATTAATAAAAGATCTATTTGTTGAAATGTTTCTGCTATGTTTTCCAAGTAATTGGTATCAGAGCCCTTAGTTATAGATTGATCGTGTTTTGGAAAGGACAATGTTGTCCCAATTAGTTTTGCATGTTATATGATTATATAATCTTGTTTATGGTATCATATTAACATGATTTTACGGAGCTTTTATATTTATATATCTTCCATCAAGGTCGCATATGCTTGTTTTGGGTGAATAGATACGGTGGTTTATCTATAATTAGTTTTTACTTTTTGATTCGATATGGTTATATTATTTGGGTTTTGTAATTATTGCTTTATCCATGTATTTAGAGGCATTTATGAGGGGGTATAATGTTTATCTATGATTAAAATCATGCATTTACATGGATTTGGGTGCTGGCTAATCTTTTAGGAAGTTTCATGAAGATTCGGATGAGTTATAGCCGTTTTTCATGCAACTTTCAAAGTAGAGATGGAGTTGTTGGTCTGTAGGGATGGATTGATCCGAGGGGCATCAGAGATCTATCCAGAGTACGGTCTAATTCCTGACATATCAGATCGATCCAATGCTGGCAAGTTTGTTTGGTTCATGTTTTTTTTTCTTTGGTGTCACTTTTCTTAGTTTATGTATTTTTATTAAGTGTGAGAATGCCTGACAAGGGTATGGTCTTCTCGACCAATTAATTATATTACACTTCAGATAATCACGCACTTGTCTACTGCTCGATGATTCAATGAAGAAGACTTGTGCTTCCCTTACCTTGATGTGAATGATAAATGGTTATAATTGACTAGAACTAGTGGTGGCAAATGGGCGGTTATGAGGAGGTAAAAAATTATTACGAATAAATCTGGATGGGTTAAGGGTGGGTCGGGAAGAATAATGTGAGCGGGTCCAGTCGGGTAACACCCGTGTAGTGTCGGGTTAACCTATAATTTTTGTTATTGTACCTTTGAGCTTTTTTTAAGAAAATCCAAATAGAGTTCAAATTTAAAAATTAAACAAACAAATAATAATCGTCTAATTAAAGTCTATATTTCTAAGATGTTTGTAAATAAATAATTCAAAAGTAAAAAAACGCTAAAAATCACTAATGTCACCGTACTCTAATTAAATTCTACTTTATTGGAGTTAAAATTAACTAACAAATAATAAATTCCCATACATTCCAACAAAATAATAAAGTCCAACGTCAAAAACTCTAACAATATAAATTAATAGTCTTCAAACGCATGTGAATACGAGTGATCAACCCATAATAAATTGTATTGTAAGTATATATAAATAGATAACAATATATTTATATATTTTTTAAAGAAGTTGACATGTATTTACCTGATCGTGATTAACAAGTAAAGTAGCAACTATTTGAGCAAAATCCTTAGCTAGTTCTTCAACCACATCAGTGTCTTTCCGAGCTACATTCAATGCAGAATATTACTAAAGCAAGAAATAACATATTATATAGTTATAGATAAACTAATAACTATATATTCAGAAAGTCCCTAGTTATATTATATATTTAATGTAGAAGTAAGCTCGTACACCAAATACCCAATCCCTAGTGAATATTAGTGCTTTAACATTGTCAAGCAAGATAGAGCTCTAATATTTAGTAATTATACGCTCTCCAACACTAAATGCAGACTCATAGGCTACTATTGTGATGGGAATGCTAAGAATATCATGAGATATTAGATAATGTTCTACATAATGAACTTCATTATTTTTTCAACATTTGAAAATATCTAAATGAGGATTCTTCCTTGGATTAGCACTGGTTTCCTATAAATACTTATCAAGTTATGATTTATTTCTAGCTCTATAATACTGACTCTCAAAAATATCCAAGTCATACATGAAATTACAATTATTTATGTTTGAATAAAATAAATCAAGTAGAGAATAAGTTAAATAAGGAATAGATTACATCGCATCTTACATCCATCTCGTCACTTATGCCCCCACTAGTCGCATGTGAACCCAATTATAGATTTTACAACTAAGATGAAGGAGAGTGGAGCGTGTAATATTCAAATGGTATATTCAACTTATTAGTAACATCTCTCACTTTTTCTTCCCTTGTCTCAAAACATCGCATGTTTAAATAAATCTCCACATATTGAATTTTATATCATGGATCCAAGATTATTGAAAATGATAAAACCATGATATAACACTCCTAATATTTATCGAATTTCACTTCCATCTCCTAATCCATAGAATTTATAACAAAATCAGAATTACCCATCTCCTCAATTATAAGAAACTAAATTATCCAAAACCCCAAAAAATATAAATTTGCCATTGTTTAACGGCTTTTAAATAAAAGAGTTATTATGTTATAAAAAGGATTAAAAATCCTAGTAATTTTTTGAGATTTAATTGATTCCTCATTTGTTGAGAAAGTAGTAAAATGTGGATCAATAAGTCAAAGTTGTTTAAATGTGCAATGATACAATAACACACTCTCAAGCATAAGATATGTCGAATTGCATATTGTCTGCACATCTTGTTGTACTTGATTATTACAACTAATAGAAATATTTAATGTGAAACTCGTAAACCTAATCTTTCTTCTTTTCGTACCCCTCACATAGTGCAGTGACATGAACCTTATGAATAGATGAATCAATAACTTTCAAGCCATTTTGTACTATCAGATTTAGTATAATCTCACCATAATGACTACAAAAAAACTCTCCATCACACACTAATGAATCGGTCAACCGCATATTCTACTTTAATGCACGTACCAATCCATCATTATATGAAGCGTTCTCTAAAGTAAGAGAAAACAAATTTTTTCTCAATACCTCACTCTCACAAAAGTTGAATAACTATATATGCCAAGAGAGGGCCATTATGTGAAGGGGGTATATGTCTAAAATTTAATATCTTCTTTTTCAAAATCCAACACTCATTTACATAATGCGATGTGAGAAAAAATATACATCATTAGTAATAAAGGAACACAAGTCTGAGGTCAAACATATTCTATTGGAAACAAATTGTAGTCAATATTTAAGACTTTCTTTCTCTCTGTCATAGGTCCTCAACACATCATATAAAATTCGCAAACAAGGCCTTCGAAAAAACGAGGGGGAGCCTCCACCCATCCTCGCCTCCCCCCCCCCCCCCCCCGGGAGGAATCCCTGTGGACGTTGGAATGGAATCTGAGAAGGTTCAACTGGTGTCTCTACCCTTGATCAATTCTAAGATAAGTTAACATGAGGACGGTTTTCTTTAAACAAACAAACAAGTAGTTTGATCCCGTACCTACAAGAATAAGGATACTGCGAGGCAAAGATCTCATCGCGGAAAGGAGAACTTATAACAACATCAAAATGAAGAAGGAGATGATAGTAATGATAATCAGATTGACATTTATGATTCTCAGGTTAGTGTGACACCCCACCCAATTAAATACCGGGTAATCAGTCTATAGACATGAATAAAATTGAAACCATATATGAATCAACTATTGAAATAAAAGACTGGATAAAAGCATTCCAGTTAAAAGTCTCAAATAATAAACTAATATACTGAATCCAACTAAATACTAAATACGAAAATGAAGGAAGTAAAACCTCTAAAAAAAAGAACTGGGGATGGTCGACACATACCCTAAATAAAATGTCTAAAAAAAAATAAATGGAATGAGAGTGAAGGCGTCTAAGTGCGAGGACCTACAGCTACCACAACTGATACAACACGTCAAACAGTCGGCATGTCTAAGCCTGACGTCCATGTGGATAGACACCTGATCTAAATAGTACAAGAGAATAAAAATATGCAAAGGACGGGTCAGAGCCCGAGTTGTAGAAATATTTTTAGCAAGTATTTAAAATTTATGTTAAAGCAAGTATTATGTGCATGTTAGCTTTTCGTACTCTCACATGAGATTCTCACCTCTCAACTCTTGTGCATGCCTAACGTTCATCTTGTCCAATCTACCTATCCTAATCTCATTTAATTAGATTATAGACTTACACCACTAACTATATCTTGAAGTAATATCCCGCATTCCCAAATACTTATATTATGTGTTTCAACATTTATTAATTCGTTTAAGGGTTATCAACCAAAGGTTAAGTATTCACATCTTAAGGTACTTAGGATTTCATCATCTTAATCATCTACAATTATCACACGGTAGAAGACGTTTTGTGCCATTTCATAGAAGACGTTTTGTGTCATTTCAAACCCACCTAGAACAGTCTGTAAAAGGTGAGGGAGTTGAAAGAACTCTTGTGAAGGAACAAATCCAGAGAAAATTATGTAGGGTGAAGTGTAATAACACCCAGGACTTGAATATTTTGGGAAATTTGTTTTGCTCATCGGAGCAATCTAAAATGCTGTGAGTTAGACACCATCTATAAAGAAATTATGAGTAGCTGAAGGAGAATTTGGGTTTGGTTAATTATGAATTTCCCATTTGCTGTTTTAACTAGGATATGACAGAATCCCGCAACTTATCTTTTATGGACAAGAAGGAAAACCCAAATGAGAGATATATGTTAACTAGATTAATGAAATCTTTACCTAGTGGGGAAGGGGTATATCGTAGATAAGAAGAGTTCATTGTGGTAAAAAGGACTCTGAAGTTAAATACTCTAGTGCAGATGGAAATCTGACAAAGACGTCTAAGGTCAACGACGTCTAGTCTGTATACTTATAAATTTATTAACACTTCCAAATGAAGGGGAGCCAAAAAGGTTAGGAAACCTAGACGAAGGGCAATATTGAATACATGAGTTAGTAAAACACCACTAGAAGATATACCCAATATGGGGCCTATTTAACTCATTTTAAATCCTTACTAAGTGGAGATGAATTCAACTAAGACTAGAGAGGTGGACAACGTGTTTCTTAGGACTTGTAGAGCCAAAGGAACAATGGAGATAGTAATTGGGGTTCAGACTACCAAGCCCAAGATAAGGACATCCCAAAAAGGTCAATTATACAAATTATGGGAAGTGGCATGAGAAATTTCCATAGGATAGTGAGTGGAACTACCAGTAACAAATGTGTCCACGTTGAGAAGTGAGATAGATAAAGATTTAAAAATGTTAAACTATGCCAGTGAGGCATAATAATTGAAGGAGTGAAAGATTTCAGTAAGGAAGTTTGGCTTGGGATAATTGCCAGAAATTTACAACCCAAGAGTGGTAAGTATAGGCAGGACCAGTGGAGTCCTCAACTATTATAGCATACCGTTTCTTAGGGTCGTCAGGGCCCTGAGAAGAAATAGGGAGGCCAACAAAGGCCATAATTGAGGCTTAGAGAATTGGGACAATGATTCATTCAAGTGAAGGTAAGCCACAATAAGTAATTAATTGCCCACAACAATGAGAGGGTAACTACTGGATTAAATCCAAGAAGTATAATGATTATAGGCGGTCATGGGTTATTTTGACAACAAGAAATTTCATGTAGGGACCCTGCTATCAGGTGAAACTAATGAAGCTTTATTTCAACCTTGTGAGTGAAGGATACATTTTGATGACTTAGGTAGGTCAGAAAATATATGTGAATTGTTAAAAATGCTAAAATTCGTGTACAAGTCGAGTTTAGTGGGAACGTTAGTTTAAAAATTTGGGTCCAAACGTCTTTCTCGTTGATAACAGGGTTTATTGAGATCGCCCGAGAGTGAGCAGAGTGGGAAATAAGAGAATTTTTTTATAGTTTTATTTTACTACTGCAGTGAGTTAGGAAAGAAGAGAGTATTATAGTAATGTGTAATGATTAATTACCAAATGTTTGAACGATAGTAAATTGAATAGTAAGACTATCATGCTGGATACTCCGAGTGAGTAATAATGCTTTGGTGAGGTGCCACCTGAAATAGGACTGGGCCTATATATTTGTAGATATATGAAAATTTCATGGTATCATAGACTTTAGTGAGTATTTTGTTTAGTTATATATGATTCCGCTGTGTAGAACCTAAATTATTGATGTGACTCGGGATATATTATGTTCTTTATCGAATAGAGAGATATAGCTCGTGATATATATATCGCACTCAGAACTTATAATAGTGAAAGTGCAATGTTTCATGTTATATATAAGGGACACAAGAATGGATGAGTAAACTTTCATGTCAACATAAAAATAATTATGGGAAGGTACAAATTATGGACTAAGGGCCTTAAGGATCTCGACAACCGACTTGGTTAGGTAGTAATGAATCTGGGGGGTTACTTGTTTGGATTTCACTTTGATAGACATCCCGCGCATGAAACTAGCTAACGTTGGGAGTTGGAGATAAGTGTGGACGATAGTACATTGTAACAACCCAGATTTTTGGAACGGCTATTTTATATTATTTTGCCTTATGGGCTAATTTTATAAAATAGGGGATGTTGGAGTAAATACTGTTTCCCGCGATATTTAGGGATAATATTTACTATGTTTTGTCTATTTACCGTATGAGAAGGTAAATAGCATCATGTTGTGTATTACTGCGTCGTTATATGTAAAACGACGGTTATGACCTGTATATAAAATTGGGTAAAATTAATGAAATAAAATGAACATAGAACATAAAATTTGTTCACATTTTCCCGAATGCCAAAATAGGGGGTGCGGTTGTTTTTATAATGGTTAAGATAGTCGAAATAAGTGCCAAGTTGTATTTTGGAGTTTCGGGCACTTTTAACGCGTTATGACTCAATTAAGTGTATACGAGTCATTTTAATGGATTATTAGCAATTAAAAGAGGGTATTTTTGTTTTATAAACCGTTTAAGTCCCCCACCCCTTTTTCTTTCTTCATTTGTGAGAAAAGCCAAAGGAGAGAGAGAGAGTTGGGAGAAATGGAGAGGAAGAGAGAAAAATGGAAGATTTGGGCCGGATTCCGTCGCTACCGGAGGTGGATCAGAGACTACGAACCTCGAGGCAAGTTTCTTACTTGCTAGAAATGATTTAATGTGATAGAATGCATGTTTAGTTAAGTTTTGGGAGATTTAAATCATAAATTTAGTTTTGTTGATTTTAATGATTAAACCCTAAATTCTTGATTTTAATTTGATTTGAGGACAAATTTGTAGTTAGAAATGGTGTAGAAATGAATTGGGTTGAATTGTTGTTGTTGATGTTGGGAAGAATCAAGGGTTTGAGGGTTTTGGGGCTTTAGGGTTCAAACAACCCGTAGCCTAAACTTGGAAATTCTGCAGAACCGAATCGATTCGGCCCAAGCGAATCGATTCGGTAAGAGGGAAAGTGTCAGGTCTGGGTTGACCGAATCGATTCAGACAATTCTAATCGATTCGGGGTTATGCAGAATGCCAGGTCTTCTTGACCGAATCGATTCGTACCTACCGAATCGATTCGTGATGAGCCCGAATCGATTCGGCCAGGGTGAATCGATTCGGAATTCAGCATTTTTGGGATGTTTTTCTAGTTTAGTTTTTATCACTTTTCTTTTAGGTCCAAGGTTTAGGAACCTTCATTTGGGAAGTACTGGGGAGTCCTAGAGGGTTGTTTTGGGTAGACTAATGTCCTAGGCTAAAATAGGATAATTGGGCTTACCCGAGGGCTATTTTTATAGGTTAATGTCCGAATGATATAGGAGGTTAACCTAAAGGTAAATTGGAAGTTAAAATACTAATGTTGAGCCTTTTGGGAGACGCTCCTTTATAGCCACTCGTATTGATGGTTTATGAGATTAAATGAACTCTTGAAGGCTAGTTTTTATAATGGTGGCACTTTGGGTCTTAGGTCATTAATAAAATATGACTTAATAAGAATGAAATGAATACTCTAAAACTTGGTACTTAATGGCTAAGTAAATGATTATGGGAATGTAAAAATTGGAAGTTTTCAAAAGGAAAAGTAATGGTTTTCATAAATGATAATTTATGGATTACACACCTCCCTAAGTCGCTATCATAAGGGAAGTTGTGCACGTGTGGTGAAGTCCCCTGACTAATGAATGCAGGGTGGATATAGTCCATAGGCCATATGGGAATTTATATTATTGCTCTGGTTAGGGGATTCTGGGTGTGGTCCAGACTTTCCCGCAGGCAATATGGCCTCTTCCCGAC
Source organism: Sambucus nigra (assembly GCA_949130495.1). Lineage (NCBI taxonomy): Eukaryota > Viridiplantae > Streptophyta > Magnoliopsida > Dipsacales > Adoxaceae > Sambucus > Sambucus nigra. The sequence continues at coordinate 616,863,416 of OX422208.1, forward strand.
GCTGGTAAGTTCCCAGGTTGTCTTGTATAGATAGGCCCTGGAAGATGATAGCCATTTAAGGGTGAGTCCAGTGGGGAAACCTGGAGGGACGGTCTTAGATTTATTAAAGCAATTCATGATAATGAATTGGCTTTAATTACATTTCCTGGATGGAAAAAGGGAAATGGGATATGGTTTGGCTTCGGATACATTTCCCGTATGAGAGGGAAATGGAAGCATATGGTATACAAAAGTATTTTTATGCTAATAAAAATGACTTTTGATGGGATTTTATGGAAATGGTTAAAGCATTTTTATGTTAATAACACTTGCTTTAAAAATGTAATTCTTCCTGTATGGAAGAAAGGAAATAAAATTGGTAAAGTGTTTGTATAAATGAGATTATATGGTAAACATTTGATAAAAAGTTGTACCATTTACGTATATTCCTAAGAAAGAAATAGGAATGGTGCATGTAGAGTTATGAGATTGAAATGGTAAACATTTGATAAAATGTTGTTCCATTTATATACATTCCTAAAGAAAGAAATGGGAATGATGGTTTAGATGGTGAATGTGTTTCTTTATGTTTTCTTGAGTAGCTGTAGATGGTTTCTCACATATATACATATATATATTAATTATGTGCTAAGGGTCTAATGGATCTCGATGATCAACCTTGCCTAAGTAGTAGTGTATAGGTGGGGTTCCTTGTTTGGATATCTCTTTGCGAGACACCCCACACACGAATAGGGCATAGTGTTGAGACTAGGGAGAAACTTAGCCCTTAGCACTATGTTAAAAGAAATTTAAATCAGATGATTATATTCATCAATATTGTACTTAGGGTCTAATGGATCTCGACGATTAACCTTGCCTAAGTAGTAGTGTATTGGGGGGTTCCTTGTTTGGATTTCGCTTTGCGAGACACCCCACGCACGAAAAAGGCGTAGTGTTGAGATTGGGGAGAAGTTAGCCCTTAGTACTCGGAGTTAACTAGAGCATCATCATGATATTGCGCTAGGTTGCTTTTAGACTAAGAGGTGAGAAATATTATTGTTAAGTGAGAAACTGTCATGCATTTTAGTCACATGGGAATCATATCAAACCGGGCCCTGACCCGTATATATTTCTTTGTTTCTGCATATACTCTTTGCCGTACAGGTGCTCTTCTGCATGGACACCCGAGTTTGCATTTCCATTCCTATTGTTATGTAGCTACAACATATTGTGGAAGTTGTAGGTTAATTGTATTATACGCTTCTATCTATTGCACTCTAGTTATGTTCAGTTTAAATTATTCGGGCGTGTTGCCCAAGTGTTGCACTCATTTGTTATATTGTAAATATTGAAATGTAATACTCGGTGTAATTATTTGTATTGGTCTGTTCACTGACAACTTATTCGGTGATTAAATTATTTCATCGTCACTCTTTATTCATCGGTTTTTTTTATATCCACCGTTTTTACTAATGGGATTGTCTGAGTGTTTTTCTTTTACTTGCAAATTCTTTTACATTGACAATCCATTTCCTAAAATGATTGGTGGTTATCTCGTACTATTATTTTTAATCGACAATGATGCTGAGAATGGACCATCTATGATTCCTGTGATTATTAGAGTATTGGGCTGGCCACCTATTATTTTAGTAGGCGGGTTGTCACAGATGGTATCAGAGCATTAGGTTCTAGAGTCCTTAGGAATCTGTGCGGATGTATTTCACTTTCAGAGTTACTTTTGATTTGATATAGAGCCCTACGATTAAGTCCGTTGATTTATTTGGTGAGAATTCGTTCTCCAGCTACAAGATGAGAACCCCGAAAATATTTTGCGCGTTCGTGTGAGATTTGTAAGCTGTCGAATGTAGGGCATCAAGGAAGGCCGTGATGAAGGCGTCGTGAGACGGTATTTCTATGAGCTATAAGTGGTAGTCGGGAATGAGGGCTACTTTAGAAGTCGCTCCCTTTGTAGCACTATTTTATATTGCTGCGTGACTACTAAATACAGTAGGTATAGTTTTCTAAGTGTCGCTGCAAGAAGAAAATGGTATTTATCTTGGGATTCCAAGCGACGTTGAATTGGAGATGATAGGTCCTTGATAGGGACCACATGTTGGAGTCAAGTTAGATTGAGGAAGTGTAATCTCATTTGGTGAGAATGTAAGGCCCGAGAGTTTTGTTTTAGAATGGGGTATAGAAGTGCCCAGGTGTGAAGATTGGAGGAAAATTTTCCACCCAAATGGAGTAAGGTTAAGTAGCGAAAAAGATAGTCGCCTTATATTGGTGGCGCGATAAGTTTTGCCCATAGAGGAACCCGTTAGAGTTTTTCAACAACGAGTTTCTCCGAGAAGTTAGGAGTGATGAGAAAGTATATTCTAAAGTATTCACGCAAGGTTCGGGTAGAGGCCGACAGTGAATAAGGAGTGTTACGGTCAAGGAAACTGTGCACCAAAATAAGGAGGGTACAAGGAAGAGAGAGCCCTTTCAGTGGAATTGATAGGCTCACCAGTAAGTGTTGTTAACACTTTAGGAGAAGTGTTGTTCGTGAGACCCCATCGGTGGACCTCCACCCGGGAAAGGACTCACTGAACTAGGCCGGGGAGGCTGGTAAAATGTTCTCCTTGCTGAAGAAGTTAAGGGAACTATGTGAGAAAATCGCTAGGGTAGCTAGAGATGGAGGTAGATTGGTTCGGGTGAAACTAGAATATGTGTCTAGGAACCATTGGTAGTGGCCAAGGAGATTGATAAGTATATTAGCGAAAATTTCCACCGTAGTTGAGGATGGAGCATTTCCTTATGATACTATGGAGTAGTACTGTCTTCACCCTAAATTCGGGTGTGTATATTGAGCTTGGGGTAGTGTATCAATCTGGCTTCCATGATAGGGAAGTACTATATTTTCTTTCACACGTTATGGGGCGAGTGATGAGATGTGTGGTGTGTGCTACTTGTATTATATGTAAAATACGAGTAGAGATATTCTTGGATGGGTTGGTGCGATAGCAAGCGAATAAATCGCGAGGCTACCCTATTTCTAGTTCTAGAGAAGGACTAGTTGTTCTATAATATCTCTCCTGGATACAGGTTGAGACTTTATAGAGGTGGTTTATGGTGTGTAGTTAGTTTTCATTTTATTTTATTTTATTTGTCTTGATTTATTTGTTTTTGATTGCTTGCTTACTCTGTTTGCCTTGCTTGTGTATGATGTTGCCTGATCTCCATGACCAACTAGTTAAGGGGATTGTGTGGAGGGGTTCCTTGTTTGGATTTCGCTTCAGCGAGACGCTCCACGCATGAACCTTAATGACGTTGGGAGTGGAGAGATGCGCATTTTCTTTTCTTTTCTTTTCTTTCTTTACTTTTCTGTTGGTAAAGATGCTGGGTTGGAAAGGTTTAGCTAGGAATCACGTAAATGAGTGATTGGAAGGCTAAGTTATAGTGCGTGATATGAGCACTGTGATAGTTTTCCTCTGATAGATGTGGGGGAGACTAAGATATGAAGTTTGATAGAGACTTACATGCTATGCCTTAATGAGAAGGCCATCTATAAAAGATGTATGTATGTATATTGGGATAAAGTGTCAGTGGCATTTTATAGAAAGTAAATGCCAGGTTAGCAAATTTTTAAGTTGTTTGAGATGGTAGGACTTAGAAGTAGAAGAGTATTAGTAGAGTGTTAAGTTAGGATTCTAGCGATCCCGATCATGTGTCTTAGACCGTTACCTCTCGACGACCGACGATGTGAGGTAGTAGTGTAATGGGAGGGTTCCTTGTTTGGATTTCGCCTCGGCGAGACGTCCCACTCACGAAACCCAGCGAATGTCGGGAGTTGGGAAAGTTCTTGGACACTAGGGATATAATTAGGATTTGGTCCCTAGAACGAAGAAGTATAGGATCTTGAGTGAGTCGAAGAAATAAGCCATTGATGGTGGGGGCCTTTTCTAGATAGAGCGTTATGTTGGTAACCTATATTCCGAGGGGTTAAAGCATGAGTTGACTTTTACTCCTGCACTCGTGTTGTTATGATCGAAAGGGGATGTAACGAACGAGTCTCTGCTAGGAATGGGAAGTATTAATACAGGGGCATGGACCCATTATTTATGCGTCTCACCGACTTAAACTCCGTGAGAAGTATTATCCCCCGCTTGATGTAGAGTTCGTAGCGGTAGTATTTGCCTTAGAGAATAGAGGCACTACTTCCTGGGCAGGAATTTAGTCTTTTCACGGACGACAAGTTGGAGTTCGTAAAAGACTATCAATTGGTTATTTCCCTTTCGCTAAGGAAATGCGGATGGGGTAGTTGATGCGCCGAGTAGGAAATTCGTCGGAGAGTTTAGTTATGCCAGACGGAACGAGCCGAATCAAAGGAATGCTATAGTAAGAGCGTTCATGTCTAGGACTGACCAATTCACCTACTAGTGGGAAGAGACTAGTGGTGGAATGAGGAAGGATGGGAGTAGTAGCTTTTTAAAATCGAATTTTCGTACAATAGTTCGGATCGTTTCTTATAAAGGAATGGTGTCGTGTGATGACCGTAGTTCAAGTCCAAATGGGGACGCAGCGCTACCAAAGGGTTTGGTAATAATGATAGAACAATAGTTCGTACGGTATACTCTTTATATGGTTATGGGTTATGCCTGAATTTTGAGGGCAAAATTCCCCTTTAAGGGGGGAAGTATGTAACAACCCAGATTTTTGGAATGACTATTTTATATTATTTTTCCTTATGGGCTAATTTTATAAAATAGGGGATGTTGGAGTAAATACTGTTTCCCGCGATATTTAGGGATAATATTTACTATGTTTTGTCTATTTACCGTATGAGAAGGTAAATAGCATCATGTTGTGTATTACTGCGTCGTTATATGTAAAACGACGGTTATGACATGTATATAAAAATGGGTAAAATTAATGAAATAAAATGAACATAGAACATAAAATTTGTTCACATTTTCCCGAATGCCAAAATAGGGGGTGCGGTTGTTTTTAGAATGGTCGAGATAGTCGAAATAAGTGCCAAGTTGTATTTTGGAGTTTCGGGCACTTTTAACGCGTTATGACTTAATTAAGTGTATACGAGTCATTTTAATGGAGTATTAGCAATTAAAAGAGGGTATTTTTGTTTTATAACCCGTTTAAGTCCCCCATCCCTTTTTCTTTCTTCATTTGTGAGAAAAGCCAAAGGAGAGAGAGAGAGTTGGGAGAAATGGAGAGGAAGAGAGAAAAATGGAAGATTTGGGCCGAGTTCCGTCGCTACCGGGGGTGGATCAGAGACTACGAACCTCGAGGCAAGTTTTTACTTGCTAGATGTGATTTAATGTGATATAATTCATGTTTAGTTAAGTTTTGGGAGATTTAAACCATAAATTTGGTTTTGTTGATTTTGATGATTAAACCCTAAATTCTTGATTTTAATTTGATTTGAGGACAAATTTGTAGTTAGAAATGGTGTAGAAATGAATTGGGTTGAATTGTTGTTGTTAATGTTGGGAAGAACCAAGGGTTTGAGGGTTTTGGGGTTTTAGGGTTCAAACAACCCGTAGCCTAAACTTGGAAATTCTGCAGAACCGAATTGATTCGGCCCAAGCGAATCGATTCGGTAAGAGGGAAAGTGTCAGGTCTGGGTTAACCGAATCGATTCGGACCATTCGAATCGATTCGGGGTTATGCAAAATGCCAGGTCTTCTGGACCGAATCGATTCGAACCTACCAAATCGATTCGCGATGAGCCCGAATCGATTCGGCCAGGGCGAATCGATTCGGAAGTTCTGCATTTTTGGGATGTTTTTCTAGTTTAGTTTTTTATCCCTTTTCTTTTAGGTCCAAGATTTAGAAACCTTACTTTGGGAAGTACTGGGGAGTCCTAGAGGGTTGTTTTGGGTAGACTAATGTCCTAGGCTAAAATATGATGACTGGGCTTACCCGAGGGCTATTTTGTATAGGTTAATGTTCGAATGATATAGGAGGTTAACCTAAAGTTAAATTGGAAGTTAAAATACTAATGTTGAGCCTTTTGGGAGACGCTCCGTTATGGAGACTCGTATTGATGGTTTATGAGATTAAATGAACTCTTGAAGGCTAGTTTTGATAATGGTGGCACTTTGGGTCTTAGGTCATTAATAAAATATGACTTAATAAGAATGAAATGCATACTCTAAAACTTGGTACTTAATGGCTAAGTAAATGATTTTGGGAATGTAAAAATTGGAAGTTTTCAAAAGGAAAAGTAATGGTTTTCATAATTGATAATTTATGGATTACACACCTCCCTAAATCTATATCATAAGGGAAGTTGCGCATGTGTGGTGAAGCCCCCCGACTAATGAATGCAGGGTGGATATAGTCCTTAGGCCATATGGTCATTTATATTACTGCGATGGTTAGGGGATTCGGGGTGTGGTCCTGACTTTCCCGCAGGAAATATGGCCGTTCCCGACGCTGGTAGGTTCCCAGGTTGTCTTGTATAGATAGGCCCTGGAAGATGATAGCCATTTAGGGGTGCGTCCAGTGGGGAAACCCGGAGGGACGGTCTTAGATTTATTAAATCAATTCATGATAATGAATTGGCTTTAATTACATTTCCTGGATGGAAGAAGGGAAATGGGATATGGTTTGGCTTCGGATACATTTCCCGTATGAGAGGGAAATGGAAGCATATGGTATACATAAGTATTTTTATGCTAATGAAAATGACTTTTGACGGGATTTAATGGAAATGGTTAAAGAATTTTTATGTTAATAAAACTTGCTTTAAAAATGTAATTCTTCCTGTATGGAAGAAAGGAAATAAAATTGGTAAAGAGGTTGTATAAATGAGATTATATGTTAAACATTTGATAAAATGTTGTACCATTTACGTATATTCCTAAGAAGAAATAGGAATGGTGCATGTAGAGTTATGAGATTGAAATGGTAAACATTTGATAAAATGTTGTACCATTTATATACATTCCAAAAGAAAGAAATGGGAATGATGGTTTAGATGGTGAATGGGTTTCTTTATGTTTTCTTGAGTAGCTGTAGATGGTTTCTCACATATACACATATATATATTAATTATGTGCTAAGGGTCTAATGGATCTCGATGATCAACCTTGCCTAAGTAGTAGTGTATAGGGGGGTTCCTTGTTTGGATTTCGCTTTGCGAGACACCCCACGCACGAATAGGGCATAGTGTTGAGACTAGGGAGAAACTTAGCCCTTAGCACTATGTTAAAAGAAATTTAAATCAGATGATTATATTCATCAATATTGTACTTAGGGTCTAATGGATCTCGACGATCAACCTTGCCTAAGTAGTAGTGTATCGGGGGGGTTCCTTGTTTGGATTTCGCTTTGCGAGACACCCCACGCACGAAAAAGGCATAGTGTTGAGATTAGGGAGAAGTTAGCCCTTAGTACTCGGAGTTAACTAGAGCATCATCATGATATTGCGCTAGGTTGCTTTTAGACTGAGAGGTGAGAAATATTATTGTTAAGTGCGAAACTGTCATGCATTTTAGTCACATGGGAATCATATCAAACCGGGCCCTGACCCGTATATATTTCTTTCTTTCTGCATATACTCTTTGCCGTACAGGTGCTCTTCCTCATGGACACCCGAGTTTGCATTTTCATTCCTGTTGTTATGGAGCTACAGCATATTACGGATGTTGTAGGTTAATTGTATTAGATGCTTCTATCTATTGCACTCTAGCACTCATTTATTATATTGTAAATATTGAAATATAATACTCGGTGTAATTATTTGTATAGGTCTGTTCACCGACAACTTATTCGGTGATGAAATTATTTCATCGTCACTCTTTATTCATCGGTTTTTTTTATATCCACCGTTTTTACTAATGGGATTGTCTGAGTGTTTTTCTTTTACTTGCAAATTCTTTTACATTGACAATCCGTTTCCTAAAACGATTGGTGGTTATCTCTTACTATTATTTTTAATCGACAGTGATGCAGAGAATGGACCATATATGATTCCTGTGATTATTAGAGTATTGGGCTGTCCACCTATTATTTTAGTAGGCGGGTTGTCACATACATGTGTTTCGTACCTTGGTAATTATACAAGTATATAATTGAGAGTTGATAATTCCGTTATGGCTTAAGGCCGGTAGAGTCGCCTAGTCTTGGCATGAAAATAATATAGAGCGACTACATTATGAATTGATCAGTATTCTTAGTGCACAAAAATTAATTTCAGAAAAGTGTATTTCATTTGTAATACAATACTCGAGACATAGGGTGTATGGGCGCCCTGGGTAAATTGAATCTTGATATTGTCCCCATTTTGGAGGTATGGAATAAGGAAAATAAATATAGAGGTTTAAATATCGGGACTTTGTTGTCCAATCATATATGAAGATCATTTTTCCCCAAATATCCACGAGGATGGTATTGTATTCGGCAAAGTGATATGCTTGCCATGTGAATTCGACAACATTTAGTTGGGGAGGTCGAAGTTTATTCCGTAAGATCTGACAAAGGCTTATGCTTCATGAGAAATTGATTTTTAGAGTTAGGGAATGACGTGTGACATATGGTGAGGCAAAGTCACATGGATCGCGGTTAGAGGTGCATTCGGGTGAACATAAAATGTATCAGATTATAAATAACAGTAGTGATGAGAAAGTGATGTCAGCTAAGACCAATCATACTATGGGACAGTATGCGCAGATCTTGACATAGCCGAGAAAATGAGGTTACATGGGGTTTTGATTACTATTGCATTCGATTGGGACAAGATATTTGTCCTTAAATTTTGGGAAGATCCTTCATGAGTCCATGTGTACCGAGTTGTGTTTGTTTACAACCTATTCTCCCCAGATGAATGGGTAGACGAAGCGGACTAATCATATGTTTAGTGTTAGATTATATATATAACCTTGGATTATAGGGAAGGACGGGAGTAGTACCTTCCACTAGTGAGATTGTGTAGGATAACTGCTATAATTTACTTTTGGCTTTCTTCCAGTCGAAGTATAGTACGGTAAGTCTTCTTGTTTCTCCTACCTATTTGGTGACCAGTAACTCTTGCGAATAGTAAAGATGAGTTGAAACTTATTATTTATATTGCGTGTGATATATATACAACAAAAAGATTATACTTGTGTACGATAATTGCAAGATGAGATCATATGTATCTAAAGAATGAGTAATCTACTTATATGCAATAGAAGAACGTGAGATAGTGAATATCTAGAATAAAGTATAAATAGTGAAACTTAAACTGTAAGGCTTGGACAAGAACCTACGTGACAAAAGTAACTCCCCCCCGGGAGAGCGGGGTGGAGCGCTATCGCGAAAAAATTAACCAAATCCACAATCAACTAGGTATAGAGCATCTAAATAAATCCCACAATATAAATAAAGAGAAACCACTAATCTCAATTCTTCAAATTAAATACAACCAAGAGTCTCTCGAAGTGATAGCACTATCTATCTCAAATAAAATAAATCGCCAATCCTCTATACATAAAAAATAAATACAATCTTCTCATCATGATCTCGAATATTCTTCCCAAAATATCCAAGATAAAAGTCAATCTCCAATTAATCCATAGGGCCCAAATCCGCACTAACCTGCCAGTAAGAAAAAATATGGGGAAGTACACAATACGATAGGAAAGATGCTTAACAAATATTATCGGTGAATAAAGTGTAACAATATGAGTACAATTATTCAAATCATATGAAAATCTCATAAGAATTTTTATCAATATATTTCAAGACAACTCAGTAATTCGACTCACCAGGCCTCATCATATCGCGCCATACTTTATCAAGTAGCCGGCACAGGATTATTGGTAGGTCCCCAACCTCAATGCCATATTAAATTCTCATGACAACATGCTCAACACAAATATAATACCACACGAATCAAAATCGGATTCCAATAATAATTTTAAGATTTCAAATGAATTCAACAATTAAAATATGAGTTCAATAATCACATTAAATCAAAGGGAATAACTCTCGCGAGATTAAGGAGCATATTGTGTAAAACCCTATACCTTAAACCAATAAAAGAAACCAAAAAGAACCTGCCCAGAAAACTCAGATCACTCCATCAAAATCATTTGACAAATATACATAAAACTCTTCCAAGATCCGACACCAAAACAACCCCAAGAACACCTCCAAAAACTAGGGTTGAATGCATAATATAAAGGGGCTAAGTGTATATAAAAAGAAAGGAAATAAAATAAGTTTGCTGCATATTTTTGTGCCAAACGTTTTATCCAAAAAGGTCACCCACGACCCCTTTAAATAAGGCAAAAGAAAAAAATTTGAACAAACACAAACTCTAAAAAAACCTGTTGTGCACGAAATCTGAAGCGATCGATCGATCGATCGATCCCTGACGTCGATCAATCGATCGCCCAATTATTTTGACAGTTCCACTTAAAAAATGTTATAAGGGATAAACTTTAAAAATCAATTAAAAATCCGTTTTAACTCCGTTTTCGAAACTGTTTGAAATTCTCGTGTTTAAAAATAAAATCAAACATATTTGAGCAAGAACAATAATTTTATCTAAAACTTTATTTTCCTTTATATTTTTAAAATACCCCAAAAATTACGCGGGTTGTTACAACAGAGTAACTGGGGGTTAGAATGACCACAAGTGAGGTGTTCATTATTGGGGGTATTTGAGAATGCACTGTATAGGCGATATGGAGTAGTTTACTTGGGATGCGATGCTCTATATTTATCAATGATTGTTCTTGCCTACTATACTTTTATTTTCTGAATTTCGGGATAAAATTTCGTTGTAAGGGGGGAAGTATGTAATACCCCGTATTTTTATGAATTTTAAAATGGGATTAATTAGTATTAATTGTGTTATAATTGGAAATTAATCTTGATTTAATATTACTCAAGAATAAAGTAATATGTGATTTATGTTGAATATTACTTAAAGATTAAAAGTAATATATATGATTATGACTTTATAAATTGTCGCGAATTATGTGTACGACAATTTCGGTAATTACGTCGGGACGCTTGTGCATATCGTGTCGGGACTAGATTTAAATGGAATAGAACTGAATTTAATATATAACATCCATATGGTCATTTTAATTGTGCCAAAGTGTCTGTAAGTGTTCAAATAGTCGAAAAAGTCTATTTGGGTGTTTGATTTGGGTCTCGGGGCACTTTGAAACCGAAAGGACACCCCAGAGGGGTATATTTAATTGGGAGGTGAATAGTAAACATGAAAATTAGGGTTTTATATTATTAGTGAGGAGATTAGAGAACTTAGGTTCATTCACCCAAAAGAAGAAGAAAGGTCTTTGAGAAGTGTGAGAGACTTTTCAAGGAGAGGAAGAGTTTTTCGGAGCAAACCAAGGGATAACCACCTCGCACCACGAAGAGCCACCACTACCACTGCTAGAAATTGGTCAAAAAAAGCGGCGGCCACTAGTAGAGTATCATCCCAAACGGTTCAAACCTACAATCTCAAGGCAAGTGATTAATTACTGCAAATCTAGCATGTATAATGTTTATATTAGAATAGCATAAGATTTTGGACTATTTTACAAATCAAAAGATGATTTTTGATGATTTAAGATTTATCCATGTGATGATAATCATGTTTAGATTAAACCCTTATTTTATTAGACAATCATATTTATGAAATTTGAGTTATAATTGATGAAGAATTATGAGATTTAAATTTTTTCGTGAGGAAAAATTATCTATTGCAGAATTTATGAATTTAAAATGAAATTTAGCATGATAAATTGAAAATCTTGATGATTTATATGATTTAGATGCTACAAATCATGTATATACTTTGCTATAACATTTGATATGAACAATGAGGAATTTGGGATCACTTAGTATTGATGTTGATTATATTAAAGTGTAAAACCTATAGGAATTTTATGCAGAAACACTGGGTAATATCTGATTGATCGATCGATCGACTCAAGACTGTCGATCGCTCAATCGACCAGAATTAGTCGATCGATCGACTGCCCTCGAAATGTGATTTATTTTCCTTTTTAATTTTTGATTAAATCCCAAACTTTATGGAATCTTTGATGATGATTAAATGAACCTAATGGGACTTAGGTAGGGAAGTAGGATAAAATTAAGACCCGAAAAATACTATTTTGGGATTTTGAATAGAGGAAATTTTTTGAATGATTAGTTAAACGAGTTGTTTTGGAGAATTGTATAACTTGGGGTTCAAATCGAATGAAAGATGGTTTAGGGTTAGGACCAGTAGTGAGAGGGTCATAAATTACCGGCATAACCTTAGGTACATTTGGGATTAGTCTTAAGAGATGAAATTAAGGATTAAGATTGAATTAGGTGTTATCGAGAAATAAACCTAATTGAAGAATTTTTAATTCATAGAGATTCGAGAGTTGTGATGAAATGGGTTAGTAAGGCGTGATGTTTACCTACTGAATTAATTTGAGTATTAAATGATAATCATCGTGCGGTAAGAAAATCTCAGAAATAATATATTAAGAATTATTCATAATCGACAAATGCGTAGGATATTCGAAATATAAATATACTACGTAGGGGATTTATTATATGGGTTATGCGTATGCCTTGATGTTATTATATATATAGGTTAGATGAATACCTGTTGTTATTATATATATAGGTGAGATGAATACCTATTGTTATCATATGGTTGTGTGAATACCCTATTGATGTTAAATTTATATAGGTGGAATGTGTACCTATATTATTATTTACTATGTGTATGACATACCTACCTTGCTATCACGGGAGGTTGTAGGATGAGGACAATCTTATCATGTGTTCCTTCGGGGGGATTTAGATTTGGTACCTCAACAACATATGACTATGAAAGACTTATTTTTGAGTTGATAAGTGAACTGACTATGGGAGTATAGGTATGTGCGTGACCCATAGGTATGTGAACTATGTTCGCCTCCAATAAGTGTGATATGTATTGATACGGTTCCGGAGTGAGCCGGAACGCGTGATCCTTATGTACGTGATTTACCGAGATTTGATAGCAGAGTATTCGTGCACCGCAACTTAGCCTAAGGATGCCATATATGTATATATGTACCGAGAGTAATTTATATATATACTTATGATTATTCACTGTTGCTTAGTAGATGAGAATGACTAAGATACTTATATGGTTTAAGAATGAGAAAAAAATAAATAATACTTTAGATAAGAAATTTAATTAATGAGAATGTGTGAAGTAAGTATGACTTATTTGGATAATATGGGTGGGCATCTTAAAGAAGACCGAACAGACAGAATTGGTATAGATAGTTAGGTAGTGGCGTAACTAGAATGGCTAAGAGTATACGTTAGGTGTGCACTCTAGATGAGAGGTGAGAATATTAAGCGAGAATCGTGGAACTAATATGAACATAATAAATCTTAATTGCACTAGTTAAGCACTTGCTATTTTAACAAAATATTTTAAACTCAGGCTCTGACCCATTTCCTTGCATATTATCTTCTCTATTGTATCCTTGCCATCAGATATCCAGCAGTAGGTATGCCCAACATAGATTATGGATGTATCGATGGATTATAGCTGCTATCAGAGATGCATATTTTTCTTAGACGCTTCCATTCTGTTGATTCACTTATCTATAGTGTTTCGCCCAGGATTTTGCTTATTCCATTTATATTCCAAAGAATTGTAAGTACTTATGTCAATACTGTTGAGATCAATTTTGTTTACTGGTAATAAGATATTTTAAATGGAAAGTTTTCCAGTCTGATTTATTCTTGTGTTATATAGTTCAGTTGTGATGTGTGAGTACTTCATTATTATTATGTTTTGTGGAATGGTTTTATTAAATGTTAAAAGTTTTTTACACTTAGCTTAATTAACTATTAGGTGATTAATAAAGAAATTGGTTTTTGACAGTGATGTTGAGAATGAACCAACTGGATATTCTAATTTAATTTAATAATGGACTGATCACCCAGTATTTAATTAGGCGGGGTGTTAAATGTGCATAGCTAAACCTAGCTCGACAGGAATTATGACTTTAGTACTAAATGCTAATAGGTAGGGAGTTTCTCTAGTAGCTATTCTGAAAGTTGTTCAGTAAGCCCATTGGACAGAACACAGTTCATTGATCCAATTCCCTTTGGAATTTTCCAACCTTTTCTTCTAACCATTCAGAAAAGTTCTATTAGTTACCTCTATTTGACCGTTGCTTTGAGGATGGCCAGGAGCAGAGTGGATTTTTTTAATGTTGGACTGGGCAGAATAAGCAGCAAATTCCTCGTTGTCAAACATTGTGCCATGATCAGTGATAAAGACATAGGGTAAGCCATACCAGCATATTATACTCTTCCAAATAAACTAATCAAATTTTTCATAGGACATATCGATTAACGATTCATCTTCCACCTATTTAGTAAAGTAATCCACAGCTACAACAGAGTACTTGAACCTTCCTCGGATGGTCGACATGGGCCCAACCAAGTCCATTCCCCATATATCAAAGGAACAAGTGAAGTAATTAGTGTTAGGAGAGCTTTTGGAGACTTGCGTATGCTAGAAAACCTCTGGCACTTATTACAATTCTTGGCAAAATCTGCACAGTCTCGCATAGTTGGCCAGAAGTACCCCTGTGTATGGATCCTTTGCAACAACGTTCTTCCTACTACATGGGCTCTACAGGATCCTTCATGGACGTATTTAATGAAATCATTCACTTCCATTGGATGCACACACCTTTGTAGATAAGTAATTAATCCTCACTACCATCTAGCACATACCTTGCAGTTTTGTATTTTAGCCTCTTAACTTTGAGTAGATCAGCTGGAAGAGCCCCATATTTAATATATGCTCTTATGGGGTCTATTCAAGATGGCCTTATATAAACTGCAATAAAGTTGACCATCAAATCTTCATCAATGTTCCTATTAGCAAGTAGCTCAATAGGAATGTTTCTTCGTATCTCCGTTCTTATTAGTGAAGCTAACTAAGCAAGTGCATATGCTCGGGCATTCTTCAATATTAGAATTCTGACCATCTGAACAGCTAGCAAAGTGGTAATTACTTCCAAAGTTTTGGCCATATATCTAGTCATCAGTTCTCCTTTTGCTGCATATAAGCTCAACACCTGATTTACCACTAAGTGTGAGTCACTATACACCATAACTTACTCAACGTTCAGTAATTTATCTAGATTTAACCCAATAATATCAACTTTATATTCTGCCTCATTATTAGAGGATTAAAGTTGGAATCGTAGAGCGTAGTCTATTTCTATCTTATCTGGAGTATTGAGAATAATTCTAGCTCCGCATCCGATTACACAAGATGACCCATCAACATATAGACTCCATATGGGGATATCGCTGTCAAACGCTTAGTTTGTCAAAGTCCCTTGATGGAAGATTTTATCCTTCACCTCCTCATATTTCTTCTTCATCTCCTGTATTCCACTGGACGATTCTGGTTGATCTTTTTCTACAGTTTCCCCTGCTTAGATTTGGTCTGGTGTAACTATAGTAGATCTGCTGACTCCTGCATGTTGCTTGGCTAGAGTCCCTTGTTTCTCAGGGATCTCTAGGTAAGTGAATTCTATAATAAAATTAGCCATAACTTAGCCTTTTAAAGCAGTCCTTGGTTCATATACAAGGTCATATTCCCCCAACTCCATAGCCCAATACATCAATCTTCCAAATTTCTCTATCTTATGCAAAACTTGCCTTAGTGGCATGTCAATGTATACCACTATGTTGTGGGCTTAAAAATATGGTTTCATTCATGTACAAGCCTCAATTAAGGTTAGTGCTCATTTTTCCAGTCTGGGATACCTTACGTCTGCTCCTCAAAAATCGTTCCTAGTGTAGTAAACTGGCTTTTCGACTCCATTCTCTTCCCTGATCAAAGTAGAGTTAAATGTTGATTCAGATACAGCTAGATGCAAATAAAGTTTTTCTCCCAACACTAGTCGGTAGATTAGTGGTGGTGTTCTCAGATACATCTTCAATTCCAGGAAGGCTTTTTCACATTCGTCGTTCCATTCAAAGGTTTTTCTGAGCGCCTTAAAGAATGGCAAATATTTATCTGTTGCTCGGGACACAAACATGTTGAGTGTGTTAGCCTCTGAACATCCTTTTTATAGGTTGGAGATTCCATTTCGATCAAAGATTTAATCTTGTCTGGATTAGCTTCAATGCCTCTTTTATTTACTATATATCCGAGGAACATTCCCTTCTGGACTACGAAGACACATTTGGTGGGGTTTAACTTCATCTGGTGTTTTTCCAATTGATCAAGTGTCCGTCTGAGGTTGGCAATATGATCAATAACTTTTTTACTCTTAGTGAGAATATGATCAACAAACACTGTGACACCCCACCTAATTAATCCCGGGTGATCAGTCCTAAATCAAGTTAGTGTGAAAATTCTGACTTGGGATAACTAGGCTATGTGATTGTACCTAGTGGGATAGCACTTTATAGAATTTACGTTCTGGGAGTATTTTGCTCGGGAGGATGCAGGTTGTTATATATATTATAGTATGATTGTGAATGCTGAAATATGATTATAAGTATATAATTGGATAATTAATTATAGACGGGCTATTAATGAAAAATATGAGTTATTTCACATGTATAACAAGTGTAGAAGTTATATGAAGTTAAAAAGGGAAATGATTTAGTTAAGTTGATGTTACTAATAACCTAAAAATCGTAATCACTACATACTCAGTTAGAGTAGGGTGGGTATAAAGGAACTATGTTAATTATCTAGTCATGAGATGAGTAACTAGGTAATTTAATTAAAGCGTTCGTAGGGTATAATAGAGGAAGGGTAAGGAAGTCCTCAACAGAGTGCGATATTAACTAAAAATATGAAGAGCATGCATATTTATTTATTACTGCAAGTTAATCATTTGTTAAATGTTTTTCAAATGTTTTGGGTACTAACCCTTGCTATAAAAACTTTTAAAAACCTTTTAGGTGTCCAACCACAGGGACGCCAGCCTTGACTATATTCCAGGGATCCGTTGCTGCAGCATATGTGGATGTTGCGGGGTTTTGATAGACGCCTCATTCTTCATTCTTAAATGTAGAAGTTCATGATTAGTATTCGAGCATGTTGCTCACTTTCCATTTATTTGTATTAGACTTGTTGGGAGTTTATTCTTGTCTTTATGGGATTTATTATTTGGACCGTTGGTTTATTCGGTCAATTATTTTTACTTGTGGATGATTAATTCAGTTATCTGTGATTGTTATATAGTTTTATATTCCGCATGGGTGTTTGTTTAAATAATGAAAGATAAAAATTGGCACCAGTCTATTTTTCTCACTTAGGTGGTTAGTAATTAAATAAGACGACAGTGATGCTAAGAATGGACCAAATGAGAAACCTGTTCTAACTTGATTTAGGACTGATCACCCGGGATTAATTAGGCGGGGTGTCACAGATGGTATCAGAGCATCAAGTTCTAGTGTCCTTAGGATCTGTACGGCTTTCTACGTTTCAGCGTAGCGTTCGGTTGTTATAGAGCCCTATTATTAGGACTGTTGATTATATTTTCCGCTTGTGAGATATCGTATTCCTGCTATTAGTTTTTGTATAAATTGTGTACTTATACAATTCAATCTATTTCAGATGCCGCCAAAGAGACAGAGAGCAGAGAGGGCTGAGGCTAGAGATGAGGTGAGGGAGGCTCGCCAGGAGCCACAGGTACCGCCACCACCACCCCCACCCGAGTTGATTTCTACCACTCAGGTGGCAGTGATAGTGGACCAAGCGGTCGAGACAGCGATGCGAGCTATGGCAGCTCATTTTCCACAACCCCAGGCACCGCCTCCATTGGCTCCAGCAGTTCAGGCTCCAGTGGGGCCACCATCTTGGCAGCGAGTGAGGGAGACCTTTCAGAAGGGTCACCCACCTGAGTTTCGAGGTAGCACCAATGTGGTCGAGGCTTGTGACTGGAAGAAGAACATTCAGTGCCATCTGCGCATGTTAGAGGGTATAGAGGTGCAGAAACATATGCTGGCTACCTTTCGTCTGTCAGGGGCAGCCTTACAGTGGTGGGAGTCCGTAACCACCGCTGAGGAGCGGGATTCGATGCCGATTTCTGAATTCTGGGTGCGGTTTGATCGCAAGTACTTCCCTCCAGCAGTAGAGTCTGAGATGAGGAAGAAATTCAGCGAGTTGGTACAGGGTGACAGGTCAGTAGCAGAATATGAGGAGGAGTTCACCCGTTTGGCAAACTTTGTGCCAAATGAGGTGAGCGATGAGGAGTGGAAGAAGTCAAAGTTCATGGATGGCCTAGCCTCGAGAATCAGACAACACTTGATTGGAAATCCGGCGTTAGTGACTTATACAGATGTCGTTAATGCCGCACTTATACATTGCCAGGATCATCGTTTCCATGCTAAGGGGAACAAGAAGGCAGGTGAGCCGAGCCAGCAGGGCAAGGCGGTCACTAGTAGTGAGACGAGTGGCACACAACAGCAGGTCATCATTCAGCAAGGGAATCAGGCTAAGAAGTTTAAGCCTGGTGGGTTCCGACCGGGAGGACAGGGATTCAGGCAGGGGCAACCAGGCCCTAATCAGCAACAGCAGGTTCCTTAGGGCCGTCAGGGCCAAGGGAACAACGGGGGAGGCCAACCGGGCCAGCAACGTCAGGGCCAGCAAGGCCAACGGCAGGGTGACGACCAGAAACGCTGTTTCGCCTGTGGCCAGCCAGGACACTTCAAGAGGGAGTGCCCACAGAGGGGCAGAGGCCAGCAGCAGGGTGCCCAGCAGGGGCAACAGGGTCAGATGCCGCCAGCAGCACCAGTCCCACCCGCCCCACAGCAGAAGGGGCAGATACACTACGGACGTGTGTACAACGTTCGGGATGTTCCCAATCCTCCAGCACAGCAGGCGTCGCCAGCGGTTGAGGGTATGTTTTTCATTCATGGTCATGAGGGTAGCATTCTTTTTGACACGGGAGCATCACACTCATTCATTAAATCTAATTTTGCTAAACGGTCTGGGTTATTAGAGACAGCGGGTAGCCTCTGTATGAGTGTAGAGTCACCAGTAGGCAGCGGGGCTTTGATTCGCTCGATTTGTCGAGGAGTAGACATTTTAATTGGGAGGCTTAGTTTAACAGGAGACCTCTTAGTGTTAGATATGGAGGGGTATGATGTCATCTTGGGCATGGATTGGTTGGCAGGTTACCGGGCTACGGTGGATTGTTATGAGAGGACAATTGTGTTCTCCATTCCGGGACAGGAGATGTTCCTGATAGCAATGCCGCTTCCTGAGGGAGGGTCGCGCACTCACTTATACAACATTGAGGAGGAAACCTCACAGGAGGTGGTAGTTCCTTTAGACTCTATTCCTGTAGTGAGGGACTTTGAAGATGTATTCCAGGAGATACCAGGATTACCGTCCAGTAGAGAAATCGAATTTGTTATCGATTTGGCACCGGGAACGAGGCCGATTGCTCGGGCACCTTACCGAATGGCCCCTTCAGAAATGCGGGAATTGAGGGAACAGATTCAGCAACTACTGGGTCAGGGTTTTATTCGGCGGAGTACATCGCCGTGGGGTGCGCCGGTGTTGTTTGTGAAGAAGCGAGATGGTTCACTCCGCTTGTGCGTGGATTATAGGGAGCTGAACAAGGTGACGATACGGAATAAATATTTGTTGCCTCGGATTGATGATTTATTTGACCAATTGAGAGGGGCGTCCTACTTATCCAAGGTCGACTTGAGGTCAGGGTATCATCAACTGCGTATCCGAGAGGGGGATGTTCCTAAGACCGCTTTCATGTCGCGGTATGGATCATATGAGTTCAGGGTGATGCCCTTCGGGCTCACCAATTCACCAGCAGTGTTCATGGACCTCATGAACAGGGTTTTCAGGGAGTACTTAGATTAGTTTGTCATCGTGTTCATTGATGACATCCTAATCTACTCGCGCACCGAGGAGGAGCACGCAGAGCATTTGCGCATGGCTTTACAGACACTGAGGGATCATCAGCTCTATGCCAAATTAGGGAAGTGTGGATTCTGGCTACGGGAGGTACAGTTCCTTGGTCACGTCGTGTCAGATCAGGGTATTGCAGTGGATCCGAATAAGGTGTCGGCGGTGAGGGAGTGGGGATAGCCCACGACACCGACCGAGGTGCGCAGTTTTCTGGGTTCGGCCGGTTACTACAGGCGATTCATTAAAGGATTCTCTAAGATTGCAGGACCTTTGACGAATCTGACCCGGAAAGGATTACCTTTCAAGTGGGATGATAGTTGTCAATTAGCATTCGACGAGATAAAGGACAAGTTGACATCTGCACCCGTGCTTGCATTGCCAAAGGGAGGGCTAGAGTATCGGGTTTATACAGACGCATCCTTACGGGGTCTTGGGGGTGTGCTCCAGCAGGAGGAAAGGGCTATAACTTATGCTTCCAGGAAGCTAAAGCCCCACGAGAGGAATTACCCCACTCACGACCTAGAGTTGGCAGCGGTCGTTTTTGCTTTGAGGATATGGAGGCATTATCTTCTAGGAGAGCAGTTTACTCTATTCACGGATCACAAGTCACTTTAGTATCTCTTCACACAGAAGGATCTGAATATGAGGCAGAGGCGGTGGCAAGAATTCGTGAAGGACTACCAGTTTGATATTCAGTATCATCCTGGTAAGGCCAATGTGGTAGCAGACGCATTGAGCCGAAGGCCGACTGGGGGGATAGCAGAGGTATGGAAAGCGAAGTGGAGAGAGCTTCAATATGAGGATGACGTAGCCAAGGCTTGCATGTCAGCTTTATCCATCACACCCGAGATCATTATGCGAGTTGTGAAGGCTCAGGCAGAGGATCAGATTTGCCGGGATAGGGTGGGCCAGTTGTTAGCTGAGGGAGCAGAGGGTTACTCGATTAGCTCAGAAGGAGGCCTACGCTTTAATGGGAGGTTAATGGTGCCAGAGGATGAGGATTTGAGGCACGCTGTTATGACATAATCCCATGGTTCGAAATTTGCGGTGCATCCCGGTGGGGATAAAATGTACCAAGATATGAGGAGGCAGTATTGGTGGGCAGGGATGAAACGGGACATAGCGGAGTTTGTTTCGAAATGTGCCACGTGTCAGCTTGTGAAAGTTGACCACCAGAGACCATCAGGGATGCTACAGCCGTTAGAAATTCCCGTGTGGAAGTGGGAGAGCATCTCCATGGACTTCATCACAGGGTTACCTGTATCGCAGAGGGGTCACGACTCCATATGGGTTATTGTGGATCGGTTGACTAAGGTGGCCCACTTTTTGCCGGTACGCACAGACTTCGAGACGATGCGTTATGCACAGCTATTCATAGCAGAGATTGTTAAGCTGCATGGAGTACCTATAAATATTGTATCCGACCGAGACAAAATCTTTGTCGCCCACTTTTGGCAGAGCTTTCAGGAGGCAATGGGCACGGAGTTGCGCTTGAGTACAGCGTATCACCCACAGACTGACGGACAGACTGAGAGAGTTAACCAGATGCTGGAAGACATGCTCAGAATGTGCATTTTGGACTTCGGGGGAGGATGGGAGAAATATCTGCCTTTGGTAGAGTTTGCGTATAACAACTCTTACCAATTCACGATTGGTATGGCACCGTTTGAGGCACTGTACGGGAGACCTTGTCGTTCACCCGTTTGTTGGTTAGAGGTGGGGGACAACAAACTCTTGGGGCCGGAGATTGTTCAGGAGACATCTGCCAAGATAGAGTTGATTCGAGGAAGAATTCGGATAGCTCAGGATAGGCTAAAGAGTTATGCTGATGCTTCTCGAAGACATGTGGAGCTAGAAGTTGGGGACCAGGTTTTAGTTCGGGTATCCCCAATGAAAGGGGTGATGAGGTTTGGCAAGAAGGGTAAGTTAGCACCGCGATACGTAGGACCTTTTCCTATTATTGAGAGGGTGGGACCGGTGGCGTATAAGCTTGGGTTACCAGAACATCTTCAGCGGATACACGATGTATTCCATGTGGCATCGCTGAAGAAATATCGAAGGAGCGAGAGAGCCTTTTGGCACGTTCCACTCGAGGAGATCGACTTACAGCCAGACATCTCGTATGAGGAGAGGCCGGTAGCTATTCTGGATCATAGTGAGCGGAAATTACGATCCAAGGTTGTTCCATTGGTTAGAGTACAGTGGAGTCATCACAATGTTAACGAGTCTACCTGGGAGCGGGAGGAGGATATGCGGGAACAATATCCAGAGCTTTTCAACGCAGGTACGATCTAATTTCGGGGACGAAATCCTTTTATAAGGGGGGAGTATGTAACACCCCGTATTTTTGGTACATTTAAAATTTAATTAATTCGGAAATTCTAAATTACTAGTGTGTTGTAATTTAATGAATTACTTATTATTCTAGGGAAAATTATTTACTGAGTGAATAGTAAGAATGAAATTTCGTCGTTTCGAGTATTAATGACGAGGTATGTACTTATCACATCCGGAAGTCGGTATAGACTATATTGGGTGGGGGATAAGTATTTTTATAAATTAATTCGGATGCAAATTCTGAGTGTTCAGTTGAGTCCGGATGGGCCGAGATAGTCGGAAAAGTGTACCCAGGGGTAGTAAACGGGTCACGGGACGTTTTTAGACATAGTCGGGCCCACTCGGGGGCATTTTGGTCACTTGGGCTTGGCCCATTAGTCAAAAAACGGGAATGGATTAATTAACTTAATAAAAAGAAATAAGGGCTGGCTGAGCTTAAGGAGAGAAATGAATTAAAGGGTTAGGAAACCCTAGCAGCAGCCAAAGCCAATTGGGGATCTCAAAAGAGCCAACAAGGTCATCTTCAACCTTGGAATCCATCGCATATTCAGACACTACGAAACCTAAGGCAAGTGAATAACTTGCAATAGCATTAAATCTGTCTTTCAATTCGTATTTATGTGATGTAATGAATTAAAATTCGTTTTGGGGTTTCATGGCATAAACATGGGGTTTTGATAATACAAAAGAAAACATGAATCTGATTGCCGGAATTTATAAGGATTTATGTAAAAAAATCTGATAATGGAATATTGATGTGTATCTGTTAGAAGGATATCCGGATAAATTAGAACGAGTTTGATGAAGAAAGTTGGAATGAAAATGGGTTTAAAGATAATGACAGATTTTTCCCCAAAATTATGGATTAGTAGTTTTTGGACGAATTGATGATTGTTGTGGACTTTCTGGGCAGTCCTAATAAGGTTTCTAATATGTACTGGTGTTATAAAGGCTAAAAATTCATGTTAAAGAGATTAGGGTTTAAGAAATCTCGTCCATGGCTGCCCTGTCTTCGCGAAGAAGACGAAGACCTGTTCGATCGATCGATCGACGGTCTGGGTCGATCGATCGACGGTCGCCAGAATCTGGCAGTTTCGCCAGTTGGTTATATAAGAGGGAAAATTTATATAAAATCTTATGTAATTAATTATTGAGAAATTAAATACATGAGCTTAAATCTAATTAATTGTAGATAAATTAATTAGGGTTTGAGGCTAATAAATTAGAGTCGGGAATTGTGACTCGGGTAAATTTATCTTGGGCTACGGGAGTAAGTCCAAATTTATGGTGGGGGTGACACCAAAAATAACTAAATTAATTAAAGTGCAATTTAATTAATATTTAGAGTTGGACCATAAACTCTTATTAATTTTAATAGGCTTATGTTACGGATTTTAGCGAACGGTATAGCCGGGACTTTTATATTTATATACATACGGAGGCGTTAGTATATATATATGGTGTGCACTATTAATATAAGTGATTAGATATTTGTTACTATAGTGCTATAGGGGGAGGTTGCGCGTAGTGGATGAATCCCCTAGCTTGAGGAGTAGGGTGAGTATATTCCCGAGGTCATAGCGTCCGTTATATGGGTGAGGGACATCTCACTTTCAGGGAAGGAATATGACCGCCTCCAATTATTTTATTTTATCAAGTTGGTGTGAAAATTCTGACTTGGGATAACTAGGCTATGTGATTGTACCTAGTGGGATAGCACTTTATAGAATTTACGTTCTGGGAGTATTTTGCTCGGGAGGATGCAAGTTGTTATATATATTACAGTATGATTATGAATGCTGAAATATGATTATAAGTATATAATTGGATAATTAATTATAGACGGGCTATTAATGAAAAATATGAGTTATTTCACATGTATAACAAGTGTAGAAGTTATATGAAGTTAAAAAGGGAAATGATTTAGTTAAGTTGATGTTACTAATAACTTAAAAATCATAATCACTACATACTCAGTTAGAGTAGGGTGGGTATAAAGGAACTATGTTAATTATCTAGTCATGAGATGAGTAACTAGGTAATTTAATTAAAGCGTTCGTAGGGTATAATAGAGGAAGGGTAAGGAAGTCCTCAAGAGAGTGCGATATTAACTAAAAATATGAAGAGCATGCATATTTATTTATTACTGCAAGTTAATCATTTGTTAAATGTTTTTCAAATGTTTTGGGTACTAACCCTTGCTATAAAAACTTTTAAAAACCTTTTAGGTGTCCAACCACAGGGACGCCAGCCTTGACTATATTCCAGGGATCCGTTGCTGCAGCATATGTGGATGTTGCGGGGTTTTGATAGACGCCTCATTCTTCATTCTTAAATGTAGAAGATCATGATTAGTATTCGAGCATGTTGCTCACTTTCCATTTATTTGTATTAGACTTGTTGGGAGTTTATTCTTGTCTTTATGGGATTTATTATTTGGACCGTTGGTTTATTCGGTCAATTATTTTTACTTGTGGATGATTAATTCAGTTATCTGTGATTGTTATATAGTTTTATATTCCGCATGGGTGTTTTTTTAAATAATGAAAGATAAAAATTGGCACCAGTCTATTTTTCTCACTTAGGTGGTTAGTAATTAAATAAGACGACAGTGATGCTAAGAATGGACCAAATGAGAAACCTGTTCTAACTTGATTTAGGACTGATCACCCGGGATTAATTAGGCGGGGTGTCACAGATGGTATCAGAGCATCAGGTTCTAGTGTCCTTAGGATCTGTACGGCTTTCTACATTTCAGCGTAGCGTTCGGTTGTTATAGAGCCCTATTATTAGGACTGTTGATTATATTTTCCTCTTGTGAGATATCGTATTCCTGCTATTAGTTTTTGTATAAATTGTGTACTTATACAATTCAATCTATTTCAGATGCCGCCAAAGAGACAGAGAGCGGAGAGGGCTGAGGCTAGAGATGAGGTGAGGGAGGCTCGCCAGGAGCCACAGGTACCGCCACCACCACCCCCACCCGAGTTGATTTCTACCACTCAGGTGGCAGTGATAGTGGACCAAGCGGTCGAGACAGCGATGCGAGCTATGGCAGCTCATTTTCCACAGCCCCAGGCACCGCCTCCATTGGCTCCAGCAGTTCAGGCTCCAGTGGAGCCACCATCTTGGCAGCGAGTGAGGAAGACCTTTCAGAAGGGTCACCCACCTGAGTTTCGAGGTAGCACCAATGTGGTCGAGGCTTGTGACTGGAAGAAGAACATTCAGCGCCATCTGCGCATGTTAGAGGGTACAGAGGTACAGAAACAGATGCTGGCTACCTTTCGTCTGTCAGGGGAAGCCTTACAGTGGTGGGAGTCCGTAACCACCGCTGAGGAGCGGGATTCGATGTCGATTTCTGAATTCTGGGTGCGGTTTGACCGCAAGTACTTCCTTCCAGCAGTAGAGTCTGAGATGAGAAAGAAATTCAGCGAGTTGGTACAGGGTGACAGGTCAGTAGCAGAATATGAGGAGGAGTTCACCCGTTTGGCAAACTTTGTGCCAAATGAGGTGAACGATGAGGAGCGGAAGAAGTCAAAGTTCATGGATGGCCTAGCCTGGAGAATCAGGCAACACGTGATTGGAAATCCGGCGTTAGTGACTTATACAGATGTCGTTAATGCCGCACTTGTACATTGCCAGGATCATCGTTTCCATGATAAGGGGAACAAGAAGGCAAGTGAGCCGAGCCAGCAGGGCAAGGCGGTCACTAGTAGTGAGACGAGTGGCACACAACAGCAGGTCATCATTCAGCAAGGGAATCAGGCTAAGAAGTTTAAGCCTGGTGGGTTCCGACCGGGAGGACAGGGATTCAGGCAGGGGCAACCAGACCCTAATCAGCAACAGCAGGTTCCTCAGGGCCGTCAGGGCCAAGGGAACAACGGGGGAGGCCAACCGGGCCAGCGACGTCAGGGCCAGCAGGGCCAACGGCAGGGTGACGACAAGAAACGCTGTTTAGCCTGTGGCCAGCCAGGACACTTCAAGAGGGAGTGCCCGCATAGGGGCAAAGGCCAGAAGCAGGGTGCCCAGCAGGGGCAACAGGGTCAGATGCCGCCAGCAGCACCAGCCCCACCCGCCCCACAGCAGTAGGGGCAGATGCACTACGGACGTGTGTACAACGTTCGAGATGTTCCCAATCCTCCAGCACAGCAGGCGCCGCCAGCGGTTGAGGGTATGTTTTTCATTCATGGTCATGAGGGTAGCATTCTTTTTGACACGGGAGCATCACACTCATTCATTAAATCTAATTTTGCTAAACGGGCTGGGTTATTAGAGACAGCAGGTAGCCTCTGTATGAGTGTAGAGTCACCAGTAGGCAGCGGGGCTTTGATTCACTCGATTTGTCGAGGAGTAGACATTTTGATTGGGAGGCTTAGTTTAGCAGGAGACCTCTTAGTGTTAGATATGGAGGGGTATGATGTCATCTTGGGCATGGATTGGTTGGCAGGTTACCGGGCTACGGTGGATTGTTATGAGAGGACAATCGTGTTCTCCATTCCGGGACTGGAGATGTTCCTGATAGCAATGCCGCTTCCTGAGGGAGGGTCGCGCACTCACTTATACAACATTGAGGAGGAAACCTCACAGGAGGTGGTAGTTCCTTTAAACTCTATTACTGTAGTGAGGGACTTTGAAGATGTATTCCAGGAGATACCAGGATTACCGCCCAGCAGAGAAATCGAATTTGTTATCGATTTGGCACCGGGAACGAGGCCGATTGCTCGGGCACCTTACCGAATGGCCCCTTCAGAAATGCAGGAATTGAGGGAACAGATTCAGCAACTACTGGGTCAGGGTTTTATTCGGCGGAGTACATCGCCGTGGGGTGCGCCGGTGTTATTTGTGAAGAAACGAGATGGTTCACTCCGCCGGTGTTTCTCGAGCTACCTTCTGATCTCCTTTCACTACTCCAACTCCAAAGTTGGTCAAAAACTTAAGGCATTAATGAACAATAGAGGGTACAACTTGGAATTTCTTCAGACCAACTCTTCCCATGATCATATTATAAGTTGAATGAACATTTTTACCCATTTAAAAGAATCTCACTTTCTCTATCCTACTCGCCGTCCATCTCCTGATCAACATGTCTAGTTTCATTGTTCCTAATGGAAACACTTTCTCACTAGAAAGTCCAATGACTGGCCTGTAGTGATGCTCCTGTTGGCTAAGTGTAAATCCCAGACTATCAAAACATGGATATAACATGATGTCTGTCGAACTTCTATTACCCACTAATGTTCTTGCCACCAGTACTTCTTTCATCCCGACTCTGATCACTAAAGGTTCATCATAAGGATACAACACTCCAGCTAGATCGTTCTTGGAAAAGACAATTATAAGCTTATCCTTATTAACCTTTCAGTTGTACGATCTTCTCTTCTTGCATTTCCACCTGTAATTATATGGCAATAAAAGGATCCAAAACTGAGTGTGAATACCTTGCGTTTCGATTGTCTAGGCTTCTTGATAAGATCAGGATCATCTTCTGGATCCTCATCGTGGTTCTTCTTCTTATCTTCTCTGGGATTAACTGTCGATTTAGATCTCTGTCGACCTCTACCTCAAGTTTTTCCACCAGCCTATCGATAGTTAAATCTGTCCAATTTTCCTCTTTGGATGAGTGATTCTATCTCATTCTGGATAGAAATACATCGGTTGGTTATATGACCATGATCTTTGTGAAATTCACAATACTTAGACTTATCCCTTTTATCAGCAGGTGACCTTAACTTTTCATGCCAACTCAAGTCGTTGTTATGATTGATTTCTTCCAAAAACATGATGTATATCCACCATTGAGGGAGTGTAAATGGTAAATTTCCTGAGCCAATCTAGGCCATCTTTTACTTTTGAATTTCTACGCTCATTTTGATTCTTTTGCTCATTCTTACCTAACTTCCCTTCTATACCTGCTTTCGGTTTAACTTGTGAATTCTTTTTTACAGTCATAGCTTCCTCGGTGTTCATAATCTTTACTGCTTTGACCATCGATTTTGTCATCATCTTCGGTGGATCTTTTGCCATAGAATTGCACAGTTTATCGAGGATTAAACCACTCATGATGGAAGTGATCGCAATCTTCTCTTCGTAATCAATGACTTCTAGTTTCTCGTTGTTAAAACAAGTGAGGTAATCTTTGGAACTTTCTCCCTCCTTTTGTCGTACACTAAGCAAAATGAGCTACTCGATTCACTGGTTTTTCTCCAAAGAAAAAATTACCATTGAATAGCTTAGCGAGTTGTTAAAAGCAAGAAATTTTTCCCCAAGGAAGACTATTGTACCAGATTTGAGCAGATCCGATAATTATTCCTGAAAATGCCCTACGCCTCATTTCATAAATAACATCATAGATACCAGCAGCTACTTGGTATTATTCTATATGAAGAACTGGATTAGTCTTCCCATCATATTTTAGAGTGACCACTGGAGCTTTAAACTTAGTCAGCGTAGGGAAATCTATAATGGTTTACACAAAGGGGGATCCTTTAATAAAACTTATTTGGAGGGAATTCTTGGCTTTGGCCATTTCCCCCAATCTGTCTTCCAAATGCTGAATGGAACCTTTACAAGCATCACTTCCAGTACCAAACCTATGTGACGAATTTTCTATGTTGACAAACTGATCGTGCTGAGCTTTCTTCCTTCCAACCTTCTCTCAGACCGGACCTATCAATACGTCGAGTATTTAATTTGGATTGGGCTAAACCTTCCTTCAGGTCGCTTATTCATTGAGTATTTCTTGATGCAACCAATAGGGAATTTTTATAGGTTCCCAAGCGATCGAAAGCAGAGGCCCTACTTAGCCTTTCTAAGGAACTCAATCTTTCTGGGATGAGAGATTATCCATCAGTGGAATCAATGATACTAATAGAAGAAATTACTTGAGGAAGGTCTGAACGATCCCTAGAAGTTCCAACATTGCTATGACCAACACTCCTTATTGGCGGAGATGGCATATTACTTTGATTAACTTGTGCAGGAACTCCGACTTGCAGAGTTTGAGCTAACTGTCTCATCGTATCCTGCATAGACTCTTGACCCTTGACCAAACTAGCCAAAATTCCTGTTAGATCATTGTTGTTTGGAGGGGCAGAGAGATTAGGCTGAATTCCCTCATTTTTGGTGCTAGATTCAGTAATTTCAGCAGTAAAGATGAATGAGTGAAAACATTTAGCAATACATTCCCACAGATGATGCCAATTTGTTAATGTAAAAAACTAGTCTAGGCCTAATTAATCGATCACATATAAAATAAATAACACTAGAAAGACACTAGAAATTTAAGAGTTGTTCGACTAAAAGAAATAGCCTACGTCCACTGTTATGTATTAACTGCCTTGATTTATTTTTTTCGTTCCCCTGCAATGATGGTGATACAATGTATTTATAGCCCAAGATGGGTCTTGATAGTTGTCATGTGAAACGATGGAATGCCTTTATTCGTTACCCATTTACATCAATACATAATGAGAATTTAATGTATGAAGGCTATCGCTTCATTAGTAATATAGTATGTAAGACTGTTGTCGATTTGTTGGCAATACAGGTGGTTGGTCGGGCTTCCCAACTGGTCAGGCCTCCTAGTTGGTCGGGCTTTCCTGTTGGTTGTGCTTTTGTAACATGCTGACTTAGACTTGCTGCCTTGTAATTGGTCTACGTAAGGTGGTAAATTTTGGTATCAACAATAATAAAAGAACCAATTACACTATGGAATGTAAAGCAATATTATGTAAACATATATAATGTAAAAAGGTAAGGAAACTTTTAAATAAGCTGTAAAGAAAATTAGAATCAACCTTATAAATTACTTTGAATGAAAGAAATGTTGTATGAAAAGAAAGAGGAAGTAAAAGAAAATAAATGAGTAATTGTATATACAAAATTACAATTTACCCCCGCACTAATTGAGTTTTGGGAAATTTTAATTAGTGAATCGTTAGTTTCAACATTCCATAATTTCACCTTTATATCATCATTACTTCTGAGCGCACGATGTACGTATATAAAAACATCCATTAGTGGTGGAAAGAACATCACTTCGATCTATTAGTCTCTTCAATTGAACTCTTCATCTCTTTCCACACTATTTTCTCTGAACTTAACATGGCATCCTACGAGAACAAAAAAACTTGACACAAGAGTGTCCATGAGTAATGCTGATGTGAATCCATGGGGGTGGGTGGGGTTGCAATAATACCTGACTGTATCATTTTGTTTATGATTAGTTACATGTAGTTTATGCTCAAAGGAAAGGTTATCTTATATATCATGATATATCTAGTCCACACTCTATTGTAAGGACTTCTCTGATGTTAGCAAGGCAGCTATTGTAGTCATAACACCCTATGTTATTAACGAAGAGAGTCCTAAATAAATGGACATTGAGGATGACGATGCCTTTGAAGCTGAGATTTTTTACATTGACCCAATTCAAAACATTAAAATTTATCTAACAATTATGGAGAGCAACCCATTATATATCATGATGGTCCCTTGATAACTCCCCCTCTTGTGCTCATCTGTGAAGAACCTGTTCTTAAAGAATATGATAACCCATCCATTGGTTATGATCCACTATTTAGTTTTTCAAATTTCCCACTTAAGTTTCGAAGATGAGTGACCCTCCATAATTTAAAGTGGCATCCTAATAGAGATTACGATTAGTGAGATCCAAATCATTCATATTTTTCTTTCGATACTTGCAAGAGTGAGTATTTGAGACTCTTTGATTTTTGATATCTTTCATCCTACAATGAATGGTTTCATTGGTGTCCACATACCCTATCATGATTTTGTGCATCCCACACCTTACTATATCACCAATGGATCTACTATATCTTATTTCCTAGTTGGGGACATCTTTGACATCAATGCCTTTGAGAAATAGATGATTGAAAAAAGATTCTCTTATAGTCCCCTTTTCCGACATGATTATTTTCTCACACACAATGCCTAGAGTTCCCATAAAAAATTTGGAGAAACTTTTCTACGATGGTATGAATGTTGGTTATAACACCATCAGGCAGCCCTCCACTGTCAGCATTGTTAGCGAAGCTCTAAATCTTCTCCACGTCTTCTCCCTTCTTTCCCCATGAGAACTGTTGAATGGTTATGCCCTAGTCGACCTTCTTTGGGCTAATTTATTTATTCAAACATTAAATAAATTCCTCCAATCCTTAAGGCTCAAATCTTCATCTTCCTAAAATCCTATCTGTATTTTATTAATAGGTTAATACAACATGATGTTGAATTCAATGACTATAAGGAACACCTGGCTTTTCATGATAGTTTTTTTTTCAAAAGCCAGTCGCATGTTAAGGATTGAAATGATTTCTCATTAGTTTTTTTTTTCATCAGCGTGGCTCCCCTAGAGACAATGGTTTTGATGCTCTTAATCTTAAAGAAACTACCTTTTAATCTTGGAAGTTTCATGAGAAAGACAAAATCATGGTTTTAAGCTTTCAGCAATATGGGCCTTTTTTGCTAAACATAGATCAAAATCTTATTGATTTAAAACCAGAACGAAATAAAATTACCCCTCTATGGAATACGTTACATAAATTTGTTACTTATGCATTTTCTCATTATCGTTCCACCCAAAGAGGGCGATGTTGTGGTTTCTTTCGTGTTCAAACTTCGAAGCATAAATGAAAGTATATCATTTTATTTTGAATATTTTTTACTGGTTTGAAATCGATTGTGTTGTGGGTATTTAATGTATTTTATTATTTTCTTAATAATTAATTTCTTAATTTCACCAATTATGTCACCTTGACATAACATTTATTTTAAATATTTGATGAACATTCTATGCTTTAACCAAATTTGTTATGTTACATGTACTTGTAACTATTTTCGTACTTTAGACGAAGATTTTTTTTAATTATGGCCTATAATGAATGCATGCTTTATTATTGGTATTGATGCTACAAAATCTCATTGCTTGCGGACTATTGTCGAAACTATGGAATTTATTTCAAATCAAAATAATTAATTATTAAGAAATGGACAAATTTTACAACTCTCTTCAACAAATACATTTCGCTTCCCTAGAAATCGTAATATATAATTTTTATTCCCTAGGGTATTAATGACTTAATATATAATCATGATATTATTTTGATTGATGGAGGAACTAAAGGAACCTTTTTGCCTCCCCACACCTCCATAATTTCACTATTCGGAAGGAACATTCATAAGTACACGTGTCCAAAATTTCTTGGCCCCGTTTTTCATTTCAAGTAATATCACATGTTTGTATTGGCAACTTATGCTTCACTTTGTATCAAATTGATATCAAATGTTTCTTTATTTGGATAATTTGTGCGTATATTCTCAAATTTTTTTATCATTGTTATTTCATTTCACATCACATGATATGCTTGTTTCCTTTATATTCTCATGTTTCACATTAAGGGGAGAAGTTATTACATATTATCCATCTTGACTTTGTCTATTCTTGAACAAAGAGAGGGAGAAGTCTAACCTAAGGGGGAAAAGTATTCTATGAGGTAGAGATGTTTAACAATGGCAGAGTTTTGTTTTTCATATGCGATTTATATATTCCATATCCTCTTTGCATATGAAAGATGTGCTAAGTGTGCTGGTTTTAGCAATGTCGTGACAAAGTTTAAAAAGAGCAAAGCAACTAAAGAAGTTTGTGCCGAACAAGTGTGAGTTTGTAGTTTTTTTCTTTGTGGGTTGGGACTATCTCATAGAGATCTTGATGTCCTAGTAGTTTTTTTTATTTTTAATTGTCTAGAAATAGCCAAATGGAGAGTTTGTAAGGGTAAATTTCAAACCGTGTCAATTTGTAATGTTTATTGACTTTATCTCACTTGAAAAAAAAATATTGAGTCATGGTAAGGATCTAATTTCAATTTTTCCTGTAAGCATATGATGCATTTTGAAGACTGTAATAGACAAGTGATGGTAACATCAAATCATGTCGAGTTTCATCTTCAATCCATGAGATATTGATAAGGTACGAATGCATATTGTGTTTGATCCCTAGATTAAGTTTGGGTGTTTATTTTAGTAAGTCTTATTTTTAGAAACTAATTTGTCGAAGAAAAATATTTTTTGGTTTTAACTTGGTTAGAACGAGTTTTATAACTCGTTCAAATGAGTTTCCTTGTTTCATTTGAACAAAAATTTTCTTCTTTTAAATGAGGATGTAGTTTTTGTTCAAACGAGATTTGAACAATCATCGAATGAAATGTTTCCATTTAGTAGAATGTTCTCGTACTAAGGTCGTTTGATCTTCTAATGAGTTTGACATTGTTGCTTTATTTACCCAAATGACATACCCCGTTCGAATGGCTTTCCTACTTTTGTTCGAATGAGTTTGCCTCAATTTTTTTTCACCCCCTTTTCACATTTTTCCAGAATAAATTAGGCACACATATCAGTTTTCAAAGGAGGCATTTAGAGGATTTTGAAAACAATTTTCTAAGATAAAAAAATAAACCCTCCAAGGCCCTAGTTTACACCATAGTTTGAGATCTAAGTTTCTACAAGATATGTGTGTTTAAGATCTCGTATGTTTTACACCAAGATTGTTTACTATATATCATTGAGAGTGTTTCGTGCAGTACATTCTTTGTTTCACGATTGATGAAGTTTGAATTAGTCATGAAGCATGTCAGATTGGTGGATACTGAGATGTGGGATGTTCCTGGATTGTGATTTCCATTAGAAAGGGTCCATTGGTGGTTGTGAAGAGAGGAACAAGGATCAAATAAGTGAATCAAGGCTTGAAGTCATCTAGTCTGTCATTAAGTCTAATTTTTTCTTATATTGACACCTATATCATAGTGGATTTCTGTGTCTAGGTCATCTCAGATTTTTTTCGTTGTTGGTTTCCCTCCTACATCGTGGCGTTGTGTGACTATTTATTTTATTATTGCTATGTTACCTACATGCATGATTTAGGTGAGATAAAATCGGACTAATTGTTTACACAACTTTAGTTTAATTAGCACAAGATAAAATTGGTTTAACTTATTAATTTTGTTATTTTGAATTGGAAATTTAAATTTTTTATAACCCTGGAACTATCATTCCTCACACAGTTAGCTAGAAAGAAAATTTACAACCTGTGGTGGATTGATCTATAACTGAAGTTAAGTATATATGACCAACAGAGGCTATAAACGAAGTTCTTTAGTTAAAGGGACTAGTAAATGAACATGGTATCACACAAAGTTCAGTAAAGGTGTTCTATGATAATTAATCTTCCATTCATTTGTCTAAAAACCAGATATACCATGAGGGGACAAATCATATTAATATGTGTAAGAGACCACTTCTCTTTGCATTGTTATAGGACGTCGTCATCTCTCTTGTCTCCTGAGTGTTTATGGTAAATCGAGGCCTAACACTTATTAATAGTGATATAATATATACTTTGCAATGATGAAGATAAGTGAGCTCAATAGCGAGTTGAAATGTAAAAGAAGGAGAAAATCAATTGTAAATAACACAACAAATAATGTGATTCACCTAACTTGGGATATGTCCACAAGATCTCGAGATAGATTTCACATAGATAATGAAAAACAATGTTTACAATTCTCAATCTCATTAAAAAAAAATCTCCTCTCAAGTGTATACAATGTTTAAGCTTTCTCAAAATCTCTTCAAGTTTGATGAAGTTTATTTAAATATCTCTCTCTATCTCTCTCTCTCTCTCTCTCTCTATATATATATATATATATATATATCCTGTATGCTATATTATCTTTATCTTTTTAAATGGAAAAATGTAGCATATCTAGTCTTAACCTTAATCTCATGGCACCTCGAGTTCCTTTTCCTCACTTGTACATTTCTATTGGTAAACCACCATGAGCCATTTTAATGTGTAAGAACTTGTTAAGCATGGTTTAAAGTTGTCTCAAAATATGGACGAATGTATTACTTTAATCCAAAGTGATAAGCGCAATGCCCAATAAATAATATAAAGTCCCCACACATGGGGTCATGTGCAAAAGGAATATTCCTTCATGTCAGTTAGTGTCAACACCATTTTATAGTTAATTACTACTTCATCCGAGTAAGCAGATGGTTGCATGCAACATGTTCAATCAAGTCAGTAGTTTCACAATAGGGCTGGTTGTATAAAGTTGTTTCAGTCTCTATTTTCTCACAAGTTGTTTCATTGTGAACAATCCCAAACATGTTAATTAATGGCTCATTAAGTTTCCTCGGATAAGCCAGACTTGGTCTTTCCGGTGTTCTAGTTAACCTCTTACATATAACATTGAATGAACTCCCCTTTGCCTTAATGAAGTAATTTAGCTTTGAGTAGGGAGTTTTCCCAATAATCCCCTCCTACATTTTACCCCTAATATAGAAAGTTGTTGTGTGAACAATAAGTAGTTAGATAAAATACCTTATTTAAATAATTTGTAACTTTAAATGCCTTTGTGAGGCAAATCGAAGCATCTCAGATCATGACAGTTTATTATTTATAGCCTCTCAATTTTAATTCATATGTAAAGTACCTTGCTTTAGTGAATTCTAGTTGGGAATGTTTTGAGTTGATGGATATATAACCGAGGAACCTTTGTTCAATCAATCTCAAACTGAATAACCTTTTACCAAACAATCTTTGATCGAAGAACCTTGTCAACACACATATTAAATTATTTCCACATGTATCTCAAACATCTGAACTGGTCACTTGTATATCTTCTCGCTAAATACTAAGACCACTAGCTTTGACATTGCCTTCACTTTTTGCCACGTGTAGCGACGTGATTATTTCTGAGGCATTGGGTTACACAATCATCATTTTGTCTCCAATTTCAGATGCTCTCCTCTATTAGTGAACCATCAAAAGATTTTTCTAAACTTATATAAAGGAGAGGACCTATAAAATATCTTTCATTTCTTTAAAAGTTTTCAACGCCTTTTGACTTCCATTAAAATCCAAGATCCTAAATGGTTGTAGAGATAGATATTATTTTCTTATTTGCAAAGGCTTCATCTTTTCTTCATTCTTTGATGATCGTACTCTGTTATGACAATTTTCATAACTTATCTTCTGGTTATACTACTCTCCATTCAATAATGTCATTGTCAAGTAATGTTTTTGAAATTTATAGAAGGGGCTCAAATGAAGCTGCTTCATCTGAGTTAACAAAGAGAGAAGATATGTTTAATCGTTATCACCATGCTCCCTACTTTTGGAAGACATACAAGTATTAAAAAAGCATGTATGAATTTTTTTAACATAAATTTGAAAGGATTAGAAGATCTTTTATTAATGGCATCAACCTAAGAATCATTCTGAAGGAGGTAATATTTCCCCTTATGGTATCATAGGACTTCAATTGGACATAAGAGACTTCCCTTATTTGGACATTACCTTCGAGGCACCAGGTGGTTTACCTGAGGTATTTTTTGTTTAGACCACTTATATTTCTAATAAGTAAGATCACCCTATTATCTAAGTTGGTCTTTCTAATGATGTTTATTGTTTGGGATTCTTACTCTCTCCAAAACCACCGATTAATTTCTAAAAGGAAATATTTATTCCATACTTTTCTGAATCTTGGGGTGAGTTCATAGTCACATTGAAATACATGTGTTGGTTGATAATAATAGGGCCATGTAGTGTTATTACTTAAAATGATGAACCTATAGATAACAAGGAAGTTGAAGCTCGAACGTAGCTTCAATGACTTTGGCATGAGTACATCAGTAATTCTTATAAGATCACTTTTGGTCAATTGATCAAATTTTTTTGCAAGGTTCCTTTAAATATGACCAGAGAATGTAAGGAAAATGGTATATACCCCATGTACCCTTTGGTCCGAAAAGATCATCCATTAGATCTAGATGCATACCTTTTATGATCGCTTTCTCGCTTCTTATTACCAGGTAAACCCAATCATCAACCACATAGAGATTTGATAAATCTCATAGCCATTCTCGCTCTTGGAGTCAACATTCCTTTTGTTGCTAAAATTTAAGGCTTTTAGTATATATATTTAGATAGATGTAATTTTGACATGGATTGTCCTCTTGGTAGGTATAATGTCTCTAACTTTAGCAACAAAATTCATTTGACGAGGTTCCACTATAGAAGGTTCCCAAAGATTTTTCCGGTTGAGCTTCCAATTAGGAAGATTCTAGTCAGATGCCCGATGTTATTGTGTTGGAACTATAAACATAGTTAGCGGTGTCTTCTCCTGTTGATTGATGTCCAAATTGATTTTATCGATAGACCTTACTCTGAACAAACTCATGCCAATATATGGCCACTCTTCAAAGATGAATATTACATAGTTTTTTTGCTTAATTCTTAAGTGTTTGAGATTCAATATCATTCATTAGTTTTGCTACTTATAATTACATTTAGTCTTCTTCCTTCATTCACTAAGTGAGAGAATGAAAGTTAAGATAAAAACCCTCATTGTTGTGCCAAATAATTTGGTTTTGACCAAGGTATCCCCCTACCTATTTGCCAAAATAGCAGGATCGATGATTCTTTCTATGTTGTGTGCCTTATTTTCATGCATAGTTGTGTATTTTCTATTTATACAGAGTTTAATAACAAAATGGGCATTCCTGACAAGAGAAGGCATCGGGATCTTTCGATCAACTAGCTCTATTACTTTTTACCAGCCCAACTCAGATAGTTTAGGGACTTCATGAGAATTTAGCCAATTTAATTTAATGTGGAATGCTTTGGTTCTGATGGTATTAGACTTAAAAATAATACCATTGCTGATTTGGACTTTAAGCTAAGCACCACTAACATTTAACTACCTGTAGAGTTCCCTTTTTTTCCACAATCAGTGAGTTAGTTCAAGGGGAAAGAAATGCAAGAAAGCCAATAACGGAACCATTGGTATAAAAAGAAAAGCTCCATCGAATGAAGATCCCACGAAATCCAAAACTCTCAAGAAGTCCAAAGTAACTTGAGGTCCTTCTGAGGTATTTGGCATACCATTAGAGTCTATTACCTCCCATACCAGATCTCATTAAAATGGTGCAAATTGGTAGCTAATGTTCTATCTAAAATTAATCTTATTTGTGTTAGTGAAAATAATGCTTTAGCTGGTTATGAGATAAGTCACCCAATTAGTGGTTCTATTATTTCTCAGGTCCCTCACGTGCAAGTTTCTCCAGAAGATCCAATGTAGAAAAGATATCCAAAAGATGTGCCTCTTCAAGGAAAAAAACATTTTAAGAAGAAGTTAATTCAATAATATTTAGTTATATCTCAAACTCTTTCTCCACTAGGTTCCTCTAAGTAAACCTTAACCGATAAACCAAGTGGCGTTGTGGAGGATGTTTCCATAAATGATGATCATTCTAATCATCCCCAACAAGCTCGCCCATTGAATCTTTTCTCTAAGTGTGGCACTATTTTTTATGAAAGAAATATCTTTTATAGAATTTTCTTGCATTTATTTTATTTTGTAGGATGTTCCTTCATCTCTAGCAGGCATTGTGAATATTGTTGAAAACCCTCCATCTAAGGAACAATTAAGTTAAATTGTTGAAAACCCTAATGTTGCACCTTATCGATTGCCATGTTCTTCAATGACAAGGCCTACTTATTCGTGGAGGTAACCCTAAAAGAATGTTGCTTCTCTAGCATAAAAATTATGTATAGTCGAAGAGCTAGTGATTGTTCCAAGTCGACTAATGAATCATCCATTCCCTCAAATCCTCTAACTTCAACGTATTTTCTGTTGATTGTGGTCCCTCCAACCTGTTCTGTTGAGTTAGGTCGAACAAGATCTTCATTGTGTCTATTATTACATCATCTCAGTATGTTAGATTATTAATACTTAAATTAATTTTGTGAGTGCGGGTGAACATAAAGGACAGAAATGTTCTTAATTTAGAGAGGATTCCTCTTGTTCGTGAAAACATCATTGCGGTAATTTCCTTTAAAACTAAATGTTATTATTTATATTTTCTTAGGCAAAGGATTTATAGATGAGCTTCTTCAGTTTGTGGTGTTTAATTTTACCTTAAGTGAGCCAGATCCCGAAAACGAGGTTAATTTAGTTATAATATGCAGTGTTACCTCAACGGAACGCTTCGTTCAAGTTTTAGAGGATTTCGTTTCTCCTGATTCTTCTATTGATGGGGTGATTTTTATACTTTGTATGAACCTACTTATGATTTCTCTCAATCATAGTTATAGTTTCAAAATAAATTTGTATTGTGTAAGTCAACTTAGTATCTTACTACTAAGGTTTCTATGAAAATAATTTACACTTCGTAAGTCAAGTTAGTAGATTACTACAAAGGTTTTTCAAAAATTTATACTTTATATGTTAACTTAGTATCTTACTAATAAGGTTTCTCTAATAAAATCATTTACACTTTCTAAGTCAACTTATTAGCTTACTACTAAGTTTTTTTCTCAAAATTTATACTTTATAAGTTAACTTAGTAGCTTACTACTAAGGTTTTTCTAAAAAAAAAAAATTACACTCTGTAAGTCAAATTATTAGCTTACTACTAAGGTTTCTTAAAAAACAATTTACCCTTTGTAAGTCAACTTAATAGCTTGCTACTAAGTTTTTCTTAAAAAAAATTTACACTTTGTAAGTCAACTTATTAGGTTGCTACTAAGGTTTCTCTAAAAAGAAATTTACACTTTTTAAGTTAGCTTAGTAGCTTACTACTAACGTTTTTCTAAAAATTTACACTTTCTTAATGACTTAGGACAAATCTTGCTAAGGTCTTAGCTAACTCGTATCTTTCATATGTCTTTGGAGACTATCATATGAAACAACAATGTCAAGGCACCTCAATTGGTTATGCCTTCTATTAAGGTGAATCTATATGTTCCAGATCATTCTTACTCGTCCTCGCACAATGATTAAGGTTCTAAGGCCAACAAGCAAGCTGAGGAAAGAGATTTTTTATTTTGAATCTCTTTTAACAAACGTGGAACCAAGTCATTGTTGCTAACAGGTGCTTGAGAATATCACTATCATAAAATTTTCACTTTATTATGTTCTTGATCGACATCTAATTCCTCACCCTCGGACTTTTACAATTAAATGCATGATACCTCACAACTTAATGATGATCTATCTTTTATAAGGGACTAGTACCATTACAACTAAGATTGAGAATATTTTACCATCTTACCTGTATAGATAGATTTGTGTTGAATCACTACACGGGGAATCTCAAAGCTTTGAGAACAAATGGTTTTGATTTAACTCTGCTAATTAACAAGTTGAGGAATCTGAAGGATCCTAACCTAGTAGCCCGTCTTTCTTTCTTTCTCATGGTTGTAGAGGATTTGAAGGCTAAAGAAGGAAAATTAAGAAAGCTCATCCCTCAGATTGAGTAATGTGATCATGCGGTAGCTCTAGAAGAGAGAGATTGGATTGATGCCAAAATAAATCATAAACTCATTCTTAAACTAAAGGCATAGGTTGAAGTAAATATTTCTGCTATGTCTGAGCATTGACGAAAGGTTGCTCAATATATAACTTCCTCGGTTGGAGAGAGTTTATTCACTACTTATAGTTTAGGATTTTTTTAAAGATAAACTCATTATTTTGTACCTTTGGGCAGTAGTCCCCTTTTGACTTGTAATTTTCCCAACTTGAAAAAAGGTATTTTTTTTTAATCTCACCTATGCACTTAGATTTTCTTTCTTCAATACTTATCTCACAAATATTACAAATTTATATGCTTTTTTAAAATTCTTCAATCAAAAGAAAATACAAGTGTCGTTCTTAAACATGATAAATTTTCAACCATTTGTTATTTAATTTTAAGTAATGTTATATTAAAATTTTGAAATTATACAATAACCCGAGTCATGTGATTCTCTGACAACATATGGTCCTTCCCAGTTTGCTATAGATTTGAGTAAAGAAAGTCATCTAATGTGACTAATAGCCTCCTTCTAGGCCAAATTTCCTTCTAGAAACTTCCTTTGTCTCACGAGGTAATAATAAGATCTAGAGAGTCACTTCATGTAAACCTGAAAGTTTTTCTTTGCGTTATCTCTATGTTTTTCTAGTTCATCTATCTTAACATGCCTATTCTTAGGAAGCATGTTTCTTCGCAATTCATATCTTGTAGGTGGCACTTCTAACTCCAGTGGAAGTACTCCTTCATCTCCATAAACTAAGGATAAATGTTTGTAACCCATTATCTTCCTCTTGGTTTTTAGATATGCCTAAAGCACCACATGCATCTTGTTATCCCATGCCCCAAAAAAGTATTCCATCATTTTGGGTAAAATATTGACCAAAGACTTGTTTATACCTTTCGCTTGAAAATTACTTTTAGGATAAGCTTTTATTAAAGTGTGTTGAGTAATTTATTTTTTCTCGATCCACATTGTCACTTATTTATTGATAAATGGAATTATATTATCTAAAAGAATAACTTTGGGAATGCCAAAATAATAAAGGATATTTTCTCTAATGAATTATTCCACTAATCTTGTTATTTATCTTTTCAAATAATTGCTTCTGCCCACTTTCTAAAGTACTCTGTTTCCACGGGAATTCATATTTTACCCCTATATGGAGGTTTAATTTCCACCTAAGGTCAAATTCCTAAGTATGGAAGGGATAAGATGTTGTTAATTAGTACA
Source organism: Sambucus nigra (assembly GCA_949130495.1). NCBI lineage: Eukaryota > Viridiplantae > Streptophyta > Magnoliopsida > Dipsacales > Adoxaceae > Sambucus > Sambucus nigra. The sequence goes on from OX422208.1 coordinate 616,905,265, forward strand.
AATCAACCGATGCAGCATGAATTAGATTATCATGTTGGAAGGCTTTGCACATTCGACAAAATCAACTATATATTTTTCCAGTATTGGGCAATATTAGCCAAGTGTTATAAGTTGGTCACATAATTTGGCTCCTCCAATGTGAGATGGATCGTGACCTTGTTTCAGAACCTCTTATGATTCCTCTATAGTGATGCATCAAAAAGGCCTGTTAAAATATACTTACTGATAGAGTTTCTCCTCCATAAAGTAGAAATTTTGAACTATTCTTCTAAGTACCACGACATCAACTTTTTCTGCTGGAACAACTCCATTTTTGAAACAATAAATATAATTCTACCTCTAATCCATTTGAGCTTCCAAGAAGATGCACCCAGTCGGGTGGACATAAATTTGACATTTATCATAATATCTTAGTTCTGCTAATGTATCTTGCATCATTGAGGGCAAAAAATACCCTTCACTTTGGATTCTTCTATAGAGAGAAATATTAGTGGTCTTAAAATTCTTCTTATGAGTTTCTTTTGATCGTCTTTGAGCTTCTTCGGGGTAAGGAATTTGGCCAACCATCCACCACTATTTTTGTAATATAAGATTCCTTAAATGAGGAAGAATATTTCTTGATCGGTAAGCTTCATTGAACCATCTTTTCTTTATAGTTTCCTTCTTATTTCCCTCACCAACATAATGGATCACCACAGTTCTCAACCATCCTTACATAGCTATTTTCTATGCAATTGTGGCATAAGGATTATCTTGCATGTTAATCATTCTTGGATGTCTCTCTACTTTGACTTCATAATACTAATCAATCAAACTCTGTATGATTTTTCTATAGGGAGTTAGGTTTAAATACCCTTATGCGTATTCATTATTCATTTATTTAACAGCTATGTTGGAATCTTCTTTGATGTAGAGTGAGCGAATGCCTCTTTGGATGACCTTAAGTAATCCTAGAATCAAAATTCATACTCTTTCGCATTATTTGAATAAACAGCATTTAAGATAATGATACACAAATGTCCTCCTTTAGTCTAAATAATATTACTCTAGCTTTTGCTTTGCCTTTAGCCGATGAACCATCAACCTCAACGGAACATTCCTCGAAGTCTTCCTCACAAACATTCGCATGTAATCATCACTAGGTATATATTCATGTGGTGGTTCAAAAAAAACTGAAGAAAATATAGCCAATAAATCTAAATAGGCTTGACTTTTGATTGAACGAGGAGCCACACACTTTAAATCATACTCTGAAAGCATGAGAAACTAGCTTACTGTTCTCCAAATTAGAAGTGTTCAATTGAGAAAAAACATAAATGGATCATATTTTTTCATATTTTTCTGGCTTTGACCCATTGACAAATAGTTTCAAAACCCCAGGTTTTCAGCGACGGGGACAACATGGTTAATTTTTCCATCTTTTCCTTGCGTGCATGAACTGCGGATGCTGCGAGATCTGATTATATTCGCCTTAGTTTCTTTTATCTGAATAGGACTCAATATTTCAGTATTTGCAGCCTGTAGATTGTTAGGAGATCTATTTTGAGACATACACGTCATGTTATTATTTCATTACTCATTTTAATTTATTTATTAGTGGGTACCGATGGTTTATTTGTTTTTTTATTATTAACTAATATTATCTTTCTCATTACGTTATTCTTTTAGGTAATGTGTTTATGATGGTTGTGTTTAAAAGAGAAAAATGTTAATGGTTTAAATGAAACCGAACTTAACAGGTTAGTAGCCTAATTAAATAATTGTTATGATAGTGATGTTAAGAATTAAATCGTAATTGATTTCGTTTAATTTTAATAATGGCTTTATCTACCAATATTAGAATAAACAGGATGTCACTGTTGGTAACAGAGCATTAGGTTCTAGTGTCCTTTTGGATATGTGCGCAATTACTACATTTTCAGAGATTCCTTCCTTTGATCTAGAGCCTATGTTTAGGACATCTGTTTCCATAGTGGGCATTTTGTTCTTCTGCTATTATGATGTATTTAAATGAAGTCTCACAAAATTTTGATTTAATTTCAAATGCCAACCATTAGAAGAGGGATAACAGTAAAGACAGCGATAAAGGTAGTAAGAGGGAGGCTCAGTTAGAGCCGTAGGCCGCCCAAGGGACTGTGACCACTGTAGAGGTCCTAGCCATAGTAGCATAAGTAATTAACACTACTATAATCCTTATGGGAATGAATTTGGGATGTCTTCCAGAAAGGCCATCCACTAGAGTTTCAAGGGAGTGCATATGTGATTGCGGGAAGGTGGTGGAAGAAATATATCTACCCATTTATGAGTTTGGGTTCAGTTCGATAATATGTTTTTCTTGTTATCTCCCCAGACGATGGTTCTCCCTCGAACAGGTATTCCTTTACATCTCTACCTCACGTACACTAAAAGATCAATAGGGTCATTGTTGTCTCAAGGGGTGTAGGGGGTGGAAAAAACCTGTGTATTATCTAAGGTGAATCATATATGGGCCTGAGGCTAGATATACAATCATTGAGAGACATTGTTTATATTTAGTGTTCTTTTATCAAAAGCTTAGGCATCACATGTTAGATTTCATGATTCACATTATTACTAGATGTAACCCATAAATTTTTTGCTATCTAGAACTGTGTTAATAGGAAGAGATGCTTGATGGTTCTTGATTCTTGATTCTTTCGGAGTACGATCTCGAGTGTGTGGTTCCTAGAGTGATCAAAAGTCAAGCTTAATTATGTAGATCTGTTGGCCATATTCCCTTCATGAATGTTTGAGCCACCTATTGAGGAGATTCCTAGAGATGATCTTCAAACCAATTATCTTGAAGCAAATCTGGAAGAATGAAACCTTCAGGTTGATGGCTCTTCGGTTGAAAATATTTGAGGGGCAGGAGTGATTTTATGTCAAGGAGAAGAAGATGTATGATTGTCCTTCAAGATAGATTTCAAATGTTCTAACAATGAAGCTGAGAATGGGGATTTATTACTAGGGTTGTTAAAGGTTTTATAAAGGGGTATACAGGTGTTGACAATAAAAAGGGATTCTAATCTGGTGGTACAGTAGGTGAACGGTGAGTATGTTATGAATCACATGACCTTGGAACCTTATTGAACAATTGTACAAAGGTAGATCATCCAATTCCATAAAGATGAGGTAAAGAGACATCCAAGAATGGTGAACAAACATGAAGATGCTTACGCCACAATGGCCCAAAAAATTTCATGTGAAGAAGAGTCGACGGTTGTTCGAATCACAAAGAGAAAATCACCCTAAACTATATTAGAAATGTTTACTTATAATGTTATCATTGACTGGAGGTGGAAAACATGGAAACAACTGGACACGGGGAAAAGACCACTGACCTTGGTCGAGCTGGAAGAGTACTTTACCACTTCGGGTAATCTATACTTTAAAAACAAAGGGGGTGGTTATCTAGGTACGTGGGACCTGAACAAGCTAATCATAGGTTGATAGAGATACATGATAAATATCTGAGACAAAATAAATCTCATTGAATCGAAGAATTTAGAGGGCAGGGTTCTTTTTGGCAAGCGACAAAAAAGACGCTACACTACTAGGGAGAGATTGTGAGAAATACCCACTGTATTACCAAGATGGAAAATGTAACTTCATAAATCAGCCATCAGATTGGATGTAGTCATACCTAGACGTGATGGTCTATGGGATTGTTCCAATGGATAAAGATGACACCACAAGATCGAGACAACGAGTGTCCAGGTATTATGTCCACGATGGGTAGCTTTATCTAAAAGGATACCATGATATGCCACTAAGATGTATTATAATGAAGGAATAAAATGAGGTACTAAAGTAAGCACATGATCCAGGGAACATTGGAGGAGCAAAAATTTATGACCAACTAATGAAATTGGGGTATTTTTGGCTAACCATGGAGAAAGATTCAACCGAATTTGTTCGGAAGTTTAAAGCATGCCAGCTCCACGGGAATATGATTAATGCTCCTTCAGTGGACCTACATTCCCTTTCCACTCATTTTTCATTTCACACATGGCCATTCGATCGAATATGGAAATTAATCCCTCATCGAGGGGCAAGATCTGGATATTGGTGTCTACAGAGTGCTTTACCAAATGGGCAGAGGCTATACCATTGAAGAAGGCTACGACTAGGGTAGTGGAACGCTTTATGAAGGAGTAAATTATTTAAATATTTGGTATCTCGATGGTATTCCTATCGAATAATGGGAACCCATTTTTTAATAGTTATGTGCGAATGCTAACTGAAAAATATTCCATTATTCACCACAAGTTAACAATTGCCTACCATAAGTGCAATGGACATGCTGAAGAAACGAACAATACTCTGGTAAATATCCTCTCGAAGATGTTAGAAGATTTACCAGGAACTTGGGATGATAAAATACTAGAGGTATTGCGGGCATATAGAACCACAAAGAGGAAGCCTACAGGGTAAATTCTTTTCTCGTTGGTGTTTGGTGGTGAAGCAATTCTCCCCGTAGAACTCGAGGTACCTTCTGCACACTACAACCTATGAAGTGTAATGATTCTCCACAGTCATCATGTACAACTAAAAGCATTGGAAGAGCATAGGGAGAACGCAAAAAGGCATTTTGGGATGTATAAAAATCAGTTGTTCAGATATTATGACCAAATGGTAAAGCCAAGAAAATTCCAAGAAGGCGATTTATTTTTGAAGGATTGTACAAAGCACATATGGGGTCTTTCTGTGCCTAAGTTTGAGGAAAATTGGGAAGGACCTTATGTTGTTCTAAAATCTCATGATTCAGGATATTGTGAAATCTCGAAGGTTGAGGATGAAGAGACTTTTAAACTCAACAACAAGTGGATCAAAATTTATTTTGTTTAAGTTGTTAACTTGTCCTAGCATTTTTTTTTTGGGGGGGGGGGGGGGGAGGGGGATTGTAAGGCGTAGGTACAAGTAAGATGGAAAGAGATCATGTTCTCATAACGTGTTAAAACATTATTTTACAGATAATATAGAAAGTATGGGGGAAATGTTGATACAACCACAAGTTTTTTTTCTATTTTTCATAGACAATTTCCATGAAAATAAAGGGCAATTCAATCTTATACATTCCAAAATTCTAAATTTCAATTAAGACATAAAAGAGGATTCACTGCCTCGAAATACATGAAAACTTAAATTAGGGCAGTACATTTTTTTATAACTAGTTGTAACTTAAACGTTCCCTTAATAATAACTTGGGTCATCTACAACAAACCTCAAGCTACAAGATTCCAAAATCTGATGGTGATGATCGGGTAATAGAGAGGCCAAAGAAACCTCCTCGCTGAACCAGTCTGCCATTTCTTACTGATAATAATCCATCTCCTACTGAAGCTCATCAACCTTCACCTCATGCTTAGCCAAAGACGCCTTGGAAACAACAACCTGTTCCTCAACTTTGGCATGTTTAGAATTCAATGTGGCCATCTTCTTATCTAAGGCACTCTGCGAACGAGTAGTGGCCTAGATTTTCGTATAATAGGAGGGAAAGTTATCTTTCTTGAAGGAGTTAAGAAGATCAATTCCCCATTTCAGAGATAAACCCTCGCCCTCAAGGATATTGATTTTCCCCATCATCTCTTTGATCCTCCCAGGACTTAAGGAAGGTAAAAGGGCGAGCAACACATCAAACAATACAGTGGTAAATCCTAATAATCTGCAAGAGATCATAATATGGATGGATTGAATACAACAAGATGTAAAATTGGATGGATGATGTTCTACCATTCGCTCGATCAGGTCGCTATAAGGTGGAGTTATAATATAGGCAAAGTCCTTCAAAGAAATCTTCATAAGATCAACGGGAGCCAATTATGGAGGATGGACACTAAAGGCGCAATCACTGGCCTAGGGAAATACTGAGTTTGTAGCCCTATCATCTTCTTATAAAATTGGAGTTGTGTCTCGTTCCCCTCTGTTCACATTTTGGGCTTTGGGGGGAACAGTGCTGGGCTTAGCAAAATTCCCAATAGATTCTGTAGAAATATTAGCGGGAGGTACTTTCTCAGTAGGTGTAACAACATCCCCCAAAGTTTTTTGCTGGTTAACTTCTAACTGAGAGAATGAGGAATAAGTTAAATGGAAAGAAAACAGAATATGGGAAAAATAGATGTTCAAAAGTCCTAAGTTTACTTAAAGCACCTTTATAGTTGCTCGACTAAGTAAGATTTGGCATTCTCAAGCCGAAGTTTATTTAAAGCACCTTTCAGGTTGCTTGACTAGGTAAAATGTTATCACTTCAAAAGTCATAGTTTTACTTAAGGCACCTTTATGGTTGCCCGACTAAGTAATAATGGGCATTCTTTAGCTGCAGTTTAGTTAAAGAACCTTTGAGTCTGCTCGACTAGGTAAACTTTTATCGCTTCAAAAGTACCCCAGTTTTACGTAAAGCACCTTTATGATTGCTCCACTAAGTAAGATTAGCCATGCTTAAGCCACAGTTTACTGAAAGCACCTTTGTGGTCGCTCGACTGGGTAAGTCGTTATCGCTTCAAAAGTTCCAGTATTACTTAAAGTGGCTTTATGGTTGCTAGACTAAGTAAGACTGGGAATTTTCAAGCCTCAGTTTACCTGAATCACCCATGGCTTTGCTCGACTTGGTGAATAACTTCCTGCTTACGAAAATTAAGATTTTACTCATAGGAATAAATGATGGGTTGACCAAAGAAATTGAGAGTAAGAATACCTCCTTAATAGCCACTGGATCATGGGCAACCTCACAAACCCCAGTAGGGGAAATCACTTTCTTCTCTAAGGATTTGGCTTCTTCTCCAACTCGCCCTTCCTCAACAGTGGCTCTTTTACCTTCCAGTGTTAAGGGACTAAACAACCCCACCAAAAACCGATTGCTGTTGGTATCTTTGGGGGAACAATCACAAGATCCCAACAAGTGTTGGTGCTAACCCCTTCGATGGGGGAAACCTGCAAAAGACATCACAAAATGTAAGTGTAAAATGAACATAAATAAGATATACAAAGTGAAAGAAATTAATACACATTACCACAGTTGTAGGACCAGTAACTGCCATGGATGTAAATTTAACCACCTCTTTGGCCTGATAAACAACTAGCAAAGAGATACTGCATTCTAAGGTAAGGGCATATTTTCTTTATGCTGAGGGGACGATAAATGAGGGTCAGCACTTGGAGTATATTGATATGAATGTCCTTTAAAAGTAAGGATTACCTTGTACTTTTCATTCTCTGGGTCATCAATATATTCATAAAGTATTGTATAATCCATGGTAGTAGAGCCAGGCTTTTCAGTAGAATACATTCGATGAAGCCTCCGAGATAATCGAACCAATGGAGAGTCTTCTTCCTCATCCTACTCTTCCTTTTCCTGCACCTTTTCACCATTTTTAGGAAAAACTCATCCTCAATATCATCAAGAGGATCTTGGAGCTCAGGACTAGATTTTATCCTCTTACGACCAGAAATAGGGGTAGATGGAGTGAAGGAGATACCTTATTCAGCCAATTACTTAGCCAAAATAGATCCCACATCTACAGATCCTTGATCGAACTTCCTTAAACAAATTATTAAGAAACTTCGTGAATTGATTGACAAATTGGGTGTCTGGAGAAGAGTGAGATTGAGATGTTCGAGAAGGGCTAGAAAGGGTAACCTTTCTCTTCTTACCAACGGTTCTTTTCTTGGCCTTCACCATAGTAACACTTGAAACATCAATGGGAGTTTACTCTTTAACAGCAGGTCGAGAGGTAGGAGGAGGATCCACAGCCTCCTAAACTTGCTAAGAACTAGATGCCCCTTTCTTCTTCTTCAAAATATCTTCACTTAGAGGCTTTAAAGGTCGAAGTTCTTTGGAGGTGCGGGTATTGGTGTTGCTCTAGGGAAATTGGGGTTGATTAACAGTACAAGTCTGTAAACCCAACTCAGAGGGGGAAAACGTTCAACAACATGATATATGGGTTCTCATTGAATAACCTTAACGAAAAAACCAAGGGTGTTGGGCCAGATTACATTAATGTATTAAGTGGACCTACTATCTTGTGTACGGAGGACAAGGACAACAATTTGGCCTTGTAATTAGGCAGAAAGAGTGGATACAATTCTCAGATAAGAAATATCTACACACTTTTAAGAAGTTTGAAGGTCTTTTGATAGTATTATAATTGAGAAGGGACACCCCTTGGTGAAAGCCAAATTGCATAGCTACCTAATGGGGTGAGTAGGATGTGTAGTAGTTTGACCATTCTTTACATGAGGGAAGGTACGAGGAAGTAAAAACAAATAGAACATTAAAATAAGGGAAATTGAGAGCAAAAGATTAATCAGACGTCTAGACTTGTTGAATAACATTCTCAAAAATGGCATTGGGTGTGAATTAATCGGTGAAAGAGTAAGGACGAAAGTTAAAACATATAATATTATCAATAAAAGAGTGGAAAGACTTCCTGGATTGCTTGTGGTCTTAAAAGAGGATTTCGGGGATCGTAAGTAAGTCTGTTGGGGCATATTTAAGAAATCGGGTATAGATGAACACTGTGAGAAGTATGTGGTTGGCATAATTAGACACATTAAAATGACCAAGAGACCGGGAGGAATCAGTTAACCGAGGGTCATAGGAGCTAAGGGGACTTTCACACTAGAGGCAAGGTGAGCAATTAGATTTACGAGATCCCTACATGGGAAATTATAGGGTTTCCTGAGTAAATAGAACGTTGAGAGGACGATCTAAATATACTAAGAAATCTTAATTATATTCTTATATTCTTCTCCAATGGGAGGCATTTCCATAACATTTTTTCTCTTTGGGTCTTTCTTGGCATGCTCATGAGCAAGGGAACTTGATCTATCTTCCATATAGAAAAAATACTTGATAATCTCCGAACAAGTGCACTTTTTATAGGTATTCATAAAACTCTTTATCATACTCTTTAATTCCTTATGCTTAGAAACTTCTTCTTTCATAATGGCTTCTTCAAAGAAGGTATTAGTTCCAGTAGCTTTCAAACTAAGAAGCTCGCACACATTCTTTAGGGTGATGGTGAACCCACCCAAGTAAGCAACGAAGGTGTGGTTCTTATGACTCCAGTGAGAAACTAGGGTTCTCAATGTGTTGTTGTTTTTGGCCAAAGTTACATTACCAAACCATTTAGTGCAGGATAAACAAACTGTGAGAAATTCCATAACTTACTTACCATGAATGTAATCAATCCAAGCACCTAGTCCTTCACAAGATCCACCAGCTGATTCAAACTCAACATTTGAGTAGGGATAATCTCCCATCTCAACTCTAAACCAAGTAACAGTGGAATCGGGGACATAGGCGTAATTCTTTATCATATCGTCTTCACCAACCAACAACTTCAAACCCTTCGCTTTAGAAATAAAAGAGACAAGAAAAGCTCAGGTGGACTCCCAGAACTTGTCTATAGTGACAAAATAGGGGCAAGATGATATTTTTCCCACTGTAGACGACGGTTTGTAATATCGAAGGAAATTTCCTCGGTGGAGATACTTGCGCAGAGGGAGTTCCTTTCACAACTAGTTCCATGAGAAAGTAGAAAATCAATGAAAAGAAAGGAAAATAAGAAATCCTCGGAATCAGAGAATATTGTTTTCTCTCAGAAGTTAAGGAAACACTTCGCTAAAAAAACTCAAAGGTAAAAAGGTTTGTGTATCAGAAGAAACCCTTTTATAGGGGACACATTGTTTTGAAAAAAGACGTGACTGAAATGAAAAGACGCGCGTGAGAAATCTAATCATCACAATAAAAAAAATTCTGGCTCAACTGGCTCGCGTGGATTACACCCGTAGGGCATCAACCGATGCGTGTACGACTGGGGAAAATGTTTTCAGTTACATTTAAAATGAAGAGACACACTAATGATTATCTTTTAGGGGAAATTCAAGAGACATTTTGGGGTGAACCTTTGTTCATTTTCACAGTTGGGAAAATAAATGGTTTTATGGGAAGGGAGAGTTTTCAAGAAACATGAACACAGGCTAAAGTTACCCACAATTTTAATTTTATGCTTTGTAATTATACAAATATGTGAGTTCTTTTTACTTTTAACAAATACATGTGTAGATCAATCGAGATAGGACGTGAACTCATTTTTTCATACAAATATTTCTATAAACAAACAAATATCTCTATGAAGGGGCAAATGTAGAGGGAGGTCCACGCTTAAAGTTGATTAAAACAACACTTCACAAGAAAGATTAGGGATGGTTTCTCTCACAAAGCTGAACTTTCTCGAACTATCATGTAAAATAAGTGCCTCATGCGAAGACATATTGATCGAATAATCATTTAAATAACGTTTATTGCACAAAGACAAGATGCCTGGAGGGCCTCACAAAAATACCAAGACTCGGAGATAAACTTAGAAACCACAAATTGTAATAGGAAGTTTGATATACTTATATTTCGTCCTCTTTATACATATAACATTTACATTGTAAAGATTTGAGGTTGTTCGGTATCTTCGAGGGGCCATGCCTGTAAGTACATAGGAGGGCCTACATGCTCTATTGAATGACCTCATTTTAGGAATCTTGTCAGGATTTGGTTTAGAGGATTGGGTCCAAGGAAGCGTTGGGAGAGACCAACCCATTTAGGGTGTTTAGTCAAAACCTTGGTTTATACACAACATGGCCTAGTAGTATCTCGAGATACCATATCTGGGAACCCATTTGAGGGTCATCAGTCTTAAACAGTTGTCCAAATATTAACCTTTAAAGTTTACACACATCATAGGTTGTTCGAATAGCCATTACTCGAACAACCTTCAATTCGATGAACTAACTTTCTGAGTGATATGACAACACATCCCTCGTAGGTTACTATTTACCAACTCTTTTACGTCATCACGTCTAACATTTAGGAACTCGATAAAATAACACTCAAGTGATGATATTCCTAGGATGGTAGGTCCATAGCTTGCACATCACATCTTATTTAATGCATTCACAACTCTAAAGAATTCAAACAATATTCCCGCTAAAATATCATGTCTGGATCATTTAATGCAATATTTTTTGCATTAAACGCACAAGATTATGAACATCAAGAGGGGTCAAACGCATTTTTTATTGCAAGGATGCTCGAATGATTGGGATCCCCTATAAAATACCTCTGAAGTTATACTATCCGAGCATCGCACTTTTCTAGCCCATAATTGCTGCAAAAATACTCCCATACAATAGAGTTTATCATAAAAACATTTATTGAGAGACCAACCCCATTTATTCCGTTTGTGTTTAAGGTTACTGCCTTGATTTTAGTGCCTTAAAGGTTCTTGCGGCCACTCCCTCTGACCAAGTCAACTGTGGGATCTCCCCGATTGATTATTTTGGTATAGTATTTTTGTTAAAAGATTATATTTAATAGAGGAGTTTTGTCTATTGAGTGTGCCGACTTGAGACTTGAATTTATTATTGTCATTGATTATTCTGAGTCCATAATTACCATCTTGATAAGGGGTTACACCTCCCTTGATATTAATATCATCTCAAGAACTCACCTCCTACACCAATGCACCGACATTTTTCATGGATTTGATGAATCAAATGTTGAGATATTTCTTATATAAGTTTATCATTGTCTTCATAGGTGACATCCTGGTTTATTCTCGAATAGAGTCAAGCATGCAGATCATTTGCAAATGGTTATTAAAACATTACGAGATCATTAATTACATGCCAATTTCAAGAAGTGCAGGCTTTAGTTATGAGAAGTACAATCCGTGGGTCAGAGTATCTGATAAGGGAATTGCGATGGACCCGAGTAAAGTGTCAGTGGATATGGAGTGGGGCTGGCCCACTACATCGATAAAAATTCATAGTCTCCTAGGGTTAGCGGGTTACTACCATCTATTTATCATAGGTTTTTCAAATATTATGGGTCCCTTGATGAAATTGACTCAAAAGGGCATAACAATTGTGTAAGATGACTATTGTCAATTTGCTTTTAATGAGGTAAATAACATGTTGACTTTACCACTAGTGCTCTCATTGCCTAGTGGAGGAGCGGAGTAACTTATTTTTATCGATGTGTCCATACAAGGACTTGGGGAAATTCTACAATAGGAGGATCATGCTATAAATTTTGCATTTCATAAGCTTAAGCTCCATGAAAGAACTATCCCACGTGCGACTTGGAGTTAGAAGTTATTTTTTTCCTTTTGAGGATTTGGAGGAACTAGTTATTGGGGGAGATGTTTCGTTTGTTCACGGACCATATATCACTATAGTATCTTCTCACACAAATGGAGAGGAATATAAGTCAACGTAGGTAGCTTGAATTTGTTGAAGACCACTAGTTCAACATTGAGTCCCATGTAGGAAAGGTTAACATGGTGACATATGCATTGAACCATAAACCTATGGGGCAGTTTGCATTAGTTTGGAAAGATAAATGGGATGAGCTTTGTTAGAAGGGGGAGGTCATCAAGACTTTCATGGAAGTGATGACCATTACACCCGAGATTATTTTAAGGGTCGCAAAGGCACAGGATGTAGATCCCTCAAATCAGGAGAAGATGAGAAAGTTGTTGGCAGACGGGCGGAGTCCTACTCAGTTAGTTATGAGGGTGGCTTAAGCTTCAATGGAAGTTATTTGTCCCAGGTGATGAGGACTTACGGTGCCTAATTATGTATCAATCATAAGGGTCACGATTCTCAGGTAATCTTAGAGGGGATAAGATGTATCAAGATATGAGGATGTAGTATTGATGGGCCGGTATAAAATGAGAAATTACAAAGTTTGTCTTTATATGCAACACTTTTCAGATGGTGAAGGTTTATCATCAAAGACCAATCGAGGTTTTACAGTCATTGGAGATTTCTATGTTGAAGTGGGAGATAATATCGATGGATTTCATCAAAAGAGTTGAAACATTATAGATGGGTCATGATTCCATCTGGGTTATTATGGATCGTTTGACTAAGGCCCCACATATAAAATTACCTTACAGATCATTTGCAGTGGATTCATGATGTATTTCATGTATCCTCATTGAGGAGGCATCACATGGATGAGTTGGCATACCGTCATATCATATTAGAGGATATATAGTTACAGTTGTACATTACACATGAGGAGCGACCGATTGCCATCTTGGATCCTAGTAAGTGAAATCTTCGATCAAAAGTCATACCATTAGTTAATATATTGCGGGGAATCAAAATGCCAACGATTTTACTTAGGAGCTTGAGGATGGAATGCGGGAAAAGTATCCACAGCTCTTCATGCTAGGTACGTTTGAATTTTTGGGATGAAATTATGTTATTAGGGAGATAATGTCATACTCCATACTTTTGAGAGCAGTTTGTTTCACGTGTCCATTAAATTATTAATTTAATTTTGAAATTAAATTGGTTTTCATAAATATTAATTTGTGAGTTTTGGGATTTCTATTTATGATTAAAACTATTTTCTTGCATGTAATAGGTAAATAATGTTGTGAAAATTATTGCATTATACCATTTGGAGAGTGAAAATTATGGATTTAAACAATTTAAGGGTGACACGTCATGTATGCATGTGTCAATCTCGGTTAAAGAAATGGTTGAGCATTTTCAGTTCGATAACTCAGATGTACTTTTGAGTGCAGTAGTTATCCGTAATGGGTCAAGATAGTCCAGAATAAGTACCCGGTGAATTTAGTTGGGTTTTGGGGGTGGGTAGACATTGAATGGATCATATAAGGGCAATGTCATCTTTTTAACCGAAGGCTTGACACAAATACTAAATTAGGAGTTTAATGGGAGTATTTGTGGGTTAATGGAGGTGGAATACAATAGCCACTCAACCTCAAATTTGTGGGATTAATGGAAAGAACAAGAGAGACGAGATATAAAGAAAGAGAAGAAAAAAAAAAGAGAAAAGAAGAGGAAAAGAGGTTGGAGAAGAAGCAAAAACTATATTTAGAACCTAATCAACAAGAATATGTAAATATTCGGATAATCATCCATCAAGGAAAATGTTTACTTGCTTTAAATTTGAATATTGCATTTTATTATGTTCACAGTTAACAAGAGTTTAATCTGACATTTATAATGTAATCATGGGGAGTAATTAAGATGATTGATATGTTATTTAACAAATTAATTTGAATGAGGATTACTATGAACAAATTTAGTGACTAAATATTTAAGTATTCAATAAAACGGATGAACTTTGATGGTTATTTTGGAATGATGAGTTAAATACTTAATTGATTTTGAGAATGTGTGAAATGAATCAATAAAATAAAAATCTATAGTTGAATAAATGATAGATTTGGGTTTAAATCATATTTAAAATACATTTGGGATGATTATATATAATTACTTATTTTTCGAGGCTCGGGACCTCTATTGATGGACTTGAGAGGGGTAAAGCCGAAGTTGAATAGGAACGGCATCCTAATAAATCGAATCGGTTTGTTTGGGGAAACGAATCGATTCGTTTGATTGAACTGGTGCATTCTATCAAGCGAACCAGTTCAACTTGTTTTCCTATCCTAATTTTAATTGGTGTCATTTTTTAACCATTATTGTTGGGTAAATGGGCGTATAAGTTTCCAGAACGGGTTTGGATTCCCTGGGAACATTATTAGAGGGTTAATGCTTATTTTAGGCCAACTATAAATTAGATTTAGGTGAGACAAATCATCTAACAAGAGGGAGAACATTTTTGAATGATTAATTGGAAATCAAGAAGTCGGTTCGGACTTGGGATCGGTAGGCAAGTACGTTATGGGATTTCCATATGTAGTCAGTGATATATATATATATACAAGTGATAACACGTGCGATGCACGGGAACTAATACATTTGACAACATCATGCATGATTAATAAAATTAAGCAAATCCAACTAAGGTTTAAGTACACTTGAACCCCTGGAATTTTCTCCCGTTGTTACGTTACCAAGTGAATTTTCAATTTTTGTATTTAACCCCCTTAACTTCCAAAAAAATTGTAAATTACAAATTGCCCCTCCCTTCCAACTCTATTAATTTTTCGCAGGAAAGTTTATTCGTTTGCGCTGCACATGACTTTTTAAAAAGTATTTTTATTTAAAACTATTTTTTCTTTTGCTTCTCTTTTTTCTCTCTCTTTCTCTCTGCCATGGAGAATTTTCAACCCCAACCACCCCTACTACTCACCCCTACTATTTTATTATATATTCCTTACTTTTTTTTTATTATAAATAGCTCATGTTGTTACATTACCACCCGAACTTTTAGTTTCTATATTTAACCTCAGTAACTTCTAACATGATTGCAAATTGCCCCTGCCTTCCAACTATATTAACTTTTGGCAACAATGTTTATTCGTGTGCGCAGCACATGACTTTTAATTTTTTTTGTTTAAAACTATTTCTCTTTTCCTTCTTTCTTCTCTCCCCCTCTCTCACTCTCTCTCTGCCATGGAGGGTTTTCAACCCCCCAACCATCCCTACTACCAACCTCTATTATTTTATTATATATTCCTTACTTTTTTTTTATTAGAATTTGTTTTATTAGAAATCTATATTTATGCAGATTTTCTACAAATATTTTT
Organism: Sambucus nigra; assembly: GCA_949130495.1. Lineage (NCBI taxonomy): Eukaryota > Viridiplantae > Streptophyta > Magnoliopsida > Dipsacales > Adoxaceae > Sambucus > Sambucus nigra. The sequence continues at coordinate 616,920,813 of OX422208.1, forward strand.
TTTTTCATTTGCCAGATTATCTATTTTTTCCTTTAATTTTTTTTTCCATTTTAAAGTTACTTCTCTTTTTTATCTTTATCTTTTTATTTGAAATTTGTTTTTATTAGAATATTTTTTTGTAGATTTTTTATATTTATTTAATACTTATCAGTTTTTATGTATTTTCGAGATTTTTAATTTTTTAATATTTTTCCTGAGTCTTTTTTAGTTTCCTAATTTTTCGTAATTATTGAATATTTTTCTTTTTTTTTTAATTAAAAATTTGGTATTTTTCTATATTTTTTGTATCAAACACTCCATAATGCAATTCGCTGAATCATGAACACCGTTTTTATGCATTTTTAATGAGTAAAATTATGAAAAGGGAAAACCTTACCGTTCTTGTAAGTAAATGAGTGAGAGAGTTGCCAAAAAAACTAACCAAACGCTCTATTTTAGGATAATATTATAATTATATATATTAAAAGAAATAAGTGAAAGCATGTGAATATAATAAACCGTATAAATTTAATGAAAATATCATAATATAATGTAAACTTATAAATTTAATGGGAAACTTCTCATTCAATATTGAACCTCTTTTTTGTCAACTAGGACGTGACTTCCTCAATGTGAGGAATATTGAAGAAGTCATACCCGAAGAAGGATTTTTTTTATAAAGCATCTAAGGTAGTTAAGTTGAATATAAACTACATTTGACTTAAAAAATAATCAAACGCTTATTTCGTTACAAATGAAGTATTAGTTTACTATCTATGTGAATAATATATTATTCTAGATAACCTCAAACTACTAAAATTATTTATATTGAAATCAATATCTTCTTCTAAGCATATCAGTGCCATTAGTAAACCAAAAAATGCATTTGTCCTTATCTTTAGCCTTGTTTTACAAGTGTTGTTGATCCTGATATCTACAATGAAGTTACAAAAAAAAAATTCAGACATCCATAGTTACATAATTAATAAACCCAAGGCTAAAACACGTAATTCAGAGTTATTATGTACCTGAAAAGTTGATTAAATTTGGAACTCCGAAAACTGTCAAAGTCCCAGGTTATATGGTAAGCGACTCTCTCTCTCTCACTCAGTGTATGTATAAGAATATCAGTATTTTAGTGAATGTGCAGGAAGTTAATGAAAAAAAGTTAGGACCACAAAAATAAGAGAGAGACATAAAAAGAGAGAAAGAGGAGATGAATTGAAAAAGAACCATAACAGGTGTTATGGCTATGGTTTTGATATCTAAGTGGGTTTTGAGAGTTGTAAGGAAACATAACATGGGTAAATAAAAGGAGGTGTGTGTCGGCACTTATATGTTGTTAGTATTCCGTATTGTGACTGAAGTTGAATCACATTAAAAGGAAAAGAAAATGTACAGATGGATATAATTTACACTATTTTGTAAAATCAAACTAAAGCCAATAAAACTAAAAGAATGAAAATTATCAACCAAATTGGATCAAAGTGTAAGGAAAACATAAAAAATAACAAATGAGTCATCCTAGTTGGGGTGACAAAAATCACAACATAAAACAATCACCAACAAATTAAGAACATCAAGCAATCACAATCACAACATAAGAGTTGACGTGATTCGGCACTTTGCCTACATCCATGGTGAGCTCTAATGTTTTTATTAAGTATCACTCAAGAGGATCTCTGTTTCATACCCCTATGTACCGGGCCAGAGGTTATAATATATTGCGATCATTGAAGGTGGTTGTAACTAACATGATAAGACGTACATCCCTTGAATATCTCTTCGAGATTCTTGGGGATAGACTCGGTCTTATCTCGAGTTAAATTTATAATTAAGGATCATAATTTGGGCCAAACACTTAATTAGCCATTATGGGCTTGCTTAACTGCTCTTATAGGCCAATTAAATACGAGTACCCATAATTGCCCCTGAAATTTGTGAGCTGAAAAATTGGGCCCATAAATTTTAAAAAGTATGACCTCCCTCCTGATGGAACTATTGCAGTTTACATGATTAGGAGGGGTGTGGATCATCATTTTGATGTATATTACAGCGAAAAATCTTCTTTGATCGGTGTGCACTATTATTGAGGTGTTTAAACTCAAATATTGGATGAACTTGCTCATCACTTCAACTTCCTTGCTTCTCTTGCTTCCTAAGTTATCTCTTTCTCTTCGTCTCCACAAATTCGAGATTTTTAAACATTACCGGTTGTATTCTTACTTCGTAAGTCTTTAGTTCCCTTCTTTTTTCTGAATTTCTTTTTGTCGTTGTTCTTCACTCCACTTTAGCTAGGGTTTTCTGAATTTTTTCATGGCGATGATAGATAACAAAGATTTTCTTGGATTTAGAAAATGCTACAATATCCCCGACTGGGTAGATGTTGAGCGTGTCCCTATTCCCGTAACATTCATGATATTGAGGATGGACACTAGATATATGTCCTCCTGTTATCCTAAGGGGTTTGACATTTCCCCCAAATTATCTGTTATTTCACTTTTTTCAATACTTTGACATAGTTCCTACTCATTTCTCTCTAAATATTTGGAACATCGTTAATGGAGACCATAAAATAAATTAGTTTTATGGCACAAATTTAGGTTTACCTGAAATCTGTTAGTGTTACACTTTTTATCGAACAAACGGGGGTCGCTTATATCTGAAGGCAAGGAGTCCAGATAGGGTATTGGTAGTAAATTTACATTATTCCCACAAGGGCTACTAGTCTGAAGGGTCGTTGATAGAAACTGACAATTTCCTGCCCAAACTGATGGGAAGGTATAGGGGACCTCGGATCCCTACTTATGGGGAGGAGTACATAAGTTATTACTAAACCTTTTTATTTATTGTTTGATCTTTCACTTCAATGTATTTCTCGTCTAATGTTCTCTACTAAATACCAAGAACCTACTCTTCAAGAGATCCAGGTTGGTAAGTTGATAAAGGCTTAGCGGTTAAGCGACTACATAGTTGAGGGTGAACACCCTAGGTATTCTTCTTTCTTATTGGAGTAAAAGAATACTACCACTAATTTTATAGCTTATTCTATAGACACTACTCCCCACCTTGATATCTAATAAGAAGTTAACTCCTGAACCCATCGAACTAGACAACGAGGGCAGGAATAGCTCAGAGGCTAGTAGTGCTGAAAGTGACATAGGTGGTAGCGATGAGGTAGGAGTGAAGACAGATCCATCAAAGAAGGATCCAGTGGGTAAAGGTCCGGCGAAGAAGGATCCAGTACAGGAGATTCTAGTGAGGAAGATATGGCTCCTCTAATAAGAAAGAACTTGATCCCAGATGATTACGAAGATGATGTCTTATTGTCCAGCAGGCTGAAGTTTTAAAAGAAATACCCTATGGATGTTGCTGGTAGTTCCGAGACAGTAGACCATGAAAAATAAGTGGAGGAGAAGGGGAGAGAAGAAGAAGAGAAGAGAGATATAGGGGGAGAGAGCGAGAGAGAGAGAGAGAGAGAGAGAGAGAGAGAGAGAGAGAGCAAGAGAGAAAAAGAGAAAAAGAAAGAAGAAGAAAAAGGAAATGAGATGAGAGGAAGATAATAGGAGAGAAGAGAAGAGAAGAAGAGATAAGGAAAAAGGCACAGGCCTCGCAGGCCTCCTTGGTGCTTGTTGCGGTTCCAATTGAGGGAGCTTCTATGGTTGTTGCCCCTCACCTTGCTCCACTAATGCTTGAAAGAATAGTGCTCACAACAGACTGTGAGCATTCGTCCAGCGTGGGTCCTGACCATTTAGAACTAAAATCAGCTCAACGGCTTGCTTTGGTAAGGTTACTTCTTGTTTCCCTGTCTTTCTGACTTGCATTTTCCTCTTACTCTATTCATTGACATTTGTCTTTCTTTACATTTTGTGTATGATTACACTGTCCTACTACGCATCTGAGTTGATCTGTCTGGAAGGAATAATGTGCTCAAAGAGGGTTTGAGGTCTTCTAAAGAGGCCCTAAAGTCTTCCAAGAAATCTTTGACATAACCTAAAGCTTAATTCGCTCAAGAGAAGGCCGATGCAGTAAAGGAGATGATAGAGCTGCGCGAGGCCTATGATCTAGTGGTTAGAGGCAAGCTGGATGCAGTAGAGGAGAATAAAGTGTTAGTAGAGGCAAATTAAGTACTGACCAAGAAGGTGATCGAGCTAGAGGTAGAGGTGTTTACCATTCAAAAGAGTGGTTACAACGAGGGTTGGGAGGCAGTGTATGAAAATGCTGATAGCAAAATCACTTATATCAGTTAAGCAAACTTCAAGAAAGGATGAGACCGAGACTTGGTTGACACAACGGATGCTTCTGACTCCCCTCTCTTCACTGAGAACCATCCAAGCCCCAAGCCCATTATAAATGTGGATGCTCCTGTCAGTCGAGCTTCCATGAAGCCTGCTGCCCCTACGGTTGACGCCACTAGTTAAACTTCTAGGCATTATTTTATATCTATGTATTTTCCCTTTTTTCTTTTTAGATAATTGATGTACTTTGTATTTGGTTGATGCCCTTTTATGATAAATGAAATAAGCCTCACTTTTTCAATCACTGATTCATGTGTTATCATGTGTTCGCTACTTGTAGTTTGTTGATCTTAGTGACTATATTGTAGAGAGTTCTCGTCTAGGCCAAATCATTGGTTCAAACATAATCACCCAAAATTGTTGAGATTTCGTTGAGATTTTCATGTCCCTTAGGGCAAGAAATAAGGACTATAAGGATCAGTCTGAGGTGATTTCTAGGCTAAAGGATAGACTTGTGGAGATGGAGGAGATTGGCGCTTCTGTTCAGGAGGAAATGGAGGCCTTAAAAGTGAAGAATCTGGATGCATTCGATATCAACAAGGTAGGGGAGGTGCTATAGAGAGAGAATAACTCCCTAATAATGGAGGTCGCGCGCCTTAAGGAGAATGCTCCGAAAGGTGTTCCTTGAAGTATCCAAGTTTCATCATCGTCGTCCATACCTCGAGCTAGGTCCGATAATGATAGTACCTAGAGGGAGATTACCAAGCATAAGGGGGACATTCGACAAGGATATGTAGTCACTGCCGAACAATAAATAGATGTCACAAGACTACGGCACTTATTTTGAAAGGGTCCTCGACAGGTGTGGGGTGGCGGCTATGATCAAGGTTGGGTGGATTCCCCCACAAAGCTGAAGGAGGTCGAGGAGCTGGCCTTTATTAGAGGGTGGCTCAGTGCCCTCAGGGATTTGATGGTTACCAAAAACTCTCCCCTATGGTACAATCATGAGATCATTCCTCCAACCTTGGAGCTAAATCCTTTTTGAACAGACCACTGCTGGATCCCCATAGATGTTATCCTAGTGTAGATGCTGGAGCAGTACTCGGAGGGGGTTGTGGAGAGTTTTGATCCTCATCCTGATGATGGTCGGAGAGATCGAGTAGCGGACTATCTTACTCTTCGAACAAAACCTTCATATATCTTAGTTAATTCTTTATTGTTGTACATGTAACCCTGTAACTCTTTAGTAAAAAATATAATTGAATATTTATGTTTTTGGCATAGTTTGACTAAACATGTGTTGATTGATTTCCATTTATTAGTTATTAATCTCTCATTATTTTAGGCACTTAATCCGACTAAATGTCATTTAGAGTTTAATTTCAATTGAGCATTCCCCCATTTCAGTATGCCTTAACCATACCATTTCGCCCACTTTACCTAATAGGTTGTGTCGTCAGACCACCTTAGGTCTATGTAGGGTGATGACCAGAATGCACTTGATTAATGGGCAATCCATCCACACAGAATTTTGGAGCCAAGTTATGTTGGTGATCATCCTGAGTCTTCCATGTTGCCTAAAGATCCCATGTAGGTCTTTATTTCTTACTGGAGAAACCTAAGGGGCCAATTGTTCTCTTGGAAAAATGCTTGCTGAGGGTTTCCTGTTGACCCTGCTAATTATGATTTGAATGTATTTAATTAGGATAGACCTAATGTTGTATTGCAATCATAAGGGGGTGGTTTACTAGATCCTTTGACTGAAGTAAGTTAGCCGACTTACTCTAGTCCGAGAATTTTATTAGACTCATAAAATGGGTGAGGATTATAACTTGGAAAGGGTGCATATAGAAATAAAATTGAGACATGCAATGTATTTTGAATGCCAAGGCTGATCATGTTTTATTATTTGAAATTGTAAACGACGAGCAATATGCGTTTGAAAATAAAAAATTTCCTAAAATTAATGATGCAAAAATAAAGAAAGTCCAGACATAGAACTTCTTCAGATTCGTCGCATTCCAAGCCATTAGTACTCCCTACCCTCCAGTGTTTCCAAATGATAGGCCCCTTGCAGGTCATCCCTCACTACCTTGAAAGGTCCTTCACATTTTGGTCACAATTTGCCATCTGATTATTTCATAGTACTGCCAAGGTCTTTCCTTAGCACGTAGTCCCCAACTCGAAATTTCCTTGGATTGAATTTTTGATTGTACTATTTGTCTAGTTATTACTGGTAGGATGCAAACTTAACTAGAGCCAATTATCATCGTTCATCAGCTAAGTCAAGTTCAGTGAGTAATGCTTCATCATTGTGGCCTTGGTCTACTAGTGCATACCTCATGGTAGGGAGTCCAGCTTCTAATGGAATGGCTACTTCGATTCCATACGTGAGTGCAAAAGGCATTTCCTGAGTTGCTCACCTTAGGGTTGTGCGATAAGCCCAGAGGACGTGGGGAAACTCGTTTGCCCAATCTCCTTTTGCCCGCTTTAGGCATTTTTTCAGTCCGACGATCATTATCTTATTGGAGGCCTCAGCTTGACCATTTATCAAGGGATATGCTATAAAGCTGAAATCATGCCTGATCTGGTGATCGTTATAAAAACTTTGGAAGAAACCACTCTCAAACTGGGTCCTGTTGTCAGTAATGATGGTTCTAGGTATCTCGAAGCAGGTAATGATGTTCTTCCATATGAATCTCGTCATGTCTACGTCCTAAATATTCGCGAGTGGTTCTGCCTCTACCAATTTAGTGAAGTAGTCTGTGGCAACCAACAGATACTTCTGATTCCCTACTGTGGTAGGCAGTATTCCTACGATTTCCAAACCCCACAAGGACAAAAATCTAAAGCATGGTCAATGACTTAAGGTTGCTAGCGGGCTCGTGGATCATAGGCGAGTGTTTTTCGCATTTCTCACACTTTCGGATATAAACTTCTGCATCTTTCTACATACATAGCCACCAAATATCCTTCCTTCATTGCTCGAAAGGATATTGACCTTCCTCCTACATGGCTTCCATAAATTCCCTCATGGAGTTCGTGCAGAACCTGCTCGACAATTTGTGGATGAATGCATTAGAGTTAGGGGTCAGGGAAGGATCTCTTATACAATTTCACATCATGAGATAAGTGAAAGCGAGCAACTTTGACTTTTTTATATGTGTCGACCTCTTGTCACCATATAGCGTATCACCTCCTAAATAGTCTATGATTGGGTCCATCCAACTTGGTGCTCTTTCTATATAGAGGATCTCCTAGGATACTTGCTCTGATTCAGTAGTTTGATCAATACTGGGTTATGCGAGGAAGTCTATTGGATTATTCTATTTAGGTTAGAGTCTACTGCAAAACTCAGGTATGCTAGGGCATATTCATGTCTAATCTGTTCCCCCGGGAACTGTTGAACGTCAATATGATCAATGTTGGCCTTGAGTCTCTTTATAATGGCGAGGTAAGCTGCCATAGTTTCGTCTTTTTCATTGAAATCACCATTTATCTTGTTGGATACCTGCTACAAATATCCAGGGACTTGAAGGGGCCTTGCCCCAAGCACTTGTACTTTGTTCAGGATGACTATATGTGCCTCGTACTCTGCTTCATTGTTAGAGGCTTCAAATCCCAGTCTAATGCCTTGTTCAAGCACCGCATTCTCTGGGGTTACCAGCACGATGCCTAGCCATTGATAGGTCACTCATGTATTTTTAAGGCCAAAAGGCATAACCTTGTAACAATACAAACATAAGGTGGTTATAAAGGAGGTCCTATCTTGGTCCGGTATGTGAATGGGGATTTGGTGGTATATAGAGTAAGCGTCTAAAAAGCTCATCCTCTCATGGGTTACTGTGGCATCGACCAATTGATCAATCTTTGGAGGGGGAAAATTTTCTTTGGGATAGGCCTTGTTAAGGTCAGTGAAGTCAATAAAAACTCTCCAATTTCCATTGCTATTAGGAACTACTACTGGGTTGGATAACCACCTATGAAATTGGACTTCCCATATGGAACATGCATCCAGTATCTTCCCAACCTCTTTTTCTACTACTTTTTCTTTCTTCGGAGCTATTCGGAGAGCCTTTTATGCGATCTTCTTAAGGCTGGGTCAACTTGCAGCTGATGATAAGTTATGACATGATCTATCCCAGGCATCTCATAGGGTTCCCGTGAAAAAACATCCATGTTTCTCCGAATAAGTGTAACTAATTCTTTCTTCACACGATTGGTTAAGGAGGTGCCAATCAAAAACTTTTTCTTAGTTGAGCTTCTTTCAGCCACGACTTCTTCCAAGTCTTTAATGACCCTTTCTAGGGGGATGGAGTCTGGTCTCCTCCACCCCTGGCCTGCCGTATCTTAGTTTCTTTTTGGAGGGTGGCACCCCTCCTGGGCTTCCTTCTTACTCTTCGATTCATCAGTTTTCCTCTCCTTCTTAGGCCGAATGGTCGCAATAAAGCATTTGCTAGCCATATCTTGGGGGTCATGTATCTCAACCACTCCTCGATCTGTTATACATTTGAGGTTTTGATGATAAGTTAATGGTACGGACTTCATTGCATGGATCCACCCCCTGCCAATGATGAGGTGGTAAGGAGACTCAATGTCTGCTACTAAAAACTCATTCATTTTTGAAATGTTTCATGACCTAACTGGCAAGACAATCTTCCCCAAAGGAACTATAATATTTCCAGTGAAACCGACTAATGGAATAATCGATTACTTGAGGTCGGCTATGCTCAGCTTTAACTTTCTAAACAATTCTAGGTACATCACTTTAGATGAACTACCTTGGTCAACGAGAAACCTATCAACATCCCAGTTGTCTATCCTGAGTGTGATGACGAGTGCATCATGATGGGGGATTCTCACCCCAACCAAGTATTCATCAGTGAATAAAATGTCCTTATTATAATCGACGTCCTTCGTTCGTCGATGCTTCCCAGCCTGATTTTTGACTGAGTCGATTTGAAAAGCCTTCATAACTACAGTAAGCTTTTTGACTTCCATTTTAGCGGCATTCCATTGAATCTGCTTGAGGTCCATTCGAGTGGAATTCCCCGTGATATCCTCATCAAGGACGTTATCGGGACTTTGCTCTCCATTCGCTACTACCTTTTCTACTTTTTTTTCCATGAACTCATTAAGATGCCCAACTTGAGCCAACTCCTCTAGATGATATTTGAGGGCTTTACAATTCTCTTTTTTTGTGGCCACCCTCTTTATAGAGCGCACACCTTAGTGAATTATTCCATTGGTAGGGGTCTCCTCTCATTTTCTTCGGCCACTTAATAAATGGCTCATCTTTTACCTTGGTAAGGATCTTGTATATTGTCTCCTTGAAGACTGTATTCACATCCTGAAATGCCTTCTATGCGTCATTTTCATTTCCATTCTTGGAGCCATTTTTGCCCCTGTTTTTGTTTCCTTTCTTCCGAGGCTCATTCTTCTCCACTCCTTTTCCATCCTTCGCACGACTATTATCCCCTGTATTAATATGGGTCACATCCTAGACTTTGGAATATTTCTCAACACGAGCCATCGAGTCATCGATGGATATATCCTCTTTCTTAGTTATGGATTGGTACAAGAGGCAGGAGCTCGGTAAATCGATTTTGAAGGATGCTACGGTGACCTTCTCCGTGCAATCCTTGATTTCAGTTATTAGTTCCTAATACCTCTTCGCATATTCTCTGAGGTTATCTTGTGTCTTCTTTTTCATAGTAAGAAACACATCCATCATCTTTGGGTGGGAACTCCTTGTTATGAAACGAGTTGTGAATATCTTAGCCATAGATTTAAAATTTATGATGGACCTATGAGGTAGCTTCTCAAATAACTTATGGGCCACATCAAGCAAACTGGAAGGGAAGATTCGACACATGAGGTCATCATTGTGACTTCATAGAGTGATGGACATAATCAATGGGATCAGTCTTCCTATCTTAGATCTTGAACCTAGGGATTGAGAACTTTTTTGGGGCCTTTTCTTGTTCTATCGCCCTTGAGAAAGGGGACTTCATCTGAGTTTTGAGAGCTCCCAAGGCTAACTCTCGTGTAGATCTGGCACGGCGATATGCTGGGTGCTAGTCCATCTCCCTTCGGACTAAACTCCATATGTCATCAGTCTGCAGTCCATGACTCCTATAACGTTGAGCCTGTCGCAGTTTTTTCTCATAGTCATCATTTGATCGATGACTCTCAGTTCTTTGTTCACCGCGCCTAGGTATCCTTCCTCGACTGTGCGACTTGGTCGCCTGAGGACTAGGAGTTTGGTTGTGATGCCACCTTGTGCTTCGATGGATCTCTCTCTCCATTCTTTCTAGTTGCCTTTTGAGGCGAGCATTTTCATCTTCCTGATGGCGTGTGGCCTCCTCCTATTCTTAGTGTCTAGCTTCATAGGCATATATTAATCTAGAAATTTGTGTGGACCTAGGTGGCCCCTGGATTTCCTCAGAGACCTGCCTCTCTTTACGGAGTCTTGGGTTTGAATGATGAATCTACGACCTTACACTTGGAGGGATAGGCTGTTGTTGAATGCCACCTTCTTGAGGAACATTGTTGTTGTGTTGAGACATCGTTGGTTCTTGTTGATGAATGCTTTTATAGGAATAATTTTCTGATTCTCATAGACGACGCCAATTGTGGTGACAAAAATCACAACACAATTAATAACAGAAAACAATCACCAGAAAATTAAGAACAATAAGCAATCACAATCATAACACAAGAATTTATGAGGTTCGACAGTTTGCCTACGTACCGAGAGAGGTCTACTATTTTTATTAAGTATCTCTCAAGATGGTCTCTGTTACATGCCCCTATGCACCAGGCTAGGGGTTACAATATACTGCGATCATTGAAGATGGTTGTAACTAACACGATAAGCCCTGCATTCCTTGAATATCTCTTCGAGATTCTTGGGGATAGACTCGGTCCTATCTCGAGTTTGATTTATAATCGAGGCTCATAATTTGGCCGGACACTTAATTAACCCTTATGGGCTTGGTCGGCTACTCTTATGGGCTAATTAAAAATGGGTACCCACATGAGTGAACAACTTTCAAAAGACAAAAAATTCTTGTTTATTTTAATTTTAATTTGTAATCAACATATTTTAAATAATAATATATAATCTCTAATAATGACATTAGCCTTTAAATTGTGACATTAATTATGGGAATATTTATTTTTTGGGAAAAATATGTATTTTTATTTAAAATATAGATAAAACTTCTGTAACAATTTTTTATAAAATATTAAAAAAAATAGTTAAAAGAAAAAAACTAGTTTTAGTAAAACAAAAAACTCCTTTTTAAATAAATTTTTTTTGTGTGGTTACAAATATTTTCATAGTTTTTTTGTTAGTTTTATATATAGTTGTGTTCGTTTTATAATATAACAATTTTAGAAAAACAGGATTATTTTAAATACAATTATTTGCAACAATTCATTGAGAAACTTAAAATAATATGTAAAAGTAAGTGAAAGATTTACCATAAAAATAATGGAATGAGAGACTTACCACCATAATTAGACACTCATTGAGAAAGATATCAACTACCATATCTTCTGCTGTCGAATTAGAAAATATTTGCAAACCTCACTTAGAATCTCTGCCTGAACCTCCACAAATACACCATGCTATTTTCCTCCACTCTCTCTATATCCTAGCCAAAGTATAGTAAGACCGTAAGAACCATTCCATTAAACCCTCCATCTTGTTCCATTAGTGTTCAAATGATGTTAATAAATAGTGATGTTATTAACTGTTAGGAACAAATATCTAGCACCAGAGATAGATGAGAGATAGAGGATTGCAATGATTTTAATAAACCCATTCATAATTTTCTCTCTCTTCTTTAAAATAATATCAACGAAACCCATGTAAAAGAATATCACGGACTCTCTCTCTCTCTATACCAACTATCTGTTAGTAGGGGTGGTAAACGGACGGATACGGATCGGATACCAAATTTTCCATATCCGTATTCGCTATCTGAATGTACTATCCATATCCGTATCCGCATCCGCCAGATAGTTAAAACAACTATCCATATCCCTATCTCCTCGGATACCTCGGATTCGGATAATATTCGTATCCGTTTACATTATTTAGCCATCGCAAAAAATAACAATTATAATATCCAATCCAATGAAATCCAATCCAATCCAAATAAATATGTAACAAAATTACTGCCTCCTAACATCAACAATTATGGATTCCATAATGATAATATGGCTTAAAGTCATCCATACTTTACAACCATATAAGCTTAAATCCATTAAAAAACAAATAACAATCGCATTCCATGACAGTAGAAATAAATATGCACCTTTTAGATTAATTAAATTTATTGAGAATGATAATCTCATGGACCTTTTGTCTTTAAAACATACTAATATTTTAAATTTAATAAGGATACATTTTTATTTTGTATCTAATATACGTATTGTTAACTTCAGTTCTCATTACAATCAAAACCATCTCTTTACTTTTATGTTTCTCTCTTACATTCTATTATGTTTCTCTCTTACATTCTTTTTTGTTTCTCTCTTACATTTATTTATAATTAAGGAAACTAATGAACAACCACATGATTGTTTCTTTTCTCTTGTTTTGTACGAAGGAGAAATGAAACGAAGTTAGTTTTTTGTTAGTGGGTATATGTTCTTTAGTCGGTGTATGTTGTGTGTGATAAGGTGTATTGTGACTTTAGTGTAACTCCATGATAATATACCCAACAAAATAATAATACATGACATTTTATAATATACCCAATAAAACAATAACTTTAGGGTGTTTTTGTTTTGAGTGGAGTATGTGTTTATTTTTTGGGGGGAATAAACGATTAAGATTTTTTTAATATTATTTTATTAGTAATACTAATACTAATATTATTAGTAATATTTTAAACATATGTTTGACGGATACGGATATCCGGTAAAACGGATATCCGATAAAATGGATACTCCGCATCGGATACGGATTATCCGTGTCGAATACTAGTACTATCTGCATCCGTATCCGTTTTCTCGGATATTTTTAAAGAGTATCCATATTCATATCCGTTTCCATATTTTCGGATAAATATTCGTACATTCGGATTCGAATATCGGACGGATGCGGATTTTCGAATATCCGTTTACAGCCCTATCTGTTAGGTATAGTTTCGTGAGTTTATATTGTTGCCAAAAATATAGGAAGAAAAAACCATCAAGTATAGAACATTATCGTCATAAACAGTGGAAAATCTTATATAGAAAAACCCAACAAGTATAGAACATTAATGTTACAAACAACAAGAAATTTTCTTCTGCCTGTTGGGTGCGGTAGTAGTGTTAAAGAGGGTTAAGAAAAGAATCCTTTTTTCTTTTGCCTCGCATGTCGATGCAAGTGGAGGATGTGGAGACGTTTTTGTAGGTGAACATGCGTTAAAGCAAGAATCGATGGCTTGGAGTATACTGTAAGCGAGGGATTGAGTGTATGGTAGAGAACCTGGCATCTGTGTTCACCTTTTCGTCACCCTTGCTTGCACTTACTGTTCTCTCTCTTGCATTAGTGTCTTTGTGAGTGAGTGAGTGAGTGAGTGAGTGAGTGAGTGAGTGAGAGAGAGAGAGGTTGGTAGTTGTTGGTAGGGAAGAAGGGAGAAATATTATAGCGTCCTAAAATATAATTCGTTCGATCGATGCAAGGACTATGTAGAGTAAATAAATATAATGATAAATATAAAAATTCAATATCTTAATTTAAAGTCATTATAAAAGATTAGTTTTTTCATAAATAAAACTTGTCTATTATTTTTAAATATTTTATTACATAAAAACTTTTTTTTATAAATAAAAATTTCAAAACAATTGCACGTATTAATAATTATACATATTTATATTTATTTTTAGTTTAAATATTTGTATGTCATTTATAAGTAAAACTTAATTTTTTTTCTATAAATAAAACGTCAAACATGTTTATATAACCCTTTTTTATTTATATGAAAAACAATTAAAAAAAACATTCAAAATTTTGATATGTAGCCAGAGAGAGGTGTGAGTTTTGAGGAATGATGGTCGGAGTAAAGAGCAAAGATGGGTTGTTTGTAAGTGGGTAGTTAATTAGGAGTTTTTTTTCCAGTTTTTTAAAAGAACGTGGTAACATGTATATGGGACACGTATTTTTATTGATATTTAAAAATAGTAAAATTTAGAAATTGGGATTCAACTTTTGGTGGCTTCTTAACACTCTGACTATATATATATATATATATATATATAGGTCCTCTCCTATAATGATTCCTTATGGTGCAGACACCGGTACATACCATTTTCTAAAAATAGTAAAAAAAGGAATTTTTGGACGAAACTTCATGAATATAATCTCCACGATGAGAAGATCATACCCAAATTATTTCATCAAAAAATTTAATAAAAAAAAAACTCTTTGAGACAAGGTGATATGTAAAAAAAATGGTATAAATATGCATTTTCGACCGTTGAAATGTTTGCGATCATCTCACCCACTTTTTGATTGATTTTTTTATGAAACTTCATGGATATGATCTCGATAGTAAGAAGAACATATTCATGAAGTTTCATCAAAAAATTCAATAATAAAGTGGATGGCGGTGACCCAACATTTCAATAGTTGAAAATGCATATTTATACCTTTTTTTTTATATATCACCTCATCTCCACGGTTTTTTATTGATTTTTTTTTACGAAACAAATTGGAGATGATCTTCTCACCCTTGAGATCATATCCAGGAAGTTTCATAAAAAATAATTTTTTTACTATTTAAAAAAAATGGTATGTATCGAAGCCTGCACCATAAGGAGTCCTTACAGGAGATTTTCTGTACATGTGTGTATATATATATATACGGTACTACTCTTGTGCGGACTAGTCCACATTTTAAGAGTGAAAACTGAACATTTGTCACCTGACGTTGTGCACATAAAAGAGAGAGAGTACCTATAATTTAGCCTATAATTTCTTGGCTCACCGCCAGGGGACACATGCCCGATCCGCACTCTTAAAATGCAGACCGATCCGCACAAGAGCAGTACTTATATATATATATATATATATATATAATAAAGTAGAAACTTATGCATGTCATAAGCTTAATTGATGATGTCATCCATATGAATTTTTTTTACATTTTCTATTTTTCCCTTAAAGTGTTTTAGTTCCCTCTCTTTTTTACCACTCAAATTTATTTTTCAATCTTCACCAAAATTCAAAAACAAGGGTATAATAGTATTTTACACATTGTAGTCTCTCAAAATTGGGGAAAATAACCTACCTTCCTCTATTTCACTCCCGTCCCTCATTCTTACGTTTTGGGAAAAAACAAAAAATTGGCTTCTCTTCTTCGGATTCTCTTAGGTGTCCTCGCTTCTCATCTAGTTTCTCTTAGGTGATTTTTTTGTTCTTCATTGTTTCTCTCTGTATATTCAGTTTTCGATTTGTTCTTCTTTTTTTGTTCTACTACTAATATTGATGTTTCTGTTTCTTAATTATTTATTTTACAGATTCAGCACCGAGATGTTTTGTTAAATATGATGTTTTTTTTTAAATGATCAATATGGTTGTGTTTGGGGGTATCTGATTTTGTTTCTAAATGCTCACAAAGATTATGTTATGTTATGGTTTTAGGGTTATCATTTGATTCAGTTATGGTTTTGTGGGTATCTTAGGTCTTTCTCACATTTGATTATGTTATGGTTTCTGTTTGGTTTAATATTATAATTTATATGATTTGCGATTTTAGAAAAGTGGGGTTTTAGAATTTGATTTTCATTTGCGATTCCCGATTTGCGACTTGCAATTTTTTCCATCGTTATAGCTCCTAAAATACTACATAACTTCTTACGGTAAAATTATTCTTCCTATATGGTTTTTGGATTTTAAACAATTCATTGGTATTTGGCGTAGTTAGTTAATTATAACTAACATATTCTGTAATTCTTTTGAATTTGTTCTAAATTTGTTATCTTGGTTTAATAAATTTGTTCTAAATGTTTGACTAAATGCTTCATTATATATTTTTCCTTGATAATGTGTGTTATTGCACATACCAATGTTATATATGATGTTGCTTATCTTTTTAGGTTGAAGTTGGTTATTATCCCTGATATGCCCTAAGTGTGACCTCGGCCCCGAGACACCAATCTCGGCCTAGAGACACCAACCTCGGCCGAGATCATGGAAGACGTTGGGCGAGTCTTGGGCACGCGATATCGCCCCTCGGCCATATCAAGGTCGGCCCAGGCCGACACTACTATGAGACTCTCTAAGGGACGTCATGAGGATAAACAGCACTCGCATATGCCTTGAAATGGCAACCTCGGCCATACATAGGCCGAGCCTGCAAGAAGTCACCAGCAACCTCATGAAGCCACCAGTTCAACCTCATATCAGGCCGACCCTGCTTGTTGTCTCGACTAGGATCAGGCCGAGACCTCCATGGAATCCTCGGACTGAACAGATATCAAGACTCACCAACCTCAGCCTCACCAAGGCCGAGGTCATACCCCAGACGCGATAGCCGAGCACCTGCTGACATATGGATAAGGACATGTGGACACAAATCAGTTATAAAAAGATTATTCCCCACACGTGGGGAGAATATTGCATCATCATTCTCTACATGTGACAGTGACAGATGGTACTCCCACATTGGTGAGGTAACCACACACATGCTCATTGAATGCATGGGGGGTACATTACACCCCTAGGTACTATATATAGAGGTCATCCTCTACCTTACAAAGGGATCCCATATATTCAACCCTAGCTGAAACTCTGTCCATATACACAGTAAGAGAGAGAAAGCTTGAGAGATTGTATCCATGGACATTAGTGCCTTATTGTAGTGAGGTTGCACACACAGTGGACGTAGGCCATTCTAGGCTGAACCACTTATATCCTGGTGTACTCTCCCCTTCTCCTAATCTCATTCTCTTGCCATTTACATAACTGTGCTGCCATTGTTGTTCTTAGATTGAGCTTAAAAACACATTCTCTGGTGGTGCTAATTACAGCATCATCATTTTGGTGCCGTCTGTGGGAACGAGAAACTATCTCTTCCTCTTTTTCTGCTTAACCTCATCGGAGACTCTGGTGGTGAACCAGGCCTCCCCCTAGCGCGGAGCTGTTTCACGATTGAAAGAGGTCCTGTGAGGTACTAAGCTCATCTGCTACTCAAGCTCTATAGTGTTAACATATGGCACCAGACTTACCACCGCCTCTTCCGCCGCCCGGGGCTGGAGGGCCTAGTTCCAGTCAGGCGCCCCCCAGTTGATTAGGCATATATTCTTCACATTTATCCCCTTAATTGCGGTATTTTTATGATCCCGTGCAGTGTATCTAGCTTGGATTTGTCTTTTATTTATGCTACTAACCTTTTTTGGCAAGTATTTCGTGTTTTGTGTATTTCTCATGTGTTTTACAGGTATTTCATGCAAGTTAGTGCGAAGGAGAACTCAAAACAGTGAAAGAAACCAAGAAATGGAGAGTTGAAGGGCATTTTCGTAATTTTGCAGCCTTATTCTGGAGGTGGGGCCAACTAGAAAGTTGAATAGCTCTAAATTACAAGAATACTGGAAAAAACAGCACCTCAATCCGAGCTACGGTGAAGAAGTTACGATGTTTTGAAGTTGCGCGATAATGAAGAGTCTGGATGTGCGAATTTATGTCATTAATTATGCATTTAATGCAGTGCAACTCTTGGAAAACTTGTGCCACAAGCGAAATTTGATGCCAAATTCGTGCAACTTGGTGCTATAAAAGACCAAGCCCTACCTCATTTTCAAGAGGAGTTGAATTCTAGAGAGAGGGAGTCAAATTCTAGAGGGTAGGAGTAGGATTAGAGAGAGAAAGTTAGATTGTAGTTTTCTTTGGTAGAAGTTTTCATAAACCCTAGTTGTAAGTTTGAAGAAGAAGTTTTGCTGGATTCAAATTCATCTCTTTCTCCTCTTGCTAAATACAAGTATCAATTTCTATTCTCTATTTTATTTTTCCATTCAATTCTCAATTGTTTTGCAAATTGTTAACAATGTTTGTTAGAGTTTTCTTTTGTTTTCATCGTGTTTAGCTAATTTTTAAGGGTTGGGATGCATGAACCCATCCCGATGTAATTTATCTACGTAGGAAATAGAATTTAAATTTAAATTTGAAAGAATCGTGTAAGAGAAGTTCACAATCATCCTAGATCTTTTAATCTCTCTTGCCCTAGGTACTTGGGATATTTAAGAATATGATGTGCGTGTAATTATTTAGCACCGCTTTATATTTATCTTTGATTTCATATGATGCGGGCTTGAACCTCATATATGTAATGCTTAGGATCTATAAAGACTGGATTCATTCAAATTTATAATTTACAATTCTAGTATTCTAATGGGTAATTACTAGGGATTGGGGGATTGTATTCCAACCTATTTCCTCATTCATTTTAATTAGTTTTATAAATTTGTTCCAACTTATTTCCCCTTGTCAACCATCATCATCTTTTTCACTTTTATTTTGGAAGTAATAAATCAATTAAATTCTATAAAACATTCCCTGTGGATTCGATACCCAGACTTACTACTATACTCCATAAAAGTGTAGTTAAAAGTTTAGGTTTTTTTTGTATTGAGGTTGGAAGCCGATAACAACGACTAGCGTATTACACGGACGCTCGGTTTTTTCAAAAACTTGACGCGACTTAATATTTGTCTCAAAAGTGCGTATTTATCTAGGCTCAAGTGCAAGCCTTGTCGCTCAAGTAATAACCCGGTAAGTCGGGATCGTCTCCACAGGGATCAAAATTGCCAAATAATAACAAGAAAAATTACCAAACCTTGAAATGATTTCTTGAAAGAAATAAAAAGATGATTGATTTTTGAGAAAATTTCTAAAACTTTACTTATGAAAAACAAATGGAAATTAACAGCAAAATTTGGGTTTAACAATTTAGAGAAAATTAGGGTAGGGTACAATCCCTCAATCCTTAACAAATTATCCTTTAGAATACTAGAATTATAAATCAAAATTCTTGATTAAATCCAGTCCTTATCATCACTAAGCATTACATATATGAGGGTCAAGCCCGCATCATATGAAATCAAAGATTAATATAAAGCGGTGAACGACAAATTATACATACAAAACATTCTTAAACATCCCAAGTACCAAGGGCAAGAGAGATTCAAAGATATGACAATGCATATATGATTTTCATTCACGATTCAACCAACATTTTCATTTATTTTCTAATTTTCCATACAAATAATTTGCCTTGGATTGAGTTCATGTACCCCAACCCTTGAGAAATTAGCTACTCATGATTTGGTTGAAAAACAAATTCACATATGAAATTATGAAACTGCAGAACATTGTAAGATCCTTGCAAAAATTAAAGCAAAAGAGAATAGAATGATATTACTTGAATTCAGCACAAAAACGGAATTGAGATTCAGAATACAAACTAGGGTTCCAACAAATCTTGAAGGAAATGGAAATTTGACCTAAAAATCTGATCTAAAAAACTCTCTCTAAAATTCTTAACCCTAGCCTCCTAGAAATGATGTAGAACTTGGCTTTTTATAGCACAAATCATCCAAAGTCGGTCTCCAATTGTGCTTGTGGTTCAAGATTCACAGCTACGCACTCATCAAATCTGCACAATAAATGGCAAATTAATGCCAGGCTTTCGCATTCCCAGATCGGTCCGGGTCTTAATCGGATCGGTCCGATATCCATCGGATCGGTTCTTTTATTTTCTTCCGGATCGGTCCGGTTGTTCCTGGATCGGTTCGATTATTGCTTCCATCGGTTTTCCATCCATCCGGGATGCACTGGACTTGGGCAGATCGGATCGGTCCGACTCCTACCCGGATCGGTCCGAATTTCTTCTTCTTTGACTTTTTTTTCTTGCAGCTTTGACTGGCCATATCTTCTTATCTAGACCTCCGATTTGAATGCCGTTTCTTCCTATGCTCTTGTGAACTCATTCTCTTCAACTTTCCTTTTGGTGTCACTTTCGAATTCTGAATGGAATTACACTTTTACCCTTAGACATTTCTTGCTTGCATCTTTTCTTTTCTTTTGGATTCTTTCTTGCATTCCATTCCTGAAAACTTCATCCAACTTATACAAAAACTAGGGAAAGTTGTTAGGAATAAACAATGGAGTGATATGGCATAAAAATGGCTCAATTACATTGTTCGAGATATTAAAATCACTAAATTAAGGAGCTAAATTCTGAAGAATTTATGCCTGGTAAAATCCCCCTAACTTAGGACTTTGCACGTCCCGGGCAATGTATTTGAATCTAACCAACATTCATCTCTTGAAAACTTCTTTATTGAAATAGTATTCCACTTTCGCAGGCATGCGATTGCATTTAGCGTATGCAACAAGCCTTTAAACCTCTAGGTTACCCTAGTAGGACGAGTTTTGTCTCGTGAGGGTTTGCAGTGAATTTACCCACAAAATTCTTTATTGACTCAAATAAATATCAAAATACCTAAAAATTGTACAATTTAAACTTTTCTAAAAATAATCACCATAAATTCATATTCAACTGTCTCAAACCATAGTGTGTGTGTGCAAAGCCAAAAATTAAACCTCAAATTTCCACCGATTGAGCATTACGTTACTTTTCAAAAATTCGTTTTGATTCAAATTCTTACGGATTGCACTCACAAACGAATCACTCGGATTGTGGCTATTTTCTCTCGGTATGCATGATATAAAGAGTAAATATAATGGACACAAATTCACGCATACAAAATTGAAAAGAAGAAAATATATGGTGAAAAGATCTCATCATCGGAATACAGTTATTAGGAAACGGGAACATCGCCTCTATTTCACACCATTTTAATCTCTTATTTTATCTTTTCATGTCTTAGCTCTCCATGCGGTAACCAATTTCGCCATTCGGACTCAGTTAGGACTTTTTGGGTTAAAAAGTGTAAAGGGTAAAAATGGGAATGGATGGAATGTTCGGAATTGGAAAATGTCCTTATGACGTCCATTTGTGCTTTTTCGGGCATTTGCTCATTTTTCTCTTTCTTTTTCTATTTTCATTTTTTCGTTTTTTTTTCTTGCTATTTTTTTTTCTATTTTTCTCTTTCCCCTTTTTATTGCACAATTTGGACTTACTTGATGAACTTTCTCAATTTTCACAATTCCGGGTTAATTGGGTTTTTCTGGTTATCAAACGAAAAGATAAATTTTATTTGGCTCAAAGTGGGTTGCAAAGGGATAATTTTTCACAACGTTTTTATGGCTAATATTTTTGGGTAACAAACGAGGGCCTACTTCATTGTCCAAATTGCTAATCACATTACCATATGCATCTCGAGATTAATTAAGTTTAGAGATATATTTAGCATGAATTTCGAGACAACATTTCACACATTTCCCATAACCGATCAAAACAAAGGATTGAGATCATCAACGACTTATTAAAACGCTGAAAAGAACTTTGAGTTAATCATAAACTCGGATTGATTTAAAAACTCATAAAAAAATTGAAAGGCTCGAAATCTCACCGGGTTTTATTAATCTCCACACTTATTCGTAAAGTCGTCAATTTTCGCACAATTTCCATCTTCGGTCAATTTTGGCTTAGTGCAATATGATTGTTAACAATTTGAGACTTTAAATAGAATAAAGGTGATATTTTTGAAAAATTTAAATTCCAATTTTTATTTATTTTGAACAAAAATATTTTTGGCTTTTTCAACATTTTTCAAATTTTTTTTTTATATATATATATATATATATATATGAATATAAGCGAAGATTTATGAATACGCACCTGTCATCCCCCCTAACTCAATGATTTGCATTGTCCTCAATCAAATAGATAAGAGATAAAGAAGACAACATAGAGAGTGCGATAAATAAAACAAGCCAATATCATATTAAAACTGTAGATGACAAACAAACTGTGGAAATAACTGTGTAAGCAAAACTACAACATAGGGATAAAAATCCTAACAAGGGAAGGTATCCTAAGGGGCGGGTGGGGGATGGGAAGTACTGGGACCAGCAGGATCATATGGATTGTAGTAATAGGGAGGAAGAGGGGCCTCGGGTCCCGCTTGGAGACGATGCAAGTCGGCCTGCATACGCAGGACCAAACTCATATCCCTCTCGTAGGAGGACACATGTGCGTCAAAACGCGTCTCAAGAGAGAGAGCGCGCTCATGCAAGACCGGATCCTCCGGAACGTAATCCGGATCAGCTGTCTCATCATATTCTGCCTCTTCACCCTCCGCCATTTCCACGTCCTCCTCCGCGACGTTCTCCTCTTCATCGTCATCTTCCTCACTAGAATCGTCGCCATGCCGAGCACGGATGAGCTGAATTTGCCGCTCACTTCGAATGCGGGACTCTTGTCCTAAAGGTTTAGGAAGTTTGACAAGATCCTGAGGTGGTGCGATACCGGCATCTCGAAGCATTGAGGTGATGAGTCGACCATACGGAAGAGGAGTGCGGCCCTTTTTATCATAGGCCACAAAAAGGATATCGGTGTAAAATGTTCGGGCCAAATTGATCACGGTCGCCGGGTCGAATAGATGATATACCATGGTGGCTTGGCGAGGCCTCATCGCCGAATCATTAGAAGTTTGCAAAATGTTGGCACAAACGATATGGAAAGTGAATCGTGCCTTGTCGGACAAGCGGCCGACGGGAAATGTCTCGGTGGTCCAAACCGCACCGGGTTGGATTCGCGAGATACAAACTTCTTTTGTGAGGACGGGATCGGGACTTGGATAATCAAATTGGTCCGGAGTGAGCACACCATATGATTCGAGTTTCCGCACCACGAGATCAAGTGAGAATGGGATAGGGATGGAATCCACAAATGCTTGGTATTCAAATTCAGCGGTACGGACGAGAGATCCGTAAAACTGACGAACTTCATTTTCCCAAACGGCCTCATATGGTTCATTAAAGAAACGGCACCAGCCCCGTGACAGGAAAAGGGCAGTGACCGAATTAGGCATTTGGTCCCATAACACTTGTCTCTCGATATGGATATTGCGTGTAGGGCTGAAAAACTTTCGGCACCAATTCGCTTCTTGGCGGGAACGATACTCTCCATTTCCATTGGGGAGAACTTCAATGGAAGTATATTTCTGGGGAGCAGCCATTTGGTAGGGAGGAAGGAGATAGCTATGGAGATATAAGAGAGAAGATAGGTGGAGGTGTGAAGAAAATGGGTAGGGGGAGGTATGTATTTATAGGAATGAGTGGGTGAAATTGAGGGAATGAATGGGTGGGAAATGGGGAGGACGAAATTTTGAAGGAAGGGATGGATTGGGTGAAGTGAAAGGGTGGGGATTGAGGAGGTGGAAATGAAGAGGTGTGTCTCTTGGGAATCTAAACCTGCAAAAAATCGGACCGATCCGGTTTTGGGCCGGACCGATCCGCCTCACCGGATCGGTTCTTTTTTTACCCCGGACCGATCCGGATGACCGGATCGGTTCTTTTATATCACCGGACCGATCCGGTTGCTGGATTTCCAGAATTCTTCTTCTCTCCTCCTATCAATGCTCATACTCCACTCCAAAGATGATTTTTCAACCTCGCATACTTCCAACTATCCTCGCAACTCATTGATAACGAAACAACCCGCACCCTTCGGATTCTCAACCCTCAGAACGGACTCTAACCTATAACCACTACATCCTATGATGCATATGTACAACAATCACCCCATACATGTCGGGGGTGCGACGACCTCACTCTCTTTTTCAATCAATCCCCATAAATGGGGTCCGACGGCCATATTGTGTCGGCTTCTTTAACCATGGCTTCCAAATAAGGCTTGAGACGATGCCCATTGACTTTAAAAGTGGTTCCCCCTTTTTCATCTATTAGCTCAACGGCTCCATGGGGAAATACTTCTTTCACCATGTACGGACCAGACCATCGAGACCGCAATTTTCCGAGAAACAAATGTAACCTCGAGTTGTAGAGAAGTACTTTCTGTCCAAAATGAAACTTTTTCTTACGAATGATTCCGTCATGAACTCGTTTCATTCGGTCCTTGGAGATTTTGGCACTTTCATACGCATCATTGCGCATTTCTTCCAACTCATTCAACTGAAGTTTACGTGTTTCACCGGCTTTATCCATTTTGAAGTTCACCCTTTTGATAGCCCAATACGCTTTGTGTTCGATTTCAACCGGAAGATGACAAGGTTTGCCATACACAAATCGAAATGGGGACATCCCAAGGGGATTCTTGTATGCGGTTCTATAAGCCCAGAGAGCATCCGTCAATCTAAGAGACCAGTCTTTCCGATTAGGATCAACTGTCTTCTCCAAGATATTCTTGATCTCCCTATTAGCAAGCTCGGCTTGGCCATTCGACTGGGGGTGATAGGGGGTGCTAACCTTATGGACAATTCCATACTTCCGCATTAGTTTATCCATCGGCCTATTGCAAAAATGAGTTCCATTATCACGAATTATGGCCTTAGGCATACCAAAGTGATAAAGTATATTTTCTTGAATAAATTTTATCACCACCTTGCTGTCATTCGTCCTTGTAGCTATAGCCTCTAACCATTTTGAGACATAATCTACAGCGACGAGGATGTATAGAAAACCAAAAGAAGGGGGAAAGTGCCCCATGAAGTCAATTCCCCAACAATCAAACAACTCCAAGACTAAAATAGGGGATAATGGCATCATATCACGGCGAGTAATAGCTCCCATTCTTTGGCATCTATCGCAAGTCTTACAAAAAGCATTTACGTCCCGGAAGATTGTGGGCCAATAAAGACCACTTTGAAGGATTTTCGCAGCAGTTTTATTTTTAGAGAAATGACCGCCACATGCTTCCGAATGACAGAATCGAATCACCCCTTGGATTTCCTCATCGGGGACACATCTCCGGATAATTTGGTCAGCACAATACTTAAACAAGTATGGATCATCATAAAAGAACATGCGTGACCAAGTAATGAACCTCCTTCTCTCTTGCGGATTCCAACTAGAGGGAACAATTCCGGTGACAAGGTAATTGACTATATCCGCAAACCAAGGGAGAGAAGAGGTAGCAAATAAATTCTCATCCGAAAAATACTCGTCTATGGGAATGGGATCAATAGGTACGTCAGACGAGAGTCGTGACAAATGGTCAGCAACGACGTTTTCTACTCCTTTCTTATCTTGAATCGAGAGATTAAACTCTTGTAGGAGTAGGATCCACCTGATTAAACGAGGTTTGGCATCCTTCTTGCTCAAGAGATATTTCAATGCCGAATGATCAGTGAAACAAAGGATAGGCGACCCAACAATGTAAGAGCGAAATTTGTCGAGAGCAAAAACGACTGCTAGCAACTCTTTCTCTGTAGTAGAGTAATTAAGCTGAGGGCCAGATAATGTTCGGCTAGCATAGTAAATAACATGAGCTTTCTTGTCTTTCCTCTGTCCAAGAACAGCCCCAATCGCGTAATCACTTGCATCACACATAAGCTCAAAGGGAAGCGACCAATCCGGAGCTTGCATGATAGGTGCAGAAATAAGCATGCTTTTGAGTTTATCAAACTCTTCTTGACATGCTTTACTCCACTCAAATGGAGTGTCCTTCATGAGAAGATTACTCAAAGGTCTAGCGATGGCGCTAAAGTCTTTGATAAACCTCCTATAAAATCCAGCATGGCCTAGAAAGGACCTCACATCTTTAAGTGATTTTGGCGGGGGTAACTCAGCTATTACTTCAATTTTTTCTCGATCAACTTCAATTCCCCTAGATGAGACTATGTGGCCCAAGACTACACCCTCGGTAACCATGAAATGGCATTTTTCCCAATTGAGGACTAAGTCTTTTTCCACACATCGGAATAGAACTCTCTCAAGATTAGCTAAACAATGGTCAAAAGATGAACCGAAAACGCTGAAATCGTCCATGAACACCTCAAGACCTTTTTCAATCATGTCGCTAAAGAGACTTAACATGCACCTTTGAAAAGTAGCTGGCGCATTACATAACCCAAATGGCATACGTTTATAGGCAAACGTACCAAAAGGACATGTAAAAGTTGTCTTCTCTTGATCAAGAACATCCACTTCAATCTGGTTATAACCGGAATACCCATCTAAGAAACAATAGTAAGGATGGCCCGCTACTCGTTCAATAACTTGATCGATAAATGGTAAGGGAAAATGATCCTTTCGAGTTCCAGCATTGAGCTTTCGGTAGTCAATGCAAACACGCCACCCGGTGGTGGTGCGTTGAGGTATTAATTCTCCCTTTGCATTTTCAACCACAATCATCCCTGATTTCTTTGGAACGACCTGAATTGGGCTCACCCATTTACTATCCGAAATGGGATATATAATTCCAGCATCTAGCAATTTGATTATTTCCGCTCTTACAACATCTTTCATGGTTGGATTTAACCGCCTTTGCATCTCACGCGAGGGCTTCACTTCTTCCTCAAGATGGATTTTATGGGTACAAATCAAAGGACTTATACCCTTCAAATCTGCTATGGTCCAACCAAAAGCACTTCTATGCTTTCTCAACACATCTAACAACATACCTTCTTGCCCTTTTTCTAGATGGGAAGACACAACAACAGGAAATGTATCATTCTCACCTAAAAAGGCATATTTGACATGGGAAGGTAGTTTCTTCAGCTCAAGACTGGGAAATCTATGTTCAGAGGGGACCATGGGTGTCTCCCTCGGAGGCAATTCTTCATAGCTAGAAATCCAGTCAACCGCTCTCAAACTCTCAAAACTCTCTTCCTCTTGTAACCACATTTTTAACTCTTCCACCTCTCTCTCAAACTCAGTATAATCACTCATTTGAGCACCACTTTGCCCTAAGCACACTTTCAGAGCATCTCCTCCTATGATTTTCTCAATATTTTCATCAACCACTTCCTCTATAAGATCAACCTCAAGAATCTCATCCTCATCACCCATTTGGTTAGCGACATTGAAAATATTTTTCTCGAGAGTCATGTTTCCAAAAGTGAGTTGCATTTGGCCATTCCTAGTATTGATCAAAGCATTAGCGGTAGCTAAGAACGGTCGGCCCAATATAATTGGAACATGATTTCTCGTATGGGGAACAGGCTCGGTGTCCCAAATAACAAAATCAACTGGAAAGTAGAACGTATCCACTTGAACTATCACGTCTTCTACAATCCCACGAGGCACTTTGACTGTTCTATCCGCTAACTGTAGAGTGATTCGGGTAGGTTTTAAATCACCTAAATCAAGCTTCTTATAGATGGAGTATGGGAGGATGTTTACACTCGCACCTAAATCAAGCAATGCTCTTTCCACTCTCATTTCTCTAATGATACACGAAATGGTAGGAGAAGCTGGATCTTTGAATTTTGGTGGAAGTTCATTGAGAAGAACTGAGCTAACATTTTGTGCCAAGAAAACATTTTTCTTCACCTTAAGACGTCTCTTAACAGTCAAAAGATCTTTAATAACCTTCGCATATGCTGGAATTTGTTGAATAGCTTCAAGGAACGGCAAGTTCAATTTTACTTGCTTCAACACATCCATCACCTCGATACGCGAAGCACCTTTTTGGGGTGACTCTAAGCGTTGAGGAAATGGAGCAACAGTAGGCAACTTGACTTCAATATCAGGCTCAACTTCCGCATCTTTCAATTCCTTTTCTAAGGAAGGTTTTTCAGACTCGGAAATTTCAGATTCCTTTTCAATCTCGGGTTCCACTCCATCATCATTCTCTATTGGCAATTTAGGTGCTAGATCAATTACGCGGCCACTACGAAGAGTAGTAACAGCTTGACATTGTTCCTGCAAATCTGATGATGTGGAACAAACCGTGGGTTGACCTTGAAGAGGTGGTCTTTGGCCTTGGGCTGGAAGTTTACCCTTCTCTTGAGTATTCACCGCAGACTTCAACCTAGAGATGTTAGTATGCATTTCAGCGAACATTCGCTCAAATTTGGCATCTCTCTTTTTTTGAGATTGGATGAATTGATTGAAATTATCCTCAAGAGATCTCCTAGGTGGAGGTACATAAGGACCGGGATTTGCCACCTGCTGAAATTGAGGGGGTTGTGGTAGAGTCATCTGTGGGTTAGGAACCATCCCACCTTGGGGTTGTCCATAATTGAACCCGGGATTCCTCCACGATTGATTATATGCATTCCCTTGCTGAGCATTATAATTTCCTCTAAAACCTCCTATTGCATCAACCTGTTCAGTGTACATGGCCTTGTATGCAGGTATGGAAGGACATCCTTCGGTAGAATGACCCGTATTACAAATGGCACATACCTTCTCCATCCCGACTTTTACGGGTCCAGACACATCTCTCAATCGCATATCTAGCATATCTCTGAAATTCTTCTCCATTTGGTCTAATTTTCGATCCAACAAAGTGTCCTTGTCCAAGTGATAAATACCGGACGCAGCAAGCAAGTTGGACACTTGTCGATTTATATTTTGACTATTAGGATCAGAAGTATCCCATGCTTGGGTAGTTTCTGCCACATATTTCAAATGAGCCTCAGCATCGCTCGTACTTAACTCCCAAAAAGGTCTCTCACACATGGTTTGAACAAGTTGTTTAGACGCTACAGTAAGGCCTTGATGGAAAAATGAAATCAGATGATGAGGTTCAAAACCATGATGGGGGCACGCATTAACTAACTCCTGATATCTCTCCCAACACTTATCAAAAGCCTCATTCTCATTTTGACGAAAAGCTTGAATTTGAGCTTTAACAGAATTGGTTATGTGTTGTGGAAAAAATTTTGAGATAAACTTATTTTGCATATCTCTCCAAGATAAAACAGAATTTGGGGGCAGGGACCATAACCAAGTTTTAGCTTTATCCTTTAAGGAAAAAGGAAAGAGCTTTAACCGGATTACTTCTTGTGGACAAGTTTGGTCTCCAAATGTCTCACACGTATCTTCGAATTCTCGAATATGGAGATATGGTTTTTCCGAATCCATCCCATGAAATGTTGGAAGAATTTGGATCATTCCATTCCTAAAGTGGAACTAACCGGCATTATACGAGAATAAAATGCAACTCGGGGTAGCAGTTCTCTCCGGAAATAAAAGATCTTTCATGGGAAGATAGGGTGCATCATCCTCTCCAGCACCAACACCGACACTACCATGATCCGACATATCGCTACCGAAAGGTTCAGAATTCTCACTTCTGGTTTGACTCAATGAACGACTTGTGATGGAATTATTAGGCGAAGGGGGTGGAACCCAAAATGGCAAAGACTCAGAATTTTCAGATCCGGCTTCGGCAATAGGATTTTCGTGAATTTGGGTGGGAGATGAATTCTGCATATAAGCACACAAGAGAAAAAATGAAAAATATATATATTTTTTTTATATGAAATCACTTGTAGATAACAATAACTTTCTTGAAAATTTAACAATTTTAGATCCCCGGCAACGGCGCCAAAAACTTGACGCGACTTAATATTTGTCTCAAAAGTGCGTATTTATCTAGGCTCAAGTGCAAGCCTTGTCGCTCAAGTAATAAACCGGTAAGTCGGGATCGTCTCCACAGGGATCAAAATTGCCAAACAATAACAAGAAAAATTACCAAACCTTGAAATGATTTCTTGAAAGAAATAAAAAGATGATTGATTTTTGAGAAAATTTCTAAAACTTTACTTATGAAAAACAAATGGAAATTAACAGCAAAATTTGGGTTTAACAATTTAGAGAAAATTAGGGTAGGGTACAATCCCTCAATCCTTAACAAATTAACCTTTAGAATACTAGAATTATAAATCAAAATTCTTGATTAAATCCAGTCCTTATCATCACTAAGCATTACATATATGAGGGTCAAGCCCACATCATATGAAATCAAAGATCAATATAAAGCGGTGAACGACAAATTATACATACAAAGCATTCTTAAACATCCCAAGTACCTAGGGCAAGAGAGATTAAAAGATATGACAATGCATATATGATTTTCATTCACGATTCAACCAACATTTTCATTTATTTTCTAATTTTCCATACAAATAATTTGCCTTGGATTGAGTTCATGTATCCCAACCCTTGAGAAATTAGCTACTCATGATTTGGTTGAAAAACAAATTCACATATGAAATTATGAAACTGCAGAACATTGTAAGATCCTTGCAAAAATTAAAGCAAAAGAGAATAGAATGATATTACTTGAATTCAGCACAAAAACGGAATTGAGATCCAGAATACAAACTAGGGTTCCAGCAAATCTTGAAGGAAATGGAAATTTGACCTAAAAATCTGATCTAAAAAACTCTCTCTAAAATTCTTAACCCTAGCCTCCTAGAAATGATGTAGAACTTGGCTTTTTATTGCACAAATCATCCAAAGTCGGTCTCCAATTGTGCTTGTGGAACAAGATTCACAGCTACGCACTCATCAAATCTGCACAATAAATGGCAAATTAATGCCAGGCTTTCGCATTCCCGGATCGGTCCGGGTCTTAATCGGATCGGTCCGATATCCATCGGATCGGTTCTTTTATTTTCTTCCGGATCGGTCCGGTTGTTCCCGGATCGGTTCGATTATTTCTTCCATCGGTCTTCCATCCATCCGGGATGCACTGGACTTGGGCAGATCGGATCGGTCCGACTCCTACCCGGATCGGTTCGAATTTCTTCTTCTTTGACTTTTTTTTCTTGCAGCTTTGACTGGCCATATCTTCTTATCTAGACCTCCGATTTGAATGCCGTTTCTTCCTATGCTCTTGTGAACTCATTCTCTTCAACTTTCCTTTTGGTGTCACTTTCGAATTCTGAATGGAATTACACTTTTACCCTTAGACATTTCTTGCTTGCATCTTTTCTTTTCTTTTGGATTCTTTCTTGCATTCCATTCCTGAAAACTTCATCCAACTTATACAAAAACTAGGGAAAGTTGTTAGGAATAAACAATGGAGTGATATGGCATAAAAATGGCTCAATTACATTGTTCGAGATATTAAAATCACTAAATTAAGGAGCTAAATTCTGAAGAATTTATGCTTGGTCAAATCCCCCTAACTTAGGACTTTGCACGTCCCGGGCAATGTATTTGAATCTAACCAACATTCATCTCTTGAAAACTTCTTTATTGAAATAGTATTCCACTTTCGCAGGCATGCGATTGCATTTAGCGTATGCAACAAGCCTTTAAACCTCTAGGTTACCCTAGTAGGACGAGTTTTGTCTCGTGAGGGTTTGCAGTGAATTTACCCACAAAATTCTTTATTGACTCAAATAAATATCAAAATACCTAAAAATTGTACAATTTAAATTTTTCTAAAAATAATCACCATAAATTCATATTCAACTGTCTCAAACCATAGTGTGTGTGTGCAAAGCCAAAAATTAAACCTCAAATTTCCACCGATTGAGCATTACGTTACTTTCCGAAAATTCGTTTTGATTCAAATTCTTACGGATTGCACTCACAAACGAATCACTCGGATTGTGGCTATTTTCTCTCGGTATGCATGATATAAAGAGTAAATATAATGGACACAAATTCACGCATACAAAATTGAAAAGAAGAAAATATATGGTGAAAAGATCTCATCATCGGAATACAGTTATTAGGAAACGGAAACATCGCCTCTATTTCACACCATTTTAATCTCTTATTTTATCTTTTCATGTCTTAGCTCTCCATGCGGTAACCAATTTCGCCATTCGGACTCAGTTAGGACTTTTTGGGTTAAAAAGTGTAAAGGGTAAAAATGGGAATGGATGGAATGTTCGGAATTGGAAAATGTCCTTATGACGTCCATTTGTGCTTTTTCGGGCATTTGCTCATTTTTCTCTTTCTTTTTCTATTTTCATTTTTTCGTTTTTTTTTCTTGCTATTTTTTTTTCTATTTTTCTCTTTCCCCTTTTTATTGCACAATTTGGACTTACTTGATGAATTTTCTCAATTTTCACAATTCCGGGTTAATTGGGTTTTTCTGGTTATCAAACGAAAAGATAAATTTTATTTGGCTCAAAGTGGGTTGCAAAGGGATAATTTTTCACAACGTTTTTATGGCTAATATTTTTGGGTAACAAACGAGGGCCTACTTCATTGTCCAAATTGCTAATCACATTACCATATGCATCTCGAGATTAATTAAGTTTAGAGATATATTTAGCATGAATTTCGAGACAACATTTCACACATTTCCCATAACCGATCAAAACAAAGGATTGAGATCATCAACGACTTATTAAAACGCTGAAAAGAACTTTGAGTTAATCATAAACTCGGATTGATTTAAAAACTCATAAAAAAATTGAAAGGCTCGAAATCTCACCGGCTTTTATTAATCTCCACACTTATTCGTAAAGTCGTCAATTTTCGCACAATTTCCATCTTCGGTCAATTTTGGCTTAGTGCAATATGATTGTTAACAATTTGAGACTTTAAATAGAATAAAGGTGGTGTTTTTGAAAAATTCAAATTCCAATTTTTATTTATTTTGAACAAAAATATTTTTGGCTTTTTCAACATTTTTCAAATTTTTTTTTTTTATTTTTTATATATATATATATATATATATATATGAATATAAGCGAAGATTTATGAATACGCACCTGTCATCCCCCCTAACTGAATGATTTGCATTGTCCTCAATCAAATAGATAAGAGATAAAGAAGACAACATAGAGAGTGCGATAAATAAAACAAGCCAATATCATATTAAAACTGTAGATGACAAACAAACTCTGGAAATAACTATGTAAGCAAAACTATAACATAGGGATAAAAATCCTAACAAGGGAAGGTATCCTAAGGGGCGGGTGGGGGATGGGAAGTACTGGGACCAGCAGGATCATATGGATTGTAGTAGTAGGGAGGAAGAGGGGCCTCGGGTCCCGCTTGGAGACGATACAAGTCGGCCTGCATACGCAGGACCAAACTCATATCCCTCTCGTAGGAGGACACATGTGCATCAAAACGCGTCTCAAGAGAGAGAACGCCCTATCATCACCCATTGATAGGCTTCAGTGGAGAAAAGGTCCACCCCTTGGGCATGTATGAGATGGACGTACGAATGGGTGATGAGTGGCCTAAGAGGCTGACCAAGAAGATAAACTTTTTTGTTATGGATGAGAACGTTTTCTCGGCCTGCAACCTCATCATAGGAAGGGTGGCCCTTAAAGAGTTTGAAGCTGTGCCGTCGACGGTCCATCAGATGCTAAAATTCCTGACTCCTTATGGAGTAGGGGAAGTGCAAGGGGACCAGACCACGGCGCGAGAGTGTTACTTCAACTCGGCCAAAGAGAGAGAAGCCCATAAGAGGGCAACCACCACTTATAGCATTGACACTCTTGACCCAAGAGATGAAACAAAGTTGAAGAAGGGAGAGGCCGCGGAAGAGGTAGAATCCATCATCCTCAATGAGGACGAGCCGGAAAAAACCGTCCAGGTCGGTAAGACCCTAAAGCCAGGAATCAAGGAAGAGCTGATAAACTTCCTCAGGAGGAGACAGAGTGTCTTCGCATGGAGTCACGCAGACATGCCTGGCATCGACCCTGAGGTGATGAGCCACAAGCTCAACGTAACCAGAGATGCCATGCCGATCAAGCAGAGACGAAGAGTCTACTCCAGGGAGAAATACGATGTCATCCGGGAAGAGGTCAAAAAGTTGGAAGAGGACGAGTTCATAAGAGAGGTTACCTATCCAGAGTGGCTCTCAAATGCAGTCATCGTGCCTAAGGCCAATGGGAAGTGGAGAATGTGTGTGGATTTCACTGACCTCAATAGATCTTGTCCAAAAGACAGCTATCCCTTACCTCAGATAGATCAGATGGTGGACGCGACGGTAGGGCACGAGCTCATGAGCTTCATGGACGCTTATTCAGGCTATAACCAAATATTCATGGATGCTGAAGACTCTGAGAAGACAGCCTTCATTACTGACAAAGGGACGTACTGCTACAAAGTGATGCCCTTCGGTCTAAAAAATGCAGGGGAAACGTATCAACGTCTTGTCAATAAGATGTTCGAAGAGCAAATAGGTAAGACCATGGAGGTGTATGTAAACGATATGCTAACGAAGAGCTTGAAAGCTTGTACTCACGTAGCAAACCTTGAGAAGACCTTCGATGTTATGGACTCGTACAGAATGAAACTCAACCCAGCAAAGTGTGTCTTCGGAGTAGGATCTGGGATGTTCCTGGGGTTCATCATTAACCAGAGGGGAATTGAAGCGAACCCTGAGAAAATCAAGGCATTACTCGACATGAAGACTTCTAGGAGTACCTAGGATGTCCAAAGACTCACGGGAAGAGTGGCTGCCCTTAACATGTTTGTTTCTAGGGCAACGGATAAGTGTCTTCCATTCTTCTAAGAAAGGCCTTCCAATGGGACGAAGAGTGTGAAAAAGCCTTCAACCAACTAAAGTCTTACTTAGGCTCTCCCTTATTGCTGTCTCGGCCCATCACAGGAGAAAGGTTGTTTGTGTATCTGGCAGTCTTTGAATCAGCCATCAGCGTGGCCATCATACGGGAAGAGGATGGGATCCAAAGGCTTGTTTACTTCAACAGTAAGGCCCTTCAAGCGTCTGATCAAAATTATCCCCGCATGGAGAAGTTGGCTTATGCCCTAATACAAGCCTCAAGAAAAATGAAGCCTTACTTCCAAGCTCACTCTATGGTAGTCCTCACTGACTCCCCACTAAGGCAGGTCCTGCATAAACCTGAGAAGTCTGGGAGGTTGATGACCTGGGACATCGAACTAGGAGAATATGATCTTACCTACCAACCTAGGACAACCATCAAAGGGCAGGCCCTCGCGGACTTTGTCGCAGAATTCACTTGGGAAGAGGCCGAGACAGAGAAAGGCCTAGAGGATGGCGAAGAGACAAA
Source organism: Sambucus nigra (assembly GCA_949130495.1). NCBI lineage: Eukaryota > Viridiplantae > Streptophyta > Magnoliopsida > Dipsacales > Adoxaceae > Sambucus > Sambucus nigra. The sequence goes on from OX422208.1 coordinate 616,955,870, forward strand.
CCGTAGTGTCTTTCGAAATTCAAAAGAGACAGCACCAAATGTCTTCCGAGATCGAGAAGAGGTCATCGCAGGAAACTCCCGGAGCAGAGTAAAAGAGAACGAAGAGGATCGATACCTCTTCAAGAGAGGAATTATGGAGGAAGGGGTCTTCTCATCGGATATAGACATCTTGAGCCTCTTTGTTGATGTCTCTTCCTGTGATAGTGGAAGCGGTGCCAGGCTAATACTCTCGGCTCCAGATGGCGCCAACATTGAATATGCCTTGAGATTCAACTTCCAGGCCTCAAACAATGAGTCCGAGTATGAGGCCATGATAGCAGGTCTCTTATTGGCAACGACTCTTCGAGTAAAGCGACTCCTACTCCATAGCGACTCAAGGTTGGTGGTAAATCAAGTACTGGGGATATACGAGGCCAAAGACAAAAGAATGGCCAAGTACTTAAAGAGGGTAAGAAGGTTGTTAGAATATTTTGAAGAAGCAAAACTGAAGAGAGTGCCTCGACTAGGTAACAACCACGCTGATGCATTGGCAAGGATGGCCTCGGTAATGAAGACAGATATGGGAAGGACCATTCCGATCGAGGTCTTAGGAAAGGCAACCATCGAGGAAGACGAGGTATGTAGCCTTTGTCAAAATTTGAACCTAGGAGACTCATGGATCGACCCGCTCATCAGATACCTAAAAGAGGGAGAGCTGCCTGAGTCCAAGATAGAAAGGAGAAAGTTGAGATACAGGGCTTCTAAGTTTTCAATGGTAGGAGACGTATTGTACAAAAAGGGGTTTCTATTGCCTCTCCTCAGATGTGTGCATCCCATGGAAGTTCCCCAGGTCTTACAGGACGTTCATGAGGGTTCTTGCTCTAACCACATAGGGGGAAGTCCCTTGGCCAAGAGGATAATCACTCAGGGATACTTGTGGCCGACCTTGTCCAAGGACGCTACAGACTATGTGAAGAGGTGCGACAAATGTCAAAGGTTTGCCACTATCCCTCATCAACCCCATCAGCCTATGACGTCAATCTCTTATCCATGGCCATTTGCGGTATGGGGAATTGACTTAGTAGGACCTTTGCCAAAAGCTGTCAACAACTATAGATTCTTGATAGTTGCCATTGACTACTTCTCAAAGTGGGTGGAGGCAGAGCCGATGATAACAATCACAGAGCAGAAGACCTTCCAGTTCATTTGGAGGAATATCATATGCAAATGTGGCCTCCCAAACACTCTCATCTCGGATAATGGGACCCAGTTCAAGAACTCCTCCTTAGAAAAGTATTGTCAAAGAGTATGGATTAAGCAGTTCTTCTCATCTCCTGGTCGACCTCATGCAAATGGTTAGACCGAGGTCACAAACAATACTATCTTGGATGGAATCAAGAAGAGCTTAGAAGATGCTAAGGGAAGATAGACTGAAGAGGTCTACGCTGTGTTATGGGACTATAGAACCACGGTAAGAACACCAACAGGAGAAACCCCATTCATGCTGGCACATGGCTCAGAGGCTGTCATCCCAATGGAAGTAGGACTCCCAACTCATCGGATTCAGACCTACGACCCTGACAACAATGGGGAAGAGAGAAGGCTAGACCTAGATCTTATCGAAGAAAGAAGAGAAGACGCAGAAGTAAGAAAGGCATCCTACCAGCAGAGGGCAGTGAAATTCTACAACCATAGGGTGAAGTCAAGACCCATTGCAGTGGGAGACCTAGTGCTAAAGAAGACCCTACAAAAGGCGAACAAGCTTCATCCAAACTGACATGACCCCTACAAAGTAACAGAAGAGGTTGTGCCTGGCACTTACAGGCTAGAAAACCTAGAAGGAGAACCTTTCACTAACCCATGGAATGCTGACCACCTAAAGAGATATTACATATGATGTTGCATAGAGTTTTATGTAAACGTACCATCTTATTGTGAGGAGGTTATTAATAAAGATCAGTTCCCATGACAGCTCTTGCTTCATTCTTAAATCAGAGATTAATTATGAGAATAACCTCTTAGGTGATGACCTCAGACCCTTATAACATCATTAATTTCGTGACAAGGTCTGAGGTCAGACACCATAAAGAGACGACCTCAGACCCTTAACATCATTAATTTGGTGAAATTCATTATGAGGATAACCTCTTAGGTGATGACCTCAGACCCTTATAACATCATTAATTTCATGATAAGGTCTGAGCTCATACACCATAAAGAGATGACCTCAGACCCTTAACATCATTAATTTGGTGAAATTCATTATGAGGATAACATCTTTGGTGATGACCTCAGACCCTTAACATCATTAATTTGGTGAAATTCATTATGAGGATAACCTCTTAGGTGATGACCTCAGACCCTTATAACATCATTAATTTGGTGACAAGGTCTGAGCTCAGACACCATAAAGAGATGACATCAGACCCTTAACATCATTAATTTGGTGAAATTAGTTATAAGGATAACATCTTAGGTGATGACCTCAGACCCTTATAACATCATTAATTTGGTGACAAGGTCTGAGCTCAGACACCATAAAGAGATGACCTCAGACCCTTAACATCATTAATTTGGTGAAATTCATTATGAGGATAACAGGTTAGATGATGACCTCAGACCCTTAACATCATTAATTTGGTGAAATTCATTATGAGGATAACCTCCTAGGTGATGACCTCAGACCCTTATATCATCATTAATTTGGTGACAAGGTCTGAGCTCAGACACCATAAAGAGATGACCTCAGACCCTTAACATCATTAATTTGGTGAAATTCATTATGAGAATAACATCTTAGATGATGAACTCAGACCCTTAACATCATTAATTTGGTGAAATTCATTATGAGGATAACCTCTTAGGTGATGACCTCAGACCCTTATAACATCATTAATTTGGTGACAAGGTCTGAGCTCAGACACCATAAAGATATGACCTCAGACCCTTAACATCATTAATTTGGTGAAATTCATTATGAGGATAACCTCTTAGGTGATGACCTCAGACCCTTATAACATCATAGTTTGGTGATAAGGTAATGACCTCAAACCTGCATAACACCATGCATTGGTGACGAGGTCTGAGCTCAGGACCATTGGTCGAGTTTAAACAAGACCATTGCAAAGACAAGCTTAAAAAAAGAGCTTCAGAGGTTGAAGCTCATTGCAAATTTATTTTTAAGTAGACACCATAACAATGGAACTAAGAATGAAAAGCATCACCTGACATACAATGAAAAGAAAGTGAAGATGGTCCTCATCAGAGGCTGATATATATATTCAGAAATTATATGTTCAATGATTACATACAAAAGTTCCACCATACAGTTAAATTACACAGTGATAAAAAATATCCTAAGAGTCTAAGGAGGGAACGTTGACACCCTCGGCTTGGTTAGTCACCTCGGTCGCATCATCACAAGGGTCTGCCCCTCCAACCTCGATGACCTCCAATGTAGCAGTATCGGTAGGAGCAGCAGCCTCTTCCTCAACCTCTTGAAGAGCCTGGGTAAACTGAGGATCAACAAAGTCGAGACCCACGAAGTCAGAGGCCTTCAAAGTGCCGGCCTCTCTCTCCCTGATGTCAGCCCATTTAGTAGTGGCTTTGATACATCTTTCAAGGTATTCAAAGCCAAACCCCATGAACTCATCAGAAGATTTATAGTCAGCAATGATCTTCTCAGAGGCAACCTCAAGGGCGGCCCTGACAGCTGATTTGACCTTTTACTGCAGAACGTCGTCCTTAGCCTTTAATGCAGCAGCATGATCCTTGCCGAGCTGGGAGATGTCCCTCTCCAACCCCTTCACCTTCTCCTCAGAGCCCTTCAACTCAGACTTGAGGCGCTCTATCTCTGCATTCAGAGTGCTTTGGACTTTCTCGGCCTCTTGCCCCTTTTGGATGAGAGGCAACTTCCTCAAAGTCCAGTTAGATAGATGGTGCATAGCGGTCAAGCCCTGCATATTTAGTGATCATGAGTAAGTTGAAGAAGAATCAGATGTCACACTTAGAAGAATTTGTAATAAAGGACCAAATCATACCTTAAAGGCTCTGTGAAGGCCGAACTCAACCAGCAAGGGGGTGTCCATAGCCCTGTAGAAGCGCTTGTCAACCTTGGTCATTACAGAGCCGATGGCATCCAGGGCCTGCATACTGTGGCCGACCACACTATCAGTTAACTTTAACTGATCCAGACGAGCCGACAGGATGTCAGCTGAATAAATAGGGATGGCGGCTTCAGTGGTCTTCTTCCGCCTCTGATCCTCGGGGGCATGATCTTCGGGACCCCTCTTCTTTTTGGTCGGGGGCTTAGAGGCCGAGGGAGATGGGGGAGGAGCATTAAGCCCTGCTCTCTTGGCAAGTCTTGTCAAGCTCGGTGCAGCCATCTCCTAAAGATCGTCTGGAATATCCCTCGGTCACTCTGCAAAAAATTAGTATACCTGAGTTAGATAATCAGATATGAATAAACTCAGAGGTTAAACTTGCAAAACAAAAATTCTTAACAAGCTCGGCAAGGGGACTTCCACCCAGACCTGTCCCAGAGAGGAAATGGGGAGTCATCAGATGTTCAAACCTGATAAATAGACCACTTACCCCCTTATCTTGAAGGGCTTTTACCTTTTAGAGGTTTTGTAGACTTAGGCCAGGGTCGGCCCTGGCAGACATGGCGACCTTAACACATCTCAGGGGCATCCTCTGCTCCAGATTGGACGAGGGAACACATGGGGCAAACTCCCATGGCCCTGAGGCAAAGAAGTACTGAGGCTTCCAGTTATGGTTGGAAGTCTAGGTCACCTGAAGCAATTTCTTCTCAGGCCTACGAGCTACAAAATGGTAGTAGCTCGGATGATTTTTGGCCGAGGAAGGGACGTAACAACCTACAAAGACTTGGACTGGAAGGTCTGAGTGGTGGACAACCTTCCATAACACTATGGCCCCTATTAGGATTCTCCAGGCATTAGGAGAGAGTTGGGAGGGGGCCAAATTAATGTAAGAAAGGATGGACCTGATAATGGGGTGAATGGGCAGACGGAACCCCAACTTGAACATCTGCTCGTACAAACAGATCTCGCTGTCTCGGCCATGATAAGACCTCTCTTCCCTCAAAGGTCTCCTAAGTTTTATTGAGGGGCTGAGAGAATACAGATATCTGAAGCAGAGAAGGTCTACCTCAGTAATAGTACTCTCGTGCTCGGCCGCCTCAGAGATGTCGATATCGCTCTTAACCTCATCATCATCCAACTCAACATCGACTGGAGCAGATATTGATGGGTTAGTCAGAAACCTCTGAGCGAACTCTGCCCTGGTGACGGCCGACATAGGGATGGCATTAATTGGTGGTGGAATGGCCACACTCGGCTCAAGAATCTCAACCTTCGAGGACGACCCTGAGGTGCTTGAGTGGTTATGGGACGAGGCTCGGCTGGAGACCTCGGCCTGATCAGGGGCCTGATCAGGCCTAGTTGTGAAGTCCATGGCCTCTTGAAAGGAATCCATAGACATGGGGTCTGAGGTAGAAGATTCAGACTCAGACATAGGTATGGGATCAGCAGGAACCCCTATCTGATAGAAGTTCTCCAGGGGATCAGGATATATCACCTTCAGAGGTGGTGGAAATATGGTTCTAATGGGAAACTCCTGGGATCTACGAGCTTCCTCCTGCGCTCTTTCTATCTACCTAATCTTTTCTAAAGTCTTCTCCCTAAGAGAAGGGAACTCCTCAAGAAGCTAATATAAGGGTCTGAGCATCAGAGGACGACACTACACTTGGGGATTTTCCTAAACTCCAAAAATTACAAACAAGACTGGGTAATAAAACAAAGGAATCTAAAGATCAAACTACTTAAATTTGGTGAGAAAAGCTGGCCTGAAACTATGGTGGTGTCGCCGGAAAACTAAGAAAGTCGCCGGAAAGTGCGAAAATAAGGGTGCTTGCAGGTAAAATGAAGGAAAAAGTATGGTAGACCTTACCTGATGATGAAATGGTAAGGAAGAGAGGAGAAGACACGAGAAATCACCACCCAAAAGCCTTGAACCAAGATCTTTCTAGAGAGAGAGAGCTGCTGGAGCGAAACGGCAGAAATCGAAGATATGAAGAAGAAGGAGAGAAAGAAGGGTTCAACACCCTTATATACTCAGGCACAACTCCCAAGGCCCATCATTTCCTTGGGAGCCCCAAAGGGCGGCTGACAGCACACGCCTACCAAGCAAGCATGATCCAGCATTGGACAAGTGTCAAGCAAGTATTGGCTTGTAACAGACAGGCCTCGGAGGTGTAGTAATCCCCTAGTCACTTGCTCTCACATATGACTAAGGGCTGGGGGGTGATTGATATGCCCCAAGTGTGACCTCGGCCCAGAGACACCAACCTCGGCCTAGAGACACCAACCTCGATCGAGATCATGGAAGACGTTGGGCGAGTCTTGGGCACGCGATATCGCCCCTCGGCCATATCAAGGTCGGCCCAGGCCGACACTACTATGATACTCTCTAAGGGACGTCATTAGGATTAACAGCACTCGCATATTCCTTGAAATGGCAACCTCGGCCATACATAGGCCGAGCCTACAAGAAGTCACCAGTAACCTCATCAAGCCACCAGTTCAACCTCATATCAGGCCGACCCTGTTTGTTGTCTCGGCTAGGATCAGGCCGAGACCTCCATGGAATCCTCGGACTGAACAGATATCAAGACTCATCAACCTCGGCCTCACCAAGGCCGAGGTCATACCCCAGACGCAATAGTCGAGCACCTGCTGACATATGGATAAGGACACGTGGACAGAAATCAGTTATAACAAGATTATTCCCCACACATGGGGAGAATATTGCATCATCATTCTCTACATGTGACAGTGACAGATGGCACTCCCACATTGGTGAGGTAACCACACACATGCTCATTGCATGCATGGGGGGTACATTACACCCCTAGGTACTATATATAGAGGTCATCCTCTACCTTGCAAAGGGATCCCATATATTCAACCCTAGCTGAAACTCTGTCCATATACACAGTAAGAGAGAGAATGCTTGAGAGATTGTATCCATGTCCATTAGTGCCTTATTGTAGTGAGGTTGTACACATAGTGGACGTAGGCCATTCTAGGCTGAACCACTTATACCCTGGTGTACTCTCCCCTTCTCCTCATCTCATTCTCTTTCCATTTACATAACTGTGCTACCATTGTTGTTCTTAGATTGAGCTTAAAAACACCTTCTCTGGTGGTGCTAATTCTAGCATCATCAATCCCCACTTCCAAAGTTACATAAGGTTTGATAAGATGTCAAAGTAACACAGATTATGAGGTTGGTAACATTTTATTTAAGTTGGAGCTTAAATATTCATATTATGTTTTGTCTCATGTTTTTTTCCTGTCATTCGTTTCTCAGTTAGGGTGCGGAATTAAAAAATTTAAGTGGTAAATGAATGATGTTATGTATGTTAGATGTTCCCATTTTTTTCTTTAACGATAATGGATGACACCCTATCCCCAAACGATGACATTTAGATGATCTTCGTTCCTCTTGAAGTACTCATCTTTGCTTTAATTTAAATATGGTATCCATGTACCTATATGATGATTGGCGATGTTATAAATAACTCATTAATAATTAAGATGTTCAATTTTGAGGCAGTATTTCCTTCAGTTTCATTTATATGTCACGGTGATCTCAAACCCTCATACTTTTTTAGAATTAAAACTCAAATATTTCTGTTTCAACTTCATGATGCATAACTAACAATTTTTTTAGTGTTTTCTTCCAATAAAAATCTAGGTTCACAAACGTGTTCTCACAAGTTATACTCTCTCTCTCTCTCTCTCTCTCACACACACACACACACACACACACACACACTTTCAATATGTTGATTGGGTTCAAATTGAATTTCTTTCTATCTCATATTACTTTTCACAAAGGTTTGGTTGCCATGAGAAGCTAAGAATAAGAAGAATGTTTATGTCTATATGTGTCAGGTATGTATAGTTACATTATTTCAGTATTAAGTATGGATTTATTTAGTTAGTAGCAAGAATATGTTTTTATACTATTTCACTTTTAAAGGCATTCCTAATGTAATTAATAGTTTTATAGTGTTGCCACTAACAAAGCTTTGTTTATTATTGTATTCGAATTGTTAACATTGATTGATTTCACATTGTTGTGCTTGAGATAACTAAAGGTTAAATCTTGATATGGGTAAATTGAAGTAAAGAATGAGTGTGCCCTCTAAACAACATGCTTTCAACTCTATGACTACCCCCCCCCCTCCCACACACACACCATTCTTTACTTGCTCCATCTGATGTCTACATGAATAAAATTCCATAAACATTTGAATTGAAAGTTACTGGTTTATTAAAAATTCACTCACAAAAAGAAATTTGATAGGTTTTGTACTTCTATAGGATGCTTTTGCAATGCTTATCTTGATAGCTGTTATGTTTGTTTGTTTACACACTGTGCGAAGGAAATTTATTATTTGTTGGTTGGACTGGAGTCGAATAGAAAAGTATTTGATTTTTTTTTTATTTTGATATTGTTCACCTTGGCTATTATTTTTAAACTTTTATTGATGTTTTTAATGTTCTTTTAGATCCTCCGGCCACATCTAACACTTGGGACGTGAAAACGTTTTTATTGGTTTTTAATAAATTTTTTATCCATTTGTGTAATTCCAATTATATTATTGAGGTTTGTTTTTGTAAGTTTTTAACCGAATAGATATTAATGGAAAAATATTTTTATTTAAAAGATTTATTTGACATATTTTAGGGTGCAAAATAATGTAATGGAATATTTGAGTAGATAGACCGGGTATACTATGTCCTCATTGCAAGTATGTATTGCTTTGTTTTACATTGTAATAGTTTCTGTTTGTAGCGCTTTATTTATGTATTCACTACTTTAGTGTTGTCTACTAAGCGCCCATTTCCACAGTTGAGAAGAATGCTCCTAAATTGGTTGCAAACATAACAAAATCAGCACATGCATGAACTGGCATCGAGTTTCATGAGTCCCTCCTTTGTCTCTATAGACTTTTTATTCTTTTGTGGCATTTTTAAAGACTTTTGTCTCTATCTCGCGAGAACAGAGTATTTCAGGTGATCTAATCTCTACTTTAGAAACTAAAAAAGATACAAAATATAGAAGAAAATTGGCCTTAGCTTAGGCTTTGGATCTATGGTACTATGAATGGGTTTATCTTATTTCATTAATCTTTATTGTCAGCTCTCTTTAGTGTGTCTATTTCTTCTTATGGGAACACATGTATGTGTATTTCTTCTGGAAGGAACCTCTTTTTCCTCTACATTTTTATTGTTTCCACAACATTGATTTGAAGTATTTAATTTTTTTTCTCCCTGGTCAGTTCATTTTTTAGTGTTCTATTTGATTTCTCTATTTTGAATGTTATTTAACTTCAACATAAGTACATTTGGGAATTAGTTTATAATCTATGTTTAGGTAAAAATTGTTTTTTTGTCGAATTGTATAACCTTTCAGTTATGGTTCCGTCTTCTCTTTTTAGACTCTCCCCCTCTCAACACAACCTCTATCATTTGTTATCCAGTATGCTCTCAGATGGATCTGCACCTTTGCCTCACTCCATTCTCTCCTCACGTATCATGGAAATAACCACCAAGTATCCTACCACCATGATCAACTAAACGATCAGACGCCCTTACGTAAGACATGCCCCCACGTCACACCTTTTGTTAATCTCCAGAGTTTATAGGTATGATTTATCTCAACCCTTTATTGGGTTATTTCTATACTTATATTTGGGTATTCATTTTATTAGGAATATTCTTAAGGTGTTTGTTTTCATTTAGGATGCTCATATATTCTTTTTTCATGTTTTGCGCCTTGTCTTTTCATAAATCTTTTCTACTGAATAGATATGAGAGGAATGAACTACAAAATATGGTTTTGTTGGCCATTTACCTTTTTCATAATTATTTTTTTCATGTAATAAAGGTTTTGTTTATATTTGTATCTCACAGTTGGATTTTAACTTGGATTCCTACATTTCGCGATCTATACATGCATGTTTTTCCCCTTTTCTCTTTTTTTTCCAGATGAATCACGAGACAAACTTTGTCACCGCCATTGGTCATTTTTGTCGATTATTTTCACAACCACATAGTGTGAAGATGCCTATTCTTTTACTCACCCGTGTAAATTTTCTACACTATAATTTGTTCTTACCCATCACTTTATTAGGTGCAGATTTCATCACTAATAGTTTTTCACATCTGTTTTTTATTCTTTAGCTAAAAATGACATTGTTGTGACTGTTATGTGATGGGTCACTATTATATGACTATAATATGACTGTGATGGGAGCATAATGTAATTGTATTTGATTATTTTGTGATTGCGATGGGACCATAATGTAAATGTACTTGACCATGATGGGATCGTAACGTAATGGTATTTGATCATGATGGGACACTGTTATGTGATGATTATTTTCTTCAGTTAGTTGATTACAATCCCTTAAGTATCTATCACATAAAGTGTGCATTTGACGCACCAGAGCATTAGTGTAATCGCGACCCACTTTAATGAAATTTTGTTTACTGTCATATCAGATTAGTTCCATTGTAACCACACCAATATGTATGTAGAGATGGGGCAGCTTGGTACAAAATAGTGGTGAATTTTTCCATCAAAAGGCAGTAGAGACTAACACCATCCGATGAATTTTACCATCAAGAGAAGATACATATAAAGAACTGAGCAACAGTGGATGCCAATGTGTTTTAGATTTAATGTTCAATGGCCATAATTTTCTATTATGTTCTTTGATTTGGGTATGGACTATTTTATATACAATTTCTAGGCTAATGTGTTTTATTTGGGGCTTTTTTTGCTGGTTTTATTTAGAACTACTGGGATGGAGTTCATAACCTGATAGGGTCAACTTTATAACTCAGTTTTTTTTTGTACATCTCCATTCTCTATTATGTTGTGTATAATATATATTTTAAGAGCGGTGACGGGTAAGATGAAAAATAAGTATCCGTCCCTAAATTGGAACGGGCAGAGTATCATAGAGTTTAGGATCAAAGAGATAAAAGTAAGAGATGAAGAAACCAGGAGGGGCAGAGTAGAAAAGCAAGAGATGAAGAAACCAGGAGGAGTAGAGAAGAACCTTTTAGTGCGATGTGATTGTGTGGTGAAAACTGTACGGCGTGGGAAGAGAAAATTATCAACTTGGACAACCATTTAGATATATTCCCTGATCAAATGTTTTCTGAAAATGACGCATTTTTCACTTGGACATTTGTCAAACGAAGGACCCTGTGGAAAACAACCTTGCAGATGAAGCAACACTGTGGGAATTATTTCATTTTTGGCCTAAGAAAGATGATGAGGAATGACCAAAGTGGACAACAAGGCTTTTCTATGCAGTAGTTATTGTGCTTGTAATAGTGTTTTTGAGGCATCATGCCCCTGATGAGGCTGCTCGAGCCAAGTAAATTTACGTCAAACTTACTTTCATTCTCCTTCAAGCATTGTGAACGGTATCGTTTATATTACTTATACATTTTAGTTCTATTAACTTTATCTGCCAATTCATATGGTATAGATTAATTTTTATCTGACTTTACCTTAGTTTTTTTATAAAGCTTATTTGCAAGCTTTCTTATTTAGATTTTTATAATTATTTTGCAGTTATTAGAAAAATGATGTACCAAAAACATGGTATGAGTTTGTATTGTTATATTACTGCTTATTCATCGTCGAGTATAAATTTATATGTAATAGGGGATAAATTTGGTGTTTTCAATATTGAATTGAATGGTGCGTATATTTTTTTTGGTTATATACCTCAAAGAAGAAAGTTTTATATCCCCCTGTCACATGTTTATCTTCTCCCACTACACCAAATCCTGCTAATGGTCACGCCCAGTGGGTCACGGCCCAAGTCCGCGACCAGCTGGTCGCGGACATGGGCCGTGACCCACTCAATATTTAGCGTGACCATATTTATTATCACACTTAATTATCGAGGCTCTAGAAGTGGTCACGGACCAAGTCCGTGACCACAGTGGTCGCGGACTTGGGCCGTGACCAGGTCGTGACCATCTCAGCGCTAAACTCGCGCCAAAATTCCCTCCAAGCTTGGTCACGGATTGGTCACGGACTTGGACCGTGACCATAGGCATGACGAAGCACAAAACACACACATTGGGGGTCACGGCTGGGGGCCGTGACCATTTCTTGGCGTGGGTCACGGCTATGGGCCGTGACCATATGCAGTTTGATGGGTCTTTTGATTTGGGTGGTGTTTCTTCTGGTGGGTCATGGCTGAGAGCCGTGACCAGGTTCAATCTTAAAAAAACAAAACGTGCATTGCTTTTCTCATTCAATAGCCTTCGTTTCTTTCATTTCCCCCCAATGAAATACCCCCGCTAAAAAAAAGCCCTTATCTACGATTTACTAGCAGTGTCTCACATGTCTATGGGATAGATTATTGGTCCGGTGGGCACTCTGGTTGAGCCAGTCAAGTTGGTCGCGGTTGAAGGGGAACAGGAGAGGACCAAGAGTGATGAGGAGATTACAGCCAACCCAGAAGGAATGGCTTAACGCTGAGAAGGAATGACTTAACGCCGAGTACCTTTGGGGAAAAAACATCTGAGAAGGAATGACTTAACGCTGCAAGCGACACCTCTAGCCCAAACAGACAATGAAGGGGCGTTAGATATGGAAGAGGGTACATCTCCGGTGGCTGTTTCTCTACGGACAGGTGAGAGCATAGTTGGGAAGTGAGGGGACAGAGCTGTCAACTCGGGTACGATGAGACCGCCGGCGGTAACGACTAACGATGGCGGTGGTGGACTGTGGCTTGTTTCTCTGGTGAGATGTTTCATCGATTCTCATCTCTCCTTTCCCATTTCTATCTCACGATATGTTGTTTCACTACAAAGTAAACAAAATAATTGTGTGTATCTGTCATCTATCCAACATATATATACATCACGGCGGTGGTGTATATATATGTTGTGATTTCTATGATTTAATCTATTTTGATTTCTCTGATTCACTTTAAGATTTTGTGGTTAATTTGATGTTGGATACAAACTGACTATTGTGCCGAATTAATTTTTGAAGCAGAGTGGTATACAACTCTTTTACTGCTATGGGGATTAATTTTTTGGAAAAAGTCAGAGGGTCCACAAATTGTTGATTACACTTCTAAAGTAATGCTCCTATTAGGCTATCATAGATATTTTTTTGAAGAGAAGAAACCACTTTTTTACTTCTATGGGGATTAAATTTTTTAGAAAATTATTCCACCTGACATCAAATTTGCGAGTTATTGAATTGAGGTTTCAAATTTATTGATAGAAATGGGTATTTCAAGTTTAAGTAAAAGGATTAATTTGGTGTTCTTTTTTTGTATTTTCGGGGGATTTTTGTTGAGTATTATCATGTTATACTTTTCCTTCTTCTACCTTCACTGTAATTTCAAAAGAGGGTACACAGATTGTTGGTTAAATGGCAATCTAACGATGGCGGTGGTGGACTGTAGGGTTTCTTTCATTTCGAATGTTGTAAACGGTCTCAGGAATAGAAAGAAGATGGTAGGGTCCTTTCACCCATACATTAACGACGGCGGTGGAGGAAAGAGAATTCTTTGGTGTGCAGTGAAAGCCATACAAGAAGAAAGTCTGATTTGGTGCCATACAGGAAGAGTTCTTAAACAATAGGATATCGATTGCGTTGTGTACACGGGCGATGGCTCGAGCACTCGATCGCTTTGCGATAAATTTACCCTCCTCAGGTAACCCCATCTCTCTAAACAAGCACGTATCAATTTCTTTTGTTTTTTTAATTTAATAGTTATATAAACTGGTAATATTACTGTTTAACACTATAATTTTAAAACAGGACACTCTCACACTTTAATATTAGGAAGGCTCCTGCTAAATAAAGAATCTTTCTCAGTTTTTTAACTTTAAGTTGTGATTCATTATATACGTATAAAGTGAGGATGCAACCTCAAGTATGATAGCCTAAAGGTCAAGTGGAGGATCCAAGATTTTTGGTAGGGGGGCAAAGTTTTGAGTGTTGTTGGGTTAATTCGAGTTTTATACAAATGATTCAAGTTTGAAGGTTTTCAAAATTGCTTACTTACATATTTCTTATCATTGAAGCATTATGCCTATTCGCAAAGATGAGTGATGTTCTGTATTTTTGTAGAGTCAAATTTCACTAATTCATTTTGAAAATGGGCATATATACGCATATATCCAATGTTCTGCATTTTTTTAATTCATGTCCTGCAATATCAAATGCGTATTTTCTCGGTTTAGATTTATTAAAGTGGGAGACTGACTAGCCACTCTCGCTTTGCTGATATGACTTGGGTTTAATCGGGTATTGTTTGAGACTTATTTATTCGTGAAAGTATAACTATAAGTTTTTTAAAGCAAGTAAATGAGTTTTATTTTTATTTTTTATGTACTATATGAGTATTTAGGCTTTCGGTAGTTATATATTCTCATCTTTTATATCTGATTTTGTCCCACTTTGTAGGTTATCAATTTGACTATGTATTTGATTGGACTACATTGAAGTATCCCCAGATTGGTGCCAATTCTAGAGGACGAGTCGGTGTTTGTATAATTTTCTTTCGTGTTTTTTTCTTCTTCCAAGAATGTTACTTATTTAATGCTTTTGTTTTCAAAATTCCAATGGAAATGCAGGTTTAAATGCAGGACCATCTGCAAAAAGGACCTCAGGTACTCTCTCTAAGCATATTCAGATTCGTCCGCGAAATGTCATGTCTTTATATAATTATTCTTCTAATTATTCGATTTAGTGTTGTGAGTCTAATTTGAACTTTGCGGAATGGCTATGTTCCTAATTCAACCAAGATTGTAGTTTTACTGGAATGGCTTTTTTGGATTCCGTTAGATTTTTTTTAATAAAGCTAACTATGCTTCTGGGGAATATATTGTATATTTTATTGGGACTCATTTTAGTATCACTGTGCTATAGCTCCAATTTATATTTCTAAAAAATCTTGTGTTATGCATGCTAGACGGACAGTAAAAAACATTCCCAAGTATGCTCCAGCACAGTTCTACATTGACAATGTGTTGTTTCGGATCAAGGAGAAGAACATTCCCTATTGCTATTGTTGCAGGTTAGATCTTCTATGCTTTACTTTAACACAAGTAGTTATATAATTGATATGCATTATCTATTAAATCTTTTAGATGATAGAAGGAGTACGGGATAATTATTGGTTTTGTTTGGTTTGGCTGTTGGATAATTATTGGTTGATGCTTGTTGTTGGATAGTATGTTAGAAGGAGTATGGGATAATTAGAAGGAGTACGGGATAATTATTAGATAATATGTTGAAAATATTTTAGACTCCCGGTTTGAGAATACGACGATAATTTGAAAATGTGTAGACTTAAGCTTAAAAGCATGGCGTTAGAGGGGAGAAACCCGAAACATCCCCCAAACGGTCCCGTTAGAGGCATCAACACCTTGCACGGAACCAATATAACTCGTACGAATAGGCCACACGATCACGGGACTCCCGGTTTGAGAATACGAGGATAATTTTGCATATATCAGAACTTAGGTTTAAAAACATGGCGTTAGAGGGAGAAAACTCGAAACAACTCCCGTACGGTCCCGTGAGAGGCACCAACACCTCTAACGGGACCAATGTAACACGTTGAAACTGACCGCTCGATAACGAGACTCCCGATTTGAGAATACGACGATAATTTCAAAATATGAGGACTTAAGCTTGAAAACAAGGCGTTAGATGGTGAAAACTCGAAACAACCCTCGTACGGTCCCGTGAGAGGCACCAACACCTCTCACGGGACCAATGTAACAAGTAAGAACTGACCGTGCGATAACGGGACTCCCTCTTTGAGAATACAGCGATAATTTGAAAATATGAGAACTTAAGCTTGAAAACAAGGCGATAGAAGGGGAAAACACAGAATAACCCCCGTACAGCCCCGTGAGAGGCACCAACACCTCTCACGGGACCAATGTAACACGTAGGAACTGACCACGCGATAATGGGACTCCCGGTTTGAGAATACGACGATAATCTGAAAATATGAGTACTTAAGCTTGAAAACAAGGCGTTAGAGGGGGAAAACACGAAACAACTTCCGTACAGTCTTATGAGAGGAACCAACACCTCTCACGGGACCAATATAAGACGTAAGAACTAACCGCGCGATTATGGGACTCCCGGTTTGAGAATACGACGATAATTTGCATATTTCTAGAGTTAGGCTTAAAAACATGGCGTTAGAGGGTGAGAACTAGAAACAGCCCCCGAACGTCCCCGTGGGTACCACCAACACCTCCCACGGGAGCAATGTAACTCGTAGGAACTCACCCCGCAGCTGCGGGACTCTCGGTTTGATAATACGACGGTAATTTGCATATTTCTAGACTCAAGCAAAACATGGCGTTAGAGGGTGAAAACTCGAAACTGCCCCCGAACGTCCCCGTGGGTGGCACCAACACCTCACACAGGACTAATGTAACTCGTAGGAACTGAGCCCGCAGCCGCGGGACTCCCGGTTCGAGAATACGACGATAATTTGCATATTTTTAGACTTAGGCTTAAAAACATGGCGTTAGAGGGTGAGAACTAGAAACAGCCCCCGAACATTCCCGTGGGTGGCACCAACACTTCCCACGGAACCAATGTAACTCGTAGGAACTGACCCCGCAGCCACGGGACTCCCGGTTTGAGAATACGACGATAATTTGCATTTTTCAAGACTTACGCTTAAAAACATGGCGTTAGAGGGTGAAAACTCGAAACAGCCCCCGAACGTCACCGTGGGTGGCACCAACACCTCCCACGGGACCAATGTAACTCGTAGGAACAGACCCCGCAGCCGCGGGACTCCCGATTTGAGAATACGACGATAATTTGCATATTTCTAGACTTACGCTTACAAACATGGCGTTAGAGGGTGAGAACTAGAAATAGCCCCCGAACGTCCCCGTGGGTGGTACCAACACCTCCCACGGGACCAATGTAACTCGTAGGAATTGACCTCGACGCCGCGGGACTCGCGGTTTGATAATACGACAGTAATTTGCATATTTTTAGACTTGAACAAAACATGGCGTTAGAAGGTGAAATCTCGAAACAACCCCCTAACAGCCCTGTGGGTGGCACCAACACCTCCCACGGGACAAATGTAACTCGTAGGAACTGACCTCGCGGTCGCGGGACTCCCGATTTGAGAATACGACGATAAATTGCATATTTCTAGACTTAGGCTTAAAAACATGGCGTTAGAGGGTGAGAACTAGAAACAGCCCCCGAACGTCCCCGTGGGTGGCACCAACACCTCCCACGGGACCAATGTAACTCGTACGAACTGAACCCGCAGCCGCTAGACTCCCGGTTTGAGAATACGACGATAATTTGCATATTTCTAGACTTAGGCTTAAAAACATGGCGTTAGAGGGTGAAAACCCGAAACAGCCCCCGAACATCCCCGTGGGTGGAACCAACACCTCCCACGGGACCAATGTAACTAGTAGGAACTGACCCAGCAGCCGCGGGACTCCCGATTTGATAATACGACCGTAATTTGCATATTTCTAAACTTAAACAAAACATGGCGTTAGAGAGTGAAAACTGAAAACAGCCCCCTAACGGCCCTGTGGGTGGCACCAACACCTCCCACGGGACCAATGTAACTCGTCGGAACTGACCCCGCAGCCGCGGGACTCCCGGTTTGAGAATACGACGATAATTTGCATATTTCTAGACTTATGCTTAAAAACATGGCGTTAGAGGGTGAGAACTAGAAACAGCCCCCGAACGTCCCCGTGGGTGGCACCAACACCTCCCACGGGATCAATGTAACTCGTAGGAACTGACCCCGCGGCCGCGAGACTCTCGGTTTGAGGATACGACGGTAATTTGCATATTTCTAGACTTAAGCAAAACATGGCGTTAGAGGGTGAAAACTCGAAACTGCCCCCAAACGTCCCCGTGGGTGGCACCAACACCTCCCACAGGACTAATATAACTCGTAGGAACTGACCCCGCAGCCGCGGAACTCCCAGTTTGAGAATACGACGATAATTTGCATATTTTGAGACTTACGCTTTAAAACATGGCGTTAGAGGGTGAAAACTCGAAACAGCCCTAACGGCCGTGTGGGTGGCACCAACACCTCCCACGGGACCAATGTAACTCGTAGGAACTGACCCCGCAGCCGCGGGACTCCCGGTTTGAGAATACGACGATAATTTGCATATTTCTAGACTTGGGCTTAAAAACAGGGCGTTAGAGGGTGAGAACTAGAAACATCCCCCGAACGTCCCCGTGGGTGGCACCAACACCACCCACGGGACCAATGTAACTCGTAGAAACAGACCCCGCACCCGCGGGACTCCCGATTTGAGAATACGACGGTAATTTGCATATTTCTAGACTTAGGCTTAAAAACATGGCGTTAGAGGGTGAGAACTAGAAACAGCCCCCGAACGCCCCCGTGGGTGGCACCAACACCTCCCACGGGACCAATGTAACTCGTAGGAACTGACCCCGCAGCCGCGGGTCTCCCGGTTTGATAATACGACGATAATTTGCATATTTCTAGACTTAGGCCTAAAAACATGGCGTTAGAGGGTGAGAACTAGAAACAGCCCCCGAACGTCCCCGTGGGTGGCACCAACACCTCCCATGGGACCAATGTAACTCGTCGGAACTGACCCCGCAGCCACGGGACTCCCGGTTTGAGAATACGACGATAATTTGCA
This sequence comes from Sambucus nigra, assembly GCA_949130495.1. NCBI lineage: Eukaryota > Viridiplantae > Streptophyta > Magnoliopsida > Dipsacales > Adoxaceae > Sambucus > Sambucus nigra. The sequence continues at coordinate 616,974,646 of OX422208.1, forward strand.
TATTTCTAGACATACGCTTAAAAACATGGCGTTAGAGGGTGAGAACTAGAAATAGACCCCGAACGTCCCCGCGGGTGGCACCAACACCTCCCACGGGACCAATGTAACTCGTAGGAACTGACCCTGCAGCCGCGGGACTCCCGATTTGATAATACGACCATAATTTGCATATTTCTAAACTTAAACAAAACATGGCGTTAGAGGGTGAAAACTCGAAACAGCCCCCTAACGGCCTTGTGGGTGGCACCAACACCTCCCACGGGACTAATGTAACTCGTAAGAACTGACCCCGCAGCCGCGGGACTCCCAGTTTGAGAATACGACGATAATTTGCATATTTCTAGACTTAGGCTTAAAAACATGGCGTTAGAGGGTGAGAACTAGAAACAGCCCCCGAACGTCCCCTTGGGTGGCACCAGCACCTCCCACGGGACCAACGTAATTTGTAGGAACTGACCCCGCAGCCACAGGACTCCCGATTTGAGAATACGACGGTAATTTGCATATTTCTAGACATACGCTTAAAAACATGGCGTTAGAGGGTGAGAACTCGAAACAGCCCCCGAACGTTCCCGTGGGTGGCACTAACACCTCCTATGGGACCAATGTAACTCATAGGAACTGACCCCGCAGCCGCGGGACTCCCAATTTTAGAATACGACGATAATTTGTATATTTCTAGACTTAGGCTTAAAAACATGGCGTTAGAGGGTGAGAACTAGAAACGACCCCCGAACGTCCCCGTGGGTGGCACCAACACCTCCCACGAGACCAATGTAACTCGTAGGAACTGACCCCGCAGCCGCGGGAGAATACGACGATAATTTGCATATTTCTAGACTTAGGCTTAAAAACATGGCGTTAGAGGGTGAGAACTAGTAAGAGCCCCCAAACATCCCCGTGGGTGGCACCAACACCTCCCACAGGACCAATGTAACTCGTAGGAACTGACCCCGCAGCCGCGGGACTCCCGGTTTGAGAATACGACGGTAATTTACATGCTTCTAGACTTAAGCAAAACATGGCGTTAGAGGGTGAGAACTAGAAACTGCCCCCGAACCTCCCCGTGGGTGGCACCAACACCTCCCACGGGACCAATGTAACTCGTAGGAACTGACCCCGCAGTCGCAGGATTCCCGATTTGAGAGTACGATGGTAATTTGCATATTTCTAGACTTAGGTTTAAAAACATGGTGTTAGAGGGTGAGAACTAGAAATATCCCCCGAACGTCCCCGTGCGTGGCAACGACACCTCCCACGGGACCAATGTAACTCGTAGGAATTGACCCCGCAGCCATGGGACTCCCGGTTTGAGAGTACGACGGTAATTTGAATATTTCTAGACTTAGGCTTAAAAACATGGCGTTAGAGGGTGAGAACTAGTAACAACCCCCGAACGTCCCCGTGGGTGGCACCAACACCTCCCACGAGACCAATGTAATTCGTAGGAACTAACCCCGCTGCCGAGGGATTCCCGGTTTGAGAGTACGACGGTAATTTGCATATTTCCAGACTTAGGTTTGAAAACATGGCGTTAGAGGGTGAGAACTAGAAACAGCCCCCGAACGTCCCCGTGGGCGGCACCAACACATCCCACGGGACCAATGTAACTCGTAGGAAAAGACCCTGCAGCCGCGAGACTCCCTATTTGATAATACGACTGTAATTTACATATTTCTAGACTGAAACAAAACATGGCGTTAGAGGGTGAGAACTAGAAACAACCCCTGAACGGCCCCATGGGTGGCACCAACACCTCCCACGGGACCAATGTAACTCGTAGGAACTGAACCCGCAGCCGCGGGACTCCTGGTTTGAGAATACGACGATAATTTGCATATTTCTAGACTTAGGCTTAAAAACATGGTGTTAGAGGGTGAGAACTAGTAAAGGCCCCTGAACGTCCCCGTGGGTGGCACCAACACGTCCCACGGGACCAATGTAACTCGTAGGAACTGACCCCGCAGCCGCGGGACTCCCGGTTTGATAATACGACGGTAATTTGCATGCTTCTAGACTTAAGCAAAACACCGCGTTAGAGGGTGAAAACTCGAAACTGCCCCGAACGTCCCCGTGGGTGGCACCAACACCTCCCACGGGACCAATGTAACTCGTAGGAAATGACCCCGCAGCCGCGGGACTCCCGGTTTGAGAATACGACCATAATTTGCATATTTCTAGACTTAGGCTTAAAAACATGGCGTTAGAGGATGAGAACTAGAAACAGCCCCCGAATGTCCCCGTGGGTGGCACCAACACCTCCCACGGGACCAATGTAACTCGTAGGAACTGACCCCGCAGCCGCGGGACTCCCGATTCGATAATACGACGGTAATTTGTATATTTCTAGACATAGACTTAAAAACATGGCGTTAGAGGGTGAGAACTAGAAACAGCCCCCGAACGTCCCCGTGGGTGGCACCAACACCTCCCACGAGACCAATGTAATTCGTAGGAACTAACCCCGCTGCCGAGGGATTCCCGGTTTGAGAGTACGACGGTAATTTGCATATTTCCAGACTTAGGCTTGAAAACATGGCGTTAGAGGGTGAGAACTAGAAACAGCCCCCGAACGTCCCCGTGGGCGGCACCAACACATCCCACGGGACCAATGTAACTCGTAGGAAAAGACCCTGCAGCCGCGAGACTCCCTATTTGATAATACGACTGTAATTTACATATTTCTAGACTGAAACAAAACATGGCGTTAGAGGGTGAGAACTAGAAACAACCCCTGAACGGCCCCATGGGTGGGACCAACACCTCCCACGGGACCAATGTAACTCGTAGGAACTGAACCCGCAGCCGCGGGACTCCTGGTTTGAGAATACGACGATAATTTGCATATTTCTAGACTTAGGCTTAAAAACATGGTGTTAGAGGGTGAGAACTAGTAAAGGCCCCTGAACGTCCCCGTGGGTGGCACCAACACGTCCCACGGGACCAATGTAACTCGTAGGAACTGACCCCGCAGCCGCGGGACTCCCGGTTTGATAATACGACGGTAATTTGCATGCTTCTAGACTTAAGCAAAACACCGCGTTAGAGGGTGAAAACTCGAAACTGCCCCGAACGTCCCCGTGGGTGGCACCAACACCTCCCACGGGACCAATGTAACTCGTAAGAAATGACCCCGCAGCCGCGGGACTCCCGGTTTGAGAATACGACCATAATTTGCATATTTCTAGACTTAGGCTTAAAAACATGGCGTTAGAGGATGAGAACTAGAAACAGCCCCCGAACGTCCCCGTGGGTGGCACCAACACCTCCCACGGGACCAATGTAACTCGTAGGAACTGACCCCGCAGCCGCGGGACTCCCGATTTGATAATACGACGGTAATTTGTATATTTCTAGACATAGACTTAAAAACATGGCGTTAGAGGGTGAGAACTAGAAACAGCCCCCGAACGTCCCCGTGGGTGGCACCAACACCTCCCACGAGACCAATGTAATTCGTAGGAACTAACCCCGCTGCCGAGGGATTCCCGGTTTGAGAGTACGACGGTAATTTGCATATTTCCAGACTTAGGCTTGAAAACATGGCGTTAGAGGGTGAGAACTAGAAACAGCCCCCGAACGTCCCCGTGGGCGGCACCAACACATCCCACGGGACCAATGTAACTCGTAGGAAAAGACCCTGCAGCCGCGAGACTCCCTATTTGATAATACGACTGTAATTTACATATTTCTAGACTGAAACAAAACATGGCGTTAGAGGGTGAGAACTAGAAACAACCCCTGAACGGCCCCATGGGTGGGACCAACACCTCCCACGGGACCAATGTAACTCGTAGGAACTGAACCCGCAGCCGCGGGACTCCTGGTTTGAGAATACGACGATAATTTGCATATTTCTAGACTTAGGCTTAAAAACATGGTGTTAGAGGGTGAGAACTAGTAAAGGCCCCTGAACGTCCCCGTGGGTGGCACCAACACGTCCCACGGGACCAATGTAACTCGTAGGAACTGACCCCGCAGCCGCGGGACTCCCGGTTTGATAATACGACGGTAATTTGCATGGTTCTAGACTTAAGCAAAACACCGCGTTAGAGGGTGAAAACTCGAAACTGCCCCGAACGTCCCCGTGGGTGGCACCAACACCTCCCACGGGACCAATGTAACTCGTAAGAAATGACCCCGCAGCCGCGGGACTCCCGGTTTGAGAATACGACCATAATTTGCATATTTCTAGACTTAGGCTTAAAAACATGGCGTTAGAGGATGAGAACTAGAAACAGCCCCCGAACGTCCCCGTGGGTGGCACCAACACCTCCCACGGGACCAATGTAACTCGTAGGAACTGACCCCGCAGCCGCGGGACTCCCGATTTGATAATACGACGGTAATTTGTATATTTCTAGACATAGGCTTAAAAACATGGTGTTAGAGGGTGAGAACTAGAAACAGCCCCCGAACGTCCCCGTGGGTGGCACCAACACCTCCCACGGGACCAATGTAACTCGTAGGAGCTGACCCTGCAGCCGCGGGACTCCCGATTTGAGAATACGATGGTAATTTGCATATTTCTTTACTTAGGCTTAAAAACATGGTGTTAGAGGGTGAGAACTGGAAATAGCCCCCGAACGTCCCCGTGGGTGGCACCAACACGTCCCACGGGACCAATGTAACTCGTAGGAACTGACCCTGCAGCCGCGGGATTCCCGATTTGATAATACGATGATAATTTGAATATTTCTAGACTTAAACAAAACATGGTGTTAGAGGGTGAAAACTCGAAACAGCCCCTAAAGGCCCTGTGGGTGGCACAAACACCTCCCACGGGACCAATGTAACTCGTAGGAACTGACCCCGCAGCCGCGGGACTCTCGATTTGAGAATACGACGATAATTTTCATATTTCTAGACTTGGGCTTAAAAACATGGCGTTAGAGGGTGAGAACTTGAAACATCTCCCGAACGTCCCCGTGGGTGGCACCAACACCTCCCACAGGACCAATGTAACTCGTAGGAACAGACCCCACACCCGCGGGACTCCCGATTTGAGAATACGATGGTAATTTGCATATTTCTAGACTTAGGCTTAAAAACATGGCGTTAGAGGGTGAGAACTAGAAACAACCCCCGAACTTCCCCGTGGGTGGCACCAACACCTCCCACGGGAATAATGTAACTCGTAGGAACTGACCCCGCAGCCGCGGGACTCCCGGTTTGATAATACGACGATAATTTGCATATTTCTAGACTTAAGCTTAAAAACATGGCGTTAGAGGGTGAGAACTAGAAACAGCCTCCGAACGTCCCCGTGGGTGACACCAACACCTCCCACGGGACCAATGTAACTCGTAGGAACTGACCCCGCAGCCGCGGGACTCCCGGTTTGAGAATCGATGTGTGGACTACCGGGAGTTGAACAAGGTCACGATACGGAACAAGTATTCGTTGCCTCGAATCGATGATCTGTTCGACCAGCTGAGGGGAACAACTTTCTTCTCGAAGATAGATCTGAGGTCAAGGTACCATCAGTTATGTATTAGGGAGCATGACGTTTTAAATACTGCCTTCTTGATGAGATATTTGTCCTATGAGTTCAGAGTGGTGCCATTTGGCCTCACAAATGCTCCAGCCGTGTTCATGGACTTAATGAACCAAGTGTTCAGAGAGTTCTTAGATCAGTTTGTCATCGTCTTCATAGATGACATTTTGATATCTTCACACTCCAAGGAGGAGCATGCCGAACACTTGAGGCAGGTTCTTCAGACTCTACGAGAGCATCAGTTGTATGCTAAGTAGGAGAAGTGAGGATTCTAGTTGCGATAAGTACAGTTCTTGGGGAATGTTGTTTTTGAGCAAGGGATAGCAGTTTACCCGAGAAAAGTGTCAGCGGTGAGGGAGTGGGGATAACCCACGACACCGACGGAAGTGCATAGTTTCTTGGGGTTAGCCGGATACTACAGGAGATTCAATCGGGGATTCTCCAAAATAGCGGGTCCATTGACGAACCTTACTCGCAAAGGGGTACCATATGTTTAGGATGATGCTTGTCAATTGCCTTTCGACGAGCTGAAAGACAAGCTTACTTCAGCACCAGTCCTTGCTTTACCTAAGTCGGGTGTGGAGTACCTGGTCTACATCGATACCTCTTTACGGGGACTTGAGGGAGTACTTCAGTAGGAGGAGAAGGCTATATCTTTTGCCTCCCGCAAGGTTAAGATGCATGAGAAGAATTACCCCACCCGCGACCTGGAGTTAGCAGCGGTCATTTTTGCATTGAGGATATGGAGGAACTATTTATTGGGGGAGAAGTTTCGCTTGTTCACAGACCACAAGTCACTGCAGTACCTGTTCACTCAGCGAGAGCTGAATATGGGTCAGCGCAGATGGTTAGAGTTTGTGAAAGACTATCAGTTCGACATACAATACCATCCGAGGAAGGCCAACGAGTTGCTGATGTGCTGAGCCGTAGACCGGTAGACGATGTAGCGGACATCTGGAAAGCAAAGTGGAAAGAGTTGGGTCACCAGGAAGCAATAGCATATTCTTTCGTATCTGTCATGACAGTGACACCCGAGATTGTTACGAGGGTGATACAGGCACAGACCGCAGACCCATTTTTTCCAGGAGCAGATTATATGACTTTTAGCTGAGGGTGCTGAGTCTTATTCTGTTAGTTCTGATGGGGGTTTGAGATTTAATGGGAGATTGGTGGTCCTAGAGGGAGCAGAATTACGTCATGCAGTAATGACCCAGTCTCACGGGTCCTAATTTACGGTACATCCTAGAAGAGATAAGATGTACCAGGATATGAGGCGGCAATACTGGTGGAGTGGGATGAAGAAGGACATTGCTGAGTTCGTGTCCAAGTGTTCTACCTTTCAGCTGGTAAAGGTGGACCATCAGAGACCATCAGGGTTGCTTCAGCCATTGGAAATACCCGCATGGAAGTGGGAGAGTATTTCAATGGACTTTATTACAGGGTTGCCTACATCACAGCAGGGCCACGACTCTATCTGGGTGATTGTAGACTGCTTGACCAAGGTGGCTCATTTTCTACCGGTGCGGACAGACTATACCACGGGTCACTATGCTCAGTTGTTCGTTGCTGAGATTGTCAGATTACATGGGGTGCCCCTGAATATTGTGTCAGATAGAGACAAAGTTTCTGTGTCGCATTTCTGGGAGAGCTTTCAGGAGGCTATGTGTACAGAGTTGAGGTTGAGTTCAGCTTATCACCACAGACAGATGGGCAAACAGAGCGTACTAATCAGATGCTGGAGGATATGCTACGCATGTGTGTCCTTGATTTTAGAGGAGGTTGGGAGCCACATCTTCCACTGGTAAAGTTCGCTTATAATAACTCTTATCAGTTCACAATTGGCATGGCTCCATTCGAGGCTTTGTATGGCAGACCCTGTTGTTCCCCAACTTGTTGGCTAGAGGTGGGGGATAACAAGTTGCTAGGACCAGAGGTGATTCAGGAAACCTCCGCGAGGATTGAGATGATCAGGAGTCGCATTCGGGTAGCCCAGGACAGGCAGAAGAGCTACGCTGATGCAAAAAGGTTCTTCCGAGAGTTTAATGTGGGGGACCAAGTATTAATACGTGTATCTCCTATGAAAGGAGTGATGAGGTTCGGGAAGAAAGGGAAATTGGCCCGAGGTATGTGGGACCATTTCCCATTATCGAGAGGATTGGGTCGGTAGCATACAGATTGGGACTGCCAGAGCATTTACATCGCATTCACGATGTATTCCACATCTCGTCGTTTAGACGATATCTTCAGGATGACATGGCTCACACCCACATCACGATAGAGGATATAGACTTGGAGCTTGACATCTCTTACGAAGAGAGACCGATGGTTATCCTAGACCATAGCGAGAGGAGATTGAGGTCGAAGGTAGTTCCACTTGTACGGGTCTAGTGGGAGCATCATAATTTTGAGGAATCCACTTGGGAGCGCGAGGCAGATATGCGCGAGAGATATCCAGATTTATTCTTACCAGGTATGCCTTATTTTCTAAATTTTGGGATGAAATTCCGTTATTAGGGAGGAAGTATGTAATACCCCGTATTTTTATGCTTTCCTAATTTGGGGATTTATTAAATGTAATGTGAGTTAATTATTTAATATAAATCCGAAAATTAATTATTTTATAATTATTAATGTGATGTGAGTTAGTAATTATGGGAAACTTGTTGAATATTACTAATGAGCAAAGTAATATATAATATTGGTTCTATTAAATGTCACGAGTGAATAGAATGACAATTTGGGAAATTTAAGTCGGGACGCGCCTGTGTCATGTCAGGAATAAATGTTGATTAATAAAAGTGAAATATTTCTAAGTTATCCATATGGTCTTTTTGAGTGCGTCAACGTTTCCGGAAGGGTCGAGATAGTCAGAAAAGTGTACTAAGGGGTTTAGTTTGGGTCTCGGGGCCTTTTTAGACCTATTAGCACCCCGGGAGGGCATTTTGGACATTTTGCATTTTTGGGTAATTAAACCCAGGAAAATTATTAGGCTATATCAGCCATTTGGAATAGTGCTTTAGGGTTATTAGACTCAAAACTTTAGAATGTCCATAGGAGAGGGAAGGAGAAAGCTTTCGAAGCAATCCAAGGCCAAAAAGTCATTCGATTGCACCGCCACCACCACCAATACGTAGATCGCGCGATGGGGAACGCAACCACACCAAATTCGTCCACAAATTAGAACTCTGAAATTTCCAGACAAGTATTTATCTTTCTTATTTTCGTTAATGCATCGTTCATGTTAGTCTAGGGTGATTAGGGTGAGTTTGGTAGAAGAAAACCCATTATGGAGATAGGAAAATCGCATGTAGTAATGATATAAATGGAAATCTGGAAATCCCCTTCATATGTAGAGGTTGAAACACGGATTTATGATGTATTAGGAGTAAAAATTCTGGAAAAATAATGATTAGAACAAAGTTAAAGAAAATTCTAGGGTTCATGAAGTTTATATAAGTTTTGCCCTTTTAATCCATGGTTATTGATGAAAATTCACATGCTTTACGTAGATAATTGTTAGATTAGGTTATTAACGTTTGTAGTACGGATTTCTGGGAGTTTGGGTGTTAAAAATCATGATTTGGTTGAGGTTGGATGTTAGAACCCGTAACTAGTTTCCTGCAGAATTCGTCATACCTTCTTGATCGCTCGATCGAGCCAAGAGCTTCGATCAATCAAAGGTTCGATCGATCGACCCCTTTCTATCGATCGATCGACCCCTCCTGGCAGACTCACATATCCCCTTCTATTTAGTTGATTTCAATTTATATGAGTAATAATCTTTGGACATCCTTATTAAAATATTTTGGGAGAAAATAAAGACCAGTAGGACCTATTAAAAGTATGAAACCTTTAATGTAAGACGAGATTGACATTTTCGAGAATGTTTACATATAAGTGATGATGGAACTATGTATTAAAGAGGGAGATGCGTAAGGTAGTTACGTTTGAAACTAAATGAGTACCTACTGAAATTACACTTGGGAGGAGAGGAATCCACGGGTGTCACTTAATAAGTTGGGATAATTCCACAAATTAAAGTAAGAGGTGAACCGTTATAAGTGATAATTAAATAACGAATAATAAGGACAAATGTAATAATTGTGGGTTATGAGGTGTACCTAAAGTTGATATGGTAATAGTAGTATATTTATATGACTGTGATTATGCATATACTATATACGTGTAAAAATCATGCCCACGCTACTTGCTATCCCTGAGGTTACCGCGCTGGGACAGTCTTATCTCGAATGGGCCTTCATGGGGGATATTGACTCGTACCCTAGAAGATAGGAATCCTAGCTACGGGCTATCGAATCGATAGTCGGATGGTCCTAAGAGACGTGAGGGTATGTACTGACCTCTTGGACTTGGAAACTATGCTTCACCTCAACATTGTTTTTGTTTGTGTTGATACAGTTCGAGAGTGATTCCGAACTTGTATTTCCCTTAGTACGAGAGATACGGGGACTGGATAGCAGAGCGTGCCCGCACCATAATTATTATGTGGGGTGCCGTTAGAATATATATATTATATGAGTATTTAATATATATATTAAATTCTGGAATTTGGGAACTACCTACTGTGTTTATGGTAAGTAAGAAATGTATAATTAATACAATTGAGAAAGATGTGTTTTAAAAGTATAATATGTTACGGAGAAACTTTATTAGCGATTAAGGTTTAAATGAGAACTTTGTTGTGAAATGAAATTACCCTCTTTAACAGTTGAATCTTTCAGTTTAAATCTTACGAGTAACCTAAGATAAGATAAGTTAAACCGTTGGGAAGGTTAGTGTGATAGGTGTGCACATTAGAAGAGAGGTGAAAATTTGTCAAGGTAGTGCTGCACTAATATGTTGTTGCATTGGCCTGTAAACATTTTAAATACTTGCTAAACAAATTTTAAATCATTTCTACAATCGGGCTCTGACCCATTTCTATTTTCCTTTCTCTCTTTTATATATATATATGTATATATTACAGGTGCCCAGCCACAGGGGCGTCTTGCATAGGATCCTTTGGAAGGAACGTGCTGCAGCTTAGGTTGGAGTTGCAGGCCTCTTGCTTAGACGACTTCATTTATTTGATTCCACTCCTAGCATATTTATTCAGTTGGGCATGTGTCGCCCATTTCCATTATCTAGTTGTTTTATTGGACATTGTGAGTCATTTATTTCTAGTATTGTCACTTGGGATTTATTACTGTCTGGATGTTTTACTTTAAGTTTTAAATGTTGGGATTTAGTTGTTGAATGTTTAAATTATTTGGATTATATGTTACAGGATAATTGTGGTGTGATTCTTTGATATTAAATTATGCAAAGTTTTAAATCATTAGTTATAAATAGAATTTGGAAAGTAATGTCTAAAACGGTTTTGACACTTAGCTTAATTAACTAGGGTGTTTAAATTGGAAAAGTTATTTTTACGAGAGTGATCGCCCGATATTTAATTAGGCGGGGTGTCACGGGTACTAGTTGAACCTATAGGACTATTAGTGACCTCGGTTTTTGCCCAACCGAGGTTTATCCCTGTGGATATGACCTTCTAAATGAAGACCTTCTTGCTGGCTTGTGTGGCCCTTCTGATGTCTCGATCGCAAGGTAGGACAATGTTGTTTCTTAGAGTATGAGGGTACACTATGGTCATATCAATCAACCCTAGCTCTTAGCCTTCTATGATATTAAATAATTGGGGGGTATATATGCTCGGCTGCTTGGGAGTATGTTTCTTCATATTGGGATGTGTGTTTCAATTGGGACACATCTCACACTTAGAAGTGGTTTGTGTCTGCCCCAAGATAGTGATAGGTCTGACGGCGCGTTTTATGGTTTCGAAGTGAAATGATGAGTGCCTTGGTCTTCGTGCCTAATCATTACAATGGTTTAAATACCATTTTCTCTTTCCTCTCTCTTTCTTCTTCTCTTCGGTTTCCCACTTTGATAATTCTCTACAAAACAAAACCACAAAACCTCCATAGCTTTTCTGTGCACAAGGTATTCTACTCTTAATCCCTTCTTCAATCTTCCATACTCACTCAGGTATTGTTCTCTAACCTTTATTTTTCATTTCTGGTTCTTAATTGATTACTCGTCTTCTCCGGCGACATATTTGTTTTCTGATGAGATTTTACACCACTATGTGGTGGTTTTAGGGTCAAGGCCATAGTTTTTACGTGACCCTCAGGACATATTAAGTTGTTCTAAGGTGGCATTAGGTTAGAATCCTTACTTTTGCATTTTTTGGTGGCCCTCCGATCATCATCTCCGATGGGATATTTCTTGAATGTTCCTGGCAAAAACCATCCAAATTCCAAGCTTTGATCTTTTGCTTTAGTAGTAGAAATTGTTTACATGTTTGTTTGATAGGTTTTCATTAGAAGTGTACCGTCGTCTCTCGAATGCTACGAGTTTTGTACAAACTTGTAGAAGAGTTTCTAGCTCTGCGAGATAAGTGTATTGAAAAAATCAGACACGTAGAGTTAGCTCAAAGTGAGGCTAGTTAGGACAAGGCTTTTCCCCTTTGACCAATTCCTCCACCTTTAGTAGTCATATACCTTGAGGTTATCGATTCCTCTGATCCTATGTCGGAGTCAGCTACTTCAGACCCCATGTCCACATCTGAAGCTGCTGAGAGTGTAGACTCATTCCTAGAGTCTATGGATTACTCCCCTAAATAGAGTGGAGCTTCTAAGGATGAAGGGGTCTGAGATTGTGCCCCATCTCATAAAGATATTGGGCCTTCACGCAGATCTCCCTCTATAGAAATTTTGGATCTAAACATCGTCTTTCCTTCTCCCATTGATGCCATTCCTCTTACAACTTCCACTGGCACTGAGTTTGTAAAGAGGTTTCCCCGTGGTGTTTCCACTGACACCCAGGCTGAGGTTGATGAGGGTGATGAAGATGGCGAGAGTGATCTCGACACCACTGTTTAGCTGGGTGCCAGATCACTGTCAACGAGTATAACCTTTTTCTCTTCAAACACTTGTATTCTATTGACTCCTCAATCACCCTTAGGAAACCTCTGAAGAATGAGAGAGCCTTCGATGACCGAGAGGGTGAAATCTGCGTATATGAGCAAATGTTCAAACTAGGTTTTCGCCTACTAATTCACCCAACTATGTAAGATATTATTTACTTTATAAACCTTGCCCCTTCCCAACTGTCCCATAATGCATGGAGGTTCATGGTTAGGGATATCGTCCTTTGGAAGTTTGTTTACCATACCGATCTTCCAGTTACGGTTTTTATTGGATGCTATACTCCCTCGTCTACCAAGAATCTTACAGGAGACTACCACTTTGTATCAATAAAATCTAAGAAGAAGATTCTCTTAGTTACCCAAACTTCCAACCATAATTGGAATACTTGGTACTTTTTCATTTCAAGAGACTGGGAGTTCGTCCCAAATGAGGCTTGTGGGACGTCTGATCCATGGATAGCTCTGAGATGGAGCAAAGTCTCTATTTCGACAAAAGTTGACCCTGTTTAAAGCCAGGATAACTATAAGGAACTTAAGGACCTGCACAATCAAGGAAAGAAGGGCCGTCTCGTCAAATATGAACATCTGATGACCTCATATTACCTTTCTCAGATAGGTTTGGGGGGGGGGGGATTTGGAAGAGCCTCATAAGTAACAATAATTCTTCACATGTCATCCTCTGGAAGGTTGTTCACCATACCGACCTTCCAATTACGGTTTTTATTGGATGTTATACTCCCTCATCTGCTAAGAATCTTACAGGCTACTACCACTCTGTATCTAGAAAATGTAAGAAGAAGATTCTCCTAGTTACCCAAACTTTCAACCATAATTGGAATACTTGGTACTTCTTCATTTCGAGAGCCTGGGAGTTCGACCCAAATGAGGCTTGTGGGGCATCTGATCCATGGACAACTCTAAGATGGAGCAAAGTCTCTATTTTGGCAAAAGTTAACCCTGGTTTAATCCAGGATAACTATAAGGACCTTAAGGACCGGCGCAATTAAGGAAATAAAGGTCGTCTCGTCAAATATGAACGTCTGATGACCTCATATTACCTTTCTCAGGCATGTTTAGGGAGGTTATCCTTTCGAAGAGTTTCGTAAGTAACAATAATTTATTGCACGTCGTACCTCATATGCTTTATCTATCTGATACTCTAACTCCGAGACTTTTCTTGCAGAGTGACCAAAAGGTATTTCTGAGGATTTCAAGGAAATATCGTCCCCTAGGCTGACAAAGATCCTTAAGAGATGAGGTGGAAAGAATGCACCTCCCCCATCTCAAAAAAAAAGAGCATTAACACTTAAAAGGTCGATGCTACCAAGAAAGGAAAAGCTCCTACTGATCATACTCATACCAGGCCGAGAAAATCTCCATCTAAGGATCGTTCCGTCCCAATTTCCACCGATGCGCTTTCGCTCCTCATCCATCGCAGCTAAAGATAGGTGACAACGTGATTGGCCATTGTACTCAAGTTATTGATGCTATCGTCATAATTATGACTGAGGAAGGCAAGTGCTTTCTCCAGGCCTTGGACGCCTCATTGCTAATCGTGAAGTTCAGGTATCAAACTTTGTCTTCTAAGTGTTGTCTTTACTCTTTAAAAGTCATCATTATTCATGTGTCGGATCCCTACAGGGATTGGTGTCTCTTCACCGCCTAGTTGACTGGACCCTAAAAAGGTTTCCCCTGATCCAAAAGGGCATGGATGCTAAGAAATATGAGGTATATCTCAAGGCAGAGCTAGAGAAGTTAAAAGGATATTTGAAAAAGAGAGTTAACTATATCACTCAGCTTAAGGAAGATCAAAACAAGGCTATGAAGGCAAAAGATCCGAGTCTTCAATCAAAGGTTAATGTTGCTACCAAGGTTGTGTTGGCTGATGATTCAGAGAAGATCATTGAAGATTATAAAGTCTCTGATAAATTCGTAGGCTTTGGTTTTGATTATCTGGAGAGAGGCATAAAAGAAGTTGGTCGGTGGGCTGCTCTTAAGAAGGGTGAATCTGGGAGTTTAACTACTAAAGATTTTTTTGCTCTCGGCTTTGCAGACCCTCACCTTACTCAGGCTTTGGCTGAAGTGGAAAAGGATGGTGCGGAAATATAAGAGACGAGTCCTTTGGATGTCACGGAAATTGAAGACCTTAGTCGTCATGAGGATGAGGTTGAAGTCAACACTGGTCTTGGCAATACAACTCCTCTTAATGATGTGTTGGCTCAAGTCGAAGGAGAAACCCAATCTTGAATGCCTCTTATTCTTAGTCAATTTTTTTTGTGAAGCTGTTTGTAACTCTTTTTTTTATGAACTATGGTTGTATCTTTTTGGTTGTTTTTAATGTAACCCCCCACAAACTCTTTTTCTTATGGATACAATGAAATTCCACCATTCCTGGTTTCTATTGCCCTTCTATCATGATATTTTGTTGTGCTATAATTATGGTGTTCCATTTGTTTTCCACCAAAATAGAATCACAATAACAGAACCAAACAATCGATAGAAATAATCCATATTAATGAAATCACCCTTAGGGTCCGGGGTCACCAAATTAATGATGTTTGTCCTCATAGTTTACCAAATTAATGGTGCTAAGGGTCTGAGGTCACCAAATTAATGATGTTTATCCTCATTATTCACCAAACTAATGGTGTTAAGGGCCCGTGGTCACAAAATTAATGACGTTCATCCTCATTATCCACCAGATTAATGATGTTAAGGGTCTGAGGTCACCAAACTAATGATGTTTTATCCTCATAATTTCACTAAATAAATGATTTTTAGGGTTTTAGGTCACCAATTTAATGATGTTTATCCTCATTATTTACCAAATTAATGATGTTTAGAGTCTGGGGTCATCAATTTAATGATGTTTTATCCTCATAATCCACCAAATTAATGATGTTTAGGATCCGAGGTTACCAAATTAATGATGTCAATCCTCATTATTCACCAAATTAATGATGTTTATCCCCGTTATTCACCAAATTAAAGATGTTAAAGGGCTGAGGTCACAAAACTAAAGATGTTTTATCCTCATAATTTAACTAAATTAACGATGTTAAGAGTTTGAGGTGACCAATTTAATGATGTTTTAACCTAATAATTCACCAAATTAATGATGTTTAGGGGCTTAGGATAAACTAACACAACAATATGAGGGAACAGTCAATTGATATTCACTCTCTTTGAGTCTGATACACGTATTACAATAGTATGGATTCGAAAGTTTATAAACTCATTGGTAATACTTCTTCAAATGATCAGCATTCCAAGGATTTGAGAATGGCTCCCCTTCTAGATTCCCTAGTCAGTAGGTTCCTGGGATGACCTCATCAGTAACTCTATAGGGGCGATGACAATTTGGATGAGGCTTGTTGAACTTTTTCCATGCCTTTTTGAGAGCTAGGTTTGCCACAACTATTGACCTTTATTTCACCCTTTGATTATAAAACCTGGCAGCTCTTTGTTGGTACGCTTCTTGCCTCATCTCGACATCTTCTCTTCTTTCCTCAATTAGTTCAAGATCAAGTATTATTTCTTCCACATTTCTTTGAGGGTCGTACATCTGAATTCTATGAGTAGGGAGCCCAATCTGAGTAGGGATGACAACTTCTGAACCATAGGCCAACATAAATGGGGTTTACCTTATAAGAGTTTTTACTGTCATTCCATACGCCCGTAAGACAACATATACTTCTTCAATCCATCTTCACTTTGTCTCTTCTAGATTTTTTTTAATCCCATCAAGGATTGTCCGATTTATCACCTCAATTTTTCCATTTTCTTGAGGTCGGCCAGTACTGGAGAGGAACTGCTTGATCCCAACTCTTTCACAATATTTCTCTAGAGAGACATTCTTAAACTGACTCCCATTGTTCGAGATCAAGGTATTTGGGAGACCATACCTGGAGATGATGTTTTTCCATATAAATTGGAAGGTCTTCTGCTCTGTAATAGTGATCATTGGCTCAGCTTCTACCCACTTTGAAAAATAGTCTATCGCCATAATCAAGTACCTGTAGTTGTTCACTGGTCTAGGAAAGTGTCCTACCAGATCGATTCCCTAAACAGTAAATGGCTAGGGAGATGTAATTGAGCTCAGAGGTTGTTGAGGTTGGTGGGAGATGGTAGCAAACCTTTAACATTTGTCACATTTCTTCACATATACTGTTGCATGTTTGGCCTAGGTCATCAACTAGTACCCCTGAGTTATGATCCTTTTATCCAATAACCTTGCCCCAATATGGTTAGAGCAAGAACCCTCCTGCACGTCTTGAAGAATATATTGCACCTCAGATGGATGCACACATCTGAGCAATGGAAGTCCCCTCCTTATATAGAGTATCCCCTATAATAGAGAACTTGGGAGCTCTGTATCTCATCTTTCTTCTTTTGGCTTTTGATGGAGATAGCTCCCCCTTTTTTATTTATCTGAGCAGGGGATCCACCCATTAAGCTCCTCTTTTCATATTAAGACAAGATCCAGCTAAACTATCATCTTCTTTAAGGGTCAGCCGAAGTAGTATCTCAACTGGAACTGTTCATCTAATGTCAGTTCTTGTAACTAAGGCTAACCTCAAAAGTTCATCGGCTCGACCGTTGTCCAGCCGAGGTATCGTATTCAGCTTCACTTCTTTGAAATTTTTCATCATTGACTTTACTCTATGCAGATATTTGTCCATTATCTCATCTTTGTCCTTATACGCCCCCGTAATCTGATTCACAACCAACCTAGAATCACTATAGACTAGGAGATGGCTGACACCAAGAGCTCGGGCCAAGGAGAGAACTTCTACCAGGGCTTCACATACAAACTCATTGTTGGAATACTTGAAGTTAAACCTTAGAGCATACTGAATATTTGTACCATATGGTTCCGACACTATCAATCCGGCACCACTTCGATTTTTACAAGATGATCCATCAACGAAGAGGCTCCATACAACACTGTCCTCAGAGAAGTTTCCCTCTATCAGGGACCCTTGTTTGAAGATATATCTTACCTCTTCAGTTTCAATTATCTTTTTTCTAACTGTGCTTGCCTCGGCCTCGGCTATGGCAAGGCCAATTCTTTGTCCGGGCAGACTGTTTAGAACCTAAAATTTGTCATTTTTAACCTCGGCCTCATCATATGTAAACTCGACCACAAAGTTTTCCAATGCCTGGCCTTTGATTACTACTATTGGCACGTAGACAATATCAAACTCTCTTAGATCAATTGCCTAAGACATTAGTCTCCCTGATTTCCCTGGTTTGTGGATGACCTGTCTGAGTAGTGAGTTAGTGATGACGACTATGGAGTGAGCTTGCAAGTAAGGTTTCATCTTTCTATAACCATGAATCAAAGTATAATCCGACTTCTCCATCCTAGGATACCTCTACTCAGACCCTTGCAGTGCTTTGTTGTTATAAAATACTGGCTTCTGTAGCCCATTCTCTTCACTTATGATAGCAGCGCTAATGGTCGACTTTGATATGGCTAAGAACACAAATAACTTTTTCAATGGACAGGTCGGGACAAGAGTAAGGGAGAGACGATGTAGTACTTAAGATCTTTAAAAGGTTTATCACATGCCTCATTTCATTCAAAGGCTTTCCTGAGGATTTTAAAAAATAAAAGACATTTATCTGTGGCCCTAGAGACAAACCTCTTAAGGGCAGCCACTCGTCTAGTATGTCTCTGAACCTCTCTAATAGTCTTAGGTGTCTTCATTTCTAGCAAGGCCTTTATCTTCTCTGGATTAGCCTCTATCCCATTTTGGTTAACAATAAAGCCCCCCAAAGATGCATTTGGCAGGGTTGAGTTTCATCCTATACATATCCATGGTATCAAAGGATTTTTCAAGGTCGGCAACATGCGTGTCGACCTTTAGACTATTCGTCATCATGTCGGCCACATAAACCTCGATGGACATAAAAATTTGATCCATAAATATCTTATTCACGAGACGTTGATATGTAGCCCTTGCATTCTTCAAGACAAAAGGCATGACCTTTTAGCAATAGGTCCCTTTATCGGTAATGAAGGTTATCTTCTCTTAGTCAGTCGAGTCCATGAAGTTTTAGTTTTAGCCAGAATACGCATCTATAAAGCTCATTAGCTCATGACCTACTCTAGAGTCCACCATTTGATCTATACGAGGAAGAGGAAAGATGTCTTTAGGGTAAGACTTATTCAAGTTGGTAGAATCCATGCACCCTTTGACTTTTGGCAATATGATATCGTTGGATGGCCACTCTCGATAAATAACATCTCTAATGAACTCAGCTTCTTCGAGCTTTATAACCTCATGTCAGCTTACGTCATACTTTTTATGGGAGTAGATCCTCCTCCTCTACTTAATAGGCTTGGCATATTTCACTAGGTTAAGCCTGTGACACATAATATTAGGGTCAATACCTGACACGTCTTCATGACTCTAGGCAAAGATGCTTTGTCGCTTTTTTAGCAACTTAATCAGTTATTTTTTTATCTCAGGTCCTTGGGCTTTGCTAACCTGGTTGGTTTTTTCGGCTCGTCCTCATTGAGTATGATGGATTCTACCTCTTCTGCGTCCTCTCCCTTTTTGAGCTTTGTCTCATCTCTCATATCAAGAGTGTCCATGTTGTAAGTAGATGTAGCTTTTTTGTATGCCTCTCTTTCCTCAACAGAGTTGAAATTATATTCTTGTGACGACATTTGGTCATCCTGAAATTCCCCTGCTCAATAAGGAGTCGAAAATTTTATCATCTGGTGGAACGTTGAAGGTACGACCTAGAACTCTTTGAGATCTACTCGGCCAAGTACGAGGTTGTAGGCTAAGAAGACGTTCTCATCCATAACAAAAAAAGTTGATTTTTATCGTTATCCATTTTGGCCATTCATCCCCCATTCTTATATCCATCTCACATATCCCCAATGGGTGAACTTTATCTCAACTGAAGCCTATCAGTGGATGGTGGTAGAGGACAATCTTTGCTCTGCTAAGTCCCAACGCCTTAAAACAAGGCCAGAACATGACATCTGTCGATATTCCCCTGTTAATTAAAATCATCGACACCTCACATCCATGCACTCTGAATGTTAGGATGAGAGGGTCATAATGAGGAGCTATAATACCCTTAAATTCAAGTCTAAAGAAGTCGACTATTAGGGTGTCCATGTAAACCTTTTTTTTTCTCAGACTTCACCTTAATTGAAGCCGAATACACAAACTCGGACTTTATAACTGCCTTTGCCTCCGTGACATGAAATTTTTTATCGGCTATCTCAGAGCCTCATCCCGCAAGTCCCCGACATATCGTACCCACACTAAAATAGATTATGTTCACCCACTTTACTGGGCCACTGTCGTCCTTTGGTGGGAGATCCGGATCATCATCGTCATCGTCTAAAGGATCATCACGCCTGGCTGGGGCATCTTTATGGCACTTATCCTTCCCTTTCTTTCTAGGGTTGGATCGTCCATCCTTTGAGGCTCCGCTATCCACATACTTCGTTAGCTTCCTAAACCTCAACATCTGAAAATCTGTTACTAAAGTCGTTTAATATAAAATTAAACTATTTAATCAACTTCGAACAGTTTTTTGAAGAAACTATTTTCTTTAAAACCAAAACTAATTAATCACAAGATATGTTTTAAAAATATGTACGAGAACTGTTCAAGATTTGATAACAGGTTTAATAAATCTGTTTTAAAAACATTAAATACAACACAACCAAGAATTAGATGAGGAGATGTATAAAGATTAAGAACAAGAATTTTTACGTGGTAAAACCTCACCCAACTGAGGAAACATCCACGACTCCCTCTACGGAGTAAAATAAAAAATTCCACTAAAACAAATTTTGATAGTTACAAACTATATAACAAACATGCATACAACTCATACATATACAAGTTTAGGAATGTACCCACTGGTGTCCTTATAACTTCTCTGCAGTTCTGATTGTTGATGTTGTTCTCCCAGTTTGCTAACTTCCAATTTGTTCAAGTTCTTTAGGTCGACTCTTGTTCTTGAGATCTTATTACCAACACTTTTAGTGTGGTAGGGTGATAGTGTTTGTGGAGGTGCTTTCTAACACATGCACGCACACACACACACACTTATTTCATACAACTATTACTAACAAATTACATATAAGAACTATATGCTGTGATTTTCTATTTCTCTCTTCTCACAAAACTTAACCTTATTTGACCTTTACAATAATCCCAGAATCCACGGCTATCTTGCTCAGAAAACGTATAAAGATCTTAATCAATCTTAGTTTTTGAAAATATTTCTAAGATTGAAAATCACCAAGTGCGATTCCAAACTAGGTCAAATGTCTTGTTTCAAGAGAACTAGAAACAGAAAAGGATTTTGTTGATTTTGAAGTTGAAAACATTTACAGAACCAAATCAACAAATATTTTCTCAATATGAGAAACTAAAAATGTAGATCTATGTGTAATATATCATGCAACGTTTTAGATCTAAGGTTTCTATAAAAGAAGAAACACAGACCTAAAAATATGTTTAAGTTGATAACAAGATCTGGGAACGAAGAGGTTAAAGCAACAAAACTAATAAACCAATCACTCAAAATCTCTCAAACACTCATGGTTGTGTTTGGTATATACAGGTTTTGAAAGTGGTTAAGGTTTCAAAATAGTTTTTGACGAATTAGGGTTAGGGTTTCCTAACACTGGTTTATGTCTCTCTCCTCTCTTATTTCTTCTCTCTCGAATGAATAAAGTGGCAAAAGTCTCAGATGGCTGAGGGTCGGGGTGCTTTTATATGAGGCTGAGAAGATTCGAGAACACAGACCAAGATCAAGGGCTAGGATCTGGTCTTGTATAATTGACTTTGATCCAATGGTTTAAATGGAGGCGGTGGTTACAACACTCCTGATTGGCTCAAATGAGGTTCACATGGATTATGTAGGAGAGCATGCATATCGTTGATAAACATGATCCAAGGGCTGTTAACATTCGATATTTTACTCTCTTAGAAGAAACAAAGATTAAACCAATCAGAATGCAACAGGTGTTGGGCACAAAGAGGTTAATAAACACGCGTCCATAAATAATTACAAATGCACCCTGAAGTCTCTGCCGCTTTCGGATTCTACCCAAAGGAACTTTCAGCCAATATAACCAACAATCCATAATTTCATAATGAACCCAAAGCTTTTTAAAACCAAATTTTAATTAATAAAAACCTTATTTTAAGAGATTATAAAATTCCCCAAAAATATTTAAAAAATAATTTTAGGGATTTAAATACACTCAACATATATATATACACACTTATAGCTATATGGAATGTATGAATGCAATTCTAAAGTGTGTGAGTGTTGGTAAAATTATCTAGGTCAATAATAGCAAACCAAACTCTGAGGTTCTTTGGTTTCTAGGATAGACACAATTTTGTCACAATTTCCAAACTAGATGAACACTTATACAATACAGGCTCAAGTGAGTCAAAAGTATAAGGTGCTTCAATCTCCCCCTTTGGAAATATGAGACAAAATCTCCTTTGAGTCATCTAGGACTCGTAGGGCAACAAGAATAAGGAAACCTATTCCCAAAAAAATTCTATCTACCCATTTCCTAGAAAACAAAAGTACATAACTCAACTATTTACAATTGAATACCCTATTACAACTGTTGAGAATAATTGTACAGAATCCTGCAATGAATCACTAAGATCAAGCTGTTTAGCATATGTAAAACGATTCATTAGACTCAAATTTCTCCCCCATTTTGTCTCAAATAAACATAGGGAAAAAATATAGAGATCAAAGAGATTAATTCGTGCACACCATACCTATTGATTTACGCAAAGATATAAAATGATTTTAATCTAAAGGTTTGGTAAACATATTTGCGCGTTGAAAATCAGTAGGAAGATAATTGATTTCTAGTTTCTTAGTTTCAACCAATTCCCGTATGAAATGATGTCTTATTTTTATGTGTTTTGTTCGTGAGTATTGAACAGGATTTTTAGAGATATTGATAGCACTTTGATTATGACAATAGAGATGCAATTGGTTTTCTTGAATACCATAATCACTTAGCATTTGTTTAAGCCAAAGTAATTGAGCACAGCAGCTTCCAGCGGCCATGTATTCAGATTCAGTTGTTGAGAGTGATATGCAGTTTTGTTTCTTACTACTCCATCCTACCAAATTATTACCTATATAATAAAATGCTCCTTATGTTCTTTTACTATCATCAGTACACCCAGCCCAGTCAGCATTAGTGTATCCAATTATAGTGCTTGGTGTATCACTAGTGTACCAAAGTCCTAGGTTCAGAGTGCCTTTTACATATTTAATGATTCTTTTAACAGAAGATAGATGGCTCTCTTTAGGGTTATATTGATAACGAGCACATACACACAGAGCAAACATTATATCAGGATGCGAGGCAGTAAGGTATAGCAAGGTTCCTATCATTCGACGATATAGAGTTGAATCTATAGATTTTCCAGTTTCGTCAATAGATAGTTTTACCGTAGTACTCATGGAAGTTTTAGCATCTTTAGCACTCTCAAGGCCAAATTTTTTTACAATCTCTAAAGCGTACTTAGATTGCGAGACAAATAATCCTTCTGAATTTTGTTTGACTTGAAGACCTAAGAAAAATTGCAACTCCCCCATAAGAGACATTTGAAACTCTTTATGCATAATCTCAGAGAAGGATTTTACTTCTGAGGGAGAAGTTGATCCAAAGATAATATCCTCAACATAAACTTGAGCTATAATGATGTGTTTGCCAAAATGTTTGACAAATAGGGTTTGATCATTTCCACCTCTTTTAAAACATTTATCTAAGAGGAAGCCGGAAAGACGCTCATACCAGGCTCTAGACGCTTGTTTAAGGCCATACATAGCCTTTTTAAGACAAAATACATGATTTGGATATTGAGGGTCAATGAACTCTTTTGGTTGTTCTACATAGGTCTCTTCAGTCAATATTCCATTAAGCAATGCAGATTTGACATCCATTTGGTAGAGTGTAAAATGCAAGTGGCAAGCTATGGCAAAGAGAAGGCGAACAAATTGTAAACGAGTAATAGGAGCAAATGTTTCGTTAAAATCTATTCCTTCAATTTGAGAATATCCTTGAGCAACTAATCTAGCTTTCTTTCTAATAATTATCCCACTTTCATCAGACTTATTTTTAAAAATCCAACGTGTGCCAGTAACCTTTTTGTGATTAGGCCTAGGTACAAGATACCAAACATCATGAATGATAAATTGAAGAAGTTATTCCTGCATTGCAGAAATCTAGTGAGAGTCATTCAATGCCTCATTTACATTCTTTGGTTCCACTAGGGAAACAAAACATGCATAATGTTCATAAATCCTTAATTGAGATCTTGTACGCACAGGCTCACTAGGATTACCAACAACGTTATTCATGGGATGGTCTTTAGAAACCCAGTTAGGTACTTCAGGTATCTCAAATGGTAATGAGTCATCTGTTTCTAGAGAGTCATTTTCTAAAACATTTGTAGGTTCTTTCTCAATTGTTGATTCACCCGTCTTACTCTCTACAGTAGTGTCACATATAATTACATTTATGGATTCCTTCAAGGTTTTAGTGCGAAGATTATAAACACGGTAGGCTCTACTGTTAGGCGAGTAACCTAGAAAATAACTTTATCTCCTCGTCTCTCAAATTTGGACAATTGTTCCCTATCTTTGCATACATAACAAGTACTACCAAAGTTTCTAAGGTACTTAAGATTGGACTTTTTCTTATACCAAAGTTCGTAAGGGGTTTGTTTGGAATTCTTTCTAAGATAGACCCTATTGATAATGTGACACGCAGTACGAATAGATTCTACCCTAAAATATTTAGGCAAATTCTTGGCATGTGACATAACACGTGCCATCTCTTGAAGAGTACGATTCTTTCTCTCGGCGATACCATTTTGTTGAGGAGTCTTAGGATCATTAAACTCATGTTTGTAACCATTATAGTCACAGTACTCTATTATACCAGTGTCTTTGAATTCTCCACCTCTATCAGTATGAGTTCTATTTACTTGAGTGTCCTTCTCATTTTTAATCCGAAGAAGTATTTTTAAGAAAGTTTGAAAAGTGTCAGACTTTTGTTTTAAGAAGGCTACCCACGTAAATCTAGTGAAGTCATCAACCATAACAAGAATATAACTGTGTCCACATAGACTAACAGTTTGGGAGGGACCCATTAGGTCCATATGGATGAGCTCTAAGGGGTTAGAGGTAAGGATATCTTTGACTTTGTTATGAAGTGCTTTAACAATTTTTCCTTCCTGACAGGAACCATAGACAATGTTAGAAATGGATTTGACTTTTGGAACTCCTCTAACTATTTCTTGAGAAGTCAATCTACTAAGATTATCGTAATTTATGTGACCCAATCTGTTATGCCATATCTCATTGTCATCCATTCTGGCAACATTACAGATTTCAGAATTATTCATGATAGTATAACAATTTTTACGAGTCCTGAATCCTGTAATTATGCATTCACCTTTTTTATTTAAAATTTTGCAATTGTTCTTTGTAAAGGTAACAGTATGATCTGAGTCACAAAATTGAGAGATACTAAGTAGATTGGCCTTAAGACCTTTAACTAGAAGAACATTTTCAAGAACATGAAGTCCTTCTTCTTGGAGAGTTGCTTTACCTATGATCTGAGATAATACTCCATCACAAAAAATAACTTTTCCTCCAACAAAGATGGTTTTGTTCAAGAGTTTTGTATCATCCCCAGTCATGTGTTTAGAACATCCATAGTCTAAATACCAACCAGAGGATGTGTGCTTTGCTTTTAAAGAAGTAATAACAATGTTACACTTCATCTGGGGTAATAGATCATCTTTTCTAACCCAAATTTCTCTTTTTTCATTTTTGCGTTTATTTGTTCTCAATTGAAAAAAATTGCGAGCATTCGATTTTTGTTGAAAAATATTTTGCGCATGATTTTGAATTTGATAAAACACATGAGCATTTGGCTTAGGAAAGTGTTTAGGAATCCTTCAAGGGAATGTTCTTTTAGGTTTGGTTTTTCTCTTCCTATAATTAGAGTTTTTGTCTGGTTGTCTAGGCAGAACATAATTGTTGCGGCTTCTCTTAGAATAGTTAAATTTTTGATAAATAGGAGGATTACAGACAGGTTTAGCTAGTCTTCTAGCATAGCAACCATCAAAACAATGGCCATATATATCCCAGTAGGAGCAATAAAGGTTTCTCAAGGTAGGAGTCTCCTTAGGAAAATCTCTAAACATTGACTTTAAGGAATTTTGAGGTTGAACCCTATTCCTAGATAGAACAGTTTTAAATGTAGATTCACCCTTCCTAATGAAGGGGCAAACATATTTATCCTTTTGGTCAACTTTCATGTTTAGAGAAACTTGATTCCCCAATGTCAAAATTTTGATATTTTGAGTCAAACTCAGTTTTTAGATAATGAAAGTCTGGGCAGGTTTCAATAGGTCTTTTACCTCTTGACACAAACTTGATAGGTTCAAAAGATTTTGTTTGTGTCTTCAAATTGGGGCAAAACCCTATTCCAGTTCGATCATCAGAATTGGTTTTTGATTCAGCAACAACTCCATCAAAATAGTTTGGGTTATTTTCAAATTTTGAAATTTTTTTGAAAACAGTTTCTGTCCTTTCTTTAGTTTGTTCTAATTCTAACAATGTCCCTTTGTATTTTTTCTCCATAGTTTTATTTGTTTCAGTCAAATTTCTCAGTTTTTTATCAAACATTTTGATTTCACTTTCATGAGTTAGACATTGTGTAGTATACTCTTCAGCATTAAGTTTGACCATCAGTCTTAGATCATCTAACTTCTTGGTGATATCTTTCACAATCTTCTCTAGTCTAGTGCTTTTCTTGAGAGTTTTTGCATAAAGTGCGTGAATATCTTGGATATCTTCATTGTCCGAGTCACTAAGTGTAGTGTGTGAAGTGACCCCTAAGGCTTCATTTATTGGACTCACACACCCATTGACATCGTCATTATCGCTTTCCCTTTGACTCACACACCCCGATGTAGAAATAGCAATGTTCTCAGTAATTAAAGCATCTAAACCAATAACAACATGATTCGCAACAACAGAAGTATAATTACTAGATTCATCGTCACTAACAAACACAGGCATATCATCATTATAGATAATCTTGGAAAAGAAAGACATGCAAGGATCAAAAACATCAGACGACTCAAGTTCCTCATTTTTGGAGTCACTTGAATCATCCCATGTCTTGTAAATGTTGGCTCTAGCATGTTTATTTTGAGTGTTCAAGTTAACTCTACAATCTTGTGCAATGTGTCCTC
The DNA here is from genome assembly GCA_949130495.1 of Sambucus nigra. NCBI lineage: Eukaryota > Viridiplantae > Streptophyta > Magnoliopsida > Dipsacales > Adoxaceae > Sambucus > Sambucus nigra. The sequence goes on from OX422208.1 coordinate 617,001,437, forward strand.
ATTTTCCACATCTAAAGCATTCAGTCTTCTTAAGGTCTCTGTTAGGTCTAGTGTGAGAGTCCTTGTGATGTTAGTCTTGACTTTTCTCATGAGGTTTATGATTTGAGTGAGTTGGATAATTGGGCTTGCCTTATTTGTTTACCATGTTGTTTCTAAACTTAATAATTTTCTTAAACTGTTTTAACATTAAGTCAATCTGATTGTCCAAACTCTATATATCGCATTCCTCATCAGAGTCATCATTGGAAATGTTAAGCTCAGGTTTAATCAACTTAGAAGAAAAGATCAGATTGGAACTAGTATGTTTCCTATGGGACTGGGTCAATTGTTTCTTAAATTCTAATTCCATTTCCATAGTTCTTAATTTACTACTGAGTAATTCGAGAGTGAGATTTATGTCACACATTTCCTCAATAGCATATCTTTTGTTATCAAATTTCTGTGGTAATGATCTCAGAATTTTAGATACAATTTCATGTTCATCATATGTTATCCCATTAGCATGCCGTTTTGTCACAATATCAGTCAAGTTTATATAGAAGTCATCAAATGACTCAGATTCAGACATAATTAAAGAGCTATAATGTTGAATTTCATGTTCATCATATGTTATCCCATTTGTGTTCATCATATGTTATCCCATTTGTGTTCATCATATGTTATCCCATTTGTGTTCATCATATGTTATCCCATTTGTGTTTTAGCAGCCTTAACTCTAGTGTCAACTTCATGAGCAGTAACCAAAGTATCCCAAGCTTCCTTAGAAGTGGTACAGGATGAGATTCTTTTGAACTCATGTTCATTTATGGACATAAATATGACATTCTTCCCTTTGTTATTGTTGCGAGAAACTTGCTTCTCTTCTTGTGTGAACTCACTTAATACTTTCTTAACCCTCTCATTACTTCCTTCATTGGCTGGTTTAGTAGGAAAAATGTATCCATTTTCAACAATGTCCCAGACATCATCTCCCAAAGTTCCTTGAATGAAAGCAATCATCATTACTTTCCAATAAGCAAAATTGGTTCCATCAAAGATAGGATGTCTGGTCAACTTACCAAATGTTTCATTTTTCTCGTCCATGTTTGATTTTAAGAAAACAATTTCATAAACACAGGATCTTTTTAAAAGAAGTTTACAAAGCTCTGATACCAATTCAAAATCTGTTACTAAACTCGTTTAATAAAAAATTAAACTACTTAAGTAACTCCGAACAGTTTTTTGAAGAAACTCTTTTCTTTAAAACCAAAAGTAATTAATCACAAGATGTGTTTAAAAAATATGTACGAGATCTATTCAATATTTGACAACAGGTTTAATAAATCAGTTTAAAAAACTTTAAACACAACACAACCAAGAATTAGATGAGGAGATGTAGAAAGATTAAGAACAAGATTTTTTACGTGGAAAAACCTCACCCAACTGAAGAAACATCCACGACTCCCTCTACAGAGTAAAACGAAAAATTCCACTAAAACAAATTTTGATAGTTACAAACTATATAACAAACATGCATACAACTCAAACCTATATAAGTTTAGGAATGTACCCACTGGTGTCCTTATAACTTCTCTACAGTTCTGATTGTTGATGTTGTTCTCCCAGTTTGCTAACTTCCAATTTGTTCAAGTTCTTTACGTCGACTCTTGTTCTTGAGATCTTATTACCAACACTTTTAGTGTGGTGGGTGTGACACCCCGACTAATTAAATACCGGGTAGCTACTCCTTTATTAAATCAATACAAAATGCCAAGTTGGTTCAGTTAATAGCATCACTGTCGAAAACATTTTAATAATTACTAACCACCTAGTATTTAAAAAGTAAGCTGCCAAATTTTAATTTAATTCTGGTTATCATGCAATAAAAGAATAATGGAAGAACAACATAATCCATTCACCATAACGAAGTAATGAAATAACCAACAAATAATAATAAGAGTCCAGAGGAAAACTCCTCACAACAATCCCACAACTGAAAATAATAGGACAAGTCTGAATCCTGAATTAATTACATGCCAGAAGTCTGAATAACTGAAATAAATGAAATGTCTCTAAAATAAAGGGGCGACATGCCCTACAACTGATAAATGCTGAATATAGAGTCAAGATAGATGAAGCGTCTACAAGCAAAGTCCTGTAACTTCCACAAACAGCTACAACTCGTCACCTGAATGAGGATCCTAAGCATGGTGTCCTTGTGGCTGGGCACCTAAAATGGTTTTTACAAAAATAGATTTGAAAGCAAATGGGTCAGAGCCCGAAAGTGGAAATCATTTTAAAAATAGCAAGTGTTTTAATAACATTAAATGCAAAATACATGTTAGGACGTGCACTCACACGAAATTCTCACCTCTCGACTACATGTGCACTCCTAACGTACCGTACCCATCTAGATAACATACATATCTAACCAAACCGTAATAAGTTCTACCCCTTACTACTCGATTCCCATATTCCATTCTAGCGTTATCAATTAAATAGAGGGTTTTACTTAAACTCAGATTGTCAATTAGTAATACAATTCACTATCGGTTAACCCGTTATGTTTTCTCAAAACATTACCATAATTATATTCACAATATCAACATGAAAGTTCCCATTAATTAAGTGTATATTATTCACATCATAAATATACAATACAAGCATCCCGAGACTAAGTTGCGGTGCACACATACTCTGCTATCCATCCCGGTACATCACGTACATAAGGATCACGCATTCTAAATCTCTCAGGAATCGTTCTCAGATAACAACAATCACAAACAATGGAGGCGAACACAGTCACATCACATGGGTCACGCACATACCTGGGCTCCCACGATCAGCAGACTTATTAATATCCCAATAAGTCCTTCTCTGACCTATGTTCATCGAGGTACCAGTCTAAATCCGGGCAACACAAGGATTAGAGGGCCCTAAGCGAACGTAAACCTCCCGTGATAGCAAGTATGGTATGTATGTCATACACATAAAATCATATACACTAAGCATGCACACATCTTAGCTATTTCCATATTTATTTGTGGTACACTTATCATTCTCGTACCTACGTATAATGTTACACAATTTATAAATTCCCGGTTGATACAATTATACAAGCCATTAATTGTTCTCACGTCGTAATAGACACTCACGTCCTAATCCATAATTTCCATTTGGTTCGAATCACACTTCTAGGTTTTACTCCTCTATATATCTCAAATGTCCCTACTATATCAATTTATTATCAAGGTAATGTTATCTCTACCATTAAATAAGGTTACGGGACACGCGAATCAAAACAGGCTAAAAAGCCTAAACTGTCAACTCGTTAGAAGTCTCGTTCGAACGAGGCTGTTCGAACGAGAGTTCGTTCGAACGAACTGGGACTTCTAACGAGATCTCGTTCGAATGAAAGTCATCGAACGAACATCCCTCTCATTAGAATTCAAACTGTCAACTCGTTAGAAGCTCGTTCGAACGACCTGGGCAGGTCTTCTAACGAGTGGCCAGATTCGAGCCCAGATTTTCCTTAACTCGTTTTTCCAACTTTTCCTCACCTCTAATCTCCTCTAAACAGCAAACCAACAATTGTACATGGGTTCTAATCAATCCTAAATATACTTAGGTCATATATTAACGTATTTTGTGGGATTAATTTCATCCTAAATCTCATCCAAATATTAAATCTCCACATCTTCTTCCCCAATCTCAAGAACATGAACCCTAGATATTAAATTCATCCATATGCATAAATAAATCCGTTTTTATGGTATAAAAGATGTATTTTTCACTGACTAATCATCCTAACATTGTTCTACATGCAATCTCCTCATAAAATTATAAATCTCTACATCTAATTCAATGGGTTTTTATCATTCTCCAAGAACAATGAAATTCTGTCAATTTCCTGCGCATGGAAGAAACATTCTTTGTAATAAATGAAATTAAACCACTTGCCTTATGTGTATCTCTGATTTTGATGTCGAATTGATGAATGGTTCTCTCTCTCTCTCTGCAGAATTCTCCTCTCCTCTCTCTACAAGCCTTCTTCTCCAAAGTGACAATGGTGGCTAGGGTTTGCCTTAGGAACTCTTTTGGAACAATTTTTAATAACCCCCGTAGCCTATTTGGTTATTAGTGGGTTTAGTGGGTAAAGTCCAAATCAGATATTAGTTCCTAATTTTCGTGGGTTTTTAATTCCCAAAATCCAAAATTACCAAACTACCCTTATACGTTGCCGGTGTGGCCTAAAAATGCCCCGGGACCCAAACCAAACTCCCGGCTAGTTTTTTCTGATTTTTTGGACCCTTCCGGACGCGTTGGCGCACTCAAAACAACCATACGGTTAATAGAAATAAAATTTACATTTTAATAAAAATAAATATATTTCTAGCGCGACTGTCACACGCGTCTCAACAAAATTTTCAAATTGTCGTATTTCAATCTCACGACAAATTTCATAATTCAATATTCATATATAATCATATATGCATATTATAATCAAATACCAACTCGCATCTTGCTAGTATTTTAATCCAGATCAATTTCCAATTAATATGCATTTAATTCAATTAATCCCATAAATAATTATCACAAAAATACGGGGTCGTGACCTCTCTGTGACGTAGGCAACCCCGTGATAAAGTCCATGGAGATGCTCTCCCACATCCACATCGGGACCTCCAATGGCTGTAGAAGTCCTGCCGGTCTCTGATGATCCACTTTTACTAGCTGACAAGTGGCGCATTTTGAAACAAACACGACAATATCTTTCTTCATCCCGCTCCACCAATACTGTCGTCTCATGTCTTGGTACATTTTGTCCCCATCGGGATGTACCGCGAACCGTGAGACGTACGACTCTGCCATCACCTCGTGTCGCAATTCCTCCCCTACCGGAACTACCAATCTCCCATTGAAGCGTAATCCCCCGTCTGAGTTAACGGTATAGGACTCGGCTCCATCTGCTAATAATTGAACTATCTGCTCCTGACAGAACGAGTCATTTTCCCGTGCCCTTACTACCGTCGTGACAATCTGCGGTGTAACAGTCATCACAGACATGAATGATCGGGCCACTGCATACTGGTGTCCCAACTCCTTCCATTTGGCCTTCCACACCCCTGCCACCTCATCTACTGGCCTACGGCTCAACGCGTCTGCTACCACGTTAGCCTTCCCCGGGTGATACTGGATATCAAACTGATAGTCCTTTACAAACTCGAGCCACCTACGCTGTCGCATATTCAACTCCTTCTGCGTGTATAGGTACTGTAGGGACTTGTGGTCCGTGAACAATCGAAACTTCTCCCCCAAAAGGTAATGTCTCCAAATACGAAGGGCAAATACAACTGCCGCCAACTCCAAGTCATGAGTGGGGTAATTCTTCTCGTGAGGCTTTAGCTTACGGGATGCATAAGCAATGGTCTGACTCTCCTGCTGTAATACACCTCCAAGTCCTTGCAAGGATACATCGGTGTAGACTAGATACTCAACTCCCGGTCTCGGCAATGCTAACACAGGTGCTGAGGTCAACTTATCCTTCAACTCATCAAATGCCAACTGGCAGGCATCACTCCAGATGAACGGCACACCTTTACGAGTCAGATGTGTCAAAGGACCTGCTGTCTTCAAAAATCCCCGAATGAACCTCCTGTAGTATCCTGCTAGGCCCAAGAAACTACGGATCTCTGTCGGTGTCGTGGGTTGTCCCCACTCCCTTACTGCGGATACCTTCCCCGGATCAACAGATATCCCCCGGTCGGAAATAATGTGTCCCAAAAACTGGACCTCCTTCAGCCAAAACCCACACTTCTCGTATTTTGCATACAGCTCGTTCTGATGTAGCGTTTGTAAAACTTGCCTCAAATGCTCGGCGTGCTCCTCTTCTGTCTGGGAGTAAACCAGAATATCATCAATGAAGACAATGACAAACTGATCTAGGAAATCTCTGAACACCCTATTCATCAAGTCCATAAACACGACTGGAGCATTGGTCAAACCAAAAGGCATAACCCGAAACTCGTAAGATCCATATCTCGATAAGAACGCAGTCTTTGAGACATCCTCTTCCCTGATACTCAACTGATGGTATCCCGATCGCAAATCAATCTTTGAGAATAAAGAAGCTCCTCTCAGCTGGTCGAATAGGTCGTCGATTCGAGGCAACAGATACTTATTCCGTATCGTGACCTTGTTCAACTCTCGGTAGTCCACACACAATATCAGTGAACCATCTCTCTTCTTCACGAACAACACAGGGGCACCCCACGGCGAAGTACTCCTCTGTATAAGCCCCTGACCCAACAACTGCTCAATCTGATCCCGTAACTCCCTCATCTCAGATGGAGCCATACGGTACGGTGCGCGTGCTATAGGTCTCGTATCTGGTAATAAGTCTATGACAAAGTCTATCTCTCGACTGGGGGGTAGGCCTGGTATCTCCTGAAACACATCGTAATACTCCCTGACAACTGGGATCGAATCTAAAGGAATCATAACCTCCTTAGAGGTATCCTCCTCCATGTAATACAAATGAGCAGTCGAGCATCCCTCTGGGCGAGGCATCGCCACCACAAACATCTCTTGCCCCGGAATGGCAAAAATAATGATCCCACCGAAGCAATCAATCATGTCTCTATAATCTGCGAGCCAATCCATACCGATAATCACATCGTGCACATGCATATCTAATACCAACATGTCTCCAGGTAATACCAAACTACCAATCTCTACCCCCACTCCCCGGCATATAAAGAAAATAAGTGACCCACTCCCCAATGGTGAGTCTACACACGTCACTGTGCTCTCTGCTGTGGCTAACAACCCTAAGGCTTTCGCAAAATGTGTAGCTATAAAATAATGCGTTGCCCCCGTATCAAACAAAACCCGACCCATAGTACCATGGATAGGAAACATACCCTCAATCGCGGGTGGTGCCTGTGGAGATGCTGCCTGGTGGACGTTATAGACACGTCCATACTGTAACTGCCCCTGCTGCACAGGAACTGCTGGAATGGCTGGTAGTGCTGGCACCTGGGCTGGAGCTGGGAGGGCAGGTGGAAAAAGTGGCCTCTGTGGCTCATGTCGAGCACCCTGCTGCTGCTGCGGGGCCCTGCCCCTATCAGGACAGTCCTGGCATTTATGGACAGTCTTGCCACAAATGAAACACTTCCCCGGAAAGTTCCCCCTCTCTGTCCCTGCTGTCCCCGGCCCTGGTGGCCGTTACCGTTCCTCCACTGGCCCTTCTGAAACTGCTGTTGACCATTCTGACCCTGCTGGTTTTGATGGCCGTTCGGACCCTGATGACCCTGCCGGAAACCTCCCTGTCCGTGCCTGAAATTTCTCGACCTGAACCTCTTATGATCCCCCTGCTGGGAACCCTGGTCGCCCTGTCTCTGCCCCTGAACAGATTGTGCCCCACTGGCACCATTCCCTCCAGTCCTGCCCTGATGGCTGGACTCTCCCGATCGCTTGCCCTCAGCCATGTGAAAGTGGTGATCCTGGCAATGGAGCAATGCAGCGTTAACCACATCAGAGTAAGTGGCCAACGATAGGTTCCCCAACAGATGCTGACGGATCCCCCAAGTCAACCCGTCTGTCAATTTCTGTATCTTCTTTTCCTCAGTCGGTATCTCATCCGGAACAATATTCAGAAGATTAATGAATTCGGCCTCATACTCGGCCACAATCTTACCCTCCTGCTTGAGGCTCATCAACTTCCTTCTCATCTCCCTGTGAACAGCTGACGGAAAATATTTGCGGTCGAACCGCACCCAAAACTCCTGGATAGTGAGAGTATCTCTCTCCTCCACGGTGGTAATAGACTCCCACCACTGCAGTGCAGACCCCACTAGCTTAAAGGTAGCTAGTATCTTCTTCTGGACATCGGTGCACTCATACATCCTCAAGTGCCGCTGAATATCCTTCCTCCACTGACTCAAAACCACAACATCGGAGCTACCTGCGAACTCCGGAGGGTGTGCTTTCTGGAAAGCATCTCGAACACGTTCCCAAGCAGACGGGAATGCATGTGCCTGAACTGGCGCGGATATCGGCGCCTGAGGTGGTGCCTGCTGAACTACGACTAGTGCGACATTTACCGCCTGGGCCACAATGGCTGCAACCTCGGTGGCATTCATCGTGCCCTGAACTGGTACGGGCTGTGGTTCTGGCGTTGCATCCCTGGGAACCCGTTGTGCACATCGTGGAGGCATTCTGAAACATGAATAAAGTTTATAAGTTCGCAGTTATAAACCTGAAATAGCTGAAGAACGTAGCATATACAAAAGGAATACAACAGTCCTAAAATATAGGGCTCTACATCAAAGAAAGCTCAGCGGAAAACATAATAAGCCGTACAGATCCTAAAGGACACTAGAACCTGATGCTCTGATACCACCTGTGACACCCCGACTAATTAAATACCGAGTAGCTACTCCTTTATTAAATCAATACAAAATGCCAAGTTGGTTCAGTTAATAGCATCACTGTCGAAAACATTTTAATAATTACTAACCACCTAGTATTTAAAAAGTAAGTTGCCAAATTTTAATTTAAGTCTGATTATCATGCAATAAAAGAATAATGGAAGAACAACATAATCCATTCACCATAACGAAGTAATGAAATAACCAACAAATAATAATAAGAGTCAGGAGGAAAACTCCTCACAACAATCCCACAACTGAAAATAATAGGACAAGTCTGAATCCTGAATTAATTACATGCCAGAAGTCTGAATAACTGAAATAAATGAAATTTCTCTAAAAGAAAGGGGCGACATGACCTACAACTGAGAAATGCTGAATATAGAGTCAACATAGATGAAGCACCTACAAGCAAAGTCCTGTAACTTCCACAAACAGCTACAGCTCGTCACCTGAATGAGGATCCTAAGCATGGTGTCCTTGTGGCTGGGCACCTAAAATGGTTTTTACAAAAATAGATTTGAAAGCAAATGGGTCAGAGCCCGAAAGTGGAAATCATTTTAAAAACAGCAAGTGTTTTAATAACATTAAAACATTAAATGCCAAATACATGTTAGGACGTTCACTCACATGAAATTCTCACCTCTCGACTACATGTGCACTCCTAACGTACCGTACCCATCTAGATAACATACATATCTAACCAAATCGTAATAAGTTCTACCCTTACTACTCGATTCCCATATTACATTCTAGCGTTATTAATTATATAGAGGGTTTTACTTAAACTCAGATTCTCAATTAGTAATACAATTCACTATCGTATACCCCTTATGTTTTCTCAAAACATTACCATAATTATATTCACAATATCAACATGAAAGTTCCCATTAATTAAGTGTATATTATTCACGTCATAAATATACTATACAAGCACCCCGAGACTAAGCTGCGGTGCACACATACTCTGCTATCCATCCCGGTACATCACGTACATAAGGATCACGCATTCCGAATCTCTCAGGAATCATTCTCAGATAACAACAATCACAAACAATGGAGGCGAACACAGTCACATCACATGGGTCATGCACATACATGCGCTCCCACGATCAGCGGACTTATTAATATCCCAATAAGTCCTTCTCTGACCTATGTTCATCGAGGTACCAGTCTAAATCTGGGAAACACAAGGATTATAGGGCCCTAAGCGAACGTAAACCTCCCGTGATAGCAAGTATGGTAGGTATGTCATACACATAAAATCATATACACTAAGCATGCACACATCTTAGCTATTTCCATATTTATTTGTGGTACACTTCTCATTCTCGTACCTACGTATAATGTTACACAATTTACATATTCCCGGTTGATACAATTATACAAGCCATTAATTGTTCTCACGTCGTAATAGACACTCACGTCCTAATCCATAATTTCCATTTGGTTCGAATCACACTTCTAGGTTTTACTCCTCTATATATCTCAAATGTCCCTACTATATCAATTTATTATCAAGGGAATGTTATCTGTACCATTAAATAAGGTTACGGGACACGCGAATCAAAACAGGCTAAAAAGCCTAAACTGTCAACTCGTTAGAAGTCTCGTTCGAACGAGGTTGTTCGAACGAGAGTTCGTTCGAACGAACTGGGCCTCCTAACGAGATCTCGCTCGAACGAAAGTCATCGAATGAACATCCCTCTCATTAGAATTCAAACTGTCAACTCGTTAGAAGCTCGTTCGAACGAGCTCGTTCCAACGACCTGGGCAGGTCTTCTAACGAGTGGCCAGATTCGAGCCCAGATTTTCCTTAACTCATTTTTCCAACTTTTCCTCACCTCTAATCTCCTCTAAACATCAAACCAACAATTGTACATGGGTTCTAATCAATCCTAAATATACTTAGGTCATATATTAACGTATTTTGTGGGATTAATTTCATCCTAAATCTCATCCAAATATTAAATCTCCACATCTTCTTCCCCAATCTCAAGAACATGAACCCTAGAAATTAAATTCATCCATAGGCGTAAATAAATCCATTTTTGTGGTATAAAAGATGTATTTTTCACTGACTAATCATCCTAACATTGTTCTGCATGCAATCTCCTCATAAAATTATAAATCTCTACATCCAATTCAATGGGTTTTTATCATTCTCCAAGAACAATGAAATTTTGTCAATTTCCTACGCATGGAAGAAACATTCTTTGTAATAAACGAAATTAAATCAATTGCCTTATGTGTATCTTTGATTTTGATGTCGAATTGATGAATGGTTCTCTCTCTCTCTGCAGAATTCTCCTCTCCTCTCTCTACAAGCCTTCTTCTCCAAAGTGACAATGGTGGCTAGGGTTTGCCTTAGGAACTCTTTTGGAACAATTTTTAATAACCCCCGTAGCCTATTTGGTTATTAGTGGGTTTAGTGGGTAAAGTCCAAATCAGATATTAATTCCTAATTTTCGTGGGTTTTTAATTCCCAAAATCCAAAATTACCAAACTACCCTTATACGTTGCCGGTGTGGCCTAAAAATGCCCCGGGACTCAAACCAAACCCCCGGCTAGTGTTTTCTGACTTTTTCGACCCTTCCGGACGCGTTGTCGCACTCAAAACTACCATACGGTTAGTAGAAATAAAATTTACTTTTTAATTAAAATAAATATATTTCTGACGCGACTGTCACACGCGTCTCAACAAAATTTCCAATTTTCCGTATTTCAATCTCACGACAAATTTCATAATTCAATATTCATATATAATCATATATGCACATTATAATCAAATACCAACTCGCATCTTGCTAGTATTTTAATCCGGATCAATTTTCAATTAATACGCATTTAATTCAATTAATCCCATAAATAATTATCACAAAAATACGGGGTATTACAGTGGGGTGATAGTGTTTGTAGAGGTTCTTTCTAACACATGCACTCACACACACACACACACTTAATTCATACAACCAGTCCTAATAAATTACATATAAGAACTATATGTTGTGATTTTCTATTTCTCTCTTCTCACAAAACTTAACCTTATTTGACCTTTACAATAATCCCATAATCCACGGCTATCTTGCTCAGAAGACGTATCAAGATCTTAATCAATCTTAGTTTTTGAAAATATTTTTGAGATTGAAAATCACCAAGTGCGATTCCAAACTAGGTCAAAGGTCTTGTTTCAAGAGAACTAGAAACAGAAAAGGATTTTGTTGATTTTGAAGTTAAAAACATTTACAGAACTAAATAAACAAATATTTTCTCAAGATGAGAAAATAAAAATGTATATCTATGTGTAATATATCATGCAACGTTTTAGATCTAAGGTTTCTATAAAAGACGAAACACAGACCTAAAAATATGTTTAAGTTGATAACAAGATCTGGGAACGAAGAGGTTACAGCAACAAAACTAATAAACCAATCACTCAAAATCTCTCAAACACTCAAGGTTGTGTTTGGTATATACAGGTTTTGAAAGAGGTTAAGGTTTGAAAATAGTTTTGGACGAATTATGGTTAGGGTTTCCTAACACTCGTTTCTCTCTCTCTCTTATCTTCTCTCTTCTCTCTTCTCTTTCTTCTCTCCTGAATGAACAAAGTGGCAAAAGTCTCAGATGGCTGAGGGTAGGGGTCCTTTTATAGGAGGATGAGAAGATTCGAGAACACAAACCAAGATCAAGGGCTAGGATCTGGTCTTGTATGATTGACTTTGATCCAATGGTTTAAACAGAGGCGGTGGTTATAACACTCCTGATTGGCTCAAAAGAGGTTCACATGGATTATATAGGAGAGCATGCATATCGTTGATAAACATGATCCAAGGGCTGTTAACATTCGCTATTTTACTCTCTTATAAGAAATGCATATGCAACCAATCAGAATGCAACAGGTGTTGGGCACAAAGAGGTTAATAAACACGCGTCCAGAAATAATTACAAATGCACCCTGAAGTCTCTATCGCTTTCGGATTCTACCCAAAGGAACTTTCTGCCAATATAACCAACAATCCATAATTGCAGAATGAACCCAAAACTTTTTAAAACCAAATTTTAATTAATAAAAACCTTATTTTAAGAGATTATAAAATTTCTAAAAAATATTTAAAAAACTATTTTCGGGATTTAAATACACTCAGCATATATATATACACTTATATGCAATATGGAATGTATGAATGAAATTCTAAAGTGTGTGAGTGTTGGTAAAAGTATCTAGGTTAATAATAGAAAACCAAACTCTGAGGTTCTTTGGTTTCTGGGATAGACACAATTTTGTCGCGATTTCTAAACTAGATGAACACTTATACAATACAGACTCAAGTGAGTTAAAACTATAAGTTGCTTCAACATCTTCTCAATCACGTCCTTTAAGGCGAAACACTTGTCAGTCAGATGGCCGTGGTCTTGATAGAATTCACACCATAAAATTTTGTTCATCTTATGAGGAGGAGCCTTTAGATTCTCTAGCAGCCTTTAAGACCGATCATTATTTATCTCATTGAGGATGTATTCACAACTTACAGTCAACGAAGTGTAGTCTGAAAGCTTATCGTCAACCATCATTTTCTTCCCATCTTTGTTCTTTTTCTGAGACTTGCCTCCACTACTATTTCCTTTATCATCCTTATACTTAACAACCATTGCTTCCTCTATATTCATGACCTTCCCATCTATTTCTAGCAACCCGACCATTAACTTGGGAGGGTTCTCAGCAAGCTTCCATAATAGCTTTCCCTTTTAGAGGCCTCCGATGAAGGCTGTCATAACTATGCTTTCTTTATAGTCCTCCAATTCCAACTTTTGCTTATTGAACCTTGCGATGTAATCTATTAGAATCTCATTCTTCCCCTACTTGACATAAAGTAGATGGGTCATCTTTTTCTGAGGTCTCACCCCAAAACAAAAGTTATAGATAAATCGCTTGGCCAACATTTTAAAGTGTTCTATGGAATTATTTGGAAGGGATGTAAACCATACATGGGCAACCCCAGTTAAAGTTCTTGAGAAATATAGACACCTCATCTCATCAGATATGGAGATATCTGCTGCAGATTGGTACATTTAAGTATGGTGAATGGGGTTGGTGCTTCCATCGTACTTGGGAGACACTACAGGAGGCATAAACTTGGTCGGGGTTTGAAAGGTGACGATCTTTGCCACGAAGGGTGAACCCTATGAGTACCCCCTTTGTAAGGGGTCTCGCCTTTTTAGGATATCCCCAATCTTATCTTCAAGCCTTTGAATTGAGTCATTCTATAGCTTAGCAACGTCTTCATGGACGACGTTATCCCTTTCCACCTCTAAGGGTTCAATTGGGGGTTTCCCTACTCCAGCATGACGGCGGCTATTGACCTCCCCCTCGCCTCTGTCTCGGCCATGATGGGGCCGATAGTCTCCCCCTTCTCTTCTGGATCCAATAAGACTTATTAACCTTGATAAATTATCCCTTATGTCATTCACTGGGCCGACCCTTTCAAAGGCCGACCCTCTGCTCAATCGATTAAATACCGAGCCTCTTGGGCGAACATCTGAATCTCTTCTCTCACACTAACCTCGGCTGCGGTGAACGGGTCGTATAGTATTATTAAAAACCTCTTATGGCTCCTAGAATTCTACTGGAGCTTCATCAGCCTCCACATTGTCATACTGATCCTCAGGGCAGGGGTTCCCTTGACTCCATAGGCGTAAATGCCTAGGGTCAGCAACGCCCCTCTACCATTGGGGAGGAGGTATATCTTTGAATGGTGCCTGGGGTGGCCCCCTGGCCTCCTGGTGTTTCTCTTATGCGGCTGCCAAAGTGATAATCTTTGATGTGATTCTGGGTGGCCTCATCATCATGTTTTGGCTGAATTCAGCAAATTGATCCTTCACAGCTTGTTGACTAGCCACCAAAGACTTCAAGGCTATAGCCACCTCATCCATCTCAAACTATGGTGGTGTGTGTCTGGAACTTAGCCCTCCACTACCAGCTGGTGGAGGAGGTGGTGGTAACTCTGGTGCCATGTGTTTAAGTTGTGATTAAGAGATTGGTGAGATTAAAAACCTTAATTGATCTCTTTTAATGGTGAAACAATTCCACTCAAGGGAGAGGATTAGTTCACCACCATAGTATCCCGTGAGGCCAAGCTTCAAGAAGGATGAGATGTAGCTTCTCGTTACCATATACGGTGCTAAACTTATGATGCTAGAAATTGCACCACCAAATAAAGGTGTTGAGGAGCTCAAACTAGTATAACAATGGTAAGAAATAATCAATAAAGATATAGAAGGAGATGAGGAGAAGAGGAGAAATACACCAAATATAAGTGGTTCGGCCTATCTAGGCCTACCTCCATTGTGCAGGTGAGTTATCTTCACTAATAAAATAAGTGGCTCTAATGGCCTTGTGATACAATGCACTCACTTTCTCTCTCTACTGTGTAGTTTAACATAGCTTTCGTTAGGGTTTACAATCTCGACCCTTTACAAGGAAGATGAGGACAAGTATATATAGTGATTGGGAGGTGTAGTGTACCCCCCAAGCATGCAATGAGCATGAGTGTGATGACCTAACCAATCTCATGCAAACACCTGGCTGTGCCACATCTAGATAATAACGACCAAATATTCCCTCACGTGAGGGAATTATTTAGTTATAACGATTTTGTCCACGTGTTAAGTCTTGTGATTTCATATGCTATGACTTATGATATCATTAACTGCAATCCCAGCCTATCCTAGGACGGGGTTGATGATTCTGATAGGTGCATTGGTCCTCCATTCATGAGTATAACCTTGGTTGAATTAACAAGCCGAGGTTAGGTAACTAGGCCTAACTGTGATGTCAGGTGTAGGGGTTGAAATTCGGGTTAATCGTGTCATTTTTGGGTCGCGTTGATTTTGATTTGAGTATAAATTTTGGGTACTCTTAAATCTATAAAATCTAATCGTGTCATGTTCGGGTCATTTCGGGTTATTACCATAAATGGGTTATCGTGTCAATAATTTATAGCCCTAGTCAGCTAAAGAAAAGTATGAGAGCGGTCTTAGTTGAACCTATAGAACTACTATGGATCTCGACTGGTGCCCAACCGAGGTTGATCCCTATGGAGCCGACATTACAAAGGATGACCTTCTTGATGTCTTGTGTGGCCCTCCTGATGACTCGATCGCGAGGTAGGATGATGTTGTTTCTTAGAGTACGAGGGTACAATTTAGTCACATCAAGTTTGATGGTGCGATTCTAACCTTGTGGCCAAGTTATGATATGTGGTGTGCCAGGAGCCTGATAGCACACGAGGTATGCATTTGCGATGTCCTACTTTGGGGATATTGTATATATGTATCTAGTGAGTGATGTATATTTATATGTATATGAGATAGCTGTGTGAATATCTAATTATAGCGTGTGTGTAACTGTGTATTAATTATGAAGATACACCTAGAGAAGGTAGTGCATATTAATTAATCATGAGTAATAGTGGAATTGACTATATTAGCGGTTATTATCCTAATTAGGTTGGGTAGCATGATTTCGATAATAAAATAGATACCTTAAGTGCGCACTATAGATAATGGGTGAGAAAAAGTCTTATATACGTGGGACTAAAATTTAAATGTAAAGGTAATACATTGCACCTTTATATTTTAATCATTTAAGTGCTTGCATATATTTTTTCAAATGTTTTGGGCTTTGATCCGTTGTTTCAAAACTCCAAGTGTTCAACGACACTAGCTTCGGATGTTGTGAGATCTCATTATAGTCGCCTTAGTTCCTTCTATCTAGATAGGACTCACTATTTCAATTTGGGCATGTTGCCAATAGATTGTAAGGACATTTTTTTTAGACAGATACATCATGTTATTATACTATTACTCATTTTTAATTTTATTTTGTTGGCTACCGATTGTTTATTCAGTTTTATATAATTAACTAATATTCCCATTCTCATCACATCTTTCTTTTAGTTAATATGTTTATGATGGTTGTGTTTAAATGAGAAAAATGTTAATGGGTTAAAAGAAACAAAACTTAATATGTTATTAGTGTAATTAAATAATTGTTACGACAGTGATGCTAAGAACGAAATCGTAATTGATTCCCACTCAAACTTAATAAAGGCTTGATTAACTGATATTAGAATATATGGGGTGTAACAATAAAGCCCTGGCATCACGATGTACTTCAACGCAAAAATGTCTTTGAATTATTGAATGATCTAGATCATATCCATCTTCGTTGCGTCTTCCAAGTCTTTCAAAATGAAAATTGGCCTTAGTTCATCAACATCCTCAGTTAAATCGATCTTCTCCATCTCTTGAACTTGTGGTTTAAGATGAACCTGCATACATTTAGTCTTACCTTCAACCTCTTCCACAAACTTTAAGATATTTGAGTTAGCAATGAAAATACATTGTCCTTAGTATTCTATCAAAATAATTTCATACTCTGAGTCATCTTCTTCAGGATCTTCAACTACCCGCTCACACATTCAAAGGCAATATATGACCCATCCACCATTGAGCATCATTTTTTAATTATCATACAATAGTCGATGGAGAGTTTCTTTTCAAAGATTTTTTCATTTGTTTTATTAACTCTGCTATTTCATCTCTTATTCCATTGGGTCTATCGTTGTCATCATTCACTTGAGAGATATACTAATATTTAGAAATAAACTGCCTTCAACTTGCAAATATCCTTTAAACTCTTCCTCTTGATCTCTCAAAGATGACATTCTATCCTTGATAGAAGGCATTCACACCCATTGGATATGCATTGTGAGGATGCGTGCTTCATTATTTAACTCAGTATAAAAGGAAACAACTACTAAATGTGACTCCTACTTTGCAAATGGATTATTTATTTCTCGTATCATAATTTACATTCCTTTGTTGTTGGTTTTTTCCCATTCATGACATGTTGAAGTAATAAACCATGGTTGTACATCCAAACCCTCAGAATTAATAAATTTTATGAGGTGATTGACTCAGTCACATGTAATTTAATATGTGATGTAAGATTGCCCATGTTTATTCCAACATTCATATAACCAATGGACTTGAAAATTTGGTTATAGTAACCTAAGATTGAAAGTGGTATTTTCACCAACATTGTCTTTGAGATATTGGCAGCATAAAATGAGTTAGTGATCACAATATTTACTAAAGCACCTCCATCTATCAAAGTTATAGATAAACTTAATCGATTAATTCTTGCCATCACATGGAATTTGATTGATCTATTTGAGTCTGATAAAGTGATCTTAGACTTAACTTTTGTATCAACTTGGGCATAAGTACTCACCACATTAAGAATGGAATAACAATTTTTCAATGCTATGTACAAAATATCCTGAGTAATTTAAAACCTATTTTCTAGTGACATCCCAACCTATTGGAAGACCCACAAAAACTTTGGTGACTTCAATACAGCTTGGTATTAAAAGCATGCATCCACCTCATAGTCTTGTTAATGAAAAGATTATTCATTATCTCTTCCACTTAGTTCATCGTAGTTAAGAATCACACGATCCATTCCTTGCAAACAACTATCATTTATATCTAAGAAATACTCTTCTTCTTTCGTTCAACCTTATTCTTCATCATTAAAAGAAACAACCCCATTTACCCCATGATCTGCTAATGGATTATTATTAACATTACATTGAGGGACTGTAAATACCTTTCCACCACACATTTATTGATAACCTTTCTCAAGTTAAATATGAAATCGTCAGTTGACCAATGCACTAATGGATTTTGGCAGTAGTTTACATCAACCTAAAAAATTTCCCCTGAAGAATAAGGTAGAGAGTTTTTCGGAGGAAAAACTAATCCATCGCCCAATAAAGTTATAGAAATTGATTTCCTCTTTCAAAATAAAAGGTAATGGAGGTGGATCCTAACAATAAACTTCCTTTTGTTCTTCTTCTTTTTCTCATTTTTTCCCTACTTCTACACCTCCATCAGTACAATTTACTCGTAAAACTTGAGCTCCTATGGCTACTTGACCTACTGGTTGTTTCCACATAATGTTGGTCATAAAAGGAAAAGGTCGAATGATCAGTGCAATATTTTGAGTTGCTCTCATAAAGACTTTGAATGTTCCTTTTCCAGTCTCATTTATTAATTGACAAATGAATTCTTACAGCAATCCTTCTACATAAATTTTAGCTTCACGTACATCTAGCGATCTCTCTCTAACCTCTTGCTATAAGCCATTAACTCCTAACCTAATTTTTTCTCTTCTCTAGTGATTTGATCCAGAGAAAACTCTCCATCTGCCAAAAAGAATTTCTAGAGGAATTGCACATCCATATCTTTCTATGTAACCACACATCTTGGGGCTAAATATGAATTCCATGTGTAAGATGTGAGTGAAGGATTTTGAAAAATCCTTTAAACACAACTTTTTGTTATTATAATACACATCAAGATGCTCGATAAATCTCTTCAAATGTCCATTCTAGTTGTCTCATCTTCAATAAAACTTCTCAAATATTAGTGTAACATGCCCCTCAAGATAAGGTTCATCGTTGTTCTCTTTTGTGTAAGGAGTTTGGAAATTATTGTAAGTAAATGTTGCCGCACTAGTTGTTTGTGAAAATGATGTCAATATCTTCATTATTTCCCTTTTGACCTCTCCAATGGTCGACAAAGGCGATATAGTTGTTTCCACTTTCTTGGCCTGTGGTGGAGTGACCATAGGTAAAGAAGTAATAGTAACTTCATTTTCAACATTTGGCATTATAGAAGGAGCACGATTGACCATAACAAGAATAACAACACTGGTACGTGTAATGGGAATTATTGTTAAAAGGATGGAATGTTACGCCACTAATGAAATAAAGGAACTTGGACCCATTGTGGAACCAAACATTGTTATTACTTGTTGAATTTGGAGTAATTCCATGAATTTAACAATGAGATTGGTCATTTGGTTGGGCCTAAAAACATAGTTTGTGGAAATTTTCTCTTTAAACTTTACCCACGGCAGAGTGACTTGAGGAACCTCAATAGCAGATGTAATAATAGACTTCCCGTACTCATGTTGAGCATCATCGTACACAAGAGTACGGTTTATATTTTCATTGACCATCCTTAAGAGAATACCTTTCCAGGGCAATCGCCAAATGTAAGAGGGAACGTCTCTATGAGTTAAGGGAGGGATTCATAATCTATTTTCTCTTAGATGTTTTAGGTAAAACTAAGGTGTAACCCGTATTAATGTTGATAGAAAATATACTTCACAAGGATTATGATAAGTGGTATCAATAGTGAGGGTAAATATAAACAAATGAGAAAATCAATTATAAAGAGCACAACAAATTACGTGGTTCACCCATCTTGGTCTACGTCCATAGGATTTCGAGTTTTATTTTACTTAGGGAATGAAAATCATTCTTCACAATTAATAAATCTCAATAATAAAAACTTTTCCTCTGAATTGTATACAGTATTTAAGCTCTTTCTAAATTTCTCCAAGTCTATTGAAGTCCATTTGGAAATACCTCCCTCTTTTGTGTTGTATTATATGTGTCCTCTTTAATTGAATAATGTAACAATTATAATGTCAACCTTAATGTTGGGTGACCTTGAGTAGTTTTTCCTCTTTCGGATGCTTCTGCTGGTAATCCACCATAAACCATTTTAATGGTGAAAATTTCGTTAAACATTGTTTAAAGTTGTCTCAAAACATTGACAAAAGTATAACTTTAATGAAACTTGATAAGAATACTGCCCAATTCATAATATCAAGTATCCACACATTGGGTCATGTGAAAAATGAATATTCCTTTTTGAGAGACAGTGTCAGCACGCTTTTATAGCTCATTAACACTTTTGTCGACTAAGCTGATGGTTACTCCTAGAATTTTCAATCAGGTGAGTTATTTCGCAACATGCGTGATCATATAAAGTCATTTTTGTCTTTATTTTATCATAATTAGTTTCCTCGAGATCCTTCCCAACCAGGTTAATCAGTGGTGTATTGAGCTTCCTCGGATCTTCCAGACTTGGTTTTTCTAGTCTTTTGATGATCATATTCCATATAATATCGAATGAACTCCCATTTTCCCTAGTGAAGTAACTTATCACAGAGTAAGGAGTTTTACAAATGACTCGCTCGTACAATGTGACAATTCACTTTATCAGAGATATTATTGAGAAAGGGGGGAGCATGACGATGCTTAGTGAAAATAATCTAGTAGATATGATTACTAAAGAACTTCCATCTACTAAGTTCAAACATTTTTATGGACTTAATTCAAGTATAAGCATGTAATCCCTAGTTGAGGTTAGAGGAATGAAGATCAAATTTGTCAATTACATGGATTCATATCCAAGTGAGAGAATTTTAATGGTGGATATGAATCCAGTAGTAATCATTATCTGACGTGACATGAGATGATTATGTTCGAGGAAAAGATATGGACTGATTTCCTGAAGGTATCTGTAAATATCCAACACTATAAAAAAATCCTTTTGAGATAGTGCTCGAGCCATCTCAAAAGGTTCTCTAAACATCCCAAATACTTTTTAGTACCGTATTTAGGACAGCTGAAGGGGTAATATTAAAACTCCGCTTTAAATACTTTTTGAGATGGTAAAAACCATCCAAAAAGGGTTTTTTTATAAGGGAAATAATGCCTCTAAAAAAGTTCATTATTTCTGGGACCCTTTTGTGATGGCAAGGAAGTCGCCTTTTAAAACTAGTTTTTAAGAAGGAAACAACAATACTAAAAGGGTTTTTTGAGATGGAAACTAAGGCTTATAAAAAGCTCATCATTTATGGGATCCTTTTGAGAGGACAAGGAAGTCATCTTTAATAAATTTGGTGCTAAAATTAAAATTTCATCCACTTCAAAATATAATCTATATAATCATAAACAAAAGATCTTAGAAACAATATATGACATGTTGGTGGAGCACAAATAAAGGTGGAAAAATATTCTTGTCTAAGCAAAGGTGCACAAATAACTTGACGGATCAAACACCTTGGTCTAACACAACTGTTGCAAGTCTAAATGATTAGCTGAACTGAGGTCGACCACAACTTCAGCAAAAGACTATTCATCTCAAACCTCCATTCTTTTATGTGTTATACACAAAATAATTTGTGATCATATTTTGATTAATAGTGAAATTTTTAGAGAATGGGACCTTAACCAAAAATCACTGAGATGAGGTTAGAACTTGTCCTAGAAAGAAGGCATCTTAGGGACAAGACTAATCGTGTGAAGAGTAAACTTATGGGGTGAGTTTAGAACTGAAACTGATGGGTAAGCGTCTCACAAACTAGAGCTAACTTGCGAAAAGATTAACCTTATCAAAGGTAAGGCTCATATGTCCAGAGAAATTACAGAATGTTAGAATTCACCACTTTGGTGTAGGACTATTACGGTTCAGGCTCAATATGAAGAATCTCAATACTATGATTAAATAGTCTTAAGATGAGAATGACAAAATGTAGGTGACATAATATAAGGCATCATAGTGTGAGGCTAATATGACCGAGCTCAAGGAGTCCAGGTAAATAATGTCCAAAGTGATCAGCTTAAGGAGAAATCATTATTATACCAAACTTCCCATAAATTAACATAGCAAATATATTAATAGTGCATATCCCATTGGAAAATAACATTTCAACAGTTCGTGGGCACAACTCCCTAGAGTAATAATTACTAGGTAACTACTTTTACTGATAATGGGGGTATTGATTGAGTTTAGAGCAGATAAGAACTGGTCTGTTGATGGTCTTAAAAAAATATATCCCTGTAGGAGAAGTCGATTAATTTTGTTGATTTTGTTAGACCAGATGGGAAATATGGATGAGTATCACAACATTCACAAAATTAAAGAGGCAAACAATGAAAGGCTTTTGAGCTTCCTGTGCAGAGGAATGTAACAAGATAAATTTTGATCTTGTTATCCTAACCATCAGTGATTGCACTAAAGAGTGTGTAGTAGTGATAGGTTGTGTGGCCATCAAGGTTGGATTTCCCCGGTGTGGGTTGGCCCCAAAATTGGGGCGAGAGGGGAAAAGCCCTATAAGTATCGTCTCCCTCTCTTCCCCACCGTTCACTGGCGGGTTATTTGAGGATATAGGGGTCCTTTGTTTTCCACTTGCGCTGGTATCCACAAGGGTTTCCTTGGATATAAATCAATCATCATTAAAAAAAGGATAACAAGAAGGAATGGAGTCGCCAACCTATTTTGCTCAGAATAGATAAACTAAATTTAGCCTCCTCGAGAGAACAACATTAAGGTCATATCGATGCATACGAAATAAAGTGAATTGAGGGTCCAGGGATCAAATAACAAATAGGGAAGGTGTTAGGCACCCATTTTTCCCTTTTGGTCTCTCATGGGCTATGTTAGTATTCTCCCTTTTTCCAAAGCGTAATGTGTGTGTACTTGTGTGTAATGTAAATAATGGGAAAAGGAAATCACCCGACTCGCATTCGGAAAGACGAAATAGAATTATCCTAAAGAGTGTTCCCAAACATAGCGTACACATATAATAGTAATATTTTTCGTACCACGAGTCATTATAGAAAAGAAAATGTGCATATCGGACGAGACATAAATACATAGGAGTTTGTGACTCAAAAAATAGATACAATATAGTATAAAAGCATAAAATGGAAAAGATAGGACTCAAATCCCAAGATTGGGCTAGGACACCTATGTAGCGCAATGGGCATCAAAGTCCAGAAAGTTCGATATATCATAAGATTGGAATTTAACTCATAAACCCAAATTTAAGACTCCCCTTTCAATGTTTTTGAAGAAAGTCTCCTCAAGTATAAAAGTTTTAAAAAGTGAGGAAGTCTTACTTTTAGAATTTCCAAGTAAACTATTTTTTTTTATCTTTTTGGATTTTTATAAAAATATGTTATGTGGATACTAGTAATGAAAAAGGATATTAGTTGACGTGGGGTAACAAAAATAAGTACAATATACTAAAATGGAAATAATGTGAGTAAATAATACTAATTGGATAAACTAAAAAAAGTGGGAATATACCTCCTGCAAGAATTTTGCTACTAATTTCTTAAGTTGTGTAGGTTGATTTTGTGGTGGTATAAGTGTGGTGAAGTAGTATGAGGTAAATGATCAAAGTTGGCAGGAAACTGAGGTAACAAAACTGGAGAGAATGTTGGAAAATAGGATTTCATTTTGGAATGATGGCGTTTTGATTTTGAGAGAATGTTTTGATAGCTAAAAAGTATCCCTTTTAGGAGTGAGGTCATGGCCTCCTTAAATTGTGACAATTTAGGGTTTAGGGGGTCGTTATTGGCATGGACCCTATCCTACCTATTGGCACAGTGCCTGCCTTATCGGGAAAGGAAAGTACACCCTGCCAATAGGTAAGAGGTCATGGGTTCCCATAAACAGTCTGGAATTGGATTTTTTTTATAAAAATGAGCATAAAATGCAAACCGTAAGCCCGGATCATGCACGTCTAGGACCGCTGGAAAGGAGATTCAGGTGACACCCCTCCTAATTAAATACGGGGTGATCAGTCTTTTATTAAATTAAAATAGAATATCGAGTTGGTTCATTCTTAGCATCACTATCGGAAAAAATTTAATGTTTACTAACCACCTAGTATTTGAAATACTGGTGCCAAATAATATCTTTATAATTAACATGCAACCACATAAATTTGTAATATCACATTTAACATTCAATAATCAAAAATATAATTAATATAGTGACAGAATAATATAAAGGTGTCTGGAATGCACAATCTAGTCTGAAATAATAATACAGTTATCCATAATAAAAACTAGCCCAACACTGTGAGAAATAAAATAAAATAAAAATCCTTTATCCCTGAATGGATTCTGAATAAAAGGGGCAACATGCCTGACTGTCACAAGTAAGGAATGATGAATATGGAGTCATATAATATCAACGTCCTGCAACTTCTGCAGAAGCTGGAGCATGTCAATTGCTAAGACCTGCAAAGCCTCATGTCCCTATGGTTGGGCGCCTGAAATATTTTACAAAAAATATAGATTCGGACAAAACTGGTCAGAACCCGAGTAAAATAGTTTTAAAATATTTAGCAAGCATTTAAAATGCAAAATCAGCAGATATTATATACATGTTAGGTTTACGTGACCTCACTTGAGATAACCTCTCAACTAATGTGCACACCTAACGTATGTTATGTAACTCATCCTAGTCATGCTACCCCACCTAACTAGTCTAAACCCAATCCATTTCTTCACAATCTATCTCATTATGCCCACCCGTTTTGCCCATACTATACATTACCAAAATCTTTATATCAATTAGCCAATTATGAAGTTCTCAATGTATGTTTAATTCTCCATATACTAGGGGTATTATAGATGTCAATATCTTTATCATCTACTAAGAACCCATAGTAGAATACATCAAAAGTATATATGTTTATTACTTTCTTATATATAAACTAATATGACACCCCTAAGCTGAGCTACGGTGCATGCATACTCTACTATCAAGTCCCGGTACATCACGTACTTAATAAAGGACCATTGGCTCAATATATCACTCGAACCATAATTAAAAATCACATATGTTGGGGGAAATCATAGTCCAAGACAAATGAGTCATGCACTTACCGACACTCCGATTCAACCGTCGAAACTATCATACTCTCAAATAATATGTATCTAAAGTCTTATGTTCCAGATACAAGTTAATATCCACACAAATGGGCTCATCGGGATAAGACTGCCCACGTCGCGTAGCCTCCCGTGATAGGAAGCAACATAGGTATGTCAATACACATAATATCAAAAACAACATAATATATGCATACACTCATCCTATACATACATATAATATATTTCAAGTTTATCCCATAAACTAATAATTCACATTTTATTCCCATTTCCCATTATTCCTAACATCTCTTGTAACTGAAGGGATATAAATAATTTAATTAATTATTTCAGTAGCTAGCTTCAACCCATACACATTGGTCCGAAACTCAGAATCTTTATAACAAGCCCAAATTATATTTTAACTCCCAATAATCCTTTTTTCTCTATAAAGTTACACTCTGCCCAAAAATATGAAATTTCAATTTCAGGCTTTTCTTATCTGATTTTGAAAAAACATAAAACTTCAAAGTTGTTCAGAACATGATTTTGTACAATAACTCTCAAGCACACTACCAATTTCCGCTCAAAACAGTTCTAAATTTATCATACAATGTTCATCCTTTTTCTAAAATGATTTTACGTGCGTTTAACTTTCGATTTCGTATGAGTTCACTTCATTTCTAGTTAGATATTTGAAACTCGAATTTAATCAGATGCTTTTCTCATATTTCAAAATCATCAATAAACTATAAAATCCTAATCATGAGTTCTAAAATCCCAAATGATTTTATCTCAAATGAAAACCTTAATTACATAATCCCGTACTCCCAATTAAACCTACCAAGCATCACCCCTACCTATATAAATGATTTCTAACGTTTCATAATCATGTAATCATCAAGAAGCATCATATAATTGGAACTAAATCAAGAATCATTTCCAAAAATCCTAGTTTAGCATTCATCCTCAAGAATCTCTATAAAACCCAAATTTTCTTCATGTTTAATCTTCATAAATTCATTCAAATTCATGAGATTACATAAGGGATTAAATTCCAATATTAATTCAAACCAAAACTTAATTTAATCTCCCAATTGTGTCATCAAAACACATAAAATCAAGATATTAAATATCCTATTCTAACATGGATGATACATTTTTCATGAATTAAGAAAGATAAATACTTACCTTTGTGTGTAGCTATGAATTCCACGAAAATGATGATATGGTTGTGTTCCTCTCCCTCCGATCAATGCAACAATGTTCTTTGGTGGTGGCTCTTAGTGTTGTTCCTCCTCTAAGACCTTTCACATTCTTGAGAAACTTCACTTTTTAGTGAAAGCTCTCACACTTTCTCTCCTTTAGTTTCCTCTAACTTTGATTTTTCAATTCCCCATTTGATTAGCCAAATTGTTGGTTTTAAAGTAGCAAAGACCATATCTCTTCATAGGGTTGGAAATCCAAATGTTAAAAATTGAATCAAGGTGAACAGTTGGTCCATTCTTAGCATCACTGTCGAAAAATAAATTTTTCCAATTTAACACCCTAATTAATTAAGCTAAGTGTCAAAACCATTTTCATACACACTTTCCAAATTTTATTTAAAGAAAAATCATTTATTTTATTAACAACATTCAATAAGTAAGAAATCACACCACATTAAATTCTGCAACATAATCCAATTAATTTAATACATTCGTCAATCGAATGTCAACATACGAAATCTACAGTCACACATCCAAACTGAATAAATCCCATAGTAACAATACTGGAAATAACTGAAATACAAATGTCCAATAACAGCGAAATAATGGAAAGAGCTACACATGCCCAACTAGATGAAAGTACTAAGAGTGGATCCGAATGAACGAAGTCGTCTAATCAAGAGACCTGCAACTCCCACCTAAGCTGCAGCGCGTTCTTTCCAAGAGATCCTAAGCAAGACGCCCCTGTGGCTGGGCACCTGTAATACATACATATATATACAAGAGAGAGAGAGAGAGAAAAAAATGGGTCAGAGCTCGATAGTGTATATGATTTAAAAATTGTTTAGCAAGTATTTAAATTGATACAGGCCAATGCAACAACATATTAGTGAGACACTCCCTTGAGAAATTCTCACCTCTCTTCTAATGTGCACACCTATCGCACTAACCTTCCCAACGGTTTGTCTTATCATTTATCGCACTACTCTTCCCAATGATTTAACTTATCTTAGATTACTCGTAAGATTCAACATTTAACGATTCCATTATTTGGAAAGGATATTTCAATTAGTAACCAAAGTTCTCATTTTGACTTTATTAATCAATAAAGTTTTCCAATTTCATATTATACTTTCTCTAAACAAGTATTTACAATTTGAGTCATCAACCATGTCCTACATATCAAATCACAGTAGGCAGTTCCAGATTTCAAAATCTCATATATATATATATATATATATATATATATATATATATATATATATATATATATATATATATATATATATATTAACTACTCGAAAATATATATATCATAACAACACCCCACATAATAGCTATGGTGCGGGCATACTCTACTATCCAAACCCCATATCACTCACATTAAGGGGAATACAAATTCGAAATCACTCTAGAATTGTATTAACACATACTCAAACAATATTGAGGCGAAGTATAGATTCCAAGTCTCGTAGGACCGTCTAAACTATCACTGCGATAGCCTGTACCAAGGATACCTATACACAAATAATATGAGGCGAAGCATAGATTCCAAGTCTCTAAGAGGAAAGCACATACCCGCATCTCTTAGGACCGTCTGAACTATAATTCCGATAGCCTGTACCAAGGATATCTATCTTCTAGGGTACAAGTCAATATCCCCCATAAAGGTCCCATCGAGATAAGACTGTCCCAGCGTGGAAACCTCAGGGATAGCAAGTAGCGTGCGCATGATTTTCCCACATTGATAGTATATGCATACAAAATCATATAAATATACTAATATTACCATATCAATAATGGGTAAATTCTCAATTCCCATAATTACGTCATTCACATTTATTTCACATAATATAGTTATCACGTATAACCCTTCACATCTTATTTTAATTTGAGGAACTTATCCACTTACTACATAACGCTCATGGATTCTATCCTCCCAAGTATAAAATTCAGTAGGTATACACATTTGTCCCAAAGTAACTCTCTTATATGTCTCTGTCTTTAAATCATAAATTCACCGACCCTTATGTAATTATCCCAAAATACAATCTTTGCCCGACATCAAGGGTCCCAAAATCTATTCACATGTCCTACTAGTCTTCCCTATCTCCCAAAACATTTTATTAAGGATGTCCAAGAATTATCTCACGATAAATTGAATTTAACTCATTTAAAAAGGGAAATAGGGGTCTGCTAGGAGGGGTCGATCGATCGAGGTATGGGGCTCGATCGATCGATCAAGCAGGTCTGCGAAAACTGAAATTCTGCAGTTACGGGTTTCATCTCCAAACTTCAAATTCTTGGGTCATTATTGTAACTCCTTCCCGTTCACTATTGTTTTATCATTATTGAATCTTGGTTTCTGAGTCTGTATCTGTATAGTTGTATTTTTTTATAATTATTGAATCTTGGGGTTCTATTTGTGGAGGTCTATAGTTTTGAGTTCCAGTTTGTATGTTAATTTCTCAGATTTGTATGGTAGTTTTTAGTTCCTATTTTCATATTTGTATGGTAATTTTCAAATTTGTACAGGTATGTTTCATCAATGTCGCGTATCTAAGTCCGTTTCATGAATGATGTTAATGCCTCAGATGCGAATACTTAAATGCGTTCAAATAGTTATGCCTCTGATGAAATTACTTGAATTTTATATTAGAATAATAGTTTTGTTCAAACATATTTTGTGCTAATAATTCTCTGATTCTACAAATGATCCCACTACGCTTTGTTTTTCTTTAGCTTCAAATGTTCGCACTACATTTTGTTTCAAATTTATGATTTTGTTTCAAGGTTTTCATATTCAGGGAGTACAACAAAAGGTTCCAATAAAAGTAGTTGTTGATGCGAAGCAAACCTAAACTCACTGCAAGTACAGTGTAGTCTATGTGTAATATTCGATGTTCATTATTCGAACAGATGTTTCATTACTTGCCAATCCAAAACCTAGACTTGCTGAATTTGTTACTCAAACTGATAATTGTGATTATTTTAGGAACTTTTGCGATTGTTTAGACAACAACATGTGCCCTAGCACGTTTAACTGATGTGTATCACAAGAATTTTTAGTGGGATTCCACGTTTGGTTCATAGATCACAGTGTTTTGTCGACTCACGCCCATTTTTATTTTGCAAATCAGGTACCATACATGGAAATATTGTTGATCAGGTACTAGTTTTTGAGAGTGCCATGCACATCCATGTCAATTACAGTTTTGAGAGTGTTGATTTTAACTTTTGGGCGAATTAGGGTTGGATCGATTAGATCGATCAGAACAACCTCAGCCGAAAGTATGTCGGCAGTAGAGTTTGGGTAATTTTTAGGATAAATTTTGAGTAAATGTCATACATTGTATATTTTGGTGCTCAATATGGACCCAATGGCATGCAGGATAATTAAATTGAAGTGAATCGGTGGCTCTCAAGTGTTTTTACATATGATGAACCGAGATATATGACCTCTTTAATGAAATTAGAGTTTTAAGGGAGATCATTTCGTCTCTCCGTCGCTCTCTTATTCATGAAATTAGGGTTTTTAGTGCCCTAATATTAGATCTAACAAATATTTTAACTCTGCATCATTTTTTCTGTTTAGATATTGATACAGTGACTATATGATATTATGCCATAAACTAAATCTTATTGTGCCATTAAGTTCTTCAATAGTGACATTTGCGTCCTCAATTGTTTGCATGGTAACAAATGCAAAACGACAAATTCTTCCAGAGTATTTATCATACATGATCTATGAATAAAGTAAGAAACGGTCTTATCTCATGTTACAAATTTACATATTTATGAAAATCATTCTCTCTTGAATTTGGGATTTTGCAAGAGGCATTCCCATTGTTGACTAACTTTGCACTTAGGATTGATACATTTTGGTTGTCTATCAAAATTTACTTAACAGTATCTAAAACAACTGATTTAACTACTCTTAGTCGTCATTCACCCCTTTAATTTTTTAGTCGCCCCTCATATAGTATCAAGTTCTGATTAAGAATGTATTTCACTTTATTTGAGATAACATCTAAATTTGCAAAATCCTAACAAAAAATTATATTTTGATAAAAGATACATATCTAATCCTCCTCAAGCCTCACATGGTAGGATCAGTTCAATTCTTTTACATTAACTGGTGTCATGCTTGAAATCATTAACTGGTGTTTTTTTTTTACAATTGGAGAGTTTTCATTGTTATACTTTTTTCTATATATATGTTGTATTCGTTGATTTCAAGTTGGATAAATGTTTGTGAAATGTTCAATTTTAATTTGTAGAGGATATGTTTTATACCATTCCTATGTATGTTTCCGCTTTGGCAAAAAATGTTGTAACCCTGAATGATAGGAGGCCAAAGTTATGGTATGAGTCCGTGTTGTTAGATTCAGACAATGATGAGTTTAAGAAGTTGTACACAATTTCATTGTCATATTCCACATATTAACATTTATAATGTATGCAATTAGATGTGTATGATAGTTTAATATAATCTCATGTTGCCCCTATCTCAAAAGTAGTTGGTAATTGTTGTATAATTTATTTCTTTAATATGTATGCATAATATATATATATATATATAAAATTCTAAGATAGTGACATGCGTATTTTATGAATAGTTTAGAACATATGCTACAATTGTTATGTAACTAAGTAGTTTAGAACATATGTTATAACTATGTTCCTTTTGTATTTCTGAACAAAACTTCCATTGTGATAAGAAGTGTTTCTAGCTTCTGATGTCTCTTTTTTTCAATTTTATTTTTATTTTTATTTTTCTTGCTTTGATTTGAATAACGAATAGTTTATGCCCACCTCTCTTGCATTTGATAAAATGCTTGGTTTGATTTTGATTTTCTTGGACCAAATAGATAATTTTAATTGGTGGTTTGTAGCGTTTTACTATGTGAATATAAATTTGCATATTTTTATTTTAAGGCTTTTTTACCCTGAATTCCATTTGATTTTACGGATACATTATACAATATTTTTAACCATTACTCTAATCATATGATCCTTTGTTTGCAAAACAGCATAACCAGCCACTAATAGACTTCTATTATCGACAATTTTTATAGGTTGACTTCGAGATGTCGTCGATGAGGTATCTCAAATATCAAGTGTTTTGGTGTAAGATTAATAATAACACAGTCTTTCAAATGTTTGTCCAGATGTTTGTCAACTTCATGGAGAAGTATGTTAGCAGCCCTGAATAATTTGTAGCATCCTTGAATAATTTTTCCATTTATTAGTATTCTTATATGTGTTGTAGGTGTATTCAATTTGTAGCAGTCATGTATTATACACCACTTTACAAGTGGTCAATTTTGTAGCAGCCCTGTATATTTATGATTTGGAGTATATTTTTTATGTTTTTATGTTTTGTGCAGCGTCTCAATATGCTGCTCCTGCCCTCAATAAGCTGCTGATGTAGCCCTCAATATGCTGCACTTTTTCTTCGGAACGAATCCAAAGCCTTT
This sequence comes from Sambucus nigra, assembly GCA_949130495.1. NCBI lineage: Eukaryota > Viridiplantae > Streptophyta > Magnoliopsida > Dipsacales > Adoxaceae > Sambucus > Sambucus nigra. The sequence continues at coordinate 617,033,128 of OX422208.1, forward strand.
AATATGCTTCTTCTGCCAATGCTCCCACAAACGGTCCAACCCAAGAGATTCAACGATTATCCCAAACGTTTTCATTGTTGTAAATAACATCAACACCAAAGGTCCTAGCAGGCCAGTGATGGGGATGATACATACCCCTGTTTCATTAGTTTAATTAGTTTCCATGTTTCATTAGTTTTTTTTCATTAGTTTCTGTTTCTATTTGTCTAGAATGGAAAGTTATCTTTTCCATTGTTTATAGCTAAATTTTCCTTATTGCTTCTATACTGTGACAATACCTGTAGGGAATTGAACCCAATTGATTGTAATAACCTCTATAAATAGAATACTCTTTGTTGTAGAAGTCACTAATTGAATGAATTATACATTTCTTTTATACTCTTTGTTTCGTGTTTACGTATTTTGGAAAATTTTGCTATTTTCCTAATTTCCTTTGATGGATAGATTCTATTGACATTATTATTAGGAATTAGCTATTAGATTTTTATGCATGTAAGTTTTAATCAAAGTGAAGGACATATGTGTATAACATTAGGATGGGCAAATGATTTTTATGAAGTGTAAGTCATGAATTTGAATCTTTGTGGACGCATAAGCCCAAATTGTATGTTAAATCAAACTTCAGATGCTCCCACTAAGATTCAAATTTTTGTTCTGAACCGAATTGTCACGCGCACCACTTTGGAAATTATGACCAATTTTTTTAAGACTATACTTTGTTTTGTTGAGGAAAGAAATTTTTTTGGCTTTGCAATTACCTACTTTGAAATTTTTTGCCATTTTGCGATTACGTACTTTGAAAATTTTCATTGTGCCTTCAGGCACGGGCATACACTAGTATATTAATATACTATAATAATATCTATAACAAACATGCGTACATATATACAAAAAATATCACATAAAATACGCATACTATAAAGACAACAAGCCAAACAAAAATAGCCCATGGCTATGTTTTTTAACATCACAAGCCACGCATGCACACAAACATATTATTACAAAAAAATATTTTTAACTTCAAAAATAAATTCTTCAAATTTTATTCTTATCAAATATTTAGTGACAAAAAATTATTTTCACAAAAATATTTTTTCTTATATAAAAACTTAAAAATTCGAACAAACAAAAAAAAAATTATTATGACTAAACGCAGAACTATCATAATATATGATAAACGAGATGCAAATGCAACGTGGTGTCGTGCCCTACGTGACAAAATGAATCCTCTGAGCCATAGAGTATGAAAATTACCTTTTTTCGAGATGACGGACCGAATCTAAAGCTCATTTGATGTAGACGGACATAGAGAGCTTGGCGTCGATAGGCGAGACACAATCCTAATTACAAAAATATTTTTTCAAAATTCAAGTCCAACTAGTTGAAGGTCTATATAGCTAAAGAACGGAAAGCAAAGCCTAGGTGTTCTCCATATAGGTACCTTTAAACTCCCTCATTGGACTAATTTTGACCAAACCCTTGAGTAAATCAAATGATATACTAACGTAAAATAATTACTACAATGTCCTATACAAAAAAGTATCTAACTAAACACCCATCCTAGAGAAGAAAAGACTCAATTCAAGACGACCGACGAGAATACCTGCAAAACATAAATACACTTTCTATCGAGAAATCAAGTTATTAGCACTTACTCTACCAAAATATTAAAATGACAGAATAAAATATGCAGGAAATAACAAAATAGAATATGTATGAACAATATCAACAACACAAGAATATAATATGTACTCAACTCTCCCCCACTTTGGCTAAATTAGACAATGGTAAGAAGAAAAATAATAGGTGTTTATAAACACCAAAGTAAGCGCCTCCTACATTAAACATGGATTTAAGAGATACCGGTTATTAGTAGATATCTTTATCCTAAAACTTAGAAGATCTGGTTATCAAGATGCGGAATAAATACGAGCTAAAATTCAAGTACAAGCTCTCCAATCAAATGTTGAAGTTACTTCTAAACAAGAGTTATCATAAGGCATAGAAAGCATATCAGCAAGCTAAAAATCATAAGCAAAAGAAGGAACTACCCTAATTTATTTAGGAGTTTTTGGAACATTAAACTGGCATGAATATCAATTAGCGTCACAATACTTTGTAACTCCATTTTGATTAAACTCACCTCCCCCATCATTGAATAAATCTAAGGATTTGGCGGTGTCTAAGTCCTTAACCTTCTCATGAAGAGACTCCATGATTTTCTCACTCTCGTAAGCGTCACATACATTAGTTGGGCATTTCTTCGAATTTAAAAAATTCATTTGAGGTCTCAAGTCATAAGTCCTAATCCAAATAGGTAAAGTTTTCAAAGGTTTTTGTGCCTTTCGAAATTTAGGTTAAAATTTATCTTTCGAAAAATGTTTTCTTGTTGACATGTGGCCTGGACTTATTGAAGAAATGATTCTGATTATTATTAGTGCGCTCCCTACAAAAATTTGTAAATATCTTCACATTTCGGTTATGACCTTTAAAATGAGTACCTTTCTTGCAATTACTAAGGCATTCCCAGTTTTAGTGACCAAAAACATCACACCTAGTACAAAATTTACTAGAAGTAGGTATGTCTGAATGGTAGTGTTTTTCTTCTACATGCTTGATAGACTCATTACGAATAAATGGTTTAAGAGGTATATAGACTCTCTTGGCGGGGGGCAATATTTTGATCTAGATTGTCCTACAAAGTTCTCTATGAAATTCATAATCACTTTCAATTAAAACTTGTTTTCCTTTATCCTTTTCAAACAACTTACATTTCAATGGAAGTGCCATTTCTTCTTGGTCTTTTACAAAGAAAATTGGTCTACTTGGATCAAATTTTTCAAGAGGACCCTCATATGAAATCCTCTACTATCACCATTATATCATTGTTCGGGAAGAAGTTTGTCAAGGTCAAAACATTTTATATCACAACACTACGACACATTTTGAAAGATGTTTCACGAACTCGTTTGGATTTTTCAACTTGCAAAATCATTGCATTATATTTTTCTTCAAAAGAAGACAAATTTTCATTTAAAGTCGTAATCTGAAATTTAAAATCAAGTGACTGTTTTTCAAAATCAGTGTTGACATTGCTCATTTAAATGGAATTTTGTTGAACGATCTTATATTGATTCTCTAAGGTATCACTAAGAATTTTAACCACATTCGATAATTCTTGTCTTTTTTGCAAAGTCCTGACATACAATTTCGAGTAATCATCAGAACCAAAAAAAATTCATAATTATTTGTGTCCGTGTGAATAGTGTTGCTATCATCAGATTTAGTATCATATAAGGAACGTTTATCATAAAACGGATCAGTTATTTCAAGCATAGAAGGTTGTTTAGCTAATAATTATTTATCAGCATCAATCAAATCAAGTACTTCATCATAATCATAATCATCTTCGGAATCAGTCATTCCTGCTAAGTACACATCTCCGCAACAGTCATAAACTTCTCCTAAAAACGCTAGGCAATTTGATTCAGAATTTCCTTGGTTGTCTGCTGATTTAGAATCATAAGAGTCATGACAAATTTTAGTTATGTGTGCCTTATGTTGTTTAGGATGCTTGGACTCTGGCTTAGACCAACACTTAGAAATAAAGTGATCGAGTTTCCCAAAATTGTGACAAGACAATTCAGATTTATCAACCTTGCTACTTTTACAATCATAATCAGAAGTTCTCTTTGAAGTTCTATTATAGTGTTGGGTGAACTGAGTAGATTGATTATTTACTTGCATACGTATCTTAGCAATAGCATTTATTTTCTCCAAAAGTGTCTTAAATTGAGAGACCATAACAACAAGTTGATTGTCAATCTTATCAATTCCATTCGATTCCACATCAGAGTCATCATCCGACTCAGATTGTTGTTTAACTACCTTATACTTATTTTTATTAGGATAGAAAATTTTAAAAGAAAGTTTACAAGTATTGGTCGACTCATTCTTAGCATAAGGTGTGAGAGTCTTCCTAAAGGTTGATTCAAGTTCCATGGTTCTCACTTTAGAGCTTAGCAATTCAGGTGTGAGAGATGTATCATTAATCTCTTTTATAATATAAAATTTATGATCAAATATAGGTGCAAGGGACCTCATAATTTTAGAACACACATCTCTTTTCACAATATTCAATACCATTTGCATGCAATTGGGTAATGATATCAGTTAAACGCATATAAAAATCATCAAATGGTTCATTATTGTTCATAACTAGCATATTTTATTGTTGAACCAACATTTTTGTTTTACATTGCATTACTCTATATTCTCCCTCGTGTGCAATTAATAAAGTATCCCAAGCATCCTTACTATTTGTGCAGTGACATATACGTTTTAATTCATTTTCACTCACACTCATGAAAATAGCATTTTTTTCCCTTATTATTGAAATGGCTTATCTTTTTCTCATCAGCACTTAATTCAGATGTTTGAAGTTTTCTAAATATAGTGTTACCTTCTGATATAGGAGTATTGGGGTGATTATAACCATTTTCAATTAAATCCTAAACATCATCTCCTATTGTGCCTTAAATGAATGCTACCATTCTAATTTTCCAATAGGGAAAATTTTTGTCATAAAAAATAGGAGGTCTACTAAAATTTCCTAACCTAAGAAACTAACTACAATCTTCCATTAAAATAAGGTAAAAAGCGTTGGACAAAACTTTTGAAAATAGATCTTTTTAAAGTCTAGCTCTGATACCACTTGAGATCACCCACGATGAGCAAAGGACTATGTGTGGAAGTAAACGATTGCCAATTACATGCAATTTACCTACGAGTTTTACCGGTTATTCTAGGAGGGACCAATTCAAACTTTTCTTGAATCGTTAACTTTATAAAAACAATTTTATTTTCCAAAGTTAATTAAATGTCCAAATTATTATGTTTGTTAAATCTAGGTGACTTAGAAAATTATAAACTATTCAGTTTTTAGGCGAGTTTCTGATTTATTTAAACCTACATTTTCGTGTGAGGTGATATGCGAAAAATGTAAAGCACGCGATATTTATTTAACATCGCAAAAACCCATCCCTGGTTAAAATGATGAACTCTCCTAAGAGTCAACCTAATCTACTTTCACTAAACCAAACGAAATATGAACGATTATACAAACATGCAACAAGACTCAAAGCAAGATAAATCATAACAAACTATTACCTATCTCGACCAAGCTTCTCTCCACTTTGGTTGCTCTTCTGCAATTATCCTCACAATGCAGCTCTTGTTCACTTTGATTTCTTCACCTTTTATCCTCCCCTCTAGATTCCTTAGCGCACGTTGGCTTAGTGCCTATTGTGTCCTAGTTCTTAGTGAACTATTTTTGGGCGGTGTTCTATCATAGATGACACACCCACACTTAATTTTACAACCGAATGCAATGTAACAATGTATCTTTCTCGGAGATATTAGCAACAACTCTTATGTTCTATTGTTTTGTCTAAATCAATCTTTCTTGATTTAACACAATGTTCTCAAACTTTAATTTTCTCTTGTCTCAAAGAATAGAACAATCAGAGTTGATCTAATATATACACATCAAAAAGTGTGTAAGTGAATAAGTGTTGTGTAATGAGTGATTTCTAAGTGATATGCACATGAAAAATCCTGAAATCACTTAAAAGACCAAACAATCATTTTCACAGAATAATATGACTTCAAATATATTCAATAAAATCACAAAGTCAAATATTCAAAATTTATTTTTCAGAAATCTAATATTAAATTAAATCATATTTTATTCTAAAAACTTATCAAGACTATTTTACAAATATTTCAGATTAGACCAAAACAATCTTACACACTCAAGAAAATAATATTCAGTTCAGATATGAACTCTTCACAAATTAGTTCTCACAAAAATTTAGGTTTAACTTTCTAAACCACAAACAATATATATCTGAATATTATAAAAAAAATCTAAAAAATATGTGTTAAAACAAAATGTTTAAAAACGTTCAAGATCTTACAAACAAGATACAAATAGAATATTCACACACCAAATTTAATTTCGTGAATCAAGTGTGTGTTGTGTACAAAAATTAGATCTAAAGTCTGATCTAAATAAAATACACTAAGATGAGAGAACTCACTTACAAAAATTATATACTCTTTGAAGAATCGTAAGTGCGCATTTAGAATGAGAGATGTTCAATCTTCTTTTGAACATAAATCAACCCTTGAAGATGACAAAAAAAATAATCTGGTTTATTCCCTCCCTCTCTCTTGAAATTTTGACAGTGTTTGGCCACAAATATTATATTTTCGGACTCCTCAAAATGAGACCCCAAGGGTTCTATTTATAGAGTGCACAAGTGTGTGTTAATTTGTGTAAAAAAGAATCACGTGGATTACAAATAAAATACACACAACCATTGATTAAAATATGATCTGACGATCCACAAAGACACACGAAGTAGTGTGTTAAAAGGGAGACACGTGTTGTTCCAGACTGGAACCAACTGCGTAGAAAAAATGCAAAGAATATTACCGTTGGAAAAATATTAATATGGCATCGTTTAAACAAATAAAGGTTCCAACTGTTATCAAAATACAAAAGTTATCATTTGAAAATAAACGCATGCGACATCATTTTGGGAAAAACGAAAACCATTTTTAGTTTTCAAAATAAAACCGTTTAAACAAAATCGTGGGCGGATTTCAAAGACAACCTTTTCCAAAAAAAAGTTTTCAATCCTACCAAAGCAATTTGATGACATCGTTCAAAATTATGTTAAATCAAAAATAAGAACAAACATATGAAATACTATATACACTAAAGGTCCAATCGATCAATCTACCAAAGACCATAGTGAGGTCAAACCGGCAGGAGCTAAAAAGGAGCAGGCCAACTATTAGCAATGCTATTAAAAGCTACACACCAACATGCAATTGTACACACATATGCACACAACATATGCACACAAATTAACACGCACACACACACACACACACACACACACACACACACACACACACACACATATATATATATATATATATATATATATACACACACACTATAATAATATCTATAACAGACATCCGTACATATATACAAAAAATATCACACAAAATACACATACTATAAAGAAAACAAGCCAAACAGAAATAGCCTAAGGCTATGTTTTTTTCCATCACAGGCCACGCATGCACACAAACATATTATTACAAAAAAATTATTTTTAACTTAAAAAATAAGTGCTTCAAATTATATTCTTATAAAATATTTAGTGACAAAAATTTATTTTCACAAAAATATTTGTTCTCATATAAAAACTTAAAAATTTGAACAAACAAAAAATAAATAAATTATTATGACTAAATCGAGAACTATCATAAGATATGATAAATGAGATGCAAATGCAATGTGGTGTCGTGTCCTACGTGAAAGAATAAATCCTATGAGCAATAGAGTATGAAAACTACCATTTTTTGAGATGATGGACCGAATCTAGAGCTTATTTGATGTAGATGATCATTGAGATATTGGCATCGATAGGCGAGACACAATCCTAATTACAAAAATATTTTGTCAAAATTCAAGTCCAACTAGATGAAGGTCTATATAGCTAAAGCACGGAAACCAAACCATAGGCGCGCTCTATATAGGTACCTTTAGTAAAGGCATCCTCTTACATTGAGGGATCATCTCATCGAAGTGGGTCATATGACCTTATCCCTTAACCTCCCATATAAATTAAGACTAATGTATGGGGGTGATTGATATACACAAGTATGACCTTGTCTCGACAAGACGCATCCCAATTTCATCACCCCTCTGAGTGTGAGTCAGACTCATCCCCAATGTCTGTTAGTCTCGGCCCTCCGAGACCCAATAAAAGAACAGTTATAATAATACATGAATACTTTCTCTACACTCATAAGTTCACCTATGTCTCGGCCTCATCATGTGTAGGATGATTGAACTCTTTCATGTCGAGACCGATCTATAATCCCTGAATATGTATCACTCTCAGTATTACTCACCTGGACGCTACTCCATTAGTCTTGGTCAACTGGGACCTCCAAAGTTGACTTCAATATCTCACATGGGACATGGGACTTATGCATCTCCAGACCACGTGGACCAAACCATCGTAGGAGATTAACAACCCATATGGGAGAAGATTTCATTATCATGACTTACACATGTCAAAGACAAGTGGCACCCTCTTATTGGTCACTTAGCTCCTGCATACTAGGAACGAGTTTAGGGGTGAAACTATGCAGCCCAACACTATATAAGCCCATTTCATCTTCTTTGTAAAGGATTGGCTAATTGATAAACCGATTCAAACTCTATAAGTTTGTATTACAGAGAGAGAAAGATTGAGTGTGTACTTTCAGGGCCATTAATACCTTGTTATAGTAAAAAAGTCATCACTTATATATATATATATATATGCTCACTTCATAATTTTTAACAGAGGTAGATCTTGAGTTGTCTACACCTTTGAGGTGATAATTCTTAGCATCATCACTAGCGGAGACTTTGAATGTCCTGGATGTTTGGAAGGAAGGTCAAACTATCTTTTTGAGGGGGAACCCTGTCTAACTAAATATGTGTCTTTCAAAAAGACTGCGCCTGGCTTCCCCTCCCGAGTACCATCTGTCAAGCATTTACAATTTCTTTTATAGGCCCTTTTTCAAATTTGGCTCATCGATGGAGAGCTAGGTTAACTAGCTTGTAAATGCATGGAACTCGATCCCTTTGTTGGTCTGTACTATGGTGGGGGAACTTGCGGCATGTTTTACATTTGGGGGGGGGGGGGGACTACCTATATGTGCAGTTGGTGGGTCTTTACCAAACCTCCTTCTACTTTCTCTGGCAGCTTCCACACCAAGTAGGATGGGAGCAGGTTATTACTCCCCCCATAACTAACTTCTTTTTCGTGGAGGAATTGACCGAGTACTTGAGGATAATACTAGGACCCTTATGGCAATATCGCTAGTCGTGTGCATGTCTGTCACAATATGTTGGAGAGTTTGGGTTCATATCAAGGGACTATTTTAAGTGGTTATGGAAAGGGGTGGTTGAGAAGATTTTGGTGGAGGATACTAAGTGGTGATGGCTCGTAATGTTTCACACCTTAGAAGAGGGTGTATTGGTTTTTCACAAGCCTATTAAGGCCTACTGTTGCATGTAGCACATCTAGAGACATAATCAGGAGTGGGATGCCTGGGGGTTCCAAGGAATGGGAATGATGATAAGGCGGGACCCTCCGAATGTTGAGGACACGGTTTGAGAAGCTGGTATAGGTTTTTGGTAATTTGTGATTGGTTTTGGGTAGGTGACTGGTAGGTTTTTGGATTTTTTGTGAAGCTTGTTGATGGTATGTGCTTTTATGTTATTTTGATTAATTCATGTCACTGATACTTCATGTAATAAACATATTCCTAATTTGAAATAAAAGAAAGTGGTTTTTATATATTTTCATGTGTCTTTCATGATTTTTGCATTTTAACTGTCTATATTAATCACTAAGGCACGCATAATCCTTTTGTTAGTTTAAATTATAGGAGAGACCTCCGTTCTCGGGGGGGGGGGGGGGATAGAATTTTTGGAGAAAGAAAGTATCATTCCCATCTGTGTTTTATGGGATGCCTATATACCTCTATGTTTTTTAAAATTTGTGAGCTTCTTCTATTTAGAAAGGGAGTGAATTATGGGGATCAGGTCCCATGTAGTTCCAAGTAGAGGGAAATGAAAAGAGAGATTTTTTTATAGTAGAAGGGGGACGAGAAGAGTCTTAGTGCAAAGAGAGTTCGTAATAAGGGTAAAACTACTTGAGTCAGTCAAAGTTGACTAGACAAGTCATTTATTCTCCATCGAGATTTGTGAGCATAAAGGTACCATCTGAAAGGATTTTCTTCACAATGTAGGGGCCACTCGAGTTGGGTTTTCAACTTTTCTCTCGGATCCAAAAGGGTTTATAGAATATCTTTGAGGGTAAGATATCTTTATTGGACATTGTGGTCCTTGAATTTCCTATTGAATGTTCACACGATCCGGTGATGGAACCCTTATATGTGTTATAGAGTTTTTAATTTATTTTCATCTAAGAGGGAGAGTTCATCGTTGCAGCTTTGATGCCAGTCTTTTGTGCATAACACATAGGGAATTCACTTATAGTACGACTGGGATAATTTCCTCCATGTTGTACATTAAATAATAGGATATATCCCCATTAGGTGTTCTAATGGAGGTATGGTAACCCCATGGGGCATATGGGATTTGATCATCCCAGTCTTTACATCTTTCGATCATGTTTCTAGTGATATCCTTGAGGCTATTGTTGGTAGCTTCTATAACGATGTTGGTTTATGTTTAGTAGGAATAAGACTCGTGCCTTTTAATTGCATACTCGTTGAATAACTTTGTGACCTCAGTCTCGAAATGGAGTCCATTGTCTGACACAAACTCATAGGGAGCTCTATAGTGGCAAATGGCATTCTTTTTAATTAATTTTTACATTTTCTTCGCATTTAGTTACGCGTACGACTCGGCTTTGACCCGTTTCGTGAAGTATTCAATGGTGAACATAATGAATTCATGCCCGTTTGAATCTTTAGGACTGACCATCCCTAAGATATATGTGCCCTAAGTAGCGATGGGCAAGAGAGATCATGTTGTCTAACTCTCGAGGAGGCAAGTGATGGAGGTTCGTAAAAGGTTGGCATTATAGGCATATCCAAACAAAGAGTTCAGTCTTGGACTATGGTAGTCTAGTAATACCCTTAATAGATGACTTTCTTAGAAATTATGTGACCGTTGATGTGGGGCCTACATTCCATGTTATTGATTTTGTATATCGTTTCTTCAATTCCAAATCCTGCTATACAATAAAAGTGGGTTACATTAATTTTTTTCTTGAAAACTGCTTTGTCACAAATGATGTACTGGACAACCATATTGCTAAGGTTCGCACGATCTTTCTTGTCCACGTCTCATGGATAACTACCATGTTTCATAAGGCACGAAATGTCATAGTACTATAACCCTGTAATGTCTGACTCTTCCTATGTAATGAGCTTGTTGTGGAAGTAGTGGGTGGGTGTAGCTTATTTTTGTATAATAAAGGGGACCACTTTTATTCCCTCAGCCATGACTACTATGGAGGCCAAAGTTTCTAGGGCATCGGCTAAGCTATTCTTCGAGTGAGGAAAGTAATGGAAGGTGAAATTTTTGAATTTAGAGGCAAGATCATCTAGGTTGGTGTGGAAGGGTAGGAAATTCTCGTCTTTGACTTTCTGTTTCCTAATAATTTTCTCGACATTGAGGGTGGAGTCACGATAGATGTTCATATGCTTAATTCCATTATCAAGGGTGATATTGATCCCTACGGTGCATGCCTCGTATTTTATCATATTGTTATTGCAAGGAAAATCCATCTTAATGGAAATAGGGGCATGAGAGTCATCACTAGAGATCATAAGTATCCCAATACATTACCCTTTTTAATTCGCAGCTCTATCAAAGAACATCTGCTACTTGAGATCTTCCTGAGAGGTGTTGAGGATTTCTTTATACAGAAATTTGGAGATCCAAACTTCAGTCATTCTGTGGGATGGTTGACAAGATAATTAAAGATGTCTCTCCCCATAATATCTTTATATGTATACAATGTCGAACTCGATTAGTAACATTAGCCAACGGGCCATTCGGCTAGATAAAGATGATTTCTCTAGTAAGTTTTTTATGGGATCCCTTCGGGATACTAGTCTAATGGGGAATTCAATAATGTAGTGTCATAGTTTCTATGTGACCCAAACTAGGGAGACACATGCCTTCTCCAAGGAAGTGTAGGTGACTTCATACTTGCCTAGCTTTTGGCCAGCATAGTATATTTCTCTCTCCTTACAATATTCATCAATGTATTGGTCTAGTAAAGCCCCTGCTACAGTGTAAGTGGGAGTCAAGTACCGGAGGATGGGGATACCTAGCTATAGAGGCATGAGCACTGGAGGTCGGGTGAGATATCATTTAATTAGATCAAAGGCTTATTATTATGGGTCATTCCAAACTTTTATTGACGCCCTTTAGAAAAGTTTAAAAATGTGTTCATTAATAGAGGTCAGTTGGCTGATGAACCGACTGATGTATTGTAACTTACCTATAAATCCTCAATCTTCCTTCGCAATCTAGGGCATTGGCATCTAGAGTATGGCTTTTAGTTTAGCAGGGTTAGATTCAATCCATTTGCCACTAACTATGAACATAAGAAGCTTCCTTTTAGTGACTCTAAAGACACATTTCTACGAGTTGAGTCACATCTAGTACTACAACAATCACTCGAAGAATTTTCTCAGGGCAGTAATGTTACGTTCATAGATTTGGTACTTGATGATCATGTCATCGACATAGACCGTTATGGATAAGTTCGTTCATGATGGTTGTGGTGTCCCTTTGGTACGTTTCCCAAGTATTCTTGAGACTAAATGGCATGATTGTGTAGCACATGGATCCCCATAGGGTGATGAATGGAGTTTTCTCATGGTAGTCAGGATGAATTTTAATTTGATTTTAATCATCAAAACTGTTGACAAATGACATAAAAACGTGGTTGGTCATATTTTCTACGATCATGTCGATATTGGGAAGAGGGTAATTATTTTTTGAGAATAACTTGTTCAGATCTTGATAGTCTTCACACGTGCAGACTTTCCCTCCTGATTTTGGCATAGGGATATTATTACAAGCCACATAGGCTATTCGAGTAAATGAATCAAGCCTATATTTAATTGTTTCACCACTTTTTCTTTGATATTAAGGGGTCGTTACATCCGGAGATTCCTCAGTTTTTGTATAAAGGGATTGCTCTCCGGGAATATGGGAATCGCGTGCTAAGCTATCTCTAGATCAATACCAATCCTTTCATTGTAGGTCCATGTGAAGACGTCCACAAACTCTTTTCGAAGATCATTAAATTACGCCCACTTATGCCCATCAAGGGTATTCCATATCCTAATCTCGTGCAGATGGCTACTAGAACCAAGATTAAAAATAGCATTCCCATTAAGGCAAAGCAAGATACTCAAAATCATCATTAATTTAATTAAGGAAATTTTGAGGAAATACAACATTGAGGACCTCATCAAAGCAATCCTCATTTATAATGGTATTAAATACATGGGAAATAGTACAATTCTTAAGGATATCTCGAAGAGAGTGGATAACAGGGCTTAGATTGACTTGAGCAAGCTGTATTGGAATGACATACTAGTTAAGGAGAAGTGTTTAGTAATTACGATATTTGTAGGTGGATTAGACATCTCAGCCTTGTAGCGAATTATGCAGAGATCCAACCCCAATTTGGTCCTGTTGAATAACTTCTCGATGTCTCTGTCCCTAGGGTTTTAAGTGCTTTTTATGGATTTTTTAGTCAGAGGTTCCACCTCACGCTTCAGCCCTTCATCCTAGGCATTGTCATCTTTGAAGAAGATTTTCATCTATGACTTCACCTTCTTATTAATAGGGTCATACCATGGCTCAATAAATACATAAAGGGGAAGTCCTCACCTACTTTGATAAACCTTTTATTAAGGGAGTCTCCCGAGATGGTTTTCCTATCTTCTAGGCATCATTTACTGGTATGGTCAATTAGGTGCTTTTTGTTTGGATGGTGAGGGTTGGTAGCCGAGGTATTATGAGGGAAAGTATTCTTTTAGGAATATTGGCTTAAGGATCCCTTATTAGCATTATCCTAGCCCCATTATAGGCAATAAGTTTGATGATACCGAAATTGGTACCACTAGTTCAAAGTGATGAATAATCTCATACCAGTTTAGTAATCGTTAAAATATAGCAATATAACAATAAAGAGATACGAGGAAAAAAGGAAGTAAACACCGTAATTAGGTGGTTCGGCTTACTGAAGGCCTATGTCCATTGTGCAAGTGTGTGAAGTCAACTAATACAGGCTCTAATGCCCTTAAGATACATGCACTCAAGTTTTCTCTCTCTAACAGTAAGTTTGACAGAGTTTCAGCAAGGTTTTAAATCTCTGTCCGTTTACAATGTAGAATATGAAGTGTATATATAGTTCTTAGGGGGTGTAATGCACCTCCAAGCATGTAATCAACATGTTTATGAGGAGGCTTAAAATAATTCATTGACAGTTATCCTTCACACATTTAGCTAATCATGATGTAATATTCCTTCACACAAGGGGATTAGGGGTGCACATGGTTCGATTCGGTTCGGTTCCACTATAGAACCAGAACAAGAATCGAAATTGATCGATTTCGTGGTTTTGGAACCAGAACTAGAACCAAAATTGGTTAGTTCAGTTTAGAACCGAACCATTGGTTCTCAGTTTAGTTCAGGTCGGTTAATGGTTCTGGGTCTTAGTTCTGGTTCACGATTTGGGTTATGGTTCTGGTTTACGGTTCTGGTTCGTGGTTTTCATTAATGTTTCTGGTTCGCGGGTTGGTTCTCTAGTTGGTTAATGGTTCTAGTTAATGGTTATAGTTAATGGTTTTGGTTAATGGTTCTTGTTTATAGCTCAGTTCTCGGGTTGGTTCTTTGGTTTGGTTGTTCGATTTAATTTTTCGGTTCAGTTCCATGGGTTCGGTTCTCGGGTTGGTTCATCTTGGTTCAGGTATAAAACCGAGAACCGAACCGAACACTTAGGTTCTTAATTTTTTGGAACCAGAACCAACCCGTGGAGAAAAAAAATGAACTAACCCAACCCACGAAGGTCGGCTTGGTTCGGTTCTTTGGGTTGTCGATTTTTTTGCATAGCCCTAGAGGGGATAAAAGTATTGTACCAGACTTATCCACGTTAGATTTTCTATCCTGAACTTTATAATACTCGTACTGTAGAGGTCGTCTAGGGGGTCTCAACCTTGCTGAGTACGAACCCCCGAAATAGGCTTATTAGATATTCTAATGAAAGTGTAGTCTCGTTTGAACATTTCAGGTTGAGACATGCCTATGCAAATATAATGATGCTATGGAGTCTCAGCTCATGAAAGGGTCGTGATCTTGGATTTACGAGGTTGACCCTATTTCGGATGAGTCTTGGGTAGCGTAGGAGGGATCATTTGGGAACTCGATTATGGACATTACAGACCCTCATCTTAAGACAAGGTCACACTTGGTTATATCAATCTCACCTAGCCCTTAGAATATGTGTGAAGAGGTGGCTAAGGGGTACGCGTTGACGTATTCTTTGTTGATACATCTCTGATGTGTTAGATTCTTAAAGCTTATAGGATGGGAGAGTCACACATGTCCCTATTCTGATTGGGTAGCGTTTGGGCACTTACGGCTTTGTACCCTAAATGATGATGTGTATTGGGAAATGTTCTTTGTTATTGAAAGGTATTTAAACCTATAATTCTGTCTTTCCTCAGTTTACCCAAAACTTTCTCGCTTCAAGTTTTCTGCAAACTCCATTAACAATCTTTCCATAGCCTCTTTATTCCCTCTGTTTCCAAGCTTTTCCAGTCTATCTTCCCTTCTAAGAGGTTCCCTCTTCGCCAAATAACAACTTTCTTGTCACTTTTTTTATTTTCTTCCTTTAATTTGTAAATTTTTCTACACTTTTTTTTCCCAGTGGGTTTTCTCTCTCCGACGAGCATATTGGGTGGGTTTAGTTGTTGAACCCCCATTTTTTTTTTACTCTTTTGGGTAACTAGTAGTGGTTGAGGTTGTGTTCACTAATTTTAGGGGGTAAACCACCATAGGAAGGTTTCTCAGGCTCGTCTCCGATCATCTTGTGTGGTGGGTCTTTTGACTAGTTCTTGGATGTTCTTATTAGAAACAATTAAGTTTCTAGGCATATATCCTTTAGTCAACAAAATTCAAACTTGCATCTTGTTTGTCCCCCGTTTAGTTTTCAACCAAGTTGAGTCTCATCTTGTTAATTTTAAGATAGTTTCCTAAACTAGTCGAGGAGTTTCCAAGCCTCAAAGAGAGGTATTTTCAAGAAATAAGGAGGGTAGAGGTTGAGGAAGATGAAAGGTGTAAAGCTGAGGATTTTCCTATTCATCCCATTTATCCTCCCCCACTTGATGTCATTCGTCATCCAGCTGTTGATTTGAGGTACTTTACGTCTTATTATTCCCCTTTGGCAGGTGATATTATGTCCATCTTTCAATCGACTAAGAGTGTTTACTCTTTTGAGGAATCCATGGCACAACCATCATCCCCTGCTGAAGGGTCTGAGGTAAATGATGCCTCTTCTCGTTTCTTATCCTCTCAGAGGGCCGAGAAATCATATCAATTTGACTCCTCCATCAAGATACTTGAACCTAGTGTCACCATTCCACCTCCAATAGATGCCATTCCTCTCGCAGCCGCGACGAGCGAGATTTTGTCCATAAATTCCCAAGTGGTGACCCAAATAATTCCCTAGCCAAATCACCAGAAGACAGTGGTGAACATAGTGAATTTGACACTTCTATCGTTCAGTCCTATGAGAGCACTGTCTTTAAGGTCGATCTTTTAGTTTGAAGACACCTTTATGGCATTGGACCCTCCCTTTCACAAGAAAGCCTTCATTGACGGGAGGGTGAGGTATATGTCTATGAGGAAATGTTTAAGGTCGACTTTTGGATCCTTATTCACCTAATCATACGAGCTATCCTAGCCCATTTAGGTCTTTCCCCATCTCATCTTTCTCCTAATTCCTCGAGAGTTATTCTCGGCTTCATTGCTACCATAACATGAGGCGAGTGGGTGCGCGTAGGCTTAACAAATCTGTAAAAGGCGATGACCATCATATATGACGTATGATTTCTTCGTCTTTATGCTTGGAAGATTAGTTCACCAAACTAACCTTCCAGTAATATTTTTATGGCTTGTTATACTATGTATTGCTCTAAGACTCAACTTGGATACTATCATCTCCTAGCATGGAAACCTAAGAATAAGGTTCAGGTAGTAACCCAAACCTCCAACCATAACTATAAACCTCGTTACTTTTATATCTTGGGGGATTGGGAATTCGGTCCCATTGTTCCTTATGGCACATCTGATTCTAGGACTCCTCATCTATTGGCCAAGGTCTCTGCATTGACAAAACATGATTCGAGCTTGAACCTTGAGGCTAGTGAAAAGGTTAAGAAATTTCGTCAACAAGGTGATAATAGTTGTCTTGTTAAGTTTGAGCAGCTAATGAACCTATACTACTAGTCTCAGACAGGTTTGGGGGTTAACCCCCTAACCGAGTTGCATAAGTGATTTTTCTTATCAACTGTTGTGTTATATCTATTTAATTTTTCATTGCTAACCTCATCCATTTTTTGCCGAATGTCCAGAGAACATCCTAGATTACCTTTGGAAAATGGTGGCCCCAAACCTAAGCAAGCTTGTCGGTAAACAAGATAAGAAGTCTGACACCCCTGTTGCTTAGACTATCAAATCCACTATGGGAGTCTCCTTTTGTTCCGACGATGCTGGGAAGAAAGGGAAAGGACGAGCTTAAGACACTACTGTTCACCATCCAACTAAGTAGGTTCGTCCTAAGAAGGCGATCCCCATCTCCACAGATGAGGCTTTGGCAGCTCATCTTTATCAATTGAAACTAGATAATGAGAGCATCATCGACTATGTTAAAAAGGTTGTGGATGGTGTCATCTCTCTCATCTCTAAGGGTGAAAATATCTTCCTTCAGTCTTTGGACATATCTTTGCTTACCTATTTTTCTATCCATAGGGCTATTCAGGTATTTACATAAACTTGTCAAGTGTAGTCTCTTTATCCCCATCTCATATTGATTTATCTGTCAATATTTTTTATTGCAGAGCGTAGTTTTCCTCTATCGGATGGGGGATTGGATCAACAAGAATCTTCCATTGATTTAGAAGGGAGGAGATGCAGTGATGACCGAGAGTAACTTGAGGTTTGATCTTTAAAAGTCCAAGTCGGCCCTTTAAAAATCACTCATCGAGGTTACCAATCTGAAGATTGAGCATGCCAATACCTTGAAGAGGATGGTTAAGAAAAAATAGGCCGAGATTGATGATGATGTCAAGGCTGCCCTTGACGAGGCTAAGGCGTAAACCACAGCCGATTTGAAGGAATCTGATGAGTTCGAGGGTTGTGCCTTCAAGTATCTTAAGAGAGGCATAAAGATTGTCAGCCAGTGGGTTGCACTCAAGCATGCTGGGGTTTTGAACTGACCCCTAATGAATTTATGGGTCTTGACTTTAGTGATGTCCTTCTCGAGACCGCTCTAGTCAATGATAAAAGTCCGACCGACACTTTGGAGGTCATCCCGACTGAAGTAATTGAGAATAATGATGCTATGAACGAGACAGGCACAAACGATGATGGGGCTGAGACGACCCATGCTAGGGACGATACTATTCCTGCTGATGGGTCAGCCCAGGGAGATGCTGAGGGCAGTTTACAAGTTTAGGCTTGTTTGTTGTTTTTATTTTTATTGGGATGGTCGTTTGTGGCCTTATATTCAATTCTTTTGTGTAGTTCTCATACTATTATCTTTGTATCCTCATTATTATTAAATAAAACTCTTTGTTTGTTCCTTTCTTCTTCTTATGTTATATAAATATGTCTTCCCTAATTTTTCATTAGTAGCATAATTTTGATCCACCAAATTATGGCGTTAGATCATAAATCCCCTCTTATAGTCTAGAGAGTGTATGGATGAGAATCGTCTCATCCATGCACTATTGTCTTTGAAAATCTTAGTCTCTTCATGTTGGCTCAATTTTGAAACAATCATTTTATTATTATTCTTCATTTTTGTTTGATTAATTTTTTATATAGCTCTTTAATCATATATCCTTATATTTATCTTATATAAAAAATAATTTTTATAAATACTTTTAAACATGTGTTTTATATTAAATAAATTTTATATCTTAATCTATGATTATTTGTTAGTTTTCTTGGTTCTAATTTAATTTATTTTTGTATTTATAATGTGTTAAAATAAATTTTTGGTTAGACTACACTTTGTTTAACTAAAACATTTTAACACACAAATTGAAACGACAGTCTTGTGTGTCGCTTTGGGGTTAGTGTTTTTAGCCGTTTGGAACCTTGCATTTTTTTGTCCTTATATTCGGTGTTGAGGTTGAGATTGATAGTGTAGTGTTTTCATTTTTCCCTTTGCTAATCTTGAAAAAAAAAAGGTTGCCGACATAATTTTTTTTCCATCTCTTTTTCTCCAAATACGAGACACGTTGCCAACATATATTCTCTCTCTAAAAGTCCATTTATAGTTTTTAAGCTTTAAAGCTTCAAGGTTTTTTGGGGATTTCAATTTGACCTCATTTTTTTTAAGATTCTATTTGAGGTGTGATAGTTGGGGGTTTGTTGGGGTTCTTTGTGGACCATTTGCTGTAAACTTAGAGCTCCATCAGCTGTTGGGTTTTGGTTTTGCTAAGACATTTTCTATTTAGAGGTGTAGCATTTCGTTTCAACAAAGACCTTCGGTTTGGGGTGTGAGATTCTTTGACTTTTTGCTGTTGCTATTTGGAGCTCATTTTTTTAACTCTCGGCGGTGCTTTTCCTGGCACGAGTTTTCCGGTGGCCGGTTTTCTTTGAGGTAGTAAGTTTTTTTTGGTTTATAAATGATAAGAGTAGTTCTAGAGACACCGAATTTTTGACTTAAATTTGGCCGACACACTGACGTGTCAGCTTGATATTGGTCGGTTTTGGGGTCCCGTTGGCGCGGACTCCACAAACCAACCAATAGCACTCCGACACGTCAGTTTGTCGGCAAAAATTCGGTCAAAAATTCGGGCAAAATAAAATTTTTGAAATGATAAACATGCGTTTAAGTGGACAAAACTATTTTGATTTAGGCAAAGCCAAAATGCTGAAAATTTCAAACCTGCTAAACCTGCACTTAAATGTGATTTTTACTCTAAAAAAGGACATATAAAAAAAATTATGTTATCAGAAAGTTGGGCAGAATTAGGCCAATGTAGGAAAATTGAAAATGTGAGGAATAATGTTGTTGGTAAACCTATTTTTTAGTGTGAGTTTTGTTCTAAAAAGGATCATTTATAGCAGTTTTGTCATAAGAGATTAAATACTAATAAATTTTATTTGTGAAAAACTGCCCACTGTGTTTAATAATGTTAAACATGTTGAAAGAAAGTCTTTTCATTGTAAGTTTTGTTCTAAATCTTGAAATTTAGAGCAGTTTTGTCACAAAAGACTAAATTTAAATTCAAGTAGAAAATTTGATAATAGAAAACTACCCACCAAGTCTTCTAATAATGTTAAATGTGATGATAACAAGACTTTTTAGTGTAAATTTTGTTCAAAATCAGGGGATTTAGAACAATTTTATTTTAAGCATTTAAATTTGACTATGAAATTTGAAAATTCCAAACTACATCATATTCATATTAATTCGAAATTCAATGTGTGGCATGTATGTCGGTGTAACTTCTGTATTAAAATAGGTCATTTAGGATGATTTTGTCATATGCATTTAAGTAAACAACAAAGTAGTGTTAATAATGTGCCTAGGATACCTTTAAAAACAGAATTTGTTGCGAATTGTCTCGATGTTAAGATTGGTGTTGCCCCGTTTAAGACCACACTTCCTAATGTTAAATCTAAATGGGTTAAGAAAGATGAGTTAGGATGTAAAATGGATGGTTCACGTGTTTCAAAGTAATTTTCTTTTAGTTTGTTCATTTTAGTTTGTTTGTTTGTTTGTTTAGCACTCTTTATTTTGCATATTTATAGTGTACTAACTTTATTTAGTAGGATTCTTCCCTACCCTTTGTCCATTTGAGAGAAACGGGTGGAGAATTTGAGAGTCTTTTATTATTGTATTTTACAATTTCTTAGAGTCGTTTAGGATATTTTGTTGTTAGTTGAGTTATTCGCTTCTATTTTAAGGAATCATTATGGTTAGTTGAGTTATGTACACTTCTATTTTGATTAAGACTCTTTTTGTTAGTTGAGTTATATAATCCTTTGTTTATAGGATTCATGTGTACAGTTGAGTTGTAATTTGTGTCGTCTTTTATTTTTGAGTATCAGTTTAGTTTATCTTAAAATTGGCCAAAGGGGGAGATTGAAAATCTAAGTCTCTTTGTGTAGGATAAATTTTGAGACGATCATTTTTTTAGGCTTCTGCATTTTTGTTTGATTAATTTTTTTATATACCTCTTTAATCATATATCGTTATATTTATTTTATATAAAAAAAAATTATAAAATGATTTTAAACATGTGTTTTATCTTAAGTAAATCTTATATTTTAATATATGAGTATTTGTTAGTTTTCTTGGTTCTGATTTAATTTAGTTTTTTATTTATAATGTGTTAAAATAACTATTTGTTTAAATTAATCTTTGTTTAACTAAAACACTTTAACACACAAATTGAAACGGCAGTCGTGTGTGTCGCCTTCGGGTTAGTGTTTGTAGCCGTTTGGAGCCTTGCATTTTTTTTTCCTTATATTAGTTGTTGAGGTTGAGATTGATAGTAGGGTTTTCATTTTTCCCTTTGCTCCTGAAAAAAAAGAGGTTTTCGACATTTTTTTTATCTCTTTCTATCCAAAAACGAGACACGCTGCCGATGTATGCTTTCTCTCTCTAAAAGTCCATTTTCATTTTTTAAACTTTGAAGCTTCACAGTTTTTTGGGGCTTTTGGTTTGAGTTTAGTTTTTTTTAGATTCTCTTTGAGGTGTGATAGTTGGTGGTTTGTTGGGTTTCTTTGTGGACCATTAGCTACGAACTTGGAGCTCCATTAGCTGTTGGGTTTTTGTTTTGCTAAGCTGGTTCCGATTTAGAGGTGGAGCGTTATGTTTTAACTAATACCTTTGGTTTAGGTGTGAGATTCTTCGACGTTATGCTGCTGCTATTTGGAGCTCTTTTTTTTTTGGATCTTTGGGCGGTGCTTTTTCTGGCGCGATTTTTTCGGTGGTCGATTTTCTTTGAGGTAGTAGGTTTTTTTTGGTTTATATATATATATATGTATATATACTTTGTATAGATATGCTATAAACTTGTTTCTTCTGGGTTTGGTATTTTTTGGTGTGGGAACTCAGTGTTGACTCGGTAATAACTCATGCTTAACTCTCTTTTAACTCAGTAGAAATTTGGACACAAATTTTGACTACAAATTTATTGAACTTAATTGAGTTTGAATCTAAAAAAAAGAAAAATCTTTGGACTAAAATTTAGTGAATCTCCTTTTAGATTTGTTTAGTGTATTTAGTTCTTGGACTTTACATTTGGTCTAAAATTTATATGGACTAAATTTTATTTGGACTGTTTTGGTTTATGTCAGAATTTGTTGGGTATTTATTGTCGATACTTTATTTACACCCATTTTAGTGTTTGTGTGCTGTTGTTAAATTTTGGACTTAACTGTTCGAACATAAATTGCACTTAAGTTTTTTTTTGTCACGCATTTTTTTTTATTAAAATATCCTTTATTTTAAATCTAATTTTAATTTAATTAATTTGGGATTTAAAGTTATTTGGCTTGTGCCTCCAACTAGTTATACCTTCTAAGTTAAACTTGTACGTATTCACTTTTTTTAGTTGGCTGTAATTAGTGTGTGGACTTTAAATCACATCATTATTTATTTAAACTTTATTTTAGTTAAACTCATCCTATTTTAGTGAGTCGAGTGCTACACTCTTATTCTCGTACTCATTTGACTTGGATTGAATCAGTCGACTCATACATCTTTTATTGCCTCAGTTGAATACTTTTTGTTGTATTCTTTTATACTTAGGTGGTGTTTGTGTGTGTATGAGTTTTTGATCCAAACCTTGTTATAGTTTTGGCTTCAAATAAAATTTGGAACTTAATCCTTGTGATTATTTTTTGTGTTACACATTTTTGTTTCAATTGGACTTGACTAATATATAGTATCTATCTTGTGGTAACTTTAAGTAAGTCCTAATTTGTATGATCTAATTGCGACACATATTTATCTTTTGCTAATTTTACTTGGACTTGATATTTTAATATAACACCTCTTTAAATTGATTCGTATTTTATTTGGTGTTAAGTTAATTTTTTATTTTAGTTGCGCGACACAATTATCGGAATTTTATTTCCTATTTAATTTGCAGCCATTTTGCGCCAACTAAATTTATTTTAGGATTAATCTTTACTTTAGTATTAATTATTAAGGAAGATTTATTCAGTCTTGGGACTTAATATTTAATCAATCCTTTAGTACCGATTAATTCAATATTATCTGACATTTCACTTGGTCACTGATTGATAATTTTTTCTTGTTAATTAAAATAGTAGACTTAATTGGTTGTGTGTTTGGTCTATTTTTCTAAACAAGATTATTTTGGTGTTTTGATTAAAATAATTTTATTATTAAATTTTTTTTGCACAACTTCACGGGGTCTCGGATTTGAGTGTGTAGTTGTGTGTGTGTCTCATGCTTACACTACCTTGGTTGTTTAGTAAGATCCAGTATTGTGGGGTTGTTTAGTTTGTGCCTGGGTGGCCTGGTTTTGTATTGACCAAACTATTTCATTTACACTGGTGTTGTTGTAATCTTTATTTAAACATTTGTATTAGTGTTGAGTGTGTGTTTGTGTATGTGAGTGATAGTCAATATTTCATGGGTATTATTGGGTTGATGTATTTTCAGTCATGTTCGGTTATTTTAGACTAGGTTGGTTGTACGGGTGTGTATTTGCTTAGTTTAATTCATTGTGGACTTTGGGACTCTAATCTGTAACTTTTAATTGGTAAAAGTGGACTTGGGTGTGTGAGTTGTATTGGGACTAGGGATATGGGGTTTACCACCATGGTGGGTTCCTCTAGAACAACTATTATGTCACCTTTCACTTTTCCTCATCTCATTATTTTTATATCTAGCATCATCGCCTTTAACTTACTAGTTTGCGTGATTGTTTTCTAACTTACAACTTAGAATAGATTTTATATCAAAGAGTTAAAAGAGTTTTTAAATAGCCTCATACGCATTAGCGATTACCCTCTGGTCATTTCTAGTATCTCATTTGGTCGTTTCAGTCTCATCCAAGAGAGAATTTTCACCATGTTAATGATGTTTACTAATGAACCGCAAAGTGATTTTGAATTTGAATCCACCAAATTATGGTGTTATATCATAAGTCCCCTCTCAAAATTTTGAGAGTGTATGGATGAGAATCATCTCATCCATGCACTGTCGTCTCTGTCAAGAGAGAATTTTCACTATGCTAATGATTTTTAATAATGAACACAACATGATTTTGAATTTAAATCCACCAAATTATGGTGTTATATCATAATTCCCCTCTCGTCATTTTGAGAGTGTATGGATGAGCATCGTCTCGTCCATGCACTGTCAACTCAGTCGAGAGAGAATTTTCACCAAGTTAATAATCTTTAATAATTAACCACAAAGTGATTTTTACCCCTCTCGATGTTTTTGAGAGTCCATAGACGAGGTCTACCCCGTCTTGACTGTCAAGTCACTGAGAGCAATTTAAAACTACTTCATCATGAATGATGTTTTATATCTTAAGGTGAGTTGATACATACAAGCAAGAAATATTCGAACAATAGATAAGGTACGAGATAACACTTGGAATTTTTTATTGAATTTCATTCATAATTCATTCACCATCTCATTCTCATATACATGTATAAAAATGGAATTGATAAGAAACAATCAAAACTATAATCTTACCGGTAATATTTTTTGAGATGGTCAGCATTCCATGGATTAGAAAATGGCTCTGCTTCTATGTTTTCCAACCAATACGTAACTGGAACCACATGTTCAATCACCCTATAGGTACCATGCCAGTTAGGATGAAGCTTGTTGGGCTTCTCCCACGTCTTCTTCAAAATGAGGTCTCCTATTGTTAGTGGTCGGGCCTTCACCATCTTATTATAAAACCTTATTGTTATTTACCTAATAAGCAGATTTCATAACCTCAACTTCATCTCTTAGTTCTTATATGAGATCCAAATATAGCCTCTCTTCTATATTTTGTTGTGGGTCATACGTTTGGACTCTATGGGTTGGGAGACGTATCTTTGTCGGCACCATAGCCTCTGAGCCATAGACTAGCGTGAATCTAGTTTCTCCTGTCGTTCATCTTTGTTGTCATATATGCCCATGGGATAACATGGACTTCCTCAGTCCATCTCCCTTTAGCATCTTCTAACTTTTTCTTGATTCCATCAAGGATTATTCTTTTCGTGACCTCTATTTACTCGTTAGCTTAGGGTCAGCCTGGAGTTGAAAATAATTGTTTGATGCCAACCCGCTCAAAGTATTTCTCAAGGGAGATCTTCTTGAACTGCATCCCATTATCAGAAATCCGAGTGCTAGGTAGCCCATATCTGCATATGCTATTTTTCCATATAAATTGTAAAGGCTTTCTTCTCTGTGATTGTAATCATTGTCTTGGCCTCTGCCCACTATGAAAAATAATCAACCACCACAACTATCAGGAGTGTTCTTACAAATCAATCCCCCATATCGCAAATGGCTAAGGAGGTTGGTGGGGGTATGGTTGCAAACCTTTGGCACTTATCGCACTTCTTAACATGCGTAACCACATCTTTTGCCAATGCTGACCACCAGTAACCCTGAGTGATGATCCTCTTAGCTAATGACCTTCCTCCAATATGACTGGAGAAAAACCCCTTGTGCAAATCCTTTAAAATGCATTATACCTGACATGGATGGATGCATATGAGTAGAGGAAGTAGGAACCCATTTTTGTATAAGATATATCCTATTAGGGATAACTTAGATTCTTTATACCTCGGCTTCTATATCTCGCCCCTAGAATATGGAAACTCTCCATCTTATAGGTACTGGATCATATGATCCATCCAAGAATCTCCCATACTCAAATTTAAGAAAAATTCCACAGTATTGTCTTCTCCTTCAATAGTCGGTCGATGGAGGATCTCTACCTGGCCTTTTTCTAATTTCAGCTGTGGTAGCAGAATAAAACCTCACTAGAGAATCACCTCGACCATTGTCTAGCCGAGGTATCCTCTTCAACTTCACTTAGCTAACATGATTCAGTGCTATCTTCACCCTTCCCAAGTACTTATCCCATTCTGTCATCCTTGGACTCATATACACCTAAAATTTAGTTAACAACTAACATGGAATGACTATGGATAAGGAGTTTTCCAACATTCACTACCCAGGTAAGGGACAGACCTTCTAGGAGGGCTTCATACTCTGATTCATTATTGGCGGCTTTAAAGTTGAACCTCAATGCATATTCAATATCGATCTCATCTAGGGTCGACACAGTTAAACCTCCACCACTTCCATTTTCACACGAAGATCCATCAATGAATAGGCTCCACATATTACCAATGTCACCAAAATTACCCTCTTCCAGGACTCCCTTATTGAAGAGATATCGATCTTCCTTATTTTCAGACACCTTGCT
Source organism: Sambucus nigra (assembly GCA_949130495.1). Taxonomy (NCBI): domain Eukaryota; kingdom Viridiplantae; phylum Streptophyta; class Magnoliopsida; order Dipsacales; family Adoxaceae; genus Sambucus; species Sambucus nigra. The sequence continues at coordinate 617,059,495 of OX422208.1, forward strand.
TCTCCCTAAACTCATCTCGACCTTAGCCGGGGGTAGACACCCCCTGCTCTCTCGCTCACAAGTTGTAACTTAAATATCTTTTATGTCGCCCTCATCCCACATGAACTCGACTACGAAGTCAGCTAGGTCCTGCCACTTAATTTTCGTTCTTCGTTGCTAGATATGTCTATTTCCCCTAATTTAAATGCCCAGGACATCAATCTTCCTAACTTCTTACTCTTGTGAATGACCTATCTTATAGGTGAGTCTATGAGGACCACCATGGTATGTGCCTGGAAATACGGCTTCATCTTCCTCGATGCATGGATCAAAGAATATGCCAATTTCTCCATTTTGGTATACCTTTGGTCTGCCCCTTTGAGGGACTTATTGTTAAAGTACACTGGCCTCCGGACTCCATCCTCTTCTCTGACAATACCGACACTAATCTCCAACTCTAACACCGTTAGATAAAGATACAACCTCTCTCCCTGGATTTGTCTCGATAATAAGATTAGAGAGCCAAGATAGGACTTAAAATCTAGGAAAGATTTCCCACATGCATCATGCCATTTGAAAGATTTTCTTAATACTTTAAAGAAAGAATGACATTTTTCGCTCACGAACTTGTTTAATGCGGCCACTCATCCAGTTAGCCTCTACACATCCTTTATTGTTGTAGGCATCTTCATCTCCAACAAAGACTTGATCTTCTAAAGATTGACTTTGATTCCCCTTTGACTCACAATGAATCCTAATAACTTTCCTGATCACACACCAAAGACACACTCAAAGGGGTTGAGTTTCATTATGTATTGGTCCATAGTGTCAAAAGTACGCTCAAGTTCGGCCACATAAGTGTCATCCTTAAGACTCTTCGTCAACATAGACCCCCATTGTCTTCCCAATCTTCTCTTTGAACATCTTATTGACTAATCTTTAGTAGGTAGCCCCAGTATTTTTCAATCTAAAGGGCATGACCTTGTAGCAGTATGTCCCCTTGTCAGTTATAAACATTGTCATATCTGCATCGATCGGATTAATAAATATCTGATTATAGCCTGCGTAGGCGTCCATAAAGCTCATCAATTCATGGTCGGCAGTAGCCTAGACCATCTAATATATCCTTCCTAATGGGAAGTTTTCTTTAGGGAAGAATTTGTTCAGATATGTAAAATCCACACACATCCTCCATTTTCCATTAGCTTTGGGGATGATGATAGAATTCTCAAGATATTTATGGTAAATGACCTCCCTGATGAAGTAGGATTTTTCTAGCTTCTTTACCTCCTCCCGACTGACATCATACTTCTGTCGAGAGTAACCTCTCATAGTCTACCAAATCGGCTTTACATCCACGTGCACGTTGAGTCTATGGCAAAGTAACTTTATATCAATTTCTGGCATACCCTAAAGGAACCAAGAGAAGATACTCTCTCTCTTCATTAATAGTTTAATTAACTCATCCTTGACCTCTTTATTTAGGTCTTTATCGATTTGGACGGTATTTTTCTAGATCTTCCTCATTGAGGACGATGGATTCTACCTCCTCTGCAACCTTACCCTTCTTTAGCTTCTTTTCATAGCTAGGGTCCAAGGTATCAATGTTGTAGGTCATAGTCTCCCTTTTATACTCTTATCTCTCCTCAATTGAGTTGACGTACCATTCACGTGCCTCGACTTGGTCCCTCTAAACTTCACCTACCCCATATAGAGTCGGTCATTTAATCATCTGGTGGACTGTTGAGGGCACAAACTCAAATTCCTTGAGGTCTACCCTTTCGAGAATTATATTGTAGGCTGAGTAGACGTTTTTATCCATGTAAAAAAAGTTGATGTTATTTATAAGACATTTTGGCCAAATATTTCCCATTCTCACTTCCATTTTATATATACCCAGTGGCTACACCTTCTCACCACTAAAGCCAATGAGTGGTTGGTGATAGGGAATCAACCTCTTCTTGCTCAGATGCAAACCTTTGTAACAGTCACAAAATATAACGTCGGCCAAATTGTCGTCGTCCACCAAAATTCTCGGCACCTCGTAACGATGTACCAATGTTGTGATGACTACAGGATCATCGTGCGGAGCTGAAATCCCTTTAAAATCTAATCTTGAAAAACTAACAACTAAAGAATTGATACCAACTTTAGATCTCTTACGTTTCATAGGCTTTACTGTAGCTGAGTTCACAGCCTTCGACTTTGGTGGGAGAGCTTTGGCCTCGGCCACATGTTCTTTTCTATAACTGACTTCTTTCCTTCCTCCTGCAAGTCCTCCATAGATCATCTTGACCTCATCTGAGATCTTATGCATCCGACCTTTGGGATCAATAAATAAAGGAGGAAGGTCAGGGTCATCTCCTTCATTATCGTCTGATTCATCATCATCTCGATCAGATGGAGTGTCAAGCTTGCACTTATCACTTTTTTTCTTCTTCAAGGTGTCGTCTCGACCACCATTTTGAGCTGCGATTGTCTACATATTATCTCAATTTCCCATCTTTTAACATCTTCTAAATTTCATCCTTGAGATCAAAACACTTGTTGGTCAGGTTCCCATGGTCTTGGTGGAAGTCACACTATAGATTCTTATTCCTCTTTTGTGAAGGATCGTTTAACTTTTTAGGCCTCCTTAGGGAACAATCATTTTTTATCTCGTTTATTATGTGCTCATCGATGACTGTCAGAGGGGTGTAATCGACAAATTTATCATCCATCAATATTTTCTTACCATCTTATTCTTTTTCTGGAACTTTTCCCCCGCTACTTGTTCCCTTATCATCTTCATTCTTTGTTTTCATAGACTCTTCAGAATTCATGACCTTACCAGCCATTCGCAAGAGTTCGACCATGGACTTTGGTGGGTCTTCTTCAATTTTCCAAAGTAGTTTTCCTTTCTGCTGTCCCTCAATCAGATCTGTCATTATAATGATCTCCTTATAATCTTCGACCTCTATCTTCTCTTTATTAAACCTCACGATGTACTCCCTTAAACTCTCATTCTTCCCATGCGTGACATACAACAGGTGTGTCATCTTCGTTTGGGGTCTCACCCCAAAGCTGAAGTTGTGTATTAACCACTCTGCAAGCTATTTGTAGTTCATAATTGAGTTCTTAGAAAGTGAGGTAAACCATACATGGGTTTCTCCAGTCAATGTTCTTGATAAGGCACGGAACCTCATCTCATCTGAGACTAAGTAAATGTTGGCAGTGGATTGGTACATCTCCATGTGGTGGACTAGATTAGTGATCCAATCATACTTAGGAGTGACTATCGGTGGCTTGAATTTGGCCAGGGTTGGATAACTGATGATCCTGGCCACAAAGGGGGAGCCTTCAGAGTAGCCCCTCTACAAGGGGTCCTGACTTTTTAGACTATCTCCTGTTTTGTTTCCATCCATTTGATCAATTTAATCTAGGGTCACTCGGCTATAGCTGTATCATCATCCTGGATGATATTGTCTACGGATCTCTCAACTCGCCAAAATTAAGCTTTTCTTTCCATTGACCTTTGTTGACTATTTACTTCCCTAAGCCCTTTGTTCTCGACTACATGGAGGTTGACACCCCGCTTCATCTCCCCTCGATCCAGAAATACTCCTTGACCTAGACAGCCGATCTCTGAGATCACTCATTAGGACAAGCCTTTTAAAGTTCAACCCTCTACTTAGGCGATCAAAATTTGAGCCCCTTGGTTGTGCACCTTGACATGGCTTCATGTTATGCCCTCAACTAACCTGAACGGGGTGTACAGTGTTACTTAATATTTCATATGGTTCCCAGCATTCGACGTGTGCATCCTCAGCCTGATAGTCATCATATAAATCCTCTGGATAGGGTTGAACTTGCCTCCCCAAGCCTAAACACCTAGGGTTAGCAACATCCCTCCTCCATTGATGAGGTGGTAACTTCTTATGTCATGCATGGGGTAGTCCCCTAGTGTATGGATGTTTCTCCATGGTGGTTAGAGTAATCATCTCTGGTATTACCCCAACGAGTTTCATTAATACAATTTGGCTGAAGGTAGCCAGTTGCTCCTGCATCGCCTGTTAGCTAGACATCATGACTTCAATGCCATCGCCACCTTTTCCATCTCCGACTGAGGAGTCACGTAGCTATATCTAGGACCACCAAGCAGTACTAGAAATTTTTATTCCATGTTTTAAAAGTGGTGGATGAGCTATAAAATGCAAAATGAATTATTTGATGCTCAACAAGAGCGCTTTCAATTGTGAAACAACTCCATAAGAGGGAAGGACTGGCTCACCACTTGAGACTCCGATGAGTATAAGCTAAAATGGGTAAGAGATGATAATCCTCGTTCCCATAGATGGCACAAGATTGATTATATCGAAATTGGTATCACTATATAAAAGTGATTAATAACCTCACACGAGTTCAATGATGAAAGAAATATAGCAATATAACAATAGAGACAAATGAGGAAAAGAGGAAGTAAACACCATAAATAAGTAGTTCAGCCTTTTGAAGGCCTACATCCACTGTGCACGTGTGTGAAGTCCACTAATACAGGCTCTAATGGACTTAGGATACATTTACTCAAGCTTTCTCTCTCTAACAATAAGTTTTTCATAGTTTCAACATGGTTTTCAATAGTTTCAACATGGTTTTCTTGAAAATCTTAATTACGTCGACTTTACCATGAGGGTTGTGTTGGACACAATCGATCTTTGAAATTATCCCCCACTGGGATAGGAACTGGGTCGATTTTGAAACTAGAGAGGAACATGTCATTGATCTCATGTTGAATTACCAATACCGAGTTTCTCGTTCTGGCATCATCCAACCTATCATTGGTGAAGAATTTTAGTTTCTAATAGCGAGAGGAATATACTCCTCAGATGCTATGGATCCATGGGTAGCCAAGGAGTATACTGAAACAGGCAGGTATATTGATGACCTATAATTATGTCAAAGTGTGGATAGGAACAAACCCTAGTGTAAGTTTTATATAATCCATTTCTTCCTGATGGGTGTTGTCATAGGCACGCACGACGAAGGATGTGGGAGTGAGACCGCTAATTTTTAATCCTAGGAAGTTAAGAGTTTTAAGTGGGTAGACATTGAGATAAGAGCCATTACAAGTGCCAACGAGGATATCTTCCCAAAAACATTGACAAGATGTTGAGAACATAATTTTAATCAGTACCAATCTTTTGGATTACTTATTTGGATACGGAGATAAGTTTGTAGAGGTAGGAGAGGGAGAAACTGTGGGTCCTGTGAGGAGTTTTATCACATCATTTTAGTGCAGCTGGGAGGAGACAAAACCCAAGTGAAAATAGAGTCTAGTACTCTAAAAAAGTACCCAACAGAGTTTCCACTGTGGCCATCTAAATACGATTCCCCCAGCGCGGGATGGTCCTAAAATCAGTATGGGAGGGGAACAACCCTAGAGAGGATCATCTCCCTCCCTTCCGCACCGTTCTCGTGCAGGTGATTCGAGGATATAAGTTTCCTCTTTCTTCCACTCACATTGGTATCCTCACAGACTTCTTTGAATATAAATCGATTGTCTACAAAAAGAGTATAACACGAAGAAATGGAGTCATCATTATATTTTGCTCAAAATAGGCAAAATAAATGTAGTCACCTCAAGAGAATGACGTCAAGGTCATATTGATGATAATGAAAACCAAATGAAACGAGGATTCAGGGATAAAGTTATAGAATAGGAAGGTGTTAGGCACCCATTCTTCCATTTCGATCTCTTGTGGGCAGTGTTAATGTTCTCCTTTTCTCTAATGTATGGTGTGAGCCTACTAGTGTGTAATGTAAATAACGGGAGAAGGAAATCATCCGACTCGCATCATGGGAAAGATAAAGTGAAATGATCCTCAGAAATATACCCCAAAATAACATAAACATATAATGTGAGCGTTCGTCAAATCGTAAGTCACTATAGAAAAGTGAATGCTCTAATCGAATGAGATAAAAATATACACGAATTCATGGCTCACAAAATATATACCATATAGTATAAAAGCATAAAATCGAAAAGATAGAACTTTAATCTCAAGATTGTCCCGGGACGCCTACATAGCCCAAGAGGCATCAAAGTCCACATATTTTGATATATCATAGGGATGGGGTTTAACTCACACTCCTAAATTAAGACTCCCCTTTGAACACTTTTGAAGAAAGTGTGGTCAAGTGTAAAAGTGTGAAAAGGTAAGGAAGTCTTACTTTTGAAATTTACGAGTAAACCCTATTTTTTTATCTTTTGGAATTTTTATGAAAATTTTTCATGTAGATACTAGTAATAAAAAAGGATATAAGTTGACATGAGATAACAATAAAGGGACTAAAAGATACCAAAATGGGAATAAAGTGAGTAAATAATACTGAATGGATAAACTAACATAGAGTAGGAATATACCTCCTATAAGACATTTGCCTTTGATTTTTAAAGGTATGTTGGCCGATTTTATGGTGGTATAGTAGGGTGAGGTAGGTGACCAAATTTGGTAGATAAGTGAGGTTAGAAAAATGGGGAGGACATTGGAAATTATATTCTTAAGGAATGACCGTGCTCTGATTTCGAGGGAATGTTTCTGATTGCTGAAAAGTAGTCCTCCTAGGAATGATCGTGTCAATTTATTATTTAGGGGGTGCCAATTAACATGGACCCTACCCTGCCTATCGGCATAGTTTCTTCTTTGCCAGATAAGGAAATTACACCCTTCCAATAGACAGGGCGTCTAGTCTACCTATAGGCACTCTAGAATGGGCTTTTTTTTAGAAAAATGGGCAAAAAATGCAAATCATGAGGCCGATTCGCACATGGCACAAATCTTTAGAAAGGAGATTCAAAACCCTTAAAGATTTCATAAGCTTTTCTCGGTTCTGAGTGTTTACAAAGATCAAATATGACCCAAGAGTGGTTGTTGGTCTTTTAGAGTAAAAAGGGTTGTTCGTGCAAACTTTGAGGTCGATTTGGTCATGGTATGGACCGTTGGAAAAGGGATTTAGATCCCTTCAAGGTTTCATTTAGATTCACATAGGTTGGACTTTTATAGGAGTTAAATGGGGATTAATAGTTCCTTTGGCCTTTAAATCAGTTCTCGGAGTAAGACCTAGGGTTACAGAGAGACAAGGAGTGTTAGGTACCTGAGATGGTACCGTCTCATTTTGAGGAGCATCCTTCGTCTCATAAACTTCCCCCACGCATTATAACTTTATAAAAGATGATAGCCTCCTACACTGTGCAAGGCAACTGGGATGTATCTTCTCTATTTGTTCCAAACATTCTTTTATTATCCCTCATCTACCAATTTCCAGCTTCTTCTCCCCCGTCTTCATATCCCACTCATGGCGCCAGTTCTCTCCTCACTATAGCTTGTGGTCTTAACATAAAAGGTGTTACGATGGGACTTGAGCAAACCACCAATGAAATATTTCTTAATGATTTCAAAAACACTATAAAAGTCCCCATGCGAGTCTCATTTATTAAGTGATAAATATACTCGGGGAGCAAACCATTGGCACAAAGTTAGAGAATCTTGGACTCTTTAGCCCCCTCTCTAACATCTAGATACCTATCTCTAAACCTCCTTATGTATGGCACCACTTCTACTACTATCTATGATTTCTCCCTTGCCAATTGAGTGAGGGTGAACTCATCCTCTGCCAAAAAGAATTTCTAGACAGAGAAGATATGCATCTCTTTCTAAGTTTCCACACTTCTAGAGGCCAAGTATGAATACTATGTGTAGGCTTTGTCTATGAGGGATTTGGAAAACTCTCTCGTACAAAGTTTCTTGTTATTTCAATGACCCCCAAGTGCTCCACAAACCACTTAAAGTGTTCCTTCGGGTTCCTCCATTTCCCGATATATTTCTTAAAGGTAGGGTCACATAATCATTGGGGTATGGCTCATTATTATACTCCTCTGGGTAAGGAATACGTACATCATCACATACTGAAGATGCCTCGCTGGTTGTATGCAAGGAATCCATCAACTTTAAAATTCCCTTCTTCATCTCATTTACCATCAAAGAAGATGAGGAACCTTCCCCCGTTGCTAGAGCAACTGGGCCAATGACCGCAAGTGTAAGATCAACTACAATGGTTGTTCCCACGATTGGTGAAATAATAGGACCAACTATCATGGGGATTATGCCTGAAGGAACTCCTGGGGACACTTTCACCATAGGAGTAAAAAAAAACTGGGGTCTATTGCTTCCCCAAAGGAAGTTGCTAATGTAAAACTCCATGAATTTTCCCATGATATGGGCCATCTGAACTAGCCCCATCATGGAGCTGGTGGAGGATTGTTTAATCGTAGCAACTTCTGAGAATGTTTGCACCTGAAAGGCCTCCACCCAAGGTACCCCATCTCTAGGGCCTTCACGTTGTTCCCTTACCTCCTGCTCTTCTCTCTGCTGGATCTCATCAAAGTTAAGAACACAATTAACATTGTCACGGGCCATCCTATTAAAAGAATACCTTCCTAGTGGAGTCACAAAATGTAAGAGGGGAGTCCTTTTGAGGATGAGGTTATAACATAAAAAAAGGCATAACCTATATTAAGATGGTAATAAATCACTAAATAAGGTACTATCAATAATGATGAAATTGACTCAAGAATATAAAGATTAAACACTTCAAATTAAACTCAAAAGATCACATGTCTATAACTCAATATAAATAATAAATAAAACTCCCAAGAAACTCTATTTAGAGGTAAAAGAAGGAAAGAACTCTCAAATACACCCCTGGAAGGCAGCCTAAACACGAAGGTCCCACAAACGAGGATCACAAAAATAAATGGTAGTAAAATCTTTGTGGAAACATTAATGGTTGGTGAATAAATGCTATAGTTATATTAACTTTCTCTCTCTTTAAATCTCAAAAAATAGCTCTCAGTTATGAAAGAACTCTTTATCTCTCTCTTGAAGTGGTTGAGGTAACTATATAGTCACCAAGATAACTCTAATGGTCTGATGCCCAATAAATGTGAAATACATCTCATATTACCTTTATATCACTTGCATTAAATGAAGGATGTGCTAGCATGTGCATACCTTATAAGAATTAAATGCCAATAACCATCTGTTGGCTGCCACTTTAGTGGTAAACCTCCCAAACCATCCGATAGCCCCCATGCCACTATGGTTCACTCAAGTTTGGATTGGACAGAAGATAGGTCATGCGTGACATCAATCAGGGAAAATGTTAGTCTTGGTAAAGGTTTTTTTGACACTAGGCCCAATGTAGAATGGAACTCATGGTTTCTCTGGGTATGCTCTCTCGGGCTATGGCACATCGATGTTTTACAGGTGTATCTAGAATGGTTAATTCAAGCCTTAATGTTTCCATGCTTTTCAGTCATTTAAACCAACTCCCTCGGAGGTTCCTTCGATGAGGTTAGTTGATAGAGCATGATAGCTCTCCTAAGCTATGCCAGACTTAGTCCTTTGTGGATACGATTTAACCTCACTCTCATATAATAAAAAGTTATAACTTTCGTGTTACAATATACATCTACAAATAAATAATTAGAATAAATACAAAATAAAGAAATATTGTGCTTCTTGGAATAGTTTCCTTTATTCTTTGTCCCAACTAACTCGTGAGCCTGCTCGCCTGGCTCTCTAATCATCCTCTATTAGGTAGGGGAGTTCTCGCTAATCATTAGATTGCCTTTGGGTTTCCCTTACTTTTTCCCCTTCATGTAGATATTTATTGTGTGGCCAATAAATGTCTGCATAAAACATCTCTAGATGAGAAACCTACGTTCTTCCAAGAATCTTCCTTTGTTCGCCCTGGCCCATTTAGGTCCGAATGGACTTCGTAGCGAGGGAACTTAACGAATTTGACTTTTTTGAATTTCTCAAGAAGATTCCACTCAAGCCAAAACTTGTGACAAAATTGTTTCTTCACCCAAAATCTTTTTTCCATCTCCTTCGCCCGTGCACTCAGTGATTGTTGGAATCCCATCAACTATCACACTTATCGCCGAGGTTCCACTTGTTAAATTGGTATGATTATTATCAGCACTGATAACTCAAACATCATCATGCTTTTATCACTTCCCACTCATGGGAAATCCAAACGAAAACTTGAATTTCATAACGTCCCTTTCCTTCTAGAACTTAAACATTTTTTCTCATTATCTTCTTCATTTCTCCCCATCTCGGGCATTGTGATCCAGATCTCAAAACTTCTTAGAGAGAGAAAAACTTTTAACCTCCCCAAACTGCACTTTCTCTTATTTCTTCCACTTCGAAAGCTTCCAATGGATTCTTCTAGCAATACTTTTGAGGTTTTCTACCATGTTTCTAGCCAAGGTTCCCCTGTCAACATGGTGGCACATCAAGAATGACTCTGGTCATGTAGTTGTTTTACCATCTTTGAGCGGGGAAATTTTTCATTGAGTGTAAGGCATTTTTTACTCAACTAACTGCCAACTAAGATTACATAACCTTGGGTGATGAGGCCACAGACAAATATACTTGTGGATTTCTGGCCCAAGAAGGAACTCTACACATCCACTTGGACTGTGGGGACTTCCATAAATTCTTAAATAGATTTCAAAAGGCATGTAGGTCGCCCGGACTATTTCCCAGTTTGGTCCAACTAAATCGAAGCCACCTACACTGAGGTGGCAACCGTGCTTTTTGATTAGTAGTCTTCACTCTATCTAAACATAACACTACATTTTATGTTTTAATTTTTCATTGGAACGAAATTTACTATACTTTTATTACCGCCTAGGGTGAATTTAAAATCACCGTAGAGGATGTTTGTGAGTTGTTGGGCCTTGAGCCCACTAGGTCTTCTAATTATTATCATGAAGCTTTTGATGCTGAGGACACTTATTTTCATTCTGCCTTGGACCAGATCTACCGTACTTGTGTTGGTTCTAATAAGGACACTTTTACTCCCCTGACTAATAACTTTTTCCACAAGCTCCCTCTGAAAGAAGGCTCCACGACTGAGGTAACTTATGGAGGGGACAAAGGCTCCCCTTTGGAGTTAGATACCAACATCTTGTGTTTTCTCTAATATTTTATTCTTATTAGAAAACTAAATAACATGCCATAGAGGGACCTTATCGACATTTCGGTTAGGCTTTCTCGTGGAGTCAAGCTTATTTTTACTGCTCGGACCTTAGGTTCTCTAGACTCCTATCTTCACAGGACACACCTAGACATGGAGCTTTCACTGGGCAGGTACAATGTTGCTAACTTTGATAATACAATTTGATTGACTGGTTTCCTCTACACAAAGTTTCCATATATTGCTCCCGCTAAGGTTTCTCTTACCATTAATGCCTTCAAGTCGCATCGCTTGCTTTACTGGAATAAGAAGCAAAGCCGAAATGACATCCTCCCTTTAATTGATTAGTATATCTCCTCCACTCCTAGGCCTTTTAGCTAAGAGACATATGCTCATTCATGGTCTTTTTTCTTCTTGACCCCTCGCATTATTGAGGCTGCTATCGAGAAGATTATTTCAGAAAATCCTTCACTTGCCATTGTCCTTATCTTGAGCCTTGTCTTTTTTCCTTCTTTAACAGATTGGGGGACCTCTACTAAACACTACAACCTCAATAGGTGTTCTTGCCACTTTGGGTATGAGCCCGATGACCCCTTTTCAGTCTTTCAGAGTTTTCACGACAAAGAGACATTTTCAAAAGACGACTCATGCTATACTACTGATTCCTCTCAAATATTGGATTTATTTACCCTTTATACTTATGCATTTTACCGCCTAGGGTGCCTTAATTCCTATTTTTAGGCTTATTAACCATACAACCTATTTTATGTATGTTTATATGCTTTGCGAGGTATAATTGAGTTTTAGTAGGTATTAAAGTGCTTAGAGTGAAGTTTGGTCATAATTTGGGAAAGCTTCGTCATTAAGGGCACATTCAAGGTCATTTTAGTCATTTTATCATTTAGATATATGGACTAAAGTTGTCATGGAAACTGTAGCCCTCTATGAACTAGCTTCATGTACCCTCTGACCGCGCTTAAATCTGATTTATAACAAAGAAGTTATGGCACTTTTTATATGTTGGTCTGAGATGAAGCATTAGACTTGTTAGCGGCTAATCGATTCAGCCATTTTTGGGGAATTGATTCGGGTATAGAAAAAATCTGCAAATATCTATTTTTTTTTTTTGGGGGGGGGGAGGGGGGGGTATTGGTTATATACGTTAAAATATTCTCTTAAGTTGGGGGATTCATTTTTTATCAGATTTCATTAGTTTAGTTTGGGTTTTGTTTGGTTTTTGGAGCTCTTCCCTTTCTCTCTCATAGTATTTCCATTTCATTTTTATGTAAGACTGCTATTCATCATCCTCTTCCTTGATTTATTTCATTCCAACTTAGTTTCTTGCTTTTTAACTTAGTTTTAATTCAATACAATTAATTCATGTTAATTAATTTGTTATATTCCATTGTTATTTAGTTGTATCAATTGTTTTACTATGGGTATTAACTTGTTTAGAGGTTGGGATCATTTTTCCACATTTAATGGGCATTGAGATTTGAAAGATAGTGTTTGATATGAATGAATTGTAATTGAAACTATGTGTATTAATGTTTGAATATTGTGCATTTAACTTCCTTTATCATGCAACATTAGTGTTTTTAGCGATATTCTGACATTTGTCAATTTGTGACCATATTCGATTGAAAGTTTTATCATTCATTTATGAATTGAATTTCTTCATGCTTGATGTTTATAATTAATTGAATATGCGATGTTCATTGTTTTCAAGCCAAATCCTTTATTATATTTTGTTAGCCAATGGTGGGGGTGTGATCATAATCTTATTGTTGTAATTTAATTTAGTTTATGTATTTGCTATGTTAATTCTATTCTCACTATATCATCTTTTCTTTTCTCGCTTCTCTAAGTGCAAATCCTAATCACTATTCCCTGTAGATTCGATCCCTACTTACCGCTACACTTCCATTTATAGTGTGCCAAATTGTGGTATCTTTTTTATAGGTCATAAACATCTAATGACATGTTTTAAATACGAAGGTTACGCTGCATAAACAACTACTTCTACCTAAGTGCTTTGTGAGGAGATAAGTGGCTAGCTTACCATCCCTAGTCTTTATAGGAAAGGTGGTGTAATTTGTATTTTTTTAATGATGAGGAGCCAAAATGATGATGCTTGAAATAGCACTGCCAGATAAGGTGTTGACAAGAGCAAACAAAGTATAACAATGGCAGCATAAGAGTATATGTATACATGATAGAATGAGGTGAGGAGAAGGGGATGAACACTTGAATATAAGTGGTTCAGCCAATCTGGCCTACGTCCACTGTGTGTGTGAGTAGCATCACTAAATGAAGGTTCTAACGGCCATGGATAGAATCTCTCAAGCTTTCTCTCTCTACTGTGTAAAATGACAGATTTTTAGCTAGGGTTGTAATTTTGGATCCATTTACAAGGTAGAGGATGACCTCTATATATAGTGATTAGGGGGTGTAGTGTACCCCCCAGGCATGCAATGAGCATGTGCATGAGCATCAAGCCAGTCTAAAGATGACACCTGGGTGATCCTGGGTAGGTAATGATGACCTCAATATTCCCTCATGTGGAGGGAATGATTCGATTATAACAAATTTGTCCACGTGTTCCAAACCATACATGTGCTTGTAATTTCTCGGCCTTACATCAACCTCGTCCTGGGAGAGTACGAGGTTGGTGAAGTTCGACTGTTGCTTTATTCGAGGTCAATATCCGTGATGACCTCAGTCAGGAGGGCAGGCCGAGGTTAGGTATGGAGCAATTGTAACGTCAGTTGGGGCCGACGGTGATGTTAGCAGATGATTGAGCCGTGAGCTATGTTGATTTCGGATGGTGAACACAACGTCGGCTAGGATCGATAGTAATGTTGATAGATAATTGAGCCCATGAGACCTTGTTTTAGACAGCACCACGAGATAAAGATGTAGTAGAGCTAAAATAGGCATAACAATGGTAGCAAATAACAACACATATATGTAGAAGGAGATGATGATAAGAGGAGAAACACAGTAATATAAGTTGTTCGACAATTGCCTACGTCCACTGTGCAAGTGAGTGTAAGTATCACTATCAAAAGAGGGCTCTAATGGCCTTAATAATACAATCGCTCCACTTTATCTATGTACTGTAAATGCACCAGAGTTTTGCTAGGGTTTGTAATCGAGGACCCTCTATAAGGTAGGAGAAGATAAGTATATATAGTGTTCGGCGGGTGTACTGTACCCCCAGGCATGCAATGAGCATGTGTAGGATGATCTAGCCAATCTAGTGAAGCCACCTATCACTGTCACATATATACGATGGTGATAAAATATTCCCGCACGTGCTAAAAAGATTTGGTCATAATGATTTATCCACGTGGGATATGCCATGTTGGGATCTTATACTACTCGTATGGTAGATGTCATCAGGGGGTGTCGGCCTAGAGTCTATTATCCTAGTCCCGGATGAGGCTGAGACGACGTTGATAATAGAGAGGGTCGAGGCCGAGTTAATGACTCAGTCCCTGATGGGAGTCCTCCTTGGTCTTTGTCATCCTAGTCTCGGCTAAGGCCGAGATGACCTTGATGCTGGGGAAGGCCAAGGTCGAGGCATAATGTGATGATCTATGAGGCCGAGGCCGAGGCTGAGTTATTGTATGAGAGATATGAGGCTGTGGCCAAGGCCAACGTCTTCTGTTTTGACCCTTAGACCAAGGTATCAAGTTCACTACATGATGGTCGAGGTTGCTTCCATGATTTCTGAGGTTTCCAATAACAGACTGGTGATCTTGCGCTGATAGATACAAATGTAATCTAGGCTGAAGTGATCAGACCCCACTAATGATTAAGCCGTGGTCGACCCTACTAAGGCCGACCCTGCCAATGATTAAGCTGTGGCCGACACTACTGAGTCGACCCTTATCTGGACAACCCTCTAATGATTAAGATTTGGCAGACCCTTATCTAGATGACCCTCCAATGATTAATTTGTTTCCACTACAAGAAATAATATATATTCCAACATTTTTTAGGCGTTTTAATAAAACGTTGGCATACAAGCCATTTACGATGTTTATTTAAAAAGGTTACTAAATTTACCGATGTTTTATTTAAACGGTAGGAATTAATGACGTCTAAATGTAAAACATCGTAAATTACCGACATTTCTTTTTGAACGCCACAAAAAAAGAGACGTTTTGAAACAAAAACGTCGGGTTCCATTTTCTCGCATTTTATTCCTACACGCAATATTCCAAACAAAACGTGGGACTCAAAATTTTTACCTATACTAGTTGCCCTCCAATACTAAATCTTATGATCTACAATTTCCAATACGTGATCTGATGCTCTAGAGGAGACAATCAAGCCGTTAAATTATATCGAAGACAATCAATATCATCAGGTAATGAAATAATTTTTCACTTTGCTAATCTAAGCGCATCAATTATTATGGAAGTATTCTCGTAAATCTCATCAGGTAGTCGCATCAAGCCATTATATTTATAGTAGTCGCAATAGGAAAATATTTGATAGGGTTTTATTTGGTGACAATCAATCTCAACAGGTCACAATATCTGTAGAGTCCCACATTTTGTTTGGATACAAAACAAAACGTTTTGGTATAAATCTAACAGCTTTGGTAGGGTTTTGTTAGGGTTTTATTTGGAGCGATGGAAGATGTTAGGGTTTCATTTGACATTTACAAATTTCCAGATATGAGGGTATGAGAGATGGAAGGTACGGGTTGTGTTTCAGGCTGACACGACACGGCAAGTTTTTTTTAACACAAACACGACACGAAACGAATTCGTGTTTTTTTTAGTTGATACGAACACGACTTTAATAGAAAATAGCACGGCACGACACGACACGAATACCAGAATTTCCTAAATTTCATACCTAAAAAACACGATAACATGACACGACACGACTCATAATTCAGACACGAACACGACACGACACAACTTCGTGTAAAAAAACACCACACGAACATGACATATCATGTCAATTTCGTGTCATTTTTTTGTATCATTTCTAAAATTGCCACCCGTAGTATGGATCTTCATTTTGGTTGTAATTTGGGGTTTTCTACGCCTTTGATTTTCATTTTCTGTTCAATCGCCACCTTTTCGTTCTGATCCGAGATGTATTTTTCCGATTTCTGATCTAATAATATTTTTGTGATGTCTGTTTGTCTATTTAATTAATTAGTTAAATGTTGATTCTTTTAATTAATTAATCAAAATTTGAAATGATCTTAGAAAAATGTGCGATCAGAGCAAAGTTGATAATATAAAAAAACTTGGACACATAGTTCCAATGGTATTTTTATCATGTATATATAAGGTGGTTGATTTCTTTTATTTTATTTTTCGTATAATATGAAATTCAATTTCACAAATAACAGTTCTTGCAATTTGGTATAGCTGATCGTATCTGGCAATTTACAGTGCTTGGTATAGTTGATCATATAGCAGTTCTTGCGATTTGTTCTTGCAATTTCGTATAGTTGGTCATATAAGAATCCATAGGTATTTTGCATCTTATAATAGTTCTTGTAACACTTCATATCTTGTAACAGTTCGTATCTTGCAAGATAAGAATCTAGCAGTTCCTGTAAATCCCCAATTTCTTATCTTGCAGTTTCATCAAATCCACAATTTCATATAGCTGCTCATAGTTTCATGGTTGACTATTTTAGTTTACTATTAGTTATGTTTATACTCTTTTTTGTTCAGACTATGAAATTATTCACAAACAAAACATGTGTTGATATTATTTGGTTGCACAAATTGCATTTGACAATAATGTTAAATATTTAATAATAAAGTTAACTTTATTATTAGATATTTGAGTATGTATAAGTGTTTGTATATGTATAGATATTTGTGTGTTTCAATCAATCATGATTTTGGTCTCATGAAATTTGGGGTTTGGAACCGTAAATTTAAGATAAATTTCTTATTTGCATCTCGCTTTATAGTTCAAAATAAATTCATAACTAAACCAATTACCAATGGTATCCCCCCATTGGCAAATCCACAAATTTGTTTACCTATGATCATTTAATATGTAAGTATGTTTTTCAATACTTATTTGAGTCATAATTGTTTACCTATAATCGTAAAATCTATGTTGCCGATAATGATTTCTCGCATTAATTTCAAATCTTTTTTTGTTTTTGTTTTCACTAGGCCGAATATACTGATGGATAGGAGTTGGATTAATATAAAACGTAGGGGCCATCCTTTATACGACAAAGGAACGGAAGAATTCCTTCAATTTTCCTCTGATAATAGACCAAATACTGAAAGAATTTTGTGTCCATGTAAGACGTGCCACAATATCATATTTGTGAAGAAAGATGAGGTGGTGGAACATATATTACTAAATGGCTTTCTAGCAAGTTATACTTGTTGGACTTTTCACGGGGAATCTTCCTCGTATCCAGTTCCCTCTTCCGAATCAACTGGTGGTGATGAAATGCGAGAGATGATACACAATGCCTTTGGAACTCCTCATTCAAACTCGCTTAACTTTATGGATGGTGATGAGGAGCATGAACATATGGGTGGGGGTCCCGATGAAGAAACTAAGAGATTCTTTAATCTGATAAAAAGAAGCTGAGCGGGAGTTGTACCCAGATTGTAAGAAGTATTCTACACTCTCATTTATTGTACGACTATTGCATATAAAGTTCCTTGGTGGATGGAGTGACAAGACCTTACAATGTTGCTTGAATTATTAAAAGATGCATTTCCCGAGGGTGAAACATTGCCAAAGTCTTTTTATGAAGCCCTCAAGCTGATTGCAAACTTGGGGATAGAGTATAAGAAGATACATGCATGCCCTATCGATTACATGTTGTATTGGAATGAGACAAAACATGAGAGTGAATGTCGAAAGTGCCACACCCCAAGATATAAGCAATCAAAGGCTCAATCAGATGACGATCTTACAATAAACTGAAAAATTCTTACGAATGTGGTAAGATACTTCCCTTTGATAGCAAGACTCTAGAGGCTATATATGTCATCAAAGACAGCATCAGAAATGAGATGGCATGCCGAGGAACGTATTGATGATGGAAATGTATGATATCCCGCTGATTCTCTTGCTTGGAAAAGAATCGATGACATTTATCCAGATTTCGCTGAGGACCCGCGAAATATTAGACTTGGATTATCCAGTGATGGATTTAACCGATTCAGGAGCTTGAGTATTGTTCATAGCACATGGCTAGTAATTGTGATAATATATAACTTGCATCCATGGTTATGTATGAAGCAACCATATATGATATTGCTGATACTAATTGATGGTCCTCGCGGGCCTGGTAATGACATTGATGTTTATTTGCGCCTTTTAGTTGGTGAGTTGAAGAAATTATGGGTTGGGGTGGATACTTATGATGCATCCTGTAATCATATGTTTAAAATACGTGCATCATTGCTATGGACAATAAGTGATTTTCCCGCATATGCAAATTTGTTAGGATGGAGCACTAAAGGTAAATTGGCATGTCCTTGTTGTCACAACTATACTCGCTCCTGTTGGTTAGAAAAAGGACGTAAACAATGCTACATGGGCCATCATCAATGGTTGCCGGAAGATCATAAATTTCGAACAGATAAATTCTCATTTGATGGTAAAGTTGAGTTGGATACAAAGCCCATTCTGGAGATGAAGTGTTTGATGAGGTAAGGGACATCAATAATATGTTTGGGAAGGATCCGTAGCCGGAACTTAAGAGGAAAAGGGATGATAATAAAGATGGTGGGAACCTCACATATAATTGGAACAAACGAAATGTATTTTTTGAGTTAGAATATTAGAACGACAATTTAATACGCCATAATCTTAATATAATGCATATCGAGAAGAATGTATGCGATAATGTTCTCTAGACGCTATTAGATGTTGATGGTAAGGGAAAGGATAACCTAAATTCTCATCTTAATCTACAAAAAAAGGGGTATTCGTAAGTCACTGCATCCTCAAAAATGATCAAACAACAAATATTATTTGCCACCAGCGTGTTTCACATTGGATAATAAAGGAAAAGACATAGTTTGTAAAATATTGAAGGGGGTGAAAGTTCTAGATGGTTATGCTTCGAACATGTTGCGTTGTGTCAACCTTAAAAGCATAATATATCGGGACTTAAGAGTCATGACAACCATATCTTAATGCAAGAGTTTCTTCCTATTTCCTTAAGAAATGTTTTGCCTAAAAATGTGCTTGGGCCAATAATTGAGTTGAGTAGCTTTTTTAGGAGTATGTACTCAAAAGTAATGAACATAACTGATTTAGATCATGCTCAATCTCGTATTGAGCTCATGCTTTGCCATCTTGAGACGATCATCTGTATTTATTTTTTGATGTCATGGAACATTTGGTTATTCATTTAGCAGAAGAGGCGAAGATCGTAGGACCACCACAATACCGGTCGATGTACGCTATTGAGAGGTGTGGTATTAGTTGCGATTTTTTGTGTTCTTTTTGTCATCTCATTGTAAGCATTTGTATCTCCTTCTAAAAATTAAAAATCTCCCCATGACAGATACTTGTTCACATTGAAGAATTATGTGAAGACCCGTAGTAATCCGGAAGGTTCAATTGCACAAGGATATTGGGTGGAAGAATGCTTGAAGTTTTGTTCAAGGTACCTGTAGGATGCTGAGATGAAATGTAACCGACCAATAAGGAATGACAAAGGCAAAACTTTTGATAAAAATGTGGTCGTAAGTTAGGAAAATCAGTGGGATTTGTGCTTGATGACATTACATATGTACAGGCACATCGCCATGTGCTTGTCAACACAGATGAAATTGCTCCATTTCGAGAGTAAGTATCCTAATTAATTAATTTCTCCCATTTTCAATCATGTAAAACATAGTGTAATGGTTCATATTGATACAGGACTCATCGTGCGTCAATTAGGAGTAATTCTCATCTTAGACCACATGACATGGATAGCATTCATAATGAAACATTTCATTTGTGGTTTAAAGATCATGTAAGTAATATGTATGTTGAAACTAAATTACACTTTTAATTATATTATTAAAAAAGCATGGTGTTTGATATAGTTTTTTAAATGTCAAATAGGTGCGAAAGTTACTTGAGACAACGAACATAGAACTATCACAAGAAATTCGGATGTTAGCTTTGGGCCCCTTAAAAAAAGCAAAAAGATTCACGTAGTATATTATTAATGGTGTTCGGTATCACACTAAAGGCTCGCGAGAGGAAAAGAACGACGCAAAATAGTGGAGTCATGCTAAATGCACTTACTGGAAGTTATGCAAGTGCTAGAGATAGGAATCCCGTATCATTAGATGTTAGTTTCTATGGAGTTTTAACAGATATCATTGAATTGTATTATTATAAAGACAATAAGTTTGTGTTGTTCAAGTGTGACTGGGTTAACAACAATAGTGGTCTCATTGCGCAAGATGATTTTGGATTCACGCTTGTAAATTTCAGGCAGTTGTTGTATCCAAGGCAACAAATAAATGATGAGCCTATCATATTAGCATCTCAGGCGAAAAAAGTATTTTACGTACAAGACCCAATGGAGGAAGACTGAAATATTTTAATTAAGACAAAGCCTATAGACTTTTTCGATGTATTTGGACAACAATATACAAACCAAGGGATTATGATAGATCAAACGGTGGTATGGAGAGAGCAACATTTGGACGACACACCATTCACACGTGATGACGATGTTAGTTGGGTTTGGCAAGGCGTTACTGGAATAACAGTAGATATGGAAACACAAGTGGAGACAAATGAAGATGATTAGAAAATTTTGTTAGCTAGGCATTTGAACTTTTAATGATAACTTGATTTTGAATTATTTTTTATACTCATTCATATTAATTGAACTTTCCTAACAGGTTGCGTATAAAGACGTCTTGGTTTTGTTGATTTCTTTTATTCATTCATTATTCTTATTAATTTCATATTTTAGTAGTTTATTGTGGTTTTATTTCTAGTCATTATTGTTATATGTTCTCTACTTGCTCGAAAATCATGTATGTGCATTTGAAGCATTTGGATTTTGAAGATGGCCAATTATGCAAGTGCAAAAAAAATAATGTGGCTAGTTGTTACTCTACACATCTTCACTACATAACTGTTATGTTTGTAAAATAATAAATGCTCGTCGACTCATTACTCCCAGTAAACATTTGGAAGGGGCTGGGCGTAAAATAAATGATGTTTCACTTGCAAATCTTAATAAACACTGGTAATGGGACATAAATGATGAGAATCAGTACTGATAATTGGATGGCATGGGCATAAATGATGAGAATCAGTACTATTAATTGCAAAGCTATTCCTATATGTCATATCATTAGCGTAAAGGAGTGGTTGGTTGAATCCATTGTCGTGTATAAATCTGTCATGTGTGCTTTTTTTGGTTATAGCCTTTTGTATTTAGGTCTTGTGCTTCCATTTGTTGTGTAAAATTGGGTCTTTGTGCTCTTTTTGGACTATCACGGAGCTATAGAGAAAATTCGTATTTTATTTTGAATTTGGACATTATTTATATCAGAAACTCCATCCACTATAGTTATTGGACTCTTATGTTTGTTTCTTATATTATGAAGCTCATTTCTAACAAGTTGTATAGCATTAGCTTGCTTAGATTCCCATTGTTTTACAAGGTATGATAACTGAGAGGAACCCTTTTCAGTGTTATTGGCTATCTTGAATAGCTCCAACATGTGTAACAACTATTGTTTGCATACAACAGCTATAAAATCTGTACAACTCTTACGCAGCAATGTATTGAAAAATAGAAGAGAAATTACTCTCCATAATTCTCAGCACATTTCATTTAAACAGTGCTGCATTTTCTTATTAACAGCATTGACTACACAGTGCTAATACAACAATTATTTCTTCTAAGTTTTACACTTGTTATTTTGTTTATATATTCATGTGTGTGTGTGCATATATATGGTAAGCCACACGAGTCTAGGATTAGATGTACGCAGCTATACACCTACACAGACTATTTTTGAAACATGGATTCATGAACTTCATTCAAATGTGTAACAGATTTCATACCAGAATTTTTCTCACCGTGTTAAAATTTTTGGCTAAAGATGTTAATTATTTCTATTTATCTTGTGAAAGTACACTGTTTTTACTACTTTGTTTCTATTAGCTGATCATTAATAAAATAGTAGTACGCTATTTTTGCTACTTCATTTCTATTAGATATATTCATCCGTAGTACAACTAACGTTAATGTTTGCTTTTGTTTTGTACAATACGATGACAACAAGTAGATCTCAGACCCAACACGTTATAAGATCTAGGTCATCCCCTAGTGAGCTGCAAGAGCACATAGGTGAAAGACCATTTGTCATGCCTCAACCTCCATCGAATTGTCCACCTACTAATGCTACTACTACACCATTTAGCCCTCCGTTGTCAGGCAATAGTGAACAACAACAACATGATGTAAGTAAGACAAACTAGTATTACACAACTGATTTTGTGGTTGGTTTCAGTTGGATATTCAAAAAGACGACTTACTGAATTACCATACCTAAATTAGATTACTGAAACTAGTGTCTAGAATCACTAATTTTTATCTACTTGTCTATATATAACAAGATTACTAATTTTTATCTTCGCCTACTTGATACTTAGATCCTAGTTCCGATCAAGCAGAGGAGGAACAAAGAAGAGTTCGTGGACCCACGTTAATGCATAGCGGGTGGGGTGAAGATGGTGGAATTTTAAACATCGAGGTGAATCAGCAAGGAGAACCCATTGAGAAGACAACATCTAGACTCGCTTCAAATTTGGGGGTTTTAACATGCAATGGGCAGTTAGCACCATTGACATTCCTTGGTCGGAGACATGTTTCGAAAGAAGCGAAGAATGGAATTTGGACACATATCACGGTATCATCTACTATTATATAAAGCTATGGGTTGTCAAATTTTCAATTTCTCATAATACCCTCACTTCACTAAACATGAAGATAGATATATGGGTAATTTTATACATACTCGTGGAGGTAGTTTTATAAAAACTACAATCATAAATGGATCTTTCTTTTATGTAACCATAATTTGCATAGACCTTATGTAACCATAATTTGCATATACATTTGATTTTAATTTATACAATCTAAAAGAAAATTGGTTGATTCTTTTGGTTCCGAATTTGTGGTTTAGTTCTCTAACATGTCGTTTATACAGGACAATACAAATGCCACGAATGAGATGAGAAAATTCCTTATGGAGTCCGTTGGAAAAAAGTGGAAGGAGTGGAAGGCCACAACAAAGAGTGAGGGTTATAGTAAATATAGGGCTAATGAGGAACGCTTGGTGCATTGTCCCCCAAGGGTCGAGGAAGATCAATGGAAAACACTCATCTATCATTGGAACTCGGCTGAAGCAGAGGTATATTTTAGCAATATTGTTAACATGATTATATATTCGATTAGGTGTTTTATAACTTTGAGCATAAGAGCCATATAGTGATTGTACACGTGTATATGTATGCACTAGTGGATGCCCGTGCCTAAAGTCACGTGTATATGGTAGTGTCTGACAGCGTCACATGATATATCAATTGTGTTTTCAATATATCAGGCAAAAAGTGCAAAGAACAAAGCCATCCGTGCATGTATGGCAACGCCTCACACGTCTTGTAGGACTAGTCATGCTCAAGTTAAAAATAAGATAAAACTTTGATACTTTTAATGATTACTACGTTCTTTTTTCATTGCGGACAAATTGGATGAAAAGATATGATATCTTGACACTTAAAATCTGTTTCTCGTAGATTGCTAAAAGAATTGGACACCAACCAACTCGTAAGATTGTATACAAGGAGACACATATAACCAAGGATAAGGGTCCAGTTAATGAAGAAGCTTCTCAATTAATTGTATGTATATTTTGGATTTTAATGACAATTTAAACAACTTGATTTTTATTTGCATGTCTATTATCTTTTGAGAAAACATTATTTTTCATTTGAAAATGGATTTGGGTGCCAGTCAAGTGTTAGTTTTCAAATTATATTTGTTGGAACGGTATTCATTATGATAGCTTGATTTAATTTTTACAGCAAGAGATGGACGAACTAGAATCGTAACATCCAGAGATTGCAGATACCGTTATTGCACGAGATGACATATTTGGGCAAATTATGGGACCTGAAAGGCATGCTCGTCTGCGGACGTTTGGGCTTGGTGTCCCGTCGAGTATGGTCTTCGGCCAATCATATACGATGTCCGAGGCTCAGAGGAGGGATATTGAGATGCGACATCAACAAGAGTTAGAGAGGATGCGATGTGAGATGGAGGCTGAAAATGAGCGGGTGCAGCGTGAGATAGAGGTTGAAAATGAGCGGGTATGGCGTGAGATAGAGGCTAAAAATAAGCGGGTGCGGCGTGAGATGGAGGCAAATTATGAAAGGAAGCAAGCCGAAATGAAAGAGCAGATGGAAGCTCAAATGCAAGAAAAAGTATCTGCTATGGAATCTCGGATGAAAGCTCTGGAGGCTCATATGCGTGCGAAGCGTAGTTTTACGCAATCTCTACGAGATGTGTCTTCAAGCACTGAGCTGGTCAACGATTATTAATTATAGATTTATACGAGTAAGGTCGGCTCATTTTCATGCATTACATCTGATATTTTTTTTGTATTACTATAGGTTCCTAATAGAGCCAATATTGATCCTTTAGCATCATTTCAACCATCGAGGAAATTCCGGTCAGAGGTTCAATCGCAACGACAATTGCAACCACTAAGGAAAACACTGCCACAAATCATATCACAATCCCAACTTCAAAACTATTGTCAGGTTAGTCTATTTTATTAAGCAAATATTTCTCTCTCTTTTTCATAAGTTAATATTTAGGTTTCATAAGTTAACTTCTCAAGGCATTTCTGTTTTGCCGAACAATCATCTGAAATCACATGTGCCAAACAACCATATTTTGCTATTTGAATTATAAAGAGAGTCTAAACCCCAATCTTATCATGAAATTAGTAATTGACTCCCCATTTTGTTTAGGCTCCAAAATAGCCAAAATTGAAATTTTATGAATCTTAAGAAATCTCTTAAGTCTTCTTATAGAACCTTTCTTAGCAATACCTATGATATTCCAAGCTAAGATATTGATCGTGACATATCATCATGATTATCTTTAGAATTTGACCTTAAAATCATTTTATGAGAACCTCCTTCGGTTAAAAAGTCTAACAGGGGACAATGAAATAGACATGCTAATAGGGTCTGTCGAATCAGTTGTTGGACTACTTATTTTCTTCCTAAACCCCTTGTTTTTCTCTTGACTATAGTGATAGCTTCCTCCGAAAATATTTTCAACATCATAATCCTTCACAAAATTACAATGATCTTCAATTTCCCCTTCCTCAATATCAGCCACTCTATCACAGAAAAGATCATACTGCCTACCTTCTTGATCTAGATTAGGGGGACTTGCTGTGCCATTCGCAACAGTAGATGAGTTATGTTTATTAAAACTCTTAATGACCCATTCTTTAGTGGCTTCTTTGGGATGAGGGAAATTTTTTAGATGATTTTCTTCATTAATTTTTTTATAACTGTTTGCTTTCCTTCTTTATTAAAACATACAATCATCTTGTTTATGCCCCTTCTTGAAACATAAATTACAATATTCAGGTAAGGTTACCCAAATAGGAGCTAACATGAATTCAACATCGGGATGAAACTCTGGAGTCCAATTGAAAACACGCATTGGAAACCTCTGAATAAACCAAGCATCTAACATATTTGGAACAAAATAAGTATTCGCGTTTCTTATTGATATTTTTATTTTTATTGTTTATTTAGCTGAAAAACAACACATGGGTTCTGCACCAGATTTATAGGAGTTGGTCTAAAATTTATGTTTCTTAGTTGTTTGTGTTTTGTGTGAATTGTCCAAGACTTAAGAATTAGAAATTTTAGGATTTGTTTGTTCTTTGAAATTGGTTCAAAGGCTCAAGAAGAGATTTCGTACTGCAAAATTTTTATCACAGTTTGCAAGTCTAGGGTGCAGAGTCTTATGAACGAAGTGAAGAGTTTATCACTATCAACAACAACATCAGCTCTTCCTCCTGAATTAGACTCGACTGTTCAACACACATCCAGTTCGATTCAGTCTGCTGATTCTGTCCCAGATAGAGAAATTGAGATTGAAACACTCACTGGCCTCTCTGGTGAGCTAGAAAAGAAGCTTAAGGATCTTCAACAGCTTGTTTCGAACCCAAAATCTGTACTCTCAATTATCCTAGCCATGGTGACTGCCAAGGCTAGAGGAAATGATAATATTTCATCCTCTTCTACATTAATGAGCTCTTCACCTATGGGTACCATTAACAGCAATGGAAATTTCGAGTCTCCTAGTGATTCCACTTCTCACACATATGGAGCTGCTGTAGGAGTAACACATCTTGGTGTGGTGGGAAGAGGAGTCAAGTGAGTGTTGACCAACTTAGGCTCAACGGAATCCAGTACAACTAAGAAACCCGTGATAAATCCATCTACAGATGATCAAGGTACATCTTGAGTGTTTGTATTTTTCTAGGCTTGGTATGTGTTTGTAAGCGCTAGTGCAATTTTGGAGTCTCAACTACATATGGATCATCCTTTACCACCTTGTGATGTAGATGTCCCTAGCATAGGTTAGTACAGTGTGCTTGTTGTGGACTTAAATTTCTCCTAAGGCTTTCCTGTCATCAACTTTTTTTCTTGAATGAGAGTTGAAATTCATCTTTCAGCATTAAGAGACAAGTATGTATGCGACATGCCTACTAATTAATGCTGAATCTGTTGAATTTAACAAAATTTAATTCCAAATTACCCTTATTATTTTTGCAATTATATTATTTTGAGAATAAAATGAGTTCTTCCAAGAATGGAGTTCCTCCAAAATTGTTGGTTTCACTGTCTAACAAATATTTGTTATTATGTTAATCCATTGTTTCATATTCCATTGCCTTCTGTTTTCTGGTAATTCCGTGGCTTCATGAGGAAGATTTAATAATTGAATTATTCTAGTATCTTCGTACTGAGTGTCTACTGATTTAATTTTTTCTATATGAGCCTGCCAGACATCTAGAGATATTTTCTTTCTATGATCAAATCTATTAGGACTTTTTTATTGGGACTTTTGATGGCCTTCTTTCTTGATTGAAATCTGTGAATTCTTTTTTATCTTGAACTTGGGTGTCTTGATTGATGATAACTTTTATAGGTTCTTGATTGTTGTTTGGGTAATTCTCGTTGCCTATTTATGAGATTGTTCTCCTGTATGCATCATTAGGATTCTTCTAAGCAAGTCGTCGATATGGTTCTTCAATTCTTTAGTATGGGATCATTAGGATTCTTCTGAGCAAGTATATGTTTCTGCTGCTTAGGGGAACCAATAGCGAGCATGCTTCCCCTGTTTTGCCTACGCTGACACATGCCCATAATATCATATGAAAACATTGCAGCAGCCACAATATCACCATCAGGTGCGCATTGTGTTTGAACATGAACTAGAACACAACCCTGTTTTAAATTTCAAGTACCCAACTAAAAATTCATATCAGTTTTGATTTCAACAAAAAACAAATTTTTAAACATAGAACATTGGCAGGAAACTCAGGATATTAGAAATGATGAGGATGTAATTGTACGACTTCGATTAAGTCCATGGTCTGCATAGTATATCAATCAGGATATTAGAAATGACATGATAACACAAAACGAAACGATGATGCAAGATGAAACTTGGGACCATCATAATGATGCAAGACTAGTCTAAATGCATCCTCCTCTAAGGCTTTGCAGAGTTTCTTGATGCGGATGCTTACCTGATAAGGGAAAAAATTAACCAAATATAGTAAGTTAAATCCATGTGATAGGATCACTTGAAAATTATAAGCAATCTAGCAATGAAATCTACACTCATATTTTTACCTGAGCATGGAACCTCGACTCCCCTTTGAACTTTTTATCTTCCCAAGTCGTTGGATCAATGTTAGAACCCCCAAAAGTCACTGCCTGTACAAATATAATTCATGAAATAAATCAATCACAAAAGTCAATCAAGATGAGTTAATACAAAGAGAATGTAAATTTATAAATATGATATAGGATTGTCTATCACACTTTGTAAATCAAAAAAGAAAATGTAATATTGCCATAAATTTCCTATACTTTCATCTATTGCTACAAAATAATATATATTCTTACTGGCCCATTATTCACAAACTAACTAGCCAAGTGTTTAAAAAGACTTATTAAAGCAACACCATTTATACTTCAATAGTACCTCTTCAATTCTCATTAACACACACACACACACACAAACACACACACACACACACACACATATATATATATATATATATATTATTCAACTTCCATTTTTTAATCCACAACCGAGAACCCCAACTCCCACACCCCTATATATATATATAGGATCATATTGATGACACCATTTCTTGTTTGTGTTAAATATCAGTCGACGTGTTTAACTAATCGTGTTAAATGAGTAAGCATTAACTTGGCTTGTTAATTAATGGTTAACACAAACACGTGACACGCGACCTGTTATGACATTCATAAAAATGTAGGACGCGGACACGTAGACTGTCATTTATATTTTGTATAATTACTAGACAAAAAAATAACGTTGTTCAGGTATATTAAAAATATTGTACTTTGATCCCTTTAATTAAAAAAGGTCGTTTCTGACCCCCATTAGTTTTGTGTGTTTGGGGATTGACCCCCAATTAAAGACTATTGTAGGATTAATCAACATTTTTCACTTTTAGTGACACTAATATAAAAAAAATCAAAATTTTTTGACATCATACAAAATATCAGTCGACGTGTTAATGTAAATTTGATTTAAACTTGTTGGTTAAATTTTAATTAGTTATTTATTCCCTATTTTTTATACTTGAATTGTTAATCTAAATTAAACTATGTCCATGTAACTTTTGTTTATATGATGTACAATTAATATGTATTTTGTGTATGTTTTAAATTATAATTTTATGTCGCCATATAATACAAAAAATATTCAAAGTAGATTTATTGATCAAGTGTTTCTTTTTTGTCTCCTATTTCAGGATCATGTGGCATCAAAGAAGGCAAAGAAACACAAGTAGTCTAAATTTACAATATAAGTCATGATATTTTTATAACTTTGATTTATTCATTTTTGACACTTTGCTTTTGTTCATTTTTGCAGGTTTGCATTTTATCATGCTCATGGACAAGGTGTTTTCGCGTATGTTAGACATATGTTTAGTATTAGGCTATGGGTAGAATGTTAGTATGGATACTGTGTTTGGGATTTAGATGATCCGACGTTTTGGACTTATGTTTAATATTGTTAGGGTATTAGTGGACAATGTTATACTATTTTGATGCTATAGGTGATGTTTTTTGGATCACGGTGTATAAAGGGTGACTAGTTAATATAAATGACTCAAATTATATTGTTTTGGTAATTTGGTGTCATCATAACATACTTAATATTTGTGAATAGACAAAAAAAAATTGTCAGGTTTTTATGTTATTGTTGGCCCATGTTTGATAAGGAGAAAAACAATTGTGGTGTTTTTGAAAGGGGGCTGTAGAAATTCCAACGTTTATTGTTGAAGCGTGGCAAATGATTTTGACGTTTTTAAATTAAACTTGGAAAATGGTAAGCAGGCTGACAGGTAAACCGACATTTTAAAAACATTGGTACAAACGTCGGAATAAATGATACCGACTTTTTTGATAAACGTTGTTAATTCCCGACTGCGACTATGTCGACTTATTAAAAACGTTGGGGAATGTTTTCCCGACTTTTTTTTTATATTTTCCCGACATTTTTTAAATGTTGTCTAGACCTAAAATTCTTGTAGTGGTCCGACCCTACTGAGGCCGACCCTTATGTGGACGACCCCACCAATGATTAAGTTGTGGCTGACCTTACTGAGGCCGACCCTTATCCGGACGACCGTTCCAATGATTAAGCTGTGGCCGACCCTACTGAGGCCGAGCCTTATGTGGATGACCCCACCAATGATTAAGCTATGGTCAACCTTACTGAGGTAGACCCTTATGCTGCCGACCCCACCAATGATTAAGCTGTGGGCGACCCTATTGAGTCTGACCCTACTGAGGCCGACCCTTATGTGGCTGACCCCACCAATGATTAAGTTGTGGCCGACCCCACTACTGATTAAGATGTGGCTGACCCTACTGAGGTCGACCCTTATTTGAACGACCCTACCAATGATATGTCATGCTCTTATGATGACTAATTAGGCATAAATTCTTCAAATTTATCCCCTTAATTTCGGTATTTTGATGATCCCGTGCATTGTAAACAGCTTGGATTTGTCTTATATTGATGATACTAGCCCTCTTTGGAAATTATTTCGTATTTTGTGTATCTCTTATGTATTTTACAGGTATTTCATGCAAATTAGTGCAAAAGAGAATGCAAAACAGTGAAAGAAAGTAAGAAATGGGGAGTTCAAGGGCATTTTCATAATTTTACAGCCATATTACGGAGGTGGGGAAAACCAAAAATTTGAAGAGATCTAAATTACAATAACATTGAAAAAAAATTGCACCCCAATCCGAGCTACGGTGAAGAAGTTATACCCATTTAAAATTGCAGACAGAAAGTCAAAGTTAAAATTAATTCTCGAAGCTGAAGAGTTTCAACTCTTGAAATTTCTTGTATAATTCCTTTTTATTAGTTGTAAAACATGGAGAGGCATGGGAAGAGTCATTTTTGAGATATATAAAAGGGAAAACCCTAGGAGGAAGAAGAGGAGTTTTTTTTTTCAAGTTATAGGAGGCTAGTAGTTAGTTTCTAAAGGATTCTTGTATCCAAGAACCCTAGTCTTGAAGTTTGGCTACTATTCAAGATTCAAAGATCTATTCAAGATTTATCATTCATCCATTGCAAGTAATTTTAATTTATTATTTTTACTACTTTCATAATTACTTTAATTAATTGTTGCTCTCTAGTTTTTCAATCCCAATTCAAGTCATGTTCTCAATTTTCTAGATTTAGTTATGAATTCCTGCACTTTCAGTTTAAAGTTTTCTTTTATTTTAATCATGTTAAGCTAAGTTTTTAAGGATGGGGATGCATGAACCCAACCCGATGTGGTATGCATAGATATAAAATTTATCCTCTAAATTAAATAAGTGATTAGATCGTGTTGTATAGTTTCACAACCATTGTATACCTTTTGACCTCGTTTGCCCTAGGTAACCGGGGTGCTTAAGGATGCAACGTGTGTGAACTATTGCAACACTGATTTACTCATTCTTCGATTATATATGATGCGGGCTTGAACCTCATATAGGTAATGCTTAGGAGTAATAAAGACTGGGTCTGATCAATTATCTAATTTATAACTAATTTTGTACTGGCAGACACACTAGGGTTTAGGGGAGTGTATTCTTAAGCCATTTCTTCATTCATATTAATTCCTTCTTAGTCAGTTAATTTTTCATTCGTAGGTTAATATAGTTGAATTTAGTTAATTCATAGATAAAATCCAAAGATCATTCATCTTTTTCTTTTCTTTTTTTTTAACATCAACTTTAGGATTAAACTACCTTACCTTTGTTGTCACGTTCACACGTCCTAACTCCCCGTGGATTCGATACCCAGAGTCACCACTATACTCCTTAAGAGTGTAGTTACAAGTTTAGGTTTTTTTTATTGAGGTTGGAAGTCGATAACAACGACTAGCATATTACACGGATGCTCGGTTTTTCCACTCGATCATTGACTCGACCATGAGATGTGATGCCCGTCGTCCTAAGAGACAAGGGTACATTTGGTCATATAAATTACCCCCTAGCCCTTAGTCTTAAATATAGATGGAAGGCTGAGGGATAAAGTATCTTTGGGACGAGAAGTTGATGAGACTTTCTTTCATGTGTCAGGCCTAAAATGTTGCATGTGTATCTGTTAGGTGCCAACTATCGGGCATCATAATCTAAGCCGAGGCCAAGACGATGCGCCCGTCTTTTAGTAGGATAGTTACTAGTGTTGAGCCAGATCTGTCTAGAAGTCTCATCCCCACTATCATAGATGAGGCCAAGGGAACATGAGTCAACATTGTAACTACAATGCTGAGTTATCTTTAGTTGGTCGTCGTTTTCCAGGTGGTGGAAGAGGACTAGGGTGCTTGCGTAATAAGACCTCTGATACTTAAATCCTTTTATACTTTGAACAAACTGATGGTACCATTGTTGGTAAACCTCAGCTGAGGGGTCCTATCTAGGATGAGACCAAGATGATAAGTTAGTCCTATGGTAGGATGAGAGTGTGTTGGTCAAGGCCAAGATGATGGGTCGGTATTCTGATAGGACAGTTGCTGGCAATGAGATCATTGGATGTACTGTCATGGACGAGGTCGAGGATTCCTGCGTCGACCCCCAGACTGAGTCATAATATCTCTCTATCTAATGATTTATCAAGGTCGGCCTTAGCCGAGGGGTCCCAAGCTTTGATAAGGGTATACTTAGGCATATCAATGATGTTTGTCTCTAACCAAGGCAATGGTTATCAAAGTATGAGATTGCCAAGTTAATGATGTTTCTTTCAGGTCACCAAGTTAATGGTGTTTCAATCATATCACCAAGTTAATGATGTTATATATATGAGGCCACCAAGTTAATGATGTTAACTCTCATGACACCAGGTTAATGATGTTTCAGATATGAGGCCACCAAGTTAATGATGTTTCAGATATGAGGCCACCAAGTTAATGATGTTAACTCTTATTTCACCAAGTTAATGATGTTTCGAGATATGAGGCCACCAAGTTAATGATGTTTCAAGATATGAGGCCACCAAGTTAATGATGTTTGTCTCAGATATGAGGCTACCAAGTTAATGATGTTAACTCTTATGTCACCTAGTTAATGATGATTCAGATATGAGATCACCAAGTTAATGATGTTTGTCTCAGATATGAGGCCACCAAGTTAATTTTGTTAACTCTCATGTCACCAAGTTAATGATGTTTCAAGTATGAGATCACCAAGTTAATGATGTTTGTCTCAGATATGAGGCCACCAAGTTAATGATGTTTGTCTCAGATATGATGCCATCAAGTTAATGATGTTAACTATCATGTCACCAAGTTAATGGTGTTTCAGATATGAGATCACCAAGTTAATGATGTTTGCCTCAGATATGAGTCCACCAAGTTAATGATGTTTGTATCATATATGAGGCCACCAAGTTAATGATGTTAACTGTCATGTCACCAAGTTAATGGTGTTTCACATATAAGATCACCAAGTTAATGATGTTTCAGATACAAGATCACCAAGTTAATGATATTTGTCTATACTCGTCTCGTCGTCATCCGAGAAGAGTATACCAAAATGATTTTTCAAATTTAGGTTTACCGAATTACGGTGTTATACCATGTCCCCTCTCATCATTTTGATAGTATATGGACGAGACGACTCTCGTCCATGTACTGTCTTTTCTCCAAGAGGAGCATAAAATATTTTTAAAATTTGAATTCACCAAATTATGGCGTTCTTACATTTCCCCTCCCGTCGTTTTGAGAGTGTATGCATGAGGGTCGTCTCGTTCATATATTGTCTTTTCGTCGAGAGGGTTTCTCACCAAAATGATGATGCTTTATAGTTTAAGATGAGTTAAAACATGCAACTGAACACGTCTTATGAGAAGAATATGATAAAGAGAACATACAAAAAATTTCATTGACCTTTTGTTATAAGATAGATAGCCGATATATACGAGGTAGAGAGTACATTAAAACTCACTTGATAAAGAAAACTAGACCCAATCTGAGATAGCAGAGGGTCGGCTTTATGGATGAAGAGTTGTCAGTTAGTTTCTGCTGAACTTTTAATGCAGATAACCCCTTGGGTGCAACATCCTATAACGGGAGGTCAAGGTTGGATTTTCCACAATCTTTGGATTCTTCGTCATTTGTGTTTGTTTGTACATCTCGTCTCGGCTGGTCACACTATTTATTCTGGTCCCTCTTATATGGAGGATCTCTCAGCTTCTCATGCCATCTCAAGGCTCTATCTTCTTTAATCTCATTTAAAATTATATCATGACTTACTGTGAGTGGAGTGTTGCCAATAAATTTGTCATCAGTCGACCTCTTCTTCCCGTCCTTATCCTTGACTTTATGAGACATGCTTCCACCAGCTTCATCCTCTTATTTGGAAGCCATGCCTTCCACAGCATTCATGACCTTTCCTGCCATAGCTAGTAGCTCGGACATAAACTTCGAAGGATGTTTTGCAAGCTTTAAAATAAACTTCTCCTTTTGTATCCCTCCCATTAGTGTTGTCATAGCGATACTCTCTTCTTAATCTTCCACTTCTAGATTCTCCTTATTAAACCTTAAAATC
Organism: Sambucus nigra; assembly: GCA_949130495.1. Classification (NCBI taxonomy): domain Eukaryota; kingdom Viridiplantae; phylum Streptophyta; class Magnoliopsida; order Dipsacales; family Adoxaceae; genus Sambucus; species Sambucus nigra. The sequence goes on from OX422208.1 coordinate 617,093,923, forward strand.
TAGTCTCTTAGGATCTCATTCTTTCCCTACTTGACGTACAACAAATGAGTGGTCTTGTTTTGAGGTCTTACCCAAAAATAGAATTTGTGAATGAACCTCTCTGCAAGATGCTTGAAGTTATTAATAGAGCCCTTCGAGAGAGAAGTTAACCACACATGAGCCACTCATGTAAAAGTTTTGGAGAAGGCATGGAACCTCATCTCATCTGAGATGGAGTAGATATCGGCAGCAAAGTGATATATTTCCACATGGTGGACTGGGTATATACTCCCATCATACTTTGGGGGAGGTTTGAACTTTGTAGGAATTGGGAAACCAACTATCCTAACTGTGAAAGGTGAGCCTTCAAAGTAGCCCCTTTGAAAGGGTCTCAGCTTATGACGATGTCTCCTATCTTATCCTCTAGCCTCTAGATTGAGACGTTCCAGGGTCTATCTGCTACTGCTACAACGTATGCCTGGCCGAGGTTATCACCAGCTACTTTCGCATGCCTAACTGAGGGTTCCCTCATCGTTGGCCTATGTTGGATGCTAACCTCCATCTGACCATCGTGTCGTCTAAGGTTTGGCCGACCTTCTTTTGTAAAATGTGCTACACTTATTGATCTAGACAATCTGTCTCTTAGGTCACACCTTGGGACGAGCCTTTCAAAGGCGGACCTTCAAATCAATCTGTCAAAGGCCGAGCCTCTTGGTCGACCATCTTGGCTTGCTCGCACTGGCTTAATGATCTCTCTTGATATCTCCTAGCGATCCTAACAATCTATTAGAGCATCTGCCTCAACCTATAAATCGCCATACCGATCCTCCAGGCAAGGTTGACCTTGCGTCCCTAGGCGTAAATGATTGGGGTCAATAATGTCTCTTCTTCGTTGGAGAGGCAGGACCTCCTTTAGTGGTGCCTGGGGTGGTCCCCTGACATCTTTGCATTGAGGTAAGATGATTGGAGTGATAAATTTTGGTGCTCCTTCGATTGTTCTTATGAGGATGTTTTGGCTGAAGGCAACCAGTTGCTTTTGCATAGCTTACTGGCTGTCTTCCAGTGACTTCAGTGTCGTCGCCACCTCCACCATCTCTGACTGAGGAAGGGCATTGTTGGTTCTAGGTCCACTAATAGGAGGTGGGTATTCTGATGCCATAGTCTAACCTTAATTGTGGATGAGATGTAAAGTAAAGAGAGATTAAAAACTCGACAGGAGCTCTTTCAATGGTGGTTCAAACCCAACAACGGTGGGGTTGGACAACCACCAGAGAATTTAGTGAAGAGTAAGATAAGATAGAAAGAAGATGACTATCTATGTTCCCACAGATGGCGCCAAAATGATTATGCTTTAAACATCACCACCAGATAAAGATGTAGTAGAGCTCAAACAGGCATAACAATGGCAACAAATAACAACACGTATATGTAGAAAGAGATGAGGATAAGAGGATAAACACACTAATATAAATGGTTCGATAATTGGCTACGTCCACTGTGCAAGTGAGTGTAAGTATCACTATCACAAGAGGGCTGTAATGGCCTTAGCAATACAATCACTCCATTCTCTCTCTCTATACTGTAAATGCACCAAAGTTTTACTAGGGTTTGTAACTGAGGACCTTTTACAAGGTACGGAGAAGACAAGTATATATAGTACCAGTGGGGTGTAATGTACCCTCAAGAATACAATGAGCATGTGTAGGATGATCTAGCAAATCTAGTGAAGCCACCTGTCACTGTCATATATAGAGTATGGTGATGAAATATGCCCTCGCGTGCCAAGAAGATTTGGTCATAACGGTTTGTCCACATGGGATGTGCTATGTTAGGATCTTATACTGCTCATACGGTAGATGTCATCTAGGGGTTCTTGGCCTAGAGTCTATTATCCTGGTCTTAGATGAGACTGAGATGACGTTGATACTGGAGAAGGTCGACGCCGAGTTGATGAGTCAGTCCCCTGATGGGAGTCCTCCTTGGTCTCTGTCATCCTGGTCTCGTTTGAGGCTGAGACGACCTTGATGCTTGGGAAATCTGAGGCCTAGGCATAATGTGATGATCTATGAGGATGAGGCCAAGGCTAAGTTGTTGTATGAGAGCAATGAGGTTGTGGATGAGGCCAACGTCTTCTGCTTCGACCCTTAAGTCTAGGTATCAAGTTCACTGCATAATGGCCAAGGTTACTGCCATGATGTCTGATGTAGCTAATAATAGACTGATGATCTTACTGAAAGCTAGAGGCTTTCTCAATCGATGCTCTGATACCACTTGTTGGAACAAATGGCCCCCAATTTTAAATTCAAAAGTTAATTTCCTTTTTAGATAGATATGCAGAAGAGAAGATGATGGTTCAATTTAACAAATTACAAATTTTAATTTCTTTTTCAAAATTAAAATTAAACACAACTTAAAGTGAAATATCATGAAAACACACACACAATTTAAATTTCACTTAAACCAAATTAATTAACCCAAAAAGTCCTAGGAATTTGCCTAAGTCATATTTTCAATATTACTCAATTAGGCCAAACCAATTTTATCAAATTAAAGTAACGACTTCAATTAACTACACACTACCCAATATTTAATTGGCACCAAATTAAATTAAGTAGTGATTAAACCAAATTTTATCTTTGTACCTAAGCATGCGTTCTAGGTGAGTATAGGAAAAGATAAAATAAATAATAGATCACTACGCCGCGATGTACGAGGAAAAACCCATAACGAGAAAAAAAAATCTCGGATAGCCCTAACCTCAAATCCACTAAGTACGGAATTTACAAATATAAGAAAGATGAGTTATATCACTCGACTCGATCCCTCTCAAGCCCCGACGCGTATTCTTGTATACAACTCTACCTAGCGAATAATGACGGAGATCCACCGTGGTCTCAGAATCCACCGATCGGAGTTTATATGGTCACCGTCACCCGAACAAGGAGCCTTTCTCCAAGTGGGTAAATCAACATAAACTTCTTCTTCTTTGTGGGATGTAGAATAAAACCTAAACGAACTCTTCAAACGGTAGATTAATACCTAGTGAAAAACACTCCAAGCAATGGTATATATATTGGAACTTGGAATAAAAAATATGGGTGTAAACAAAGTGTTTAAAAGATTTTTCTTTAAAAAATGAAAACTTACACTTGAACTTTTTCTTAGGAAAGATGAACTCTCAAAACAATCTCTAGGAGTTAGAATATTATGAAAAAGTTGGTTCCCGCACTTAAGAAGTTCTGTAGAAAGATAGTGGGAAAACAAGTGAGAAGGTGGGAAAAACTGTCAAAAACTGTCCAAAAAATTGTTCCCGCCAAATCTCGTTCGAACGAGATTCTAAAGAAGTTCCAGTGTGAACTCATTAGAAATCTCGTTGGATATCTCGTTCGAACCATCATTCTCGTTCGAACGATACTTCGAACGACATTGCAGTGGCCAATCTGGGAACTCGTTAGCAAACTCGTTCGAATGACATTGTTGTTCGAATGAAAAACTCGTTCGAACGAACTTTCTGAAAGTTTGAAAAATTCTATTTTTCTCCCAGAAACTTTATATACTTTAGATTAAAGTTTTATTAAAATCTTTCTGAAAATAAACAACGGTTTTAAATAACCATACAGCCAATATAAAATGTTCCAAGCTCCTTTATATATATTCAAAATGCTTTCATACCTTAGGAGCAATGGAACCAATGTTGTTGACGTAGAAACGAGGCACATAAAACTCGGCATTTGATGAATCTTTAATATCTTGGCCGATACGTCTTCAACAAACACGTCATAGGCTTGAAGTATAATTAATAACTCTATCCTATGACTCAAACATTTTTTTCTGGAATTGAGCCAAAACTACAAAGGACTTAATTGTAAATTCGTGTCCTTACAAATCTCCCCATTTTGCTATTCCGGGACAAAAACCAACAAAAATCCTAAAGGGCCGTCAAGCTCTACTAGACTAATAAAAATTCCCACACAAAATAAAAATATAATGCTTGACTCAAACAACCCAAAGGATCAAAAGCTTTGCTGGTGAAAATTGCCACTTAGAATATAATTCCTACACACTTAAGCTAACGCATTAAACGCATAGCGAATATCAAAATATTTAATGCAATTAAAGTAAGTACTCCCCCTAAATTAATTCTCCCCTTTATCAAGAAAATGACCTACTTAGAAAGACGTCTCCCTCTAAGATAAATCTCCCCCAAACTAAGATACGATTATAATAGAAATAGATACCATTTCTCCCCTTATCATTCTCCCCCTTTTTGTTCAGGAATAGACAAAGGCTAAAGAATCAAACATTAACTTATCTTCCCCAATTAAAGCAAATACACCCTCTAAACTAAGGAATGGATAAATAGAATGGGATAACAAGGTAAACATGCATTAGTGCATAAAGTGATGATAACATTAAAGCACTTAGGGTAACAAAATTTTAACTAATCCAACAAATAATAATGGATACCAACGAAGATGCAAGAAACATATACACATATGATACATAAGTATTAAGCATGTGATATCAACAAAGAATGCAACAAGATGGATACCAATTATGAATTAAAGCATATATGGACTAGAAAGCAAGGCAACGTCTAAGCAAAATATCATATATATGTATACACAAGTAGATACAAGCTAAGCATAAGTACACATATATAGATATAAACACCAAAATGACACAAAATAAGATAAGCTTTTCACACTCATATGGTAAAAATGTGTCATATGGAAACGGAAGTGTTGCGGTGTGAACTAGTAACAATTAAATTTAAACCCAATCACTTAAACATGTTCACGGAGTTCTCAATTGGTTGCAAACTTCATCACATTTGAATATAACCTCACGTGAAAATATAAATTGATCTCAATGAAAAAACATACACATTGCATATAGGCCTAGCATGTTGATGATTCTACAAACCAATAGAGTCATGACATTGAAAGTACAACTAGGATAAGTGGACATTGTGAAAATCGTTAATATACCATCCAATATCCCTCAATAAGCATTTATATTAATTTTGAATGAATATATCAATCAAACATAGGCCTTGGCAAATAATTTTCTTTTTAATGCCATATTTTCTTTTACGCCTTTGGACCACATATTTCTTTTAGGTTCAAATAAATGGTGGCTTGCTATTCACAAACGATAATAAATCCTTTCGGAGCCCTTCCCCGTGCACATTTAGATACATCATTTTTTATATCTCACACAAATCTCATGTGTAACGGATTTTGGCATGCACTAGTCCTCATAGGTCACAAATATGTAGATGACAAGATTGGTAGGAGAACACTTCACAAAGCTCAAATATACATATGAAGTTAAATTTCAAAAGAGCTCGTGCATGTGTGAATAGAGGTATATAAAAATAGAATCCATTATATCAACACAAAATCCAACTACTCCATGTAAGCATGGTAAAGATCATAATAAGGATTGACAATCTAAACCAAAAGTTCTAGCCACATGGGAGCTAAAAAGTAGGGGTTAAAATACAAGTATATGCCACATAAAGTGTGTCAAACTAAAATACACAAAAAAAATATCTTTTTGAGTTTTTAAAATTTTTAACCAAAAATAAAGTATGTACTCAAAAGACACACATAAATCATTTGTATTTTTCATTAAGCATGAATTACGAAAAGGGCAAAACACAAATGATAAAGAAAAATCTTTTTGTATTTTTCATTTAATGCAAACAAAGAAATATAATACAAAAGATAAACAAGTCATGATTTCTAGCATGAGATATGAAATAAAGAAATGACTAGAAAATTACTAAACATGCATACACCTAGCAAGGATATATAATATGAAGCACAAAAATCTAGAGTATGCAAATAAAACTATCACATTCAACCTTTAGATTTTGCAAGGGAGGAAGCATGTGAAAGTAAATGAGAATCAAAAACCCTATCTTATAAAGCTACCAAGTCGGATCTCCTAACCCTAACTAATGAAGAATGATAATCTAGGGGTGTAGGAATCTTGTCTACCTCGGTTGCCTTACATTTGGATTTTCTAGGAACTCGTTTAAGATCAAAACAAAATTTCCTAAGATGACCTTTTCGACCACAATGTGAGCACTTAAAATCTCGACAAAAAGACTTACCTACGGAATGATCATTAAAATCTTTCCTAGGAGATTCTCCTAAAATATTCGTTTTGGCTTTATGAGTTTATTCATTACAAGTATCGAAGCCTAAACCACAAATGTCATTTTTTATTTGGACCGTGCCTAAGATTTTATCTAGTTTTTCGGACCTACACTCCAAATCAAATTTGACTTTTCTAGATTCTTTTAATTTAATTTTTAATTATGAAATATTAGACTATAATAGAACATTTCTCTCTTCAAACTCAAGAAGCTCCTTTTTCAAGGATTCCATTAAACCTCTAAGGCTATCTTTCTCGCCTTCTACATATTCAAGCTTTTCTTGAAGAGTTCTTTCTCGTGTTCGAAGGTCTTTCACTAACGCACTATCATCAATGACCTTGACACGCTCTCTTAAACAAGCTTCTAACTTGAAATTAGATCTTTTTAATTTAATAGATTCTTCATAAAGTTCTTGAAAAGCATTTTGAAGTTCACTCACATCAACCTCTTCTTCATTTTCACTCTTTCTTCTTTACTCTCACTACCATCAAAAGCAAGGGAATCATAAACTATTACCTTGGAAGTGTCATGTGTTAAAGTTTCATCAATAGACGAGTTCTCACTATCACTCACATGACTAGCCATAAAAGACACAAAGTTGGGCTTAGTGGGGGAATCGGGTCCCTCTTCATTATCACTATCACTAAGGGTTGCATTAAAAGAAATAGGTTTCTTACCCTCTCTCCTTAGTTTAGTGGGGCACTCAAATGCCCTATGGACATACCCTTCACAACCAAAACATTTTTCCGACTCGTCCCTATTTACATTTTCATTAGAAATTTTAGGGATCTTCTCAGCTTTGTCATGCCTAGATTTTTCAAATTTCTTAATATCATTTTTAAATTTGTCTTTGTTAATTTTAAGAAACTTTCAAAATTTCCTAGCAAACAAGGCCATATCTTCCGAGTCACTATCACTCTCGCTCTATACTACTTGTTTTTCCTCTTTCCGAGCTTTTAAAGCAATTCCCTTTTCAATTTTCTTTTCGATTTTAGAGGGAAACATGTCTAGTTCATAGGTTTGTAAATCACCTACAAGCTCTTCTAATTTCGTAGAGGCTGAAGTTGATAAATAATTTAAAACGGTAACTTTAGGAATAAATATATCGGGTAGGGAACTTAAAATTTTCTTTACTACTAGGATGTTGGGTATTTTCTCTCCCAGGTTAAAAGATGAATTAACAATATCGGAAAGTCTAGCATAAAATTCATCAAAAGTTTCTTTTTCATTCATTTTGATGGTTTCAAATTGAGTGGTGAGGTTTTGGAGTTTCAAAGCTTTAACGACACTTGTACCTTCATGAGTGAGTTGTAAAATATCCCAAGCTTCTTTAGCGATCTCACATGTCATAATGCGTCGGAATTTATCCGGTGTGACAGCGCTAAACAAGGCGTTTAAACCACGGGAATTAAAATTTAAAAGTTTAAACTCATTCTTACTCCATCTATCAGTCGGTTTGGGAACACGTTCATTATCTACTAAATAAGTTGGTGGAGACCACCCGTTAACTACAGATAAACAAATCCTCTCATCGATAGATTTAAGTGCCTATTCCATACCCGCTTTCCAGTACGCATAGTTAGAACCATCGAAAATAGGAAATTTTGAGAATGGGGAAAATTCCATTTTAGCTAAAAATAATTAAAGGATCTTTAACAAAATAATTTATCATTATGGCTCTAATACCAATTTGAAAGCGTGAGATTTTCTCAATCGATGCTCTGATACCACTCGTTGGAACGAAAGGACCCCAATTTTAAATTCAAAAGTTAATTTACTTTTTAGATAGATATGCGAAAGCAAAGATGATGTTTCAATTTAACAAATTACAAATTTTAATTTCTTTTTCAAAATTAAAATTAAACACAAATTGAAGTGAAATATCATCAAAACACACACACAATTTAAATTTCACTTAAACCAAATTAATTAACCCAAGTCCTAGGAATTTGCCTAAGTCATATTTTCAATATTACTCAACTAGGCCAAACCAATTTTGTCAAATTAAATTAACGACTTGAATTAACTACACATTACCCAATATTTAATTAGCACCAAATTAAATTATGTAGTGATTAAACCAAATATTATCTTTTTACCTAAGCATGCGTTCTAGGTGAGTATAGCAAAAGATAAAATAAACAATAGATCACTACGCCGCGATGTACGAGAAAAAACCCACAACGAGAAAAAAACCTCGGACGGCACTAGCCTCAAATCCACTAAGTACACAATTTACAAATACAAGCAAGATGACTTACAACACTCGACTTGATCCCTCTCAAGCCCCAACGCGTCTTGCTGTATACACCTCTGCCTAGAGAATAACCATGGAGCTCCACCGTGGTGTTGGAATCCACCGATCGGACTTTATATGGTCACCGTCACCTGAACAAGGAGCCTATCTCCAAGTGGGTAAATCAACAGAAACTTCTTCTTCTTTGTGGGATGTAGAAGCAAACCCAAACGAACTCTTCAAATGTTAGATTAATACCCGGTGCCAAACACTCCAAGAAATGATATATATATTGGAACTTGGAATAAACAATATGGGTGTAAACAAAGTGTTTAATAGATTTTTCTTTGAAAAATGAACACTTAAACTTGAACTTTTTCTTAGGAAAGATGAACTCTCAAAACACTCTCTAGGAGTTAGAATATTATGAAAAAATTATATGGAAAAAGTTGGTTCCCGCACTTAAGAAGTTCTGTAGAAAGATAGTGGGAAAAACAAGTGGGAAGGTGGGAAAAACTGTCAAAAACTGCCCAAAAAACTGTTCCCGCCAAATCTCGTTCGAACGAGATTTTCGTTCGAACGAGCTTCTAACGAAGTTACAGTGTGAACTCATTAGAAATCTCTTTGGATATCTCGTTCGAACCATCATTCTCGTTCGAACGATACTTCGAACGACATTCCAGTGGCCAATCTTGGAACTCGTTTGCAAACTCGTTCAAACGACATTTTTGTTCAAACGACAAACTCGTTCGAACGAACTTCCAGAAAGTTTGAAAAATTCTATTTTTAGCCCAGAAACATTATATACTTTAGATTAAAATTTTATTAATATCTTTCTGAAAATAAACAACAGTTTTAAATAACTGTACACCCAATATAAAATGCTCCAAGCTCCTATATATATATATATTCAAAATCCATTCATACCTTAGGAGCAATGGAACCAATGTTGTTGATGCACAAATGAGGGACATTAAAATCGTCATTTGATGAAGCTTTAATATCTTGGCCGCTACGTCTTCAACAAACACGTCATAGTCTTGAAGTATGATCAATAACTGTATCCTATGACTCAAACGTTTTTGTCTGGAATTGAGCCAAAACTACAAAGGAGTCAATTGGAAATTTATGTCCTTACACTTGCACTTATAGGTACAAATGTAGTCTCGGCTGAAGTGATCAGGTTGAGGTTGATTAAGCCATGGCCGACCCTACTGAGGCCGACCCTTATCTGGACGATCCTGCCAATGATTAAGTTGGGGTCGACCCTACTCAGGTCGACCCCTATCTGGATGACCCTCTAATAATTAAGCTTTGGTCGACTTTATTGAGGCCGACCCTTATCTGCACGACCCTCCAATGAATAAGTTGTGGCTGACCTTACTGAGGCTGACCGTTATGTGGACAACCCCACTAATGATTAAGTTATGATCGACCTTATTGAGGCCGACCCTTATCTAGACGACCATGCCAATGATTAAGCTATGGCCGACCCTACTGAGGTTGACCCTTATGTGGATGACCCCACTAATGATTAAGTTGTGGTCGACCCTACAGAGGCCTACCCTTATGTGGCTGACCCCACCAATGCTTAAGATGTGGCCGACCCTACTGAGTCTGACCCTAATCTGGAAGACCCTGCCAATTATATGTCAGGCTCTTATGATGACTCGACCATGAGATGTGATGCCCGTCATCCTAAGAGACATGGGTACATTTTGGTTATATTAGTGGTGTAACTTGTATTTTTTTTGATGATTTTTGGCCATTACAGCTTGCTTGAATTGATGAGTGGATTCAAACTCCTCCAATTTACCCACCATTACTAAAATTTCTTTCATACGATCTTGGTTTGAGGAATAACTCTATGATAGGGGTTGAGTTTCCTCTAAGCACAACCCAAAAAAATCCTCTCACTGAGTTTCCCCCTTGCCCCTACGAGTGATGTTCCTCAAAAGGGTAAGAAAAAATTTCATATTTCCATGGAAAGACATGTCATGCCCACTCCCTCGTAGATCCACCAAGTGCGGGTGCTTTCAACCAAGCTCCAAAAAATTTTAAGTCAAGAAAAATCATAAAACCCATCAAGTCCAATTTAGATCCAATCGCCCCTCATCTTTCTGGCATCCCTCTTAAAGTTGTTCGTCCTTTTAATCAGGAGTTAGATGAGAAGGTTTGCATAAAAGCTAATAATGTTTTATCGGCATTTAGGGAGGGTAGACCTGAAATACTTGTGCTACCCTCATTCCCCCAAGTTTCTTCATCCCAAGATATCAAGGTAATAAGTTCATGAGCAGGGAGTTTTAAGAAATCTTAGATTGGTGCCTCTTCGCAAAGAAAAAAAATTGGGCATAAAGTGGTTGAGGAAATATGCTTACGAAGTACGTGTTACCACCATTACATCTACCCCAAGTTCATCTCCTCCACCTCCTAGTTCCTCTGAGCCGATCATCCTTGATGATAACCTTGTGGAGGAATAGACAGCTATTGAACCAACTCCATCTATTCCAACGCCACCTCCTTCCCAAGTTCTAGAGGTAATTGCATTTAGTAATGAAATTCTTTTGTGACAAGTTGAAATTTCTTGTTTTAATATTTAACTAAAAAAATTATTTTCCCTTTAGGTACGAAAATACCCTGGCTATCCTCATCCCTCAAGTCCAATCGTTGAAGAACTTGTTCGCCAAATAGCTCTTACTCCCCATTCATTAATGATTGGACCTAAATATTCTCTTTATCCTTCCTCTAGGCATGGGAGAGAGGTATCTCACAAACTTTCTTTAGGAGAGGGTGGCGCTACTCCCTCTGTGAGTGTCAATAGGTCCACTTCATTACCACAGGAGGCTCAGCTAAGCACTCTAGAGTCTCCACCATTGAGAATTCTTCCTTTGGCAGTTGTGATAGCTTCTAGTCCACTAGAGAAAACTATTTTCTCCACAAATTTCTCCAAGTTCATTTTCCTTAGATTTTTCTTAAATAAAAGCTAACTGTTGGGCATGTTTGTTTTCCAGGTAAATGTTGTATCCATTGTTAGGTCTCTCACTGAGTCTTTTCCCTCATTTCCTTCGGTGAGGTGCATCGTGGACTGGATTCCATAGGCAACTTTTGAAGAGGTAAACACTAGGGATCAAATTGACTTTTCATTTTCCCATCTTTCATTTTCCCCAATTCATTATCACTTAGAAAACAATTTATTTTATTCTATGATTCAACTCTCCCAAGGTGGTCCCTCTATCCTCAATACTGAGGTACCTCTGGCCCCCATAGTAGTTGGTCCCTCTGTTATCCACAATGAGGTACCTCTGGCCTAGTTTGGAGTTGACCCCTTTGACGTGCATGATTCATTTATGGATTATGCACTTGAGTTGTCTCTTATGCCAGTAGATAGTGAACTTGTCTTGCCATCATGAGAGGCATTTCCCAAAGAGGTGTCCCCTTTTGGACATGTTATGGATACTCAGTATGGCAACATTCCCACATTCCTTACTATGAATGTTCAAGATTCTGAGGTATGCTCCACTGTCTTCTAAGTTATTTATCTTCTTGCAATATACATGTATGTCAAAAACACAAAACAAAACTCACACATCCTTGGTGACTTTGCAATCAAATTTGCTAAGATTTGTTAACTCATAATCTCACACATGCTGGTGACTTAGCAATGTAATACACTTTCTTAGATTTTAACTCAACACCTTCTTGGTGACTTAGAACATGTTTGGTCACTTAGCAATGAAATACACTTGCTAAGTTTTTAGCTCAACCCTTTAATTACTTATTGTTTCATTCTTTGAAGTCTTCAAGGGAGCCTACTCCTATTCCGTAGAAAAATAGTCCTTTTCCCTTTCCCATCATTGTGACAACTTCACGGGACCTTTCTCTAACTGAGTCTAGTAGTGATAGTGTTTATGTTTCCACGACCAATTCTTCTACGAATAATGAATCTGACTGTGAGGTCCCTCTACCTAGTGTTACCCCTCATGAATTTTTCTTTCTAGTTATTCAATAATCTCCATTCATCCAGGATGGTCATCGAATACTTATAGAGAAATTAATTTCCCACCACCCGTAGACCTTTATCGTTGAATGCCTCAAGACCAATCGGGTTATAATGGGTTATAGGCTTTAAGGGGTGGCAACTATGGTAGCAAAGATTGTGAATACTCCAACTAGAAATCGGATAGGTCCATTATAACAAACATTATAGTAACATTAGGGAGTTGGTCAAAGATGGATTCAACTTTGGATGTTTCATCAATTACTTGAAGCTACTGAAGGATTCTCACTCGAAGAGCTAGAGGGAACGTTATTGGAAGCACGTGGAGGCTCAACGTGCAGAGGAGGTTAGGCTAAAGGAGCTTTACGCATTGGCTGAGGAGATGAACTAGAATGTCAGGAGTGCTGAAGAGGATTTGGAAAAATCTTTAAATATGTGTGAGGCCATAGTTAACCAACATGCCTAAGTCCAAGAGAGGCTTCTAACATATGTGGCAGCTCAACAAGCAAGCTTCCAATCTTCCTCTGACTTTCTTGGGAACTTCTTTTCTTACCTAGACTTATGGTTACTCGTTGGCTAAGGCCTTTTTTATATCTTTTTTTTCATGTACTCGTGGACTATAGTTCCCAAACACTTGTAATTTTTACTAAAGCAACATATATGAAAAAGGCTATATTTTCTCACACATTTTCATTCAACACTTCAAGCTTCCAAATTTTTCATCATAATGTGATTTTGTTATTATTCATAACACTTGTGTTTTTTTTACCATTTGTGACAACTTTTTACACTTCTCCCCTTTAATCAAACAACAAAGGGAAAAAAAGAAAAAGAATACAATGAACAACCCAAAGATAAACTCAAAATGGAGTAAGCCTATCTTTAAACATCATAAACCATCAACCACTTGTTGTTAATTTTGAATGGTCTATCTTCCCATATTCTGGACACTGATTAATAGCTTGAGTTATGTGCCTCTTTCACTATGAATGGACCCTCCCAGTTAGCAAAGAAATTGGGTGGTGGGAGCCCTCTATTATGTCTCACGGGTGATCTCAAGACCAAGTCCCCCTTCATAAACTTTCTTGGCCTCGCCAAATTATTATAGGCCCTAAAAAGTTGCTTCGTGTACATCTAGAAGTGCTACATCATGTAATCTCTATTTTCATCCAATGTTTCCAATTTGACATGTTTGCTCTAGGGGAGTAGGTCGTTTGTAAGGCATATCTAGTAGAGCTAAGAATATGGCTTCGATTCCATTTATCAGCGAGAAAGGTGTAAATCCAATTGGCTTTCTCTTGGTCATTTGTAGGAATATAATGTTGATGAAATCTGACTATAATGTTGATGAAATCTTATCACCCAGAACCCTATGAAGTCGTACATCCTCTTAGCTAAGATATTGACTAAGGTATTATTTGCTGCTCCACCCTATCCATTGCCCTTAGGGTAGGCTACCATTCAGTTGTGGTGTATGATTGAATATTTATCTATGAGCAAGGTCACCTATATATTGATAAAGCATGTTGCATTATCAGACAAAATAACCTTGGGAATTCCAAAATAAGAAATTATGTATTCCTAATGAATTATGCCACCACACCTACTATCGTTATCGTTAGTGGTACTTCCTCTACCCATTTTGTAAGACACTTTGTTACTACAAGTATACATATCTTGACCCTTGAAGATAGATTGATTGCCCCTACCAAGTCAAACGCCTTAGTATATAGTGGATAAGGCGTAGCCAATGAGTGAAGATCCACTAAATGAGCATGGATCATATTCTCATGCATTTGGAATACTTTCCACATTCGAATAATCTCAGTGGAATCCTTTTCCATAGTTATCCAATAATAGACCAAAGTTATGAGTTTAACATATAACTTGGCTCCCCCAATATGAGATGGCTCGTGGGATTGATTTCAGACTTCCGTTGCTTCCACTCTTAGTATGCATCTCAAAGGCCTGTTGAAGTATCCCCTCCAATAGAGTTTCTACTATTAAACATAAAAGTGTGGCACCATGCTTCTTACCAACATAGCATCTACATTTTTTGTGGGAATAACTCCATATTTAATGAAATCAATAAGGATATTACCACTCTCCATGTAGTTACACTCAACTGCTTGAAATAAGAGCAAACACTTAGCGCATTTTCTTTCCATTACTGTTGCTTCATATCTTATTATCTGTAAAAAGTATCCATCTCTTTGAATCCTTTTACATAAAGGGATATTATTTGTCTCTTCATGACCTTCATATGTCTTTTTCGACCTTTGCTCTGCTTCCTCTGGCCTAACACACCTTGTTAACCATCCTCCAACATTTTTGAAGTATAAATTTCCCGGGCATACAAAATATTGGGCTAGCTCTCTTAGATCCATATTTCTTTCCTAAGACTCCAAATACCTTCTAACATCATCTATCCAGTCTGAATCATCTTCCATTTGCAAAATGGCTTACACCACTAAAAAAGAAGTCCTTCCTGGATTACAAAAATTGTTATGTCACCTTTTATGGCCACTTTCAGTGCAATAGTGCCCTAGGCATCAACATGCTTGTTCTGAGTTGCCTCTTCACCTTGATCTGATGAAACTGCCCAGATCAACCACTAAATAATTATCCTATAGGGTTCTAAGTTAAGGCGATTCAGTACATATTCCCCATTCACCTGCTTTACGACTAAATTTGAACCCCCTTTGATGCATAGTGAATGAATTCTCCTTAGAAGGGCCTTAAACAACCATGGTAACAATACTTCATATTCAGCCTCATTGTTGGAGCAGGAGAAATTAAACTCGACAGATAGGAAAATATTCTCTTTTCCCTTGAAGGAATGACTCCAGCTCTCCCTTTTCTTTGTACTGACGACCCATCAAACTCCATAACCCACTCCTCACGGTTGTCTTCCAAAACATTTTCTTATAAATCATCCCTAGAATGCTCTCTCATAGTGGCTCAAATATTCATGATGGAAACATTTCTCACATGTCTGCATATGCCTAGATCTATATCGCACGAAGGACCACACACTTCAAGTAATATTTTGAGAGGATAAGGAACCACCTTACTTCCCTCCCATCAAAATGGTTCATGCCAACACAAATTTATGGGGTCACATTTTGTCACAACATAAATGGTGAAATGTATCATATAATGTCTAAGTTTTTGGGCAAAAAACCTTAGCGAAAAAAATGCCCTTCATTACTGGTGTACCTTGACTCTGGGCCATGGATGATTTTACTCAATGAGGTAAGGTAGTAACGGTATTCCATCTCTTGAAGGGATAATAGTTTGTGGAAAAGTAAGCGAATTCTTGATCTTGTCAAAGGATTCTTGATGGGGTTCTTCCCATTTGACCTTCGTGTTCTTTCACAGCATGTCCATCAAAGGATGAGTTATCTCTGCTAACTTCGACACGAATCTCCTTAAATAGTAGAGTATTTTGCATTTCTTTGGCAAAGCATCATTAGAATTAATTTTTCTTTATCCTGGTCTATGTGCACCCCTTGGCGATTAACTACAAATCCTAGAAAGTTCCCACTTGTCACCCAAAAGCTCACTAAAGTGGGTTCATCTTCCACTTATACTTCCTACATCTATTGAAACCCCTCATTCTTTAACATGATGACCAAATCATCCACATAAAACTCCAAGATTTTATGAAAGAAATCATGGAAAATGGCAATCCTTATTCTTTGGTAGGTTACCCCAGCATTCTCCAATCTAAAAGTCATAACATTGTATATAAAGTTGCCTAATAGCATTATAAATGTTGTATTCTCTACATCTAGCAGGTCCATCTTGATCTGATTATGTCCCACATATCCATTCAAGAAGTTAAACATCTCATGGCATGTTGTTGCACCTATTAAACTATTAATGGAGGGACTTATCTTTAGTCAATCGCTATTGAAATCTCTAAAGTCAACATATATGTGTATTTGATTTTTGTTCTTCTTCCCTATTGGCATAATGCTAGAGAGACAAATAGGATTTTGGATTGCCTTGATGAACCCAGTTATTAGCAACCATTGCACCTTCTCCTTTATATTAGGTTCAAGTTAATTGCTTTACTGGTATAGCTAAAGGTACCACCTTCAGTTTATTGAAGACCACTTATTGATCCACCCTAGCTATCTATGTGTATTTCCATAAAAAAACATACTTATATGCCCGAATGATCTCAATGAGATCCTGCCTCTTCACCGTGTCTAGGTTCTTCAAAACAAAAATGGACCTTGGATCGTATCCTCCTTCGATTTTATCTAACTCTTAAACATGTGGATTTGGGTGACCGGTCATGCACTCAAGATCATCTTTAACTTCTTTAACAAACTCATGGACATTGGAATTGTCAATGACAAGATATTATCCTTAGTTATCTATTAATAAACATTCATACTCCGGTTCAACCTCCTCATCAGCTTCCTCAACTTCCAGTGATATTTTAAAAGAGATATAGCACCCGCCCATTATCCAACTAGACCTTTTTATCCTGGCAGTTGGATGAAGCAACTACCTTTCACTTTTAATCTTTCCTAGCTTCCTCAAGTCTTGCCCCTGTCAATCTTCTAAGTACACTTTGTCGTCTTACTTCATGGTTTATCAGTGCAATTCTTGGCCTCATCCTCTCTCTTGGCTATTTAGAGATAGTGTGGGGCTTGGTAATGGTATTATTTGTTTCTTCATCCCTCTGGATTGCACTTTCCTCTTCTTCTATATGGTTATTTATATTCACTATCCTTTATCTAAGTCCCGAGCCCCTACCTATACTATGTTATAACGCGTGCATCCTTAACTATCTCTGTGTAAGACGTAGTGTCCAACCAATGATCCTCTTCCTGTGAAAATGAATTTTAGGTCATTGGAATTACTATCTCAGTTCCCCACACATTTTCCTTAGCACATTGATGATATCTTGAGGGAAGTAGACCGTGGTTATGCATCCACGTCCTTCCTATCAGAAGGTGGTATGAATTTTAACTCTTGATAAAATGGAACTCTATGTGTGATGTGAGATTCCCCATATAAATCTCAACGTTCACATAACCAATAATCTTTGAGGATTTGTTATCATACCTAGACATCACCAATGTTATTGGTATTAGTGTTAGCGTAGAAATGTTAGATGCATAGAAAAGGCTGATAGGCATAATGTTTATAAAGAACCTTCATCCATCAACACTCTTATAAATCTCACTTCATTCGCGCTTCTTGTGACATATAACATCCTATTATGTGGGAAACTCACTCCTCTATCAGCTTTCGAGAAAATTATCTCAGACATGAACTTTCTGACCGATCTAGACATTGGGCCCATCCATCTCAATGAGGGAACTACTTTCTTCTTTGTAATGTCCAGGATTTCTTGGGTAATTTCAAGTCTTCTTTCTAAAGGCATTCCCACTTGATCAAAAAACCACGCAAATTTGTCGGATTAGAACACAACCTAATATTCAAAGTTAGGTTCCACCACATAACCCTCCACATTGTAAACTTACTCAATATCTCTAGGACTTATCTCATTATAGACAATCACTGCATTTGCCATCGCAATGGTTCAATCTTCAAGAGCTACTTTGAGCTACTCCTACTTTATTCTTAGTCCCATCGTGCTTTCTTCAACTTCTTTATCAAAATCCACCACCAGGTTTTCTCCATAGGTTGGTAATGGGTTATCATTAACGTATCCATGTGGGATTTGTAGTGTTCCATCTAACAAGTGCTTGTTGATAATTCTTCTTAAGTTAAAATATGAGTTTCCTGGGTGGGAAACACACCAATGCACATGGAAATACGTGGGGCGATCATGGATATATGGTCATAGATCATTTTGAGGAGCATCATTGGGTGCATAAGCCACCCCTTCATAATAGCTTTGTAAAAGTGTATAGCCTCCTCTACTGTGCAAAGAAAAAGGGGTGGATCTTCTCTATCTCTCCAAAACTTTGTGTTATTATCTCTCCACTACCTTTTCCATATTTTTCTCCATTATCTACATAGCCCACTCGTGGCGCCTGTCCTCTCCCCGCTACAGATTTTGGTCTGAACATCAAAGGCATTATGATGGAACTTGGGTGAAAAAAAATGAAATATTACTTGTTAATTTCAAAAATGCTACAAAAATCCCCTCGCAAGTCACATTTATCAAGTGGAAAATATACTCAGGGAGTAAGCCATCTGTACAAAGTTGGAGCACCTTGTACTCTTTATCCGCTTATCTCGTATCGAGAGACTTTTCTCTAAACCTCCTTATGTATACTACCACTTTTTCTCCCTTACCAACTGAGTGAGGGTGAACTCATCCTCTACTAAATATAACTTTTGGACAAACAAGATATGCATATTTTCCCAAGTTGCCACACTGCTAGGGGCCAAGTGTGAATACTGTGTGTATGCTTTATCTATGAGGAATTTGGAGAAATCCCTCAAATGCATATTTTTATTGTTGTACTGAGCCGTAAAGTGTTCCATAAACCACATAATATATTCCTTCGGGTTTCCCCCTTTTCTGATATATTTCTCAAAGATACGTTATGTGTTCCTTAGGGTATGACTCATTGTTGTACTCCTATGGGTAAGGAGTACTAAAATCATCATATACTAAAGTTTCCTCACTGGTTGTCTGTGATGAAGAAATCATCTTTAAAATCACCTTGTTTATCTCCTCCCCATCATACAAGATGAGGTACCTACCACCACCATTACAGCATATGACCCAACGACCGTAGGTTTAAGATCAACTAGGGTGGGTGTTCGCACATTTGGTGCAACAGTGGGAACAACTGACGTGGGAACTATGTCTTAAAGAACTATTGGGGCCACTAACACCATAGGAGCAACAAAAGAAATGGGATCAATTTAAACCCAAAAGCAGTTGTCGCTATAGGCATCTACAAAAACTCCATGAATTTTCCCATGAGATGGGTCTCCTAATTGGCCCCATCATAACCTTGTGTAATCATGTGTAATCGTCGAAACTTCTGATGACATTTCCACCTGAGAGACCTCCACCCAGGGTACCCCGTCTTTAGGGGATTCACGTTGTTACCTCGCATCCTGCTTTTCTCTTTGTTGGATCTCATCGAAGCTAAGAACATGTTTAACATTTTCTTGGGCTATCCTTCTAAAATAATACCTCCCCAATGGAGTTGCCATGTGCAATAGGGAATTCCTCTTGAGGTTGGGGTTATAATATAAATAGAGGCATAACCTCTTTTCAGATAGCAATAAATCACTAGATAAAGAATTATCAACGATGATGAGATGGCCTTAAGTATATAAGTATCAAACACTTTAGATTGAACTCACAAGATCACATGTGTATAACGCACAATAAATAATAAATGAACCTCCAAATCTACTCGATTTAGAGGGAGAGAAAGGTAAGCACTCTCAAATACACCCCAGCTAGGCAACCTAAACACTAAGGTCGTCCCAAAAATAGGGATCACATCAATAAATGATAGTAAAATCTTGGGGGAAATGTTAATAATGGGTGATAAATGCTCGAGTTGTAATAATTCTCTCTATGTCTCTCTCTCTCTTAATCTCAGAAAATATCTCTCAGTTGTGAAAGAATTCTCTCTCTTGAAATAGTTGATGTACCTATATAGTCACTAAGATCACTCGTGTGGTCTGATGCCTAATAAATGTGAAAGACATGTCCTAGTACCTTTATGTCACTAGCACTAAATTCAAGGATGTGCCAGCATGCCCTAATGTCATAAGCATTAAATGCCAACCCTTAGATTTTGGATACCACATCAGTAGTGAATCCCCCAAAACATCTGAAAGCCCCCAAACTACTATGGTTTACTCAAGTTTGGATTGAAAAGAATATAGGTAATTCATGATATCACTTAAGGAAAATGTTACTTTTGGTAAAGGGTTATTTGGCACTAGGCCCAATGTAAAATGGAACTCATGGTTGCTCTGGATAAGCTCTCTCGAATTATGGTCCCTCGGTGTTTTACCAGGTGTATCTATAATGGTTAAGTCAAGACTTAACTTTACCTTGCTTCTCAATCCTCCAAACCAATTCCCTCGGTGAGGTCATTCGATAGAGCTTGAGAGATCTTCTACGCCCTGCCAGACTTGGTGCCTCATTGATATCATATTACCTCACTCTCATATTTTAAAATGTTACAACTTGCAACTTATAACATACATATACAAATACATAAATTGAACAAGTACAAAATAAAGAAAAACTATGCTTACTCAAATAGTCTCCTTGCTTCTTTGTCCCTGCTAAGTCCTGAGCCTGCTCGCCTATATCTCTAATCTTCCTATGTTACGAGGGGGAGTTATCTCCAATAATTAAATTACCTTTGGCGTCCACCTACAACCATCAATAAATCATGCTTCGACAACACATACCATAAATCTTAAGAGAACCTTATAGTCTTTGTATATATTGAATGCTTTTATTGTAACTGTGGGACTTAGATTCTAATTCAAATTCTATGATGCTACGCTAATATAAAAACTTATTGCTCCATCATTATAAAATAATTACTTAACTCAATAAATCCTTTTTTTCAATTATTTATCTCCTTGCTTCATGAAGCATATCTCTCCATGCTACTTTGTTTGGCACAATATCATCCAATATAGGTTAGTTGTGCATATGTGTGCAATTATTTTTCTTATAATATGAGCATTAAACTGATCTTGCGAGGCTTACTAATGGATGTAGAATTTTTTATGTCGAACCACGCTTATTATTATGTTCTTGAATTGATTGTGTGTGTGCTTGAAATATTGGAGCATTATAAATCAGTTATTTCATTGTGATATCGGTATTTTACCTAGTTTAAATTCTACAAGTTAGCTTGTAACGCTTTAAGGGTAGTAAAAGATATCTTTTTGTATCTTTATTATCACTTTCTCACAACCTCCTACGTATTTCTTAGTTCCAAACTACAGGATTCATAAAAAAACTCACTGACAATGATTATAACTCTCATTGTATTTAATTTTATATAGATCTTTCTCCCTCAGATTGGACATAAGACAACATTTAATTACACTAATTTATTTCATCTCTCTCGATATATGGAATCATGTTATAAAAATAATTAATTAATACACCATAGAAGCCATCACGTAACAAAATACACATAAAAATAATTAATTAATAAACCAACTTAAAATTCCATTCTTAACTTGTGTAATCAATCTAGTCACCACATACTAATTTGGTCATAACCTCCACTACAAATGTCGAATTAAGAACCTATTTTTCTGGTTAGACACAAGACTTAATATTTCTCGCCTTGAAACTCTAAGTACAAAAGCCACAAAATGTTGTGAGTAATGGAAAACAATTATCATTTATACTTAACCTTCTTTATAATCCTTGTTTAACGTCCCTTTTTTCATGTTGTATTAATAATTAGCCTCTCTCTTTCTTTTTCATGTTAGAGTTCAAAAGATGAGTTTTTTGTGAATTGGAAATGAGGGTTGTTAGTTTGTTGAATTGAATATTTTCACCTATTGGGGTAATTCACATTGCATAAGTGTCATTATCTTTCATTCGCTAATAGAATGTGAATAAAAATAAGTTTTAATGGATTGATTAATTATTTTCTTATAACAAAAAAAACTTATACAATATATCATGAAATTTGTGCCTCTGAACCCCCAACAATATCCCTCGCTCTTAAGATCCTTAACTCCACCTCCCCCATAAAAAAATAATTGATCCTCTCATGTCTCTGGACTTAATAATTTATCATAAATGTTTATAAAACGTAGCCTCAATCATTCTTTTGAATAATGAAATCAACATTTTACATCGATGAGTTATTTTATTCAACTTTATTTTAAATTTCAAATCGCCTGTATAGAAATACAACATATTTAGTTTGTCTGGATTACAACTTGTTTAAACAGACATCAAAATAGTGAAACATGAAATGTTAAATAGGAAAAACTTTAACGAATATACAATGTTATACTGATTAGAACATATGCTTGATCACATGTAATTTAAAGAACACAAATTCGACTTGCATCAAGATGCAGTAAACATTAATTCTTCAACTACAAAAAATTCATATACTTAGAGGAACCTTGAGATGCTTCTAGCTTATGATGTGTACTTTCGAATGTGCTCGTCCTTTCCATCCTTCTTTCTCATCATGGTATGTTTGAGAAATTCTTCATACTTTAATTTCTGATACTTCTTAATGTCTTCCTTTGTACTTAGCATATGTTTTGTGGCTCAATTTTGATTTTTGACTACAACATAATAAAAGATCCATAAGATATCCTTTTTTTATTCATTTGGAAGTGCTTTATGCTCAATGATTTTGTATTGCCTATTGCTCAACATATATTTTCGAATAAAAAAAGAACATTTAGGCAATATTTAACTCGAAGTTAATTATTGTTTTAACTTAATGGAAAATATAGTAGTTAAAAGTGTGTTTTCTTTTTGAGAGTTAATTTTTTTATTCATATAAATTGAAGGACTCATTCAACACAAAATCCCTCTAAGGAACCACACTTTTACTAGGTGTTCATGTGAGAGTTCATGTGACTTTAACATGCAGAAAAATGTAATATGCAACTCACTTCTCTCAAAATATGTATACAAACGGCCTTATGAATCACATATTTTAATATGAGATGTAGGATTTCACTTCCCAAGAAATTCAGACTTCCTGTTTAGAAAATTACTTCAGATTTGAATTAAATCTTTCAAAAATAGTTCTAATGTTTCGAAAAACTTTAATTTTACACAAAACTAGTTTCACAAACTGTAAAACTTAGTCTTAATTACAAATATTTCAGATCTCAAATATAGGCTGATTTCAATTCTTTTTTTAAAGAAAATAAAAACAGACAATGGATCTTAAACAAATATACAAATACAACACAAGATCCAAACATGAGAAAGTACATAAACCCTAAATATACGTGAAAATGTGTCTCAATGTATTTCTCACAATTTTTACAAAGAAATATGAGATATACAATGAGATTAGGGTTCCTAAGAGAGAAAAAGTTTAAAGAGTTTTCTTGAGACTTTTAAACCAACAACTCCTAAAGAAAACATAAAAAAATAACATTCACGGTTGGTTTTCTGATTTGAGTAAACTATGAAAGTGTTTGGGTTTGGTGTTTGGGAGAAAACGTAATTATTTTCTAACTGATAGTTTTTTTTTCTTTCACTCTCTAACCTTTTCTTTTTTCTCTCTCTCTACTCTCCCTTTTATCTATTTTTTCTCTCGAATG
Organism: Sambucus nigra; assembly: GCA_949130495.1. Classification (NCBI taxonomy): domain Eukaryota; kingdom Viridiplantae; phylum Streptophyta; class Magnoliopsida; order Dipsacales; family Adoxaceae; genus Sambucus; species Sambucus nigra. The sequence goes on from OX422208.1 coordinate 617,117,557, forward strand.
GACGAAGCGGTAAAGTCTCTAAATGCCTCAGCCATGGTCCTTATTTATAATAGATGAATAACCTTTTGGATGATCGAAGCAACTGGACAGTGACGATTAATTCGTCTATTCAAATTTAAATCTAACAGTGGAAGATGGACCACACAACCGATTATTCCTATTGTCTCATTCTAACCTCACTTGGATTGATTTAGATAACATAAATTACGTTGATTAAATTAGATACAAGGGTTATCAATCATCCTCAGATATGAGAGGCAACAGAAACACAAATTCCTCCAACTAGAAGCCAACATCTATCTCCCTAAAAATCATTGCAAACGCACGTTTTAAGAGTTCTAATTAATCCAATTTTCTAGACAAATGTCTCTATTTTATATTCTACCATGGGAGGTTTATTAGGAATAAAAATAATTTTATTTAAGCCAACAACGTTTTAAAACCTTGATTTGAAATATTTTAAAAATCATTTTAAACGTTTAAAAATGTTCTAAAAATGTTTTTAAAAAATCCTAAAAATATTTTAAAACATATACATACACTTACACTATAATACGAATAAATTGTGTCCTGGAGTGTCTTCAGTGCATCAACCTAATCTCTTTATGGCAATGAGGTTAACTTGGACTGGTTCAATTATTAGTCAAGCTTTGCAATACTATGGAGAAGATGCTAAAAAAGAATTTATCCTATTTTGTCTACATGTCCAAAATGGATGGAACTCCTATATGGTAAAGACTCAAATAACTCAACCATATAGTGTGTTATTAAAAGTGTAATAATGGGAAAGTTAGAAAAATGTTAAAAGACATTATTATAGACTCAGATGGCACCGGAATAATTAAGGACATCTAGGGGGTGAAAGATCTAAAATCACTGCCCAGAGCATATGGTAGCATAACCGACCATTTGGAGCCCGTTAAAGTATGTGGGTATCTGAAAGATGTTGGTAACATGATAATAAAAAAAGTGAAATTTTTCAAGAAATAGGTTTTGTGGTGAATACGAGAAAAGACAACCTAATGTGAATGAAATTGATAAATGTTCTGGTAAAGGATAACGTGGACAAGTTATGTAAGATAATTAATAAGTTTCCATAAGGAAGTAATTAAATAGGTAATTAAGAAACCTCAAGAGGTTTAACTCATAATTAACACAAGAATGTGGTCATGAAGGTTTTTAACGAAAAATAAGTATTTTCTAACGTGGTGCTTATGTGTGTTGAAAGGTGATTTTCAATGAAAATAATAAGGTAAATTTGGTATGAGAAAAAGGGAGATCTCGATGAAAGAAATGTTTTTCCATAAACTAAGGGTATTTTAATGAAGTATTTAACTGGGAGTGTTAAATCAAGAAATAAATGTCAAGTCAAGTAAAAAAGGGGTTATTTTCTAATACTAAGGTGAATTAATTGAAATAAACAACGTTTTTGGAATAAAAACGGGTGCAGGCATTAAAGTATATATGTTGCTGTATATATAAGGTAGTTTCATGTGCACATAAATATAACGTGTTAGCCTCCCTTTTCTGTCGTTCGATTCTCTATTGCATTGTTGTATTTTTCCATTGGTTATTCGGCTCATTCCATATCCTTGTTGCGTCTGGTTAGGTCCGATTTCGTATTTTATGTGCATTTAAAAGGTAAGTATCCATTTTATTTTACGTTATTAGCTCTGTGTGCTTAGATATTGGGGATGCTTTCGACACGTACATCACATAGTTTGATTTAAAATTGGAATCGCATGGTAAACAAGTGAAATGTTAGTTAAATAAAACTAGACTAGTAACATAATATCGGTTATTTCATTGAACTTCACGCCTAATGCTTGGGTCGGATCGGGTTGACCACGGGTAATCCTGAAATCTGGTCCAGGGAATTACAAAGACTAAAGGTATTCTCATATATTTGGAGTTGCACATTATTAACTATGTATTACAATAAGTACGCAAGGAGTCAAAGCAAAGAAACATCCATGGATATCAAAGCTTCGATTAGAATTCCATATAGGAGGTTTTTACCCATTTAGGTTTATTTTTATTCTTTAGCCTAGGATCTTGTGTTACATGTTTATGTTATTATAACTCTTGTATTATTGTTTATAGTGGATTTTTTTAGTTGTGGCGTAGAGGTCACTGTGGATGTTTCCTCAAATTTGAGGTTTTACCACATTAAAAATCACCATGTCAATTTATTGTTTTTGTTCTCAATTTCTTGCATGTTTTGGTTTCAATACAAATAACTAGTATAGGTTTTTGATTTAAAACCTAGAGTAATCAGGCTACCAATTCTAACATCCAACAATAGCAGTTTTATGCACATCTTGTGTTTTAAGATATCAAAAGGAGTTTCCTAAACGAGTTTACTTTCAAAAGTTTACCTAATCTTTAACTTTGAGTGAAAAACTTAGTGAACATTTTTTCAAGTGGTATCAGAGTAGGTTTATCAAAAAACATTTATCCTCAAACTCCAGAAACGACTTTCTGAAGTCTTTTTCTAAAAAATTAAATGAGAGATTTGAGAAGCTAGGTAACCTATATCGTCCACCCCTCTTTGATGGACACAATTTTCCTTACTGGGAAGTAAGGATGATTGCATTCATCTAAGGAACTTTGGGTGATGATGTGTGGGACATGTTTGAAAATGGATACCAACACCCAACTAAGCCTTTGCCTGAAAGTAGCACTGAAAGAGTTAAGAAAATTTTCAATGAGTTTGCCAAAGAAGAGAAAAAGATGTCACTTGACAATAATAAGGAAAAGAACTGCCTTTTATATCCATAAATGAGCATGAATTTTAATGTATATCCTATTGCTCTAGTTTCAAGGAAGCCTGGGACACACTAGTCACCACCTATGAAGATGATGAACGCATTAAGGCTGGGAAAACTCATATGTTAGTCTAGTAATAGAATACTCACATTATGGATGAGAATGAGTGATTTGATTATTTTTATATAAAATTAACTACTATCTTTATAAAGTTGCATGCAAATGGGATAACATATGATAGAAAGGAAATGGTGCTTAAAATCTTAAGATCCTTACTTGTTAAATTTGGCAATACAAGATATATCATAGAAGATATGGGCAATCCTAACTTGACTCCTGAATTACTCAGTAGTAAACTAATAACCGTAGAAATAGAGTTATAATATAAAAAGCAAATGACCTCACAGAAGAGACGATTCTCTGGATCCAATGTAGTTTTCTCAGCTCAAGTAACTGCCCCTAAAATGAACCCACTCGACCCTATCCTTGACCTTAGTGAGGATTGTGATTTAGATAATTTGGATAACCAGATTACTCTTATGAGCTTTTAAGAAAATCAATGAGTTTATAAACTCTGTGGCCTATAAACAATTCAGACATGGCTATCAAAATCATCAAAATCAAATACCTCATGATAGAAATGATGAAAAATAGACAAATGATAATAATAGGCCTAAGAATGATAATTATCACATCAAATGACATCATTGTGGGAAAATGGGACTTTGTGCTGCTAAATGTAGAGTTAGTTTGAATAACAACAATGTTAGGGATAATATGTGAAAAACTTGGGATGACTTAAGTGATTCTGATGCAGATGAAATTGAGTCAACTAACATTGATGAATCATGCATGTCCTCTTATGCCAAGATCATATATTCTAATGATAATGCATGTTTATCTTCTAATGATTGTATTATATTGGTTGATGTTGATATCATTCCTGCTAGTGGAATTTTTGTATCTACTCATGTTGAAAATAATGTAGATAATCCTATCTTAAGGGTGAGTCAAATTTAAAATATTATTGATGAATTGAATGTGTGTGTGAGTTCCACTGCACAAAATGAATTGATAGGGGACACTGCACACAAGTCACTTAGCAAGTCAGATGATGACCGACCTGATATTCAAGAGTTGTACACTAAAACTCTTTACAGCAGTGCCAAAATAGATAATAAGGTAAAGCAATTGACTGAACATGTTGAATAACTTAGTAAACTATTAGGAAGAAAAAAAAGATTACATTGCACAATGCATTGCTCATGCGACAGAGAAAAAAGAGTTTTCTTTAAAATTAAAAGACCTATCTGAGAAAAATATTATCCTAGAAGAAAGGTATAAGGATGCTTTAATTTAATTGGAAGAATCCAAACAGACTGTTTCAAATTTTATTTAAAAATGTTTGCAATTGGAACCACAAACCAAAACCTATGGAAAAAATACAATAAGAAGTAAAATGATTTATGAACATAAATATGGTCTAGCCCGGTTTTGGAGAAAAAGTTTACCAGCAAAACAACTATCTCCCCTGAAAATTTTATTTTGTAAAAGAAGGCCATAATGTTGAAAAACTTTAGAAAGGAAGTTTTCTTGTTAATGTCTCTAAAGTAATGCAGACTAAGTGTAATCAATAGCCAATACCTAATGGAAAATCTAAGAATGTATGTCTTCCTAGAAGAGACCTACGACAAAACATTAAGACTTATGGTAATTTTACCAGTGTGTCTTACAAGACCAAACCTATCTTTAAGGACTTCAGTGACAAATTCAAGCCTACTTCGCATCAGTATTTATCTTATTGTGATATCTATGGGAACCCCATTAACGAGTGTCTTCAAAAAAGGATGTGAAAACCTACCTATCAAAACTTTAACTATTGGACAAAGAGTAGTAATACATATATTCTCCCAAAGCATACCATACATAACTCTAACTATAAGGAAAAGGGAGGACCTACAACTAAGAAGAAATCATTTAAAAAGACCCAACAAGCCTTTTCTAAATCAAAGGACAAGAAAAAATTTAAAACTGGGCCTATTTGGATTAGAATAGACGACGTATTACCCTAGGTCAAGTGCCAAGTGGTGATAACAAGGCCGAATGCACCTCTGTTGGTTGGTACTTGGATTTTTGGTGTTCCAAACATAAGGCTGTGGATGAAACTAAATTTATAAATAAGACAGACTTCCTTGGAGGTAATGTCCTATTTAGAGATGGTGGTTTATCTCAGATCATTGGTAAAGGAGAATTATGTGAAGAAGGTCTTCCTTCTTCCAATGACGTCCTCTTAGTTAAAGGTCTTAAGGCTAACTACAAAGTATATCTCAAATTTTTTATTCCAATTATAATGTTACCTCCTTTAAAACTAACTGCAAAATTTTGAATCAAGAGGGTAACTATATCCTATCATGAAACAGAGATGGGGATAATTGTTACATAGTGATTCCAAAGACTGAATCTTGTAATGTTCCCAAATTAGATGATTCTTATTTATGTCATGATAGATTGGAATATAAAAATTTTGATAACCTTCATAGATATAAATCTCAAAAAGTAGTTAGTGGGTTGCCCAAAAATCAAAAATACTTTTAACTCTCTTTGTGGTCTTCTGCCAAGTGGGGAGGATGGGTAAATCTGCTCATAAAAAGGTAAAAGAGGTTTTATCCTCAAAATCTCTTGAACTAATCCACATGGACCTTATAGGTCCCTCTAGAACTGTGAACCTGTGTGGTAAAAATTATATTCTATTTATGGTGGATGATTTCACACGATTTACTTGGGTCGCTGTTATGAAAAATAAATCTGACACCTTTCGTGAGTTCTTAAAAATTCTTTTAAAAATTGAGAATGAGAAAGATACCCAAGTATGTCGCATAAGAAGTGATAGAGGGAGAGTTAAAGATTCAGGGGCCACAAAATACTGTGTAGGTAATGGACATAAACACGATTTTAGTGCACCTAAGACACCTCAGCATAATGGCATTGCTGAACGTAAAAATAAAACCACACAAGAGATGGCTAGGGTGATGCTACATGAAAAAAGTTAGCCAAACTACTTTTGGGTTGAGGCAGTACTGACTGTGTATCACATTATTAACCATGTATACCTCGAGAAAAATACCAAAGAGACTACATATGAATTATGATACAATAAAAAGCCTAACTTGAAGTACTTTAGAACTTTATGGAGTTTTTGTTATGTCTGCAAAGACAGAGAAAACCTTTCAAAATTCGATACCTTGGGTGATAAAGACATTTTTTTGGGTTATTCCCAAACAAGTAGGGATTACTGCGCTTATCATTTGTGTACTAATACACCCCTCCCAATTAAACATCAGGTGATCAGTCATTTATCTTATTAAACAAGATTCCCATTTAGTTCATTCTTAGCATCACCGTCAAATTTTTTATTAATTACTAATCACCTACTAATTAATTGAGTCAGTTCCAAACTTTATCTTTTCATTTAACAGTTAACACTATAAACAAACTTAATTAAACCATTCATGCATTAATATAGTTCAAACCATCACAGAATATGAATGAATAAATAAATATCATGCCGAATGACCTATCGGCACAAAATTCAAATCCAAATAACAAGCCCAATAGCTAAATAAATAAAACTCCATACAAGCCGAAATAATAAAATGAATAAGTACTGTCCGAGAAACACGCCCAAAGAGAAATATTGAAATCGTGAAATTCTAAAATAGAATGAATCGACTGAGGCGTCTACTCGAATGCCTTCATGCATCGACACATGTTGCAGCATTGCATCCATGGAACGAATCTTTAAGCATGGCGTCCTTGTGGCGAGACACCTAAAACTATTTCTAATAAAAGAAAATATTTTGCAAACGGGTCAGAGCCTAGTTATTTTAAAAAAATTAGCAAACATTTTATTGCAATAAATGAAATGCGTCATATATAGTATTCATAATTGATTTCACGGTCACAGTATCTTGAAGATAGCCTCACACCTCTTCTATAGTGCACACCTATCGCATTCATTTATCGTACCTAGTCAGTACTCGATCAAATTGGACATAATATCTACCTACACTAGCCCGATAGCCACCCAGTTATAAGTTAAACTCACTATCATTATTTGTATAATACATATAACCCTCGTCTATATGAATATACTAAATATCACATCAATACTATCAATAGATAGTCACACATCATCTAGGTACATACACTAATCATATATATATATATATACACACACATCGTATCCTCATAGCTTGGTCCTATTAGATGCATTTCTCTTATACGCTATCGGGTACCAGGCACATCTCGTGTCACCTCTGGGCACCGGGTCGGAATATCACAACCAATCCTAACTCGTAAAAAAATAATAGAGGCGATTATAAATACAAAGGCCTTAGGACTTCAACACACCTTCCTTAAAGACCTGCGTGACGTCCTCCTCTCAGCATATTAGGAGCAACCTAAGCACTATCACCTAGAGCACAATAAAATCCCGCTGAAATCGCCTAGGTGGGACCACCCACTACGGGCAACATTCTAGATAACATCCTCAAGTAACAAATAAATAAACACAATTTTCATATATATATACATAGCATCCTCATAGCTTGGTCCTATTATATGCATTTCTCGTACATGCTATCGGGTGCCAGGCACATCTCGTGTCACCTCTAGGCACCTGGTTGGAATCTCACCACCAATCCTAAATCGTAAACAAATAATAGAGGTGGTTATAAATACATAGGCCTTAGGACTTCTACACACCTCCCTTAAAGACATGCGTAACATCCCCCTCTCATCACAGTAAGAGCCACCCAAGCACTATAACCTGCAGCACAATCCAAATCCCGTTGGAACTGCCTGGGTGGGACCTCCTACACGGCACCCTCGAGTAACAAATAAATAAACGTAATTTTCATTCAACCAACATGCATATATATATATATATATATATATATATATATATATATATATATATATATATATATATATATATATATATATATATATGTGTGTGTGTGTGTGTGTGTGTGTGTGTGTTATTCATATATATATAATTCACACATTTATATATATCCCTACTAGTAATGAGTCCATTCAAATTTTTGATGTTTCGCACTCAATGGATACACTCCGCCATTTATTGTTATTAAATATAGGATCATACATTTTTCCTCATATATACTCGATTAGGTTGCTATTAGTCTCACAAAGGTCCCTACAAATTTTGGTTTTCAATCAGGGAAGTTTCGTCACTCATTACAACTTCAAGGCTATTTTATACCATTCACATTTTATGTCTACATAATAACATTCCTAGGATAGCGTACTACTCTCACCTAGCAGCGTGGCCACAAACGTCACATCAAATCCGAGTTCGGGTGAAAAAGATTTCCCCATTTAAAATTTCTGAAAACAAATACAATTTTCGCCGAATAAAGCAAGAAATTACTTGTGTGACACCTCGCTTAATTAAATATCGGATGATCAGTCCATTATTAAATTAAAAACAGAATATCCAAGTGGTCCATTCTTAGCATTAGTGTCGAATATTTTTTTAATATTTACTAACCACCTAGTATTTAAAAAGATTATGTCAAATTTTATCTTTATCATTTAACATGTAACAATATAATCAAATAAACAATAAATAATTAATCACCATCACCATTCCAATTAACGAACATAACCGAAAATGAAATAGTTAAATAAGATAGAAAGGACTGGAATAAACACTCGAGTCATAAACTCCAATACAGTAATCCAGAAATGAAAGCTAATCCACCAATAACAACACATAAAGAGTTGAAATCCACTATCACTAAAGTAACTTCTGAATAAGGGTCGGTGACATGGCCGACTAGATGTGACACCCCGCCCAAATAAATACCGGGTGATCAGTCCTATATCAAATTTAAAACAGGATTCTCAGGGGTTCATTCTTAGCATCACTGTCGAAATCTTTTTAAAACTTTACTAACCACCTAGTATTCAAAAAGACTGATGTCAAATTTTATCTTTTTATTAAGCAATTAAATATGCATGCTGAATAACAAATAAACCATACATCCAAACCATGAGTCTAAAACAGTACTAAATGACTAAATGACCTGCCGAATAAACAATCGGCTCAAAATACCAATAATAATAATTCAATAAATGAATACATAAACCAAATACTGAGTCTAAAAGTAAAAGGGGAAACATGACCTGAATGAATCTACAACTGAGATAAGAATCCTACTCTAGGAATAAAGAAATGATAGGTCTAAATCAAATCCTGCAACCATCCACAATGTTGCAGCTGCGTAACCCTAGAATAGATAAGTCAACTATGGCATCCCTGTGGCTGGACACCTGTTAATATACATATACATAGACAAGAGAGAAGAAGTACAAGAAATGGGCCAGAGCCCGATTTATAAAAATATTTAGCAAGCATTTTATTGCAATAAATGAAATGTGTAGTATATAATGTTCATAATTGCTTTACGGTCCCACTCTCTTGAGGACAATCTCACCTCTCTTCTATAGTGCACACCTATCGCATTCATTTATTCCGCCTAGCCATCTGACACACTTCTAACTAGGAAAAAGGCTTATCCTTCTAGTTACCCCTCGTAGTAGTATATCATATTTGATCTCAACAATTATCATTTTTAAATAAGTGTTATCACACTAAAGTCAACTATTTACTATTTACGTTTATATAAGATTTCACTATCTTACTATATACCATAAGCATACATATATATCCCTCACTATTATATATATATATATTAACACAATTTTAATAACCTACAATTATCACATTGTAAGTATAACACAAGTATACATATATATCCACCACCATTATATATATATATACTAACACAGCACCCTAAGGATACACATATAGTGCATTGCATACTATGCTATCATGTCCCGGTATGTCTCTTACTCAAACAAGGACTATCGGTTCGGAAATGTCCCATGAACCATATAAACAAATCACACATATTGGCGGTGAACATAGTTCACATACCTATGGGTCACGCACATACCTACGCTCCCATAGTCAGCGGACTTATCAACTCACAAATAAGTCTTTCACGGTCCTATGTTCTGAAATACAAGTCAAATGTCCCCCCCAAAGGTCACTCAAGATAAGACCGTCTCTACACAACCCCCCACGATAGCAAGCAGCTAGGTATGCCATACACATAATAAAACAATCAAATAGGTATTCACGCACCCTATTAAAATATTAGGTATTCACACAACCTTTCATTGTTTTACGTATTCACACAACCTATCATTGTTTTAGGTATTCCCGTAACCAATTATCATTTTTCTATTGGATTATGTATTCCCATATTTATATATATAATTCACACATTCATATATATATACATATATTCCAATTATTACTAGTTCGCTCGTATTAAATACGATCCAATACCAAAATAGATACATCCCACTATTTAATATAATTTATATAATTATATATCTCACCTCATATATACTTGATTAAGTTCATATTAGTCTCACAAAGTTCCCAACAATTTTTAGTTTCAATTCGGGAAAGTTTCGTCACTAATTAAAACTCCAAGGGTATTTTAGACATTTCACAATATATGCCACAGTAATGAAATTCCTAGTACTGCGTACTACTCTCCATTTGCTATGCGTGGCCACAAACGGCACGTAAATCCGAATTCGTATGACAAAGTTATGCTCATTTAAAGTTGTGCTAAAAATCAAATAACTCGTTCCGTCTTCAAGGGTATTTTAGACCTTTCAATTTTTGTGTCTAATTAAAACATTCCCAGGACAGCGTAATACTCTTCGCTATCTATGTGTGGCCATGAACGGCACACTAATCCGAGTCCGTATGCCAAAAGTTAGGTCATTATAAAGATTCACCTCAAAGAAGATTTAAAAAAAAAACCTTTCTTAAAAAGTTTTCTCACATTCTGCCCAGATTAATAAATTGATGTTTTGAGGCATTTTGGAGCAGTTTTGGAGGAAGTGCGTGAGACAACAAAATGTAGAAAACACGATTTTCTACAGGGCTACTCGAACAGAATCGCCATTAAAGCTCCAAAACCTTCGATTATACCTAGATCTTATACCCCAAAAACCTCCCAATATTCATCCTAAATCCACCCAAACTTCATCATTAACAATTTCTTCCAACAATACCACTAATGGAGATTCAAAAACCAAGATCTAATCATGTTATTCACTTCTCAAATTAAGTTATAATCTCATTATTAACCCAATTTCTCACAAAGTTAAAAATCCCCCATTAATGGTTATTCTTCATCTTCTTCACCATAAACCCACAAATTTCAATTCAAATTCCTATTTTCAAATTTCCAGAATTAATTGACATAATTACAACTATTTACATCATTAACTACAACTCAAATTAAAGTAAGAAAACACTTGCCTTGGGGGATTAAATCCGACGATCCCATGTCGAAATTCTTGCCCGGATTGCTCTTGTCATCCTTCTTTCCTTCTTCTTCTTTCTCCTTTCTCTCCTCTCTTAACCCTTTGTGTTTTGGAATGACTCATGGCTGCCCAACACACTTAAACCTAGGTTAAAATTCCTCAATCCCGTAATTAAGCCTATTGACCAATTAAAAATGACTTAAATGCCCCCGTATGGGCTCGGTCATGTCTAAAAATGCTCCGAGACCCATTTACTACCCCCGGGTACTCTTTCCCGGCTATCTCGACCCTTCCGGACTCAAACGTGCACTCAGAATTGCCATCCGAGATACTTTATAAAATTTTCCAATTTCAACCTCAAAATGCGACACATGTGAAAATTTTTAATAACCCAAATTAATTTGAATTTCTAAATCCCCAAATTTAAATAATAAATTCTAAATCTCCAAATTCAATAATTTCTCCAATTTAAATAAATTAAATTTAAATCACCAAATTAAATGAATTTCTCCAAATTAAATAAATCCAACTCACTAATTTAATTAATTTATATATCCTCTAAAATATGGGGTGTTACATACTTCTCCCCTTACAATGGAATTTCGTCCTCGAAATTCGGATAAGACTAGTACTCAAAGCTTCAGATATAATCTCGTATACCTTCATCCTTTCTCACACAATCTAAATCGTTATGATGTTCTCATTACACTTCTCCTAGCGATACCCCTTAGTCCAACGGTCCCTACACTACCGTTCAATCCTGTGGCCAATTTGCTTTAGTCATCTTATATTAAAATGTTCCATCATATAATGTATCATCTCACATTGCTGCCTACACAACACTTTGAAGCTTCCAACTTCTGACACTACTATGAGCCTAACTACTAACGGCTATAATACTTCCTTTACTAGGGAATACTCCAGCATCCCCCTGCGATAACTCCCTTATTTGTTTACTCTTTTGGCACATGTATTTCTACATCTATCGAATGCGGATAATATATAAAAATTTAACTATCTAGGGTGCCCATACACCCTATATGCTGCACATAACTGCCCAATTCAACTTAACATAATAAACTTGATATAATTAAGCTTTTCATATTTGAACTGATTATACGGTGAGGTTATACTAAACTACCCTACCAATTGTAACTTAATTATCATTTAGGTTATCCCACCGATCTACTCGTGGTGAAAGTGTTCCACAAAGTCTTCTCACATCAACACTATACGGCTTTATCGGCCTTAAGTCGTAGTATAATTATCAACTCATAGTTATAACTATATATGTATAATAACCACGGTACCAAACCTATGTCCTATGGCCAAACAACTCCCCACTTCCAACGTTGCGTTAAGTTTCATGCGTGGGATGTCTCGCAAAGCGAAATCCAAACAAGGAACCCTCCCGATACATTACTACCTAACATTATTGGTCGTTGAGATCCGTTAGGCCCTCAGTCCATAGCACATACCCCCCAAATCCCCGTCTTTTAACATAAAAGTATATTCGTTCACTCCCATGTTACACAAGACAATATATAATACGGTTCTTTTACTATCACCGGTTTCTTAGCGCGTATAAATCACGAGCTATATCTCTTTGCTCAATAATAAGTTAGTATACCCTGAATCACATCAGTAAATGTCCCTACTCATCGGGATTACATATAACAATGCCAACATATTCTCATATGTCTATTATGAAACACAGTATCAAATATATACACGTATATGCACACTATAATATATATATTCATCCACTGGCCCTATATTTTTAATAGCTCTCAACTTAAGGTGTTTTCCTACACGTTCAGTAACTAAAATTTTAAAATCGATGGATTAGTATCCAACTACGTCTCGTCACCGCGGACATAAATTAAGGTCCCTACGTGTAACATCCTACAACTAAGTTCAAAGAAATTTCTCAATGCACTATTCTCTAGCATTTTCAACAAAATTCATAGGTCCAAAGCACATAACTTAGATATCACGAATCATGTCTCTCGACACATAATTTAATTTGCCTATGCCCACGTCTCTCAAGGCATCACACAATGTGGTGTTCTAGCTATCACTTAATTCTCAGCACGTAAACAATAATGATCTAAATCTTTAAGCTCAACGGTTGCCTGATATACCTTGAATTACACCAGTAAAGGTCCCCACTCACTAGGAGTTAAACATAACGAGACAACTATACTCGTCGAAGTCTATGGTATAATACAATATATATATATATATATATATATATATATATATATATATATATTGACTCGACCCTCCTTCGGGTGATGATTCATGAAGTAGAATGTCTTACCCTGGCACATCGAGCACCATAGACTTCCCATACAGTCTAATATTGCTCCAACCCTCGGTATACAGTCACTACGCAAGATAAAAATATGCTCCCTTTCATATCCCTCAAAAGGAGAAAAAAAATCTATCACATAATATACGACACCCTCCTAGTGTCCTCACCTGCTCCCCTGTAGATGGAACTAACGAGAGCCCTGTTACGCGACGACAAAGATATGTACACTATTTTAATATTCACGACATCTCTACTAAACCCGCTTCACATGTGAATTTAGTATTAACAAACTACTGTCACACAGAACATATCTCAATCACCTCGAGTGGCTGTTCAAATGGTTCTGGGACATAACGCCCTTTGTCCTAACCGAACCAAAACTTCTTATAATTGTTGCCCCTACTGGGCATCCCATTTCTATCCCCGATTCGCGATAAACACGGTATACACATGTGTTCTTACTCTTTACACATAGGAAACCTCTCCACGTTATCTTCCTTGCCTGATCATCGGGTCCCCGATTGCTACCCCCGTTGTCCATTTGGCTTCGCTGGCCCTCTTGGACTTGTAGTTGTCCCCAATGGCCCTGACTGAATCCACCATTACTTGGTAGAAATTCAATTTAATCGAAACATTTAACTGGGTCCCTACTGGGTATACCCTCATATGGTGCTTCACCAACACCGTTAAATTCAGTCTTTCTTTTCAGCTCAATTTTCAATTCTCAAGGTGCACTTCCCATGGAAGCGTTGATATAAAGTTGTAACGCACAACCTTGATGATGTCGGCACTAGTCATCTTATTCGGATTTTACACTCACGCTTTTGTATTCTACTCACGAGCCCATTAACAACTTATGTACCCTTCATATACTTCGTATCCCCTTCGTCGGGTATGAAATTCACTAACCAAGTTAACTTCTCTCTCGCCATCAGTTTCTATCTTTCTCACTTGTGATAACTTTTGAAACTTCATTCGCACCCCTGTCCGAACAACAGATCGAAAATCTAACGATTAAATTATACTCAAATTTTTCATTTAATCCCATATTCTTCTTATTTATAGTGACTAGCTCTTGTCACTTTGCGTTGCTCCTATGAGCTTAAAATTTTATTGTCCAAAATTTACTACTGAGTATCGTTGTACTCTACCCTACATAGTTGTCGTTGGATTTCTCCTTCCATTGGTTTATCACACTTCCTCTTTTTTCTGGATTCTTATCGGTGGCTCCTCGAAAGAGTCCTTTCGACTTTCCCCACCCCTTGCCGACTACACTAGGTGAGTGTAAGATTTTCACCATTGTCATCCTTGACTGTGTTAGGGGAAACTACTATCCCCGAGATTTTCCTATCATCACTTTTCTAAACAACAATTATGGTGGCTTCTATCGCCATTACTATTTTCAGATTACTCTATTGCTTCTGTCGCCTTCCTCATGCATTCCTTATAACGGTCCCCGTTGATTGTCCTATAATGTTCGGTGTCCGAAACCTAACCGAACTCGTACATAAATCACATCAACTATACTTGATAGCAGGAGAACGAAATCACATACGTAGATGAATTTGACAATCCTATCATAAGGCTCTACATCAAAGAACACTAAATTGAAGCGTGAAAAGCCATACAGATCCTAAGGACACTAGAACCTGATTCTCTGATACCACCTGTGACACCCTGCCCAAATAAATACCGGGTGATCAGTCCTATATCAAATTTAAAACAGGAATCTCAGGGGTTCATTCTTAGCATCACTGTCGAAATCTTTTTAAAACTTTACTAACCACCTAGTATTCAAAAAGACTGATGTCAAATTTTATCTTTTTATTAAATAATTAAATATGCATGCTGAATAACAAATAAACCATACATCCAAACCATGAGTCTAAAACTGTACTAAATGACTAAATGACCTGCCGAATAAACAATCGGCTCAAAATACCAATAATAATAATTCAATAAATGAATACATAAACCAAATACTGAGTCTAAAAGTAAAAGGGGAAACATGACCTGAATGAATCTACAACTGAGATAAGAATCCTACTCTAGGAATAAAGAAATGATACGTCTAAATCAAATCCTGAAACCATCCACAATGTTGCAGCTGCGTAACCCTGGAATAGATAAGTCAACTATGGCATCCCTCTGGCTGGACACCTGTTAATATACATATACATAGACAAGAGAGAAGAACTACAAGAAACGGGTCAGAGCCCGATTTATAAAAATATTTAGCAAGCATTTTATTGTAATAAATGAAATGTGTAGTATATAATGTTCATAATTGCTTTTACGGTACCACTCTCTTGAGGACAATCTCACCTCTCTTCCATAGTGCACACCTATCGCATTCATTTATTCTGCCTAGCCATCTGACACACTTCTAACTAGGAAAAAAGCTTATCCTTCTAGTTACCCCTCGTAGTAGTATATCATATTTGATCTCAACAATTATCAGTTTTAAATAAGTGTTATCACACTAAAGTCAAGTATTTACTATTTACGTTTATATAAGATTTCACTATCTTAATAGTATGTAATTATCTCATTGTAGATATACCATAAGCATACATATATATCCCTCACTATTATATATATATATATATATATTAACACAATTTTAATAGCCTACAATTATCACATTGCAAGTATAACACAAGTATACATATATATCCACCACCATTATATATATATATACTAACACAGCACCCTAAGGATACACCTATAGTGCATTGCATACACTGCTATCATGTCCCGGTATGTCTCGTACTCAAACAAGGACTATCGGTTCGGAAATGTCCCACAAACCATATAAACAAATCACACATATTGGCAGCGAACATAGTTCACATACCTATGGGTCACGAACATACCTACGCTCCCATAGTCAGCGGACTTATCAACTCACAAATAAGTCTTTCATTGTCCTATGTTCTGAGATACAAGTCAAATATCCCCCCGAAGGTCACTCAGGATAAGACCGTCTCTACACAACCCCCCGCGATAGCAAGCAACTAGGTATGTCATACACATAATAAAACAATCAAATAGGTATTCATGCACCCTATTAAAATATTAGGTATTCACACAACCTTTCATTGTTTTACGTATTCACACAACCTATCATTGTTTTAGGTATTCCCGTAACCTATTATCATTTTTCTATTGGATTATGTATTCCTATATTTATATATATAATTCACACATTCATATATATATACATATATTCCAATTATTACTAGTTCGCTCGTATTAAATACGATCCAATACCAAAATAGCTACATCCCACTATTTAATATAATTTATATAATTATATATCTCACCTCATATATACTTGATTAAGTTCATATTAGTCTCACAAAGTTCCCAACAATTTTTAGTTTCAATTTGGGAAAGTTTCGTCACTAATTAAAACTCCAAGGGTATGTTAGACATTTCACAATATATGCCACAGTAATGAAATTCCTAGTACTGCGTACTACTCTCCATTTTCTATGCGTGGCCACAAACGGCACGTAAATCCGAATTCGTATGACAAAGTTATGCTCATTTAAAGTTGTGCTAAAAATCAAATAACTCGTTCCGTCTTCAAGGGTATTTTAGACCTTTCAATTTTTGTGTCTAATTAAAAACATTCCCAGGACAGCGTAATACTCTTCGCTATCTATGTGTGGCCGTGAACGGCACACTAATCCGAGTCCGTATGCCAATAGTTAGGTCATTATAAAGATTCACCTCAAAGAAGATTTTAAAAAAAACTTTTCTTAAAAAGTTTTCCCACATTCTGCCGAGATTAATAAATTAATGTTTTGAGGCATTTTGGAGCAGTTTTGGAGGAAGCGCGTGAGACAACAAAATGTAGAAAACGCGCCCAAACTTCATCATTAACAATTTCTTCCAACAAAGATTCATCCTAAATCCACCTCATATATATATATATATATATATATATATATATATATATATATATATATATATATATATATATATATATATATATATATATATATGTGTGTGTGTGTGTGTGTGTGTGTGTGTGTGTGTGTGTGTGTGTGTACACAACACCCCTAGGTGGAGACATGCGGTGTGGGCATACCCTGTTATCAATTCCCGGTACATCACGTACACAATAAAGACACTGGCTCGGATTGTCTCCCTCGAACCATAAATCAAATCACACAGTTTTTTAGGCAAACATAGCTCTAGGAATTTGGGCCACGCTCATACCTGACACACCCAAATGACCGGTCACATCCTCATTCGCACAAGTGGTTCTCAATCCCTAAGGTCGATGTCCTAGGGTACAAGTCTATATACCCCCATATGGGCTCATAAAAATAAGACTGTCCACCACATAAAACCTCCCGTGATAGCAAGTAGCCTAGGTATTATTACACAATAAATCAAACAATGGGTATTCACACAACCTATGTATATATATTCAGTATAGGTAAGCATATACCATTCCCGATTTAGGTTTTCAAGTTTCCAATTACACCCCAACTAAAAAGGTCATTAATTGTGCCCATGTGGTAAAGTTCAAATCACAACTTTAGTTTACTGGTCAATTAGAATATCCTCAATTATATATAAAATTTATATTCTAAGTCAACCCAATCGTTTCCCATGAGTTCTAAGAAAAATGGTAAAAAATTTCAATTTTTCGGAAGCCTAATCGATTCGGCCTGGATCCGAATCGATTCGCCTTTCCGAATAGATTCGGCCAGGAGCCGAATAGATTCGACACTACAGGGGATGTCTTCTTCCTCTAACTGTTACTGATTTCATGATTCTTTAAAGATCCAAATCTCCATTAAACACTACAAAACTCCAAACACTTAACATACTAGGGATGTAAACGTAAATGAATCACAAAATTCTCAAAGAACAACTTAAAATTTGATTAATTCTAGATTAAACTTTAAAAGCCCTAGTTTATTCTCTTTGTTCAAGAACTTCGATAATATTCCATACTTCTCCTCCAATTTCATGGTATTTTTCATCAAATTCATTCTACCTAAGTAAGGGATTCAATACAACATAGATCCTACCCAAGAACATGATTTCCATCTCAATTTTTAATACCAAATTCCATGAATTTCACAAAATCATCATCCTAAATCTAACATGGATAATGTATCAAATAATAGTTAGAACGAGTAAACCCTTGCCTCTATATGTAGGTCTGATCCTTGTAGAAAACTTAGTATGGTTGCAGTCCTCTCCTTTCGTTCTACGCGATGGTGGTGTTTGTGATACAAGAATGATAGAAAACCTCCAAATCTCCTTGGAATCCTCCTTCTTCCTCCCCCTATAGCCCCTATGTGTTTTCTATTGTGTTTAACCCTAAATTTCCTTACGTAGTTGTAGATATAGGGATCTCAGTTTCATGGGTTTAATTCCCCAAAATTCCAAAAGACCAAAATACCCCCTTGGGGTGCCGATTTAGCCAAAAAGTGCCCTGGCCCCAAACTCAATCCTCTGAGTACACTTTTGTGACTATATCAACCCTTCCAGACGCTTTGGCGCACTCGAAATTACCATTTAAAATACTAAAAATAAAGTTAGATTTATATTTATCAAATTATATCCCGACACGACTGACACGTGCATCCTGGCTACATTTATCGTAATTGTCGTATTTTTCACTCACGACAATTATAATATTTTCGTATCATAATTATTACTCGTTCACTAAGTAATATTCAATACAAATAAATATTAATCCTTATCTCGCTAATTATTATTTATTATCCCAGATTAATTATTCCAAATTAAGTTAATTTATCCCTTTTTAATTCACAGAATTAATTCAAATATAGAATCATTAAAAACACGGGTTGTTAGAACTTACCTTTAGGAAATAAATTCTAGTGATCTCTTCTCGGAAGTTCAACAAAGCTTTGCCCATAATGATTTTCTCCTTCCTATTTTCTTCTTTTTCTTTCTCTCCTCTCTCAAACTTTTGTGTTTAGAATTGAATAGCGGGGGCCCAAATCTCTTAAACCAAGGTTATATTTCTCTAATTCTGAAATTAAGCCTATGGGCTAAATTCTAAAGACTTAAATCCCCCCATATAGGCCCGGTTATGTTTAAAAAGTCTCCAGAACCCAATTATTACCACCGATTACCCAATTTTTACTATTTTGACCTCTTCAGACTCAACAGTCACCTCAAAATTTCCATCCGAGTAACTTAATATCGTCATCTTATTTTCACCTCATAATACGACATGCGTAAAATTAAAATCAACCAAATTAACTTAAATTGAAAATCACCAAATAAAATAAGTTCTTTAAATCAAATAAATTCCAAATCACCAATTTTAATTCAATACTAAATCAATAATTTAAATAAATCCCAAATCCTCTAAAATATGGGTTATTACATGTACCAAGGTCATTATGGAGTTTATTAATGTAATTTTAAATGACACTAGCAATGAGAGTAGTGACAATCAAACAGTGGTCTTGGATGTGTCTAAAATAGTTTTTACCCCCCGACCCCCCTGAGATAGCTGATTCACTGCCACCTGAGAGCCATGTCGTACCAACCTAGGTTTCCAAAGAACACCCTCTCAAAAAGTTTATTGGTACCCCTTATGAGCCTGTGCGAACGAGATCACAACTTCAAAAAGTGTCTACATTTGCATGTTTTGTTTCACTAGTAGAACCAAAAACTGTAAATGACGCCTTATATGACTCATTCCGGATTAATGATATGCAAGAAGAGATTGTATAGTTTCAAAGTCATGATGTTTGGTATCTCTTCGCACTACCTAAAGACAAGAAGGTTATTGGCACCCGTTAGATTTTTAAAAATAAAACTGACGATCATGGAGTTGCAATTAGAAACAAGGCTTGGTTAGTGCGCAAGGATATTCTTAGATAGAGGGGATAGAATTTATTGAGAATTTTTGTCATGTCACAAGACTTGAGTATGTTCATCTCCTCCATGCTATATCTTGTCACTTGGAATTCAAACTTTTCCAAATAGACGTCAAGTTTTCATTTCTTAATAGTATTTTGACAGAGGAAGTATACGTAGAATAGCCTAAGGGATTTATAGATCCCTCTCACCCTAACCATGTTTGTAGACTTAAGAAGGTTTTTTAGGGATTAAAGAAAGCTCCTAAAGCCTGGTATGAGCGCCTCTCAACCTTTTTAGTCAATAAAGGGTTTTCGCGAGGTTGGAACGACCGGACATTGTTTGTTATGAAGATAGAACACCATGTCTAAATTGCATAAGTTTATGTAGATGATATCATATTTGGTTCCACCTCCATTAATCAAACAAAATATTTTTCTCATATAATCCATGTCAAATTCTAGATGTCATTAATGGGGGGATTACAGTACTTCTTAGGTTTGCAAGTCAAACAGCTTACTGATGGTTTATTCATAACTCAATCTAAATATGCTAGTGATCCCGTAAAAAAAATTGGGTTTGATAATTCTAAAACAACATGTACACCCATGAGCACGTCCACAAAATATCTGAATAAGAAAATCGAAAAGACGTTGGTCGGACTCTATATAGAAGCATGAAAGAGAGTTTTTTATACCTCTCTTCATCTAGGCCAGATATTTCCATTGATGTATGTGTTTTTGCACGATATCAATTACCTAAAGAAAGTCATATTGAAATGGCAAATATAACACCCTATCGCGGACGTTATTCAGGCATGCACAGAACCTTACAGGCCGTGATCTTACTCAACATAGGGTCCGATCGCCTACTCAGAATGGTGCGGCACCCATAGTTATCAATCATACATGCCACAACCTTATACTACATGGTGTGGCACCCACAACTTTAGCCTCATGCAGGATGCAACCTTCTACTATGCAGGATGTGGCACTCAATATGCCTTCCTTACAGGCCGCATCCCCCTCATTCATAACTACTCCAGACTTGATATATGTCACGTGCTCAGGGCATGTGAAACAGCTCACATACCTCCTATAAATAAAGGTCCACACCTCGAGAAAGCAGGATATTCGACAAGACCTAGTGGAGCCTTGCCAAATTCTCTCTACACAACCTCAACATACAGCTTGGGGCCTACTCACCTACATCGTAGTCATATCTCTGGCACTCCCAGAACCGCTATAGTCATGTATTCTTCTCTCTCATCTATCTTGAACGCCCATTGTGGCATTGTAAACTTGTACAACAACGATATGAATATAATGCGAATGGAGTAACACGGTGGACGTAAGCCTATTTTAGAGGTTGAACTCCCTCTCTTTTTACTAGTTTTATCTCTTCATTATACTTTTTAACTGATTTGCTGGTACGAGAACGACAAGTGAACGATTTCTCGTATTATCAATTTGGCATCTTTTGTGGGAAACGAGATATTTTAACCCTCTCTATGTTTCGAGGTCTTAAACACCTTATCTTATTCATGGGGATCCTTCGGATCATAATCTCATGAGTAAATTTTTGTTATTGAGATCTGTTTCACATTCACACCCTTAATTGGGTATTTCTTATGTTCATATCTACTTTATGACCTTAGATCTATTTTACATACCCCTGTGACATCGTTTCATCTAAGATAATGCTGAAAATAATTATGGACTTTAGCCCTGAAAAGACGAGTGATTAGCAAAGTATTGTATTTACTCCCTTTTCTTGTTCTTGCCCTATGATCTAGTGTTATCATTGAAATTATGTCGTTTTTACACCCAAAGGTTATTCTACCGTGGATAGACCCTAGTTGGTATGCCCTCCAAGAGTTTCGAGAGAAAAACTCAGTTTTGGGGTTTTTATTTTGGGAATGCTCCACTGCCTAGATGGGGATGCGGCCTGGTAGGCAACTACCTTTTTCTTATCGCGACCTCTGCTAGTGCGATCGTATTACAGCAACTTCAAATCATCGGGGAATGGACTCAGGTGGTCTTCAGCTCAACCTTGGTGAATATCATTCACAGGCCATGGCAGTACACTTATGTGTCTTACTGGTCGCGACCTCATTTGTAGTATCATTCGAAGGCCACAAAGGTACACCCATGTACTTCACTGGCCACGGTAGTAGTATCATATAACATTGCAAATGTTGCATCCTAATTTCCTACTTAGTTAATCCAATATTTCTCTGATTACTCACTTTCGTTAGTTTTGTCTGAGATTATATATACTCTGTAGAGACTAAAGTAAAAAATGGAAGGAGAATATAGCGAGAGCACAGAAGTCAAAGATGAGATTGTACAACTGTACAATCACCTCAACCATCTCTATGATAGTCATGCCTCACTCCAAACCTAGGTCAACTATTTAACCCAGAGGGTCCTCATGCTAGAGGTCGTGGCCTCATCCAATGTGGGTGCAGCACCCAGGATCATTACCTCATTAGCCTTTGGTGCCGTGGCACTACTAGAAGTTACATCTGCAGAAGCAGCTTGTAAGAACCAGAAAAGGAAAGTGGAGAAGGCATAAAGGGTCTTTGAGTCTTACAACCCATTGGCTTTCAGAGTGGAAGACATCTTTGAGTCCATAAAAGAGAACAAGTTGCTGAAGTGGCCAGAGTATCTTAAAGCTCCACCCCACAAGAGGAACAAATCCATGTGGTGCAAATTCCACCAGGATCACGGTCACGACGTCAAGCAGTGCTATGCTCTGAAAGATGAAATTGAGAAGTTCATAAGGCAGGGGACGCTGCAACAGTCCCTCAAGGATGCATAAGGGATGCAACCTAGCTAGAGAGGACAAATTTTATACCCATATTTATATGTTATCTATTTATGTTCTTAGTTAACTCTTTTAAAAAGTTTTTTTTCAACTTTTTATTGAATCAACAAAGTCTTGTATATATGAATAGATATATGAAATCATGTTCACTTTATAGTGCCATATTTTGATTTCTCGATTCCATTAAATGATATCTTATGAAAGACTCTTTATCTTAAACAGATCTTGATTCGAGACAATATGTTATATCAGGAATGATAATATCTAAATGGGCCAACAACGCCCGACAAAATGCCTGATTGTCAAAAAGCAAGTGATAATTGAAAATGGCGAAAGTAACTATCGAGAGAAACTAACTAAATTGGTCTGCAACATCTCTCACAAAGGCTTACAATGCCTATTCCTAGCTTTCGGGATGCATCACAAGAATCAGGGGCTCCAAGTGCCCATTTTCATCTTTTGGGATACGTCATTAGTCCAGGGAGGTAACTCACTAGGAAAACATCATTAACTTGGTGAATATAGATGAAACATCATTCACTTGGTGATCTTATATTATCTTGGATGAAGCTTCATAATACCTAGCCTGGGAAGGCTTGCCAATAACCCACAGGGTCCCTAGACTTCATCATCTACGGATAATCCTATATTTGAAGGGGCCGAAGGCTTAATTATCTGTGGATAATCCTATTATAGCCTGGGAAGGCATTACATATATCTAAACATAGTGTGGGGAAGCTTTATAATACCTAGCCTTAGAGGGGCTGATAATAACCCAATTAAAGCGACTAAAGGAACGCTATAAAAGGATATCGAAGAAACTAAAGGATACTGTGTTGATGTCTAGGTCAAAGAAGGATGGCCTCAGCCCAGCATGAAAGAAGGGCTTGAAAGAAGTCGCAGCCCTATTAATATGACTAAGGCATTTAAAGAGAGCATTCATTGAGTGGATGCATCAAAAGAACGTTATTGATTTTCTAAAAGGCTGCAGCTAGGTTGCAAACTAGTCACAGCCACTCAACTATAATATTTACCTAGAAAAATGGTGGACAACATTGGGGTTGTCAAGACGGACCCAAAGCTAGCCTTAGTTAGCACCACGGCTCGAGGGAAGCTAGCCGCGAACTTGAAATGTATGAAGTTTTACAAGGCAAAATACTAGCAAGAAGTCTAAGGCATAGAGCAATATGCCACAGCTTCATTTATATTGTTATGCCGCGGACTTATGTCTGATGCAGTTCCTGTTAAAGATTTACAAGCTCATTCAGTAAAGCAATGAATCATCAAAGGAAAAATGAAGCAGGCTAATTTGGGCAAGTACATCATCGAAGTGGAAACTCTAGTACATTCAATCGTGCTAATTCAAAATTAGAGAATAAAAATAGAGGGTAAAAAAGCAGTTAAGACAAATGGAAAAATCAAAGGCTGAAGCCTTAGCAAAAAATATAAGTATTCAAGTTATACAAACTAAGGCCCCAGCCATTTCTAAATATAACAAAAGACAAAGAGGGATGCATCCCTAAGATGCAACATCGTCAACTTCATCTCTGTCTTCTCCCTCTGCATCTGTTATGGTCTCTTCCTTAGTTACCGTTGCTTCAACCTCTACCCTTAACCTGGCTCTTTCTTCAATCGTGGCCTTGATCTTAGCCATGCACTACTGATACTCAGAATCGCCAAGGCCCCAGGAAAGAATTATCTCTTTAGAGTCTGGGAAGTTTTTTATAAGCCTATGCCTAAGCTCTTGGTAGCCGCGAAGGTAGGCACGCTTATTGATGACGTAGAAGTCTTTGGAGCCTTTGAATGACTCCACAATGTTGTCGATCACCAATTAAAGGGCCGCAACATGATCTTGTCCCATCTTCTTGACCACCGCGGCATGAGCTTCAACATCGTTAGCAACTTTGTCCTCTAATTCCTCATACTTCTTCTGCAAAAGTTGAAGCTTGCTGTTGGCAAACTCTACGGCCTTGGAAACTTCTACAGTCTGATATTGGGAAACCTTGAGTGATTCTGCGGCCTGTCTATAATTTTCTTTAACATCTTGCTTAGTGTATTTCGTAGCCTTAATGGTGGCATCCGCGTTCATCTTGCACAACTCAAGTGCCGCAGTAGAATACTCCTTTCCATCTTCAAAGGAGGATGTCCTAGCATTCTCCAAGTCAATAGAGTGAACTCTATCCGCGACCTCTTTTAGCTTGTACAAGGCCACATACTTCCTCATCTGCAAAATCATGACATCCGCAGCCTGTAAAGAGATTTGAAGTTAGTAAACTTTGAAATATGAAAATATATTTAGGAAGGTACTTGTACTTACCCTCAACAGACTGTGGAGACCATAATCCTCCAAGTCATCGTGGTCCTCATCTATGAGTCGATCAAGGTCTGCGGCATCTGGGACCCTCTTTATCCTATGGACAACCCTCACAGTTATGTCCCAAGAGGATTCAGGGTTAGGCGGCCTAAGATGGGGCCACAAGCGACCATCAAGACCAGCCCTGGCACAGCACTGAGGCGATGCCAGGTTGGCATTAATATTAATAATTATTAGTGGTGGAGAATTTTAATGGATACGTGAATTAGACATTGACATTAGCCCTGTCTCTGCTAGATTAGCTCCAATGCCATCATCAAAAGTACTCTCATGCCTTTCGTGAGGACCTTCCTCCTCAACTTGGAGTTGGGGCGCGACAGGAGTCATTTGTTCCGCAGCCTGATTTTGGTCACTCAAAGGGACCGCGGCAGGGGACTTGGTCTTGGACCCTTTCCTCTTCCTTTGCCTAGCCTTGTTGTTGAGGATAGTTGCGTCCTCATCCATTTCTGCCAGTTGGGCAATGAAGATCTACCAATAAAAATTTTCATGAGAAAAGATATGCAAGAGTAAATAATCTGGTCTCAAAATAATTTCCGAGGAACAAATTGTTGATAGAGTTATTACGTTTTATGGCCATATCTTTCGGAATAGATTTGTTGGGGAAATAGGCCACTTTAAAAATAGAGGCAGAGGTTACAAGTATGTTTAACTTCTTCTCCTCAGTGGGAAATGCCACGTCCTTGACAACGCTTTTCTCTTATCGCTTGCTCAATTGAAAATTGTCAAGAACTGCAGAAAAATACAAAGGTCAGTACAGAAGAAAAGTGGAGAATAATATGGAACTATAAAGAGGGGAAGTGGATATAATTGAAAAAGTAACTAGTCTGGAGGGACACCCCCATTGTCGCGGCATCCTAAATGATCTCTCCCTCTCCCTCTATTCAGGGTGGATCTCCCACCCTTCTCCAGAAATGTAGAAGTATTTTCCCTTCCAGTTCTTTACACTGGTAGGCCTCCCGAAGTAAAGGGTCTCATCACTGCCGCAGACTAAAAAGTAGTAGTACCCCACAAAGTTTATGAAATTTTCCTTGGGGCGGTAGAAGTGGAAAAACTCATCGAGAGTAATATCTCTCTTAAATTTACTCTTCCATAATACGATAGCTGCAAGAATGGTCCTCCATCCATTTGGATCTAATTGGCCTGGGGCTAACCGCATTATTTGCAAAATTCTCCTAATGGGAATAGGGATAGGCAGCCGCAACCCGTAGATGAAAGTGTTCAAGGGGAAGCAGAACCCATCATCATTAAGTGTCATGAATTGCCTTTATTCCGCGGCAAGTGATGAGCACATTAAACCCTCGAGAAAATTGAAGGCTTTAGCAACCTGATCCAGCCACTCTTGGGTCATAGTGCTGCGGATACTAAATACAGCAAGAGTTCTCTTAGCCCTCCCAGATGTGCCAGCATGTTCATCCTTAAAATTAGATGCACCCCCTGTCGTGGTATTCCCATATGCATTATTTGGTTGGTAGCTAGAATTTGACTCTTCCTCCATGGATGAAGAACCTAAATCTGAATCTAACACCACACAGTTGGGGCAATTTCTGAGCTAGCAAGTCCCAATTGATTTCAAAGGGAGCACAAATTGAAGTTCGGGAGGAGAGTCTCCGAAGTGTTTGTTCTAAAAGCCTCTTAAAAATTCGTATGGGTTAAAGTTCATATGGCTACCGCGGTACCTGAAAAGCAGAGAGTCCGCAGTTAGGCGTCGCAGCCAGTATGGTCCTAAAAACCCCCTAAGAATCCATGGCAAGAATAACGATATATAGACTAAAGACTGAATAGAAATGATTAGCAATATTGGCTAAATATGCCAAGTATTAGGTCCTAAAGCCCTAGAAGTTAAATGTAGCCGCGACATAATTTTTTGAGGGTACGAGGCTTTACCTTCTTACATGTCGTAGTCATTAAATTAAGAGGTAAATACCGTAGACTCTAATCTGAGAACCTAAAGGAATGAGGTCGCAGCCAAAATATGTACATGTCACATCCAATACTATCTAGAGGCCGAAACATCATATGCAAATGCCTACTGCGACAACCTACTGCAACAACATTTGTATACCGTAGATGTCTTTTAAACAAGATGTTACCATGCCGTGGGCACTTACTCAAACAGGTTAGTATTTAGTCTGGGTAAATTCAAAGATCAAAAACCCTAGAATACGAAGAGCCACTCTAAAAAATGTTAAGAACATAATGGGTTACCTAGTTAAAATCCAAACAGCTACGTATTATCATATGGGTTTGATCAGTTGGGAAGTTGGAAGAAGAAAATATATTCAAGTACCAAACACGATTGCAATTCAATAAAAACACATTCAAGTATGTTCAATTCAAACTGAGTGTAGAAGATATATTTCAAGATGGGGTAATTCATAAAGGGAGAAATGCAGAAGTTTTGTTGATGATTGTGAATTGAGAGTGGAAAAAGCTATTACAGAGGTTATTAATTGAATAAGTTACTTGGAAATGAAGAAACCACCAATGCTCAACCTTCAACCATATTAGAACTGCCACTTGCATCTGCCAGAGATCGTCGAAAAACACTGGAGACAAACGAGCCAAAATTTGCTCTCGATGTGCTCTCAAGGATTTGGGAAAATTAATGAAGTCCTTGGACGAATCAATTTATATAAGAGGGCATGGGAAGATGAAGTATCACTTTGGAAGTACCACGACATCTTGAGAAGGATTGACTACTCATTCACAGCCCCAATCGCGAACTCTTGGCACTACGACATGGGGGCTTATTGATACAGAAAATATAGCACCCTGTCGCGGACGTTATTCGGGCATGCACAAAAGCTTACAGGATGCGACCTTGCTAAGCACAGCATGAGTCCCTACTCATAATGGTGCGACACCCAACGTTGTCATTCATACATGTCGCAGCCTTATACTACAGGGTGAGGCACCCTCAAATTTAGCCTCATGAAGGATATAGACTTCTACTATGAAGGATACGACACTCACTATGCCTGCCTTACAGGTCACATCCCCATCATTCACAGTTCCTCCAGACTTGATATATGTCACGTGCTCAGGGCACGTGACACAGCTCATATACCTCCTATAAATAAAGGTCCTCACCTCGAGAAAGCAGGAGATTAGACAATACCAGGAGGGGCCTTGCCAAATTCTCTCTACACAACCTCAACATACAGCTTGGGGGCTACTCACCTACATCGTAGTCATATCTCTGGCACTCCCGGAACCGCTATAGTCATGTATTCTTCTCTCTCATCTTTCTTGTACGCCCATTGTGCCATTGTAAACTTGTACAGCAACGATATGAATATAATGAGAATGGAGAAACACAGTGGACGTAAGCCTATTTTAGAGGCTGAACCACTCTATATTGTGTGTCTTCCCTCTCTTTTTACTTGTTTTATCTGTTCATTATACTTTTTCACTTGATTTGCTGGTACGAGAATGAAAAGTGGACGATTTCTCGTATCATCACATATGTTATGTGTAAAATGAATAATTAAATATGAGAGGCACAATAAATTTTGGCATATGGTACATAAAAGAAACTACTAGCTCTATAGTTGGCTACACTGATGCCGATGCAGGATGTTCCAACGATAGTAAGAGCACGTTTGGAGCCTATTACTATGTAGGAAACAATCCAGTGGGATGGAGTAGTAAAAAAATAGAATTGTATATCCCTTTCAACTGTTGAATTCGAATATATAGCTGCAGATAGTTATTATGCCCAACTTTTATGGATCAAGCAGATGCTTAGTCATTATGGTATCAAAGATAAAATTACTATGTACTGTGATTACCATAGTGCCATTAATATATCTAAAAATCTTTTATATCACTCACGAATTAAGAACATTAATATTGTACATCACCTTATTCATGAACTTGTTGAATCTAAAGAACTTAATATTGATTACATTAACACTGGAAAACAATTGGCCGACCTGTTTACAAAACATTTGGACAATATTATATTTGAATCACATAGGAAATCCATAGGGTAATTGTGCTTACTTAATATATTCTGCCTACCAGGGAATGATTGATAACCCTTGGATCTAGTTTAATCAACACACTATATGTTATCTCAATCAATCCAAGTGAGGTTAGAATGATCCAATAGAAATTAGTGGTTGTGTGATCCATCTTCCACCGTTAGATTTGAATTCGAATAGACGAATTAATATTCACTGTCCATTTTCTTCGATCACCCATAAGGTTCTTCATCTATTTTAAATAAGGACCTTGACTAAGGAATTTATAGACTTTACCACTTCGCCCATTTGAGAGAAAAAAATGATAAAATGGAGAGTAGAGAGAGAAAATAGAGAGGTTAGAGAGAGGGAGAGAAAAAAAAGTATTAGTTAGAAAATCATTAGGTTTTCTCCAAAACACCAAACCCAAACACTTTTGTAATTTACTCAAATCGACGAACTAACCTTGAGTGTTATTTTCATTCAGTTTTCCTGAGGGTTATTGGTTTAAAAGTCTGAAGAAAACTCTTCACATTTATCTCTAAAGAACCATAATATCATTGTAGATTTCATATTTCTTTCTAAAAATTTTGAGAAATACATTAAGATACATTTTCACGTATATCTAGGGTTTATATACCTTATCTTGTTTGGATCTTATGTTGTATTTGTATATTGGTTTAAGATCCATTCTGCATTTTCCTTTTTCTTGAAAAGGAGACTTTAAATCAGTCTATATTTGAGATCTAAAAGATTTGTTTCTAAAACTGAGTTTTAAAGTTTGTAAAACTAGTTTTGTGCATCAATAAAGTTTTTTGAAACATTAGATTTTTTTGAAGGTTTTAATTTTGATCTGAAATAATTTTCTAAATAGGAAGTCTAATTTACTTGAGAAGTGAAACCCTACATCTCATATAGAAACTTATGAGTCATAGGATTGTCTGTAGAGATATTTTGAGAGAAGTGAGTTTCATATTGAATTTGAATTCATTTCGCAGTCATATACATTCTCACATGAATACCTAGTAAAAGTGAGGTTCCATAGAGAGAATTTGTGTTGACTGACTCCATTAAAGCAAGGAGTCAAAGCAAAGAAACTGCCACAGAGATCACAGAGAGTTAGAATACCCTGGAGGAGGTTTTTTCTCATTTGGGTATACTTTTGTTCTTTAGCCTAGGATCTTGTGTTGCATATTTATGTTCTTGTAACTCTTGTATCATTGTTTATATTGGATTTTTTTTTGCGGTGTAGAGGTCATAGTGGATGTTTCCTTAGATTTGAGGTTTTACCACATTAAAAATCACCATGCCAACTTACTGTTTTTGTTGTTAATTTCTTGCAAGGTTCGGTTTCAATACAAAGAACAAGTTTAGGATTTTGATTTAAAACCTAAGGTAATCAGGCTACCAAGTCTAACATACAACAAAATCATTTTTATACACATCCTGTGTTTTAAGATATCCAAAAGGAGTTTCCTAAACGACTTTATTTTCGTAAATTTACTTAATTTTTAACTGTGTGTTAAAAACTTAATGAACATTTTTTCAACTTTTATCGGTCGAAGCCAAAATCATGTGATTTCACCCCACCTTATGTTATACTTTGACAATCAATATTTCTTGTCCTTTTTACACTTGCATTGATTTTATCCCTAAATCACTTCCATTTAGGACTACTTGTGGAAGACCCCTTTTTGAACATTTTCATTTCATGAAAATGTTACACTTTTCATAAAATTACCATTTTTTATTTTCAAACTAGCATTTTCTTTCATTTTCACAAGTGTTATTTTCTCCCAAAAACATTATTAGGTTATACATACCAACTTCTCCAATGTTATTAACTCATTAACACTTATTTTGATACTTTAGAGTTAGCACCCCTTTCAGTTTGGAAATCTCTTTATGTTACTCTTTTCTTTCTCTAATAAATCATTAAACATTTTGAAAACTACTTCTCAAGAAAATAACATTTTCTTTACTAACACATGTAATCTTAAGATCCTACACTTATCACACTTTCAACACTTATTCACACACTTTAAGGGATTAAATTTCAACATTCTTTATTTTAAGTTAAAAACTCTTTGAAACCTCCATTAAGTTTTTTTATATGCTTATTACCAAAATATTACAAGTTTATATACATAGGAAGAGGGATTTGGAGTCCAAAATCCAAAATAATGAGTTTAACACATGCTTTCTTCAAGGACTTTCATAATGTTTGCAATAACATACTTTTCAATACTAACTACATTTTTTATCATTCAAAATAGTTACCTATTTTTGTAAAAATCCCAAAGTTTACAAGAAAACATTAAAATATTTGTTCACAAAATATCCTTGGCAAGGTAAACATTATTTTCAAAACATTTAATTCCATAAAGTGGTTAACACCAAGTTTTCTGGAAATATATAGATTTACTCAACACTCTTGAAATTCACTTTTAATCCATTTACAAAAAAATGAGAAAAAACCTCTTTAAATCATATACGCATCCTACTCTTACAAACTCAACTACAAGACCAATATTATGGAAACATAGTGTTCTAAGGTTAGGGTTGAATTTTCCCACCTCAAAGAAGCTCCAATAATGGTAGGATAAAATATATGAGAAGACGGAAACCTCCTACCTCCTAAGGAGGCCTTAGAGAGGTTGCCTAGCTCCATTAAGCTTGCCTCCGTGAAATCTCAATGTAAGACCCCTTTGAAACTCCATTAATATTTTACTTTTCGTCTTCAAAAACCCCCAATAACAACTCCATGAATTTACATCTTTAGTAATAAATGGTGCAGTTGGATTTTATAGGCTTTAATATGGTGGAATATGAGGTGAATATGGTGGTCTAAGGTGGAGAGATGGTGGAGCTAGGGTGGTATGAGGTGGAGTTCTCAAGCACTAGAGACAGAGATAAAAATATGATTAAAAATGAGCCCCAAATGTCACTCACATTCTTTAAATGCCCCAAAACCAATTTGGATAAAATCCCTAAAAGGCCCCCAAACACTATTCACGAGTTAATCTACTTTTGTTGCAGGAGCATGACACCTATCTTCATCCAACGATCCACATTTTGATAGAATTTTTGAGCTGTATAA
This sequence comes from Sambucus nigra, assembly GCA_949130495.1. Classification (NCBI taxonomy): domain Eukaryota; kingdom Viridiplantae; phylum Streptophyta; class Magnoliopsida; order Dipsacales; family Adoxaceae; genus Sambucus; species Sambucus nigra. The sequence goes on from OX422208.1 coordinate 617,150,220, forward strand.
AACAATTTAGGAACGTCTCGTTCTAATGAGAAATCCTATTTCGTTCGAACCAAGTTGCAACTCGTTCAAATGAGAAAGAAATCATGTTCAATCTGCTTAAGACAGGGTTCTAACAAAGGTGAAATTTTTTATACTGAGGTGCCTTGTTCGGTGGTCGTTAAAAGACCGTTCGAATGAGATTCAAATCTTATTCGAACGATTTTTTATGTCATTGAAACGACCCTAAACTTGTTTAAAATTAACATTAAGCACGATATTCTTTTAATCAATTGCACTAAGGCCACTATTTTATCCAAATTTGACCTATAATTCATTTCACAAGGTTCGAAGCCTAATTGGGTCACATGAAGTCACCGAATCACTCAGGTATGGTCAAATTCGAGAGAGAGGGTGCTACATTCTTCCCTCCTTAGGAAATTTCGTCCTCGAAACTGTCAATGCATCAATTCTTTAAGTTCTTGTGGTTAATCATCTTTTTTCCTAGGTCATAACAATCCTTCAAGGTTAGATCATTAAAGTCCTCAATCATTAAGATTTCTTTATACTCTCCTCATACGGGGTTATCACCAAAGATCTCTATAAGCGATATGATATGACGCTCACTTTCAATCCAGACATCAAAGTCACATAACTGTCTTCAAGTCTCCACTTAGTTGATGATCACGCTTAATCAATTGCTAAGTCTCCTTTATTATTACTCAAGGCATATCGGTGCCCCCATCGGGCAACACTCTCTAACGATCGACATTCACCTAAGACCAAATAACTTACAACTATCACCCAGTCCACTATCATAAATTGTTTCAATTCTTGGGAATACGTATCCTGAGCCCGCTTGAATTCTCGTGTCCTACTGACCACTCAATTTCACTTAAACTTGATGCTAACCTCATATAGCTAGTAACTTACTCTAAGGGATAACTCACCAACCCAATCATAAATCCTACGCTCGACTAACACCATCCAAAGGTCCCTCTATGAACCTAGTGTCACTCGAGGCATCTAACTATGGATAACTCACCCGAGTATGATACCAATCCAATCATTATGGTAAAAAACACACTATGTGCCGAGTTTTCTTGTGTTATAACACCTTCTGATATCCTCGAATAATAATTATTATCTTCACAACTAAAGCCTTTAATCTCCATATCGGCCAATATATAAGATCACTAATCCTATGGAAGAAGATACTGGGAGAAAATCATGTTGCAGTACGTGAAACCGTATGCACAATGAACTTGTGCAAACAGAGGGATAATTTAAACAAGAGCACGCCTCGTTGTCGAGATGCGATTACTGCACCCGTTTCATCCTCACTCATACTAAGCCATGTTGCGCTATGACCAAACTGTTACATGGAACAATACAAGACCACCAAAATTAAAATAGTTCTCAGTTATCGAAACTAAAAAACACAACAAATTTAGAATGAACAAATAATTGTTGTGAAGGAATCCCATCCGCATGCAATAGTTGTGGTTTATCAAAGGTGGACCTATGACATACGCTTTGAGACCACGACTTATCCCAAGAATCTATATCAGATCCTAACATAGCCATACACCATGCTCGGAGTCACTAACCGTGAAGCATCGGATCACAAACCACTCATCTGATCAAGACGTGAGTAATAAACGAACCTATTATTCCTTAAAAAAATCAAATTCTAGACTTCCCTCCTTAATAATAAAGTTTCCTCCTTTCATCTATGACGAATGCAAGCCACTCTGATCGATGAATGTCGATGCCTTTGTCGACACCAACCTTATCCATCTTTGTAGTCAATGTAACACCAATGCGAGCTTAACCCTCCTAGGTTACTGTCTACCTTATCGTACCATGATCGCATCCTAGTGTCTCCTTAGGCAGTACCCAACTAGGCAAAATTGCCACCTAATTACAAGCTCCAGCGAGACGAGGTCATCACAATGCTTATGTCCAAATTCTTCTCAAATTTAATGTACATGACAACCACAGTGATCACTAATAGTTTATAAGGTTAGCAAGTACTACATAGGTCTATGATTCTTCATTCGTACCAATCTGGAAAGACTTGTCAAGAACTAATACTTTCCCTTCAAAGGTTATTCTAACTTACACTGTCGATACATGTTGATCCTAATCATGCTTTGATATACCATGTGGGTTGTTATATTTTAAATTCCTAACATGATATCATTAATTTAACTCCATAATGCATCTTCTATACCCATCACAATTCAGTATGACACTTTCCACATTATTCATCTTACGACGACAGGCATTATGCCAAATCATGACACTAACCTTCAATTACCCTTAGAAGGTTACCTTACCCACTTATATCAACTTGAATGACCTCAGCAAGGACTATATGATTCGGCTCCTTATAATTAGACCAATAACTTGAGATCATTATTTGACGCTTAATACAATCATCACTAGAATACAGCCTTTCACCATACCAAACTTATTGTACCCTAAGGAAACCATGCATAGCCTAGGTAGAAGTCATAAAAAACTTTATAAGATTTCGTCACCTATTACTTCCTCATCGTAGGTACACTCCATAATTTTCTCAATATCGACATCAAGACTATCCAGTACTTGCAAAGACATTAGTCTACAATCATTTACACGTGGAAAACATTAACCACTAAACACCTCAATGTATCCCAACAAGTCGATTTCTATCGCCAAGGGCGCCACATGCAATTAGTCCCAAGAACACTCCAAGGACTTTCTTAAAACATACTCACACCAAAGTCGCCTTGCATTCCATCATCACTTAGGATGCTAAGACGGGCTATGACATCTCGATAAGAATCTTATTTCCTCTTTTGACCGAAACTGAGGCATAAGTCTAACATACAACTCTCTCCTCGGGATTCGATAAAGTCTCGAAAACCTTCTTCCAAATAGTTTATCCCTAAACGATGTCTCAGATTAGAAACTAACACTACTAAAGGTCCTCGTAAGATATAGGACGTCTTATACAACCTACAAACCTCTAAGTCGACGTCATCGACATCAATAGGGATCATATTCCCCAAAATTTGTATCATAGTTTCTAAAACCTTATCATAGAAGACTACCTAGGGTCCACTCCTACGTCACTTTAATCATCGTTGTTACACACGTAACATACTTACCATAAATTTTCAATAACTCTCATCATAACTAGAGAGATACAAATTTCAATCGATAATTATAAAGGCGCTTACTTACAACGATAATATCATATCAATTTAGGTCGAGTACGCATCCTTAAATAATGATCGACATGGTTCTACATGTTCGCCGAATGAAAATGCTTTCGCCTTGATACTACCCTAAGGACCAAGTCCTTATTATAACATCGTCATTATTAATTACATGAAAGTACCTAACTAAGGAACGTAAGGCATCCTTATCACAAATCGATACCACTTAGGCATGACGTTCTAGTCACCTAGTCTTCATGGTTGACACACAAGCACCCAATTAAAAACCATGGTTTCGCCATTATACGGACACTCACAAATCACTAGCATATCTAAATAAGAAGCATGGAAGCGATTAATGATAATAAACTTGCCACATGTCGCTTGGCAATGAATTACCCGTCGTGCTAACTTCTAAACTCCCCCTTTGAGGATACGAACTGAAATCGTCACCAATCTATCGTGATCAGCCAAACACCAACACCAACATTGAAAGATCCACTATCGACCTCACCGCGTCACTCCCGAAAGGAACCTTGAACCTAGAGCTCTGATACCATTTGTAACTCCCTGGCCCTAATTTAGCGGTTACCAGTGGTCAACCGAGTCCGATCTGAGCTTTAGGTGTGAAATGCAATGAAATAGCCTATATAATATTATTACTCCAGTTTTATTTAACTAACATTTCACTTGTTTATCATGTAATTTCAATTTTAAATCAAACTACGCAATGGACCCGTAGGAAGCGGCCTCGAAATCAAAGCATAAAAGACTATTAGCGTAAAATAAAAGGGATACGCATCTGTACAACGCTCTTGAAATAGGAACTGGACCCAATCTGGCATAATAAGGATAGGGAATGAGCTGAATGCCCAGTGGAAAAATACGATAATGCAATATAGAATCAAACGATAGAAAATAGACTCTAACACGTTATATCTACATTCACATGCAACTACCTTATATATATACCTACATCTATACATTAATGCATGCAATCGTTTTTATTCCAAAAATGTTACTTATTCCAATTAATTCGCCTTAATCTTACAAAAAGAACCCCATTTTACTTGACTTGATACATATTTCTTGATTTAACACACCCAGTTAGACACTTCAAAAAAATACCCTTAGTTTATGGAAAATCATTTATTTTCTTTGATATTTCCATTTTACTCGTACCAAATTTACCTTAGTATTTTCATTGAAAATCACCTTTTAACACATGCAAGTACCACATTAGAAAATATTTATTTATTTTTATTGAAAACCTTTTATGAGCACACTCTTGTGTTATATATGGGTTAATGCTCTTTAGGTTTCTTGATTACTCATTTAATCTTTTCACCTTACTATTATGTTTACCTGATGGATATTAGTCCGTTTGCTTACATTACTCGTCCACATTATACTTTACCAGAACATATATAAATTTCATTCATGTTAGGTTGTCTTTATTATATTCACCACACAACCCCCTTCTTGACTTATTTCACTATTCTTATTATCTATTTATCGAAATCTTCCAAATATCGGCATACTTTAATGGGCTCCACACCATCGGCTATGCTACCATATGTTTTGGCTAGTGATTTTGGATCTTTCACCCCGGGGCTCTAGGACCTCCTCAATTATTCTGCTGTCATTTGAGACCATATTAATGTGTTTTAACATTTTTCAAATGTCAACATTATTATACTTTTACCGGTCGAAGTCAAATTTAGGGATTTCACCCCACCTTCTGTTACACTTTGAAAATCACTATTTCTTATCCTTTTTACACTTGCATTGATTTTATCCCAAAATCACCTTCATTTAGGACTACTTGCGTAACACCCATTTTCCAATACTTTTATTTCATAAAAATGTTTCACTTTACGTAAAATTAGCATTTTACCCATTTATTTCCAAACTTGCTTTTTCTTCCAATTTCAAATGTGTTATTTTCTCCGGAAAAAAAATTATTAACTTATGCACACCAACTTCTCCAATGTTCTTACCTCATTAACACTTAGTTTGACACTTTGGAGTTAGCACCCCTTTCAAGTTGAAAATCTCTTTATACTACTATTTTTTTCTCTCAAAAATCATTGAACATTTTTAAGGCTACTTTTCAAGAAAATACCATTTCCTTTATTAACACGTGTAGTCTTAAGACCATACACTTATCACACCGTAAACACATATTCACCCACTTTAAGGGATGAAATTTCTATTTTTTTTGTTTCAAGTTAAAAACTCATTGAAACTTCCATTAAACTTGTTTATACACTTATCACCAAAATACTACAAGTTTTTATACATGGATTTTAAGTCCAAAAATCTAAAATAATGAGTTTAACAAATACTTTATTCAAAAAAATTCTTATTGTTTGCAACAACATACTTTTCAAGACTCAACAAATTTTTTATTATTCAAACTTGAACAAATACCTATTTTGTGAAAATCCCAAATGTTACAAGAAAACATTGAAACCTTTATTCACAAAATATTCTTAACAAGGTAAACATCATTTTCAAAAATAATTAATTCCATAAAATGCTTAATTCCAATTTTTCTTGAAATATATATATTTACTCAACACTCTTGCAATTCCTTTTTAATCCATTTACACAAAACCATTAAAAACCCTCTTTAGACCATATACTCATCCTACTCTTACAAACTCAACTAAAATACCAATACTATAGAAAAATAGAGTTTTAAGCTAAGAGTAGAGTTTTTCCACCTCAAAGAAGATCCAATAATGGTAGGATGAAATATAGGATAAGATGAAAACCTTAGACCTCCTAAGGTGACCTTAGAGATGTTTCCTAGATCCCCTAAGCTTGTCTCCATGATGCTCCACACAAGACCCCCTTGAAACTCCATTAATCTTCTACGTTTCTTCTTCAAACACTCTCAACAACGACTCCATGAATTTGCATCTTGATTGGAAAATGGTGCACGTGGGTTTTATAGGATTAAATATTATAATATGATGTGAATATGGTGGTTTATAGTGGAGAGGTGGTGGAGCTAGGGTGATAGGAGGTGGTGGAAGGATGTGGAGTTCTCAAGATTTAGAGAGAGAGAAAGATAAAAAAAAAGTGATTAAAATTGAGTCCCAAATGTCCCTCTTATTATTTAAATACCTCAAAACCAATTTGGATAAAATCCCTAAATTGCCCCCAAAACCTATTCACAAGTTGATCTGCTGCTACAGGAGCATGACAAGTGTCCTCATCCGAAGGTCCACATTTTGGAAGCATTTTAAAGTTGCAGAAATCAACTTATTAGTGTCTCGAGGGAATGAGAATAGGTCTCATTCGAACGAGAACTCATATTTCATTCGAACCAAGTTGTAACTCGTTCAAATGAGAAAGGCATCTCGTTTGATCTACTTCACTTGATGTTATCATGAGGGTGGCAATTTCTATACAAAGGTGCCTCATTTGATGGTCATTAGAAGGCCGTTTGAACGAAATTATAATCGCATTTGAACGACTTCAAATATCATTCGAATGACCCTAAAAATTTTCGAAAGTGACTTAAACCCCGTTCTTCTTCCAATTAATTGTACCAAGGCCACTATATTATCCAAATTCGACCTATAATTCACCTCACAAGGTCAGAAGCCAAATGGGTCACATGTAGTCACCGAATCACTCGAGTACGGTTAAAGTCGCTAGGGCAGGTGTCTAAGGACATATTAGATATTGTCCGGTTTACATTAAAGTATATCGTATACCGCTACAACCGTCCAAGCAAAGATCCAATTCAATTATGAATCAGGACGGATCCAAATATCAACATTCTTCAACAAATAAGCCTATGCGAGATCGATTTTGGTAAAGTTGTGTTTAAGTCCCTTAATGATTGATTTAAAGTGTTAGGATAATTTTTCTAAAATGGTTTTAAACATCTGAGGCATCATTTTTCATCAAAATAATGTTTTCTAAGTGTCGAGACGGAGTTTTAAAAGAAAATGATTTTTCATTATGGTCGTTCAAACGACATGTCTATATTGTTTAAACGACAGGGAAAAGTCGCACAAACAAAGTCTTCAAGAGACAATACATGTCGCACGAACTCTCGTATGAAGTTCGCTTGATCAGTTTATCAAACGACATTTTATTATTTTTTTTCTAAAGTCGTTTGACATATTGCGTGAAGTCGCTTCAAGCGATATTTAATGTCATTCGAGTGACATGGCTATGTCGTTCGAGCGAACCCACCGGTTCAACTTTTTTATAAACAGCGTTGTAAATTAGTTCATTGTTCTTAACAAGACCAGAGTTTTTCAGATAAACAAAAACTGCAAACTCCAGCATTCTTTTGCCTTCTTCATTTAGGAATTAAAACTTTATTTTTCAATTCATAAAATCCCAATAGTTTAGTGAATTACTTTGGAACCAAACATATGATCTTAATGAAGTTTCTCTTATAGAGAGAGTAAATCTATAGTTGATGACTGCGTGTCATTGGGAGTACATCTGGGTGTTCCTGGAAGATTCAGAGGTGCATGTTCTTGTGGGTTTGTTGCGTGTCTATGTGTGTGTCTGTGAATATTCATTACAGATTTCATGGTGTATGCAAGTTGTGATTTGCTTTTGCATGGTGAAATAAAAACGTTTTCCCTTTGGGGTATTTCGTGAAATCTATGTGTTAGTAGTTTATTTATGATGGGTTGATTTTACCCACCTAGATGTATGTTTTAGGGTTTGAAAATTGAATCCAATTCAATAAGTTTAAATTGCAATTTCCGAATTAGTTGAAATCGATATCACATAGCTTTCTCAAAATGGTATTAGAGTGGGTTGCACTAATTTATTATGTTTGATCTTGTTTACCTGCTTTTTTTATGATTGGGTTTTCATCGCACCTATGCTTATTCTTACTCTCGATGGATTCTCCTTGTTTTGACGATATAAATAGTTTGAATTTGAAATTTGCATAAAGAATTAAAGTTTTGGAAAAAGAAAATTGTCGTTTTAAATCCACTATGGATCTTTTGTAAACGGTTCGAAATTAAAGAGATTTTTATCGTGAGAATTTTATTGCTTTGCACCATGATTTTGTTACTTTAAAATTTTCCAAAAAGGAGAGTGATGATAGAGTCCTATTTTTAGAAAAAAGAATTGTAGGACTTTAAAAATTCTAGGGTTTGTGTTTATGCCAAAGAGGATAAAAATATTTTAATCAATGGTATTAAGGCACGTGAGAAGACTCTGAGGGGAAACTTTGCTTTTACTGAGGGGGAGAATGATAACCTTCAAGGAATGATTGAACATATGAAGAAGGAGTCTCTAAAATTGGAAGAGTATAATTCTTTGCTTGAGTCAAAAAAATTTAAGTTGAAAAATGATTTAAAAGACTCGAGTAGTTTGTGTAGTGATGGTAACAGCTTGTCGTGTTCTAATTCTTCCTTTGTCAAAGTCTTGACCATTGTTTGTTCTAAATGTTTAACTAATATTAAGGACATTAGAAAAGGTCAACCCATAGGTAACATTCCTCTCGTTTACACATGTTCACATTACGGTAGGAAAGGCCACCTTAGGCATTTTTGTTTTGATCTTCGAAGGAGTCCTGGGAAGTTGAAATATAGTGTTTCATTAGTTCTTGAAACCCGTCAAGTTAGATACACATCGGTTTGGGTTAGGAAATCACTTTTAACAACACTAGATTCTAGACTAGTTGATTCTTGTTTGATTTCACATGATTCTTCTCTTTCAATATCTTATAGATGATTGTGTCTGCATGTTTGTCATACGCTAGTTGTGTATATTAATATATTCTTGCTAGTGTTATGACATGTGTACTTTTTTTATATTTTTATTTATTGAGTCATATTTGAAAAATACCAAAAGATTTTTGGTTTTATATATTTTTTGAAAAATACAAAAAGATTTTGTTTTTTGAAAAATATTTTGAAAAAAATATATAAAGATTTTTCATTCTTAGTGTTTTTTAGTTTTACACATTTGGTGTGGCATATTGATGTGTTTGAATTCAATTCACTACGCAATTTTCATGTGTCTAGGACATTTGGTTATGACTTTGGATACTTGAATTGATCTTAACCATGTTTATGGAGTTCTTTCGAACTTGACATGCTTTAGGAATTCGACTTTGTTCACACCTCCACACACACGTACACGAGCTTATTGGATTTGGACTTCATGATGTACATTTGATCCTGATGATATGTTCTCCTATCAATCTTGTCATCTACATGTTTATTTGACTATGGAGGATTGGTTCATGTAAGAATAGTTGCCCGTGACGATTTACTTAATATTAAAAAAATAATGAGTGCACGGGAGAGGGCTACAAGTGAATAATAATCACATTATAAAAGCCACTATTTAAAAGAGCCTAAGAAAAAAATAAGGCAATAAAAAGAATAATATGCCAAAAGTAGGGCTAATAGGATTTCATTAATTTGAGATAAAATAGAAACCTCAAAAGATATTGAAAAAGAAATATACATTTGAGGGAGTGTGGTTAGAAATAAATCAATGGGTTTTCATGTCTTGACAAATCCTTGAGAAAGCATTAAATGGTTTTAGACGTTATTGGTGTGAAAATTATTTAGACTTTGATTTGTTGATTTGATTAAGTCATTGTCATTTGAATTCAACAATCTTTACCCCTGCGGATGATTGTGAATTTCATTTGTTAACACTATCCATATTCACCGTGCACATTTGGTATGTATGTTTGAGTTTATTTACCTATTCAATATGTTCACACCCATTCATACCATTTCCACGATTTGGTTATCTTAGTGTAAATTCATGGTGTGAGATTTTTTTTTGTTTGACGAAATTGAAAAATCAAAAATAGTTGTTGAATGATTTCAAGTTTATCATTGATGATCATAGCTGATTTGCTTTGATGTCATGTCACTCCATGATTATTTTGTTTATTATTCTCCTTGTCTATTTCGGACAAATAAAAACTGGGGGAACGAATTATGATTTACTCGGGGAGTTTGAATTATAGGGGAGATTTAAGATGATATTTATTTTTATTTATGTTTACCTCATTTCAAACTCGATATGTCACGAAGGTATTTGTTTCTTATCTTATGTGTGTAGGTACAAAATTTAAATATCATAATTTTGCGCACCCTCATGATGACAAAGAAAAGTTGAAGTTTTGAAGATTTCAAGTTGAAGATTTTTTAAAAAAGTTTAAGACTCACATTTTTAGTACCTTTTTAGTTTTGGGTTCATGTGAAGGTATTAGATTTTTATAGGCATTTGATTTGATAATTCAGATGTTTTTAGTGTGTATAAGCATAGACATAGGGGGAGATTTGTAAGGACATATTTTATATTGTTCGGTTTACATTAAAGTGTGTTGTATACCGCTACAACCATCGAAGAAATCAAATTCAACCATTCATCAAGACGGATCTGAATATCAACATTCTTCAACAAAGAAGCCTCTACGAGATAGATTTTGGTAAGATCGTGTTTAAGTCCCTTAATGATTCATTTAAAGTGTTGGGATAATTTTTCAAAAATGCTTTCAAACATCTGAGGCGTCATTTTTTGTCAAAATAATTTTTTCTAAGCGTTGAGACACAATTTTAAAAGAAAAGGATTTTTGTTCTGGTCGTTCAAGAGACATGGCTATGTCGTTCAAACGACATGGCAAAGTCGCACGAAGGAAGTCTTCAAGCCACAATACATGTCGCTAGAAGTCTCATATTAAGTTCGCTTGATCTGTTTATCAAACGACACCTTACTGTTTTTGTTTCCAAAAGTCGTTTGATGTCTCGTACGAAGTCGTTTCAAGCTACATTTAAAATTATTTGAGCGACATGGATATGTCGTATGAGCGAACCCGTCGACTCAATTTTTTTATAAATAGTGTGTTAAATGAGTATGTTATTCTTAAGATAACCTGAGTTTTTTAGATACACAAAAACTACAAACTACAGAATTATTTTGCCTTACTTATTTAGGGTTTAAAACTTTTTTTTTAATTCACAAAAATCCAATAGTTTAGGGAATTATTTTGGAACCCAAGATACGATCTTGTTGAAGTTTCTCTTGTAGAGAGGGTAAATCTACGGATGATGACTGCGTGTCATTGTGAGTACTTGGGGGAGTTCCTAGTTGATTCAGAGTTGCTTCTTCTTGTGGGTTTGATGAGGTTGATCCATTGTTAACTCTAGGTTTTGTGTCTATGTGAGTTTCTGCGGATATTCATTGCAGATTTCATTGTATATGTAAGTTACGATTTACTTTTGCATAGTGAAATAAAAAGGTTTTCCCTTTGGGGTTTACTCCTGAAATATGTGTATCAGTAGTTTATTTTTGATGGATTGATTTTATCCACCTAGATGTATGTGTTAGGGTTTAAATAAATTAATTTAAAATTTGACTCCAATTAAATAAGTTTAAATTGGAATTTGTGAATTAGTTGAAATCGATATCACATAGCTCTCTCAAAGTGGTATCAGAGCGTGTTGCACTAATTTATTATGTTTGGCCATGTTTACCTGCTTTTTGGGTGATTGGATTTTCATCGCTCCTATTCTTATTCTTACTCTTGGTGGATTCTCCTTGTTTCGACGATATAAAAAGTTTGAATTTTATGTTTGCGAAAAGAATTAAAGTTTTGGAAAAAGAAAATTGTCGTTTTAAATCCGCTATGAATCTTTTTGCAAATGGTTCAAAATCAAAGAGATTTTTATCGGGAGAAAATTTTTACTTTGGACCATAACTTTGTTACTTTAAAATAGTCCAAAAAGGAGATTGATGATAGAGTCATATTTTTAGAAAAATAATTGGAGGACTTTAAAAATTCTAATGTTTGTGCTTGTGCTAAAGAGGATAAAAATATTTTAATCGACCATTTTAAGGCACGTGAGAATACTCTTTGGCAAAAGTTTATTTTTAGTGAAGGGGAGCGTGATAACCTTCTAGGAGTGATTAAACATATGAATGAGGAGTCCCTAAAATTGGATCACTTTAATTCTTTACTTGAGTAAAAAAATTTCAACTTGAAAAATGATTCAAAAGACTCGAGTAGTTTGTGTAGTGATGGTCATGGTTCGTCGTGTTCTAATTCTTCCTTTGTCAAAACCAAGGCCATTATTTATTTTAAAGGGTTAACTAATTCCAAGGACTTTAGAAAAGATCAACCCATAGGTAACATTCCTCCTATTTACACATGTTCACATTGTGGTAGGAAAGGTCACCTTAGGTGTTTTTATTTTGATCTTCGAAGGAGTCCTAGGAAGTTGAAGTCTAATATTCCCTTGGTTCTCCAAACCCTTCGTGTTAGATACACATCGGTTTGGGCTAGGAAATCATTTTTAACAACACTAGATGGAAGACTAGTTCATTATTGTTTGGTTTCACATGATTCTTCTCTTTTTATATATAAATGATTGTGATCACATGTTAGTTATACAGTAGTTGTCTTATTAATATATTATTGCTAGCATTATGACATGTGTACTTTTTGTATTATATTTTTATTTATTGAGTCATATTTGAAAAATACAAAAAGATTTTTGGTTTTATATATTTTTTGAAAAATACATAAAGATTTTGTGTTCTGAAAAAAAATTCAAAAAGATTTTTGATTCTATGTATTTAAGTTTTACACATTTAGTGTGGCATATTGTTGTGTTTGAATCCAATTCACTATGCAATTTTCATATGGATAGGACATTTGGTTATGACTTTTGATACTTGAATGATCTTCAACAAGTTTGTCATGTTGTTTCGAACTTGACATGCTTTATGGATTCGACTATGTTCATGCCTCCATACACACATGCACAAGCTTACTGGATTTGAACTTCTTGATGTACATTTGTGCCGTGAGATGTGCTCCTATCAATCTTGTGATCAACATGTTTATTTAACTATGGAGGATTTGTGCGTGTACGAACTATTACTCGTGAGGATTTATTTAATATTGAAAAAATGATGTGCGCACGGCAAATGGATACGAGTGAATAATAATCACGTCGTGAAAGACAACGTTTAAAAGAGACCAAGAAAATTTCATCCCCTAAAAAGAATAATATACCAAAAATGGAGCCAATAGGATTTCTCTAAGATGAGAAAAAATAAAACCTCAAAAGATCTTAAAAAGGGGATATATATTTGAGGGAGTTTGGTTAGAAATAAATCAATAGGTTTGCACGTCCTGACAAAGTATTCAAAAAGCATTATAGTTTTAGACGTTATTGGTGTGGAAATCATTTTAGTCTTTGTTTATTTGATTTGATTAAATCAATGTCATTTGAATTCAACAATCTTTACACCTAAGTATGATTGTGAAGTTCATTCGTTAGGATCATCCATATTCATCGTGTACATTTGTTATGTATGTTTAAGTTGATTTACCTATTGAATATGTTCACGCCCATTCATTCCGTTTCCAGAATTTAATTATCTTAGTGTAAATTTATGGTGTGAGATTTTATTTTATTGTTCGAAAAAATCAAAAAATAAAAAATAGTTAGTGAATGCTTTCAAGTTTATCCTTGATGATCGTAGTTGATTTTCTAAGATTGTTGATAGAAAAAAAATTGCATCTCTTATGTGTGTTTGTGTCGTTGTTGCAACTTCTTTTCCATCAAAATTCCGTTGAACCTACAAATCAACTCAAAATATGTATAGGGTAAGTAAGGGAGTATCAATCCAACTCTAAGGACGAAACATAAAATATATGTAGGCATCTGTAATTCATTTTCATATTGTTATTTTTTGTGATTTTTCTATTTTTTCTTTTTATATTTTTTAATGGATTTTTCAAGGGATTATTAATTAACTAACTATATACTAATTTTTAAAGTACTAACTAAGATGTAAAATCTAATTAAAAAATGAGGTAAAAAAATTGTGCTAAAAAGAAAACTAACTTAATTGGACTCATGAGGGCTTCAAAATTTCATCCCTGGAAAGGGAGATTAGCCCTCAATCATCATCATCCAGAAATAAAAATAAAAGTAAAATAATGAAAGGATGTGAGGATTAGAGTAATTAAATAGGAATAGATCAAACCCATTTAAGCCTTGAATTGGAATGGAATCTTCAATGACATCAACAATCTCTCAATTACAATCACTCACTAATATTTATTGAATATAAAATAAAAACTACAAAAAAGAACTAATTACAAGATAATCGATGAATTCATAATGGGCACTTAAATAATAAAAGAGATTTGCTAAAAATGCAAATCCTAATATTATAAAATTGTACATAGAACTCATCCAAGGAAATAAATTCTACATCATCACTTTATATTGAGATATTTGCTAAAAATGCAAATACTCAGCATAAAGGAATGGATTAGAATTTACCTCCCATAAGGGATGAATTCAACCACATCAATCTATTTTGAAAAAGTTGCTAAAAATGCAAAAACCCACTATAGAGGGGTGGAGTGGAATTCATCCTAGAGATAAACTTCACTACACACATCTATATTGAGATATTTGCTGAAAATGCAAATACTCTCTATAGAGGGGTGGAGAGAATTTTATCACACAAAGTTTAAAAACTAATTTGGAGATCCTTATTAAATGAGTCTTCTTCTTCATTTTATAGGAAGATGCATGTGGTTAGGGGTAAATTGGGTATGGTAATTGTGTCTGAGGGGTGAGACGTTATTTTAGGAATGTGACACACAAGTACAATGCAAGAATGAGGTGAGGGTGTTAAAACACATGTAGGGGTATTTTGGGTAAAAGGGTTAAAATGGTTTTAAGACATGTGGGGATTTGTTTTTTTTGGTCTTTGGCTTTGTAGGTGAAGAAATCGTGGCTTTGAGTAGGTTTTGAAGTGGGTCTTGGTTTTAAAAATGGGCTTTGTATTTGATTGAGTATGATGTTGGGTAAAATTCGAGTAGGGTCGATCTGTGGATGGATCCTATTTTGGGTGATGTAGGTGCTAATCGGGTTCGAGTTCAAGGGTACAAGGTGGATCGCATTTGGGTAGGTCGGGGTAGATTCAATTTTTGGGTTTGGACCACCGGGTTGGTGAGGTAGTTAAGGGGTCAAGTTCGGTCGGAGTTGGGTTGCTCCAGTTTGAAGGGTTAGGGAAGCAGTGAAATGGGTCACAGCTGGTCCGGGTATGGGGGCTGTTGGGAGTTTGGTGAGTTGTGGCAGTTTTGGGACCGAGCTAGGTGGCGGGTTAGAGGGTAAGGCAGTAGGTCGGTTTGTTGGTATTGCTGAAGAGGAGGTCGGGTTTGTCTCGGGTTCAAGGTGGTTCTAATTTTGGTGCCGTAAATGGGTGGGGTTCACACCGGACTGGGTATGGAGGTAATGGTTTTCGGGTGTGTGGGTCATAGAAGTAGGTTAATGGGTATGGGATGGTTTAGAGTGAGAGAGAGGGTGATGTTGGTTGGAGGTTTGATTTTAGTGGGTTTATGTTTATGGAGGGAGGTGAGAGAAAGAGTGGGGTTTGGGGAAGAAGATGAAGGGGGTTATGTGTGTGGGTGGGTGCACGGGAATATGGTGGGGATTAGTTGGGCGTATTTGATTGTGGAGAGGTGTATGGTAATTAGATGTGGGTGAGGTATTTGTTTTTAGTGTAGGATTTTGTATGGGATTATGGTATGTGTGTTTTTTATTTGTACCCATATAAAATAAAATAAGAAAATAATAAAAATAAATCTAATAAAAAAAACAAGTAAACTAAAAAAAACACTAAACTAAAAATAACTAAAAATAACACGACACAAAATACAAACTCTAAAAACTTAGCACGACACAAATAAAAACAAATAAAAGAAAAATAATGATAAATTAGCTAAAAACGAAAAGCAAACAAAAATAAAGGAAAATAAATACTCGATGCACTATGATAAAAAATAAATCCTCTAAAAATAAATAAAATCTATTAAATTCTTAATCTATAAAATAAAATTCAAATAATAAAAAATAAAAACTATAAAAGAAGTAAAAATAAAACCTAAAGTCCTAAAAATATAAAATCTAGAAAAACTAAAAATAAAGAATAAAATTAAAAACTAATAGAAATAAAAAATAAAAAGAAATAGAAAATAAATTCTACAAAATTCGACATAAATCTAAAATAAAATCTAAAAATAAAACGACTCTAAATAAGATTCTAAAAAATATATAAAAAGCACAAACTAAACACACACAGGGCTCGATTTCGGTTTAGGCTCGGGTAAGGTACAGGACTGGGGAATTAGCTCCATAAATTGCACATTTGCCTTGAAATAAGTGTTCAAACTCTGCAAACGGTGATCAAGCATGCACATTAAACAATTAAGCATATAAGACCCAATTTGCCGAGAATTAGCAACTAAAATACGTCTATTCAGGGTATTAAATGTATATTTTTGGGTGCTTATCACACCACCCCCAAATAGAACATTGCTAGCCCTATAGAGAGAAAGAGAAAAGATGAGAAACCAAAAGTGTACCACTTTCACAGGCACTTGCGATTGCACTTAGCATGTGCAATAAGCCATTAAAATTATAGGTTACCCTATAGGATGAGTTTTGTCCTGTGAGGGTTTGCAGGTAATATACCCACAAAATTCTTTATTTGTAAATGGCATGTGATCTCTTATTAGACTTAAATTAATCGCACAATCCCTCATGAGATAAATATTTTAAGAAATACAAGCTAGAATTGCATAAAAAGTTTAGCTAAGTGAATACTCAAGCCACATCCTTCCTAGAACTCAGCGTGTGTGTGTGTGAATCAGTCAAAATGGGTCGAGTATCATAAGAGTAATTCCTAGATTTCCTTTCGAAATCAACGCTTCAACTTCAAAATCTCACGGATATCTCTCTCTTAAATGAACTCTAGAGATTAGGGTTAGTGTATCGCTTTTGTGTATGGAAGGTGAGTAAATTTAAGCAAGTTCAAACGTCTCACACACATAGAAGAAAGAACGAACATGTAGAAAGAAAACTGATATCATGAAAGAATGCCAGTCACTATAGTGAGAAAGTCGAGTTATTCACCATGTTGACCTTCATTTGCCCGAACACCTAGCGAAGATATGGATGTATATGGGTGAGGGGAAAATGAAATGAGATGAGATGGGATGAGATGAGATGAGATGAGATGAGGTAAGAATGGATGGATGATAGATGAAAGATGGATGCGATAGAAGAGTGTTTTATACATGAAAAACAAATGTTTTTATTTCTTGACTACAACTTTCTCTTTTTCTTCTTTTCCAAATACTCATCAATGTATTAGATAAATCAGTTAAAAATACAAACAACCCCAACATAGATTTGTACTTAATTTTTGTCTATCTGAATCGACTTTTGGAGATATATTCACTAAAAATGCAAACAATCCCTATGACGGATTTTTCCTTTTACTTGCTTTTTTTCTTTTTTTTTTCAAATACTCATCATGTATGAGATAAATATGCTAAAAATATAAATAACCCCAACATAGATTTGCATCAAATGGCATCGTTGACAATCTTTGGAGCTTGAAGCACTTGAGAGGATCCATTTTGTGATTCATTTTTATTTTTCATTTTCCTACCATTTTTTCATTTTTTTAGAAGTCTTGTATTAGGACTTTATTATTTGTATTATATTACGGTGCTTAGAGACACCATTTATTTTTCATTTAAATTTATAATAATCGAAGAAAAGCGTGATAGGGAAACCGGACAAGGTAGAGAGAGGGCATCCAAAGGTGAGGATTTAGAAGCCTCTCTACCTTGGGTCGGTAGGACTCCCGAAGTCAACTGAGATAGGCGTAATCTCTCCCCGGTCAACTCAAAGTGTTCATCACCCCACGGCATAAAAATCGTGGGTGGTACGTTTCTAATCCCTCACGCCTCTCCTGTCAGCGAGTCAATTTTTGTGTGTGACTACGTGTTCTTATTTGCCTTTATTGTCGCATTTATTTTTGAATGGTGTGATGAATTAATCAACTAAGACCTATACGCGGTCATTCACGAGAGGGATTTCATCACCTGGATCACTCACTTACCATTGTGTGCTACCCTATCCATCATTAAATATAAAATCAAACAACTAGGTAGCCCAATAGGAGAACATTTTTGCAAAAGCGATCACTCAGATAATTTCGTGATTTTTTATCGCCTGCAGACTTCATTAAAATTTGAATAACCTTTCATTAAATTTAAAGAAAAAAATTGGCTTTTTGTTAGTTAGTATTTCACTCCAAGTTTATTGTGTTTATTCTTTTTCTTTTATACTATGGACAAATAAAAAGGTGGAGAACGAATTATGATTTACTGGGGGAGTTTGAATTATGGGTGTTGATACCAAATTTAATCTGCTGACATGGCCAAATCATATGAAGACACGTGACGATCTACATGGCAACAACAAGCATTTTCGAGGAACTCACACGCTCCGAGGAACAGGATCTCTCCGAGGAACTCATACGCTCCGAGGAATTGAGTACCGAGAAGCTTAGGCGGTCCGAGCAACTCAGGCGGTCCGAGTTGCACCTCGAACAAAGCATTAATAGCTGGATAACCAACAGTTCAACTGATTCATCAAATGCTTATCATTCACACGCACACGTATAAGGGGCATTGAATGTATTACCCTTTCATATGTACATCATTTAATGTATTACCCTTTCACATTACAGCCTCAGTGCTATAAATATATTGTACAATCCTCATTGTAAGGGAACCCAAGGCCCAGAATCCAAACTCTATAATCGAGAATTCCCAAACATTCAGCAATAAAACAACAGTGGACGTAGGCCATTCTTATAAGGCTGAACCACTTTAAAAATCTTTTGTCTCATTTATTTATCTATGATTGAAAAATTAGAGTGATCTAATTTTTTACATCAACAGATTGGCACCGTCTGTGGGAAACGACTGATAATATTGTTTTCTCACCAAAAATAATCCAATACCAATGGTTGTTATTCCTGAATCCCGCAATCGAAACACTGGAACCCCTCCAAATCCATCCGCTCCGCCTAATATCCCAGATCTGACTGGAATAATGGCAAATCTGGCTCAGGGACAGACCGTCATGCAAGAAATGATGCGACAACTCATCCAAACCCTCTATGGCGGTGCATCAACCCATTCCAGACCACGAAGCATTCAAAGAGATACCCGTACGCCTTCTTCACGTACTAGGCGTACTAATCCATATCGTAATGAGGAATCTAAAGATTTTTCTTATCAACCTGGACGAACTTCGTCAGTGCGAGCCACAGATACTGAAAAATGTGTCACCCTCTCCTCAGAAAGGTCCTGCTCGTTGGAAAGATTAAGTAGGGTTTCTCCTTTCGACCGATTAGGCCCTAGGAGGAACAAAAGTCCTCTTAATGCAGCGTCGAGGAGTTTTCGACGACCATCAGATTTAAGGGAAGGATCTGCTCAGTCGCGACCAGCTGCTAGTCGAGATAGATCCTATGACCGACCAGCTTCTCGTCGAGATAAATCCCAGGAAGCCACTTCAACGCGATCAGTTGCTCGAACCAATAGGCCCGAGGAAGGGAATGATGCATGGAAAGGATCTATTCAGAGGCTGGAAGATAGACTATGGGAAATGGCTAAGGCCAAGAACCCTCTACAACGAACCTTTGTTCGAGGAACACCTTTTGTTCAGGACATTGTTGATTTTCCAACACCATCAAAGTTCCAAGCACCTGTTGTGACTCCCATGTATGTTGGAAAGACTGATCATGTTCTTCATATAGAACAATATCAAGAAGCTGCCGACATATATGCTGTCCCAGATGAGATGAGATGCAGAGCATTCTCGAGAACACTTACTGGATCTGCTTAGATATGGTATAATAATCTACCTCGGGGTAAGATTTCAACCTTTCTTCAACTGGTCAAGTTATTCATTGGGAATTTCTGCTTCGGAGCAAAGCCAGTTAAACGAGTAGAACATTTGTTAAGTGTTAGACAAAAAGCTGGTGAGAGTATCAGAGATTATATAACTCGTTTTAATAACGAGAAACTCGAAGTCATTGCTTATGAGGAGAAGACGGCGATTACCACTTTGATGAGTGGACTACTACCGAACAAGCTGTACTACACTTTGGCCAAAGATCCACCTCGAACCATGTCGGACCTGATGGGAAAAGCGTCCAAGATTATGAATGCCGAGGAGGCTATGTCTGCGAAGAAGAATATGGACGCCAAAGAAACCAAGGTGGAAGGTGATAAAGCTAAGAAGAAAGAGCATAAGAACAATGGTGGTGACAAGCAATCCAAAAATAGGTCGTCATGGGAGGTCTTGAGGAAATTTGATAATTACACACCTTTGAAAGCAAATATTAACCACGTCCTGGAAGAAATTAAGAACAACGAGGAGTTAAACTGGCCAAAGAAAATGAAGGTAGACCCTGACACGAGGAATAGGGAAAAATATTGCGAGTTCCACAAGGATCATGGCCATATGACCAAAAATTGCATAGCTCTTCAGAATGAAATTGAAACACTCATTCGACGAGGAAAGCTAGCAAAGTATGTTGATCGGGGAGGCAAAAGAAGAAACAACGACTGAGCTAGAGAGAGGTCTATATCTCCTCGTCGAGCAGAGGAGAACAAGAAGAGAAACCATGAAGTTGATCCAGATGATGACCCCGATCTTCCCAAGAAACCAAGGCAGCCAGAACGAGAGGTATTTTCAATACACTTTGGTTCATTTGATTGTAATGTTATTATAGGAGGAGACGCAGGAGGAGGAGACCTCACTGCGGAAAGAAAAGCTTACCTCGGTGAAGCTCAAGCTTGATCATACATTCAGCGAATAAATCTAGCTGAGGAAGATCGCCCGAGAAAGGTGAACAAAGAGAAATTGGTCTTAGGTTTTTCAAAAAATGACCTTGCAGGTGTTTTATATCCTCACGATGATCCACTGGTGATCAAGATGAGAATGAAGGAGGTATTGATTTTAAGAGTGCTGGTCGACAATGGTAGCTCGGCAGACATTATGTTCTACTCGTGCTTCGATAGTTTAAACCTAAAGTTATCTCAACTGGAGCCTTACCATAGACCCCTCATCGGTTTTGCTGGAGAGAAAGTTCCACTTGGGACGATCAAGTTGGATATATTCATTGGTACGTGGCCTGCTTGTCCGACAGAAAGAATACGTTTTTTCGTGATGGATAAGAATGTTCAATCATCATACAATATTATCATGGGAAGAGTAGGATTGAAGAATTTCGAGGTTGTACCATCTACAGTGCATCTGTGCCTAAAATTTCCAACAAACTTTGGAGTAGGAGTTGTGAAAGGTGATCAGAAAGTAGCTCGGGAATGCTATTATTCATCCGTCGAGCAAGAGGAACTGGAGGAATCAAAGAAAAAGACTACTACCTATCAAGTGGATGAAGGTGCAGAAATTGAAACGTTGGATCCTCGAGATGAGTCGCAACTTGTGAAGGGTCAAGTGGTGGAAGTTACTGAAAACATCATTCTGGACGACGAGCACCCTGAGCGAACTACTCAAATAGGTTCATCGTTGAAAGCCTCATTAAAGCAGGAACTGATAACTTTCCTTAGAAGCAGAAGACAAACTTTTGCGTGGAGTCATGAAGCTATGCCTGGGATAGACCCAAACTTCTTATGTCACGAGCTCAATGTGAATAAAGAGATCAAACCTGTGAAGCAGAGAAAAAGAGTATTCAGTCCCGAGAAGAATCAAGCTATACAGGAGGAAGTCGAAAAACTCCAGAAAGCTTGCTTCATTGAAGATGTTAAATATCCAGATTGGTTAGCCAATGTGGTGATGGTAAAAAAGAAGAACAACAAGTGGAGGATGTGTGTAGACTTCACCGACCTCAACAAAGCATGCCCAAAGGATCACTTTCCATTGCCCCGAATTGATCAACTGGTGGATGCTACCTCGGGACACGAGTTGCTAAGCTTCGTGGATGCTTATTCTGGCTACAATCAGATCAAAATGAAACCTGAAGACAGGGAGAGTACTTCTTTCATTACCCCTAAGGGAACTTATTGTTATAATGTCATGCCTTTTGGTTTGAAAAATGCAGGTGCGACATATCACAGGTTGATGAACAAGGTCTTTGCTGAACAAATCAGTGACAATATGGAAGTCTATGTTGACGATATGCTGACGAAAAGCAAGAAAGTTGCTGATCATCTAGTTGATTTAAATCAGACTTTTGATCAACTGGATAAATATCAAATGAAGTTGAACCCGACGAAGTGCATCTTTGGAGTACGAGAAGGCATGTTTCTCGGGTACATTGTCAATCAACGAGGCATTGAGGCAAATCCTGAAAAGATCAAAGCTCTATTAGGGCTGCGATCTCCAACGACGAAGAAGGAAGTACAAAGTCTTACAGGACGAGTAGCAGCACTCAACAGATTTGTGTCACGAGCAACTGATAGATGTCTCCCATTCTTCAAGACACTCAGAAAGACTTTTGAGTAGAATGATGAATGTGAAAAGGCTTTTCAAGACTTGAAGAAATACTTGGGAGCACCTCCACTGTTGTCCAGGCCGGTGATGGGAGAAAAAATGTATTTATACCTCGTAGTGTCCTAGAATGCAGTTAGCTCGGCGTTGATAAAAGTGGAGAATGGAGTGCAAAAACCAATTTATTACATAAGTAAGGCCTTCCGAGGAGCAGAGATCAGATATCCAAGGCTGGAAAAATTGGCGCTGGCGTTGATTGAGGCGAGTAGGAGAATGAGGCCATACTTCCAGGCTCATACCATAATCGTATATACCGATATGCCATAGAGACAAGCCCTTCATAAACCAGAAAAATCAGGGAGATTGATGTACTGGGCAATAGAACTCGGTGAATATGATATAATTTATGAACCCAGATCATCATTAAAAGGGCAGGATGTAGCAGATGTTATAGCAGAGTTCACCTATCCTGATACCCCCGAGGAACAAAAGTTGCTCGCTGATCAACCTGTGGATGTTACAGGATCAACAAACACTGGCTCAGACCAACTCTGGTTGGTAAAAGGGCAAGTGGATGTTACAGGATGTGGTGTAAAGATAGTTGTAAGGATTTCGGACGAGGAACAAAAGTTGCTCGTTGATCAACCTGTGGATGTTACGAGATCAACAGACACAAGCTCAGACCAACTTCGGTTGGTAAAAGGGCGAGTGGATTTTACAAGATCATCAATTTCGGGCTCAGACCAACTCCGGTTGGTAAAAGGCAAGAAAAGATGATCGACGAAGAGCAAGAAAAGTCCGAGGAGGAAAGGAAGCAACAAATATTTCGCCGAGGAACTCTAACTGATCAGAAATTTGAAGACGAGTTACCTATACGGAGGCTATATGTAGATGGCTCATCTTGCACTGTAGGATGTGGCGCGGGGATAGTTTTGAGCACTCCGGACGAAGTCGACATGGAATACACCTTGCGTTTCCAATTCAAAGCTTCCAACAATGAGGCGGAGTACGAAGCCATGATTGCAGGACTTAGCTTGGAAAAAATTATGGAGGCGCTGCAGGTTATTATTTTCAGTGATTCTCAATTAATCGTAAATCAAATGTTGGGAGTATATGCAGTTAGAGGAGAATTAATGATCAGGTATCATGCAAAAGCAAAGGAGCTGGTGTCAGAGTTTGCCGTAAATCGGCTGGTAAGAATACCAAGAATGGAGAATGTGAGAGCAGACGCCCTAGCTCGACTAGCATCAGCTACTCGCACCGAGCTACGACGAACAATCCCAATTGAAGTGCTGGCTGGTCCGAGAATAGATGAAGATCTGACGATGAACTTTATTACCCTTGATTTAGGACCATCTTGGATGGATCCCATCAGGGCATATATCGAGGAGGGAGAATTACCAATCGACAAGCTCGCAGCCAAAAAATTGAAGTTTAAAGCTGTTCAGTATGTATTAACTAATGGTGTTTTATGTAGACGAGGAATTATGGCAGGTTTGCAGAGATGCGTACATCCCTCCGAGGTGAAAGAGTTGATTGAAGAAACCCATGAAGGGTCTTGTGGATCACATGTAGCAGGTCGGACGCTTTTGCTAAGGGTGATGATGCAGGGATACTACTGGCCGACGATGAGGGCTGACTGTATAGCCTATGCCAAGAGGTGTGACAAGTGCCAGCGCTTTTCCTCCATCCAAAGAACTCCACAAGCATTGTTGACACCCATAACTTCCCCTTGGACATTTGCCATGTGGGGAATTGATTTGGTTGGGCCACTGCCAATGACCCGAGGAAGGTTCAAATACCTCATCGTTGCAGTGGATTACTTTACTAAGTGGGTAGAAGCTGAGCCACTCATCGACATGACGTACGAGAAGGTGTACCAATTTTTTTGGAAGAACATCATTTGCCGATATGGTCTCCCTCATGCCTTCATCACAGACCATGGAACACAATTTAATAACGAGGAGTTCGCTGCCTATTGTTATCAATCAAACATTTTGAAGGTCCACTCAGCACCAGGCCATCCTCAAAGCAATGGACAAACTGAAGTGACAAACAGAACGCTGCTAAATGGATTGAAGAAAAGACTTGATGATGCGAAATGAAACTGGATCAACGAGTTACAATCAGTACTCTGGGCTTACCGAACTACTCCCCGAGTAGCAACTGGAGAATCACCGTATATGCTGGCGTTTGGAAGTGAAGCTGTTATACCTGCCGAATTGGGTCTCCCAACACACAGGGTACTAAATTTCAATTCCCCTGTCAGTGACTTAATGAGTAGATTGGATTTAGACATGCTCGAGGAAGTTAGAGAAGAAGCAGCCATTAGAAATGTTGCTTACCAGCAGCGAACAACTTTGTTTTACAACAAGAGGGTGAAGAAGTGCGACCTGAAAGAAGGGGATTATGTGCTGAAGAAAGTCATTCAAAAGAACAATAAACTGGAGGCAAACTGGCATGGACCATACCGAGTTACAAAAGTTGTTCGACCAGGAACTTACCGAATAGCAACTCTAGAAGGCGAGGAGTTTAAGAATGCCTGAAATGCAGAGCACCTGCGCAAGTATTATCAGTGATGTATATGTAACGCAATTTCATCAGTATGAATAAAATGAAGATTTTTTGCCAAAGTCTCTCCTTTTATTGAGAATTTTTTGGGGAATACTAGTGTTACACACTACTCGGCAAAGCTCAGACCTGCTCAGCAAAATATTCCTAAACATGCCAACTTCGGTTGGTTAGGAAACAAAATATTCCAAAAAATGTCAACTTCGGTTGGTTAGGAAACGAAATATTCCTAAAAATGCCAACTTCGGTTGGTTAGGAAACGAAATATTCCTAAAAATGCCAACTTCGGTTGTTTAGGAGCAAAATATTCCTAAAAATGCCAACTTCGGTTGGTTAGGAAACAAGATATTCCTAAAAATGCCAACCTCGGTTGGTTAGGAAACGATATATTCCTAAAAATGCTAACCTGTTTGGCTAGGAAACGATTTATTCCTAAAAATGCCAACCTGTTTGGCTAGGAAACGATTTATTCCTAAAAATGCCAACCTGTTTGGCTAGGAAACGAAATATTCCTAAAAATGCCAACCTGTTTGGCTAGGAAACGAAATATTCCTAAAAATGCCAACCTGTTTGGCTAGGAAGCAAAATATGCTCGCAAATACCAACTTATGTTGGTCGGAAGGTACGTACATTCTAAAAAATGCCAACTTATGTTGGTCGGGAGGTAAGATTATCCCAGAAAATACAAAAGTTGCTAACTATGGTGGTCGGGGATAAAAACCCACAAACTGTAGTTGGTCGACAAAGAAAATTTATCGATCTTGGTTGGTCGGAAACACAAAAGAGAAAAATCTACCAAGTATGGCTAGTCGGGGATAAAAACCCACTAACTGTAGTTGTTCGATAAGCATAATTTAACGACCTTGGTTGGTTGTGAAAAATTTTAAACATTTTTATACTCATTACTTTATTATTAAGTGATCTAATGCCAATTAAGGTTAGTCGGGATCTACAACTTTTCCCAAATCTACCAAGTATGGCTATTTGGGGATAAAAACCCACTAATCGTAGTTGGTCGACAATGAACATTTACCGACCTTGGTTGGTCGGTAACATTTAAGACAAAAATCTACCAAGTACGGATAGTCGGAGATAAAAAGCCACTAACCGTAGTTGGTTGACAATGAAAATTTACCGACCTTGGTTGGTCGGAAACATTTGAGAAAAAAATTCACCAAGTATGGCTGGTCGGGGATAAGAACCCACTAACTATAGTTGGTCGACAAGCATAATTTAACGACCTTGGTTGGTTGAAAAAATTTTAAACACTTTTTATACTCGTGGCTTTATTATTAA
This sequence comes from Sambucus nigra, assembly GCA_949130495.1. Classification (NCBI taxonomy): domain Eukaryota; kingdom Viridiplantae; phylum Streptophyta; class Magnoliopsida; order Dipsacales; family Adoxaceae; genus Sambucus; species Sambucus nigra. The sequence goes on from OX422208.1 coordinate 617,176,642, forward strand.
GTAATCGAGCAACATACTTGAAACTTTTTAATTATTACTGAGTTGGTCGACAAACAACATAATATTGTTATCTTTTTAACAGATGCATAAATGTAAAGTGTTTACAAGACAATAGCAATCAAGATTTACAAACAAAAATGAAAGTCTTTCATTGAATATCATAAATTACAAGTTACATTGATAAATAAAATGAAAATTGCATTGATATGTATACTAACTATTACATCAAGAATTCCTATTCTACTGGTCTTTTCCCCTCTGCTTTTGATACAGGTTCCTCGCCAGCAGGCGGATCATTTAAAGACAGAGGAGAATTGATGAAATTAAAATCCTTCAGCATCCTGACGTTCATCACGGAAGGACGATCTAAAAGATGCTCGGGACGAGATACCTCAATTTGAGAATGTAAATTGTAGTCACCGAGATACTTCGAATTAGGTTCCGAGGAATGGCCCAAGCAGGGATCCATTCCATGTCCAGATTGTATGGTGGCACAGGCAGGTCGAGTAACCCGGGATCATAGTAGTCCCACAGATAATGACCCTGTCCGAGCTTCAACACACATAAGGCATTCATCCAACCTTGTTTGTAGCCCTCATTGTTGGCATTCTGGATACGATCATCCAAATGGAATAGTGCTTCGTTGTATCCAACCATCTAGAACTCCCTGGGCTATTTGTGGAACTGATATGTTAGCCTTTCTAGCTGCTCGTGGAGATTCTTGATGAAAAGCTCCTTATTCTCCAATACTGACTTCTGCGCGGAGAGCTGTTTTACCAGGTCTCTAATTTTCTTTGACATATCAGATAACGCCTGGTTCTTCGCCATTAGTTGGAAGGCCTGGCTCTCTAAGGCATACGATGTCCTCTGTTCCTCGACAAGAACCCGAGCTGCTCTTGCTCGTCCCCGAGGAGCTCTTGCTCGTCCCCGAGGAGATGTGGAAGGGCCCGACCTCCTCTAGGTGTCCAACTCTTCCCTTAATTTGGCATTCTCAACCTCTAAGAATGAAAATCCCTCGTCAGTCACTAGGATTAGGGGTGTTGAAGAAGAGGTTGCAGACTTCAATTGTGATAGCTCTTTCTGCAAGTTGTTATTTTCCTTTTCCAGCACCTCGGCAATCTGTCTGCATTCCTCGACTTCGCCCCTCGGGGTTCTCTCCCTTACATCATAACCATCAAAAAGCTTCTCATAGCCCTTGTCAGCCATGATCATCTTGTACTTCTTTTTATATCCCTCATGCAGCAGGGCAGTAGAATCTTTGTATTGGAGCTGAAGGTCTTCGAGGGTGCCTTGGAGATCCTCGATCATTTCGTAGTAAGCCACATTATTGGCCACCGCTCGATCAAGCAGACACTTCAGGTACTGATATGCTTCCACTGCCTGTTCTGAAGCATCCTGGCTGAGGATGTCGGCAACTTGTGCAGCACTAAGGTCTGTGTAAGCATCCTTGAAGTACTCATTACATTGTTGCAGCAACTTTGTATCACAGGCAGATAGCAGTTCCATCCTGGACAGAAACTAGCAGAAAAAGAAGGGTAATAATCAATAAGAGAAACAAGCAGAGTATGAATAAAAGATGAACAACAGTATGCAAAAAGAACTCAAGTTTTATTAGATCATAAAATTTAGAGTTACAAGTGTTGGATTACATTTGATAAGAAAGAAAAATATAAAGATAAGCCCGAACAACACTACACCTTTTCCTTATCTCCCAAAACCTTTTTGGGAGGTTGGGAAGAGGAAGTTGGTTGCTCGGAGGGAACTGCGGGTTGTTCGGAGAGCACCAGCTGTTGCTCGGAGGAAGAAAAAACTTGCTCGGTAGTAGACTGGATGGCTAGGGGGTGATCTCCCATCACCATAGAAGATTCCTCTGAGGTAGCTTCGTCCTCTTTAAGGTCTTCTGGAGTTGGAGGGGGACCAGGGATATGCCTCTGGAATAGCTCGGAAGACTCCTCGACCTTCATTTCCTGAAGGGCAGTGACCCATCCATCCCTAAAGTACTTTAGACTGCCATAATCTACTTGAGATACCATGGCAGCCAACCCCTTATTCCACCCCTTGTCCCAGCCAGAGCTGAAGGACTTCTTCACCGCGGTTTTCATCTTCAGTCTCTCCGAGGAGAGCTTCTCGGACAGCAGGTTCTTAGCAACCTTCAATTTATTTTCTACCTCCTCCTTCTGCCGACATACTTCCTGAAGTTTAGCCAACTCCTCCTCGGCAGTTTGGAGTTTATTTACCAGCTCTCCAGCAGCTCTGAGCTTCTCTTCAAGCTCTTTATTTGCCTCTTCCAAGGCATTATTTTTCTTCTCCAACTCCTTGGAGGCATCAACAACCCGAGATTTTTCTTTCTCGGAGGAGGCAAGCTTCTTCTCCCAGATAGCCTTATCATCAGCATATTTCTGGCGAGAATCTGCCAGAGACTTAGTAGCTTCTTCCAGAGCTCCCTCCATACTAGACGAGGAGAAAGAAGCCTTGATCGCTTCATCCTTCTTCAGGATTATATTGAAGCAGCTCGTCAACTGTGAATAGAAAAAGAAAGCAAGTTATAAATAGAAATGACAAAGGAAAATATGAAAAGTTCAAAGTGAAGAGCCTTACTGAAGCAAGATGACGAGCAGCTAACGAAGTAACCATGTCCCGAGTAAGGTTATCTTCAGTACCTTGGACCTCGAGAATGGCCAAGGATTTTACCGAGCTCATGGCAGAGCTCGGGGGAACAAAAATGGGAACTCCAGTCCCAGCAACAGGGAGCTGAGCCAAATTGACTGAGGAGATTTTCTTCAGCCTCCTCGGGGGAACAGGTACAGATGTAACCAAGGAATAATCCTTGGTCGGTGATATCAGAATCACCTCTCCAGGAGCAGCAGAGCTGCTCGGAGCCACTGCGGCTTCTCGACAACTTTAGCAGGAGGAGCTGGAGGAGCTGCATCAATCTTATTTGTCCCTTCCCTTGGGACGTCAATCCTACTCCTCTTTGCCTCACCAGAACTGGAGGCAGTTTTCTCAAACAGGGTAGGAGGTCTTCTTTTCTTCATCCTTTCGCTCAAAGGAATATGATATTCAGGCGAAGAACATGCAGAGGCTGGTACTGGCTCTGCTTCACTGATCACTGGACGAGCAGTGAAAGAGGTTGTGTAGCTCTTGTACTGAAGAAGATATGAAGCCGATCTAATGTGCTTGTCGGTAACACGTTGATGCAGACTCCAGATAAGTCCCAAATGCCTTATATTGACCTCTGATTCTATTGGGCACTTTCTCTTGCTATCAACTGCAAACAAACAAACATTGTTATTAGTGACACATTTTATCAAACACAAAAGAAACATGATTTCAAAATAAATAAAATAAAAATAACCTATCCCATTGCCATAAGGAGGGCATCTGGGACCCTGGTAAACCTCATCTCCAGTTAATGGAGGGTGTTGCCAATTTTTTATGACAACCCCATGTTCAAAATAATCCCTATTAGCATCAGGGAGATTGACTACTAAGGCTCTATTTAAAAACCTAGTTTTTAAATAATAAATATTATCATTAACTGCCCATCTATAGCAGTACATGATTTCTGGAATTCCTATACGAGTTCCATGCACTTGATTTAAATTAGGCACCCCATTAACTATTCTCCATGTGTTGGGGGCTATTCGTACAGGAACAACATCAAAGTACTGACAGAATTCCAGACATAAGAAATTTGGTGAAAAAGAAAATCCACACTCAGAAAAAAAGAGACTGGGGAACCAATGTCCCTCATCCAAATTGAAATAATTAGAAGGCTCAGAAAGCTCTCCCAAGACAACCCAAGAGGGAATGGAAAAATCAGATCGAAACTTTTCAAGAGACTCAACAGGGTAAACCATGATGATGATGAATAAAAGAAATGAAAAAGAAGGAAGAGGATCTTACAGAAAAAAGACTGAAGCTGTTGACAACGAACGATGGAAGAGATGAACGCACAAGAGAATAGAAGACAATGAAAAACTCGAAGATAAAAATTTGAAAAGGTAGAAGACGATGGAAGTGTCTGTGAAGTTTAAATACCTTGCCTTGGGAAATGGTGAAGAAATGATTACAAAAAATGATGATTACATTACCGGCGGCTAAAAAGATGAAAAGTGGCGCGGGAATCAAAGCAGGCAACAACGGCTAAAAAAACAAAAAGTGACGCGGGAACCGAAGCGAGCAGAAAAGTTCAAAAAAGCATGATTCTACGAATTTAGGAGGAGAAAATAAATACAAGGGAAACGCTCCTAAAAATTAGGAAGACTATTGAAAGCTACCGTATTCCGAGAAAGAATGTTCCATACTCCTTAAATTTCGAACTATGAAACATTGGGGGCTTATGTTGATACCAAATTTAATCTGCTGACATGGACAAATCATATGAAGACATGTGGCGATCTACATGGCAACAACAAGCATTTCCGAGGAACTCACACGCTCCAAAAACAATACCTCTCCGAGGAACAGGATCTCTCCGAGGAACTCATACGCTCCGAGGAACAATACCTCTCCGAGGAACTCATGAGTACCGAGAAGCTCAGGCGGTCCGATCTGCACCTTGAACAAAGCATTAATAGCTGGATAACCAACAGTTCAACTGATTCATTAAATGCTTATCATTCACACGCACACGTATAAGGGGAATTGAATGTATTACCCTTTCATATGTACATCATTTAATGTATTACTCTTTCACATTACAGCCTCAGGGCTATAAATACATTGTACAATCCTCATTGTAAGGGAACCCAAGGCCCAGAATCCAAACTCTGTAATCGAGAATTCCCAAACATTCAGCAATAAAACAACAGTGGACGTCGGCCATTCTTATAAGGCTGAACCACTTTAAAAATCTTTTGTCTCATTTATTTATCTGTGATTGAATAATTAGAGTGATCTAATTTTTTACATCAACAATGGGGGAGATTTAAGATTTGATATTTTTTTTATTTATGTTATCTCATTTCAAACTTGATACACAAGAAGATATTGATTTCTTGTCTCATGTGTGTAGGTACAACAGTAAATATCATTATTTTGCACACCCTGATGATGACAAAGAAAAGTTGAAGTTTTGAACATTTCAAGTTGAAGATTTTTTAAGAAAGTTTATTACTTACATTTTTAGTACCTTTTCAGTTTTGGGTTGATGTGAAGGTATTACATTTTTATAGGACATTTGATTTGATAATTCGGATGTTTTTAGTTTGTATAAGCATAGACATAGGGGGAGATTTGAAAGGACATATTTTACATTGTCCGGTTTACATTAAAGTACGTTATATACCGCTACAACCGTCGAACAAAAGATCAAGTTCAATCTTGCATCAAGAGATATCTGAATATCAACATTCTTTAACAAAGAAGCCTCTACAAGATATATTTGGGTAAGGTTGTGTTTAAGTCCCTTAATGATTCATTTAAATTGTTGGGATAATTTTCCTAAAATATTTTTAAACATCTAGGGCGTCATTTTTCGCCAAAATAATTTTTTCTAAGCATTGAGACGAAGTTTTAAAAGAAAAGGATTTTTCGTTCTGGTCATTCAAACGACATGCCTATATCGCTCAAACAACAGGGAAAAGTCGCATGAACAAAGTCTTCGAGGGATAATACATGTCGCGGGAAGTCTCGTTTGAAGTTTGCTTGGTCAATTTATCAAACGACACCTTACAGTTTTAGTTTTTAATGTCTTGCGCGAAGTCGCTTCAAGCGATATTTAAAGTCGTTAAAGAGACATGGCTATATCGTTCGAGCAATCTCGTCGACTCAACTTTTTTATAAACAGCATGTTAAATGAGTCCTTTGTTCTTAAGAGAACCTGAGTTTTTTAGATACTCAAAAATTGCAAACTACATAATTATTTTATCTTCTTCATTTAGGCTTTAAAACTTTGTTTTTCAATTCATAAAAATCCCAATAAATTAGTGAATTATTTTGGAACCCAAGATACGATCTTGTTGATATTTCTCTTCTATAGAGGGTAAACCTATGGCTGACGATTGCACGTCATTAGGAGTAGTTGTGGGTGTTCCACGCTGATTCAGAGTTATGTGTTCCTAAAGGTTTGCTACGGCTCATCCATTATTAACTCTAGGTTGTGTGTCTATGTGAGTGTCTGCGGATATTCATTGCAAATTTTATTGTGTATGTAAGTTGCGATTTACTATTGCATAGTGAAATAAAATGGTTTTCTGTTTGGGGTTTTTTCCTGAAATCTTTGTGTCAACAATTTATTTGTGATGCTTTGATTTTACCCACCTAGATGTATGTGTTAGGGTTTGAATAAAATTGGTTCAAAAATTGACTCCAATTAAATAAGTTTAAATTGCAATTTTGCAATTGGCTGAAGTTGATATCACATAACTTTCTCAAGGTGTGATAGTCTAAATCTCGTTCGAGTAATGGAAACTAAATGTGTAATAAGGTCAAAATACCTATCGAATAAATAATAAGTATTTCACTTCTTCAGAGTTAAAATATTTTCTTTTATAATGTTGTGATCGAACATGTGATTTAGACTAAAGAGTGAACAAATTTTCAACATTGAATATATAAAATCGCTGCTCATGATTTCATTTTTATGAAGGAAAAAAGTAATTTTGAAAAAGAAAAAATCACATAAAAACTAATTGGAGATGAGGTTGTTTGTTTTTGCCTCTTAAGTTTGAATATGAACTATTCAAACTTAAGAGTAGTCGAATAGAGTTTGTTTTTTAAATTAAGAAGTTAGCGGCTATATTTGGCTCTGAATCGTTAAGAGGTAAATTTACCTTTGAACACTCTAAATCTTTGACTAGATATATTCATTCAGAGGTTCATTCAAACATAAAAATAAACAATTTTCATAATTGAATGTGTTGATAAAAGAGATTCAAAATCAACTGAGTGGTATTCCATGGATTAAAAAAACATTATTTTAAAAATATATGTATTTTATCCATCGGCCTAAGGGCTTTTGGATTGTTCTCATATCAAATTTTTACCCCCACCGCTCTTACTATTAGGCCTTCATAGTCATGATTTTTCACGGTAATGCATAATAGTTTGGCAAATTATGATTTTTCTCACTTTTATGTACATCCGATAGTAACAAATTGTCATGATAAATGGACTAATAATTTATCGTTCTCAATTATGATTTTCCATCTTTTGGTGACATAATTTGTTCTCCTCAACTCTAAGGAAAAATTTTCCACCTTATATTTGCCAACTTTCTTTTTATTAAAAAAAAAAATTATATTGTTAAAATATATGGCTTCTTTAATATAATTTTTTTGTAACAATCAATTTTTATTTAAGAGAAAGAGTGTTTATTTAAGAAAAAGTTTATTTAAATATAAACCGTTCTTTATAAAAAAAAATTGTTTTGACTGTTTTAACAAAAACTGTACATTTGAACAAAATTATTATATAAAAAGTATTTTATGTAACTAAAAGTATGTTTTATAAAACCCTCTCAACTTTTTTAAAAATTTGTTTAATGGAAAATGCCTTCACCCAACATACGATTGACATGGGAGCAACCTCTCCATATATGTGGGTAAGGCAAGTCGACATCCGCCTCTTTCATACCCTACAATTAAGCGGGGGCCTTATATACTAGTTACGATTGAATCTATTTGGACTCCAACTTGACAGTATAAACAATAATGTAGGACTCCTGCAAACCTCACTCTGACCTACTATGTCAACAGGTCTATAAGTAAACCTAACTCTGACTTTTTCCCATAGGTAACATATTCATCGACCCTTTGTAATTTTTCTCGTAATTATGCGTAAAAATAATTAGATTTTAGGCGCCATTGATTATGTATTTTTCGACTATAGCATGATAATATAAGCTTAATTTCCATTTGAACTCATTAGGAATGTATATCATCGAATGACTGAAAATAAAAAGCACCATCAATATTCATTGATGACAATTTTTGTTGATACATATTTTTTGGGTGCTAACTCTATATAACAAGCCATTAGATTTCACAGTTATATAGTTATATAGCGGTTAAAACTAAAATAATCCCCCAAAATTACACCGGATCCTACCATAATGTTTTCATTGTATTTGTCATATTTAGTTTCAACAGTTACCCACTTGGAAAAGTCAGTCAAACGAAAAACAGTAGAATTCAAAGATGAGGTGAAATTATGTAGATTGAAATGCATATCCCTTGAAAGAATCCCTAGTCCTCGTAGGCCTATTCCAGTTTGTGAAGCTCTTATGCTTATTGATAATGCAAGGATTTTATGGAATGATTCGTATAGTAGGATATCCATAAAAAAATTAATTTTACTAAATTGTATCTTTGAAATAATTTAGTGTCCATGCGGAGATGAAGTCCAAATTTAAATACGTCAAACAAAACAAGCAAACATGCAAAGAAATGGAAAAAAAATCCCTTTCGGGCAAAACCTTTTAATTTAACACTATAAAATATTTGACAACCGGAGTCGAATTAAAAACTACTTAGATCACTAAGTATGATGCGAAGTTCTTCAAATCTTCTATAGCAATGGTATAGTCCAACACCACCCACAGGAAGCAATCTTCCCTCGTTATCCACGGATCAACCTTATTTTTCAGCAGTAAAGCCTTAGCTCCACAAATCATTAGTAGAGATGAACTGTACAAGGCCTTTGAACAACGAAAGTATTATTCTTGATTTTCTAAAGTGACCTCTAAATTTTCAAGGGTTTTGGATGATTTTTAGAAGAGTTTGTTCATAAATGGAACTCTAAAAGGGTGTGAAAAATCTTGTAAAATAGTTCTTCAAGACTCTAATCCCACATTTTTTATAAGGAAGTCTGTTATAAAGAGATAAACATAAAAGATTTGGATCAGATTTAATTAAAAAAAATTCTCGTGCTCTCATTCGAATGACTTTGTACCTCATTCGAACGGCGTACCCATTTCATTCGAATCAGCTTCCAACGAACTGTCAAATGACGTGCAGAGAAGGATGAAAAATTGACTTGTTTGATTGTGGGAACCTCGTTCTAACATCATATTCGAGACGTGACAAGTAAGTACAGTGTTCATAAATTTCGTGCACGTGTGTAATAAAGGTGAAAAAGAGTCTAAGATTTAAAGAGTGATCCTCAATGAGCAACAAAGATCCACACAATATTTAGCACACTAATGAACCAAAGTCATGTCTCAAAACACTATGAAAAATTCATGTGAATGGATGGAATATAGGGGTCATCCGAAAATCTTAAATGTTCTAGCATATACGATGAAAAATAAAAATACAAAACTCTTTTTGTCTTTTCAAAAAGTTTATAAAAATAAAATCATTTTCACTTTTTCAGCATTTTTTGCAAATACAAAAAAGTATTCTTGGATACTCAAAATTTTTCCAAAAAAACAAAAGTCTTTTTGGAAATTTTCAAAATATATCAAAAAGAGAAAAATATCAATACAATGATAATATAATCTAACAATAGGAATATAAGATATGATCATGATAAATATCCTACACTAAATAAGGAACCCGAACTCAATCAACAAGGCAAATGCCCAGATATTTTCTAAGATCCTCAAATCTAAGTGGATCTAAAGGTTTTGTGAAATATTGGCTAATTGATGTTCGACGCTCACAAAGCTTAAGGACACAACCTTCTCCTCAGCGAGATCATGTACAAAATGCTCAAGTATTCTAATGTGCTTTGTGCGCGAATGTTTGACCTAATTATGGGATATATGGATCGCACTGATATTATCATAAGAAATAGTCATTATGCCTTTTGAAATCCCATAACCTTCCAACATTTTCTTAATCCATAAGAGTTGCGTACAATAACTCTCGGCAATAATATACTCAACCTCCGTCATGGATAAAGATAGAGGGTTTTACTTATTGATCATCTATTAGACAAGATCACACCGAAGTAAAAACACTCACCCAAGGTGCGCCTATAACTATCAACATCTGTAGCCCAATCGGCATTCGAATAGGCAAACAAATGGTCATTGGTATCAAAGGAATATCAAATGTTGTAAGAAAGATTACCACACACGTATTTGATGATGCGTTTAGGTATGAATAAGTGAGACTCTTTTGGGGACCCCTGGTATCGCCCAAAGACTCCAACTCTAAAGGAAGTATCGGGATGGCTAGCGATCAAGTAGAGTAGACTACTTATCATGCTCCTATAAAGTATATGCTCTACATGCTTACCTAAAGTGTCTTTGCTAAGATTTGTCCACTTACACATAAGGGTACGTGAGTGCTTAGCAGAGTTTAAACTAAACTTCTTCATCAATTCCCTAGTATATTTATATTTAGATATGAATATCCCATCCTCTAACTAACGAACCCAAAGACCTAGGAAGAACGTAAGATCACCAACCAGGCTCATCTCAAACTCGCCCTTCAGACGTGATTGTGGATTGAAAGGTTACTAAAATTCTTGTTGGTGCCAGTTCGCCTCTTCCTACTCAGCTAGTAGTGAGCAAGAAATTTAAAATTGGTGGTTCTAACTTTACTATAGACTAGTCTTCTGCCAAGGAAAATGAACCTCCATCGAATAAAGAGAGAGTGGGTCTGCCTCCTCCAGTTAGGATTACTGGAAGGAAAATAGTTAAAAAGGGTGAGGGCATTTACCATTCTATTATAGTCTATCTTAAGCTTGATCGAGACTTAATTTATGTTGGACTTATTCCTGCTAATGAGGCACCTATGCTTTCTCTTACCCACTCAAGATTCCTTAATAAGAAAATCATGATGTGGCCCTAGTAAATTGATCTCTTATGATTCAATTTTCATTTATACCTTCTCAATTTTCTAATATAATCCTCCCATGACTATTGTCTTGTAGTTTCGGATTGATTATGAACAACTGTTGAGAAGGAGTGATCAGATGAAGGAGTCATCTCCTAATGTTGAAGTCACCTTTAGGGAGCTGCGAAAGTCCTTGGAGGGAGATTGTTTAGCTAATAAAGATTTGGCGACAGAGAAGTTAAAGGTGGACGAGAGAGACTAGAAGGTGGAGGAGGATAAATTTGCATTCAATAACACCGTGAATGTTGCAAAGCAGGATACTGATACTACTAAATAAGAGGTCAATGTTGCCAAGTCTACTACAGAGTTGTCTAAAACTGAACTTATTATTGCAGAGGCTAAGGTCGAGCATGAATTAGCCTTTGTTGTCGAGGCTAAGGACAATGGATTCACAAAGTATTGGGATAAGGCCCTCGACAATGCTTCCATGAAGGCTGACTATTTAAACAAGGATGTAGGCAAAAATATTGGGTTAGTTTCCTGGTTAAGGTCAAAATAGTTGGGAGTCCGATCTATTTCAACTCTACCATCCAAGAAATCTCCCTCACATTGATGATGAAATTAAGGATGAAGAGGATATTGGTACTAAAATTACAGAGGGGGCATTTAAGGTCTTTGACGAGGAAGGGGATTATTTTTCATTTGGCAAAAGCAAAAGATGGAAGATGGATCCCAGTAGTCTTTCTAGGTATTTTATGCTTTACTTAGTTCATTTTTTGCTTCAATGTTTTGTCTTTATGTAACTATTTTTTCTTTTTAAATGAAATGAATTTTCTATTCCCCACATTATTGTCTTTGTCAAATTTTTATAAGTCAGCGAGTACTTATATTCGACCACCTATTTTTAGATTAATAGCAGACTCGTATATTTGGTCGTTGTTCAAAATGATTTTAAAAAAGATGTAATCAGCTATTTGGCACTAGTCATGAAGATATTGATGAGGATGAGCTTGAGGAGTTGCTCAACCAAGATGTGTCTACTTAATCCAAGGAATCATATTTAAGTCTGTTTCATCTTTCTCATTGTGTAGTGGAAGATAACGGTACTTATCATGATATGATTCTTAATATTCAATAGATACATAAGGAATCAGTAGAAAATCTTCATGTTGATTATGAAAAGAAACAACCCAACATGTAGAAGAGCGAAGGATTTTATCAGAAGTTGCTTTCCATGTCATCATCTTACTCTAACAAAGCGTTCATTCTTAACTCAGAACTGAAAAGTGTCAAAGATGTTGAAACAATGCTCAGGAAAGGTAATAATGCCTTACATAATGAGCTCAAAGGTCTCACGAAGTCAAGTCCTGCCGAGAAAAATAATGGTGTTTCTTTTTTGGAAAAATAGAATGATCGCTTAAGGGAGGAATTTTAGAAAATGAATACGTAAAAAGGACAATCTTCTCAAAATCAGTGAAGGATTTTGCAATGTGTCAAGGAAGAACAGACTAAGAATACTCTATCAAACCAATCCGTAACCATAAAATCCCAGTTTTCCACCATCAAGAGGCTGAATGAGAAAGTAGATAGCCTCACATATCAATTCCATAAATAACCTTTTATTGTCTAGATGGATGGTTACAATGAGTCCCTTACACACATGGGAACAGAACTTGATCATTCTAGCAATGCGGGTTATAAACACAATTAGATCAATGCCCAACTATCATGAAGGTGCCCAAGGAGAATGAATAGTGGTATTGGCATGACCCAAGATTTATGGAACTCCCCAATACTCCTTTCAAACTCTATATTTCATGGATTCCTCCAAATGCCATCCCCTTAAGCTTGATTAAAAAATACCTTGGGGATTAAGACCTACATGGAGATGATGAAATTTACTAATCCTACATTTAACAGATAGGTTGAGTTCTAATAGCCAAATAAGGCTTTGATATTTGAGGACGACCATTACCCCTAACGCATTGGATATACCGCTAGATAGCTTTTAGAATGCACCAAGCAAGTAACTTGGTTCTTCATTTTTATTTTTATTACTTTGGAATAAATTTTCTTGAGCTGTGATGGAAATTTACCTCTTTTTTTCTTCAGTTCTAACTTATTAAATGCTAGTTATTTAGAAAGGGTTTACTAGTAGTTTAGCCTTATGATTCTATGTTCGGTTGTTTCTCGATTAATTTACCTTACTAGTTACCAATGTTGGACGAACCTGGGTTGTCCGGTCTTAGTTTCTACTAACTTGTAATCCATCTTACTCGTTATATAGACAGATCTTGTCATCTTGACCAAGTTTAACGTTAGTTACCTAAGACAACCAAATGTGTTAGGATTTATCCTTGCATTTAGCCAATCATGGGAGGACTATGTCGTCTGTATGACTGACTCCAATGCATTTTCTTAATTTTATTTCATAAACTTCTTATATTTTTCCTTCCTTAGGGTGAGACCATATATGATGTTTGGAACTTCTTGTTCTTAACCTTATGGGGTCATATACGAATTTGGTAAAACACTGTGTTCTTAACCTCATGGTGTCATACATGAGGTTTGTTATTATATCTATGTCTTAATTAGCGCGGCTAACATGTATTGGACATTGAATTTTTAGCAGATCTCCCATACCAACGAAAAAAATATAAAAAGGAGCAATAACATTCATGAGGAATTAACAAATTTAATTGATTACAAGATAGGGGTTACAGGGAAATGAAAATACTTTGAATGAAAATACTTTACATTTTTGTCACTATTAATAGAACTTTCTCACATGTTCAGAATTCCAAGGGTTACTGAACTTTTCTCCTTCCAAAGTTTTAATTATTTAAGTCCCTAGTCAGAAAATAATGGAAATTATATACGGATCATGTCAATTTGGCTCTAAATTGAAACCTTTCTAAAAGACTTTCTTCAGTGCATAGTCTCCATCATTAAGAGTGTCTTTTATTATAAAACTGTGTAGTTCATTGTTAATATGCTTCCACCCTAAGTGTTGCATGCTCTCTGACCACTTCCACTAGGTCTAGATCTAAACTTCTTAATAAGACGTTATTCTGTGAGTCAAAATTGAGGACATAATGACTTGACAGACTAATTTTTATTGGAACCACTGCCTTTATTTTGAAGGCTAACATATAAGGGATATCACCTGTTCCTATTCTAGATGTTTTCCTACATGCCGAGAGTACACTTTGGAGCTCATCGATCTAGTTTCCTTTATCATTTCTTAGTCTCTTTTTCATTCCGTCGAGTAGAGTTTTATTTGTTATTTTCATTTTCCCATTTCATGATAGATGTGTATGTGAAAAATGTAGTTTCTAGATTTTAGATCGAATACAGTAGTCTTCAAATTCCTGATTGTCAAACTTCATGTCATAATTAGTGATGAAGACATATGACATTCCTTAATGGCCAATAATTTTTTTCAAATGAAATGGAAGACCCTTTAATATGACATTTCCCCCAGAAGTTCAGCCTCTACCTATTTCTTGAATAGTCCACTGCAACGACCAAATATTTGAACCATCTTTTTATTTTAGGTAGAGGGATGACTAGTTCTACACCTAGCATGGAAAATGTACAAGGGGAAGTGATCGACAGAATGAAGCCCCTGGTCTTCTATATATTATGGCATATTTTTTGCCCTTATCACATCCCATTGAATAATCTACACAATCTGCTTTCATGGTGGACAAGTAGTGGCCTTGTGTGGCTCGCTTGACTAGTGATATCCCTACTGAGTGTGCCCTGCAGGAGCCTTCATGTACTACCTTATTAAGTCATTGACCTTGGTAGGATGGACACATCGAATTAATGAAATGATGAACCCTCTCTTAAATAGGAGTCCTCATTCTATAACATACCTCATCGCTTTTAACTGAAATCTCCTCGCTTATTTAGGCTTTGCTAGGATAATGCCTTTTATAGGTAGGCTCGTATTAAATCCATCCATGATGGCCCCAAGTATAATTTAATTATATTGGTAGTTTCATCGTAGGTACTTTAGTGCATGAGGACCTCCCCTAGAAATGTTCTTCTTAGCTTTGTTCTTGTAATGGAAGCAAGTCAAGCAATTTCATATGCTCGGGCATTCCCTTCCCTTTGAATTTCACCACTCTAACTGCTGGGAACTTTGTGATCCATCTTTGGGTTTTGGTCAAGTATTTTCTCATGGATCCCTCTCTTGCCTTATAAACCCCTAGTACTTGGTTTATCATTAGTTGAGAATCAGTGTGAGCCTATATTTATGCAGCGACAATAGATGAATCTAGGCCAAACCCTTATATGAGCACTTCATACTCTGCATCATTGTTGGAGTGTTCGAATTGGAATCTAAGATCATATTCTACGTCAATATCATCCGTTGTGGAAATTATTGCACCCGCTCCGCTGCCAGAGCCACATGATGAACCGTCTACGAATATTTTCCAAAAAGAGGGCCTTATTAAAATCTTCTTCTCTCAAGGTTCCATAATGAGACACCCCGTCTAACTAAATACCGGTTACTCAGTCCTTTATAAAATTAAATAAGAATATTCGGTTGGTTCAGATTATGCATCATTGTAGAAGACTCAAATTTTAATTAAATAAAAACTAACCACCTAAAATTTAAAAAGGTTGGTGTCAAAATTTTATCTTGTTACTAACCATCATATTTAAAGGGAAATATATAATCATCACCATACATAACAATAACAATAAGTAAAGAACTAACTGAATTTAAATAAAGAAATGGAGTAAACACCTCCAGTCAAAATCCCACACAATAGTCCAATAACATGAAATCACAGTCTAATGATATAATAAAACAACTCTAAATCTCCAAATGTAAAATAGGAGGGATGACATGTCCAATTGAAATAAATGATTGATAGATAAGGAGAAATAGGATCAGAAGCGTCTACTAGCAATATCACGTAGCTTCCACAGCGGCTACAGCTCGGCAAATGAATGTAATCTCCCAAGTCTGGTGTCCCTGTGGTTGAGCACCTAAAATAATAAAACCAGAAAAGAGATTTGCCGAAAAATGGGTTAGAGCCCGAGTAGAAAATAGTTTAAATATAGAAAGTGTTTAAATTGGTTAATTAACACAATATTATTCATGTTAACTTAGCATACTCACTTGGGATGCTCACCTCTCATCTAATGTGCACACCTAGCCAACCTTGATATCCATACTAGTCATGATGCTCTATCTGACTATATGTAGTATAATCACTATGCCGGATGTAATATTTAAATACCCAGAAAACAATATATCTCTATTATTTAGGAATAAGTTTAAGGATACTTTAACTCATTCTCATAGAATTCATAATTCTCAACTGGTGACCCAACAAGTATATACTTTAATAAAGTAGCCAATATCAAATACAGAATAGGAACTCAGTACACATATAAAAATTCTCACTATGTATACATACTAATACATATATCAACACTACACCCATGGTTAAGAAACCCCTAGTTCTAGGCATATTCAGCTATCTAGTCCAATTGAAACGCTCACGCATAAAGGACAACAGGTTCAATCTCTCAAGAACCAATAAATCATATACATAGTCCCAAGCCGATGGGCTACGCTCATACATTTGCACCCATATGAGTGTCACCACCATCATTCTCACATATAGCCTCTATCTAGGTTACGCCCCGACCCGAATTTAGATTACCGTTGAGATAACCCAAATCCGAATTGGGGTGTTAAAGGTGGGAGGGGGAAAAGTTTACTTAATTATTTAAGAAAAATATTTATTTAATTGATTTAAGGACATGATATTCATTTATAAAATTTTAATTTAAAAAAATAAACGTTTGACATGCCTAATCCATTCAAATTATGAGTTCGTCCATGAAAAACCATGTAATACCACACTTAATCTATCGAAATAAAGTTCACTGAGTAAGACAACATAATAATCCAAATCCCCTAATAAAGTTCTAAAATATTAATTAAAGTGCTACAAATAAAAATCTTAAACATATTATGAAACGGTCAACAGAGCATCTAATGTCAAGTCACACCCTCCGTATCCTTACTGAGATCCTTTCTAGTGTCACCAACTGAAGTACCTGGGGTGGGGAAAAGTAAAGGGGTGAGCGAATGCCCATTAGGGTGGGAAATACTAAACAATAATTTGATAATCAAAATACTATGCATATACAATGTCTTTCGGTATTTTGTAAAATAATTTCCAATTCATTAAATGTTAATACAACTACCTTCAATGCACTCGGGCTATATGCCCAACTCACACTTAAGTATTTTTCATGTCTCGTGCCAGAAACTTAACTTATTAATCAAACTATGTTGTCATTTAATAAGATCCATTTATTCAAATTCATTAATCCATTCATTCATGAATATTACTTTTATTACTTTGGGATTTGCCAACATCCACGATTTCACGGCCTTTCACTATCGGTATCGAGCACACATATGTTTCACTGGCTAGGTTGTTTGGGGTCTTTCACCACTAGGGACGTCATGCCCTCCTTAATTATTCTTTTTGACAACATCCGAATATCATGATCTTTTCATATATTCACATTCTTCCAAATATTCACATTCTTACAATTATTCTCATTATCCCAAGTACTCGCATTAATCTTTCGGAGTTATTTCTTTACTTCATTATTTTCCTTACTTCTAAAATTGTCGAGGAGGCCAACTAATAATAACATCATACTTTGAACACTAACATCCAATTATCATTTACCCTATTTATTCATTAATGCATTAACACATTTTTAGTACCTTCAAAATGATTTTACTAGCATTTAAAGTAAAGAAACATTATCTTCAACTAGTTTTTTCACATAATTACCAAAATTGCCATTATGCCTTTTTTACATCAAAAATGCATCCTTTAAATGAGTTTTCAGGGGAAAAACATATCTTTATAAGACCTTACTGTTTTTCTATAATATTTTACTCATTTAATCATAAACTTAATTGTTAAAATTACCATTTTAATGTAGGGTTCAAATATAAGGTTTTAAATGAGTTTTCCACACCATTTTAAGTCATTATCATCACTTCTTAACATCATCAAAATAGAGGATGAAATTTATCATTCTTTCAAAACATGATGAAATCTATCTATTTCATTTCAAAACATATCATTTATCATGGCTAGAAAAAATTATTCAAGTATATTCACATGAAATGAGGATTTCTACCTAAAAAATCCATGCATATGCATCCTACAAATTCATTTTCAAGTAGTATATGATTATAACATTTTTTTTAACAATTTTCATATTCTAATCATTCACTTATACAAGCAAGATGTTATGAAATTTAATCAAAAAAGCTAGTTCATTTTAACAGATAAAAGCATGGGTTTGCATAATAGAAAATACAAGAACTAACATTTTTTTTACAAGAATCATCTTTCATCAACATGGGTGATTTAAGTTTTTGAAAATATTAAATTTAGGAAGAGAAAAACCCTACTTGATTTATGAAGAGGAGAAAACTTTGGAGAAGAAAACTTCAAGTCCTCCTAGAATGCTCCTAAATTCCACTCCTATGCTCCCAAAATCAAGCTTTCAAGCCACGCCAAGTTGCCCCACCCCTTGTGTGATGTTTTAATGGAGTTTTGAGCTTCTTTAATGGAGTTTGAGGAGGGAGAATATGGGTATAAGGGTGAGCTACGAAATTTAGAAGCATTTTTTCCCTTGAGGATCTAAGAGAGAGGAAGAAGATGGAGGAGTTTATATTTTTTGGGTTTACTAGGTTCATGAATCCCCCCACCCTTATTTATATCAAATTTAAGCTTCCCTATTCACTATTTTGACTCATTTTAGTCTCCTAGGCTTAAAATATAAGTGAAACACGTTTTTCCCATGTTGGAAAATACAAAAGCCAACCACTCAATAAATGAGCCAACCACACCACCTAAAATAACTTTTTTTGACATAAATCCATCTAAAATGGAGCCTAAACCACTTTTTTTAGGATGGCGAAGAAGGGAAAGTTGTTCAAAATTAAATTTTACATCTGTTTGCAAAGTTTCAGATTTTTCTGAGTACTTTCATTTTTTTGACGAAAAAATAATTTATATATATATACACACACACACACACACACACACACACACACACACTAAGGTATGCCCGCGCCTGAAGGCACGCTGATAATTTTGAAAAGTATAAACCACGCCTTGGTGCTGTGACACCCCGACTAATTAAATACCGGGTAGCTACTCCTTTATTAAATTAATTCAAAATGCCAAGTTGGTCCAGTTAATAGCATCACTGTCGAAAACGTTTTAATTATTACTAACCACCTAGTATTTAAAAAGTAAGTTGCCAACTTTTAATATAAGTCTGATTAACATGCAACAAGTGTAATGAAGAAATAATTAACACCATTCACCATACTGAAGTAAAACGAATAACCATCACAATAGAGTAAATAAAGTCTGGAGGAAACTCCTCACTACAATCCCATAACTGAAATAAATAACCGAGTACTGAAATAATACATGTTAAAGTCTGAAAACTGAAATGTAAAAGATGCTCTAAATAGAAATGGGCAACATGCCCTACAACTGATAGATAGTGACTCTGGAATCCAAAAGATAGAAGCGTCTACAAGCAAATCCCTGTAGCTTCCACAAACAGCTACAGCTCGCCACCTGAATGAGTATCCTATGCTTGGTGTCCTTGTGGCTGGGCACCTAAAATGGTTTTACAAGAAAAAGATTTGAAAAGCAAACGGGTCAGAGCCCGAATGTGGAGTTATATTTTAAAAACCTGCAAGTGCTTTAAAAACATTTAAAACATTAAATGCAAAGTACATGTTAGGACGTACACTCACATGATATTCTCACCTCTCGTCGAACTGTGCACTCCTAACGTAATTACCCATCTACAACGATATAAACCACTAGCTAAGTGACATCATAACTAGCTAGACTGTAATAGTTCCTACCCTTATTACCCGGTTCTATAAACATATAACGCTCGTAATTAGATAGGGATTTAATGCAAACTCAGATGCTCAATATGCAATATATTTCTCTATCAGCTAACTCACTATGTTTCTCGAAACAATACCGTAATTATTTATACAACATTAACATGAATGTTCTTATTAATTAAGTGTATATTATTCACATCATAAATATACAATACAAGCACCCCGAGAACTAAGTTGCGGTGCACACATACTCTGCTATCCATCCCGGTACATCACGTACATAAGGATCACATATTCCGAATCTCTCAGGAATAGTTCAGATAACACAAATCACAAATAGTGGAGGCGAACACAGTCACATCACATGGGTCACGTACATACCTACGCTCCCACGATCAGCGGACTTATTAACATCCCAATAAGTCTTTCTCTGACCTATGTTCATCAAGGTAACCAGTCTAAATCCGGGCAACACAAGGATTAGAGGGCCCTAAGCGAACGCAAACCTCCCGTGATAGCAAGTATGGTAGGTATGTCATACACACAATTCATATACCAATACTAAGTAAACACACGTCTTAGTAATACCGTAGTTTAATCGTAGTACATATCGCATCCTCGTACTAACTTATAATATCTACACTTATATTATTCCGGTTCATCATCATACGCGCCATAATCTATTCTCACGTCGTAGTAGACACTCACGTCTCAACCCAAATGGTTCATTGAATTAAATCACTCGTATATAAATTTATTCCTCGAAAAACCCAAAAGTCCCAATTCTATCCTTACATCATCATCGGAATGTTATCTATGTCCTCGAATAAGCTTACGGGACTCCAAAAATCAAAACAGTCCAAAAAGGACCAAACTGTCAACTCGTTAGAAGTCTCGTTCGAACGAGACTGTTCGAACGAGATTCCTCTACCAACTCGTTAGAAGTCTCGTTCGAACGAGGCTGTTCGAACGAGGTCCCAGTTCGTTCGAACGAACTGTACCTTCTAACGATATCTCGTTCGAACGAGATATCGAACGAAATCCATTCTCATTAGCAGCGACTGGTCAACTCGTTAGAAGCTCGTTCGAACGACCTGGGTAGGGGCTTCTAACGAGCTACCAGATTCGGCCCAGATTTTTCCCCAATTCGTTTTTCATCCATTTTAACACCTCAAATCTTCTAAACTAAGTCCCAACAATCGTTTAAGGGTCTATAATCAATACTAAACATATATAGTCACATCCTAACATGTTTTTAAGGGATCAATCCATCCTAACATCAATTAAATTTACAAATTTCTACCCTTTTTCCCAATATCTCAAGAACATGAACCCTAACTTTATATCATCATCAAATCCCAGAATTAAATTCGTTTTAATTTCTCCTAATCACAGTTATTATAAGAGAAATCATCTACCTATCATTCTACATGCAATTCTCTTCAAAATTTTCAAGTTCTAAACTCCAACTACATGGGTTTTCATTCAATCTTTCAAGAACAATCAAAATTCTTCAATTTCTAACATGGAAAAGACATTCTCTGAATTTAAATGGAATAAAGTCACTTGCCTTGATTGTCTCTGAGTTTGGTGTAGGTTTGGTAGAACTTTTCTGCAGAATTTCTTCTCTCCAAGCTCCTTCTCCAATGGTGGCTTAAGGTGGCTAGGGTTTGATTTGGGGAACTTAGAAAACCTAAATGATAACCTACGTAGCCTTCTAGGTTAATATGGGTTGGTTATGGGCTTAGTGGGTCAAATCCACATCAGATTTAATTAACCAATTTTCGTCACTTTTAATTCCTCAAAATGTAAAATTACCAAAATACCCTTTAAGTTGCCGGTATGGCCTAAAAATACCCCGGGACCCAAACTATACCCCCGGCTAGTGTTTTCTGACTATCTCGACCCTTCCGGACGCGTTGGCGCACTCAAAACAACCATACGGATTATAGATTTTAAATTAACTTTTATTATCAAAATATTACACCGTGACGCGGCGGTCCCACGCGTCTCAACAAAATTTCTAAAATGCCGTATATAAATCTCACGACAAATTTCATAATACCAAATATATATATCAAAACATGTATGCACATAATCAAATACCAACTCGCATCTCGTTTGTATTTTTAACCCGGATTAATTTCCAATTAATACGCATTTAAATAATTAATCCCAAAAATAAATATAGCCAAAAGTACGGGGTATTACATACTTCCCCCCTAATAACTGAATTTCGTCCCGAAATTCGAAACTAGAAAGTGCCTGCTAAAAACAGCTATGGATAACGTTCGCACATCTCATCCTCTCGCTCCCATGTGGACTCCTCGACATTGTGATGTCGCCACTGGACACGCACTAATGGGACTATCTTTGACCGCAGTTTCCTCTCGCTTCGGTCCAAAATAGCAATCGGCCCCTCCTTGTAGGAGTTATCCGGCTGGAGATCGATATCCTCCACAGCAATGTGAGAATGAGCCAAATTATCTCTAAGGCATTTCCTTAGCGAGGAAATATGGAACGCATCGTGAATCCGATGCAAATGCTCCGGTAACCCAAGTCTATACGCAACCGGTCCGATCCGCTCAATAATAGGAAACGGCCCCACATGCCTCGGTGCCAACTTCCCCTTCTTCCCGAAACGCATAATCCCCTTCATAGGAGACACTCTGAGCAAAACCTGGTCCCCCACTTGGAACTCTCTGAAAAACCTCTTCGCATTGGCATAACTCTTCTACCTGTCTTGAGCTACCCGAATGAGACTCCGAATCAACTCAATCCTTGCCGAAGTATCCTGAATCACTTCCGGCCCAAGTAGTTTGTTGTCCCCCACCTCTAACCAACATGCTGGGGAACGAAAAGGCCTACCGTACAATGCCTCGAACGGAGCCATGCCAATAGTTAACTGATAGGAGTTGTTGTAAGCAAACTCCACCAGTGGTAGGTACTGCTCCCATCCACCCCCAAAGTCAATAATGCACATGCGCAGCATGTCCTCCAACATCTGATTTGTGCGTTCGGTCTGGCCATCGGTCTGTGGATGATAAGCCGTACTCAACCGCAATTCTGTGCCCATGGCCTCCTGGAAGCTCTCCCAAAACCTCGAAACAAATATCTTGTCTCTGTCAGACACGATATTTAGGGGCACACCGTGAAGTCTCACAACCTCTGAAATGAAGAGCTGGGCATACTGTCCCGTAGTGTAGTCAGTCCTTACGGGTAAAAAGTGAGCGACTTTGGACAACCTGTCCACAATTACCCAAACGGAGTCGTAACCCCTCTGCGACGTAGGCAACCCCATGATAAAGTCCATGGATATGCTCTCCCACATCCACACCGGGACCTCCAACGGCTGTAGCAGTCCTGCCGGTCTCTGATGATCCACTTTTACAAGCTGACAAGTGGCGCATTTCGAAACAAATTCAGCGATATCTCTCTTCATACCGCTCCACCAATACTGACGTCTCATGTCTTGGTACATTTTGTCCCCTCCGGGATGTACCGCGAACCGTGAGCCGTGCGACTCTGCCATCACCTCATGTCGCAATTCCTCCCCTTCCGGAACTACCAATCTCCCATTGAAGCGTAATCCCCCGTCTGAGCTAACGGTATAGGATTCGGCTCCCTCTGCTAGTAATCGAACTATCTGCTCCTGACAGAACGAGTCATTAGCCTGTGCCCGTACTACCTTCGTGACAATCTGCGGTGTAACGGTCATCACAGACATGAAAGATCGGGCCACTGCATCCTGGTGTCCCAATTCCTTCCACTTTGCTTTCCACACCTCTGCCACCTCATCTGCTGGCCTACGGCTCAACGCGTCTGCTACCACGTTAGCCTTACCCAGGTGGTACTGGATGTCGAACTGGTAGTCTTTCACAAACTCAAGCCACCTACGTTGTCGCATATTCAACTCTTTCTGCGTGAACAGGTACTGTAGGGACTTGTGGTCCGTGAACAGTTGGAACTTCTCCCCCAAAAGATAGTGCCTCCAAATCCGTAGGGCAAATACCACTGCAGCCAACTCCAAATCATGCGTGGGGTAATTCTTCTCGTGAGGCTTAAGCTTACGGGAAGCATAAGCTATGGCGTGTCTCTCCTGCTGCAATACACCTCCAAGTCCTTGCAAAGACGCGTCGGTGTAAACCAAATACTCAACTCCCGATCTCAGCAATGCTAACACAGGTGCTGAGGTCAATTTGTCCTTCAATTCATCGAATGCCAACTAACAGGCATCACTCCAGATGTATGGCACACCCTTACGAGTCAGATGTGTCAAAGGACCTGCTATCTCCGAGAAACCCCGAATAAACCTCCTGTAGTATCCTGCTAGACCCAAGAAACTACGAATTTCAGTCGATGTCGTGGGCTGTCCCCACTCCCTCACCGCGGATACCTTCCCCGGATCAACAGATATTCCCTGGTCGGAAATAATGTGTCCCAAAAACTGGACCTCCTTCAACCAAAACCCGCATTTCTCATATTTTGCATACAACTCGTTCTGACGAAGTGTCTGCAAAACCTGCCTCAAATGCTCGGCGTGCTCCTCCTCTGTCTGGGAGTAAACCAGTATATCATCAATGAAGACAATGACAAACTGATCTAGGAAATCCCTGAACACTCTGTTCATCAAGTCCATAAACACTGCTGGAGCGTTGGTCAAACCAAAAGGCATAACCCGAAACTCGTAAGAACCATATCTCGACAAGAATGCAGTCTTTGAGACATCCTCCTCCCTGATACGCAACTGATGGTATCTCGATCTCAAATCAATCTTCGAGAAGAAAGAAGCTCCTCTCAACTGGTCGAATAAGTCATCGATTCGAGGCAACGGATACTTATTCCGTATCGTGACCTTATTCAACTCTCGGTAGTCCACACACAATCTCAGTGAACCGTCCCTCTTCTTCACAAACAAAACTGGAGCGCCCCAAGGTGAGGTACTCCTATGAATAAAGCCCTGACCTAACAGCTGCTCTATCTGATCCCGTAGCTCTCTCATCTCAGCTGGAGCCATACGGTACGGTGCGCGTGATATAGGTCTCGTTCCCGGTAGCAAATCTATAACGAAGTCTATCTCTCGACTTGGTGGTAAGCCTGGTATCTCCTGAAACACATCTGAATACTCCCTGACAACTGGGATAGAATCTAAAGGAATCACTACCGCCTTAGAGGTATCCTCCTCAATGTAATACAGATGAGCGGTCGATCCTCCCTCTGGGCGAGGCATCGCCACTACAAACATCTCTTGCCCCGGAATGGCAAAAACAATGCTCCCGCTGAAGCAATCAATCATGGCCCTATATGCTACGAGCCAATCCATACCGATGATCACATCGTGAACATGCATGTCTAACACTAACATGTCTGCAGGCAATACCAAACCACCAATCTCTACTCCCACTCCCCGACATATAAAGAAAATAAGTGACCCACTCCCCAATGGTGAGTCGACACACATCACTGTGCTCTCTGCCGTAGCTAACAATCCTAAAGCTTTCGCGAAGTGTGTAGCTATAAAATAGTGTGTAGCACCCGTATCAAATAACACCCGACCCATAGTGCCATGGATAGGAAACGTACCCTCAATCGCCGGCGGTGCCTGTGGAACTGCAGCCTGGTGGACGTTGTAGACACGTCCATACTGTAGCTGCCCCTGCTGAGCTGGGACTGCTGGAATGGGTGGCAATGCTGCCATCTGTGGCGGTGCGGGGAGAGCGGCGGGAAACATAGGCCTCTGTGGCTCCTGGCGAGCACCCTGCTGCTGCTGCTGTGGGGCCCTGCCCCTATCAGGACAATCCTGTCGCTTATGGCCAGTCTTGCCACAAACGAAACACTTCCCTGGGAAGTTCCCTCCTCTCTGCCCCTGCTGTCCCCGGCCCTGGTGGCCGTTACCATTCCTCCCTTGGCCCTGCTGGCCCTGGTGAAACTGCTGCCCATTCTGTCCCTGTTGGCCCTGATGGACGTTTGGACCCTGATGGCCCTGACGGAAACCTCCCTGTCCCTGTCTGTAGTTCCCTGACTGGAACCTCTTATTATCCCCCTGCTGGGAGCCCTGCTCATTCTGTCTCTGCCCCTGACCAGATTGTGCCCCGCTGGCACCATGTCCTCCAGTCCTGCCCTGATGGCTAGACTCTCCCGACCTTTTACCCTCGGCCATATGAAAATGGTGGTCCTGGCAGTGCAACAATGCAGTGTTAACCACATCCGAATAGGTGGCCAACGATAGGTTCCCTAGCAGATGCTGACGGATCCTCCAAGTCAACCCGTCGGTGAACTTCTCAATTTTCTTCTTCTCTGTTGGTATCTCGTCTGGAACGATGTTCAACAGATTAGTGAACTCGGCCTCATACTCGGCCACTGTCTTGCCTTCCTTCCTCAGACTCATCAGCTTCCTCCTCATTTCCGTGTGAACAGCAGACGGAAAGTACTTGCGGTCAAACCGCACCCAGAACTCCTGAATCGTGAAAGTATCCCTCTCCTCTGCGGTGGTAATAGACTCCCACCACTGTAGCGCAGATCCAACTAGCTTGAAAGTAGCTAGCACTTGCTTCTGAACATCAGTGCACTCATGCATCCTCAAATGTCTCTGTATATCCTTCCTCCATTGGCTCGAGACTACCACATCTGAGCTTCCTGCAAACTCTGGCGGATGCGCTTTCTGAAAAGCGTCACGTACACGCTCCCAAGCAGACGGGAATGCATTAGCCTGTACTGGCGCGACAACCGGCGCCTGAGGTGGTGCCTGCTGAACAACGGCAATTGCGGCATTTACCGCTTGGGCTACTATAGCTGTAACCTCAGCGGCGTTCATCATGCCCTGAACTGGAGCGGGCTGGGGTTCGGGCGTTGCATCCCTGGGAACTCGTCGTGCACGTCGTGGAGGCATCTGAAATAAGAACAAAGTTTATAAGTTCACGGTTATAAACTTAATATAGCTGAAGAACGTAGCATACACAAAAAGAGTACAATAGTCTTAAAATATAGGGCTCTATATCAAAGACACGTAGCGGAAACATAATAGCCATACAGATCCTAAAGAAACCTAGAACCTGATGCTCTGATACCACCTGTGACACCCCGACTAATTAAATACCGGGTAGCTACTCCTTTATTAAATTAATTCAAAATGACAAGTTGGTCCAGTTAATAGCATCACTGTCGAAAACGTTTTAATTATTACTAACCACCTAGTATTTAAAAAGTAAGTTGCCAACTTTTAATATAAGTCTGATTAACATGCAACAAGTGTAATGAAGAAATAATTAACACCATTCACCATACTGAAGTAAAACGAATAACCATCACAATAGAGTAAATAAAGTCTGGAGGAAACTCCTCACTACAATCCCATAACTGAAATAAATAACCGAGTACTGAAATAATACATGTTAAAGTCTGAAAACTGAAATGTAAAAGATGCTCTAAATAGAAATGGGCAACATGCCCTACAACTGATAGATAGTGACTCTGGAATCCAAAAGATAGAAGCGTCTACAAGCAAATCCCTGTAGCTTCCACAAACAGCTACAGCTCGCCACCTGAATGAGTATCCTATGCTTGGTGTCCTTGTGGCTGGGCACCTAAAATGGTTTTACAAGAAAAAGATTTGAAAAGCAAACGGGTCAGAGCCCGAATGTGGAGTTATATTTTAAAAACCTGCAAGTGCTTTAAAAACATTTAAAACATTAAATGCAAAGTACATGTTAGGACTACACTCACATGATATTCTCACCTCTCGTCTAACTGTGCACTCCTAACGTAAGTACCCATCTACAACGATATAAACCACTAGCTAAGTGACATCATAACTAGCTAGACTGTAATAGTTCCTACCCTTATTACCCGGTTCTATAAACATATAACGCTCGTAATTAGATAGGGATTTAATGCAAACTCAGATGCTCAATATGCAATATATTTCTCTATCAGCTAACTCATTATGTTTCTCGAAACAATACCGTAATTATTTATACAACATTAAAATGAATGTTCTTATTAATTAAGTGTATATTATTCACATCATAAATATACAATACAAGCACCCCGAGAACTAAGCTGCGGTGCACACATACTCTGCTATCCATCCCGGTACATCACGTACATAAGGATCACATATTCCGAATCTCTCAGGAATAGTTCAGATAACACA
Source organism: Sambucus nigra (assembly GCA_949130495.1). NCBI lineage: Eukaryota > Viridiplantae > Streptophyta > Magnoliopsida > Dipsacales > Adoxaceae > Sambucus > Sambucus nigra. The sequence continues at coordinate 617,204,471 of OX422208.1, forward strand.
AATCACAAATAGTGGAGGCGAACACAGTCACATCACATGGGTCACGTACATACCTACGCTCCCACGATCAGCGGACTTATTAACATCCCAATAAGTCTTTCTCTGACCTATGTTCATCAAGGTAACCAGTCTAAATCCGGGCAACACAAGGATTAGAGGGCCCTAAGCGAACGCAAACCTCCCGTGATAGCAAGTATGGTAGGTATGTCATACACACAATTCATATACCAATACTAAGTAAACACACGTCTTAGTAATACCGTAGTTTAATCGTAGTACATATCGCATCCTCGTACTAACTTATAATATCTACACTTATATTATTCCGGTTCATCATCATACGCGCCATAATCTATTCTCGCGTCGTAGTAGACACTCACGTCTCAACCCAAATGGTTCATTGAATTAAATCACTCGTATATAAATTTATTCCTCGAAAAACCCAAAAGTCCCAATTCTATCCTTACATCATCATCGGAATGTTATCTATGTCCTCGAACAAGCTTACGGGACTCCAAAAATCAAAACAGTCCAAAAAGGACCAAACTGTCAACTCGTTAGAAGTCTCGTTCGAACGAGACTGTTCGAACGAGATTCCTCTGCCAACTCGTTAGAAGTCTCGTTCGAACGAGGCTGTTCGAACGAGGTCCCAGTTCGTTCGAACGAACTGTACCTTCTAACGATATCTCGTTCGAACGAGATATCGAACGAAATCCATTCTCGTTAGCAGCGACTGGTCAACTCGTTAGAAGCTCGTTCGAACGAGTTCGTTCGAACGACCTGGGTGGGGGCTTCTAACGAGCTACCAGATTCGGCCCAGATTTTTCCCCAATTCATTTTTCATCCATTTTAACACCTCAAATCTTCTAAACTAAGTCCCAACAATCGTTTAAGGGTGTATAATCAATACTAAACATATATAGTCACATCCTAACATGTTTTTAAGGGATCAATCCATCCTAACATCAATTAAATTTACAAATTTCTACCCTTTTTCCCAATATCTCAAGAACATGAACCCTAACTTTATATCATCATCAAATCCCAGAATTAAATTCGTTTTAATTTCTCCTAATCACAGTTATTATAAGAGAAATCATCTACCTATCATTCTACATGCAATTCTCTTCAAAATTTTCAAGTTCTAAACTCCAACTACATGGGTTTTCATTCAATCTTTCAAGAACAATCAAAATTCTTCAATTTCTAACATGGAAAAGACATTCTCTGAATTTAAATGGAATAAAGTCACTTGCCTTGATTGTCTCTGAGTTTGGTGTAGGTTTGGTAGAACTTTTCTGCAGAATTTCTTCTCTCCAAGCTCCTTCTCCAATGGTGGCTTAAGGTGGCTAGAGTTTGATTTGGGGAACTTAGAAAACCTAAATAATAACCTACGTAGCCTTCTAGGTTAATATGGGTTGGTTATGGGCTTAGTGGGTCAAATCCACATCAGATTTAATTAACCAATTTTCGTCACTTTTAATTCCTCAAAATGTAAAATTACCAAAATACCCTTTAAGTTGCCGGTATGGCCTAAAAATACCCCGGGACCCAAACTATACCCTCGGCTAGTGTTTTCTGACTATCTCGACCCTTCCGGACGCGTTGGCGCACTCAAAACGACCATACGGATTATAGATTTTAAATTCACTTTTATTATCAAAATATTACACCGTGACGCGGCGGTCCCACGCGTCTCAACAAAATTTCTAAAATGTCGTATATAAATCTCACGACAAATTTCATAATACCAAATATATATATCAAAACTTGTATGCACATAATCAAATACCAACTCGCATCTTGTTAGTATTTTTAACCCGGATTAATTTCCAATTAATACGCATTTAAATAATTAATCCCAAAAATAAATATAGCCAAAAGTACGGGGTATTACAGGTGCCATGGCAAGTGCTCTCGCAAAAGCTACAATTGGTCTCGAGAGCATTATGTCCAATATTAGTACTTGTACTTACGACCCGATGCCATCGCAAACTACCACAAACACCCCCAACAAACTACACACACCTAAACATACAATGGAATCAAGGTATTCGACGTGCACACTTCCAAATCTAATTGAGGACGATTTTTTATTATCAATAAAATCACTCAATTATACACACACAATCACACTAACATTAGTGTAAGCATAATATCCATCAAATACTTCTAAATCAAAAACTATTTCTCACAACACCAATGTGTAAAAAATTTAGAAATTAAAATACAAACACATCGAAACAATAAGCCCAATAAAAATTAATGGATCAAATTCCATTAATGTAAAATTCATCTCAATACAAATGAAAATCATCTCAATACATGAGGAAATTTGAGAAATCTAAGAATTGTCATCAATGGGTTAAAGGAACCATATTCGGAAGAGTTAACAATGACATCATGCTTGGTGGCATATATTTCTACATATGCAATATTAGAATCCTTCATTTTAGATCTAAATTACTGGCATGAATGGAGCAGTTAAAGCTTGTAGCATCATTGTAGGCCGAAAGACATCCATATGTATCAACATCTTTCCGACTTTTTTGGACTAATGTAAGTTTTGAGGCAAACATCCCAATGGACGAGTGTTGTGCACCCAAAATTTCTTGCCACCTTGATCATATAAAACCTTAATGGACTCTTGATTTCTGTAAGCGCGGATGGGATTCTTTTGGTATCTTGCACATAGGATAGATTCTTAGCAAACGAATCAGACATGTCATTTTAGCCAAGATCGGTCATATAAAGTGCACCATGAAACCCTCCATCATTGATCATATATCTTGAACCAATAGCAGCAAGTCCGAGGGAGCATGCTTTGAAATGACAGAACCACAAAACCTGAACATTTAGTGCAAAAGGTACATATTTAGGAAGGGTAGAGAACCCCACCACCGCGAAGTTTACCTCATTTGATAAGGTGGACCCTAATGGGTCCAAGTATGGGCTTAGAAAACTTTTGTTGATTCTTTTGCCTACACACAAAATTATGCTATCTTAAATCTTCCCTTCGTTATGGACAGTAAAGATAATTATGTTTCAACCCTAGCGTGGAGATGTTCTTACATAAGAGGTTCCAAAGTGGAAACCTACAAGCCATTTAGGTGCTTATAAACATGTGGCAAGTGTATAAAATTTGTGAGATAATATTTTCTTTCCCCAATTATGGAAGCAATCAAAGATCAGAACCACCATTTAATTCGTCATAAGTGAATTTAAACAAATTTTAGTAGCATAAAATTTTAGTAGCATCATAAATAAGTGTACCATGCCAAAACAAATATACCAATAGGTGATTAACATTGTATTAGAAACTTAGTTTCTCCCAACTTGATAGTCAGCAGTTGCAACTCAACTATGAAGCTTCCAGCAGTTCCACAACTTGATAGTTAGCTGCTCCCAACCATGATCACATTGCTCTGGAATTAGTTATTACTTACCAGTCAGTCACCAACCATCATAAACAGCGACCACCCATTAACCATCTTGGGCCAAATGACTCAATGCCAAACTCATCCCACATTCCTCCGAGAAAATTATGAGGTTAAAGACTTCAGTTTTTGCATATTACATCATTTTGGAGGACATATGTGTTTTTACAGCCATAGCTCCATTACTTATAAATTTATACTGCTAATGGTGGACCTTTTTTGCTCTACTGTCAGTTTCTCATTTATGCAACATTAAGTCAGCTTAGATGGTTCTCTAGTTTTTTACCTTCCCCTTTTGTCCACCTAATTAGTCTTAAGAGCTTGTTATTTTGACCCTCAGTTTGGAATTTTCTGATTACTCTGCATTCAGTCACCTACTTCTCTTCGCCATATATTTTCCCTAAATGCATTACAGTAAAATGGGAATACAGAATAAGTACCACATTATGGTCAAATCACCGATTTGAACGGAACATACGTGATGTAATTTCTGCAAAAAAAAAAACATAAACACTATTTTAAGGTTTTGAAACTATTTTAAGGTTATGATTCAACTAACTAACCATGGAATAGTCTAAAGGATTCGTAAAGTGTACTTATCCAGGTATATGTTGAAATACTTATCCGAACGCCTTTTAACGAAAAGAATGCTGACAAACAAAAGTAAGCTTCTTTAACACCTTGAGCATTTCTGCATGAAAATATAAAGAAACACAAAAATAAGTATTATTAAACAATAGCATATATAAATTCATACAGGATCATTTAATACACACAACATAAATAAGAAAAGATTGATAGGTGCAACCCTTCATAGAAGTAAATCATTCTCCCAACCAATTATCATACCAAAATTTGATGTTTTTAAATGCCCCAATCAACCACTGAGAGTGAAGGCGGATATGTAAAATATCTAGTTTTGTCCAGATCCTATATAGCTCATTTTATAGCAGGAACCACCATCAAAATATTTAAATCTAGCACAAATACAAGATGACCAAAATGATGGTCTAAAATAATATTCCAGGTATGCTTAAGAAGTGATTCTCTGTCAAGAGTATTCAATTTTCTCAAACCTAAACCACTCTCAGAGATATCTCTACAAATGTGTCCAAGCTACAATGCATTTTTTTACCCACTGATGAAGTTATTTTAGAAGAACTTGGGCCATTTATAAACAATCTCCAATTGTATATCACCTATGAAATGAGGCTAATTTTGAAATCTAAAGAGAAAATGTAGGGCTTATGGATGGGTGGGTGCGCGCGCATGCGTGTAAGTCGCATGTGCAGGTGTGCTAGCAAGTTGTGAAGAAAATTCATCAATCCTTTCAAATTATGGCTTCTATCGTTGCACGTATTGAAAAAAAAATACTTTATACCTTTAAAATTTGGTGTGCGCACACGTGTTACGCATAATCCAATCTTAAAAAGGGCGATGAACAAAACACTTTCTTCAAGGTATCATAACATATAAGTAGTTCGGTAATAGTGATGTCCATTCAAACGGGTTGATATTCTTAACTAAATTGGCCAAAAATTTACTCTAAATAAACAAATGTGTACGATATGAAAATTTGTACGATATGATAACTTAGATTAGGCCCTTGTTCTGTACAATGTCTAATCCAAATAGCAGCACCTTTATAGGATATGCACTAAACCTGGTTTTTTAAGTTTCCTTTTTTACCATTTATATTTAATGTTTTCTTTAAAAAGAAGAGAGGAGGCATAAAAGATATTTCCTTGAACAGCTAACCGTGGGGAAGGTGATTTTGTTGTCAATTTAGAATTTATCTTCACGAAACCACCAGCATATTTCCTTTGTTTCTCTCTTTCTGGTCTTTGGACAATTTCTTCCATCCCTCTTTACTCCACCGTTGCCTCCTGTTCTAAAAAAATAACGAAAATCATCAAAGTACCACATGATTACACTTTAGACAAAAACAAAATCCCATAGAATAATAAAATCGATAAATCTCAACATGTATTAAACTATCCTTCCTGAGATAAAAACATCAAATCCACTAAGATAAATGTTGGAACTCAAAGTTGAAACACAAATTAGCAAATCCATCAGCCGTGAGCAGTTATAAAATTTGAAACACAAAGTTGAAATCTACATGCTATTTAGCCGCTTATGAACAATTAAAAAAGCTTATTGAATCAAAGAAACTACCATCAAAAATCATTTGTACCTAAGAAGTGGCATATTTAGAATTAAAAATTGTATAGATGATCATAAGCATTGCAATAGATTCTAAATTGAGAGGAACATTCACTAAGAATCAAAGCATCAAACTTGAGAAAGAAAGGAAACCTAAGCCTAAGTTGTTAATTTAATTTAACCCCTGGTCTATTAATGCATATGACTTGCCCATGATCAGGGAGGTTTAAGTTTTGCATCATATAGCCTATTAATAGTTAGCATCATACACATATCATATCAGTAAGATATGTATAGAATTATAGAATCTAATAATGGAGTCATACTCAAATTGCAAGAAACTTAACATAAAACTTTTATTGGTAAGAAAACATAACACAATGTTTATGGAGAGTACTATGTGAGCAGAATACTCATGTATTTAAACCTTATAAGCAAAAAATGAAACTAAAAGGCTTAAACAATTGTTTTTGAACCTTATATTGATGAGAAACCATATAAATTCCTCAAATCATATAAATCAATTGTATTTAAACCATATATTACAATCAAATTTACATAAACAATAAATATTGATGAGAAACCAAATCCAATAATGTCTAGATACCATAAAAATGACTGTCATAAACCAAATAAAAAAATTATCACATTATTGGGTACAATCTTTATCTCCTGCAAAGAAAGTGTTTAAGAGTGCTAAGAATTGTCTCCAGTAAGCTTCTTGAACATGTAATCCATCTAGTATCATTTATACTTGATATGAATAAATTTACACTCCATACATGAAGATACAAAAAATCAAAACAAACTAATAATCTTTAGACTTTATTATAATATATTAGTCAAACTCCAACCTACAAAACTGTAAAACAGACAAATAGACGGATTGAGTACCTGGGATATAGGAGACTCAAAAGAGACACTCAAGAGATATTGTTCCAACATCAATACCAATGAAATAAACGTAAGTGTGACATCTAAAATAGGGATAAATTTTGACATGAATATACCCAAATTATGAACAAAGCAATTGACAAAAATAAATTAACAAAGCTTAATTAAAAACTAAGCCCCAATAGCATATAATCAAACGCATTAATTAATTTATTAAGTAATATACTCAGTCATGATATACACATACCCATAACACACGGACATTAAACAACACATCTATTATAAAGATGGAAATGAAACACCATGATACCTGCATCACACCTCTGCTGTTATAAAATATGAAGGGCTGTAAAAGTTTGTAAATCGAATTGAAAGTTTGAAATATGATGGAAATGAATATTGACCACAACACTAAAACTAAGCAATTAAGGCCTAAAAAACTCAGCATAGGAAAAGATATATCACCACCACATGATCCCATTTTGTCAAACACCTCATGTGTGTTCTTACATGTTTAGAAGTGAGAACATTAAGGTTGATGGGTTTCTCGCACAAACATGTGTGCTTACATGTTTGTGCTTCACATATGCAGATTCATTGTCTTACCCCGTCACCTGGATCTTTATACACCTTAACCGTTTTTGGTTCCCCCAATGTAATCTGAAATCCGCCGCTGGCAATCAGGTCTCCCCTCTCACTAAGAATCCATCTATTATTATTATTATTATTATTATTATTATTATTATTATTATTATTATTATCCATTATGCTTTACTTTTCCGCCTATCAAATTATCAATCATTAACCAACGTTACTTCCATATAAACTATGGTTAAAACTTACTATTACTAACACAAACAAATACCAAATTCTGATTTTGAGAAAATTATTTTTCTGCAAAGGAGAAAATTAAAGGTTGTTTAAAACTTCGCATTACCTAAATTGTTTTTCTGCAAAGGTGATTCCATAAGAACGCGATGATTTATTTTTGCTGAAATTGAGTCCTTTTAACTGCAAAAAAACAAAGAATACTAAATCATCAGCTAAATACCGAATCTGAAACTTGATTTAATTAAAATCTAGTTAAAACACACTAATTTTAAAGTACACACCTTTATTTAATCGGATTAAGTTATAAACCATAAGATTATGTGTTTGAGAAAGTATATTACGTTTTAACACCCAAATGCACTACATATGCAACTTCTGATACAAACACAATATATGCACACATGGGGACACTTGACCACACAGTAAACAGAGACAGAGAGGCCACCTTACTTGACTGCAGTGAGATAAGAATCTAAGCTTATAGTCTTTACTTTTAAGCAACCTGAGAGAAGTTAATGAAACATTTAGAGAAGAATCGAAGGTTAAAATCACCACAAACATAATCTTGAAATGTATGTTTGTACAATAAACAAATACAACATGTGGCACCCAAGTTTTTGTGAAAGAAAACATCAACTGAAAGTTGATTGTCTCAACCAAACCATTAAACCAAAACAATCAAACGTATTATATAAACCAAGCAATCCAACAAACGTATTAGGAAAAAAAATAATAAAACGTTTTATGAAAACCAAACAATCCAATAAAAGAACCTATTATGACCTCATACCTGCTTAGGGCAACTATTTTGATGAAATTGGGGTTTGAAAATATACAAAACATAAGAACAAAATTGGATCAGGAGTGTAACACGCAATCCAGTGGAAATCGATGCAAATAAATAGTATGCACAGATCGGGAGTGTAACACGCAATAATACATGTTAAAACCCAAACTTCAAAGTGGAGATCCGGTGGAAATCATTGCAAATACCATTAAACAGAAATAATTTAAAAGATAAACAGAAAAACATAAAATCATTTAAAACCATGTGAAACCCAAACCATTTGAAATCGAAAAAAAGATCCCTAAAATCGTAAACCTAAAATCGAAACCATGAAACACTAAGATTGAAAAAAATTAAAAACTTACGCAATAGAAGAGGCGGCATTGAGAGAGTAGCGGTGGTGATGATAGATGTGTGGCGGCGAGGGGAGAGGTGCGGCGTTGGTGTATATGGAAGTGTGGAAGGAAGATAAAGAGAGAGATGGAGATTGTGAGGGTGAGTGCGTGGGGAGCGAATGAGTGAGAAGAGAGAGGAAACAATATGAGACATTGGGTTAGGGTTTGAGGGTAAGTACGAGGTCCAATGTAACAAAGTAATATCAACCCTCCATTTCGTGCCTCGTTGGCATCGATCTAAATCGTGAAGTGTCTTACCATCTTATAAATAGTGAAAACACCATTGTAACTTATTATTTATTTATATATATATATATATATATATATATATATATATATATATATATCCCAAATTGCGTGAAACTTTACCAAGGTACTTAAATAAACCATATAAAAATAAATAAATTCCCATGTGCGACATGCAAATGTAGATTTTTTTGTTAATGGCACGTTGGCATATAAATAGGTCAAAATACAAGTACGCAATAAAAAGTGCGGGTGTTATATTCTCCCCTCCTTAGAAAATTTTGTCCCCGAAATAAATCCTAAGTCACTCAAACGATTGTGGATATTTCTCCCGCCTCTCGACTTCTCGCTCCCAAGTAGTGCCTTCAACACCCTATGATTCCCAAAGGACTTTCACCAAAGGGATAACCTTATTGCGCAGTAACCTATCCTCACGATCGAAAATAGATAAAGGTCGTGTCAGAAACGTAGTATCTTCCTACAACTCGATATTTTGCCAGTTGATCACATGACTAGGATCGTGCAGATACTTTTTCAACATAAAAAAGTGAAACACATTGTGAACATGAGTCAATTGAGGAGGCAATGCCAAACGGTAAGAGACTTCCCCAACCATCTCCAAGATCTCAAAGGGGCAAATATATCGAGGGGTGAGCTTTCCCTTCTGTCCAAACCTCTTGCTACCAGTTCGAGCCCTAACTTTCAGTAACACATGGTCACCTACTCAAAACTCTAGAGGAATACGACGATTATCAGCATAATTTTTTTGACTAATCTGGGTCGTAACAAGTCTATGTCTAATCAACTCAACCTTCTCAGTCATCTCCCTAATCATATTGGAACTTGTGAGATGCTTCCAACCTCTACCCAAAATACTGGGGAACGACACGGTCTCCCATATAGTGCCTCAAAGGGGGCCATATGAATGCTTACTGATAACTGTTATTGTAAGAGAATTCTGCAAGAGGCAAGTTCTCATCCCAACTATCCCAAAAGTCTAAAGCACACGCTCATAGTAAATCTTTCAAAATCTGAATAGTACGATCATATTGCCCATCAGTCTTGGGGTGATAAGTCGTACTCAAATTTAGATTAGTACCCAATTCCTCCTGAACCTTCCTGCAGAACCGAGAGACAAACTGAGGATCCCTATCTAAAATAATAGTGAGTGGAACACCATGTAGTCGAATAATCTCCCGAATATAAATTCTAGCCAATTTTGCTATGCTATCTGTGACTCTAATCAGTAGAAAATGTGCTGACTTAGTGAGATGATCTGCTACAATCCAAACCACATCGTGCCCTCGCTCAGACCAAGGAAAAGCCGTAACAAAATCCATAGTGATATGCTCCCACTTCCACTCAGTAATTGGAAGTGGTTACAACAATCCAATTGGCTTCTTGTGTTCGGCCTTCACCTGTTAGTATGTGTAACACCTTGCCACAAACAAAGCCACATCTCGTTTCAAACCTGACCACCAAAAATCTCTGGAAAGGTCCCTATACATCTTAGTAGCTCCCAGATGTATACTGAATCAAGAATGGTGAAATTATACCAGAATCTCAGCTTGAAGCTCCTCAATTGCTAGGACAATAGACCTACCCTTATGCCGAACACCACCATCCTCATCAACTATGAGAGTATCAAATTTCTCTTCACGCTGAATGCGGTTTTGAAAAATCATGATCTCATCATCACAAAATTGAGCATCCAAGACCTTCTGATGAACGACTGTCCTAACCATCAGACCCCATAAATAGGCCCTATCGTTATTCCGTTGAACATGCAAGTCATAACGCTGAAGTTCGACATACATCTTTCCATGATAGAATTTCATCGCTACTAAGGCAGGACCGAACTTCCTGCTAAGGGCATCAGCCATGACATTGGCCTTTCCCGGATGGTACTCCAAGGTAAATTCATAGTCTTCAAGAAGCTCGATCTACCTTCATTGTCGAAGGTTAAGATCTCGCTGGGTGAAGATATACCGAAGACTCTTATGATCCGTGAATACCTCAAACTGCTCGCCATATAGGTAATACCGCCAACTCTTCAAAGCAAACACCACTAAGGCAAACTCAAGATCATGAGTGGGGTAGTTCCTCTCATGCGTCTTAAGTTATCGAGATGCATAAGCGACCACCCGACCTGCCTGCATAAGAACTGCACCAAGACCAGATCTGGAGGCATCACAGTACATTGTATACCCTTTTCCACACTCAGGAAGAATAAGAATAGGTGCTAAGGTAAGCCTAAACTTCGACTCTTGGAAGGCAACTTCACACTCATCTAACCACACAAAATGAACATTTTTTGCGTCAATCGAGTAAGGGGTGATGCAACTCAAGAGAAATCCCGAATGAATCTCCTGTAGTATCTAGCCAAGATAAGAAAACTTTGAATCTCTGTTACTATCTTCGGTCTTGACCATTCGAGGATGGCTTCAACCTTGGATGAATCAATTGAAATGCATGCACCGAACACTACATGGCCAAGAAATTTGATCTCATCCACCCAGAATTCACATTTACTAAACTTTGCATATAATTGATTCTCCCTAAGTACCTGAAGTGTAGTACGTAAATGCTCCTCATGATCAACATTAGAAGCCGAATATATAAGAATATCATCAATGAAGACCACCACAAATCGGTCCAAGTATGGTCGATAAATACGATTCATGTGGTCCATAAATGCAGCAGGGGCATTTGTTAACCCGAAAGGCATGACCAAAAACTCGTAATGTTCGTACCTTGTTTGAAAAGTTGTCTTAGGGATATCTTCCTCCCTAACTCGCAATTGGTGATACCCAGATCGGAGATCAATCTTGGAGAATCTGCCCGCTCCCCGTAACTGATCAAATAAGTCATCGATTCTAGGAATAGTATATTTGTTTTTCATCGTCACCCTATTCAGTTACCGATAATCAATGCAGAGTCTGAGAGTGTTTTCCTTTTTTTGCAATAAGTATCGGTTCTCCCCAATGGGACACACTAGGGCGTATAAAATCCTTGCTAGTGAGATCATCCAACTGAAGTTTTAATTCTTGAAACTCCGTCGGCGCCGATAAGGGATGGAAACAGGTGAAACACCCTGATTAATTTCAATAGTAAAAGCAATCTCTCGACTCGGGGATAATTCGGGAATTTCCTCAAGAAATACATCGGGAAAATCCCGCCTAATAGGATAATCTGCAATCACACGTACAGGATCTTCTTACGCCACAATACTACTTAACCATCCGAAGAAGTGTTTTTTATCTCGGGTAGAAGAGAATTTACAAGGATAATTTATGCTATGCTCATTGCTAAAGTGATAGCGAGACCCATCTGGGAGAGATACTGACACATTATGCCGATGGCACTTGATAGTGGCTCTGAAACTAGACAGCCAATCCATACCGAGGATAACTTCAAATCCATCCATATCCATTAATATAATATCATACTCTAGAACATCGTCTCCAGCTATGATTACACAATTACGTCAAACTTTGTTAAGGACGACACCGCCACCTATGGGCAATCCCACAAATATGGGTGGGTTAAACTCAACTACCTCTAATCCCAAACAGAAAGCTAACGAACTATATATAAATGAATGAGATGATCCTGAATCAAATAAGTCTTTCACCCAAGTACTAAATAGACAAATCATACCTTCCATAACTGTTGAGTTCTGAGTGGGGACTTACTGCTGAGAAATGGCATATGTACGACCCTGGATAAACTTGTTAGTGTCACCACTCGGCACCTGAGTCTGCCCATGATTCTTGTATCCATAACAAGGATTTTCAGAGCCTTATTTGTTCTGTTGATATTTTCCATAGGAGAACTGCTAGCACTGATAATTGGGACCCGAAAATCTTGAGTTCCTTCCAGATATAAATTTGTTGCCCTGCAGGCTAACATGTTGACCACTATTTTGGGGGCAATCCCGCTTGAAATCACCTGGGGATCCGCAAAGATAACAAGTCTTTGGTAGATGTGTGGAACCCTGATCACTGCTACACTGCCCTGGGGAATTGGTACTAAATGCTGCCTTCAGTTGGGAAATGATGCCCCTTGGTCCACCCTTGAACCTCTTGTTTCCACCATCTTGGGACCCACTAGTCTCCCTCCTTGGAGAACCTTCGAACTCCTTCCTTTTGTCCCGAATAGTATGGGAATCTTCTACCTTAATTTTGATCCTGATAGATTTGTTCATTGCCTTACCAAAGCTCAACTGATCAAACCCCACCACCAATTTAGGAATGTGGGGGTTCAATCCCTTAATGAACAGTCTAGTATTTTCATCCTCATCAGTCTTCACAACCTTCACATGCTTTGAAAAACTATCAAAGCGTACTAAATATTCATTGATAGATAACTTACCCCGGATGAGTTGGGAAAATTCATCTTTCTTAGGAAAGTATCGATCAAGAAAAGCAGCTTTGAATCCATCGTAATCCAAGGACTCAGTCAAACTTTCCATGTGTGTGGCCCACCACCGTTGGGCCTGCTCAGTTAATTAGAAAGTATCAAGCTTGACTTTGTTCCCAGTCGGCACATCAAGAACATCCATAATTCGCTCGACCTCATCAAACCGCTCTTCTGCAGCATAAGCTCCATTGGTACCACTAAAAGTTGAAGGTTCCAATCATCGAAAATCCTTCAGCATAGAAGTTGCAGTAGTACTTTCCAAAGTCAAGCTATGATTACCCATTTCTAGCTACGAGAGTGTCAGTTAACTGATGCACGGCCCTTTCCATGTATTGAAGCTCGCTATTCCCAGAGGCGACCTTATTACGCCTAGCTGCCATCCTATAAGAACATGTAATTTAATATACTAGTTTATTTGAGGAAACATAAACAAGGAAGACGTGTTATCACTCCGTCGCACATGTGGATCCTAATGCTCTGATACCAAGTTGTAACGCCCCGAACCGTATTTAGATTACCGTTGGGATAACCCAAATCCAAATTGGGGTGTTAAAGGGGGGAGGGGGGAAAATTTTACTTTATTATTTAAGAAAAATATTTATTTAATTGATTTAAGGACATGATATTCATTTGCCAAATTTTAATTTAAAAAAATAAACGTTTGACATGCCTAATTAATTCAACTTATGAATTTGTCCATGAAAAACCATGTAATACCACATTTAATCTATCGAAATAAAGTTCACTGAGTAAGACAACACCATAGTACAAATCCCTTAATAAAGTTCCAAAATATTAATTACAATACTAAAAATATAAATCTTAAACATATTATGAAACAGTCAACAAAGCGTCTAACGTCGAGTCACACCCTCTGCATCCTTATCGACATCCTTTTCAGTTTCACCAACTAAAGTACCTAGGGTGGGAAAAAGTAAGGGGGTGAACAAATGCCCAGTAGGTTGGGAAATACTAAGCAATAATTTGATAATCAAAATACTATACATATACAATGTCTTTCGGTATTTAATAAAATAATTTCCAATTCATTAAATGTTAATACAACTACAGGCAATGCACTCGGTCTATATGCCCAACTCACACTTAAGTATTTTTCATGTCTCATGCGAGAGACCTAACTTATTAATCCAACTATGTTGTCATTTAATAAGATCCATTTATTCAAATTCATTAATCCATTCATTTTCCCAATCATTCATGAATATTACTTTTACTACATTGGGATTTGCCAACTTTCACGATTTCAATGCCTTTCACCGTCGGTATCGAGCACACATATGTTTCACTGGCCAGGTTGTTTGGGGTCTTTCACCAATAGGAACGTCAAGCCCTCCTTAATTATTCTTTTCGACAACATCCGAATATCATTATATTTTTATATATTCACATTCTTCCAAATATTCACATTATTAGAATTATTCTCATTATCCCAAGTACTCGCATTAATCTTTCGGAGTTACTTCTTTAATTCATTATTTGCCTTACTGTTAAAATAGCCGAGGAGGCCAACTAATAATAACATCGTACTTTGAACACTAACATCCAATCATCATTTACCCTATTTATTCATTAATGTATTAACACATTTTTAGTAACTTCAAAATGATTTTACTAGCATTTAAAGTAAAGAACCATTATCTTCCACTAGTTTTTTCACATACTTACCAAAATTGCCATTATGTCATTTTTACCCCAAAAATGCATCCTTTAAACGGGTTTTCAAGGAAAAAACATATCTTTATAAGACCTTACTGTTTTTATATAATACTTTACTCATTTAATCATAAACTTAATTATTAAAATTACTATTTCAATGTAGGGTTCAAATATAAGGTTTCAAATGAGTTTTCTACACCATTTTAAGTCATTATCATCACTATTTAACATCATCAAAATAGAGGCTGAAATTTATCATTCTTTCAAAACATGATGAAATATATCTATTTCATTTCAAAACATATCATTTATCATTAATAAAAAAAAAATATTCAAGTATATTCACATGAAATGGGGATTTCTACCTAAGAAATCAATCCATATGCATCCTACACATTCACTTTCAAGTAGTATATGATTATAACTTCTTTTTTTAACAATTTTCATATTCTAATCATTCATTTATACAAGCATGATATTATGACATTTAATCAACAAAGCTAGTTCATTTTAACACATAGGTTTACATAATAGAAAATACAAGAACTAGCAAATTTTTTACAAGAATCATCTTTCACCAACATGGGTGTTTTTAAGCTTTTGAAAATAAAAATTTAGGAAAAGGAAAACCCTACTTGATTTATCAAGAGGAGATAACTCTGGAGAAGAAAACTTCAAGTCCTCCTAGAATGCTACTAAATTCCACTCCTATGCTCTCAAAATCAAGCTTTCAAGCCACATCAAATTGCCCCACCCCATGTGTGATATTTTAATGGAGTTTTGTGCTTCTTAAATGGAGTTTGAGGAGAAACAATATGGGTATAAGGATAAGCTACGAAATTTTAAAAAAAAAATTACCCTTGAGGATATAAGAGAGAGGAAGAAGATGGAGGAGTTTATATTTTTTTGGTTTACTAGGTTCATGAATCCCCCAACCCTTATTTATATCAATTTTAAGCTTCCCTTTTCAATATTTTGACTCATTTAAGTCTTCTAGGCTTGAAAATATAAGCGAAACATATTTTTCCTAAGTTGGAAAATACAAATGCCAACCACCCAAAAACCTATTCTAAAATCTTAACCTAGGATAAACCTAGGATGATTTTTAACTCGACCAGACCTTAAAAACCCATTCTAAAATCTCGTTAGATGTCAAGGAATTCTCGTTCGAATAAGGTCATTGGAACGAGTTCATTCGAACGAAGTTTCCACTTTGAACGAACTTCGAATGACCTTGATTACATCTGGTTAGAAGGGTCATTGGATTTCTCGTTAGAAGGCTCGTTCTAACGAGGTCATTCGAACGACCTGGGCAGGGCTGCGAACGAAATGTCCAAACTGGCCCTGTTTTTCTCCAATTTTCATTCTTAAATCTCATTCCAAACTCAACCCAATCCTAATGAAATATTTTCTAAACTATTCTAAATTACCATAGGAAACTTCCTAACAAAAATTAGAGGTTAAATCCTTATGTAATCAAGGCAATCCAACAAATTAATCAATTTCTTATAAATCTCTTCGATATGAATCCATAAATTTCTAATTCTTCAAAAGCCCCAAATTAATTTTGTGATTTCAACATTTAATTTCCAACATTGACAGTTCTAAGAAGGTAAGTTCTTCTACATGCCAACCTAGCTCCAATTCAAGGGGTTTCTTTACAAATCAGTCTAATTAAACTTTAGTTTTCATTACAATAATTTCATATCATTTAATCTAAATCAACAGGAATAATATATGCTAAAAGAGGAGCAAGATAAACACTTGCCTTGGAGTGGACTTCTGATTCTCGGGTTGAAATTGATATGTGATTGATCCTCTCGTCGCGATCTACACTTTGGTGCAACTTTTGGTGGAAATCCTTGAGGTCTCGCCCTTGTTCTCCAATGGAGTCTTCTTCCTCCTTGGTTGTCTTTCTCTCTCTCTCTCTCTCTCTCTCTCTCACGTAGGTTGAAACTAACAGTAACCTCTAACCCATGTAGCTTTTATTTTAAATCCTAATTTTTGTCCATTTAATACTCAAAAATCCTAAAAGACTGAAATACCCCTCCGAGGTGTCATTTTGAGCTAAAATGCTTCGGACTCCAAATATAACACCCGAGTAGTATTTTCTGACTATATCGACCCTTCCGGAAAAAATAGTCATTTAAGTTATATAAAAATAATTTACATTTTTAACCCCCAGATATATAATAGTGACGCAACTAATACGCGCATCCCAAATAATTATATCTTAACTACCGTGTATCTCATCCCCGACCATATTATTATTTCTGAAACCATCTATTACGTTACTCACTATGCAATGTTCAACATAGTTATTATTATTCAACATGATTTCAACATAATTATTTTCGATAACTATTAACTCTCATCACGCTAGTAATTATTACCATAAAGTCAGATTAATATAAAATATATTTTCCCTCTTAAATTAATTAATCCCGATTTCCAAAAGCATAAAAATACGTACTGAACGCGTTATTCACGCATGTCATCCTCGCGCTCCTTGGTATATTCCTCAACATTATGGTACCGTCACTGAACGCGGACTAGTGGTACTATCTTCGACCTCAACTTCTTCTCACTACGGTATAGGATAGGAATTGGCCCCTCCTCGTAGGAGCTATCATGATGTAAGTTGATCTCCTCCAACGCAATGTGAGTATGCGCCAAATTATCCCGAAGAAATCTCCTTGGTGAAGAGATATGGAACACATCATAGACTCTATGCAAGTGCTCCTGTAACCCAAGTCTATAAGCAACTGGCCCAATCCTCTCGATAATAGGGAATGGCCATACATATCTAGGCGCCAACTTTCCCTTCTTCCCAAAATGCATAACTCCCTTCATAGGAGACACCCGAAGTAACAACTATTCCCCAATATTAAACTCTCGAAAATACCGCTTGGCATCGGCGTAGCTCTTCCGTCAAAGCTGAGCAACCCGAATACGGTTCCGTATCAACTCTATCCTCGCCGAAGTATCCTGAATCACTTTCGGTCCAAGTAATTTGTTGTCCCCCACCTCCAACCAGCATGCTGGGAAATGACAAGTTCAACCGTTTTGTACCTCGAATGGAGCCATACCGATAGTAAACTGGTAGGAGTTGTTATAGGCAAACTCCACCAGTGGAAGGTACTGCTCCCAGCCTCTGCCAAAATCAATGATGCACATACGCAACATGTCCTCTAACATCTGATTTGTACGCTCGATCTGTCCATCTGTCTGCGGGTGATAGGCTCAACTCCGTACCCATTGCCTTCTGGAAACTCTCCCAAAACTGAGACACAAACACCATATTTATGTCAGACACAATGTTGAGAAGCACCCCATGAAGTCTCACTATCTTCGCTATGAATATTTGGGCATATTGTCCCGTTTTGTAATTCGTTAGTACTGGCGTAAAGTGGTTTACCTTGGTTAGTCGATCAACTATCACCCATATCAAATCGTGACCTCTCTGCGATATAGGTAATCCCGTGATGAAGTCCATGTCTGCCGGTCTCTGATGGTCCACCTTTACTAGAAGACAAGTGGCACATTTTGACATGAACTCAGTAATATCCTTCTTCATCCTGCTCCACCAGTACTGTCTCCGCATATCCAGGTACATCTTATCCCCACCGAGGTGTATCGTAAATCATGAACCGTGCAACTCTGTCATCACCTCATGTCTCAAGTCTTCTCCTTCAGGGACAACCAACCTTCCATTGAAATATAGACCCCCATCTAAACCCACGGTATAAGACTCAACCCCCTCTGCTAGAAGATGCACTATCTGACTCTGGCAGAAAAGATCAGCTGCCTGAGCCTGTACTACTCTTGTAATAATCTGGGGCATAACTGTCATCATAGACATGAATGATAAATCCACCGCATCCTACTGTCCTAAATCCTTCCATTTCGCTTTCCACACCTCTGCCACCTCCCCTACCGACCTACGGCTCAACACGTCTTCTACCACTTTAGGCTTCCTCGGGTGGTATTGTATATCAAAATGATAATCCTTCACAAACCCAAGCCATCGGCAGTGATGCATATTCATCTCCTTCTGTGTGAAGAGATACCGTAATGACTTGTGATATGTGAACAAGAAGAATTTCTCCCCAGGAGGTAATGTCTCCAAATCCTAAGTGCAAACACGACCACCGTCAATTCTAAGTCGTGGGTGGGGTAATTCCTCTCGTGATTCTTAAGCTTACGGGAGGCATAAGCTATAGCCTGATCCTCCTGCTGAAGTACACCCCCAAGTCATAATAAGGACGCATTAGTGTAGACTAGATACTCCACTCCCGGCCTGGGCAATGCTAACACTGGTGCTGAGGTTAACTTGTCTTTCACATCGTCAAAGGACAATTGACAGGCGTCACTCCAGATAAACGACACCCCTTTGCGAGTCAGGTGTGTCAACGAACCCTCTATCTTCAAAAACCCTCAAATGAACCTCATATAGTAGTCATCTAGGCCCAAGAAACTACTTATCTCAGTCGGTGTCGTGGGTTGTCCCCACTCCCTCACCACTGACACCTTCCCCAGATCCACAGATATCCCTCTGTCAAAGATGATATGTCCCAAAAACTGGACCTCCTTCAGTCAAAACCCATATTTATCGTATTTTACGTACAATTTATGATGACGCAGTCTTTGTAAAACCTTCCTAAAGTGCTCGGCATGTTCTTCCACGATTTGCGAGTAAATCAAAATTTCATCTATGAAGATGATGATGAACTGGTCTCGAAACTCTCTGAACACCCTGTTCATCAAGTCCATAAACACGGTTAGGGTGTTAGTTATGCCGAAAGTCATAACCCTGAACTTATAGGAACCATATCTTGTCAGGAAGGTCGTCTTCGATACATTCTAATCCCTGATACGCAACTGATGCTATCCCAATCTTAAGTCTATCTTTGAGAAGAAGGCATATCCTCTCAACTGTTCGAATAAGTCATCAATTCGAGGCAATGGATATTTGTTCCATATCATGACTTTATTAAACTCTCGGTAATCAACACATAACCTCGACGATGCATCCCTCTTCTTAACGAACAGTACGGGAGCACCCCATGACGAAGTACTCCTACGAATAAACCCCTACCCCAATAACTGCTCAATCTTGTCACGTAACTCCCTCATCTCTGCTGGAGCCATACGATAAGGTATGTGGGCTCTCGGCCGAGTGCCTGTGCTAAATTAATGAATAAGTCTATCTTTGTACTCGGTGGTAATCCTCAAATCTCCTGAAACATATCGACAAACTCTCGAACAATAGGAATCGAGTCAACTGGTACCACCACCTCCCTAGAGGTATCCTCCTCTATATAGTATAAATGTGTGGATGATCCTCCCTCAGAGCGAGGTATCGCAACCAGGATCATCTCCTGACCGGTTATGGAAAAAACTATACTCCTACTAAAATAATCAATCATGGCCCTATACCTAACAAGCCATTCCATACCTACAATCGCGTCATACTCGAACATATCCAATACGAGCATGTCAGCGAGTAAGATAAAACTCTCAATCTCTATACCCATTCCCCGACAAATAAAAGAAATAATGGAACCACTACTCAATAGGGAATCCACACAAGTAATCGTACTCTCTACTGTATCAAATAATCTCGTAGTATGTGCAAACCCCGTGGCAATAAAATAGTGTCTGAACCCTGTGTCAAATAAAATCCGCCCCAAAGTCCCCTGGATAGAAAACATACCCTTAATCATTCATGGGTCCTGCGGGACTACGACCTAATAAATATTGTAGACTCATTTGTGCTGAAGCTTCCCCTGCTGAATTGGGATGGCTGGAATGGGTGGCAGGGCTGGCATCTATGGGGGTGCTGCGAGAGCTGCGGGAAATAACGGTCTCTAGGGCTTCTGATGAGCACCCTGATGCTGTTACTGGCCTCTACCCTTCTGAGGGAAGTCCTGACATTTGTGGCCAGTGTTTCCACAAGTGAAACATCTCCCTAGGAAGGGTCCACCCCTATGTCCCTGCAGTCCCCATCCCTGATGGCCGTTACCACCCCTCCCTTAGCCATGCTGGCCCTGTTGAACCTGCTGTTGGCCCTGATGGTCGTGCTGATCCTGTTGGCCATGTCTAAAGACTCCCTGCCCATGTCTAGAACCTTCTGACCTGAACTTCTTAGGATCCCCCTGCTGGGAACCCTGGTCGCTGTGTTTATGCTGACCTTGAACTGCCTGTGCCCCACTAGCACCATTTCCTCCTCCCCTTCCCTAATGGCTGGACTCTCCTACTCGCTTAACCTCTGTCAGATGAAAACGATGATCCTGGAAGTGGAGTAGTGCTGCATTAACCACGTTCGAATAGGTGGCCAAAGAGAGATTGCCTACCAAGTGCTGACGGATCCTCTATGTCAACCCATCCATAAAACGATGAATCTTCTTATCCTCATTTGGGATCTCATCTGGTAAAATGTGTAGAATGTTGATAAACTCTGCCTCATATTTTTTCACTGTCTTTCCCTCCTACTTCAAGTTCACCAATTTTCGTCTCATCTCTCTCTAGACGTCCGAGAGGAAATATTTGCAGTCGAACTACACCCAAAAGTCTTGAATCGTGAGTGTGTCTCTCTCCTCAACGGTGGTTATAGACTCCCACCCCTGTAGTGTTGCTCCCACTAACTTGAACGTGGCCAATATCTAACTCTACACTTTCGTACGCTCATGCATTCTCAAATTCCTTTGGATGTCCTTCTTCCATTGGCTCGCTACCACCACATTTGAGCTCCCTGTATACTCTAGAGGATGCGCCTTCTGGAAGTCATCCCTAACACGTTTTCAAATAGACAGGAAGGCTTGGGCTTGAACTGGAGCCACCATCGGTGCCTGCAGTGGTGTCTGCTGCACAACTGCTAATGCGGCATTTATCGCCTGAGCTATAATGGCGACAACTTCAGTGGCATTCATCGTACCCTGAGCTGGTGCAAGCTGAGGCTCGGGATGGACATCCATGGGAACTCTCTGTGCACGTCGAAGAGGCATCAGAAAGGAGAGAAAGTTTCATAAGTCTAGAGTTATTATGTCAAAATAGCTGAAGAATGTAAAATGCATAAAGGGTACAACAAATCCTAAAATATAGGGCTCTATATCAGAGTACGCTACGCGGAAACATAATAAGTCGTACAGATCCTAAGGACACTAGAACCTGATGCTCTGATACCACCTGAGATACCCCGCCTAATTAAATACCAGGTGATCAGTCCTTTATAAAATTAAATCAGAATATCCGGTTGGTTCAGATTATGCATCATTGTCGAAAGACTCAAATTTTAATTTAATAAAAACTAACCACCTAACATTTAAAAAGGTTGGTATCAAAATTTTATCTTGTTACTAACCATCATATTTAAAGGGAAATATTTAATCATCACCATACATGACAATTGCAATAAGGAAAGAACTAACTAAATTTAAATAAATAACTGGAGTAAACACTTCTAGTCAAAATCCCACACAATAATCCAATAATAGGAAATCACAGTCTAATGATAGAATAAAACAACTCTAAATCTTCGAATGTAAAATAGGATGGACAACATGTCCAACTGAAATAAATGACTGATAGATAAGGAGAAATAGACTCAGAAGTGTCTACTAGAAATATCCCGTAGCTTCCACAGCTGCTACAGCTCGGCAAATTAATGGAATCTCCTAAGTCTGGTGTCCCTGTGGCTGAGCACCTAAAATAATAAAACCAGAAAAGAGATTTGCAGAAAAACGAGTTAGAGCCCGAGTAGAAAATAGTTTAAATATAGAAAGTGCTTAAATTGGTTAATTAACACAATATTATTCATGTTAACTTAGCATACTCACTTGGGATGCTCACCTCTAATCTAATGTGCACACCTAGCCAACCTTGATACCCATACTAGTCATGATGCTCTATCTGACTATATGTAGTATAATCACTATGTCGGATGTAATATTTAAATACCCAAAAGACATTATATCTCTATTATTTAGGAATAAGTTTAAGGATACTTTAACTCATTCTCATAGAATTCTTAATTCTCAACTAGTGACCCAACAAGTATATACTTTAATAAAGTAGCCAATATCAAACACAGAATAGGAACTCAGTATACATATAAAAATTCTCACTATGTATACATACTAATACATATATCAACACTGCACCCATGGTTAAGAAATCCCTAGTTCTAGGAATATTCGGCTATCTAGTCCAATTGAAATTCTCACACATAAAGGACAACAGGTTCAATCTCTCAAGAACCAATAAATCATATACACATATTGTAGGCAACATAGTCCCAAGCCGATGGGCTACGCTCATACCTTTGCACCCATACGACCGTCACCACCATCGTTCTGACAGATAGCCCATATGTAGGTTGTAATGCCCCAACCCGGATTTAGATTACCATTGGGAAAACCCGAATCCGAGTTGGGGTGTTAAAGGTGGGAGGGGGAAAAGTTTATTTTATTATTTAAGAAAAATATTTATTTAATTGATTTAAGGACATGATATTCATTTATCAAATTTTAATTTAAAAAAATAAACGTTTGACTTGCCTAATCAATTCAAATTATGAGTTTGTCCATTAAAAACCATGTAATACCACACTTAATCTATCGAAATAAAGTTCATTGAGTAAGACAACACAATAATCCAAATCCCCTAATAAAGTTCCAAAATATTAATTAAAGTGCTACAAATATAAATCTTAAGCATATTATGAAACGGTCAACAGAGCATCTAACATCGAGTCACACCCTCCGTATCCTTACTGAGATCCTTTCTAGTGTCACCAAGTGAAGTACCTGGGGTGGGGAGGGGTGAGCTAATGCCCATTAGGGTGGTAAATACTAAACAATAATTTGATAATCAAAACACTATACATATACAATGTCTTTCGGTATTTTGTAAAATAATTTCCAATTCATTAAATGTTAATACAACTACCTGCAATGCACTCGGGCTATATGCCCAACTCACACTTAAGTATTTTTCATATCTCGTGTCAGAGACTTAACTTATTAATCAAAATATGTTGTCATTTAATAAGATCCATTTTTTCAAATTCTTTAATTCATCATTTTCCCAAAAATTCATGAATATTACTTTTATTACTTTGGGATATTCCAACATCCACGATTTCACGACCTTTCACCATCGGTATCGAGCACACATATGTTTCACTGGCCAGGTTGTTTGGGTTCTTTCACCACTAGGGATGTCATGCCCTCCTTAATTATTCTTTTCGACAACATCCGAATATCATGATCTTTTCATATATTCACATTCTTCCCAATATTCACATTCTTACAATTATTCTCATTATCCCAAGTACTCGCATTAATCATTCAGAGTTACTTCGTTACTTCATTATTTTCCTTACTTTTAAAATTGCCGAGGAGGACAACTAATAATAACATTGTACTTTGAACACTAACATCCAATCATCATTTACCCTATTTATTCATTAATGCATTAACACATTTTTAGTACCTTCAAAATGATTTTACTAGCATTTAAAGTAAAGAAACATTATCTTCCACTAGTTTTTCACATAATTACCAAAATTTCCATTATGCCATTTTTACATCAAAAATGCATCCTTTAAATGAGTTTTCAAGGAAAAAAAACATATCTTTATAAGACCTTACTGTTTTTCTATAATATTTTACTCATTTAATCATAAACCCAATTTAAAACACAGAATAGGAACTCAGTATACATATAAAATTTCTCACTATGTATACATACTAATACATATAGGCATACTCGGCTATCTAGTCCCATTTCAACGCTCACGCATAAAGGACAACAGGTTCAATCTCTCAAGAACCAATAAATCATATACACATATTGGAGGCTAACATAGTCCCAAGTCGATTGCTACGCACATACCTACGCACCCATATGACCGTCACCACTAACATTCTCACAGATAGCCCGTACCTAGGTTCCATGCTCTAGTGGTACGACTCAAAATCCCCCGAAGGCACACAAGATATGTTCGTCCATAACGCGCTAACCTCCGTTCAATATCCAGTAGCTAGGTATGCCATACACATAACATTCCAAGTAATAAGCATGCACACGACTTATATAACTTAATAGGCGTTCACGCAACCAAATTACCATCATACGTAAGTAATATTAACATCTTTACTCTCCACGATATCCATTTATATATAACCTCTCTAGGGACTTACATTCTCTCTTAGGTTTCCATACCAGTTCAATACCTCGAGTAACATTACACCCTTAATTCCCTAAAACTTTGGATTTAAGTCACCCTTTACTCACGTAGGTTAATACACTCGCTTGGATAAACCTAGGATGATTTTTAACTCGACCGGACCCTAAAAACCCATTCTAAAATCTTGTTAGAAGTCAAGCAATTCTCGTTCGAACGGCCTCGTTCGAACGAAGTTTCCACTTCGAATGAACTATAACATCTCGTTAGAAGGGTCGCTGAATTTCTCATTAGAAGACTCATTCAAACGAGTTTGTTCGAACGTCCTCGGCAGGGCTTCGAACGAGATGTCCGAACTGGCCCTGTTCTTCCCCAAACTCATTTTTCTCCAATTTTCATTCTTAAATATCATTCCAAAATCAACCTAATCCTAATGTAATTGTTTTTAAACTATTCTAAATTACCATAGGAAACTTCCTAACACAAATTAGAGGTTAAATCCTTATGGAATTAAGGGAATCCAAAAAATTACTCAATTTCTTATAAATCTCTTTGATATGAACCCAGAAACTTTTAACTCTTCAAACCCCCCAATTAATTTCGTGAATTCAAAATTTAATTACCAACATTAATCGTTCTAAGAAGGGAAGTTCTTCTACATGAAAACCTCTCTCCAATTCATGGGGTTTCTTTACAAATCAGTCCAATTAAACCGTAGTTTTCATTACAATAATTTCATATCATTTAATATAAATCAACATGAATAATATATGCCAAAATAGGAGCAAGATAAGCACTTGCCTTCGAGTGGACTTCTGATTCTCGGGTTGAAATTGATATGTGATTGATCCTTTCGTCGCGATCTACACTTTGGTGCAACTTTTGGTGGAAATCCTTGAGTTCTTGCCCTTGTTCTCCAATGGAGTCTTCTTCCTCCTTCTCTCTCTCTCTCTCTCTCTCTCTATATATATATATATATATATATATATATATATATATATATATATATATATATATATATATATATATATATATATCTCTCTCTCTCTCTCTCACGTAGGTTGAAACTGACAATAACCTCTAACCCACGTAGCTTTTATTTTAAATCCTATTTTTGTCCATTTAATTACTCAAAAATCCCAAAACACTAAAATAGCCCTCCGGGGTGTCATTTTTGGCTAAAATGCCTTGGACTCCAAATCTAACACCCGAGTAATATTTTTTGACTATATCGACCCTTCTGGACACACTGGTGCACTCAAAATAGTCATTCGAGTTATATAAAAATAATTTACCCTTTTAACCCCCAAATATATAATAGTGACGCGACTCATACGCGTGTCTCAAATAATTATATCTTAATTGTCCTGTATCTCGTCCTCGGCCATATTATTATTTTTGAAACCATCTATTATGTTACTCACTACGTAATGTTTAACATAGTTATTATTATTCAACATGATTTAAACATAATTATTTTCGATAGCTCTTGTCAAGCTAGTAATTATTACACTACACCAAAATGGGCAAATTGTCACCTTTCAGCCGGCCAGCCTTGTCAAGGTCATTGACCGTGACAAAAAACACGCATTTCATGTCACGGTCATTGACCGTGACACGACCGTGACAAATTTACTTGTCACGGACTTGTCACGGTCAATGACCGTGATAATTCTTTAAATACTTGTCACGGTCAATGACCTTGACACGACCGTGACAATGTTCAAAGAAAAAACCCTTTCCCCCTTCTTTTTTCCCTCCCGCGCCATTCCCTCCCTCTCTCTCTCTTTCGACTCTGCTCTCTCTCTCTCTCTCTTCCATTTATATATATGTTTGTGTGTATATTTATGTGTGTATGTGTATATATATATGTGTGTATATGTGTATGTGTGTGCGTGTGTGGGGGGTGGGGCAGGGTGGGGGTAGGGGGTGGGGCGGGGTGGGGCAGGGTAGGGGCAGGGCGGGGTGTGTGCGTGTGTATATGTATGTGTATCTATGTGTATATGTGTGTGTATGTGTGTGTTTATATGTGTGTGGTGGTGTGTGGTGGGGGAGGGGGTGGTGGAGGGGGCAGGGGGTGGGGTGGGGTGTGTGTGTAGGTGTGTGCGTATGTGTGTGGCGGGGGGAGGGGGGCAGGGGGTGGGGGTGGGGCACCCATTTAATAACTTTTAAAATATTTGAAAAAAACATAATATTACAAAATTGAAACGAAATGGTATTGACGGAACTTACACATACGTTATAATATAGAATCTCAAGATAAAAAATGTACAGTAAAACTCCAAATTGATACGAAAAAAAATAAAAATAAAGGACGTGTTTGGAATTATGTACTGTGCTCTTACGTTGAAAATTATTAGATAGAAAAAGAAAAATATAAATTGAGATAACCTTAGAATCTAATTAGGCTAAAAATATAATGGCATCAACTAACATATATACACAACACTAAAAGTAGACATCAATTTTATAGATTTTTACTTTATAATTCAATATGGGTTATACTCCCACATAGTTCATCAACAAATATTGTAAGAACATTGTGAAAATAATAAACATCGGGAGGGGGGCAGGGGGTGGGGGTGGGGGTGGGTGGGGTTTTTAATATTATATACATTTACATTTTTGGATATTATTTACATTCAAAATAAATAATTGATAATAGTTGGATAATAATTGGATAACAATTGATATTTTCATTCAAAATAAATATTTCATTAAAAAATATTGGATAATAATTGATATTTTCATTTAAATTTATAATATTATATAAAGTTTAGTAAATTCACAAAATGTTGCCAATTGTATATTTTTAGGAATATCATTAGTTAGGTGTGCGTGGCGGGGGGAGGGGGGAGGGGGAGGGGGAGGGGTGGGGTATGTGTATATGTGTGTGTATGGTGGTGTGTGGTGGGGGAGGGGGTAGTGGGGGTGGGGTGTGGTGGGGGAGCTGATAATATTTTGTTATAATTTGTGGGGTGGGGGTGGGGGTGGGGTGTGTGTGTGTGCGTAGGTGTGTGCGTGTGTGCGTGGCGAATAACTAAAATATTTTTTAAGATTTGTGGTGAATAACTAAAGTTAAAAAAAGTATTACTTTAGTCATTAAATTACTTTTTGAATTCGGGCGATGCGCGTAAATTTGTAGTAATTGTCTTATAATAAAGATAAAAAAGTATTACTAAAGTTGTTTTTATTCCTATAGAATAGCTTAGATAGTGTGTGTGTGTGTGTGTGTGTGGTCAATACATGAATTTATTTTTGTATTTGAATTAACCCATGAATTTATTTTTGTATTTGAATTAACCCATGAATTTATTTTTGTATTTGAATTAACCCATTATATGAAACATACTTGAAATTAAATATAGTGTGCATAGATACTAGCATTCTAGCTCTTATGCGTACGCATTCAATAGCCCTTAGACCCGTTCGAGAGTCATTACCCCTGTAAAGAGATCTCTCGAATTGTCCCGTTGGACAGTTTGAGACTGTATAATTTCTATATAATATTCTTATTGGCTTAAAGTTGTTACTTTTGGAGGAAGTTCTGCAGTCGTATCTTAATGTTCTCTGGGTACATACTAGATTGACAAGTGTGACTGTTATTTCAATTGACCAATTGAAATAACACTCACACCTGCCAATCTGCGTCGTGTACTTGGAGAACTAAGGGGATATGCTGTCGAATTGTTTTCAAATCATAACAATGTGCATGAGCTGTTAAGTATATTACAGAAAAATGCAGTCTTGAATGGGATAGGACCACTTACCCTTTAATAGGATAATTAAATGATGGGATAATTAAATAAAACATACTATAAATCTAAGTTTTGTTTACCTTTAATAGGTGTTTAGTTGTGGTAGCTGTGATGGGATATCCGAAATACAAAGAGTGGATGGGTGAGACTAATAGAATGGGGGATGTGTTTCGTAGAGGTGCTAACGAATTTGTGAAATATGCAAAGAGATGTCGTAATGATGAAGAGTTTCCGTGTCCGTGTGCTAGGTGTAAGAATGGTAAGGTGTTTGAGTGGAAAATAGTTGAACTACATTTGTTAAGATCGGGTATGCAAGATAGTTATCGATTTTGGAGTTTTCACGGTGAATTGAAAGTTCCTTTTGTCCCCGACCAACCTTCACAACAACCTTCAACAAGTAGAATAGATGTAGAAGGGGACGACGTAGATCATAATATGTTAGAGGATTTAGTTGATGATGCGTACAGAGTTTATGAAGCTGAGGAGAATGAGGTTACTGATGATGTAGAAGATTCAAGTGCTCGTGAAGATAACACGATAAAACTTGACGATGACTACCAAAGTTTAAAATTTAAGGCGACCCAACCGTTACACTCTGGCTGTGAGAAAGATCAAACAACTTTACATGCCATGGTTGGTTTGCACAGTTTGAAGACGCAGTACGATTTGTCTGGCAATAGCGTGACGGGAATTCTGAAATGGGTGAAGGGCTTATTACCCGAGGTGAATACACTTCCAAATAGCTATCCTGTTATGAAGAACAGTTTGAAAGGTTTGGGAATAAAGTATAAATCGATTCATTCTTGTGTGTATGACTGCATACTATACCGAAAGGAGTATGAAAATCTCGATCGTTGTCCGGTATGCGATGAACCTAGATATGTCCAATCTACTAGCAAGGAAGGCACAAGCTCAAAAGTGCCTCAAAAAGTATTGAAATATTTTCCCGTTGGGCTTAGATTAAAGCGATTTTTCACAGTACCATGGATTGCAGAGGCAATGACTTGGCATGCTAGGGCAGAAGTAGGGGGTAATATCATGCATCATCCTATTGATTCTACTGCCTGGCGGAGGATGAATTTTGAGTATCCCAATTTTGCTCGAGAACAACGCAATATTCGTTTGGCTATATCAACATATGGTTTCAATCCATTTGGAAATCTAAGCACCAATCAGAGTGTTTGGCCAGTGATCCTAGCCCCACTCAACCTCCCTCCTTCACAGTGTATGAGACCTGAATTTTCGATGATGGCTTTATTGATACCTGGGCCAAAGGCACCAAGTGATGACATTGTTATCTACCTGGCTCCTTTGGTAGAAGAATTAAATGAGTTGTGGGAAGAGGGTGTGCAATCATTTGACTCTTTTAGAAAATAAGAGTTTACGCTGAAAGCTATGTTTATGTGGGCAATTCATGATTTTCCAGCTTATGGGACATTATCCGGATGTGTAGTACATGGTTATTTGGGGTGTCCTATTTGTGGAGAGGAGACTGAATCTCTTCGTCTATCCTCTAGCTTAAAAAATGTATACCATTGCCACAGGAGGGTTTTACCCCCAGCTCATAGTTTCAGATTTGAGAAAGGTTCCAATTTTTTATTGGGCGGAGTTGAACATAGGCTACCGCCGAGATAACTTTCGGGTTCAGAAATTGAAAGTAAATCTTCTGAATGTGGCCCAAATATGCCAGGTAAGAATCCCAAATTTAAGAATGTCAAGCATAAGAAGACCCCAACTGGGAATGAAACTGAGATAAGAAAGGCATGGTCTCGGAGGTCAATTTTATTTGACTTGCCTTATTGGAAGAAAAACCCGGTGCGCCATGTATTGGATGTGATGCATTCAGAGAAGAACTTCGCTGAACATATTGTGGGTACTTGCCTTGGGGGGAGTCATTCGAAGGATGGAGAAAATGCACGAAAAGACCTTAAAACGTTAAAACTTAAACCACAACTATGGTTGAAAGAAGATAGTAGGGGAAGGACAATAATTCCCCCTGGTGCGTTTACTTTGACGAGTGAGGAAAGGAAGGTGCTTCTAGACACAATATATAATTTGAAGGGCCCATCTACTTTTTCGTCCAACTTGCAAAGGATTGTGAATTATGCTACTCATGATTTACATAAGTGTAAGTCCCACGATTGGCATGTGATCATGCAATTGGTTTCTCTATTGTTTAAGCACTGTTTCTCCAAGCACAAGGATTTGCGTAGGGCTATTATGCAAATTAGTATTACCTTCTCTCTTTTGTGTGAGAAGGAAGTGAATCGAGAACACATAGTGGTCGCAAAATTGGCTGTGAACGAAGCGATTTGTGTATTGGAGAAGTACTTTCCCCCAGCATTCTTTGACATAAGTGTTCACTTGTTGGTACACCTATGCGACGAGGCACTTCTTTGTGGTCCAGTTAGATATCGGTGGATGTATCCGTTTGAAAGATTGATGAAAGTTTTTAAAGATTACGTCAAGAATACGCGATATATTGCAGGATAAATTACAGAAGAATACATCACCGTGGAGTCATCAATATATACTCGAGAATATATGCCTGACTCGACCAGCGTTGATGACATTGGTGAATTCCTCGATGATGGTGGTAAAGTGATGGGAAAACGAGTGAAATTAATGAGTTTGCAACATGAACAAGTAGCTCGTTATCTATTTGACACACATGAAGATGTCGAAGAATGGAAAAAGTAAGTTTCGAATATTATAATGTTTAACATTATTTTAGATTATTTTATACATGATTAATTTTGTAATATGCAGTAAATATGAAGCCTGTGAGAACAATAAAAGACGAAAACCAATGGTACAATCAGACAGCGAATTTAGGCTATGGTTGACACAAGAGGTAATTATAATGAAAACAGTCGTTATATAACGTTACATTACACTCAAATTTTACCACTAATATAATTAATATATCTATATTCTCAGCTCCTAAAGATGGGTGATGCGACATCAAGGCTTGCTCGTCTAGCCACTGGACCCTTGTTCGTGGCACAAGAGTACAAAAAGTATCGATTGAACGGTTACATTTTCGGCGCTAAAGTGTACGAGAAAAGTACAAATGTACAGAACTTGGGAATTTCATGCAAGGCTCTTACTTTCTTTCGAGCGAGCGCAAAAGATAAAAACCTCATTGAAGCTGAAATGACTTACTATGGTGTAATCCAAAATATATTTGAATTGGATTATATAAGCTTCAAAGAGGTTGTATTTTACTGTGAATGGGTAGGAGTTGAGGATAAAAATGCTTGTAAAGTTGATCCTGTCACCAATTTGATCATGGTTGACTTGTCCAAGTTGAAGAGCAACGACCACGTGAGCGATGAGCCGATTGTTTGTGCATTTCAAAAGGTTAGGCAAGTGTTTTACTCGGAGTATATCAACAACGAGCCGTGGTCAATTGTCCAACACGCGCCAAGGTGTCTAAATAGTAGTGTGGATGACTTGGCTGCTCCTACCGAATATCAATCCATTTTTTATGATAACCCGAATTTGAAACAATTTTTCAATTTGTAAAAACATCCATTTTTAATGCTTTTACTTGATCTGCACTTTATCATTTTCACTCTTGTGTAGTGTGCGTGTGTGGAAAGGAGATTAATACATAAATATTCCAACTACATCTAAGTTTTGTTTATACTAATCCATGAATATACGCTTCTTACCTTTAATAGGTGATTAGTACATAGTTATTTGGGGTTTCCTATTTGTGGAGAGGAGACTGAATCTCTTCATCTATCCGAACACTAAGAAATGCCATAATCCTATGGAGCGATGCTCTGCAAATTCCTACCAACCGTTATGTAGCCAAACATCACCAGTTGAAGTTGTCAATTCCACTTCCCATACCCCACCACTTGGAACTTCTAGCAAAACATGGGAGACAATTGAAAGGTGGAATTGACAACTTCAACTGCTGATTTTTGGCTACACAACGGTTGGAAGGAATTTGCAAGGCATAACTCCATAGGATTATGGTATTTCTTAGTGTTTAGATATGAAGAGAATTATATTTGACACGATTTCCCGGGGTACATTAGTTGGAAGGAGGTGCCATATGAGCTCAAGTTAGCTGTTTGAGTGACACTACAGGTAATGTATTTATATTTATATGTCAATTTCGATTTCGATTTCAATTACGATTTATATTTATCTATATTTGAGGGACGGATACTAATTTTACTTTATTTCAATTCAGGGGACACGGAGTGGCCCTAAGGGTAGGCCACATATGCTCTATACTTATGTGGCTATTCGGACGAGAAGGGAAGGATAAGGAGGTGTTCTCGAGCGTCGTGGTACAAAATCTCTTTTCCATGCAAATAGTTTTTAGATTTGAGATAAAATGATGGTGATGTTGTTTCTTCTTAAATAGTTTCTTATTTGAATATATATTTGCATTATCTTTAGTTTTTTCGGATATATGATGTTTGGAACAGGTACAATGTTGCTATAGCAGGTACAAATATACTGCTGGGCAGTGGCAATGGCCATACTGCCCAGCAGATTTTTTTAAAATTCTGCCCAGAATTGTCACGGTCATTGACCGTGACACGTCCGTGACAATAGTTGTCACGATCGTGTTGCGGTCAATGACCGTGACAATTTTTTTAAAAAGGTTCACGGCTTTGTCACGGTTATAAACCGTGACAAACGTGTCACGGTCATTGACCGCGACACGAACGTGACACAAAACGCGAGTTTTGTGTCAAGGTCAATGACCGTAACACGACCGTGACAAAAAAAGTTGTCTCGCCTCGAAATGTCACGGTCATTGACCTTAACAAGTTGGATTTGTCAAGGTCAATGACCTTGACAAATGGGCAGATTTGGTGTAGTGTTACCATAAAGCAGGATTAATATAAAATATATTTTCTCTCTTAAATTAATTAATCTCGATTTCCAAAAGCATAAAAATACAGGGTATTACACATAATTGAACAATTTTTTCAGCTACTCCAAGTTGCGTGCAATTTCTTCTTGTTTGGAATATGACCCTGGGCCTTCAATATTATGGTCAACTGGTTTAATGTCTGAATTATTTCCTTTGGAGTTTTCTTGTCAGATTGAACTCGTGAGATCTCTTTCGAAGAAGTTTGATTCGTATATAATGGACATGGCCTCTCTTCCACGGAAGTCTACTTTACTATATTCGTAATTGAGTTTTTTTTAAGAAGTACACTTGGTTGGTTTTTCCTTATATGTCAAATCAATAATAAAATAAGCTACATATTGTCCCTGTACTATCATTCTTAGTTCATATTATATGTCATATTCTCCTAATTCTACATCCCAAGCCATCAATTTTCCTAATTTCTCAAGTTTATAAATGGCTTTGTGTAGTGGCAGGTCTGTAGAGACAATAATGGTATGGTCTTAAAAGTATGGCTTCATCCTTTGGAAAGCTTCGAGTAGTTTTAATGATAGTTTTTCTAATCTTATATGTCGAATATCCACTCCTCAGTATGCCTAGCTTACATAGTAATCATGTTTTGTACTCCATTTTCTAGTCAGACCAATGTCGAGCTAACCGCTGACTCAAATACGATCAAGTAGAAGTAAGTTTTTCTCCCATGATAGGCCTTAAAAGCAGAGGCGGAGATCCCAGGTACTTTTTCAATTTTTAGAAAGGGAAACCAAGTTGAAGCAAACTATTGCTACAATACTTTAGTTAACTAGGAGGAACAAAAAAAACAAACCACATGGATCCACGTGAAAAGGAAGAGCTGGTAAAATGATAGGTCTAATATAATTGAGTATCCTAGATGATAAACACTAAGATAAAATAACCCAGATCGACTCATCACTGGACCTTACTTGTAAGAAGGAATTTGTTTATTTTCTGATGTAATAGAAGAACGTGTCCACTTGGAGTCATGACGACATACTAGGAATTGATCCAGAATTCATATGCAATGAACTAAATATAGTCAAGGATACCAAGTCGATCAATAAAAAAATGATATGTCTTCATCCAGGAGAAGAACATGACCGTACAAAAATAAGTAGGGAAATTATAAAAAAATAAATTGACCTCTAGGGACTAATAAAATAAATACCCTCCAAATTGAGAAATGAAAATGCATTCTGATATAAGTCTTCAACTGAAAATTTTTACCCATTTGGCTCAATTTGTCTTCATCTTGTGCGGGTTCAAGTAATCACCATCTAGGCAGAATTTCCTACACACATAAGATAAAATAAATACCGTGACACATACAAGTTATAAAGATAAATAAAAATCCCCCTATATGTTCTCCCCATTTTTATTCATAATAGACAAAGCAGTAGAATCTAAACATGAATAATAAGATTCACATGAAGAAACAAGATATCGTCACAAAGACAATCAACAAAAGCACATTTAATGATAATGTCTAAAGGCATATGTTCTCCACCATATAGTTTTGAAATTTTTCAAAATTTCCAAATAATATATAAAATGTAAAAATAATGATGCAATAACAACCTAAATCGAAAATCAGAATTGCATAACCTAATCTCCCAAGTTTAACATCAAATTGAAATCAAACATAATTCATAAATTCAACATACAAATCAATACATATTGTATTATAAATATGACATATGATGTGAACCACTGATACGATGGCACCTATCATCATGAGATGCTTATCTCACTCATTGAGTGTAATCAATCTACATTTATTTGGTTGTCTCAGTATTACCCTCGGTTAGCTAGGCAACTGACTAGAACAAGTTAACATTATTAATGATAAATCACAATTGTGGGCCACATGTGGAAATATGTACAACTCCCATCAACCTATTCGTAGGTTAATCCCATCAGTTGATTAAGACTGACTCATCATTAGGTAATTTCCTCGTTATGTATGACGATGTAATTGGCTAGCTAATCAAGGCACTCTCTCTTCTACCTCTCTCTCTCTCTCCCTCTCTCTCTCTCTTTCTCTTGGTACCTCTTATAAATAACACCCAATTCCATGTAGATGGCGATAAAATCCTAACCCTAAAGATCCAACTTAACAATTCACAAAAAAAAAACTAGAGAAATTATTAAGATCTTGTATCCATTCTTAATACGAAACAAGATTGCACTTGTGGATGAAGGAACCTCATTGGGCCGAACCACATTAATCTCATGTCTTATTCTCTATGTCTCATATGTCTCATATGTTAGTTTCTTTATTCGTTATAGTTTATTATTGGTATTTATCAACTAGGACTCAGAAAAATAATAATACCATTTTTAGATAATAACAGATTACCACGTCTGTTGGAACGACAAGACAAACCCTTTGTTGTTTCCTACCCCAAACCGTTCAGATGTCCGTTTACTCTAGAAATGGGGGACAATGTAAAAATTAGCCGGGGAATAAAATAGTTACACCCCCACCCCTGTAGGGATAGGGAACCTACTTGGAATTTTAATGATCATAGCCAAACTCCAAGAGTCGATGTAGGAGACGGTAAAGAAACTAACACTGATGCTTGAGGTCGATCAAAACAACCCTACAGAATGTTTTATCATACTATCTGAGAGAGAACCCTCTCACAGGAGAGGTGAAATGTTGACTCCTACCCTTACAGAGATAGGTAACAAGCCCATTGTAAATAGGCTCTGAAGAATCCTACAAGGATGAATTTGGTCGCACAAAACGAAGGGAGTAGATCTAGATACTTTAAATCACAAAACGACGAGTCATATCGCCCAGAAACCACCTCATCCCTCAAGATAATTTATTATTATGATGAGAAATTATTCTTCGAGGATAGGCAAAATGTGTTAGACAAACTGAGTAGAGGCTCTGCATTTGATCGATCGATTAGGTTCCTGAGCAGTGAGAGGAAGGTATCACAAAGAGCATATAGGGTCTAAAGAACACTGAGAAGGTTTCGTTATGCCAAGGATGAGCGTACGAGGATCATTACATATCAAGCACACTTCCAGGAAGAGATTTTATAATAAAATAGTGGCCAAGCGACCAAAATCGTCACGATTAAGGATAAGGTCACCATCCCTGGAAGGGATTGATTTAGTGATTGGAGGATCGTTTGGGAGAAATGACCAAATTAAAGAATCCCTTACATAGAGGTTTCATGAAATGATCCCCATTATCACCTTTTATTATGAATTATCCCACACTTGCTAAGTTCAAGCCACCTATGGTAACTCTGAAGTATGATGGTAAAAATGATCTAGCATTTCAAGTGGAGCTATACCAATCTATTACCGACATCTACTAAGTTCTTGATAAGATGTATTATTAAGAATTCTCCGGTACAAGCACCGAGTCGGGAGAAATCTGGTACAACAATCTACCATGAGGGGAAATATCCAACTTTTAATGTCCGGTCAACCTCTTCACCAACAACTTCTTCTTCGAATCCAAACCTTGTAAAAGGATAGCCCATCTGCTAAATGTTCACCAAAAAGTTACAGAGACTACCCATTAATACATCAACCACTT
Organism: Sambucus nigra; assembly: GCA_949130495.1. NCBI lineage: Eukaryota > Viridiplantae > Streptophyta > Magnoliopsida > Dipsacales > Adoxaceae > Sambucus > Sambucus nigra. Next base: position 617,241,738 of record OX422208.1, read on the forward strand.
TAATAGTGAAAATTTGAAAGTCATTGACTATGATGAGAAGACATCCATCACTGCATTAATGAGTGTCTTTCTACCCTATAAGTTACATTATGCGTTGGCTAAGGAACCACACAATACTATAATCGAACTGCATGCCAAAGAAGATAAAACTAGGATGTAGAGGAATCAATGGACACTAAATAGTCCAACAACTCCAAGATTGATGACAATTAGTGCTTATAGAATAAAAAGCAAAAGGATAAAAGCTGGAGAAGGAAAATATATATGACAAATACACTCCTCTGGCCGTTTGTGATCACTGTATCCAAGAAGAGATTTTCAAAAATAGAGACTTGAAATGAACTAGAAAGATGAATTCTCCTCCAAATCGAAGCGATTGGAGTACGTACTACGAGTTCCACAAGGACCATAACCACAACACTCATAACTTCTTAGCCTTGAAGAACGAGATAGAGAACCTGATCGGAAGAGGAAACCTGTCAAAGTTTATGGAGAGGGGTAGCCGAGCAACAACCCAGTAAACGATCAGAATCTCCCTATAGAAAATTAAATGATAATAAAAGAGGTATAAATGATGATTTCAAAGATGACCAAACCTTCCAGAAGGCCTAAGTAACCTATACGCGAGGTAAATATGATCTCTTTTAGGTGAAACTGTATTATAGGAGGTGACGCTGGTGGATGAGATAAAAGAGCATAGATGAAAGCCTACCTCAATTAAGCAAAGAGTTCTTCCTATATTAAGAAGATTAACCTAATTAGTGATGGTGATACCCATCCGAGGAAAGCAAGAAAATATTGTTTAGAGGTCAGTTTCTCTAAAGATGATCTATTATGAGTACTTTATCCTTGTGATAACACCTTAGTTGTCACGATGATGGTACATAAAGGAAAAGTGGTTGGAGTTTTAGTTGAAAACAATGTTTGACTGATGTCTTACTCTATAATTGCTTTAGACGTTTGGGGATGCATGATAGAAAATTGAATCTTACCACATGACCTTCATCATTTTATCTAGAGAAAAGGTTTACCCCTTGGAAAAAAATAATTTGTAAGTGGTGATTGGTGTCAGGCCGACTTGTTGAATAGAGAAAATTTATTTCCTCGTCCTGGACAAGAAATTCACTTAGCATACAATATTATCTTCGAAAAAGTAGGTTTGAATAAATTCAAAGAAGTACCTTCTAATGTGCACCAATGTTTGACGTTAACCATTCATTATGGGTTCGGCACATTATTCACTATGTACTACAACAAGTACACTTTTTTACAATTTATATGAATAAATAATTAACTCTCAATAAGAAAACACATTTTTTACTATTATATTTTCCATTTTGTTAAAAAATATTTCACCTTGAATAAATCATAGAATAAATCTTTTTTGAGATAAAAGTAGATGTGGAACAATGAAATATACAACATCATTTTAGCATAAAGCATTGCAAAGAATCAAAAGAAAGGATAGCTTTTGATTCTTTTGTTATGTCACTTGTAGACATCAAAATTGAGCCACTAGAACATATGTTAAGTACAAAAGATGAATCTAAGAAGTATTATAAGATAAAGTATTGAGATTTTCTTAAGAATACGGTGAAGAAAAATAGGATGGAAAGGACGAACACTTCCAAAAGTACACATTATAAGCTAGAAGCATCTCAAGGTTACTTTAGTATGTGAAAATTTTCTCTAATTGAAGAGTCATCTTGCAACAAGTTGTATATGTGTTTTTAACTTACTTGTGAACAAACACATTATAATTTTCATATTCAACAATGTATATTTCAATATTTTGATGTCTATTTGCGTACGTTGTGATCTAGACAAACTAAATGTGTTGTATTTCTATAAAGTCGACAAGAATTTTGAAATAAAATTGAATAAAATAACTAGTCAATATCCAATGTTGATCTCATCATTCGGAATAGTGGTTGTGAATAAATTTTAAAAACACTTTAATAAAGTACCGAGTCTAAGAGATACGAAAGGATTGAGAATATATATATATATATATATATATATATATATATATATATATATATATATATATATATATATATATATATATATATATATATATATATATATATATATATATATATTGGGAGCGGAGAGGGGAAGTGAAGGAGCTCAAGAGAGAGGTACCATTGTTGGGGGTTCATAGGTACAAACACTATGATAAATTGTATATATTTTTTGTATTTAGAGAATATAATTACTCAATCTACTGAAATTTAATTATATTTGCATTGTCTTTGCTAATAAAAACTAATGATACTTAAGCAATGTGAATTACTACCATGAATATATGAAAATGTTGTCTATTAAAATAGTAAATGGAAACATTCAAATATGTTCTCAACTACATAACTGTTTATCTTCTTAGTGGTCTTATAACAACACAACCAACTAAAAAAGTGCATTAACACCTCCACTTTTATAGTTACTTAATATTTAAATTTACTAATTCATCACTTTTGTGTTTTAAGAGTATAAAACAACTCAAAATCAAATAACTTGATTCATAACCAAAAGGCATAATAACGTAACTACTAAAATCCTCAACTCATATTTTTTTTGTTTATTAAAACTTCGCTACAAGTCGATATATTGTCAATCATATATACAAATAAACGCAAAAACAATTCTAAACAATAGATTCTATCAAAAAATCGTCAAAGCCCTTGAAAATATTGAAACCACTTTAGAAAATCAAGAAGAACACTTTAATTATTCAAAGACGTTATAGTGTATCTCTATGGCTGATTTTTGGACCCGAGACTCTACTGCTAAAGAAGGAGGTTGGTCGGTAGATACCAAGGGAAGATTGATTCCTGTGAGTGGTGTTGGACTATGTCATTGCTGGAGAAGATTTGAAAAAGTATGCATCATACTTAGTGAGCTAAGTAGTTTGTAAGTCGACTGTGTCTGTCACATCTTGTATAGTGTTATACTAAAAGATTTTGCCGAAAGGGATTTTTTCCTACTTATTCTCGTATTTTCTTTTTTGGTTTGACGTATTTAAATTTGGACTTCATATCTGCTTACACACTAAATTAATTCAAAAATAAAATTTAGTAAAATTAAATGTTTGTATGACTGGCCTAATATACCTATCATTCCATAGAATCCCTGTATTCTCAATGGGTTCTTTTTCACTGATCTTTTAAGCTCTCTAAAAATCAAATGGCCTAGTCGTTGATTCCAAAATTTTGGAAAAAGTGCAAGCATAGACTTATTTAGATCTACCTTGGATCTCGTGTTTAGGTTGAACTCTCTTTTGTGGTTTGGTTCAAGGCCCACATGGATCTACAATAAATTTGGGAACTGGTTCCGGTGCGGTATGGGAAGTGAATGCACTGCTGTAACCTATTCCTCACCTCTAACCAAAACCTAAAGAGGCATCGAGGAGCATCTTTCCAACCTTCTTCTATGTATCCTTTATGGTAATATTGACCCCAATCACTTTTGAGATCTTTCTCGAGTTAGGAAACAAGGGCTTCAGGCTTCTCATGAGTCTCTATGGATGCTTGAAGATCTCTCATAAAACTATCCACTTTGTTGTTAAATCAACCATTTTCCATCTAAACTACAATGACTATCTCTTACAAATACACTCTCACCAAGGACTCGCCCTTTCTTGCCTCTCTTAACTCCTTCTCTAAGGATAAAACTCTGATCACTAAACCTTTGTTTTCTTTCTTCATTTTTAAGGACCCGACGTAAAGCTCGTATAAGCACGTTGAAGGTCAATCTGACTCTTACCTAAAATATTATTTCCCTCACTCTCTCCAAAATGACTGGACTCATTGTTGATGTCATGATGTTTAGTATCTTGCTCATCGGTGTGAGGTGCACTAGATGTACTAACATGATTATCCATGAATGCAGTGAAGTTACGTCTGTGCGATGATTCGTCCCAAAATCCATGTTTTGTATAGTTATAGGTATTTGAAAGCTCTGTTTTTGGGTTTTATAAGAAATTAATGAGGTGAGACCTCTACTAAAATCACAAATGATATATATTCATTTATTAGTTAATGTTCATTATTATATGATTTTGTGAATTTGCAAAAAACGTGAAATATTTGTCAAATCAATTAATGTTCATTGTTATATAAGAAAAGTACCTCGTGGAATACCATGAAAGTGGAGAATAACATCGCATGGTGAATATGAAAGTCCCATGAAGTGTAGCAGGTGTCAAGTGGTTGGGAAACATATTAAGAAAACTTGTAAGTGACCATAGGAGTTACAATAAGAATTCATAATGCTCATGTGTAGTAAAGAATCAATGAATATAAACTAAATGTCCTTGGCATTTCTATTTTTGCATGCCTTTAATCTTATTAGGCTCTTGTATGCAAATGGTTACTTTTAATGAAAAGAAAATTTTGTTCTTTCGTATAACAATATTTGTCAGGAAAACATATAACAATATTTCTTGGGAAAAAAAAATCAGACAATGGTTCTTACATGCACAATTTATCTCTACTTACATCTGGTTCGTTATTAAGAAGAATTGAGATGAGAACATCATATTCAACACATTATAAGAAAGTATAATGTTCATAAAGACGTGAGCGTGTGTAATAGAGGTGATAAAGAGTCTAAGATTAAGAGGGTAATCAGTAATGAGCAATGAAATATTATTAATACATTATTGAGCACACTAACAAAACAAAGTCATATCTCAAAGCACTTGAAAAGTCACGGGAATGGATGGAATATAGGGGGTATCATGCATTTATAGTGAAAAATAAAAATAAAAAACACTTTGTCTTTTTTTAACTTTTATCAAAATAAAGTCATTTTCACTTTTTCAACTTTTTTCATTAACACCAAAAATATTTTAGATTTTTCAAACTTTTTCCAAAAAAAGAAAAATCTTTTTGAAAATTTTCAAAATATATCAAAAATCAAAACATATGTATACAATGATAATAAAATATGGGAATCGGAATATAGGATATGATCATCATATACATCTTACATTAGACAGGGTACCCGAACTCAATCAACGGAACAAATACCTAAAGATTTCCTAAGATCCTAAATTCTAATTACATCTAAAGTTTTCGTGAACATATCGGCAAATTGACATTTGATGATCATAAAGATCGAGGACATGACCTTCTTCTGAACGATATCACAGGTAAAATGCTCACGTATTATAATGTGCTTTGTGTGCAAATGTTGGACCTAGTTATGGGATATATGGACCGCACTAATATTATTAGGAAAGCTTGTAAAAGATTCTTCAAGACTCTAATATTGCATCTCTTTTTATAAGGAATTTTTTTATAAAGAGGTAAGCATAAGAGATTTGTATGACATTTACTTAAAAAACAAATTCCTACGCACTCATTCGATTGACTTCGTACCTCGTTCGAACGACTCACCCATTTTCGTTTGAACCATCACCTATCGAACGACATTCCAGAGAGGGAAGAAAAATTGACTCATTCGATCATGCGAACCTCGTTCTAACGACTTAATGTATCTCATTCGGAGTACATTGCTAACTCATTTTAACGACCCAACGAGATTTAAAAACGTTTCTTAATAAAGAAGAAGATCAGTAGATTTGTACAACGGACTTTCTTGAAAAATATAAAATAGTTTGACGTTATTAGTGTGAGAATCATTTAATTCACGGCATATTGCATAAGTCAAGTAAATTCCATTTATGTTCACAATTATACACCTAAGATAGACTTTTGAGTTGACCATTACTCGTGCACTCATTACATCTCTTTTCATCTTTCTTAGGGTAATCTTTTGTTTCTTTTTCAAATATTTTATTGCCCGACTTATATTTTTTATCTTTCTCAAAACACTTATTTTCTTTGAAAGTATTTGCTTTTCTAAGTTTAAGATTTTTTTGGATTCTTTTTGCAAAAAAACCTAAATCATCAAAGTCAAAATCATACTTAGAGTCAGGCAAAATTTCCTCTTTCTTTTTAGATTGTACTTTTAACGCAATTCCCTTATCCTTAGGTTCAATAGTTTTGGGAAACATATTTATCTCATAAATTTGAAGGTCTCCTATGAGTACTTCTAACCTAAGCGTATCCAATATTCCCATTGAATTAAGAACGATAAATTTAGGAATAAAATGGGGCCGGAAGTGATCTCATAGTCTTTTTAATAGCACGCATCTCAGGAATTTTCTCACTCCAATTAAAACTAGACTTTATGATATCAGATAATCGTGCATAAAATCATTCAAAAGATTCTGACTCTAGCATTATGAAAGTCTCAAACTCTGTGGTGAGGTTTTGAAGCTTAGAATCTTACACAGCATTAGTACCCTCATGAGTGAGTTGGAGGATATTCCAAGCTTCTGTAGACGCGGTGCACGTCATGATGCAGTGAAACTCGCTAGGGGTGACGGCTCTAGAAATGGCACTGAAGACGTGTGAATCAAAGTTACCCCATTTAAAATCATATTTTGTCCATGCAGAGATAGATTTTGGACCTATGACATTATCATTGGGAACTGTGGGTGGTGTCCGTCCTCTTTCACAAAGAAGCCAAGCTCTTTCGTTTATTGATTTTAAAGCAAACCATATCCTAGCTTTCCAATAAGAATAATTTGACCCGTCAAAAATAGGAAGCATGTTTTACAAATTATCCATAAAATCCAAATTTTTTAAATGGATCATATTAAACTTAGTGTAACCTGCTCTGACCAATTTAAGAATGCTTAGATTCTATGGAATGATTCGTATATTAGGATAGTCACAAAAAAATTTAATTTTGCCGAATTCTATCTTTGAATTAATTTAGTGTGCAAGAAGAGATGAAATCCAAATTCAAATATGTCAAACAAAATAAGAAAATACATGGAGAAGTAGGAGAAAATCCTTTTCGGGCAAAACCTTTTAATTTAGCATTGTACAAGATTTAATAGACACACTTGACTTACAAACTACTTAGATCATTAAGTATGATGCCTAACAACGGCACAATCCAGAACCGCCTACAGGAAGAAATCTTCCCTCGGTATCAACTGATCAACCTTGTTCTTTAGCAGTAGATCCTCAACTCCACAAATTACCAGTAGAGATGAACTCTACAAGGTATTTGAACAATGAAAGTGTTATTCTTGATTTGATAAAGTGATCTCTAAATTCTCAAGGGGTTTGGATGATTTTTGGAAGAGTTTGATCACAAATGGAACTCTAAAGGGGTGTGGAAAACCATGTCAAAGATTTCTTTATGACTCAAATCCCGCATCTATTTTTATAAGGAAGTTTGTTATAAAGAAATAAACATACGAAATTTATATCAGATTTAATTAAAAAACTAAATTATCACGTGCTCGTTCAAATGACTTGGTACCTTGTTCGAATAGCATAACTGTTTTCATTCAAATCAGCTTCCAACGAGCTATTAAATGACACTCCAGAGAAGGACAAGAATTTGACTGGTTTGATTATTGGAACCTCATTTTACCGACCTCGTGTATCTCGTTCGAATGACATTGCTAACTCGTTCTAATGACCTAGCGAGATTTACAAAATTTTCTTAAAACATATTTTAAACCATTGGGAAATATAAACTCTTAAAATTATTATTTCCCCTGAAAAATTAAAGGCTTTACCAAAGCAAGCATAACTCTTCTGAATGTCGTTGAGACGAACCATTCTTGAATCTTCAAAAAGTTTTTAACATTGTCTTGAAATCCGTAGAAATAGTCATGAAGGTGCAATGTATATGTAATGGGATACGTCAAAATTAAAAAAATCATTGAGCAATTACAAAACTTGATTTTATACCCATCGAAAAGTAGTATAAGCTAATTAGTGGAATTTCATGATGTAAGGACATAAATTTCCAATTGAGTCCCTATATTATTTTGACTTTATTCCGGGAATAAAACTGTGTTTGTAATATGTCATAAGGAGAATTTTATTTTGTCACAATCTCACTTAGTCTATGACGTATTGAAGAAATTGAAGACGTTGCGGCAAAGCTTCAAAGATTTAATCATCCCGATGTTTATTTGGTACAATTTTACTCATCTTCAAAATTAATTTCATTCTGAGATCACTCAGGTATGAATGCGTATAATTAATGGTACTCGAAATTATTTTATAAAAGATAAGGATGTAATTTTTATAAAGAAAAATGTTTTAAAAGTGTTTTAATGGTTTAAACTTCATTTTATGATGATAAGCTCGAAATAGAGTTTGACTAATTTGAATCTCCTTGTTAACAGACGTTTTTATCCGAAAGTCAAACTTTCGCATGGTCGCTCGAGCGACATTGGATCTCGTTCGAACGAGATAGAATGTCGCGCGAACGACATGCTCAAGTCGTTCGAATGACACATTTTTCGAGGCGGTGTTTAAATCCTATATAAACAGTGTTTGCATCATAATTTCGTAAGTGTACATTCTGGAAAACAGTTTTATAAACCAGAACCTTGTTTGCACATGTTTTCTAAGGTTTAAAAGTCTTAAACACATCCTTAGAGTTTGCAAAGATCCGAGTTATCATTCTTATATGTTCAAGGGATCTTGCGGCACCAAAGTTGTTTGTTCTACACATTGAACACAAAGGGTTTTGCGGTGAAGAAGCGACGGACATCGTGTTCAACATCATAGACGTATCAAAGCCATATCGGAGGACACTGAGACATACGTGGACGCGTGTGTTGTGGACAGAGATCGTGGAAGATGGAATTTATGCGTGGGCACTATTGAAGAACGGTTGAAGATCAGAAGGAGAGTTAAGACCCGTGGGGATCGAGTCTTAGTGTAAGGCCAATCTGTCTTTGTAAATCCATTATTCATAGTGATTGTCTGGCTTGGGCCGTCAGAGGTTGTTTTCCCTCTTTGGGTTTTTTCCTCGTACATCCGGCGTTGTGAGTATTCTTTACTTTACTTTAGTTGCTTTAATCACTAGATGCATGTTTAGGATTAATCAAGATAAAATTGGTTTAAAGTAAGAATTGGGATTTCACAACTTGGTTGATGCATAATTAAAAGTTGGATCTTTTTGGAAGAAAAATTTGTTTATCTTTGAAAACACACATATCGGGCCCTCCACAAATTGGTATCAAAGCTAGAAAACATTTTTATTTGTTTTGTGATCCCGTGTGTTTTCAAAGATGAATTCTGGATATAATGAATTTTCTCGAACTCCTATTTTTGATGGAACTAATTGCACTTATTGGAAGATGAGAATGAGATGTGCTTTAAAATCCTTTGATGAGCATGTTTGGCTTGCAGTTGAAAAAGGTTGGACACCCCCAGTCACTATTGTAGGTGAGGTCACTAGTTTAAAGTCTGTTGAGTCATGGACCGAAACTGAACAAAGACTTGCACAATATGATTCTAAAGGTCTGCACGTTATTTCTTCACATGTCACACAGGAAGAATATAACAGACTTATGACTTGTGAAACATCAAAAGAGGCTTGGGATATTTTAGCACTCACTCACGAGGGCACTATCACGGTTAGGGCGTCAAAACTTCAAAATATCACTACACAGTTTGAGACCATTAGGATGTTAGAGAGTGATACCTTTGATGAGTTTTATGCTAGGTTGTCCAATATTGTCAACTCGTCGTTTAACCTAGGTGAGAAAATTCCCGACAACCGTGTCATTAAGAAAATCCTTAGGTCGTTGCCTAGTAGGTTTGATGCGAAAGTGACCATTTTAAACTTCTTGGGTAGGTTAGAGTCAACGAAACTAGAAGAGATTGTAGGTGACTTACAAACCTATGAAATCGACATGATTACCTCCAAGCAAGTGCCTAAGAAAGAAAACGTTATTGTTTTGAAAACCTGGAAGGAGGAAATTAAAGTTTCGGATTCCGATTCCGATTCCAATTTTGAGGATGTTGCTTTATTGGCAAAGAAATTTAAAAAATTTATTAAGTTTAAAAAGAAATCGAAAGAAGCCAAGAAATTTGAAAAATTCAAGAACAACAAAGTGGATCCCACCTCTAAGGATAAGTTTGATAAGCCTAAGAGAGATGATTCGGATAAGTGTTTTGGGTGTGAGGGGTACGGTCACAAGGTTAAGGAGTGTCCCACTAGACTTAAGAAAGAGGGCAAGCAACCCGTTGTCTACAATGCCACCTTAAGTGATAGTGAACTGGAAGAGCGAGTGAGTTCCCCCATTGAGCGTAACTTTGTTACATTTATGGCATGTCATGTGAATGACAACAATGCAACTCATGTGAATGAAACTTCCGAGGAGGTTTTGAGTGAATCCCATGTTAGTGAGGGTGAAGAGAGTGACGAGGAGGAGGTTGATGTGAAAGAGTTGCAAAATGCGTTTAATGAGTTGTATGCCGAAACGTTGAAGGTGAAAAAGGCTAACTCAAAATTGCAATCTAAGTTGAATGAGCGTGAAATAGAAAATAATGATAGTTTGATTGAGGATCTTAGGGCACGAGAGAACAAGTTTAGGGAGAAATTAGAGTTTATGGAGAAAGAGAGAGATAATCTCCGTGGTTTGATGGAGTCCTTGAAAAAGGAGATTTTAGAGTTTGAGGAGTCTAGGCATTTGCTCGAGTCTAGGATTCACGAGTTGGAGGAGAGATTGAAAGACTCATCTAGAGTCAAGTTTGATTTGGAGGCTAGGTCGGAGAAGTTAAATAAGATCTTAGGCACCGTCCAAATTAAGGGAGATAGGGGAGGTATAGGTTTTGATGAGAGAGTTGTTCTCATTCCCCCCGCGCATGTGAGAAACACTAGGATGGTAAGAAAAGGTCCACATAAAGGTAATCCTTCCCACCACCGCTTCACTTGCTCGTTTTGTGGTAGGAAAGGTCACTGTAGGCGTTATTGTTACGACCTTAGACAAGCTCCTAGGAAGTTTAGGAATAAAGTTGCCCCAGTTCCCAAAACCCCCATGCGCCATTTTACACCTACTTGGGTTAGGAAATCGGATTTAGTGGCTTTAGGAATTAAACTTCATGATTCTCGTTTGGGTGCACTTGATTCTTCCCATGCTAAATCTAAAGGATGATAGTGTTTCCATGTTTGCCATATGCTAGTTTGCTTCATGATATATTCATTGCTAGTATTACGACATGTGTATCATTTTGTATTATAGTTTGAGTCCCATTTGAAAAATACAAAAAGATTTTGTTTTTGAGAAAACTTTTGAAAATCCAAAAAGATTTTTCTTTTCTTTGGGTCAAAATATGTTTGAAAAGCCAAAAAGATTTTCAGTTTTTTTTTTTTTGAGTTTACATGTTTGATGTTGCATATTGGTGTGATTGGACCCCCCCCTAATCGTTTCATTATCCATGTGGCTAGGACATTTGGTCATTATTATCGATGCTTATAATGATCTTAGCCATTGTTTATATGGGGTAGTTTCGAAGTTGATATGCATCTTGATCCGACTTTTTATATATGCCAACATTGCACACATGCACGAATTTATATGGATGTTTGACTTATCTTGCATATTTGAATTTGGTAAGGCGTTCTTATCTCAATCTTGTCATCTATGCGTCAGTAAACTTAAGGAGAAGTGTGCATGTAATAACCGTTTACCGTGAGGATTTGAATTGAAAAAATGATGAGTGATTCACGGGAAAGGGCTGCGAGAGTTCAAATTAACTCGTCGTGAAAACCACTGTTTAAAGAGCCTAAAAAAAAGGTATATGCTAAGAAAAGGGCCAATAAGATTTTCTCTAAGTTGAGAATGCTAGAAACCTCAAAAGAACTTGAAAAAGTATGTTTATATGAGGGTGTTTGGTTGGAGAAAATTTAAACGGGTTTGCACAACTAATCCTAATGTTGAAACATTGCAATTTGACGCTATTGTTTGTAGAATCGTCAAAATTCTAGATTTGTGTGCATGTAGTATGTTTAGTTCATTAAGCTCACACTTTTTATTGTCATTTGGCTATGATAAAGTTTGATGATTTATCGTTATCAATTAGAGCTTCTTGATCGTTCCGATGTATTGGAATTGTGACTCATTTGTTGTAGTTTCACGCCCATTCATTCCATGTCCATGTTTGAGCACATCGGTACTATGTTTGCATGTAACTCGCATTTTAAGTTTTTATGAGTTTTTGCGTTTTGTGTTAAAAGCTTATTGTTTTAGCACTGCTTTGCTTCTGTCAGTCCCTTCCTGGAATTTTTTTGTGGAAATTTTTTCACTGGGCAATACTTTATAATATTTCTGGGAAACTGGGAAATTTTGGCATGTCGCGCGAAGTCGTTCTAATGAAATTGCATCTCGTGCGAACGACTTTTGTCCTTCGTTCGAGCGACTTCCTCATGTCGTTTGAGCGAAGTCCCTGGCTCGTTCGAACGACAAGGTGAACATTGGCTTCTGATTGGTTTGCAGTCCTCTGGATAATTTGATATATTTTTGGTACTGCGGGAAGCATTTCTGGACTATCTGGTTTATATGCAGGTTCTTTTATATTCCAAATTGGTATTTTGCATATTTGTCCGTTTATCACACTTGACTTGATTGTTATACTCTTTGTGTGATTCCTTGGTTTACTAGCTACTGATTAGTCATCTCTTGATTTTTTTTAGCTGGTTGTTTCATGTTTATCTAGCAGTTTTCCTTTTTCAAAATTGGTATCAACTTGATTATTTTTGGTATCATATTCTCATCCTAGATATTTCATATTGGTTTATCTTTTCACCGGATTGGTTATTCGAGACAAAAAGGGGGAGAAGATTTGGTATGTGATGTAGGGGGAGATTTGATGAGCACTACTTTATGTTTCAAATTTGGTAACAAATTGGTATCAAATAATTGCTCACGTGTTTTCAAATGATATGCTCTTATTGAATATATAAATTGGTTTCATTTGTCCCTCCATACTTCACTTGGTATTTATTAGTATGTTTCATGTGTGTAGGTATGCTTCAGCGATTCGAGATTTCAAGTCTCACGACATTCAGACAGTTCATGCTTTCCGGTGCTACATATTCTAGTCCGTGTCCTGTACATTTTGTTTTTGGGTTTATGGGATGGGATTTTGGCGTCATACGGCTTGACGGCCCGATTAGGAATTTCACTGGTTTAGTTTTGTCCCAGAATAGTCAAAGGGGGAGATTTGTAAGGACATAAATTTCCAATTGAGTCCCTGAATTGTTTTGACTTTATTCCGTGAATAAAACTGTGTTTGTAATATGACATAAGGAGAATTTTATTTTGTCACGATCCCACTTGGTCTATGACGTATTGAAGAAATTGAAGACGTTGCGGCAAAGCTTTAAAGATTTAATCATGTCGATGTTTATTTGGTAAAAGTTTACTCGTCTTCAAAATTAATTTCATTCCGAGATCACTCAGGTATGAATGCGTATAATTAATGGTGCTCGAAATTATTTTATAAAAGATAAGGATGTAATTTTTATAAAGAAAAATGTTTTAAAAGTGTTTTAATGGTTTAAACTTCGTTTTATGATGATAAGCTCGAAATAGAGTTTGACTAATTTGAATCTCCTTGTTAAGAGACGTTTTTATCCAAAAGTCAAAGAAAGTCAAACTTTCGCAAGGTCGCTCGAGCGACATTGGATCTCGTTCGAACGAGATACAATGTCGTGCGAACGACATGCTTAAGTCATTCGAATGACACATTTTTCGAGGCGGTGTTTTCTTATTTAAACAGTGTTTGCATCATAATTTCGTAAGTGTGCTTTCTGGAAAATAGTTTTATAAACCAGAACCTTGTTTGCACATGTTTTTTAAGGTTTAAAAGTCTTAAACACATCCTTAGAGTTTGCAAAGATCCGAGTTATCATTCTTATATGTTCAAGGGATCTTGCGGCACCAAAGTTGTTTGTTCTACACATTGAACACAAAGGGTTTTGCGGTGAAGAAGCGACGGACATCGTGTTCAACATCGTAGACGTATCAAAGCCATATCGGAGGACACCGAGACATACGTGGACGCGTGTGTTGTGGACAAAGATCGTGGAAGACGGAATTTCTGCGTGGGCACTATTGAAGAACGATTGAAGATCATAAGGAGCGTCAAGACCCGTGGGGATCGAGTCTTAGTGTAAGGCTAATCTGTCTTTGTAAAACCATTGTTCATAGTGATTGTCTGGCTTGGGCCGTCCAAGGTTGTTTTCCCTCTTTGGGTTTTTTCCTCGTACATCCGGCGTTGTGAGTATTCTTTACTTTACTTTACTTGCTTTAATCACTAGATGCATGTTTAGGATTAATCAAGATAAAATTGGTTTAAAGTAAGAATTGGGATTTCACAACTTGGTTGATGCATAATTAAAAGCTGGATCTTTTTCGAAGAAAAATTGGTTTAGATTTGAAAACACACATATCGGGCACTCCACACATGAGAAAGATAAGATATATCCACAATTTTTATTTTATCTTCTTCGCTCCTTCAGTACCTTTATGGAATGTATTAAGGGCGTCTCCTCACCATTTCATGAATATTTTCACTTTCATCAATTGCTAAATCGTTATTTGAAGCCCTGCTCATTTTCTAGCATTATAGGCATATATGGGAAACTCGTGTACTTATTTATTTTCATTGGCTTAAAAAAATTTCTCGGTACCAACATAAATCCATATTTTTTTTAAAAGATAGTTATTTTTAGATTATTCCATTTTTGGAAGGAGTGTTAGCTAACTTTTTCATCCTATTTTTTTGTAGCAATATCAAGTAAGTTGTTAGTTCCTGAAAATTTGACATTCAGCAAGTGAAAATCGGCTTTGATCACTTCAAGATCATATTCAATTTTCCATCTAATTTTATCATCTTACATGAAATCAAAAGCAATTATCGATCATGTTTTCGCTTCAGATTTATAGATATTTGTTATTCATTTTGTCAATTTGATTCAAATATAGGTTGATAGGTATTATTATTCTCTAAAACTGGTAGTGGGATGTTTTTGACTCCTAGTTGATAAATACCAATTAATAAACTATAACAAATAAAGAAATTAACGGATTGGATTTGAGAGAGATGAGAGCTAGATAGTGAGATGAGATATCAATGTGGTTCGTCACAATGAGGTGCCTACATCCACAAGTACATTATTATTTTGTATTAAGAATGGATAGAAGCTCTCAAGAATCGTTATAGGGTTTTGTGTATAACTGTTAAGTTGGATCTCTAGGGTTTGAAATTTATCCCCCTTTGCAAGAATTGGGTAATATTTATAGGAGGTACCACGAGAGAGAGGGAGAGAGATAAAGAGAGAGAGGGAGAGAGAGAGAGAGAGAGAGAGAGAGAGAGAGAGAAAATATAAGAGATGGAGTGTCATTATAAGCCAGTAAGTTACACCAGCATACATGATAAGGAAACAACTAATAATGAGTCACTCTTAATCATCTGATAGGATTAACCTACCCAAGGGTTTAAGGGAGTTGTACATTTCCCACATGTTTCCCACGGGTATGATTGGTCATTAATAGAATTAACTTGTTCTAATTAGTTGCTAGCTGTTAAAGGGTAATATTGTTCCGACCACGGAAAATTTTTTCCAATAATACTCAATGAGTGAGATAAATATATCCTAATGACAGGTGTGATCGTATCAGTGGTCCAAGTCATCTGCCATCTTTATAATAAAACACCCATATTTAGTAGTAGTCTGGAGCATAAGATCTTTAGAGTGATTAGGCTTGTGGAATAAATGAATAGAGTTTTAGTCATTGGGAGTTGAGGCACTTGGTCGATAGCCTATCTTTGAGAGTTAGTAATTTTGGGAAATTTTTATTTTTAGAGCGGTGGTATTTTTGTAAAATAAGGTACATTTTAGGATGCAAAGTGACCAGGGCTACGTCAGTAGTCAAATGCATTGGGCAACGAACTATCATTAAAACGAAGTGACTGATGCTTTTAACCATATCATTCCTAGGAAGCTTTATAGGCATCACTAGAATATTATAAAGTGTTGTCTCCCACCCATTTTCTCATCTAAACTCCATTCAAAAACCTTTCTCCATTTTCAAGTAATTCAACCATCTGTGAGAGATTTTCATCTTTTATGTAAGCCATTTGTGAGAGTTTACCATATTTCACGGTAAGGATCCTTTATCCCCCTTCAATTTCCTTTGCACTATTTTTTTATCTTCTAGAAACATGGTTTATACGGTCACTAAGAGTTCAATAGAAACTTTTAAGGGTACTCACAGAATTCCCTAGGTGGTCATTACTGAAATAGCGAGTGGGGCTTGTGATCATTTTTCCCTTCCCAAAGGTCATTTGCTACTCTCAATTTTTATTGCTGAATGTGGGGTGACTTTTCCCCCAACCCTCTCTTTTCAGAATTCTACGAAAATTTTGATGTGGTCCCTACTCAAGTAGCCCCCAATACTTATAGAATTATTAATGCGGTCCACTAAATTAACGAGCAGTATGGGACCCATATTGGAATTCCAGAGTTAATGTACTATTACACTTGGTGTGATAATAATGAGGAAATTTACTCCATGAAGACAAGGAAGTTAAATAAGGTCCTTGTTGTCAATTTACATGATTCCATCAAAGATTATGGGGATCATGATTTGATTATGAAGAATTTGTAGTTCCCCCCTCTTCCTGAGAGTACAACATAAGAGGAACATTGGTATCCCCCATGGAGAACAAGGGAATAATTTAGGTAGAAACATATATGTGGAATGTTTTGTAGGATTCTTACTTTATTTATATTGCTGAATTTGTGCCTTTGATTTCTATTTTGCAGTCAATAGTAAGAAGAAAGTTCCTCGTAACTTCAAGATTAATCATGTTGACTTGGAAACTATTTAGTCTATCTAGAAAATGATTGATGTTAGGGATTATCCAAGGTCAGCTCATGTTTTTCTCAAAACCTCCTTTGTGGATAAACCAACTGAGGAAATTCCAGTTTCTCCCATTCCATTGGACAACCCTGAAGCATCTACTTTCGAATCCTTAGATTCTGACCCAAAATCCTCTCCCAGAAAAGGAGATAACTTTTCTGCAGACAAAATATCCTCCTCAATTAAATATCAACGTTGCACTAGTACCGCCCATTAGCCCTTCAAATGTGATGGTAAAAAAAGGTTATTAATCTTCTTGTTGGGGCCAGGTCACCTCTTCCTGCTCTGCTAGTAGTGAGCAAGAAATATGAAATTGGTGATTCTAACTTTCTAATTATCCTAGACAAGTCTTATGCCAAGGAAAATGAACCTCCATCTAAGAAAGAGATAGTGGATCTGCCTCCTCCAGTTGGGATCACTGTAAGTAAAATAGTTAACAAGGGCAAGGGTATTGCCCATTCTGTTACAGTGTGTCTTGAGCTTGCTCGGGACTTAATTGGTACTGGACTTCTTCCTACTGATGAGGCCGATATGCCTTCTCTAACCAACTCAAGATTCCTTCATATGGAAAATCATAATTTGGCTCGTGTAAGCTGATCTCTTATTATTTGATTTTCATTTATACCTTCTGCATTTCTTTTAATAATATCCTCATACGACTATTGGTCTTGCAGGTTCTAATTGATTATGACCGACAGCTAAGAAGGAATGATAAGATGAATAAGTCATCTCCTCACGTTAAAGTCACCCTTAATGAGATACGAAAGTCTTTGGAGGGAGATATTCGGTCCAATGAAGCTTTAGTGGCAGAGAAGTTGAAGGTGGACGAGAGAGTCTAAAAGTTAGAGGAGAAAAAATTATCCTATAATAGCATTGTGAATGTTGCCAAATAAAAGACTGATATTTCTAGATAATAGGCTGGTGTTGGCAAGACTGCTACAAAGATGAATAAACTAATCTTGTTGTTGTAGAGGTAAGGAGGAGTAGGCATTAGCCTCTGTTGCCATGGCCAATGCGAATAGCTTCATAAAGCATTGGGACAAGGCCTTCACCAGTTCTTCCATGCAGGTCGACTATCTAAAGAAAGCTCCATACAAAAATCATTAGGATAATTCCCTAGTTAAGGCCAGAACAGCCAGGGAGTCTGACCTATTTCAACTCTGCCATCCAAGAAATCCCCTTCACATTGATGACTAAATTGATGATGAAAACGATAATGGTACTAAAATTACTGAGGGGGCATTAATGGTCTTTGACCAGGATAGGGATCATATTTCATCCGATAAACAGAAGGTGGGAGATGGATCATGGTAGTCTTGCTAGGAGTTTTATGCTTTAGTTTATTCTTTTTTCTTCAATGTATTGTGTTGAAGTAACTCCTTTTTATTTTATAATGAAATGAATTTTTTATTCCCCACAATGTTGTCTTCGTCAAATTCTTGCAAGTCGATGAGTACTTATATCCGACCACCTACTTTTAGTTTAATGCCAGACTGGCATATTTGGTCATTGTTTAGACTAATTCTGAAGAACGACAAGATGGATAAGGATGATCTTGAGGAGTTTCTCATCCAAGATGTGTTTACTCAGTCCAAGGAATCATATTTAAGTTTATCTCATCATTTTCACTGAGTAGTGGGAGATAATGATGCCTATTATGATATGATTCCCAATCTTCAATAGAGCCAAAAGGGACCAACAACAAATCTTCATATCGATTATCGATTATGAAAAGAAACTAGCCAACATGCAGAAGAGCGGTGAATTTTATCGTAAGTTGTTTTCCATGAAATCGACTTACTTAAAGAAAGAGTTTGTTCTCAACTAAAAGGTGAAAAGTAACAGAGATTTTGTTACGATGCTCGAGAAAGAGAATAACGCCTTACGTAATGAGATTAAAGGTCTCAAGAAGTCAATTCCTACCGACCAAATTAAGAGTGCTTCTTTTTTAGAAAAAGAGAATGCTCGCTTAAGGGAGGAATTTCAGTAAGTGAATAAATACAAAGGTTAATCTCCTTAATAGCAGTGAAGTATTTTTCAATCAAAGGAGGAAGAACGGACTAAAAACACTCCGTCAGACCAAGCGATGACTATAATTTCCCAATTATCCACTATCAAGAGGCTAAATGAGAAGGTAAATCACCTCACATATCAATTTCATCAACAACCTTCTATTGTCTAGATGGATGGTTACGATGAGGGCCTTACAGACATGGGAACAAAAATTGATCATGATCACAAGGTTATTTATAAACACGGTTGGCTCAACACCCAACTGTGATTAAGGTGCCTAAGGAGAATGAACTATGGTATTGGCATGACTCAGGATGTACAAAACTTCCCAATCTTCCATTCAAACTCGATATTTCATGGATTCCTACGGATGCTATCCACGTATGCTTGATTAAAAAATACCTTGGAATTACCACGTGCATGGAGATGATAAACTTTACTTACCATTATATTTAACAGATAGGGTGAGTTCCAATAGCTAAGTAAGGCTTTAATATTTGAGGACGACCATCACCCCTCACGCATTGGATATACCAATAGATACCTTTGAGAATGAACCAAGCTAATAACTTGGTTCTTGTTGCTAACTTGTAGTATTTTTATTTTTATTACTTTGGAATAACTTTTCATAAGCTATAATGTAAATTTACATCTTTGTTTTCTTTCATGCTAACATCTTGAATGTTAGTTATTTAGAAAGGGTATACTAGTATTTTAAATCTTAGGATTATATGTTCGGTTATTTCTCAATTAATCATCCTCAATAGTTACTAATGGTGGATGAACCTGGGTTATCCGGTCTTAGTTTTTACTAACTCGTAATCCATGTTACTGGACATATAGACGGATCTTATCCTTTTGACCAAGTGTTGACGTTAGTTATTGGAGACGACCAAATACCTTAGGATTTATCCTTGCATTTAGACAATCATGGGTGGACCTTATCATCTGTATGATTGATTTTAATGGATTTCCTTAATTTGGTTTGGTAAACTTCTTGTCTTTGGCCTTCCCAAGGGGGTGAGACCGTATATGAAACCTTATGGGGTCACACACAAAGTTAGTAAAACTTCGTGTTCTTAACCTTTTGGTGTCATACATGAAGTTTGTTATTATATATGTGTGTTAATTAGCATGGCTGAGATGTATTCAACTTTATATTTTTAGCGCATCTCCCATACTGGCAAAAAAACATAAAAAGGAGAAATAACATTCACAAGGAATTAACAATTTTTATTGATTACTGGAAATGGGTTACATGGAAATAAAAAGGCTTTAAATGAAAAGACTTTACATTTTTCTCACTATTAATAGAAGTTCCTTGGATGTTCGGCATTCCAAGGGTTTTTGAACTGTTCTCCTACAAAGGTTTCAATTTTGTAAGTCCCTGGCCAGACAACAATGGAAATTCTATATGGATCATGTTAGTTTGCCTCTCAATTTTTACCTTTCTGAAGAACTTTCTTTAGCATATAGTCAACCTCCTTCAAACTGTCACCTTTACTCTTTTATTATCAAATAGAGTAGTTCTTTGTTAGTATGTTGCACCCTAAGTGTTTCATGCTCTCTAACCTCTCCCACTATGTCTAGATCCAACCTTCTTATTAGGTCCCTATTTGCTGAGTCAAAAATGAGGACATTATGACTTTTTTTAATGGAAGAGGGAGGAAACCCCCACAAATATTATTAAGAATAGGAGAAATAGCCTCTCCTAGGTGTCTAATACAAGCTCCTAAAGGAAAAATTCCTTTAGGGAGCCAATATCCAAGAGGAAAAGATGAGCAAGATCTTAAAAATTCTCAAACATTGTATAACAAGATATATTGATTCCATAATTGGCCAATCTATACCATATTAGATTCCCTAAAATAATGATTTAAAGTTAACTTGCAAAGATTAAGGAGATTTTGAATATCTGTAATAATTCCTTTGTATCTCAAAGTATGTTTCTAGAAATTATTCAACACTTTGCTCACCATTACGGAGTCAAACTCAATTTGAATAAGGTTAAAATTTAGCTCAAAATAAATTTTGAGATGCCTATATAAACCCAAAAACTCCACTTTAGTGTTTGTTGATATGTCATTTGAGCAAGAATAAGCTACTTAAAACTGCCTTTTATGATTCCTTAGAATGCCTTCAAATCCACTAAGCTCTAGATTTCCTTTTGATGCTCCATCAACATTAAGTTTGTACAAAAGCTTGCTAGGGGGACAAAATTTGATCAAGGACATTACTCTCTGCTTTGGGATGATTTTAAAATCAAATACATGTAATCAATTCCCATCAAATAATTGAGCATGATTGTGAAAACATAGGCTTTTACATATATTGGAAATTAAGCAAGTGAACTGATCAATAATGAGAGAGTGATTCACTGATTTAACTTCCTAGCATGCTAGATTCCTTCCTTTCCAAATTTCTTAACAAACCATCAATGGGATGAGTTTTCCAAGACATCTTAAGTAGTCTTTAGTACATTTTTTATACCACCAACTAATCTATTTTGGTTCCCATTAACTCAGAGAAGTAGTCCCAAATCTTGGTAGGAACAGGACATTTACTGAATATATGCAAAGAGGATTGTTCTTGATTCTAGCACAAATAACATCCTGAAGCCATTATAATGCCAAGTTTTGAAATTTTTTTATCAAAAGGAAGGCAATCATGTAAACGTTTCCACATGTTAATTGAAATATTTTGGGGAATATAAGATCCCCAAAGGCTTGATAAGGCAGTGGAGGTTAAAAAATGAGGCTTACACTACTCAAAAGTTGATTTAAAAGTGAAAGAGTGTGTTTCTGAAGCAGTCCAAATCCATGGATCACCTTGGCATGTCATGAGGTTTAAGCATTCTTCTTTTATTTATTGCATTCTTCTCCCAGTTAAAGAGCCCCCTGGGGTTGACTGGTCAAGGGGCTTATACTTGCTCTTCATGAATTTTCCCCATAGAGAGTTTTTAGACGTGAATTTTCAAACAAGTCTCAACCTCGAAGCTTTCATAATACAATTGAAATGAGATAATCACATACCACCTTTTGCCTTCTATTTGCATAATGATTCCTAATATTTCCATTTGTGCTTCCATCCTATTAATTCATTACCACCCTAAAATATGTTTTTGAGAATGGACTGAATACTTCTGGTCACAGACTTGGCAGGTTGCATAGCTACCAATAAATAAATGGTAATGGAAGATAGGACATGATTTATTAACATAGATTTACCTCCAAAATAAAGTAACTTGGCCTGTCATCCGGCTATCCTGCTTTTAATGGATCTTATCAAGCTTCATTTATAGGTAATCTTATTTTTGCCTTTGAATATAGGGCATCCTAGATATTTAATAGGGAGAGGCTTATACTTTAAACCTATATAGTCTCCAATAGGAGATCTTCTCTTTCCTGCCTTCTTAAAGTCTATTGAAAAGCTAATTTTCTTGAAGTTTATAAACTGCACAGAGATAGAAGAGTACAAACTTAGGAATCACATAATGTTCTTGAGGATTTTAGCATCACCTCTAGAATCACTATGTAATCTGTAAAAGAGAGGTAGGAAATTATAGGGCTTCCACTAGAGTGGTAAAATTTATTTGTGTTGCCTTTTAACATGAGATAATTTAATCCTCTACTCAAGTACTCAGCTTCTAATATGAAAAGGCTTGGGAAGAGAGAATTATTTTGCCTTAGGCCTCTAGAAGAGTGAAAGAATCCTTTAGGTTGGTCCTTTATTAAAATTGAAAATCAATTTGATGAAATTCACCTACGCACAAAATCAATCAATTTTTGTCCAAAGCTAAAACCTCTGATTATGTTGATCAAGAAGCTCCAGTGAACTTTATTATATGCCTTTTCCTTATCAATTTTGATCATAACATTGCCACCATGGATTTTCTTCCCAAGATTACACACCATCTCTTGTGCAAGTAGAATATTATCATGATTATTCCTACCTTGAACAAATCAACTTTAATTGGGGGAGACAATTTGAGGTAGAATTTTAGCCAGTCTAGAGCATAGGATTTTAGAGATAATTTTGTAAGAGAAATTACATTGACTTATTGGTTTATCATCACCATAAGTTTTGGGGTTTAGAAGTTTGGTAATGAGGATTGTGATTGTCCTTGTCCAGCTTTTCAAGAGGTCTTTCCCTACAAAAAAACATTTATGGCAGCCATTAAATCACATTTAATGATTTTCCAATAAGTTTTGTAGAAAAGTTCCCCAAAGACATAAGGACTAGGTGATGAATCAACAATTCCTCCTCTAAAGCATAATTTTCTAACGTCTCATTCATATCTGCAGTGACAATATTTGTAATGGTGTCTGTAATGTCATGGTGGATTATACTTGGATCATTGGACTGGAAATGATAAAAATATGATTGTTGATCTCATTTG
This sequence comes from Sambucus nigra, assembly GCA_949130495.1. Lineage (NCBI taxonomy): Eukaryota > Viridiplantae > Streptophyta > Magnoliopsida > Dipsacales > Adoxaceae > Sambucus > Sambucus nigra. The sequence goes on from OX422208.1 coordinate 617,264,918, forward strand.
AATTCTCCAAACCTTTACCATATTGAGAGGAAATAGAATTGATAATGAGATGCTTGTGTTTTCCCTTCACAATTGAGTGGAAAAAACTTGTGTTGGCATTACCTTGCTGCCCATTTATAGAAGACTTTTGCTTCCCAAAAATTTATTCTCTATTTAAGACTTTGAGTAATTTTTCTCTGCCAAGACTAAGAGCAATTATATTCTCCTCCTTCAAGTCATTCTCATATTCCACCTTTAACTATAAAACTTCATCTTATAAGTCTTTCACATTTTGAAAAATGTCTCCAAATATCCACTTGTTCCATTCATTTAAATCCTTTATAAGTCTTTAGAGTTTGATTGCAAAATTCCTCAATCAAAAAGAAGGAGTGTCATCATACCAAGATGATTTCACTATATTATTGAAAGAATCATGTGTAGTCCACATGTGTTGGAACCATAAAGGTTTAAGGAAATGATCAAGAGGAGTTTTAACTAAAATTAATAGAGGTGCATGGTCTGAGTCGGACCTATTAAGATGTTAGATGAAAGATTTTGTGTAAAGAGATTCCCATTGAGAATTGATGAGACATCTGTCAAGTCTAGCCAAAATAACTTCATCTCTAGCTCTATTATTGAACTATGTGAACCTGGTACCCTTATAGCCAATGTCTGAAAGTTCACTGTCATCTATGGCTTGGATGAAATCACTCATTGCTTGAACATATATTTGGTTCCAACCTAGTTTTTCTCTGGAGTAGGTCACAACAATAAAGTCCCCTATTAAAAAATGATGTCTGTCATTTAAGTTTGGGGAAATGTCAGCAAACTGATCCCATAGATCTTTTATTTCCTCCTTTGTGCATTCGGCATACACAACTGTCATGTAGATATCTTGATTGAGAGTTGGATGGGTAATGCAAATTGTGAGTTATTGATCAGAATCAAAGACCACTTGACAATAAACCTTCAAACCTCCAAATGATCCAAATTTTCCCAGTAATGTTGCTACATCCACCTTCCAACCCATGTTTAATATTGAAATTCTCCAATTTTCCATTATCAACTTCAGGTTCCATTAAATAAATCACATGAATTTTATGGATTTTAATCAACTTTTTTAGTCTTCTAGATGAGGATTTTTTGGTAGCACCTCTAATATTCCATGCGAGGAGATTAATCATTGGAGAGAGTTGATAATTAAGTTCTTGTTACCTTCAGCTTTAGATCTTGTGACTCTTTTGAAAATAGGGTATGACATCTCTGGGGGAATTATTACTTGTTAGAGACACATATTGCTTCTATTTTTAGAGGCTCTAAGAGCATCCTCTTTTTCTTTCTTATACGGCTTTATCTTCCTTCCAATTTTCTTAGAAAAAAATTACAGGTTTTCAATTTGAGGGACTTGGACAACTTCTATTTCTCCATCAGAAGCATACAAATGGTCAATAATTGGATTGTGATCATAAGTAGAAAGGTTTGTGGATCTTCGTGAAAGTGAGTTGTGGTCTTCAATCATTGTTTCTTGGTTATTGAGATCTAGGTGATGAATTTCTTGAGGGTGCTTCTTTATTTTCCATTGTTTTCTTTTCTTAAATTTGATCACCCTTTCTTGAAAAATCTCAGATGACTGGTGGTTATCTATCTCTTCTACAACCTGATTCTCTTTCTCAACCTCATTGATAAGAATCTTGGATTGATTTTGGTTGGCTTGCACAATTAATTTTTTGGTGTTCTAGGTGGCATTTTGAATATCAACATCTCTTATGATGATATCGCAATAGCCTTTCTTCTTTCTTTACTCCATACTTGCAGGATTAAAGAGACGTGTTTTGGCCATGTCCCTTCTTGAGACATGTGGAGCTATACTTGGGATTATCTTGGACTTAAACCTCCTTCCACAATCCTCCTTGACCGTAACCTATCCATACCCTCTTGGGGATGATCTTCAATAAATCAACTTCCCACAAACTCTTGCAATTCTAAGTCGATTGATTTCTGCTGTTGAAGCATCCACTTTCAAAGGCTTTCCTATTAGTTAAGAAATATAATATATGGAGGCTTTCGAGAATAAGTGAATAGGTAATTCTGGGAAAGTGATCCATAATGGGGTGATGATGCTTTCAATATTTGCTCTAAAATCAGGAGTCCATTTGAAAACTCTCATTCGATATCAACAAATATACTGAGATTCATGCATCCATAATCTCGATCCTCTTTGCAGTTTAAACGAATCAATACATGTTTCTGATCCAAGAGACCAATTGAATAAGAGGTTTTAAGGGAAAAGGTTTGAAATATTTATCTTATTACCTATGGCAGGCCTTCTATGTAAAAATTTCCCTACAAAAGCATATTGAAATGGCCTGGCTAAGGTGTTGATCTCTTCCAAAGAAAACATCACTGTAAGTTCTCCCTTATAGGAAGAAGTAGGTTTCAATGTGGGTTCTTTATCTACTTTGGAGGAGGCTGCAGTAATAGAAGTAACAAAATTTATTCCACATAACGGTGAGAATAGGAGGTTTAGGATCATCATGTTGGGGTGAAGGAATTTCCATGCAACCCCTAAATAGGGTTTACGTGGGAGAGGGGAGGAGAGAAAGTTATATTAATTTAGATGTAAGGACATATTTTTATAAGTCCGTTATCAATTTATTATGTCATATACTGCTACACCGTCGAAGAGCATTCAAGATCCATCTACATCAAAGACGGATCCGAATTAATCAAGTTCTTAATCAAAAAGACTCCGCGTTATGTTTTAAATACCTTAACTTTCCACTTAGAGCTTTGGGATATTTTTACAAAATATTTTCTAAGTGTTGGAGCGGACTTTTTCCTCAAATTTGAGAATGAGTAATTTTTTATAAGTGTTGGAGCGTACTTGGATTTTGATGCCCAGGTCGTTCAAGCGAGATAGAAATATCGTTCGAGCGATATTGGATGTCGCGAGATGTCATTTGAACGACATCTGTATGTCTTTCGCGCGAGACTGCTCTCTCGTTTGAACGAGCACATTTTTCGAGGCGACGCGATTTTGTATAAATACTCATTAAATGGTTTTTTTTCATTAAGAAGTCCCAGCGTTTTACAAAATAGAAAAGCCACAAAAGCAGAAGCCTTTTTGACTTCTTCTTTTAGGTTTTAATCCCTCTTTGTTTACAATTCACAAAACTCCCAATATGCTTTAGTGAATTGTTTTGGTGTTGAAGAACACACTTTGCTGTGGTTTATTCTTTGTGGGGAAAACTCTTCAACCGACAGCTGCGTGCGATTGTGGAGGGAGTCCTTATAAAGTTCACTCTTGTGTAGAATCCATTTTCTTCTTCATTCCTGACCATCTAGAGTTCTTGCGGGAGATTCCAGACGACGATATTTCTAGCCGTTGCTTTAGAGGTTTGACGAAGACACCTTGCATTACACTTATGGGTGATTATCAGGTTGTATGTAAGTCAATGGTCTTATGATTTCTTCAAAGTTCTAGAAATAAAAGGTTTTGCCCTTCGGGGATTTTTCCTTATATTTGTGTCACATGCTTTATCTATTTATGGCTTGACACACGCATACACATAGATGCATGTTTAAGGGCTGAATTAATTTGGTTTAAAAATAGACTCCAATTAAATAAGGTTTACTTGGAAACTTGCGAATTAATTTTAAATCGATATCACACACCGTGTTTACACGTTTTACATTAGAACATAAAATCATTATAGACATAGAGACTTAGCAGACCAATTTATGTGGAAAATAATAGCTTTGTATCGAAGGCTAACATATAAGGAGTTTCACCTGTGGTTGTTCTATGTGGTGTCCTGTATGCCCATATTACACTTTGGAGCTCATCAATCTAGTTTCCTTTAGCATGGTTTAGTCTCTTTTTCATTCCGTCGAGTATATCTTTATTTGTTATTTCTGTTTAGTTGTTGCACTGTGGATGAGAAGGTGATTGTCAGTTCTAAGTTTTAGATCAAATACAGTAGTCTTCAGACTCCTGATTGTCAAACGTCATGTTGTAGTCGATGATAAAGACATATGAAATTACGATGTAATGCTCTTTCAAAAGAAATGGAAGGTCAATTCATAGGCATTTCCACAAGGGGTTCAGCCTCTACCCATTTGGTGAAATAGTCCACTGCAAAGACCATATATTTGAACATTCCTTTTGTTTTAGGTAGATGGACGACTAGGTCTATACCTAAAATAAATAATGGCTAAGTGGAAGTGATCGTGTGAGTAAATCCCCTTGTCTTCTATGGAATATGGCATATTTTTTGCCCTTATCACATCCCCTTAAATAATCTTCACAATTTGTTTCCATGGTGGACCAGTAGTTGCCTTATGCATCTTGCTTGACCAATTATCTCCCTACCGAGTGTGCCCCGCAGGGGCCTTTATGTACCACCTTATTAAGTCATTGACCTCTAACGTATGGACACATCGAATTATTGAAATGATGAACCCTCTCTTAAATAGGAGTCCTACTTCTATGGCATACCTCATCACTTTTTACGAAAGTCTCCTTGTAACTTTATGCTCTACTGGAACAATGCCTTTTCTTAGTAGGTTCGTATTGGATCCATCTATGATGGCCCTAAGTCTAATTAAATTATATTGGTTATTTCCTCACCAGTGCTTTAGTGCTGATAATATCCACTGGAATTGTTCTTCTTAACTATGTTCTTGTGATAAAAGTATGTTAAACAAGTGCATCTGCTCGAGCATTCTTTATCCTTGAAATTTTACGACTCTAACTATTGGGAACTTTGCGATTGGTCTTTGGGTTTTGGCCAAGTATTTTTCTATGGGACCCTCTCTTGCCTTATAAAACCCTAATTTTTGGTTTAATATTAGTTGAGAATCATTGTACGCATGTATCTGCTCAGTGGCAAGAGATGAAGCTAGGCCAAACCCTATTATGAGCTCTTTATACTGTGCGTCATTATTGGTGGCTTAGAATTGGAATGTAATATTATATTCTTTGTCAAGGTCATTCGACGTGGTAAGTATTAAACCTGCACTGCTAACAGAGTGACATGATGAACAGTCTATGAGCATTTTCAAGATCATGGGTCTTATTTGAAATCTTCTTCTATCAAAGTTCCATAATTGAATAATTTTCTCAAGTACTCCAAGTTGTGAGTAATTTGTCTAATAACCTAGGTCCCTCAATATTATGATCGGTTGCTTTTATGTATGCGTTGTTTCCCATAGGAGTTTTCTCGCCTAATTGAACTGATGATCTCTCTTTCAAAGAATTCTGCTGGTATATAGTGAGATGGTCTCTCTTTCATAAATGTTTGCTTTGTTACGTTCGTCATTGAGTTTTCTTTTAAAAAATACTACTCGGTAGGTTTTTCCTCATATGTGAACTCAATAATAAAATTATCCATGCCTTGTCCATTTATTATCATTCTTGGTTCATATTGTATATCATACTCTTCTAAGTATACTGCCCAAACCATCAGTTTGCCTGATTTCTCAGGTTTACTAATGACTTTGCATAGTGGCAAGTCTGTATAGAAAATAATGGTATGGTGTTGGAAGTATGAATTCATCTTTTGAGAAGCTTAGATTAGTGCTAAAGATAATTTTTCTAGTCTTAGATATTGGATCAATGCTGAGCTAATCGCTAATTCAAATATGACCAAGTATAAGTAAAGTTTTTCGGCTATAATGACCCTTGAAAAAATAGGCGAAGATCCTAGGTACTTCTTCAATTTGAAGAAAGACATTTCATATTCATCATTAAAATCAAATGGTTTTGGTAACACCTTAAAGAAAGGAAGGCACTTGTCGGTGTCTCTTGAAACAAATCGGTTTAGCATCACCATCCTGTCTGTTAGCTTCCGTACTTTTTTTTTATTCGTTCGAGACTGCATATTCATTAGCGCCTGAATTTATTAGAGTAGGCTTCAATGCGTCTTTGGTTTACTATAGAGCCAAGGAGCATTCCTTCTTGTACTTCGAAGAGACATTTTCACCTAGTTGATTTTCATTCTATGCTTTTCTAACTGGTCGAACGTCTGACTTAAATCTTTAGTTTGATCGAAAGTAATATTTCTCTTAATGAGCATGTCACCAATATACACCTCCACGTTTTCAATGATCTGTTCTTTAAACACTTTATTTACCAACCTTTGGTACATTGCTCTAGTATTTTTAAGCCCAAATACCAAGACAATGTAGCAGTAATTACCCCATCTTGTGATAAATAAATTATTTTCCTTGTCCTCGGGCTTCATATTGATTTAGTTGTATCCTGAATACCATAAAACTGAGCATCTTATGTCCAAAAGTGGTGTCGACTAATTGATCAATCCTAGGCAAAGGACGGTGATCCTTCGGGCAAGCTTTCTTTAGGTCAATGAAGTCACCGCACATATGTCATTTGTTATTCTTTTTTCTAATTATCACAACATTAGAAAGCCAATCTGGGTATTTGACGTCCTATATGAAATTTTCTTTTTGTAATTTCTTTACTTGTTTTTGTATGGTCATGTTCTTCTCTTGAATGAAGAGACATCATCTTTTCTTAATCGACTTGGCAACCTTGATTATATTAAGTTCATAACATGTGAATTCTAGGTCAATTCCTGGCATGTCCTTATGACTCTAAGCAAAAATGTTTTTTCGTTGCTCAAGAAAATTAACCAATTCCTTCTTAAGGGTAGGGTCCAGCGATGAGTCGATCTAGGTTGTTCTCTTCAAGTGTTCATCATCCAGGATAATTGATTATATTTCTTTTATGACTTGTCCTTTTACTAGCTATGCCTCTTCACGTGGATCCACGTGGTTAGTTTTTTTCTATTTCTCCTGGTCCACTAAAGTATGTTAGAAATCTCTAGCTTCAACTTAGTTCCCTTTAACCATGGCAACCCCATAATGAGTGGGGAACTTCAAGCATTGGTGTGCAATAGAAGTTACTTCTTTTAATTTCTTCAAACCTAGTTTTCCTAAGATAATATTATACTAATAGTTGACGTTCTTGTCCAGGATAAGGAAACGTAACCTCTTTGTTCGACTAGTCAGCCTGATAGTAATCGCTACTTCCAAATAAATTATTCCCAAAGGGTAAACATTTTTTCTATAGAAACTGATGAGGGTAATGTGGTAAGCTTCAATTTGTTGTCGCCCGGATCCAAACCTCTAAAGCAATTATAGAATAAGATGCGAGTCGAACGATTATTTTCAACCAAAACTCCATCCACCTTTCCTTCATGTACCATCATTGTGACAACTAGGGGATTGTCATGAGGATAAAGCACTACTGATAGATTATCTTTAGGGAAACTATCCACAAAACGATCTTTTCTTACTTTCGTCAATTGGGTATTAACATCATTGGTTCGGTTAATCTGCCTAATATAGGCATAAGCCTTTATATCATTGAGGTGTGCATTCCTCTTCGCTAATTCACCTCCTTAGCCAGCGTCACCTCCTTCAATAATGTTTCACCTAAAAGAGTTCATAGTTACCGCATGCATAGGATCTTTAGACCTTCTGACACGTCTGGTCATCTTTGAAATCATCATCTCTACTTATTTTCTTATTATCTTCTTTTTTACAAGGAGATTATAATAGTTTACTGGGTTCTTTCTTGTCCCTTTGATTTTCTCATCCACCCTTCTCCATAAACTTTGACAATTTTCCTTTTTGGATCAGGTTCTCTATCTCGTTCTTCAAGGCTAAGAAGTTATCACCGTTCTAGTCTTTGTCCTTCTGGAACTTCCACTAATTACTCCTATCTCTTCAATTTAGAGAAAATTTCATCTTTCAAGTTCATTTCAAGTATCTATTCCCACGGATCTCTTTTAGGAAATGGTGAACGTCAACAGTCAGAGGAGTGTATTCATAATATCTCTTTGGCTTCTCCACCTTCTTATATTTTTGCTCATTCTTCTATTAGCTCTTGTTGGCATTAATCTTGGAGTTGTTTACCTGCCTTGGCGTGAAATTCGGTCATAGTCTTGGGTAGTAAGACACTCATTAATATGAGATTGTTGTCTTCTTTTGACAAACATGGAAATTCCTTGATAAATAAGGGAGTTGGTTTGATATAAGATGTCAGGCTAAATTATTTGGAGAAGCATTGGTGTTGTGTATTTTTCAATGGACGTGGGTACAAGGAGATATATTCAAATGAGGATAAGACGTTCAATGCTTGGATCAAAGAAGCTATGTATCTACTATTAACACATTTGGTTGAGAGTATTAAAATTAAAATGACGGACCTAATCTCGAAAAGATGTCAAGAGGCAAATAAGTGGACAACGATATTGTGCACTAAGATGAATTAAAGGTTGAATGAGTTATTTACTATTGGTAGGGGCTGGAATGTTACTCAGTCTAGTGAGTTTATTTTACGGGTTCATAGCGAGAAATCAAAGGCTGTAAAAATGTTAGGGCGTTTTTGTTCTTGTCGCAAATGGAAGTTATTTGAGTTTCCATGCTCACATATTTTTGTTCTAATATAATCAAATAGTGAAGATATATTTCAGTATGTTGAGGAGTATTTTAATGTTCATTTTTTCAAAAAGTCTTAATGATTTCTAATTATTCCAATAACGGGGATTCAAGAAGAGAAACTTATTAGCAATAATGATAATTTAAACGCGCCTATAACAAAAGTACCTCTTAGAAGACCAAGAAAGCTGGGAATAGAATCTCATGGTGAATATCTAAGGCCCATGAAGTAAAGTAAGTATCAAGTGGTTGGGAATCATAATAAAAAAAATTGTAAGTGACCAAATGAATTACTTGAGAATAGTTTGATAGAATCTATTGCTTAGAATTACTTTTCATTTTATTTATATATATGATTGAAATTTTAAAGGATATATCAGTTTGTAGTGAAGTTTTAATAAATGAAAATATATCAGTTAAGGATTTTAGTAGTTATGTTATTGAGCTTTTGGTTATGAATCAAGTTAGATTTTGGGCTCTTTTATTCTTTTAAGACACAAAAAAGTGATAAATTAGTAAATTTAAATAATAAGTGACTATAAAGTGGAGGTGTTACTGCCCTTTTTTAGTTGGTTGTGTTGTTGTAACAGCACTACTACGAAGATAAACAATTTATGTAGTTGAGAACATATTTGAATGTTTCCATTAACTATTTCAGTAAACAGCATTCTCATATATTTGTGGTGGTAATTCACATTTATTAAGTATCATTAGTTTTTATTAGCTAAAACAATGCGAATATAATTAAGTTTCGATTGATTGAGTAATTATACTTTTTAAACACAAAAAATATATGCAATTTTATCATAGTGTTTCTACCTCTGAACCCCCGACATTGGTTCCTTGCTCTTGAGCTCCTTCCCTTCCCCTCTCCCTATAAAAAAAATTATCAATTCCATATCTCTTAGACTCGGTACTTTACTAAAGTGTTTTAAAACACAACCACTGGTCCGAATGATGAGATCAACGTTTGATATTGACGGGTAGTTTTATTCACTTTTATTTCAAAATTCTTATTGACTCTATTTAAATCCAACACATTTAGTTTGTCTTGATCACAACTTACTCAAATAGACATCAAAATATTGAAACATAAAATGTTGAATAAGAAAACTACAATGTGTTTGTTCATAAATAAGTTAAAAACACATATACAGCTTATAACAAGATTGAGTAAACATCCACTCTTCAATTAGAGAAAATTTCACATACTAAAGGAACCTTGAATTGCTTCTAGCTTATGATGTGTACTTTTGGAAGTGTTCGTCCTTGCCATCCTGTTTTTTCTGCACCGTATGTTTGAGAAAATCCCCATACTTTATCTTATTATACTTCTTAGCGTCATCTTTTGTACTTAACATATGTTTCAGTGGCTGAATTTCGATGTCTGTGTTTGGCATAACAAAAGACGCAAAAGATATCCTTTCTTTTGAATCGTTTGGTAGTGCTCTATGCTCAATGCTTTTGTATTTCCCATTGCTCCACATCTAACACCCCCACCCACCCCCCACCCACCCACCCACAAAAAAAAAACATTTAGGCCATGTTTTACTCAAGCTGAATTATTTTAACAGAATGGAAAATATAATAGTTAATAATGTTACTTTTGGAGAGGGTATTGTCTTATTGATATAAATTATAAGGAAGTGTACTTGTTGTAATACATAGTGAATGATGTTAAACTCCAAATCAATGACAATACTTTTTATCTAGGCCTCATTCTAATTATGGAAACCAAATGGGTAATAAAGTCAAAACACCCCCCAAAAAAATAGTAAATATGTTTTACTTCTTTAGAGCTAATAGTCCCCAACATAAGTACTAATTTTGTAAAAAAAAAAAACATATTTTTAGTTTAACTCATTTAATCCCTCAAACACTCATTTACCCCATATTCTTTTATTTTTGAACGTTCATGCTAGCGGAATCCCCTTCCGTCTCCCCCTCCCTCCCCACATATTGTCGGAGGTCCGACAGCCCTCGTCAAAGCTCCGGAGAGGGCTGTCGGAGCTCCGACAGTATGGACGTGCGGGGTAGGATGGTCGGGGTGGAGGGAGATGGGTAAATGGGTTTATGTGTGTCCTTGTTTTGAGTGTTCTTATATTATGAGGGATTGTTTGGAAAAAAAATAAAAAAAGTTTGAACTAAACGTGTATTAAAAAATGTTCAATGTAATATTTGGTATATGTTCCAAAAGTATTTGCTTCGGCAATGTTTTGATCAAGCATGCTATTTTAGACTAAAAAGTGAACAAATTTTAAACTCTGAATATATGAAAAGCATTGCTAACTATTTTATTTTTCGTAGGGTAAAAATATTACTTAAATGAAAAACAATTCATGTCAAAAAAAATTTGAGACTAAAGGTGTGTTTGATATCCCTTATTTGCTATGAAAAATGGTAGCAAATGAAGAATTTGCCCACTATTTTATGTGTTTGAATGATCTTATTTGCCATGAAAATTTTAATGGGTACTTATATCCACATGCAAATTGTCGTCTTTTTCCTACTTTTCTTAGCAAAATTTACTTTGATATGTAGTAAAGCAAATTTTTCACACAAAATTTGCATCCTTTTTAAAACCTTTTTTTCGTTAAAAACTGATTTTTTTTTGTTGAAAAATGTTTTCTTTTGTTATAACTGTTTTTTTTTTTGGGTCAAAAACTGCTTTCTTTTTGTTCAAAATTATTTTTCTTAAAAAAACTATTTTTCTCGTCATAAACTATTCTTATTTTGTTAAAAAAAATAACTGTTTTTTTTATTATTAAAACTGTTTTTTAAGAGTAAACAAGCCATATGACCCCTAAATTATACCGCTTGTCCAATTTAGTACATAAACTAATAATTTGTCCAATTAAGCCTCTTCTGTTAAATTTTCGATTAAACCTAACTGCACCAATAGTTTAGGGACTATCGGTTTCCAAAAAATCAATATTTTTCAAGTTTAAATATGTTTTAAGCTATTTTTTTATTTTCAAAGTTGAAGATTTGCTCTCCTTTATAATAGGAGTTGAAACCTCTAAAATATGGCCGAAATAATTAAAAACAAATAAATTGAGTTTTTTCTTTAAAAAAAATTGTTTTAAAATAATGGGATAAAAATAAATGATTTTTATTTTACAAACTATTTTTCTGTTATAAATGATTTTTATTTTGTTAAAACTGTGATTTAGCACCTGAAAAATAAATGTTATCAAGGGCCGCATGTGCAAAATTTACGACTAGTGTGGTTATTTTCCAAATTTGATCGAACGTGAAAGACATCCCTCTATCACATCCCCGATGTTCACAACCAGTGCATTCGATATGGGGTTTACCGGAACCCACCCTCCATCATGGCGAACGTGTAATCCAGTAACAGTATCATCTTGCAGTAGTATAGTTATGGAACAGGGGTCAGAGTGTGGGCTCAAGCCCAAGACTTGGTCTGGCTTACAGCAGGCGGGATACAAATTCATTCGCATAGGAATATGCATCTCTTTGTGTAGTCCAAGTAGGGCATCTTCCCTTTCCATTCCCAGGATCAATGACAAAGAACCAAGTAGTCTCTCACTAACTTTTACTAGTCCATCCGTATATGCTTCTATAGAATCCCTGCAGCCAACAATTTGTGCCTTTTTAATATTTCTATTATGTTAAAATAAGGGAAAGGCTATCTCCACCCCCTTATATGTTTTCCCCACACTCTTTCGATGTCTAAAGACATTACTATCCTTCAAGCTTTTAACTTTCTTTTCTTAGCTAACTTAGAAAATAAATAAATAAAAACTTATAACTAACTTTGATAAAAAAAATACAATTAACTAATTACATGTAATTTTGATTAAAAAAACAACAGACTTTGATTTTTTTTTTAAAAGGTACATCTAACTTTGATTAAAAAAAACTGCAATTAACTTTGATTTAAAAAAAAAAAACTACAACCAACTTTGATAAAAAAAAAATACAACCAACTAATTAAGCTAACTTTGATAAAAAAAAAAAAAAGTTTGGAGTTAACTTTAATACAATAAAAGAAAAAGTTGCAACTAACTTTGATAAAAAAAAAAAGGAAATAAACTTTGATAAAAAAAAAAACTACAATTAATTTCGATTAAAAAAAAGTTAGAACGAACTTTCATAAATAAAAACAAGCAACTAACTATGGTAAGTAAAAAAAATTACAGCTAACTTACATAAAAAAAATTATTGCTAACTTTGGTAAAATTAAAAAAAAAAAAAAAAAAAACTACTGATTTTGATAAATAAAAAACATTACAAGGAACTTTGATAAAAAAAAGAGAGGAGATAAAGGTGTGACGCATGATTAATTAATTGTGCACAACTAATTCATAAAGGTTCCAATTAATTGAAGCTACTTCAAATTAATTGTAGCGTCACTTGTCCGGGAATATTAGCAAGTGAAGCAACAATTAATTTGAAGTAGCTTCAATTAATTGGAACATTTATGAATTAGTTGCGCTCAATTAATTAATTATGTGTCACACCTTTATCTCCTCTTCCTTTTTTTTAATCCAAAGTTACCTGTTTATTTATCAAAATCAGTAGTTTTTTTTAATTTTATCAAAGTTAGCTGTAATTTTTTTTAGTTACCATAGTTACTTGTAATTAGTTGGTTGTTTTTTAATTTATCAAAGTTCGTTCGAACTTTTTTTTATCGAAATTAATTGTAGATTTTTTTTTATCAAAGTTAATTGCATTTTTTTTATCAAAGTTAGTTGCACCCTTTTCTTTTATTTTATCAAAGTTAACTCTAAACTTTTTTTTTTATCAAAGTTAGCTATAATTAGTTGGTTGTATTTTTTTATCTAAGTTAGTTGTAGCTTTTTTTTTTATCAAAGTTAATTGCAGTTTTTTTTAATCAAAGTTAGATGTACCTTTTTTTTTAAACCAAAGTTTGTTGTTTTTTTAATTAAAATTACATGTAATTAGTTGGTTGTATTTTTTTTTTATCAAAGTTAGTTATAAGTTTTTATCTATTTATTTTCAAAGCTAGCTTAGAAAAAGAAAGTTAAAAGACTTAAAGGGTAGTAACGTCTTTAGACATTAAAAGGGTGTGGGGGGAGCATGTGAGGGTGTGGGGATAGACTTTCCCTAAAATAATGGGGCTTTATTATATTAGTACCCTACTTCACATATCTTTTAAGTTGCATTTTTCTGATTTAACCCTCAAGATAATATTATAATTTGACTTAACATTCTTAAAGTTTAAAAATTAGACATAATTCTTTAGAAAAACCTTCATAAACTGAAATTTAACTTTACCCCTTGCCAAGGTTCTAAAAAACGCGGGGCGTGATCGAGGCGTGGAGGCTAATCCTTAAGCCTTATAAGCCTAGGCGGGCCTTGGCGTAAAAAGGCGTGAAAAGGCGTTTAGGCCTTTTTAATATATTTTAATATTTTTCAACCATAACATGACTATTAGAATACTAAAATTGTACATATCATAAAAATATGTCTGAATATTTGCAAATAAAAATACTATTTGATTATTTTGGATGAGATAATGGTCCGGTTTGCAAAAAAATCTTTAAATGGCGATATCGTTTCACTAAATCATTATTGTTTTTAGAGAAAAAGTACGCCTTAAGAGTTTTACCAAGCATAAGGCGTCAAAATCTTAAGGCGGGGCGTTTCTCCCAAGCCTCAAGCCTAGGCGTGCCTAGGCGGAGCCTAGGCGAGTTTTTTAGAACAATGGCCCTTGCTATATTTTGAACTAAATAAGCGATCTGTTCAAAAAATAAAAAATTTAGTTTTAAGAAACAAACTATAAATTTATTAAACTATTTCAACTATTATTTTTTTTTAAATTGTTTCTAGTTTTTTGAAAAAACAAAAAATCTTTTTTTAAAATGTATGTGTTTTGTACCCATTTTTTTAATTAAAAATGTATATTATTTTGTTAACTTTTTTATATTAAAAAACTCTTTGTCATTAAAACTATTCTCACTGTTTTTTCAATTAAAATGTATGTGTTTCAAAAAAAAATTTAACCATTTTTCTCAAATTGTACAGTACTTAAAAATGTTTTTAACTAGTTATTCATATAAAAAATTTAAGTCCCTTTCTAAACCATGCGTATTTTTAAATGCAACATATTTTCATTACTTTTTAAATTGCACTTGTAAAACAGTTTTATAAAAATGTTAGATTATTATTGTGAGTGCAAAAATTCACAATTAATGATTCTAGGCAATAGGAAAAAAATTGAGTAAAGTAATATCACGACAAAAAGAATTTACGTAGTTCGGCAACTACCTACATCCACCGAGTGTTTCTTTGTTTATATCAATTCTTTAGAACTTTTGTAACAAAGAATTACAGGTTCCCTTGCCCTGGGGTAAGGATTCCATTTATAATAATAGGAATGGTTGAGTTACTCTCATACTTTTCCAACTGCTAGTTGGCTTTCTTTTTTATCCATGTGGATCTCCTCCGAGGTTATAGATAACAAAATTAAGCTTTTCATGTTTATCACACTTGCCTTTAATCTTGACTTCACCATCTCACTTTGTATTTTAAGGTTCGGCCTATTTAGGCTATCGAAATTTGGGCCATTACGGTTTGCAGCCCACAATTACCACTAAAATTCTCGGGCAATAATGGGCTGAAGGAATTTTTATTCTTCCTTGGCCCAAATGATGACAATTTGGCATTTGAGTTTTTGTGAGGGTATGTTTCGCAATTAACAAGTAGTGGTGAGGGTTACGCTATTTTTTAGTCTAAAAATGAATTGTCGATTGCATTAACGACTCCGGTCTCTGTTCCATATGATTAGACTTTCGAAATTTTCTTATGTTTACTGAAAGAGATTTTCTATCGTCGTTTATATACCTTCCTTCAATAAAAAAGATAATTTGGAGCATTTGTCTTTATAATCTTCTTGTAAATTATCTTTGCTCTTGCTTATTTTTTTTTTTTACGATTGTTCACAGTAACTTCTTTCATCTTATCTATTATTACTGAGTAGTTCTTCCTTCCATCAAAAATGGTTTACATTGCTAGTGAGAGGACGATGGGAGATTTTCGCAAGTTATATTCAATTCCTACCTGGGTAACGATTGAGTGTGCTCCCATTCACAAAAAATTTGCTACTGTTGAGGGTAGTCATCGAATTCACATCCTCTCAGTGGCTGAAGGGGGAATTACATTTCCCTCTAATTAACTATTCTTGAAATTTTGTGAGTTTATTTTAGGCGATTCATGCCCAATATACCCCAAATACTCGACGTATTATCAACGGATTTCACCGAATTAATGAGCTATATGGGACCAAGATAGGGTAACTATAGATTAGATTTCGCTACTCCTTATCCCATATAATTGATGGAATTTTCTATCTAAATGCAAGGAAGGTTGTTAGAGTATTAGCTTCCAAGTTTCCTGATTCCAATAAAAGTTATTGGGATCAAGCCTTTATCGCCAGAAATTGGAAACACTCACCTCTTTCTAAAGGTGAGCAATATTTAGGGTTTTGATGCCCAGAGAAGGGAAGTGATATACGCTGACATTTTTATTTTCCTTGTACTGAGATTTATATATTTAAGTTGTTAGTAATGATTTTTTTCCTTTCTCTTATCCAGATCGATCAAAGAAGACAGAGACCTCCTCTTCTTACTTCAATATGAATAATTTAATCAATGTTTGGAATTTGAGAATGTTGTTGGTAGCTGGGGGAATCACCCAAGATAGGCATCTTTTCTTCTGGAGTATGAGAACTCTACCAGCAACTTCATAGCTCGTCCAGTGGAAATAATACCTGAGTTCCTCTTCCTTCTACAAGTGAGGGGTCTTCTACTTCTTCTTCTTTTAAGTACCTGAACATTGAGTCTATTCCTGTTATTGAGGAGGAGATAATGGCTCCTAAGAAGAGAATTTATTAGTTGGTGATGATGATATGACTCCCTCTTCCCCAAGACCAAGGTTCCCAAAAGGATTGAGCCTGAGGGTCCCTCTACCCCTATATCCGTGTCGGACTCCTCAGTCCGAGAAAAGAGGAGGAAGGAGAAGACCCATTCATCTTTAATGTTTATGGTTCTTTCCAAGAAGAGTGATGCCCATAGTAATGAGAGGACTCGTCAAGCGATGTCGGTGGCAAAAAAAAAAACTCTTTGTCTTTTGGTCTGCTGAAGGGTAAATTGCTTTCACTTGATCTCGAACAAGTTAATCACCTGATGCATGATCAATTTTCTACCCAGGCTACTCTGGCGCAGCCTCTAATAAAGTGAAATTTTATTATACTCTTTTTGGGTTGTTGAAGCTTTTAAAATCCTGACATAATATTTATTATCTTCTTTATAGTTTATGGTGGATTTTGTTGCCATTTTGGAGAAACGCTCCAAGCAACCCAAGTTAGACGACCTCAAAGTTAACTTAAAAATTCTTAATCTATACTGGTCATTGCGCAGAAGTCCTATGAAGCTAAGAAATTATCCACTAACTTGGAGATGACCTCCCTAAAGGAAGTACATATTCCTCTTTAATGTAACTTTAACAAGCTGAAGATTAATCATGACCAGGTGGTGGTCGAGCGTGATCAGTGGAAAAGGATAAAAGAGAATTCATGGTTGCAATTAAGGTTGCAGGCTAAGATAATGGCTTCAATGAGGCCTACGTTGACGCTAAACACTAGTTAGGATTTATCATAAGGTCTAATTTTAAGAAATGTTAGGATGTTGCTCTGACGAGGGCTAATGCCCCAACAAAATCTGAACTTTTTGGTGAGCACCATTCGGGTTCTCCACCAAGGGCAGATGAAAATGTTCATGCTGACTAGGAATCTTCTAAGGCTTCTCAGGGAAAGATCTAGAAATAGAAGAGCGAGTGAAGGAAAATAAAGTCCAAAGCTAGTTAAGAATAATTAGTTTGTGAACCTTTGTTTTTCCCTTTGTTCTCATTTGTAAGGGCCTGCCCATTTTTATTGTAATGAAAGATTTTGCCAATGTTTGATATTGTCTTCCATTATTACAAAATTCCTTTCTTTTACTTCCTATAATATAGCAATGTTACTGGAGAAATTCCTACTTTTATTGGCAATTTAGATTTCATTCTTAGTTGTAAAGCTAGTGTTTAAGTTCACTATGCTTTCACTTCTGCTCCAAAGGCTCTTTATAAGGTAACCTAGCCTTATAAGGACCAATCTTCCTTAGTGGCCAAATTAAAAGATGATGTGAAGGATCATAGCAACGTGGGAACCCTTATGCAGGAGGAGATGAATTCCCTTAAAAGAAAGCTTGCTGAGGCCAAAGATATTGGTGATATCGGTGCTCTTTTACAAGACAAAACTGATTCCATCGGGAAGCAGCTCGCCGAGACAAAAGATCACCTGGAGAGGGAAGGAATTATGAAAATGTAACATAGTCGTAACATAATCAAGATTCATTATCTTTTTAGAGAGGGTCCTCGTGTGGTGCGGTCTGCTAGCTATGATGAGGGGTGGATGCATGCCCTTATTAATATGTGCAAGGCAAAGAAGATAGCCTATAAGCATGGTTGGTTGAATTCCTTGGGGGTTCTTAAAGTCCCAAAGGACTTTGATCTTCGGTATTGGTACCAAGTTAATTTTTCAACATATTTCCATCCACCATTTGAAAGCGAAGAGATTTGGGTTCTTCTGGATGTCTTCCTCTTCAACTATCCAAGCATTATTTGTCATCGGATGAGAACGATGATGAATTTTGACCAAATACCAATGATGCTCGAAGAGAGACCATTGTTGAGGCGATTGCTCGCCTAGGATAGTGATTGTAACAGTTTTGTCCTTTCAATGTTGTAAAAAAAACTTTATTGTGTATTATAACTTTATGTAACAAGTTATTTGTGTAATACTACATTTTGCATTTTCCATTCCGTTATGCCGGTCATGTGTTCTATTGTCTAGCCTTACCTTTTAGGTTGTGTCATCACACTACCTTAGTCCTAAAGTATAGTTTGGTAAAAATGCACATGATTTTTGGTCCATCCACACATTCAGGATTTTTACTCGACCTAGGTCATGTTCACTTAATACCTAGGGAACCCCCGTAGGCTATTTTATTTGTTCGAACAATTCATTAGTGTTGATGTAAAAAACTAGACTTGATCTAATTTTATAATCCAGATAAAATATGTAATGGTAAATAAAGATAGTTTTTAAAGCGGTTCAATTATATAAGAAAACCTACGTCCACTGTTATTGTATTTATTTGTGTGGTTACAGAAAATTAGGTACTCTTGTAAATAAGAATATCCTAAAATCCATTTGATCGTCCCCTTGATTAAAGGACAACACTGTATTTATAGTGACCCGAAGGTCAAGGGTTGGAATGTCAAGGTATGAAATACCTTTATATAATTAAGCATTTACATGCTCACATAATAAATGCGACGATTGGTTATATAAACTATGTGTAGTATGACACTTGGTATGATGACGCTTCATTTTCTTATTTGTCGTCATTCCTTATATTGGTCAGCATTGTTTGTGTTGGTCGACATTCCTTGTATTGGTCGGCAGATTTACTATCTGCTGACAAGGATTTTGGCCACGTAGGAGGACACATGTTTATTTCTGATTGGTCCACGTAGGTGGATAATTTTTTACATCAATCAAAGCCCCAAATGTTTCATGCTTGCGGCTTGCGTGAAAGTATTAAGCATTTGATTTTAGATGTAACTCGAAGTATTTTTAAGATTCTTAGTCAGCAGCCGACCTCACACACTTGTAAAATTTACTGCCACTGTTTGAAAATGGCATTTTTGCAAATAATTTGAATTTTAGTGAACCACCAAAGGAAAAATGGATATTTTTAACCTTTTGATTCACGAAACCGCTGGAATGTCAATCGTTGGTACATTTAATCATTTTGTTATCTATTTTCGAGGCAACCTATATAAGGCGAGAGACTTTTGCAGGTTTTGCCTTACCCCAAATTTTCAAACTGTAGCATCCATCTATGAGCTTGTATGCAATTATTTGTCGTCGTTCCTTCTTCAATAGCTGAAAAATTGGTTGGCATCATTCATAAGACTTTGAGATGAAATTATTATGGATTATTAACATCCTTATCCACTTTTGAATCTCACGTAGTGTCCTTGGAGGGAGGACGTTACTGATTGTGACCATCTGGTCAAGGTTGGCCTCAATGCCTATTTTGATGTTTAAATACCCTAGGAACTTTTCGTATTTTACCCCAAATGAGTATTAGCCGGATTGAGACTCATTCTATAATGTTTGAGGATCTCAGAAGCTTTCATCAAATACTTTAAATGATTTTCTTTGAGCTTGCTCTCGATGAACATGTTATCAACATACACTTTTATCTTCTCTCCTAATTGTAGCTTGAACATCATAGTAACCAAGCGTTGGTATGTATCTACTAAAAGAGTGTTTATAAATGAAGTTGTATCTTGGTCGGGACCAAGCAGGTGGATCTGGTGATATCCTGAGTAAGCATCCATAAAAACTCATCCGCTCATGACACGTTATGGCATTGACCGATAATTAATTTTATGCATAGGAAAACTGTCTTTGGGGGCAAGCCTTATCAAGGTCGATGAAATCCACGCACACTCTCCACTTATCGTTCCATTATTTTACCACCATCAGGTTTGGTAGATACTTTGGGAATTGAACCTCTCTGAAGGACCTTGACTCCAGAAGTTTCCTTACCTCTGTTTCCACTGCCTTTACTTTCTTCAGGGCAGTTTGATGAGCTTTTTATACAGTCGAAGGATGTGTGGGATCAACGTGAAGTCTGTGTCATGCGATTTTGGGATTAATTCCAGGCATATCGTACGGATACCATATAAATAAATCTTAATTCTTCTTCAGAAAATAAATTAATTCCTCCCTCGTAAGATCGACTAGAGTAGTGCCAACTAGGAGTTTTTTTCAAGTCATGACCCATTAAAAGTTATATCCTTCAATTTCTCCATAACCCTAAGGGGTTGACTCTCATCTCTTTTACCCTTGGTCATCCGTACTTTAAATTCTATTTGGATGATGTTGCTCCATCTGGATACGTTTCAAAAATTACTTCCTTTTCTTTCTTCTTTTCTTGTTTGGGTTTGATGGCAGTGATAAAAATATTTCGAGCAAAGGCTTGATTTCCTTTGAATTCCATTATTCATTGCTCTGTAACGCAATTGAATTTTTGGTGATAAGTGGAGGGAACAACCTGCATGGTATGCAACCACCCTCTTCTAAGTATGGCATAACAGAGTGAGTTAATGTCAACCACTTAGATTTGAGATATTACCTGCCCTTACTAGTAGGACTACTTTCCCCAATTGCATAATCAATTTTTTTAGCAAAGTCGACTAGGGGAACAGTTGTTTCCTTCAAGTCTTCCATCCTTACTTTGAGATTGTGTAAAAGCTCCAAGTACATGACTTCAGATGAACTCTGTTGATCGACTAGTAACTTATCCACATCCCATTTTATAATTTTTAGGGTGATTACTAGCGCACATGGTGTGGAGTCATCACTCTGATCAAATCGTCTTTCATGAAGACTATGTGCTAATTATAGTCCACATTTTTTTATCGTTTGCATTTGCAGCCTAGATTTTGGCAAGATTAATTTAGAAGGCCCCCATAACTCAATGAACATCTTGAACTTCATCCAAACTTCAGTTCCTTATATCTAATTCATATCTAAAGCGTAATGGATAACGATAAATTTGTGCCCCATTTCTCCATCCAAAACATTATATGATTAGGGGCCAGTGCTAGGGATGACCTAATTATCTTTTTGTTCAACGTATTCATTCAAATGCCCCCTGGGCTAACTCTTTTAGATGGGATTTGACGGCCTTACAATTCTCTATCTTGTGTCTATGCTCCTTGTAGTAGGCGCACCCGAGGCATTATTCCTCTTGCTCGAATCACCTCCTATCTTCTTTAACCACTTGAGGGATTATTAGTCCTTGATCATTCTCAGAATCTTATAAATTAGTTCTTTGAAAATCATTTTGATTGCATGGAAACCCTTGGATGGGTTTGCCTTGTCGTGGTTTTTGGATACTCCGTTCTATTTTTTGCCCCCCTTTTTTATGGGTAGTCTATTTGACATTTTCATTAATCACCTTTGCGCAACCATTCTTGCTTTGGCTGAGGATGACCACATCCTTCATTTTGGCATATTTTTTATGTGTAACATAAGATGATCGATGGTGTCTCCCTCCTTAGTGAGGGACTAGTGAAATATGGAGTTGTAGGGTAGGCTTATTTTGAACGATGCCACGGCTACCTACTCCGAGCAATCTTCGACTTTATTTAAGGTTTTTCAATAGCGCGTAACATAATCTCGTAAAGCCTCCTGGGTTTTTTCCTCATCGTAAGGAGAGAATCTATCCTCTTTGGGTGAGAATTATTTGTTATAAAGCGAGTTATGAAGGCCTCTATGAGTGACTTAAAGTTCCTGACCGGCTTCTGAGACATCATTTTAAACCACTTTTGGCAACATCTTTATTGATGTCTAAAATTAGTATAGTGATTAGGATGAATCTTAGCTTAGTTATACCAAATATTATCAACCCCAGATAATGTAAAAATTATATGCACTAAAGAGGCATGAGAGATAAAATGAGAGAGTCATATTTTTACGTGGTTTGACCCAATATGGTGCTTACATCCATGGGTGTAATTCCACTTAGGGGTGTAAACGGGTCGGGTCTGGATCGGGTCTGGGTATATCCAGATCCGATCCGGGTATATTTTTAACGGATCGGGTCTTACTCGATTCCCGATGGGTCTCAGAAAATGGATCCAGACCCGGATTCGTTAAGGATCCGGAGACCCGACCCGAATACCCGACCCGATTATATATATATATATATATATATATATATATATATATATATATATATATATATATATATATAACTGTTTTTATATAAAACTGTTTTTATATAAATATAACTTATATTTATATAAAAACAGTTTTATATAAAAACAATATAAAAACTGTTTTTATATATATATATAAGTTATATTTATATAAAAACAGTTTTATTTAAAAACAGTTTTTATATAAAATAAAACTGAAAAACAGTTTTATTTAAAAACAGTTTTTATATAAAATAAAACTGTTTATATATATATATATAATATTATATATAAATATATAATTATTATATTATATATATACACATTCGGGTCGGGTCCTTATCGGATCGGAGTCATGTATATCCAGATCCGATCCATTAAATAATCGGGTAATCGGGTAATCGGGTAATCGGATAATCGGGTCTATAAAATTTGCTCAGATCCGTTAATTTAGGTCGGGTCCGGATCGGGTCCGGGTCCATTGACAGCCCTAATTCCACTAAGTATTAGGATATCAGTATAAGCTCTCAGGAAACTCTCTAGGGTTAGGTATAAATTGTATGTCAATTGTTTCCCACCTGAGGGGTGTAAGGAACTAGTTATAGTAATGGGAAGGAGAAGAGGCAAAATAAATTTATAAATTAGGTATATACACATTTACATTATGGATAACAGTTGTGTATTTCTTCACGTGAATGTGCATAGGTGGCTATAGGAATTCCCACATGTGTTTATTCACTTCACTAATAGTTCGCATACCTGAAGGTGGTCGACTGGTATGCCACCAAAGGGGATAATAAAACTGGCCAAGTGAATCTGCTGGATTGGGGCCACGGAGTATAATTATAGATGTCACATTATTATTGGTCCACATAACATTATAATTTTAGGTTGCGATAAATGACCCCAAAACTTCATTCTTGATTGGAGTGACTAACAAATGAAAGGATGGAGTATTATCTATCAGGGTTTGTGTAACACCCCGTATTTTTGGTACATTTAAAATTTAATTAATTCGGAAATTCTAAATTACTAGTGTGTTGTAATTTAATGAATTAATTATGGTAGAATAATATATAAATATTAATCTGGGATTGAATGGTTAATATTTAGGGAAAACTTATTTACTAAGTGAATAGTAATAATGTAATTATGTCGTTTCGAGTATTAATGACGAGGTATGTACTTATCACATCCGGAAGTCGGTATAGACTATATTGGGTGGGGGATAAGTATTTTTATAAATTAATTCGGATGCAAATTCTGAGTGTACAGTTGAGTCCGGATGGGCAGAGATAGTCGGAAAAGTGTACCCGGGGGTAGTAAATGGGTCACGGGACGTTTTTAGACATAGTTGGGCCCACTCGGGGGCATTTAGGTCACTTGGGCTTGGCCCATTAGTCAAAAAACGGGAATTGAATAATTAACCTAATAAAAAGAAATAAGGGCATGGCAGAGCTTAATTAGAGAAAAGGATTAAAGGGTTAGAAAACCCTAGCAGCAGCCAAAGCCATTTGGGGATCTCAAAAGAGCCAACAATGTCATCTTCAACCTTGGAATCCATCACAAATTCAGACACTACGAAACCTAAGGCAAGTGAATAACTTGCAATAGCATTAAATCTGTCTTTCAATTCATATTTGCGTGATGTAATGAATTAAAATCCGTTTTGGGGTTTCATGGCATAAAAATGGGGTTTTGATAATACAAAAGGAAACATGAATCTGAATTGCCAGAATTTATGAAGATTTACATAAAATCTCATATTGGAATATTGATGTGTATCTGTTAGAATGATATCCGGGTAAATTAGAACGAATTTGATGAAGAAATTTGGAGTAAAAATGTGTTTAAGGAAAAAGATAGATTTTTCCCCCAAATTATGAATCAGTAGTTTATGGACGAATTGATGATTGTTGTGGACTTTCTGGGGAATCCTAATAAGGAATCTAATATGTAATGGTGTTAAAAAGGCTTAAAATTCATGTTAGAAGAGATTAGGGTTTAAGAAATTTCGTCCATGGCTGCCCTGTCTTCGCGAAGAAGACGAAGACCTGTTCGATCGATCGATCGACGGTCTGGGGTCGATCGATCGGCGGTCGCCAGATTTTGGCAGTTTCGCCCGGTTGTTATATAAGAAGGGAAAATTCATATAAAAATCTTATGTAATTAATTATGGAGAAATTAAATACATGAGTTTAAATCTAATTAATTGTAGATACATTAATTAGGGCTTGAGGCTAATAAATTAGAGTCGGAAATTTTGACTTGGGTAAATTTATTTTGGGCTACGAGAGTAAGTCCAAATTTATGGTGGGGGCAACACCAAAAATAACTTAATTAATTAAAGTGCAATTTAATTAATATTTAGAGTTGGACCATAAACTCTTAATAATTTTAATAGGTTTATGCTACGGATTTAGCGAACGGTATAGCCGGGACTTTTATATTTATATATACGGAGGCGATAGTATATATATATGGTGTGCACAATTAATATCCGTGATTAGATATTTTATACTATAGTGCTATAGGGGGAGGTTGCGCGTAGTGGATGAATCCCCTAGCTTGAGGAGTAGGGTGAGTATATTCCCGAGGTCATAGCGTCCGTTGTATGGGTGAGGGACATCTCACTTTCAGGGAAGGAACATGACCGCCTCCAATTATCTATTTTTATCAAGTTGGTGTGAAAATTCTGACTTGGGATAACTAGGCTATGTGATTTTACCTAGTGGGATAGCACTTTATAGAATTTACATTCCGGGAGTATTTTGCTCGGGAGGATGCAAGTTGTTATATATATTACAGTATGATTGTGAATGCTGAAATATGATTATAAGTATATAATTGGATAATTAATTATATACGGGTTATTAATGAAAAATATGAGTTACTTCACAGGTATAACAAGTGTAGAAGTTATATGGATTTAAAAAGGGAAATGATTTAGTTAAGTTGATGTTACTAATAACTTAAAAATCATAATCATTACCTACTCAGTTAGAGTCGGGTGGGTATAAAGGAACTTTGTTAATTATCTAGTCACGAGATGAATAACTAGGAAATTTAATTAAAGCGTTATTAATGTATAATAGAGGAAGGGTAAGGAAGTCCTCAGGAGAGTGCGATACTAACTAAAAATATGAAGAGCATGCATATTTATTTATTTCTGCAAGTTAATCATTTGTTAAATGTTTTTCAAATGTTTTGGGTACTAACCCTAAACTTTTAAAAACCCTTTTAGGTGTCCGACCACAGGGACGCCAGCCTTGACTATATTCCAGGGATCCGTTGTTGCAGCATATGTGGATGTTGCGGGGTTTTGATAGACGCCTCATTCTTCATTCTTAATGTAGAAGTTCATGATTAGTATTCGAGCATGTTGCTCACTTTCCATTTATTTGTATTAGACTTGTTAGGAGTTTATTCTTGTCTTTATGGGATTTATTATTTGGACCGTTGGTTTATTCGGTCAATTATATTTTTACTTGTGGATGATTAATTCAGTTATCTGTGATTGTTATATAGTTTTAGTTTCCGCATGGGTTTTTGTTTAAATAATTAAAGATATAAAAATGGCACCAGTCTATTTTCTCACTTTGGTGGTTAGTAATTTAATATGACGACAGTGATGCTAAGAATGGACCAAATGAGAATCCTGTTCTAACTTGATTTAGGACTGATCACCCGGGATTAATTACGCGGGGTGTCACAGATGGTATCAGAGCATCAGGTTCTAGTGTCCTTAGGATCTGTGCGGCTTTCTACGTTTCAGCGTTGCGTTCGGTTGTTATAGAGCCCTATTATTAGGACTGTTGATTATATTTTCCGCTTGTGAGATATCGTATTCCTGCTATTAGTTTTTGTATAAATTGTGTACTTATACAATTTAATCAATTTCGGATGCCACCAAAGAGACAGAGAGCGGAGAGGGCTGAGGCTAGAGATGAGGTGAGCGAGGCTCGCTAGGAGCCACAGATACCGCCACCACCACCCCCACCCCCACCCGAGTTGATTTCTACCACTCAGGTGGCAGTGATAGTGGCCCAAGCGGTCGAGACAGCGATGTGAGCTATGGCAGCTCATTTTCCACAGCCCCAGGCACCGCCTCCAATGGCTCCAGCAGTTCAGGCTCCCGTGGGGCCACCATCTTGGCAGCGAGTGAGGGAGACCTTTCAGAAGGGTCACCCACCTGAGTTTCGAGGTAGCACCAATGTGGTCGAGGCTTGTGACTGGAAGAAGAACATTCAGCGCCATCTGCGCATGTTAGAGGGTACAAAGGTGCAGAAACTGATGTTGGCTACCTTTCGTCTGTCGGGGGCAGCCTTACAGTGGTGGGAATCCGTAACCACCGCTGAGGAGCGGGATTTGATGCCAATTTTTGAATTATGGGTGCGGTTTGACCGCAAGTACTTCCCTCCAGCAGTAGAGTCTGAGATGAGAAAGAAATTCAGCGAGTTGGTACAGGGTGACAGGTCAGTGGCTGAGTATGAGGAGGAGTTCACCCGTTTGGCAAACTTTGTGCCAAATGAGGTGAGCGATGAGGAGCGGAAGAAATCAAAGTTCATGGATGGCCTAGCCTGGAGAATCAGGCAGCACTTGATTGGAAATCCGGCATTAGTGACTTATACAGATGTCGTTAATGCCGCACTTGTACATTGCCAGGATCATCGTTTCCATGATAAGGGGAACAAGAAGGCAGGTGAGCCGAGCCAGCAGGGCAAGGCGGTCACTAGTAGTGAGACGAGTGGCACACAGCAGCAGGTCATCATTCAGCAGGGGAATCAGGCAAAGAAGTTTAAGCCTGGTGGGTTCCGACCGGGAGGACAGGGGTTCAGGCAGAGGCAACCAGGCCCTAATCAGCAACAGCAGGTTCGTCAGGGCCAAGGGAACAACGGGGGAGGCCAACAGGGCCAGCAATGTCAGGGCCAGCAGGGCCAACGGCAGGGTGACGACCAGAAACGCTGTTTCGCGTGTGGCCAGCCAGGACACTTCAAGAGGGAGTGCCCGCAGAGGGGCAGAGGCCAACAACAGGGTGCCCAGCAGGGGCAACAGGGTCAGATGCCGCCAGCAGCACTAGCTCCACCCGCCCCACAGCAGCAGGGGAAGATGCACTACGGACGTGTGTACAACGTTCGGGATGTTCCCAATCCTCCAGCACAGCAGGCGCCGCCAGCGGTTGAGGGTATGTTTCTCATTCATGGGCATGAGGGTAGCATTCTTTTTGACACGGGAGCATCACATTCATTCATTAAATCTAATTTTGCTAAACGGACTGGGTTATTAGAGATAGCGGGTAGCCTCCGTATGAGTGTAGAGTCGCCAGTAGGCAGCGGGGCTTTGATTCGCTCGATTTGTCGAGGAGTAGACATTTTGATTGGGAGGCTTAGTTTAGCAGCAGACCTCTTAGTGTTAGATATGGAGGGGTATGATGTCATCTTGGGCATGGATTGGTTGGCAGGTTACCGGGCTACGGTGGATTGTTATGAGAGGACAATAGTGTTCTCCATTCCAGGACAGGAGATGTTCCTGATAGCAATGTCGCTTCTTGAGGAAGGGTCGCGCACTCACTTATATTACATTGAGGAGGAAACCTCACAGGAGGTGGTAGTCCCTTTAGACTCTATTCCTGTAGTGAAGGACTTTGAGGACGTATTCCAGGAGATACCAGGATTACCACCCAGCAGAGAAATCGAATTTGTTATCGATTTGGCACTGGGGACGAGGCCGATTGCTCGGGCACCTTACCGAATGGCCCCTTCAGAAATGCGGGAATTGAGGGAACAGATTCAGCAACTACTGGGTCAGGGTTTTATTCGACGGAGTACATCACCGTGGGGTGCGCCGGTATTGTTTGTGAAGAAGCGAGATGGTTCACTCCGCTTGTGCGTGGATTATAGGGAGGTGAACAAGGTGACGATACGGAATAAATATCCGTTACCTCGGATTGATGATTTATTTGACCAATTGAGAGGGGCGTCTTATAAATACAAGGTCGACTTGAGGTCAGGGTATCATCAACTGCGTATCCGAGAGGGGGATGTTCCTAAGACCGCTTTCTTATCGCGGTATGGATCATATGAGTTCAGGGTGATGCCCTTCGGGCTCACCAATGCACCAGCAGTGTTCATGGATCTAATGAACAGGGTTTTCAGGGAGTACCTAGATCAGTTTGTCATCATGTTCATTGATGACATCTTAATCTACTCGCGCACCGAGGAGGAGCACGCAGAGCATTTGCGCATGGTTTTACAGACACTGAGGGATCATCAGCTCTATGCCAAATTAGGGAAGTGTGGATTCTGGCTACGGGAGGTACAGTTCCTTGGTCACGTCGTGTCAGATCAAGGTATTGCAGTGGATCCGAATAAGGTGTCGGCGGTGAGGGAGTGGGGACAACCCACGACACTGACCGAGGTGCGCAGTTTTCTGGGTTTGGCCGGTTACTACGGGCGATTCATTAAGGGATTCTCTAAAATTGCAGGACATTTGACGAATCGGACTCGGAAAGGGGTACCTTTCAAGTGGGATGATAGTTGTCAATTAGCGTTCGACGAGCTAAAGGACAAGTTGACATCTGCACCCGTGCTTGCATTGCCAAAGGGAGGGCTAGAGTATCGGGTTTACACAGACGCATCCTTACGGGGTCTTGGGGGTGTGCTCCAGCAGGAGGAAAGGGCTATAGCTTATGCTTCCAGGAAGCTAAAGCCCCACCGGAGGAATTACCCCACTCACGACCTAGAGTTGGCAGCGGTCGTTTTTGCTTTGAGGATATGGAGGCATTATCTTCTAGGAGAGCAGTTTACTCTATTCACGGATCACAAGTCACTTCAGTATCTCTTCACACAGAAGGATCTGAATATGAGGCAGAGGCGCTGGCTAGAATTCGTGAAGGACTATCAGTTTGATATTCAGTATCATCCTGGTAAGGCCAATGTGGTAGCAGACGCATTGAGCCGAAGGCCGACTGGGGAGATATCGGAGGTATGGAAAGCGAAGTGGAGAGAGCTTCGATATGAGGATGATGTAGCCAAGGCTTGCATGTCAGCATTATCCATCACACTCGAGATCATTATGCGAGTTGTGAAGGCTCAGGCAGAGGATCAGATTTGCCGAGATAGGGTGGGCCAGTTGTTAGCTGAGGGAGCAGAGGGTTACTCAATTAGCTCAGAAGGAGGCCTACGCTTTAATGGGAGATTAATGGTGCCAGAGGATGAGGATTTGAGGCACGCTGTTATGACAGAATCCCATGGTTCGAAATTTGCGGTACATCCCGGTGGGGATAAAATGTACCAAGATATGAGGAGGCAGTATTGGTGGGTAGGGATGAAACGGGACATAGCGGAGTTTGTTTCGAAATGTGTCATGTGTCAGCTTGTGAAAGTTGACCACCAGAGACCATCAGGGATGCTACAGCCATTAGAAATTCCCGTGTGGAAGTGGGAGAGCATCTCCATGGACTTCATCACAGGGTTACCTATATCGCAGAGGGGTCACGACTCCATATGGGTTATTGTGGATCGGTTGACTAAGGTTGCCCACTTTTTGCCGGTACGCACAGACTTTGAGACGATGCGTTATGCACAGCTATTCATAGCAGAGATTGTAAAGCTGCATGAGGTACCAATAAATATTGTATCCGACCGAGACAAAATCTTTGTCGCCCACTTTTGGCAGAGCTTTCAGGAGGCGATGGGCACAGAGTTGCGCTTGAGTACAGCGTATCACCCACAGACTGACGGACAGACTGAGAGAGTTAATCAGATGCTGGAAGACATGCTCAGAATGTGCATTTTGGACTTCGGGGGAGGATGGGAGAAATATCTCCCTTTGGTAGAGTTTGCGTATAACAACTCTTACCAATTCACGATTGGCATGGCACCGTTTGAGGCACTGTACGGGAGACCTTTTCGTTCACCCGTTTGTTGGTTAGAGGTGGGGGACAACAAACTCTTGGGGCCGGAGATTGTTCAGGAGACATGTGCCAAGATAGAGTTGATTCGAGGAAGAATTCGGATAGCTCAGGACAGGCAAAAGAGTTATGCTGATGCTTCTCGAAGACATGTGGAGCTAGAAGTTGGGGACCAGGTTTTAGTCCGGGTATCCCCAATGAAAGGGGTGATGAGGTTCGGCAAGAAGGGTAAGTTATCACCGCGGTACGTAGGACCTTTCCCTATTATTGAGAGGGTGGGACCGGTAGCGTATAAGCTTGGGTTACCAGAACATCTTCAGCGGATACACGATGTATTCCATGTGGCATTGTTGAAGAAATATCAAAGGAGCGAGAGAACCTTTTGGCACATTCCACTCAAGGAGATCGACTTACAACCAGACATCTCGTATGAGGAGAGGCCGGTAGCTATTTTGGATCATAGTGAGCGGAAATTACGATCCAAGGTTGTTCCATTGGTTAGAGTACAGTGGGGTCATCACAATGTTGACGAGTCTACCTGTGAGCGGGAGGAGGATATGCGGGAACAATATCCAGAGCTTTTCACCACAGGTACGATCTAATTTCGGGGACGAAATTCCTTTAGAAGGGGGGGAGTATGTAACACCCCGTATTTTTGGTACATTTAAAATTTAATTAATTCAAAATTTCTAAATTACTAGTGTGTTGTAATTTAATGAATTAATTATGGTAGAATAATATATAAATATTAATCTGGGATTGAATGGTTAATATTTAGGGAAAACTTATTTACTAAGTGAATAGTAATAATGTAATTACGTCGTTTCGAGTATTAATGACGAGGTATGTACTTATCACATCCGAAAGTCGGTATAGACTATATTGGGTGGGGGATAAGTATTTTTATAAATTAATTCGGATGCAAATTATGAGTGTACAGTTGAGTCCGGATGGGCCGAGATAGTCGAAAAAGTGTACCCGGGGGTAGTAAACGGGTCACGGGACGTTTTTAGACATAGTCGGGCCCACTCGGGAGCATTTAGGTCACTTGGGCTTGGCCCATTAGTCAAAAAACGGGAATTGAATAATTAACCTAATAAAAAGAAATAAGGGCATGGCTGAGCTTAATTAGAGAAAAGGATTAAAGGGTTAGAAAACCCTAGCAGCAGCCAAAGCTATTTGGGGATCTCAAAAGAGCCAATAAGGTCATCTTCAACCTTGGAATCCATCGCAAATTCAGACACTACGAAACCTAAGGCAAGTGAATAACTTGCAATAGCATTAAATCTGTCTTTCAATTCATATTTGCGTGATGTAATGAATTAAAATCCGTTTTGGGGTTTCATGGCATAAAAATGGGGTTTTGATAATACAAACGGAAACATGAATCTGAATTGCCAGAATTTATGAAGATTTACATAAAATCTGATATTGGAATATTGATGTGTATCTGTTAGAATGATATAGGGGTAAATTAGAACGAATTTGATGAAGAAATTTGGAATAAAAATGTGTTTAAGGAAAAAGATAGATTTTTCCCCAAAATTATGAATCAGTAGTTTATGGACGAATTGATGATTGTTGTGGACTTTCTGGGGAATCCTAATAAGGTTTCTAATATGTAATGGTGTTAAAAAGGCTTAAAATTCATGTTAGAAGAGATTAGGGTTTAAGAAATTCCGTCCATGGCTGCCCTGTCTTCGCGAAGAAGACGAAGACCTGTTCGATCGATCGATCGACGGTCTGGGGTCGATCGATTGACGGTCGCCAGATTTTGGCAGTTTCGCCCGTTTGTTATATAAGAAGGGAAAATTCATATAAAAATCTTATGTAATTAATTATGGAGAAATTAAATACATGAGTTTAAATCTAATTAATTGTAGATAAATTAATTAGGGTTTGAGGCTAATAAATTAGAGTCGGAAATTTTGACTCGGGTAAATTTATTTTGGGCTACGAGAGTAAGTCCAAATTTATGGTGGGGGCAACACCAAAAATAACTTAATTAATTAAAGTGCAATTTAATTAATATTTAGAGTTGGACCATAAACTCTTAATAATTTTAATAGGCTTATGTTACGGATTTAGCGAACGGTATAGCCGGGACTTTTATATTTATATATACGGAGGCGATAGTATATATATATGGTGTGCACAATTAATATCCGTGATTAGATATTTTATACTATAGTGCTATAGGGGGAGGTTGCGCGTAGTGGATGAATCCCCTAGCTTGAGGAGTAGGGTGAGTATATTCCCGAGGTCATAGCATCCGTTGTATGGGTGAGGGACATCTCACTTTCAGGGAAGGAATATGACCGCCTCCAATTATCTATTTTTATCAAGTTGGTGTGAAAATTCTGACTTGGGATAACTAGGCTATGTGATTTTACCTAGTGGGATAGCACTTTATAGAATTTACATTCCGGGAGTATTTTGCTCGGGAGGATGCAAGTTGTTATATATATTACAGTATGATTGTGAATGCTGAAATATGATTATAAGTATATAATTGGATAATTAATTATATACGGGTTATTAATGAAAAATATGAGTTACTTCACAGGTATAACAAGTGTAGAAGTTATATGAATTTAAAAAGGGAAATGATTTAGTTAAGTTGATGTTACTAATAACTTAAAAATCATAATCATTACCTACTCAGTTAGAGTCGGATGGGTATAAAGGAACTTTGTTAATTATCTAGTCATGAGATGAATAACTAGGAAATTTAATTAAAGCGTTATTAGTGTATAATAGAGGAAGGGTAAGAAAGTCCTCAGGAGAGTTCGATACTAACTAAAAATATGAAGAGCATGCATATTTATTTATTTCTGCAAGTTAATCATTTGTTAAATGTTTTTCAAATGTTTTGGGTACTAACCCTTGCTATAAAAACTTTTAAAAACCCTTTTAGGTCTCCGACCACAGGGACGCCAGCCTTGACTATATTCCAGGGATTCGTTGCTGCAGCATATGTGGATGTTGCGGGGTTTTGATAGACGCCTCATTCTTCATTCTTAATGTAGAAGTTAATGATTAGTATTCGAGCATGTTGCTCACTTTCCATTTATTTGTATTAGACTTGTTGGGAGTTTATTCTTGTCTTTATGGGATTTATTATTTGGACCGTTGGTTTATTCGGTCAATTTTATTTTTACTTGTGGATTATTAATTCAGTTATCTGTGATTGTTATATAGTTTTAGTTTCCGCATGGGTTTTTGTTTAAATAATGAAAGATATAAAAATGGCACCAGTCTATTTTCTCACTTAGGTGGTTAGTAATTTAATATGACGACAGTGATGCTAAGAATGGACCAAATGAGAATCCTGTTCTAACTTGATTTAGGACTGATCACCCGGGATTAATTAGGCGGGGTGTCACAGTTTACTTAGCTCTTTAGAGATATCTGGTCGGTTGTCGACCTCTGGGAGTTTGAAAATTTTTGAACTACATTCTTGGATTTAATGGCACTTTAAAAAATAACAGAAAAAATTGCAAACCGTCTGGTGGTACGCTGGTCATTTGATTTCTTGGGACTTAATACGCCATCGAAAGATGAAATGATGGTATATTTAATCATTTCACTTCGTGTAACTTACGAGAAGTCACTGAGTTCTATAAAATGTCAGTTCCCTCCCTTATTCTTCTCATCTTCAATTTCAAACTCCTTTCTTCCCTCTCAAGTTTCCATTTTTCCATTCGTGAACACTGTTCTTCCATGTCGTTTTGTTCTCATTATAAGAATCCTTCTCCTTTTGTATTTCTTTTAACTTTGTTGTAAAAAATTGTGTATACTGTCTTTGAGGTTTTTAGGGCTACCTATGGAATTCATGATTCGATAAAAATAAAGTTGCTAACAGGTCTATATGACCTTTCTACATTGGAGGAGGGTCATTAGATCCCTACCATTTTTATTGTTGAATATGGTGTGACATTTCCTCCCAATCACTTATTTTTATATTTTGTTAATTTTTTGATCTGGTCCCAACCCAAGTGACTCGAAACACTTGGAGAGTAGTTAATGAAGTAAGTCGCATTAATGAGCGGGAGGGGACTAATATAGGAATGATTAAATTAATGTAATGCTATAACTAGGGAACCACTAATCAGAACATTTATTACCTGAAAACAATATTCTCCAACATGGCATATTGTAATGAATTTTCCAGAGTATAATAAATATTATTGGGATCGTGACTTAATATTGAAAGTTTCGCATTTTTCCCCTCTTCCCGAGGGTGAGGTATACATTGGGCCTCATTTCCTTAAGGAAGGCTAGGGCATAGATCGACATTCGTACATTTTTGTATAATTTTTATCTTTTTGTTCTTCCTTCTAATTTAGAGACGAATAAAAAAGACATCCCTCGTGTTTCAGAGGTTAATTTTACAGACCTGAAAATAATTTGGTCCATCCAACAGAGTATTGATGAAAACCCATCCTCGCTCTTCTTCCATTTTATTGGGCTATCACGGCTTCATTACTTCATTTGTTGCTCTCCAAATAGAGGATAATTTTCTAGCCCCTATTAATCTCGAAGACCCAACTTCTTCGTCTTATGCTACTGATTCTGAGCCCCACGACAAGAAGAAGGGAATTTATATGCTTGGGGAACCTCTTCGTCCTTTGAATACTTAAACCTTTCGCTTGTGCTGACCAACATCTCTTCACTGAAAATGGTTAAGAAAAATATTCCAACATCCTCGATGGCTCCAAGTCTCCCCTCCTGTTAAAAGGAAGTCTGATGTTGGGGGTTCCAATTATCCCATTGTGGTTGAAACTTATCCTATGAAAAATCAAGAGCATGAGCTCAAGAGATTGATAAAGGGCCCAATCCCCACTCTGAAGTTGTCTATGAAAAGTCAGGACGCTAGAGGCTAAGGTAGCACCCAATTCGTTGATATAAATCCACTGTCGGCTTACGATCTGATTTGAGTCGGGGTCATTCCAGCCGATGAGGTTGTTGCTTATTCACTTCCTCGTGCAAGGTTGGTCGAATATGCCAACCATAATTTGGTTCTCGTAAGTGTCACGTGATATTTTCTTATTCTCACATAACACTATTGCTTACTATTAATGCTTTTTAATGTTGATTTTTGCAGTTCGAGGCCGATTATGACTAGTTGCAGAGGAGAGATGATAAGATAAGTAAATCCTCTACAAATGTGAAGGTAGCCTTCAAGGGCATGTGTGAGTCCTTGGAATCTACCAAACAGGCTCATGAGGATACTAAAAAGAAATTAGCAGTACTATTAAGGATCTTGAGGATCGAAAGACCCAAGCCATGAAAGTGTTAGAGATACTATGAAAAGAGCCGACCAGGCCGAGAAGGTTGCGAGGGACTTTGCGAAGGTGGAAGATGATGGTAAAGACTAGGTTGTATAGTTGAAGGAAAAGGATAAAAAGGACAAGGATGATTCTCTAATACTACCATTGAAGGCAAATATATGAAGAAGGCATCCTTTAAGGAGGGCTAGGATGGAGCTCTACCCCAAGTCAGCACAGTTGTTTGCTCTGACATATTTCTCTAGCAAGATTCAGGCATTCCTCTAGAGATTATGGAGGAAATTGATGATGAAGAGGGGATAGATGAGTACTCAGTGACCGAGGGGCAGACGATGGTGGCTACCAAACCAAAGAATGAATTCACCCAAGAAAATGAGAATGTATGATAGATAGGACTTCTTGTATTTTTTACTCATGAACTTGTGATGTAGTTTTTGCATTTTTTTCCAGTTGTATTACTTCTATAATTATAATAGAATTACTCTATTTTCGGGCAAAATTTTGATTAGTTTGGAGCATCTCTAGTTTCCTTACTTATATATTATCATATTTATTTCAGTTTGATAATTTGGTTGCCATCGAAAATAAACTTTTTTAGAGGAGTAGCCAGCTATTTGGTATTAGTCATGAAGATCTAGATAAAGAGGAGATGGATGAATTTCTTGGGTTGGATGTTTTTTACTAGGATAGGGATGTTTATCTCTATATATGCAAGTTATTCCATTAGGTAGTGGCGATTAAGGCCTCCTACTATGAGATGAGTCTCCAACTTTAGCATGTTCATAAGGATGCATTTGCAAATTATTTGTCGACTAGGAGAAATTTTTTTTTGCTCTTCAAAGTGATAGTGATAGTGGATTTAATGATAAAGAACAAGACTTGGCTTTGGCATACTCCAAGAAAGATGTTGTGTTGTAATCAGTTGCTGCAATCGGACGTGAAGAGTGCTTTTTGGAGCAAGAAAATAATTTATTAAGGGATGAATTAAAGCTTCTTAAGAAGGTGACCACAGTTGCCCAGAGTGAAGGAGGCTTGTTCTTGGAGCAAGAAAATGATTGGCTGATGGAAGAATTTGAGAATTCAAAAAAATTGAAGGGATGAGGTCAGTTTTCCCAGAAAATGATTATAGCTTGCCTATCAGTGGAAGATAAGAGAGCTAAAAATACTTTGGACGGTCAAGCAAGTCTCATAAAGAATCATTCTTCCATCATCAAGAGGCTAAATGAGAAAGTTGATCGCCTTACTTATCATTTTTATAAATAACCTCGCACAATATGGATTAATGGTTATAATGAGGCTTTGTCACACTTGGGTGAGGAACATGAGCGAGCCCGCAAAGAAGGTTATAAGTGGGTATGGTTAGAAGCTCATACTGTGATGAAACTGTCGAAGGAAGATAAATTTTGTTGTTAGCATAGCCCTGGTTATTTGGATTAGCATATCTCTCCTTTTAAGTCAGATACTTATTTAATCCTTACAAACGCAATCCTGATCAGTTTGATTAGGTAATATCTTGGGGGTTATACCTACATGGAGATGATTTTCTTAGTCAGCCTTTGCATCTGGTGGATAAAGCTAGTTTCAATAGCTAATCGAGGCTTAGGGATTTAAGCATAACAATCCTTCTTTCTGCTTTGGATGTTTCCCCCTACTGAAATTAAGAAGGTCATGGGAAAACGCCATACTGATTAAGCAGTTGGTGTTGTTCATTGTTGAATGTTCCTATGTAATGACTATGATATTCAAAATATTTGTATAAATGCCTTGATTTCCTTACTCTGTGATTATAGCCTATTAGTAGTTGAGTCTTATAATTATGTGGTCGGCAGTCAACTAATCTGACTTACTGGATACCAATTTGGATGAAATCATGTTGTCCTACCTTAGGTTCTACTAACATGCCTTAACAACCAAATGTTTTAGGACTATTCAGTAATCCGGTCAGGTAAAACTTCTTCTTATTGACACTATGGACTCATAAATGAAGTTTAATACTTTTTAGTTCATGTTCTTGACCTCGTATGGTCATACATGAAGTTCTATGTTTAGAATAATACGTTTGTGCCTTGTCTGAAGACGAAGTCATATGTGAAGTCTCGAATTTTTTGAGTTTGGTTTTTCTTTATTATTTGAGACTACTTTAACTTAGCACATCTCCCACTCCCAAAAAATAAAAAAAGAAGCAAACCTTTTATGAAGCTTAATGGTATTTATTGAGAATTGAAAACGAGTTATATGAAATAACAAAATATTACGTTTTGACGTATCACTGATAACATTTCCTCATATGCTCAGTATTCTAAGGGTTTTTAAATAATTCTCTCTTTAGAGGTCCAATTAAATAAGAGGATGGTTGGACAACTACGAAAATGCAGTAACGATGGTGCAAATTTGTCTCTAATTTGTTCCCTTTATGGATCACATTTTTGAGTATGTAGTCTCCTTTAGTAAGGTTGCTCAGTTTAACCCTCCGATTATAGAACTAAGAAGTTCGTTGTTTATATGTTGCCACATGCAGTGCGACTTGTTCTCTAACTTCCTTAACCAAGTCCAAATTCAATCTTCTCATGAGATCACTCTCCGGGGAATTGAAATTAATCACTATGTGGCTGGTAGACCAATCTCTGTGGGGACTACTGCACTTCAGTCCCAAATGCTAACATATAGCGGTGTCACAAATGGCTATCGCCAGTATGGTCCTATAATCCTAGAGCACACTTTATAATTCCTCGATCCAGTTTCCCTTGGCATCATCCAATCTCTTGTTTATTCCATCAAGAAGAGTTTTGTTCGTCACCTTTGTGACCCATTGCATTACGGATGTCCGGGCAGAATGTAACTTTTGGATTTTGGATTGACCACGTAATCTTCAAATTCCAGTTGTCAAATTGCATTCCATGATCAGTAATAAAAGAATATGGCATCCCAGTGGAAAATGATGTTCTTCAATATAAACTAGATGACTTTCTAATATGGCATATTCACCAAAAGTTCTACTTCCACCCACTTAGTGAAGGAATCTATCGCGATGACCAAATATTTGAACTTTCCTATTGTCTTCGATGGAGGGCTAACCACGTCAATTCCCCACATGGCAAAGGGCCATAGGGATATGATCAATGTGAGCGTAGTTCCAGGTGACATATGGATGGTAGCATATCTTTAACATTTGTCGCAATGCTGGGCATAGGTGACACAATTTGCTTTTATGTTCGGACAATAATAACCATATATGGATTTGGACACTCACCTAGCTAATGATATGTCCAGTGAATTATCCCCACAAGATCATTCATGTATTTTTTTATTAATTTTGGTACCTCGAACGGATGGACGTATCTGAGCAGTGAAATAATGAAGCCTCTTTTATATATATTCCTTCTTCCATAACGTATCCGGATGCTTTGTATATCTGTTTCCTAGCCTCCTCTGGATCAACCGACATGATGTCCTTCTCAATGTACTGCTTTATTGGATCCATTAATTATGGGCCTAAATGCAGTGCAATCATTGAGGCTTTCTTTGTCAATACTTTAATGCACGAGGATTTATATTAGAATGGTTATTCTCAACTCAATCTTGGTCGCAGAAGCGAGTCGAACGAGTGCGTCTTCCCAGACATTGTTAATATTAGGAATTAGGATTATTTTAACTGCCAGAAATTTGCATATCCCATCTTAGGCTTTGGCCATGTACTTTGTCATAAATTCTGCTTTGACTCCGTAGACACCCAGCACTTAGTTTATAATTAGTTGGAAGTTGTTGTGTGCTTGTATTCATCAGGCACGCAGAGAGAGTGCTAATTCAAACCTGTTTATTATTGTTTTGTACTCTGCTTCATTATTGGAGTCTTTGAACTAGATTGTAAGAGAATATGCAATGTTTATGTCATCTGGTGTCTTGATTATCAGCCCAACCTTACTGTCAGAGGCACCTGACGATCCATCCCCATACATCTTCCAAATGGGAGGTTCTTATTTGAAATCCTCTTAAATCGAAATCCCGTAATTGAATACCTTTTCACTTTGTTTTAGGTAATGGGTAGGCGTTTCTTGCTTAATCGTTGCCTCTGGCATATCTTCAATCTATTCAATTATGCTAGTTATTGAGCTATCTTCCGGGGAAGTCTTCTTGGTGGGTTGAACTCTTGGTCTCTCTTCCTAAGAAGTCTTATCGGCTAGTTGTACTAATTAACTATCTTTCGTAGAAGTCTACTCGATAGATTTTTCTTTGTAAATAGATTCCCCTATGAAGTCAGCTACTGCCGAACCCTTCACAACCGTTTTGGGTTTGTAATGCATATCTTAATCTCCAATATCCAAAGCCTAAGAGATTAACCTTATTGTATTTTCATGTTTATGAATGGCTTGGCGTAGGGGTAGATTTATATATACCATGACAGTGTGCGCTTAGAAGTATGGCTTTATTCTTTGAGAGGCTTCAATTAAGGCCAACTATAATTTATCCAATCGAGGGTAGCGAATTGGGGCTCCTCACTAAGTTTTATGTGTGTAGTAAACTCGTTTCTGCACACCATTTTCTAATTGAGTCAATGTCGATCTCATTTTTTACTCGGATACAACTAGATACAAGTACAGATTTTCCCCTAAGTCTTGAGTAAGGGTGGATATCCCAGGTATTTCTTCAGCTCTAAAAAGGCATTTTCACATTCTTAGTTTCATTCAAAAGTTTTCCTTAGTACTTTGAAGAAAGGCACACATATGTCCATAGCTCGCGCGATAAATCTATTGAGAGCAGCCACCCTACTAGTTAGCTTTTGCACATCCTTCTTATTTTTGGGAGACTCCATACAAATCAGTGCTTGTTTTTTTTTTCAAGTTTATCTCAATGCTCGTCTAATTCACTATGAAGCTAAGGAACATTCCTTATTGTAAATCGATTACACACTTGGTGGTGTTGATCGTCATGTTGTGCTTCTCAGCTAGTCGAACGTCTGCCCAGATCTTTAATGTGATCACTAATCTTTTTCTCTTAGTGAGAATGTCATCCACATACACATGAACTATGTGCCAATCCCTAGCATATCATTGTGGCTCCAACTGAACATGTTCTTCCGTTGTTTGAGGAAATCCATTAACGCTCTTTTTATGGTTGGATCTAGAGATGGGTCGATCTGCATTGTCTTTTTTTGTGTGTGCGTCATCTCGAACTATGGTCTCTTTTGCTTCTACAACTTATCCCTTGAACATTTTGGCTTCCTCACGAGGGTCTATGTTTTTTATCTGATAGGTAGTGGTTAGATTTTTCAATTCCTCTTGGTCAACTGACGTGTAATAGCATTCCTAGGTGTCAACTTGATTTTCTTTAAAGACGCGACCCTATAGTGTGGAGGGAACTTCAAGCATTGGTCTACGGTGGAGGGAACAACTTCAAACTTTTTTTGATCAATCTTACTGATGATAATGGTATATGTTGAGCTGACGTCCTTATCAATGACGCACAGGAAGATCTTCTCAGTTATGTAGGTTAGCCAATTACCAATTATGACTTTTAGGTTGACACTTCCTAGGGGATAAACCTTTTGCCCTGAGAAACCAATAATGGGCTTGTGATAGGGCTCATGTTTGTTATCTCATAATCCTAATCCTTTGAAGCAGTCGTAGAACAACACATTGGCCAAGCTACCATTTCCAACCAACACTCTAGCTACTCTTTCCTCGTGTACTAGTATTGTAACAACCAGATGATCATCGTGGGGGTAGAGTACTCCTAATAGGCTATTTTTGGAGAACCCTATTATCAGTATGTTATTATTTACTTTCCTTGGACAGTTATCAACGTCATCGATCAAATCGATCTATAAAATATAAGATCATGCTTTGGATTCATTGAGATAATCCTTCCTCTTAACTATTTCATCATCGCGACCATCATCACCATCTGTAATAAAATCGCGGCCACAAGATATCTTTTTCACCTCTCACACAAGCTCTTTCGGGATCCTCGACATCTTTGGCATCATTGTCCCTACCTCTTTTCTTATCATCTTATTTTTGACATAGGGATTCCGATCGTCTCCATCCATCTCGTTCCTTCAAAGGATTTGTTATGTCCTCTTTGTCAACAAACTTAGATAGTTTTCCTCTCTGGATTAAGCTTTCTATATCATTCTTCAAGGTTATGAAAATTATTTGTATTATGCCCATAGTCTTTATGGAATTCTTAATACGTGGATTTATCCCTCCTTTCGGGGATATTTTAACTTTTCGAGCCATTTCAAGTCTTTCCTTCCCTAAATCTCCTCCAAAATGTGATGTACACCAATATTAAGAATGGTATATTCATCACATCTCTTGGGTTTGTCCACCTTCAAGTATTTTTCCTCTTTCTCCTCGGATCCCCTGCTATTGTCAGCTTTGGGGTTGTCATATTACTTGACAGCCATGGCCTCCTCGGCTTTCATAATCTTGCATGCTTTTACTAGTAATTCAGTCATGGTCTTTAGAGGATCTTTGGACAAAGAATAGTATAATTTTTCAAGGATAAAGCCACTTATCAGTGCGGTGATTTACATCTTCTCTTTATAATCAATGACCCCTAATTTCTCGCTATTAAACTGAGTGATACACTCGCAGGTGGTTTTACTGACCATTTAGTAAACACTTAGCAGATGAGCTACCCTCTTAACCAGTTTGGCTCCAAAGAAAAAGTTATCGATGAACAAATCGGCCAACTATTGAAAGCTAGAGATTTTCTCTTATGGTAAGTTGTTGTACCAGATCTAGGCTAGTCCGATGATAGTGCTAGATAATTATCTATAACACATATCTTGTGGGACCAAAAAATTTGCGATAACTTGATACTATTTTATATGGAGTACATAATCTATTTTTACATTTTATTTTTAAGTCACCACAGGTGGTTTAAACTTGGAAGGTGTATAGTAGTTGACAATTATAGGAGTGAATGGTGATCCCTTCACGAAACTCCTGTGCAAGGGACTTTTTGATTAAGCTATTTCCCCTAAGTGGTCTTCTAACCTCTGAATTAAGTCCTTCCAAGGATGCTTGTCAGTGTTAACTTTGATTGAGACAGTCTTAGTCGCTCGACCATTGGTTGGTGTTGAGCAATCTTCCTTGGAAGTCTTCTCAACACGCACTGATCCTCGAATGCTTCTTCTTGACCCGTCAGATCCTTCTTGGCAATCTCTGTATCTTGAGGGCCCTCTTTGATTATGACCGCTTATAGCTCTGGGAGCTAGACGATTAAATTTTGAGCCCTGCCTTAACCTTTCTAGAACGTTCGATCTTTTATGAGAGAATGAATGCTCATCGTAATAGTTAGTGGACCTTAGAGACAAGGTAGCACTAGGACAATAGGTTCGATCATTAATTGATCTATAATGTTTAGATCTGCTTCTCTTATGCCTCCCTATTAGGTTTTCAGGTTGCCTATTCTTATAGAGGGCATGGGGTAATTTGTTGATGTCTAAATTTGGTATAGTGATTAGGATGAATCTTAGCTTAGTTATACTAATTATTATTAACCACTGATAATGTAAAAATGATATTAACCAGGGAGTGATAAGGGAGAAAAAAGAGAGATAAAGTTTTTTACGTGGTTTAGCCAATATGGTGTCTACATCCATATGTGTAAGGCCACTAATTATTAGGGTTTGAGTACAAGATCTTAATAACTCTCTAGAGTTAGGTATAAACTGTATGTCAGTTGTTCCCTTGCCGTGGGGTGTAAGGATCTATTTATATTATTGGAAAGGAGAAGGGTCGGAATACCTTTATGCATCAAGTATTTACATCTTTACGTTATGGGTAACCATTGTGTATTTTTTCATGTGCATGTGCATGGGTGGATGCAGGAATTCCCATGTGTGTCTGTTCACTTCACTTATTTGTTCGCATTCCTAAAGGTTGTCGGTCAATATGCCAACCAAAGGGGATAATAATGCCAACCACGTAAATCTGTTGGATTAGGCTTAGTGAGTATAATGACATATGTGACATTGTTATTGATCCCCATAGCATTGTAGTTTTAGTTTACAATAATATTCTAGGATGGATGGGGATATATGACACATAAGGGCGTCATTATGGTTCCATAGGATCATTAATTGCCTATACTAACACACGTGATGTATATGATCGATCTTTCCATCGTATAACTTGAACATTGGGATTGTGAACTTCTTTGGGGCTCTTCCTCTTCAATCGGCCTTAAAAAGGGGGACTACATATGAGTGATGAATGCCCTCCTTGTCAACTCCTTGGTAGATCTAGCCCTGTGATTAGTTGGATGTTGATCCATCGTATACCGTGCCTATGACGTCCTTCGTCCCCCTCTCACCTTGTCGGACGACTTTCATGATCTGCGTAATCTTGTTCGCAGCACGAACTCCTTCATCGGTTGCGATTATTGCTCGTTTGAGGGTTAGACATCTGACCACCATGCTTGTGGTTATCTCCATGGATCTCTCGCTCCATTTTTTCCAGGCATTTTTGGAGACGCACGTTTTCCTCCACTTGGAGGCAT
Organism: Sambucus nigra; assembly: GCA_949130495.1. NCBI lineage: Eukaryota > Viridiplantae > Streptophyta > Magnoliopsida > Dipsacales > Adoxaceae > Sambucus > Sambucus nigra. Next base: position 617,308,883 of record OX422208.1, read on the forward strand.
GTCGATTCCTCTTATTGATGGAGTCGTTCCTCGTGGGTGTTGACTATTCGTGAAATCTGCATTGATCTAGATTGCTCGTTTCTTTGCTCAGAATGCTGCTGTTATGGGCAAATCGTAGATGGTTGAAGGCTTGATTTTTGTCCCCGTAAATTTCAAATATTATATTTATATCCGTGAAATAAGAGCCCAGCTTGCAGATTGCCTGCAACAGGTGCACTGTGAGGGTGAGACATTGCTTAACTCCCTACTTTTGATTTGCTTAGGAAAACGAATTGATTCCCACAGATGACACCAATTGCTAGTACAAAAGTTCACAATTAATGATTCTAAGAAATAGGGAAACAGTTCAGGAGTAAAGCAACCTCACGCCAAAAAATATTTAAGTGGTTCGGCAATTGCCTACGTGTACGGGGTGTTACTCTGTGTATATTAATTGTTTAGAACTTGTGTAATAAAGAATTACATGCCCACTTGCCCCGAGGTAAGGGTTCTTTTTATAATGATAGGAATGGTTGAGTTACGCTCAAACTCTCCCAATTGTTGGTTGACTCGTCTTTTTATCCATTTTGACATCCTCCGAGATTATAGATAACAAGACTTAGTTTTTCATGTTTATCCCACGTGACATTAATCTTGATTGTATTCATGGGTTTGGCCTATTGGACCATCAAAATTTTGACTATTACAATTTCCACCCCACAATTATAAAACATAGTATGTTTTTCAAATTTATTAATAAAAAACTATTCAATGGTTTTTTATGTACCTTAATTATAAAGATTTTCAAGCCCTTTCTACAAATTATGTATTGTTAACAAAATTATTTTAATTGTTTTTTAAACGTATGTGTTTTTTTGTTAAATAGTCGTGTTTGTTTAAAAAAAACGCTTTAACATTTTTTCCTCTGTTCTAAAAAACCCGCCTAGGCTCCGCCTAGGCACGCCTAGGCTTGAGGCTTGGGAGAAACGTCCCACCTTAAGATTTTCACGCCTTATTCTTGGTAAAACCCTTAAAGCGTACTTTTTCTCTAAAAACAATAATGTTTTAGTGAAACGATATCGCCTTTTAAAGATTTTTTTGCAAACCGGACCATTATCTCATCCAAAATAATCAAATAGTATTTTTATTTACAAATATTCAGACATATTTTTATGATATGTACAATTTTAGTATTTTAATAGCCTTGTTATGGTTAAAAAGTATTAAAATATATTAAAAAGACCTAAACGCCTTTTCACGCCTTTTTACGCCAAGGCCCGCCTAGGCTTCTAAGGCTTAAGGCTTGGCCTCCACGCCTCGATCACGCCCCGCGTTTTTTAGAACCTCGATTTTTTCTATAATAAACAGTTAAAATTATTATTTTAAACACAAATAGTTTTAAAAAAACATTTAAAATAGTTGAAAGCGGGTGATTTTTTTTAAAGCAATTAAATATTTATTTTTAAAATGTACAGTTTAAAAAAAACACGTAGAGTTTTTTTTTAAAATATTTGAAAGTACTCTTAATTATTGTACAGTTTAGAAGAAGTTCAAAGAGTTTTATTTTAATATAAATTTTTTTATATGAAAAGGTTAACAATATAGTATTCATTTTAATAAAACTTGGGTAAAAAAGATATATTTTTAAAAAAAAAGTAAAAATAGTTCCAAAAAGACAAGTACTGTTTTTTTAAAATTAAATGAGAAAATAAGTTAATTAATGTTAATTTCTTTGCAAAAAAATAATAATTAAAATTTTTAGTTTTTAAATAAATGGCTTTTTTAATCAATCCCCTTATAATAATATTGTATTTTATGTTCGTCCAGGGGATCAAATCAAATTTTAATATATGTAGTTTTTTTGACGAAGGATTGACTTCGTCCAGTTTTGGAAGGTTATGTCAATTTTTTTAACTTTGAAGAGTTAAGTTAAAATATGACATTATTTCTTTGTTTGATAAGTTGATATGTCATTATCTTTTAGGGTTCGTTTGATTCAAAAATGGTCAAATGTGGAGATGGCAAAAATTTTCATGGGTAAAATTTGTCAATTTTACCTAGTTTTTCACATGATGCTATCAAATAACCATTAGGTAAAATTAAAGTCAATCCAATTAGTTTGTTTAAATATTTTTTAAAAAAAATTTAAAATTTTTTTTATAAAACAATTTTTAGGACATTTCTAAAAACAATTTTTATAAAACAGTTTTAAAACGGTTTTTATAAAACATTATTAAAACAAGTTTTAAAACAGTTTTTTTTACAACATTTTTATAAACAGTTTTTAAAATAACTTTTACAATATTTGAAGCAGTTTTTTTAATGATTCAAAACAGTTTTTTAACAAAACAGTTTTATAAAACAGTTATTTTAAAACAGTTTTTAAAACAGCTTTTTAACAGTTTTAAAACATTTTTAAAACAGTTTTAGAAGAGTTTTTAAAACAATTTAAAAACATTTTAATACATTTTTTATAAACCAGTTTTTTTTATTTAAAACAATTTTTTAACCGTTTTTAAAACATTTCTAAAACAGTTTTTAAATAGTTTTTATATAGCATTATTAAAATAGTTTTATTAAAACATTATTAAAACAAATTTTAAAATATTTTAGTATAAAAAAAATAAAAAAAGCACTTGATTGAAAGAAGTGGCAAATTTGGTTGACAAATATTTTCTCACCCAAATAACAAAGCAAAATTTGTCAACATATTATGTATAGGAGGTGTTATACATTGACAAATAGCTTGTAAGTAAATTATGCTATCAAACACACCAAATGGTAGAAAATGCCATATTTGCCATGGCCATAAGAATATCAAACGGCCCTTAGAGTTTCAAAAACCTTAAAAGTATTAGGGTCGGTTAGATTGTCATGGAGTTATTTTCTAGGGAAAATAGAATTTTAGTTCCTATTTTAATTTTGGGGGTTTTGGAAAAAGGTCATTATAATGCTTAAGGTGTACAAAAATAGGACGCTCCATATAATTTTATAAATTTAGTCTCTGTACTAAAAACATCATGAAAAATGATGAAAAATGGTGCCGCAGGCGCGGACAAAAAAAATAAAGGCAATTGGACCACAGGGAATATAGGAAGGAACATGAATTTTACCTTAATTCTCTATTTAATTTTTCATTTCTTGATTTTAAATACATTTTACAAAAATAATGGTCATAAATACGAAAAGTATTTTATATTTTTATCATTTTCATGAAAAATATTTATTATCCAAACCCAAAAATTTGATTTTCATATAAAACTCCAAATATAAGATCATATTAATCTTATCTTTTCCTACTTATTTTTCAACTTTACATACAATTGAATTATTTTTCAATTTTGTCATCAAAACATATTTTAAATTTATTTTTAAAAAAAAATTGCCATGAGTATTCACAATATAAAACACACCGGAAATCTGGTGGAGTGGCTGGCCAAAACTCAGTGTTCCGATAGTGGGAAGGATAGAGACGCAACAGTAGTGAATCAGACCAGTCCAGTGTCTGATCTTCAGAGACATGGTAGGGTCTCCCGTAACCTTGCCCGGCAAGAGGGTCAAATGAATATTTCAACTTCTCTTGTAATGAAAGCTTGAAAAACCTCGCAACCGCATTTTTCAAACTCTGTTGTACTTCGTATGCTATCCCATGATTAATTATCTGGAGAAAGAAAAAATCAATTTTGATACTAGATGTGTTAGTAAAGGAGATTCAAAATCAACTGAGTAGTGTTCCGTGGATAAAAAAGAAGTGATTCAATATATATATATTTTGTTGTTTACTAATAATAGCGGTTTTCACTTTACAGACATATTGGTGAAGAATGCATCTATTATTAGGGTCACCCCGAGGTAAGGTGCAACTATCCCCACTCCAAAATAATCTAACCTCACTCCAAATTTACATTAAATGACTATAATATCTTAAAACCTTACCATTTCTTTTTCCTTCATTCAAAGCACATTTTATCAACAATTAAAATAAATTCATTTGATAAAAATAAAAATATTATATTTTCAATAATAAAAAAAACTGATTTTTCATAAAAAATGTTCTTAATAAGATTCTATTTTAAAAACATTTATTTACACTTTTTATAACTGTTTAAAAAAACATTTCAATTGTTTTAAAAATATAAATCTTATCTACTTTTTTTTAATTAAAAAACTGTTTATAAACCGTAAAGTTTGTTCCCTTAAAAAACTGTTTTCTTAAAAATGTGTTTATGTTGTTTACAAATTTTATTTTTGGTTAAAAACTGTTTTTTTTTTGTACTATTTAAAAAATAATTTTTTTACTATAAAAAAACGGTCTGCGTCAATGGATATATATAGATGGTCCAACCACCTACACATACCGCTGGCGCGGAGAATTTTTTCGTATATGTTTGTTTGCGCCAGCGGTATCTATAGGTGGTCGGACCCCCTATGCATATCGCTGATGCAGACCATTTTATTTTAAAATGGTAAAAATATTATTTTGAAAATAATACAAAAAAAGATTATTTTTAAAATAGTACAAAAAAACAGTGTTTTATTAAATAAAACTGTTTTTTTGTATTATTTTGAAAATAATATTTTTTCACTTTAAAAAAAAATGCTCTGCACCAGCGGTATGTATAAGAGATCTAATCACCTATATATACCGCTAGCGCGGATAAACATATACGAGAAAATGGTTTGCACCAGCAGTATGTATAGGTGGTCGGACCACCTATACACACCCGCTGACACGAACTGTTTTTTTTTTAAGGGTAAAAGGATTATTTTTTAAATAGTACAAAAAAAACAGTTTGTAACCAAAAATAAACAATGTAAACAAAATAAACACATTTTTAAGATAACGGTTTTTTAAGGTGACAATTTTTACGTTTTATAAACAGTTTTTTAATAAAAAGAAATTGATAAGATTTACATTTTAAAACAATTGAAATATTCTTTTAAACAGTTATAAAAATTGTAAAAACATTTTCAAAATAGAATCTTATTAAGAATATTTTTTGTAATATAAAAGCAGTTTTTTTTTATTGAAAATAAAAATTTTTAATTTTTATCTAATGAATTTGTTTTAATTGATAGTAAAATGTGTTTTGAATAAAAGAAAAAGAGATAGTGAGATTTGAGGGTATTATAATTATTTGGTGCCAAGATAGAGTGGGATTAAATTATTTTAAAGTGGGAATAGAGGGAGCCTTTTTTTATCGGTCAGCTTTAGGGCTCTTACTATTAGCTTTTGTATCACACATTTTTACCAAATCTATTTGGACTCATCGTTTACTGTAGAACTTGGCAGTATAAACGATTAACGTACGACCCATTGGAAACCCCACTCCGCCCTAGTCTGTAAACAAGTTGTAGATGGGTGTCTATCAATAAAACAGCAAAATAAAATAAAAATATTTTTTTTATTAATGACATCCGAGAGGTGCCCGCGAGGGTCACCCAGAAGTCCAAAAGCCATCGCAAGGATCAGCGCCGCCGCAAGTGTCGGCGCCACTTCAAGTGTCAGCGCCGCTTCAAGTGCCTGCGCCGCTGCAAGTGTCTACGCCGCTGCGAGGGTCAACGCCGCTTCAAATGCCGGCGCCGTTGCAAGTGTCCGCGCCGCCGCAAGGGCGGCGCCGCTTCAAGTGCCAGCGCCGTTGCAAGTGTCTACGCCGCTGCAAGTGTCCGCGCCGCTTTAAGTGCCAACGCCGCTGCAAGTATCTGCACCATTGCAAGTGTCGGCGTCACTTCAAGTGTCAGCGCCGCTTCAAGTGTCTGCGCCGCTGCAAGTCTCTACGCCGCTGCAAGGGTTAGCGCCGCTTCAAGTGCCAGCGCCGCTGCAAGTGTCAGCGCCGCCGTAAGGTTCCACGCCGCTGCAAGGGTCGGCACCGTTTCAAGTACTAGCGCCGCTGCAAGTGCCAGCGCCACCGCAAGGGTCGGCACCGCCGCAAGGGTCGGCGCCGGTTCAAGCGCCAGAGCCGCTGCAAGCGCCTGCGCCATTGCGAGTGTCCGCGCCGCCACAAGGGTCGACGCCGCTTCAAGTGCCAGCGCCGCTACAAGTGTCTGCGCCATTGCAAGGGTCAGCGCCGCCGCAAGTGTCGGCGCCATTTCAGGTGTCAGCGCCGCTTTAAGTGTCTACGCCGCTGCAAGTGTCTACGCCGCTGCAAGTGTCCGCGCCGCCGCAAGGGTCGGCGCCGCTTCAAGTGCCAGCGCCGTTGCAAGTATTTGCGCCATTGCAAGTGTCAGCGCCGCTGCAAGTCTCTACGCCGCTGCAAGGGTCAGCGCCGCTTCAAGTGCCAGCGTCGCTGCAAGTGTCAGCGCCGCCGCAATCTTCCGCGCCGCTGCAAGCGTCGGCGCTGTTTCAAGTGCCAACACCGCTGCAAGTGCCAGCGCCGCTGCAAGTGTCCACGTCACCGCAAGGGTCGGCACCGCTTCAAGTGCCAGCGCCGCTGCAAGCGCCTCCGCCATTGCAAGTGTCCGCGCCGCCGCAAGGGTCGGCGCCGCTTCAAGTGCCAGCGCCGCTGCAAGTGTCTGCGCCATTGCAAGGGTCAGTGCCGCCGCAAGTGTCGGCGCCGCTGCAAGGGCCAGCGCCGCTTCAAGTGCCAGCGCCGCTGCAAGTGTCAGCGCCGCCGCAAGTGTCGGCGCCGCTTCAAGTACCAGCGCCCCTGCAGGTGCCAGCGCCGCTGCAAGGGTCCGCTCCGCTCTAAGTGCCAGCGCCGCTGCAAGGGTTAGCGCCGCTTCAAGCGTCAGCGCCGCTACAACGTCTGAGTCACTATAGCAATAACATTCGAGAAGTGCTGCTACAGAGGTTTCAACAGAAACTCATATTGAGGGAGTAGCTATCACGAACAACTCCTCGTCATGAAACATCAGTCTCTAAATGAACAACATCACTAACACTTTACTTTCTTGTACAGGTTGCCTAGTCGAGCAAGCGCTCGAACAGGCACGTTGGGACCTCCTGGGAGTTTTGGCTTGGCGGCTGAGGGACAAGGTATGTTGAGCAAGCTCAACTACTTGGCACTATAGGATTGAGAGAATACTAGTAGGAAGACCCAGAAGTCACTCGAGACTACATACACTGCACACTTGGTCACAAGTGAAGTGAGCAGCCAAAGAGCTGGCTACTCACAAGAAATAAACTCTTTATAAGAAAATGACTTTTCCAGAAGAGGGGGTCCTCAAGGTCCCTCTCAAGAAAGACAACATTTTTTAGAGGAAATGAGTCCTTAAGGTATCCTCTCTCAAGAGTTGCAAAATTGCACCACAAGTTACCGTTTCAAAAGATAATTACCAAATCTGATATTTTGTCTCTGTTAGGGGACATATGTGCTTTTTGACCTTTGGTCGGAACCAGGTGGCGCCTGCAGAGGGGACAGGCAGGCTGCCACAGGTAGGGACAAATGGTACACTTCAGACATTGTTCCCCACCAACTCTCTCAATTTTGTCGCCCAAAACTGGCAGCTCACCCCTAAAGCCCTAGTATAAATAGACCTCTGGGAAAGGTAAGAAGAGAGACAATAGAAGTTGCACTGTTACTCTGCCAAAATTTCACCAGACCTACCTAAGTATTCTGTCCCTGCTCATTCTCTTAGTGCTGAGTGCCTTGTTCCTTCACTCCCCACTGACAGCCATCACTCTCAGGTGTTTCCCTTGAGAAAATTGTTATTTTTGCTGTGAAAGTTCATCTTCTTGCAGGGAGTGAGTTGAAGCTTGAGTTCCATTGTTACCAGAAGGAGAAGTTTTATTCAGAAATTGCACCAGGGGATCTTGAAGACCTTCCAGGCAGCGTCCATTGGAGTGGGTCACACCTCACCCTTTCCAGTTATTCATAGACCCCAGTCTCACTACCCTCCTACACGGAGGGTAGTGACACCTACCAGTCAAGAGTAATATCCGCCTTAGCCTTTTTTTATCGGTCACCTTTAGGGCTTTCACTATTAGCTTTTGTATCACACATTTTTACCAAATCTATTTGGACTCATCGTTTACTGTAGAGCTTGGCAGTATAAACGATTAACGTACGACCCATTGGAAACCCCACTCCGCCCTAGTCTGTAAACAAGTAATAAGGTTATGTTCAATTGGAACTCATTAGGAATGCATATTGTGACATGATTGGAGTAAAAGCACCATCAATATTCATTATGACAATTTTCAATGATTTATATATCTTTTGAATGTTATTAAAACATTAGATGTTGGAGTAAGATATAGCTGTCATCACCCAAAATTACATTGAATCCTAGTAAAGTTTTTTCCTTGTAATTGTCATATGCAGTTTGAAAAGATCGCCTAATTGGCGAAGTCTATCAATCTAATATTAGTAGAATACAAAGATGAGGTGAAATCAAACAGATCGAAAGGATGCAAATCACCTGAAAGAAGCCCCAGTCCTGGCAGGCCTTGTCCAGCTTGTGAAGCTCTTCGTTGTTACCATTTGAAAGCAGCGTGAAGTCAAGTACTGGAATTTGATGAGAAAGATGAGACATATCCACATCTTTGCTTCTATCTTCTTCGCTCCTGATGTACCTTTCTGGAATGTATGATGGCCGTCTCCTCACCATTTCTTCAAGATTTTCAATTCCATCAACTGCTAAATCATTATTTGAAGCCATGATAGTTTAGTTCCACGAGCTTACTTTTGGTTGCTTTTATTCGTGCAATAATTGCATTATAGAGGGTCGGAACTTTATTATTTTAAACCGGCATGCGACCACCCGATTTGGTAGCATAGGCGAATCAAGGATTTGAAGGCAATATTTTTTACGAAGCTCGGGGTACGGGGACGGGAGCCCCAATGCGATTTTTTTTTTGTTGTTTTTATTTATATTTTTGTAATTTTTAATCCAAAAAATTTTGAGGTATTAATTAACTAAATTTGGATTCCTAAATGTTTTCATTTCGGATGCGATTAAACCTCAGTTTCGGATACGGTTGGTGTGTTGTCTCTTCTTTTTCATTTAAATTTTTTTCCACTGACTTCCTATATTTAGAACAAATTTAATTTAATTTCAGACTAATAGATTCATACTAAATTTAATTTCATTTCAAACTAATTTTACATTATAAATTAAATTTCACACTAATAGATTCTAGGGATTTTAATTCTAATATTCATTATAAATTTAAACACATATAAACAAAAACACATATTTTATTTTCCTAAACAAGCACGTATAAACATATACCTATCTCTATGAACAAATTCATATAAATAAACACAAAATATAAACAAATTCATATAAATAATAAACTATTTATAAATAAAAGGAGAGAATAGAAGATAATAGGTTATGAGATTTGAGAGATGAACGTTTGAGTTTTTTTTTATAGATAATAGGTTAAATATTTTCCCCTCATCTTTATATATAATTAGAAGTAACCTTTAAATTTAATTTTTTACCAAAAAATCCCTAATTTTTTTTTGAAGTTGAACTGGGGTGGCCGTCCCACTTCGGTCAGGGCTAGACCCGCCCCTGTTTGGTAGCGTTTTATAAAAAACTTACTTAAAATTGTTTTAATAATATAAATAAAAATACATTGATAGCATTTATAGATATGTTGTACTTAATATTTTATGATGAACGTTCAATTAATTGGTACATAGTTACTTAAGCAATATTGACAACAACAATTCTTTATAATCTTAGATTCCCCAAAGTTAAAAATGAAGATGTAAAAGGAGTCTTATCAATGAACTTCCCATTTGCTGACACAAAAATCACTAAAAACATTAATATGAAAAATAATCACATAGAATTCAAAAATCATGTATTTATGACTTATTAAAAATAAAATGATTATTAGTGAAGAAAAATAAATTTAACTGAAAATACTTGTTTATTGTATGTAAAACAAAACTGTTTAAAGTATTACATGTTAGCATATTAGCGATATTACCACCTAAACAGTAAACCCCAAAGCAAATAGTGGGCAAAATCAATTCGTTGTCATAAACTCATATTTTAAAATAGATTTAGACGTATACATATGAATCACCAAAAACAAACCAACAAGTATGGCACCATAATGAAAGTTTTAGAGCTATTTATTATAAACAAGAAGAATTTACCTACAAAAGGAGAAGGGTTATGATTGAATATTGTCAAAAAGATAAATAATTCTTAAAAAACTTGACAATGGATAAATGTAAAAAAAAGAATTAAAATAAAGTATTTATCTCAAAGATGAAAAGCATAAAATGATCATGGAAAATTGTTGAGGCCCTTTATCGGAGTTGAATATATAAAAGAATAAATATTAAGACTGATTAAATAGATCATAAACAGATAGAGAATGGTTCTCACAAAATAAATTTCAACACTATAGAGAAAAAAATTAAAAAGTGGAGAAATTTGAAATGTAAATCTTCATATAGAACGCGATCGTGAAATCGTACACAAAAGATTACACTAATGGGGGTAAATGTAAATGTTGTGACCCATGTATAAATTGCAATCCTAATGGAGGTGACTATACATAAATCAAACTTGTTTAGATATTGTCTAGTATCACATTAAAGGAGTCGTAAAGATCTTTATATATCCCACTGCATACACCTATTATCAATACTATAAATATTAAAAAAAGAATTTGAAAATTCTAAAAATAAAATATGAGTTAGAATGGATACAAAGAGCTTATGTACAAAAAGAAATTTATGAAGAGTCTCCTTTTATTTTCAAGGAAAAATATGAAGAATCTTGAATATAAAAACTATGCTGGAAATCAATCTGTATAAAGATGAGATTCCACGTTGACTACGTTGTTGGCCTTGATCATTAAAACCTTATTATTAACATCTAATACTACCGTATTAGAGGTATAATACAAATGAAACTGACATGGTAGGGCTCCTGTCGCAAATTACGCGATGTTTGCAAGTGAGTTATGCATGAGAAATGCATATAAAGGTAAAAGTTAACCTATTTTAAGGTTCTCAAATGTGAAATCAGGAATCCTTTTTATCTTCCATCTTCTAAAACATATTTCTTGCCCCAAGATATCTTGAATCGACCCGTTGAGGAGGGATTTTTTTTCGCATGAAAATCTATTTCATATAAATTAATTTCACTATCATTTGGCAAGAGACATTGATTGTAAAAGAGTCCAAAAAAATAGTTCAAGCAGAATTTTTAGTGGTTAAGAGTTCTTTTTATTTATTTCTTTCTTTTTATATAATTTAAGGGTCAAGACTTTTGTATTTTTGCAAGACTCGAGGTTTTGGTTTTACCACAGGGTGAGTCCTAAGAAGTTTGAGCCTAAAGGGTATATTTACTTGGGATCCTTATTTGTACAATAAATATATTAAAAATTTAATTTGGGAAAAAATAATCACATAATATTTATCATCAAAATAGTTTACAACTCAATCGATGTTAAAGTAGAAAAGAAGGGACTTTTATTAATTCGAGAGGTTTGTTTTTTATTATTATTGTTTGGATTAGTAAATTTGTGATCTCATCATATTTTACATACTACTTTTAGAAACATAAAAATTAATGTGGAAATGGGGACTAATTAAAAAAGAAAAATAAGGCTATTAATTTGGAATGAAGGGAGTATGCATTTCCTTATTTTTTTCATTATTTAAGAACATCAATAATATATATATATATATATATATATATATATATATATATATATATATATATATATATATATATATATATATATATATATATATATATATATATATATATGTGTGTGTGTGTGTGTGTGTGTGTGTGTGTGTGTGTGGAGAGAGAGAGAGAGAGAGAGAGAGAGAGAGAGAGAGAGAGTGATATGAGTATAGAAAATAGACAACACAATTAAAATTTTAAACAAAACACATTCGACCTAATCAATCACTCAAAATGATCACGAAAATCAATCTTCTCACATTTGGACCATGATTTTTTGTGTTTTAAATTGGTCCCCTACAAAAAACTAAAGAGCTATAAAAATGTTGAGATTAAAAACAACTAAAATGCCTGTTATTTTGTGTTGTAAATGAGCCCCTTAAAATGTACAAGTTTGGCTCCAAATCGTCATTATTTGGGACTATAATTAGACTTATAAGTTTCTTTTCAATTGGGCGACCCCTCCATTTGGGGGCCCAAGATGACCGCCTCATTTGCCTTAGGCGATGGCCGCAACTTATGCACCACTTAAGTAGTTTTTGAATCTATATTTTCACATTACGTAAATATATAAATATGTTATACATGCCATGGATTACCATCCAAGGTCATGAGTTCGATTCTCCCTACCAATATAAACTTGGGACCATAGATTGCATGGGGTAATCTATATTTCTCGAACCTTGTTCGGGGTAAAGGGAGTAGTCTAAGTGAGCACAAGCTGACCTGAAATTGATAATCCTATATATAAAAAATAATGTATTTATATACTCTAGTTGATGTATACAAGGGAAGTCATATTGAGCTAGTCTAATTATAGTATATAACTAAAATTGACAGCGGGATACGGTGTCGACATTTGTCGCTTCCTCACTATGACACATGTACGATTTTAATGACCCTCATTAATTAACTAATTAACTTAATTCCTTAAAACCTTTGTATTTCACACTTTTGTTTGCCCTTATAATACCCAAAGTGTTGTCCGTGTTCCTTTCCTCTCTTGTAACCTTTCCCCTACTTCCATCTCCATAAATCCATAATCCATTACCCCTCACATACGAAAGACCCACATTCATTAACACATATCAAAACATCCAAATTCATTCATCTTCCAAACCCTATAAATCAAAAGTCGAATTTCCCAAACATCTACCCCCAAATTCACAACAGTATGAAACACCCAAATTCATTCTCCAATTCATTCACACATACAAAAAATTCCAATTCATTTATCCTCCCTAAATATAAGTCAACAGCCAACTATTCCAAAAATTTAATTCCAGATTCATTCATATTTTGAAATGGTAGCTCAAACACCAACAGTCCAATATGTCTACATAAGTTATTTGTATATTATATGTCTATTTAATTGAAAGTCCATCGTATATTGACTTGGTTTCTATTGTTTCTTCTCCAAAAATCAAGGTCAATACTCCTAATTTCGTCGATCATCTTCGATTCTGTCTTTTATTTGTGATGAAAAGTATGCATTTGAAAAATAATGCCACTTAAGTTGTTTAAAAGGTTTCAGATAGTTTAAATGGCTCCGAACAGTTTGTTTGAGAAACTCCTTTTTTTACAAAACAAATACTAACACAAGATGTGTATAAAAAATTATGAGCGAGATATTTTAGTTAGGTAACCAATTTTTGAAAAATAAAACTAAATAAATTCTAAATCAGTACGCTATCAGAAGGGGATGAGAGGAATATTAAAACGCAAGAACCCAAGATTTTAACGTGGTAAAACCCCACCCAATTAGGGAAACATCCACAGAGGTATCTACACCTCAAAAGAAAAATCTATTAAAATATAGTAAACAGATTACAAGATATATAACAAACTAAACACACAATCAGACCTAATATAAGTTAAGAACTTTTACCAACTCCATTAGGTAATTTTGTCTTCTCTGATGGCTCTAGTGTTGTAGTTGTTCTCCTAGCTTTGTAACTCCTCCTCCTTTAGGTTTAAGTCGACTCTAAAAGTCAAGAATCTCTCTACCAAAACTTCTTTAGTGTTGTAGTGTGAAAAGTGTAAGTGGTGAAGTGCCTAACACATGCACGCAACACACACACACACACACACACACACACACTTATATAGACAAATTATTATAAATAGCAGATAGTGTCTAATATGAGTTTCGATTTTTGAATCTCAGTTTGTTGAAAACGTTCGACTTCTGATCTTTATTCTTTACCACATATCGAGTGACAACCTTGATTTTCAAAATAGCTAAGGTCCTATATACTTTCTTTTTATTTATATACACTTATATTTCACAAAACGTGAAATATGAACTTTGAAAGCACAAATGTCTCAAGATCTTCAACTAGATAGAAGTCAGTTTTTCTCAAACCTTGAAACAGAAAAAAGATTTATTGGTAACAGTTTTAGAAAAACTTTTGAGATCAGAATAACCAACAAATAAGGATTTCTTAAAAAAAGAAATTAGAGCAAATCTACGTGATTTATATCACAAATAGATCGGATCTACACTTTTTATGAAGAGAAGATGAGATCCAAACCTGTGACAAGAGATTAAAGATCAGAGAGGAATGATTCTTCGACTGTAACAACTCTCAAACTCACAGGGTAAATTTTTTGAATCAAATTTCTAAGGTTTAGGTACGATTTCTAATCTCTCTCTCTCTCTCTCTCTCTCTCTCTCTCTCTCTCTCTCTCTATTCTCACTTTTTTTCTCTCAACTCTGAGATGATCAAAATATTGTAAACGTTAACCCTATGGCATCTATTTATACTGCTGGATGAAAGGGTCTGAAAGATCGAAACAAAACAATGACTGAGATTGATTCTGGCTTAAATGATGTAAATCTTAGGGCTGAGAACACATCGCATTTAAACGTCCGTTCATTGGTCCACTCAGGCATCACAAGGATTAATACAAATACATGGAGGTCGTAGATTAACAACAATCGAACGAACATGAATGATTCTTAAGATTGTGAGTGTAAACAAACACACATCTAACTGATATAACATAAACACGTGTAAGGCTAAGATTAATAATTAAACGCATATTTTGGAAGTTTAAACAATTCCATTTTGTACCACACATTTCTCTGCCACTTTCGGATTCTACCCAGCCAAAGTTTTGAAGCGATAAAAGACTTTACAAATAGGCCCAAAACATTTTAAAACCAATTTTTAAATGTTTTAAAAATGTTTAGAAATTCCTAAAAATCATTTTAAAAAATTCCTAAAATTATTAGAGAATTATTTTAATGGAAATTAATACTCACACACCTAAATTAATATGAATGCAACATAGAAATGAAATTCTAGGTGCAATGTTGGTATTATACCTGTAAGGACACAAATTTTCAATTGAGTCTTAATGTAGTGTTGGCTCAATTCCGAATAAAAATATTTGAGTCATAGGATAGTATTGAGTAAGTATCCTCCAAGCCTATGCCATTTGAAGTTCCAGCTGAAGATGTAGCGGCCTATATTTAGCAAAGATTATCAAAGTGTCGAGTTTCAAGTGCCATTTTCTATGTCAACGACAATTGATTCCATTGTCTCCAAAAGGTATGAATGCATTTTTATATATATAGGGAGACTTGGAATAATTTTATTATGGTGTAATTTCATTTTAAACGAATTTTATTTTCATAAAGTTATTGAAGAACTTTGGATAAAAAGTTTTTGGGCTTAAAATTTAAAATTGGACTTTCTGACATTTCGTTCGAAATTGTCGTTCAAACGAGAATTTTGTTCGAACAAGTTTTGCCGACGAGTTTCACTTTTGTACACTGACTTTTAGTTAGATGAGTCATTCGAATGAATTGTCGTTCGAATGAAAAAGTCGTTCGAACGAGATTTCAGCGGGAACAGTTATTTTGACAGTTTTTCCATTTTTCCACTCTTTTGTCCCACGTCTTTTTGGCAGTTTAAAACTTACTCAAGACAGACTTTTCTATAGACTTTGGTGCCTTCCTTGAGAGGACATTTGAGCGAACATACACCAACCAAAGTTTCATGTTTTTATGTGTTGAAGTTTAAAGAAATATTTTCAATAAACAGATGAGTTTACACCCAAAGTTTTTTTATCCAAGTACCTCATATATATAATATTTGCTTGGAGTTGCTTGGCACCATTAGTTCATTTTTACCATAAAAAGGAGAAGTTTGGGTTTGCTTCCACACCCCATAAAGAAGAAGACATTTGGTTTACGCTGTGGTGTTCCCACTCGAAGAAAAGCTTGGCGTGAGGGTGACGGTGTCCAAGAGTCCCATTGGAGGAGTCCGAGACTATGGAGGATTCCATGGTTATCTACTAGGCAGAGATGGTTACAAGAAGGAGCATCAAGGCTTGGACGGAGTCAAGTTATTGGTGTAAGTCTACTGTCTTGTAATTTGTATTTCCGTACTTAGTGGATTTTTCAGGCCAGGGTTGTAAGGACATTTTTGTCCATTATCATTTTGTATGTCGTACGCCGTTACACCGTTGAAGAAACTCAAGATCGCATCTACATCAACGGATCCGAATATCAAAGTATCTTCAACATCATAGCCTCTGCGAGAATGAACTTGGTAAAATTTTGTTTTTATGTTCCTTAAAGTTCATATTTAGTATTGGGAAATTTTTATAAAATGTTTTTTATAAAAATAAGAAGTAAGTTTTTTCAAGCAAAATGAGGCATTTATTTTTCTGGGAAAACCGGACCGGTCCGCCTCCCTACCGGACCGATCCGCCACCGAACCGGTCCACCCCTCAATCGGACCGGTCCGCCTGCTGAAAAGCCAGTATACCCCGGATCGAATGCGAACCGAAGAAGGCAAATTTTAAAAGAACCGATCCGAGGTCGGACCGATCCGCCCCCAAGCCGGACCGGCCCGCCTGGGATAAACTCGAGCAGTTCCGTGAATTGTTTTACCACTAATTTGTTTTTCCTATATATATATACCTATTCCGATGGTGTATTTCTTCAAGTCTTTGAGAAAACGTTTTTAAGAGTACAAACACAACAAGACTTCAATTTTTGATGTGCCAAACATCTTTTTGATTCACACACAAAAATCCCAATTACTTTTGTGAATCTTTTGGAACCCTAGAACACAAACTTTGTTGTTGTTCATCTTTGTGGAGAGATCTTTGCAACCGAGGGCTGCGTGTCATTGCTGAGGGAGTCTCTACAAGGTTTTATGGCTGCGTGTCATTAAGGAGAGCTGCGGTTCTTTCTTTATTGTTTGGGCTGCGAGTCCTTGGAGGGTGCTGCGTGTATTCTCTTGCTGAGTTCAAGATTGCGTGTCTTTGCGAGTTGGCTGCGCGTTGATCCATTGCAGATTTCTCTATGTAATTGTAAGTTGCGGCTTGTATATTCATAGTGAAATAAAGGTTTTACCCGAAAGGGGTTTTTTCCTGAATTCTGTGTCTCAGCATAATTTTTGTGTTACATGCTTTATTTATTTATGGGTTGACACACGCACCTTAGATGCATGTTTAGGGGCTGAAATTCAATAAGTGTGCTATATTAGAAATTTGCAAACTTAATCAATTATCACACGTTCTCAAGGGTCGTCCGAGGTTTTTCCCATTTTGGATTTTCCTCGTACATCGGCGTGTAGTGTGATTGGTTTATTTTATCTTTTTCAAAAATCACCTAGAACTCATGCTTAGGGTAAAAAGATAAAATTGGGTTTAATTCGCAATCTTGATTAAAATGGTGCATGTTTAATTATTTGGGTAAGTTTAGTTTAAGTTAATTTAATTCGAGTTGGCACTAAATCAATTGGATAATATTATTGCCTAAGTTGTTTAAACTTGATAATTAAATTAATTTGGCTTAAAGTGAAAAATTATTAGTCATTTACTTTAATTTCACTTTGGGTTTAGTTTAATTTTAATTTAACAGAAATTAAAATTTTGTTGTTTTGTGTGTGTTATGTGTGAACCATTTTCATTCCTCACTTAAAAGGAAATTATTTTTAATTTTAAAAGAATATTTCAAATTGGGGGTGGAAGAAATTTAAATGTCGGGGGTCCTATCACCTTTGAGATTGGTATCAGAGCCGAAGCGCTATTTTATTACGTTAAGGTCTTTTTACATATTTTTGGTTAAAACTGGAATTTTTTCCATTTTTAAAATTTCCTATTTTTGATGGTTCCAACTATGCGTATTGGAAGGCGCGTATGAAATCGGCACTAAAATCTATCGATGAGAGGGTTTGGTTGTCATTTGTCAACGGGTGGTCCCCACCTACTTGCTTGATAGAAAATGAGTGTGTCGCCAAACCAGTAGATATATGGAGTGAGAATGAATTTAAACTTGCTAACTTTAATTCCCGAGGCTTAAATGCTTTATTTAGTGCAGTGACACCGGATGAATTCCAACGTATCATGACTTATGAAACCTCTAAAGAAGTTTGGGATATTTTACAACTCACTTACGAGGGAACTAGTGTCGTTAAGGCTTCGAAACTCCAAAACCTCACCACTCAATTTGAAACCATCAAAATGGATGAAAAAGAAAAATATGAATTTTATGCTAGACTTTCCGATATAGTAAATTCATCATTTAATTTAGAAGAGAAAATACCCGACGACTGAGTATTAAATAAAATTTTAAGGTCCTTACCCAAGAGATTTATCCCTAAAATGACCGTTTTAAACTCTTTACCCACCTTGCACTCTACCAAATTTGAGGAACTAGTACGTGATTTACAAACTTATGAACTAGATATGTTCCACCCCAAAAATGAAAAGAAAATAGATAAGGGAATTACTCTGAAAGCCCGAAAGGAGGAAAAATAAGTCGTGATTGATGAGAGTGATCGTGACTCGGAGGACATGGATATGTTTGCTAGGAAAATTCAAAAATTTCTTAAATTTAATAAAGATGAGTTTAAAAATAATTTTAAGAAATTTGAAAATTCTAAGCATGACAAAGCCGAAAAGAACCCTAAAACTTTTAATGAAAATTTAATTAGGGACTAGTCAAATAGGTGCTATGGTTGTGAAGTTTATGGACATAAGGAGAAAGAGTGCCCCACTAAACTAAGGAGAGAAGGTAAATAACCAATTTCCTATAATGCCACCCTTAGTGATAGTGATAAGTAAGAGGGACCCGATTCCCCCATTGATCGCAACTTTACCGCGTTCATGACAAGTTATGTGAGCACCGATAATGAATCTTACCATAAAGATATACATTTACATGACTCTTTCGAGGACTTTGTTTGTGAATCCCATAAATATGATGGTAGTGAGAGTGAATAAGAGAGAGAGAGAGAGAGTGAAAGTGATGAAGAGGTTGATGAGAGTGAACTTTAATTTGATTTTAGAGAATTATATGAAGAATCTATTAAATTAAAAAAAGAAAATTTGAAGTTAGAAGCTAGTTTAAAGGAGCGTGCCAAGATTGTCGATGAGAGTGCGCTAGTTGATGACCTTAGGTCACAAGAGAGAGTTCTTCGAGATAAGCTTGAATATGTAGAAGGAGGGAGCGATAGCCTTAGAGGTTTAATGGAGTCAATGAAAATTGAGCTTCTCAAGTTTGAAGAGATAAATTGTTTGTTAAAGTCTAGAATTTTATAATTAGAAGAACAATTGAGAGAATCTAGTAAGGTCAAATTTGATTTGGAGTGTAAGTCCGAAAAACTAGATAAAATCTTAGGCACGGTCCAAATAAAAAATGACACTTGTGGTTTAGGCTTCGATTCTTGTAACGATTCCACTGATAAAGACAAAACCAATATTTTGAGAGAATCACCTCGGAACACTTCTAGAGGTCAATCCTTAGGTACTACTTTTCGACGAGTCTTTACTTGCTCATATTGTGGTCGAAAAGGTCATCTTAAGAAGTTTTGTTTTGATCTTAAAAGAATTTCTAAGAAATCCAAATGTAAGGTAACCAAGATTCCTTTATCCCGAGATTCTCATTCTTAATTAGTTTGGGTTAGGAGATCCGACTTGGATGCTTTACAAAACTGGATTTTTGATTCTCATTTACTTTCACATGATACCTACCTCGCTAAATCTAAATGTTGAATGCGTTAGTTGTTTGCATACTTCAGCTTTTGTGATTTATGCTATATTATCATACTAATTGTATGCTTGTTTATTATTTTCTAGTCCTTGCTTTATCACAAATCTCATGCAAGAATTATGATTTTTTTTTATCTTTTGTATTATAGTTCTTTCATTTTAGTGTGCATTAAATGAAAAATACAAAAAGAATTTCTTTGTATTTTAAATAAATATTTTTGTGTGTTTGGTTAAAGATTTCAAAAACTCAAAAAGATTTTTTTTTGTATTTTAGTTTGACACACTTTATGTGACATATACTTGTGTTTGAATCCCTTATTTTTCGCTTCCATGTGGCTAGAACTTTTGGTTAAGATTGTAATCCTTAAAATGTTCTTTTCCATGCTTACATGGGGTAGCTGGATTTTGCGTTTCTTAAGGGATACTATTTTTTATATGCCTCAATTCACACATGCACGTGCTCATTTGAAATTTAATCGTCGCATGTATATTTGAGCTAAGTGATATGGTTTCCCATCAATTTAGTCATCTAGATTTTGCTATGACTATGGAGGATTTGTGCATTTAATAACCGTTTCCCAGATTTAAAAATATGTGTATCTGGTGTAGTTGTTTATCAATGGAATCGGGCTAGGAAAGCTAAAATTACTTTGCATGAAAATTCACCATTGAATTTTAGGCCTTAAAAATTGTGGCATTAAAAAGAATATTTGCCAAGGCCAAAATTGTTTAGTTAATATGTTCAAAAAGAAAAGAAAAAGAAAAATTATGAGTAGCTTGGTTGGATGTATTAATAGGTTTTCATAATGACTTTGAATCCTAATTAAGCTTTTCTTGTCATGACTCTATTGGTTTGTAGAATCATCAAAATACCAGGCTTATGTGCATTTTGTATGTTTGTTCATTGAGTTCGATTTATATTTTCAGATGAGGATATATCTAATTGTGATAAAATTTTGCAATCAAATGAGAACTCGGTGAACATGTTTTAAGTGATTGGGTCGAAATTTAATTGTCTCTAGTTCACACCCCTCCACTTACGTTTATCACATGTATTTGGACACATTTTTTCCATACGAGTGTGAAAAGCTTAATGTATTTTGTGTCATGTGTGGTGTTTATACCTATGTATATGTGTGTGCACGTTAGTGATATTCATTATGTATACATACATATGGTATTAATTTTTTGAGTTTTTGCCTTGTTTATTAGTTCATCTATGTTTCTATTTCATAACTAGTTCTATTTTGTTGCGTACTTTGTTTGATATCACATACTTAAGAATCTTATTTGACAAATTGATAACATTTTTGTCACATCATAGTTTGTATCAATTAATATTTGTTTGGATTAGTTACTTTTATTGTTGCCCATATGCCTTCATGCTCTTCTCACCTTGTGCACATTCATGTTTTACTTGCTTTTCCCATATTTATCCCTTATGAAGTTTTTAGGGGGAGAAATGTTACTTCGTTATATTGGGGGAGAAATGGGTATTTTATTAATTCTATTACCTTTGTCTATTCCTGAACAAAAAGGGGGAGAAGTGATTTCTATGCTTTAGTTTAGGAGATCTAATTTAGGGGGGATATTTATTTGAATTGCATTTAATATTTTGATATTCCCTATGCATTTAATGTTTTGCTTAAGTGTGTAGGAATTTTTCTAGTGGAATTTTTTTTTCGGCAAAGTTATTTATCCGTGGGTTTTGAGTCAAGCTTGTTTTTTTTTTTAATTTTGGGTGGGATGTTATTGAGTCTAGTAGAGATTGACGTCTCTTTAGGATTTTGTTTTGGTTTTTGTCCCGTAATAGCCAAAGAGGGAGATTTGTAAGGACACATATTTTCAATTGAGTCTTAATGTAGTGTTGGCTCAATTCTATACAAAAACATTTGAGTCATAGGATAGTATTGAGTGAGTATCCTCCAAGCCTATGACGTTTGCAGTTTCTGTTGAAGACGAAGTGGCCTGTATTTAAAAGCAAAGATTATCAAAGTGCCAAGTTTCAAGTGCCATTTTCTACGTTAACGACAATTGATTCCATGGTCTCCAAAAGGTATGAATGCATTTTTATATATATAGTGAGACTTGGAATAATTTTTTTATGAGTGTAATTTTATTTTAAATGAATTTTATTTTCAGAAAGTTAATGTAAAACTTTGGATAAAAAGTTTTTAGGCTTAAAATTTAAAATTGGACTTTCTGACATTTTGTTCGAAATTGTCGTTCGAACGAGAATTTCGTTCGAACGAGTTTTACCAATGAGTTTCACTTTTCTACACTGACTTTTTGTTAGATGAGTCGTTCGAACGAGATTTCAGCGAGAACAGTTATTTTGGCAATTTTTTCATTTTCCCACTCTTTTGTCCCACTTCTTTTTGGTTGTTTAAAACTAACTCGGGACAAAATTTTTCATAGACTTTAGTACCTTCCTTGAGAGGACATTTTAGAGAACATACACCAACCAAAGTTCCATGTTTTTATGTGTTGAAGTTTAAAGAAATATTTTCAATAAACACATGAGTTTACACCAAAAGTTTGCTTATCCAAGTACCTCATATATATAATATTTGCTTGGAGTTGTTTGGTACAATTGGTTCATCTCTACCATAAAAAGGAGAAGTTTGGGTTTACTTATACACCCCACAAAGAAGAAGACATTTGGTTTACGATGCGGTGTTCCCACTAGAAGAAAAGCTTGGCGTGAGGGTGACGGTGTCCAAGAGTCCCATCGGAGGAGTCCGAGACTGTGGAGGAGTCCATGGTTATCTACTAGGCAGAGGTGGTTAAAAGAAGGAGCATCAAGGCTTGGATGGAGTCAAGTTGTTGGTGTAAGTCTACTGTCTTGTAATTTAGAATTCTATACTTAGTGGATTTGTTAGGCTAGGGTCGTCCGCGATTTTCTCCGTTTTGGGTTTTCCTCGTACATCGGCGTGTAGTGTGATTGGTTTATTTTATCTTTTGCAAAAATCTCATAGAAGGCATGCTTAGAGTAAAAAGATCAATTGGATTTAATTTACTATCTTGATTAAAATGGTGCATGTTTAATTATTTGGGTAAGTTTAGTTTAAGTTAATTTAATTCAAGTTGGCACTAAATTAATTCACTATAAGAAAAATGAATATTAGGGCCGAGAGTATTTGGGACGGTCGTGTCATTTTGTCCCTTATGCTATACCAAAAGGGACGCTTTTAATTACCGTCCTTTTTGATAGTAGCAAAAGGGACGATTTTTAAAAATCGTCCTTTATGGTATGTATAAAAGAGAACGGTAATTAAAACCGTCCCTTGAAGTATATGAGAATTTTTTGCACTGATTTTTCCTGGGCTAATATAAGGGACAGATTTTTAAACCGTCTCTTTTACTATACCAAATGGGACGGATTTTGTAGAGACGGTTTAAAAATCCGTCCCTTTTGGTATATCTCGAAATTTTAGCTTTTTTCCAAACAAATATAAGGGGCGAATTTTAAAACCGTGCCTTTCGGTATAGCAAAAGGGACGGTTTTAATATTCATCCCTTTTGATATACCCAAAGGGATGGTTTTTTCCGACCCTTTTGGTATTTTCCCTCATTTTACCATACATTTTTCAAACCCTTACGAAATTGAAGTCTGACTCTCTCTCATTTGCGCGCGACCTAGGTCCCTGGGCTCTCTCTATCTCTTGCGATCTCTCTTCCCTCCCACTCTCTCCACCGCCCCCACCCACTGTCCTGCTTCCTCTCCCTCTCCCTCTCCCTCTCCCTCTCACTATTACAACTCTATCTTTCTCTCCGTCGTGGTCCATGCGCCTCCCCACCCCTAGCCCTGTGGTAGGTATGATGGGAGACGGGTCGCGACCGGAGCTTGGGTTGGATTTAGGTAGGATTGGATCTCTGGAGATAGGAACTCGCCAAAAATGGGTATGGCAGGGGCTTGGGTTCGTAGGCTGGAGGTATGAGTGGGTCTGACCGGAGGTGTGAGTAGGATAGAGGTTTCAGGTCACCATCGTTTATGGTTTGCTGGAAATCTAGTTTGGGTCATTGTGGGTATGGGTTTCGTTATTTGCGATTTGAATTGGTGTGGGTTTGGAGGTTGGTTTGTACCAGATTTGTTTATGGAAGGATGAGAAGGCCCTTTAGTGTGTACTTTAGGCAAAAATAACTTTGTGATTAAAGCCATTCCATGAATAAAGCATGCGGTAAAAGAAAAAATTTAAAAAAAATCCCCGAAGGGCAAAACCTTTTTATTTCACTATAATTTCTAAGACACAACTTACATGGATTACAATGAAATAGGGTGACACATGAATACCCGCAGGTGTCAGTCGATGTCGTCAGTAAAGGACCAACCGCAGCTACTCCTCAAGAACACGCAGTTCTGTCTTCATCAAGGAATACCCTCAAGCACTCCCAATGACCTCAGTCGATGTAGTCAATGAATGAATTGTTTTCCGATAAACACGTTTCAAGATCACCCACTTTGGAATTGAATAATTTGATCTTGAATAAACTCCGGATGATGAAAAACTATAAGGGAATGTGTTTTTCAAAACTGTTCTGCACATTAAAGACTTTCGCAGAGTCCTTTATTTATATCTGAGCAATACAGAGTCCAAGAAAACCAAAACACGGAAATTGAGGCGGCACAGCTCGTTCGAGCAAGAAGTGGATCTCGTTCGTGCGACAAGGGATTTTCGTTTGAACGACCCACTGTCTCATTCGAGTGATAGTGTTTAAACAAAATGATTTTCTTTAAATAATTCCTTGAATTTTCTTTGAACAATTTTAACTTAGAAATATTTTTTATTTAAAAAAAACGTTTTCGCACAAAAAGATTTAATTCCCAAACATTTAAATCACCCATCTTTTAATCAACATACTAAATTACCCAAATGCTCACAAGTATTCGTACCTGAGTGATCTTAAACATATGCAATACGTCTTGACTTGAAATCTTCTTCAAAGCTTTAAATTGCACATTCTTGGACTTGAACTTTATCGTAGACTCCAATTAAACTCCATAATAAAACTAGCTTAGACTTAATTTATTTCTTTCGGAATTAAGCCAATTACAACAAATGGACATGATAAGAAATATGTTCTTACAAATCTCCCCCCTTGTCTATTTAGAGATAAAACTAAACAAAAATGTTATATGCCGTAAAAGTACATAACCTATCCCAAAATTTAACATGATAAAAATACCGGACATAATCAAACTGAATAAACGACAAGCATCTGAATCTGATTCTGTCTCTGAATGGCAAGCGTTTGAATCTGATTCTATCTCTGAATGTGATGTATCAATAAATTTCTGAATTTCTAAAAAAAACATACCTACACATACGAGACACAAACAGATACCCAAGTGAAGTATGGAGGAATAAAACAAGTATGTAATAAATACTCCTCCTACATCACATATCTTAATCTCCCCTTTTTTTCCTGGAATAGACAAGAGGTGGGACAGACACACAAAATTTAGCATGAATATTTGGGAATAAACAACATGGCTAGATAAACAATATTAGTATGACTATGGATAGCAAAAGATAGCAGTAATTGAATCACAATGAGAGAATCCCTAAAACTGTAAAAGAAACTAGACATCCATGCCATAAAATAAAACCAATGATGATACAGCTGACCATAAGAGTACATCATATCATAGAATAAATAAATACATCAGGAATATCAATGTCTTAGATATAATGACAAAATAAAGACAACTATACATCAGTAGGAGTATCATCATCATCAGTAGCATCATTAGTGTATGTAGATAAAGTATGGCTGAGTCTAGAGGATCCTGCACCTCTTAACTGCTCTCGCTTCCACATCTCATTAAAGAACGTTGTCATCCTGGATTCAGCACAAACATAGGCTTCAGCCTCAGCATCAAATCTGGCAAAGATAGTATCATACATTCAAGTTTGGGAAGATACCTGTGCCTGTAAAGCAGAGACATCCTCCTCAATAAGACGTGTGGGTGCAGGTGTGGAGGGGCATGGCTGAGAAAAATCAGAAGAGCTTGGAATAATGTGAACAACAGGGATCAGCATCGAAGAAGGATCCCTAAGTGGGTGGAGCTCTAGCTCTCGCCGCCTATGGTAAATGACTCTTTGAAGGTGTGAGAGTTTTGGGATCAATAATAACAGGCATAGGGAGATACTGATCATCCTCTAAAATAGGAACCCCAGCAGGAGTGTAAATGAGGGAAATGAGAATCCCGTAAGGAAGAGCAGGGCGGACAGGAGTGGTACCACTGACGGTGACAGAGGATATAACACAAAACATGGCAGACAGTAAATCGATATCCCACCTCTGAGAGACATGGTACATAAAATAGACAATGTCAGACCCGATATGAGTATGATTTATCCGAGGATAAATAGATGCTGACACAAACCTATTAAGAACTCAGAAGGTAGGGAAAAGCTGGCGGTGAGACATAGTAGTACCTGCCTGGGGAATCTCCTAGAAGAAATGACGCAAAATATCCTCATATATAGGACCATCGTCGAAATAAGGGGAAACATAGCGTCAGGGACACGGGGACGGTGTACAAATGCTGGTATAAGATCTACTGTGACGAGAACAAGAACGCCACGAACAGTAGAAAAATCCCCTAAGTATTGGTGAGAGCATGAAAGAAGAACTCGCGGACAATGTCCGGATTGACAACCCTATGAGCCTCAAACAGGTGATCCCAACCCCTACTAGATAACCAGTGCTAAATACCTAACTCATGAAACTTAGAATAACAAAACACCTGCTCCTAATATGGAGACCCAATAAGAAATAGTGCTCATACTCAACATGTGTGACCCATCTCATTAGGGAGTACTAGGTCTAATGGCCTGAGCTCTCTAAGCTCGAGTAGAGGGTGGTGGCTCATCGAGTCAGCCTAAAGGGGAACCATAACATCTAGGAGGCATGACAAAAGAGTGTAATGTGTTAAAGGGTACCATCACCGAGGAACAGACACCTAAGAACCTATCTCTGTACAAAACATCCAACCGAACCCCCGCGAACACCAAGCACAACAACAACATAAATTAGATATAGTATTCTAAAACAACAACCAATCCTACTCAATCAAATGATTTATGAGTCCAAACTCAAACAACAAGGAATGATTCACTCAGAGGAAAAATCTGTTAAAATAGTGTAAAATCAGTTAAAACCGATCAAAATAGTGTACTTTCCCTTTGTTTGGATACAACCTGGAATCAGACATCATATAAGAAACCCAGTAAAGGGTGAAACAAGGATAAGAGCATACTTGCATATCGTTGGAGACACACAAGTCCAAATCATCTAAAGACTATACGAACTCACAAATACACATGAGGCTTCATTTAAGTTCTAACTCGGACTGGAAATGGCTGATATTGGATAGGTACATGCACACAAGACAGTGAAACGACGAATATAAGTAGCACTCGAGTGAAGATAGAGATGGAAACCTAAAAACTCGAAGTGTCAAATCCTAACAATGACGGTTTTTAGTTCGTTTTGAATTTTCCAAGGCAAAATTGCATAATAGTGATGAGAATGAGAAAATAAAGCGGTGGCTTGAGCGATATAACCAAGAAACCTTACAGTTGCTTTTATAGGTTGCTCGAATGACAAGATCGCTCGACACAAATATGTCACTTGAATGATAAAGAATCTCGCTAGAACGAAGACTTCTCGCGACATCATAAGTCGCGTGAACGATATCTGAGTCGTTTGAACAAGAAAAGTTATTTTCCTGAAATACCTCAAAATTAGTAAGGAGTTGCCTAGTGAAAAAATTATTGCAAAACATTACCTGGAAAGATGAATCAGACCTAAACAGGCTCAAAACAGAAAATAAATACAAAAATAAAGTAAAACGACCAACGGGAATTACATGTTAACATAGTACCGATGTGCTCAATCATGAACGTGAACTGTAAGGGCGTGAACTGCAACAAATGAGTCACAATTTCAATACATTGAAACGATCAACAAGTTTTAATTGATAGCGAGAAATCATCAAACTTTATTTTAGCCATTAGTGACAAAATACGTGTGAGTTTAATGAACTAACCTAACATCATGCACACAAGTTCAGATTTTCAACGATTCTACAAATAATAACGTCTTGACACGATGTTTCAACGTAGGATTCATGATGCAAATCCGTTTAAACTTTTCTCCAACCAAACTCCCTTATATATATGAATATATTTCAAGTTCTTTTAAGATTTCTATCGTTACCAACTAAATGAAAATCCTATTGGCCCCATTTTTGGCATTTGTTTCTTTTTATTGCCTTGATTTTCTTTTGGGCTCTTATAAATGGTGGCTTTCACGATGAGTCAATTTTACACTATCGCAGCCCTTTCCTGTGAACACTCATCATTTTTTCAATATCAATTCTCATGGAAAATGGTTCTTACATGCACACCTCCTCCTTAAGTTTACTTATGCATAGATGACAAAATTGAGATAAGAATGTTTCATCAAACTCAAATATACAAGAGAAGTCAAACATTCACATAAACTCGTGCATGTGTGTCGAATCAAACTGCATATCAACTTCAAAACAACCCTATAGTGCAATGGTTAGGATCATTCTAAGCATCAATAATAATGACCAAAAGTCCTAGCCACATGGATAATGAAAGGAAGGGGGGGTTCAAGCACACCAATATGCCACATCAAACATGCATCCTCACGACTCAACAACCAAAAATCTTTTTGTATTTTCAAAATTTTTATAGACAACAAAATATTTTTATATTTTTCTATAAGACTCAAATAAATAACAAACACTAGACACACATCATAATACTAGCAAAATATAACACATAAAGTAAATACTCGAGTATGAAAAACCGATGAACAACCTCAATCAAAAGATGAAACATGAGGAGAACCATGAGCAATGACGCGAGAATCACCAATCCTAATACCTAATGCCTCTAAATCCGACTTCTTAACCCAAGTAGGTGTGAACCGACGAGTAGGGATATTGGTAATCAGAATGGATTTAGACTTTCTAGGAGCGTTCCTAATATCATAGCAAAACCATCTAAGATGAACTCTCCTACCGCAATCAGTGCAAGTGTAGATATGGTGAGGAGCGTGTGCTATAGGCCGATTATACCTCATGTTTCTAGGTGGCTCTCTCTTAAAGTTCCTAGGCGGCTCTCTCATAAAGTTCCAAGGCGGCTCTCTTGTTTGCATAGTTTTGGCTTTGGCTGCAGGTGCGACATGATTCTCAAATCCAATACCTCTCCGATATCTTTGATTTCGACTGTGCCTAAGATTTTGTCAAGATTTTCAGACCTAGCCTCCAAATCAAACTTAACTTTACTCAAAGCTCTCAGTTTCTCCTCAAGCTCACCTATCCTTGACTCAAGTAAATGCGTAGAATTCTCAAACTCAAGAAGTTCCTTTTTCATAGCCTCCATCAATCCTTGAAGACTATCTTTATCACCCTCGACATATTCTAGCTTCCGTTCCCTAAGATCCTCAATTAAAGCATTGGAATTATTTTTTTCTATGGCACGTTCTTTCAACATAGCTCTTAATTTAAAGTTTGCTTTCTTTGCTTTTATTGTTTCTTCATACGACTCTTTGAAAGAAATTTGTAAATCTCTCTCGTCTTCGCTCTCATCCTCACTCACCTCACCCTCACTCTTAGGTGTATCAACTTCTGTGGCTGCAAAAGAATCATGCAAAGGTAAGTCTTTATCACTTACATGACTAGCCATAAAGGTGGGAAGTTCACGCTTACTAGCATTAAAGTTTTCTTCTTTTGGGTTATTTATCACTAAGGATAAAACCACGATTCACGGGTTTATTCAAAATCTCCCTAAGTTTAGTAGGACACTCATCAATCCTATGACCATACCCTTCGCAGAAAAGATAATTTTCACACTCACCCTTATTAAACAATTTATTAAGAGCAGTTTTCATGTGAGATTTCCAATGAGATGATTCAAACAAGTGAGTTCTAAAATCATCAAAACCACCAAAAGGCATACCTAAAGTCACGGGATCACAAATACAATAAGATATTGCAACACGCTCTAATAACAATTTGAGAAGGCCCTTTAGTGTGTACTTTAGGCAAAAATAACTTTGTTCCAATTTTTAGTTAAAACCAATTTTAACTTCTTAAACCCTAAACATGCATCTAAGTGATTAAATTCATTCCATGAATAAAGCATGCGGTAAAAGAAACAATTTCAGGAAAAATCCCCGAAGGTCAAAACCTTTTTATTTCACTATAATTTGTAAGACACAACTTACACGGATTACAATGAAATAGGGTGACAAGCGAATACCCGCAGGTGTCGGTCGGTGTCGTCAGCAAAGGAACAACCGCAGCTACTCCTCAAGAACACGCAATTATGTCTTTAACAAGGAATACCCTCAAGTACTCCCAATGACCTCAGTCGATGTAGCCAATGAATGAATTATTTTCCGGTAAACACGTTTCAAGATCACACACTTTGGAATTGAATAATTTGATCTTGAAGAAAATTCGGATGATGAAAAACTATGAGGGAATGTGTTTTTCAAAACTGTTATGCACTTTAAAGACTTTTGCAGAGTCATTTATTTATATCTGAGCAACATAGAGTCCAAGAAAACCAAAACACAAAAATCAAGGTGGCACAGCTCGTTCGAGCGAGAAGTGGATCTCGTTCGCGCGACGAGAGATTGTCATTTGAACGACCCACTGTGTCGTTCGAGCGACAATGTTTAAACAAAAAAAATTTCTTTAAATAATTCCTCGAATTTTCTTTGAACTATTTTAACTTAGAAATATTTTTTTTTTTAAAAACGTTTTCGCACAAAAAGATTTAATTCCCAAACATTTAAATTACCTAACTTTTAATCAACATACTAAATTATCCAAATGCTCACAAGTATTCATACTTGAATGTTCTTAAACATATGCAATACGTCTTGACTTGAAATCTTCTTCAAAGATTTAAATTGCACATTCTTGGACTTGAACTTTGTCGTAGGCTCCAATTAAACTCCATAATAAAACTACCCTAGACCTAATTTATTTTGTCCGGAATTAAGCCAATTACAACAAATGGACATGATAGGAAATATGTTCTTACACAGGAGCTTCTATGGAGCTCGACAGGAGTTGCGGTGGAGACGGGTGGAGATCGGGTCGGGGGTTAAAAGCAACAAATCGTCACTTAAGAATTATGTGAGTGTTGATTTTGTTCTTGGCTTTGGTATTTTAAATTTGGTTTTAGAATTGTCCTTGTGAAAAAAAAGGAATAGATATATACATGGTTCAATTAGATTGGTGGTTGTTCTATTATTATATACCTATTATGCCATTTTATATTGTTGTTGAAATTGAATATGTATTGGATTTTGAAATGTAATCAAAATGAATTGTAATCTTCTCAATATGTGTGCATCTTATTTTTTTCTCAGTAGTAATCCTCATATACGTGAAAGAAAATATCAACAGTTTTGAATCATATTTTTTTTGCCGAATTTTGTTGCTCCAACTTTCCCAACATCTCCTACATAGAGCAAAATTGATACAAATAATACCTTAATAAGGCAACGATTCACAGCATAGGCAACACACACTTGGAGGGGGTGGAAAAGAAAGTTGGCGATTTAGTATGGACTCTTGGAACTTTGATAATTCTGGCCCATGCATGTGGTCAGGTTTTCATTGTGTCGACAGTGAAGTGCAATTGCTATAAGTCCCCGTTATATTTCTTCTCCAATTTATATTAATACCAATTTATTTTAGTGTCTTATTTCGTATGTAATTTTTTTTTGTATTAATCTATAGTTTGGTAAGTTTGAAATTGATATGAAATGCTTTGTTCTTGAAGATGTAATAATCTCAACGAGGATTCTTTGCGAGTACTTGCACCAGAGCTTGTAAACCTCACTCACGTAAGAACTCTGTAAGTGTTGATTTACATAGAAATCAAAACTATTTATACATAGTAATCTTCTGCATTAAATATTTTATGTTCTAAAATCTCTCTTTTGTAGTTGTTTTTTGGTTCAATTGAATGACTAATATGGTAAATGTGTTAATACTTTCTCTCCCGGTGCCTCTTTTAGTTAATTATGATGTGGAAGTGAAAGTAACCTACTATTGTTCTAAACATTTTTTTCTAATGAAAATATTATGTCATAATTTATGTGGCTTTAACTTATTTTTACTGGTTATGTGTATGATTTGCCTTAGAATTGATCTTTAGTTGTTTGATTTGTTGGATATTGCAGATAACAATGACCACATTTGAATGATACCAGTTGATTACAACTTTTAAAGCATATTTGGATTGCGAAATGAATAAACCTTTTGAATTATTTTTGACTTGAAGTCCTAAAAAGAATTGCAACTCCCCCATAAGAGACATTTGAAATTCCCCATGCATAACTTTGGAGAAATTTTCAAGTTCTGTTAAGGATGTAGATCCAAAGATAATATCATCTACGTAGACTTGGACTATAACAACAGTTTTGTCAAAATGTTTAACAAATAGAGTTGGATGATTACCACCTCTCCTAAAGCCATTATTTGATTAAAACGTTGATAATCGATTATACCAAGCACATGGTTCTTATTTTAGACCATATAAGGCCTTTTTCAATCGAAAAACGTGATTTGGATGGTGAGGGTCAATAAACCCTTTTGGATGTTCTACATAGACTTCCTCAGTTAGAATACCATTAAGGAACATAGATTTCACATCCATTTGGTAGAGAGTGAATTGGAAATGACAAGCTATTGCTAAGAGTAGACGAATAGATTCAAGGCGAGTTACTGGTGCAAATGTTTCCTCAAAATCCATTCCTTCAATCTGAGAGTAGTCTTGGGCAACTAAGCTAGCCTTATTTCTAATCACCATCCCAGTCTCATCTGTTTTATTTTTAAAAACACAGCGTGTGCCAATAACCTTTTTATTTTCTGACCTAGGTATAAGATACCATACCTCATGAGCGATAAATTGAAGAAGTTCCTCATGCTTAGCACTTATCCACAACGAGTCACTTATGGGTTCATTTACATTTTTTGGTTCTATGAGGGACACAAATCATGCATAATGAGCAAAATTACGTAGCTGGGATCTTGTACGAACAGGCTCAGTATGGTTATTAACCACGTTGTCTATGGGGTGATCTTTAGAAACCCAATTAGGTACTTCAGGCATCTCAGTTGGTAAAGAAACATCTATTTCTGGGGAGTCATAGTTTAAAATATTTTCAGACTCTTCCACGATAGTTGGCTCTGTGGGTTTACTCTCAACATTAGTGTCACTAACAATCACATTAATGGATTCCACTAAGGTTTTAGTACGAAGATTATAGACGTGATATGCTCTACTATTTGGAGAATAACCTAAGAAGATGGCTTTATCACCTATGGTTTCAAATTTGGACAAATTCTCTCCGTCCTTACATACGTAACACACATTGCCAAAGGTTCTAAAATACTTTAAGTTATGTTTCTTGTCGTACCACAGTTTGTAAGGAGTCTATTTGGTATTTTTTCTAAGGTAGCGGTTTATGATGTGGCAATCAGTCCTAACAGCTTCTACCCAAAAATAATTAGGAAGGCTTTTGGCATGAATCATAACTCGTTCCATTTCTTGAGTAATCCTATTCTTTCTTTCAACTATACCGTTCTGCTGAGGGGTTTTAGGAGTACTGAATTTATGTTGATATCCATTATAGGTACAATATTCAGTTACTCCTAAGTCTTTAAAATCTCCACCTAGATCACTACGAATACGATTTACTTGACTATCCTTTTCATTATCAATTCGTAGAACAATTTTTAGAAATTCTTGAAAGGTGTCAGACTTTTATTTAAGGAAACCTATCCAAGTAAAACGAGTAAAATCATCAACCATCACTAAGATGTAGCTATTGCCTCATAGACTAATCGTTCTAGCGGTACCCATTAGATCTATATGGATGAGTTCTAGAGGTTTAGAAGTACATACATCTTTGACTTTTTTATGTGCAGACTTAACCATTTTTCCTTCTTGGCAATGCCCACAAATAATGTTTGATATTGGCTTTATCTTAGGAAGACCTCTAACTATTTCTTGAGAACACAATTTACCAAGGCTATCAAAATTTATGTGAACCAACCTATTATGCCAAATCTCATTGTCATCCATTTTGGCAATGTTACAAACCTCGTTACTTGGATTAACTGTGTAATAATTATTCGGAGTGCGAAGGCCTGTAATAATGTAGTCACCATTTTTATTTAAAATTTTGCAATTATTCTTTGAAAATATGTGACAGTATGGTTAGAGTCACAAAATTTTGATATACTAAGTAAATTTTCTTCTAGACCTTTTACTAAAAGTGCATCTTCTAAAGTAGATTAGCCTTTTTCATGAAGTGTCCCTTTACCAATGATCTGGGCTGACACCCCATCTCCAAACAAAACTTTAACTCCAAAGAAGCTAGTTTTATTTGAAATTGTGGTATCCCCAGTCACGTGTTTAGAGCATCCTGAATCTAAATACCATCCAGATGATGTGTGCTCAACTTTCAAAGCACTGATCACGATATTACATTTCATCTCGAGTCTTAATTCATACTTCATAACCCAAATTGATCTAGTTTTTAAATAAGGTAAAATTTACGAGCATTAGCCTTTTCTTTGACATATTTTTGCGCAAATTGATTTTTCTCAAAGGCATGAATCTATGATTTCCTCTTGTTGATGATATTTTAGTACTAGATATTTTATTCCTATTATGATAGTTAGAGTTCTTATCTGGTTGCCTGGGAAGAATATAGTTGTTTATGCCTTTCTTAGAGTAGTTGAAATTGTGATAGACAGATAAACTAAAGACCGGTTTATATAGACATTTAGAAAAACATCCATCAATAGAATGTCCATCGACATCTCAATATTATCATTAAAGATGGTTCATAGGAGGCGTATCCTTAGGAAAGCTGTTAAACATGAGTTTGCCTAAAGGTTGGACTCTAGCTTTATTTCTAAGGGGCTGAGGCAGAGGTTGGAAAGAAGATTCACATTTCCTTATGTGAGGACATACGTATTTAGCCTTATGTTCAACATTAAGCTTAGAGGTACTGGCCTCACCACTATCTATCTTTTGTTGTTTCAAATCAAAGTCATTTTTCAAGGCTTGAAAATCTGGACAGGTTTCAATAGGTCTTTTGCCACCAGACACAAATTTAATAGTTTCAAGATTTTTTGTTTGCTTGATAGTACCGAGGTAAAATCATATTCCACTTCTCTCATCAGAATTGATTTTACTTTCAGCAACAAAGTCTTCAAAATAATTTGAGTTATTTTTAAAATTTGCAAATTTTCTGATGACTGTTGATGTCTTTTCTTTAGTTTGTTCCAATTCTAATAACGTTCCTTTATATTTCTTTTCCAGAAATTCATTTTATTGAGACAATTCATTGGTTGTTTGAGCAAAACCCTTAGTCTCATTCTCATGATGTAGACATTGAGAGGTGTACTATTCAGCATTTTGTTTGATCATTTGGCTTGGGGCTTCTATTTTCTGGGTAAGGTCCTTGACTACTTTTTCAAGTTTAATACTCTTCTTGAGGGTTTTCGTGTATAGTATGTGAATATCTGGGAGGTCCTAATTGTCAGAGTCACTAAGTTTACATTTTGCAGTCTCCCCTAGTGATTCATTTTTAGGACTCACACATATATTTTAATCATCAATAAAACGTTCCCTGATATGACCAAAGTGCACCCTCGTTCTCTGAGCAACAACGTCGTCCTATCTCATGGTCGAGTCGTCAAAAGAGACCCACTAGTCAGCAATAAGGTCGTCCCTGATGAGGTCGGCCTCATAAGAACCAACCTCGTCTAGGCATCAGCCAAGGTCAGCAATAACATTGTGGGTTTAACTTGAACCAGTCTCATACTCTACTTAGGCAGATAGCATAAATGAGACCGGTTATCTAACCTCGTTTGACCTGTCCGGTAGAGGTTATACTTGTGGTTGAAGTCATTAACCTTTTACCCAGCTAGGCCTAGGTTCCATTGGATTAAGTCACCAGTCCGAGTATATGCAAGTACAAACAGACCTAGAACACGTGGACAAAACCGTTATAACTGGATCGTTCCCTCACGTGAGGGAATATTTGGTCATTATGATCTACATGTGGAACAACTAGGTGTCCACATGAGATTGGCTAGATCATCCTTCATATGATAATTGCATTCCTTGGAGGTACACTATACCCCCTAAGCACTATATATACCATTGATCTTCTTCCTTGAGGGGGATCGCATATTACAAACCCTAACAGAAGCTCTGTCAAAATGTACAGTAGAGAGAGAGTGTGAGTATTGTATCACAAGGCCATTAGTTACCTTCTTTTATAGTGAAGATCACTCACCTTCACAGTGGATGTAAGCCTAGATAGGCTGAACCACTTATATTGATATATTTCTCCTCTTCTTCTCATCTCATTCTATATTTATATTGCTTATGTGCTGCCATGGTTATACTTATTTGAGCTCTCCAACACCTTGATCTGGTGGTGCTATTTCAACCATCATCACTTTTGCGTCGTCTATGGGAACGAGAAGCTTCATCTCATCCTTTTTATAGCTTGGACTCACCGAAATCTCTGGTGGTGAACTAGTCCTCCCCCTTGTGTGGAGCTTTTTCGTCGTTGAAAGAGGTCCAGTAAGGTTCTAAAGATCTCAAGTCTTCTAAACCACATCTCAGTTTTTAGGAAAACACATGCCACCTGAATTTCTACCACCTTCTCTCCCAACTAGAGGTGGAGAACCTAGTTCCATTCATGCACCACCTCTGTCCGTGATGGCTGAGAGGGAAGCAACCTTAAAATCCCTGGTGGCCAGCCAACAGGTGATGAAAGAGTAGTTCATTTCCCTCAACCAAAATGTGATGAGTAGGCCACCAAGAATCTCCTTAGAGATGATCACTCCGGCCTCTGCACAAGAATAATACCAGGAGGCCAGGGGACCCCCGAGGAACCACGCAAAGATCTGCCTCCTCCCTAGTGGCGGAGGGACATTGCTGACCTTAGACATTTACGCCTGGGGAGGCAAGGACACCCTTACCCTGAGGACAAGTATAATGATGCAGAGGCTGATGATGCTCCAGTAGAATGCTGGGAGCCATATGATATTTCTAACAATACTGTACACTCCCTTCAATGGAGCCGAGGAAGGTGTAGGAGGCATATCCTCGAAGATCGCTCGAGAGGCTCAGCATTTGATCGTTTGAGCATAGGGTCGACCTTTGAAAGGCTCAGCCCAGTCAATGACATAAGGGAGAGATTTTTGAGGTCAAGAAGCCTTGAAGTTTCCAGAAGAGAAATGGATAATTATCGGCCTCAGTATGGACGAACCCATCATGGTCGAGATGGGGGTCACGGGGAAGTTAATAGATAATGTAGGTCAGCTACAGGAGAACCCTCGGTACATCCATTAGAAGCATCAGGGGACAACATCGGCCAGGCCAATGTTGTGAAACCCTGGAATAATTCAATTCAAAGGCTTGAAGATAAGATTGGCGACATTCTGAAGAGCCAAGACCCTCTACAGAGGGGGTACTCAGAGGGTTCACCCTTCATTGCAAAGATAGTCAACTTCCCAATCCCGACCAAATTCAAGCATCATGTAGTGACTCCCAAGTATGATGGAACCACTAATCCTATCCATCTCATTAAAATGTAATAATCGTCAGCCGATATCTACTCCATCTCAGATGAGATGAGATGACATGCTTTTTCAAGCACTCTAATCAGACCTACACACATTTGGTTTATTTCACTTCCAAAGAATTCAATCGAGAGCTTTAAATAGCTGGCTGCACAAGTTATCCATAACTTTTTCTTTGGGGCCAGACCTCAGAAAAAGATGACTCATCTGCTTTATGTCAAGAAGGGGAAGAATGAGAGTCTAAGAGACTACATCGTGAGGTTCAACAAAGAGAATTTGGAGGTGTAAGACTACGAGGAATTCATAGCTATGATAACCCTCAAAGGAGGCCTCCAAAAGGGAAAGTTATTGTGGAAGCTTGCTGAAGACCCTCCTAAGTTATTGGCCGAGTTACTTGTAATAGCTGGGAAGGTTATGAATGCTGAAGAGGAAATGTATGCTGAGTATGAGGATGAGAAAGGAAGTGGCAGTGGAGGAAAGTTTCAGAAAAAGAATAAAGATGGGAAGAAAAGGTCGACAGATAATAAGTTCACAGATTACACTCCGTTGACTGTAAGCTGTGAGCACATCTTAAACGAGATAAAGAGTCATCGGACTTTAAAGTGACCTAAAAAATTAAGATATCCTCCCCATAAGAGGAATAAGAACTTGTAGTGTGAATTCCATTAGGACTACGAACACTTGACTAACAAATGTTTTGCTCTGAAGGACGAGATTGAGAAAATGTTGAAGGCTGGAAAATTAAGAAAGTATCTAGAAAAAGGTGCTTCCAAGGGTAGACGAGCAAACCCTAGAAATAGGAGGAATGATAAATGCCGAGAAGATAGTCCGTCCAGACGAGATGATCCTTCAAATGAGGACAGTGATGATCCAGATCTTCCCCCAAAGGATGATAATGTCCCGATGAAGAGGCTTAATATAATCTCATTGGGGGTAGGAATGATCTGTGGTGGCCTAGCTGGAGGTGGCTCAAAAGTGGCTGACCGTAAAGCCCATGTGGCTGAGGAAAAGGCAATAACAAAGGTCGAGGTTGTGCACCCAGCCTCCATTAATGTTAAATCAGAGAAAAGGAAAAAAGTGGACATGGACACCCTCGTAGTCGACTTTTCAAGACTAGACTTTAAGGGTATCTTAGCTCCACATGATGACCCTCTCGTCATCACATTTGGAGTGCATGGATGTGAAGTGCCGAGGATCTTAGTTAATGTGGGAAGCTTGACGGATTTGATCTTCTGGCCATAATTTAACAGATTGGGACTTAGCTGAGCCAGGATCGTACCATACCATCATCCCTTCATAGGACTCAGTGGGGATAAAGTTCATCCCTTGGGAATGTACGAGATGGATGTAAGAATGGGGGACAAGTGGCCTCAGTGACTAACCAGACAATTCAATTTTTTTTTGTTATGGACGAGAATGTTTTTTTCAGCTTACAACCTCATATTGGGACGAGTAGCCCTCAAGGAATTTGAGGCCGTACCTTCAACGGTTCACCAGATGATAAAATTCCCGACTCCTTATGGAGTAGGGGAAGTTCAGGGTGACCAAACATCGGCATGAGAATGCAACTTTAATTCAGATGAGGAGAGATAAGCACACAAGAAGGCAACCACCACTTATAACATTGACACCCTTGATCCTAGAGACGAGATAAACTCAAGAAAGGGGAAGCCACGAAAGAGGTAGAATCCATCGTCCTCAAAGAGGACGAGATAAAAAAAACCATCCAAGTCGGTAAATACTTAAAACCAAAGATCAAAGACGAGTTGATCAAGTTGTTGAGGAGAATATAAAGAATCTTTGCTTGGAGTCATGAAGACATTCCAGGCATTAACCCTAAAATAATGTGTCACAATTTCAATGTGGTAAGAGATGTAAAGCCACTTAAACAAAGGAGGAGGATCTACTCCTGGGAGAAATATGATGTTATAAAAGGATGAGGTTAAAAAGCTTGAAGTGGTTTAGTTTATTAGAGAGGTCATATATCCTAAATGGCTATCCAATGCAGTGATGGTGCCCAAGCACAATGGAAAGTGGAGGATGTGTGTAAACTTCACCGACCTGAAAAAATCTTACCCCAAGGACAACTTCCCTCTCCCCCAGATTGATCAGATGGTGGATGCTACGACAGGTCACGAGTTGATGAGTTTTATGGATGCCTATTATAGATACAGCCAAATCTTTATGGACCCAGTCGACTCAGAGAAAATAACCTGCATCACAGACAAGGGAACATATTATTATAAGGTTATGCCATTCGACCTGAAAAATGTTGGGGCAATGTATCAACGTCTGGTAAATAAGATGTTCAAAGATCAGATTGGAAAGTCCATAGAGGTTTATATTGATGACATGCTAACGAAGATTTTGAAGGCCGACACTCATGTGGCTGACCTTGAAAGAACCTTCGATATGATGGACGAGTACATAATGAATCTTTACCCGGCTAAATGCATTTTTGGTGTTGGAGCTGGAAAGTTCTTGGGTTTTATTGTCAATCAAAGAGGTATAGAAGCTAATCTAGAGAAGAAAGACCATCAAAGATATTCAGATTCTCCCTTACTTTTGTCATGGCCAATCCAAGGTGAAAAATTGTATTTTTACCTAACCGTCTCAGAGTCGGCTATTAGCGTTACTATTGTGAGAAAAGCAGATGGGGTACAAAAGCTAGTGTATTTCAACAGCAAAGCACTCCAAGGGTATGAGCACGGGTATCCTAGGATGGAGAAGTTAGCTTATGATATCATTCACGCTTCTAGAAAGATGAAACCATACTTCCAGGCTCACTCAATAGTTGTCCTCACTGACTCACCACTCAGACAGGTCATCTACAAACCTGAGAAATCAGGGAGACTAATGGCTTGGGCAATTGATCTAGGAGAGTTTTACATTATCTAGCAGCCGAGGGTGGCAATCAAAGGACATGAATTAGCAGACTTCGTGGCCAAGTTCACTTAAGACGAGGCTAAAAATGAGAATTTCTAGAAGGCAGACAGTCTGCAAGGAAGACCTCTCAGCCCAATCCAAGATGAGGCCAAGACAAGAACATCAAGATGGAAAGAGTCTGAAAAATAATAGGGGAGATATCTCTTCAAACAAGGATCCCTATCAGAGGGAAACTTCTCAAAGGACGATGTTATATGGAGCCTCTTTATCGATCAATCCTCTTGCGAGAATGGAAGTGGCGGTGGATTGATAATGTCGGCACCAGATGGAACAAACATTGAATATGCTCTGAGGTTTAAATTCAAGGCCTCTAATAATGAGTCTAAATATGAAACTCTGATAGAAGGTCTCTCCTTAGCCCGAGCTCTTAGTGTCGGCCAACTCCTAGTACATAGTGATTCAAGACTGGTGGTAAATTAGATCTTAAGAGTATATGAGGCTAAGGACAAGAGAATGAAAAAATATATGGGAAGAGTAAGATAGATGTTAAAAATTTTTAAAGAGGTAAAGATGAAGAGGATACCTCGGCTGGACAACGACCGAGCCGATGCACCTGTGAGGCTAGCCTCAACAACAAGAACTGACATCAGAAGAATAGTGCTAGTGGAAATCTTACTTCGACCAACCATTGAAGAAGAATATGGTGAATTTTAATCTTGTCTAAATGTGAATAAGAGAGCTTCATGTATGGACCCTCTCATCAGATACATTCGAGAGGGGCAACTTCCATCATCAAAAGCCGTGAGAAGAAAATTAAGGTACAAAACTACAAAGTTCTCTGTCATAAAGGACATTTTTTTACAAAAAAGGGTTTTTCCTTCCTTTACTCAGATGTGTTCATCCATGTGAGGTACCATATATCCTTCAAGACTTGGGGGAAGGTTGTTGGCTAAGAGGATTGTTACTCAGGGTTATTGGTGGTCGATCTTGGACAAAGACGTTGCAACATATATTAAAAGATGCGATAAGTGTAAAAGGTTTGCTACCATCCCTCACCAACCTCATCAACCTCTGACATCCATCACATCCCCTTGGTCGTTTGCGGTATGGGGGATTGACCTAGTAGGACCTTTATCTTAGGCAGTGAATAACTATCAGTACCTGAATATTGCGATAGACTATTTTTTAAGTGGTAGAGGCTGAGCCGATGATCACTGTTACAGAACAGAAGACCTTCCGGTTCATCTAGGAAAACATCATCTATAGGTATGGTCTCTCAAATACATTAATCTCAAATAATGGAACTTAATTTAAGAATATATCTTTGGAGAAATATTGTGAAAGGGTTGGAATCAAACAATTCTTCCCCACTCCTTGCCGACCCAAGGTAAATGGGCAAACCGAGGTTACAAATCGAACGATTCTTGATGGGATCAAGAAGAAACTAGAAGAGGTAAAGGGAAGATGGACTGAAGAAGTGTAAGCTGTACTATGGGCTTACAGGACGATAGTCAGAACTCTTACATGGGAAACCTCATTCATATTGGCTTATGGTTCAGAGGCTGTCATACCTCCCGAGATTGGTCTTCCTACTCATAGAATTCAGATGTATGACCCTTAAGTAAATGTCATATAAAGAAGACTTGATCTTGATCTGATCAAGGAAAGAATAGAAGATGCTGTAGTGAGGCAAGCAGCCTACCAGCAGAGGGCTGCTAAATTTAATAATCAGAGGGTAAAAGAGAGGCCGATATTTGTGGGAGACCTAGTTCTCAAGAAGACATGGAAAAAACCTAACAAGCTCTATACAAATTGGCATGTCCCTTATAGGGTGATCGATAAAGTCGTACCAGACACCTATCGACTGTAGAACCTTGAAGGAGAGCATTTCTCAAACCCATGGAATGCTGATCATCTGAAGAAGTATTACCAATGAGCTTATAAATTTTTGCCTCCACCCTATTATAATACATGTATCAGACTCAAGAGAGTGAATATCAATAAGAATTTAAGCTCATATTATTGTTTGTCTATTCGGATATATGTGTGCTAGTTTATCCTAAGCTACTAAACATCATTAAGTTGGTGAATTATGAGACTAAACACGATTTAATTGGTGATCTCAGACCCTAATCATCATTAATTTGGTGAATTATGAGACTAAAAACCATTTAATTGGTGATCTCAGACCCTAAAACATCATTAAGTTGGTGATTATGAGATTAAATACCATTTAATTGGTGATGTAAGGCCCTAAAATATCATTAAGTTGGTGAATTATGAGACTAAACACCATTTAATTGGTTATCACAGACCCTATAGATCATTAAGTTGGTGAATTATGAGACAAACACCATTTAATTGGTGATCTTAG
Source organism: Sambucus nigra (assembly GCA_949130495.1). NCBI lineage: Eukaryota > Viridiplantae > Streptophyta > Magnoliopsida > Dipsacales > Adoxaceae > Sambucus > Sambucus nigra. Next base: position 617,351,428 of record OX422208.1, read on the forward strand.
ACCCTAAACATCATTAATTTGGTGAATTATGAGACTAAACACCATTTAATTGGTGATCTCAGACCCAAAAACATCATTAAGTTGGTGAATTATGAGACTAATCACCATTTAATTAGTGATCTCAGACCCTAAACATCATTAAGTTGGTGAATTATTAGACTAAACACCATTTAATTAGTGATCTCAGACCCTAAATATCATTAATTTGGTGAATTATGAGACTAAACACCATTTAATTAGTGATCTCAGACCCTAAACATCATAGGGGAACAAAATATCATGATGGAAAAGCAATAGAAACAAGACATAATGGGATTCCATTTCATTCATGAAGGATGAGGTTATAAAAGTTTACATCCAAAAAACCAAAATGTTATAACCACAGTTCGTAGAAGGTAGAGTTACAATTAGCTTCACAAAATAAAAATAAAGCAGAAAGAGGCCCTCAGGGCTGAATTTATCCTTCGGCTGGAGCCGACCCATCACTAGTTGGGGTTGTCTCGTCAAGTCCAGCTTCGGTCACTTAGACCCCGCCCTCAGGGTTAGCAACGTCTTCAGTCTTAGTGACATCATCATCCTCTAAAAGGCTTGTCTCTATGGGATCAATTCCATCATCCTCCACCTCCTTCAGAGCTTGGAAAAGACAAGGGTCAGCAAATCCAAGACTAATGAAGTCATCTAGAGATAATATTCCAGACTCCCCATGCTTAAGAGTAGCCCATCAGCCAGCTACCCTGATACCCCTCTCGAGATAGTCAAAGCCGAAACCTACAAATTCATCAGAAGATTTATAATCAACAATGATTCTCTGCTCAACATCGGTTAATGCAAACTTGACAGCTTCATCGATCTTTTCTTGAAGACTCTCATCTTTGGCCTTCTAAGCCTTGGCATGGTCCTCCTTCAGATGAGTAGTTTGTTCCCTCACCTGCTTTAATTTCCCATGTACCTTTTCAAGGTCGGCCTTGAGGGCACCCTCTATCTTCTCAGCATCTTTCCCCTTTTGGATATGGAGCATCATTTTTAAAGTCCACTCAGCCAAATGGTGAAGAGACATCACTCCCTATAGGAAAGGATCAAACATCTGAGTAGTGATGATTCAAAGAATGCAGAGACAACACTTCAAGAAAAAATTTACCCACAAAAGTACCTGAACTATCCTGTGAAGGGCAAACTCAGCCAATAAGGGAACATCCAAAGATTAAAGAAAATGTTTGTCTTCCTCAGTCATGATCCCACCGATAGCATCAGCCACCTGCAGACTGTGGATGATCAAGCTATCACTGATCTTTAGCTGAGACAGACGAGCAACTAAAGTATCATCGGTGGAGATGGGCATGCCATGATTTGTCTTTTGAGCTTTTGGTGGCCTAGTTGAAATAAGGTCTGTAGGATCTTTCCTCTTCTTGGTAGTGGCATCGGCCTTGGATGTGCCGACACCCTTTTTCGTCTGAACTGGGGGAGGGACAATCTTTCCACCTCATCTAATGATGATATTTGAAACATTGGGGGCAAACATCTCCCAAAGGTCGTCTGAGATATCGTCTGGCCGCTCTGCAAAAGGAGAACTCTCAGAGTTAGTAACTCAGAAAAATAAAAATTACGAGGCATAAATTGGTAATAAAATTTTGAAACTTATGAAGCTCTTCTAAAGGACCACCCCCTAAACCTATCTGAGAAAGGTAATAGGGGGTAATCAGATGCTCATACTTGACGATATGATAATTCTCACCTTGGTTACGAAGGTGATGGCTTTGGTGTTGTCAAGACTTAACCCAGGGTCAGCCTTAGCAAAAAAAGAGGCTTTGGCCCATATGACAGGTGTCCTCGGTTCAGAGGATCCATATGTATGGTTTGGACCAAACTCCCAGGAATTTGACACAAAGAAATATCGAGGTTTCTAGTTATGTTTTGAAGTCTGAGTAACTAAGAGTAGTTTCTTCTTAGACTTTCTGGCTACAAAGTGATAGTAGCCATGATGAGTTTTGGAAGAAGAGGGGGTATATCAACCTATGAACACTCTAACTAGAAGGTCGGTATGATGAACATCATTCTAGAGGACGATAGCTCCTATCATGATCGTCCAGGCATTAGGAGATAGTTAGGAGGGAGTAAGATTTATGTATGAAATGATGGATCGGATGGTGGCATGAATGTGTAGCCGAAAACCTAATTTGAACATCTGCTCATAGACGTAGATCTCACCCTCCCGGCCATCAAAGTCCCTCTCATCTTTTAGAGGCTTCCTTAAGGAGATTGAATAAGGAATCCCATACAAATGCCTGAAGACTAAAAATTTGTACTCGGTAACAGAGATTTCATACTCGGAAGCTATAGACGTGTCGATTTCACTATTCTCACCATCATATTCTACAATAACCTCGACTTGAGCATCAATAGATATACCACTAGGAAACCTCTCTGCGAACTCAACCCCTGTGGTAGCTGATAAAGGAATGGCATCAATTGGGGGAGGAAAGGCAACGCTAGGTTTTAAAATTTCTATCGAGGTAGAGCGTCGTAAGGGACCAGTGTCCTTAGAAGACAAGGCACGGGAAAAAAATTCCTCATCCTAAGACTCTCCATTTCATTTGGGGGAATCGTCCATGGCCTATTGAAAATAATCCACACTCTCAGCAGGCTCAGAGGTGGACATGGGGTTTGCAGAAGACGAATCCGACATAGGGTCATAGGCCTCAACAAGCTCAGGGTGTAAGACAACCAAAGGAGGTGGAAAGATAGGTCCAAGAGGGAAAGTCTCGACCTCACGAGACTTGACTTAGGCTGACTCTACTTGTTGGATTTTTTCAAAACACTTCTCTCTTAAGGCTGGAAACTCCTCTGAAAGTTTATACAGAGGCTGTAACATCCAAAGTTACGAGACTACACTGAATGAAAGACAAACAGGCAAACAGGTAAACAACTCTTAACACCTAAGTAAAAAGATCAAAGGTTGTAATTCGAAAGGGTTTTTATGAAGAACACCAAGAATAATGATAAACCAGCACACCAAAAATCATGAACGGAGTGTCACCGGAGAACCCAAAAATAGGAAATTTCAACCTAAATTAACCTCGGAACAACCAAAGGTGGCATAAGGTTCACCAAACAACCACTGGCCCAACATTAAAACCACCAAACAGTGGTGGAAAGGCTCACTCGAAAAAAAGAAAATTCACAGGAATAGCCAAATAAAGAAAACCAGAAACCAATAATGGAAATCAAAGGTAGAGAGAAATACCTGAGTGGAAATAGACATTAGAAGAAGAAGTCTTAAGGAAAGATAGCTTGAGTTTGAAGGTTAGGTAGGAGATGGGCTATGGAGGATTTGAGGTTTTGCAGAAAAAAACACCAGCGAGAAAACAAATTGGGGAAGAAGGTGAAGAAGAAAGAGAAAAGGTTTTAAATATTCAGGAAATGATTATGCACAAAGTCCAAGGCACCTCATCATTTCTCCTTGAAACCCGAAATACGCAACCACATCATTCATTACCTTGGGGAAGACACCATCTAGTTAGAAGAATGACATGTGTCCCAATGACAATACCCATCATCCATTCATCAGCCGACCATATATACCCCTCAGCCACCTATTCACATAGAAGTCTAAGAGCTAGGGGTGATTAATATGACCAAAGTTCACCCTCTTACTCTGAGCAACAACGTTGTCCTACCTCATGGTCGAGTCGTCAGAAGAGCCCCACTAGTCAGCAATAAGGTCATCCCTGATGAGGTCAGCCTCATAAGCACAAACCTCATTTGGGTAGTAGCTGAGGTCAGCAATAACATTATAGGTTCAACTTGAACTAGTATCATACTCTACTTATGTCGAAAGAAAAAATGAGCCCGGTTACCCAACCTCGATTGGCCTGTTCGGCCGAGGTTATACTTGTGGTTAGAGTCATTAACCTTGTACCTAGCTAGGCTGAGGTACCATTGGATATGTCACCTGTCTGAGTATATTCAAGTACAAAGAGACCTGGAACACATGGACAAAACCATTATAACTGGATCATTCCCTCACGTGAGGGAATATTTGGTCATTATGATTTACATGTTGTATAGTCAGGTGTCCACATGAGATTGGATATATCATCCTTCACATGATCATTGCATGCTTAGGAGGTACACCCCCCCCTAAGCACTATATATACCATTGATCCTATTCCTTGAGGATGATTGCATATTACAAACCCTAGTGTAAGCTCTATAAAATTTTACAGTAGAGAGAGAGTGTGAGTATTGTATCACAAGGCCATTAATGCCCTTCTTTTATAGTGAAGATCACTCACCTGCAGAGTGGATGTAGGCCTAGATAGGCTGAACCACTTATATTGATATCTTTCTCCTCTTCTCCTCTTCTCATTTTATATTTATATTGTTTATGTGATGCTATGGTTATACCTGTTTGAGCTCTCCAACACCTTGATCTGGTGGTGCTATTTCAAGCATCATCATTCCCTTTGACTCACACACACGACATTAGAACTACTAGTAGCATTCTCCAGTAACAAAGCAGATAAACCATTAGGAACAATATCATTCAGCATAGCATGTTTAGAGATACTACTATCAGATTCAGTACTAGTCAAAGGCTCATAAGTATAAATAATTTTGGCAAAGAATAACATACAAGGGTTAAAAGAATTAGATGACTCAGGCTCATCAATTTTTGATTCACTTGAGTCATCCTAGATTTTGCACAAATTATCCTTATTATTTTTGTTATTCTTATTCAAGTTGACTCTACAATCATTTTCCATATGTCCTAATTTCCCACATCTAAAACACTCAACATTTTTTAGGTCTTTTCTAGGTTTGTTTTGGTTATTAGTATGGTGTTTATCATATCTTTTCTCATGATGCCTATTATTAGAGAACTTTGAATAAGCAGGTTTGCCTTGTCTGTTTGCAACTTTATTTTGAAATTTCAAACTTTTCTTAAACTGTTTAGACATTAAGGCAATGTGATTATCCAAATTGTCTAAATTATAGTTCTCATCAGAGTCTAAGTCAATATCGGTCGAATTGAACTCAGGTTTGGTTAACTTAGAGGAGAAGATAATATTAGAACTACACTGTTTCTTTTGAGTCTAAGTTAATTGCTTTTTAAACTCTAATTGCATTTCCACTTTCCTTAGCTTGCTACTGAGGAGTTCAGGTCTTAAGTTTGGATCGTCCATATCCTCAATGGCATAGCGCTTGTTATCATATTTTTGTGGAAGTGACCTTAGAATTTTAGAAACAATTTCCTTCCTATCATAGATAATTCCATTAGCATGCATCTTAGTCACTATGCCTGTTAATATAATATAGAAGCCATCAAATGACTTAGTCTCAGTCATGACCAAGGTGTTGTAATGCTCGATTAATATTTGGGTTTTAGCAGCTTTAACACGTGTGTCTCATTCATGTGTAGTCACTACAGTGTCTAATGCTTCCTTAAAGTAGTACAAAAAGATGTCCTCTTGAATTCGTGTTCATTGATAAACATGATTATGGAATTTTTTCCTTTATTATTATTAAGAGAGGTCCGTTTCTCTTCTTTGGTGAATTCACTTAGCAGCTTCCTAATGCTCACAGTACTTCCTTCTGAGTCTAGTTTAGTAGTAAAAGTGTATCTATTTTCATTATCATCCCAGACATCGTCTCCCAATGTACCTTTGATGAAATCAAACATCCTCACTTTCCAGTAAGGGAAGTTGGTTCCATCAAAGAGTGGGGGTCTGGATAGGTTATCTAATCTCTCAAATTTCTCGTCCATTGTTTTGTTTTGAAAAAAAATAATTTCAGAAACTCAGGATTAATTTTTTTTTATAAAACCTAAGATCTGATACCAATTGAAAAATAATGCCACTTAAGTTGTTTAAAAGGTTTAAGACAGTGTAAATGGCTCCGAACTGTTTTTTTGAGAAACTCCTTTTTTTACAACACAAATACTAACATAAGATATATATAAAAAATTATGAGCAAGATATTTCAGTTAGGTGACCAAGTTTTGAAAAACAAAACTAAATAAATTCTAAAACAACACGCAATCAGAAGGGGGTGAGAGGAAGATTAAACATGCAAGAACACAAGATTTTAACGTGATAAAACCCCACCCAATTGGGAAAACATTCAGGGAGGTCTCTACACCTCAAAAGCAAAATCCACTAAAATAGATTAAACAAATTATAAGCTATGTAACATACTAAACACATAATCAGACCTAATCTAATTCAAGAATTTTTACTAACTCCATTAGGTAATTTTTACCTCTCTGAAGGCTCTAATGTTCTAGTTGTTCTCCCAGCTTTATAACTCCACCTCCTTTAACCTTACGTCAACTCTAAAAGTCAGTAATCTCTCTACCAACACTTCTTTAGTGTTGTAGTGTGAAAAGTGTAAGTGGTGAAGTGCCTAAAACATGCATGTAACACACACACACACACACACACACACACACACACACACACACACACTTATACAGACAAATTCCTAAAAATTACAGATATTGTCTAATATGAGTTTGGATTTATGAATCCCAGTTTGTTGAAACTACTAGACTTTTGATCTTTATTCTTTACCACAAATCGAGTGACAACCTTGATTTTCAAAATAGCCAAGGTCTTGTATGCTTTCTTTTTATTTATATACACTTCTATTTCACAAAACGTGAAATATGAACTTTGAAAGCACAAACGTCGCAAGATTTTTTTGTAATAGGTTTAGAAAAACTTTTCAGATCAAAATAACCAACAAATAAGGATTTCTTGAAAAAAGAAATCAGTTTAAGAAAATCAACATGATTTATATCACCAGTAGATAAGATCCACACTTTCTATGAAGAGAAAATGAGATCCAAACTCGTGACAAGTTAGACAAGAGATTAAATACCAAATATGAATGATTCTTTGATTGGAACAACTCTCAAACTCACATGGTAAATTTTCTGAAGAAAAGTTTCTAAGGTTTGGGTACGATTTCTAATTTCTCTCTCTTTCTTTTCTCTCTCTCTCTCTCTCTCTCTCTCCCCTCTCTTTTTTTCTCTCAACTGTGAGGTGATTAAAAGATTGTAAACGTTAACCCTATGGCTTTTATTTATGCTACTGGATAGAATGGTCTAGAAGATCAAAGAAAAACAACGGTTGAGATTGATTATGGCTTAAAAGATGTAAATCTTAGGGCTGAGAACACACCGCATTTAAACGTGCATTCATTGGTCCACCGAGGCATCACAAGGACTGATACAAATACATGCAGGTCGTAGATTAACAACGATCGAACGAACATGATTGATTCTTAAGACTGCGAGTGTAAACAAACACAAATCTAACTGGTATAACAACAACATGTGAAAGGCCAAAATTAATAATAAAATGCGAGTTTTGGAAGTTTAAGAAATTCCATTTGGTACCACACATTTCTCTGCCGGTTTCGAATTCTACCCAACCAAAGTTTTTAAGAGAAAAAAGAAGTTACAAATAAGCCCAAATCATTTTAAAACTAATTTTTAAATGTTTTTAAAATGTTTATGAATTCCTAAAAATTATTTTAAAAATCCCGAAATTATGAGAGAATTATTTTAATGGGAATTAATACTCACACACCTTAATTAATATGAATGCCACATAGAAATGCAATACTAGGTGTAGTGTTGGAATTATACCTTTGAGGATAATAGAGGAAATATCATGTAGAGTCTGAGGTTTTTTGGTAAACTAGGGTATGACTTAAATTTTGTCACTATTTCAAAACAAGACAAGCACCTATATAATATAGACGCAAGTGAGTCAAAGATATGAAAAATACCACTTAAGCCATTTAATTCAAAATTAAACAATCTAAATGGCTCCGAATAATTTTTTGAAGAAACTCTTTTTTTAAAACAAACTTTAAACACAAGATGTGTAAAATAATATGAACGAGTTATTTCAGGTATAGGTTTTAGTAGTTTTGAAAAACAAAACTTGAGGAACTTAAACTAACACATCCTTAAGAAAGTGATGAGAGGAAGAGGAAGTGTACACGAACAATTTTAACGTGGTAAAACCCCACCCAATTGGGGAAACATCCACGAAGGTCTCTACACCTCAAAAGTAAAAATCCACTAAAATAGAGTAATAGTATACAAACTATATAACAATCAATACACACAATCAGACCTAATTCTAAGTTCAGAAATATACCAACTTCTCTGGATTTTATGACTTCTCCCAAGGCTATGATGTTGTTGATGTTCCTTCAGTTTTTATAACTCCACTCCTTTTAGCTTTACGTCGACTCAAAATCCAAGATCTCAATACCAACACTTTTCAGTATACTAGTATGAAAGTGTAAGTGGTGATGTGCTCTAAATCACATGAATGCAACTCACACACACTTAATTACAAACATTATGCAAAATAGATCACAAATATGCAAATATTTCCAAAATCATTTTAATCAAAATTATCGGACTTTGAATCTTTAAAATATCCACAGATCAAGAGGGAATCTTTCTATATACACGAGCCAAGATCCAATGAACTTTTTTATTTGAAAATATGTTCACTTATTTCACAAAATGTGAAATATATGAAAGTGCAAATCCCCAATCAAGATATCAACTAGATCTAAGTCTGAGTATTCAAAGAAACTGAAATCAAATAAGATTTTATTGGTTTAGGGTTTGAAAATAACATATCAGTTTGAAAACATCCAACAAAATAAAATTTCTCGAAAGAAGAAATCAAAACTAACTAATATCTAAGTGATATGTATCACAGAGATCAAATATCAAAGTTCTATGAAAGAAAATGAGATTGAATCAACGTGATTAAGTTGGGAAATAGATAAAGGATAGAAAAGGATAGATCTTCTCGATTCTCAAACTAACTCACTCTCAGAAAGGGTTTTATGGAAAAAATTGGTGAGATTTTAGTTTAGAATTTGGTTTCTCTCTCTATCTCTCTCTTCTCTCTCTCTCTCTTTATTTTCTCTCAGAAGTGATGCTAGCTAAAGATTACAAATGTATAACATATGGCATGTATTTATAGTAAAAGATGGAAGGCTTTGGAACCTTGAAGCAAATCAATGCTCATGATTGATTTTAAATAAATGAAGCAAATCTAAGGGTTAAGAATGCACCGCTTATAAGCTAACCCTCATTGGTTGATCCAAATGTTACCAGGATCATTTCTGATAACATGCATGTCATTGATTAAAAAGATCCAAGGGTTCACAGGTAAGCACAAGTATGTAAGAGTATAAAAACACAAATCTAGCTATTGTGGAAACAACACGTGAAAGGCTGAGATTGAACTACAAACGCGTATTTTTGAACTTCTACAAATAAAAATTTTACCCACATAATTTTCAAGCGCTATAAATTTCTACCCAAACATAAATTTAGCAGCTTATAGAATTTATAAAACAACCCACAACCTTTTTTAAACCAATTTTAAATTTCTAAAAATTGTTTTCAAAAGTCATAGAAATTAATTTAAAGTATCCCAAAAAATTGTAGAAAATTATTTTAGAGGCATTTAACTCACACACAACCATGTAATGAATTAAGGCAAACACATATGCAACACATGATTGCATACTAGGTGAAGTGTTGGTATACTACCGTTTGGACTATTAGAGGAAGTCAAAATAAAGAGTCTGAAGGTTCTTTGGATTGAAAGGGTATGACTCAATTTTGTCACTATTTCCAAACTAGATGAGTACCTATATAATATAGACTCAAGTGAGTCAAAGATATAGGGTGCTTCAGCATTTTCTATTCTGATGAGGGGTTGAGTGGTGGTCATAGAGGGAAGTGTGGATGATGGTTGAAGGGTTTATGGTAGGACGAGGTGGTGACAATAGTGTGTGGAGAGGTTCGCGGGTGGAGGTGGAGGGTGACAAATTTTTTTTTCCTTTTTCTTTCCTTTTTGACTTCTTATTTTCTTAGATTTTTATTTTGGAATCATCAAATTTCACTTTGTTTTGTAATCTAAATATTTTATTACAGCCATTATATTAAAATTTTGATTATTCTCATGTGCAACAAACTACTTGGTTTGTAGCCTTTTCATCTCGGTTCATCACTTTGTGTTCGAAAAACCATTTCAAGTATATTATCATTTTTTGTATACCAATTTTAATTTTTACTAAGCCACATGTTTGAATTTGATTTTGGGTTGTAGTTTATAATTTGACTCAACAATGTTGATCTCATAGTAGAAAATTAAACACAACTGAATAATGGTATAGTTTTTCTTACAAGTCAAGTGCTTGACAAAATGCCAAAGTTAGCCTTTTGATTAATTAGTCATTTTTTTCATTGGATAATGTTTTGGGAGATTTTCTTGGATATTATTTCACGTATTTATTTGACATCTCCAATTTCTCCGATGATAATTACATCTTGAGTCATACTTCTTCAGACATTTATGTTATTTTTGCCTAGGTTTTTAATTGGCTAATATTAGTATTTCTCATCTTCAGGGGTATGATAGTAACTTTTCATGTGATAGTTTTGGTCATCCCATATAATGTGTTTATTTGAAAAAAGGGATTTATTATCTTATCTCTTTTTAGGATTCAAAATTCCACTTTAATTTATTTTTAATGAATTGCAAAGTTGGGATTTAGTAATTATATTTTTTTACGTAGAAAAAAATAATAATACTCTTCCAATCTCAAACCATAGTTTAAGATGGTGGATTTATTTTTAAAATTTTGGAGTTGTTTCTTGACTTGGTCATATTTTGACCTCATTTATCATTTAGGATTATGTTCGAAAAATTTCTTTGCGGATGAATTTCTTTTTTCACCGAATAAAAGGTTTTTTATGATTTTATGTACACTATTTTTTATATTTTTAACAATTTTATTAAAAAAATGAACCGCATTGCGGCGTATGCATGCTTGTTTTTATTTCAAAGGGAATGGATCAGACTGATAATATTATCACACAAAATCATTTATTTTACAGTATTTACTAGCATTCAATCTCTCTCATTATATGTGATTATTATTGAGAGTTAAAATCTAAATGTTAACAGTTTGTCCATATTCGTTTTGTTTAATTGTTATTTATGCACAATAGTTGTGTGAGTTGAATTTTATATTTTATACATTCGAGAGTTGGAAGACTTCGTCAAATATTTCTTTTACATTTGAAATTGTTCTTACTTGAATTAAATGTGATTCTCATTTTAAGTGTGCGGTTTGCTCAAACTTAAAGAAACGTCGGTGATTAACCTAATTGGCTTGATCTCCTATGAAGGTGAAATATAATGTATTAATTTTTTTTTAGAAAGGGTTAATATTATTATTTTCTTATTGCTTAAAACATGAATTGCTATTAAAATCTGTGAGGTCCATTATTAAGTGAATCCTGTTTAAGACAATAATATTGAAGGGTCATGTTAACCATCGTTCGAGGAGAGTTAACACAATTCCACAAGGTCAATTAAGTTTTAGAAGTGATGTAACTATGTATTTTTTTAAGCCCAATCCTCTTACTTTCAAGTTTATATCTTTATTTTCTTTTTTCACAACATGTTTGGGTAAACAGCTGAAAACAGTCCCGTATGGGGTACGACCAACTCGCACGGGATCAACGTACTCGTAGGAACTCCTCAAGTAGTCACAAGATGCCCAGTTTAAGAATATGTGTAAAATTTATAAATATCTAGACTTTGGCATAAAAACATAATGCTAGAGGGCATAAACCCAAAATAGACCTCAAATGGCCCCGTAAGATACAAAAGTAACTCGCATAGAACCAATGTAACTCATAGGAACTAACTGCGTGTCATGGGAACCCCGATTTCGAAATATGACTAAATCTAAAAAAAATGTATCATTTATGAATTAACTAGGACAAAAGAGTGATTAGGTTGAAAAAATAAAGGATTGCTAACCATCTTATTATCTCATAACCAACATAAACCAATTCACAGTGCTTTACTTTAAATTATAAACTCCATGGTTACAATATTGCTTAATTGTATATGATTTGGATTCTAAATACAGGTTTTTTCTTGAGGGATGCATAAAAATAATTTTTATTTTTTTATTAAATGGATATCATGGCCCAAATTCGTGATCCCCAATTAAAAAAAACAAATGAAAACATGATCACGGTCCAAATTCGTGACCCCCACTTAAGAACAACAAAAACATGCTCACAGTCCAAGACCATGACCATGTTTTTATTTATTTTTAAAAAAAAATAGTTAAGTTTGAGATTTATGTATGCCATTAAACTTAGCAAGTGGATTTATATCTGGTAGATTATGAAATAAGTTAAGTTTGAGATCAAGGAATAGATATGATGTTGGTGTAAATTGATTACCAATAAATTAATTTCACCAAGTGGGTATTGTATACTTAACGTGGGGAGTCACCTTATGCACTATATAACTTTGCAGACAAAGGCCTATTTTACTGTGGTGATTTTCGTGATAGTTAAATTGGAGTGCATTTGTAATTATTTAGTAGAATTAATTATAATTAACTGGAAAAGGAAATAAATCATGGGGTTGTAATTTGGAATTTCATTTTTTTAATCCAATTTTAATTATTTTCCTTGGGTTCCGAATATAGTCCCTAATCCTTTTTGAATCCAGAATTTTGTTGTCACTTATACTCCTTTATTAACTAAGGGCGTGTTTTAGAGCTTTTCGAGGAGTCCATACTTTGTCCAATCTTTTGCACTATATCTTTTGGGTTAAGGAGAATAATCCAGAGTCGCCTGAAGAAATGGGGAAGGGTGCAACACAGCTAGAATCATGCAGAGAGAGCAAGTAAGGAGAGTGGTTTTTTTTTTGGGGGGGAGGGAGATTCTTCAAGGTTTGATTTCAAAAAAGGAGACCATTTTTCTTGCTTATTCAAGGGATCATACACTGGGAGATCAGGGGTTGATTGACATCATTCATCATATCCAAATCAACTCCATTTCAGTGATCTAAAAACGATACACAAAGGCATGGAATCGAAACCTTCAGTTTTTTCACAAACTTAGTTTTTGTACATTTGATACTTTGGATTCTAAGAACGATTCAAGATCAATGGAAAATTATTTTAATTTAATCCCTTCAAACCGATGAAAAAAAGGACATTCTACATTCTAAAACTTAAATGTAAGGGGGAGTCACATAACATCTTGATCTTAAATGTAAATAGTTTATATTGTGAACTAGTTGAGAATAAAGAAGAATATGCATGTGTGACAACCCGCTCGTCAAAATAAAGGGTGGCCAGCCCAATACTCAAATAAAAACAGGAATCATAGATGTATCATTCTCAGCATCACGACAATATAATAAGTATGCGGGATAACCACCCTATATTTTAGAAAAACGGGTTGCCAATTTTTTTGTTTTGTAAGTTAAAGAAAGAATTTAAACAACCCAATTTGAAAAGAAAGTGGAAACCCCAAAAGAACTTATTTTACAATATCAACAAGTATACAATAAGGGGACCGAATATGCTGTCGGTCAACGGTCTATACAAGCCATGTAGAACAAGTTCCTTAAGTTACATAGTACATTACAATAAGGAAATACAATAGCTTAGGCCACATGCCCGAGTAAATGACCCGATCATAACTAGAGTGCAAAAATGAAGGCGTCTAAAAACATATCCCGTAATATCCGCAAAGAATTACGGCTACCCAAAAACACCGGGATAGGAAAAAGAATCAGTACTGGCGTCCTTGCGGCGGAGTACCAGAGCGGATATAAGATTCATGAACAACAAGAAATATGAACGGGTAAGGGCCCGATTTTATATGATCGCCAGATGAATAAATAGTATGACAGTTATGAACAATAAATAATGATTCATAAAGATGAGAATCTACCTACACAGTTTGAAAGCATGAACTAAGGAAATTAAATGATCATAAGTTTAGATTCATATGTGCAAGAGTATAAGAATAATTTACATTCATTTAAAGCCTTAATTACTTTTTACACTGTTCCATTTCATCGTTCTGTTCCTTATTAGGAAACATAATCACAATTATATGCTCTTTGTGGCATTTATCTAAATTATATTCTCTTTGTGGCATTTATAATCCATCAAGTCCCACTTGATTAAGAATAGTTATATTCATATATATATATAACGGTTCTAAGACTGCCCGTCCGGGTTTTCCCACTATGCACGCCCCTAAATGACCATCATCTTTCAAGGACTATCAACTAAGACAACCTGGGCACCTATAACGCAAGACGTCAGGAAGGGGCCATATGCCTGCGGGAGAGTCATAGCCACACCCGAAATTACCTCACCATTACAGAAAAAATACTATAAGCGCTTATATGGCCTACGACTATATCCACCCTGCATTCATTAGCCATGGGGCTTCACCTCACGCGCGAACTTCCCTTATGATGGCATTTAGAGAGGTGTGTTTAAGTAAATTATCATTTACCATATTCATTTTCGTTTTCATTTTCATTTTTACCAATACATCGCATATTATCCGAAGCCATACTTATTTCATGACATCATTATAACCTCAATGAATTAATAAATTCTTAATTTATTCTCCAAACATTCCTTTGTGGTGTTATTATAAACCATAAAGACTATCATAACTCAATTGAGCATCTAAAGTGTCCCAATATGACCTTACGACTCCTAGACTCCTAAGAATTTACTACAGGAAAAGAATACCCTATCATCAATTTGTACACCCCCAAAACAACCCCATTTAATCCAATTCTAATCTAGGGTAGTTAACTAACTCATCTAGGACTCTAATTTTACTTCATATAAGAAGGTTCCTAAGTTCTAAGCCTAAAGAAAAAGGATCAAAATTGAGTTAGAAAAAATAACTCAAAACAGCAGGATTTTCTAATCGATTCGCCCTGGCCGAATCGATTCGTTCTGAAAGAGAATCAATTCGGACTAGCCGAATTGATTCCGACAGAAGAACCTGACATTCTACATAATTTCCAAATCGATTTCGGACAGGACGAATCGAGTCTCTCCACTCAAACCTGTAAGCTGCCCCTATAGCGAATCGATTCGCTAGGGGCGAATCGATTCACTAGGGGCGAATCGATTCGCCCAGCCCAGATTTGCCTAATTCGGCTATGGAGTCTTATAACTCCAAATTCCCCAACTCATTTCTACTCAAGCCAAGATCATTTATGGCAACCAACAAATCATAAATGCATCCAACAACTATGATTTACACCAATAAATATCCAAATCAACTTTCAAGGGTTTAAAAACTACAATTCCATTTAAAACCCTAAAATTATTAAACCATAATCAATCCACAACAATCAATACGCATTATTCATATTAGATCACATATTAGCAAGTAGAAAACTTGCCTTGAGGTTGAAATCTCAGATTTCTTATAGTAGCAACAATCTCCAATCTTTAATCTTCAATCTCTCTCTTTCTCCTCAATTCTCTTCCTCTCTCTTTCTCTCTAGGTTAGTAAATACACACTTAAGAAATAAAATGAGGTGCAAGACTTAAATCGTGGATTTCTCCTTAATTCCCAACTTAATTGGTTAATACCGCATTAAAATGACTCATAACTACACATTTAAGCTGTAACCAGTCAAAAGTGCCCAAAACATAAAAATACAATATGGCACTTATTTCGACTATCTCGCACATTTCGGGACTAACTACGCCCTCTAAATTGGCATCTGGCAATCTTATAAATCATTTCAAGTTCCGGTTTCATTTAAACCATAAATGTCATTTTAAATCAAGTGATACTAAGAAACGCAACATGATGATATTTACTTACACATACAGTAAATATGCAACAATCTAGTAAATATTAACTTTCAACCCATTCAATTAATATTTACTCCATTTTCTCAACATTTTATGTAATTACTTCATACAGTAAATTAATATAAAATAAGTTCTCAAAAGCGAGGGTTGTTACAGCATGAAACCCTTTAAATTTGATAATTGAGTATTTATGCAAGAATATTGGACTTTACGACATGAGATTAATGTTAAAACTGCATAGAAGTATAGTTTAGTGTATTAATATTAGCTGATAATGGTCATATGAGGTTTTTTGGCATGGATGCTTGATAAGTCAAAAAGGCACCTCTTAAAAAATCTGACTTAGGAATGACACGAGATTAGACACTTGATTATTGTTTAATTGGTAATTAATCTCTTTAGTTCTCCCATTGTTAAATGCTTATCCCCTATTTGTTTGAGATTAAATAGAGGAGATAGAGTACATCATTTAAATATCCTGAATATAATTTCTTGGATATATATTTTCTAACTTGGTCTTGTGAGATTGAGATTTTGCAGATAGTGATCTTTCTAGCATGCATTAAGATAATGGTTTGTAAATAGTTGATTTATATAACATTCACTTTTCCTAGGATTGAGGTGGGTAGATAGAAATTTTGTATAGGGATTAGGAATTTTATATTTTTTTCCTAAGAGTACTCATATTATGCTTGAAGGGTTTTTCAGAAATATCCAAAGGGGGACATTGAAACACCCTAAATAATTTACTCCTATGTTTGTAATGAGTCTTAGTATTTAGAGTTTAAACTAGTTTTGAGTTTGTGAAAAAATATATGTTTTAGTTGAGAACCACTCTATGGTACATCATCAAGAGCTGATCAAATGAAGACTAATCACTAATAAAGGTAATCTGCTAAGATCAACTAATAAATATGTTGCACATATGACATACACACATAAATTCTTGGCATATTTTTCAGATTTTATTTGGCATTTTTAGTATCAATTTAGAATTAATTATTATTATTAAAAAATACATTTTTAAGTTCTAAAATTGTGCAAAAATAATTTTTTATATAAAATATTGTCCTATTTTTTCAAAATTTTAAATATTTTTTATGATATTTAAATGAATAATAAATCTTGTTTTGAATTAAAATTCTTTATTGAAAATCAATTAAATCTATTCTCTGAAATAAATATAATGCGTGTGTATATTCTATTGGTTGCATTATGCACTGTCAATCTTCTATTGGATCAATTTGCATTTAATTTTTGAAGTGTTTACAGATGTTTGTGTTTGAGTTTGTTAACTCTTACATCTTTAGAGATACATTATTCCTCATTGATCTACCTAAGGAACAGTTGAGGTGACTAGATAATGAGAGGTGTGGATCGATAACCGGTTGAACCCTTAGATTTAACCTTCTTACTTATTATGCCTGGCTTACAAACCATTACATTTTCTGAAACCCTGTAAGAGACGTGAAGGTTCTAGAACATAGCATCCTTGGTACAAGTTATCCGTGGATGACAGTCAGACAGTCTTAAGAGACGTGAGGGTATGTGATGACCTCTTAGTGAATTAAAACTATGCTTCACCTCCAATATGTGTGTTTTGTGTTAATACAGTTCGAGGGTGATTGAACTAGTATTCCCCTCTTGTACGTGTGGCATGGGGATTTGATAGTAGAGTATTCCAGCACCATATATCTATGTGGGGTGCCCTAGTAGTAGTATATATATTACAAGTGATAAATATATGTACCCGTGATTAATCTGGGATGTTTGTAAGTAGATAGAATTGAGTAATTAATATTAAATGAGTTAAGTGATTGAGGAATTAAGTCTAAATTGAGATATATATAACTAACCTGGTATATTCCTAATAAAAAGGGTTATCAGATATAAACTATGTTTATGAGATCACTTGGATTAGGCGTGGTGAATGGAAGTTAGGTTAGACTAGTTAACGGGGTTATATTTAACTAGGTTCGTTTGGTAGTACGTTAGGTGTGCACACTAGTTGAGAGGTGAGAATTCTCAAGTGAGTGTCAAGGTACAAACATGTATGTAATATCAACTTGTAAGCATTCTAAATACTTGCTAAACTATTATAAAGTTGTTTTACACTCGGGCTCTGACCCATTTCCTGTTATCTTTTCGTCCTCTTGTGTGTGTGTGTCTATATATATATATATATTACTCGTGCCGAGTCATAGGGGCATCAGGCCTAGATCTTTGGACCATTGACGTGCTGCAGCTAGTGTGAAAGTTGCAGGTCCTTGCCGTAGACGACTTCATCCTTGTCTTCTCATTTTCCTATTTTAGTCATCTCTAGTTAGGGCATGTGTCACCCATTTCCATATTTCTTTTAGTTCAGAGAGATATTTGTACTCTTCACTATATATGTATTCAGCTATTGTTGGGATTTCTTTACTTATTACTTTGTCCTGGGATTGGGATTAATTATTTGGATTGATTTATCTAGCATGGTCATTTCATTTAGATGGTTTTGCTTTAATATTATCATTTTCATTCATGAAAAATGGTTTCTTAGTAAATAATAACAATCGGACTTAAGTTATAAATTAAATGTTTTGACACTTAGCTTAATTATTTATTAGGTGATTAATAAAGAAAATTATTTTATGACAGTGATGCAAAGATTGAACCAACCGGACACTTTGGATTAATTTAATAAATAACTTATCACCTGGTATTTAATTAGGCGGGGTGTCACAGGTGGTAACAGACCATGAGGTTCTAGAGTCCTTCATGATCTGTACGGCTTATCATGTTTTCAGCTTAGCGTTCTTTGATATAGAGCCCTATTTTTAGAACTGTTTTATTCTTATTCATATAATTACGTCTTTAGCTTTTTGAGATTTAATAATAACTGTGGACTAATAATATTCCTTCTCGTTTTAGATGCCTCCAAGATGAGCACCCTGAGATAGAAATGGCCAGCCCGATCAGCCAGCAGATAAGGCTCAGGGAATGATGAACGCAACTAAGGTCGCCGCTATAGTTGCTCAGGAGGTAAATGCAGCAGGCCCCATGCCAGGTTCAGGCAGTAGCGCTAGTGCCAGCACAACTTCCCACGACATGGGAGAGGGTTAGAGATGCCTTTCAGAAGGCACATCCTTCGGAGTTCTCGAGAAGTTCCAACATGTTATCACTAGCCAATGGAAGACGGATATCCAGAGGCATCTACGCATATATGAGTGATTTGACATTCAGAGACAGCTACTGGCTTATTTCAAGCAAGTAGGAGCCTCCTTACAGTGGTGGGATCCCACTACCACCTTAGAGAAGAGGGGCAGTTTGCGGATTCAGACTTTTTAGGTGCGGTTTGACCGTAAATATTTTTCCTCCGTCATACAGATTGAGATGAATCGAAAACTACTGAATCTTAAGAAGGAAAGTATGACGGTTACAGAATGTGAGGAGAAGTTCACAAGACTTATCACTATAATGCCGAATGAGGCACCTACCGAGGAGAAGAAAATCTTGATATTCATGGATGGGATGACCTAGAGGATTCGTCAGCATCTTATAGGTAATCTGTCATTGGGTACTTTCACTAATGTACTCAATGCCGCTCTGTTACATTTCCAGTATCACCGCTTCCATCAATAGGGAAGCAAGCGAGCAGGGGAGTCCAGCCAGCAGGGCCAGACAGGAGGTAAAAGGGCTGATGGGGCACTAGCAGCTCAGGGACAGGTCCTTCATAGTGAGAAGAGTTCCCATCAGGGGGACCCTACAAAGCGACATCGATCCAGTTATACTAGGAAGGGATATAGGGGGTTTAGACAGGGCTAGCAGGGCTAGTCTAGTTAACATGGTTAGCAGGGCCCATATCGTTACCAACAAGGACAACCGGGCCAGCAGTAGAACCATCGGGGCCAACAACGTTATCAGCAGGGCTAGAAGGGCCAATGGACGGGTGGTAACTGCCGTCAAGGCTGGGGACAGCGGGACATAGGGAAGGAAACTTCAGGGGCAGATGCTTTGGTTATGTCAATAATGGACACAAACATCAGGATTATCCCGAGGGGGACAGGGCCCCGTAGTAGAAGGGTGGCCGTCAGGAGCCACAGAGACCCATCTTCCACGCCACCCTCATAACACCCCCTCAGATGCCAGCCTTACCTTCCATCCCAACCGTCCCAGTTCATCAGGGATAATTACAGTATGGATGAGTTTATAACGTCCACCAGGCAGCAGCACCGCATGCGCCACCTGTAGTTAAGGGTAAGTTCCCTATCCATGGTATAATGGGGAACTTTTTATTTGACACTGGGGCATCACAATGATTTATAGCCACTAGTTTTGCACGGTCCATGGGGTTGTTAGACTCGACAGAGAGTACAATGACATGTGTAGACTTACCGTTGGGTAATGGGTCTTTGATTTTCTTTATATCCTGGGGAGTAGGTATAGAGATTGGGAGTCTGATTTTGCCTAAAGACATGTTCGTCTTAGATATGCATGAGCATGACGTCGTTATTGGCATGGATTGGCTTGCTTCCTATAGATCCATGATACACTATTTCAGTAGGAGTACTATTTTCGCTATTCCTGGCCAGGAGGTGTTTCTGGTGGCGATGCCTCATCCTGAAGGAGGGTTGTCCACCCATTTATATTACATAGAGGAGGAGACCTATAAGGAGCTAGTGATTCCCGTCAATTCGATTCCCATAGTTCGTAAGTTTTTTTGATGTGTTCCATGAGATACCGATACTACCGCCTAGTCGAGAGATAGATTTAGTTATAGATTTGATGTCGGGCACTCAACCAATAGCCCAATCACCATATTGTATGGCTCCAGCTGAGATGAGAGAGTTGCATGATCAGATCGAGCAGCTGTTGGGATAGGGCTTTATCCATAGAACTACCTCACCCTGGGGTGATCCCGTGTTGTTTGTGAAAAAGAGAGACGGTTCAATGAGGTTGTGTGTGGACTACCAAAATTTGAACAAAGACACGATATGGAATAAGTACCCGTTGCCCCAAATCGATGACTTGTTTGACCAGCTGAGGGGAGTTACCTTCTTCTCGAAGATAGACTTGAGATCGAGATACCACCAGCTTCAGATTAGGGAGCAGGATGTGTTGAAGATTGCTTTCTTGACGCGTTATGGATCTTACGAGTTCTGGGTAATGCCATTTTGGCTGACAAAGGCTCCAGTCATATTCTTGGACTTGATAAATCGGGTGTTCAGAGAGTTCTTGGATCCGTTTGTCATTGTCTTTATAGATGACATCCTAATTTATTCACAGTCTGAGGAGGAGTATGCTTAACACTTGAGATGGCTTCTTTAGACTCTACGAGAGCATCAGTTCTATGCCAAGTATGATAAGTGCGGGTTTGGGCTATGAGAGGTTCAGTTCTTGGGGAATATTATTTCTGCCAAGGGGATATCCGTGGATCCAGGAAAGGTGTCCACAGTGAGGGAGTGGGGGAAGCCCACAACGCAGATAGAGATCCATAGTTTCTTGGGATTGGCAGGGTACTACAAGCGGTTCATTTCAGGATTTTCGAAAATAGCGGTTCCATTAACTAATCTAACTCGCAAGGGGGTATCGTATATATGGGATGATGGTTGTCAGATGGGTTTCGATGAGCTAAAGGATAATTTGACTTCGGCGCCAGTCCTCGCTTTACCCTGGATAGGGGTGGAGTACCTGGTGTATATTAAAGCTTCCCTATCGGGACTTGGTGGAGTAATTCGGCAGGAGGAGCAGGATATAGCTTATGCCTCCTGCAAGTATAAGCCTCACGAGAGTAATTACCCCACCCATGACTTAGAGCTAGCAGCAATCGTGTTTGCCCTACGGATTTGGAGACACTACTTGTTGGGGGGAAATTTCGTCTGTTCACTGACCACAAGTCATTGCAATACTTGTTCACTTTACGGGAGTTGAACATGCGCCAGTGCAGGTGCATTGAATTTGTGAAAGATTACTAGTTTGAAATACAGTACCACCCGGGGAAGGCTAACGTAGTTGCTGATGCGTTGAGCCATAGGCCAGTAAGTGAGGTGGCGGATGTGTGGAAGGCGAAGTGGAAAAAGTTGGGGCATCAGGAGGTAGTGGTTCGATCTTTTATATCCGTTATGACAGTCACACTAAATATTGTTATGAGGGTGATCCAGGCCCAAGAAGATGATTCATTTTGCCAGGATCAGATTGTACGGCTTCTAGCCAAGGGCGCGAAGTCCTACTCAGTATGTTTAGATATAGGATTGCAATTTAATGAGAGGTTAGTGGTCCTGGAGGGTGAGGACTTACGTCATGCAGTGATGACGTAGTCGTAGGGGTCCAGATTTGTGGTACATCCTAGAGGGGATAAAGTGTACCAAGGTATGAGGCGAAAGTACTGGTGGAGTGGGATGAAGAAGGATGTTTTGGAGTTCATGGTCAAGTATGCCACCTGTTAGCTAGTAAAGGTGGACCATCATAGACCGTCAGTATTACTTCTACAGCTGGGAATCCCTACGTGGAAATGGGAGAGAATTTCCATGGATTTCATCACTGGGATGCCTACATCACAGTGGGGTCACGATTCTATTTTGCTAGTGGTGGATCGTTTGACCAAGGTAGCGCATTTTCTCCCAGTGAGAGCATAATGAACTATGGGGCAGTATTCCTAGTTAGTCATTGATGAGATAGAGAGGTTGCATGGGTTGCCCTTGGATATCATGTTCGATAGGGACAAGATTTTTGTTTCATGCTTCTGGGAGAGCTTTCAGGAGGCCATGGGTACCGAGTTGCATTTAAGCATGGCGTATCACCTGCAGATGGATGGGAAGACTGAGAGTACTAATCTGATGTTGGAAGATATGCTACGCATGTGTGTCCTTGATTTTGGAGGAGGATGGGAGTAGTACCTTCCTCTGGTATAGTTCGCTTACAATAACTACTACCAGTTTACGATTGGCATAGACCCTTTCGAGGCGTTGTATGGCAGACCTTTTCATTCTTCTACTTCTTGGCTAGAGATGGGGGACAACAAGCTACTTGGGACAGAGGTAATTCATGATTCATCAATCAGGATTGAGTTAATTAGGAGTCGCATTTGGGTAGCCCAGCACAGGTAGAAAAGCTACGCCGATGCAAAGCGGTCTTTCAGGGAGTTTCACGTGGGAGATCAAGTATTACTGCGAGTGTCTCCTATGAAAGGAGTAATGAGGTTAGGGAAGAAAGGAAAATTGGCTCCAAGGTACGTAGGACCATTTCCCATTATCGAGAGGATTGGATCGGTGGCATACAGACTTGGGTTGCGAGAACACTTGCACCGTATTCACGATGTGTTCCACATTTTGTCGTTGAGGCGGTATCTTCAGGATCATTTAAACCACACTCATATTGCAATAGAAGATATTGATTTGTAGCTCGACCATTCTTATGAGGAGAGACCAGTGGTTATCCTAGACCGTAGTGAGAGGAAATTAAGGTCGAAGGTAGTCCCATTTGTGTGGGTCCCGTGGGAGCATCATAATGTGGAGGAGGTCACTTGGGAGCGCGAGGCAGATATGCACAAAAAATATACGAAATTGTTTTTACCAGGTATGCCTTATTTTTTGAATTTCGGGACAAAATTTCGTTATTAGGGGAAAGCATGTAATACCTCGTATTTTTATGACATTTAGTTATGGGATCAATTAAATTAAATTGGGATAAATTAATTTAATATTAATCCGATTTTAAAATAAATATTTACTAGCGTGACGAGAGTTACTATTTATATGTTGAATATTATTGGATGAGTAAAGTAATATATGAGATTTAAGTTATTAAAAATTGTCGCGAGTAAATAATACGACAATTATTGAAATTAAGTCAGTACGCACATGTGTCGTGTCGGAACTAAACTAATGGAATAAAAAGTAGATTAATTATAAATCACCCATATGGTCATTTTGTGTACGCCAATGTGTCCAAAAGGGTCTAGATAGTTAGAAAACTGTACCCGGAGGTTTAGTTTGGGTCTCGAGACATTTTTAGGCCTAAACGGTAACTCGGGAGGGCATTTTGGTAATAACCCATTTTATGACTTATTTATGGACGAAAATTGGAGTGTTATATCTGATGAGAGTTAGAGTCCTCGAGGGATAGAAACCTTGGAGTTGCAGAGACGCTAAGGAAGAGAGAAGGCTGTCAAGGAGGAGAGACACCATCCCTACACCACTCTCATCAATTCCACCATCAACGCGTAGATCGGGGAACGAGGAATGAAACCATACCCATCATCATCAACAATTCAGACTTACATCCCTAAGGCAAGTATCTAACTTGTTGTTCTTTAGTTGATAAGACATCCATGCTAGTGTAGTAATTGATTCTCTTATGTCTTCATGAAAATAAAATGTTGTTTGGGAGATTTTATTGTAAATTTGGAGTAGAAACCATGTTACGATGGATATTTGTCATATGTAGAATATTATCCACGAAATTGATGCCCACTAGAGATAGAAATCTGCAAATTAATTGAATTCTTAAGAAAATTAGATGAAGTTGAGTTAAATGATAATTTATTGAATTAATCCCCTTTCATGATTATTTTTGACGAATTTGTGAATGTTTTACGTTAGAAATCTTGTATATTGGTTTATATAACGTTCATGATGTTTGGTTGGGAGTTTAGGACATGTTAATGGATGTTTGAGGATTTATATTGGATGAAACCCATAGGTTAGAATTGCAGAAATTGGGCCGACACCCTCTTGATCGATCGATCGACTCAAGAATGTCAATGGATCGACCCCCTTCCATCGATCGATCGACTCCTCCTGGAAATGGGAAGTTTTTCTCCTATCAAATGTTAATTAAATCCCGATGTGTAAGGACCTTTGGGCATAATTTATATATTGTAATGGGACATGGGATGGACCAGTAGGGTATAAGTAGGGTCCGATTAAGATGATTTTATATGAGATTTAACCGTGGGATGTCGAAAGTATAAATTGAATGGGAAATCGTTCGTACGTTAAATTAGGTCTCGTGAGAATTGAGAAGGACTTAGACAAGTAGGATATTGAGTGTACACCTACTGATTTTATGATTATTAAGAGGATACACTTCAATAGTCGAGAAGTAATTTAGAATTTGCTGTAATTGAGAAAAAAAATTGATTTAATTATGGGTAGAAATCAGGAATAGTTCACATGTATTATGGGCCGTGGATATACCTAGCTGAATAATGTGAATACATATATGGTTATTAGTGTGTATATATATATATATATATATATATATATATATATATATATATATATATATAATGTTGTATATTTGTGTGTAATCATACCCGCGCTTCTTGCTATCAAAGAGGTTCTGCGCTGGGACAATCTTATCTCGATTGGACCTTTATGGGAGATATTGACTTGTACCCTAGAACATAGCATCCCTGGTACAGGCTATCCGAGGATGATAGTCAGATGATCCTAAGAGACGTGAGGGTATGTGCTGACCTCTAAATGACTTGAAACTATGCTTCGCGTCCAATATGTGTATTTTGAGTTAATACAGTTCGAGGGTGATTCCGAACTAGTATTCCCCTCTTGTACGAGTGATACGAGGAATTGATAGTATAGTATGCCATCACTATAGATCTATGTGGGGTGCCCTAGTAGTAGTATGTATATTACGAGTGATAAATATATGCACCTGTGATTAATCTACGATGTTTGTAAGTAGATAGAATTGAGTAATTAATATTACATGAGTTAAGTGGTTAAGGACTTAAGTCTAAATTGAGATATATATAACTAACTTGGTAAATTCCTAATAAAAAGGGTTATCAGATATACACTATGATTATGATATCACTTGGATTAGGCATGGAGAATGGATGTTGGGTTAGACTGGTTAACTGGGTTAGATTTAACTAGGTTAATTTGGTAGTACATTAGGAGTGCACACTAGTTGAGAGGTGAGAATTCTCAAGTGAATGTCAAGGTACTAACATGTATAATATAATATCAAATGGTAAGCATTTTAAATACTTGCCAAACTATTTTAAAGTTGTTTTGCACTCGGCCTATGACTCGTTTCCTGTTATCTTTTCTTAGTCTTATATATATATATTACAGGTGCCCAGCCACAGGGGCATCAAGCCTAGATCTTTGGACCATTGACGTGATGCATCTAGTGTGGAAGGTGCAGGTCCTTGCAGTAGACGACTTCATCCCTGTCTTCTCATTTTCCTATTTTAGTCATCTATAGTTAGGGCATGTGTCACCCATTTCCATATTTCTTTTAGTTCAGAGAGAGATTTGTACTCTTCATAATTTTTTTTATTCAGCTATTGTTGGGATTGTTTTACTTATTACTCTGTCCTGCGATTGGGATTAATTATTTGGATTGATTTATCTAGCTTGGTCATTTCATTCAGATGGTTTGGCTTTAATATTATCATTTGCATTAATGAAAAATGGTTTCTGAGTAAATCATAACAATCGAACTTAATTTATAAATTAAATGTTTTGACACTTAACTTAATTATTTATTCGGTGATTAATAAAGAATTTTTTTTACGATAGTAATGCTAAGAATGAACCAACCGGGCACTTCTAATTAATTTAATAAAGGTCTGATCACAAGGTATTTAATTAGGCGGGGTGTCACATATTGTTGTCAAATTGTTTGACAAATAAGGTTTGGTCATTCCTTCCTCTCCTAAATTCGTTGTCTAAAAGAAAGGTCGATAGATGCTCATACGAAGCTCTAGGAGCTTGTTTTAACCCATAAATAGCTTTTTTTAAGACGATAAACATAATTTGGGTGATGCGGGTCAATAAACCCTTTGGGCTGTTCTACATAGGTCTCCTCAGTTAAAATTTCGTTAAGGAAGGCTGACTTAACATCCATTTGATATAGGGTGAAGTGAAAATGAGAAGCTATTGCAAAAAGTAAGCGAACAGATTCGAGGCGAGTGACATGAGCAAAATTTTCCTCAAAATCTATTCCTTCAATCTGAGAGCAGCCCTGGGCAACTAATCTAGACTTATTTCGAATAATCATCCAAGATTCATTAGTCTTATTTTTAAAAATCCAACGTGTGCCAATAACCCTTTTATTTTCAGGCCTGGGTACAAAATACCATACATCATGAATGACAAATTGAAGAAGTTCCTCCTTCATAACACTTATCCACAAAGTGTCATTCAAGGCTTCATTTACAGTTTTTTAGCTCAATAAAAGACTCAAAACGTGAAAAATGAGCAATGTTACAAAGTTAAGATCTTGTGCGAATAGGCTCAGTAGGATTACCAACTACACTATCTAAATGATGATCTTTGAAATACAGTTAGGTACTTCAGGGATCTCAGTTGGTAAGAATTGAACTAATTCTGGAGAGTCATAATTTAAAATGTTTTCAGACTCATCTACAATAATTGGCTCTTTGGTCTTACTTTCTACATTAGTGTCACTTACATCCACATTAATGGATTCCATCATGGTTTTGGTACAAAGATTGTAGACACGGTAGGCTCTACTATTTGGAGAATATCCTAAGAAATGGGTTTATCTCCTCTGGTTTTGAATTTAGACAGAAGTTTTATGTCCTTACAGACATAACAAGTGCTACCAAAGGTTCTAAAGTATTCTAGGTTAGGTTTCTTCCCATACTAAAGCTCATAGGATGTTTTTTTGGTATTTTTCCTTAAGTAAACTCGATTGATTATATGACGGGCGGTACGAATGGATTCTACCCATAATTATTTTTGTAGGTTCTTAGCATGAATCATCATACGGGCCATTTCTTGAAGGGTGCGATTTTTACGCTCGTGTCTTATGATCACTAAATTCATGTTTGTAACCATTATAGTCATAATATTCTACGATGCCTGAATCTATGAATTCTCCTCCTCATCACTACGATTTTTATCTATTTGGGAGTCCTTTTCATTTTCTATACGAACTAAGATTTTTAAAAACTTACGGAAGGTTTCTGACTTATGTTTTAAAAAGGCAACCCAGGTAAATCGAGTGAAATCATCAACCATAATAAGGATGTAACTGATGCCAAAAAGACTAACAATACAAGAAGGACCCATTAGATCCATATGGATGAGTTATAGAGGTTTAGTGGATAGTATTTCTTTAACTTTTTTGTGGGGATACTCAATAATTTTCCATTCTTGACATGGATCACATATAATATTTGAAATTGGTTTAATCTTAGGAAGTCCTCTAACTATCTCTTGGGAACAAAATTTGCCAATACTATCATAATTAATGTGACCCAACCTATTATGCCATATCTCATTGTCATCCATTATGGTAATGTTACAAAACTCTGTACTTGGATAGACTGTGTAACAATTATCTAGAGTATGGAGTCTTGTAATAATGCAATCACGTTTTTCATTTCAAATATTGCAATTGTTCTTTGAAAAAGTGATAGTATGGTTTGAGTCACAAAACCGCGATATACTTAGTAAATTGGCTTTAAGTCCTTTTACCAAGGGAACATTTTCAAGAATTGGTAATCCTTCTTCATGGAGTGTTCCTTTACCAATGATTTGGGCTGATTCACCATCTTCAAACAAGAATTTTCCTCCAGAGAAGTTAGTTTTGTTTAAAAGTTTAGAATTGTCCCAAGTCATATGTTTGGAACAACCTGAATCTAAATACCATCCATTTATAGTATGTTCAGCTCAAAAAGCACTGATCACTATGTTGCATTTTAACTGGAGTAGTAGATCATCTTTTCTAAAGCAAATTTCTCTAGTTTTCAATTTGCACTTATTAGCTCGTATTTGATCAAACTTGCGAGCCTCTGTCTTTTCCTTAAAAGATTTTTGTGCATTTTTATTATTCTTATAGACAGTTTGAGAAATTGGTCAAGAAAAGAATCTAGGATTCCTTCTTCTTGATGGTCTTTTAGTTTTAGTCATTTTCCTTTTGTTATGATAGTCAGAATTCTTGTCTGGATGTCTAGGAAGGACATAGTTGTTTCGGCTTCTCCTAGAGTAGTTGAAGTTATGGTAAATAGGAGAGTTATAGACTGGATTACATAGACGTTTGGAATAGAAACTATGAGGGAATGTCCATAGATATCACAATAGGAGTAGTAAAGATGACACATAGAACTAACATCCTTAAGAAGATTATTATTCAAAGATTTGTCTAGGTTTTGAGCTATAGCCTTGTTCCTAGGTGTCATAGGATGAAATGTTGAATCTTCTTGTCAAATAGGAGGCAGACGTATTTAGACTTTTTTTCAACATTATGCTTAGAGTGCATTGATTCACCAATGTCTAACTTCGGTTGTTTTTTATCAAACTCATTTTTCAAACCTTGAAAATCCGGAAAAGTTTTAATAGGTCTTTTGCCACCAGACACAAACATTATAGTTTCAACATTTTTAGTTCGGGTCTTAAAGTTGGGACAAAATCCTATTCTAGTCTGTCATCAGAATTGGTTTTACTTTCATCAACATAATCTTTAAAACATTTAGAGTTATTTTTGAATTTTGCAAACTTTTTGAAGACTGTGGATGTTTTTTCTTTTATTTGTTCCAATTCTAACAATGTTCCTTTGTATTTCTTTTGCAGAATTTCATTAGAGTTAGACAACTCTCTCAGTTTTTGTTCAAAATTTTTGGTTTCATTCTCATGAGTTAGACATTGAGTAGTGTACTCATCATCATTCTGTTTGATCATCAGACTTAGGGTTTCTATCTTCTGGGTAAGATCCTTGACAATCTTTTCAAGCCTAGTGCATTTCTTGAGAGTTTTTGTGTAGAGTGTGTGGATGTCAGGAAGGTGATCTTTTTTGGAGTCACTAAGTGTGCAGTGTCCCCTAGCGGTTCATTTTAGGACTCACACACCCATTGACGTGGATAATAAAGTGTTCCTTTTGACTCACACACACAACATTTGAAACATTATTAACATTCTCAATCAATAAGGAAGATAAACCAGTAGGAATAGTATCAGTTAACATAGCATGA
Organism: Sambucus nigra; assembly: GCA_949130495.1. Lineage (NCBI taxonomy): Eukaryota > Viridiplantae > Streptophyta > Magnoliopsida > Dipsacales > Adoxaceae > Sambucus > Sambucus nigra. Next base: position 617,381,114 of record OX422208.1, read on the forward strand.
TCAAATTCATCATCATCATTGTAGAATATCTTAGCAAAGAATGACATATAAGGGTCAAAAGTTTTAGATGGATGAGGTTCATCATTTTTAGAGTCACTTGAGTCATCCCAAGTCTTACTTAAATGAGCCCTATTATGTTTGTGAATTTGTCTAAGTTAACTCTACAGTCATTAGCCATGTGTCCTAATTTCCCACATCTATAGCATTCAACATTTTTAAAGTCTTTCTCAGGTCTCTTATGATTTTTAGTCTGGTGTTTGTCTTGTCTTCTCTCATGAGGTCTGTTGTTAGATTGATTTGGATAAGTAAGTTTTCTTTGTCTTCTTGTTATTTCATTTATAAAGTTCATAATTTTCTTAAATTGTTTAGGCATTAAGTCAATCTGATTATCCAAAGTATCTAAATTACAGTACTCATTAAGGTCTAAGTCAATATTAGGTATGCTAAGTTCAAGTAAGGTCAACTTAGATGAAAAAACATGATTGCAGGCAGACTATTTCTTTTGGGACTGGGTTAATTGTTTCTTAAAGTCTAATTCCATTTCCACAGTTCTCAATTTGCTACTGAGGAGTTCAGGTGTAAGATTTTGATCATCTCCTCAATTCTATATCTCTTATTTTCAAATTTTTGTGGAAGTATTCTTAGTATTTTAGAGACAATTTCTTTTCTATCATAAACAATCCCATTAGAATGCAATTTGGTCACAATGTCTGTCAGTCTAATATAAAAGTCATCAAATGACTCAGTCTCAGTCATGATTAAGGAGTTGTACTGCTGAATTAAGATTTGTGTTTTAGCAGCTTTAACTCTGGTATCACCCTCATGTGCTGTCACTAGGGTGTCCCATCCTTCCTTAGAGGTATAACAAAATGATATCCTCTTAAATTCGTGTTTATTAATAGACATGAATATGGTATTTTCCCCTTTATTGTTGTTAAGGAAAGTTTGTTTCTCTTCTTTAGTGAATTCACTTAGTAACTTTCGAATCCTCACAGTACTTCCTTCAATGGATGGTTTATAAGGAAAGGTGTAACCATTTTTAATAAATTCCCAAACATCATCTCTCAATGTCCCTTGGATGCAGGTGTGAGGACATAAATTTCCAATTGAGTCCCTTTATTGTTTTGACTTAATTCTGTGAACAAAACTGTGTTTGTAATATGTCATAGGGAGATTTTTTTGTCACGATCCCACTTGATCTATGACGTATTGAAGAAATTGAAGACGTTGCAGCAAAGCTTCAAAGAAATAATCACGTCGAAGTTTAATTGGTGCAAGTTTAATCTTCTTCAAGTTAAATGCATTCTGATATCTGTCAGGTATAATGCGTATAATTAATGGTGCTCAGAATTGTTTTTATAAAAGATAAGGATGTATTTTTATAAAGAAAAATGTTTTAAAATGTTTTAAAGTGTTTTAAATGGTTTACACTAGGTTTTATTCTCATAAACTCGAAATAGAGTTTGACTTATTTGGATCTCTTTTAAAAGAGATGTTTTAAACATAAAGTCAAAAAGTCAAACTGGCGTGTTGTCATTCTAATGAAATAAGCTCTCATTCGAACGAGATGTTCATGCCGGGTGAAATACATGGCCTTGTCGTTCGAACGACATGTTTTTCAAGACAGTGCCTAAATCTTATTTAAAGCGTGTTTTCGTCAGATTTTCATAGGTGTGCATCTGGAAAAACAATTTACCATCCAGTACGTAGTTTGCACATGTTTTTTAAGGTTAAAAAAGAATAAAACACATCCTTAGAGTTTGCAAAGATTCGAGTTATGATTCTTATATGTTTACGTGATCTTGCTGCACCAAGAAGGTTTTTTCTAAAATCGAACATTAGGGTTTTGTGGTGAAGAAAAGAGAAGGACTTCTTGCTCGACATCATAGATGAATCAAAGCCATTCGGTGGACACTGAGACATACGTGGACGCGTGTGTTGTGGACATGTATCGTGGAAGATGGAATTTATGCTTGGGCACTGTTGAAGAACAATAGAAGATTATAAGGAGCATCAAGACTCATGGGGATCGAGTCATTGAGTAAGGCTAATCTGTTTTTTGTAAAACCTTTGTTCGTCGTGATTATCTGGCTTGGGCCGTCCAAGGTTGTTTTCCTGTTTTGGGTTTTTTCCTCGTACATCCGGTGTTGTGAGTATTCTTTAATTTACTTTACTTTCTTTAATCACTATATGCATGTTTAGGATTAATCAAGATCAAATTGGTTTAAAGTATGAATTGGGTTTTCACAACTTGGTTTGGTGCACATTAAAAGTTGAATAATTTTTTGGTAAAAATTGGTTTGATTTGAAACACACATAAGGTCCATCCCATTTCACAGAAGGCAACCATCCTTACCTTACAGTAAAGAAAGTTGGTCCCGTCAAAGAGAGGCTAAATGGCTCCGAATAGTTTGTTGAAGAAACTCTTTTCTTAAAACAAACTTTAAACACAAGATGTGTAAAACAATATGAACGAGTTATTTAAGGTATAGGTTTACCAGTTTTAAGAAACAAAACTTTAGGAACTTAAACCAACACATCCTTACGAAAGGGATGAGAGGAAGAGGAGGTGTACACGAACAATTTTAACATGGTAAAACCCCACCCAATTGGGAAAACATCCACGAAGGTCTCTACACCTCAAAAGTAAAAATCCACTAAATAGAGTAACAATATACAAACTATATAACAATCAATACACACAATCAGACCTAATTCTAAGTTCAAAAATATACCAACTCCTCTGAATTTTATGACTTCCCCCAAGGCTATAATGTTGTTGATGTTCTCTCAGCTTTGTAACTCCACTACTTTTAGCTTTACGTCGACTCAAAATCTAAGATTTCAATACCAACACTTTTCAGTGTAGTAGTGTGAAAGTGTAAGTGGTGATCTTCTCTAAATCACATGCATGCAACTCGCACACACTTAATTACAGACGGTATGCAAAATATATCACAAATATTCAAATATTTCCAAAATTAGTTTAATCAAAATTATCAGACTTTGAATCTTTAAAATATTCGCAGATCAAGAGGGAACCTTGCTATATACACGAGCCAAGATCCTATGCACTTTTTATTTGAAAATATGTACACTTATTTCACAAAATGTGAAATATATGAAAGTGCAAATCCCCAATCAAGATCTCAACTAGATCTAAGTCTGAATATTCAAAGAAACTAAAATTAGAAAAGGTTTTGTTGGTTTAGGGTTTGAAAATAACATATCAGTTTGAAAACAACCAACAAAATAATATTTCTCGAAAGAAGAAATAAAAACTAAGCAATCTAAGTGATATGTATCATAGAGATCAAATCTCAAAGTTCTATGAAAGAAAATGAGATTGAATCAATGTGATTAAGTTGGGAAAGAGATAAAGGACAGAAGAGGATAAATCTTCTCGAATCTCAAACTAATTCACACTCAGAAAGGGTTTTCTAGAAATATTTGGCTGGAGTTTAGTTTAGGGTTGTATCTCTCTCTCTCTCTCTATCTCTATCTATCTATCTCTCTTCTCTCTTCTCTCTTCTCACTTATCCCTTTATTTTCTCTCAGAAGTGAAGCCGGCCAAAGATTGTAAACGTATAACATATGTCATGTATTTATAGTAAAATAAGAAAGGCTATGGAACCTCGAAGCACGTCAACACTCAGGATAAATTTTAAATAAATGAAGCAAATCTAAGGGTTAAGAATGCACAGCTTATAAGCTAACCCTCATTGGTTTATCCAGAGATAACAAGGATCATCTCAGATAACACGCAGGTCTTTGGTTAAAAATATCCAAGGGTTCACAGGTAAGCACAAGTACATGAGAGTATAAAAACACAAATCTAGCCATTGTGGAAATAACAAGTGTATAGCTGAGATTGAACTACAAACGCGTGTTTTTGAACTTTTAAAAATACAAATTGTACACACATAATTTTCAAGCGTTTTTGGTTTCTACCCAAACATAGATTTAGCAGCTTGTAGAATTTATAAAATAACCCACAACCTTTTTTAAAAACCAATTTTAAATTTCTAAAAATTATTTTAAAAAATCATAGAAATTATTTAAAGTATCCCCAAAAATAGTAGAAAATTATTTTAGAGGGATTTAACTCACACACAAACATGTAATGAATTAAGGCAAACACATAGGAAACACATGAATGCATCCTAAGTGAAGTGTTGGTATACTACCTTTTGGACTATTAGAGGAAGTCAAAATGAAGAGTTTGAAGGTTCTTTGGATTGAAAGGGTATAACTCAATTTTATCACTATTTTAAAACTAGATAATTATCTATATAATATAGACTCATGTGAGTAAAAGATATATGGTGCTTCAAGATATAGGGTGCTTCAGCATTTGCTATTCTGATGAAGGGTTGAGTGGTAGTCATGGAGGGCAGTGTGGATGATGGTCGAGGGGTTTGTGGTTGGAGGAGGTGGTGACAATAGTGTGTGGAGAGGTTCGCGAGTGGGGGTGGAGGCTGGGGAGAGGTTCTTGGTGTAGGTGGAGGGTGACGACAAAATTTTTCCTTTTCGTTTGGCTTCTTATTTTCTTAGATTTTTATTTCGGAATCATAAAATGTCACTTTGTTTTGTGATCTAAATATTTTATTACAACCATTTTATTAAAATTTTGATTATTCTCATGTGCAACAAACTACTTGGTTTGTAGCCTTTTTATCTCGGTTCATCACTTTGTGTTCGAAAAACCATTTCAAGTATATTTTCATTTTTGTATACCAATTTTAATTTTTACTGAGGCACATGTTTGAATTTGATTTTGGGTTGTAGTTTATAATTTGACTCAACAATGTTGATCTCATAGTAGCAAATTAAACACAACTGAATAATGGTATAGTTTTTCTTACAAGTCAAGTGCTTGACAAAACGCCAAAGTTAGCCTTTTTGATTAATTAGTCATTTTTTTCATTAGATATTATTTTTGGAGATTTTTTAGGATATTATCTCATGTATTTATTTGACATCTTTGATTTCTCCAGTGATAATTACATCTTGATTCATACTTATTCAAATATTTATCTTATTTTTGCCTAGGTTTTTAATGGGGAAATGTTGATATTTCTCATCTTCAGGGGTACGATAGTAACTGTTCATGTGATAGTTTTTGTCATCCCATATAATGTTTTTGTTTGAAAAAATGGATTTATTATGTTATGTTATATCTTTTAAGGGTTAAAAATTCCACTTTAAGTTATTTTTAATGAATTGCAAAGGTGTGATTTAGTAATTTTGTTTTTTTACATAGAAAAAAATAATAATACTCTTCCAACCTCAAACTGTAGTTTAAGATGGTGGATTTAAATTTTGGAGTTCTTGCTTGACTTGGTCATATTTTGACCTAATTTATTATTTAGGATTATGTTCGAAAAATTTCTTTGCGTATGAATTTTTTTATCACTGAATAAAAGTTTTTATTTTTATTTTATGTACACTTTTTTATATATTTTTATGTATTTTTTTAACAATTTAAAAAAAAAATGAACCGCATCGTGGGGTATGCATGCTAGTTTTTATTTAAAAGGCAATGCATCAGATTGATAATATGATCACACAAACTCATTTATTTGATAGTATTTACTAGCATTCAATCTCTCTCATTTATATGTGATTATTATTGAGAGTTAAAATCTAAATGTTAAGAGTCTGTCCATATTCGTTTTGTTTAATTGTTGTTTATGCATAATATTTATGTGAGTTAAAATCTAAATGTTAAATTGATTAGAATCCAAATGAATTAAGGCACTAGAAGAATACAAATTAATCACATTATAAGAATACAAATCCAAATCATAAACCAAACTAATTATTGTTTCAAATAATTGGAATACTTATTACAACTCTAAAAATTGTTTCAAATCGGGACATGTCACAGACTAAAAATTAATGGTTAAACTGAGTAAGATCCAAATTAACATATTCAATAACCAACTCACCAATTTTGATTCAAATCCATTGGAATCAATAAAATCCAAAAGAAGTAAAGCATTAAATTGTCGTCCGATATTAATAAAGAAACTAGAAGAAAACAAGTTAAGAACATTATAAGAATACAAATCCATATCTTAAAACAAACTAAGCATTGTTTTAAATATTTTGAATACTTATTACAAACCAAAAAATTATTTTAAAATTGGGTCATGTCATGGACTAAGAACTAATGGTTAAACTGAGTAAGATCTAAATTAACATATTCAATAACCAACCCACAAATTTTGATTCAAATCCACCGAAACTGAGCAAATCCAAATGAATAAAAGCATTAAAATGTCATCCGATGTTAATATATTACTAGAAGAATACAAGTTAACGACATTATAAGAATACAAATCAATATCATAAGCCAAACTAACCATTGTTTGAAATAATTGGAATACTTTTTACTAATCTAAAAATTGTTTCAAATTCGAGTCATGTCACGATCAAAGAATTAATGGTTAAACCGAGTAAGATCCAAATTAACATATTCAATAATTAACCAACCAATTTTGATTCAAATCCACCGAAACTGATCAAATCCAGATGAATAAAAGCATTAAACTGTCGTCCAATATTAATAAAGCACTAGAAGAATACAAGTTAACGACATTATAAGAATACCAATCTATATCATAAACCAAACTAAGCATTATTTCAAATAATTGGAATACTTATTACAAATCTAAAAATTGTTTCCAATTTGGGTTATCATCTAAACTCGATTGATATTCGGTAGGAGCAGCCAAGTCATCCACACTAATGGTTGGATGCTTTGGTACGAGTAGGACGATTGGCCATGGATCGTTGTTGATATACTCTGAGTAAAACACTTACATGACCTTTTGAAAAGAACAAACAAATGGATCATCGCTCGCGTGCTTGTTGCGCTTCAACTTGGACAAGTCAACCACGATCAAATAGGTGCCAGGATCAACTTTACAAGCATTTTATCCTGAACTCTTACCCAATCACAATAAAACACAACATCTTTTAAACTTATACAGTCCAATTCAAATATATTTCAAATGACACTATATTAAGTTATTTCAGCTTAAATGAGTTTTTTTATCTTTGGCGCTTGCTCAAAAATAAGTAAGAGCCATGTATGAAATGCTCGAGTCTTGTACATTTATAGTTTTCTTATACACCCTTGCACTGAATACGTAACCGTTCAATTCATACTTTTTGTACTCGTGTGCCATGAACAAGGGTCCAGTGGCTAGAGGAGCAAGTCTTGATGTCACATCACTCGTCTTTAAGAGTTGAGATTACATATAAAGTAATCAGGTTAGATTTAAAGCTTTCTTGTAATGTAACATTTAATAAGAGACATTTTTATTATAATAACCTCACGTGACACCCACAACCTAAATTCATTATTTGATTGTGCCATCGTTCTTTGTCTTTTATGTTCCCACACGCATTATTTTTTTTACATTGATCGTGACGAACGTATTACGAAATTGATCATGTATAAAAATTAAAATAATGTAAAAGTTAAAATAATATAAACTTACATTTTCCATTATTCGACATCTTTACGTGTGTCATATAGATAACGAGTTACTTGTTCATGTTGTAAACTCGTTAATTTAACTCACTTACCCATTACTTGACCACCCTCATCAATGAACTCATCACTTTTATCCATGTTGCTTGGGTCAGGCATATATTCCTAGGTGTAGATTGATGACTCCACAATGATGAATTTCTCTGCAATTGATCCTTCAATGTATCGTGTACTCATGACGTAATCTTTAGAAACTTTCATCAATATTTCAATCGGATACATCCAGCGATATCTAACTGGGCCACAAAGAAGTTCCTCGTCGCATAGGTGTACCAACAAGTGAACACTTATGTAAAAAAAGATGGGGGAAAGTACTTCTATGACACATTTTGGTAACCGCTACTTTTGCGGCCACTATATGATCTCGATTGACTACATTCTCACATAAAATTTAGAAGCAGACGCTAATTTTCATAATAACCCTCCGCAAATCCTTGTTCTTAGAGAAACAATGCTTAAACAATAGAGGAACCAATTGCATGATCACATGCCAATTGTAAAACTTACACTTATGTAAATCATGGGTAGCATAATTCACAATCTTTTACACATTAGATGAAAACAGATATGGAATGTTCAAATTATATTTTATGTCTAAAAGCACCATCCTTTCCTCACTCGTCAAAGTAAACTCACCAGGGATAATTATTGTCCTTCCCCTACTATTTTCTTTCAACCATAGTTGTGGCTTAAGTTTCAATGATTTAAGGTCTTTTCATCCATTTTCTCCATCCTTCAAATGACTCCCCCAAGTCATGTGCCCACAATATGTTCATTGATGTTCTTCTCTGCATGCATCACATCCAATACATGGGGCATCGGGTTATTCTTCCAATAAGGCAAGTCAAATAAAATTGACCTACTAGACCATTCCTTTCTTGTATCAGTTTTATTCCCAGTTGGGGTCTTCTGATGCTTGACATTATTGAATTTATGATTCTTAGTTGGTATATTGGGGACACAATTAGAAGATTTACTTTCAATTTCTGAAAGTTTTCACTGATGAAGCCTATGTTCAACCCCGCCCAGTAAAAAAAGGAACCTTTCTCAAATCTAAAATTATGATCGGGGGTGAAACCTCTTACGACAATGGTATATATATATATATATATATATATATATATATATATACATTTTCCTTTATCGATGAGACGCGGGGGTTCAGTTTCCTTTCCAAAAGAAGGACACCCTAAATAACTGTGTACTATGCAATTAGATAGTGTCCCATAAGCAGGAAAATCATGAATTGCCCACATCAACATATATTTCACCGTAAATTCTTCTTTTTTAAAAGAGTCAAATGCTTACAAACCCTCTTCCCATAACTCATTTAATTCTTCTACCAAAGAAACCAAGTAAACATCGATGTCTTCACTTGGTGCCTTTGGCCAAAGTATCGATAAAGAAACAATAAAAAATTTAGGTCTCATACACTACGAATGAGGGAGGTTGAGTGGAGGTAGGATCAAAATCCATACACTCTGATTACTACTTAGATTTCCAAATGGATTGAAACTATCTATTGATATTACCAAACAAATGTTATGTTATTCTCGAGAAAAATTGGGATATTCATAACTCATCCTCACTACACAAAGATGCTCATTTAATAACAAACTATTTTCGATATTAATAATAGTATTGTACCATTATTATTTCTCACAATACATTATCATTGACAATATGATAAAAGTGTTACAAATATTAGTTTAAAAATTAAAAGAATAAAACACACTTAAAACACTTTCCAAAGGGAAAGGCGCGTCTGCTTTTTGTTTTTTGCACCAATTCATCCCTTCAAAACGAAAGCCTACTTTCCAATCTCCCCCACCCTCTCTCTCTCTCTCTCTCTCTCTCTCTCTCTCTCTCTCTCTCTCTCTCTCTCTCTCTCTCTCTCTCTATCTATCTATCTATCTATCTATCTATCTATCTATCTATCTATCTATCTATCTATCTATCTATCTATCTATCTATCTATCTATCTCTATTCATTTGATACTTTCGAAATTGTTTTTAATTTTGTCACTAAAAGAAGGTATGCTTTGTATATTTGTTTTATGCAAGTCGTTTACACGATTACATTTAGATATCTTTAGTTTAAAGGGATGGTGTTGGATATATGGAGTTAAATTTTGTTTTAAGAATCAACAATGATTCAATATATGCCTGTGTGTTTCTAGTACATTTGTCTACAATTCTACTTACAAGAGGTATAGATCCTTTCATGTTCTTCAAATTTTGTGATTTGATTGACTTGTTAAAATTTAGGGTTTTTCATTTTGATCAGCGACCTATTCAATGTTTCTTTGTAATTGGGATTTTAAATTTCAAACGTCTGAGATTTTATTGGTTATGTTGCCTTGTTAAGTGACTTAGGGTTTTTATATACTAATTGAGATCTATTGGCCTTTTCTTTTCCATTATGTCGGACTGTTTGGTTCTCATAATTAGTTATGTTGAGAGAAAAGTTGTGGAAAATTGTAAAGGAATGTTGAGTTTGTAGTTTGAAGAAACAGTTGATTTTCTTTCATTACATATACCTTAAAGTGTAATGTTTTAGGAAAACACTGGTCTTGTCAACATTATAATTTTAGGTATTCATATAATATAAAATATTTATCCCGAGACGATGAAAATAATATAATGGTTATTTGTATGCCCATGTATTTTATTAGTATTTCTCTATCAACATTATAATTTTAGGGCTTGTCTAATCTAAAACTCGGTCAGTTATTTATTATATATTTGATTAATACTTCTGAGTGTTATATGTAGGCCCGTATTTTGTTTAAGTGTACAAATTCAAATGTCGAAGGGCCTAACATGGGAAGATCACTATAAATTGGAAATCAATGTTATATTTCAATAGTTTAAGGGATAAATAAGGAGATAGGACGACCATCTGAAATGAAAAAGTTAGCGCACATTCATAAATGGATTTTTTAAGTGAATCATCTCATTAACTATTGCAAGTACAAAGAGTTAAGTATGGTCATTTATCTTATTGTTGATTGCTATTGTTATATTTGTTAACCAACACATTCAGAGAGCTTGGCCTATTTTTTTGAGCAGTTTTAAGAAATTTTATTAGCTAACCAGTGATTGATTGAGTAATGAGACGAGATAGAGTCTAAATCTAAAATCATATTTAGCTAACCAATTGTATACCCTACAAGACCAGTTAATAAACAATCAACTTATATTTTGGTATGTACTAATGAAATATTCAACTACTTATGTTAATTTTAACAGTAATTTAATTTATCACATATTAGTGTCTTTAATTTTTGAGGTTTTCTTTATGTGATATGAATTTGATATGTTTATGATAATTAGTGTTGAGATGATTGATATTGACTTTAATAAACATAAGGTGATTGTTAAGGGTAAGAGATATTCACAAAATTGTTGTGATGGTGTTATGACCAGAAGTACGAAAGTGTACTTATATGTCTGTTCAGAAACTTTTGTTCATGATTAGTGATATTATGAAGGGTAAGAGATATCCACAAAATTCTTATGATGGTGTTTGATAGAGATGCTTTTTACGTGTTTGTTGTTTCTTGAAAGACCCTCTAATAAAAACCTTTCATACCTATAAAAATATAACAATACTATAGTGTAGCGGTAAGTAAGGGAATCAATCCAAATCTAAGGGTGAAACATGCAAGAGAAGAAATATGTAATGCATTTGTTTTTTTTATTTTCTTTTTGGACTTCTGCATTTGATATTTTTTTAGCCTTTTCAATATTAAAATAATGTTTGAGATTAAGGTGAAATAAGACTACTAAATCACAGATGAAAATAATTAACTAAAAAGTAAGTGAAGATACTAATTTAATCTAACTAAATAAAAATCTAAAATATGAGATGGGTGAGGAAATAAAAGTGAGGACTAAGAAGGGATAGGATGACACCATATATTCTAGTTAATTAAAATTAATTAGTTTATTAAAATTAATTATCCCAAGTTAGTATCAAAATCACAAATCAACTCTCGTTGTAAATGTAATTTTAATAATAACATTTTAGAAAATTAAATTTCACACTCCTACAACTCTTGAAATGTAGATCCAAACATCATCGAAGAAATCACCCACTAGGATCGATCGATTAAACTACTTTAAATCATAAAAGTGAGCCTAGAGTTGAAATTAAATGAATAATACCACACTTAAGAAACCCCTATCTCTAGTTCGAATCTAAAATGGGTATTATAACTAAAATTTTGATTTTCTCTCTAAAATTATTTACCCTCTCTCGAGGCGTAAATAGAAAGTAAGAGTGTAAAGTTAATAATCAACGGGAATTTTATTGTAAATAAACTAATTAAAATGGATAAACATCAAATAATGGGATCATCCTACCCCTTGAAAGGGGATTTAGCCTAACATTATATTAAACATGATGAACAAATAATCAAAGGCATATAAAATAAAAGAGTAGAGAAAGAGAACAATTCTTCAACAAGTCTCCTTGAATTTCTAAATTTGAACTCTATCATCTTCAATAAAATTCAATCACTCACAATTAAATCTCACTAAATCTCCTAAAAATAAAAAAAATAAAAAAAAAACTATTTACAAATTATTTTTCACCCTAATTAATTTTTTACTCTAAACTATCTCTCTTCTTCTCCAAGTCTCTCTAGTCTAACTCCTCTTATTTGGGTCTTCTTCTTCTTTAAATAGTAGGCATGGAGCTAAGGGTAATTTTGGGAAATACACACTAGTGTGCATGAGGGGTGTAAGGTGTTGAGGTGAGGGTAAATAAGGAATTAAAGAGGGTGAATGTGGTTGATGAGGCAATGGGAGAGAGAATAAAAATCTGATTTGATAAAAGGGTATTTTCGTAAAAGGTGTTAGTTGGGGGTAATATGGGAATTGGGTTAAAAAGGGGTTTATAACACATGTGGAGTATTATGTTTATTTTGGTTTCATTTGGTTTGTATTTTAACAGGTATGTACAAGTCGTGAATGGGAAGAAGGGAAATGGGTTTTGGTTTGAAAATGGGTTTAACATGACTCTAGTTTGAAATGGAGGTCGGGTTGGAAAAATCGGGTAGAGGTTGATGACCCAAATCGAGTTGGACTCGGGTTTACAGGAGTGGGATGATGCCGCCAAAGCTAGGGGTGGAGGTGGATTCAGTTGGTGGTTTTGTGTTTTCGGGTTTGGGCAGGTGGCAATAAGGTCGGTTCGAGTTAGTGGGGTTCCGAGATGGAGCTAAGTGGGAAAAATGAGTTTGGGCAGATTCGGGTTCGTAGGAGGGTTGGATAGTGTGGGAGTTGTGAGGAATGGGAAATGGGTATTGTAGGTTATGGAGGTGTTGGTTGATTTTGTTAATGGTGGATGAGAGAGATTGGTTAATGGTAGGTGGTTGAAGATGAAGTTGGGGTGGTGTTGTATGTGTGTGGGTGTATGATGTTAGGGTGTGATTAAGTGAGTTAATTTGGTTTAGGTGTGTGTGTCTTAGTTTGTACCCAACTAAATAAAACTAACTAACAAACTAAAAAAATATAAAATAAAAGAATAAAATCCACTAAAAAATAAAATCCTAATCTATAAGTAAAAGACCCAAATTAAAAAATGAAACTAAAAAGAAATGAAAATAAAAATAAAAATCTATTAAAACTAAAAACTAAAATCCTAAAAAAAAGTAAAATCTAATAAAGCTAAAAATAAATGAATTCCTAAAAAAAACTAAACCTAAAAGAATAAAATAAAAAAAAACTAATAAAAATCGAAATCAAAATGAAGAAATATAAAAATAGGAAATAAATCCTAGAAAATTCTAAATAAATCTAAAATATTCCCTAAAAATAAAAACGACTCAAACAAAAAATAAAAAAACACAAACTAAACACACATGGGGTTCGAGCTAGGCTTAGGCTCGGGTAAGGTAAGAGACCAAGGAATTAGCTTCAATAATCGCTCATTTGCCTTGAAATAAGCGTCGAACTTTCGTAAACGGAGATCAAGCCTGTACATTAAATAATTACGCATATAAGATCCAATTTGTCAAGAATTAGCAACTAAAATATGTCTATTCGGGGTATAAAATATACACTTTTGGGTTCTTATCACACCACCCCCAAACAGAACATTTCTAGTCCTCGAACAAAATATAGAGAGAAAGAAAGAGATAAGAAACCAAAAGTGTACCACTTTCGCGGGAACTTGCGATTGCACTTAGAATGTGCAACAAACCTTTAAACCTATAGGTTGCCCTACATGACGAGTTTTGTCTCGTGAGGGTTTACAGGGAATATACCCACAAAATTCTTTATTTGAAATGATTTATTAAAAGGTTGTCAATCTCTTTATTAGAGGTAGAGTAATTGCACAATCGCTCACAAATTAATATTTTGAGGAATAAAAGATAGAATGTAGAAAAGATTAAATAAGTAAATACTCAAGGCACATCCTTCCTAGAACTCAAAGTGCGTGGTCTGAATCGGTCAATACGGGTCGAGTATCACAAGAGTAATTCCTAGATTTCTTTTTTGGAATCAACGCTTCAACTTCAAAATCTCATTGGATATATCTCTCTCAAATGAACTCTCGATATTAGGGTAAGTGTATCTCTCTTGTGTGTGAGGAGGTTAGTAAATATGAGTAAGTTCAAACGTCTCACACACAGATAAGAAAGAATGAACATTTAGAAAGAAAAATGTTCTCATGGAAGAATGCTAATCACTATTGTGAGAACGTTAAGTTATTCACCACGTCGACTTTCATTTGCCCGAACACCTAGGGGAAAATATGGATGACTGGGTGAGGGGGAAATGAAATGAGATGGATGGATGATGGATGAGGTATGTAGGATAGAATGGTCATATGAATGCTGAGTGATGGATGCGTGATAAGAGTGTTCTATACTTGAAGAACAAATGTCTTTATTACACCAGAACTAAAAAACAAACTCTTTATTTTATTTTCTCTCTCTTTTTTTCAAATATTCTTTTCTTTTTCTTCTTTTTTTTCAATTTTTTTGCTATATTTCTATTTTTTCTCTTTTTCTCTCTTTCTTAATACTCTTAATCACCGAAGACATTTTACATTTAGGAAAGCACTTTTTTCTCAAAAAATAATGGATGATATATAAATGGAGTGGGGAATGTGTATGGATGGTGGGGGAATATGTGGGAATATGAAAGAATATGGGAAGGTAATGGATGAAGTAAAGGGTGAAAATCTAGTATTCAGGACAAATTTCAAGACACGTGTTTCTTACAACTCGAAAGTAATGTCTTTCTCAGTGATCAAGCCAAAAAAATTAGTGAAGAATAATGAGATCATACAACGATTTAAGTGAGGACCCAAAGGAAGTTGAATCAACTTATGAAGCAGAGATTGCGTAAAACACCCTGAAAGGGTGAAAGACACAAATCTCACAAGCTAAAGTCTCTACTAGTGATCCTTAAGGTTTTCTTGGGAATTGTAATACTCTTCAACTCTAAACTATAGTGACATGGCAAGGGCACAATTTTTTTTGTGTCTAGAAATTCATAGTGAAAAATGCCTTGTTATGTATTACATAAGCTATTTATAAAAAGATAAATACTCCAGCTTGGTTCCTAGACTTAAAATGATGGATGATCGAAAATTCACGTCAATGAATGAGATAAAAGAAATTGGACAAAATTTTAAAAAAAAAATTCAGGCTTTAAAATCAAATTTTTTCAAAAGAGATACGATTTTGATACACTTCCCCACCCCCAAACAAAAAGTAACATCGTCCTCGATGTTAACTAAAATGATTTTTAAAATTGAGAGCATAAAGTAGGAAAGAGATTGCTAGAATCAACCGCTATTGAAGTGAACAGATGAAGCTAAGCAGAAACCTGAATAAGAATACGATAAAAATGCATATAAGTATATTATCATTGAAAACATAGGGTGATGTGAAACACCACCCCCAAACAGAATGAGACTCATACTCGAGAGCGCGAACTGCCTCTCGGTAGTGCTAAGTTTAATGTCTTCATCTAGCTAAAGGGATCTCACCCTAAAGATAGGATCTAGGAAAGCACAGGGTGGTAGAAAAATGGGGTGATGAAAATCACCCCCAAACAAGACTGAAGCATCAGTGTTGTTGGATAAAGGCTAAAAGGTTCGATGCACTTGTATGGCAAAATGCATCACACGATGAAAAGCATAGATGGACCATGGGCGGGTGGGTATTAAGGTAAGGGTAAGAAAGGAAAAGGTGAATAAGCATCGATCACGGGCCTTATTGGGCCCGAAGGTGATGGCAACAAGAGACCTATAAGCATGATGCTCTAGTTGGTGAGGGAGGAGGGATGGTTTGAAAAGTGGAATGGAATGAGCCTTATAAAAATTACACGATCGTTCAATGAAGGGGCGATTATAATGGTCGCGTCGTGACACGCCAGGGAGCTGTCGATGGAAAAAATCAACACCACAAGAGAGTGGAGAGTAGAGAGTAACAAGCTCGGTGTCGTGGAAGTGTAATGTGACGACCCTGTCCCAAAAAAGTAGTGGGGAACGGGTGTCTTGACATGGCACCAAGGCAACAAATATTCTGAATTAAGTCGTTTTCTTAAATAAATGTAAGAGAAATACAATCACATGGTTATGAATCGTAAAATACTGAAAGTGAAGAAATTACGTCATCATAGCTTTATAAAAGGAAACTTCATTTATAATAAAAGTAAAGAGTTACAACGTAAAACAAACTTTTATTACAAAAGAGCCAAAAATGCTCTATATGATAAAATAAACATTTTATGTAAAATAACAGAAGGGGCTATGAAATCTGAATCTTCAATATCGTCCTTTTATGTTCCCTCCGCGAGCTTGCTTATTTCTTGAAAAATGGTTAGTTATACAACATCAGCTAAAAGCCGAGTGAGGTTCAATCTCCAGACATTCCAAGGTTTTGTTCAGAAAATTGATACCTATTCAAATCCAAAGAGTAGACATATACATATATGGATATGAATTTACTGTATAAAATTTGAGATGAAAATATATCGAAATGAGTAGCACATAATATAACAGATATGACAAATCAATTGAAATATCTATTTTCTTTCAATTATATCATTTTAATGGCCAAGTACACTCTAAGACTGTATTCTTCTACCATATTATTCCCTGGTAGTTGAGGGTCAATCGAACTTATTCGTCACAACGCCTTATTTACGGCACACCAGCGATAACCTAGCTATGAAGGTTAGTTAGTAAGAGAGGTCCCTTAGGCCGAATCATATTTCCATTATTCAATATCATTTTCAAAACCCATTTTAATCGGTATGTCTATATGGACAAATATAAACATATCACAAGGAATCAATCATCGGTATCAGATGGATTTTGAGAATAAAATCAGTTCATAAAATATATATAGTTTGCATAATATCATATAATTAAAATTCACAAGGAATGTCAGAGTACTCACCTAAAAAGAGGTTCGAAGTTACAGGTATCGGGTCTTGGATAACTAAGACAAAACTTCTTCTTAAATTTCCCCGTACTTTCTATCACTATTTCTCTCTAATATTTTGAATGAATTTCATGTAATAATGATCATAAAGGATTTATTTATATTTTCCAAAAGATATTAGGGTGTTGACGCATGTATAGCTGACAAGGATTTTATAATGGCAAGTCAACGTTTACGTGTCGCATCACGGAGCGGTCTTGCAGTCTTAATTCACCAAACTGCGACACGTGTTTTAGCCTTCTTTAAATGCATGACATGTGTTTTATCCTTTTTTATATGGATGACACATGTAAGGCGTGGTGGCAAAATACAACACGAGGTGTAAAGTTATTAAGGGTATAAGGGTCATTTTACGTATGAAGGGTATTTTAGTAACTTTACACCATACATTTTCAATATTTCTTAGAGGTCCTTGAAAATATTTTATTTACAAAATGGTACTTTTTATATTTTCATTTTAGCCCCTGAAACTTTCTTTATTTAAAATCAGGTCCCTAAAGTCTCATAAAATTATATTTTCTACCCGAAAACTTATCATTTAGCTTAGGATATGCTATAAGACTTTGATTTAATCCATTTTGGTGAAGAAGGATGTTATTTTAAAGTCTTCAAGTCGGCCAAAACATCATCCCCTTCAAACCAATCAAAATATAACACATGGTGTGGTAATAAGACAAAATACAACTTAAAGGGTGGACAAATTTACCCTTATTTCGGTATAACTTCTTGCTCGGACCTTCGTTTAACACACTATTTGTTGGTGTTACAAACCTAATTCATATTACTACAACTTTTTATTTTTTATTTCAAGTCAATTGTTATATTATAATGGTCAAAATTAGTCTCTAATATGAACATTCCTACTAAAAACTTTAAAATTTTATGTTTGTAACTAATTTGATATTTCACGATTTATGAAGGGAGGATTAGACTAAAAATAATAAATTAACATTATCCATAATAACACATTGCCCATATCTCATATGTAATAATAAATATTTAAAACAAACTATATATGAACATATAAAAATGGGGTCATTACATCCTACCCTCCTTATAAAAAGTTTGGTTCCCAAACTTGACTTACATTAATTTCTAAACAAGTATGGATATTTTTCCTTTATTTCATCTTCCCTCTCCCATGTTGCTTGTTTAATGGAATGATTACGCTATAACACATTGACCATTGGAATTACCTTGGTTCGTAATATTTGATCTTTATGGTCCAAAATTTCTATCGGATGCTCAATGTATAACAAATCTTCTCTAACTTGAAGAGGTTCATGACTTAGGACATACATTGGATCTGAGACGTATTTATTCATCATTGACATGTGGAACATATTATGCACACTAGAGAGTTCATGGGTAAGGCTATTCTATACATAACAGTTCCTATCCTTTCACGGTTTCAAAAGGTCCTATGTATCTTGGGCTCAATTTCCCTTTCTTTCCAAATAGGATTACTTCATTTTCTGGTGATAATCGCAAGAACACATAATATCCTCTTTGGAATTATAGTTGGTGGTGTCGATTGTCAATGTAACTCTTTTGACGGCTTTGAGCGATTCGAAGTCGGTCATGTATCAATTTTACCTTCTCTGTTGTGATCTAGATCAATTATGGTCCCAACAATTTTCTTTCTCCAACTTCTACCCAACATGCAAGGGAATGACACCTTCTACCATAAAGTACCTCATACGAGGCCATTTAAATACTTTATTTATAACTATTATTATATGCCAATTACACTAATGGTAAATGATCATCCCAATTCCCTTTCAAATCAAGTACACATGCCCTAATCATATCCTCTAAGGTTTGAATGGTTCTTTCAGATTGTCCATCCGTTTGACGGTGAAAATAGGTGTTGAAATTCAATTTTGTTCCCATGGCTGCTTATAGGCTATTCCAGAAGCGAGACACGAATCTAGGGTCACGATAAAAAACAACTGAAACTCGGGCTCCATGAAGACTAATAATTTCCCACACATACAACTTAGATAACTTTTCTAAAGCATGGGTGATCTTAATGGCAAGAAAATGAGCAGATTTAGTTAACCTATCAATAATTACCAAAATAGAATCATTACCATTTGAACTCCTGGGTAAACCTGTCACAAAATCCATAGTAATATATTCCCATTTCCACTCAGGGATAGGTAGGCATTGCAGTAATCCTGATGGTTTTTGATGTTCAACTTTTACTTGTTGATAAGCAAAACACTGAGATATAAATTCTTTTATCTCCTTCTTCATGGTTTTCCACCAAAATACTTCTCGAACATCCCTATACATCTTTGTACATCCGGGATGAAATGTGAATCTTGAGTAATGACTTTCCTTCAAAATTTTCCTCTTTATCTGGGCATCACATGGCACACGCACTCTATTTCCACACCTCAATATATCATCTCGTATCTCAAATTTAATTCTCTTACCCTTGATGACTTCTTCTCTAATCTTATTTAGTTGTGGGTCATTTACTTGTGCAATTTTGATCCTTTCCATAACCATAGGTTGCACTTCTAAGTTTGCGATTATTCCTCCTTTGCTATAAATACGTACATCTATTTCCATACTTCTCAAATCATTCAATAGGGCTTCCTAACTAGTAATAAGACATGTTAAATTTGGTGTAAACTTCCTACTTAAAGCATCAGCTACTATATTTGCTTTCCCTAGGTGATAATGAATATTTAAATCACAATCCTTCATCAATTATAACCACCCCCTTTATCTCTTGTTAAACTCTTTCTGAGTAAATATTTATTTTAAACTCTTATGATTAGTTTAAATCTCACATGTCTCACCATACAAATAATGTCCCCAAATCTTAGGAGAAAAAATTACAGTTGCTAATTCTAGGTCATGGGTTGGATAATTTTGCTCATGTGGTTTTAACTGTCTTGAGGCATAAGCTACTACTTTTCTATTTTTCATTAGCACACATCCCAAACCATTTTTAGAAGCATCACTATAAATCATAAATCCCCCAGTCCCGGAAGGAATAGTCAAAATTGGGCCAGTTAGTAATCGATTATTAAGTTCTTGAAGACTATTCTCAACTTCCTCAGACCATTCATATTTCACCTTCTTTTGTGTTAACCTAGAAAGAGGTTTGGCAATACTAGAAAATCCTTCAATAAATCTTCTATAATAATCGTCTAATCCAAGGAAACTACGAATCTCCGTCACAATAGTGGGTCTAGGCCAATCTAGTATAGCCTTGATCTTTTGAGGGTCAACTGACACTCCCTCCTTGGAAATGACATGTCCTAGAAAAGAGACGCTAGGAAACTAAAACTCACACTTCTTTAATTTCGCAAATAATTTCTCTCCTAAGGATTTGTAACACCGTCTCTAAATGCTTTTCGTGTTCTTCAATACTTTTGGAATAAATAAGGATGTCATCAATGAAAACAACCACACATTGATATAAATATTTCCTAAACACTTTATTCATCATATCCATAAAAGCGGCTGGTGCATTAGTAAGTCCAAATGGCATCACAAGAAATTCGTAGTGACCATATCTAGTATGAAAAGCTGATTTCAAAATATCATCCTCCTTAATCTTCAATTGGTGATGGCCTGACCTAAGGTCAATCTTAGAAAATACTAGCGTACCTTGTAGTGGGTCAAACAAATCATCTGTACAAGGTCAGGGGTACTTATTCTTAATGGTCACCTTATTTAGTTCACGATAATCTATACATAACCTCATCGTCCCATCCTTATTTTTAACAAAAAATACCGGGGCACCCCAAGGGGATATACCTGGTCTAATGAAACCATTGTCTAACATCTTTTAATTGAACTTTTAACTCCCTTAGTTCTAAAGGTCCCAGGAGATAAGGCATTTTTGAGATTGGCATAGTTCCAGGAATAAGGTCAATCGTAAACTCTATTTCTCTACTTGGAGGAAGACTAGGTAAATCTTCTAAAAAAACATTTGGAAAATTTTTAGTTGTGGGAATGTCTTCTAAACTAGGCTCTTTTGTTTGAAAATAAATAACACTTGCAAGGAATCCCTCACATCCCTTCTTAAGAAAACTATAGGCTTGCATTGTAGAGATAATACACATAGGAGATAGGATGCTAGTTCCTTCGAAACTGAATTTTGGTTGGTTAGGAATTCAAAAAGTTACTCTTCTCAAAACAATCTACCTTAGCATGATATGGCGCTAACCAATCCATTCCCCAAATGACTCCAAAATCTCTTATGTCTAAAACAATCAAATCAACGAATAGTTTATGACAACTGACATCTATAGGGTAAGACTTATATACTAATGTTCCGTCAATAACTCACCTGAAGGATTAGAAACGTGTATGCTATGATTCAAGGATTCAAAAATATTAGAAAATCGACTAAGAAAATGTACATACACAAATGAATGGGTACAACCAGGATCAATTAAAACTTGAAATGGTTGTACAGATATAGAAAGTGTACCTGACACTACTGCTGAAAAATCCCGAAGGCCTCCAATTTTAAATAAAATTCTTTTTATACTTCAAAAGGTAATAATTTCCTTTTTAGATGCGGAAGCGAGATGATGGTTCAATTATATAAACAAATTTTAATTTCTTTTCAAAATTAAAATTAAACCCAAGTGAAATTGGATGGAACACACACACATTATTAATTTCACATAAACCATATTAATTAACCCAAGTCCTAGAAATTTGCCTAAGTCATATTTTTCAATTTTACCAAAAATAGGCCAAACCAATTTTACCAAATTAAATTAATTACACATTAACATTATCCAATATTAATTTGCACCAAATTAAACAAGTAGTAATTTAATTACACCAATTTTATCATTTTACCTAAGCATGCGTTTGAGGTGATTTTGCAAAAGATAAAATAGACAATTAATCCACTACGCCGCGATGTACAAGGAAAAACCCACAACGGGAAAAAATCTCAAACGGCCCTAGCCTCAAATCCACTAAGTATGGTTTTATAAATTACAAGACAGTAAGACTTACAACACTTGACTCGATCCCTCTCAAGCCCCGATGCTTTCTTCTTGTAAATACCTCCGCCTAGTAGATAACCCCGGAGCTCCACCGGAATCTTGGCCTTCACCAATGAGACATAGGTACACTGTCAACCACACATGGTGCCTTTCACCACATGAGAATGCCACAGCAAAACAAGCTCTTCTTCTTTGATGGATTTAGAAGGAAACACAAACTTCTCTTCAAACGGATGTAGAGATAAACCGGTGCCAAACACTCCAAGCAAATGATATATATATGGAACTTGGATGAAACAAACTTTGGGTGAAAACTACAACGTTAAAAGAATTTTTTCTTGAAAAATTACTCTCAAAACATGAACTTTTTCTTTTTGAAGTTTTTCTGTCAAACTCTCTCTTGGAGATGGAAAGATGTGAAAAAGTTAAACCAAAAAGGTTGGTTCCCTCACTTAGATATTCTGTAAAAATTTAGTGGGGTAAAGTAGTGGAAAAAGTGGGAAAAACTGCTCAAAACTGCCATTTAACTGTTCCCGCCAAAACTCGTTCGAACGAGATTTTCGTTCGAACGAAGTCTCGTTTGAACGAGCCTTCTAACGAAGTTCTAGAGTGAACTTGTTAGAAATCTCGTTCGAACAGCCATCTCGTTCGAATGACATTTCGAACAAAGTTTCGGTGGCCAATATGGGAACTTGTTGGCAAACTCGTTCGAACGACTTTGTTGTTCGAACGACAAACTCGTTCGAACGATACATCGAACGAACTTCCTGAAAGTTTGAAAAAATTTATTTTTAGCCCAAAAACTTTATATACTTTATTTTAAAGTTTTAATAAAATATTTCTGAAAATAAACAACAGTTTAAATAAGCTACACCCAATATAAATTGTTCCAACCTCCTATATATATATTAAAATGCATTCATACCTTAGGAGCAATGGAACCATGTTGATGAAGTAGAAATGAGGCAGTTTAAACTCGACATTTTGATGAAGCTTTAAACTTGGACGCTACGTCTTTAACTTTAGTGCGTCATAGGCTTGAAGGATGATCGATAACTCTATCCTATGACTCAAACGTTTTTGTCCGGAATTGAGCCAAAACTACAAAGGAATCAATTGGAAATTTATGTCCTTACAATTCTCCCCCTTTGGATATTTCAGGACAAAAAAAAAACAAAAATTCTAAAGGGCCGTCAAGCTCTACTGGACTGATAAAAATGTCCCACCCAAAATAAAAATACATAGCTTGACTCAAACAACCCAAGGATCAAAATCTTTGTCGAAGAAAGTTGCCACTTAGACTATAATTCCTGCACACTTAAGCAAACACATTACACGCATAGGGAATATCAAAATATTTAATGCAAGTAAAGTAAGTACTCCCCCTAAAGTAATTCTCTCCCTTTATCAACTATGATCAACTTAGAAGACGTCTCCCCCTAAGATAAATCTCCCACAAACTAAGATAAGACTCTAATAGGAATAGATACCATACCATTTCTCCCCCTCTCATTCTCCCCCCTTTTGTTTAGGAATAGACAAAGGCTAAAGAATTAAAAGCATTAACTTATCTCCCCAATTAAAGCATATAAACCCTCTAGACGAAGCAAGGGATAAATAAAATGGGATAACAAGCTAAAACATGCAATTGTGCATAAAGTGATGAGAACATTAAAGCACATGGGCAACAAAATAATAACTAATCGAACAAATAATAATGGATATAAACTAAGATGCAACAAGATGGATACCAATTATGAATTAAAGTATATATGGACTAGAAACCAAGGCAAAGACATAAACAAAATATCATATATATGTATATACAATAGATACAAGATAAGCATAAGTACACACATATAGATATAAACACCAAAATGACACAAAATAAGATAAGCTTTTCACACTCGTATGGAAAAAATGTGTCATATGGAAACGGAAGTGTTGGGGTGTGACCTAGTAACGTTTAAACTTAGACCCAATCATTTAAAACATGTTCATGGAGTTCTCAATTGATTGCAAACTTCATCACATTTGAATATAACCTCATGTGACTATAGATTGAACTCTATGAACAGACATACACAATGCATACAAGCCTAGCATGTTGATGATTCTACAAACCAATAGAGTCATGACATTTAAAACGCAACTAGAATAAACAGACATTGTGCAAACCGTTGATATACCATCCAAGCTCCCTCAATAAGCATATATTATTCTTTTCAATGATAATATCAATGAAACATAGGCCTTGGAAATTATTCTCTTTTAATGCCATTATTCTGTTTTTAAGCCTTTGAACCACGTATTTCTTTTAGGTCCAAACAAATAGTGGCTTACTATCACAAAGGATAATAAATCCTTTCGGAGCCCTTCCCCGTGCACATTTTTATATATAATTTTTTATCTCACAAATCTCACGTGCAACGGATTTTGACATGCACTAGTCCTCCTAGGTTACAAATATATAGATGACAATATTGGTAGGAGAACACCTCACAAAGCTCAAATATACATATGAAGTTAAAATTTCAAAAGAGCTCGTGCATGAGTGAAAAGAGGCATATAAAAATAGAATCCAATATATCAACACAAAATCCAACTACTCCATGTAAGCATGGTAAAGAACATACTAAGGATTGGCAATCTAAACCAAAAGTTATATCCACATGGGAGTGTAAAATATGAGATTCAAACACAAGTATATGCCACATAAAGTGTGTCAAACTAAAATACACACAAAACAAATCTTTTGACTTTTTGAAATTTTTTAATTAAAAATAAAAATATATACTCAAAAGACAAACATAAATCATTTGAAGTTTTTCATTAAGCTTAAATAACCAAGAGATAAAAACCAAATGATAAATAAAAATCTTTTTGTATTTTTCATTTAATGCACACAAAAATGAAAGAAATAAAATACAAAAGATAAAATAGTCGTGGTTTCTAGCATGAGATATGAAATAAAGCAATGACTAGAAAATGACTAAACATGCATACACCTAGCAATGATATGTAATGTGAAGCACAAAACGCTAGAGTATGCAAAACAAACTAACACATTCAACCTTAGAATTTAGCAAGGGAGGTTTCATGTGAAAGCAAATGAGAATCAACAAATCTAATATCTAGCGCGTCTAAAAATGATTTCCGAACCCATATAGATGTATATTTAAAATGATGGGATTTAGGAACAAATGAATTGCTAGACATAAACTTCCTAGGACTTCTTTTAAGATCAAAATAAAATGACCTAAGGTGACCTTTCCTACCACAATGCAAGCATGTGAAAACACGAGAAATGTTACCTAAGGTGGGACCTTTTCTAAAGTCTTTGGATAAAGTAGACCCTCTAAAACAAAGAATGGTTTTAGCTTTAGAAATGGAAGTATTTGAACTAGATGAGCTAGAACCATCACAACTACTACTCGAGTATTGTAAGTCATTTTTCATTTTTAAAATATCGAACTCAAGTAATAAATTAGACTCCTCAATTTTACGGGACTCATTCTTTAAATTTTCAATTACACCTAGAAGGTTATCACGCTTCCCCTCAATGTGAGAAAAATTGTCCCTAAGAGTCTTTTCCCGACTATCACTCTCTTTTTGGACATTTCTAAAACATTATAATTGTAATTTATGCCCCTGAGCTTTTCACGAAAAATATCTTTTTGAGATAGGAAGGTTTGCAAAAATTCAACTTTAGCTTTAAAACAAGAATTTTCATTTTCAAGAAATTTAATTCTTTTTGCAAATCTCAAATTTAATTCTCTTAATTTTTCATTACACTTATTAAGCCCATTAAATTCCTCTCGAATAGCAAAAACATCATGATCATTAGAAAATGGACAAATTCTCATTAAGGCGTCCCATCGAAAGATACAAAAAAAAATGAGAGTGAGTAAAAAATGAACCACCTAAAAATGCAAGGAGCACACAAAAATATAAAAGCCGAAAAACGGATCTTTAACGCGATAAATTAGCGGTCCGACTCTGATACCAATTTGAGAAATCCCAAAGGCCCCCAATTTTAAATAAAATTCTTTTTATACTTCAAAAAGTAATAATTTCCTTTTTAGATGTGGAAGCGAGATGATGGTTCAATTGAATAAACAAATTTTAATTTCTTTTCAAAATTGAAATTAAACCCAAGTGAAATTGGATGGAACACACACACATTATTAATTTCACTTAAACCATATTAATTAATCCAAGTCCTAGAAATTTGTCAAAGTCATATTTTTTATTTTTACCAAAATAGGCCAAACCAATTTTACCAAATTAAATTAATGACTTGAATTAATTACACATTAACATCACCCAATATTAATTTGCACCAAATTAAACAATTAGTGATTAAATTACACCAATTTTATCATTTTACCTAAGCATTCGTTTGAGGTGATTTTGTAAAAGATAAAATAGACAATTAATCCACTACACCGCGATGTACGAGGAAAAACCCACAACAGGAAAAAGCCTCGAACGGCCCTAGCCTCAAATCCACTGAGTATGGTTTTACAAATTATAAGATAGTAAGACTTACAACACTCGACTCGATCCATCTCAAGCCCCGACGCGTTCTTCTTGTAAATACCGCCGCCTAGTAGACAACCCCGGATCTCCACCGAAATCTTGGCGTTCACCAATGAGACATAGGTACACCGTCAACCACACATGGTGCCTTTCACCACATGATAATACCATAACAAAACAAGCTCTTATTCTTTGAGGGATTTAGAAGGAAACCCAAACTTCTATTCAAACGGATGTAGAGATAAACAGGTGCCAAATACTCCAAGCAAATGATATATATATATATATATATATGGAACTTGGATTAAACAAACTTTCGGTGAAAACTACAATGTTAAAAGAATTTTTTCTTGAAAAATTACACTCAAAACATGAACTTTTTCTTTTAGAAAATTTTCTCTCAAACTCTCTCTTAGAGATGGAAAGATGTGAAAAAGTTAAACAAAAAAGGTTGGTTCCCGCACTTAGATATTTTCAGTAAAAAGTTAGTGGGGTAAAGTAGTGGAAAAAGTGGGAAAAACTGCTCAAAACTGCCATTTAACTATTCCCGCCAAAACTCGTTCGAACGAGATTTTTGTTCGAACGAAGTCTCGTTCGAACGAGCCTTCTAATGAAGTTTCAGAGTGAACTCGCTAGAAATCGCATTGGAAATCTCGTTCGAACAACCATGTCGTTCGAAGGACATTTCGAACGAAGTTCCAGTGGCCAATATGGGAACTCGTTGGCAAACTCGTTCGGACGACATTGTTGTTCGAATGACAAATTCGTTCGAACGACACTTCGAACGAACTTCCTAAAAGTTTGAAAATTAATATTTTTAGCGCAAAAACTTTATATACTTTATTTTAAAGTTTTAATAAAATCTTTCTAAAAATAAACAACAATTTTAAATAAACTACACCTAATATAAATTTTTCCAAGCTCCTATATATATATTAAAATGCATTCATACCTTAGGAGCAATGGAACCATGTTGATGACGTAGATATGAGGCACTTTAAACTCGGTATTTTGATGAAGCTTTAAACTTGGACTTTACGTCTTCAACTTTAGTACGTCATAGGCTTGAAGGATGATCAATAAATCTATCCTATAACTCAAACGTTTTTGTCCGGAATTGTGCCAAAACAACAAATGACTCAATTAGAAATTTGAGTCCTTACAACTGCATTTGAAGATTTTGCATCAGAAAGATTAAAAACTCTACCTTGTTTTCCATGATCCTTATTGTCATTAAAAGTCTTTGTTGGTGCCTTTACTTTGTTGGGGAAATCTCTCACTTTATGTCCCTTTTGGCCACACCCAAAGTA
Organism: Sambucus nigra; assembly: GCA_949130495.1. NCBI lineage: Eukaryota > Viridiplantae > Streptophyta > Magnoliopsida > Dipsacales > Adoxaceae > Sambucus > Sambucus nigra. The sequence goes on from OX422208.1 coordinate 617,408,991, forward strand.
ACTTCCTGTCTCGAGGTAACATGGTGTAACACCCTCTAATTTTGAGGATTTAACATTTAATTATTTTGGGAGTTATAATTATTTTAATTGGGGAAACTTAAATTCATGAGTTGGAGAATTTATTTGAGTGAGCCGTATTATTTATAATTGGCGACTTTAAGTTTAATTTTCTGAATTAATGTGTGTCGCATTTTGAGGTCGAAATTTGGATATATCAAAAAGTATTTTTAATCAAATTTCTGAGTGCGCGGTTGAGTCCGGATGGATCGAGATAGTCAAAAAAGAGTACCCGGGGGGTGGCAATTGGGTCTCGAGATATTTTTGGGCATAGTCGGGCCCACACGGGGTGAGTTGGGCCTTTCTAATTAGGCCCACACGGCCAAAAACGGGATTTAGTTTTTTTAACCTAATTGAGGGACTAAGAACGGCAGATAGAAAATTCAAAACCTAGGGTTTGGGAGAGATTAGAGGAAGCTAATCAAGAAGTCAATTGGGGGATCTTTGGGAGCCAAATTAAGGGGTTAATTTGGGGTGTTCTTCATCAACCATTCTCTACACCAACGGAATCAGAACCTACGAACGATTTCAGGCAAGTGGTTAACTGTTGTGATTTCTAAATTGATGATAATCAATTCATATCATAGTGATGTGCAAATCAAAATTCGTTTTGGGGATAAATGGGTACAAAAATGGGATTTTTGTTCATGGAACTATTGAATGAAATTCAAAGTAAGAATTAGTTATGTTGTATATCTCTGAGATAGAAATCTGATTTGAATGAGAAATCGGAATATAAAATGGTGGATTTTGAATATGGAATTTGGAATTTTAGAACAAAGTTAATGGAAATTTATGGAAAAAACCCATTTTGAAAATTGTGTGATAAGTTAAGAAATTCATATACTAGAAAGTGTATATGATGTATAAGATCAACTTCCAATATGTTTATGTGGTGGGATGACTCGAATAGAGGTTGAATTTAAGGTTTACAAACGTTGAATTTTTGTTAATGGTGGAATTCAGGGGGGAAGAAGAACTGCCACTAAAGGATCGATCGATCGATCGGGGGACATCGATCGATCGACGATGGAAAAACCTTGGCAGGTCGGGCAGTTTGATGCTTTGCCTTGGTTTCTTTTTAATTTGGGTATAAGTTTAATTGGCGAATTTTTTTTAGAGAAGTAAACAGCTAGAGTGAGAACTTTGGGTGAAACATATTCAATTTAATTATGGACCAAGTGGGCGAGTCCGGGTATGTTGATAATTATAGGTAAATATAATTGGGAAATTTGATGGAGATAAATGTGTGACACATTGGGGGCGAATAATGTGGGAATAAAATTCTGAGATGTAATAATGGACCAAGTGAGCGAGTTCGGGTATGTTGGTTAAGTGACACCAAAGTAGTAAATTAATTATTGAGAGAGTAAATTAATTTAGAGTCGGATTGTAGACTCGGGAAGGTTATTTATTAATTAATGTGTAAATTAATTAAATGAGAGTCGTACCACATAATCGGATCGGTATTAAATTAATAGGTGTGTTAATTAATTTAATTAGAGTCGGATGATAGACTCAGGGAGGTATTAAATTAATAGGTGTGTTAATTAATTTAATTAGAGTCGGGCGATAGACTCAGGGAGGTATTAAATTAATCGGAGCGATAATTAATTTAATTAGAGTCGGACGGTAGACTCGGGGAAAGTATTATATTAATTGAAGTGTGAATTAAATATATTAGAGTCGGACTATAGACTCGGGAAGATGATACATTATTAAGTGAGAAAGGTAATTAAGTTGAGTCGGGACAAAGACTCAGGAAATTACAGGCTAGTGTACGGGATTTTGAGTACACGGTAAAGCCGAGGTTTATATTATATATATACGGTGTAGTGATAGTGTATATATATATATACGTGTATAAATTGTGTGTGATATCAAATATCAGTGACTAGATATTTATTTAATTTTTATACTCTAGTCCTATCAAGGGAGGTTGCGCGATGTGGGTAAATCACCTAGCTTGAGGAGTAGGACGAGTATATCCCCAGGTCATAGCGTCCGGTATATGGGTGAGGGGATTATCTCACTTTCAGGGAAGGAATATGACAGCCTCCACTTCGTTTATGTTTTGGGCCAGGTTGGTGAGCGATTTCAACTTGGGTAACTAGGTTATGTGAACACACCTAGTGAGATAGCACTTTAGAGGGAATCATCCGGCAAGGGTATACTCGGAGGGATGGATATACGTGTGATATATGTGTGGATGGTTTAGTAAAGGTACATATATAATGGTATTCAATATTATATGCGGGTAATAATACAGTGTGTGATGTATTTACTTTATATAACTTGTGACACGGCTATATGCTACTATTTAAGAGGAATTAATTAAGTTAATTATGAGATAACTTATAATTCAAAAATCATTATACTCGGGTTAGAGTAGTATGGCAAGGGGAGGTTATAGTAGGACTAGTTGGACAGGGTAGTACAACTAGGTGGGGTTAAGGTAACCGTTATATGTGCACATTAGTGGAGGGGTGAGAATGACCTCAAGGGAGTGCGACACTAACTTAAATATGAAGCGCATTCATGCATTTTAAATTACTGCCGTTAATTCACTTGCTAAATATTTTCAAAATGTTTTGGGTTCTAACCCTTTCTATAAAACTATTTTCAAAACCTTTTAGGTGTCCAGCCACAGGGACGCCAGGATTGATATTCTATTCCAGGGACATGGAGTTGCGACATATGTGGATGCTAGCAGGAGTTTGGATTAGACGCATCGTTCATTTCTTCCTAGAGTAAGAATCATGTATCAATTTCAGTTTTATTTAGGGCTTGTCGCCCAAAATTCTCAGTACAGTTTTTAGATGTACTTATTCAGGTATTGGATGTTTGTATTAGATTTCACTTTAGTGGCTGATGGTTTATTTAGCAAATTGTTTAATTAATGATTCAATTGAGTTTTATTCAGTGTGTGAATGGTTTATTTTTATTTTCGCATGTACTGTTTTGGTTTAATTAAAAAAGTTAAAATTGGCACCAGCTTTTGGAATACTAGGTGGTTAGTAAGTTTAAAAAGTTTTCGACAGTGATGCTAAGGATGAACCAACTGGGATTCCTATTTTAATTTGGTATAGGACTGATCCCACGGTATTTTATTAGGCGGGGTGACTCAAGGGGACCATTCAGTGGCCGATTACGAGGAAAAATTCACTCGTTTGGAAAATTTTGTGCCGGATGAGGTACGCGATGATGAAAGAAAGAAGTCAAATTTCATGGATGGGTTGGTATGGAGAATCAGACAACATTTGATTGGTAATCCCGTGTTAGTAGCTTATACAGATGTCATTAACACAACACTCCTGCACTGTCAGGAATATCTCTTCGACGTGAAAGGAAGCAAGAGGGGAGTGGAAACCATCCAGTCGGATAAAGCAGGAGGGAACAGTAGCAATGGGATATCTCAGCAGCAGACAGAGGGACATTAGGGAAAGGATTTTTTGCAGGGGAATCAGGCCAAGCGATTTAGGTCTGGAGGCTATCGACAGATTGGTCAGGACTTTCGACAAGGCCAACAAGAAAGGGATCAGTGGCATGGGTGAATTTATTAGGAGGTGTTGCGTTTGTGGGGAAGCGGGACACGTGAAAAGAGATTGTCCTCAACGACGAAGGTGTCAACTACAAGATGAGGTATCGGATATGAAACCACTACAACAACTCATGGGTGCGTTCGAGTAAGGGGAAGCTACTCCGGACCTCGAGGATCAGCCATTGCAGCTGGAGTATGGAGGTAATTATTTTTATCCTATGGGAATGGGGTATACTTTGTGTGACAGTGAGGGTGTCAAAATATAAGAATTATTTTCACTAGAGTTCGTGGGTAAGTCGAATTTAGTGGGTGCGCTCGCTATAGAAACCATATTATATATATGTATATATTTTTCGTGGGGTAGCGGAGTTCCTTGGTGTTATCCACGAGAGAGTGGGGGTGTACACCAAGAGAAGGTTTGAATTATTCGGGGGGTTACTACTTTCGAGAATTTTGGGAGTAGGGTTGATGATTTACCCAAGTATCGACTGGATAGCAGCGGATTTGAATTATTGTAAATAGTGAGGGTAAGTTGGTGTTCGCGACATCAGGGTATGAGTGGTACTAGGTATCACCAGAGAGGGCGTCTAGCTTATATATGCGTGTATATATGTTGTATTTATGTGGTGCGATAGACACATAGTGAGGTCTTGTGTATATATGTTAGATTTATGTTCGAGCAAAGAGAGATAGCTCGGGGTGTATTTTGTGCAAAGACTAGTGATAGTAGGGGCGCGGTATTTTATGTTGTCTTTGGGTATCATGGGGGTAGGTGTATATACTTTTGTGTTAAGAGACAAGTATTTAGGGGTACGTGCTATGGACTGAGGGTCTAACGGATCTCGACGATCGATAATGTTAGGTGGTCGTGTATCGAGGGGCATCCTTGTTTGGATTTCGCTTTGCGAGACGTCCCATGCCTGAAACTTAGCGCAACGTTGGAAAGTGGGGAGATATTTGGTCGTTAGTCCACGGGTTGGGTACCCCGGGCAGTATATATATATGTGTGTGTGTGTGTGTGTGTGTGTGTGTGTGTGTGTGTGTGTGTGTGATATGACTACGGGTTCGAAGTTATATTACGGGTTACGACTATCATAGTCGGGTACGATTAGAAGCGGGAGAGATAAATATAACGAGCTTAGAGGTACATGACTATAGAGTGTTATTTGAAGCTTGGAGCACTAGGCTTATCTTAATTTCGAGGACGAAATTCCTCTGTAAGGGGGAGAGTATGTAACACCCCGTAATTTTGAGGATTTAACATTATTTTGGGAGTTATAAATATTTAAATTGGGGAAACTTAAATTCATGAGTTGGAGAATTTATTTGAATGATCCGAATTATTTATAATTGGCGACTTTAAGTCTAATTGTCCGAATTAATGTGTGTCTCATTTTGAGGTCAAAATTTGGATATGTCAAAAATTATTTCAGATGGAAATTCTGAGTGCGCGGTTGGGTCCGGATGGGTCGAGATAGTTAGAAGAGAGTACCCGAGGGTGGTAATTGGGTCTTGGGATATTTTTGGACATAACCGGGCCCACACGGGGTGAGTTGGGCCTTTCTAATTAGGCCCACATGGCCAAAAACGGGATTTAGTGTTTTTAACCTAATTGAGGGACTAAGAACGGCAGATAGAAAATCCAAAACCTAGGGTTTGGGAGAGGATTAGAGGAAGCTAATCAAGAAATCAATTGGGGGATCTTATGGAGCTAAAGTAATGGACTAATTTGGGATGTTCTTCATCAACCATTCTCTACACCAACGGAATCAGACCCTACAAATGATTTCAGGCAAGTGGTTAACTGTTGTGATTTCTAAATTGATGATAATCAATTCATATCATAGTGATGTGTAAATCAAAATTCATTTTGGGGATAAATGGGTACAAAAATGGAGTTTTTGTTCATGGAACTATTGAATGAAATTCAAAGTAAGAATTAGTTAGGTTGTATATCTCTGAGTATAGATATCTGATTTGAATGAGAAACTGGAATATAAAATGGTGGATTTTGAATATGGAATTTGGAATTTTAGAACAAAGTTAATGGAAATTTATGGAAAAAACTCATTTCGGAAATTGTGTGATAAGTTGAGAAATTCATATACTAAAAAGTGTATATGATGTATAAGATCAAAGTCCAATATGTTTATGTGGTGGGATGACTGGATTAGAGGTTGAATTTAAGGTTTACAAACCTTGAATTTTCGTTAATGGTGGAATTCAGGGTGGGAAGAAGAACTGCCACGAAAGGATCGATCGATCGATCGGGGGCCATCGATCGATCGATGATGGGAAAACCTTGGCAGGTCGGGCAGTTTGATGCTTTGTCTTGGTTTCTTTTTATTTTGGGTATAAGTTTAATTGTTGAAATTGTTTTTAGAGAAGTAAATAGCTAGAGTGAGAACTTTGGGTGAAACATATTCAATTTAATTATGGACCAAGTGGGCGAGTCCGGGTATGTTAATAATTATAGGTAAATATAATTGGGAAATTTGATGGAGATAAATGTGTGACACATTGGGGGCGAATAATGTGGGAATGAAATTCTGAGATGTAATAATGGACCAAGTGAGCGAGTCCGGGTATGTTGGTTAAGTGACACCAAAGTATTAAATTAATTATTGAGAGAGTAAATTAATTTAGAGTCGGATTGTACACTCGGGAAGGGTATTTATTAATTAATGTATAAATTAATTAAATGAGAGTCGTACCACAGACTCATATCGGTATTAAATTAATAGGTGTGTTAATTAATTTAATTATAGTCAGACGATAGACTCGGGGAGGTATTAAATTAATAGGTGTGTTAATTAATTTAATTAGAGTCAGGCGATAGACTCCGGGTGGTATTAAATTAATGGGAGTGTTAATTAATTTAATTAGAGTCGGACTGTAGACTCGGGGAAAGTATTATATTAATTGAAGTGTGAATTAAATATATTAGAGTTGGATCATAGACTCGGGAAGATGATAAATTATTAAGTGAGAAAAGTAATTAAGTTGAGTCGGGCCACAGACTCGGGAAATTACAGGCTAGTGTACGGGATTTTGAGTACACGGTAAAGCCGGGGCTTATATTATATATATACGGTGTAGTGATAGTATATATATGTGTGTATAAATTGTGTGTGATATTAATATCAGTGACTAGATATTTATTTAATTTATATACTCTAGTGCTATAACGGGAGGTTGCGCAATGTGGGTGAATTCCCTAGCTTGAGGAGTAGGGCGAGTATATCCTCAGGTCATAGCGTCCGGTATATGGGTGAGGGGATTATCTCACTTTTAGGGAATGAATATGACCGCCTCCACTTCGTTTATGTTTTGGGCCAGGTTGGTGAGCGATTCCAACTTGGGTAACTAGGTTATGTGAGCAGACCTAGTGAGATAGCACTTTAGAGGGAATCATCCGGCAAGGGTATACTCGGAGGGATGGATATACGTGTGATATATGTGTGTATGTTTTAGTAATGGTACGTATATAATGGTATTCAATATTATATACGGGTAATAATACAGTGTGTGATGTATTTACTTTATATAACTTGTGACACGGTTATATGCTACTATTTAAGAGGAATTAATTAATTTAATTGTGAGATAACTTATAATTCAAGAATCATTATACTCGGGTTAGAGTAGTATGGTAAGAGGAGGTTATACCAGGACTAGTTGGATGGGGTAGTACAACTAGGTGGAGTTAAGGTAACCGTTAGATGTGCACATTAGTGGAGGAGCGAGAATGTCCACAAGGGAGTGCGACACTAACTTAAAAATGAAACGCATTCATTCATTTTAAATTACTGCAGTTAATTCACTTGCTAAATATTTTCAAAATGTTTTGGGTTCTAACCCTTGCTATAAAACTATTTTCAAAACCTTTTAGGTGTCCAGCCACAGGGACGCCAAGATTGATATTCTATTCCAGGGACACGGAGTTGCGGCATATGTGGATGCTACCAGGAGTTTGGATTAGACGCATCGTTCATTTCTTATTAGAGTAGGAATCATGTATCAGTTTCAGTTTTATTTAGGGCTTGTCGCCCAGAATTCTCGGTACAGTTTTTGGATGTACTTATTCAGGGGTTGGATGTTTGTATTGGATTTCACTTTAGCGGCCGATGGTTTATTCAGCAAATTGTTTAATTAATGATTCAGTTGAGTTTTATTTAGTGTGTGAATGGTTTATTTTTATTTTCACATGTACTGTTTTGGTTTAATTAAAAAAGTTAAAATTGGCACCAACTTTTGGAATACTAGGTGGTTAGTAAGTTTAAAAAGTTTTCGACAGTGATACTAAGGATGAACCAACTAGGATTCCTGTATTAATTTGGCATAGGGCTGATCATCCGGTATTTTATTAGGCGGGGTATCACACTTGTTTTCCCTCTATGAATATTATTTCACCGTTGGCATCTATCAATATTAAAGGGTTTCGCTCTGTATTGGGTATATTCCTAAAGGGTTTATTTTTTGGGTTCTTTCCTCTTTATTCTCCAAACTTACTCTTCCCCTCTCTAACATGATTATATTCTTCACTATCCTTCTCAGCTATCGTTCCCCTAATCACCACGTCATTATATGATGTCAACCTCAAGATGGAAATTCAATTACGAATATTCAACCTCAACCCACGTTCAAACTTCTTGGATTTTAAAATATCTGTTATCACAACATGAGTTGAAAAATGGGATAACTCAATAAACTTTGCCTCATATTTGACTAACCATCATATTTCTTTGAACCAGACTCGTGAAGTCATCTGTTTTTTGGTCTTTCATCGTTTGGGGAAAGTATTCTCGTAGAATATCACTAAGAATTCATTCCAACCTATGGGATTATTCCTTTCCCCGTGTATTCTCTTAGTCATTCTCCACTAATGTTCGGCTTCACCTTCTAACATGAATGTTCGAAATGAAACCCTTTCTTCATCTGTAAACTTAAGAACATCGAACATCTTTTCCATTTGCATCACCCAACTTTCTGCTTCAGTGGGGTTAGGAGTACATGAAAAGATGGAGGATTCAACTTGTTGAACTATTCAATAGGACAACTACTTAGTTCAATATTCCTTGGTGCTCCATTATTCACCTGATGCTCCACAATCCTCTCTAGACTTTCAATTGCCTTATATGCACCTTCCATCCTTTCTATACTTAAACCACTAGTTCTCATAGTTGATCTTATCTTAGTCATTTTCTACAATCACGACCAAACGTAAGATGTATTATACTATCCCAAGATTTCAATTTAGAAGAACAAATATAAATAAAAAATCATATATATGTAAGACATATGGAAGGTTATCACATAAGTTAGATACTTAATCCTATATCCTATGTATGGAAACTTAGGATCTATAACGTTCAAAACTTATGTTCAGTAGTCTACGGGTTCATAACCTATGCTCTAATACCACCTCTGTCACGACCCTGTCCTATGGCTGCTTCTAGGCTTTTCTAGAAGCGAGACACGAATCTAGTGTCACGATCAGAAACAACTAAAATTGGGGTTCCATGAAGCCTAACAATTTCTTGCATGTACAACATAGCTAACTTTTCTATAGAATGGGTAATCTTAATGGAAAGAAAATGAGCTGATTTAGTTAACCTATCAATAATTACCCAAACAGAATCGTTACCATTTGACCTCCTTTGTAAACTTGTCATAAAATCCATAGTAATATGTTCCCATTTCCACTCAAGGATAGGTAGGGGTTGTAGTAATCCTGATGGTTTTTTATGTTCATCTTTTACTTGTTGACAAACCAAACACTGAGATATAAATTCTTCTATCTCCTTCTTCATGTTATTCAACCAAAATACTTCTCGAAGATCCCTATACATCTTTGCATATCCGAGATGACATATGAATCTTGAGTAGTGACTTTTCTCCAAAATTTCCCTCTTTAGTTGGGCATCACATGACACATACACTCTATTTCCACAGCTCAATATATCATCTCGTATCATAAATTTAATTCTCTTACCCTCGATGACGTCTTCTCTAATCTTATTCAGTTGTGGGTCATTTACTTGTGCAATTTTGATCCTTTCCATAACCATAGGCTATACTTATAAGTTTGCGATTATTCCTCCTTTACTATAAATACGTATATCTATTTCCATACTTCTCAAATCCTTCAATAGGGCTTCCTGTCTTGTAATAAGACATGCTAAATTTAGTGTAGACTTCCTACTTAAAGCATCAACTACTATATTTTCTTTCCATGGGGGATAATGAATATTTAAATCATAATCCTTCATCAATTCTAACCACTTCCTTTGTCTCATGTTAAACTCTTTCAGAGTAAAGATATATTTCAAACTCTTATGATCAGTATAAATCTCACATGTTTCACCATATAAATAATGTCTCTAAATCTTAAGAGCAAAAAATAGAGTTGTTAATTCTAGGTCATGGGTTGGATAATTTTTCTCATGTGGATTTAACTGTCTTAAGGCATAAGCTACTACTTTTTCATTTTGCATTAGCACACATCCCAAACCATTTTTAGAAGCATCACTATAAATCACAAATCCCCTTGTCCCGGAAGGAGTAGTCAAAATTGGGGCAGTTACTAATCAATTCTTAAGGTCTTGAAAGCTATTCTCAACTTACTCAAACCATTCATATTTCACCTTATTTTTTGTTAACCTAGATAGAGGTTTGGCAATACATATAAATACTTCAACTAATCTTCTATAATAACCGGCTAATCCAAGGAAACTACGAAGCTCTGTCACATTAATTGGTATAGGCCAATCAAGTATAGCCTTGATCTTTTGAGGGTAAACCAACACTCCCTCCTTGGAAATGACATGTCCTAGAAAAGAGACGCTAGTCAACCAAAACTCATACTTATTTAATTTCGCATATAATTTCTCTCTTCTAAGGATTTGTAACACCGTCTCTAAATTCTTTTCGTGTTCTTCAAATCTTTTGAAATAAATAAGGATGTCATCAATGAAAATAACCACACATTTATCTAAATATTTCCTAAACACTTTATTCATCATATTCATAAAAGCGGCTGGTGCATTTGTAAGTCCAAATGGCATTACAAGAAATTCATAGTGACCATATCTAGTATAAAAAGTTGATTTCGAAAATGATAAAGAATATTTTGGATTTTTCTGAAAATGAAAGAGAGAAAATAATTTTTAATTTTCTAAAAAAATAAAGGAAGAAAATGATTTTGGATTTTTCTTCTGAAAAATAAAGGAAGAGAATATTTTTGAATTTCTTTTTGGAAGAAAAGGAGTGGGAAAAATAATTAGACTCTTAAATTTTGAACGAACTAGCTAAAATCGACTACCAAAAAATTTAATTAGACACACACAAGTTAAGGATAAATGCTAACTAGCACATAGACAATTTTTTTCGTCAAAATTAGTGAAAGGGTAGTCAAATTTTAATGAAGTCCGCGGGTGATAAAAATCAGGGAAATCTGAGCGATCGCGTTTTCAAAAATGTTCTCCTATTGGGATACCTAGTTGATTTATTTTAAATTTAGTGATGGCAAGAGTAGCACATAATTGGTAAGTGAGTGGGTCGAGTGATGAAATCCCTTCTCGTGAATGATTGGGTGTAGGTCTTAGTAATTTAATTCATTGCACCATTTGAAAAAAATATGAGAATAAAATCACACAAGAGCACGTAGTCACACAAAATTTGACTCGTTGACAGGAGAGGCGTGAGGGTTTAGAAATGTACCTCCCACGGTTTTTACACCATGGGGGTGATGAACAATTTGAATCGACCGGGGGGAGATTACACCTATCTTAGTCGGGCCAGGGAGTCCTACTGACCCAAAGTATAGAGACTTCATTTTCTCGCCTTTGGACGCCCACTCTCTACCTTGTTTGGTTTCCCTATCATGCTTGTCTTTGATTATTACAAAGTTGAATGAAAAATAAATGGTGTCTTTGACAACCGCAATACATGCCAAGAATAAAAATCCTAATACAAGCCTTCTAAAAAAATGAAAAATGGTACGAAAAGATAAAAATAAACAGAATACAAATGAATCACCAATAGGAAATCCTCTACAATGCTTCAAGCTCCAAAGATCGGCAATGAAGCCATTTGATAGAGATTCTTTTTGTGTGTTTGTCATTGCTTGAAAGATCCTCTAATCAAAACCTTTCGTACATACAACAATATAACAATACTAAAGTGTAGCGGTAAGTAAGGGAATCAATCAAAATCTAAGGGTGAAACATGCAAGAGAGGAAAGATGTAATCCCTTTTTTTATCTTTTTTTTTTTACTTTTACATTTTCTATTATTTTTAGGTTTTTCAATATTAAAACAATGTTTGAGATTAAGGTGAAATAAGACTAGTAAATCAAAGATGTAAATAACTAACTATGGAGTAAGTGAAGATACTAATTTAATCTAACTAAATAAAAATCTAAAATATAATATGGGTGAGGAAATAAAAGTGAGGACTAGAAAGGGATAGGATGACACCATATATTCTAGTTAATCAAAATTAATTAGTCCATTAAAATTAATTATCCCAAGTTAGTATCAAAATCACAATCAACTCTCGTTGTAAATATAATTTTGACAAAAACATTTTAGAAAATTAAATTTAACACTCCTACAACTCTTGAAATGTATATTCAAACATCATCTAACAAATCACCCACTAGGATCGATCGATTAAACTAATTTAAATCATAAAAGTAATCCTAGAGTTGAAATTAAAGGAATAATACCACACTTGAGAAACCCATATCTCTAGTTCCAATCTAAAATGGGTATAATAACTAGAATTTTGTTTTTTCTCGATAATGATTTACCCTCTGTCGAGGCGTAAATAGAAAGTAAGAGTGTAAAGTTAATTATCAAAGAGAATTTTAATGTAAATAAACTAATTAAAATGGATTAACATCAAATAATGGGATCATCCTACCCCTTGAAAGTGGATTTAGGCTAACATTATATTAAGCATGATGAACAAATAATCAAAGACATATAAAACAAAAGACTAGAGAAAGAGAACAAATCTTCAACAAGTCTCCTTGAATTTGGAAATTTGAACTCTATCATCTTCAATACAATTCAATCACTCACAATTAAATCTCACCAAATCTCCTGAAAAAAAAACTATTTACAAAATATTTTTCTCCCTAATTTATTTTCTACTCTAAACTATCTCTCTTCATCTCCAAGTCTCTCTAGTCTAACTCCTCTTAGTTGGGTTTTCTTCTTCTTTAAATAGTAGGCATGGAGCTAAGGGTAATTTTGGAAAATACACACTAGTGTGCATAAGGGGTGTAAGATGTTGAGGTGAGGGTAAATAAGGAATTAAAGAGGGTGCATGTGGTTGATGAGGTAATGGGAGAGAGAATAAAAATCTGATTTGTTAGAAGGGTATTTTTGGGTAAAAGGTTTAGTTGGGGGTAATATGGGAATTGGGTTAAAAAGGGGTTTATAACACATGTGGAGTATTATGTTTATTGTGGTTTCATTTGGTTTGTATTTTAACAGGTATGTACAAATCGTGAATGGGAAGAAGGGAAATGGGTTTTGGTTTGAAAATGGGTTTGACATGGCTTTGGTTTGAAATGGAGGTTAGGTTGGAAAAATCGGGTAGAGGTTGATGGCCGAAATCGGGTTGGACTCGAGTTTATAGCAGTGGGATGATGCCGCCGAAGCTAGGGGTCGGAGGTGGTTTTGGTTTGTGGTTTTGGGTTTGGTCAGGTGGAAGCAAGGTTGGTTAGAGTTAGTGGGAATCCGAGATGGAGCTAAGTAGGAAAAACGGGTTTGGAAAGATTCGGGTTCATAGGAGGGTTGGATAGTGTGGGGGTTATGAGGAATGGAAAATTGCTATTGCAGGTTATGGAGGTATTGGTTGATTTTGTTAATGGTGGATGAGAAAGAGTGGTTACTGGTGAGAGGTTGAAGATGATCTTGGGGTTGTGTGTGTGTGTGTGTGGGGGGGGGGGGGGGGGGTTATGGTGTTAGGGTGTGGGTGAGTGAGTTAATTTGGTTTAGGTGTGCGTGTCTTAGTTTCTACCCAACTAAATAAAACTAACTAACAAAAAAAATAAAATTAATAAAGTGAAAAAATAAAATCTACTAAAAAATAAAATCCTAATCTAAAAATAAAATACACAAATTAGAAAATGAAACTAAAAAGAAATAAAAACAAAAATAAAAACCTATTAAAACTAAAAACTAAAATCCTAAAAAAAATGTAAAATCTAATTAATATAAAATTAAATGAATTCCGAAAAAAACTAATCCTAATAAAATAAAATAAAAATTAAAAACTAATCAAAATCAAAATCAAATTGAGGAAATATAAAAATAGGAAATAAATCCTGGAAAATTCTAAATAAATTTAAAATAAATCCTAAAAATAAAAACAAATCAAACAAAAAATATAAAAAAAAAAAATAAGAAGCACAAACTAAAAACACATGGGGTTCGGGGTAGGCTTAGGCTTGGGTAAGGTACGGGACCGGGGAATTAGCTTTAATAATCGCACATTTGCCTTGAAATAAGCGTCAAAATTCCACAGACGGCGATTAAGCCTGCACATTAAATAATTACGCATATAAGACCCAATTTGCTGAGAATTAGCTACTAAAATACGTATATTCGGTGTATAAAATATACACTTTCGTGTGCTTATCAGTGTTATTTCCATTGCTTTACTTGAAGTAGGAAAGTAAACTTGTATATATGGTATCTAAAAATGAGGATATCTAGGAATCTATAAAAGCATAAAAACTCGAATCATCCGAGGTTAAAATATTCACACATTTGATTCAAGTGAACATTCTCTTCTTGAAAACCATTGAATTGTTCGCCTCGCAATGGGAAACCAAACCCTCCTTATCATCTCATCATTTCCACCAATTTTAACATTTAGATATTCCTTTATGTTGTTTATAGTACTAAATTCCATAAACCTAAAAAACGTTTGTAAAATACGACATTGATCTCTTCTCATCTCGATCCAATGGTTTAGAGGTTGAAAGACATGAAAAACCTGAACTTGAAGCGAATTACTTCTAGTAATTTTTCCAATATTAGTCTTATAAAACCTTTTCCTCTCCAAGTCGTCCTTGACCTCAATATATTATCATTCGTGTCAAATGGGGAGAATCGTTTGCTCGACGCAACATTAAACATCTCAGAATTTAAAAACAACAAAAAGGATGTGTGACACCCTACCTGTTTAAACATTGGTTCATCAGGACTTTATTAAATTAAAACAGGTTTCTTATAGTGTTCAGTCTTAGCATCACTGTCGAAAACTTCTTAATAACTAACCACCTAAGTGAAATTAGACCGGTGCCAAATTTTATCTTTCTTTAACACCTATAAAAGAACAAAGCAGAAAACTAAAATTAAACATTCACAATATTCCAGAGTTCAACCATCTCAATATATAAATGAATATAGTTTTTTCGAATAAACCATCAACAAAAATCCAAAACCAAATACTCCATATACTAGGGTTCGTCCAACCATCACAATATATAAATGAATAAAGTTTTGCCGAATAAACTATCGCCTAAAATTTAGAACCAAATACTTTATTATAACAAAAGAACTTAATGACTGAAAAACTGTCAACGAAAAACATGTCCATACATGGAAATGTAAAATGAGAACCTAAACTAGATCTGAAAGAAAGAATCGCCTACTCAAATCCTATCAGCATCCACAATGCTATAGCTCCGAGTCCCTGGATTGGATTCTTCAAGCCTGGCATCCCTGTGGCTGGACACCTAAAAGGTTTTGAAAATATTTTGATAGCAAGAGTTAGTACTCAAAATATTTTGAAAATATTTAGCAAGCCTTTATTATAATAAAAATCGATTATTGATTATACATATTTAAGGTTCGCGTACACTTTCTGTAGCTTCCCCACCTCTCGTCTATAGTGAACGCCTAATATTCTATACTTACCACACATAGCTATAATACCCAAGCTAAATAGACTAAAGTATTCAACTGAACTTACCTACACATCTAAGTTCCTGTACTGCCCACTCAGTACATTAATTCATTAATATCACTCATATGTTAATTATTTTTCATGCAACATTTCACATATGTTATATTTAAATCTTTATAATTAAGTCTCACTACTTACTTTAGTTTCTCAGATATTCACAATCTATCTTTACTCCATTAATTAAGTCTCTTGATATAATTTGCCTTTAAGATATATATCTATATATAACATCTACCAGTCTAATGCCACTCATAAGTAGAATAATCATAAAGTATATATTTTACTCATAATATATACCATAATTGCATACTTTATAATCACATCCACATATCACACATAAGGGATTATTGGCTCGGAATCCTACCTCGATCACCAATAGTGATTGATATATATCCTGGCTCGGAATCATACCTCAATAACCAGTAGTTATTGATTATATTGGCTCGGAATGATACCTCGATCACCAATATTAATCATATCTAGATTGGATCTTAATCATACCTCGAACACCGATACTAGTCATCTATATTGGCTCATAATCCTACCTCGATCAGCAATATTTGTTTAGTATTCTTTAGGTATTCACGCAACCTATGTATTAGTATCCGTCGATAGGTATTCATAAATCCCGACCATACATGTTAGTACATAATATATTTCTCTCCAGTATTTACCGTACCTATCCCTTTATGATTTATCTCACTATTGTACTTATTTGAGTATTCACACAATTCTAAGGGCCCTAGTTACCCCTTTATTAATTTCAGTAGTCAAATCAATATTTACCATACTAGTCTACTTATTAATCTATGTGAAGTTCCCATAATTCGTTATCTTTTCTCTGATAAATTACGACACAATTCATCCTAATATGTTCTCATCCTAGACCTCTCAATAAGACTAAACCACAAACCCAATATAGACCTACGATAATGTAATACATCTCTTATTACATCCTAACAAAGTCACAAAAGTTCCCAAGATAATTATTTAGAAGAACTAGGACCAAAGTGGAAATTTTTTAAATTTCTCTGAGGACCGAACTAGTTCGCCTACCTGTACTTCGTATTCTTCGTCTAGTTCATGCGTTTTCCTCCATTATCAATTTCCAACTCCCATGTTACTTCACACAAATCACAACCAATAGTCCTAAACCATTTCTACATGTATTAGGATGATTTCTAACGTTCTAAACATATCAAATCTTCCCAGAATTCAATCAAGAGCAAATTAAAACCCAAAACTCTTCCTAAAACCTAGTTTTGTATTCTTTCCAATTATTCGTTCAAAAACTCCGATTTAATTCGTGATTATGGGTCCTTATCATATGATTTATACTCATCTATAGATAGTAAATCATTCTAAATGCAAACCTATCCAATTATGCATTAAAATCAGTTCTTTTTATTCCAAGAATCATGATTAAATGAAGTTTATTTTTAAACCCTACTCATGGGTATTATAACTTCAAAAACATTGTATATAAACACGTGCCTTAACAGAAGGGGTCTGGTTTCGTGTTGTTGATGATGGATTGATGGTTTTCTCTTCAAATCCGTACTCTTTAGATGATTAGGATGCAAGATCTAGGTCCAATTCTTCGAGAACATCTTCTAAGCATTGAAAATGGTCTTTCTCTTCTCTCTAATGGCCTCCTTTGGGTTTATGTTCTTATAACCCTAACCCTAATCTCTAATCATCAGATATAGGACTCTAAATTTGGTAGGTCCCTTAATGTCTATTTGTCAAATGATCGAATAACCCTCAATAGGTGCTGGTTTGGTCTAAAAATTGACCCAGGACCCAAACTATACTCCCGGGTACACTATTCCAACTATTTTTAAACCATTCGAATTCATTTGTGACCTCTAAATTATCATCTGAATCATTTAAAATATATTTCCTATCTCGACCTCAAATTAGCCTACACTCGACTCCCGATTGAGATAAAATAAAATATGCACATATCACTCGTTATGCCGTATAACACTAATCATCAATCATTTAGCATTCACATATAACACATATAACTCGTTATGCCGTATAACACTAACATAATATTAATCAATATTTATCTATCAATTAATATCTGATAATCACATTTATCATTTAGTCACATTAAATTACTTCACTCGCATAATTTAACTAAAGCGCAATTTTCCCAATTAATTCCCGAATTAATTAAATTATAAATAGGCAGAAATATGGCGTATTACATACTTTCCCCCTTATAAAATAATTTTGTCCTCGAAATTAGGACATACATGCGATGAATAACTCTGGATGCTTCTCTCGCATTTCATCCTCCCGCTCCCATGTTGAATCATCAGTATTGTGGTGTCCCCACTGAACTCGGAGTAGTGGCACCACCTTGGACTGCAGTTTACGCTCACTATGATCTAGAATAGCCATGAGCCTCTCCTCATACGAGACGTCTGGCTGTAATTCAATCTTCTTAAGTGGAACGTGCCAGAAGGCTATTTCTCTCCTCCTGTACTTCTTCAGTGATGGTATATGGAAAACGTCGTGTATTCGCTAAAAATGCTCTAGAAGTCCCAATCTATATGCTACTGGTCCCACCCTCTCTATAATAGGAAACGGTCCCACATATCTTGGCGCTAACTTCCCTTTATTGCTAAATCTTATAATCCCCTTCATAGGATATACTCGAACCAACACCTGGTCACCAACCTCTAACTACACATTTCTCATATCGGCATGGGCATAACTCTTCTGCTTATCCTGATCTGTTTGAATATGCCCTCGAATCAACTCAATCTTTGCAGTAATCTTCTAAATCATCTAGGGTCCCAACAACTTGTTGTTTCCCACCTCTAACTAGCAAGCGGGTGAACGACAAGGCCTCCTATATAATGCCTCGAACAGTGCCATACCGATAATAAATTGGTAAGAGTTATTATATGCAAACTCTACCAATGTGAGGTATCTCTCCCACCCTCCCCCAAAATCAAAGATGCACATCCTAGGCATATCCTTAAGCATCTAATTCAACCACTCAGTCTTCCCATCTGTGTGCAGGTGGTACGTCGTACTCAATCGTAAATATATGCCCATAGTCTCATGAAAGCTCTGCCAGAAGTGTGACACAAAAATCATTTCTCCATCAGAAATAATATTAATCAAGACCCCATGCAACTTAACAATCTTTGAAATAAATAGCTGCGCGTATTGCATCATCTCATAGTCAGTGTGAATTGGCAAGAAATTAGCCACCTTTGTCAACCTATCCACTATCACCCATATAGAATTGTGACCCCGCTGCGACATAGGTAGACCACTAATAAAGTCAATCAAAATCTATAATGGTCAACTTTAACAAGCCGATAAGGAACACATTTTGAGACAAACTCTGATATGTATCTCCTCATGCTAGCCCACCAGTATTGTCTCCTCATATCCTGATACATCTTATCCCCACCATGATGTATCGCAAATCTAGAACCGTGGGACTCAGTCATAACTACATGTCTCAAATCCTCATCATCGGGCACTACCAATCTCCCATTAAAGGACAAACCTCTCTCTGAGCTGACTGAGTAAGACTCTGCATCCTCATCTAAGACCTGTCGTACTTTATCCTGATAGAACTAATCGTCTGCCTGAGCCTTCACTACCTGCATAACGATATCAGGAATGATGATCATAACTTCCATGTACGCTTGGGAAACCTCATCTTCCTATCGAAGATCACTCCATTTTTCTTTACATACCTCTACTAATTCTTTAGTAGTTCATCGACTCAACGCATCTGTAACCACGTCAGCCTTACTAGGATGATACTGTATATCAAAATGGTAGTCCTTCATAAATTTCAGTCATCGCCTATGCCTTATGTTTATATCCTTCTGTATGAAGAGATACTGAAGTGACTTATAATCCCTAAACAATGTAAACTGCTCCCCCAATAAATAACGTCTCCATATCCTCAACGCAAAAATGATCGTTGCCAACTCGTGGTCGTGGTTGTGGTAATTCTTCTCGTGGGGATTTAACTTTCGAGATGCATAAGCTATATCCCTCTCCTCTTGCTTTAACACGCCCCTAATTACCTATAAGGATACATCAGTATAGGCCCTATGATCAAATCCTCCCCATGGCAAAACAAGTACTGGTGCTGATGTCAATCAGTCCTTTAGTTCATCGAAAGCCAACTGACAATGGTCGCTCCACACAAATGGTACTCCCTTACGATTAAAGTTCGTCAAAGGCCCAAAAATCTTGAGAACCCCTTGATGAAGCGACGGTAATATTCGGCCAACCCCAAAAACCTACGAATTTCAATCGGTGTCATGGGTTGCCCCCATTCCCTCACTGCCAAATTCCATACTCGGATCAATAGCTATGCCCGTGTCAAACATAATGTGGCCAAGAAATTGTACCTCCCAAAGATAAAATTCTCACTTATCAAATTTAGCGTATAACTGATGGTCCCGTAACGTCTGTAGAACCATAAGTAAATGATCAGCATGCTCCTCCACTGTCCGTAAAGAAACCACGATGTCATCTATGAATAAGATCACAATTTCATCTAAAAACTCCCGAAACACCTTGTTCATGAGATCCATGAATACATCAGGCGCATTGGTGAGTCCAAACGCATCACCCTAAACTCGTACGACATGTACCATAATAATAAGGAGGTCTTAGGTACATCCTCCTCTTAGATGCCAAACTAGTGATATTCGGGCCTCAAATCAATCTTTGAGAAGTAAGAATCTCCTCTCAACTGATTAAACAAGTCATCGATCCTAGGCAATAGGTACTTGTTCCGTATCGTCACCTTGTTCAGCTCCTTGTGATCCACGCACAAGTGAAGAGAACCATCTCTCTTCTTCATAAATAACACCGGAGCACCCCAAGGCGATGTACTCCGCCGAATGAAAGCTTGACCCAAGAGCTACTGAATTTTCTCTCTCAGCTCTCACATCTATGAAGTAGCCATGAGATACGATTATATGGAAATTGGTCTCGTCCCCAGTGTTAAGTCAATTACAAACTTTATTTCTCATCTCGATGGAAACCCGAGTATGTCTTAAAATATGTCCTAAAACTCCCTCACTAATGGAATTGAGTCTAAAGGTACCACTACCTCCTACGAGGTCTCTTCCTCAATATAGTGTAGGTGAGTGTGCGATCCTCCCTTAGGCAGAGGCATTGCCACTAGCAACATCTCCTGCCCTGGGATGGAGAACACTATAGTCCTCTCATAGCAATCTACCATCGCTTAATAACTTGCCAACCAATCCATGCCTAGAATTACGTCATACCCCTCCATGTCTAACAATAGGAGGTTTATCACTAGACTCAGTCTTCCAATCAAAATATCAACTCCTCTACAAATAGAATGTATCAACGAACCACTACCTATCGATGACTCGACACGCATAAGAAGATTGTCGATTATCTGTAATAAACTAATGGCTCATGAAAATCTAGTCTTAATAAAAGAATGTGATGCTCTAACATCAAATAGAATCCTACCCTTAAGCCCGTGAATAAAAAAAACATACCTTCTACTACAGGCGGCACTTGTGGTGTTAGAGGCATAGGTATATCTCGAACGTTGTATACACGCCCGTAATGCATCTGACCATGTTACGGTTGTGGGGCCGATCCTGGTGTTGGAGCTATCGGAGCCTGCTGCCCCTATTGGGCACCCTGTCATTCTGCCTTGTCACGCAGTGGACAAGCTCTACTCTCGTGACCCTGCTCACCACACATAAAACACTGACCCTGGAATTGTCTCTATCCCTGGCCCTATTGGCCCTGATGTTAGCCCCGATGGCCCCCCTACTGTCCTCTCCCTGGTTCCCTTAGCCTTGATCGCCCTAGGCACCTGATGCTACTGGGGACCTTGTTGTCCCTGCCTTAATCGCCCATCGGGTCGGTAACCTCTAAATTTGAACCTCTTGGAAGAGTTCCCCATTCAGGAATCTTGCCCCTCCTAACTCTTTGTTTTCTGCTGCTGGGGTGGTACCCCACTACTACTGTCCCCCAGCCTTACCTTGGCTAGGCTCACCTCTCTTGTTCCCCTTCGCATGGAAGCGATGATCTTAATAATGCACCAATGTGACATTGGCAACGTCTGTGTAAGTCATTAACGCAGGGTTACCAATCAAATGTTGTCTGATCCTCTAGGCTAGCCCGTCCATAAACTTAGCTTTCTTCCTCTCTTCGTTGCTCACTTCATCTGGAATAAATTTTGCCAGATGGGTAAACTTCTCCTCGTAGTCCGCTACTGAACGGTCACCCTATACTACTTCCCCAAACTTCTTCCTCATTCATGACTCGGCTGCAGGAAAAATGTAATTGTGGCCGAAGCACCAAAAACTCAAAAATCGTCATCAAGTCCCACTCTTCAGTGGTGGTCATCGACTCCCACCACTGTAGAGTTGCTCCCAAAAGTTCAAAGGTAGCTAACATCTATTTCTGGACTTTGCTACACTCAATCATTTGTAGATGGTGCCGAATGTTCTTCTTCCATTGGCACGCTGTCACTACATCAGTACTGCCAGGGAACTCTAGTGAGTGGCCCTTTTGGAAAGTCTACATGACTCACTGCAAAGAAGACGGCCCTGTATGTGCCTGGATCACTGGCGCCACAAGCTGTTGTGCCTAAGGCTGAGGGAAGTGAACTTCCATGGCCCTCATAGATGTATCGACTGCCTGAGCCACTATCACTTCCACCTGAGTAGTAGAAATCATCTCTGTTGGTGGCGGTGGCGGTACCTGCTGCTCCTGAGGGTCCTCCCTAACCTCTTCTCTAGCAGCTACCCTCTCGGCTCACTCTATCCTCGATGGCATACTGTAATATAATTAAATTGTATAAGTATACATTTTATACAAAAATCTAATAGCAGAAGCATGATATCCTAAGCACACAAAGATAAAACAACAGTCTTAACAATATAACTTTATATCAAAATAACGATACGCTGAAACCGTAGTAAACCGTACCGATCCTATGAACACTAGAACCTTATGCTCTGATACCATCTGTGACACCCCACCGAATTAAACATCGGTTGATTAAGGCTTTATTAAATTAAAACAGGTTTCTCATATGGTTCATTCTTAGCATCACTGTCGAAACTTTTGAATTACTAACCACCTAAGTGAAATTAGACCGGTGCTAAATTTTATCTTTCTTTAACACGGATAAAAGAATAAAGAGGAAAACTAAAATTAAACATTCACAATATACTAGGGTTCGTCCAACCATCACAATATATAAATGAATAAAATTTTGCCGAATAAACTATCGCCTAAAATTTAGAACCAAATACTTTATTATAACAAAATAACTCAATGATTGAAAAACTGTCAACGGAAAACAAGTCCATACATGGAAATGTAAAATGAGATCCTACACTAGATCTAAAAGAAAGAATCGCCTACCCAAATCCTATCAACATCCATAATGCTACATCTTCGAGTCCCTGGAATAGAGTCTTATAGCCTGGCGTCCTGTGGATGGACACCTAAAAGGTTTTGAAAATATTTTGATAGTAAGAGTTATTACTCAAAAGGTTTTGAAAATATTTAGCGAGCATTTATTACCTTAAAATTCGATTATTAATTACATATGTTAGGTTCACTTACACTCTCTTGAGTTTCCTCACCTATCGTCTATAGTGCACGCCTAACGCTCTATACTTTGCCCACCTAGCTATATTACCCAATATAGTTAAACTAAAGTATTCAACTGAACTTACCTACACGTCTAAGTTACCGTACCGCCCATACAATACATTAATTTATTAGCATCACTCATATGTTAATTATTTTTCATGTAACATCACACATATGTTATATTTCAATCTTTATAATTAAGTCTCACTACTTAATTTAGTTTCTCAAATATTCACGATCTATGTTTACTCTGTTAATTAAGTCTCTCTACTTAATTTGCCTTATATATATATAACATCAGCCAGTCTACTATCACTCATAAGTAGAATAATCATAAAGTATATATTTCACCCATAATATATACTATAATTGCATACTTTATAATCATATCCCCGTATCACACGTAAGGGATCATTGGCTCAGAATTCTATCTCGATCACCAATAGTGATTGATATATATCCTCGTTCAGAATCCTACCTCGATCACCAGTAGTTATTAATTATATTGGCTCAGAATGACACCTCGATCACCATTATTAATCATATCTAGATTGGCTTGGAATCATACCTCGATCACCGATACTAGTCATCTATATTGGCTCGAAATCCTACCTCAATCACCAATATTTATTTAGTATACTTTAGGTATTCACACAACCTATGTATTAATATACGTCGATGGGTATTCACAAAACCTGACCATACATGTTAGTTCGTAGTATATTTCTCTTGAATACTTGTTGTACCTATCCCTTTACGATTTATCTCACTATCGTATTTCTTTGAGTATTCACACAACTCTAAGGGCCCTAGTTACCCCTTTATTGATTTCAGTAGTAAAAAAAATATTTACCCTACTCGTCTACTTATTAATTCATGCGAAGTTCGCGTAATTCGTTATCTTCTCTCTGATAAATTACGACACAATTCATCCCAATTTATTCTCATCTTAACCCTCTCAATAAGACTAAACCACAAACCCAATATAGGCCTATGATAATGTAATAAATCTCTTATTACATCCTAAGAAAGTCTCAAAAGTTCCCATGATAAATATTTAGAAGAACTAGGACCAAACAGGGAATTTTTTAAATTTCTTCGAGGACCGAACCGGCTCGTCCTCTGAACCGAACCAATTCGCCTTTCTTTACTTTGTCTTTTTCATCCAGTTCATGCGTTTTTCCTCCATTATCAATTTCCAACTCCTGTTTTACTTCACACAAATCACAACCAATAATATTAAACCATTTCTACATGTATTAAAATGATTTCTAATGTTCTAAACATATCAAATCTTCACAGAATTCAATGAACAACGAATTAAAAAACAAAACTCTTCTAAAAACCTAGTTTTGTGTTCTTTCCAATTATTCATTCAAAAACTCAGATTTAATTTGTAATAATGGGTCCTTATCATATGATTTATACTTCTCTACAAATAGTAAATCAGTCTACATGCAAAAATACCCAATCATGCATCAAAATCCATTCTTTTTCTTCCAAGAATCATGATTAAATCAAGTTTATTTTAAAACCCTACTCATAGGTATTATAACTTCAAAAACATTGTATATAAGCACTTGCCTTAATAGAAGGGGTCTGATTTCATGGTGTTGATGATGGATTGATGGTTCTCTTTTAAAATCGACACTTCTTAGATGATTAGGATGCAAGATCTAGGTCCAATTCCTCAAGAACACCTTCTAAGCCTTGAAAATGGTCTCTCTCTTTTCTGTAATGGCCTCCTTTGGGTTTATGTCTTTCTAAACCTAACTCTAATATCTAATCATAAGATATAGGACTCTAAATTTCGTAGGTCCCTTGATCTCTAATTGTCAAATGACCGAATCGCACTCAATAGGTGCCGATTTGGCCTAAAATTAACTTGGGACACAAATTATACTCCTGAGTACACTATTCCAACTATTTCAACCCATTTAGAATCGTCCGTGACCTCTAAATTATCATCTGAGTCACTTAAAATATATTTCCTATCTCAACCTCAAATTAGTCTACACGCTACTCTCGATTGAGATAAAATAAAATACCCACATATCACTCGCTATGCTATATAACACTAATCATCAATTATTTTCCATTCATACTTAGTAAATATTATATCATAATATTTATCACTGTCTATCTCTCGATTAATATCTAATAATCACATTTACCATTTAATCACATTAAATTACATCACTTGCGTAATTTAAATAAAACACATTTTTCTCAATTAATTCCCGAATTAATTAAATTATAAATAAGCAAAAATATGAGGTATTACATGATGGTCTTATCAATAAATTGTGGTTGATGCTTTAAAACCACAAACGTTGTTTTTAATGATTTTAAGGTAGCAGCAAATGATGTTGAGACCTTTATGAACCTAGTTTGTTTAGCCAATCTAGACTCTTAAAGGAGTGCTTGTGGACCCCCCAACACTGATAGTGCATGCATATGTACCCTTAATATCATTGTTTCCATATCATGTAGGGTTCTCTTACTCTGATGTCTAGACAGAGATGTGTTACCATCCCCTCCTACCATGTGTCGCTTATATAAAAAATAGGAAAATGAATGAATCATCCATTCTTCCTCAATCTACAAATTATACCCTATAGGTGATACAAATAGATAAAAGTGTTGAGCTTTTAACATGACACACAATGAAGTTTAAGTGGATAAATTTTTAGTAGCATTGTGTTAATATCAAATTGAAATGTTGATATAAATAGATAAAAGTGTTGTTGTGCTTTTAGCAATAATGATCAATTCTTCTTTCAATGCTGCGAGGTGCTTACTATAATTTTGATTAATATATCATCTATACTGCTCACGATAACTAGATGGCAGTAACTAGGTGCTTACTACAATGTTTCTAACTAGAGTACGATAGTGCAAAATTATATTGTTATTGAGTGTATTCCAAGATGATTTGTGGGACATCCCAAATTGTTAAGCGCTTTCCTTTTTTTGACGTAATCAATGAATCCTTAAATACAGTTATTTTTAATTAGATGTTATTATTTTTGGTACGTCCCAAAGCATGTTACCTTGTTATCAATTTCCTTTTTAAAATCCCATAAATTTTATCTTTTCTCCGCTTCATTTCAAACTACAAATCCTATTTTCAGTATAATTCCTACTACCGTGAACCTATGTACACACCGAACAATAATATCTTTTATTTTTTATAATCAGACATTTTCTTATGTTTAGCCTCAGTTAGGACCGCATAATGGTTGTCTAGAAGAAACTCAGGTTTGTTCCATGAATTTTTTTTATATGCATTTTGTAAGAGGTTACTTTAGATAAGATGGAGGCGTAACCCCCTTTGAAGTATGGTAATGATAAGTTAATTAGCCAAAACCCTAGATTAGTGATAGAACACGCAAACACAATCATAATGAAGATAAGACTCAATTTAAACTCACAAATCTCTCGTGTATAACTCAGGAGATAGTAATGAACTTAGAAGTAACTTAGCTAGAGGGAGAGAGAAGTAAGCACCCTAGATACACCTTGGTAAGCAGGCAAACACACCAAATACTCTCAAGAATCTCTATCACGTATTAAAAGCTTCGTAATAAATGACAATGGTGAGTGAATAAGACCTCTGGTTTGTAATAAATCTCTCTGATGTGTGTTCTCTCTAGTAATAACTTCTTAAACTCTCAAAAGATCCTCATCTCCTTAAAGGTGGTTGGGGTCCTTAAATAGCCCCCCACACCACCACCGAGGCAACTCAGTCATCAATGCCTGTGAAAGACATCCCTCATACTTTATGTCACAAAATTAAATGTTTGATTCACTAGTTGTCTCCATGTCATAAACATTAAATACCAAGACATGCCTTTTGCCTAACCACTGTGTGTCATGGGGCTGTTGTCGCAGAGGTGGCTCACCAACTGCCTGACAGCCCCAAATACCATAGTGGTTTATTCAAGTGCATATCTAACATTATTTAGCTATCTAGTGACATCACCTATAGTATATGTGACATTAAATAGAGGGTTGTTTGGTTCACAACTCAACCCCCGATGGAACACCAAGCTTCTCCGCCTGAGGTTCCACGATCAGGGTTATTTGGTGTTTTACCAGGTGTATCTAAGATGGTTGGGACAAGCCCCAATGGTGCCTCACTTGTCAATCCTCCCAACCAATTCCCTCTAAAGTTCCCGCGATGAGGTCATTCGATAGAGCATGAAATCTCTCCCAGGTCCTGCCAAGCCTGGTCTCTCGCGAGTACCATTTAACCTCACACTAAAACTCTTTATTGTTCTCGTTACATGATTAAAACTGTTATAGCTTACAGTCAATATAAACAAAGATACAATATGATTAATACAACAAGCTAAAATAAAAGTTATCACGCTGAGCTGCCTCACTTGAGCTGCCACGCTGAGCTGCCACGGTGCCTTAGTCCCCAAAACACTGTTGCTAATGTGGAATTTCTTCTAATCTCGAAATTACCTTCAAACCCCCACTACACATTTCAAATGTTCCAAATTCTTTTACTGGTTCATGTGAAGAGTGCGGTTATTGATTGGATATTATAGCAATCATAAGTTGTAAGCTTAGTTTTGTTCATATACGTTGAAAGATTACACAACCACAAATTTAAACTGGTGAGGCATATATGCATAGGTTAAGTTAACCCCCCTTTAATTAAGTGGAAGGAGCCTTTTTGAAGGGGAGATATTGTGGCTGAGTGCCTCACATTGATATTTTTTGTTTGAAAGCTCATGGATAAGTTTTTTCAAATGAGGGGAGACTGAGGCACATAACTATTTTTTAATGTTTGTTGAAAATAGTAGATAATTAACTAGGATAATTAATATTGGTTATTAGATTTGGTTTAGAATTTATCTTCTATTTATGTTAGGATTATAACACAAGTTTGGATCCTATAAATAATTCATTTGACTGGCTATTATAATCACTTCTACGTTTTTGTTGATTTATTAATTTATGAAGCTATGGTTTGAAAGATAACTTCTTTTGATTATTATGTGTACGTGCTTATGTTTTAGTTTCGTTGAATTTAAGTTTAGGTTCTTCTGATCATGCACATTTAACATCAGACCAAAGCCTCAAAGGCTGGGACGTACTGGTAAGTTAGAATTGTTTAAGGGTAGTTTTTTACGGCATTACATGTTTTTTGCATTGTATCATGCTAAGAGTTGAAAACACAGTTTATATTATAGTTAGAACATAATCAAAGGCATGTTCATATGGTAGTGTTTTAATAAGTAAAAGCATTTTTCTTTCCAACCATAGTAATTCAGACTTAAATCTCAAACACTTCACTTGGTGCCTTAACTTCTATTTGTTGTTCTGAAATAAGAGTGAATGCCTGCATAATATTGTTGTGATGTGGTACAATTGTCCAAGATTGAAGTACTTATCTTTGTATAGATCCTATTGCGCATCTGAAAAGGCTATTTTGGATCTTATCCACAATTGTAAGAGGCTAGATCTCACTAACTTTGTGAATTTAACATATTTTAGCACTTTGGTTTTGAACGAGATGGCTAAACGTTGTCCTACTCTTAGAGGGATTAGGAGAAATGGGATTTTTGAACCCTCTGTAATGTCTTCTCTAGCCAAATTTTTTTAGGGCTGACATTCTTGAATTTATCTAACTCACCCATTCATAAGGAAGACATGCTAACGATTGTGTTCACTTGTGCGGGCCTTCAGTATCTCGATGTGAGAGAATGTTGCAAATTTGAGTTTGACTTAGGTGTTATAAAAAGACATTTGAAAAGAGTCACTGAATTCTTTTATAACTGTGCTTAGAGTGATGTTGTCTATTGTGATTCACATAGATGTTCAGATCCGTTAGGGTGATTATGACTCCCATGATATTGAGTGTTACACCATGGTGAAGTTTATTGATTACTTTACAAATAATAGTTCCTACAAACTACATTAGTGCTGGAATAATAGTTCTAAAATGATATGAAAATCGTGTTACATTTTCTGATGCATAACGCTTCCTGCAGAAATAAAACAAACACACACCATCATTATTCTTTCACGCCCGATTTATTTCTTCACACTCTTAAACACGCACACATTATCGTTATTTTTCAGATCTAATTCAATTTTTTTCTTTCAGGTACATTGGGGTGCTAATGGATACGACAATATCTAGTCATCAAAATGGACTTTTTTTATTATTTAGCTTTAAATGATAAGATGTTATGGTGTACGGTCCATTGTTGTTTGCTGAGTTATGTTGGTGTGTTTATATTTTTTTCACATGTTTATTTTTTTCATAACTACATCTCGCTAGCATTAGAGTATATTATAGTTCTCGTATGGACACCATAAGTCTTCGTCTTCAGCGGATTCCAATATAGGTTACAGTTTCGCCCATTAGTCTTCATCTTATTTGGGAGATATTGCTAAAGTGAAAATTTTCTTTACTCATTTATCTTTGATCTTCATTTTTCCAGATGGTTAATCTTTATTTGGGGATAAAGGATTGTTGGATTGAGATATATATTAGTTGAATCATCTTAGGTAAAATTATGACACTATGTGATTCATTATTTCATATTTAGTGACCTTTTAATTTTATAAATCCTTATGATATATATAGGTTAGATGATACTTAATATTCTTCATATCTTTGTACAGATGAAAACAATATGAATGACAGTAGTATATGTTGTTCGGGTCTTACTTTTTAATTTTATAAATCCTTTTATTAGAATTGTTCGATCTATATCATTCCTAATGCATATTTTTGTAGGGTCATACTTTTATGATGGATATAAGAAATTCATTAGGAGAATGAACTGGCCCGAGTTTGTAATTCACAATCGACGGACAGGGGAGATCATCCTACAAACAAGGTTATCATCTGCAACTGCGGTGAGCTTCCAATTTTTAAGTTTAACTCCCATTTTCTATTTTTTGTAGTTTAATAATTACTCGTTTGGAAATTTTGAGTACTCTTTTTTATGTATGGGCCTGCATGTGTAATTGAAAATTGTATGCATAACAATTCTTATAATGTATGAAAAGTCCATAAACTTATTTTGTATGAAAATTGTATGCATACCATTTCTTATAGTGTGTGTGCAATTAATTTTGCTGGTGTTAAATTTTTTCTACTAAATTAATTTGTTATGACTAAATGTTGATATTATAACTAATATGAGAATTTTATTTTGTTTAACATCATGTCATTTTTGAAATAAGAGTTGATGATGGTCATAGGTGGAGGTGGAGGTGGATGCAAAGCAATATGATTGTTCATCACTCGTGAAGATTTAAAGATGGAGTTGACATACTTTTTTTATTTTTAATTTTCTTGGTTATTGTTGATACTAAATTTATTCTGCTCACGTGGACCAATTATTCGGAGACACGTGTCAATCTACATGGCACCCGCGAACATTTTTTGACAACACCTTGATTCCGAGGAACTCAACCTCCCCGACGAACTTCGGTCGCTCCAAGTAACAAGTGTTCTCCGAGGAACTTTATCGTACCGAGCAACTCATATATACCGAGCTACTGAGGCGGTCCGAGCAGCTTAGGCGGTCCGAGCTGCATCTCGTACACATCAGTTATAACTGAATAATTAAGAGGAATGAATGCGCATTAAATGCTGATTATTATCATACAGATGTACACGCCTATTGGACAGCTATGTAATATTCTCTCGCATGAACAGCCTCAAGGCTATAAATACATTGTAACCTCCTCATTAGCAGGGGACTGGGAATTTCTTGAAAAACCCTTTATCGAGAATTCTTCAAACAATCAGTAATAACACAAACAGTGGACGTAGGCCATTCTTTCAAGGCTGAACCACTTTAAAAATCTTGTGTCTTGTTTAATTTTATCTGTGATTGAATAATTAGAGATAATTTAATTTTTTACATCAACAGATTGGCGCCGTCTGTGGGAAACGACTGTAATTATCGTTTTTCACCAAAATAATTCGTCACCAATGGCTGATAATCCTGAATCCTGTAATCGAAATGCTGGAAACACCCCAAACCCATCTGCTCCACCAAACGTCCAAGATTTGGCTGGAATAATGGCTAATCTAGCCCAAGGTCAGACAACCATACAAGAAACTATGCGACAACTCATGCAAACTATCCAGGGTGGAGTATCGACCCATTCAGGACAACGAAGCATTAAAAGAAACACTCGTTTTGCCTTCTTCGCGTACTAGGCATGCGGATTCATATCGCACTGAAAGATCTGATGATTTCTCTTATCAATCGGGTCGAACTTCGTCAGTACGAGCCACAGATACTGAACAACACATCACCCTCTCTCCAGAATGGACTAGTGCATTGGAGAGATTAAGTAGGGTCTCTCCTTTTGATAGATTAGGCCATAGGAGGAATATGAGTCCTCTTAAGGCTTTGTCGAGAAACTTTCGATGACCATCTGACCTAAAGGAGGGTTCTGCCCAATCACGACTAGCTGCTCGTTATAATAGATACTAGGAAGCGACTTCAACACTATCAATTGCTTGAACAAATAGGCCCGAGGAGGGAAATGATGCATGGAAAGGATCTATTCAAAGGTTGGAAGATAGACTAGGGGAAATGGCTAAGGCCAAAAATCCTTTAGAAAGAACTTTCGTCCAAGGGACGCCTTTTATACTGGCAATTGTGGATTTTCCCACACCATTGAAGTTCAAATCACCTGTTGTGACCCCTAAATATGATGGAAAAACTGACCCTGTCCTTCATATAGAACAATACCAAGCTACTGACGACATCTATGCCGTGCCAGACGAGATGAGATGTAGGGCATTTTCGAGAACTCTTACCGGATCTGCTCAAATATGGTACAATAATCTTCCTCGGGGTAAGATTTTAACTTTCTTTCAACTAGCCGAGCTCTTCATTGGAAATTTCTATTTTGGAGCAAAACCAGTTAAACGAGTAGCACACTTGTTAAGTGTTAGACAAAAAGTGGGTGAGAGTACCAGGGATTATATAACTCGTTTCAATAACAAGAAGCTCGAAGTTATTAATTACGAGAAAAAGACAGTGATTACTGCTTTGATGAGTGGGTTGCTTCCCAACAAGTTGTACTACACTTTGGCCAAAGATCCACCTAGAACCATGTCAGAACTGATGGCAAAAGCGGCCAAAATCATGAATGCCGAGGAGGCTATGGCTGCGAAGAAGAATATGGACACCAAAGAGAATAAGGTGGAGGTTGATAAGGCTAAGAAGAAAGATCATAAGAACAATGGTGGCGACAAGCAGTCAAAAGCAAAGCCATCATGGGAAATATTGAAGAAATTTGAAAATTATACTCCTTTGAAAGTAGACATAAACCATGTCCTGAAAGAGATCAAGAACAGCGAGGAGCTAAACTGTCCTGAGAAAATGAAGACAGATCCTGACAAGAGAAATAAGTCCAAATATTGCGAGTTCCATAAAGACCATAGTCACATGACCAAAAATTGCATAGCTCTTCAGAATGAAATTGAAGCACTCATCAGACGAGGAAAGCTGGCCAAGTATGTTGATCGTAGAAATAAAGGAAAGAGCAACGACCGAGCAAGACAGAGGTCTAGATCTCCTCGATGAACAAAAGAAGATAAGAAAATAGATCATGAAGATGATCCAAAAGATGACCCCGACCTCCCCAAAAGACCGAGACGGCCAGAATGTGAGGTATTCTCAATTCGTTTTGGGTCATTTGATTGTAATGTTATTACAGGTGGAAATGAAGGAGGTGGAGACCTTACTGCAGAGAGGAAAGCTTATCTCAATGAGGCTCAAGCTTGTTCATACACTTAATGAATAAATCTAGCTGAGGATGATCGCCCAAGGAAGGTAAACAAAGAAAAACTGGTCATCGACTTCTCCAAGAATGACCTCGCAGGTGTGTTGTATCCTCCTGATGACCCACTGGTGATCAAAATGAGGATGAAGGAAGTGATGATCTCAAGAGTACTTGTTGATAATGGTAGCTCGGCGGATATTATGTTCTACTCATGCTTCGATAGTTTAAATCTAAAGTTGTCTCAGTTGGAACCTTATCACAGGCCCCTCCTCGGGTTTGTTGGGGAGAAAGTTTCTCCACTTGGGACGATCAAGTTGGATATGTTCATCGGTACATGGCCTACTTATCGAACAGAAAGAGTACGTTTCTTTGTGATGGATAAGAATGTCCAATTAGCTTACAATATCATCATGGGAAGGGTAGGTTTGAAGAAGTTCAAAGCAGTACCATCTACTGTACATCAATGCCCAAAATTTCCAACCAACTTTGGAGTAGGAGTTGTGAAGGGTGATCAAAAAGTAGCTCGGGAGTGCTATTATTCATCAGTCGAGCAGGAAGAATTAGAGGAATCTAGGAAAAATACTACTACCAATCAAGTGGATGAAGGTGCAGAGATTGAAACATTAGATCCTAGAGACGAGTCGCAGCTCGTGAAAGGCCAGGTGGTAGAAGCTACTGAAAATGTCATTCTGGATGACGAGCACCCGGAACAAATAACTCAAATAGGTTCATCGTTGGATGCCTCACTAAAACAGGAATTGATAGTTTTCCTAAAAAGAAGAAAAAAAACTTTTGCTTAGAGTCATGAGGATATGACAGGAATACACCCAAATTTCTTATGTCACGAGCTCAATGTGAATAAGGAGATCAAGCCAGTGAAGCAAAGAAGAAGAGTGCTCAGCCTCGAGAAGAACCAAGATATACAAGAGGAGGTCGAGAAGCTCCAGAAAGCTTGCTTTATAGACGATGTCAAGTATCCAGACTGGTTGGCAAATGTGGTGATGGTGAAGAAGAAGAACAACAAGTGGAGGATGTGTGTAGACTTCACCGACCTCAACAAAGCATGCCCAAAGGATCATTTTCCTTTACCCCGAATAGATCAATTAGTGGATGTTACCTCGGGGCACGAGCTGTTGAGCTTCATGGATGCTTATTCTGGTTACAACCAGATTAAAATGAAACCTGAAGATAGGGAGAGCACCTCTTTTATTACCCCTAAGGGAACTTATTGTTATAAAGTTATGCCTTTTTGTTCGAAAAATGCAAGTGCAACATATCAGCGACTGATGAACAAGGTGTTTGCAGAACAAATCAGTTGTAATATGGAAGTTTATGCTGATGATATGCTGACGAAGAGCAAGAGAGCTGCTGACCATCTAATTGACTTAGGCCAGACCTTTGATCAATTAGATAAATATCAAATGAAGTTGAATCCCACCAAGTGCATATTTGGGGTACGAGAAGGCATGTTCCTCGGGTATATTGTCAACCAACGAGGAATCGAAGCAAACCCAGAGAAGATCAAGGCTCTATTGGGACTACGATCTCCAACGACGAAGAAGGAAGTGCAAAGTCTCACTGGGCGAGTTACAACACTTAATAGATTTGTATCACGAGCAATGGATAGATGCCTCCCATTCTTCAAAACACTCCGAAAAATGTTTGAATGGAATGATGAATGCGAGAAGGCCTTTCAAGAGTTGAAGAAATATCTGGGAGCACATCCACTGTTGTCCAGGCCAGTAATGGGAGAAAGATTGTACTTGTATTTGGCAGTGTCAGAGAATGCAGTTAGCTCAGCATTGATAAGAATGGAAGATGGAGTGCAAAAGCTGATCTATTACACTAGCAAGGCCTTCCGAGGAGCAGAGATCAGATATCCCAGGCTAGAAAAGTTAGCACTAGAATTGATCGAGGCGAGTAGGAGAATGAGGTCGTACTTCCAAGCCCATACCATAGTTGTGTATACTGATATGCCATTGAGGCAAGCTCTTCATAAACTAGAAAAATCAGGGAGATTGATGTACTGGGCAGTAGAACTTGGTGAATATGACATAGTTTATGAACCTAGATCATCGCTTAAAGGGCAAGCAGTAGCAGATTTTATAGCAGAATTCACCTATCCTGATACTCCTGAAGAGCAAAAGCTGAACACCGACCAACCTGTGGATGTTACGGGATCATCGAATTCAAACCCCGACCAACTTAGGTCGGGTGACGAGCAAGAAAAGATGGTCGACGAGCAGCAAGAAGTGCTAGAGGAGGATAAAAGGAAACAATAGATATTCCACCGAGGAACCCTGTCCGATCAAAAATTTCAAGACGAGGTACCTATATGGAATCTATATGTAGATGGATCATCTTGCACTACATGTTGTGGGGCAGAGATTATTTTGAACAGCCCGGATGAGGTCGATGTGGAGTATGCTCTGTGCTTCCAATTTAAGGCTTCTAATAATGAGGCTGAATATGAAGTTATGATTACAGGTCTTAGTTTGGCAAAAACCATGGGGGCAAAGCAGGTTACTGTATTCAGTGACTCGCAATTGATCGTAACTCAAATGCTGGGAGTATATGCAGCCAAAGGAGAATTAATGATCAGGTATAATGTAAAAGCGATGTAGGTTTTATCAAGCCTGATTGCAGTACAGATAATTAGAATACCAAGATTGGAAAATGCAAGAGCAGATGCCTTATCTCGGTTAGCTTCAGCCACACGCACCGAGCTACGAAGAACAATCCCAATAGAAGTCTTGGCTAGTCGGAGCATAGATGAAGATCTGATGATGAACTTTATTACTCTTAATTTAGAACCATCGTGGATGGATCCCATCAAAGCATATATTTAGGAAGGGAAGTTACCAACTGACAAAATCGCATCCAAGAAACTGAAGTTTAAAGATGCTCATTATGTGTTGACCAATGGAGTTCTATATAGACGAGGAATTATAGCTGGCTTGCAAAGATGTGTACATCCCACTGAGGTGAAAGACTTGATCGAAGAAGTCCATGAAGGGTCTTGTGGAGCCCATGTAGAAGGTCGGACACTTTTGCAAAGGATAATGACGCAAGGATACTATTGGCCAACTATGAGGGCTGATTGTATAGCCTATGCGAAGAAATATGACAAATGTCAATGCTTCTCCACTATCCGAAGAACTCCCCAAGCATTGTTGACACCCATTACTTCCCCTTGACCATTTTCCATGTGGGGAATTGTCTTGGTCGGGCCACTTCCAACGACCAGAGGAAGGTTTAAATATCTCATCGTAGTAGTGGATTACTTTACTAAGTGGGTGGAAGCCGAGCCCCTTATCGATATGACATACGACGAGGTGTACCAATTTATCTGGAAGAATATCATTTGTAGATATGGTCTCCCTCATGCATTCATTACCGATCATGGAACTCAATTTGACAACGAGGAGTTTGCTGTGTATTGTCATCAGTCGAACATATTGAAAACCCACTCTGCACCAGGCCACCCTCAGAGCAATGGAAAAACTGAAGTGACAAACAGAACGCTGCTGAATGGTTTGAAGAAAAGACTAAATGATGCAAAGGCAAATTGGATCAACGAGCTTCATTCTGTACTATGGGCTTATCGTACTACTCCACAAGCAGCTACAGGAGAATCTCCTTACATGCTGGTATTTATAAGTGAAGATGTTATACCTGCCAAGCAGGGCCTCCCCACACACAGAGTGCTGAATTTAAACTCTCCTATCAGTGACTTGATGAGAAGATTAGATTTGGATATGCTCGAGGAAGTTAGAGAAGAAGCAGCAATCAGAAACGCTGCATACCAGCAACGGACAGCTCTGTTCTACAACAAGAGAGTAAAGAAATGTGATTTGAAAGAAGGGGACTATGTGCTAAAGAAAGTAATTCAAAAGCACAACAAACTGGAAGCTAACTGGCATGTGCCCTACAGGGTAACAGAGGTTGTTCGACCAGGGACGTATAGGATTGAAACTTTAGAAGAGGAGGAGTTTAAGAATGCATGGAATGCAGAGCATTTTCGCAAATATTATCAGTAGTTCAATCCCTATGTAATGCAGTTTTCTTCAAATAAAAGTTTTGGATGTTTTGCCCAATTCTCTCCTTTTGTTGAAAATCTTTCAAAGTATTAGTGCTACACACTACACTACGCATCAAGCCCCACCAACTAGAAAATCCACCAACTAAGGTTGGTCGGGAATAAAAAATTTCCCAGAATCACCAACTACGGTTGGTTGGGAAGAAAATCCACCAACTAAGGTTGGTCGGAAATAAAAAAATTTCCCTGAATCACCAACTACGGTTAGTTGGGAAGAAAATCCACCAACTAAGGTTGGTCGGAAATAAAAAAAATTCCCTGAATCACCAACTACGGTTAGTTGGGAAGAAAATCCACCAACTAAGGTTGGTCGGGAATAAAAAAATTCCCAGAATCACCAACTACGGTTGGTTGGGAAGAAAATCCACCAACTAAGGTTGGTCGGCAATAAATAATTTCCCAGAATCACTAACTACGGTTGGTTGGGAAGAAAATCCACCAACTAAGGTTGGTCGGGAATAAAAAATTTCCCAGAATCACCAACTACAGTTGGTTGGGAAGAAAATCCACCAACTAAGGTTGGTCGGGAATAAAAAATTTCCCAGAATCACTAACTACGGTTGGTTGGGAAGAAAATCCACCAACTAAGGTTGGTCGAGAATAAAAAATTTCCCAGAATCACCAACTACAGTTGGTTGGGAAGAAAATCTACCAACTAAGGTTGGTCGGGAATAAAAAATTTCCCAGAATCGCCAACTACAGTTGGTTGGGAAGAAAATCCACCAACTAAGGTTGTTCGGGAATAAAAAATTTCCCAAAATCGCCAACTACGGTTGGTTGGGAAGAAAATCCACCAACTAAGGTTGGTCGGGAATAAAAAAAATTCCCAGAATCACCAACTACGGTTGGTTGGAAAAAATCCACCAACTACGGTCAATCGGGAATAAAAGAACCACCAACTACGATTGATCGGGAACAGTTGTTTAAACTAAGCAGGATCATGGGATGAAAGTGGTTTCATTGCTTAAAATTAAAAAGTGATAAGTCACCATAATCAAAAAATAAAACAAAATTTTTGACACTTATGACATTTTAAATTACCACCGAAGTTGGTCGGGAAACAAAATATCACCAACACTGGTTGGTCGTCAGATAATTATCATCAATTGAGGATAGTCAACAATAAATTTTCACCAACTCTAGTTGGTCGGCAATTAAGAATAACACAAAATATCTTTATCTTTTTAACCGATAAACATACACATTCAAAAATATTTTACAAAATAATGACAATCAAGATTGTAAAGGAAACTAAAAGTTCTTCATTAAATCCAGAACAAAATACATTGAGAACAAATTACATATTACATAAGAAAGTATTACATTAAAAATCCTATTCTATTGGCTTTTTCCCTTCTGCTTTTGAAACAGGTTCTTCCCCAGCAGGAGGATCGTCTAAGGCATAGGGGGAATTTATGAAATTCAAATCTTTAAGCATCCTGACGTTCATCACTGACGGCCGATCAAGAAGGTTCTCCGAACGAGATATCTCAAAGTTAGAATGAATATTGTAGTCGCCGAGATACTTTGAAATCAGGCATTAAGGAATGGCCCGACCAGGAATCCAACTTATATTAAGTTTAAAGGGTGGCACTGGTAACTCGAGCAATCCAGGGTCATAGTAATCCCACAAATAGCGACCCTGTTCCAACTGCAGCACGCCCAAAGCATTTAGCCATCCTTGCTTGTACCCCTCATTGTTCGACTGCTCGATCCGGTCATCAAGGTGATAGAGGGCTTCATTATAACCAGCCATCCAGAACACTCTGGGCTGCTTGTGGAATTGGTAGGTCAACCTCTCTAACTGCTCATGAAGATTCTTCACCAGGTTTGTTTTGTTCTCCAAGGCAAAATTTTGGGCAGGAAGTTGCTCATCGAAGGTCTGAATCTTCTTAGACATCTCAACTAATGCCTGATTCTTTTCCATCAACTAGAAGGCCTGATTCTCCAAGGCTGCATGTGTTCTAGTCTCTTCAATAGTAACCCGAGCAGCCCTTGCTCGTCCCCGAGAATCTCTTTCTCATCCGCGAGCAGAGGTAGAAGGACCAGTCCTCTTCAAGGTTTCCAATTCGTCTCTCAGATTGGCATTTTCGACCTCCAAAAAAGAAAAACCATCATCGTTGATAGGAACCAAGGCTACCGAGGTAGAGGTTGTAGATTTCAGCTGAGATATCTCTCCTCGCAAATTATTATTTTCCTTCTCTAACAAATTGGCGATCTTCCTATGCTTTTCAACCTCGGTCTTCAAAGTCCTTTCCTTTATATCGTAAGCAGTAACCAATTTATCATATCCCTTATCAGCACTTAGTTGCTGATACATCTTCTCATATCCCTGGTGCAGAAGGGTAGTAGACTCCTTGTACTATTGTTGAAGTTCCTCGAGGGTACCCTGGAGATCTTTAATCATCTCATAGTATGCCACATTATTAGCAACTGCACGGTTGAGTAGGCATTTCCAATATTGATAGGCCTCGATTGCTCGTTCTGAGGCATCTGGACCAAGGATATCAACGATCTGAGATTCATTTAAATCTGCATGGCCAGCCTTGAAGTGGTCATTGCATCTTTTCATCAGTTCTGTATCGTGGGCTGACAAGAACTCTATTCTGGCTATAAACTGGTAAGGAAAAGAGATAGAAAGAACCAATAAGAATGCAGACAGAGCAAGAAAAGTAGAATAGATTGATAATACGAGCAGAGAAAAAAAGAAGGTAGTTAAGTTGCACAACCAAATCTTCAAATTTTATTACATCATAAAAGAAGTACATAGCCCAAAGTTACATTTAACGAAAAAAAAAAGCAAAGAGAAAAAGTCCGAACAACTCTACACCTTCTCTTTGTCTCCTAAAACTTTATCGGGAGGATGGGACGAAGAGGTAGGTTGCTCGGATGGCATAGAAGGTTGCTCGGAAGGTGTTGGAAGTTGCTCGGTTGAAATGATGGTTGGTTGAAGTTTCTCACAAGAGGTCTGGACAACTGGGGGATGAGAAATCTGATCTCCAATCACCATAGAGGATTCCTCATGGCAGCTTAGTCCTCTTCTTCTTCCCCGGGAGAAGGAGGGGGGCCAGGAATGTGTTGCTGGAATAGGTCTGAATTCACATCGACATTCATCTCTCTCAGAGCATCAACCCAACCATCCCTGAAGTATTTGAGGCTGCCATACTCCATTTGTGAAATCATGGAAGACAAACCCTTATTCCACCCCTTATCCCAGCCAGCGCTGAAGGATTTCTTAACAACCTTTCTTCTTTTTTCTCTCTCCGAGGAGGTCCTTTCCCTAAGGAGCTCATCGACACCCTTCACGAAGCCTATTTAACTCTTCCTCAGCAGACTTGAGCTTACTTTCAAGCTCTCTAGCATTTTGGAGCTTCCCCTCGAGCTCTTTATTCTTACTTTCCAAATCTTTTATCGTCTTCTCCAAACCCTTGGAAACTTCAACATCTTTATCTCTCTCTTGCTCGGTGGCTTTTAGTTGCTTCCCCCAAGCAACTTTGTCTTCGTCATACTTCTGATGAGAATCCTTTAAAGACTGTGACAGACCAACAAGAGCCTCCTCCACACCTGACGAGGAGCTCGAAGCTTTAATAGCTTCATCCTTTTTCAGAATGGTGTTGAAACAAGTTACCAACTGGAAAAAGAAAATAATTGTAAGTTAGTGCAAGGACATAACATTGAAAAATGAAAGTTTAAAATTATAATACTTATAGAGGCAATATGTTGAGCTGCCAAGGTAGTAACCCTCTCCCGAGAAAGATTTTCTTCAACACCTTGGATCTCGGGAATAATCCAAGATTGCACCGAGCTCAGGGAAGATATCGGAGAAAAAAAAGTGGGAACACCACTTCCAGTAGTTAGAGGCTGAGAGATGGATTCAGCCAAATTGTCCGAGGAGCTTTTCTTCAACTTCCTCGTCGGAGCAAGAACATTCTCGACCAAGGATGTCGTTTTGGTCGGTGATATAACTATAACTTCGCTTGGAGGGGAAACATCTGCAATCTTGCTTGGAGCCACAGGGGGCTTCTCGGCAACTTTCTTAGTAGAAGCTGGAGGAGGTGCATCAATTTGTTTTGTCCCTTTTGGGACATCCTGCTTACTTTTCTTTGCCTCTCCAGCAGTAAAGGCAGACTTATCAAAGAGGGCAGGAGCTCTTCTTTTCTTCATTCTGTCACTAAAAGGAATATGTGATTCAGGAAAAGAACCTTCAGAAGTTGGTACTGGTTCTATGTCACTTATCACTGAACGAGCAGTCAAAGACGAGGTCTAACTCTTGTACTACAACAAGTACGAAGCTGATCTGATATGTTCATCGGCAACAGTTTGATGCAAACCCCAGATAAGTTTTAGATGCTTTAAATTAACCTCTGTCTCCTTTGAAGATCTTCTTTTGCTTT
The DNA here is from genome assembly GCA_949130495.1 of Sambucus nigra. NCBI lineage: Eukaryota > Viridiplantae > Streptophyta > Magnoliopsida > Dipsacales > Adoxaceae > Sambucus > Sambucus nigra. The sequence continues at coordinate 617,450,509 of OX422208.1, forward strand.
CAACTAAAAATAGATAAAAATTAAAATATCAGTGACACATTTTATCAAACACAGAGAAGACATAATTTCAAAAATAAAATAAAATAAAAACAACCTATCCCATTGCCATAGGGAGGGCATCTAGGACCCTGATACACATCATTTCCAATTAGTGGAGCATGTTGCCAATTTTTCATAACAACACCATGCTCGAAGTAATCCATGTTGGCATCTGGGAGATTGACCACTAAAGCCCTATTTAAAAACCTAGTTTTCAAATAAAAATTACTGTCACTGACAGCCCATCTATAACAAAAAATAATTTCTGGAATTCCTATACGAGTTCCATGAATCTGATTTAACCTATGAACTCCATTAACTATTCTCCATGTATTGGGGAATATTTTTACAGGAACAACGTCAAAATATTGACAGAATTCCAAACACAGGGGATTCGGAGGAAAAGAAAAGCCTCATTCAGCCACAAAGAGACTAGGGAACCAATGTCCCTCAGCCAAACGAAAATAATCTAAAGGTTCAGAAAGTTCTTCCAGTGTGACCGATGGAGGAATAGAAAAATCAGAGCAAAATTTATCAAGCGACTCAACGAGGTAAGCCATGATGAACAAAGAAAGTAAAAAAGAAAGGAAGAAGATCTTATAGAAAAAGGATGGATCAGTCGATAACGAACGATGAAAGAAATGAATGCACAAGATAGAGAAGAAATGGAGAGCTCAAAGATGCAGATTTGAAAAAGTAAAAGACGATCGAGTTTTCTGAAGCGTTTAAATACTTTACCTCGAGAATGGAGAAAAGCAATGATTACCATGATGGACGATTGCGTATAAAAAGAAGAAAAAGGCACGAAACACGAAGCGTGAAAAAAGCTCCGGATTTTAATTATCTCAATTAAGAATCTAATTTCCTTTTATGTAAACTCAAGAGATGCGGAAGAGTATAAAGGGATGGTTCAACTTTAAAAACAACAAACCAATTAAATCAAAAATCCAACTCCTAGAATTTGCCTAAGTCATATTTATCAATATTAGAAAATTAGGCGAAACCAAATTTTAGCAAATGACTTGAATTAAATAAACATTACCCAATATATAATATAAGTCCAAATTAAATGAGTGTGATGATTTAAACCAATTTTTATCTTGAAATTATCCTAAGCATGCTTTCTAAATTATGATGCAAGATAAAAAATAAACAAAATCACACTACGCCGCGATGTACGAGGAAAAACCCAAGACGGGAAACAACCTCGGACGGCCCTAACCACAAGTCCACTAGATACGGAATTACAATTACAAGACAGATAGACTTACAACGACTAACTCGATCCCTCTCAAGCCTCGACGGTCTTCTCGTAGAAACCTCTTCCTAGCGAACAACCTCGGAACACCACCGCGGTCTCGGAATCCACCGATGGGATTTTATATGGTCACCGTCACCCAAGCATGGAGCCTTTCTCCAAGTGGGTAGAATCTCAACAAAAACTCTTCTTCTTTGATGGATGTAGAAGCAAACCAAAACTCCTCTTCTTGAATTCGGTAGAGACAAACCGGTGCTAAAACTATAAGAAATTTGATATGTAAATAAGAACTTGGACTAAACACAATTGGGTGTAAACTAGAGTATGAAGGATTTTCTCTTTGAAAAATAACACTCAAAACATGAACATTTTCCTAAACCATTTTTTCTCTCAAACACTCTCTAAGAGATGGAAATATTTTGATTTAGTTATGGAAATGTTGGTTTGGAAAATGTGATTCCCGTACTTCATAAAGTCTGAAAAAGATGGTTAAAAACCAAGTGGGGAAGTGGGTGAAAAACTGCCAAAAACTGTTCCCGCCTGACAGCTCGTTCGAACGACATTTCGTTCGAACGAACTCTCGTTTGAATGATACTTCTAACGACGCACCAGTATGGACTTCGTTAGAATCTCGTTAGATACCTCGTTCGAACAGAAAGTTCGTTCGAACGACGGACCAGTTTAGACTCATTGGCAAACTCGTTCGAACGAAACCTGGTTCGAACGAAAAAACTCGTTCGAACGACATTTCTAACGAACGACCAGTAAGTTTGTAAAATTCAATTTTGGCCCAGAAACTTTTATATACTTATTTTAAAGTTCTAAATAATGCTTTTTGAAAATAAAACGCAGGTTTTATAAAACTTAACACCCAATACACTTTGTTCCAAACTCCTATATATTCATAATTGCATTCATACCTTGGGAGCATGGAACCATAGTTGATGACGCAGAAATGAGGCACGCAAACCGGCATATTTGATGAAGCTTTATACTCTTTTCCGCTACGTCTTCAACAAACACTTCATAGGCTTGAGAATATTACAATTAAATACTTTCCTATGAATAAATGTTTTTGTCCGGAATTGAGTGAAAACTATATATGGACTCAATTGGAAATTTGTGTCCTTACAAATCTCCCCCTTTGGCTATTCCGGGACAAAAACCAAACAAAAAATCCTAAAGGGCCGTCAAGCTCTACTAGACTCAAAACATAACCCCCCAAACTTGACTCAACCCAAGGACCAAACGCTTTTCCATTGAAAGATGCCGCTTTTAGAATAATTCCTGCACACTTAAGCAAACTCATCAAATGCATAGGGAATATCAAAATATTAAATGCAATTAATTAATTACTCCCCCTAAATTAATTCTCCCTTTAAACACATGACCTACTTAGAAAGACGTCTCCCCCTAAGATAAATATCCCCAAACAAAGATACGATAATAATAGGATTAGATACCATTTCTCCTCCTATAATCATTCTCCCCCTTTTTGTTCAGGAATAGGCAAAGGATAAATAACTAATAAACAACATGTTGATGCTTAAAGAAAAGACAAGACAGCATATGGGCAATAAAAGCAAGGCAAAGACAAACAAATATCATATATATATATATATATATATATATATATATATATATATATATATATATATATATATATATATATATACTATAAATATACCAATAAGTACTTGCATATATAGATAGATATAAACACACACATGACACAAAATACAATAAGTTTGCACACTCGTATGGCAAAAATGTGTCATATGGAAACGGAAGTGTAGGGGTGTGAACTAGCAACAAGAAAATTTAGACCCAAACACTTAAGAGACGTTCACGGAGTTCTCATTTGATTGCAAACTTCATCACAGTGAAATATAACCTCATGTGAAAATATAAAGATTGAACTCAATGAACAAACATACACAATGCATACAAGCCTAGCATGATGATGATTCTACAAACCAAATAGAGTCATGACATTAAAGACAACTAGGATAAACGGACATTGTGCAAACCGTTGATATACCATCCAATACTCCCTCAATAAGTATATATATTCTTTTGTTTTTGAATGAATATATCAAACAAACATAGGCCTTGGCAATTGTTTTCTGTTTAATGACAAATATTCTGTTTTTAGGCCTTTGGATCACGTATTTCTTTTAGATCCAATAAACGATGGCTTACTATCGCAAAGGATTTAATTCATCCTTTCGGAGCCCTTCCCCGTGCACATATTTATTTATCATGTTTTCATTTTTCACACAAATCTCACATGCAACGGATTTTGACATGCACTAGTCCTCCTAGGTCATAGATATGTAGATGACTAGATTGATAGGAGAACACCTCAAAAAGCTCAAATATAACATGTGACATTAAGATTTCAAAAGAGCTCGTGCATGTGTGAAAAGAGGCATATAAAAATAGAATCCATTTAATCAATACAAAATCCAACTACTCCATATAAAACATGGTAAAGAACATTTTAAGGATTGAAAATCTAAACCAAAAGATCTAGCCACGTGGGAGCGTAAATGATGGGATTCAAACACAAATATAAGCCACATAAAGTGTGTCAAACATAAATACACACAAAAAAAAATCTTTTTGAGTTTTTGACATTTTTAACCAAAAATAAAGATATATACTCAAAAGAATAAACAAAAATCATTTGTATTTTTCATTAAGCTTAAATGAAATAAATAAAACACAAATGATAAACAAAAATCTTTTTATATTTTTTTTAATTAATACAAACACAACATATAATACAAAAAGATAAACAAGTCATGATTTCTAGCATGTGATATGAAATAAGGAAATGACTAGAAAATGACTAAACAAGCATACATTTAGCATATGAATATAGCATGAAGTACAAACGCTAAAGTATGCAAACACTAACACATTTATCCTTTAGATTTAGCAAGGGAGGAAGCATGTGAAAGTAAATGAGAATCAAAATCCCTATTTTGTAAGGCAACCAAGTCGGATTTCCTAACCCAAATTAATGAAGAATGACTATCTTGGGGTGGTGGAACGTTAATTACCGTGGTTACTTTACTATGGGATTCTCTAGGAATTCATTTAAGATCTAAACAAAATTTCCTAAGATGACCTTTTCGACCACAATGTGTACAAGTAAGAACATGTCGAAAAGATTTTCTTAAGGAGTGATCTCTAAAATCTGTCCTAGACGATTCTCCTAAAACAGTGGTTTTGGCATTATGAGAAAATTCATTACAAGTATTGAAGCCTAAACCACAAGTGTCATTTTTAATTTGGACCGTTCCTAACATTTTATCTAGTTTTTTCGAACGACACTCCAAATCAAATTTGACATTACTAGAGTCTTTTAATTTGTCTTGTAATTCTAAAATGGTAGACTCTAATAAAGCATTTCTCTCTTCAAAAGCAAGAAGCTCCTTTTTCAAGGATTCCATTAAACTCCTAAGGCTATCTCTCTCACCTTCTACATATTCAAGCTTCTCTTGAAGAGTCCTCTCATGTGTCCTAAGGTCTTCTATTAAAGCATTTTCATCAACGACCTTGAAACTCTCTCTTAAACTAGCTTCTAACTTCAAATTAGCTCTTTTCAATTTAATAGATTCTGTATAAAGTTCTTGAAAAGCATTTTGAAGTTCACTTATATCAACCTCATCTTCGTTTTCACTCTCTCTTTCTTCTTCACTCTCACTATCATAAAAAATAAGAGAATCATGTATAATGACCTTGGAAGTGGCATGTGCTATTGTTTCATCATTCGATGAGTTCTCACTATCACTCACATGACTAGCCATAAAAGCCACAAAATATTTCTTAGTGGGGGAATCGGGCTTCTCTTCCTTATCACTATCACTAAGGGTCGCATTATATGCAGTGGATCGTTTACCCTCTTTCCTTAGTTTAGTGGGGCACTCATAAGCCCTATGGCCATAACCTTCACAACCAAAACACTTATTAGACTCGTCCCTATCTAAATTTTCATTACTAGGTTTAGGGATCTTTTCGGCTTTAGGAATCTTCTCCGCTTTAGAAATCTTCTCGTACTTGTCATGCTTAGAAGAGTCAAATTTCTTAAAATCATTTTTAAATTTCTCTTTGTTAAATTTAAGAAATTTTCTAAATTTACGAGCAAACAAAGCCATATCTTCCGAGTCACTATCACTATTCCTCTCTACTACTTGTTTGACCTCTTTTCGGGCTTTTAAGGCAACGCCCTTTTCGATTTTATTTTCAGTTTTAGAGGGAAACATATCTAGTTCATAGGTTTGTAAATCACCTACAAGATCTTCTAATTTCGTAGAGGCTAAAGTGGGTAAAGAATTTAAAACGGTCACTTTAGGAATAAATCTATCGGGAAGGGACCTTAAAATTTTCTTTACAACACGGTCGTCAGGTATTTTCTCTCCCAAGATAAAACATGAATTAACAATATCAGAAAGTCTAGCATAAAATTTATCAAAAGTTTCTTTTTCATCCATTTTGATAGTTTCAAATTGAGTGGTGAGGTTTTGAAGTTTTAAAGCTTTAACGACACTAGTTCCTTCATGAGTTAATTGTAAAATATCCCAAGCTTCTTTAGCGGTTTCACACGTCATAATTCGTCGAAATTCATCCGGTGCGACAGTGCTAAATAAGGCATTTAAACCTCGGGAATTAAAGTTAGCAAGTTTAAACTCATTTTCAGTCCATCTATCGGCGGGTTTGATAACACGTTCGTTTTCAACTAAATAGGTTGGTGGGTAGTACCCATTAACAACAGACATCCAAACTCTCTCGTCGATAGATTTTAGTGCCGATCTCATACGCGCTTTCCAATACGCGTAGTTTGAACCATCAAAAAAGGAAATTTTGAAAATGGGGAAAAATCCATTTTAGCCAAAGATGATTTAAAAGATCGTTAACAAAATAATTTATCGCTTTGGCTCTGATACCAATTTGAAAAAAGCTCCGAATTTTAATTATCTCAATTAAGAATCTAATTTCCTTTTATGTAAACTCAAGAGATGCGGAAGCGTATAAAGGGATGGTTCAACTTTAAAAACAACAAACCCATTAAATCAAAAATCCAAGTCCTAGAATTTGCCTAAGTCATGTTTATCAATATTAGAAAATTAGGCGAAACCAAATTTTAGCAAATGACTTGAATTAAATAAACATTACCCAATATATAATATAAGTCCAAATTAAATGAGTGTGATGATTTAAACCAAATTTTATCTTGAAATTATCCTAAGCATGCTTTCTAAATTATGATGCAAGATAAAAAATAAACAAAATCACACTACGCCGCGATGTACGAGGAAAAACCCAAGACGGGAAACAACCTCGGACGGCCCTAGCCACAAGTCCACTAGATACGGAATTACTATTACAAGACAGATAGACTTACAACGACTGACGCGATCCCTCTCAAGCCTCGACGCTTCTTCTTGTAGAAACCTCTTCCTAGCGAACAACCTCGGAACACCACCGCGGTCTCGGAATCCACCGATGGGATTTTATATGGTCACCGTCACCCAAGCATGGAGCCTTTCTCCAAGTGGGTAGAATATCAACAAAAAGTCTTCTTCTTTGATGGATGTAGAAGCAAACCAAAACTCCTCTTCTTGAATTCGGTAGAGACAAACCGGTGCCAAAACTCCAAGCAATTTGATATGTAAATAAGAACTTGGACTAAACAAAATTGGGTGTAAACTAAAGTGTGAAGGATTTTCTCTTTGAAAAATAACACTCAAAACATGAACATTTTCCTAAACCATTTTTGCTCTCAAACACTCTCTAAGAGATGGAAATATTTTGATTTAGTTATGGAAATGTTGGTTTGGAAAATGTGATTCTCGCACTTCATAAAGTCTGAAAAAGTTGGTTAAAAACCAAGTGGGGAAGTGGGTGAAAAACTGCCAAAAACTACCAAAAACTGTTCCCGCCTGACAGCTCGTTCGAAGGACATTTCGTTCGAACGAACTCTCGTTTGAACGAGACTTCTAACGACGCACCAGTATGGACTTCGTTAGAATCTCGTTAGATACCTCGTTCGAACGACATATCGAACGACGGACCAGTTTAGACTCGTTGGCAAACTCGTTCGAACGAAACCTGGTTCGAACGAAAAAAACTTGTTCGAACGACATTTCAAACGAACGACCAGAAAGTTTGTAAAATTCGATTTTGGCCCAGAAACTTTTATATACTTATTTTAAAGTTCTAAATAATGCTTTCTGAAAATAAAACGCGGTTTTTATAAAACCTAACACCGAATACACTTTGTTCCAAACTCCTATATATTCATAATTGCATTCATACCTTGGGAGCATGGAACCATAGTTGATGACGCAGAAACGAGGCACGCAAACCTGCATATTTGATGAAGCTTTATACTCTTTGCCGCTACGTCTTCAACAAACACTTCATAGGCTTGAGAATATTACAATTAAATACTTTCCTATGAATAAATGTTTTTGTCCGGAATTGAGCCAAAACTATATATGGACTCAATTGAAAATTTGTGTCCTTACAAAGCGGTTATTGAAATTCGAAACAATTTAAAAAGCCTGATACTACGTACTCAGAAAAGGAGTTATTTACAATGAACGAATGTCTAAAATTCATAAATTTTAGGCGGCATAAATGTTCCTTATTTTTCTTCAACATCAAACTACGAAACATTGGGGGCTTCTGTTGATACTAAATTTATTCTACTAACGTGGACCAATTATTCGGAGACACGTGTCAATCTACATGGCTCCCACAAACATTTTTTGACAATACCTTGACTCCGAGGAACTCAACCTCCCCGACCAACTTCGGTCTCTCCGAGCAACAAGTGTTCTCCGAGGACCTTTATTGTACCGAGCAACTCATATATACCTAACTACTGAGGTGGTCCAAGCAGCTTAGGCAGTCCGAGCTGCATCTCGTACACATCAGTTATAACTGAATAATTAAGAGGATTGAATGCGCATTAAATGATGATTATTATCATACAGATGTACATGCCTATTGGACAGCTATGTAATATTCTCTCGCATGAACAGCCTCAAGGCTATAAATACATTGTAACCTCCTCATTAGCAGGGGATTGGGAATTTCTTGAAAAACCCTTTATCGAGAATTCTGCAAATAGTCAGTAATAACACAAATAGTGGACGTAGGCCATTCTTTCAAGGCTGAACCACTTTAAAAATCTTGTGTCTTGTTTAATTTTATCTGTGATTGAATAATTAGAGATAATCTAATTTTTTACATCAACGGTTATAATATAAAAACATCTGATTTAGAGAAGATCGTAGTACGATGTTACATTGGATGCATTTATGAAAATGATGTAACTTTTGGCATGATTATATCACGATGTGTCATTTGTGGACTATTTTTATATATATTCTCAAGATTTCTATAGTGTGCTAAGAATAATTGAATTATTTTTAATTCAAGATATTGGATCATGAAAAATATATATTTTTTAAATGTGTTAATATTATTAACGGACCTTTACCGTTACAAAATCAGACAAAAGTGTTAAAAAAAAGGTGTAATAAGGTTTAAATAGTAACACAAAAGTGTGTTACTAAATCAGAATTAGTAACAATAAAATACGGTTGGCAAATTCAGAATTAGTAATAGAATTTTTCCGTTACTCTTAGTAATGGTAAAATTTTGTTGCTAATTTTGTTCCCTGCGCCTTTTTTCTAATGGAAAAATTATGTTACTAATATTTTTAGTAATGGTAAAATACTATTACTAAAGGTGTATTTTGGTGTAGTTCATCTTCTAAGATGTATAAACAATAGGATGACGGATGAAATTATCCCCGAATTCTACCCTATCATGCTAAGTCATTGCCTCCGCTATCAATGGAACTGTAAAAAATCGCTTTAATCTAGGCCCAACGGGAAAATATTTCAAAACTTTTTGAGGCACTTTTGAGCTTTTGCCTTCCTTTCTAATAGATTGCACATATCTAGGTTCATCGCATACTGGACAATGATCGAGATTTTCATACTCCTTTTAGTATAGTATGCAGTCATACACATAAGCATGAATTAATTTATACTTCATTCTCAAACCTTTCAAACTATTCTTCATAGTATGATAGTTATTTGGAAGCGTATTATGCATGGATAGTAAGACCCTCACCCAATTCAAAATTCTTGCCACGCTATTGCCAAATAAACCATATTGGGTCTTCAAACTGTGGAAACCAACCATGACATGCAATTTTTTTATCTTTGTCACATCCAGAGTACAACGAGCGAGTCGAATTAAATTTTAAACTTTGGTAGTCATCATCAAAGTTTATCTTGATATCTTTATGAGCACCTCCTCTAGCATATTATGATCTACATTGTCCTCCTTCCCTTCTACATATATACTATCTATTGAAGGTTGTTGTGAAGGTTGCTCGGGGATAAAAGGAACATTCTATTCACCATAAAAAATCCAAAATTGATAACTATCTTGCATACCCCATCTTAACAAATGTAGTTCAACTATTTTTCACTCAAACACCTTACCATTCCAACACTAAGAACACGGAGATGGGAACTATTCATCATTATGATATATCTTTGTGTATTTCATAAATTCATTAGCACTTCTGTGAAATGCAACAACTAGTCTATTGTCTCACCCATCCACTCTTTGTATTTAGGACATTCCATCATAGCTACCACAAACAATCAGCTATTATGGGTAAGAAGTGTGTATTCATAGATTAGTATGTTTCATTCATGTCTTATTAATTGTTGAACAACAAGCTTTTAAATTTATAGTATGTTTTATTTGTGTCTTATATATATTCGGTAGAATCACAACCCTAAATGTTAAAAATATCTATGACTAACCAACTCAATGGCCATCTAAATGTTCAAATCCACCAATCAACAACAATTTAAGAATCTGAAACAATAATTCAAATAATAATGTGTAATATTAGAAATGTCTAGGGTCAACTGACTTAATGTCCATCAAAATGTTCTAATCCACAAGTAAACAATAATTCAAGGATTTGAAACAAGAATTCAAATAATAATGTGAAATATCAGAAATGCCTAGGGCCAATCAAATTAATGGCCATCTAAATCTTCAAATCCACCAATCAATAACAATTAAAGAATCCCAATCAACAATTCAAATTATAATGCGAAATAATAGAAATGCCTAGGTCAAACTAACTCAATGGCCATCTAAATGTTCAAATCCACCAATCAACAACTTATGAAGTGAACATGAGAATATAAAAAGTATTATATTATGTTACAATACTGTTATGTCGTGCATGCATGCATGCACCCCCCCCAAAGCAAGTGTTATATAATAAATTACGAAGGTAAAAAGGTAATAAGTAATCGTATACAAGTTGATTTAGTGTAAATTTAAACTGCCTAGATTATAGTAACGAGAACCATAATAGATAGCCATTAGCTCCTATTTCACTCACCTATTTGCCATCATCTTGTTTATGATGGAAAGTAGGTGTGTGAATAGGAGCCAGTGGATATCTATTACGGTTATCATTACTATAATCTAGGCATGTGTAAATTTTTACTAAATCAACTTCTATACAATTACTTATTACCTTTTCACCCTCGATATTTGTTATGTAAAACTTGGTATGGGGTATATGCATGCATGTATTCTATAACAATTTATGAGAATAAACATATGTGAGGAAATATGTGTAGAGAGAGAGAGAGAGAGAGAGGGAGAGAGAGAGATGTACCAGAATGTCTGTAGAGAGAGAAAGATGGTCACAGAAATATGTGCAGAAAATGAAAGGGAGTCGTCGCTGCTGCAATTAGATAGAGAGAGAGTTGTAAGTGCAAATCCACTATAAATCGATTTATACCAATTACCACAATATATCAAATTATACCAATTACCAATTTCAATATACCAGTTTTAATTTCAGAACACCAATTTTAATATACAAATATTAATTTCAGAATACACACACTGAAGGTCGTATATTTCCCATATCTCCTCTAAAGTCTGAGTGGTCCCATCCCATTCAAGACCACATATTTCTGTAATATACTTAGCAGCTGATGCACATTGTTTCAATTTTTAAAAAAATTGGTAGCATGTCCCAATAGTTCTCAAAGTACACGACATGCAAGTGTAAGTGTTATTTCAATTTATCAATTCAAATAACACTTAACACCGCATCATTTAGTATTTACCCAGAGAACATTAAGAGACAGTAGAATAACTTCCCCCAAAAGTAACAAGTTTAAGCCACTACTTATATTATTATACAAAAACTAAGTCGTCCCAAACTATCCAAACGGGACAATTCAAGAGATCTCATTACAAGGGTAATGAATCTCGAACGGGTCTAAGCGCTATTGAATGCGTATGCATAAGAACTAGAAGTCCAGTATCTACTTGCACTATATGTAATTCAAAGTAGTTATAAATTTATGTGATATATTATAAAGGCCTAGGCCAACCAACTCAATGGCCATCTAAATGTTCAAATCCACCAATCAACAAAAATTCAAGAATCCCAATAAATACTAAGGTTACATCATTTTTAAATTAGCACAATAAATAATAAATTATCACAATAAATGAATAATAAATTAGCATAATAATTAAAAAAATGTGTGCACGTGATTTTGTGTGTGTTTGAAATTAGTTTTAAGGTTTCAAATTAATTAGGGTTTTCATTTGAAATCATTTTAGGGTGTATGTATGTGTGGGTTGTGTTTTTTTAGGGTTTTAATTTGAAATTAAATTAAGTATTTCATTTTAGGGTGCGTATGTGTGTGTAGTATTTATGTGTGTGGTGTGCGCATGTTTGTTTATGTGTAATGTGGTGTGTGTGTGTGTGTGTGTGTGTGAGAGAGAGAGAGAGAGAGAGAGGGCCAGAGAGAGAGATAAATCGTTAATCCTGCAGAGGGAAGGGAGATAATTGTGAGGGAAAGAAATAAGGGAAAAAAGGCTGAGCGGCTAGGGTTATTTTTTAAGGATGTTGTCATGGACATGTCACGATCAAAGACCGTGATAATTTTATAAGGTTGTCACGGTATTTGACCATGACAAGTCCGTAACAACATTACTTGTCACGGTCAAAGACCGTGACAAAAAAATGTGCTTTTTTTCACGATTTTTTACTGTGACAACCTTGGCCTGGTGAAGAATGACATTTTTTTTACAATTTGGTGTAGTGTGAGCTGATTCAAGGGCCTATTCGTATAGCTCAGGACATGTAGAAGAGTTGAGCCGATTCAGACATGAGGCACATAGAGCTAGAGGTTAGTGACCATATTTTCGTATAACTGTTTCCTGTGAAGGGAGTCATGAGGTTCGATGAGAAAGGAAAGCTAGAACCGAGATATATTGGAACCATTTGCATATAGCCTGGGCTTACCAGAGCACTTATAGCAGATTTACGACGTGTTCCACGTGTCATCCTTGAAGAAGTACCGAAGGAGCGAGGAAGACTTTTGGCACGTTCCATTAGAGGAAATTAGCTAGATATCTCGTACGAGGAGAGACTATTGTCTATACTTCATCGTAGTGAGCGTAAGTTGTGGTCTAAGGTGGTTCCCTTGGTTCGATTTCAGTGGGGGCACCATAATATTGACAAGTCAACGAGGGAGCGGGAGGATGATATGCGAGAGAAGTATCCAGAGTTATTCACGATAGGTAGGTCCTAATTTTAAGGACGAAATTCCTTTGTAAGGAGGGAAATATGTAACACCTCGTATTTCTGAGTATTTCGAATTTAATTAATCCAATAATTTTAAACTACACATGTGTCATAATTTAATTGAATTAAACATTATGTTTTTATTAAAATATTAATTAAAAGAGATAATTATTCATGTTTATGGAAGAAAATTACTAACGGGGTAGTAAATAATTATTATACATCGTAGCGAGTGATATCAACGTAACTATTATATCTCAACCGGGAGTTGCATGTAGAATATATGGGGTCGAGATAGGAAATTTATGTAGAGTGACTCGGATATCAATTTTGAGGTCATGGTTGGTTTTTGATATGCCAAGATAGTATGAATAGAGTACCCGGGAGTAGTAATTGTCTCTCGGGGCATTTTTAGACATGATCGAGACCACACTAGAGTATTTTGGTCATTTTGGCTTGGGTCGTTAGCCTAATTTTGGGATTGAGGATTAAAAACCTAAGCCTAAGAGTTTAAGGAGGCCTTAATTAATATTCTAAACAGTAAGAGACTGAAAGAAGATGGAAGGAAGAAAGAGGAGAGCTTTAGGAGCCAAAATTAAAGAAGATTGGGGAGTCGTGACACCGATTCGTCTTCTACAATGTAAAACACCCTGCAAACATATAAAGGAAAATGATTAACTTGCTTTCAATTTAATTTGCAGGAATTCATGTCTATATCATGGTAGGTGTGGACAAATTCGTTTTTAAATGGGTTTTTGATGATATGGGTATAATATGTAGATTAAATACTTAATTGATGATGGAATAACATATACTACTGTTAGAATCAGATTCTTATTTGAAATATAGAATTCAGATTCGTGTAATTGGGATTTGTAGAATCGAATTTAAGATATGCTTGAATAAAATTTTAAAAACCCAATTCGTGAAAATGGTAATAGGAATCAGTGATGGTTGAAGATTTATATAATGATTATAACATGGTTAAGATAGATAATAAACATTGGTTATGATTGTATTGAGGTTTGGGATGAATCTATGAGGGTTTGACGAACAAAAATGGGGGGGGGGGGGGGGGGGGAGGGGAAATGAAGGTTGTTTGAATTTATATTCATCGATAATGTTGATTTTTTGACAAGTTTTGTTGTTTTAATTTTTGGACCTTAGTTTTTAAGTTACATCCAAGGTTTATTAAATTAGTGTAAGTTTAAGTGGAAACTATTACTTAGGGATTTTGACTGAATATATATTGGTTTAGAAAAGTGAAAGACAGTGGGAGATTTAAGAAACGAATTAAGTGAAATAAATTCTTAAATATTTAAAGTACAAGCCGATTGGGTGAGTCGGGGTATTTTAATCGAGTGATGATACATTAATTATTTAATTGATGTTAATTTAAATAAGTTAATAGTTGGGGAAAAGACTCGGGGATTATGGACTAGTGCTACAGGTGTTCAGCACGGTTTAGCCGGATTTATTTTAATTCTATATATACGAAAATAGAGATAGTGTATATATATATATATGTGTGTGTGTGTGTGTGTGTGTGTGTTTGTGTGTGTGTGTGTGTAGTTTATAAATATCAGTGTGTATGATATTTATGTAAAAATATATCCCTCTAATTTTATCATAGGAGGTTGCGCAATGTGGGTGAATTCCCTGACTAGTGAATGAAGGGAGAGTATAATCCCCAGTTCATAGTGCCTGGTATTTTATCGTGTGATTTATTTTTAAGGTAAGACGCTTTGGGTATGATTCGGTCTTGATCTCGGGGGACTATGACCGCCTCTACTATGTTTACGATTTTATTACCTATTTCGATGCGAGTTAACCGACTTATGGTAACCGGGTTAGATTGAGTATACATGGGATATGATAGCATTTTAGAGAAAAACATCCTGTGAGTTATTACTCGGAAGGATAGTTATTATACGTTATATATATGTTATTGTTGTAGTATACAAGTACGTATATGATAGAGTAAATAATTATATATGGGTTAAATAGACAAAGTGGGAATGTTATATAATCAATTAAAGTAGAAATAATTAAGTAAGTAAATGGGTAGAATAACTTATGAATCAAAGTTAGGAAGTGCCTGGGTTAGAGTAGCGTGATAGAAAGATTAGTAATAGGGCTAGTTAGGCGGGGTAGCATAACTAGTTGGGTTATGAGGTAAGTGATAGATGTGCACAATAGTTGAAAGGTGAGTAATATCTCAAGAGAGTGCATATTTAATTATTGCATCTTAATTACTCGCTAAATATTTTCAAAAGACTTTAGGCTCTGATCCATGTCAAAAATATTTTCCAAAATATTTCAGGTGTCAAGCCATAAGGATGCCAAGATTGATGAGTCATTTTAGGGAGGAGTAGTTGCAACATTTGTGGAGGATTGCAAGATTTTTATAGATGCTTCAGTTATTCATTCCAAAATTAGGATTAATGATTCAATATTTCATTTGGGAATGTTGCCCCTTCAGTTGATATATTCTTTTAGTTTTATTTATCAGACGATGTATTTGAATTCAGTTTTATTCTAGTAGACTTATGGTTTGGCTTTAGTTTTGGAACCGATGGTTCATTCGGTATTTATTATTTTATCTATTTACCATGTGATGATTCATACTCGTATATTTGAGTGGATGAGTTATATTATTTCTATTTTCATATGTTGTTACGTTAATGAAAGATAAAATTGGCACGAGCATAATATAACATAGGTGGTTACTAATTTAAAAAGTTTTTTGACAGTGATGCTAAGAATCAACCAAATGAGATTCCTATTTATTTTGATAAAGGACTTATCACCCGTGATTAAAATAGGCAGGGTGTCAACCATTTGAGTTGCACATTTTCACTCATGCTTTTGTAAAGTTTTTCTCTCTGAAATAAAGGTTTTAACTCTTATTGTTTCCATACTTGATTCATTGAACATCAATCTGTACTTATGTACTTTGATCTTATTCTAATGTTATAAAATAATTAACTCGTGTACACGAACCTTTGCGTCATATGGTTAGAAAGATAATAAGTTATATGCAATTATTAAAAAAATAAGAATGAAGCAAGGGGTCTTCACTTTTTTGAAGGAGGATATTCCTAGTTGACCGTCCTAATGCATATTGTTACCATAAATAATTATTATTTTGAACTCCATAAAATAAGATGCTATGTCACGAATTATTAATCATTTCCATGACCATAGTGAAATCACTATATTTTTAGTGATAACATTAGGTTTAATGGGAAAACTATGAATCTACCAACGGGAGAGCAAGGCAAGTTCATTAAGGGAAATGGGATTAAAACTCTAAAAATACTCAAGATCACAATAATGAAAATAAAATCGAAATGGTTGGAGATCCCAATAAATGTGTTCAACGGGACTGCCTAACTTTGTGTAGCTCGGTGTCCATTGGGACGATAACTACTTCTTCTTTCCATTCCTAGAATGAGTTAGTGCATAATATGTTGGTTGTAACAAGATGAACTTTGTTTTAAATCATTATTATATCATAAATAAGGATCACGTGACATATTATCAGGATATTCTTAATTAAAATCACTTATGTGAGTGAGAAGGAGTCACTTATACGAGAATGGCAAAATGCTAAATTCTATAATTATGAAACCAAGATGTGTCCAAGGCCAGAGCGGAGACAACGATGAGAACCGAGAATTTTTGGAGAAGGGCTATATCATTTCATTTAGCTTGATTTACAAAAGAATGATGCTCAATTCAAGATATCTCGTTCATTGATAGAATAGTAAACGTGGTAGGCTCTCAATAAGAAAGTTTTAGGGGCAGGCAAAAGCTACCTTTACTAATAAAAATATTTTCCACTGATACTCTTTTGAATTTTTCTACATGTTCATTTTATTGAAAATATGTCTTTTTAATCAATTTAATATTTTGACCAAAGCTTATTATTAATACTCAAAGTTTACCAAATATTAATTTGAGACCAAATTTTGTTAGTCTCGACGATGTGTTAGTTATCTTGCAATAATGAATGTGTTGATATTTGACCCATCATCATTCACGTCAACAAAATGGATAAGAAATAGTTGAGAAATTTGATCTCAAAGTACCCCATTTATTGATGAAAACTTGGGAGTTTTATCCAACATTTTAGGATGAATTTTCAAAATTGTCACTCAATGTTATGGTTGTTCGCGAATATTTTTCGGATCATTGTTGAAGGTCACGACTGTTGACCATTAGTTCTAATTGTTCATGAGAAATTTCTCTATATTGATTGTGTACAAAAAGACATTTTTTTGGGTGAATATACAACATTGGTGTCAATATTACAAGGCCTCTCCATGCATTTAGAGGGAAAAAAATATTTTTCCAATACATTCAATTCTTAGTCGAGTCGTAGCGGGTATTAAAGATCGTAGTAGGTATTAAACATTATTTGTTCGTTGAACATGCACATTATATTACTTCTTGCGCCTTTCGAAGATCATTTTATTCTATGAACCAATTATGTTTGCTTTCCTATTAAAAAGAGTGGGAAGTGGGGATACCATTGAATTAAACATGACTTCTTCGTATTAAATCGCATCATTTCTTGACGAATAGCTGATAATTCAATTAACAGAGTTGTTAGAAAAAAGATGACATATTCTTTATTTACACTTTGTAGAGAATGATCGTTTGTGAGTTGTGAAGAAAACTTGTGCGGACATTATGAAATATAGGTCTACATGTGGAGTTTTAGACATGGCCATTATAAAAATTGCCTGTTGGAATGATTAGATGGAAATAGTTTATGTTAAGTCATGAAGTTAGAACTATTTTTAGGCGAGAACGCTTCCACACATACCAGTTGCAAACCAAATGGATACCACATTTAAGTGGTGGCGTGACATTAGAGGACTCAATTCAACAATCCCCTTACTTTGTGGGAAAAGTGGCATACACTTTATTGACATGGATCCATGTGATTTGTATTTGGTTTCATAATGCAGTATAACAAGAATTATTTTTTGGTGAAAGGAGGAGATAATGAATAGTTAGTCCCTTAAAACACATACGAAATAAAATCAAGTCTAATAAAACACATTACATATAAAGCATGCCAATAGTATCTCCGACCTTTCCCAAAACTGAAAAGCAGAGCAACCTTGTTCCCATACATTTTGCTACCATCTTCCATTGGACACTAAACTTCATACACAGGATAAGATCTGTCACTAAAGCAATAATTCAAGCAAACCAGACTACACAAGAAACCAAAAGCACTAAAACCATCTCATATACCCTCGAACTCAAATCTCTTCATTTGGGAGGGCAGAACGTGATGACATATCGAGAAGCCCTGCATTTATTGAGACTGGAAGAGTCGTCAAACGCATAACTATAAGCTTTAGGACAAATAGCCTTAAATAGATGCGCAAAAAGGGTCGGCTTGCAAGTATTGGGATTCGAATAATTTCCAGTGCAACAATATTTAGGAGACCCCATAGCCAAACAAGCACTCTTACACCCCACTACCTTTCCTGCCATCTTAACCTCCAAAGCGGATGGACAACATATGTTCAAATCAACTTCACAAGCTGCCACCCCACAACCAATTCCGCCACCAACAGGAGCCATTGAAACCGGTAAATTAAATCCATCAACTAAAGACACATCGTAGAAATGCAATGGAGATGTTGATGTTCCTAGTGTCATTTCAACCACTGTGGCTGGTGGCACTCCACCCATTCCATGGCAGTGTAATTGGCCTGAACAATCTCCGGTGTAACATGAGCCTTTACCATTTTGATTAAATGTACAACCTTGCCTAGCCCATACTCGCCCTGACCACTTTTCAGGCACATCCATAACTACTTCCTGGCCGCTGCTTAGATGGAAACCACCTTCGTTCGGTGTAGGGTGGCCTGCACCGCCTAAAATTCCCGGCCATATGCTCTCCTTGCAGTTGTTTACTAGTATCAGTTGATGAGTACTCCCCCCATCTGTGACAAACAAGTTCAAAAAACGACATATGTTAATTAATTAAGTTGCTTGATTGGCTAAAATAGATGCACAATTAAAGGATGATTTTACCTATTTTCGAGAGAGAGAGTGAAGTGCAAAGTATAACCAAAAAGAGATATAGTGGCATTGGCATTGTGCAAGTGCTTGAGACTGGTGTAAGAGATGTGTGTATTCATACTTTATATATAGAAAGAAAAGTAGCCATATCATGGTAATTTGTTTCTTCACTCTTTTTGCTTTTACTTTTGGTAGAAAGGCGAGGCATATATGCATTACTTCCGACGCAGGTTTGGTTTTGCTAATTTTTTACTTGTTTAATATTGCAACTTTAAATAAAGTCATCAAGGTTAAAGATTAAATTTGTGCCAGTGATTCTTTGTAATAATTGCAACGGACTTTCATTGGTTTTGAGCTCATCATACACTTCTGTCCATATTTCAAAAATTGTTGCAATCTTTCATGGCATGAGTTTAGAAACAGTGAGCTAATTTGTCAATTTACACATAAACTCACAGCCTAATCATTATTGGGCTCTTTTTATAATTGAGAGGTTGCGAGTTCCACAATCTAGACTAAATAGTTTCACTGTATAACTAGATAAACGAGCCTTTTTCCTTCTTATTTCCTTTTAGCTCATTTTGTAAATACATGTTCAAACATTAGTTCAAATTTGATTAAGAACCAAGAATGAAAGCTAGTAATCATAGCACTGACACGGAGACGATAAAATACTAACTACAGAAAAAAATTGTTAAACGGAAAAGACTCAGCCGGGCTTTCCTTATTGTAAGCTATAAATATAAAAGAAGAAGATGAAATTTGAAGGTACCGCAAACAAACCAGCTAATACCTGAACATATGCGCAATTTGAAACTACATCTAACAACTGAGTTAATATTGCGCCATGTAAATGTCAGGAATTTTGGGATTTCTTACCATATATAAAGCTATCCAACAAACTAGGAAATTGGGCGGTTTGCTTAGTTTATAAACATCTCAGGAATAGATTCAAAATACAAGAATCTTATTTTGTTATCCACAATTTCTTTTACCCTCGTTGTTGGTGATTAAACAACCCAAGTGATTAGAAGAACATGCTCAAGACTTTACGGTTTAAAACATTGATTATACCCTGTAAATGTAATGCATCCTATGTTAAATATATCCGGCAAATGTGGAGCTAATGAACTCAACCATGTTTGTGTTGGATGCCAAAAATTTACATCTTAGTTTGCTAAACTATTTTTGTCCTCAACGTTTTGTAAAGAAAGATCATGAAGTTGACGTCTTAAAGAGACAGAGCCATTGTCAACAACTTTGGAGAGAGTTGCTGAGCCACGTTGGCGGAGGCAACCTTCGTTTTCTTTTTTCTATGTAAAACCTCAATGTTACTAGATTAATTTATAATTATAAACTATATTTTAATTAAAAAAATATTTTTTAACTTAATTTTCTGTTGGGTTTGTTAAGGATATACATACAATTTTTCGTTAATGTATCTATTAAATTTTCTAATGTATATATGAGTTTTTTTGGAGGAAATTTTTTGTATGTGGATCTTTATATTGAATGCACGGATTTTCGTAATATACACGTATTAATTTTTTTGTATCCTAACTTATAACCTATACGTTAAGGGGTGAGGACCTAATTGTCAAAAAAATATGTAAGTGCAGTAGAGCTAGAAAAAAGTATTAGTCGGGGACTAAAATGGAAATCTCCCCCCAAAAGAAGTTTGGTGTAATGAGAAAACATTATCTTGAATTACACCCTTATTATTATAATGAATCTGTTCGCTAGTAATTGAAATTGGTTATTTTTTGCTAGAGTATACCGACATTTGAACTTTTATGGATTGAATTATAAATAAATGATTTACTCTTATTTTTAATTGAAAAAAATTGTCTTTAATTACACCTTTATTTTTCCTTCTCGTTTTTTTATTACGGACATATTTATCCAGACGATGTTTGGTTGCACAAATTGTTTGATTATGTAAATTGATTTATTATGAATTAGTGAATTGTAAATATGTGGATTTCAAATGAGTATAAATTCAATTTTACACAATGTTTAATAATCTGAAATTGATGTTAAGAATTTATGAGAAAAAAAATAAAAACAAATTAAGAGAGAGGGGGAGAAGAGGGAGGAAGGGAGGGAAAGAGAGAGAATAGTATACAATTTATGCGACTTCTATACATTTCACGTTTTTTGTTAAATGGTTTAATTTTAGATTTTACACATGAGCAAAAATTAAATAATTAATTCATTAATTCATTAATAAAACTTAACATAATTAATGAATTAATTCATAAATATATTTTAATTTATTAATGAGCCAATTTAAAATTTTGAGGCAATTAAATGGGACTTTAGCAATCAATGGTATATGGTAACCCTATAATATAATCTCAATTCAAGTACTTTAGTACATACAAACGTGTGTATCACTTTGTTGGTTACTTCGTAAGAATATATTCTCTTTCAAAAGAGTTGTTATACATACCAGAGGACTGTTCACTTGTACGAAACCCAACATACATTTGGCAATCACATTCTCATAAAATATGTTAAGGAGTCATTGCATATGAATAATGATCACCGAAGCTTTACCATGTATGCTTTATTTCTTAAGGACGCTTATTGTAGTGCAGTTTTAAACTTCAAAGGCAGGATAAACAAATTGATTAGTGGCTGCTTTTGTAATAAATGGTAACAATCCGCATCATAAATTAAGGAACACAATTATGCATCCCTCTTTATCATCCTGCCGATAAGATCCAAATTTTTTTATTTTTTTTATTTTTTAATTTTTTAATTTTTTAATTTTTTAATTTTTTAATGTGGGGAATATGGCAAGGCATATAAAATAGATAATAGATTAGTGGTGGCTTTCATAATAAGATACAAGCAGACTCTGCCTTATATTCAGGGACATAATCACCTTTCATACTTTTCATTCCTCATATGTAAGATCCAATTATTTTGATATCTGGGATTGGATCTTTCTTTCTCAACTCAACCTTCAAGCTAAGCTACAATTTAGATTTGTATTAATACTGTTCGGTCTTTTTACCCGCAATTATGTTATTTTTGCTTAAACATATCATGATTGTGAAAAATAGTGATGTCTTAAGTGGACAATTATGTTGTTTTTGCTTAAACATATCATGATTGTGAAAAATAGTGAAAAACATCCATTTTTTTTTTTACCAAAGATAGGAAGCTTTATTTATATTATGGATATTTTACAAGTAACGTCATAAGTTGCAAACCTATTGTAGCTATATTACAGACGTTACAGTCGAAAATCGGAAATAACAAACACGAAATCTGAAAATAAACCATAAAAAATAACAACTTAGAAACGGAATGAGCATCAAGAACATGGATACACTCATTAGCTTCCTTGAAACATATATACAATGTAACATGCTAAAATCTGAAAAAAACAAATATTGAAGATGTCATATGTGAATAGAAGAAACATATCATGACTGGGATAATTGAAAAGCGCCTATCCTTCCTCTGATTACCCAACAGCTCTAACAACCTTCTCTTTTTTTAGAGAATGCTAACTCTTTTTCCTGCTACCAAAGGGTGACAAATGCTCCTTCAACGTTTTGCACGTTGATGAATGATTTTCGTTGAAAAGATATATTCGTTAGAGAATGAAGATCGAAAAAAAAAATCTTTTAGTAGGCGATTTTTCTCTTTCTCTTTCTGTATCCGAAAGTTTGTGTAGTGGACATAGTTTATATAAAGAAAAAGGTTATGAAATGAAAAATGGGTCTTCCAACGGGGGGACTGAAATCTCATCGTTGAAGGCGTATAGATGACCAAAAAAAGATGGGAGGATTTTGTATAAACAAAGCGTTAATAAAGAACTGTTTCATTAATTGGACCAACAGTCTTCTGTTCGGCAGGCAATTTTCGTGCAACTATGGTTTCTGTAGTCCCTGCTATGCTAGCGATAGGGAGTCCTTAGAAAACCAGAACTCCCCAATTCGATATGTAAAACCAGACAACAAGTTGCTTGATAGTTTGAATCTCCACAAATGAGGAGTCTCCAAGCTTGACACATAAGCCTTATTTTCATAAAATATTTTCTAATTAGTCCTGTAATTTTTTTTCTCAATACGTCTTTGTTGGTACCAAATTTAGTCTGCTGATGTGGATCAATAATTTGGAGACACGTGTCAATCAACGTGGCAATTACAAATACTTCTACCGATCAAAACACTACCACCGAGCTACTCATACATCCCGAATAACTCAAGCGTGCCAATCAACTTAAGCCCCCCGAGCAACTCAAACGTGCCGAGCTACTTAGACGGTCCGAGCAGTTTAAGCGGTCCGAGCTATTGGGCGTACAGAACACTCAAATCGGGATAATCAAAGAGACGACTGCACATTAAATGCTCATTACTATCGTACAGATGTATATGTCTACTAGATAACAAAGCATTGTCCTTTCATTGGTACAACCTCAAGGCTATAAATACATTGTAACCTCATCATTAGAAGGGGACTGGGAATTTCTTGAGAAAACCACTTATCAAGAATGATAGGCAAACAGTTAGCAATACAAAAACAGTAGACGTAGGCCATTTCCTTAAGGCTGGACCACTCTAAAAATCTCTTGTCTCGTATTTATTTATTCATATTTATCTGTGATTAAAATAATTAGATTAAATCTAGTTTTTTACATCAATAATAAATACATTGTAACCTCCTCATTAGAAGGGGACTCGAAATTTCTTGAGAAAATCACTTGTCAAGAATTCTAGGCAAACAGTCAGCAATACAAAAACAGTGGATGTAGGTCATTTCCTTAAGGTTGAACCACTCTAAAAATCTATTGTCTCGTATTTATTTATTCATATTTATCTGTGATTAAACTAATTAGATCAAATCTAGTTTTTTACATCAACAGATTGGCGTCGTCTGTGGGAACGACTGTAATTAGCGTTTTTCACCAAAACAACTCATCATCAATGGCTGATAATCCAGAATCTAGTAATCGAAACACTGGGATTCCCCTGAATCCTTCTGCACCCCCAAAATTTTCAAATCTGGCTGGTATAATGGCTAATTTGGCCCAAGGGCAAACGACCATGCAAGAAACCATGTGAAAGCTTATACAAACCGTTCAAGTCGGAGTGCCGGCTCAATCAGGACAACGAAGTGTTCAAAGAAATACTCGTTTACCCTCTTCGCGAATTAGGCGAACAATATTTCTAGAGGAATCTCGATCCAGACACACAGATTCATATCATACTGAGAGATCTAATGATCCTTCTTATCAGCCTGGACGAACTTCCTCGGTATGAGCTACAGACACTCAACAAAACATCACTTTATCTCCAGAGAGGACAAGTGCTCTTGAAAGGTTGAGTAGAGTCTCTCCTTTTGATCGTTTAGGTCCTAGGGGGTATAAAAGTCCCCCTATGATTGTGTCGAGGAACTCTCAACGACCATCTGATTGAAAGGAAGGCTCTGCTCAATCACGACCAACTGCTCGTCATGAAAGATCCCAAGAGGCAAATTCAACATGATCAGTTGCTCGAACCAATAGGATCGAGGAAGGAAATGATGCCTGAGAGGGCTCAATTCAAATGTTGGAGGATAGATTAGGGGAAATAGCTAAGGATAAGAATCCTCTATAAAGAACTTTTGTCCAAGGAACACCATTTGTATAAGCAATTGTGGATTTCTCCACACCATCAAAATTCAAAGCTCCTACGGTGACACCTAAATATAATGAAAAAACTGATCATGTCCTTCATATAGAACAATACCATACTGCTGCTGATATCTATGCAGTTCCAGATGAGATGAGATGAGATGAGATGCAGGACATTTTCAGGAACTCTTACCGAATCTACTCAGATGTGGTACAAAAACCTTCCTCGAGGAAAAATTGCGACTTTCTTTCAACTAGCAGAACTCTTTATTGGGAATTTTTATTTTGGAGTAAAGCTTATCAAACAAGTAGCACATTATTAAGCGTTAGAAAAAAGGCAGGTGAAAGCACCAGGGACTATATTACTTGTTTCAATAACGATAAACTTGAGGTAATCGATTATGAGGAGAAAACAACAATTATTGCTCTGATGAATGGACTGTTTCCCAATAAATTGTACTACACTTTAACCAAAGATCCGTCCAGGACCATAGCAGAATTGATGGCAAAAGCTGCCAAAATCATGAATGCCGAGGAAGCCATGGCTGCAAAAAAGAATGCAGACACTCAGGAGACCAAGGTAGAAGATGGTAAAATTGAAAAGAAGGATCAGAAGAACAATGGTGGTAACAGGCAATCGAAAACAAAGCAAACACTGGAACAGATGAAGAAATTTGGAAATTACACTCCTTTAAAGGTAGATATAAATCAGATTCTGGAGGGGATCAAGAATAGCGAGGAGCTAGCCTGGCCAGCAAAAATGAAAGTAGATCCTAAAAGAAGAAACAAGTCCAAATATTGAGAATTCCATAAAGACCATGGTCACACGACCAAAAATTGCATAGCTCTCCAGAATTAAATTGAAGCACTCATCAGACGAGGAAAGCTGGCTAAATATGTTGATCGTCAAAATGGTGGAAAGACCAACGACCGAGGAGGAAGAAGATCTAAATCTCCTCATTAAGCAAAAGAAGACAAGAAAAGAAGTCATGAAGAAGATCCAGAAGATGATCAAGATGATCCCGATCTCCCCAAAAGACCAAGACAACCAGAACGTGAGGTATTTCCAATTCATTTTTGGATCATTTGATTGCAATCTTATTACAGGTGGAGATGCAGGAGGTGGAGACCTTACTGGAGAGAGGAAAGCTTACCTCAATGAGGCTCAAGCTTGTTCTTACATTCAACGAATAAATCTAGCTGAAGATGATCGCCCGAGGAAGGTGAATAAACATAAGTTGGTCATTAGTTTCTCTAAGAATGACTTCGCAGGTGTGCTATATCCTCATGATGACCCATTGGTGATTAAAATGATAATGAAGGAAGTAGTGATTTCATGAGTATTAGTGGATAATGGTAGCTCGGCAGATATCATGTTTTACCCATGTTTTGATAGTTTAAATCTAAAGCTATCCCAGTTGGAGCCATATCATAGGCCCCTCCTTAGTTTTACTGGCGAGAAAGTTTTTCCACTTGGGACGATCAAGTTGGATATGTTCATCGGTACATGGTCTGCTTGTCGAACAAAAAGAGTACGCTTTTTTGTGATGGATAAAAATATCAAATCAGCTTACAATATCATCATGGGAAGGGTATGTTTGAAGAAGTTCGAAGCAGTACCATCTATTGTACATCAATGTTTAAAATTCCAAACCAACTTTGGCGTAGGAGTGGTGAAGGGCGACCAAAAAGTAGCTCGGGAATGCTACTATTCTTCTGTCGAGCAAGAAGAACGTGAAGAATCTAGGAAGAAGACTACTACTTATCAGGTAGATGAGATAGAAGATGCGGAGATTAAAACTTTAGACCCAAGAGATGAGTCTCAGCTCGTTAAGGGCCCGATCATGGAGGCTATCGAAAATATCATTATGGACAATGAGCATCTAGAACGAACAACTCAAATCGGTGCATCACTAGATGTGTCAATAAAGCAAGAGCTGATAGCATTTCTAAGACACGAAAAGCAGACTTTTGCATGGAGTCACGAAGATATGCCAGGGATAGACCTAAAAAGCAGATATGGTTGAGACGAGCACCGCTAGAAGGAAAGTGACTGAAAATGAAGAGGGAAGATACATCTTTAGACAGGGGTCCCTCTCTAAGGGAAATTTTTCTGAAAAAAAGACTCCGTGGAGCCTCTTCGTTGACGGGTCCTCCTGTGATAGCGGAAGTGGTGCTGGACTGATACTATCAGCACCCGACGGCACAGACGTCGAATACGCCCTGAGGTTCAGCTTCAAAGCCTCCAATAATGAGGCTGAATATGAGGCCTTAGTAGCAGGCCTCTGCTTGGCCAAGTCTCTTAGTGTCGGCCAGATTTTGGTCCATAGTGATTCAAGGCTAGTCGTAAATCAGATACTAGGAGCCTACGAGGCCAAGGACGAGAGAATGGCTAGGTATCTTGACAAGGTGAGGTCATTGCTGAAAAACTTTAATGAAGTGAAACTCAAGAGGATACCTAGGCTCGACAATGGTCGTGCTGACGCCCTTGCAAGGTTGGCCTCAGCTACTAGGACAGACATAAGGAGGACAGTCCCAGTGGAAATCTTGCTACGACCAACTATCGAAGAGGACGAGGGAACACTTGGCATTTGCATGAATGTTTCTCAAGAACCTTCATGGATGGATCCTCTGATCAGATACATTAAAGGAGGAGAGATGCCAGAAGCAAGTCAAGAGAGGAAGAAGCTGAGATACAGGGCTGCAAAGTTCACTGTCATCGGAGACACGCTGTACAAAAAGGGGTTTCTGCTCCCCTTACTTAGGTGTGTGCATCCTTCAGAAGTCCCTTCCATTTTGCAAGATGTGCATGAAGGGTCGTGCTCAAGCCACATTGGGGGTAGATCCCTAGCGAAGAGGGTAATAACCCAGGGGTACTGGTGGCCGACCTTAGGAAAAGACGCTGCCGCATATGTTAAAAAGTGTGATAAATGCCAAAGATTTGCTACCATCCCTCACCAACCTCATCATCCCCTCACCTCTGTTACATCCCCATGGCCATTCGCAGTATGGGGGATTGACCTGGTAGGACCCTTACCGAGGGCAGTCAATAACTATCGGTTCCTCATCGTAGCAATTGACTACTTTTCAAAGTGGGTAGAGGCCGAACCGATGGTCACGATTACAGAGCAGAAGACCTTCCAGTTCATCTGCAAGAATGTGATATGCAGATATGGTCTATCCAACACCCTCATCTCGGATAACGGGACCCAGTTCAAGAATGCCTCTCTGCAGAAGTACTGTGAGAGGGTAAGCATCAAACAATTTTTCTCCACCCCAGGCCGACCTCAGGCCAATGGGCAAACCGAAGTTACGAATAGGACAATCCTAGATGGGATTAAGAAGAGGCTTGAGGAGGCAAAAGGAAGATGGGTCGAGGAGTTATACGCAGTGTTGTGGGCATACAGGACGACAGTAAGGACCTCTACTGGGGAGACCCCATTCATATTAGCTTATGGGTCAGAAGCAGTCATCCCCACCGAAGTCGAGTTTCCTACTCATAGGGTCCAAATGTATGACCCCCAGGGAAATACGGAAGAGAGGAGACTTGACCTGGATTTGATTGAGGAAAGAAGGAAGGACGCTGAGATAAGGCAGGATTCCTACCAGCAGAGGACCGCAAGGTTTTACAACCAGAGGGTGAAACAGAGGCCAATCGCAGTAGGAGACTTGGTTCTCAAAAAGACTTTGCAGAAGCCCAATAAACTCCATCCTAATTGGCACGGCCCCTATAGGGTCACCGATGAAGTTGTCCCTGGGACCTATAGACTAGAAAACCTAGAGGGGGAACCATTTTCCAACCCCTGGAACGCAGATCATTTGAAGAAATACTATCAGTAGTGTTGTAAGGTCTTGAAAGGCCATAATTGTAATTAGGGTTGCTCCAACAGAACACTTGGAAAATTAATGAGAAATATCAGTGTTTCCTTCATCCTATTGTCAGTCCTAGCATGCATGGGAAGTTGATCCCTCGGCTATAATGGGGACCAGTGGAGGGGACGACCCCTCCACTCTCCTCAAAAAAGACGAGGGAAGACTACATTAAAATCCATTAATTTGGTTAGTTGATCCCTCGGCTATAATGGGGACCAGTGGAGGGGACGACCCCTCCACTCTCCTCAAAAAAGACGAGGGAAGACTATATTAAAATCCATTAATTTGGTTAGTTGATCCCTCGGCTATAATGGGGGCCAGTGGAGGGGACGACCCCTCCACTCTCCTCAAAAAAGACGAGGGAAGACTAAATTAAAATCCATTAATTTGGTTAGTTGAACCCTCGGCTATAATGGGGACCAGTGGAGGGGACGACCCCTCCACTCTCCTCAAAAAAGATGAGGGAAGACTATATTAAAATCCATTAATTTGGTTAGTTGATCCCTCGGCTATAATGGGGACCAGTGGAGGGGACGACCCCACCACTATCCTCAAAAAAGACGAGGGAAGACATTAAAATCCATTAATTTGGTTAGTTGATCCCTCGCCTATAATGGGGGCCAGTGGAGGGGACGACCCCTCCACTCTCCTCAAAAAAGACGAGGGAAGACTAAATTAAAATCCCTTAATTTGGTTAGTTGAACCCTCGGCTATAATGGGGACCAGTGGAGGGGACGACCCCTCCACTCTCCTCAAAAAAGACGAGGGAAG
This sequence comes from Sambucus nigra, assembly GCA_949130495.1. Classification (NCBI taxonomy): domain Eukaryota; kingdom Viridiplantae; phylum Streptophyta; class Magnoliopsida; order Dipsacales; family Adoxaceae; genus Sambucus; species Sambucus nigra. Next base: position 617,479,813 of record OX422208.1, read on the forward strand.
ACTATATTAAAATCCATTAATTTGCTTAGTTGATCCCTCGGCTATAATGGGGACCAGTGGAGGGGACGACCCCTCCACTCTCCTCAAAAAAGACGAGGGAAGACTATATTAAAATCCATTAATTTGGTTAGTTGATCCCTCGGCTATAATGGGGGCTAGTGGAGGGGACGACCCCTCCACTCTCCTCAAAAAAGACGAGGGAAGACTAAATTAAAATCCATTAATTTGCTTAGTTGAACCCTCGGCTATAATGGGGACCAGTGGAGGGGACGACCCCTCCACTCTCCTCAAAAAAGACGAGGGAAGACTATATTAAAATCCATTAATTTGGTTAGTTGATCCCTCGGCTATAATGGGGACCAGTGGAGGGGACGACCCCACCACTGTCCTCAAAAAAGACGAGGGAAGACATTAAAATCCATTAATTTGGTTAGTTGATCCCTCGCCTATAATGGGGGCCAGTGGAGGGGACGACCCCTCCACTCTCCTCAAAAAAGACGAGGGAAGACTAAATTAAAATCCCTTAATTTGGTTAGTTGAACCCTCGGCTATAATGAGGCCACATTAGGGAACGACCCCACAGTGGTCCTCAAAAAAGACGAGGGAAGGGTTAGTAGCATCAACAGTGAGCAAGCCATAATAAAATGAAATAAGGAAGACAACAGTTATGGGAGACAGTTGTGAAAGGAAGAGACGATGGTATTAATATAAAGCATCAAGTGTTTTTACAAGGCCTTTGAACAAAAATACAAAAATGAGGGTATAGGCTACAGACAGCCACCCTAAGGAACGACATCAGAAGGCAGAGCCTCAACATCAACCGATGGGGTCTCTTCAGCAATCATGACTGGCCGATCCTCAGACGTGCCGACCCCCTCAATATGAACTTGGGACTCCACTTGCGACAGGGCTTCAGCAATCAAGGGATCATCCAGCTGAACCACCTCAAGAGATGGGCGGATGGATGATACTGTGTCGGCAAACTTTAGGACGACCCACCGACAGGCCGTCCTAATCCCCCTCTCAAGATATTCAAGGCCGAAGCCCTAGAATTCGTCAGAGACCTTGTAAGCTTCAACAGCATCAGCCTCGGCTTTTTGGACAGCTGCTTCAAAGTCGGTCTTGTGCTTGGCCTCCATATTGGTTAAATCCTCGTCCTTGCCCTTGATCAACAAGTCCTTGTACTTGATCAACAAGTCCTTAGCCTGCAGATCGGCATCATGTTGCTTCGTCAGCTCATCAAGGACTCTAGCGTGCTCAGTCCTTGTGCTCTCCAGCTCGGCCCTAGCAGTGTCTAACTCTGTCCGTAGGTCAGCCTCTTGTTGAATGGCCCTCTCAGCTTCATGGAATTTCTGTTGGTTCTCAGCCATCCACTTGGTGGCTGAGGTGAGGGCACAGACCGACTGCAAGAAAAAATGAACAAATGTCAAGAGGGGCCGAGGGAACAGTTAGTAAGAATAAAATTAAAAGGTCAAGACCAATACCTGAGCAAGGGAGTGCAGACCGAAGTCGTACACTTTAGCTGGAGGCATCTTTGCCAAGAACTCGAAGTCAGAGGCCGATGGTGCAGAGAACATCGAGGCCTTGGCCGCCCTCAAGTTGGCAATAAGGGATGAGGGGTCGGCCCTCAGATGGGACAGATTCTGAGACCAGAAGGCCCCCATGCTCGACGAAGAGGTCGTACCCTCAGAGGCATCGACCCTTGCCCTCGTCCTTGGATCAGGCCGATACTCAACAGGAGTCTCAGGCTCCTTCCTCTTGTGGCTATCAGAGGTCGGCTCAACAACCGTCGGCCCTGAGGCCCTTGTCGTCTTCGGAGCTTGCTGAGGCTCCTTCCCCTTCTTCTTTGACAAACCAGCAAGCAGGCTTGGAGTAGTCATTTCCCAGAGGTAGTCTGGTGTACCTGCAGGACGATCTGATAAGAGGACGACATGTCAGAAAAGTTCAGAGATAAAGAGAGAACACTTCAAAAATAAGTAAAGAAGGGAAAATATTCAGTGTAACTCACATAGTTCTGTCAGAGGGCCGACCCTCAGACCAGCTTCTTTAAGGACGCGAGGGGTCATCAAATCTTCGAACTTTGGGATCTCACCCTCTCTCCCTCGTCCCCTTAGATACTCAACAATATCCCTCTCCTCCAAGCTAAGTCCGGGGTCTGACCTAGCTTTGATGGAGGGGTTAGACCATCTGTTAGGAACCCTCGGAGCATCGGCAGAAGGGGACGCCTCGGTGGAGCTCTCCCATGCCCCAGATATGAAGAAGAACCTTTTTTTCCAATCATGATTGGAAGTTTGAGCCACGTGGAGCAGCTTCTTCTCAGACCTTCTCGCTCCCAGATGATAGTATCCGGGCTGTTTAGATGAAGAGGTGATATTGTAGCAGGCCAAGAACACGTCGGACGAGGGCTCGTCAGTGAAAGCGTTTTTCCACAGAGAGATGTACCCCAGAATCGTCCTCTAAGAATTGGGTGGAAGTTGCGAGGGGGAGACGCCCAGAGCCGACAAAATATCTATAATGGCAGGGTGAAAGGGAAGTCTGACACCTACTTTGAACATTTGCTCGTAGACTGCAACTTCTCCCTCTTCACCCTCAAAGACCCTCTCATCCTCGGAGGGAACCCTCATAGTCATCCCAGGTGGCACTCCGTAAATATGCCTCCATATCAGAAGATCCCTATCCCTGACAGAGGAGATAAAAGACGAGGCATGGGAGGTATCAACCTCATCATCTGTATCATCGTCCTCATCCTCCTCATCACCTGCAGGAGGACCCTGAGGAAATGCTACTTGGAAGGCGTTGGGGGATAGGGTTGTCACAGGGACAGCCTCAGAGGGGATCGTACCCTCGGCCTCTCGGGGAGGGCTAAGGTCAGGTGAGTCCCTTCTACTAGAAGTTCCAGCACCAGTTGGAGAGGAGGTTCCCTCGTCCATCTCACTTGGGTTGGGTGTCTCGGCCGGACGAGACGACGACCCACAAGACTCAGAGGGTTCAGATGGTCTAATGGTGGCAAGAGGAATGGGAAAAATGGGTCGTACCCAATTAGGGTCGGCCCCTCGTCTCCTCTCTTCCTCTTCCTCTATTCGTCTGATCTCGGTAAATAGTTTCTCTCTCAGGGACGGGAATTCAGACACCAGGTTGTAAAGCCTCCTAAGCATTAAGGGGAAGACCCAACACTTAAAGAAATTATACTAAACTTGGCTAATTTAGCTACAAACAAGTGGGGAGTGGACCAGGTTTGACTTTTGGATTAAACAAAGAACTCAAAGGTTTTCACTCAAGAACACTCAAGAACATCCAAGAGCCAGTTACCGGAGAAGACACCGGAAAAGGTTATGGCACAACTTAAGGAAAATGGCCGCCTACGAGCCTAAAAAACAAACGAAAGTGAAAGAAAAAGAGAGCACTGGATGAAAGAGGTTACCTGATGAGGAGAGAACAAGAACGCTGCTAGGCCTGGAAGAATCGAAGGCTACAAATGGCGATGTAGGCTGAAAATTCTAGAGAGAGAGAATGCTTAGGCGCGAAGAAGAAGAAGGAAGAAAGAGGGTTTGAAAATACCTTAAATACCTTAGCAATGAGTGGGCCCATTGACCAAGGCAGGACACAACCCACGAGGAAGGCATCATTAGGGTGCAAGGACCCAAGCGCAGTGTGCAGCCGTCATGCCTTGGAAATTGGAACAACAATGAGTACCTAACCAGGTGTCACTCACCTAACTGATCATACCTGCATCTCATTTAAAACACTATCCCTCAGCCATCTCAACAGCACCTATGGCTAAGGGCTGGGGGGTGATTGATATACCCGTTTATGTTCTAGGAGGATCGCCTCCACAACGGACGACCCTAAGAGGGGCCGACCCTTCACCAGGCCCCAACTGGCCTTCACCAGGCTCCAGACGACCCTACGAGGGGCCGACCCTTCACCAGGCTCCAGACGACCCTACGAGGGTCCGACCCCTCACCAGGCTCCGGCCGACCCTACGAGGGTACGACAGTACGAGAACAGAATCAAGCCAGACTCACTGCCGGAAGAATCTTTGCCCTCGGTCTCGACTCATAGGCCGAGGGTGACATCATGACAGCGCGTGGTTTGGGAGACGCGTGGAACAGTGCGCGTGAGGCTCATATGACACGTGGAAGACCGTTACAACCGAATCACCCCCTCACGTGAGGGAATATTATGTCATCATTTGGCATCTACAGGTGTCAACAGGGGATTGGCTAGATCATTATTCACATGCACCATGCTTACTTGGGGGGTACACTACACCCCCCAAGACCTATATATACTTGTCACCCCCAACCCTACAGGGGATCGATCAGATTAACTGTAGCCCTAGCTAAAACTCTGCTTGTACACACAGTAGAGAGAGAGAGAGAGGGTTATGTGCATTGTATCCAAGGCCATTAGTGCCCATACTTAGTGGATCACACACTCACAGTGGATGTAGGCCAATTTGGCTGAACCACTATATATCATTGTCAAATTTCCTCTTATACTCATCCCCTTCTATACACTTACATACTTATATACTTGCATCTCTATGGCTGCCATAAGTACTACTGTTTGAGCTCACCATCACTTACCTGGTGGTGCTAAATCCCAGCATCATCAAACATCACACACAAACATCTAATTGTTTGTATCGTTTTCCCCCAGTGACGTCGCTTGGGCATTGTGTCAAATGAATCACTCTATAGCGAAGGTTCTTCTTCCTAATACATAAATGGGTGGAAACTAATGCCTCCATGGCATATTCCCCAGAGGAAATTCCCTTACCCTTTCTTCGATTGGACCAAGTGAATCCCTTCCATTGAATATAAATGAGTGAGTGTAAATTATAAATACTCTTTGGTACCAACTATATATTTATTTTCCATATCCTTCCTCTAGGAATCTTGATAGATTGAAATAGAAAAATAGTATTCTCTAACTCGTGACCCTTCTATCATTCTACATTTGGCGTCCTCCTTCTCAGTTGTAACTTTTGCTCATTATCGACATTTGAGTTTTTGACATTATCCAATATGATATCCTCATTTTTATTCGAGTTCCTTTATTTTTTGAGTTCAGAGTCCCAAAGTCTAGACTTCAAACTTTTCTTTACTAGGCTTACAGGTCATGTCAGCCATTTTCCTTATGGTTGTTCATTTTTATCGAACTTTATTTATGATGAATCTCCTATATTCAAGTATATTGAGTGGCTGTATCTATTTTATCACAACTTTTGATGTTCTAAATTTGAGAGAGAGGGAGAGAGAGAGAGAGACTTGTTTGTAATGGCGTCATAAGGAAGAGACTTTGGCAACCAGAATAAGAGATATTCACTAGGATAAGAGACCCCTTCGAGTAAAAGATTTTACATTGAGTTGACAAAAATGGGGATCCCAAATTTGATGAGTGCCCCTCATTCTTCCTTTAGTGATATAACAAAAGGTAAGGAAAAATCATCTGAAGCCCTTGCGATCACTCAATAAGCCCTCGATGAACCACTATAGTACTATATGTATTTATATATAAATAAATATTTTTAATTATGATTAATCCGAGGAAGAATCTTAGTTCATGCACCTTAAATGGAATCTCCCACTCTACCATGATGTGCACGCACCTTTTATTAATCCAACCTACTCACATTGTTTAATACTTGAAGTAGGAATTACTTTGATTCCATCATACATATTTGGATCAAGACATAGTTATAAAAATATTACTTTTTGTTTTCTTTCAACTCGTTTATATGTAATCTACTTTTTCTGGCTTGTCCAAGTGGGATAGCGAGGACTATTTTGAAGAAATGGTAGGATATGGGTAAGAGTTATGATAGATATTCATATTAGTGGGAAACATACACAAGTTAAAAATGGGAAGAGGAAAAGGAAATCCAATAAGTTAGAATGCTCATGTATATACTGGATAAATTCCATTGCATAATGGAAAGGTCCACTATTTTATCTCCACAATGAATCAAATTGGACAAAGGAGTTATTCATGATCCTATGATAAAGTTTCTATCAATTTCTTATAATACACACACCAAGAGATTAAGAACATAAATCTAGTATCCCAAACTAGATGTCCAAATAAAAAATATACACGCTCACCGAATAGATTATCTTTGAAAACTACCACTTCACGCTATCAATCCTACAAGGCCCAAATAACTCAATTTTCTCTCATGAACTATTTATGTCAATTAATTGGTTATATCCAAAAATTGAGATAATGGGTGTAAATCGAAAAAAATTGTATTTTCAAGGACTCAAAGTATGGGTCTAAACATCCTGACCGTGAATGAATCATCCCACTAATTATGGTCATCTGTGTTATATCCACTGGCCATTGCTCTACTCTTTCTCTCATTTGATCAATACTAGGAAGATTAATATAATTTATGGTAGGTTGGTTTGTTTTGGTTTTGATTAATTTCATCAATTTTATAACTAGGGCATAAGAGGATACACGTTACACCATGAATTTGAATCAGAAGAGAGATTTCAAGAACTGGTAGACTTATTCCCTCTATTTATAACCAAGACTGATCTAGTGTATCATAAAGGATTTTCCTTTTCTAAGAATAATGAATGGAGGGTTTCTATTAAGGGTTCAACTTCGTTTTGAATCAGGAGGATATATATGATTTTTAGAGGTTCCCAATCAATTGGTCATGTATGATGATACCCTATTTCACCCTTTGTGTTTAAAAGCCCTTCCAACTCCCCAACTTCCCTTGAGGTAGGGCAGAGTCTTGAGGCTAGCCACTAATCTGAGCCGGAGTGATGATTGTCTAATAAGGACTTCACCCCCAAAGGTAATCTATGGTTCTATGACAAACCTCAGTTGCGTATCCTTTCCATATAGAAGGTTAGGCGCTCTAGCAATCTCAGATACCTCATCATCAAGGTTTTGCTATGGTCCGCATTCCCAATCGACCTAAAATTGAAGAATAATGACCTCCAAAGGTCATCTAGACCTCAATCCAAGGATGTGGTGACACATTCTACTTTAGGAAAAATTCGCATCAAGTCCACGATCTCTCCATCCCTCTATTTGGCATTCGACAGTTCCCTACAAGTTTTCTAACGGAGTAAGAGAGAAGCGGAATATTATTCCACCTACCACCACTAACACAGTTGCACTTGCATTGAATAGTCCCATCAATATTTTATGTTCTACTAAAAAATACTTTATGCAACACTCCACCTTCCTACTGACGCCAGCGGACCTCAGAGATATTAAAGTCATGTTACGATAGTCCACTTATTCTCTTTCCAGGAGTTCTCCTATAAATAGAAGGGTGTTAAAAGGAGGAATTGGAATTTATATACAGCATCCAATGATATTATATCATTTAAAAAACCATAATCATAAGAGTTATAGCATTCCATAAATGTCGCCACCTTTAAACCTTTTGTCTCACACCAGACACTTATCTCCTCTTACCCATCTGAGATCTAGAGGGGAGAACCTGCAGGTTTAAAATCACTTAAAATTTTGACACTCATCAGTTTGGTGCCATTTGTGGGAATGACAAGTTCTTTTGCTTTCAAACACACCACTTATTCCCTTGTGAAATGGTGGCTAATTCTTCTTTTGATAGTTCTTTCAAGGTGATGGAGGTCGAAAAAAAATGCTCCAGGATGAACTCAACACCAACCTCCGTAAGATTTTTTACTTCCAGTGGTAAAAGAACCTATGGTACCGGAGCACAATGACACTGGAGAATAAAACACTAGCCCCGGTTAGAGGGAAAAATGATTTGAAGTGTGTGCCCAAGTCTCCTAATGATTGAAAACTCACATCCCTATCAAGGATAGGCTATCACCCTATTAGAGAGGTTCTAGGGTAGTTAGACCTTGGGATAGAGATCTAAAGAAAATGCAAGATTAGTTGGGAAATTTCCTCAACTAATAGAATAATCAAACTCCCAAAACTATAGAGCTGGACCTTTAAAAGATATTGTCATCATTCTTTAATGATGTCCAACATTATGTTCTCCCCCCAAAGTGGAATATACTTAATATTGAGCCTTTTGATGGGTCAAAGTACCCCATTGATCATCTGGAACCTTATAGATCATTAATACCCCTCTAGGACACCCTAGATGAGGACTTATGTCGAGCTCTTCCTGGTACCTTAAGGGGACGAACTAGGCATTGCATTGCCACAAACTAGTAACCATTACCAGATTTATATGGTTGGAAAGGTTCTTCATCATTCATTTTATAGAAGCTCAAAAGATGAGGAAGATTGTCACGCCCTATCCACTTTAGATAGAAGGTTAAGGAATCCCTCAGGGATTACACTAAGAGGTTTAATCAAGAATCTCTTAAAGTTGGCAACTTGAATGACACCATGTGTGTTTCCACATTTATCCCAGGCCTCGCCTCAGATGAATTGTTGAGGTCCTTTAGCAAGAAGCCTCTAAGAACATGGATGAACTGCTTAAAAGAGATTAAAAATACATGAACACTAAGGATGTTATCTCATTAAGGCAGCGTATAGTTTCTCCCTAGTAGGTCAAGAACAAATATATTTTATGGCAAACAAAAGTAGGACGGGACCAAGAAAAGTGGACCCCCAGAGGCCAAATAGTTCACGCCCATCACAACCATGATGGAAAAGGTCTTCGTAGCTGCAGAAAGGCAAAAAATTCTACATCAACCAAATCCTATGAAAACCCGAGATGATAAGTAAGACAAGTCCAAATATTATTAGTTCCACAGAAATCATGGACATAACCCCAATGACTACTTCAGACTGAAGGTGACCATCAATGTGGTGATAAAAATGGAATAACTTAAAGAATTTGTAGTAAAAAAAAGCAGGCAGAGGTCAGTGCAACAACAACAGCAACAATGGGAACAAAGATGATGACCCCTTACTTTGTGTCCATTACATTTTCAAAGGATTCATCGAAGGTGGGCTTTCGACCACAGCCAGAAAGGTCGACCTCAAGAGTTTCCAGAATGACATGGTACAAGTCAACCATGTTTCTCTCCTATATCAATCCCCCAAGTAGGTCCCAATAATGGTCTTTCCTAGAAATAGATACCATACGACAACCTCACGATGATACTTTCATGATCACCTCATTCATGGGGAATGCTAACATGAGAAGGATCCTAATTGATACAGGAAGCTCCGCAAACATCCTATTTTTACATGCTTTTGAGGCTATGGGCCTTGGCACCAAGCACATCCATCTAACCATTACCCTTTACATCGGATTCAATATGGAGAGGATCTACTGCTCAGGATATGTCAATATCCCCCCACCCTTAGTTTCGAGGATTATTGCACCACTATTTAGAATAAAAACATAGTGGTGGACCTCCCCAAGGTCTACAATGTCATATGGGGAAGACCTAGAGGTTGTGATCTCAACCCGCGGATCAGTACTGACGTTCCCAAAATCTAAGGGAGTGGGAGAGGTCTTTGGAGATAAAAAAAAAAGGATCGAGAGTTCTACATTAGTCTGTGAAGGATGAAAATAAGTTTCTTAATGCACTATAAACCATGGCAAGTAACACTCCAGAATATCCTTAAGATCTAGAGAGACTGTGCATACAAGCCTTATCCCTATGAAATATGAACAATTACTACCACGGTTGAGAGCCCAAATGAAGGTCGAACACCAATAGTAGTAGATGACTCAGAAGATATATGCCATCACCTAAGAACCATTATAAATCATTTACTCTGTTATTTCAATAAAAAAAACTTTTTTGTTACGTATGATTCATCCATCTAAAAATCTAAGGTCTTAGAACCCACAATTCAAGTTGTAAGAACTTCAACCTTAGCTTAAGACTAATAATCAAAGGTCCTAGTACCCAAAAAAGACTATAGTAAACATGTTTAAATAACCTAAAAGTAATAGTTAAAAGGTCTGCAGGCCCATATATGAATAAGAAATATTGAGATTTTAATCCATAATTCCAAAAGGCTAAGGTATAAAGACCCACGAACAACCTGCTTCCTTACAATAAAACCCTTCATTTACCTTAAGTTGAACAAACAAATTATAGGATTTCAATTTTTCTAAGTCTGGAGGTCTCAAACCCTTGTGAGCACCTCATATTACAAAAATAATTCACTCCGGAGGTCTCAAACTCTTAAAAGGACTTCAAGATTTCTATTTTTCCTTTGTTCAAAGGTTTTATGACCCTTTTCGAGACTTCAAGTTTCAATTTTTCTAACTCAGAAGGTTTCAGACCTTTATAAGGATTTCAGATTATAAAAAAAAATTAAGTTCGAAAGTCTCAAACCATTACAAGGACTTCATAATATTAAAATCTCTAAAGCTTACAGGTCTTATGACCCTTTATAAGATTTAAGGTTTCAATTTCACTCGGTCTGTAGTTATTAGGACTCTTATAAGTACCATATATTTTCAAGTGCTTAAGTAAAAATTTTAAAGCCTAAGGTCTTAAGACCCATTATCGGTTCGACTTCTGCACATATAGGCCTAATTTTTTTTTTTTTTTTTTTTTGGTGGGGGGGGGGGGGGGGGATAATTAATTGAATAAAAATTGTTGACATCTAATCTCACAAAGCAAAGGAATCATAAGTGGTAAGATTCTAAGGCTCAAACACCCCAATACATAACCATATTGTTAACTACGATAGTGCAAAGCAGAAGCCTCAGGGCCCTTAAATCTACTTCACCAAAATTTCTTCCCCAATTATCTTTCTTTACCAAGAAATATTAAGGGGATAGGTGTATACTACATACATGATAGATCTAAGGAATCTCAAGCAGTACATAAAATTTCTTAGCAAATTAAAAATATAAAGCAAGCACGAAGTGAGGATTGAAAAATAGAATATTTCAACTAAAAATGCCTATTTATTGAAGATAAAAAGGAGATATTATAAAGAGGACAACAACCAATCAATAGTTTATAATGAAGATATTGTATGAAAAGACTTTCAAGGATTGAGTACTTGGGGTTGACATGGTCTTCACTTGTTAAAGACAAAGAGGAAAATGTCCCCTTCAAAGTTTATCCCCTTAGGCCTTGGGAGCGAAGGCAATCTTTAGTATCATCACCACTGATTCCTTCATCGTTAGAGCTCTCTTCCTTAGACTTAGGGTGCTTAAGGAAATAAATCATAGACATCCACCTCTGGAAATAGCACATAGACCTTGGCCTTTCAAGCTTCAAAGACAGCTTTAAAATTATAAATGAGGATCTTTATAGAGCTCAAACTCTTTATAAGCATCGAAATGGCTCTGAATTGTGGTGTGGACCTTCCCTTAAAGTGCTTCATATTTATCTAGGACCTTAGTGTAGTTCTTTTGAAGCTCCTAACCTTGATTGGTCAGTTTTTCCTTCTCAACTGATAAATCCTTGACACTTTATCTTAATAGATCTACCACATCTTCCATTTGAATAAAGTTTACCCTTAAAGCTCCGGAGATCAGTCTTCTAGCCCCAAAGGGACTCTTTCGTCACCATATCCTCAACATGGTCAAGGGTGCATAACTCCTCAACTTTGTCTTATGCTCCTGAGCAATACCAAGTTAAGAGGCATTGTACCTAAAAGTCTTGTTATGACATAGCCTCTCTAGTTATAAAAGTGCATCCTAAGTCTTCAAAGGCTCTCTCTCTCTATCTCTCCTCCATCCGTATCTTTTGGCCAACAATCATCGGATCTACATGTTGTCGAGTCAAGTCTTATTAACCATATCATTTGTCTTTTTCCATGCTCTATTTCCATTAACATGATCGATCAAGAGATCCTCCATCAAGTCTTGAGCCTGCAAAAGAAAAAGATATGAAGACAAGAAACAAAATGAAATCTAAGTAAAAAGCAAGGAAAATATAGAAGTACCTTGCCCATCAAATAAAATAGGTCCTCAACATTGGTAGGGATATTCTTATCCCTCAAAGTGGACACCATGTCATATCTATTTGTCTTTACTAACACATATAGGGCCTCCACTGCCAAGGTATCAAGGTCCATACCCTATGACGTAGTGGTCACCTCAGGTTCCCCTTGTTGATTACCCTCCATGCGAGGGGGCACAACATTAACTACAACTTAATCTTTTGAGACCAAGGATTGCAAGTAACTTAGAATATAAGGATATTCCTGGGTTACCCCAGGAGTTCCATGTACCCTAGTTCTTCTTGAAGGAAGGGTATGCTTTTATCGAGATCCAAACCGAGCCTTCAATAAGGCCAGATCCAATTTGGATCCTTCCACTAATTTGATTTCAGGTATTAGAATGTCCACCATGGTACCGAACTTGAAGTTCTTGGTAATCTTAGATATCCTTTTTTTATTAATTGTAGCCTCAGAAAGAATCCTCCATTTACCTAGTGGATAAAATATAAGTTAGAGTTAGCCATCAAAGAAGTAGTAAATATGGTAAAGAAAGAGGGTGAGTCTACTTATAAAGAGAATAACTGGAAAGAAAATGGGCTCATCAATTGAAGTATGGGCCCCTTCAATCTTTCAAGGTGCAACCCCACTTTTGACCCGGTCATCTTTGCCTCTAGAGGCTTCAATAACCTTTTCAAGGACTGCAAATGCGGACTTCCTCTTTTAAGAGATCAAATCAAAGGTCCAAGCCTACAGAGTGGTCATCACAATGATCTTAGGAGCCTTAGGAACTCCCACATATATCAGAAGATTAGGCTCATGTCCCATTCCAGAGTTGAAAAGGCTCCTGGTAATAACTAAGGCCTCGAAGGGGATGGATTCCAACTTTCAATCCTCAATAATAATGGTGTACTCTAGCATAGTAAACTCAGGAACCATTGTAAAAGGCAAGTAAAAAGTTCAAATCTTAAAGGAGAGGTCAATTCAAGAAATGAAACGACAATAAAACTTCAACTTACCTATAGACGGAGGAGTGTATGAAATAATGGGACAACACATGGGCTCAATAGGAACTGAGGTAGCCCAACCACCACCACCACCACCCAAAGAAGAACTCATCCCTGTAGTTTTTAGGGCATTGTGCTTACTCCTAAAGCCCACCATATTTGGCCTAGGGGCTAGATACTTTAGACTTATGTCAGCAGGTTTGCTATGATCCTGAACCCTATATAATTTGAAGAACTAGGCTGGAGAGACATCGTATTTCCCCCACTTGGCTCCTAAAAGGCCAGGACCGTAGCCCTCAAACTCCTCCATAAATTAGCTGCTAGTTGATAAGGGCCTATGCTGATAGCCTTCAGAATTCTGATCACAAGTAAGGGAAGGGAGAATTTATCCCCATACTGAAGGAATGACTCATGGAATAACAAATTGTTAGCCACCATAAAGCATGCTTTCTCATTGAGCTTAACGACTCAAAAAGACATTCTATATGATTTGATAATTTCTTTAGAACTTGGCTAGAACTTGTCAGTGATTCGTGAGGCATAATGAGACCCACCAGTAAATTTAGGGTTGTAGACCCCCTCATAATTCATCAATATTGTGCCTAATGGAATTGACCCAATGAGAAGACAAGTAGAGGTATCAGGATTTGGCTCCACAAAGGAAGGTAGAGAATCCTAGGGGTTTACAATATATAAAGCCCTGGGGTCCATGAGTTTGTAAGGGAAAATATTTTCAGAAAAAATTGCTAACTTAAAAATAAAAGGCTTGCTCGCTCAAGGAATTTTTGAAAGGGAAAAAACGAAATTTGGCGGTGAAGTGTTCAACTCATCCCAAGAGCCCCTTTTATAGACTCCAGGGCCTAAGGTTCTGACTATTACTATCCCCCAAAGTTAGACTTCTTAATCACATCGAAGAGCTGAGTCACCAATACTTATCCCAAGCCATGTACAAGCTCCTTCATAAAATAATATAATGACAAAAGTAACATCGGTGGTCAATTATAACTCTACCCCCAACTTTCATAGATGATTAATGTTATCCCTTGTAACCTTTAAAATAAGAAACAATGGGCTACTGATGATACCCTATTTAAAACTTAGTGTTTAAATCCCTTCTAACTCCCAAACTCCCTAGAGTCAAGGCAGAGGTCCCAAGGCTATCCAATGACCTCAGATGGATCAATGCTTGTTTGATAAGACCTCCAACACCCCCAAGGGTAAACTATGGTTCTATAGATGACCTCAACCACGCATCCTTTCTATAGAGTTGGTTAGTAACTCCACCATACCCCCTCCAGCAATGTCAGAGGCATCATCATCAAGGTTCCATTATGGTCTGCATTCCCACCCGACTCGCATGAGAGATCTTTGTACGAAATGACCTCATTCGAATGAGGGAACCCTAGTTTGAATGAGATCCTACACAGGAGCATTTTATTAGAACCCTAAAAAGTTTTATGTGAGAGTTTTTCGTTACATAGTGGAATTATGTCAAGTTTATGCTTTTAAGCTAAACTCTTGGTTTACAAAACCCAACGATGTCATACATTAAGAAGAAGAAATTAGTATGTAACATACGTGTGGGCTGGTCATCTACATAAAAGAACGGTAGATAGCAAGGCCTGAGGATTGTACAAGTTGGGTTAAGGTATGGAAAATATTTCTAGTAAGGTCAAAGGTATTGGATCATAACACAAGGAAGATACTTCTTGGTGGTAGTCATTGTTTTATATGTAAGTCGTGCATGTCCATTTTAAGATGTGAAATTTTTTCATACTAGCGGACTTGTTGGCCTTGGGTGATATTAGTTTTCCTCGTGAGTATTTCCAATCTAAATATCCATTTTCATTGTGTATGCCTTTTTAAATTCACATTATTTTATTTCAATCCCATGAAAAAATTAAAAATAATGGTTAAATATCATAATTGACCTTAATCACAATAATTGGCTTTAATTGACTGATAATTTAATTTCGTGGGTAAAATTGGACCAAAATAATTTTGTCAAAGTGAAATTAAAATTTGGTACTAATTTAATCATATCGTGTCATAACAAATTAACCTTCAAATACTTTTTGGTTACAAATTTATTAAGGGAGTAAAATAATTTTTCAATTTGATTAAGTACCAGTACTTAAACCTACCTAAAACAAATATTTTTCAAACTTTTATTAGAGAGGTTCATTACAATGAATCCCAAGGGTATGTCTATTGAGGCTCAGTTGATCATGCATATACCCATGTTAAATGGTAACAACAACATGTACTAGAAAGAATGTATGTAAATTTTCTTCAATATTTGGATATGAGGTTATGTTTAACTTTAGTTAAGGGTGGAAAAACCCCAATGAATAAGATACATGAGGTAAATGTCCGTAATCTTAAAATAACCTAGACTATGGAAGAGCATATATTTTAGACAACTATAACTTTATGGGTTAAATTTATTATTATGTGTTGTCATCAAGAAGATTTTTGTAGAATCTCATGCGTACTATGTCTAAGGAGGCATGGAACATTCTAAAAGTCTCCCAAAATCTTACCGATACTGTTTGGGTCTTCAATATCTGACATCTTGCAACATGTTTTGAGTTTTTGAAGATTCTTGGCCATGAGAGCGTCGATGAGTTTTATTCTAAATCATTAATATTGTGAAATTTCACTTCAATTTGGGTGGGAAGATCCCAAACTCTAGGGTTGTTAGGAAAATCCTTAAGTCACTAAAATCTAGGTTCATTTCCCAAGTTTCATACTTAAACATTATAGGTAGTATTAATAATATGAATGTATAGGATATCACAGGGTCCATCCAAACCTTTGAGTTTGAAAACTATCTTCTCCCCAAGAAAAATAAGAGCATCACATTGAAGGCATAAAAGAATGCTCCCTACATCTCAGATAATGATTACGATGAGAATGAGGTTAAGGTTGAGTTTTCCCTATTGATAAAATAGTTCAAAAGTTTCTCAAATACAATCCTAATATGTTTAGATCAAACAATAAGGGAAGAAAGATCATTAAACAAAATAAGGTAGAGAATTTGTCTCAGAGACGTGAATGTAATTCTCAAAGTGAACAGAAAATGGAAGAAGTCTATGGGAAGTGATTTTAATTCCAAGGCTTTGTTTGTTTGGAACATGAGTGTCGTACTAGGATAAATAGGAAAAGTAATGAAAACAAGGTAATGAATTCCACCTATAAAGATAGTGACTCATACTTGTGTAATGAGTCTCCCCTTAAACGCAACTTCATCTAGTTCACTGCCATTGAGGATTCTTCTAGTCCTCCCATATGGATTTTTAAAGGTCAGGTCCAACTCCAATAAAGGCTTGGCAATGGATGGAGAAGTTTCCATTGAAGAGGGAAAAAGAAAAACTATAAGATAAGTATAATAAAATTCTTGAGTTGTCCCACGGTATAGAGAATATTAATGACCAAATACATGAGCATTAAATAAGTGTGAGATTCAGCTAAATACCCTGAAATAATGAGGTGCTAAGTGTCTTAAAGGATAATGAGGCACTCGTTGAAAATTTTAAGGCTCTAAAAACTACTCTCAACAAGAATTTGAGAGGATGTTAGAAAGATATTGAGCTTTTTTCCTAAAAATGAAACCACATTAAAAATGGAACTTGTTAAGTTGTCACATGCACGTATGGCATTAGAGGCACAAAACTAAATGCTGAAGAAAGACTCGTTAGATTATAAGAAGGAAAAATCTAACTTATAAGTAAGTTTCAATAATTTGGAGAAAATGATCTTTTCACTATCTCAATCCTTAAAGGACAAATGAATTTTGTCTATGACATGTCAGAAGAATCAGAGACAAAGAAAGAGATCACATTTGTCAAGGGGTAAACCATGACACCTCCTTGCCCCCTCATAGACTTGTTCCCAAGTCGGAGAAGCTAAATTCTCCCTAAATATAGTTTTGCAGTCTTCGCAAAAAGAAAGGTTACCATATAAACTATTTCCACTGGCTTCTGAATAGTGGTTATGTTCCTCCACATTTGAATGGAGACTTTTATGATGTCCAAAAATGTTTTGAGCACATGGTTAAAACATCTAAAATGATAATGGGGAAATTGAATATGATGACCTCTTCCCTTCCTATTGTTCAAAGAAAGAAGAATAAAATCAGAAGTAAGAAGAATAAGGTTGTTAGTAAGATGGATGAGAGTTTTGACACTCCCCCATCTTACCTTTTCGAGTGAGTCATCCACTACACCAAAATGATCAAATTGGCAACCATCAACCGACCAGTCTTATCACGGTCATTGACCGTGACAAGGCCGTGATAAGGGCTTGTCACGATCAATGACCATGACAATCCTATAAAGTTGTCACGGTCAAGGACCGTGACATATTCGTGATAATTCTGTCAGTAAGAAAACCCTCCCTCTTTTTTTTCCCACTGATTCTAATTCCCTCCCTTTCTCTCTCTCTCTCTCTCTCTCTCTCTCTCTCTCTTTCTCTAGCGACTGCACTCTCTCTCTCTCTATGACTTTGGTATGTTTTCTCTCTCTATCGCTCCTCCATTTATGCATATGTGTATGTATATATGCATGTGTGTATATGTGCGTGTGTAAATGTTCGTGTGTGTGTGTGTGGTGTTTATATGCGTGTGGGGGGGAGGGGGTATGTGCGTGTGTGTTTGTGTATGAATGTGTGTGTATATGTGCGTGTGTGTGTATACACTACACCAAAATGGTAAAATTTTCACCTTTTTAGCGGCCAGGCTTGTCACAATCAATGACCGTGACATAAAAACACGCATTTTTTGTCACGATCATTGGCCGTGATAAGTTCATGACAAAGACTTGTCACGGTCAATGACTATGACAACATTATCACGATTAATTTGTCACGGTTAATGACCGTGACTTGTCCGTGACAATTCTGTCAGTAAAAAAACCCTCCCCCTTTTTTTTCCCACACGTCCGTGACAATACAAGGCTCTTACTTTCTTTCGAGCGAGAGCAAAAGATAAAAACCTCGTTAAAGCTAAAATGACTTACTATGGTCTAATTCGAAATATATTTGAATTGGATTATATAAGCTTCAAAGAGGTTGAATTTTACTGTGACTGGGTAAGAGTTGAGGACAAAAATGCTTGTAAAATTGATCATGTCACAAATTTTATGATAGTTGACTTGTCTAAGTTGAAGAGCAACTACCACGTGAGCGATGAGCCGTTTGTTTTTGCATTTCAAAAGGTTAACCAAGTGTTTTACTCGGAGTATATCAACAACGAACCGTGGTCAATTTTCCTACACGGGCCAAAGCGTCTAAATAGTAGTGTGGATGACTTGGAAGCTCCTACCGAATATCAATCCATTTTTTATGATAACTCGAATTTGAAACAATTTTTCAATTTGTAATAAATATTCAAATTTTTACTTTATCAATCCATTTTTAATGATTTTAATTGATTAGCACTTTATCATTTTCACTCTTGTGTAGTGTGAGTGTGTGTGGGTAGTAGGGGTGAGGGTGGGGATGTTTCAAATTTTTAGTAATTGTACATATTCTGAGCTAGATGCTGTTGTTTTGGAATTTAGAATTGAGGTGAATTTGTAGTAATTGTACATATTTACATGTCTTCTTCTAATTCATTTTGATTTATACTAATAACAATATTTTTTATAGCAAATGTCTCCTTCAAGTATTAATGCGAGGATGATGATGCTTATTGTGATGATATCGTCAGGGCTTGGTGGTAGCGAAGGCAAGGAGTGATCCTCGGCCCCTAGGCTCCCCAAATATGGCAAATTGGGGATGCCCATCGAGAACAAGATGGGTCTATTAGCAAGATCCCTCGAGCTGGTAAAGATGATCATCGGCCCGGGGTACACTAGTTGGAGGGAGGTTCCAAATGAGCTCAAGTTAGCTATTTGGATGGCATTACAGGTAATGAATTTATATTTATATTTATATTTATATGAATATTTCGATTTCAATTTTGATTTCATTTTATATTTATTCATAACTAACGTTGTATTTGTTGGACAGGAACAATTTAGCCTTGATCCAAAGCTACGCAATTCCGTCTTGGAGCAGTTGAGGGAGGAACATAAGACGTGAAAGAAAAATATGCGGACTCGGTACTTTGAGAAGACCCGAGAGTCCGTTATCCGAATGCGTGAATCCGTCCCGCCGATCTCATTGGCACAATGGCAAAAGTTCATTGACAATGATATCGGGGAGAAAAAATTGGCATCTCGCCAATCGGGGAGGGAAAACCGGGGAACAAAGACGGACGTGCACTACTCTGACCGGACGTCTTACGCCGAGGTGGAGCATAGTATGATGGTAAGATTTAATTTTTCTATAACTACAGAAATATATTATTCTGTATTATTTTACTTTGCGGGGCCCATACTAATTTTACTTTATTTTATTTCAGGGGGCAGGGAGTGGCCCTGGGGGTAGGCCACATAGGCTCGATACTTATGTGGCTATTTCGGATGAAGAAGGGGAAGGATAAGGAGGTGTCCCCGAGCGTCGCGGCCACAATTTTAAGTAATCCGACAATTTACTTTTTGTTAATTACGTTATGATTTTTTTATTTACTTATTTTACTAATCATGTGTTTTTTATCCTTTCAGGCAAAGCTTAAGGAAGTGCATGAGTCGCAGCCTGATGTCGACAAGGCATCTTTGTCCATAGACGCACTTATTCAAGTGCTTAGCGATTATCGCAATGGGAGGACAAGTGGGATGAGACCGCGGGTGGCCAAATCTAAGATCATTGAATTGGAGATGAGCGACACCGGGTTGGCTCGAACGGTGGACTCGCATGAGGCGAAGCTGTCCCGTTTAGAGGCGACGGTACAAGATATGTTCTTATTCATGAAGAGTTCATTGGGCAGAAATCGTAAGTGGAAAGGGATGGAGATGGTGGTGGAGGAGAAGGTGGTGGAGGATGAGGTGCGAGAGAATGAGGATGTTGACCTTGCTGCTTCATCACCGACACGTGCGGACTTTGATGATCAAGTCCCCTATTTATCTCCTTTCAACCGACTAATGTCGACACTTGGTTGGTTGAGCATGTTTTTACTGGACATATTTTATGGCCAGCGGATAGGGCGGGGGTAGAGGGACCCGAATACCGTCCAGGGTATGCCAATCGTGGACATTTATTTCAAGACATCGAGTCCAAGGTGCTCGTCATGCATGTGATATTCAGGAAGGAGAATTCCCCATTGTGGTTGTGCGAACAATGTAGCACGATGTATATTGTTGGGTGTGTCAATTTGTATATCGTTTGGCCTACTCACCTCCTGAGAGATACCCCTACCATAGACATGTAATGACATTATTTGAATTGTATTGTTTTAAGTTTTTACATTTGAATTATATTTGGATTATATCGTGATGCATATTGTTTTGAATGTATATTTGCATTATCTCTATTTTATTTGGATATATGATGTTTGAACAGGTACAACGTTGCTATAACAGATACAAATATACTACTGGGCAGTGGCAGTGGCCATACTGCCCAGCAGATTTTTTTTCAATTATGTCCAGAATTGTCAGGGTCATTGACAGTGTCAACAATTTTTTATTAAATGTCATGGGTTTGTCACGGTCCTTAACCATGTCAAAACTTATCAAGGTCCTGGACCATGACATGACCATGACAAGTCTAATGAACTTGTCACGATCAATGACCGTGACAACAAAAGTTGTCACCCCTAAAATTGTCACGATCATTGACTTTGACAAGTTCAACTTGTCAAGGTCAATGACGATGATAATCTGGAAGATTTGATGCAGTGATCCACAACATCTTTCGGTTATTATTCGGTTCTTAATGGTTCCCATGTGTATTCACATCTCGAGTGTACCGTATTTTTTTAAAATTAAAATTTGTTTATATATTTTCAAAAAATACTAAAATATTTTTGTTTTCTAAACTTAATGAGAAAAATGCAAAAATATTTATTTAGTTTGGATTTTTTGTCGCTCGTGTGTATTGGTTGATAAAGGATATAGAAACAACATTGTGTGACCTTATTAACTTTTCTAGGTTTGTATAATTTTTTAGTGTAGTGTAAACTTCAATTAATTACCTTCTTAGAGTTATCCTATGAACAACTTATATTAATCGTGTTGAAGTCTAAACCATATCGTGCATACATCTTCAAGATTTTTAATATGATGTACCATTAACCATGATTCAACAATGTTTCTTGCCACGCATTTCCTTCCACGCATTATACTTGATTAGGTTAACTTATTTCATTCCTTTTATTTAGGTTATTTATTTTTATAGGTCTTTAATCGATTGTTAGGATTTTATTTTGGGTGGTTTCATTTTGTTTTTGGTTTATTAGGTTACATTTGGCCGTAGTAGCCACCGTTTAGGATTCCTAGACCGTGTAGAGCCTTTCATATGAATCGTTTAGTTTATTTCTCGTTATAAGAAAGAAATGCAAAGAGGTGTTGAGGGTTGATATTATAAAGGACATCAATGTCCTAAGAACTTGGATCGAAGAAGAAGAAGAAGAAGAAGAAGAAGAAGAAGAAGAAGAAGAAGAAGAAGATGAAGAAGAAGACAAAGAAGAAGAAGACGAAGAAAATACCTATATCTAACTAATAGATAGAGTTTAGATCATAATATATTTGCAAATCTTATAGGCGATCCTAAGTAGGATTAATACTTGATGTAGAAGATGATGTGGATAATTTTCTTCCACCTGTAAGTACTTCCTAAAATGTGTTTAATACCTTGGATATTCTAGTATCTGATCCCCATAATGTAAGCCTTGTATGTGTGAACTCTTGGAGATGAAAACTTGATGAAATATGAGAAAAATACTTTCTCTCTCCTTATTGTCACACCCCGCTAAATATGGCATCGACCGCCACCAAAACTAAGTCGGGCGTGAGAAGGATTGGGTTATGGGCGCACAATTATGGCATTTAACAAGTAGGCGTATGTGAACATTATTTTATGTTTCGAGATTTGCATTTGATATTTATGCTTTGTCTAATTTCAAAGACGAAATTCCTTTGCTAGTGGGTTTTATTCAGATTTCCTTATGGATTTAGTTGGAGTTTATTCAGTTTTATATTATTGGAGATTGGATTATTATTTGGAGTTTTAGCATGTGATGGTAATCTTATCGCACACTTGGTTATTATCATTTGGGATTGATTCAATTATTTATCATATGGATTGATTTATTTATGTCTCATATTTGTCTCACGCTGAGAATGGAATTTTATTAACTCCCACCTGTCTTAATTTTGGTGGCGGCCGACGCCGAAATTTAGTGGAGTGTAACAGCTGGTATCAAAGCATGGTATTAGGTCTCATACGTTATGTGTCCATTAAGCTTTCGCGTTATCTATGTTCGTTTCCCTTTATTGATTCGTACTCCTTAAAGTAGACGACCTAACATACGTGTTAGATGTGTTTCTTGGAAATATATAATTTTTTTGTTAAGGATGTTGTAGGCATTGAGTTTAGAATTAATAAGCTTGATGTGAGGATCCTTAGAGTTGATTTTGGAGACGTTAATTATTTGGAAGATCATTAGTATAAATTTTGGGTATGTCTTATATCGATGCGGCAATGTGATTTGATTGTGGATTTATGTATTGTGAAGATTATCGGAGATACAATCGAGTGGTGATTTGCGAGAGCGCGTGATACGCCGTTACTTTGATATATATATATATATATATATATATATATATATATATTATTTTGTTGTTCGTGGGGTAGGTGCGAGAAGGATTGGGTGTATGGGCGCCCAGTTATGGCATTCAACGAGTAGGCGTATGTGAGCCTTATTTTATGTTTCGCGATTTACGTTTGATGTTTATGCTTCGTCTAATTTCAAGGACGAAATTCCTTTGGTAGTGGGGAAGTATGTAACACCCCGTGTTTTTATTTATTAATTATTTAATTAATTCAGAAATTAGAAAAAAAATTGGATTTAATTATTTTTTTAATTAATTATATTGATTTTTATATTCGAAATTTGAAAAGCTAGATTACAAGGCTCTTAATATGAGTATATATAAGTCTTGGAGCGTTTAGAAGAGTCCTCAACAAATGAAACTCTCTAAGAGTTCTCGAAACATAAAACTCTCTAGAAAAAATATATATAAAAGTATTCGACGGTCCAATCGAGTTGAAATTTTGTGTAGCTTCCTCTCATCTTCAGCTACTGCGACCTGAAATTTCAGTCAATTGCAACAGTTCGATCGTCCGGAATGTTTTTTTTGTGTGTTTGTATCTGATTAGAAATCTTTTCTTAATCAAACTCGTAATCCTTTAAGTATCACAACAAATTCGTGTCTTGACTTTTCAAATTACTTTTTCATCAATTTTTCAACCAGAAGACCTGTCCAAAATTATTCTCTTTCATCTGCAAACTTTAGCCCTAAACTTAATCAAGTGTTTGACTCAAGATTTGAACGCTTAATTGGTATTTTCTCAAGATTTTTCAAGAATGACTCATTGATAATTTTGCGAGAAGAATCCAACTGTCAACTCAGATCTTCTTCATCTAAATCACAGTCATGAATACTCTATTCCTTTACTTTGGTATTATGCATTTTAAATTTCGCCTAAACCCTTAATCATATGTTTTTTTATTAAAATCAATTAGCAACTTAATTAGAGAAAGTGGACACTAAATTTTGTGACTGTTTTTCTAAAAAATTTGAATATGGCTTAATCTTTGAAACCCTTGGGTGAGTAGGTTAAATTTTTGGATTTTTATTGTTTTGGGTGTAGGTTCTTATGTAAAAATTTAATGGGATTATTTATATGGTTAATGGGACGCGTTCAAACTTATAAAAATTAAATGATAACGATAATGACATATTGAAGATTATTGCATGTTAATTAATTTAAATTATTGAACGCAAATAATTATGTTGAAAACGACGATGGTGTTATTCATTGAATTAAACTGAATTGGGATCTTTATGATTAAATGTTATTTATTCTTATGAATTGTGTTTTGTGTGAATTATTATATTCACGTTTTCTGTCGTGAGGACGTGGGGCTTTTGAATAATATATTGACCAACCATATTTTAGGTTGCTTGCTAGGTATGGGACTAGTGGGTAGGCCTTAATTAAAATTTATACTTGCTGGGTACGGGACTAGTTAGTGTAAATTCATGGGGATTTTATATTTCAGGGCGGGACAGATTTTTACGATATATCATTATCGAGCTAACCTAGGTATGAGACTCGGACGTGTTTTATATTGGTGATTCATCCTATTGGCAGGATAGGATGAGTGTGAACTTGAGTACCCTTAGGTATGGGACTAATGGGTATTTTGAGGATCTCACATCGATTAAAAGGATGGGGTAATTTGAAAATTGTGAAATTGAGAAATGAAAATTAATGCCTAAGATAAAAACGGGTATTAAAATTTATGGCGACATAATGTACGGAGGTTGACAGTTTAAACAGGTCGGCTATCCATTTATGTTGTGTCATGTGTGGAACCTTGTCAAATTGCAGGGGATCGACAATTTAAACGGATTCAACTTGCGTTTTGGTAAGGGAAGTGTAAAACTTTGGTGGAAATTAAGACCCGGGACGGAACAACTGCTATAATAAAAAGCAAGAAGAATGATCTTTGGATTAATTTAATTAAATTAACAACATGAGGATTAGTTATTTAAAATCATATTGGTGTGCATTGTGAATAACAATTATTGAGGTGTGACAACCAGCATTTCCGAAATAAGGGGTGGCCAGCCCGATACTCCAACAAGTACGAAAATCATGGATAGAAATCATTCTCAGCATCACAAATATGACACGAGTATACAGGAAAACCACCCATTAATTCAGAAAATGGGTTGCAAAAATATTTAATTTGATGAAATGGTTAAGTTAAAAAAAATAATTAAAACAACCCATTCTAAAAGATAGTGGAATTCCAAGATAACATGTATATAAAGCTTCCATAACTAATATACAAGGAGAGGACCGAATATGCTGTCGGTCCACAGCTACAGAAAATGAATCACAACAGTTTAATACAATACATATTACATCCATTAAACAAGTACAAAGTTGGGCCGCATGCCCGAATGATAGACCCGATCATAACTAGAATACAAAAATTAGGGTGTCTAACAAAACATCCTATAATATCCGCAAATCTTACAGCTCCTTGAAAACTTAAGAGTGGAAATATCAACACGGGCGTCCTTACGGAGGAGGACCTGGGCAGATACAATAACATGCACAACATAGAAGAATGAACGGGTCAGGGCCCGGTTTTTATATGATTCCCAGATGAATAATATGCATGATAGATATGAACAGTTAATCATGAATGATAAAGGTAAAAATCTAACATCCTAAATCATGATGCATAAATGAGACAGTTTAACATGATATGCCTATTATTTAATTAAACCAATAACGAAATTAAACAACATGAATTTAAAAGCCTCCATCATTATTAACCACTTAAATCCAATTTCCATTCCTTAACAGGAATATGATATCAGTATTATTCTCATTTCTTTTCAATTCTCATTCCTTAGCAGGAATATAATTACCATCATATTTTTGGTGGCAATAAGCATATCTCAAGTCCCACTTGAGTTTATAAAAATTATATTCTTATACATATAACAATTCTAAGACCGACACTCCGAGTTTCCCCACTGGTCGCGCCCCTAAATGACTATCATCTTCCAGGGTCCTATCAAATAAGGCAGCCTGGGCACCTAACGCACGTCGGGAAGTGGCCATATGCCTGCGAGTGAGTCATAACCACACCCGGAATTACCTCACTATCGCAGAATAAAACATATAACAAACTCGCATATGGTCGAGGACTATAGTCTCCCTGCATTCACTAGTCAGGGGACATCACCTCATGCACGAGCTTCCCTTATGATTGTATTGAGAGGGGTGTGTTTAAGTAAATTAGCATTTACTATAAAAATCATACTTTTCATTTCCTTTAACAATTACGTGTTTCATTTTATCTGAAACCATAATCATAAAATATTTCATTGATATTCATCATAGGGTATGCCTCGAATAGTTCTCCAAGGGATCACAATCATTCCCAAGTCTTAAGGTCTTATATACCTCAATTTAAGACCCTAAAGTCTCCAAGCATGGGCCTACAACCCCTATCCTCCTATTAAGACGTAAAAAGAGAAGTGATGCCTGAACATCACTTTAAACACCCCTTGGACTTAACCCCTAGTGAAATCCTTTCAACTCTAGGGTGACAACCAGATTCAACTAGGACTCTAAAAGCCAAAGTTTACTTCATTCAAGAAGGTTCCTAAGTCCCTATGAAAAGAAAAGATTTAAAAGAGAAAGTAAAGTTTGAGGAAGAAAAACAGGGGACCGGTCGACCGGTCCCAGGACCGCGGTCGACCGCGTCTCAAGTTTTTGCCTAAGAAAAAAAAGCAGAAAGCTCACTTCGGCACGACCGGTCGATCGGTTAGGGGACCGCGGTCGATCGCGCCACAAATTTCATGCCTTTGAAAGAAATCAGTGTGCCCTCTCCCAAAGACCCGGTCGACCGGTCTGAGAACCGCGGTCGACCAGTCATTGCAGACCTAGACCAAGTTTTCCTATATTTAAGCTAACCCCAAAGCCAAGCTTCAACCAAACCAAACCAACCTCATTTAATGATACTAAATGATCATAAATTCTTCCAACAACATTGATCCATACCAATCAATATTCAAATCTCTTCCAAAGATTTCCAAACCCATGAATCTAACAAAGAAACCTAACTTTATTAAACCATGACCATTTCATAACTATCAATACTAATTATTCACCTTAAACCATATAATAGCAAGTAGAAAACTTTCCTTGGGGCTTCAATCTCAGATTTTGATGAAGAAGAATGCAAGACCAATCCACAAATCTTCAATCTCTCTCTTCTACACAAGTTCTCTTCCTCTCTCACTCTCACTCTATGGCTAGAAATACACTTAGGGGAAAATGAAAGACTTAAGAAGACTAAATCGTGGTTTTAAGAAAAAGTCTCCAATCTTTAAATGTCAATACCGCAATAAAAGGATTTCTAATACGCAATATGCCAAAACCAGTCAAAAGTGCCCAAAATATCAAAATACAATATGGCACACATTTTGACTATCTCGCACCTCCCGGAACTAGCTGTACCCTACAAATTATAATTTGGAAATTTTATAACACATTTTAAGTTCCGGTCTCATATTAAACGAAATTTCATTTTAATTCTTATGACAAAAAATATAACTCCACATGGTAATATTCACCCACACATAAGGTAAATATGCAACATTTTAGTAAATATTAACTTATCTTATGAAATTAATATTTACTCCACAAACCAATCATTTTCTATATAAATACACTATGTGGCAGATAAATATAAAGTAGGCTCCCAAAAGTGATGGTTGTTACGTACTTCCCCCTTGTGAGGGAATTTTGCCCCCAAAATTCACACGTACCTTGGATCAAGAGATGCGGATATTTTTCCCGCATATCATCCTCACGTTCCCATGTTGATTCCTCGATGCTGTGATAACTCCACTGCACTATAACTAAGGGCACCACTCGAGATATCAACCTACGCTCCCCATGCTCTAGAATGGCAACGGGTTGTTCTTCATATGAAACATCGGGTTGCAACTCAATATCCTCAAAAGGAATATGACAAAGAGCACCATCACATCTCTTGTACTTCTTAAAAGAGGAAACATGGAAGACATCGTGGATTTTTGTAGGTCCAACAAATCGCGGTGCAAGCTTTCCTTTCTTTCCGAAACGCTTGATACCTTTAATAGGTGACACTCGCACCAACACTTGGTCTCCGACCTCTAACTCCACACGCCTTCTACCCGCATCGGCATAGATCTTCTATCTATCTTGGGCTATCCGAATGCGATTCCGAATAAGCTCAATCTTAGAAGAAGTATCCCGGATCATTTCAGGTCCGAGAAACTTATTATCTCCCACCTCCAACCAACAAGTGGGAGATCTACAGGGCCTACCATACAAGGCTTCATAGGGAGCCATCCCAATAGTGAACTGGTATGAATTATTATAGGCAAACTCAAAGAATGGGAGATATTTTTCCCAACTACCTTTAAAATCAAGCATACACATACGAAGTATATCCTCCAAAATCTGGTTAACTCGTTCGGTCTGGCCATCTGTTTGAGGATGATAGGAAGTGCTTAATCTCAATTCGGTTCCCATGGCCTCTTAAAAACTTTGCCAAAAGTGGGAAATGAAAATCTTGTCTCTGTCAGAAACAATATTTAAAGGCACCCCATGCAATCTAACTACCTCTTCAATGAACAATCGGGCATAACGAGCAGTGTTGTAATCGGTGCGGACCAGGAGAAAATGTGTCGACTTTGTCAAGCGATCAACGATAGCCCATATAGAATCGTGACCCTTTTGTGATGTTGGTAAGCCGGTGATAAAGTCCATTGATATGCTCTCCCATTTCCATGCCGGAATCTCCAATGGTTGCAACAAACATGTCGGTCGCTGGTGATCAATCTTGACCAGCTGATAAGTAGTGCATTGAGATACAAACTCAGAAATATCTCGCTTCATGCCTGGCCACCAATACTGACGGTGCATGTCTTGATACATCTTGTCGTTACCCGGATGCACTGAAAATTTGGAACCGTGAGATTCTGCCATCACTACCCGTCTCAAATCCCCCTCCTCCGGGACAATGAGTCTTCCATGAAAGCGTAATCCACCCTCAGAACTTACCGAGCAGGATTCTACGCCCTCCGATAATAATTGGCGTATGTGATCTTGACATTCCTTATCCCTTCCTTGGGCCTCCACGACCCTTGCCACAATTGTAAGGGTAACGCTCATCACGGACATAAACGCCCTAGCAACCGCATCCTCGTGACTGAGCTCTTTCCATTTAGCTTTCCATACATCAGCTAATTCTCCCTCGGGCTTTCTACTTAAGGAATACGCCACCATATTTTCCTTACCCGGATGATAATGAATATCAAATTGATAATCTTTCACGAGCTCCAACCACCGTCGCTGACGCATATTTAAATCTTTTTGAGAAAATAAATATTGCAACGATTTATGGTCCGTGAAAAGACTAAACTTCTCCCCTAGGATATAATGCCTCCAAATCTTCAAGGCAAAGACAACGACGGCTAATTCTAAGTTATGCACCGAATTATTTCTTTCGTGAGGCTTGAGCTTTCGAGAAGCATAAGCGATAGCTCATCGCTCTTGCTGAAGTACACCTCCCAAACCTTGTAGAGATGCATCGGTGAAGACTAGATATTCCAACCCCGGCTTTGGTAGAGCAAGGACTGGAGTCGAAGTCAATCTATCTTTGAGCTCATCGAATGCCGCTTGAAAAGAATCATCCCAAGAAAATCTCACCCCTTTCTGGGTCAAATTTATCAACGGGCTAGCGATCTTAGAAAAACCCTTAATGAATCGACGATAATAACCAACCAAACCCAGAAAACTGCGAATTTTGATAGGTGTCGTGGGCTGAGCCCACTCCCTCACCGCAACTACCTTGCTCAGATCCACCGATATGCCCTGCGAAGTCACAATGTGACCCATAAATTGCACTTCCCTTAACCAAAAATCAGATTTCTCAAACTTAGCATACAGTTGGTGATCCGTCAATCTCTGCAGGACCAACCTCAAATGAATAGCACGATCAGCTTCTGTTTGAGAATACACAAGGATGTCATCGATAAATACAATAACAAATTTTTCCAGGAAGTCCCGAAATACCCTATTCATGATATCCATAAATACGACAGGGGCATTGGTTAGTCCAAAGGGCATAATCAAAAATTCATAAGACCCGTACCTCGTTAGAAAAGCAGTCTTGGATACATCCTGCTCCCATATCCTCAGCTGGTGATACCCCGTTCTTAAGTCTATCTTAGAGAAGTAGGTCGCTCCCCTAAGTTGATCAAACAAGTCATCAATAGGAGGCAAAGCGTATTTATTCCGGATGGTGACCTTATTCAATTATCTGTAGTCAACACACAACCGGAGAGAACCATCTCATTTCTTCACAAACAACACAGGAGCACCCCATGGCGATGTACTATGCCTAATAAATCCTTGCTCCAACAACTGCTGAATTTGATCTCTTAACTCCCTCATTTCAACAGGAGCCATACGATAAGGAGCTCTCGCTATCAGTCGAGTTCCCGGTGCTAAATCAATCACAAACTCAATCTCTCGACTCAGAGGTAAACCCTGTATTTTGTGGAATACATCCTCAAAATCTCGAACAATCGGAATAGAATCCAAAGAAACAACTACATCCCGAGAAGTCTCTTGCGCAATGCAATACAAATAAGTACTAGTATCTCCCTCCAAGCGAGGCATAACCACCAAGAATATTTCTTGTCCTGGAACGGCGAAGACTATACTCTTCCTGTAACAATTAACTATCTCATGATACTTAACAAGCCAATCCATGCCCAAAATCACATCATACCCGACCATGTCTAAGATGAGTAAATCGGCCTCAAAGCATAAATTTCCAAGAGTGATTCCTATTTGTTTGCAAACAAAGAAAATGAGCGAACCATCACCCATAGAGGACTCAACACTAGTGAATGTGCTCTCTGAAGATTTTATCAACTCTGTAGACTGAGAAAAACTTCTAAAAATGAATGAATGTATCGCACCCATGTCAAATAAAACGTGACCCGTGTGTCCCTGAATAGGGAACTTACCCTCAATCGCAGGTGGCGCCGGATGAACAGGAGGAAGCATAACATCCTGAATGTGATAAACTCTCCCATACTGTAGTTGACCCTATTGCGGAGGGACAACCAAATTTGGTGCCTGTGGCGGAAACTGGACATATGGCTGCTAAGGGGCTCTAGGAAGTTGTCCCCCAATCATTTGAGGACAATCCTTTTTATAATGACCCGCTTCCCCACATTGAAAGCACTTCCCCACCATATTCTCCTGGCCTCGACCCCTATTATTTCTAAACTGTCCGAGACCCTGGCTCGGATGGCCTCTACCTCCATAACCACCCCGACCCGCTTGCTATTGTGAGGCACCCTGTCCTTGTCTATTATTACCACCAGAATTAAATCCATCGAAGTGTTGTCTTTTCGACAAGTCCCCTTATTGGGGATCCCTTTCACGTTGCTTACTACTCGAAGATTGGGAAGAAGGAAAATCTCCTCCTCCATTCCCACTTACTCCTGGCTTCCCTACTTGCCCCATGCTTGTAGGTTTCTTGCTACCCTGCATATACAACCGATGTTCTTGGCAATGGAGCAATGCCGCATTCATTACCTCACCAAAAGTTTGCAAAGCTAGATTACCCAGAAAATGTTGCCGAATTCTCCAGTTTAGACCTCCCATAAACTTTGAAACATTCCTTTCTTCTACACCCACCTCATCCGGTACAAAACCTGCCAATCGGGTAAACTCCTCTTCATACTCTGCAACAGATCTCTCTCCCTGAACCAGATCCTGAAGTCTCCTTCTCATCTCCATTTGAATCGCGGGAGGAAAGTACTTTTGGTCAAACAAGACCCAGAAATCAGCGATCAACATAGTTTCCCTCTATTCTGGTGTAGTCATCGACTCCCACCAATGTAACGCGACCCCGACAAGCTTGAAAGTTGCAAGTACTTGTTTCTTCTCCTCACCATAATCCACCATTTGTAAATGGCGCTGCATATCTTTCTTCCATTGATTTGCTCGAACAACATCAGAACCTCCATCAAACTCCGGGGGATGGTCCTTTAAAAAGGACTCCCTAACTCTTTCCCATGGAGAAGGTCCCGTAGGAACGTCGGCACCCTGCTCTTTCTATTGAGCTTTTGGCATTTGTTGAGCTACTGCGGTCATGGAAGCATTGACTGCTTGAGCCACAATGTTGGCTACATCGGCAGCATTAAAAGTTCCTTGGGGCGGTGATGGCGGAGGACCACCATCCTCTTCTACATCTCAATTGCGTCTCACTGGGCGGCCTCTCTTAGGCGGCATCTGAGATGAAGGAACAATTGAGTTAGAATAATATTCAAAACAATCTATATTGCAGAAAATCACAAATATAGGCAACAAAACAGTCCTAACATTAGGCTCTATATCAAGAACGCTATGGTAGAACGTGACAAGTCCACATAGATCCTAATACTCTAGAACCTAATGCTCTGATACCATCTGTGACAACCCGCATTTCCGAAATAAGGGGTGGCCTGCCCGATACTCCAACAATTACGAAAATCATGGATGGAAATTATTCTCAGCATCACACATATGACACAAGTATATGGGAAAACCACCCATTAATTCCGAAAACGGGTTGCAAAAATATTTAATTTGATGAAATGGTTAAGTTAAGAAAAATAATTAAAACAACCCATTCTAAAAGATAGTGGAATTCCAAGATAACATGTATATAAAGCTTCCATAATGAATATACAAGGAGAGGATCAAATATGCTGTCGGTCCACAGCTACACAAAATGAATCACAACATTTTAATACAATATATATTACATCCATTAAACAATTACAAAGTTGGGCCGCACGCCCGAATGACAGACCCGATCATAACTAGAATACAAAAATGAGGGTGTCTAATAAAACATTATGTAATATCCGCAAATCTTACAGCTCCTTGAAAACATAAGAGTGGAAATATCAACACGGGCATCCTTGCGAAGGAGCACCTGAGCGGATACAATAACATGCACAACATAGAAGAATGAACAGGTCAGGGCCCGGTTTTTATATGATTCCCAGATGAATAATAAGCATGATAGATATGAACAGTTAATCATGAATGATAAAGGTAAAAATCTAACATCCTAAGTCATGATGCATAAATGAGACAGTTTAACATGATATGCCTTTTATTTAATTAAACAAAGAATGAAATTAAACAACATGAATTTAAAAGCCTCCATCATTATTAACCACTTAAATCCAATTTCCATTCCTTAACAGGAATATGATATCAGGATTATTCTCATTTCTTTTCAATTCTCATTCCTTAGCAGGAATATAATTACCATCATATTTTTGGTGGCAATAAACATATCTCAAGTCCCACTTAAGTTTAGAAAGGTTATATTGTCATACATATAACAATTCTAAGACCGACCCTCTGATTTTCCCCACTGGGCGCGCCCCAAAATGACTATCATCTTCCATGGGCCTATCAAACAAGGCAGCCTGGGCACCTAACGCATATCGTGAAGTGGCCATATGCCTGCGAGTGAGTCATAACCACACCTGGAATTACCTCACTAGCGCAGAATAAAACATATAACAAACTCGCATATGGCCGAGGACTATAGTCTCCCTGCATTCACTAGTCAGGGGCCATCATCTCATGCGCGAGCTTCCCTTATGATAGTATTTAGAGAGGTGTGTTTAAGTAAATTAGCATTTACTATAAAAATCATACTTTTCATTTCCTTTAACATTTACGTGTTTCATTTTATCTGAAACCATAATCATAAAATATTTCATTGATATTCATCATAGGGTATGCCTCGAATAGTTCTCCAAGGGATCACAATCATTCCCAAGTCTTAAGGTCTTATATACCTCAATTTAAGCCCCTAAAGTCTCCAAGCATGGGCCTACAACCCCTATCCTCCTATTAAGACGTAAAAAGAGAAGTGATGCCTGGACATCACTTTAAACACCCCTTGGACTTAACCCCAAGTGAATTCCTTTCAACTCTAGGCTGACAACCAGACTCAACTAGGACTCTAAAAGCCAAATTTTACTTCATTCAAGAAGGTTCCTAAGTCCCTATGAAAAGAAAAGATTTAAAAGCGAAAGTAAAGTTTGAGGAAGAAAAATAGGGGACCGGTCGACCGGTCCCAGGACCACGGTCGACCGCGTCTCAAGTTTTTGCCTAAGAAAAAAACCAAAAATCTCACTTCGGCAGGGCCGGTCGATCGGTTAGGGGACCGCGGTCGATCGCGCCACAAATTCCATGCCTTTGAAAGAAATCAGTGTGCCTTCTCCCGAAGACCCGGTCGACCGGTCTGAGAACCGCGGTCGACCGGTCATTGCAGACCTAGACAAAGTTTTCCTATATTTAAGCTAAACCCAAAGCCAAGCTTCAACCAAACCAAACCAACCTCATTTAATGATACTAAATGATCATAAATTCTTCCAACAACCTTGATCCATACCAATAAATATTCAAATCTCTTCCAAAGATTTCCAAACCCATAAATCTAACAAAGAAACCTAACTTTATTAAACCATAACCATTTCATAAGTATCAATACTAATTATTCACCTTAAAGCATATAATAGCAAGTAGAAAACTTTCCTTGGGGCTTCAATCTCAAATTTTGATGAAGAAGAATGCAAGACCAATCAATAAATCTTCAATATCTCTCTTCTACACAAGTTCTCTTCCTCTCTCACTCTCACTCTAGGGCTAGAAACACACTTAGGGTAAAATGAAAGACTTAAGAACACTAAATCGTGGCCTTAAGCAAAAGTCTCCAATCTTTAAATGTCAATACTGCAATAAAATGATTTCTAATACGCGATATGCCGAAACCAGTGAAAAGTGCCCAAAACATCAAAATATAATATAGCACACATTTTGACTATCTCGCACCTCCCGGAACTAGCTGTACCCTCCAAATTATCATTTGAAAATTTTATAACACATTTTAAGTTCCGGTCTCATTTTAAACAAAAATGTCATTTTAATTCTTATGACAAAAAATATAACTCCACACGGTAATATTCACCCACACATAAGGTAAATATGCAACATTTTAGTAAATATTAACTTATCTTATGAAATTAATATTTACTCAACAAACTAATCATTTTATATATAAATACACTATGTGGCAGATAAATATAAAGTAGGCTCCCAAAAGTGAGGGTTGTTACATGAGGTTAGTTAGTTTTATGATACTACATTTAATTATATTCGTATAAATTAAAATATTCCATTGTGATATTTATCATGTATAACGCTACTGTCTGGGTTCACCGACCCTATTTGAGGGGAGTAATGTGTATTCGTGCTCAGCTCGTGCGTTGACTAACTTTTTAGGATAAGTCTGGAGAAGCTGCAAAGGATTATTTGGAGATTATCGTTTGGAGGTGCACCTGGAGTTTCTTTTATATTACTTCTTAGTAGTTTAGTTTAGTTTCCTTTCTGTCGTATTTAGATTGAGACACAGTTTATTGTTTTGATTTGGCCATTCGGTTCCAAAGTAGTTATGGGTTTTATTCAGATTTCTTTATGGATTCATTTGGAGTTTATTCAGTTTTATATTATTAATGATTGGATTATTATTTGAAGTTTTAGCATATGATGGTTTTCTTATTGCAAAGTTAGTTATTATCATTTGGGATTGATTCAATTATTTATCATGTGGATTGATTTATTCATGTCTCATATCTGTCTCATGATGAGAATGATATTTTATTTACTCGCGCACGACTTAGTTTTGGTGGCGGCTGACGCCAGAATTTAGCGGGGTGTGATAGATGGTATCAGAGCATGGCCTTAGGTCTCGTAGGCTATGAGTCTATTTTGATTCCGCATTATCAATCTTTTATTCCCTTTATTGATTCGTACTCCTTAAAGTAGAGGGTCTAACGTACGTGTTAGATGTGTTTCTTAGATATATATAATTTTGTGTTAAGGATGTTGTACGCACTTAGTTTAGAATTAATAATCTTGATTTGATGATCTTTAGAGTTGATTTTAGAGACGTTAATTATTTGGAAGATCATTAGTATAAATTTTGGGTATGTCTTATATCGATGCAGCGATGTGATTTGATTTGAGGATTTATGTGTTGCGAAGATTATCGGAGATTGAATCGAGTGGTCATTTGCAAGAGCGCACCGTATGTCGTTACTTTCATATATATATATAGTGATATATATTATTTTGTTGTTCGTGGGGTAGGTGCGAGTAGGATTGGGTGTATGGGATCCCAATTATGACATTCAACGAGTAGGAGTATGTGAGCCTTATTTTATGTTTCGCGTTTTACGTTTGATGTTTATGCTTCGTCTAATTCAAGGACGAAATTCCTTTGCTAGTGGGAAAGTATGTAACACCTCGTGTTTTTATTAATTAATTATTTTATTAATTCGAAAATTAGAAAAAAATAAAATTTTGATTTTTATTATTTTTATAATTAAATATATTGGTTTTTATATTCAAAATTCGGAAAGATAGATTAGAAGACTCCTAATATGAGTATATATAAGTCTTGGGGCGTTTAGAAGTGTCCTCAAAACATAAAACTCTCTAAGAGTCCTCGAAACATAAAATTCTATAGAAATAAATATATAAAAATATTCGATCATCTGATCGAGCTAAAAAAAGTGTAGCTTTCTCTCATCTTCAGCCTACTACAATCTTAAATTTCATCCAATTCCAACGGTCCGATCGTCCGAAATATTTTTTTGTGTTTGTATCTAATTAGAACTCTTTTCTTAATCAAACTCTTAATCCTTTATATATCACAACAAATTCGTGGGTTGGATTTTGAAATCACTTTTTCATCAAGAAGACCTCTCCCATCTATAAACTTTATCCCCTAACTTAATCAAGTGTTTGACTCAATATTTTAAGGCTTATTTGATGTTTTCTCAAGATTGTTGAAGAACGATTCTTTGCTAATTTTTCGAGAGGAATCCAACTCTCAACTCGAATCTTCTTTATCTAAACCACAGGCATGAATACTCTATTCATTTCCTTTAGTATTATGGGTTTTAAGCGTCGCCTAAACCCTTAATCATATGGTTTTTATTAAAATCAATTAGCAACTTAAGTGGAGAAAGTGGACACTAAATTTTTGGACTATTTTTATGAAAATTTTTACTGTGATTTAATCTTTGAAACCCTTGGGTGCGTAGGTTAGAATTTTAGGTTTTTATGGTTTTGGGTGTAGGTTCTCATGTAAAAAATTTATGGGATTATTTATGTGGTTAATGGGACGCGTTCACACTTATAAAAATTAAATGACTTATAAAATAGAACGATTATGTCATAATAAATATTATTGCGTCTTAATTAATTTAACACTATTGAACGTAAATAATTATGTTGAAAACGACGATGCTGTTATTCATTGAATTAAATTGAATTGGCATCTTTATGATTAATTACTATGTTATTCTTATGAATTGTGTTTTGTGTGATTTCTTACATTCACGTTTTTCGTCGCGGGGACGTGGGGCTTTTAAATAGTATATTTCTCAACCATATTTTAGTATGCTTGCTAGGTATGGGACGAGTGGGTATCCCTTGGTTAAAATTTATACTTTCTAGGTATGGGTCTAGTTAGTGTAAATTCGTGGGGATTTTATATTTCGGGGTGGGGTAGATTTTTACGTTATATCATCGTTGCGCTAGCCTAGTTATGAGGCTAGGACGTGTTTTATATTGGTGATTCATATTATATGTACGATAGGACGTATGTGTACTTGGATACCCTTAGGTATGAGACTAAGGGGTATTTTTAGGATCTCACATCGATTAAAAGGGTGGGGTGATTTGAAAATTATGAAATTGAGAAATGAGAATTAATGCCTAAGATAAAAACGGGTATTAAAATTTGTAGTGACATAATGTGTGGGGGCTGACAGTTTAAACGGGTCGGCTGGCGATTTATGTCGTGTCATGTGTGGAACCTTGTCAAATTGCGGGGGATTGACAGTTTAAACGGATTCGGTTAGCATTTTGTCAAGGGGAAGTGTAAAACTTTGGTGGAAATTAGCATCCGGGGCAGGAGGACTGCTATAATAAAAATAAGAAGAATGATATTTGGATTAATTTAATTAAATTAATAACAGGAGGTTTAGTTATTTAAAATCATATTGGTATGCATTGTGAATAACAATTATTGAGGTTAGTAATTTTCTGCTACTACATTTAATTATATTTGTATTAATTAAAATATTCCATTGTGATATTTATCATGTATAATGCTACTATCTGGGTTCACCGGCCCTATTTCAGGGGAGTAGTGTGTAATCTTGCTCGAGGATCTGACCGACCTCGTGCATTGACTAACTTTTTCAGGATAAGTTTGGAAAATATGGAAAGGATTATTTGGAGATTATTGTTTAGAGGTTCACCTGGAGTTTATTTTATATTACTACTTAGTAGTTTAGTTTAGTTTCCTTTCTGTCATATTTACATTGAGACACAGTTTATGGTTTTGATTGGGCCATTCGGTTCCAAAGTTGTTATGGGTTTTATTCATATTTCTTTATGGATTTAGTTGGAGTTTATTCAGTTTTATATTATTGGAGATTGGATTATTATTTGTAGTTTTATCACGTGATGGTTATCTTATCGCATAATTGATTATTATGTGGGATTGATTGAATTATTTATTATGTGTATTGATTTATTTATGTCTCATATCTGGCTCATGTTGAGAATGGTATTTTATTTACTCACGCCCGACTTAGTTTTGGTGGCGGCCGACGCCAGAATTCAGCGGGGTGTGATTCTTACCCCTTTAGAAGAATATGAGTAGTATTCTCCCCTCCCCTCTATATCTCTCCAACCCTTAGGTGATGTTATGCAGATTATTCCCCTTCCCTAGACACAAATAAATAGGTAAAAATATCGGTCTTAGGCCAATTAGGGTTTTTAGAGTGTGTAGGCTCTCTACTTAGGTAAATGGCCTATATTAGGGACCTAGACTAATAATTAAATTGGATTCGTAATGGAAAAAGTAAAATGCCATATTAAATGTTGTAATATATTTTTTTCCATTTAGTTGTAATTAATTTCAATAAATAATTATAATGGCACTCTAATTTAATTATCTCATAACTACTCGAATATTGAAGTCTTATTTACAAAGTTGAATAGTGCATAATATGATTTCAAGCATTAGACATACAATACACGCTTGGTGAAATTCAATGCGTCCCTTATGGATTTTCACCACATATTATTTACTCCTTGATCTCAAACTTAAATCATTTGAAACTCTACTGAATTATAAAATAATTCACTCATAAAGTTTACTAGTAGAATAAAAACTTTTGAATTAGTCAAGGGGGTATAAGAATCAAGGATATCTCCTGGACGCGAATTCCTATGGAATATCATCTTAGGCCTGATCACACAATGATTTCATAATATGTAGAAGTTTTTGAATCCAATAAATTAAATCTCACCCA
The DNA here is from genome assembly GCA_949130495.1 of Sambucus nigra. Lineage (NCBI taxonomy): Eukaryota > Viridiplantae > Streptophyta > Magnoliopsida > Dipsacales > Adoxaceae > Sambucus > Sambucus nigra. The sequence continues at coordinate 617,518,832 of OX422208.1, forward strand.
TAACAATGAGAGAAATAATTGTGCTGACATTCAAATTTTCATAACCTTCAGGATTAAGAATCTATGCACCCTTTTTTAACTATGTGAGATTGTTTAAGTATAGTTTAGTCAGCACTTAGACTTTAATCTCATCACTAATAATTCCATCTGAACTAACTCAATAACTAATGATATTGTTGCCCCAACTAGGCATCCTGCTCTTGTCCCCTAGCTTTCTACGGACAAGTTCGACGCATGTGGCCCTGTGATCCACATGTAAAATAACTCTCTGTGTAAACCCCCTGTCTCTGACCCCACTCGCCATGTCGAAGATCCCTTACACTCTGGCCCTGGTAGCCTCAACCTTGATGGTTATATCAGTTCTTCCTTTGGCTCCGCTGGCCCTATGGAACATAGTTCTAGCCCTAATGGCCTTGTTAGAATCCACATTCACTCAGTCGGAATTCCCTTGATCTGAATCTCTTAAACGGGTCTTTCTATTTTTTATCCCCTGTGTGGTGTCCCATTAAAATAATTATTTCCAGTCTTCCTCTGTTGTCTAGAATCTCCAATTCTCTTGGCTTCCCTCGCATGGAAGCATTCATATAGACATTGAAAAACTACGACATTGACGACATCGGCACAATTTGTCCTACTCGAATTTCCCCACCAATGTTGGTGTATTCTACCCACGAGTCCATCATCAAACTTAAGGACCCTATTCACCTTCCTATCCACCTCTTCGGGTATGAATTTTTCTAAACAAAAAAATTCTTCCTCATAATCAACATTACCCATCCCTTCTGTGATAAATTTAAAAACTTCATTCCCATATTTGTTTGGAGAGAAGATGGAAAGATCTTGCGATCGAACCACACCTAAAACTCGTGATAGTCATAGTGTCTCTCTACTTAGATGTGGTGACTAACTCCTACACTGCAATGTTGCTCCTACGAGCTTAAAAGTTACCAAAATTTATTTTTAATAATCATTGTACTCAAATATACACAAAATCCTTTGGATGTGCTTCTTTCATTGGCTAGGTAATACAACATTCACAATTCCCTGAAACTTCGATGGATGGCCCTTCTAAAAGGACCTTACGACTCTCTCCCATTCTGACTACATTGAGTGAGTCTGAAATGGCCCCACCATCTATAGTGCTGGTGCTTATAGAAGCTTTTGTGCCTAAACGGTCATCGCTGCATTAACTTCCTGAGCAACAATAGTGGTCACCTATGTTATGGTCACTGTCCCTCAAATAATCTGTGGCTCCACCTAAGCCTCTCCTCCTGCGGTTCTCCTAACATCCCTCACTGTTCATCCTCTTATGTTCGACATACTAAACCCAATCGAGCTCATATAATATTTTCTTCAATTACACATAATAGCAGGAGAACTAAATCGTGATATGAATCAACAGTCCTATGCATAGGGCTCTACATCACCGAGATAATAACTCTAAAAACACAATTAGTCTGCACAGATCCTAAGGACATGAGTTACTGATGCTTTAATACCATCTATAATAACCCACATATTCTAATAAGGTATATCGGTCATATACTAAGATAAAATAAGAATCTCATCTGGTTCATTCTTACCATCACTGTCGAAAATAATTTAATCACTAATAACCTATTAGGCCTGGTGTCAACTTTTAAAAATTATTAACTCACATACACAAAGTTCCATTCACATAATCAACTATCCAGATAATAATACTCACTTACTGGTATAAATAAATTTATCGATAATTCTAGGCAAAAAGTCGCAATACAATAACTCCACTAACTCAAAGTAAAAACTCAAAATAAAAATAAATAATAAGTAACTGGGCGACATGCCCTAAATAACTCTGAACCACCTCATATCTAGATCTCAAGGATAAAGGTGTCTAATCAATCCTTGCAGGCATCCACAAGTGTTGCAACATCGTTTTACCAGAATAATGGTTAAGAAAGGTGTCCTAGTGGCTGAACACCTAAAAAAATTTGCAAATATTTTGAAACGGGCCAGAGCCCAAAACCTTTTGAAAACATTTAGCAAGTGTTTAAAATACATTAATAAATATGCATTGTAATATTTTGTATTTAAACTCGTGTCACACTCCCATGAGATACCCTCACCCCTCATCTAAGTGTGCACCTAACGCATGTATTTTAAACCCCTAGTTACGCTACCCATCCTAACTAGTACCTCTCCACTAATCTTAGTACCACACACCATCATGTATCACACGTATTTTATATCATTCCTTTCACATCCTCTTTACAATTATAATTCTTAATTATAATTAAATCAATTAATTTCCAATAACTTTCACTAGTTATTAATTCGATATTCATTCCTTAATGTCTTATGCCTGTATATAATTAAGTCACAGTTATATACATATTTTCCATAGAATTCTTGAGTTGTCCTCCCTAATGAAGATAAATTTACTGTTCGAACTATTTCATAATTTGCCCGTATATATATATATATATATATATATATCACATCAATTATAATTATACTTATATACCACTCACTATAAAAGTATGACTGCCATACCTCAGAGTACTATATCACTAGATGCGGGTCTCTACAATGCTATCATGCACCAAAGCATACACACATCATCCTGGGCTACCGGTTCAAAATCTCAATACCAAACCCAAAAGTCATAAACTTACTGGAGCGGTCATAGTCTTAAGACAATGAGTCATAACCATACCTTAAATCACCTCACTATGGCTCTAACCTCACATAGAGTGAGCATGTATGTCCCTATGACCCGAAGTCCGGTACTACACCTTCAGGGATCCTCCAGGAGAGATCATTCATAGCGTGCAACCTCCCTTATAGCACTAGAGTGGCATGTTCACATAATTATATCATACACACAGATATAATGATACATATATGCTATCTTTATTCCCATATATATTTTCAATCAATCCGGCTAACCGTGCATATCACTCATAGCACTAGCATAACTTTACCGAGTATACATCTGACTCCTAATTTCATACGTAGTAACTTACTTATTTATATATCACAACGATAATTAATTTTGGAAACTAACCGTATCTCACTCTAGAATTTACCCCAATTCCATTCGAAATTCCCATTCGAATCCACTAATATATTTTTCGAGTGTCGCTCGTCTCACACACGCTTAATTACACACGTCGGATTATCCCGACTATCCTAAGGTAATTTAATGATTATTTCTGCATATTTTCAGAAGTCCTAACCTTCTTTACGGACATCCCAAACCAATAGAAATTTCTCGATTAGAAAAACCCTATAAAATTAACAAACTGGGCGACACTAGGCAACCGAACTGATCGGTTTGAGGGTGAACCGGCTCACCCCCACTATCCTACACAAAACGACGTAGTTTTATTTGTGAGAAATCTTCCTACTATTTTCCATACAATCCACACTACACCAAATCTGCACTATTTTCATGGTCATTGACCTTGACAAGTTGGACTTGTCAAGGTCAATGACCGTGATAATTCGGGGCTAGCCAATTTTTTTATCACTGATGTGGCACGTTCATTGACCTTGACAAGTCCGTTAGAATTGTCATGATCATGTCAAGGTCATGGACCATGACATGTTTAGTCACGGTTATTAACCGTGACAAACCCGTGGCGATATTTAAAAAAATTATCACGGTCAATGATCGGGATAATTCTGGGCAGAATTTAAAAAAAATCTGCTGGGCAGTTTGGCCACTGCCACTGCCCAGCAGTATATTTGTACCTGTTATAGCAACGTTGTACCTGTTCAAACATCATATATCCAAACAAACTAAAGATAATGCAAATATATACCCAAAATAGAAACTATTTAAGAAGAAACAACATCACCATCAATTATCTCAAATCTACAAACTATTTAGCTGGAAAAGAGATTTTGTACCGCGACGCTCGGGGACACCTTATCCTTCCCTTCTCATCCGAATAGCCACATAACTATCGAGCATATGTGGCCTACCCTCAGGGCCACTCCCTGTCCCCTGAATTGAAATAACGTAAAATTAGTATCCGCCCCGCAAATATAGATAAATATAAATCGAAATTGAAATCGAAATCGAAATTGACATATAAATATAAATACATTACCTATAGTGTCACCCAAACAGCTAACTTGAGCTCATATGGCACCTCCTTCCAACTAATGTACCCCGGGCAATCGTGTCAAATATAATTCTCTTCATATCTAAACATTAATAAATGCCATAATCCTATGGAGTTATGCGCTGCAAATTCCTTCCAACCGTTGTGTAGCCAAAAATTAGCAGTTGAAGCTGTCAATTCCACCTTTCAATGGAATTGACAACTTCATCTGGTGATGTTTGGCTACATAACGATTGGAAGGAATTTGCAGAGCATAACTCCATAGGACTATGGCATTTCTTAGTGTTCGGATAGACGAAGAGATTCAGTCTCCTCTGCACAAATAGGACACCCCAAATAACTATGTACTAATCACCTATTAAAGGTAAGAAGCGTATATTCATGGATTAGTATAAAGAAAACTTATATGTACTTGGAATATTTATGTATTAATCTCCTCTCCACACACGCACACCATACAAGAGTGAAAATGGTAAAGTGCAAATCAATTAAAAGCATTAAAAATGGATGTTGCAGTACAAATTGAAATATTTATTACAAATTGAAAAAAAAATTCAAATTCGGGTTATCATAAAAAATGGATTGATAATTGGTAGGAGCAGCCACGTCATCCACACTACTATTTAGATGCCTTGGAGCGTGTTGGACAATTGACCACGGCTCGTTGTTGATATAATCTGAATAAAACACTTGCTTAACCTTTTGAAATGCACAAACAAATGGCTCATCGCTCACGTGGTTGTTGCTCTTCAACTTGGACAAGTCAACCATGATCAAATTGGTGACAGGATCAACTTTACAAGCATTTTTATCCTCAACTCTTACCCAGTCACAGTAAAATACAACCTCTTTGAAGCTTATATAATCCAATTCAAATATATTTTGGATTACACCATAGTATGTCATTTCAGCTTCAACGAGGTTTTTATCTTTTGCGCTCGCTCGAAAGATAGTAAGAGCTTTGTATGAAATTCCCGAGTTCTGTACATTTTTACTTTCCTCGTAAACTTTAGCGCCGAAAATGTAACCGTTCAATCGATACTTTTTGTACTCTTGTACCACGAACAAGGGTCCAGTGACTAGACGAGCAAGCCTTGATGTCGCATCACCCGTCTTTAGGAGCTGAGAATATAGATAAATTAATTATATTGGTGGTAAAATTTGAGTGTAATGTAACGTTATATAACGACTGTTTTCATTATAATTACCTCTTGTGTCAACCACAGCCTAAATTCGCTGTCTGATTGTACCATTGTTTTTGGTCTTTTATTGTTCTCACAGGCTTCATATTTTCTGCATATTACAAAATTAATCATGTATAAAATAATCTAAAATAATGTTAAACATTATAATAATCGAAACTTACTTTTTCCATTCTTCGACATCTTCATGTGTTTCAAATAGATAACGAGCTACTTGTTCATGTTGAAAACTCGTTAACTTCACTCGTTTTCCCAACACATGACCACCATCATCGACGAATTCATCAGTGTCATCAACGCTGGTCGAGTCAAGCATATATTCCCGAGTATATATTGATGACTCCACGGTGATGTATTCCTCTGTAATTGATCCTGCAATGTATCCCGTATTCTTGACGTAATCTTTAAAAACTTTCATCAATCTTTCAAACGGATACATCCACCGATATCTAACTGGACCACAAAGAAGTTCCTCGTCACATAGGTGTACCAACAAGTGAACACTTATGTCAAAGAATGTTGGGGGAAAGTACTTCTACAATACATAAATTGCTTCGATCACCGCCAATTTCGCAGCCACTATGTGTTCTTGATTCACTACCTTCTCACAGAAGAGGGGGAAGGTAATACTAATTTGCATAATATCCTTACGCAAATCCTTGTGCTTGGAGAAACAGTGCTTAAACAATAGAGGAAGCAATTGCATGATCACATGCCAATCGTGGGACTTACACTTATGTAAATCATGAGTAGCATAATTCACAATCCTTTGCAAGTTGGACGAAAAAGTAGATGGGCCCTTCAAATTATATATTGTGTCTATAAGAACCTTCCTTTCCCCACTCTTCAAAGTAAACGAATCGGTGGAAATTATTATCCTTCCCCTATTATCTTCTTCCAACCATAGTTGTGGCTTAAGTTTTAACGTTTTAAGGTCTTTTCGTGCATTTTCTCCATCCTTCGAATGACTCCCCAAAGGAAAGTACCCACAATATGTTCAGCGAAGTTCTTCTCTGCATGCATCACATCCAATACATGGCACACCGGATTTTTCTTCCAGTAAGGCAAGTCAAATAAAATTGACCTCCGAGACCATGCCTTTCTTATCTCAGTTTCATTTCCAGTTAAGGTCTTCTTATGCTTGACATTCTTAAATTTGGGATTCTTACCTGGCATATTAGGGCCACATTCAGAAGATTTACTTTCAATTTCGAAACCCGAAAGTTGTCTCGGCGGTAGCCAATGTTCAATTCCGCCCAATAAAAAATTAGAACCTTTCTCAGATCTGAAACTATGAGCTGGGGGTAAAAACCTCCTGTGGCGATGGTATACATTTTTTAAGATAGACGATAGACGAAGAGATTCAGTCTCCTCTCCACAAATAGGACACCCTAAATAACAATGTACTACACAACCGGATAATGCCCATAAGCTGGAAAATCATGAATTTCCCACATCAACATAGCTTTCAGCGTAAACTCTTCTTTTCTAAAAGAGTCAAATGATTGCACACCCTCTTCCCACAACTCATTTAATTCTTCTACCAAAGGAGCCAGGTAGACGTCAATGTCATCACTTGGTGCCTTTGGCCCAGGTATTAACAAAGCCATCATCGAAAATTCAGGTCTCATACCCTGTGAATGAGGGAGGTTGAGTGGGGCTAGGATCACTGGCCATACACTCTGATTGGTGCTTAGATTTCCAAATGGATTGAAACCATCTGTTGGTATAGCCAAACGAATGTGGCGTTGTTCTCGAGCAAAATCGGGATACTCAAAATTCATCCTCCACTAGGCAGTAGAATCAATAGGATGACGCATGATATTACCCCTACTTCTTCCCTAGCATGCCAAGTCATTGCCTCTGCAATCCATGGTACTATGAAAAATCGCTTTAATCTAGGCCCAACGGGAAAATATTTCAATACTTTTTGAGGCACTTTTGAGCTTGTGATTTCCTTACTGGTAGATTGGACATATCTAGGTTCATCGCATACCAGACAACGATCGAGATTTTCATACTCCTTTTGGTATAGTATGCAGTCATACACACAAGCATGAATCGATTTATACTTCATTCCCAAACCTTTCAAACTATTCTTCATAACAAGTTAGCTATTTGGAAGTGTATTCAGCTTGGGTAATAATCCCTTCACCCATTTCAGAATTCACGCCACGCTATTGCCAGAGAAATCGTACTGCATCTTCAAACTGTGCAAACCAACCATGGCATGTAAAGTTGTTTGATCTTTCTCACATCCAGAGTATAACGGTTGGGTCGCCTTAAATTTTAAACTTTGGTAGTCATCGTCAAGTTTTATCGTGTTATCTTCACGAGCACTTGAATCTTCTACATCATCAGTAACATCATTCTCCTCTGCTTCATAAACTCCGTCGTCCCCTTCTACATCTATACTTGTTGAAGGTTGTTGTAAAGGTTGGTCGGGGACAAAAGGAACTTTCAATTCACCATGAAAACTCTAAAATCGATAACTATCTTGCATACCCAATCTTAACAAATGTAGTTCAACTGTTTTCCACTCAAGCACCTTACCATTCTTAAACCTAACACACAGACAAGGAAATTCTTCATCATTATGACATCTCTTTGCATATTTCACAAATTCGTTAGCACCTATGTGAAACACATCCCCCATTCTATTAGTCTCACCCATCCACTCTTTGTATTTCGGATATCCCATCACAGCTACCATAACTAAATACGTATTAAAGGTAAACAAAACTTAGATTTATAGTATGTTTTATTTAATTATCCCATCATTTAATTATCATATTAAAGGGTGAGTGGTCCTATCCCATTCAAGACTACATTTTTCTGTAATATACATAACAGCTCATGCACATTGTTACGATTTGAAAAAAATTCGACAGCATATCCCCGTAGTTCTCCAAGTACACGACGTAGATTGGCAGGTGTGAGTGTTATTTCAATTGATCAATTAAAATAACAGTCACACTTGTCACTCTAGTATGTACCCAGAGATCATTAAGATACGACTGTAGAACTTCCTCCAAAAGTAACAACTGTAAGCCAATACGAATATTATACAGAAATTATACAGTCTCAAACTGTCCAAACGAGACAATTCGAGAGATCTCATTACAGGGGTAATGACTCTCGAACGGGTCTAAGGGCTATTGAATGCGTACGCATAAGAACTAGAAGGCTAGTATCTATGCACACTATATTTAATTTCAAGTATGTTTCATTTAATTATCATCCTATATATATTGTTCGATATACATAGTCATTTTCAAAAAAGTTGAAAAATCCCATCCCCATATGGACAATAATCCCGTGGTCATGCCACTTTTAAAACTAACCAACCAAACATTTACTAAACAAAATAATCCAACAACAAATGTGTATCCCGTACTCCTTCTAATTCATCTACTCAATTAAGTCATTTCATCAATTAAACTAACAATTAACGTATAAAATTATTAATTTACTAATTTACACTGAGGGGCAATCCTACTTTCATATGGTACTTGCATGATATTAAAGAATTACAATGGTACCTTGACTTACCCCGCCTCCCCACCCCACCCCCCACAAACAAATTGGCAAATTCATGGGTTAATTTAAATACAAAAATAAATTCATGGGTTAATTCAAATACCAAAATACAAATTCATGGGTTAATTCAAATACAAAAATACAAATTCATGTGTTAATTCAAATACAAAAATACAAATTCATGGATTAATTCAAATACACACACACACCTCCCTCCACACCCCCCACTCACAACACACACACACACACACACACACACACACACACACACACCACACACAATAGCCCCCCACCCTGCCCCACCTCCCTCCACACACCCCACCCACCACACATATATACACACACACACACACAACATCCCCCCTGCCCCACCCCCACACACGCACACACACACATGCACATATATACACACACACACATATATATACACACAAACATATATATAAATGTAAGAGAGAGAGAGAGAGAGAGAGAGAGAGAGAGAGAGAGAGAAAGAGAGAGAGAAATAAACCTGAAAGTAGAGAGAGAAAGAGCAGCGTAGAGAGAGAGAGGGAGAGAGGGAGGGAACGGCGCGAGGGAAAAAAGAAAGGGGTAAGGGTTATGATGAAGAAGTTGTCATGGTCGTGTCAAGGTCATTGACTGTGACAATTATTTAAAGAATTGTCACGTTCATTGACCGTGATAATTCTCTATCACGGTCGTGTCAAGGTCAATGACCGTGACACAAAACTCGTGTTTTTTGTCAAGGTCAATTACCTTGACAAAGGTGGCCGGCTAAAAGGTGATAATTTTGTCATTTTGGTGTAGTGTCAGTACCAATAACCATCCCAGTCATTAATCTATAATATTCTATCAACTTAATTCATAAGGGAACATGTTTTATGGATTCAAATCCTCTAAAACTCATTCTAGATAGTGCTATTAATCATTAAATTTGTAGAATATATTCACACCTAAATTCTATTATCCATTTACACTATTTTTCCTAGATTTATAATTCTAGATCACCTCTGTTCTCATCAAGGTTCAACCTTAAATTTTTTTAATCAAGATTCTCAGTCAAAGTTCTATAATATGAACTTAAAACACACATATACTACTAAAAAGAAAGTTAAACACTTTCCTCCGATCATCATAGGGTTTGAATATTCCTTTGTAGATCTTCCTTGTCCAAGAATCCTAGCTCAAAAACTGCCAATTTCCTCCTCGAGCTGCCTTCTTGATTATTCTCTTGAGTTTTATCCCTTCTCTTTTCCCTATCTCTCAAACCTTAGGTGATTAGAATGATCAATTGGATTGCCTCCTTCATCCAAAACCCCTAAATATTCCCTTAATCTCAAAATTAGGTTAGCTTATAATTTTAAAATGACCTAAATACCCTTGTACGGGTCCCATATAGCTTAAAAAGACATTGAAACCCAATTATAACCCCGAGTACATAATTCTGACTATTTGACCCATCTCGGATCATCCTTGCACTCAAAATCACCATCCGATCCACCTATCATCAATTTATGATCTTATTCCCCGACCCAACACGTGCATATAAAAAACGATCGTGTCAATCTGTCGCTTGTACCCATATAAAACGTAATGTAAAATAATACGATTTCATTAACTTATCACATAAGTAAATATAATAACATATAAATATTTTTCCAATATTTGCTGATTAATATTTATTTAATTCTCTTTAAATTTCATAAATTAATTAAATTACGAGCACACGTGTAATTTAAATATTCCTAAAAAATTGGGGTGTTGCAACTGGTCGTCTGGAGTCGTCTCTAAGGCTAAGACCACTTTAAACGAGACTGATGTTGAGGGATTTCTGGTGGCTGGTAGCCCTGTTTAAAGATAATTCTTTGAAGAAGAATTTTCCTCAATGGGACATTTAGACAAGACCACACTTATATATGTTAATCATCCCTAGACATTGAGGCTAAGATTTAAACATGTTCGGCTACCTCATCTCGTCTTGGAGTTGTGATTCTGAGTTTGCCTCTGAGGGTATCCCATAGCTAATGGATGATTAACAGTCATATTAGGCTTGGCAGACATGTCACTTCTTACTTATGCTAAGTAACACACCTGCTATCTGTTCATGGGCTTAGTCAACATCGGCACAGTTTACTAGGAAATATGAGGGAACGTGCACTACGAAACATCATGTTTAGGCCTTTGGGAAGCGTTCTCTAAGGATAATAATTTAGGGAACTATGCAAGTGGTTTTACGAGGCAAAAGACCTCCCAGCTGTACATTTCTACCAAAACATTTTCAGAGCAAACATTCTCCCTCTCTCAAATTCCTCTCTTCTTCAGTTCGTTCTTGCATCTTAACTTACTTATGACTTACCCTTATTTATCCGAGACCACAGTTAGATCCCATAAGTTGTAATTTCCCTTAATAGTGACACCATGTATTTGTCTTTTGCTAAGGGCAGCAGCCCTTCTAAACACTTTGGTCTTCGTACTGACTAAGTGAACTCTGAGGCCAACTCTTTTAAGGTATCCATAAGAGTTACTGTAGTCCATCCTTATGAGGGTGAGATTGAAGATTATACCAAGTCAAGTTATGAGGGTCGTCTGAGTACTTCCTCTCACCAATAGAGAGACCCTGAGCCCCGAATCTATGACATTTTTTATAATGATTCAGAAAATGGGGTCGGTGATAATGTACCCTCAACCCCTCCTATGCCCACACTTATCTCACTCATGACTCTAATTGAGTTCTTATAACGGGACCCTCTTGGTAAGGATCTTGCCACTAAGGATGAGGAAGAGGAGGAGGAGGATCCTTACACTTCAGAGACAAGTATAACTTCGACCATTCCTAATGACATTTCTAAGACTGATCTAGTGGTTTGGAGGCACCTTTACGGGATCAAACCGTCTATCAGCATGAGACTGCCTGCCGAGGAAGAGATCAGTTTTGACCATAAAAATAAAGGAATTTTTTTTTCTTATGAATAGATGTTTAAGATCAACTTTCGTTTTACTTTTCACTCGTCTATTAGGGAAATTCTTTTTTCAATTGGTGTTCACTACACCAAATCTGCCGAATTATCACGGTCATTGACATTGACAACTTGGACTTGTCAAGTTCAATGAACGTGGCGATTCTGAAGCTGATAACTTTTGTTGTCACGGACTTGTCACGATCATTGATCGTGACAAGTTCATTAGAATTGTCACGGTCATGTCATGGTCTATGACCTTAACAAGTTTTGTCACATTTTATGACCGTAACAAACCCGTGACTTTTAATAAAAAAATTATCACGGTCATTGACAGTGATAAGTCCGTGACAAGTTTTATTTCTCACGGACTTGTCATGGTCAATGACTGTGAAAATTTTGGGTAGAATTTAAAAAAAATCTGCTAGGCAGTATGTCCACTGCCACTGCCCAACAGTATATTTGTAACTGTTATATCAACGTTGTACCTGTTCAAACATCATATATCCAAATAAAATAGAGATAATACAAATATACATTCAAAACAATATGTATCACGATATAATCCAAATATAATTAAAATGTAACATCTTAAAATAATTCAATTCAAATAATGTCACTACAAGTCTGGGGTAAGGTTAGCACTGAGGAGGTGAGTAGGTCACACGATATACGAACTGACATACCCAGTAATATACATCGTGCCGCATTGTTTGTGCAACAAAAGGGGGAGTTATCCTTCCCAGGTATCACATGCGTGATGAGTACCTTGGACTCGATGTCTTGAAGAGAACATCCACGAATTGGCATACCCTGCATGGTATTCGGGTCCCTCAACCCCCGCCCTATCCGTTGGCCATCAAATATGTCCAGAAAAACACGCTCGGCCAACCAAGTTTCAACATCGTTCGGTCGAAAGAAGCCAAATAGGGGAGTGGATCATCAAAGTCTGCACGTGTCGGTGATGAAGCAGCGAGGTCCACATCCTCGTCATCTTGCACCTCGTCCTCCTTAACCTCCTCCTACACCACCTTCTCCTTCCCTTTACGCTTACGATTTCTGCCTAATAAACGCTTCATGAATGAGAACATATCTTGGACCTTCGCCTCCAAATGGGACAGCTTCGCGTCATGCGAGTCCACCGTTCGAGCTAACCCGGTGTCGCTCGTCTCCAATTCGATGATCCAATATTTGGCCACCCGCGAACTCACCCCCTTGTCCTCTCATTGCGATCATCGCTAACAACTTGGATGAGTGCGTCTGTGGACAAACATGCCTTGTCGGCATCAGACTGCGACTCATGCACTTCCTTAAATTTTGCCTGAAATAACAAAAAGACCATGATTAGTAAAATAAGTAAATAAAAAAATTATAACATAATTAACAAAAAGTAAACGTCGTATTACTTACAATCGTGGCCTCGACACTCGGGGATACCTCATTATCCTTCCCCTTCTTCGTCCGAATAGACACATAAGTATCGAGCCTATGTGGCCTACCCCCAGGGTCACTCCCTGTCCCCTGAAATAAAATAAAGGAAAATTAGTATCGGCTCCGCAAAGTAAAATAATGCAAAATAATATATTTCCATAGTTATAGAAAAATTAAATCTTACCATCATCCTATGCTCAACTTCAGCGTAAGACATACGTCCGGAGTAGTGCACGTCCGTATTTTTTACCCAATTTACCCTCACCGATTGGCGAGATGCCAATTGTCTCTCCCCGATCTCATTGTCAATGAACTTTTGCCATTGTGTTAATGAGATCGCCTCCTTCGGTGGGACAGATTCACACATTCGGATAACGGACTCTCGGATCTTTCCAAAGTATCGGGTCCACATATTTTTCTTCCAAGTCTTGTGTTGCTCCCTCAACTGCTCCAAGATGGAATCGCATATCTTTGGATCCTGGCTGAATTTTTCCAGTCCAACAAATATAATGTTATTTGCGAATAAATATAAATATAAATATGAACTGAAATTGAAATCGAAATCGAAATTGAAATTAAAATATTCATATAAATATAAATACATTACCTGTAGTGCCACCCAAATAGCTAACTTGAGCTCATTTGGCACCTCCCTCCAACTAGTGTACCCCGGACCGGTGATCATCTTTACCAGCTCGTCGCCTCCGCTACCATCGAGCCCAAACGACATCATCATAATCATCATCATCATCCTCGCCTTAATACTTGAAGGAGACATTTTATGTAAAAGAATGTTGTTATTAATGCAAATCAAAATGAATTAGAAGAAGACATGCAAATATGTACAATTACTACAAATCCAAATGAATTGTTATTAGTACAAATCATAATATGCACAATTACTAAAATCTCAAACATACCCACCCCCACCCCCACTGCCCATACAAATGTACACTATATAAGAGTGAAACTGAAAAAGTGCAAATCAGTTAAAAGAATTAAAAGTGGATTGATAAAGTACAAATTGGAATATTTATTAAAAATTGAAAAATTATTTCAAATTCGAGTTATCATAAAAGATGGATTGATATTCGGTAGGAGCAGCCAAGTCATCCACACGACTATTTAGATGCTTTGGCGCATGTAGGACAATTGACCACGGCTCCTTGTTGATATACTCCGAGTAAAACACTTGGCTAACCTTTTGAAATGCAAAAACAAACGGCTCATTGCTCACGTGGTCATTGCTCTTCAACTTGGACAAGTCAACCATGATCAAATTGGTGATAGGATCAACTTTAAAAGCATTTTTATCCTCAACCCTACCCAGTCATAGTAAAATACAACCTCTTTGAAGCTTATATAATCCAATTCAAATATATTTCGAATTACACCATAGTAAGTCATTTCATCTTCAACGAGGTTTTTATCTTTTGCGCTCGCTCGAAAAAAAGTAAGAGCTTTGTATGAAATGTCCGAGTTTTGTACATTTATACTTTCCTCGTACACTTTTGTGCCGAATACGTAATCGTTCAATCGATAATATTTGTACTCTTATGACACGAACAAGGGTCCAGTGGCTATACGAGCAAGCCTTGATGTCGCATCACCCGTCTTTAAGAGCTAAGAATATAGATAAATTAATTATATGGGTTGTAAAGATTGAGGGTAATGTAACGTTATATAACAATCATTTTCATTATAATTACCTCTTGTGACAACCATAACCTAAATTCGATGTCTGATTGTACCATTATTTCTCGTCTTTTATTGTTCTCACAAGCTTCATATTTACTGCATATTACAAAATTAATCATGTATAAAATAATCTAAAATATTCTAAAATAATGTTAAACGTTAAAATAATTTAAACTTACTTTTTCCATTTTTCGATATCTGCATGTGTGTCAAATAGATAATGACCTACTTGTTCATGTTGCAAACTCGTTAATTTCACTCATTTTTCCATCACATGACCACCATCATCGACGCTGGTCGAGTCAGGCATATATTCCTGAACCACGGTGATGTATTTCTCTGCAATTGATCCTGCAATATATCACGTATTCTTGACGTAATCTTTAAAAACATTCATCAATCTTTCAAACGGATACATCCACCGATATCTAACTGGACCACAAAGAAGTTCCTCGTCGCATAGGTGTACCAAAAAGTGAACACTTATGTCAAAGAATGCTGGGGGAAAGTACTTCTCCAACACACAAATCGCTTCGATCACCGCCAATTTTGTGGCCACTATGTGTTCTCGATTGACTACCTTCTCACACAAGAGTGAGAAGGTAATACTAATTTGCATAATAGCCCTCCGCAAATCCTTTTGCTTGGATAAAAATTGCTTAAATAATAGAGGAATCAATTGCATGATCACATGCTAATCGTGGGACTTAGACTTATGTAAATCATGAGTAGCATAATTCGCAATCCTTTGCAAGTTGGACGAAAAATTATATGAGCCCTTCAAATTATATATTGTGTCTAAAAGAACCTTCCTTTCCCCACTCGTCAAAGTAAACGCACCAAGGGGAATTATTATCCTTCCCCTACTATCTTCTTTCAACCATAGTTGTATCTTAAGTTTCAATGATTTAAGGTATTTTCGTGCATTTTCTCTGTCCTTCGAATGACTCCCCCCAAGAAAGTGACCACAATATGTTCAGTGAAGTTCTTCTCTGCATGCATCACATCCAATACATGGCGCACCGGGTTATTTTTCCAATAAGGCTAGTCAAATAAAATTGACCTCCTAAATCATGCCTTTCTTATCTCAATTTTATTTCCAGTTGGGGTCTTCTTATGCTTGACATTCTTAAATTTGGGATTCTTACCTGGCATATTAGGGCTACATTCAGAAGATTTACTTTCAATTTATGAACCTGAAAGTTGTCTCGGCGGTAGCCTATGTTCAACCCCGCCCAATAAAAAATTGGAACCTTTCTCAAATCTGAAACTCTGAGTCGGGGGTAAAATTCTCCTATGGCAATGGTATACATTTTTTGAGCTAAATGATAGATAAAGTGATTCATTATCCTCACCACAAATAGGACACCCCAAATAACCATGTACTACACAACTGGATAATGTCCCATAAGCTGGAAAATCATGAATTACCCACATCAATATAGCTTTCAGCGTAAGCTCTTATTTTCTAAAAGAGCCAAATTATTGCACACCCTCTTCCCACAACTCATTTAATTATTCTACCAAAGGAGTTAGGTAGACGTCGATGTCATCACTTGGTGCCTTTGGCCCAGGTATCAACAAAGACATCATCAAAAATTCAAGTCTCATACACTCTGAAGGAGGGAGGTTAAGTGGGGCTAGGATCACTGGCCATACACTCTGATTGGTTCTTAGATTTCAAAATGGATTAAAACCATCTGTTGATATAGCCAAATGAATGTTGCACTGTTCTCGAGCAAAATCGGGATACTCATAATTTATCCTCCTCTAAGCTGTAGAATCAATAGGATGACACATGAGATTCCCCCTAGTTCTGCCCTAGCATGCCAAGTCATTACCTCCGCTATCCATGATACTATGAAAAATCTCTTTAACCTAGGCCCACCGAGAAAATATTTCAATACTTTTTGAGGCACTTTTGAGCTTGTGTCTTCCTTACCAGTAGATTGGACATATCGAAGTTCATCGAATGCCGGACAACGATTGAGATTTTCATACTCCTTTCGGTATAGTATGCAGTTATACACACAAGCATGAATCGATTTATACTTCATTTCCAAACCTTTCAAACTGTTATTCATAACAAGATAGCTATTTGGAAGCGTATTCTCCTTGGGTAGTAAGCCCTTCACCCATTCCAGACAAACTGTAATTCATCTTCAAATTGTGCAAACTAACCATGGCATGTAAAGTTGTTTCACAGCTAGAGTATAACGGTTGGGTTGCCTTAAATTTCAAAGTTTGGTAGTCATAGTCAAGGTTTATCGTGATATCTTCATGAGCACTTGAACCTTGTACATCATCAGTAACCTAATTCTCCTCTTCTTCATAAACTTCGTACGCATCATCAACTAAATCCTCTAAGATATTATTATCTACGTCATCCCCTTCTACATTTATCCTACTTGTTGAAGGTTTTTGTGAAGGTTATTCAGGCATAAAAGGAACTTTCAATTCATCGTGAAAACTCCAGAATTGATAATTATCTTGCATACCCAATCTTAACAAATGTAGTTCAACTGTTTTCCACTCAAACACCTTACCATTCTTACACTTAGCACACGGACACGGACACTCTTCATCATTATGACATCTCTTTGTGTATTTCACAAATTCATTAGTATTTCTGTGAAACACATCCCCCGTTCCATTTGTCTCACCCATACACTCTTTTTATTTCGGATATCCCATCATAGCTAGCACAACTAATCACCTATTAAGGTAAGAAGTGTATATTCTTGGATTAGTATAAACAAAACTTATATTTATAGTATGTTTCATTTAATTATGTCTTATTTATATTCGATTTTTAAATTTCAAATTCAAATTCAAATTCAATTTATAATATAAATTCCTATTTCCTCCATCTCCTATTAAGGGAGAGTGGTCCTATCCCATTCAAGACCGCATATTTCTGTAATATATTTAACACCTCATGCACATTGTTACAATTTGAGAAAAATTCGGCAACATATTCTCGTAGTTCTCCAAGTCACGATATAGATTGGAAAGTGTGAGTGTTATTTCAATTGATCAATTGAAATAACAGTCACACTTGTCAATCTAGTATGTACCCAGAGAACATTAGGATAAGACCGCAGAACTTCCTCCAAAAGTAACAACTTTAAGCCACTAAGAATATTATTATACAGAAATTATGCAGTCCCAACCTGTCCAAATGGGACAATTCGAGAGATCTCATTATAGGGGTAATGACTCTCGAGCGGGTCTAAGGGCTATTGAATGTGTACGCATAAGAAATAGAAGGCTAGTATCTATGCGCACTATATGTAATTTCAAGTATGTTTCATTTAATTATCATACTATATATATATATTGTTCACTAAACAAAGTAATTTTCAAAAAAGTTGAAAAATCCCACCCCATATGGACAATAATTCAGTGGTCATGGAACTTTTAAAATTAACCAACCCAACATCGATCCACTATAATCAAACCGTAATGGAAATAACAAATGTGTATCCCTTAATCCTTCTAATTCATCTACTCAATTAATTATTTTCATCAATTAAACTAACAATTAAAGTATACAATTATAAATTTACTAATTTACAATGAGGGACAATCCTACTTGCATATAAAAGGGCACTAATTATTAATTTACAAAAAGAATTAACAACCAATCAATATTAAATCAATCAATTCTTTTACAAGGGGGCCTAAAATATGAGGGAAAATATCTAATAAAATAATAAAAATTTAATTAAAAAAAAACACACATATGCACATATACACACACAGCCCCACACCCCCTCCCCCCCAGGCCACCCCCCCAGCCCTGACCCCTTCCCCCCACTGCCGCTGCCCACCACATGCGCGCACACACACATATACACACACACATGCACATATACACACACACGCATATATACACACACAAACCCACACACATATACACGCACAAACCCACACACATATACACACGCATACACATTCACGCACAAACACCCCCTCCCCCGAGCCAAGCCCCCTCCCCCTACACACACACATATATACACCACCACACACATATGCACATTTACACACACATATATACACACACTCACATATACATACACATACACACACACAAATATATATATATAAATGGAGGAGAAATAGAGAGAGAAAACATACCCAAGTTGTGGAGAGAGAGAAAGTGTGCAGTCACTAGAGAGAGAGAGAGAGAGAGAGAGAGAAATAGAGGGAATGAGAATCGGTGGGAAAAAAGAAAAGGGAGGGTTTTTTTACTAACAGAATTGTCACGAACATGACACGGTCATTGACCGTGATAACTTTATATGATTGTTATGGTAAATGACCGTGACAAGTCCATGATAAGTAAATTTATCACGGACTTGTCACGATCATTGACCGTGACAACGTATTGTCACGGCCTTGTCATAGTCATTGGTCGTAATAAAAAAAACTAGTGTTTTTTTGTCATAGTCAATTGCCGTGACAAGGCTGGCCGGTTGAAGGGTGCCAATTTGACCATTTTGGTGTAGTGGTTGCTTTAGCCCAATTGACTCCGAATGCCTAGAGGATCCTTTATGGAATGTCTCATCTCTGAAGATTCTCCTATGACAAAGATCTTCGAGCGATATCTTCTAAGCTTATTACATGTCTCGTACTATGAAAGCCAACCCATGTTATTACCATTTTATAGCTCGTTATCTCGACCAAAAACTTCTTCATATCAATCAGACTTCCAGCCATGATTGGAAGTTTCAGTATTTATTTAATTTCGAAGACTAGGAATTTTACAAGGTCGAGTCATCTGCTCTTATGAGATAAGATTTCCCTCCTAATGGGACCATGTCTCAGCCTCGGCTAAAGTTGATCCCGACCTTTGTTTTAAGATAAGGAAGGAGATTGATAACCTCAGGGGGGATAACTTAATTGTCTTGAAGACTTAATGAGCCCTGAACTCCTCTAATACTCTGGTATGGGCGTGGAGCCCCTGGAGAAACTTCGTAAGAAAATATTTTAATTCTTTTTAAAATTTCATACTCTATTGTCGTCTTTAAATTATTCTGACTCGGATATTGGCCGATAATGATTTTTTTATATGATCTTTACAGATTTTCCATCGGCATCTCAGATAAAGTTTGAGAAATGTCAGCACCTCTCTCCAGCAATCTCCTTCCTCATCGCCAGGGCAAAGCTGCCCAATCAACTTAGGTTTTGAAAACTCAACAACTGTGGGAGCCCATGCTGCTGAGAGGAAAAGTAATTATTGGTGGAAACTTGATTGGTACTAATCATTAATAAAAGAAGAGTAAATAGGGTCAGTCGATACATATTGCTAAACGTATTCTCCCTTTTATAGAAGATACTATAGCGGTTGCGCATCTGGCACAACTTAGTGTCAATGCCAACTGTTTTTCAGGCAGTCAGCTGAAGGGCGAGGAGACCATAAATTCAATTGTTCCTAATTACGACAATTGGTACTTCGATTCTCATGACCTTCCTAGGGTTTTCAAATTTTCTTTCACAACCCAGCTCAGGTAAAGACCAAATCCAAAACATGATTATTTTTCTGAATTACAATGTCATCGCATAATTATTATAATTAATTCTTTTTTTCCTGTGATTGTAATTCTCCATCACCCTTCAAAATATTCATTCGTGGGTGTTTGAAGCTGAGTCTAAGAAAAAGTCAGCCAATAATGCCAAGTCCCAGCTCTTTGAGTTAAGGCAAAAGTTAGAGGACCAAAAAGTTGTCTACAACTCCAAGACTCTGGAGCTCAGGATAGGCACAAGGAACGCCTCGCAACTTTGAGCAAAAACCATAAGACCAATGTTAAAAAGGTTGACGCCGATCTTAAGCACTATAATAAGACTAAGGATAAGTGGGTGAAGGAAGCTACTGAGAAGTTTGTGGCCGATTCAAAGAGTCGGAGTTTTTTGGCTATGTCATCCACTATATGGATAAAGGGTCCAAGACTGTGCATTAGAGAGTTTCGAATCACTGTGATGATCATGTTGTTAATAATATTTTATTGGTTGATATCGTGAAGTACTTCAATTTCTCCGATCCTAAGAGTGACACCGCTCTTCAAGTTGTGCAAGTTGAGGCTGATGCTACTGGGATAATAATAGCTAAGGACGAAATGATCATAATTACTGAAGATGACAGAAATGAGGTGGTTGTGATCAATAAGGGACAATCGATAACCCCGATGAGATCCCGTTGTGCATAAGCCATCTTTCACTGAGTCCTTGGCCATCGGTGCTTATATTCTTCTTTCTTTTCTGGGAGACCGTCTCTGGTTGTTGACGCCCAAATTTTGTAATCCCATATTTTCTTTCAATTTCTAAACATCTATTCAATTTTAAACTTTGTAATGTTAGGCATGACATTTATAATACAGATCGAATGATTGAGCTATGTAACTTTTCTTTGTCTGCTAAGTGTAGTATCTTCTTTGTTGCTTTCACCATACTATGTGATGTTTATTTTAAGGCATTAGGAAAATATGTATTTCCCATGGGTCTTAAGCCATATTTTCACCATAAAATGTAATAATGATGTGTATAAATTAATTTTCCCCTTGGGTTTTTAATTAGAGTGGTTTGAAGATGACTACAAACGATTCTCATACCACCGAGAGGACCTTATATTAACACGTTCACCATACAATTATGTTAAGAGCTTCACCATATTCAAATTATGTTAAGTTCTTCACACCTCCTAGGGTTTATAAGGAGTGATGTCTTGGACCCAAGACTCCAAAGTCCTTCTCATACTGTCGAGAGAGAGATTTAATTGTTCACCATAAAATTATGCTAAAAAATTTCACCATACTCAAAATGATGTCAAAAGTTTCACCATATTCAAATGATGTTAAGTTCCTCCCACCCCGCAGGGGTTATAAGGAGTGATGTCTTAGAGCTGAGATTCCAAAGGTATTCTCGTACCACCGAGAGAGAGATTTAATTATTCACCATAAAATGATGTTAAAAAATTTTACCAGACTCAAACGATGTTAAGAGTTTCACCATATTCAAATGATGTTAAATGCTTCCCACCTCCCAAGGTTTATAAGAAGTTATGTCTTGGAGTTGAGACTCCAAAGTCATTCTTGTATATCCTAGAGAGAGAATTAATTATATAACTATGTGACTCTCAGAATGAAAATTCCAAAATAGGAGACATCACTTCATATTATATTTCTCTTCTCAACTTTTATGCATAAGGAATTTTGAGTATAAAACGAAAATTTCTTTTCAGCTACAACATATGAGCTATCTACAAGTAATATATCTCCAAATGGTCAACATTCCAAGGGTTGAGAATGGTTCCCCTTCAAGGTTCTTCGGTTGATACGTTCTTAAGACGACCTCTTATGTGACTCTTTAGGGCCCGTGCTAGTTAAGACGAATCTTGTTGGATTTCTACATTACCTTTTTCAGTACGAGGTCCTCCAATGCGATAGGTCGAGATTTGACTCTCTTATTGTAGAAAGTAGTGGTTCTCTATTGATAAGTTGACTGTTTATGACAAGATCCATCCAAAATGGTCCAAAATTCAAATTCATACACACTTTAATGTCGGTCTCTTCACTCTCTATAATCATTTTCAGGAGAATGTCTATTGGAACTCATCGACAGATATCTATTTCGTTGGCCGGTGAGAGCCTTGCTAGAGCATCTTCCTTCTTATTTTTATTTCTGGGTATCCTCTTGATCATGACTTCTCGAACGCTCTTTAAAATATTCTTGACTATGTCCAAATATCTAGCCATTTTCTCATCCTTTGCTATATAAATCCCTAATATTTGGTAAACCAATAAGGATTCACTTGGGAAATTATTTGCTTGATATTTTATGCTTTGGCTAGTGTAAGTCTTACTAACAGGGCTTCATACTCCGACTCATTATTTGAAGATTTGATATTAAATCTCAGGGCATACTCAATATTGGTCCCGTCTTGTGTCGATAATATCGATCTCGTCCCACTTCAATTTGCCTCTATGTGGACACAACTTCCCTTCTTTTTTAACAACTCAACCAACTCCTTATTTATTTCTGGATTGAGGGATAATCCTATCTAGACCTTTTTTGGTTTGTCCTCTTTGAGGGTGATGGATTTTACCTCTTCTACAGGTTCTTCATTCTTAAGTTTCTTCTCATCTCTTGAGTCAATGGTGATAATATTATACCAGATTATCTTCCTCGTGTGGGCCTCCCTTTCTCATGCCAAGGTGAAATAGCACTCGTGTGCTTCCACCTGATCACCATTCACTTCCCCTTCTCCATAAGGAGTCGGGAATTTCATGATCTAGTGTATAGTGAAAGACATGACTTCAAACTCCTTCAGTGCTACCCTCCCAGAATGATTTTTTAGGTCAAGAAGATGTTCTCATCCATTATAAAGAAGCTAATATTTCAAATCAAGCACCTCGGCTAGGTTCTCATGCAGATATCCATTTCAAAGGCTCCAATGGGGTGGAATTTCTCCCCAGTAAACCCAAACAATGGGTAGTGATACTAAATGAGTTTTTTCTTGCTTGGATTCAACCCTTTGAAATATTCCCAGAATATGATGTCAGCCTAACTTCTCCCATCCACCAGAATACAAGACACGTGATAGTCATGTACTTGTGTGCTAATGATGAGAGAATCATCGTGTGGGGCTAAAATCCCCAAAAATCCTACTACGAGACTCTCCATATCGACTTTCTTCAACTTGGTATAATCTTGACCGTGGATAACTTGACTTCTACTCTTTTAGTCCCTACCTTTCCTCCCTCAATCACATGAGTTTTCCAATCGTCTGACTCATTTCCTCCACATGACGTTTCTCCATATATCATCTTTACATCAAAATAAGGCATATGAAGCCTACCTTTAACTACAGGAGGTTGGCAGGAAGGTTTGGGTTGTCTTCATCATAATCATCCTACTCTGAGTAGTTTCTGTTTTCTTGCACCTCCTTCTTTTTGGGCATGTTATTCTTAAGAGAGGAGTATCTATTTCTATTATCGTCGCGACTCCTCTCTTCTCAATGTACTTTTGTATCTTCCCTTTCTTTAATAACTTATCAATCTCATCCTTCAGAGTAAAGAATTTGCCTGTCGTATGGTCATGATCCTGATGGAACTCACACCATATGCTCATGTCCCTCTTATGAGGAGGCGCTTTTAACTTTTTTGTCCACTTAAGATATTTTTCATCCTTTATCTCATCCATCATCAGATCTAGACAAACTTTCAATGAACTGTACTTAGCAAATTTATAGTCATTAAACTTTTCTTCCCTTTTTTTTATCTCGACTTTGGCCAGACTTGCTGCTACCAACCTTTTTTGGGTCACAACTCTTGGCGGACATGGCCTCCTCCACGTTCATGATCCTCCCGACCTTAGCCAAAAGTTATGTTATGGACTTTAGAGTATTCTTAAAAATATTCTAATAAGTTTTCCTGGCTAAGACCCACTGTTGAGAGCTTTCATGGCAATATTTTCTTCATAGTATTCAACCTCTATCTTTTCTCTGTTGAACCAAGAAATATAATCCCTCAATGGCTCATTTTTTCCCTACTAAACATTCAACAAATGAGTCACATGCTTAGATGTCTTCTTACTAAAACAGAAGTTGTGAATGAATTTTTCCAGACAAGTGTTTGAAGTTTTATATATATCCTCTTGGCAGACCGGTGTACCATACGTGGGCAGCACTAGTGATATTACTAGATAAATACTGAAATATCATATCGTTCGGGATCAAATAAATTTTGGCATCCGACTAATACGTCTCTATGTGGTGAATAGTATTCGTACTCCCATCATAACTAAGAGTCACCATTGGAGATTTAAAATTACCGAGAGTTGGATAACTGACTATTGTCAGCATAAAAGGAAAACCTTACATGTACCGTCAGTGGCTTGGGTCAGCTCTTAATGATATAGTCGATCTTCTATTCTAACATTTGTACTGAGTTGTTCCAACGTTTCACCTCTAGGATGACCACATTATCACCTTCTCCTTCCACTTCAATAATGACTTCATCGGTTGGCCCTCTGTTCTTATTTCTCTGTTCATTTTTAACTTCTCTATATTCCCCCTTTATGTGGTCTCATCCGATCTCATTTGGGACAACCAGTGGCGCGTGTACCACCAAAGCTATGGGGGATATTTTTTTCCCTACCAACCCCTATTGGGACAAGATATTTAAAAGCTAATAACCTACTTATCCTCTCAAATGACCTGCCTTTTAGACAAAAATAGGGGGCGATTAACACTTTTCCCTTAATAATTTGGATTGGGGGGGGGGGGGGGGGGCCTGGCCGATATGAGGTATCTGACGTCTCGTACCTCTCCCAACACTCATCCTTTTCACATACTAATTACTCTGGATGCCCTTGGACCTCGTGGATTAGACGGAGATGGTGTGGGATAGTGATTTACCTATGCCTGAGGTTTGGTGGACTACCTTAGCATGGGAAAGGGGGCGATCCCACGGCTATTAGATGTACGGTCTCTTTGGCGATGGGAGGGAAGTGATTAACGCTAGGATCCTCAGTGATCTTACTCATGATATCTTGGATAAAGGCTAATAACTAGAGTTGCATCTGTTTTTGGCTAGCTATAAGTGACATGATCGTCGCTGCCACATTGGCCATTTCAGATTGCTGTGGTGGATGGCTGGAGATATCCCTGGCGTTTGAAGGGTGAATCAGATATTTTCTTCAATCAATAACAACAACAAAAGAAAATTAAAGAATGGGTAAAACCCAAAAAATAGGATGAATCAAAGAAGCTCATGAACCTTCTAACTCAAGGTCCTTCATGGTGATCACCTCCACTGGTAGTGGACCTAGATCACCACTAGATATGAAAAATAGAGTGTTCAAGATAAGATGTGAAATTATAGTCTCTTCCCACAGACAATGCCAAAATTATGATGACAAATATCATCCTAAAGATTCAATCTAGTTTTGAGCTTACACAATAATGGTGGAAATAGTAAACAGAAGTAAAGTAAAAGAAGATATGAGAGACAGATAAGAGGTGACACAAAATATAAGTGGTTCGACTATTGGCCTATATCCATTGTGCAAACTGAACATTGCTTTCACTATAATAAAGCATAAACTACCATAGGAGGTGTACAAACTTTGCTCTCTCTCTCCATATATATATATATATATATATATATATATATATATATATAGAGAGAGAGAGAGAGAGAGAGAGAGAGAAAGAATAGTGTTTACAATTATCAAATGGTGAATAAGAAAACACGAGGTATCTTTTATAGGCTTGGGGATGCATAATATCACCCCCTGCCGAAGCATGCGCTCAATGTCTGGCTGAAAGTATGACCAATGAGCGTATGACAGCAATTGAGATGAGTGTTAGAAGTTATGATGAAGAATATGCTCCCCATATCATTATTTGATCTTTTATAATGGTTTTGTAGAATATTCCTACAATTCCCATGTAATGTTTTCCACGCATTTATGAAATGCATGAGGTCGAAGGTCTCAGCGAGCCGAGACTGCTACACTCAAGCATCATCGCGGTGAGCTGAGACAAGACTTGACAGCCGCCTGAGACTGATGTCCCAGCCTAAAGAGATGACTAAGGAGACATTTTGGTGTCGTTTGAGGTCGACTCTGATAGCGGCAGAGACTAATATGCCTCTGCTTACTGAGATAACTGTCTTGACTGGTCACCTAGAATGGTCTCTGAGGCCTAGACCACTTTGGACGATACTGATGGTGAAGGGTTTCTGGTGGCTGGTATCACTCTTCAGAAATATGTATGTGGGGAAGACTTTTCCTCAGTGGGTCATCTAGAAGAGACCACACTTATGGATATCATTAGTATAATTTATTTCATTGTTTACACTAGTATCATTTGTTTCATAGTTTGGATTATTATTGCTTGGGTTGTTGTAGTTGTTTATCGTTATCGTTTCACCTCACATCGCATGATGTTTCTTTTTTTTCCTTTATGTTCACTCGTGTTACATTTAGGGGGGGAGATTTTCTTTTATATTATTCACCTTACTTTTCTTTATTTTCGAATAAAAGTGGGAGACATATTTCTTCAGGGGGAGAATTTAACCTAAGGGTGATGCATACTCTAAGGGGAGATACTTGTCAAAACAAGAGTTTGTTTTTCCATATGCATTTCATATATTATTATATTTTATTTGCATTTTAAAGGTGTGTTAAGTGTGGAGGTTTAGCAACGATGCGAAATTTTTTTACAAGAACAAAGCTACTCTACTTTGTGTCTGACAAATTTCGCTACATTTTTCTTTTGGGTTGGGATTAAGACTTAGAGAGATTGGCGTCCTAGTAGATTTTATTGTTTGAGTTTTGTCCCGGAATAGAAAAATAGGAGATTTGTAAGGACAAATTTCACATTAAGTCAATTTGTATGTAAATTATCTTTATTTTATTTGGAAAAAAACTTGTTTGAGTCATAGGTTAGAATTTGAGTTTAGTTTGTCCTTGAAGCCTATGAAGCATTTTGAAGATTGAAGCGACTAAGTAAAGAGACAATAATATCATTTCGAGTTTCGTTTAGAGCTTCATCTTCAACATCAAAAGCATCTCAATGACGTATGAGTACTTATCACGTTTGATTCCTGCATACATTTTGGATGTTGCTTTTAAAATATTTTTGAGGCCATATTTCATAAAGGATTTTAAAATTTTTTTATTTTTATTTTTATTTTTATTTTTATTTTTATTTTTATTTTTATTTTTATTTTTATTTTTATTGGTATTTTTATTTTTATTTGTATTTTTATTTTTATTTTTATTTTTATTTTTATTTTTATTTTTATTTTTATTTTTATTTTTATTTTTATTTTTATTTTTATTTTTATTTTTATTTTTATTTTTATAAGTTGTTCGAACAAGCTTATCGTTTTCGGTCAAACGAATTTATTAAATTCACTAAAAAGAGTTCTTATGTTTCATTCAAACGAGATTCAAGAGAAAAGCCTATGTCTGACAGAAATATCTCGCGAGAAGGTTGCTCGATACTTGTCCAAACGAGTTTTGTTAGGTCATTCGAACGAGATTATTTTATGTTCGAACGAAATGTCTATACTCGTTCGAATGACCTTCATGACTTCGTTCGAACGAGTTACCTCGAGGTGCATACCCATAATTTTTTTACCATTTTCTATAAATAAAAGGGTATAGCAACAGTTTTTGAAGATATGTTTCGCGAAAATGAATTTTAGAGGCAAATATTGAGCCTCCCAAACCCTAGTTTACACCCAAAGTTTGAGATCCATGTTTCAACACAATATGTTTATTTGAGATCTCTTGTGTACTGAAACCAATATTGTTTGCTCTACATATAGATAGTGCTTCAAACGGTTGATATTGTGTCAACGGCTGGACTAATCAAGAGGCAAGTAAGATCGGTGGGATACCAAGATGTGAGAAATTGAATGCATTGTGGTTGCCATTGAAAGGCGTCTGGTTAGGGCTATGAAGAAGTTAGAAAGGGGCAAAGAATAGCATCAAGGCTTGAAGGCTCTTTGTGAGCAATTCTAATTAGTCCTTCTAATGAGACATATATCGTAGTGGACTTACGTGGTTGGGTCATTTGAGGTCTTTCCCGTTGTGGATTTTTCTCTTACATTGTCGTGTTGTGGTTTTCTTTATTCTATTCTTTTTATATCACGTAGATGCATGCGTAGGTCCAGATAAAATTGGTAAACTGTTTAAACAACACTTTGGATTAATTAATTTGAAAAATTAAAAATTGGTGTTTGTTCGGCAAGCCCTATAACCCTAGTACTTTAGGAGAGCTTTCATGACACCCCCCGAGTACTCCCTCCAACCAATGACCCCCACACACACACCCACGCACACACTTTGAGCCAACGCTTTACTCATCTTACTAATTTTAGTCTCCCGTAAACACAATAAACATAAGACATCTGATATCCACAATGAAATCATGTGCCCCTCTTCTTTTTTATTAACAATCATCATCTTTCTTCCTACCCACATAATTAATTTACCATTGCATTCTTCTTAGATCTAACTCTCTCTGGTTTCCCCCACCTGTTAGAAATCCACATTCCCCTCCCTTCACTTCACCCCCTCTCCACCTCCTTTCAATTTTTTCTGAATAACTTTCACACTTTCTTCACATTCCCTTCATATGGCATACCCAATTTTTTTTTAACCCACCTATCATCTCCTCCACCCATTGGTTCATCTTATCCCTCTCGTCTCCCACATTCCCCTCCAAAGCAAACAGGTCAAACACTCCTACTGGTGAGTCATACTCAGTTGACCCTCCATTCACCAACAAAATCATGATCGTCCGACAGCCCCAACAAATTTGTCATAACATCACCATTCCAAACTAGACTTTTCCATAGGTTAAAAACATCCTCCAACGTTAAAATGATCATCAATTATATACCATAATAATTCCCTATCAAAATATTACCACTGATTTACCATAACACCAGTAGAGAGTGTATCCTCCCCCTTCATGCTCTCCCCACTAGACTTGCCTACTTCAAAAGAATGTCTCGCCCCCTACTCCACCTCACCCATCATAGTACTAACAACCATTTCCCCTACGTTGTCCTCAGACCCAATTGGCTTTGGAGAAACACTTGGAGCGGTGCTTATTTCAAAAAAAATATGAGCATAATTTTCATTCTATGTGGTGATAAAATCATCTGAAAAGTAACTTTGAGCCTAATCACAATCTACTTTAATTATTTTTTTTTGTGCTCTAAAAAAATTCCTTTTTGGGCCCATCTATAGCAGAAATAAATCTTCCACACCCACTCAAATTAATATTCTCACTTTCCCCGAATGTTTTAAAAAACCTCCCGTCATTAGTGCAAAAAAACATTCGAGATTCAAAGCTACAAAAAAGAAGTTGAGTGAATCGTTTGACCACTACATAGACTCCCACTTGAAGTGGCCCACATGCTCTAACATCACAAACCATTTCTTTCTAAGAGCATCTACAATGGTGGATGCTCTATATAGGCAAAGTTACATACCCAAAAGTAAACATAACTTTTGTCAAACAAAGCAAGCCATAATGGTGGATTGACAGAAATTGGTAACTCACTTCCTACGAACTTATGTTGTTCGTAGGAATGAAATCCACATTTCTTACGAACAACATTTGTTCGTAGGAAAATATTACGAACAAATGTTGTTCGTAGGAACCCAAAGATATAATAAAAATGATTATTTATATTTCTTACGAACTTCATTTGTTCGTAAGAGTTTCCACGAACAAATGAAGTTCGTACGAAACATTTGCAAATTCAGTAGCCAATTGGTAACTTTGCAAAACGCTTACCATTTCTGCTACAGAATTTATAGATATCACTACATCATTGCGAACCTTTCGATTTGTAAAGTTACCATTTTTTTGTCATTTAGTCCCACTATTACGGGTGCTAATTGGAAAACTCCCTGTTTGAAAAACACGTGTCCTATACTCTATAATACCGAACCTATGTCCAGAAGCAATAACATTGGCAGTAGGCACAATTGTAGAGTCCCTTTTAAGTCATTGAACAAAATGATCCTCTTTCTCCATTCTTCTACCTTTTTGGTGACGCTTCTACAATCGATCTCCTTTAACCCACTTAATATCACGGTCCCCTCATCCCCCTTCCTATCCATCATTCTTCTCGTAAATCCCTCACGCCGATTACTCCCTTCTTCGGCCAAGAACTCCTCCTCCCTGAAAGTGCAGCGTACTGGGGTCTTCGCCCAAATCAACACCTCAAAGACCCACCTCAAGCTTGCACCATAACTTTCTCCGGCATCTCCCCTCCTCTTTTCACTTTGAGTCTCTCCCACTAGAAAAATGAAGAATGGAAAGATACTTTGTCCACTTCCAAAAACCCAACACACTGGTCTCCAATGGCTTTGAAAACCTCAAAGTTCCATAGATATATTGATAAACCCACCACTCGAATCCAAACTTCTTTACTCTACTATTTTTTGTCAACAAAGCTCCAACGGGTGCAAAAAATTCTGAAAAAGGTTTTCACCATCGACAATCCACTTGTTGGCCTCTCTCACATTCTTTGCTACCTCCACCGATAAGAAGGTGAATATAAATATGGTCATGTCTAACTCAGACACTTGCACACCTCCTAGAATTTTCCACTTCTTAGACCCAAAGAGAATTTTGGCCGGACTTGGGGCCAAAACTCCTCTTCCCCCACCCTCCCCACAAGGTTGCGATTCAAAAACTCCACCATCTACTGATAAGATTTGATACCTACCACTACATCAATCCCCTTGTACCTTTGTATCACGATAATGAGCACTAATAACTCCATGCTGCCACTGTTTAACAGAGCACAATGGTTGTTCAACTCTTTGAAAAAATACAGTCACAAATTTCTAACCCCCACCTATCACCATTTTCGGGATGTGAAACATAGTGTAGGAGCGTTTTAAAACTAGTTGGATCTCCACAAGCCGCCCCACTGATTATATTTAACTTGAACATCAACCTTCATGTTTTCCCTAGACAGCTTCCTCCACCAACACCGGCGACAAAGTTTCAGACAAGAGAAAACCTCTTCCAACAAAACTATATCAACTTCGATGAAAAATCCAAAAATCATCCACTCCCCCTATTTACTATCATGAACCCACTGGACCCTCAGCTTTCGTGTGAGAAGACTTCAAAACTCTTAGAGCCCATGCAAAAAATCTCACAGTATTGGGTTCTCCCCCTCCTTCTTTATCTCTAGAAATTAGTTCCTCTGAAACTCTTGGGTATCTATCATGATTGATGGTTGAAGATTTAGATTATCTGATTGTCAATAAATAAGTTGTTGATTTCATCATTCGAGCACACTAAAAGACAACATAACAAAATTATAGGTTAAGGAAGAGAAATTCAAAATTCTCATAGACTGATTTAATTTTGTTGACGATAATAGCATGGAATATATTGAAGGTGGTGTGATTCAAGAATTATTCTACCTCTCACCCAATCTCAAACATATTATTAGCATACATCAAGGTAAGTGTTCTTCATCTCTTATATAGACTAAAATATGGTTTTCATAATAATTCAAGATCCCATAATATAAACAATAGTTGCTTGATTAATTAATTGATAGATTAATCTTAGATTAATTAAATCATGTTTAATAGTTTGTGTTCTTTAATGAAAATATGTTTTCAATATTTTAATATGAGTAGTACTTTCTTATCCTCCAATAAAAAAAATAGTCATAGAAAAAAACTTGTGAGGAATGTTATAGAGCTATATAATTTTGTATTTTGCATTTTCCATTAAAATGTTGACTAATTCTAAAGGGACGCCTTATATAATACCAAAAAAGCATACCAACACATATTTCAGAAAAGTATTACTTAAAATGAGGCTTACGTATTTATGATTCAAAACAAGAACATTTTCTTTCTATAAATTAAGTTTATTTCTAAGTATCATATTCTTATAATAACAAACCATCTTATAAATTAATAAACAAAAGAAGCATCAAGGAGTAGGGATCCTCCAAGAGAGAGGGAGCTTCATCCCAAACACAAGAGTCCATTACAAATTTGTCATGTTGAGCCAAAACATGAGTTGGTCTATTAACAAGTAATTTAACAAAAGATAAATTAATATTGAACCCCTGTCAAATACGCATTTTAATAGATTTAACACAGCTGCCACTGTTTGACCAATTTTCATCTTTGTTGCGATGCCTGAAAATGACGTTTTGGCAGTCCCTCTTGAGATTTAATTTAAAGTAACCACTTTTAATTACGAGCTCCATAGCTATGATAGCTTACACATCTCCCGCATGTTCCGCTTCTAGAGGTTTCAAAATACGATAGGAAATAGTGACTAAAAACTCACCTATACCATTCTGGATGATGACTCCTACACTTGAGCTTTTATAATTATTAAAAGTGATAGCATCAAAATTAACTTTAAAAGCACCCAAATTAGGAGGCTTTCAAATATCACACTTAACAATAATAGAAGGGTAGTCCATCATCCACATGTCCCTGTAATGATTATACAAAAAAAGAGAAGTTGTAAACCAAATCAGTAGCATTAGCACCACCACGACCATGAAAAACATTATTTTTATCTGACCATAAATCCCATAGAGAAAAAAAAACGTCATCAAAATGGTGTGTAGTTAAACTATTTGCCAAATGAAAGATCCATCTCCCCACATTATTGTGAAAGCGCTCAAAATATCATAATTCAACCTGCACCGTCTAAGAGCGTCAATTGCCACTGGGCATTCCGTGAAAATATGTACCGTTGAATCTGTTTCATCTTTACAAACGCAATAAAAAATGTTATGAGGTTTCATTTATTGTCTTAAAAAAATATATCTCATTAGGAGAGATGACGCGACTAAGAATTTGTCTCAAAAGTACGTTTTCTATAGGCTCAAGTGCAAGCCTGTCGCGTTAGTAATAATCCGACAAGTCGGGATCGTGTCCACAGGGATTAAGAATTGGCACTTTTGTAGGAAAAGTTATTAAATCTTGAAATGATTCCTCCAAATAAATTTAAAGATGATTGATGATGAGAAATTACAATTGGAATAAAATATACTCAAAGAAAAGAAAACCCTAAAAAGTTCTGGAGAAATTAGATTGAAAAGTAAGAGAAAATGGGGTAGGGTACAATCCCTCAAACCTTAACGAATTACCGTGTAGAATACTAGAATTGTAAATTAAAATTCTTGACTAAATCCAAGCTTTATAAATCCTAAGCATTACATATATGAAGGATCTAGACCTCACCATATGAAATCAAAGGTAAATATAAAGCGGTGAATGGACAATTACACTTGCAAAACGTTCTTAAACATCTCAGGTACCTAGGGCAAGAGAGATTAAAAGATTGACATGTTCATGTAATTTCCTTCCACGATTCGGTCAATATTTAATTTACCCTCTATTTTCTACATAAGTAATAAGAATTTAGCTAGACATGATTTGATTGGAAGACAAATTCATATACAGAATTATAGACCTACCAAACATTGGAAATAATTTGCAATACAATTGAAATTTAACTAACATAGATACCAAGTAAGAGAATGGAATTGTTATACTTGTATTCAGCAACAGGAAAAGAATTTGAATCCAGAAATTTTGTCTCTCTCTCAACCTTACAAACTAGGGTTTATGAAAACTCCTATCCAAGAAAATGAAAATTTCCTAACTTCTGAATTGCTCTCTCTAAATCTACCACCTAGAATGAGGTAGGGCATGGACTTTTATAGCACCAAGTAGTACGAATTTGACAGCTAAAATGACTTGTTGTGCAAGATTTCACCAGCTATGCACATCAAAATCTTCATAATAAATGCCAGGATTTCGCATGACCGGACCGGTCCGGATAGCCCTCGGATCGGTCCGTTTTTCAGCCACCGGATCGGTTCTTTTTTTATTCTACCGGATCGGTTCTCCTGTCATCGGTTTGTCATCCATCCGGGGTCTACTGGACTTGAGTCATTTCGGATCGGTCCGGATATAATCGGATCGGTCCAATTTCCTCCAGGTTGACTTTTTCCTTTTCTTCTTTGACTGGCCATAACTTTTGATCTCGAGCTCCGATTTGAGTGTCGTTTCTTCCGATATTATTGCGAAATCAAGAACTTCAACTTCCCTTTAGGTGTCGAATTCGAACTCGGGATAGAAATTTACGCTTTTGCCCTTTGACTTTTCTTCCTTTCATCATTTCCTTTCTTCCGGTTTCTTTCTCTCTTTTCTTGCACTAAATTCCTGTAAAATCCATCAGAAATACACGAAACTCGGGGAAATTGTTAGAAACAATCAATGGCAATGATATGGAATAAAAATGATTCAATTACCTTGTTTGGGATATCAAAATCACTAACTTAAGGGGCTAAATTCAGAAGAATTTATGCTTGGTCAAATCCCCTTAACTTAGGACTTTGCACGTCCCGGGCAATGTAAAAGAAATTAGTTTAACGCTCAACTCTTGAAAATTCTTTTATTGGGATAGAATACCTTTTTCATGGGCAAACGATTGCATTTAGCGTATGCAACAAGCCTTTAAACCCCTAGGTTACCCTAATAGGACGAGTTTTGTCTCAAGAGGGTTTGCAGTGAATATACCCACAAAATTCTTTATTGACTCAAATAAATATCAAAATACTTAAAAATTGTACAATTTAAACTTTTCGAAAAATAATCACCATAAATTCATATTCAAATGTCTCAAACCATAATATGTGTGTGCAAAGCCAAAAATTAACCTCAAATTTCCACCGATTGAGCATTACGTTACTTTTCGAAAATTCGTTTTGATTCAACTTCTTACGGATGCACTCACAAACGAATTACTCGGATTGTGGTTATTTTCTCTCGGTATGAATGATATAAAGAGTAAATATAATGGACACAAATCCATGCATACAAAATTGAAAAGAAAGAAATATATGGTGAAAAGATCTCATCATCGGAGTACGGTTATTAGGAAATGGGAACATCACCTCCAATTCACACCATTTAATCTCTCATATTATCTTTTCATGTTTTAACTCTCCATGCAGTAATTAATTTTGCCATTCGGACTCGGTTAGGACTTTTCGGGTTAAAAAGTGTAAAGGGTAAAATTGGGAATAGACGGAATGTTTGGAATTAGAAAATGTCCTTATGACGTCCATTAGTGCTTTTTCAGGGATTTGCTCAATTTTCTCTTTCTTTTTCAATTTTCATTTTTTTTTCTTTTGCCCCTTTTTATTGCACAATTTGGACTTACTTGAGGAATTTTCTCAATTTTCATAATTTCGGGCTATTTTGGTTTTTTCGGGTTATCAAACGAAAGGAAAATATTATATTAGGCTCAAAGTGGGTTGCAAAGGGATAATTTTTTACATCTTTTTATGGCCAATATTTTTGGGTAGCAAACGAGGGCCTACTTCATTGTCCAAATTGCTAATCACATTACCATATGCATCTCGAGATTAATTAAGTTTAGAGATATATTTAGCACGAATTTCGAGACAACATTTCACACATTTCCCATAACCGATCAAAACAAAAGGATTGAGATCATCAACAACTTATTAAAATGCTGAAAAGAATTTTGAGTTAATCATAAACTCGGATTGATTTAAAAACTCATAAAAAATTGAAAGGCTCAAAATCTCACCGGGTTTGATCAATCTCCACATTTATTCGTAAAGTCGTCAATTTTCTTTCAATTTCCATCTTCGGTCAATTTTGGCTTAGTGCATTTCGATTGTTAATAATTTGAGACTTTAAATAGAATAAAGGTGATATTTTTGATAAATTTAAATTCCAATTTTTATTTATTTTGAAGAAAAATATTTTTGGCTTATATATATATATATATATATATATATATATATATATATATATATATATATATATTATGAATACGCACTTGTCATCCCCCCTAACTTAGTGATTTGCATTGTCCTCAATCAAATGGACGAGAGATAAAGAAGACAACATTAGAGTGCGATAAATAAAACAAGCAAATATCATACTAAAACTGTATATTACAACACAACTATGGAAGCAAAGGATCACAAACATAATTAATAGAACATAAAGGGGTAACGGGGCATCCTAAGGGGCGGGTGGGGGACGGGAAGTTCCGGGTGCAGCAGGATCATAAGGATTGTAATAGTAGGGAGGAAGGGGGGCCTCGGGACCCAACTGGAGACGGTACAATTTAGCCTGCATACGCAGGACCAAACTCATGTCCCTTTCATATGAAGTCATAAACCCGTCGAAACGCGTTTCAAGAGAAAGAACGCGCTCAGTCAAACCTGTACCAACCGGAACATAATTCGGATCAGTGGTTTCATCATATTCTTCCTCCTCCCCTTCTTCCATCTCAACGTCCTCATCAGCAACGTCCGCTTCCGCATCAGTCTCCTCATCACTCGAATCAATGTCGCGCCGTGCACGGATTAGCTGGATTTGCCTTTCACTTAGAGTGCGGGATTCTTGCCCTAATGGCTTGGGAAAGTTGATAAGATCTTGTGGTGGCACAATCCCGGCATCCTTGAGTAAGGATGTAATGAGACGGCCATAAGGAAGAGGGGCCCGATCCTTTTTGTCGAAGGCCACAAATAGAATATCATTGTAAAATGTGTGGTCCAAATTGATAACAGTTGCATGGTCAAACAAGTGATACATCATTGTAGCTTGACGCGGGCGCATTGCCGAATAATTGGAGGTTTGCAAAATGTTGGACCAAACAATGTGAAACGTGGATCGTGCCTTGTCGGATAACCGACCAACAGGAAAGGTTTCGATAGTCCAAACCGCACCCGGCTCGATTCTTGAGATGCAAACTAATTTGGATAGAACGGGATTGGGACTAGGATAATCAAATTACCTTTAGACTCGAGTTTCTGCGCCAGAATATCAAGCGAAATGGTATCGGTGTGGAATCGACAAAATCTTGAGATTCGAAGTCATCGGTACGGACGAGCGAACCGTAAAATTGACGAACTTCATTCTCCCAAACAGCTTCATAAGGCTCATTAAAAAATCTACACCAGCCTCGTGACATGAACATGTCTGTGACAGAATGGGGCAGCTGATCCCAAAGCACCTGACGTTCAATGTGGATTTTTCGCGTTGGACTGAAAAAACGACGGCACCAATTTGCTTCAGGGCGAGAACGATACTCGCCATTGTCGTCAGGTAGGACTTCAATGGAGTTATATTTCTGGGGAGCAGCCATGGGTATGGAAGAATTGGACAGAAAGTGAGAGAGAAGAGAGGATATGGAGGTGTGGAAAAAAATGGGGTGGGGGATGTGGGTATTTATAGTTGGGATGATGGTAAAAGGGGGAATTGATGGGAGGAAAATAGAGTGGACGAAATTTTGGGGAATATAAGTGGATTGGGGGAATGAATTTGGTTTGGATTGAAGAGGTGTGAACCTCGGGAAGGGTCATTTAACAGTTTACCGGACCAATCCGACTTAACCGGGTCGGTTCTTTTTATTCAGGACCGGACCGATCCGGTCTGCTGAATTTCCAAAATTTCTTTATTTTTTTTCTTCTCACTGTTTTGCTGCTTGTCTTTATTCCAATTATTCCTTTACAACTCCTCGTACTTCAAAACTCCCGCAATGCTCATCGAAACCTTAACACCCCTCAAAACATTGGATTCCCTACCCCGGGCCTAACACATATTTACGACTCCTAACATCCTAAGACTATTATGTACAACCTTCACCCCATACACGTCGGGGGTGCGACGACCTCACCTTTCTTTTTCAGTCAATCCCTATAAATCGGGTCCAACAAAAGATAAGGAAGTTCATTACATAGTCACGCATGTTCTTTTATGATGATCCATACCTGTTTAAGTATTGTGATGATCAAATCATCCGGAGATGTGTCCCTGATGAAGAAATCCAAGGGGTGATTCAATGGGGTCATACAGAAGCATGTGGAGGTCATTTTCCAAAAATAAAACTGCTGCGAAAATCCTTCAAAGCAGTCTCTACTGGCCCACAATCTTTCGGGATGTGAATACTTTTTGCAAATCATGCGATAGATGCCAAAAAATGGGAGCTATTACTCGTCGTGACATGATGCCATTGACCCCAATTCTAGTCTTGGAGTTATTTGATTGTTGGGGTATTGAGTTCATGGGTCCATTTCCACCTTCTTTTGGTTTCTATACATCCTCGTCGTTGTAGACTACGTCTCAAAATCGGTAGAGGCCATAGCTACGAGGACGAATGACAATAAGGTGGTGATAAAATTCATTCAAGAAAATATACTTTCTCGTTTCGGAATGCCTAAGGCTATAATCAGTGATAATGGTACCCATTTTTGCAATAGGCCTATGGAGAAGCTAATGAGAAAGTATGGAGTTGTCCATAAAATTGGAACAACTTATCACCCTCAATCGAATGGCCAAGCCGAGCTCGCCAATCGGGAAATCAAAAATATCTTGGAAAAGACAGTCGAACCTAATAGGAAAGACTGGTCTCTCAGATTGAATGATGCGCTTTGGGCGTATAGAACTGCATACAAGAATCCCCTTGGGATGTCCCCATTTCGATTTGTGTATGGCAAGCCTTGTCATTTTTCGGTTGAAATCAAACACAAAGCGTATTGGGCTATCAAAAGGGTGAACTTTAACATGGATAAAGACGGTGAAACACGTAAAGTTGAACGAGTTGGAAGAAATACGCAATGATGCGTATGAAAGTGCTAAAATATCCAAAGATCGAATGAAACGAGCTCACGACAGAATCATTCGACGGAAAGAGTTTCATTCTAGCGATGGCGCTGAAGTCTTTGATAAATCTTATATAAAATCTAGCATGGCC
Source organism: Sambucus nigra (assembly GCA_949130495.1). Taxonomy (NCBI): domain Eukaryota; kingdom Viridiplantae; phylum Streptophyta; class Magnoliopsida; order Dipsacales; family Adoxaceae; genus Sambucus; species Sambucus nigra. The sequence continues at coordinate 617,558,112 of OX422208.1, forward strand.
TAGAAAGGACCTCACATCTTTAAGCGATTTTGGCGGTGGTAACTCAGCTATTACTTCAATTTTTGCTCGATCAACTTCAATCCCCCGTGATGAGATTATGTGGCCTAAAACTACACCCTCGGTAACCATAAAATGGCATTTTTCCCAATTGAGGACTAAGTCTTTTTCCACACACCGGTATAGAACTCTTTCAAGATTAGCTAAACATTGGTCGAAAGATGGACCGAAAACGCTGAAATCGTCCATGAACACCTCAAGACCTTTTTCAATCATGTCGCTAAAGAGAATACCCATCTAGGAAACAGTAGTAAGGATGGCCCTCCACTCTTTCAATCACTTGATCGATGAACGGTAAGGGAAAATGGTCTTTTCTGGTTCCGACATTGAGCTTTCGGTAGTCAATGCATACACGCCACCCGGTGGTGGTGCGTTGAGGTATTAGTTCTCCCTTGGCGTTTTCAACCACTGTCATACCCGATTTTTTTTTGGAACGACCTGAATTGGGCTCACCCATTTACTATCAGAAATGGGATATAAAATCCCAGCATCTAGCAATTTGATGATTTCCGCTCTTACTACCTCTTTCATGGTTGGGTTTAATCGCCTTTGCATCTCTCGCGAGGGCTTCACCTCTTCCTCAAGATGGATTTTATGGGTACAAATCAATGGACTTATACCTTTCAAATATGCTATAGTCCAACCAAAAGCACTTCTATGCTTCCGTAACACATCCAATAGCATGCCCTCTTGCTCTATTTTTAAACTGGAAGAAACAACAACAACAGGAAATGTATCATTATCTCCCAAAAAAGCATATTTGACATGCGAGGGTTGTTTCTTCAACTCAAGACTAGGAAATCTATTTTCAGATGGAATCATGTTTGTCTCCCTCAGAGGTAATTCTTCAAATCGAGAAATCCAGTCAACATCTCTTAATTTCTCAAAACTCACTTCTTCTAGTAACCAAGTTTCCAACTCTTCCACCTCACGCTCAAACTCAGTATAAAGGCTCTTTTTCTCACCACTTTGCACTAAACACACTTCCAGTGCATCTCCTCCTATGATCTTCTCCATGTTCTCATCCACCACTTCTTTAATAAGATCAACCTCAAGAATTCCATTCTCATCACCCATTTGGTTAGTGATATTGAAAATATTGATCTCGAGAGTCATGTTTCCAAAAGTGAGTTGCATTTGGCCATTTCGTGTATTGATCAAAGCATTAGCAGTGGCTAAAAATGGACGGCCCAATATTATTAGCACATGATTTCTCGTATGGGGAGCAGGCTCAGTGTCCCAAATGACGAAATCAACAGGGAAGTAGAACGTATCCACTTGAACTATCACATCCTCCACAACCCCACGAGGCACTTTCACTGTTCGATCAGCTAACTGTAGAGTGATTCGGGTAGGTTTTAAATCACCTAAATCAAGATGCTTATGGATGGAGTATGGAAGTATGTTCACACTCGCACCTAAGTCAAGCAATGCCTTTTCCACTTTTTTTTCTCCTATGACACACGAAATTGTAGGTGCACCAGGATCCTTGAATTTTGGTGGTAGATCATTGAGATGGACCGAGCTCACATTTTGTGCCAAGAAAACGTTCTTCTTCACCTTGAGCCTTCGTTTGACATTCAAAAGATCTTTGATGAACTTCGCATATGCTGGAATTTGTTGAATAGCATCAAGGAATGGCAAGTTCAATTTTACTTGCTTCAAAACATCTAACACTTATGTACGCGACGCCCCTTTTTTGGGTGGAGCTAAGCGTTGAGGAAATGGAGCAGCAATGGGCAGTTTGACTTCAATTTCAGGTTCAACTCCCTCATATTTTTCTTTAGATTCCTTGGGAATTTTCGGTTCAACTCCCTCATCTTTGTCTTTAGATTCTTGGGAATTTTCGGTGCTAGATCAATTACGCGACCACTACAAAGAGTAGTAACAGCTTGAGATTGTTCTGGCAAATTCGATGATGTGGAGCTAACCGTGGGTTGTCCTTGAAAAGGAGGTCTTTGGCCTTGAGCTGGGAATTTACCCTTCTCCTGAGTATTCACTGCAGATTGCAACCTAGAGATGCTAGTATGAATTTCAGTGAACGGTCATATTTAGCATTGCTCTCTTTTTGAGATTGGATGAATTGATTCAGATTATCTTCAAGAGATCACCTAGGTGGAGCAACATACGGACAAGGAGGTGGTACTTTCATAGGAGGATGCATCTGAGGAGACACTTGCTGAAATTGAGGGGGTGGTGGTGGTAAAGTCACCTGTGGGTTAGGAGCCATCCCCCCTTGCGGTTGTCCATAGTTGAAACCATGGTGATTCCTCCACAATTGATTGTATGCATTCCCTTGCTGTGCATTACAATTTCTGCGAAAACCCCCTATTGCCTCAACTTATTCAGTGTACATTGCCTTGTATGTAGGGATGGTTGGACATCCTTTGGTAGAATGACCAGCAGCACAAATGGAACACACTTTCTCCTTCCCGACTTACACGGGTCCAGCTACTTCTCTCAATCTCACTTCAAGTTGTCTCTGAAATTCTTTTCCAATTGGTCAAAATTTTGATTTAACAAAGTGTCCTTCTCCAAGTGATAAATACCGGATGCGGCAGGCACATTGGACACTTGTCGATTTCTATTTTGACTATTGGGATCAGAAATATCCCATTCTTGGGTAGTCTCTGCTACATATTTCAGATGAGCCTCCGCATCGCTTGAGTCTAATTCCCAAAAAGGTCTTTCGCACATGGTTTGAACAAGTTGTTCAGATGCTAAAGTAAGGCCTTGATGAAAAAATGAAATCAAATGATGTTTTTCGAATCCATGGTGTGGGCAAGCAGTAACTAACTCCTGAAATCTCTCCCAACACTTGTCGAAGGCCTCATTCTCATTTTGTCGAAAAGCTTGAATTTGGGCTTTGACAGAATTAGTTTTGTGTTGAGGAAAGAATTTGGAGAGAAACTTGGTTTGCATATCTCTCAAGGATAATACGGAATTCGGGGGTAGCGACCATAACCAATTTTTAGCTTTATCTTTTAAGGAAAAAGGGAAAAGCTTTAACCGAATAACATCTTGTGGGCAAACTTGGTCACCAAACGTCTCACATGCTTCCACGAACTCTCTAATATGGAGATATGGTTTTTTCAAATCCATCCCGTGAAATGTGGGAAGAATTTGAATCATACCATTTCGAAAGTGGAACTGACCAGGATTATACGAGAGTAAAATGCAACGAGGGGTAACAGTTCTCTCAGGAAATAAAAGATCTTTCATAGGAATATATGGTATCTCTTCCTCTCCAGCACCAATACCAACACTACCGTGCACCGACATATTGCTACCCAATGATTCAGAACCCTCACTCGGTGTTTGATTTAATGAGCGATGTGTGATTGAATTGTTAGGCGAAGGAGGAGGAACCCAAAAATTAGGAGAGTCAGTGGTATGGGAATTTTCAGAATTTTCTTCGGCAATAGGATTTTCGTGAACTTGGGTGGAAGATGAATTCTGCATGAAAGCACATAAGAGATAAGATGTAGAAAGATATTTTTTTTTAAATCACTTGTAGATTAAAATCACTTTCCTAATTTATACCAATTGGTAATCCCCGACAACGGCGCCAAAAACTTGACGCGACTAAGAATTTGTCTCAAAAGTGCGTTTTCTATAGGCTCAAGTGCAAGCCTGTCGCGTTAGTAATAATCCGACAAGTCGGCATCGTATCCACAAGGATTAAGAATTGGCACTTTTGTAGGAAAAGTTATTAAATCTTGAAATGATTCCTCCAAAGAAATATAAAGATGATTGATGATGAGAAATTGCAATTAGAATAAAATATACTCAAAGAAAGAAAACCCTAAAAAGTTGTGGAGAAATTAGATTGAAAAGTAAGAGAAAATAGGGTAGGGTACAATCCCTCAAACCTTAACGAATTACCGTGTAGAATACTAGAATTGTAAATTAAAATTCTTGACTAAATCCAATCTTTATAAATCCTAAGCATTACATATCTAAAGGATCTAGCCCTCACCATATGAAATCAAAGGCAAATATAAAGCGATGAATGGACAATTACACTTGCAAAACGTTATTAAACATCTCAGGTACCTAGGGCAAGAGAGATTAAAAGATTGGCTTGTTCATGTAATTTCCTTCCACGATTCGGTCAATATTTAATTTACCCTCTATTTTCTACATAAGTATGCCTCGGAATGAGTTCATGTACCCCATCCCTTAAGAATTTAGCTAGACATGATTTGATTAGAAGACAAATTCATATACAGAATTATAGACCTACCAAACATTGGAAATAATTTGCAATACAATTAAAATTTAACTAACATAGATACCAAGTAAGAGAATGGAATTGTTATACTTGTATTCAGCAACAGGAAAAGAATTTGAATCCAGAAATTTTGTCTCTCTCTCAACCTTACAAACTAGGGTTTATGAAAACTCATATCCAATAAAATGAAAATTTCCTAACTTCTGAATGGCTCTCTCTAAATCCACCACCTAGAATGAGGTAGGGCATGGGCTTTTATAGCACCAAGTAGTACGGATTTGACAGCCAGAATGACTTGCTGTGCAAGATTTCACCAGCTATGCACATCAAAATCTTCATAATAAATGCCAGGATTTCGCATGACCGGACCGTTCCGGATAGCCCTCGGATCGGTCCGTTCTTCAGCCACCGGATCGGTTCTTTTTTTATTCTACCGGATCGGTTCTGCTGTCATCGGTTTGTCATCCATCCGGGGTCTACTGGACTTGAGTCATTTCGGATCGGTCCGACTTCTTCTAGGTTGACTTTTTCCTTTTCTTCATTGACTGGCCATAACTTTTGATCTCGAGCTCCAATTTGAGTGTCGTTTCTTCCGATATTCTTGTGTAATCAAGAACTTCAACTTCCCTTTAGGCGTCGAATTCGAAATCTGGATAGAAATTTACGCTTTTGCGCTTTGACTTTTCTTCCTTTCATCATTTCCTTTCTTCCAGTTTTTTTCTCTCTTTTCTTGCACTAAATTGCTGTAAAATCCATCAGAAATACCCGAAACTCGGGGAAATTGTTAGAAACAATCAATGGAAATGATATGGAATAAAAATGATTCAATTACCTTGTTCGGGATATCAAAATCACTAACTTAAGGGGCTAAATTCAGAAGAATTTATGCTTGGTCAAGAGAGTTTTTACAAAACCATAAAATAAAATATTTCACTTTATTCGGCACCAAACATTTCCAAATGAGATTCCAAATATGGGGGGAGGAGGAAGAAGATGGGTTTGCAAATCGATGTTCACCATTCACGAGGATAATATCCCAAGCAATTTGGTACCCACTAATAAGAGGCTTTTTGCGTGTCGTCGTTGTCTTCAAAAGACAATCACAAAAATTTTTTGAGTACCTAAAAAACTTGTTTAAAACAACTCGTATTGCGATAAGTATGGGTATCAATCCAACTTCCAATGATGAAACAATTATTGTAAAAACTTACAATTCAATTTTTTTTTTTCAAAAAATATTCTTTTATTTTTTAAATTTTTTTAACAACTTCAAGGGAAAATTAACTAATTAATGCGAAATGACTAAATAACAAAAAATTAACCGAGATTGAAATATTTGAGAAAGTCAAGAGATGAGATTACACCGCATTATCAATTATTTTAATTTCTCAATTTATTAATTTGAAATATTTTGAGATAATATTAAATCGAGAATCTAACTCTCGTTACAATTATAAATTTAATAATATCTTTTTCAGAAAACTAATTTAAAAATGTCACATGATGAAAAATTAAGAACTATACTATTTTGAACAAAATTACCCGCTAGGATCAATTTAATAAAAATAGTATGAGTTCTCAAATTTCAACACAAGATTAATATTCAAATTTTGAAGAAACCTATCTCTAGTTTGATTCCGAAATTTAAACATTAATTTGTACAATTACTTTAATAACTCTCGTTACATAAATTATATGGTGACAGTTAAAAATTAATTTTCCCAGAATTATAATAATTAATGAATTTAATTAATTAATATAATATCCTACACAGTGCATCCCACCCCTTGAACGGGTGTTTAGACAAACATTCTCATGTGTGCATAAACAACAATCAATAATATGTCAAGAAGGATATAAATTGAAAAGAGGAAGGAAGAAATATGATACGCTATTTTTTTTCACAAATATGTCTTCAAATGTGCCTTGACAACGTTCAACTTCTTCACAATTTTCAGCACTTGATTACAAAAATAAAAATAAAAACTAAACCTAAAAATTATTCTAACACTAAACTAATTTTTTTTCTCATTTTTCTGAATTTTTTTATTTTCCTAAACTGTACAAAAATAACACATAACTTCTCTCTTATTTCTTCTATTTTGTACGAGTCTTTTTTTTTAAGTGAAACGCCCCTTTCATTTTATATCCACGACTTTGGTTTTGGGTTGAGAGATTTTTGGAATTTGAAGAAAAACGCAAGTCAATGAATAAAATGCAAACTTGGTTTCGATTTTGTTGGGATATGGATCGAAGGCAGGTTGCTAGGGGGTCGGGGGCTACCCACGGTTTGTTGGATTGGGTCACGGGTTTGGGTTCGCTGGTAAGGGAATGGCAGGCCGGAGCTAGAGATGGGGGGCTGATCGGATTGGGTTTGAACTCGGGTAGAGTTGGGTCGCGACAGGGGGTTCGGGTATATCAGGTGGTGAAGGAGCGATTTGAGATGGTTGGGGGTTGACGAGTTCGGCCTCGGGTGGTTCCAAGTTTAAGCTCCGGAGAATCAAGGGGTGAAGGTGTGATTTGAACTCGGGTTATGGAGGTTAAGGGTGATGTCGGGTCTGAGGTGTGATGGGCCGAAGTGTCATCGGGGATTGGTTTCGAGTTAAGGGTCAGTATCGGGTTAAACAGAATTAAGGGGTTAAGCAGGGGAATGGGTTTAAATGGAGGTGAGGTTAATGGTGGGTGATGGGTGAGAGAGAACGAGTGGGGTGATGGAGGTTGAAGATGATGGGGTTGGTTAAGTGCGGTGTGATGTAGGTTAGTTAGAGTTAGGTGAGTGTTTGTGTGTATTTAGTGTTTGTGTGTGTGTGTGTACCTTTAAAAAATTAAAAATAAATTAATTAAAAATAAAAATAAAAATAAAAAGAGTTAATAAAACTAAAAAAATTAAATTAAATTCCTAAAAAATCAAATACTAAAATGAAAGAAATAAAAATAAAAACTAAAGTCCTAAAAAAACAAAATCTAGTAAAACTAAAAATAAAATCCTAAAAGCTAATCATAATAAAATAAAATAAAGATTAAAAATAAAAAACTAATAAAAATCAAAATCCAAATAAAGAAATAAAAAAAATAGAAAATAAATCCTAAACAAATATAAACAAATCTAAAATAAATCCTAAAAATAAATCCTAAAAATAAAACGACTCAAATAAAAATATAAAATAAAATAAAATTATAAACTAAACACACACGAGGCTTGGGTAAAGTTTGGGGATCAGTTTAGGCTCGATTTGGTACGAGACTAGGTTCGGGGCATCGGAACACCTCTGGGTAAACTCAAATAGGGACATTGACTTCGCAACTACTTTGATTTCTTCGTTGATTGCTTTTAACCGCTACTTTGTCGCAATTGCATCTGGTTTAGCACTATTTGATGATGCGACTAACGGTTGACCTGTGAAATAATAAAATGCAAACATAAGACCATTTTTATAAAAAACGAGCGACTAAAATGCATCTATTCGGGGTATAAAATTGACAGTTTTGGGTGCTTATCACACCACTCTCAAACAGAACATTGTTAGTCCTCGAACAAAAATAGAGAGAAAACAGAGATAAGTAACCAAATGTTGCTACTTTCGCAGGCACTGGCGATTGCACTTAGCATGTACAACAAAACGTTAAACCTACACGTTGCCCTATAGTTGGAGTGGTGTCTCGTGAGGGTTTGTAGTGAATGTACCCACAAAATTCCAAAACTTATTTAAATACAGTCTCTTACTTTGACGATGAAACTCTATACAACCCAACTAAAAACGACGTCAAGGAACACCTTATTCAACTATCAAAATAAGATATAAAATTACTTAATACCAAAAAACGTAATCCTTCCTAAAACTCACCATGTGTTAGTCTGAAACAATCTTAAGTATCATTAGAGTAATTATTAGATCGCCTTTATAGAATCAAAGCTTTGACTTCAATTCTCACTAGATACATCTTTCGAATCGAACTCTCAGAGAATTGGGTAAGTGTATCTCTCTAGTGTGTTAGAAGGTGAGTAAATATAAACAAGTTCAAACGTCTCACAAACTTTATAGAAAATGACGGATACATGAAAGAAATTTGATCTCATGAACGAATGCTTAACCACTATGTTGAGAATGTCGAGTTATTCACCATATAAACTTCTCGTTTACCCGAACAAGTCACCAAGGGTGAAAATGGGGTTTATGTAAGACATGGGGAAAAATGGGGAAGATGATGATATGATGGTAGGATTTTGAGAAGAGTGTGACACACTTTGACTGACCAATGTTTTCATCTTTTGAATTTATGATCGCTTGCTTTATTTTTCATCTTTTCTATTTTTTTCTTTCTTTTTTTGCATCTTTTTCTATTTTTTTTCTTTTTCTTTTATTTCTATGAATTTTTATTTTTATAACACGAATGAAAACAATTTACATGAAAATTTTCAAACACTCTTTTTTCTCAAAAATTATGGTAGTGATGGGGAATGACATATGAATGGTGTCTGGAACATATATGGATAAGGAAAATATGGATAGAAAATGTGATATGGAAAATGGTAAGTGTATGGTAAAATCGATTTAGTGTTCGGGACATACTACAAGATACATGTTTCTTACAACTCGAAAATGATGTCATTCTCAGTGATTAAAACAAATTTAAAAGAAAATAATGAGACCATACAACGACTAAATGCAGTACCCAAAGAAAGTTGAGTAAACTCGTGACTCGAAGATACATAAAAACTCTCAAAAAGGTGAAAAGCTCAAATCTCACGGGTTTAAATCGCCACTAGTGATCTTTTAAGGCTTTCTTGAGAATATAGTTACTCTTCAACTTTTGATTGTAAACGTGATACTGCAAAATTGTCGAGTTTAGGAATTCATAGTGCAAAATATGCTTTAAGATGTGTTAATTAATTTGTGGTAAAAGGTATAATTTAGGGTTGAACACGGGTATTCTGAGATTTCTAAAAGAGGTATATTAGAGAATTTATTTTTAACTGCACAAAAATTTTAAAATCACTTGTTTATGAAATTTTTTCAAAAGAGGCATGATTTTGATAAATTTCCCAACCCCCAAACAAAAGAGAACATCATCCTCGATGTTAAAACTATATATGAGAAGGAAAAGTACATAGGAGGAAAGATATTACCATAATGAACCACTTATGAAAATATACCGCATGATGGATCAGAGATAAAACCTGAAGGACAAATGCGCACAAAAATATGGACAAGTCTAGAAATCATGTGAAAATCATTGGGTGATGTGAAACACCACTCCCCAACAGGATAAGAATCATACTCAGAAACAATAAACGACGGGTTGCCTCCCGGTAGTGCTAAGTTTAACGTCTTCTGCCGGACCGAACCATTCTCACCCTAAAGATAAGATCTATAAAAGTGCGGGGTGGCAGAAAAATCGGGTGATGATAATCATCCCCAAATAAGACTGAAGCTTCAGTCTTGTTAGATAAAGGCAAAAACGGATCAATGAACTTCTATGGCAAAGTGCATAACATGATGCAAAGCATTAGTGGACCACGGGTGGGTGGGTATTGGGGTAAGGCAAATATGTGAAAGGGTGACGGTGAACGTGCACCGGTCATGGGCCTTATTGAGCGTAAATGTGAGGGAAACTAGGGCCCTGTAAGCATGATGCTCAAATTGTATAGTAAGGCAAAATGGTTTGGCAATAGTGATTGTGTGGGCCTCAGAGAAAGTGCATGACCATGTTGTAGATAGACGATGATAATGGTCGCGTCGTGACACGCCAGGGAGCTATCGATGGAAAAAATCAACACCACAAGGAAGTGGTGTGCATAGAGTAACAAGATCGGTGTCATGGATGGGGAGAGGAGCATGAATACTCACTTGGATGGTGGGGTCGATGAGAATCACATAAATGGGATCGTGGAGCACTAGAGTGGAGGGTGGGTGAATATGAGGACCTAAATGTTTAGATGTGAATATTTGAGGTGCAATAACGAGGTCCAAAACAAGTGGTGGGGTGGAAGGGATAGTGGGTGGATCGGGTGGGACAAAGGGTGGGGAAAGATGATCTAACTAGTGAGTAGGAGAGACACACTCCTCACGAGGCTTGGAGTGATCCTCAAGGGCATGCGGAGGAGGAGGTGTGAAAGTGAACGAGGGAGTGATCAACTTATCCACCCGAAAGTCACCATCATAAGTGGGGGAAAAATATAACGAGGGATCCAAATCTGGGATGGATGAATGAACAGTAATAGCTGACTTAACGGGAGCCAAGCATGGTGGGACAAGATCCATATCCAGAGTGATAAATGCTATCTCAGATTTAGTCTCAGGATAGTGGGAAGCACTCGTAGCCGGAGCTAACCTATAAGGAAGTGTTGTCGCAAGGACACTTATAAAGGATCAAAATGTGTAGACTCGGGCATAATAGTAGATTCGATGGAAGGGGAAATGTGAATCTCAATGGGTGCTTCTAGAGGATAGGGAGCAGTGGGATCAGTCTCACAGTCAGTAGATAGGTCAACACAATTGTCAACTTGGGACTCGGACCACTGGGTTGTCTCAACGTCGAGATTCACAGGAATATAAGGTTGGTCACACTCAAAATCAGTGGTGCAAGATGACACATCATCGACCCACACGGGTGCAACAATGGGTTGACTTAGGGTGAAATTCGACTCGTTCGCACACTCAAAATTATTTAACTGTTGTTCAAGCTTTTGAAGGGATTCATTTTTATATTAAAGAGTGTGCACAAACTTTTGCAAGAGGCTTTCGAGAGGGAATAGGCAGATGGTGGGGAAGTGGTAGTGGGTGGCGGTGGTGGTGGTGGTGGTGGATGTGGACACAACTCGCTAGAAATACTAGGGTGTGGAGAATACTCATATGAAGTGATGGGAATGGGGTCAAGATGGTCATACACGGGAGAAGCATCTCCATGAAAGACAAAAGGTTGATAAGCACAAGGATCATAGTAAGGGGACTGATAGGTAAGAGGTGCACGAGGTGGCGACGATGACTGTTAAAAACCATAAGGATCCACGACATGGTGTTGAGACTCATAGTGCATGGAATGGTGATTAGGACTCCATGAATAGCTAGGGTACTCATACCCCTCAACATTAGATATGTCATGGAAGAACGCCGAGGGTGGTTACAAAATAGTGTCATATGGAAACACTTGAGCCATGGTAGATTCAGATGGAGCAAAAATAAATGGACACTCATGGGACAAGTGATCAACTAGAAAACAGTGTGTGCACGATGAAGCATGGGATGGGTTGACACTCATCACTGGAGGCGGTGGAAGATAAGATGTGTGCGTGGACGACACATGAGTATCAATGGTGGGCGTTTAAGAGTTAAAGCCATGAATTAATGAATGCAGGTTCAATTCGGACTTAACATCAAACAATGTGAAATGGCCAAAGTATGCCCGTAAAAGGCATTCTTCAGCCATGATGAGAGGAATATTTTTAAATATTTGTCAAACGAAAAGAAAATCTTATTGTGATTTGTGAAAATAAGAAAAGAAAAATCTTTTTGGCATTTAGAAATGGAAAAAAAGAAAATCTTATTGGGATTTTTGAAAATATTTTTAAAAAAGGAAGGAAAATATTTTTGGTATTTTTCGAAAAAGGGGAGAAAATGGACTCTTGATTTGGACGAACTAATTAAAATCGACTACCTATAGAATTGAAATGGTGACACACGAGTTAAGAAAAAATCCTAGCGAGCACGTAGCCGATTATTATCTTCAAAATTAGTGAAAGGGGTAGTCAAATTTTAATTAAGTCCGTTGGCGACAAAAATCACGGAATTTATCTTTGTGATCGCATGTTGCAATAACGTGTTCCTACGGGACTAGCTAGTTGATTTATTTTAAATTTAATGACAGCTAGGGTAGCACACAATGGATAAGCGAGTGAGTCGAGTGATGAAATCCATTCTCATTTCAATGACCCAGTATTAGGTAAATTAATTCATCAAACCATTCAATTGAAGTGCGATACATAAATTAAAAGCACATAGGAGCAAGTGGCACACAAAAATTAACTCGCTTGCACCCTACACCAAATTTGTCGAATTGTCACGGTCATTGATCTTGACAAGTTGGACTTGTCAAGGTCAATGACCATGACAATTCTAGGGGTGAAAATGTTTGTTGTCACGGACTTGTCACGGTCATTGACCGTGACAAGTTCATTAGACTTGTCACGATCATGTCACGGTCTTTGATCTTCACAATGTATGTCACGGTTAAGGACCGTGACAATATTTAAAAAAATTGTCTCGGTCATTGATCGTGACATGTCCGTGATAAGTGACACATCCGTGATAAGTTTTCTTTGTCACGGACTTGTCACGGTCAATGACCGTGACAATTCTGGGCAGAATTGAAAAAAAATCGGCTGGGCAGTATGGCCACTGTCACTGCCCAGCAGTATATTTGTACCTGTTATAGCAACGTTGTACATGTTCAAACATCATATATCCAAATAAAATATAGATAATGCAAATAGAAATTCAAAACAATACGTATCACGATATAATCCAAATATAATTCAAATGTAACAACTTAAAATAATTCAATTCAAATAATGTCACTACATATCTGGGGTAGGGGTAGCTCTAAGGAGGTGAGTAACCACACGATATACGAATTGACACATCCAGTAATATACATCATGCTGTATTGTTCGCACAACCACAATGGGGAGTTCTCCTTCCCGATCATCATGTGCGTGACAAGCACCTTGGACTCGATGTCTTGAAGAAAACATCCATAAACTGGCATACCCTGGATGGTATTCCAGTCTCTCAACCCCCGCCCTATTCGCTGGCCATCAAATATATCCAGTATAAACACGCTCGGACAACCAAGTGTCGACATCGATCGGTCAAAGGGGCCCAAATAGGGGACTGGATCATAAAGTCCGCAAGTGTCGGCGTTGAAGTAGCGAGGTCCACATCCTCGTCCTCCTGCACCTTATCCTTCACCACCTCCACCACCTTATCCTTCCCTTTCCCCTTACGGTTTCCGTCCAACGAACGCTTTATGAATGAGAACATATCTTGGACCGTCACCTCCAAACGGGACAGTTTCACGTCATGTGAGTGCACCGTTCAAGCCAACCCGGTATCGCTCGTCTCCAATCCGGTGATCCTAGATTTGGACACCCGCGAGCTCACCCCCTTGTCCTACCCTTGCGATCAGTGCTAAGCACTTGGTTGAGTGCGTCTGTGGAGAAAGATGCATTGTCGACATCAGACTGCGACTCATGCACTACCTTAAGCTTTGCGTGAAACGACAAAAACCACATAATTAGCTAAATAAGTAAATAAAAAAATTATAACATAATTAACAAAAAGTAAACTATCGAATTAATTAAAATCATGTCTGCGATGCTCAGGGACACCTCCTTATCTTTCCCCTTCTTCATTCGAATAGCCACATAAGTATCGAGCCTATGTGGCCTACCCCCAGGGCCACTCCCTGTCCCCTGAAATAAAAGAATACAAAATTAATATCGGCCTCGCAAAGTAAAATAATGCATAATAATATATTTCAGTAATTATAGAAAAATTAAATATTACCATCATCCTATGATCCATCTCGGCGTAAAACGTCCAGCCGGAGTAGTGCATGTCCGTCTTTTTTTCTCGATTTTCCCTCCCCGATTGGCGAGATGCCAATTGTCGCTCCCCGATCTCATTGTCATTGAACTTTTGCCATTTTTCCAATGAGATCGGCTCCTTCGGCGGGACGGATTCATGCATTTGGATAATGGACTTTCGAGTCTGACTAAAGTACCGGGTCCGCATATTTTTCTTCCACGTCTTGTGTGGCTCCCTCAACTGATCCAAGACAAAATCGCGTAGTTTTGGATCCAAGCTAAATTGTTCCTGTCCAACAAATACAATGTTAGTTGCTAATAAATATTTATATAAATATAAATATAAATACATTACCTGTAGTGTCGCCCAAATAGCTAACTTGAGCTCACTTGGCACCTCCCTCCAATTAGTGTACCCCGGGTCGATGATCGTCTTTACCAGCTCGAGGGATATCGCTAATAGCCCCATCTTGTTCTCATTCACCATCCTCAATTTACCATATTTAGGAAATCTAGGGGCCGAGGAGCCCTCATCGCCTCCGCTACCACCAAGCCCAGACAACATCATCGTAACTAACATCATCATTAATAGTACAAATCAAAATGAATTAGAAGAAGACATGCAAATATGTACAATTACTACAAATCCAAATAAAATGTTACTGTTTAACACCTCAATTCTGAATTCCAAAACAACACTATCTAACTCATAATAAGTAAAATTACTAAAAATTCAAAACATTCCCACCCCCACCCCTACTGCCCACACACACGCACACTACACAAGAGTGAAAATGATAAAGTAAAAATCAATTAAAAGCATTAAAAATGGATTGATAAAGTACAAATTGGAATATTGATTACAAATTGAAAAATTGTTTCAAATTCGGGTTATCATAAAAAATGGATTGATATTCGGTAGGAGCAGTCAAGTCATTCACACTATTATTTAGACGCTTTGGAACATGTAAGACAATTGACCACGGCTCGTTGATATACTCCGAGTAAAACACTTGGTTGACCTTTTGAAATGCACAAACAAACAGCTCGTCGCTCACGTGGTCATTGCTCTTCAACTTGGACAAGTCAACCATGATCAAATTGGTGACATGATCAACTTTACAAGCATTTTTATCATCAACTCTTACCCAGTCACAGTAAAATACAACCTCTTTGAAGATGATATAATGCAATTCAAATATATTTCGAATTACACCATAGTAAGTCATTTCAGCTTCAATGAGGTTTTTATCTTTTGCACTCGCTCGAAAGAAAGTAAGAGCCTTGTATGAAATGCCCGAGTTCTTTACATTTGTACTTTCCTCGTACACTTTTGCGCCGAATACGTAACCATTCAATCGATACTTTGTGTACTCTTGTGCCACGAACAAGGGTCCAGTGGCTAGACGAGCAAGCCTTGATGTCGCATCATCCGTCTTTAAGAGCTGAGAATATAGATAAATTAATTAGATTAGTTGTAAAGTTTGAGTGTAATGTAACGTTACATAACGACCATTTTCTTTATAATTACCTCTTGTGACAGCCACAGCCTAAATTCACTGTCTGATTGTACCATTATTTTTCGTCTTTTATTGTTCTCACAGGCTTCATATTTTTTGCATATTACAAAATTAATCATGTATAAAATAATCTAAAATATTCTAAAATAATGTAAAACGTAAAATAATTTAAACTTATTTTTTCCATTCTTCGACATCTTCATGTGTGTCAAATAGATAACAAACTACTTGTTCATGTTATTATACAAAAATTATGCAGTCTCAAACTGTCCAAACGAGGCAATTCGAGAGATCTCAATACAGGGGTAATGACTCTCGAACGGGTCTAAGGGCTAATGAATGCATACGCATAAGAACTAGAAGGATAGTATTTATGCACACTATATGTAATTTCAAGTATGTTTCATTTAATTATCATACTATATATATATTGTTTGTTATACAAAGTAATTTTCAAAAAAAACGTGAAAAATCCCATCCCCATATGGACAATAATCCAGTGGTCATGCCACTTTTAAAATTAACCAACCCAACATCGATCCATTATAATCCAACCGTAATGGCAACAACAAATGTGTATCCTATTCTCCTTCTAATTCATCTACTAAATTAATTCTTTTCATCAATTAAACTAACAATTAAAGTATACAATTATTAATTTACTAATTTACAATGAGGGGCAATCCTACTTGCATATGAAAGGAGCACTAATTATTAATTTACTAAAAAAGTTAACAACTAATCAATATTTCATCAATCAATTCTTTTACAAGGGAAAATATCTAATAAACCAATAAAAATTTATTTAAAAAAATACATACACGCACATATACACATACACAGCCCCACACCCCCTGTTCCCCCCTACCCACCCCCACCCCCAGCCCTGCCCCCTCCCTGCCACTGCCCACCACACACATACACACACACACACACACACATGCACACACACATATATACACCCTCCCCCCCACGCATATATACACCACACACACACGCACATTTACACACACATATATACACACATGCATATATACATACACATACATAAATAGAGGAGAAATAGAGAGAGAAAATGTACCAAAATCGTAGAGAGAGAGAGAGAGTGCAGTCGCTAGAGAGAGAGAGAGAAATGGAGGGAATTAGAATCGGTGGGAAAAAAAAGAGGGAGGGTTTAACAGAATTATCACGGACATGTCACGGTCCTTGACCGTGATAACTTTATAGGATTGTCACGGTCAATGACCGTGACAAGTATAGTTGTCACAGACTTATCACGGTCATTGACCGTGACAAGACTTTGTCGCGTCCTTGTCATGGTCATTGACCGTGATAAAAAATGCATGTATTTTTTTATCATGATCAATGACCGTGACAAGGCTGGCCGATTGAAGGGTGCGAATTTGACTATTTTGGTGTAGTGGCAGGAGATTCACAAGGTATAAAAAAAGTACCTCCCATGGTTTTTACACACGTGGGGTGGAGACCGAGTTGAATCGACCGGGGGGAGATTTTGCTTATCTCAGTCATCCCCAGGAGTCCTACCGACCCAAAGTAGAGAGGCTTCAAAAATCCATACCGTTAGACACCCTCTCTTTACCTTTTCCAGTTTTCCTTTTCGGTTTTTGATTTTTATGAATAATTATTACAATAAATGGTAACGGGGCCATTTGATAAGAGGTTTTTTGCGTGTGATTGTTTTCTCCGAAAGCCTATCTAGAAATTTCCATGAGTACCTACAAAACTTGTTTAAAACAAGTCATATTGCGGTAAGTATGGGTATCAATCCAACTTTCAAGGGTGAAACAATTATTGTGAAAACTTGCAATTCAATTTTTTTTCCTGAATATATATATTTTTTTTAAACAACTTCAAGGGAAAATTAACTAATTAATGCTAAAATTTATGAAATGACTAAATAACGAAAAATAATGTGCAACCGAGTGTAAAATATGTGAGAAAGTCAAGAGATGGGATTACACTGCATTATTAATTACATTAATTTCTCAATTTATTAATTTGAAATATTTTGAGATAATATTAAATCGATAATCTAGCTCTCGTTACAATTATAAATTTAATAATATATTTTTCATAAAACTAATTTAAAAATCTCACACGATGAAAAATTAAGAACTATGTTATTTTCAACAAATTGACCCGGTAGGATCAACTTAATAAAAACAGTATCAGTTCTCAAATTTCAACGCAGAATTAATATTCAAATTTTGAAAAAAACAATCTCTAGTTTGATTCCTAAATTTAAACATTAATTTGTACAATTACTTTACTAACTATCGTTACATAAATTAATTGGTGACAGTTAAAAATTAATTTTCCCATAATTATAACAATTGATGAATTTAATTAATTAATATAATATCCTACACAGGGCATCCCAACCCTTGAACGGGGTGTTTAGCCAAACATTCTCATGTGTGCATAAACAACAATTAATAATATGTCAAGAAGGATATAAATTGAAAAGAGAAGGAAGAAATACGATACACAATTTTTTTTCCACAAATATGTCTTCAAATGTGCTTTGACATGCGTCCAACTTCTTCACAATTTTCACCACTTGATTACAAAAATTAAAATAAAAACAAAACCGAAAAATTATTCTAATGCTAAACTACTTTTTTTTTTCATTTTTCTGAATTTTTTTTATTTTCCTAAACTGTACAAATACACAGAACTTCTCTCTTATTTCGTCTCTTCTTTGCGAGTCGTTTTTTAAAGTGAGATGCCCCTTTTATTTTATATCCACGACTTTGGTTTTGGGTTGAGAGATTATTGGGATTTGAAGAAAAACCTAGTCAAGGATTAATATGCAAACTTGGTTCCGATTTTATTGGGATATGGATCGAAGGTAATTTGCTAAAGGTCGGGGGCTGCCACTGTTTGTTGGATTGTGTCACGGGTTTGGGTTCGCTGGTAAGGGAATGGAAGGCCGGAGTTGTAGAGGGGGGGGGGGGGGGGGGCTGGCCGGATTGGGTTTGAACTCGAGTAAATTTGGGTCGCGACAGGGGGTTCGGGTATATCAGGTGGTGAAGGTGCGATTTAAGATGCTTGGGGGTTGACGAGTTGGGTCTCGGGTAGTTTCGAGCTTAAGCTCCGGAGAATCAGGGGGTTAAGGTGCGATTTGAACTCGGGTTATGGAGGTTAAAGGTGATGTCGGGTCTAGGTGTGATGGATCGGAGCAGCGTCAGGGATTGGTTTCGGGTTAGTGGTCGGTATCGGGTTAAACCGAATTGAGGGGCTAAGTAGGAGAATGGGTTTAAATGGAGGTGAGGTTAATGGTGGGTGAGGGATGACAGAGAAAGAGTGGGGTGATGGAGGTTGAAGTTGATGGGGTTAATTAGGTGTGGTGTGGTCTAGGTTAGTTAGAGTGAGGGTGAGTGTTTGTGTGTATTTAGTGTGTGGTTTGGTACTTTTAAAAAATAAAAATTAAACTAATTAAAACTAAAAATACAAAGAGTCAATAAAACTAAAAATAAATCAAATTAAATTCCTAAAAAAAACTCAAATAATAAAATAAAAGAAATAAAAATAAAAATTAAAGTCCTAAAAAAATAAAATCTAGTAAAACTTAAAAATAAACTCCTAAACACTAATCCTAATAAAATAAAGATTAAAAATTAAAACTAATAAAAATCAAAATCAAAATAAAGAAATATAAAAAATAGAAAATAAATCCTAGAAAATTCTTAATAAATCTAAAATAAATCCTAAAAATAAAACGACTCAAATAAAAATAAAATAAAATTACAAACTAAACACACACGAGTCCCAAGTGAAGGCTACGGCTCAGTTTAGGCTCAATTTGGTACGGGACTAGGTTCGAGGCATCGGAGCACCTCTGTATAAACTCAAATAGGGACTTCTGACTTCGCAACTACTTTGATTTCTTCATTTATTGCTTTTAACCGCTACTTTGTCACAATTACACCTGATTTAGCACTATTTGATACTGCGACTGACGATTGATCTGCGAAATAATAAAATGGGAACATAAGGCCATTTTTATTAGAAACGAGGGACTAAAATGCATCTATTTCGGGTATAAAATAGACACTTTTGGGTGCTTACCACCCAATTTTGGTCGAATATTTTATATTCTTTTCAAAGTGTCGAATCACCTTGTCCTTCTACAAGGGAACGAAGAGGGAGATACCATCAACTTCCTGTTGAGAAAACAAGCATGTCATTAGTATTGAGTCCCATTGACCTAAAATAGGTCAATGAGATCCGGGACAAGGGAAATGTTAATTGCTTGAGGTGGTCTTGAAAATGGTTTGAAGTAGTGGGGTTTAGGAATCCATTTATCCTTCCAGATTTTATTTTTCTTGACATGTCCCACTTTCCAATACACACCCATCTCCAAAACCACTCTAACCTCCCAAATACTTCTCCTAATGTAAGACTCCCAAAAATAACACTTAAGAACATATTTGTCTTTTAAAATTCTACCAGCAAGAAAGTTTGGGTTAGTCACAATTCTCCATCCTTGTTTTTTGAGAAGAGCAATAGTAAAAACTTTAAGTTCTCTAAAACCTAACGCACCCTCACTTTTCAGTTTGCATAGGTTTTTTTAACTCAACCAACACACTACTTTATTTTTTTTCCTCCTACAACCACTAGAAATTGCTCATAAGAGACTTAAGGTCATCGCAAACGTAGTCTAGTATTTTGAAGAAACTCATAGCAAAGGTGGGACATGCTTGGTCCACCACTTTAATGAGTATTTCCATACCCTCTTTGGATAGGAGAAATTTTTTCCACCCCTTAACTTTCTTTATTTTTTTCCCGTAAACACGCAAACACTTTTCTTTTAGACTTACCCACCACCAAAGGTAAACCTAGGTATCTATCATGGTTACTATCCTCACGAATCCCCAACTTCGCACTGAGTTCTTGCTTAAGTTCAACTAGAGTATTTCTACTAAAAACCACGTCATATTCTCCAAATTAATTTATGGGCCCGAAGACTATTTATACACATGGAGAATATTTATATTTCCACCATCTCTCCCAAAATAGCCTCACTGAAAATGATACTATCATTGGCAAAAAATAGATGAGAAACTCAAAGGCCATTTTTATCTAGTCACCCAGCCCATAATTTTCCATTATAATTCTAATTCTCAAGAAAGGATGAGAGACCCTCCACGGACAAAAGGAAGAGATAAGGGGGTAAAGGGCCTCCTGGACTAAGACCTCGTTAAGCTTTAATATGACCTTTTGGTTAACCATTAATTAAAATAAAAAATGATAACGAAGAAATACAATTTATTAACAACTCAACCCACCTCTCACCAACATGATGTTTCAAGAACCAACCGATTTACCTTGTCATGGGCTTTACTCATATCAAGTTTCAAAGAAAAACCCCCTTTTTTTCCTAAATTCCCTTTAATATAAGAGTGGTTTATTTCAAAAGTTGAAATTACATTATCAGTGGTGAGTCTTAGAGGGACAAAATACTTTGATTTTCTAAGATAATAAAGTCCAAAACCCGTTTAAACCTATTAGCCAGTATCTTTGAAATTATTTTATATATAACATTACAAAGGCTTATAGGGTAAAATTGGAAAATACATTTTGGATTTTTTATCATAGAAAATAAAGCAAGAAGGGTGTGATTTACCTCATGGAGAGGTTTAGAGTTGTTAAGCATATCAAGAACAAAACAAGTAACCACAAGCCCCACTATATGCCAGAATTTTTGAAAAAATAAGGTCGGTATGCCATCGGGACCTGGGAATTTGAGAGGAGATAATTGTTTGAGTGAAAAAATTACCTCAAGAGCAGTGAACTCAAGAATGAGCATGTCATTCATTTTTTATCCCATCAAGAACGTAATCATGGGTGTTGTCATCCCCGATCCTCACGACGGGAGGGTAGAGTGAGGATCCTAGGTCCCGCGCGTCCCTCTCTGGAGAGCTTCGACCAACGTCGTTGATGAGGTGAAGAATGTAGAGAGATGGAGTCGCCAGTCTATTTTACTCAAAACAGACAAAAGAAAGGGAACCATCTCGAAGGACAGCATCCAAAGACATACTGATGCATACGAAATCAAAATGATTCGAAAAGGGTTCGGAGGCTAAGTTACGAAATGGGAAGGTGTTAGGCACCCATTCCGCCCTTACGGTCTCTCATGGGTTTTTGCTATTTTCCTTTTATTTTCCTCGTTATATGTGTGCATGTGTATATATAGTGGAGATAGGAATCCTCAGCTTGTATCATGGGAGAGATAAAGTGAGTCATCCGTAGGAAGTTTCATAGAAATAATATTAGAAAATAGGATTTACGCGATTATCCTTGCGTTGATCATTATAATGGAACGATAACGTATGTGGAATAATACGTCACTAAGAACAAATATATGCATATAAATATATGTATTCTAAGAGAGTTGAGTTTAGAGAAAATATAAAATGAGAGAAAAAGTGAGAATAAGACTCGAGTCTCGAGTTTTACCCCAAGACACCTACGTAGCCTATAGAGGCATCAAAGTCCACGTAGTTCGCATGTAAAATGAGGGGGAAGGGTTTATACCATAAATCCAACCGGGGACTTCTCTTATTTGTGTGTTGTGTGTGTGTAACAAATATTTTAGTTGTGAGAAAAGTGTGAGAATTCCCGTTTGGAATTTATGAGCAAAATCTCTTTTTCTTTTTTTTTGGGTTTTTATTAGTATGAAAATAAGCTATGTGAAATAATACTTAATAAAATGTATATTAGGGTATGTGAGATGACATAAAATAAAAGTGCTAAGTAATAAAACAAGTTAATGCGAATTTATGAGAGTTTAAGGAGAGAATTGAGAAAACTGAACCTTCTTGAAGATCTTGAGCTTGATCTTGAGTATTGGAGAGCAGCCCTTGCACTTGGTTGATGATGGAGGGTAGTTAATTTACCAAGTGTTATGAAAAGGATGATGAAAAGTGAAGGTTGGAAAGGTATTTGGAGGTGGAAATCAAGCTGACTTAGAGAGAGGTTTTCTAGGTTTGCTGAGAGTGATGTCTATCAGTTCTGGGATCCCTTTTCAATGAGGTCAAGGACTCCTTTTTATAGGCCCAGGGCATTTACGATCGGCATAGCCCTGGTCCGACCAATCAACAGGTGCGTTTAGGCACACGGCCAATAGGCAGGGTCTGGGACATGCCGTTTGGTAGTGTCTTTTAGGCCTTTTTGTAAAATCGGTCACTGAGCGCAAACCGTTGATTCGAATCGCGCACGGGATGAACTATTGGAAAGGTAATTCAGAGACCATCGAAAGTCCTTAGACTACTCTCAGTTTTGGTAGTTGACTTTACGTCAAATGTGGCTCAGAAGTTCTCGTTGGTCCTTTGGACAGGAAAACTTCATACGCAAACGGGTTGTTCGTCCGCATGGTAAGTCAGAATCGTGGATGAGGCAAACCGTTGGAAAGGTTGGGAGATTTACTTAGACATTCCAAAGAGTTTAACCCAATTTGGGGAGTTGACTTTGGTCAACCGGGGTCAGGAAGCGTTTGGTGACCTCTCGGAGTAAAATGGATCGTTCGTCCGTACCGTAAGTTGAAATAGCACACGGAGTGGACCATTGGAAATGGTTTTTCAGTTCCCTCTGAAGATTCATTTAGTCTCAATCGAGCTGAAGAGTTAACTTAGGTCAACGGATCCCGGGAGCGTCGGGTGGCCTCTAAATTAGGTTTTGGGGTAAAATGGGTCGTTCGCCCGCATGGTAAGTTAGAATCACGCACAGGATGGATCGTTGGAAAGTGGTTGCAGTGAACTTTAAAGATTCATACAGTCTCAGTCGAGCTGAAGAGTTTGACTTTTGGTCAAATGGAGCCTAGGAGCATCTGATGGCCTCTAGGTCGGTACTCGAGGTATGACCTGGGTTTGAAATGATGAAGGGAGGTGTTAGGGACCTTAGGAGAAGTTTAGGGGGTAATATAATGGGGTGTCTATAGAGACACTCTAAGGGTGAGTTTAGAACAAACGATAGCCGTCGAATAGACACCACATGATGCCTTTGAAAGAGGATGACCAGAGGGTCGAGGTCGATTCTGAGGACCTAAGGATGAGGATGATCGATTCTGCAGGTTGAAGATAATTCTAAGGGCTTGAAGATGAGGGTGATCAATTCTGTGAGTCGAAGCCAATTCTGAGGGCTTTAAAGATGAGGGTGACCGATTTTGGGGATCGAAGCCAATTCTGAGGGCTTTGAAGATGAGGGTGACTGATTCTGTGGGTCGAAGCCAATTATTGGGGCTTAAAGGAACATGCTAGGGATGGTCTTAAAGGAAGTGAGGACCAAAACAATGATGGGGGTAACCAATTCTGCGGGTCGAAGACAATTATGAGGGCTTAGGTTTTGATGATCGATTCTACGGGTCAAAGCCAATTCTGTGAGCTTTGGAGAGATGACCAATTCTGCGGGTCGAAACTAGTTATGTGGGATTGAAGATGAGATGACCAATTATGCGGGTCGAAGCCAATTTTGTGGGCTTAGGTTTTGATGACTGATTCTACGGGTCAAAGCCAATTCTGCGAGCTTTAGGTAAGATGACCAATTCTGCGGGTCAAAGCCAATTCTGCAGGCTTAAGGTGAAATGACTAATTATGTGGGTCGAAGCCAATTCTGCGAGCTTTAAGGTGAGATGACCAATTCTGCGTATCAAAGCCAATTCTGTAGGCTTTAAAATAAAATGACCAATTCTGCGGGTCGAAGCCAATTCTGTGGGCTTAAGGATGAGATGACCAATTCTGCGGGTCGAGGCCAATTCTGTGGGATTTAGGTTAGATGACCAATTCTGCGGGTCGAAGCCAATTCTGCGGGCTTAAGGTAAAATGACCAATTCTGCGGGCTTAAGTTGAAATGACCAATTCTACGAGTTGAAGCCAATTTTGCGGGCTTAAGGATGAGATGACCAATTCTGCGAATCGAAGCCAATTCTGTGAGCTTAAGGTGAAGATCCAAGACTGAGGTCAATTATGACCTAATTAAGGTGTACATTTCCTTCAAGAAAATCAGGAATTCTGTTGGGGCTAAAGATTGGATTTTGGGTTCCGTCGGGGAATAGTGAATGAGCTGGGGGAATTCTTGTGTCTTTTGGAGACTTTACCTGGGGAGAATGATTCTTTGGAATTCTGTTGGGGAAAATTTCCCTTTGATCTTGATTTGAGCTGGGGAGCCGATAGTTGGGGAAATCCTTGTGATTTTAGAGATCATACGAAGGAAAGGAAAATTTGATTCCATAAACTCCACTGCGGAAGTGATTAGGTGGTCCATGTATTGAAAGTATTGCTCGGGGAGGTTTGAGACCTTTGGGGCATAGGAGGTGATCCTTAGAGATCCTCTGGGGACGTCGCTGGGAGGAGAATTCTTTTGCTTTTGAGAGTTCTGCTGGGGAAATAGGGGTTTCGCTCGAGGAAGTGAGAAGTTTTCTTGGTAAAAATATTCTAAATCCTTCCTGGGGTTTTTAGGAATTTTCTGAGAAATTTTTAGGATTTCTTGATATTTTCTGGGAGTTTGTGTACGAAATTTTAAGGGGGTGCCGGTCGGCATTGTATGGGGGGTCCCATTCGGCAGTGGCACGGACTTTTGGACTTCCTTGGGAAGGTAAAAGGGTAGTGTCGATCGGTAGGTGGGGGGTCAATGCCGATCGGCATGACCCTTGGCATCCTATATAAAGGGAGTGAATTCCCTTCATTTTTCACGGCTTCTTGCTTTCTCTCTTTCTGTGATTTTCTTCTGTGAAGCGTTCTAGCATTTCGATCTCTAGAAAATGGTCGCTTTATAAGCACTGCAGCGCATAGGGAATGGTTGACTGTTGATGACTGGGCGAACGTGGAGTGTAGGGCCAGGGAACCTCTTGCTCTGGGGAGCATGAACTCATTTGACACATTCGAGCCGGTTGTGAATGAGCGGACCTTGCTAAGGGAGACTTCGCATCATCGCCCTTCGAGGATGGTGAACTCTGGTGGTTATGTAGGTAACCTGACTTTTGGCATTCTTCTCTTTTTGGTGATTTTTCCTTTTCTTCTTAAATTTTGACAAGGTTTTTTCTTTTGACAGTTTGACATATCTTTGAAGAACATGCGTGCCCGCGGGACGACGGGGCTTAAGGATGTTTGGTAGCATCTTCAACCTGTGGTGCGTTGGGTGGTATCCTTAACGGGTTTTGGGAGGTTGGCGTCTGCACTGGATGAGAAGTCTCGTTTGACACTGATCTTGTGCGCTCAGAGGGAAAGATGGTGGGATACTACCCACACCTTCCATTTTGGTTTCGGGGAGATGACCGTGACTCCCATAGATGTGCAGCAGCTACTAGGGCTGGATTGTGATGCGGAGCAGATAGAGGTGGATCACTCTTTACGGGTGAGGCCGGAGGCGGTGCGTACGGTGCTCGGTGATGTAGGGAGGATAGTGTCATGGGTTTCTATTCTGTTGTTCCTGTTGAAGGATGTTTTGCTGAGTAGGGTAGTTGATGTGAAGGACGGGATGCAAGTGAGGCAGATAGCCCGGTTGTTTATTTTGTTGGTGTTGGAGGGCTTCATTGTGGCGTCAAGCTGCGATGTCATTCATTTATGGTTTTTATCGTACTTGAGGGTGTTTTTGAACATTCCCTTCTATGATTGGGGGAGCCTGACTTTGGTGACCCTCTATTTTTCTCTTGATGCATTCAGCCGGTGCTACCGGTAGACTTTTACTGGAGCCAGGTATCTCCTTAAGGTATTCTTTAATTTGTGCTCTTTCCTTTTATGCATTCCCACTTTCCTTATACGTCTCATCCTTTTTTTGTGGGTTTTTATCTTTGGCAGACGTGGTTCAATGAGGTGATTGGGTGTAATACCCAGTTGATCGCTCTGAAGGATGAGACTGTTTGGGATTTCTACCGATTGTACAGGTGGCGGAATGCCAATCGACAATCGAAGGGATCTCTGTCTCTTTGCAGGAAGTGCGTCAGGTCTTGAATGGCCTGACTAGTGGTAGGGTAAGACTTTTTCCTTTTCAGTCTTAGTCTTTTGCATATTCTGATTTTGTATTGACTTATGCCTGGTGGGGATTTTCAAGTGACCTTTTACCTTTGGGGGACGGCCATTCAGGACACGGGGGTGATTGGAGTGAACGCGCAGATGAGGCTTTTGATAGCACATGAGTTTGGCCATTCTTGGTATCTCGAGGAGAGGGTGGTCCAATAGATTGTTGAGGAAGTGGCGGTGTCACCTGCGAGGCCTCCTATGTCTATGAGGCAGGAGCGACTGCTACGAGAGGATGCGAGGATTGTGGTGATGATCGGAGAGTTCTACCTGTTGTATACTGATACGGATGCGCCGTATGACTATATGGACTTTTTGACGAGCTGGATGATGGCGCCCATCATATATGATGTCTTTCCTTTCCATCCTGTGGATTTGAGTCGGGCAGTGGGATCCTCCCACATCGGCGCTGGTCCGTCGACGTCTATGGCGGTGGTCACTTTGGAGGTTCCTTTTATGCGTTTGCATACCCCTTCATACAACATTCGGCGAGCTGATGGGTGGATGTTGCTTATGTTTCATCGTCCTCATGCGATGGATCCGGAGGAGCTGGGTTTGACAAAGGAGGTCCTTTATACTGCGGTATACCTTTCTGTGCTTTTCCTCTTTTTGGCTTCTTTTCTGTTCTTGCAGCAAGTCCGGGTGTCCACCACTTGGCTGAAGGATATTAGGGATTGGATATCTTCATCGACTGCCCATATTTGGGATGCGGTCCCGGTTCCTTCTTACTTGGTGTCGTCTGCTTCGTTCGGGGAGGACTCTGGATCGGGTAGTGGTGGTGCGTCGTCTTATTATAGGGGAAAGAGACAGCGTCGCAGGGGTGGAGGCTCTTAGAGAGAGAGAGAGAGAATGGGGGTTCGGGTTGAGTCCTATTGTTGTCGTTTTTTTTTTTTCTTTTATTTCCTGCAACATTGATGTAACACAGAAAAATATATATGCAAAGTAATGGGTTTTTTTTTATTATCCTCTATTAATAGTGAATGAATGCATGCACATGCGCTTTTTACTTTGCTGCTGAGATCGTAAAAAGAGATATTTTTGGAATTTTGAAGGAAAGTTTTTCAAAAATGAGAGATTATACAAGGGTGGAAGGGGATTTTTGAAATTCTGTTGAGAATATCAATTTATTTTAATTTTGTTTCTAATTTTGACAAAAGAGGAAAAAGGAAATTTTCCAAAAATAAGGGTTTGCCGATTGGCAAGACCCTTTCCCTGCCTATCGGCAGTCAAGTCCAGTCCCATCAATTCAAAGTCTTGATGGGCATCCTCTTCAGCCTTTTGTACTTTGTGGGGCAGGATTCCCTCCGATTTCTGCAGGGATTATGTCATTTGTGAGGGTTTTCAAGTATAAAAAGGGATAAGTTGGAGTGTTTTCACCTTCACATACTTACTTGCCTACTATCTTTTAATCTTACAAGATGGATCTCCCTGGTAGCATTGAGTTTTCTAACTACCTCGAAGCCCTGGAGGCAATGTGCTCTTATAATGTTGACTACGATGCTTTCAACATGCGTCGAGTCTCTTTATGGTGCAATCGACCCATTGAGTGGAACATATTAATGGCGGCGGTACAATTTTGGTACCCCGAAGACCATGATTCCTCTTTGGGTTGGATGAGGTTTATCCTACCTACGAGGAATTTTCTGCCATGCTGGGGATAAATCCCAGTTTTGTCGCGGCTCTGCCTGAGTTTTCCCATTCTTCTAGGGATTTGTTGGCAGGGCTTCTTTGTATTTCGCCTTCAATGGATAGCCACTGGTTACTAGAGGAATGATTTCGCTTTCAGCGGTGTTACAATCCGTGCATTTGCAGGAAGTTGGCGATGCTGAATACGCCGGAGCCGTTGTTCTGGGCTTAGTATCAAAATTACTGCTGGTGACTGGGGAACTGTTGGCGGACCCATAACTTGTAGCCATTACTTCTTGGATGTCATACCATCATAATCCTGTAGCGATGATACTTGCGATGACTTTAAATGGTCTGGATGCCTGGCGAGAAGGTCGTTCTAACTTCCTGAGGGGTAGTCCTGTGATGTTGTTTATGTGGTTGTCTGAAAGACTCTGCCTGGTGACTCCTCCATAATACCCTTTATCGGCTGTACCCAACTTCTTCTCGTGCCATTTCATCAGCATTGATTTGGATAGGGAGCTGGAAGAACAAGTATGTGGAGCATGGGGCTCTGAATCTATATTGGTCAGTGCCTTGGAGGGGACAGTTGCTACTTATTCTGGAGCTGGGAGAATACCCATATGTTCGGCTGGTTAGTCTCAGATATACCTCTTACTATTTCCTTTGGCGACTTCTACGCCAATTTTTTTGGAAGCAGATCGTGCCATCTCGGACACTAGACTTCTTTCCGTTAGAAGTTTTGACTGAGCGTCTGCACATACGGCTTGGCTCTTTGTGGGAGATTCAGCGTCCATCGACCCGTCCCTCTCAGTTTGTTGAGAGAGTTTAGCACGTCCCGGGGATTATATGAAGTGGTTTTGGAGGAGAGTAGTCAGCAAGATGTTGGTAGTGGAGACTAGAGAAAGGTGGCTTGTCTTATTTAATACCATGGAAGGAGGTGTTGTGGTTTTTTCGAAGCTGGTTCGAGCTTATCGGTCCATGGAGCATCTGTGGCATTCTGTTCATGCAGGGGAAGCTTGGGGACCCCAAGATGTATATGATGATGACGGAGCAGGCTCCTCTGGTAGCCGTGGATAGGATTCTTGGAGAGTTTATTGTGTAATGGGGAATAAATGTGGGGATTTTATTCGGCTTTTTAGGAAGGTAAGGGGAAGGGAGTTATCCGTTCCTTTTCTTATGTAATTAGTACCGTAATTTCTTACTAGTGAAATAAATAAGTTTTTGATCATCCAGCTGTGACTTTTGATGAGTTTTGTATTTTTGAATTATTTATACGGATCGCTAAGGCATACATAATCCTTTTGTTCAAGTATATGGACTGTCGTTCTTGGAGATAAGAAAAGAATAGTTTTTTGTGAAAAAGAAAGGGTCGTGCTCATGTAAGATGTATGAGCTTCCTATGTACCTCTGGGGTTTTGAATTTTTTTTAATTTGTTTGAAAATGGTTTTTGCAGAGGATCGGGCCCACGTAGTTCTGGGTAGAGGGAAATGAAGAGATTTTTTTTTTCAAATAGAAGGGAGATGAGAAGAGTCGTAGCGCCCCGAGAATTTGTATTAGGGGTAGAACTTCTTGAGACGGTCCAGGTTGACTGGACGAGCCATCTCCTCCCCATCTAAGTCGGTGAGCATGGCGGCACCGCCGGACAAGATCTTCTTCACAATGTAGGGGCCACTCTAATTGGGCTTAAATTTCCCTCTAGGGTCTCAGATGGGATCTACTATTTCTTTGAGGGCTAAATCCCCCTCTAGGACATCGCGGTACTTGACTCTCTTATTGAATGAACGCGCTATTCGGCGATGGTATCCTTGTATGTGGTATAGAGCTTTTAATCTCTTTTCATCTAGGAGGGTCAGCTCGTTAATACGACTTTGGCACCGGTCTTCTTCGCTGATTTTGCTTTCAAGCATGACGCACAATGAGGGAATTTATGGCTCCACGGGTAAGACTACTTAAATGTCATAGACTAGAGAGTAAGGGATAGCCCCAGTAGAGGTTCTAATTGAGGTTTGGTAGCTCTAGAGGGCGTATGGGATCTGGTCAGCCCAATCTCGACAGCTTTTGGTCATCTTGCTGATGATGGCTTTGAGGTTCTTGTTGGCGGCTTCTACTGCACCGTTAGTCTGAGGTAGGTAGGGAGAAGATTTGTGTCTCTGAATCCTATATTCTTTGACCACTTTTGTGACTTCTGCCTTAAAATGTAGCCCGTTATCTGACATTACTTCGTGTGGGACCCCATATCAGTAGATGATGTTTTTCTTGATGAATTTGGCCACTTTCTTAGCGTTTAGCACTGCGTATGACTCAGCTTCGACCCATTTGGTGAAGTAATCAATGGAGACTAGGATAAACTCATGCCCGTTAAAGGCCTTCGATGTAACCTTCCCTATGATGTCGATACCCCAGGTGGAGAATGTCCAGGTAGAAGCCATGTTGTATAATTCTCGCGAAGCCGGGTGTTGAAGGTATGCCGACTATGGAGGCCAACGTAGCAAGGGCATCGGCTAGGTTATTCTTTGCTCGAGGTAGGTAATGGAAGGTGATATCTTGTAATTGGGAGGTTAGCTCTTCTAAATGGGCATGGAAGGGTTGGAGCTTCTCATCCTTGACTCTCCATTTTCTGAGCACTTGAAAAATAATGAGGGAGGAATCCCCGTAGACATCTAGGCATTGAATACCTTTCTTAAGATCAACCTTGAGGCTTACTGTGCATGCCTCGTATTCACCCATGTTCTTGGTACAAGGAAAATCCAACTTGATGGAGATGGGAGTGTGGGAGTCATCTAGGGAGATCAGAAGTATCCCAATGCCATATCCCTTTTTATTAGCAGCACCATCAAAGAACATTTTCCATCGGATATTGTCCTGGGCAGTGTAGAGGATGTTTTTATATGGGAATTCAGATATCCATACATCATCTTCATCCATGGGGTAATCAGCGAGGTAGTCAAAGATGCCTCTTCCTTTCATGGCTTTCTGCGTGATGTACACGATATCGAACTCGTCTAGGAGCATCAACCATCAGGCCATTCGATTGGATAAGGTGGGTTTCTCGAGTAGGTATTTGATGGGTTCTATTTAGGATAGAAGTTTGATAGGGAAGTCGAGCATGTAGTGCCGTAACTTTTAGGTGACCCGGACAAGCGCGACACATGCCTTTTCCAAAGTAGTGTAGGTGACCTCGTACCCAGCCAATTTACGACTGGAATAATAGATGACTCTTTCTTTGTGGGAATCTTCAAGGTATTGGGCTAGTCAAGCCCCAGCTGCAGTGTCGGTTATGGTTAGGTATAGGAGAAAAGGGAGACCAGTCTGTGGTGGCATAAGTACCTGAGCTTGGGTTAGGTATTGCTTGATTCAGTCGAAAACTTCTTGGCAGGCCTCGTTCCAAATCTTAGTTGAATCCTTTCAGAGGAATTTGAAAATAAGTTCACAGATGGAAGTTAACTGGCTGATGAACCGGCTAATGTATTGCAATTTTCCAAGGAAACCTCGAGCTTCTTTCTCTGTTCGGGAAGGTGACATCTCAAGTATGGCCTTCAACTTAGCAGGATCTACATTTATCCCTTTCTTACTGACCATTAATCCTACAAGTTTTCCCTTTGTAACGCCGAAGACGCATTTTTGTGGATTGAGTCTCATTTGATACTATCGCGACCGTTCAAATAACTTTCAAAGAGCTAGAACATGGCTTTATCTAGTTTTGGATTTGATAATAATATCATCTAAATAGACCTCAACCTCTTTATGAATTAGATCATGCAGGATGATTGTGGCAACCCTCTCGTAGGTAGCCCCAGCATTCTTTAGACCAAATGGCATAAGAGTGTAGCAAAAGGTTCCCCATGGGGTGATGAACGCGGTTTTTTCTTGGTGATCTGGGTGCATTTTAATTTGATTGTATCCGATAAATCCATCGACGAATGACTTAAGAGCATGACTGGCTGTGTTGTCCACGATTATGTCGATATTGGGTAGCAGCTAATCATCTTTTGGAGAGGCTTTGTTTAAGTCCTGGTAGTCTACACACATCCGAACCTTCCCTCCTGATTTCGGCACAGGCACTATGTTGGCTAGCCATGTGGGATATTCGATCACACGAATGAAGCCTACGTTTATCTATTTGACCACCTCTTCTTGGACTTTGAGTGGCCATTCGGTGCGGAGCTTTCTTAGCTTTTGTTTAACCGGCTTGTAATCTGGAAGAGTGGGGATTTCATGTTGAGAAATTTCAGGATCAATGCCATGCATATCGTCATAGGACCTTGCGAAGACATCCACAAATTCCTTTAGCAATTCTTCGAGTTGTGCACGCTCATGCTCGTCAATGGTAGCCCCTATCCTAATCTCGCGTTGTTGGCTACTAGAACTGAGGTTAACAACAACAGTCTCTTTTTCATTAACTTGAACGCGGTTATGTTATTTATTATTAACCAGATTTATATCAGTTAAGAATTTTTCATTTGCAAAATCATCATCATCAAAAGTTTGATTAGAATCTAAGAAGATAATATAAGGCACAGCAAGATGCTCAAAATCTTCGTTTATTTCATTGATAGGAAAAACAGCATTGAGAACCTCATCAAAGGAGGACTCGATTACATCTGATTAAGGATAGACAACAGAAGAAGAAATGGGGTAAATATTGGGATAAGGGGGGATTTCAACAGGTAGAACTGGCGCATCATGCCAGTTGAGGAGAGGTGTATCAGTAGCTTTAATCAGGTGGGATGGATCCAGTGATGTAGTTCCTGAATGAACCATATAGAGTGACAGCCCTAGTAAATTGAATGAGTCCTCGAAATCCCTTTCCTCAGAATCTTCGGTATCTTTGATGAGTGGTTGTATAAGGTATTGGGAACTTTCGGCCCATGGGTAGCTATCTTGGAAAAAGATCTCCATTCCAGGCTTCATCTTCTTGTATGTGTGGTCATACCATGGTTCCAAAAAGCCACAAAAGGGGAAGTCTTCACCCTCTTTGATGAATCGTCCATTTAAGGAGTCACCTAGGATAGTTCAGAGGCAGTCTAATCTTCTCTTTGGTCGAGACTAACGGATCATTCTGAGCTCTTGTTCCGATGGTTGATACCCCAAACCACAAGGAGGGAAAGCTTTCTTCAGTTTAATTGGCTCAAGTATCCCTTGTTATCTTTGTCCTAGCTCCAGTCCAAGCATGAAGTGCATGTTTCTGAATATCTGAATCACATTGAAGTTTCAATGAGGGTCGTATTCTGGACAAATCCTTTCTTTGAAGTCGTCCCCTGTCGGGAGTAGAAGTGGCTCAACTCAAAATCATGATAGGAGCATATCATTTGACCCATGCTGTATCTCAAGGATCGGACTGCTGGTACTTTCACCATCGGTATTATCGTCATCGCCCAAAATGGTGATCACCCATCCGTTGGCGAAGAACTTCAATTTCTGATGGAGTGAGGAAGACACACCCTTGATATTGTAGAGCCAAGGTCGTCCTAGCAGCAGGTTAAAATAAGTTGGGATGTCAATAACTTGGAATTCAACGATAGGGTTTATAGGGCCAACCCTTATTATAAGATTTGTGGATCCCATCACCTCCCTACGGGTATTATCGTAGGCCCGTACAACAGCGGAGGTTAGATCGAGGTCACTTTCTTTCAGGCCTAAACATTTTAAGGTTCTTAGTGGGCAAACATTCAAGGCGGATCCATTATCGACAAGAGAGAGTGGTAAGACCTTTCCCATAACTTCGACGAATATATTGAGTGCATGATTGTGGTTTGTTACAATTCTGGGGATTTCTTATTCGAAAAAGGATAGCATTCAGGTAGAGGTTAAGGATCCAACCAAATTTATCGCTTCTTCTGGTGTGGTAAAGGGAGGAACTGTGGGTCCAGTGAGCAACTTGATCAAAGCATTTTTGTGTAGCTGAGAAGACATAAAAAGCCTCCATAGAGTGATGTTAGCTTGAGTTTTCTTTAGTTGATCGAGGATCTTGGTCTCTTCGAGGCTCATTTCTGGCATAGGAAGGTTTTTAATGCCCTTCCCTTGTCATTGGCTAGTGGTGAGCTTGGGATCTGATAATGCCTCCCTAATCTGGTCATGTAATTTACAGAAGAAGAGAAGAATATGAATCCCATTTGCTCATCAATCTCGGGTTGTTCAGCCACCTTGTTTATTTCTCCGAGGAGTTCTTCAAATGATATCATCCCACATATGTCGACTACCGGGACAGTCTTCTCTGAAGCTTGCTCTTCATTCGAATCTTTGAAATCTTCCCCCATCCGTTAGCAACAATTCTGTATTTCCATGTAAAGTTGATGCATTCCAAAACTTCGACAGCTTCTTCATACAGGCCTTCCCATTCTGTGGGGATATGTGAGGGTGAAGGGACCAGACGCCCTTGTAATTTTAGAGTATTAAGTAACTCGATTATACTGTGGACATCGTTGGTTTTCTTAAATGATTCTGCCATAATATGGACGACATCATCTAGGCTGACTTCAACGATTGGTATCACCCATTTGTTTGACACTCGATCCCACTTTCTTGCTTCCAAGAACAGCATACTGAACCTCTGTCACTTAATGATCATCTGTGAGGGAAATTTTTGCCCGAACTCTAGGAGTTGGTTTAAGACTTTTGATAATTCCATGCTCCCATTTTTAGAACGGGTACGAACAGCGATGCATGCTCTAGTAAGGAGTGGCAGTGCCTGATCAGCGAGGCTAGCAGAGTGTAGGAGGAAATATGGGAAAATTTGGAGAGGTTTAAGAGAGTATATGGGTGTGATTCGAGTTGAGGGATTAAATTATCGGTTATATTCTAAGAAGATGGAATTGGCATGATTTGGGAGTGGGTTGCGAGAAGTGTTCGGCTTAGGATTGACTGGTGGGGAAATGGTACCCCGATCAATTAGACCTTGGATTACATTTCGAAGGTGAAAGCATTAGTTGGTGGTGTGACCAGGGACTTAGTGAAAGGCACAATGGGCATCTGCCTTGAAGTTTCTTGGGAGTGGATTTAGCAATGGACGGGGATACAAGGGTTTGATAAGGTTTAGGCTTAACAAGGATTGATAAACTTTAGAGAGCGGAGCATGGAGCTCGGTGTATTCCTTTTGGACTGGGATAGGGCGACTTTCTGGTGCCCATCAAAGCATTTATCAATATAATTTCTCAACAACACTTTAACCGGGTCACCAGGCCTCACCACATCCGTATATGCTTTATCAATCCATAGCCCGGGAAATAAGAATTTTGGCGGGTGCCCAACATCCGTGCCATATTAAAATCTCATGACAACGTGCTCATCAACAATATAATGATACCACATGAATCAAAATAATTTCAACAATTATTTTCTAGATTTCAATGAATTTATCAATCAAATATTAGTTCAATTAAACAAGAATTCAAAGAGAATGACACTCGCGAGATTTAAGGAGCATATTGTGTAAAACCCTTTCCATTTCAATTTCTGTTTTTTTTCATTCCCTCCTCGATTTCTAATCCTACTTCTCTGAGAGCCCGAAAGTGGGGATAGTATTATCCTCCCATGGTTGGTCGAACATCGGGCAAGAAGTTCTTCTTCACTATGCTGACTTGTTCTTACTCGGAAGTCCGATTGGTCATGGTAGCTTCTTTTTTCCTCCATAAGGTTATGATGTTACTGAATGAATCCCCAGAGTTCTATTTGAGAAACTCTAAATCACGGCGGGTGACCTCAAACTCTTCATTGTATTTGTACTGTGATATGAATTCTCAAGCCACATCCTCCAAGCTACGAATTCTGGACTCTTCAAGAGATAAAAGCCATCGGAGAGAGTTATCTTTCAAAGCTTGCTAAAACAATTGGACCATCACCTCTTCATAATCCCCTAGGAGAGTCATGGAATGATGATAACTGCGAAGGTGAACAATCGGGGGTCCACTTCCTACGAATTTCTCAATATTCGGCATCTTGAACTTCTCAGGTAACCTCGCTTTAGGATAAGGATACATGTGGGTGTAGTCCATGTAATTTTCGAAGATTCGGACTTGGTCGAACTTCTTAGTTAGCATCTTTAGATCTTCTTTGACTTTGTTCAATCCTTCCTCTTTCGGATCAACGATCACATGCAAGTTAGCCCTAGGCTGGGTAAGGTTCGGCATAGGAAGCTGGGCAGGCGGCGGACCATTAATGTGACACCCCGACTAATTAAATACCGGGTAGCTACTCCTTTATTAAATTAATACAAAATGCCAAGTTGGTTCAGTTAATAGCATCACTGTCGAAAACATTTTAAAAATTACTAACCACCTAGTATTTAAAAAGTAGATGCCAAATTTTAATTTAAGTCTGATTAACATACAGTAAAAGAATAATGGAAGAACAACATAATCCATTCACCATAAAGAATTAATAGAGTAACCAATAAACAATAATAAGTTCGGAGGAAAACTCCTCACAACAATCCCACAACTGAAATGAATAAAACAAAATATCCTGAATTAATTACATGCCAAAAAATCTGAATATCTAAAATATGAAAATGTCTATAAAGGAATTGGGCAACATGCCCTACAAATCTGAAAACTGAATATAGAGTCAAGATAGATGAAGCATCTATTAGCAAAGTCCTGTAACTTCCACAAACAGCTACAGCTCGTCACCTGAATGAGAATCCTAAGCATGGTGTCCTTGTGGCTGGGCACCTAAAATGGTTTTTACAAAAAGTAGATTTGAAAGCAAACGGGTCAAAGCCCGAAAGTGGAGAGTATTTAAAAAATTTAGCAAGTGCTTTAATAACATTAAAACAACGAATGCAAAATACATGTTAGGACGTGCACTCACATGAAATACTCACCTCTCGACTAATTGTGCACTCCTAACGTATAGCACCCATCTAATGATAATTACATCCAACTATACTGACATGAGTTCTACCCTTTCTACTTGGTTCCCATTATACATTCTACGTATTCAATTAAATAGGGACTTTATTTAAACTCGGATTCTCAAGTAAGCAATACAACTCATTACAGGTTATCCCTTTTTTATTTTCACAAAGCGTTTCTGTAAGTACACACACAATACCACATGAATGTTCCCATTAATTAAGTGTATATTATTCACGTCATAAATATACAATACAAGCACCCCGAGGCTAAGCTGCGGTGCACATACTCTGCTATCCATCCCGGTACATCACGTACGTAAGGATCACGCATTCCGAATCTCTCAGGAATCGTTCTCAGATGATAACAATCACAAACAATGGAGGCGAACACAGTCACATCACATGGGTCATGCACATACCTACGCTCCCACGATCAGCAGACTTATTAATATACCAATAAGCCCTTCTCTGACCTATGTTCTCGAGGTACCAATCTAAATCCGGGCAACACAAGGATTAGAAGGCCCTAAGCGAACGTAAACCTCCCGTGATAGCAAGTATGGTAGGTATGTCATACACATAAACTCATATTCATATACTAAGTATGAACACATCTTAGAAATCACCATAATTTATTTGCGGTACACTTTTCATTCTTGTACCGACATATAATGTTACACAATTTACTTAACCCCGATTAATGTAATTATTCAAGCCATCGATAGTTCTCGCATCATGATAGGCACTCCCGTCCCAACCCATAATTTCCATTTGGTTCAAATCATACTTCTAGGTTTTACATCTCATTATATCCCAAATATATCAATTAATCATCAAGGAAGTGTCATCTCTACATATAAACAAGGTTACGGGACACTCGGGATCAAAACAGGCTAAAAAGCCTAAACTGTCAGCTCGTTAGAAGTCTCGTTCGAACGAGGTTGTTCGAACGAGAGTTCGTTCGAACGAAGTGGGCTTTCTAATGAGATCTCGTTCGAACGAAGTGGGCCTTCTGACGAGATATCGTTCGAACGAAGGCATCGAACGAACATTCCCCCTCGTTAGAAGTCAAAGGTCAACTCGTTAGAAGCTCGTTCGAATGACCTGGGCAGGTCTTCTAACGAGTGGCCAGTTTCGAGCCCAGATTTTCCTATTCTCGTTTTTCCATCTTTTCTTCACCTCTAATCTCATCTAAACATCAATCCAACAATTGTTCAAGGTTTCTAATCATTCCCAAACACACTTTGGTCATATACTAACGTGTTTTGTGGGTTTAATTCATCGTAAACATCATCCAAATATCAAAACTCTACATTTTTCCCCAAATCTCAAGAACATGAACCCTAGAAATTCTAGATCATCAAAGAGCCTAATAAAATCCGTTTTTGTAACACAAAAAGTAGTAATTCTTTTAATTCAATCATCCAATAACATTTCTACATGCAAACCTATATCCAAAATTAGATTTATATCTCCAATTTTATGGGTTTTCATCAATCTCCCAAACAAGTGTAATTATAGAATTGTCTAAGCATGGAAGAAACATTCACTGCGATATAATGTAAATTAAACCACTTACCTTATGTATTTCTCTGATTTGATGTCAAATTGATGAAGTGTTCTCTCTCTTTCTACAGAATTCTCCTCTCTCTCTCTCTACAAGTCTTCTTCTCCAAGGTGACAATGGTGGCTAGGGTTTGCCTTAGGAAATTTTGGAACTAATTCTAATAACCTCCGTAGCCCAATAAGTCAATTTGTGTAGGTAGTGGGTTTAGTGGGTAGAGGTTAATTCAGATTTTAATTCCTCATTTTCGTGGGTTTTAATTCCCAAAAATCCAAAATTACCAAACTACCCTTATACGTTGCCGGTATGGCCTAAAAATGCCCCGGGACCCAAACTAAACCCCCGGCTAGTGTTTTCTGACTATTTCGACCCTTTCGGACGCGTTGGCGCACTCAAAACGACCATACGGTTAATAGAAATAATAATCACTTTTTAATTAAAATAATTATATTCCTGACGCGACTGTCACACGCGTCCCAACAAAATTTCCAAATTGCCGTATTTCGATCTCACGACAAATTTCATAATTCAATATTCATATATAGCTGTATATATTCATTAAAATCAAATACCAACTCGCATCTCGCTAATATTTTTATCCGGATTAATTTTCAATTAATACACATTTAATTCAGTTAATCCCATAATTAAATATCACAAAAATACGGGGTATTACAATTAACAGGAGAGGCATGTGGAGCGTACTGATATTCTTTGGGAACCCAAATAAGCTCGGGTGGACCCATAGCACGAGGGAACATGGCCTTGGGCTCTTGAGGAACATGAACCTGGTTTCGTTGCATCTCCTGAACCTCAGTTTGGAGGTTGTCAATCTTGGACACGAGCTGAGCTAGGACTGTCGTCAGATCTGGTTGCATAATGGGTACTTGGTCTGTGTTCTCCATGGAAAGCAGATGGATACCAGACTCTAAAGAAGTAACAGGGGAACGTACAGAACTTTGGGGTGATTTGACTGAAGACCGAAGCCAATAAGGAGCCAGGCCAAGGGCGTGCGATCGACCTGAGAAGGCGTAAAATGGGATTTATTTTTGGGAAAAATAATGAAAATATTGTTGACATTTTTTTTTAGATTGGAAGACAAAAAAATTTTGGCTTTTTGATAAAGAGAGGAGAAATTTTTTTGGATTTTTTATAAGGAAAGGAGAAATGTTTTTGGATTTTTGATAAAGACAGAAGAAATGTTTTTGGATTTTTTATAAAGACAGGAGAAATGTTTTTGGATTTTTGATAAAGAAAGGAATTTCTTTTTTTTTAGACGGTCTTATCCTGATTATTATGATTATTATGTTCTCACTTGTATTAAATTCTCCTAAATGAAAAATGAAATTCCGGACAGGACCCGAGCCTGGAAAGATTGGGTTTGTAATATATGCAAAGCTATGGCTGAACTTGTGATCAGGCTCACGGACAGGATCCCATTATTAAAATGCGCAAAAATTTAGGCGGCAGGCCGACCCGAAATTTTGGCAGAGTTTCGGGTTGAAATCGGCAATCTAATATGTTTGTCCTAGGTTTGACACCTATATGTGGGTATGCAGTTGGTTGGGTGAATCGAAAAGGGTTCCCTCCTTTTGCGTGACTTCCACGATATACGTCTTGTTCTTACGGCCAATCGGTACGTGTGGACAATCCATTTGATATACCTGAGTGTACGTGAATTGCCTCACCATATACCTCATGGGGACGGTACGTGTGAGAGAAAATTCGATATACTCGGCATACGTAAATGAGTTATCTACGATATACCTCCCGTCATGACTTCAGTCAAGCGGTATGATGTGGGGGAACCATTCGATATACGTCGAAGGTACTTAGCCAATGGAAGGTGAGAGTCATATCACTTAGGCTAACTATGCCCTGCCAGACCAGCGCCCATCACGAAGTGACCCTCCAGTTACGGGATAAAATTTGGTCAATAACAATGCTCTTTGGTGATGTCGTGTGAATCATGCATGATCCTCTTATTAGTATCTTATGATGAGAGTATCTTTCTTAATCATACCAAATAGGGAGCAAAGTACAAGTACCAATGGTACACCAAGTATGGATGGGTGATGCGTGCAACATGTGGATATATGTGATCCTAGGTGCACGTGGTGTGAAGTGTACATGGAGAATTTTCTACAAGTGCGTGAATAGAAGCATAAGTATGGGGGACACATGGATAGGGGGAACATGCGAAAATGGGGGAAAATATAAATAAACATAATACCTAAGTAAATAGAGTCTAGCCCTCAAAATAATATCCCTAGAGGAGTCGTCACTGTGGCCATCCCCGATCCTCGCGGCGGGCAGGTAGAGTGAGGATCCTAGGTCTCGCGCGTCCCTCTCGGGAGCGCTTCGGCCGGCGTCGTTGATGAGGTGAAAAATGTAGAGAGATGGAGTCTCCAGTCTATTTTACTCAAAACAGACAAAAAAAAGAGATCCATCCCGAAGGACAACATCCAAAGACATACTGATGCATACGAAACCAAAATGATTCGAAAAGAGTCCGGAGGCTAAGTTACGAAATGGGAAGGTGTTAGGCACCCATTCCGCCCTTATGATTTCTCATGGGTTTTTTCTATTTTCCTTTTATTTTTCCCGTGATATGTGTGCATGTGTATATATAGTGGAGATAGGAATCCTCAGCTTGTATCATGGAAGAGATAAAGCGAGTCATCCGTAGTAAGTTTCATAGAAATAATATTAGAAAATAGGATTTATGCGACTATCCTTGCGTTGATCATTATAATGGAACGATAACGTATGTGGAATAATACGCCACTAAGAATAAATATATGAATATAAATATATGTAATCCAAGAGAGTTAAGTTTAGAGAAAATAGAAAATGAGAGAAAAAGTGAGAATATGACTCAAGTCTTGGGTTTTACCCAGAGACGCCTACGTAGCCTATAGAGGCATCAAAATCCACGTAGTTCGCATGCAAAACGAGGGGGTGGGATTTATCCAATAAATCCAATCGGGGACTTCTTTTATTTGTGTGTTGTGTGTGTGTAAAAAAGTGTTTTTGTTGTTAGAAAAGTGTGAGAATTCCCGTTTGGAATTTATGAGCAAACCCTCT
The DNA here is from genome assembly GCA_949130495.1 of Sambucus nigra. Taxonomy (NCBI): domain Eukaryota; kingdom Viridiplantae; phylum Streptophyta; class Magnoliopsida; order Dipsacales; family Adoxaceae; genus Sambucus; species Sambucus nigra. The sequence continues at coordinate 617,599,680 of OX422208.1, forward strand.
TTTTCTTATTTTTGGGATTTTATTTGTATGAAAATAAGTGATGTGCAATAATACTAAATAAAAAGTATATTAGGACACGTGAGATGAGAGAATAAAAGTGCTAAGTAATAAAACAAGTTATTGTGAATTTATGAGAGTTTAAGGAGAGAATTGAGAAAATTGGACCTTCTTGAAGATCTTGAGCTTGATATTGAGTGTTGGAGAGCATACCTTGCACTTGGATGATGATGGAGGGTAGTTAATTTACCAAGTTTGATGAAAAGGATGATGAAAAGTGAAGGTTGGAAAGGGATTTGGAGGTGGAAATCACACTGACTTCGAGAGAGGTTTTCTGGACTTGTTAAGAGTGATGTCTATCACATCTGGGCTCCCTTTGCAATGAGGCCAAGTCCTCCTTTTTATAGGCCTAGGTCATTGCCGATATGCATAGCCCTATTCCTTCCAATCGGCACGTGCATTTAGGCACAATGTCGATAGGCAGGGTCTAAGACCTGCCGTTTGGCAGTGTCTTTCAAGCCTTTTTGGAAAATCGGTCGTTGAGCGCAAACCGTTGATCTGAATCTCGCACGGGGTAGACCGTTAGAAATTTAATTTAGATACCTTCTAAAGTACTTGGACTTCTCCCGGGTTAGGGAGTTTACTTTAGGTCAAATGTGGCTCGGAAGCGCTCGTCGGTCCTTTGGACTGGAAAACTTCGGGCGCAAACAGGTCGTTCGTCCGCATGGTAAGTCAGAATCGCGCACGGGGTGTACCGTTAAAAATTTTAGGAGATTTACTTAGACATTACAAAGAGTTTTACCCGGTTCGGGGAGCTGACTTTGGTCAACCGGGTCCCGAAAACGTTTGGTGATCTCTCGGAGTAAAACGAATCGTTCGTCCGTACTGTAAGCCAGAATCGCGCACGGAGCGGACCATTAGAAAGGGGTTTCGGTGCCCTTTGAAGAATCATTCAGTCTCGGTTGAGCTGAAGAGTTGACTTAGGTCAAACGGAGCTCGGGAGTGCCCGGTGGCCTCTAGATCAGGTTTCGGGGGAAACGGGTCGTTCATCCGCATGGTAAGTCAGAATCGTGCATGGGATGGACCGTTGGAAAGGGGTTTCAGTGCCCTTTGAAGATTCATTCAGTCTCGATCGAGCTGAAGAGTTTGACTTATGGTCAAACGGAGCCTGGGAGCGTCCGATGGCCTCTAGGTCGATACTCGGGGTATGACCTGGGTTTGAAATGATGAAGGGAGGTGCTAGGGACCTTACGAGAAGTTTAGGGGTAATAGAATGGGGTGTCTAGAATGGATGTCCATGTGCTGATTAATATCTTTGAAAAGAACGATAAAATAGTCAACTATGCATTTAGCACTGCTATCTCCATCCTTCACTCAAATGTCGTTGACATCTGCGAGCTCCAGGATGGAATTGAATTTTCTTCTTTGGGTTTCTTTTGCTTCAAACTATTTCTTATTCCTATCACTTTCTTTTAACCACTCCACCTTCCCCCTTTGTTTCCAAAAAATTTCTTCTGCCTCTAGAAGTTGATTGATGTCTTTCTCAGTATTTTTAATCGGCGTACTTCTCTCAATAGAACTATTTTGATTACGCCACTAGTGGACTGAGTCTATCTTATTTTTTAGAGCCTTGTTAATCCCATCATATTTTTGTTTTGCCCAGTTTATTAAGTGGACCCCACAAGCCTTCACTTTCTCCTTTATCCCATCAGACAAGCTGAGATCCCATGTACTTTGAATGATCGCACTACATTCCTCATCCTTCCCCCACCACGCTTCAAAACGGTGAGTCTGGGTCTTCCTTTAAGCCTTCCCCCAATGATTATAGCCTTCCCTTATGCAAATCGACAGGTGGTAAGAACCATGTTGTTCCACATGGTAGACACAAAAATTCGAGAAAGAGACTTTCCAATCAAAGTTTGCAAAACATCAATCTAGACATTCTTGCACACTACCATTACTCCATGTAAACTCAAAACCTTCCGCACTACCACCACTTCTCTAAAATTATTTAATTGTAAGCAGGGACAAGCAGTATCACCCCTCTTTTCTCCGTCATATAATAACTCGTTGAAGTCTCCCATCTAAGAAGGGAGTTTTTCGAACCCAACCTTTTCAAAAGATTCCACCCCGCCTTTCTATTAATCTTTGACAATCTCTAAAAAATTACTCCATATATATAGAGGCTATGAAGCACGGACTCGACACGTAATACGGGTTTCGACACGACACGCGACACGCGATACGTGATTTTTTTTAAAAATAGGATACGACACGCTAGGGTACGTTTAATATTATTTATATTTATAACTAGATGTAAATAAATATTTTTTAGTATTCATTGTTAAATATTTACATAATTTTAGTTACAAATATCTTTATAATTTTTAGTTTATAAAAATATTACTTCCTAATTATTCTTTAACTTTTTAACTTTTATCAGATCGTGTGTAGATATTAGATAAATAACATTACTCAATGCAATAGCTGTGTAGAGCTACTCTGGTACAAACAAACATCTAGACAGCTACTCTGGGCAAATTGACAGCTAGACAGCTAATCTCGCACAAACAGACATCATAATAAAGCTGTGTACAACTACCTACTCTCGTACAGAGTTTTTCTCCTCTTCTTTTTACTTCTTTCCTCCTCTTCTTTTTCTTCTCACTTTTCTCACGCAACTGCTAGTTTTTTTCTTCCCCTTCTCTTCTATTCTTTTCCTTTTCTTCCTCAACTGGAAGTTGTGTACTCGAAGGAATGTTCTGTTACTGCTAGTGGGAGAAGAAAGAAGAAAAGTTAGGGTTTTTTTGTGACTGATGTATTTTTTTTTTGTACGTCATGAACTAGGGTTTTGATTTTGACCCCATTTTAAGGTTTTGAAATACAAAAAAATTACCTCCGCCTGTCCAGTATACGTGTCCTAGCGTGTCCGAGTTAAAAAAAAATTAAAAAAAATTAGGATACTCTAAGACACGTTTGGATACGCGTGTCCGAAGCGTGTCCGTACGTATCCCGTGTCCGACATGAGTCAAAGCCGATTCGTTGTCTCTAGGAGAGTGTCCGTGCTTCATAGTATAGAGGTAATGCATAATAAATGTAAACCAAATCCTTTGTTTAATTTTGGTTTGAAAATTTGTAATCTGAAATATATTTTTCTTTTAATATGAATTAAAAAACAATCATAGATAGACAAGATGAGGAATATTGGCCCCATATCGATGTGGTGTTGGCCGGCAATTATTTGTTGCCGCGTTGAGATAAGTAGATGGATGTTTGTCATCCAGGAAGATTCCTTGCTCCTATAAATAAACCATGCTCTCTCCATACATTTTTAACGAGTGTTTGCATTGTTTTATTAATATAATAAATCATGGCTGAGGAGAAGAAACAACTCAGCGAGCTCACCGAGGAACAACCCGTCGGTGGCGTGTCATCAACTCTACCACGTAAGTTCTTTACTTTCCCTTTTTTTTTAATATAAGACTTTTAGAAAATACATAGACGCCACAAATTTATCTTTATCAATTTGAAATGGATAGCTTGCCTCAATAACCATAAGATTTAGAACTACAAATGATATAACACAACTTTCTTGATTGTTACTGGAAATAAAGTTTTTATGCTAAAATGCTAGAATACGTGCTTCGAGTGTTTTTGCAGATTTTCCAAACATAAACAAATCATGGCCTGAGTTAGTGGGACTGACAGCTGACAAAGCAGAGCAAAAGATAAAGGAAGAAATGCCAGAAGTTATTATTCAGGTGATTCCAGAAGATCATTTTGTTACCATGGATTTTAGAACAAACCGAGTTCGGATCTTTGTTGATTCCGGAGGGAAAGTTGCCAATCCTCCCAGAATTGGCTAAAGCTATACTTTTTGAAGAATAATTACCTTGTCATTTTCAGTTCCAATTAGAAACAAGCTGAAATAACTGATTCCCTTGGTTATAATCAGTGGCATAAACCCTTATGCAAAAGATAAATTAATTAATGCTATGGGTCGTCAAGTACCTTCTTTTGTGCCTAAATTAACTCTTGTGCATATATTTTGCGTGTCCTTACATTATCTATTTGGTGTTTTGGGATGAAATTAGAATATTGGACTGCTAAAGTACCAAAGTTGAGTGCTAATTTCCATATCCTTTCAAATATTAGTAAGGGTGTTTTTATTGCAAATATGAAAAATACGTGAAAAATAGTTCATCTCGATGAGAAGTTAGAAAATGAGTGAAATTATATAAAAGTTTTTTTATTTTATTTTTTTATTTTTCATGGAAATTAATTTTTTGATTGGTGAATAAGAAATATTTTTCACAAAAATGGAGTTTGAAATGGAACATTTCTTATTTCTTATGTGAATGAATGTTATTCTTATATGAAGTATTCATAAACAACATACTATAAAAGCAAAATATGAGTCAAAATAATTATTTTTTATAAATTTTTTTTCATGTCAATTAAACCCACCCTAAGTAATTGTTATAGAAGCAGTCATCAAGATTCATGATTTATCACCATGCCACATAATGTTGCAACTCATTAAACTTTTTGTTATTAATTCGTTGTGCAACCCATACATTACAAAACATTTGAATAATGAGAATCATATTATAACGAACCTGAAAATTAATCTGCAACAATGATGGAGTAAGTTTCACCACATAGGTTACTCGACGTCACTCGTGATAGCCAAAAGATCCTGCTAGAATGACAATACGTAAGATGAGAAAGGAAATCCATCACAGACTTAAGAGTGGCTATTTATAATTTTTTCAGAAAGTGTAGTGTATCCAAACAATAATTTTCATTCTCAATTCTTCTGCAAAGCCCACTTCTTCAATCGCATCATAAATTTAGTAATGAATTGTAATGATTACTTTATCCAGAAACCTGGTGCATTTAGACGAATTGGTTTGAGTTGTCTTTAACAGGTGGTTCCACATTGCGAATGTTTATTTACGGGGCTGTGAATGATACATGGAGTGAGTACCACTGAATCGATGAGTCAACTACATTGCAGACTTTTCTAAAATTCAGCAAAGCAATTGTGGTTATCTTTTGAAATGATTATAGAAAATCCCCTACATCAGGGGATTAACAAGGACTTTGGTTGAGAAAGTAGAGTGGTTTCACAGGAATACTTAAGAGTATTGCTTCCATGCCTTGTAATAAGGATAATTCACATCTTCGTGCAACGACCACTGGACACAAGAACTGACTTACAATTAGCCTGAATGATGTGGCATCGTAGGACACGTTTATATGAGAAAAAACAAATTGAGATATATTGGTCACCGAAAAATATTAAAGTTTAGCGTTGCTTAATTGTTTTGAAGATCTTTTTTATGGTCACACATCTTCAATTAAGTACTAAAATAAACAATAACAATTACAGCATAGGTTGCTATCTCGACGAGATGGTACATTGTCTGTATGCAATGATTGTCAAAAGTTTCAAGAAACTTATTACTCCAAAATATAATGTTTAGGAAAATTTGCACATGATAACAAGAAAAGAGCGTTTAGTATACTAAAACAATGTTGTACTTTTGTATGCTCACCAAATAAGCTAGGAAAATAGATGCACTGATATTCACAGTGAAAGAATCGATCATCATGCACAACATATTTGTTCAAAATGAAAACAATTGGAGCAGCCGACAAATCGGTGTTACCAATTTAAGGGGAAAAAAATATTTAGATGTTTGATAAGAAAAACATAATGAGTTGCATAACTATTACTTGATTTAACACGTACGAGTCATTATTTGTAGTAATTTTTATTAATACATACTTTCTCTAATCCCAATCATCACAACTTCTTCTTATCATCAAATTATGCTTGCAAATAATTGTACATGTGTTTCCATGAAAAAAATGTCATTTGATAAAATCTTATATGGTATAGTTTACAGGACACTCAATAACGTAATTTTTCATCTGTAAACAATCTTTAAGATCAAATCCCATTTTCATCTGATGAATTGTGGACATTTTTAATTAGCGGAAGGATTAACCCTTTTATAGCACTCGCATTCATGTCCACCCCCTTCTCGGTCACGTGGGTGGAAGTGTCAACGAAATATCCTTGTCTATGCATTTTTTAGTAGGTAAACATTTTGTGTTTCGAAGTCACTCGGGGATAATTACAGAAGCACAATATTATACGTTACTAGCATTGAGAAATATTGATATTTCACCACAAATCTGAAATTAGAGACTAGAGTTTTGAAATAGTAACCCCTAACTCTACATAATTGAATACTTTTTAGCTCCAAGATGTGTCACGATAAGACATGTGAATACTAACCTATTAACCAAATGTGCTTGATTGATTAAATCCCCACATTAAATTTGTATGAGAAAATTTCATAAACTTCCCAGAAAATAACCATCTCAAACTGGAATAAAGCCCATGCAGTTATTACACTTGCATTCGCCAGAATTTGAGAATGAAGACTTATGAGCTTAGTGTTGATGAACTAGGATTCAAGTATAATTGGATACACAAAGTATGTTAACATGTTTTTATTAATTAGGAAATTAGATATAGTCTAATAAAGGTATTCATTGGAAGGCATGGGAGCATATTTTTAAGGCCAAAAGGGTTAGGGTTAGGGTCTAGGGATTTTAACGGGAAACTCAAGCTCTTCTGGCTAAGCAAGCCTGGAGACTCATCTCTAATCTTGATTCTATGTGGGGTTTAATCCTCAAAAGCCTTTACTTTAAACACAACTCCTTTTGGGATGTTCCTAATTCTAAGAAGGGGTGTTGGGTGCAGAATAGCTTAATGTTTGGGAGGATAAGTGGGCTAATGGGGCACTGTTGTCCCCCTCTTTGTTCCCTCCTCTCGTCACCAAGGCTAGTGACATCATTAACCCTGCCTCCTTTTCTTGAGACTTTACCCTCATCTCTAGCCTTTTCCCCTCTAATATCTCACTTTTTATTCTCTCTATCCCCGTCATTTCCCCCTTAAATAAGGATACTCTTTTCTGGCCTTATACCATAGATGGCCATCCGTCTCTCTCCTCGGTTATGAATCCCTTATACTTTTGACTCATTTGAGTCTAGACTGTATAAGAGCTCATCTAGTTTGGAAATTGTGACAAAATTGTGTCCATCCTAGAAACCAAAGAGCCTCAGAGATTGTTTTGCTTCTTCTCCTATTCATCTTGTAATGATCCTGAGACTATAGCCATCACTCACACACTTAGAACTTAATTTTTGCATATCATATTGCACCTTTATGTGTATTAATGTGGTGAGTGTGTTTAAATCCCTCAATTTGATTTTTATTAATTTTTTGGGAATTTTAAACATCTTTTAATTAAGTTTTTATTAAACTAAAACTTGATTTAAAAAGTTTTGGGGTTAATATCTAAATATGTTTTGTTGTGGTTTTTGGCCTTAAGTTACTCTGGGTAGAAACCAAAAGCGCCAGAGACTCCAGGGTTGGCTTTGTAATTAGTTTTGGACGCGCGTTTGTATTCGTTCTATGGCCAACACTTGCTGCTCCCTGATTGGCCTGGCTTGTGTTTCTTTACAGAGACATTAGTTGAGAATGTTATCAGCCCTTGGATCAAATGTTATCGATGGCCTGCATGTTGTTTTGGTGAATCCCCGTGTAATCCCCTAAGCCAATCACAACCTGTTTAATCCACCGCCTGTTGTGAGCCCTTGGATTGAAGTCAAAGAAGCTTGACTCAATCACAGTCGTCTGTTTTGATTGAACGTCTGGAACCTTCTCCTCTTGCTATTTAAAGGACTCTCATCTCAGCCTTCTAAAGCTTTTGTCATTTTGAAAATTCTCAGAGAAAGAATAGAGAGAGAGAGAGAGAGAAGAAAGAGAAGAGAGAGAGAGAAACCAGAGAGTCAAGTTAGAAACCCTAACTTCGTCTAAAACTTCTCCAACCTAAACCACTTACCTCTCCAAAACACCATAACCAAATAAACACCATCTTTAGTGTTTCTTGAGTTTATGAGAGTTCGAGTTGAGTGATCTTGGGCTGCTGTAACCTTGTGTTCATAAAATCTTATTTCCAACTTAGACACCTACTCAGATCTTGTTTCTGATTCAATATAAATCATAGATCTGAAGTTTTTCATGTCATAATACACTTAAATGCATTTTATTTCTCATCTTGAGAATTACATTGTTGATTGTTTTCTGTTAAAACATGTTATTACTTCAGAATCAACAATAGATGTTTTCTGTTTCTAGTTCTTGTAAAACTAAACCTCTGACCTATTTGGAATCACACTTGGAGATTTTCAGTCTCGAAAATATTTTCAAAACTGAGACTGATTAAGATCTTGACCGATTTATAAGCAAGATATCCGTGGGTTCTGGGATATATTGAAAGGTCAAACAAGGTCCTAAGTTTTGTAAGAAAGAAAGAAAAGAAAATTTCACAGCATATAGTGTAAATTGTAATTTGTTAGGATTGTTTGTATCTAATAAGAGTGCGTGTGTGCATGCATGTGTTATAGAACACTTTTCACAAACATCTTCACACTACATACACTGAAAGTGTTGGCTATAAGATTTGGTGAACATAAGTCGACGTAACGTGCTGAAACAAAGGAAGAGTTGACAAACTGAGAAGACTACATCAACAATCAAGATCTGTAGAAAAATTTAAGGACGCCAAAGGGTACAATCATGAACTTGTATAGATTTGTTATTGTGTGCATGTTAGTTAAATAGATTGTAACTCACATATTTGTTTTAGTGAATTTTTTGTGTTACTCCGTAGTGGGAGTCGTGGATGTTTCCTCAAGGGTGAGGTTTTACCACGTTAAAAATCCTGAGTATTGATATTTCTACATCTTCTCATCCCATTCTGATGTGTGCTGAGTTTAAGATATTTTAAACTGTTTACTAAAACTTGTTATCAAATCTTGTCCTAATCTCGTACATAATTTTGTTAACACATCTTGTGTTCAAAATCAGTTTGATTTAAGTAAAGAGTTTCTTTAACAAACTTTTCGGAGTTGCTTAAATAGTTTATTTTCAATAAACGGCTTTAGCAACGCTATTTCAATTGGTATCAGAGATTTTGGTGAACTTATTTCAAAAAGATCCTGAGTTTCTCAAACTGTTTTCTCAAAATCAATCATGGACGAGAAAAATGAAAGATATGGTAACTTGACCAGACCTCCAGTCTTTGATGGAACCAATTTTTCTTACTGGAAAGTAAGGATGATTGCTTTCATTCAAGGAACATTGGGAGATGATGTCTGGGACATTATTGAAAATGGATACTCTTATCCGACTAAACCAGCCACTGAAGGAAGTAATGAGAGGGTTAAGAAAATATTAAGTGAGTTTACTCAAGAAGAGAAACAAGTTTCTCGCAATAATAATAAAGGAAAGAATGCCATATTTATGTCTATAAATGAACATGAGTTCAAGAGAATCTCATCTTGTACCACTTCTAAGGAAGCATGGGATACCTTGATTACTGCCCATGAAGGAGACTCTAGGGTTAAGGTTGCTAAAACTCAGATGTTAATTCAACAGTATAATTCTTTAATCATGTCTGAATCAGAGTCTTTTGATGACTTCTATATGAACCTGATTGATATTGTCACTAAACTGCATGCTAATGGTATAACTTATGATAGACAAGAAATTGTGTCTAAAATTCTGAGATCATTACCACAGAAATTTGACAATAAAAGATATGCTATTGAGGAAATGTGTGATATAAATCTCACTCCTGAATTACTCAGTAGTAAATTAAGAACTGTGGAAATGGAATTAGAGTTTATGAAACAATTGACCCACACTCATAGGAAACATACCAATTCCAATCTTAGCTTTACTTCTAAGATGATTAAGCCTGAGTTAAACACTCCTAGTAATGATTCTGATGAGGACTGTGACTTAGAAAGTCTAGATAATCAGATTGCCCTAATGTCAAAACAATTCAAGAAAATTGTTAAATTTAGAAACAGTATTGCAAATAGACAGGGCAAGTCTAATTATTCAACTCCTTCAAATCACAAGTCCCATGAGAAACCTCATGACAAACAGAACAAGGACAACACAAGACCTCACAGAGACCTCAAGAAGACGGAATGCTATAGATGTGGTAAACTAGGACACATTGCTCAAGACTGTAGAGTTAATTTAAATACCCAAAACAAACACTCTAGAGCCAACATCTGTAAAACATGGGATAACTCAAGTGACTCTGAAAATGAGGAACCTGAGACATCTGATGGTTTTGATCCTTGTTTATCCTTCTTTGCCAAAATCATATATAATGATGATATGCCTGTGCTTGATAGTGAGGATGAGTCTAGTAATTCTAGCTCTATTGCCTTGAATCATACTTTAACTGGTTTAGATGCTTTACTTACTGAGAACATTAATATTTCTTCCTCGGGGTGTGTGAGTCAAAGGGGAATCGATACTGCTGATGTCAATGGGTGCGTGAGTTTAAGAAATGAAACCTTAGGGGTCACTTCACACACCTCACTTAGTGACTCAGACAATGAAGATCTCCCAGATATACACACTCTATATTCTAAAACTCTAAAGAAAAGCACTAGACTAGAAAATATTGTGAAAGATCTTACCAAAAAGCTAGAGGATCTAAGCCTGATGGTAAAACTGAATGCTGAAGAGTATACTACTCAATGCATGTCTCATGAAAGTGAAATCAAAGTGTTTGATGAAAAACTGAAAACTTTGACTGAAGCTAATGAAATTCTGGAGAAAAAATACAAAGGGACATTATTAGAATTGGAACAAACCAAAGAAAAGACAGCAACTGTGTTCAAAAAATTTACAAAATTTGAAAACAATTCTAAATGTTTTGAGGAATTCCTTGTTGAATCTAAAACCAATTCTGATGATCGAACTGGTATAGGGTTTTACCCCAATTTGAACACAAAAACAAAACATGTTGAACCTATCAAATTTGTGTCAGGAGGCAAAAGACCTATTGAAACATGTCCAGACTTTCATTCACTAAAAACTGAGTTTGATCATCAAAACACTAACACTGGAGATGGAAGTTGATCTAAGCATGAAAGTTTACCAAAGGAAAAATATGTCTGCCCTCCAATTAGGAAAAGTGAACCTGCTTTCAAACCTGTGCTACCTAGGAATAAAATTCAGCCTCAAATTTTCACAAAACCTTTGTTTAGAGACTTTCCTAAGGTAAACCCCATTCTGAGCAATCTTTATTGCTCCTATTGTGATATATACGGACATTCTTTCGATGATTGCTATGCTAGGAGACTGATTAAGCCTATCTACAATACTTCCATGTATCAAAACTTTAACTATTCTAGGAGGAGTCGTAACAATTATGTCCTTCCCAGGCCACCAGACAAAAACTCCAACTATAGGAATAGAAAGACTAAACCTAAAAGGACATTTACTAGAAGGAATCCTAGAAACTTTTCTAAATCAAATGCTCAGGTGTTTAAATTTACTAAAAAGCATGCGCAAAATGTTTTTCAACAAAAATCTAATGCTCGCAAATTTTATCAAATGAGAGCAAACAAGCGCAAACAGAAAACCAGAGCAATTTGGGTTAGAAAAGATGATCTAGTACCCCAGATGAAGTGTAATATTGTTATTTCTGCCTTAAAAGCTGAACTTACATCTTCTGGTTGGTATTTGGATTCTGAATGTTCCAAGCATATGACAGGTGATCATACAAAACTTTTAAATAAAACCCACTTTGATGGTGGAAAAGTTGTTTTTGGTGATGGAGTATCATCGCAGATCATAGGCAAAGGAACTCTTAAAGAAAAAGGACTTCCTGTTCTTGAAAATGTTCTCTTAGTTAAAGGTCTTAAGGCTAATTTACTTAGCATATCGCAATTTTGTGACTCAAACCATACTGTTACCTTTTCAAAGAACAATTGCAAGATTTTAAATGAAAAGGGAGAATGCGTAATTACAGGATTCAGGACTCCTGACAATTGTTATACTGTCATGATTAGTTCTGAAATCTGTAATGTTGCCAGAATGGATGACAATGAGATATGGCATAACAGAATGGGTCACATTAATTACGAAACTTTGAGTAAATTGTCCTCTCAACAAATAGTTAGAGGAATACCAAAAATTAAACCTATTCATAACATTGTCTGTGGTCCCTGTCAAGAAGGAAAAATTGTTAAAGCACCTCATAAAAGGGTTAAAGATATCCTTACCTTTAATCCCTTAGAACTCATCTATATGGACCTAATGGGTCCTTCTCAAACTGTTAGTCTCTGTGGACACAGTTATATTCTAGTTATGGTTGATGACTTCACCAGATTCACTTGGGTAGCTTTCTTAAAACAGAAATCCGATACTTTTCAAACTTTTTTAAAGATTCTTTTACGAATTGAAAATGAGAAAGACACTCAAGTAAATAGAATTCGAAGTGATAGAGGTGGTGAATTCAAAGACACTGGTATTATAGAATACTGTGACTATAATGGTTACAAACATGAGTTCAGTGCTCCTACGACTCCTCAACAAAATGGTATAGCAGAGAGAAAGAATCGAACCCTTCAAGAGATGGCACGTGTCATGCTCCATGCCAAGAACTTACCTAAGTATTTTTGGGTAGAATCTATTCGTACAACATGCCATCTTATTAATAGGGTCTATCTTAGAAAGAATTCCAAACAAACTCCTTATGAACTTTGGTACAATAAAAAGCCTAATCTTAAGTACCGTAGAACCTTTGGTAGTACCTGCTATGCAAAGATAGGGAACACTTATCTAAATTTGAGAGCAGGGGAGATAAAGCCATATTCTTAGGATATTCACCTAACAGTAGAGCTTATCGGGTGTATAATCTTCGCACTAAAACCTTAATGGAATCCATAAATGTAATTGTTAGTGACACTACTATAGAAAGCAAGACTAGTGAATTAACTATAGTAGAAGAATCGTCAAATATTTTAGAAAATGACTCTTCTGAAATAGATAATTCATTACCTATTGAGTCACCTGAAGTACCTAACTGGGTTTCTAAAGATCATCCCATAAACAACATAGTTGGTAACCCTAGTGAGCCAGTACGTACAAGATCCCAACTTAGAAATTATGCACTTTAGGCATGCTTTGTTTCTCTTGTGGAACCAAAGAATGTAAATGAGGCATTGAATGACTCTCACTGGATTTCTGCAATGCAGGATGAACTTTTACAATTTGTCATTCATGATGTATGGTATCTTGTTCCACGTCCTGATCACAAAAAGGTTATTGGTACTCGTTGGATTTTCAAAAATAAAACTGATGAAAATGAGATGATAATTAGAAATAAAGCTAGACTAGTTGCTCAAGGTTATTCCCAAATAGAAGGAATTGATTTTAACGAGACGTTTGCTCCTGTTACTCGTTTAGAATCAGTTCGTCTGCTTCTTGCTATAGCTTGTCACATGCATTTTACATTATATCAAATGGATGTTAAATCTGCGTTCCTTAATGGAATACTTGCCGAGGAAACCTATGTAGAACAACCTAAAGGGTTCATTGACCCTAATTATCCTAATCATGTATTTCGGTTGAAAAAGGCTTTATATGGTCTTAAGCAAGATCCTAGAGCTTGGTATGAGCGCCTGTCCAGTTTTCTACTGGATAAATGTTTCAAAAGAGGTGGAAATGACCAAACCTTATTTGTCAAACATTTTGACAAACACATTACTATCGCTCAAGTCTATGAAGACGATATCATATTTGGATCCACTTCTACCTCAGAAGTAAAATCTTTTGCTGAAATTATGAGTAAGGAATTGCAGATGTCCCTTATGGGGGAGTTACAGTTCTTCCTAGGTCTCCAAGTCAAACAACAACCAGATGGATTGTTTCTTTCGCAGACTAAGTACACATTAGAGATAGTTAAGAAATTTGGCCTCGAGAGTGCTAAAAGTGCTAAAACGCCTATGAGTACTACAGAAAAATTGTCAAAAGATGAAAATGGAAAATCTGTAGATGTTACTTTATATCGTAGTATGAGTGGCACATTACTCTATCTGACTGCCTCACGTCCTGATATCATGTATGCTATGTGTGTTTATGCGCGCTATCAAAACAACCCCAAAGAGAGCCATTTAAACTCTGTTAAACGGATAATTAAATATGTTAAAGGCACTCTAAATTTAGGAATTTGGTACACGAATGACACACCGAGCACTATTATTGGGTACACTGATGCTGTTTGGGCTGGTTGTACTGATGATAGTAAAAGCACTTCAGGCGCATGTTGTTATATTGGTAATAACTTGGTAGGATGGAGTAGTAAAAAACAGAACTGCACATCTCTCTCGACTGTTGAATCTGAATACATAGCCGCTGGTAGCTGTTGTGCCCAATTATTGTGGCTTAAACAAATGCTAAGTGATTATGGTATTCTAGAACCCACACTTCATCTCTATTGTGATAATCAAAGCGCGATTAATATTTCTAAGAACCCGGTTCAACACTCGCGAACTAAGCACATTAAAATAAGACATCACTTTATTCGTGAATTAGTTGAAACCAAGGAATTAGAAATCAATTATCTTCCTACTGATCTACAACTTGCAGATTTATTTACCAAACCTCTTGATTATAATAGATTCATTTCTTTACGTAAATCTATTGGTATGGTTTGTGTCGAGTAAATACCTGTTATATTCTCCAAGTTCCTTCCCTTTGTCCATTTGAGACAAAATGGGGGAGAAATTTGAGTCTATCTCTGCATATACTAAACAGCTTGATCTTAGTAATTCTTTGCAGGTATTCTTCTTGTACAGTCATTCTCTATTGTAATAATAGGATGTTAAACTGTATATAGTTGAGTTATGTAATTTTTACTTTCTAGGATTTGGGTAGATAGAACTTTTATAGGAATAGGTTTTTCTTATTTGTTGTCGCCCTACGAGTTCTAGATGACTCAAAGGAGATTTTGTCTCATATTTCCAAAGGGGGAGATTGAAGCCCTTATACTTTTGACTCATTTGAGTCTAGACTGTATAAGATTTCATCTAGTTTGGAAATTGTGACAAAATTGTGTCCATCCTAGAAACCAAAGAGCCTCAGAGATTGTTTTGCTTCTTCTCCTATTCATCTTGTAATGATCCTGAGACTATAGCCATCACTCACACACTTAGAACTTAATTTTTGCATATCATATTGCACCTTTATGTGTATTAATGTGGTGAGTGTGTTTAAATCCCTCAATTTGATTTTTATTAATTTTTTGGGAATTTTAAACATCTTTTAATTAAGGTTTTATTAAACTAAAACTTGATTTAAAAAGTTTTGGGGTTAATATCTAAATATGTTTTGTTGTGTTTTTTGGCCTTAAGTTACTCTGGGTAGAAACCAAAAGCGCCAGAGACTCCAGGGTTGGCTTTGTAATTAGTTTTGGACGCGCGTTTGTATTCGTTCTATGGCCAACACTTGCTGCTCCCTGATTGGCCTGGCTTGTGTTTCTTTACATAGACATTAGTTGAGAATGTTATCAACCCTTGGATCAAATGTTATCGATGGCCTGCATGTTGTTTTGGTGAATCCCCGTGTAATCCCCTAAGCCAATCACAGCCTGTTTAATCCACCGCCTGTTGTGAGCCCTTGGATTGAAGTCAAAGAAGCTTGACTCAATCACAATCGTCTGTTTTGATTGAACGTCTGGAACCTTCTCCTCTTGCTATTTAAAGGACTCTCATCTCAGCCTTCGAAAGATTTTGTCATTTTGAAAATTCTCAGAGAAAGAATAGAGAGAGAGAGAGAAGAAAGAGAAGAGAGAGAGAGAGAGAGAAACCAGAGAGTCAAGTTAGAAACCCTAACTTCGTCTAAAACTTCTCCAACCTAAACCACTTACCTCTCCAAAACACCATAACCAAATAAACATCATCTTTAGTGTTTCTTGAGTTTATGAGAGTTCGAGTTGAGTGATCTTGGGTTGCTGTAACCTTGTGTTCATAAAATCTTATTTCCAACTTAGACACCTACTCAGATCTTGTTTCTGATTGAATAGAAATCATAGATCTGAAGTTTTTCATGTCATAATACACTTAGTTGCATTTTATTTCTCATCTTGAGAATTACATTGTTGATTGTTTTCTGTTAAAACATGTTATTACTTCAGAATCAACAATAGATGTTTTCTGTTTCTAGTTCTTGTAAAACTAAACCTCTGACCTATTTGGAATCACACTTGGAGATTTTCAGTCTCGAAAATATTTTCAAAACTGAGACTGATTAAGATCTTGACCGATTTATAAGCAAGATATCCGTGGGTTCTTGGATATATTGAAAGGTCAAACAAGGTCCTAAGTTTTGTAAGAAAGAAAGAAAAGAAAATTTCACAGCATATAGTGTAAATTGTAATTTGTTAGGATTGTTTGTATCTAATAAGAGTGCGTGTGTGCATGCATGTGTTATAGAACACTTTTCACAAACATCTTCACACTACATACACTGAAAGTGTTGGCTATAAGATTTGGTGAACATAAGTCGACGTAACGTGCTGAAACAAAGGAAGAGTTGACAAACTGAGAAGACTACATCAACAATCAAGATCTGCAGAAAAGTTTAAGGACGCCAGAGGGTACAATCCTGAACTTGTATAGATTTGTTATTGTGTGCATGTTAGTTAAATAGATTGTAACTCACATATTTGTTTTAGTGAATTTTTTGTGTTACTCCGTAGAGGGAGTCGTGGATGTTTCCTCAAGGGTGAGGTTTTACCACGTTAAAAATCCTGAGTATTGATATTTCTACATCTTCTCATCCCATTCTGATGTGTGCTGAGTTTAAGATATTTTAAACTGTTTACTAAAACTTGTTATCAAATCTTGTTCTAATCTCGTACATAATTTTGTTAACACATCTTGTGTTCAAAATCAGTTTGATTTAAGTAAAGAGTTTCTTCAACAAACTTTTCGGAGTTACTTAAATAGTTTATTTTCAATAAACGGCTTTATCAACGCTATTTCAGGTTAATCATGTTTCCCCTCCCAAATTGTCTAAGAGGATGGCCCCCCAATATTCCTTTTCCCATCCCTCTGATATGTGGAAGGAATTATGGTCCATGAAAGCCCCCTCCCCCCCCCCCCCCCCTCCCCCCAATGTCCTTAATTTCCTTTGGAGAAGTTGTACTGAAGGGCTGGCAGTCAACTACTACCCGTGGAAGAAGAATCTTAGGGAGGATCCTACCTGTTTCATTTGTGGGAGAGAGAAGGAGGCAATTGAGCACTTACTTTTAGGTTGCCTTTGGGTTCAAAAGTTATGGGAGATATCTCTTATACCTAGCAATGTGGGGTTGGGTCCTTGTGATCGGATATAAACTTGGGTGCATAAGACTTTGAGTAATTTGAAGGTAGGCTCTAGTCAGCTTTTGGATAAGAGATTACTCATGGCTAGTGATGCGGCGGTAAAAGCGTGTTCGTGTGAGGAGACAGTCGTTGTTTGATTTGCCACCGCGATGCAAAAAATCTAAACTCTAACTACACTTGCTTTATAAGTATAGCGGTAAGTTCAAGTATCGAAAATCCACAGGGAACAATATTTAGGATTCAGTTGTTTTAACACTTTGGGAAAATAAAAGATCATAAGAGAATAAGAAAGGAAAAGGAAAAATAAGAAGTTAAATGCTACTTAAGACTAAACAAGAGTGGAAAACGGGATTAGGGTCACATCCCCGCCATGGGCTAAACAACGCATAATAAGGATTTCGATTCAAAAATATTTAATCGAGCATAATCAATTAATTATGAACATCACGCATGAAGAGACTTAACCCAAAAATATGAGATTAAACTTTTAACCGAAAATGGTCACAAGTGGATTGAAATCGGATTACCACTTTAAACACTAACGTTTCCTAAAAAAGAAAGTTAAATGCATCATAAACCAATTTTAATACACGGGGTTCGATTAAATGCGATTCTCCCCAAATCTAACTTTCGGAGCTCGACACCCACTAATGGAGAAGGGATGACCCCTACCCTTTAGCCACCAAACATAAATAAAACTAATTAAGACAACAAATAAACTGACTACAACTAATTAACTAAGCATGAAAATTAACTGCAAAGTAAGAAATCAAGGAAATAGAGCACTAACTAGGTAAAGAAGACAACTAATAGTAAATAAACTTACATTAATAGGTATAAACCCAAAGAGAAGTGGAGGATAGGGGAGGCTCCACAAAAATACCTAACGCTCTTCTAACCTTAAAAACTCTCTTAAATAAATTATTTGATGCATAAAATGGATCACCAACTTAGGAGAAAGTTTTTCCTTAAATGCCCCACCAAAGGCCCACTTAAAAATTGAGTTTTGCGGACATTCAGACCTTCTCAATCGATTCGAAAAAATGGCCGAATCGATTCGCCCCTGGCAGGTCTCATTTTTTATTCCAGATCAACATACGGAAAATGCCATAATTTCTTCGTTATAAATCGAATTTAGGCGCGACCGGAAGATACACAAAGCTAACTCAGAGTGCTAAAACTTCCAAGAAGACATTGGGCCAAAAACTCAAACAATGGAATTACTAAAATACCCTTGAATGTGCTCTTGCATGTGTGCTTATCGATGAAATTTTCCCGCAACGCGGTCGAACTTCACACTAAGCACCATAATACCTATTGTGGTTACCTATTGTCGATCAAGCCCACAAGAGTAGCCGACCAAGCCTAAGTGAATTAATAAGGCACCCGGCCTAAATTAAGAGCCTTAATTAACAGTTAAAATTGAAGATATGACCGGGTCTATCCCCAAAAATCTCGGAGAGATATTCAAGGGATACTGGCCCAATGTGTTCGTCACAACCACATTCAATTAACAGAATATATATTGTACCCCTGGCCCAGGCCATATGGATATGTAAAAAAAACCTTCTCGAGAGTTACTTAATAAAAAACAATAGACACTTCTGTGGACGTAGGCAAGTTGCCTAACCATGTATATTCTTGTATTGTGATTGTGATTGTTTACTGCTCTTGATCTCTTGGTGATTGTTTTCTTTCATTATTATTTGTGATGTAATTTTCGCAGCCACAATTGGCGCCGTCTATGGGAATCGATTGTTATTCCTACGAAAACCTTCATCAATAAGAACCAGTGATGTCCCATCACAACAGTAACGTCCTTCAAGCAGGTGACATTCATCAGCAGCGTAACCCTCTAAGGGTAAGGTCTGAGATCCATCATTCAAACCCAAGACTTCCCTAGGAGAGGCAAGTCTCTGAAGAGAGCCAAGGGCCACCCAGGTCCACATAGATCTCTAAATTGATAAACGCCTATGAATCCAGACTCCAAGAGTAGGAGGAGGCTACTCGCCAATAATAAGATGAGAATGCTCGCCTCAAAAGGCAACTGGAAAGGATGGATAGAGAACTCCATCAAAGCACAAAACGATGCCACAAACGGACTCCTAGTCCTCATACAATCAAGTCTCACAGCCGAGGAAGGAGCTCGAGGCATGGGTCAGAAATAACTAAAAGGCACTGATCAGGCGATGACCATTCCGAACGATTGCAACCATCTCATCGTTACAAGAGTCGTGATCGACGGAACGATGACATATAAAGTTTGGTCCGGAGGGAGATGGACCAACACCCATCTCATCGCGGTGCCAGATCTACGAGAGAGCTAGCCAGGCGAGCTCTCAAAACTCAGATGAAGTCCCATTTTTCAAGGGCAATAGAAGAATAAGAGGCCCCGAAGAAGTTCGCGATTCCCAAGTTCAAGATTTACGATGGGAAGACTGACCCCATTGACCATGTCAGGCAGTACTAGTAAGCTATGAATCTATGAAGTCATAATGATGCACTCATGTATTGAATCTTCCCTTCAAGCTTGCACGATTTGTCCCAAAAGTGGTTTGAGAAGATACCTCATAGGTCTATCCAAAATTTTAAATCTTTGGCTGAATAATTTACACCTCGTCTCATAATAAGCAGCTCCCACCCGAAGAGGATAGATGCATTGCTTACTATAAAGAAGAACCCGCAAGATAACCTCAGAGAATATGCGAAGAGGTATTGATAAGTGTTTAATGAAATTAAGGATTGCTCAAAGAAGGTCGTCGTAGCATGCTTCAAAATCAGTTTTCTGATCTCCTGCCTCTTGCATCAGTCATTAACTAAGAAGGAGGCTACATTCATCGACGACTTGATGGCTCGTATTGAAAAGTACGCCAAATTCAAGGATGTGACTCATCTTAATTCAGGGGTAATGGTCGCGCCAGGGCTGGCAAAGGAGTAGAGAAGAATGAGCCACAAAAAAAGGGAACAAGAACGGGAGAAAAAATAGCTCCAAGAATGGAAACAAAAATGACGCCTTGAAGGCATTTCAAGCTGTGAATACAATCTTCAAGGAGCCAACATACAAGATTATTGCTAAGATCAGAGATGATTCGTTTATTAAGTGGCCGAAGAAGATGAGAGGAGACCCCTCCAAGCGGAATAATGTACTAAGGTGCGCATCTTACAAAGAGGGCAACCACAAAATTGAGCATGATAAAGCCCTCAAATCTCATCTCGGGGAGCTATCCCAAGACGGGCATCTTAATAAGTTCGTGGCAAAGAAGGTAGAGAAGGTAGCATCGAATGGCGAACAGAGACCCGATAACATCCTCGATGAGGATATCGACCACGAGTTCGCGGTGATACATGGGGCGTTAGACCTCAAGAAAATTCAAGGAAATGCAGCTCGAATAGAAGTAAAGAAGCTTACTGCAATCATGCAGGCCTTTCAGATTGACCCAACCAAAACTTTGGTCGGAAAGCGACGACGATCTGAGCACGTCGATTATAATAAGAACATTGTTTTCACTGATGAAGACTTGATTGAGTTGATAATCCCTCATCGTGATGTACTAGTCATCACGCTCAGGATAACCCTATGGGACGTCGATCGATTGCTTGTTGACTAAGGTAGATCGTCCGAAGTGATATACCTACAGTTTTTCAGAAAGTTGAAGCTGAGCGTAACCGACCTCAAGGAAGCCATTGTACTATTGGTCGATTTTGCTAAAAAGATTACAGTTCCTTTGGGGAAGATTGTCCTTCCAGTCAGGGAAGGAAACATTTCAAAAATGATCAAGTTTCCAGTAGTTAACATTGAATCTTTGTACCACGTCGTCCTTGGCAGGGGGTGGCTCCATGTAATGAAGGTCTTACCCTCAACGTACCACCAAAAGCTTAAGTGTATAACAGATTGGGGAGTAGTTGAGATCCATGGAGATCAGGCTATGGCCAGAAATTATTTCATCATGACCATTCGCCCCAAGAAGGAAAAGAAAGTGAAGGAATTAAAAATCAAGGAAGAAGCCTAGGAGGGGTTAATACCCTCCAAATAGCAGCAAAGGTACAGTCGACCAGAAGTGGAGGAGACGAGGCTCCATCCTTCCGAGAGGATCGTTGAAAATCTGGAAGAAGTCGCTGCTGAAAGTAGCTCGACTAAGAAAAAGTTTTTAATTGGTACCTCTTTGACCGATCGCAATAAGAAAGAATTAGCCACCCTCCTCCGAAGCAATTTGAATGTTGTTGATTGGGAACCCTATGAGCTTCCTAGGATTGATCCCACCATTGCTTGTCATCGATTGCATGTTGACCCAGCCTTTAAGACAATCACACAGAAGCCTCGCCTAACAGCCCCGGAGAAAGCTAAAGCAGTAGAGAAAGAGGTCGAAACGCTACTGGATGTTGGTTCCATACGGGAGGTTCAGTTCCCTAAATGGTTATCAAACTCGGTATTAGTTCCTAAAAGAAATGGAAAATGGAGAGTTTGTATAACTTCACCGACCTCAACAGGGCCGGTCTCAAAGACAATTTACCCCTTCCAAAGATTGATCAACTGGTCAAAGCTACATCAGCTCATGAGAGGATGAGGTTTTTAAACGCCTACTCTGGATACCACCAAATCCCCTTTTACGTGCCAGATCAAGATAAGACCTCCTTCATAACCACTGTTGGTTGGTATTGTTATAAAGTTATGCCCTTCGGTCTAAAGAATGCAGGATCGATTTATCATCATCTAGTAACAAAGATGTTTAAAGAGAAAATCCGAAGCACTATGGAAGTCTACATTGACGACATGCTCGTCAAGAGAAAGCTTAAGGATGATCACCTTTCTGACCTGGCTAGGACTTTTGATATCCTCAGGAAATACTGAATAAAACTCAACGCAAGTAAGTGTTTGGATACTTGGTCAGAAAGAGAGGAATAGAGGCAAACCCTAACCAGATTGACGCCATCAATAAAGTTTAGCCCCCTCAAATAGTAAGAGATGTACATAAACTTATCGGAATGCTCACCACGCTCAACCGGTTCATTTCAAAATTTTTAGAATGATGTTAACCATTCTTTCAATTATTGAAAAGAAACAAGGGCATGATATGGAACGAGGACTTCTTTTGATCCTTAGAAGAACTCAAGGCCTATCTCAACAGGCCCCCTTTGCTCGTGATCCCTAGAGAGGGCTATCCTTTATACCTTTACCTCATTGTGTGAGTCCATGCTGTGAGCTCCGCCTTAGTATGTGAAATAGAGGGAGAACAACATTCAGTCTACTATGCAAGTAAGACTCTTTTCGAAGTCGAGCAGCGGTACCTACATTGGAGAAGCTCGTTACGCATTGGTGATAGCCTCAAGAAAACTGAAGCATTATTTGAGGCCCATTCCATCTTTGTGGTTACTTCGTACCCTCTAAATGTTGTTCTAAGAAAAGCAGACCTCTCTGATCGACTGTCGAAGTGGTCAGTCGAGCTCGAAAGATTTGATATTCACTTTCAACCAAGAACAGCCGTCAAGGGGAAGATCGTAGCTGATTTCATCACTAAGTTTACAGGATAACAACCTGCCAATCAGTCGAAAATCAGAGGGCTTACAGGAATCAAGTGTTTGGACCTTACACGTTGATGGAGCCTCCAACTCAAGGTGGAGGAATAACTATTGTACTAGTAACTCTAAAAAATACAATGCTCAAGTAGGGCATCAGACTGGGATTTGAAGCCTTCAATAACGAGGCAGAATACAAGGTGCTGATCGTTGGATTACACAAAGCACAATTACTAGGGGCAGAGCACCTTCAAGTCTTCGGCGACTCTCAGTTGTTATCCATCCAGATAAACGGTGTTTTTTATGCAACGGATGAAAGGATGGCAGCTTATCTTACCGTGTGAAATGACTAACAGCCAACTTCGATCAAGTGGATGTTCAGCAGTTCCCTAGAGGGAAGAATATCCATATAGATGCCCTAAAAGCTCTGAGTTCAGGAATAGACTATGACTTGAGAAGAATAATCCAAATAGACTTCCTCTCGTAGCCCAGCATTGATCAGATACTGAATCCCGAGCAAATTCTCTACATTGAAAAGGCTCCGAGCTCAATGGATCCCATTACAGACTACTTACGAAGTGATGTACTTCCAAGTGACAAGAGGTAGGCTCATCGGATAAGAGTAAAAGTTGATCGCTTTCACTTATCTCCTGATGGAAGGTTGTATAAGAGATCCTTCATCGGCCCCTACCTCCAGTGCGTTCATCCACAAGACGTTGAGTAAGTTCTGCATGAACGTCATAGGGGAATTTGTGGAAGTCATGCAGGAGGAAGGTCGCTATCCTTTCGAGCAATGGAGGAAGGGTATTGGTGGACATACATGTAGAAGGACGCTAGAGTCTATGTTCAAAAATGCAAAAAATGCCAAAAACACTCGCCCATGGTCTACCAGCCCGCCAGTGACCTAAAGACATTAGCCAGCCCTTGTCCCTTCGCCTAGTGGGGTTTGGACATCGTAGGTCCTCTGCCTACTGTGACAGGCAATCAAAAGTATATGTTGGTCGCCACAAACTACTTCACTAAGTGGATAGAGGCAGAACCACCGGTGAACATCAGGGACACAGACATGATGAGGTTTATATGGAGAAACATCATTACCCACTTTGGCATACCCACGACAATCATTACTGTAATGGAACCCAGTTCGAGATTGGCCCCTTCCAAAAAAAATTCAACGATCATGGAATCAGGCATTACTTCAGCTCTGTAGTATATCCACAGAGTAATGATTAAGTTGAGGCTTCCAATAAAATAGTGATCGATGGACTAAAGAAACGCTTGGAATGGGCCAAATGAGTTCGGGTGAATGAATTGCCCCACATCCTCTGGGCCTATCGCACTACCCCAAGGCGAGCAACTAGGGAGAAACCATTTGCACTCATATAAGGAAAGGAAGCAATTATTCCACTAGAAACTGGTGTCCCTACCATGAGGTTTACGTTGGTCAACCAATGCCTCAATGATGAAGCAATGCTCACCGAACTTGACTTAGCTAATGGGCGGAGAGAATTATCTCTAGTTAAACTGGCATCCTACCAGCAACAACTAGCGAAACAGTACAACCAGAAAGTCAATCCAAGAAAATTCCAACTTGGCGACTGCGGCAGCGCTCTAAAACCATCAGATAACAAACTGGGACCAAACTGGGAATGACCCTTCAAGGTAGTAAGAGATAACCTACAAGGATCCTATCACTTGGAAACGCTGGAGGGCAAGAGGATACCAAGGGCTTGGAATGTGACCAATCTGAAGTTCTACTTCTAGACTTTCTTTATCTGTGCATCATTAGTTTAGGCAAATTTTTATGTACAAACTGATGTTGCTCTTTGTTCATAATTTCAGTTAATAAAACTTGATTGGCCTAGGCATTCTACATGTATTGGTTATCCCAATTATATTTCGATATGCATAATTTCCAAGTTACAGGATTCACTCTTTTTATGAGTATAATAGAATTCATGGATTATAATAAGTTGGCTAACTTACTTCAGTTAAAGGATCTTTTGAACCAACATCTTATGATAGAAACACAGTGGTTAGGTCTATCCTAACTCAACTCGTCCAAAGCACAATTAGCAGGGTCGACAGGTAGTAACCCTCCTCGGGCCTTTGTTCAAAAACAGAATTGGCCTCATAGGTTGCTCCGACACCAAATAAAGACCTACAAGGGATTCTCAGGCAGCATGGCAAACCCAGGTTGGTTGCCAACATAACTTGGCTCCAAAATCCTGCTCGGGTGGATTTCCCATCAATCATGTGTATTCTCGCCATCGCCCCTACTTAGCCTAAGGTATTGTGGAGACACGGCCTAAAAGGTAAAGAGGGCGGAATGGTATAGCTAAGGCATACTGGACTGGGGGAATGCTCAATTGAAATTAAACTCCAAATAACATTTAGTCAGCTAAAGGGAAGAAAATAATTAAGAGTTTACTAACTAATAAATAGAAAGCAAGCAACATATGTTTAGTCGACTTATGCCTAAGACATAAATAATTACATTTTTTTACTAAGGAGTTACATGGTTACATGTACAATAGTAAAGAACCAAAGAAGACCTATGAAGGTTCAGGTCGGCAACCAAGATAGTCTGTTACCCGAGCTCTCCGACCATCATTAGGATGAGGAATAAAACTCTCCACATCCCCCTCCAGGATTGGCTCAAACCGCTGGCTTGGAATAGAGTCTATAGGGATCCACCGGTCGTCCCTTCGAAAGGGATTTGGCTTCAAGATTGGGGGAGTGATCTCATACTTGTACCATAGGGGAGAGTTTTTGGAAACCATCAACTCCTTGAGGGAACTTAGCCACCCTCTAATAAAGGCCAGCTCTTGCACTTCTTTCAGCATTGTGGGGGCATCTATCCAGCCTTAATCGTAGCAGTCAGCCCACACCTGCTGAGGACCCTTTCGAAATAAATGCCGCAGATTTGTAATGTCTCTTTGAAGTCCGGCATCAATTATGCATGCTCGTCGAATATCCCCCTTCAGCTCAATGATCTCCTTCTGGGAACTGCAATCATCTCTCCTAGCTCGCTGCGTGGATGATGACGAGGAGCCTTAGATAAATTGGGGAGAATTGCTTGGATCATTTTCCTTAAGGTGAGCGACCTCCCTTCTTAAGGTATCATTTTATTGCCGCAACACCTCCCCAACTTGATTGATCTCAGATGCGTCCAGGAGTTTCGTCAAAACTGGCGATTGGTCACGACCAAAATCCCTGACCAAGACTGTGGGTCATGGACTTGGGCCGTGACCATTTCGGGCATGACCAATTTCGTCGGTAGCGACCCAAGTCCATAACCAAAAAATGGTCATGGCCCTCAGGGAGTCATGGCAGATGGTCACGAAGTTGGGCCGTGACGGGAAAAAATGGTCGCGGCCCTCGTCCGTGACCCACAATCGTGACAAATTGGTCGCAGACTTTGGCCACGACCCACAACCATGACAAATTGGTCACAGACTTTGGTCGCGACCCACAACCGTGACAAAAAAAATGGTCGCGGCCCAAGTCCGTGACCCACATCGCGACGAAAAAAATGGTCGCGAACTTTGACCGCGACCATTTTTGGTCACGGTTGGGGGTCATGGACTTTGGCCGCGACCATTTTTATGCGTGACGAAAAAAATAAAAATGTTCATGGACAAAGTCCATGACCATATTTAACTATAATTTTAAAAAAATATCTTTTTTTGGTCCAATCCTAAAATTGGGGGTCCTGTGACTGCACTGTTGGTTGCTACGTGTAACGTTGGACGTGTACTAGGTGTTATAAATATTTATTATTGGAAAAACAATAAAAAAATCACAAATTACGAATCGGGAACATTGTTAATAAACAAATATATATAAAAATTTAAAAATATTATACGTCTTAATAATTCACGGACCAAAAAAAAATTGGGCAGAGTTTCCTCTATTTTCTGGACATTCCAGGCCCTGTAAATATAAAACCTGCTTATTATAAAGCCCGCACGACCATCAAAATTTAACAATCAAATTATAAAAGCCCGCACAACCATACAACTAAACAATAAAAGCCTGCACGGCTGTAACACATAAAAAACATAATCTTAAATGCCCAAACCATTATATAAACAATCTTCATGTCGTAAACCATTGGCTTCTTTATTTTTTCCACGTGAAAAAATCCTACAAATGATAGGATACAAAAAAAATGATTTCAGTAACCAAGTAGTTTTACAAAAAAATTATTCAAGCTGAAAATTGCATATATGAGTTATAATTATCAACATATCAATGTTTTTATGTCTAAGTCTATATATATGCAAATTATCATTGTATTCTCAAATTGAGGGTCTCATGATCGCGTGGCTAGTTCCTACGAGTTACATTGGTCCCGTGCGAGGTGTTGGTGTCACTCACGGGACCGTTCGGGAGCTGTTTCGTGTTTTCACCCACTAACGCCATGTTTTTTACCCTAAGTCTAGAAATATACAAATTATCGTCATATTCTCAAAACGGAGGTCCCGTGATCGCGTGGTTAGTTCCTATGAGTTACATTGGTCCCGTGCGAGGTGTTGGTGCCACTCACGGGGATATTCGAGGGTTGTTTCGGGTTTTCACCCACTAAGGCCATGTTTTTAAGCCTAAGTCTAGAAATATACAAATTATCATCGTATTCTCAAACCGAGGGTCCCGTGATCGTGTGGTCAATTCCTACGAGTTACATTGGTCCCGTGCGAGGTGTTAGTGCCACTCACGGGGCCGTTCGGGGGCTGTTTCATCTTTTCACCCACTAACGTCATGTTTTTAAACCTAAGTCTAGAAATATACAAATTATCATCGTATTCTCAAATCGGGAGTCCCGTGGCTACGCGGTCAGTTTTTACGAGTTACATTGGTCCCGTGGGAGGTGTTGGTGCCACCCACGGGGCCGTAGGGGAGCTGTTTCAGGTTTTTACCTTTAAATGCCATGTTTTTAAGCCAAAGTCTAGAAATATTCAAATTACCGTAGTATTCTCCTACCGAGAGTCTCGTGGCTGCGCCGCCAGTTTCTAAGAGTTACATTGGTCCCGTGGGAGGTGTTGGTGTCACCCACGGGGCTGTTCGGGGTCTATTTTGGGTTTGCACCCTCTAACGCCATGTTTTTAAGCCTAAGTCCTCATACTTTCAAATTACCGTCGTATTCTCAAAGCGAGAGTCCCGTGGCTACGCAATCAGTTCCTACGAGTTATATTGGTCCCGTGGGAGGTGTTGGTGCCTCCCAAGGGGCCGTTCGGGGCCTGTTTTGGGTTTTCACCCTCTAACGCCATGTTTTTAAGCCTAAGTCCTGATATTTTTAAATTATCGTCATATTCTCAAACCAGGGTCCTGTGACAGTGCAGTCAGTTCCTGCAAGTTATATTGATTCCGTGCGAGGTGTTGGTGCCACTTAGGGGGGCGTTCGGGGGCTGTTTTGGATTTTCACCCATTAACGCCATGTTTTTAATCTTAAGTCTAGAAATATGCAAATTATAGTCATATTCTCAAACCGGGGTGACCATGATCGCGCGGTCAGTTCGTACGAGTTACATTGGTCCCGTGCGAGGTATTGGTGACTCACGAGACCGTTCGGGGGATGTTTCAGATTTTCACTCACTAATGCCACGTTTTTAAGCCCAAGTCTAGAAATATGCAAATTATCGTTGTATTCTCAAACTGGGAGTCCCGTGATCGCGCGGTCAGTTCCTGCGAGTTACATTGGTCACGTACAAGGTGTTGGTGCCACTCACGGGGCCGTTCGAGGTTTGTTTCAGGTTTTCACCCACTAACGCCATGTTTTTAAGCCTAAGTATAGAATTATGTAAATTATCGTCGTATTCTCAAATCAAAAGTCCCGTGATAGCTCGGTTAGTTCCTACGAGTTATATTGGTCCCGTACGAGGTGTTGGTGCCACTCACGGGGTCGTTCGGGGGCTAATTTGGTTTTTCACCCGCTAACGCCATGTTTTTAAGCCTAAGTATAGAAATATGCAAATTATCATCGTATTCCCAAACCGGGAGTCCCATGATCGCGCAGTCAGTTCCTACGAGTTACATTAGTCCCGTTCGAGATGTTTGTGCCTTTCACGGGCCGTTCGAGGGTTGTTTCGGGTTTCACCCACTAACATCATGTTTTGCTTAAGTCTACAAATATGCAAATTATCGTCGTATTCTCAAATTGAGAGTCCCGTGATCGGGCGATAAGTTCTTATGAGTTATATTGGTCCCGTGCAGGGTGTTGGTGCCACTCACGAGGTTATTCGAGGGTTGTTTCGGGTTTTTACCTACTAAAGCCATGTTTTTAAACCTAAGTCCCGATATTTTTAAATTATCATCATATTCTCGAACCGAGAGTACCATGATCGTGTGGGAAGTTCCTACGAGTTACATTGGTCCCGTTCGAGGTGTTGGTGCCACTCACGGGGCCGTTCGGGGGAAGTTTTGGATGTTCATCCACTAACACCATGTTTTTAAGCCTAAGTCTAGAAGTATACAAATTATCGTTGTATTCTCAAACCGGGGGTCCCGTGATCGCGCGGTCAGTTTGTACGAGTTAGATTGGTCCCGTGCGAGCTGTTGGTGCCACTCTCGGGGCCGTTCGGGGGCTGTTTCAGATTTTCTCCCACTAGCGCCATGTTTTTATGCCCAAGTCTAAAAATTGCAAATTATCGTCGTATTCTCAAACCGGGAGTCCCGTGATCGCGCGATCAGTAAAATGTTTATCTAAATCAATTGGAAACTGACATAAACATAATTTGTAAAGATACACATTTAAGTACCAAAACATCCCATTACGGTTGGTAATTTTTAAACATATCAGTATATATTAGCACATTAGATTCCCAATTGCAGGTATCAGTATGCTAGTTTATTATTTGGGCATATCAACACACTAGTTTATCACCAGGCTTCACAAATCGGTTTATCAGCAGACTACTCATATCAATGACAAACTAAAGTATTGGTAGGCTACAAAAATATGTTGAATGACACAAAATCAGTTAGAAACTACTCAAATGATACCAGAACATATTTTTTATTCAATCCTAGTGTATCTAATTGTGCCAACACTTTCAATACCAATTATGTCAACATATTCAAGTCCCAAATAAACAACTATGTATAAGCACATTGGATTACCATAATGTATATATCAGAACAAACTCAACTTATTACTATTACACTATCAATACATCAGTTTATTAGCAGAGATCCAGAATATCACGAGTGATTATGATATAAATATGCGAAAGTAGAATGTATATATCACGAGTTCTTATGATACAAATATCACGAGTGCTTATGATATATATCTTTTTGAAGTGCAAAAAAAAGCATTAAGTAGGTTCAATTGGGGGACACTGGCTACTATTATTAATTAATCTAGAACTTTCAACTTACATCAACACCATCAACTTTGGGAAGTGCAAATTTTGTGTGGAATTGCCATTTGAATGGTGGATTCAATGACCAATAATCCTCTCCTCCAATATGGCATCATCAACTGCAAAGTTGAGAACCTTGTCAATCTTAGTTCCCTATTTTTGAAGCATCTCATCAAGATGAATAAAAGAATATGACTTAGAAAAATAAAGATGGAATTCAAATGGAAAGAGAGAGAGAGAAATGATAACCTTTTCTTCTTGGACGATAGCCCTTGGAAACCCATCAAGAATGAACAATTTTGGGCATGAGGGCCTCTTCACTGATTTATCAATTATTCCAACAGCCAAGACATCATAGACGAGTTATCCCTAAAAATGAACAAATAGACAAATGTCACTACTAGGATCGACAAGAAGAAGTCATTGCAACATGTAAACAAAAAAGGAGCAAACAATATCATTCAATTCATACTGTGAATAACAAACATAATTGTATTCCCTTAGTATATCACATGTTGCCAAATGGCATAAGCAGTACACGTCCTTGATGATAGATAATTGGGTACCTTTTCTAGACCCACGTGGACTTGAAATTTGTTAAACTCTCATTATTATGCACATGATTGAAGCTACTCACTTTCTAAAACATTACTCGTAGATCCAAATGCAATTAACATAACATTACTTTCAGGAAATTAAATAAACTTTTTACACAAAAGTCATAAATCACAATGTATGTCCTTTTTATCCTTTATGTGTGTTTGGGGGGGGAGGAGCTCGGTCATTATCATAATTAATACTCAATGAGAGGAAGGAGTCGGGTTAAGGAACCTAGGGTTCATACGTGAAAAGAACCTACTGTTCAATTTGGTTGAACCAAATTAATATTAATTAACTTCATCCTTGTTATATAATTATATAGTAGCAGTTGGCCTCAACAAAGTATCATCAATAAAAATATGGAGTACTATAATATAATGGCTCAAATATGGTTGTTATCACACAAATCCCTCTAGGGATGAAAAACACAAACCTGATAACCACATTTGCACGACTTCAATTGTTGATCCATCCAGTCCATCTCTTCCGCACATAACGGACACCTCCGAACGTGATGCATTTACATATCTTAATGCACAATGAAAAAACAAATCCACAAAATCCTTTCGTTTAAAGATCAGAACAGTGAAAAAAATATATGGAATTGGTGTAGCAAAAAAATGAAAATGCATGTACTGAATAATAAAACATATACCACAAATGAAATGAAGAACTTAAAAGAAAAGTGGATATGAGAAGATATATGTGTGTACAAATAGAGGAGAAATTATAACAAAATAGGTATAGGGTTTTGATATTATAAGCTTACACTGAAGTTTCGATTTTGTTGAGAAGAGAATGGTGGAAACTCGTACACCGTCGTCCATCTCCCTGGACGACTCCTCATCAGACGAGTAATCCCAGTCGTCCATCTCCCCGAACGACCCCCATTGACGGCAGTCGGACAATCGACCGAAAAAAGTCGTACACTACGGTTTGTAAATTGAAATGTGCAAATACTTCGAAGCGGATATTTTTTCCCCAAACTTAAAGCGAGGGAAGTGTATGGGATAAATGAATGAGAGGGTCAGGGATTGAGGAAATGAAGGCAGCGGCCAGCGGTTGTTTTTTTTCTTAAGCTTGAACCTGGTCACGGCTTTCAGCGGTGACCCACCACCAGCGAAACCCTTAAATGATACCCGCTCATCAATTTGCATATGGTCACGGCCCATAGCTGTGACCTATATCAAAAAATGGTCACGACCCAAGTACGTGACCCATCTGCGACCAAGTTGGAGGGAATTTTGGTACGGTTTTAGCGCCAACACGGTCACGCCTTGGTCACGGCCCACGTCCGTAACCCATAGTGGTCAGGGACTCGGGACTTGACCACTTTCAAAGCATCCATGACTCAGTGTAATAATGAATATGGTCACGCCAAAAATTGAGTTGGTCACAGCCCAAGTCCCAGACCAATTGGTCGCGGACTTGGGCCGTGACCAACTGGGCGTGACCATTCGCAGGATTTGGTGTAGGGCCCTTCCAAAGTTTTTGCAACGATCATGGAATCAGGCATTACTTCATCTCTGTAGTGTATCCACAGAGTAATGATCAAGCTGATGCTTCCAACAAGACAGTGATCGATGGACTAAAGAAATGTCTGGAACGGGCCAAATGAGCTTGGGTGAACGAATTGCCCCACATCCTCTGGGCCTATAGCACCACCGCAAGGCGAACAACTGGGGAAACACCCTTTGCACTCATATATGTAATGGAAGCATTTATTCCACTAAAAGCTAGTGTCCCTACCATGAGGTCTACGTTGGTCGACCAATGCCTTAATGATGAAGCATTGCTCACTAAACTTGACTTAGCTAATGGGAGGCGAGAATTAGCTCTAGTTAAACAGGCATCCTACCAGCAACAACTAGCCAAACAGTACAACCAGAAAGTTAATCCAAGAAAATTCCAAGTTGGCGACTGGGGAAGTGCTGTGAAACCATCAGATGACAAACTGGGACCAAACTGGGAATGACCCTTCAAGGTAGTAAGAGATAACCTACAAGGATCCTATCACTTGGAAACGCTGGAGGGCAAGAGGATACAAAGGGATTGGAATGCGACCAATTTGAAGTTCTACTTCTAGACTTTCTTTATCTGTGCATCATTAGTTTAGGCAAATTTTTATGTACAAACTGATGTTGCTCTTCGTTTATAATTTCAGTTAATAAAACATGATTGGCCTAGGCATTCTACATGTATTGGTTGTCCCAATTATATCTCGATATGCATAGTTTCCAAGTTACAGGCTTCACTCTTTTTATGAGTATAATAGAATTCCTGGATTACAATAAGTTGGCTAACTTACTTCAGTCAACGGATATTTTGAACCAACATCTTATGATTGCAACATAGTGGTTATGTCTATCCTAACTCAACTCGTCCAAAGCATAATTAGTAGGGTTGACAGGTGGTAACCCTCCTCAGGCCTTTGTTCAAAAATAGAATTGGCCTCATAGGTTGCTCCGACACCAAATAAAGACCTACAAGGGATCCTTAGGCAACATGGCCAACCCAGGTTGGTCGCCAACATAGCTTGGCTCCAAAATCCTTCTCGGGTGTATTACCCATTAATCAGGTGTATTTTCGCCATCGCCCCTACTTAGGCCTAAGGTAGTGTGGCGACACGGCCTAAAAGGCAAAGTGGATGGAATGGTATAGCTAAGGTATACTGAACTGAGGGAATGCTCAATTGAAATTAAACTCCAAATAACATTTAGTCAGCTATAGTGCACAAAATAATTAAGAGTTTACTAACTAATAAATAGAAAGCAAGCAACGAATGTTTAGTCGACTTATGCCCAAGAGATAAATAATTACATTTTTTTACTAAGGAGTTACATGGTTACATGTACAATAGTAAAGAATCAACTAAGACCTATGAAGGTTCAGGTCGGCGACCAAGATAGTCTGTTACCCAAGCTCTCCGACCATCATTAGGATGAGGAATAAAACTCTCCACAGCCCCCTCCGGGCTTGGCTCAAACAGGTGGCTTGGAATAACATCTATAGGGATCCAGCGATCGTCCCTTCGAAAGGGATTTGGCTTCAAGATTGGGGAAGTGATCTCATACCCATACCACAGGGGAGAGTTTTTGGAAACTATCAACTCCTTGAGAGCACTTAGCCACCCTTTAATAAAGTCTAGCTCCTCCACTTCTTTTAGCATTGTTGGGGCACTTATCCAGCCTTAATCATAGCCATCAGCCCACACCTGCCGAGTACCCTTTCAAAATAAATGTTTCATGTTCATAACGTCTCTTTGAAGTCGGACATCAATTATGCATGCTCATCGAATGTCCCCCTTCAGCTTGGTGATCTCCCTCTGGTAACTGCCATCATCTCTACTATCTCACTGCGTGGATGACGACGAGGAGCCTTAGATAAATTGGGGAGCATTGCTTGGATCATTTTCCTTAAGGCGAGCGACCTCCCTTCTTAAGGTATCATTTTCTTAACTCAAAACCTCCCCAACTTGATTGATCTTAGATGCGTTCAGGAGTTTTGCCTTCAAAGCATCCATCACTTCTAGAACGGAAGAGCCAATCTCCTCCATCTCTGCAAGACTGTCCTTTAGTCTGGCAACTACTTCGGACTGGTCCTCATATTCCTTATTCCTTTCCCTAAGGGATATGAAAATGTTAATGAAATACCGACGAGCTTGGTTACTTATGTTTGAAACAAGGATCTGGCTTAAACGAGAGGTAGTCGGAATATAATCATCAAGATGAACAAGATATAACACATCGAACACGAAGAGAACATATATTAGTGAATGCAAAAAGGGAATCACTTTCATTCATTGGGAAGCGAAACTGGCTAAGTATAAGTACGTCAAATGATTAAAAAGGAAAAATAAAAAATACACAAGTAAAGAAGAAGGCCTAGGAGTCTAGTTAGCAGCATCAACCTTCTAGGTGGGGGCTGGCTCCTTCCCCTTGTCAGCAGCAGCCTCGCTCGTCCCATCCATGATTGCACCTCCCTCAGTTGGAGAAGAATTCACTCCCTGGTTGTCAACAGGGGAAGCAGGTTCCGAGCTAGTTCGAGAAACAGGGACTTCCACTTCAATAACAGGCTTGGGGACCGAATGATGTTTGTTGAAGAGAAAGGAGCTAGCATCAACTCCATCAGCGACTAAGGCCCGATCCCATCCTTTCTTAAAGTTGGCTCAACTGATGTAGTCGATCTGGCCATCGGCATATCCATATTCTACCTATCATCCCTCATTGTAGTCGCTCTCCCTAACAGAAGACGCCTCTGCCTCCAACTTCGCCACCTTCTCCGCTAGTATCTCATTCTCTTATGTGGAAGCCAGTTTACCTTTAACCACCAGTTCATAAGCGTCGCGCAACTCCTTAAGGTCTTTAGCCACCTCAGACTTCTCCTAAATAAAAGACTCTTTAGCCTCTGTGAGAGCCATCTCGTAAGACTTCTGAGCCTTTTAGGAAGACCTCATTCTCTCCTCGATAGCTCATTTCTACTGCGCCTCGAGCTCAGACACAAACTGCAGAAAGAGACAAATGTTAGTAAATAAATCACGAAGAAATTACAAGTCAAAGAAATGGAGAAAGGGGAAGTGGCCTAACCAAAGCAAGCCCTTGATCTGCTTTCAGGGCTAACTGGTCAGGTCCCATGCTCGAAGAATGCTCACAATCCGCCGCAAACACTGTTCTCTCAAGCATCATTAAGGAAAGATGATGGGCCAAAGCCACAAAGGCCCCCTCGACTAGAACAGCCACAGGAACAAAAGAGGCATGTGCTTTATTTGTCTTTTCTTCTCCTCTCCTCCTCCCTTCCTCTGTCCTCTTATCATCTTCCTTCTTCTTCTCTTCTTCTCTCTTCCTCTCTTCATCTCTCTTTCTCTCTCTCTCTCTCTCTCTCCCTTTTCTTTCCTCTTCACCTCTTTCTTATGAGCTGTTGTCTTAGAACTATTGGCATTGTCCCCAGACTTCGGTGTCTGGAACTTTAGCCTATTGGATAACATGACATCATCATCATCACGGATCAAGTTTTTTCTTCTTGGGGGAGCCATCTCTTCCTCGCTAAACCCTCATGCACCGGAGCCTTCCTCGCTGGACCTTTCTCCACTAGATTCCTCCTCGTTAGATCCCTCCCTAATGGATCCTACCTCTCCACTACCACCTCTGCCACCTTCAGCAACACCAGTCTCTGAGCTACTCTCCTACTCGTCGTTTAAAGCATGCATAAATAGTCAATCGTCACCGGATATTACACTGAACAAATGAAATAACCATGAATGAGAGGTAATACACGGGGCATGCGGGCATAAAGAGTAAATGTAAATAGATACTAGGTCGCACACATGTCACTAATGAACAAAGCTATATATAAAGTGAAAAATTGTACTCTCAATGAAAGATACCGCTCATTAAAGGAGAAAAAATATATTTTCACATATTATCGCAATTATTTGAAGGCGAAATGTATTTTCACAGATTATCGCAATTAGTTAAACTTTTGAATTGCATTCACCTTAAGATCACATAGGACTTGTATATGGTTGTAATGTAGGTTTGGAGTTAATGTTATGAAAAGAATAGTATATTTACACAGTCAAAGGTGCTCGGGGATGAAAACTCGAGATAATGGAAAATTGTGAACAATTTCAAAATTAAAAAATGATTTCCACGAAAAGCATTGAATATAATAGTCAAGAGAGTAAACAAAGCTTATTGAACACTATCTGCAACATATACAACTTTTTCTTTCGTTTCTTTTCTTATTTTTTCATTTTTTTTCTCTTTTTTTTCTTATTTTTCTTATTTTTTCTTTTTTCTTCTTTTTTTTCTTTCTTTTTTTACGCTTTTTCTTTTCTTTTTCACTACACTTTTTTCTTCACTTTTCTCACTCTCATATGCTTAATTTCAACCAGAAGACAATATCATCATTCAATCCCAAGTATCATTCCCAACATAGGTATGGAAAGTAATATGTATGGTTTATAACTCCAATGTGGAGTTGGTTATGGGATTTTGGGTAATGAAACGAGAGGCTAAATTATATCTTAAAAGGGTTGACTAGGGAAAACATATAAGGTGAGGTAAAGGTCAATATGGGTGATATAACAAAGATTACCTATGATCATTTTCTAAAGTTTACGCAATTCTCGAGTTAAAACAAATTTTGAAAATCATGCTCAAGTAACACATTCCATAAATGAACTCAATTAGTGAACGATCAAATGAAATAATAGTGAGATTACCGACGAGTTTAACGTTTTCAAGGAGGAAAGAGTAGTGTCTAACACTCACAAATGAAGAAAAGCGAGAAGCTCACTCAGTGCAAGTATATACAGTGCAATAAAAGATTGCCGAGTTATAAAAATCTTAAACCAAATCAATAAAACAAGAAAAGTGCATGTGATCATGGGCTTAAAGATTAATTCATGAAGTTAATCATAATATCAATGATTTGATGACTAAAGTATGATAACTTTTAAAATCGAGAACATGCATCGTTGAATTGTCAATTGGATCGAACATTTATTGGAATTTACCATCGGAAATAAAAGCAAAATGCCTAACAAAGGAGAAAAAAGAAAGAAAATATTTTTGAAAATTTTCAAATTTTCAACAAAAGCATGCTTAGTAACTAACATATGATCAAATCAATGGACCAAAACAAAATAATGGGAAGAATAACCCACACCTCGTAACTTAAATGTTGTATTGTCCTCAATGAAAATCAAGAACACAACATAAAGAGAGGAAAAGAATACCCATAGTGGAGCGATCCCAGATAAGTTCAAGTCCATTGAATCTACAAAACATGTTAGAAACACGCATAACAAAAAAGAATAATAAAAAGTTTAACTAATTATACTAGACTACATTTAAAAAGAAAGAAAAAAGAAAGAAACAAAAAAAAACTAACTATTTACAACCTATAATTTTAACTTCTAACTAACTATACACTGGAAGTCAAAATTTTTAAGGGTCTACCCAAAATACGATTTGGGTTTGGGGGATAATCGGTGTACCCTCCCTTTAATGCATGCCTTCCGAAAAATCAGAATTTCATTTGAACAATGGAAGGCATGTATACGACATAAGAAATGAACCATCACCATTTAAAAATTTGAGAGGAGTGATAGGGGATTTGGATGCTAAGGGTGATAAGACCACATTGATCTCAGGAAAAATAAAATCACACCTCCAAGGTTTTTCAATTGGGAGGGGAGGCAGAGCGAGTGCATGCGAATAGCCCGTGAGATGAAGTATCTCAAAATAACATTCTCGTTTAAGAATTAGGTCAAATTCCTCAATACTTTTAATCGATTCTTGTGATAAATTTAATGGATCGAAAATAGTAGGGAATAAAGGAAAGGAAAGACCATCAACCTCAATAAAATTGAAAGAATTAATAAGAGGTTGAAATTTAAAAATGCTTGGATAACTCTCGATTATGACTTCCTCAAAAAGGGGTGGAGGCGAAACACAAGTTTCAACCTCAACTAGGCTATGTGAAGAAGAAATAATCTCATCGAGTTGGGCATTTATTTCTAAATACCAAGCTTTAGAAATATCGAGTTGGTCATTCAATTTCCTTAAAAGATAACTCATGATCAAACCAACAAGAAGACATAACATCTTCTTGAGAGGTTTGCTCATAGCTAGACGATTCCCCGCATCCTAAAATTTCGTCATAAGGCGATGAGGGATTACTTGTAAATTCTTGAATTTCACGCTCAATGCGCTATTTTTCAAGAATTTGTAGGCATTCTCGCATAGTCTTGGGAGTGTAACTTGAAAAACTATTCTCATAACAATTAAGGTCATCTAAAGAGTTATAGCGAGACATAATAAATAAGACAATTTAAAAACGCGACAAGCACCAAAATTTCAAAGTTCTCTACACAATCTAGCGTATGTCGAAAAGAAAGGAGAAAATAAAGAATACAAATATAACGAAAAGAATACTACGAAATAATAAAAGAATTACAATCTACAACAAACACTCCCCGGCAACGGTGGCATTTTGATTAGGCGTGGACTGTGTGTTCGTGTAAGGACATTGTCGTTGTTTTTGGTTCACCGTCGCAATACAAAAAAACATAAACTATGACAACACTCAACAAAAGGAGTATAGCGGTCAGTCCGGGTATCGAGAATCCACACGGAATGTTGGACATGTTTTAATTAATTTATTACTTCTCCAATAAAAATGCAAAAAATGATATGGTTACAAAGGGAAAAAAGAAAAAAAATACTAAAAAAAATTAATAAAACGAAAGTAAAGATCACATCCCCGCCATGGGGTAAACAACACGTAGTTAGAATTTTGGTTCGAATATATTTAACCGAGCATATTCAATTAATTATGAACATCGCACATGAAGAAATTTAATCCAAAAATTCTAGATAAAACATTTAATAAA
The DNA here is from genome assembly GCA_949130495.1 of Sambucus nigra. Lineage (NCBI taxonomy): Eukaryota > Viridiplantae > Streptophyta > Magnoliopsida > Dipsacales > Adoxaceae > Sambucus > Sambucus nigra. The sequence goes on from OX422208.1 coordinate 617,638,839, forward strand.
AAATGGTCACACGTGGATTAAATTCAGAATATCGCTATAAACACTAACGTTGCGTGACAAAGAAAGTTAAACAGATAATAGTCCAACGTTAATACACGCGGTTGCAATTAAATGAAATTTTACACAAAACCTAACTTTCGAAGCTCGATGCCCATAAATGGTGGAGAAATGACCCTAACCCTTAAACTAAGAATAATACATAAATAAAACTAATTAAACAACTAATTACTAAAGCAAACAAGAAATAAATGAGCTACAACTAATTAACTAAGCATGATAATTTACTACAAAGCAAGAAATCAAGGAAATAAAGCATTAACTAGGTAAGGAAGACAATAAATAGTAAATGAACTTACATTAATGGGTATAACCCAAAGAGAAATGGAGGAGAGAGGAGGCTCCACAAATATCCCCAATGTTCATCGAACCCTAAAAACTCTCTAAAATGAAATATTTGATGTGTAAAATGGAGAACCAACTTAAAGGAAAGTTTTTACTTAAATGCCCCAACAAAAACTCATTTAAAAATAGAGTTTTGTAGACATTCAAACAGTTTGAATCGGTTCAGAAAAATAGCTGAATCGATTTTCCCCTGGCAGGTCTCATCCTTCATTTCGGATCAACATACGAAAAATGCCACAACTTCTTCGTTATAAATCGGAATTAGGCACGGTCGGAAGCTACGCGAAGCTAACTCTGAGGAATACAACTTCCAATAAGACATTAGTCAAAAAACTCAAATGATGAAATAAGTAAAGTGCCCTTGAATGTGCCCTTGCATGTGCGCTTGTCGACAAAACTTCCTCGGAACGCAATCAAACTTCACGCTAAGCACCATAATACCTAAAAAGGCTAAATTATAGCTCGCAAAGAATGTAAACATATAAAATAGAGGTTTTCTATTTAACGGTCATTAATATAGGAATTAAAGTACCCGAGGGGGCTAAAATGCATAAGTATAAAGGGTGAATAAATGCAATATTCGTGCCAAATCAACTAGTACATGTTGGATGATTAGGAAGACAAGAAATGAGGCAATATTTAGGAAGGTAAATATTCATATCTCTATTATGTTGTCTAAGGCTTTGACCTTAGCTGAAGACTACAGTAAAAGTCTAAAGGTGTTTAGGCCATTCTCCAGGCTAAACCCTCCCGTACCTTACCTTGATGAAAAAACCAATTCTTGTTTAGTGATTCAAGGCCTAGATGGGAGCTAAAGAGTATTATGAGGAAGATTAAGTCCCTTACCCACCACTGAAGGGGGATTTCCTTCGTGCATGTCCAATAAAGCAGCTGACTAGGTGGTTAAGGCTTGTGCCACCCCCCATTTATTGGCCATTCTCAGACTGGATTTGCCTCGTGAAGGAGTCGGGTGAGTGGATGATTTGTGGTTCTCTCTCAGTGGTGTTTGATGTGGCATTTAGGTAGCTTTGGTTGCCTAGGGTTTCTTTCCTCTCTCTCTAAGTGGGATGATGTCGTGTTTTGGTTTCTGGTTTTCTTTTTCCCCTCTTCTATACTCATGAAGGTAGTTTTGGTACGGAGTGCTGCATGTAAGCGTGTACCTTTGTAGCCTTACACGTAGCCAGTTTTATATTATATTATGGCAACACGTGTTGGTTATTAATGAGAATCAGCTTCGGTTGACGATTAAAAAAAGATATAGTCACTTTTATTTTGTATGTTTTATAACTAAAAATGAGAAATATATAAGTCAATTAACAAGCCTGGATCATTTTAGAATAGTACCAAGGGGCTCAATGATTTGGGATAATAGTTCTAAATAGGTGATGATGCTAGAAACAGTACCACCCTTCAAGGTGTTTGTAAGCTCAATTCAATGTTAATAATGGCAGTATAAGGGTATATAGTAGAAGGGGGTGAGGAGAAGAGGAAGATCATCGGAATATAAGTGGTTCAGCCAATCAGGCCTACGTCCACTATGCAAGTGTGTGATTAATATCACTATATGAGGGCTCTAATGGCCATGGATACAAACTCTCAAGCTTTCTCTCTCTACTTTATATTTAGACCGAGTTTCAGCTAGGGTTGTTAATTTCGGATCCTTTACAAGGTAGAGGATGACCTCTATATATAGTGCCTGGGGGGTGTAATATACCACCCCCCAAGCATGCAATGGACATGTGCATGAGGATCGAACCAGTATGAGAATGACACCTGGCTGATCTCATGTAGATAATAATAACCTCAATATTCCTTCACGTGGGGGGAATGACTCGGTTATAACTGATTGTGTACACGTGTTCCCAATAATACACATGCTGATAAGGACTCGGCCATCTGTGAGTGGTCCCAACCTCGGCCTGAAAGAGGACGAGGTGGTGGCCTTGGCTCAATGGAGAGCTGAGGTAAGGCATGTTGAACTGTGACGTCGGCCATCTTTGAATGGTCCCAACCTCGGCCTGGAAGAGGATGAGGTGGTGACCTTGGCTCAGTGGGAGAGCTGAGGTAAAGCAACTGTAACGTAGCAGGAACGTCGGTTGATCCCCAGCTGAGATTGTCAACCTTGGGTGGCCTGATGAGTAGCCTTCATCATGAAGATCTCAACTGCTGTCTGAACGCGAGACTAGTAACATCGTCCAAGGTCGACCTCGCTTAGGACGAGACTGCTGGCTACCAATCTATGACCCCTCCAACCTCGGCTATCTCCCTGGCCGAGGTTGATGTCTCTGAGAAGTTGGGTACATATAGGGCACATCAATCACCCCTAGCCCTTAGTTACCTAGGTGATCAGGTGCCTAAGGGGTATATTTACCCGAGGTTGAATTTCTTGAGGTGTTGAATACTTTCTTGACAAGTGTTAGCTACTAGAGTAGGAAGCGTGCCTGGCAAGTGTAATGATGTTGGTTATCTTTTGGGCTCCCAAGGCAATGATGGGCCTTGGGACGCGTGCATTGGGTGTTGAGGTTTATACCCCCCTTTTTTCTCTTTCTTCTTCATTTCTACATTCCCTCGCCTGAAACTCTCTCTCTCTACAAGGGCTTGCTTAAGGAACTGGGTGGCTTTTTCTTGCAACTTTCTCTCTCTTTCTTCTTCACAAATTCTCTCAGGTATCGTTTATTTCCCCTTTCTCTCCTTTTGTTGCATTTTTCTTCCTTATTCTTCCATTCGTTGTATTTTCCGTCTAGCTCAAGCATTTTTCGGTGAACCTATGAGTTTTTCGATGAACTGCTCATTCATTGTTCTTGCTTAAAACCCAGTTTTGATCCTTAGTCAAATTACCAACATTATTTATTTAGAAGTCACAAGTGTAGGGTCTGCCTCATATGCTCAGACCCCTTTACCAGCTCTTAGAGGAATTCCCCTCTCTTAGGGAGAAGACCTTAAATAAAATTAGACAAATAGAAAGAGCCCAAGAGAAAGCTCGTAGGGCAGAGGCGTTCCCCCCCAGGACTATTTTTCTAGGTAGCCTCATCATCATTTTTGCGTCGTCTGTGGGAACGAGAAGCTGCCTCTTCCTCATTATTCGCTTAACCTCACCGGAGACTCTGGTGGTGAACCAGGCCTCACCCCTTGCGTGGAGCTGTTTCACCATTGAAAGAGGTCCTGTAAGGTATTCAGCACATCTACTACACCAGCTCTTTTGTGCTAACACATGGCACCGGAATTACCACCACCTCTTCCGCCGCCTGGTGCAGGAGGACCTAGCTCCATCCAGGCACCGCCCCAATCCGAAATGGCGGAGGTGGCTGCAGCCTTGAGGTCTTTGGCTGCAATGCAACAAGCAATGCAGGAGAAATTTGCACAGCTCAGCCAAAATATGATGAGGCCACCTGGAGTCTCACCGAAAATGATCACTCCGGTGGCTGTTCAGCCTCATCCTAACGCCAGGGGACCACACCAGGCACCACGGAATGACCAACCTGCACCCTAGCGAAGTAGGAACATTGCTGACCCTAGGCGCTTTCACCTGGGGAGGCAAGGAAACCCTTGCCTTGAGGACAGGTACGATGATTTAGAGGCGAAAGATGTCCCGAAAGACTGTTGGTAGCCGTTTGAGGTATCGAACAATACGGTTCATCCTATCCAACGGATACAAGGTTGTGGGGGCAGAAGAGGCGGAGAAGCACAACAACGAGGATCAACTTTTGATCGACTGAGCTGAGGGTCAGCCTTTGAAAGGCTCGGCCCCGTAAATGACCTAAGACAAAGATTGTCAAGGTTGAGAAGTGCAGCTGGCTCACAAAGGGAAGATGGTCAACGTTGGCCACATCAAGGCCGACCCCATGCAGGAAGAGGTAGAGACCAGGAAGAGGTCAACAGCTGACGTTGTGTTACGGCTGGGGAACCCTCAATCCACCCCTTGGAGGTGGCTGGTGACAACCTCGGCCAGGCCGACGTTGCCAGGCCCTGGAACGACTCCATCCAGCGTCTTGAGGACATGATAGGAGACCTCATCAAAAGTTGGGATCCACTGCAAAGAGGTTTCTTAGAGGTCTCTCCGTTCGTGGCTAAGATAGTAAGCTTCCCTACCCCAGCCAAGTTCAAGCCACCCACAGTGACTCCCAAGTATGACGGTAGCACCAATCCAGTACATCATATTGAGATGTACCAGTCAGCGGCAGATATTTACTCAATACCCGATGAGATGAAATGTCGGGCCTTCTCCCGAACTTTGACGGGAGCTGCGCACATATGGTTCACCTCCCTTCCGAAGAATTCAATTGAGAACTTTAAGGGCTTGGATGAACGGTTCATCCACAATTTCTGCTTTGGGGTAAGACCTCAAAAAAAGACCACCCATCTGTTGTATGTCAAGCAAGGCAAGCACGAGATCCTAAGAGACTACATCGCCAGGTTCAATAAAGAAAAACTTGAGGTTAAAGATTACGAAGAGAATATTGCCATGACCTCCCTCATAGGAGGTCTTCAGAAGGGTAAGTTCTTGTGGAAACTTACGAAAGACCCTCCAAAGTCCATAGAGGAGCTATTGGCAACTGCGGGGAAGGTCATGAACGCTGAAGAGGTCATGGATGCTGAAGAGGACATGGCCGCTAAGTATGAAGACGAGAACGGCGGTAGCAGCGGGAAGTTCCAAAGAAAGAAGGATGGAAATAAGAGGTGAGTTGATGACAAGTTTGCACATTATACCCCTCTTACTGTAAGCTGCGAAAACATCCTCGATGAGATCAAGAATGACCGGTCCCTAAGATGTCCAGAGAAGCTGAAGTCTCCTCCACATAAGAGGAACCACAACTTATGATGTGAATTCCACTAAGACCATGGCCATATAACAGACAAGTGCTTCGCCTTAAAGGATGAGATCAAGAAGATGTTGAAGTCGGGAAAGTTAAGGAAATATGTTGATGGAAAAGCTCCAAAAAGGGGAAGAGATGACCCCAAAAAGAAAAGGAACGATAGATGTCGTGATGATACCCCAGCAAGAAGAGATAGTGACTTAGATGGAGATGACCAAGACGATCCAGACCTCCCCCAAAAGATGACAACACCCTAGTGAAGAGGGTTGGTATAATCTCCTTTGGCATTAGCACCATATGCGGAGGACTTACGGGGTGTGGTTCTGAGGTTGCTGACAGAAAAGCTCATGTGGCAGATGCCAAATCAGTGGCCAAACTTGAAGTGGTAAACCTGACGTCTTCCAAGACTACGCAGAAGAGAGAGAAGGTAGACATGGATACTCTTGTAGTTGGGTTTTCCCGACTCAACTTCAAAGGCATCCTAACTCCACATGATGACCCTTTGGTGATAACAATAAGAGTTCATGGATGTGAGGTGCAGATAATTCTTATAGATAGAGGAAGTTCAGCAGATGTGATGTTTTGGCCCTGCTTCAAAATCCTAGGCCTTAGCAGAGCTAGGCTGGTACCCTATCATCATCCGTTAATGGGGTTCATCGGTGAAAAGGTCCATCCTCTGGGTATATATGAGATGGACGTACGAATGGGCGATGAGTGGCCTAAGAGGTTAACCTAGAAGATCAATTTTTTCGTTATGGACAAAAAATGTCTTCTCGGCCTATAACCTCATCATAGGAAGAATAGCCCTTAAGGAGTTCGAAGTCGTGCCATCAACGGTCTACCAGATGCTAAAATTCCCGACCCCTATGGGGTAGGAGAGTGCAGGGTGACCAGACCATAGCACGAGAATGCTACTTCAACTCGGCTGAAGAGAGAGAGGCTCATAAGAGAGCAACTACCACATATAACATTGACACACTTGACCCTAGAGTCGAAACAAAGTTAAAGAAAGAGAGGCCGCGGAAGAGTTAGAATCTATCGTCCTCAATAAGGATGAATCAGAAAAAATCGTCCAAGTCGGCAAAGCCTTAAGAGTGAAAATCAGGGAAGAGCTAATAGACTTATTAAGGAAGACGCAGAGTGTCTTCGCTTGGAGTCACGCAGACATGCCTGGCATCAATCCTGAAGTTATGTGCCACAAACTCAACGTGACTAAGGATGTTAGGTCAATCAAACAAAGACGAAGAATTTACTCCAGGGAGAAGTATGACATCATCCGGGAAGAAGTGAGGAAGTTGGAAGAGGCCGAGTTTATCAGGGAAGTCAAATATCCAAAATGGCTATCGAACGCAGTCAATGTACCCAAAGCCAACAGAAAATGGAGAATGTGCGTAGACTTCATTGACCTGAACAAATCTTGCCCAAAAGATAACTATCCCTTACCTCGGATCGACTAAATGGTAGATGCAACTGTAGGACATGAGCTCATGAGCTTCATGGACGCGTACTCAGGCTACAACCAGATCTTCATGGATGCTGAAGACTCAGAAAAGACAGCCTTCATTACTAACAAAGGGACATATTGCTACAAGGTGATGCCCTTCGGTTTAAAAAATGCGGGGGAAACGTATCAACGTCTTGTAAATAAGATGTTCGAAGACCAAATAGGCAAGACTATGGAAGGGTATGTAGACGATATGTTGATGAAGAGCTTAAAGGCCTGCACTCATGTGGCAGACCTGGAAAAGACCTTCAATACCATGGACCTGTACAGGATTAAACTCAACCCGGCGAAGTGTGTCTTCGGGGTAGGAGTTGGGAAGTTTCTTGGATTCATCGTCAATCAAAGGGGAATAGAGGCGAACACCTAGAAAATCAAGGCTTTGCTCGACATAAAGACACCTAGGAGTATCAAGGACGTTCAGAGGCTCACTGGAAGGGTGGTTGCGCTCAACAGATTTATTTCCAGGGCGACCGATAAGTGTCTTTCGTTCTTCAAGGTGCTTAGAAAGGCCTTAGAATGGGACAAAGAGTGTGATGAGGATTTTGATAAACTCAAGTCCTACCTGGGATCTCCCTTGCTCTTATCTCGGCCAATAGTGGGAGAGAGGCTGTTTGTTTATCTAGCGGTCTCTAAGTCGGCTATAAGTGCGGCCATTGTACGGGAGGACGTTGGGGTACAGAGGCCTGTGTACTTCAATAGTAAAGCCCTTCAGGGGTCTGAGCAGAATTATCCTCGGATAGAAAAGTTGGCCTACGCCCTGATACATGCTTCTAGGAAGATGAAACCTTACTTTCAAGCCCATTCCATGGTCATCCTCACCGACTCCCCACTAAGACAGGTCCTCCATAAGCTTGAGAAGTCGGGCAGGTTAATGACATGGGCCATTGAGTTAGGGTAATATGACCTCAGTTATCAGCCAAGAACGGCCATCAAAGGGCAGACACTAGCAGAATTTATCGCGGAGTTCACATGGGAAGAGGTCGAAGTCGAGAATAATCTCGAGACTGCAGAAGGGTCAAACAGCAACATCTTTCGACACTCGGAAGAGGATATAACCAAGGGATCCAGAGATGGAATAGCCGAGAATGAGGAAGACTGATACCTCTTCAGGTAGGAAATAATGTTAGAAGGTGGATTCTCATCAGATAGAGACATTTGGAACCTCTTTGTCGACGAATCCTCTTGCGAAAGTGGGAGCGGTGCGGGGTTGATACTCTCAGCCCCGGATGGTACCAACATCGAGTATGCCCTAAGGTTTAACTTTAAGGCGTCAAACAATGAGTCGGAATACGAAGCCATGGTAGCAGGCCTCTCCTTGGCAAAGACCATTGGTATAAGACGACTCCTCCTTCATAGTGACTCAAGGTTAGTTGTTAATCAAGTATTGGGGGTTTATGAGTCCAAGGACGAAAGAATGGCCAAATACCTAAAGAGGGTGAGAATGATACTCGAAGGCTTCGAAGAGGTAAAGATGAAGAGAATACCTCGGCAAAACAACGATCATGCAGACGCATTAGCAAGGCTAGCTTCGGCAACGAGGACAAATATTAGAAGGACAGTCCCTGTTGAGATCTTGCCCAGAGAAACCATTGAAGAAGAAGAAGAGGTCAGTAACCCTTGACTCAATTTGAACCTAGGGGACTCATGGATGGATCCCCTTATCAGATACATCAGAGAGGGGGTTCTACCGGAGTCAAAGTTAGAGAGGAGGAAGTTGAGGTACAGAGCTGCAAAGTTCTCAATAATAAATATGTCCTGTACAGGAAGGGATTCCTATTACCTCTCTTCATATGTGATCACCCCACCGAAGTCCCCCACGTCCTACAGGAGGTACACGAGGGTTCTTGCTCCAGTCACATAGGAGGGAGACCTTTGGCGAAGAGGATTATCACGCAAGGATATTGGTGGTCGACCTTGGCCAAAGATGCTGCAACTTACGTAAAACGGTGCGATAAATGTCAGAGATTATCCACAATCCCCCATCAACCTCATCAGCTTATGATGTCTATTAGTTCCCCTTGGCCATTCGTAGTATGGGGGATTGACTTAGTAGGTCCCCTTCCAAGAGCTGCAAATAATTACCATTTTCTAATAGTTGCCATTGATTACTTCTCCAAGTGGGTAGAGGAAGAGCCGATGATCACGATTACAGAGCAGAAGACCTTCCAATTTATTTGGAAGAACATCATATGAAGACACAGCCTCCTAAACACCCTCATTTCGGACAACGGAACCCAGTTCAAGAATTCTTCCCTGGAAAAATACTGCGAAAGAGTTGGGATAAAGCAATTTTTCTCTTCTCTAGGCCGACCTCAAGCAAACGATCAAACTGAAGTCACGAACAGAACGATCCTTGATGGGATCAAGAAGAGGTTAGAAGAAGGTAAATGTAGATGGACCGGAGAGGTTTATGCTGTGCTATGGGCCTACAGAACAACGGTTAGGATGCCAACAGGGGAGACCCCGTTTATGTTATCACACGGCTCAGGGGCCATCATACCAACAAAGGTTGGACTCCCTACTCATAGGGTTCAAACCTATGACCCTGAGAAGAATGGGGAGGAGAGAGACTCGATCTAGATTTGATTGAAGAGAGAAGGGAAGACACAGAAGTTAGGCAGGAAGCTTACCAGCAGAGAACAACAAAATTCTACAATCAAAGGGTAAAATTAAGACCCATAGCTGTAGGGGACCTAGTGCTGAAGAAGACGTTGCAGAAGGCAAACAAGCTTCACCCAAATTGGCAAGGTCCTTACAAAGTGATTGAGGAGGTTGTACCCAGAACTTACAGGCTAGAGAACCTCGAGGGGGAACCTTTTTCCAATCCCTGGAATGCTGATTATCTAAAGAAGTATTACATATGATGCTACAAGAGTTTATATAAATATATCATCTTATGAAGAGATTATTAATGATAAGATGAGTTTCCATGTCAATTCTTTGTTCATTATGCTTGAATGGTGAAAATTTTATGGGGATAACATCTTAGTTGATGACCTCAGACCTTATAACATTATGATTTGGTGACAAGGTCTGAGGTCAGACATCATACTTGGATGACCTCAGACCCTTAACATCATTAATTTGGTGAATATTTTATGGGGATAACATCTTAGTTGATGACCCCAAACCTTATAACATCATATTTTGGTGACAAGGTTTGAGGTCAGACATTATACTTGGATGACCTCAGACCCTTAACATCATTAATTTGGTGAAAATTTTATGGGGATAACATCTTAGTTGATGACCACAGACCTTATAACATCATGATTCGATGATAAGGTCTGAGGTCAGACATCATACTTGGATGACCTCAGACCTTAACATCATTAATTTGGTGAAAATTTTATGAGGATAATATTGATGACCCTAGACCTTATAACATCATGATTCGATGACAAGGTCTGAGGTCAGACATCATACTTAGATGACCTTAGACCCTTAACATCGTTAATCTGGTGAAAATTTTATGGGGATAACATCTTAGTTGATGACCCCAGACCCTATAAACATCATGATTTGGTGACAAGGTCTGAGGTCAGACATCATACTTGGATGACCTCAGACCCTTAACATTATTAATTTGGTGAAAATTTTATGGGGATAACATCTTAGTTGATGACCCCAGACCTTATAACATCATGATTTGGTGACAAGGTCTGAGGTCAGACACTATACTTGAATGACCTCAGACCCTTTACATCGTTAATCTGGTGAAAAGTTATATTGAGACTTTAGAATTGAACACATTGAATGGAAAAGAAAATCATTCAATAAACAATCCAGCAAGTGAAGAAATAAAGCCCTCCTCAGAGGTTGACATAGATTAAGTTGGGAGTTAATGCAAAAGTACAAAGTGACAAAGTTTATCAAAGGTTACAAATATAAAGTAATTAAAATTGTTCAAAGATGCACAAAAAGAATCAAGTGTTCATAGTCTCAGGGTTAATGGACACGTCTGCATGTCCCTGGCCGAGGGTGGCTACTTCCACCCCGTCATCTTGGGCACCGGCATCTTCAGTCGTGGCGTCTCCTTGGGGGCAGTCTCGGTAGGGGCAGTAGCTCCCTCCTCCTCAACTTCCTACAAAGCCTGAGCAAATTTAGGGTCGGCATAACCCAAGACGATGAAGTCAGCTGTTGAAATGCCCCCTGATTCCTTTTCCTTCATGGCAGCCCATTTGCCAGTAGCCTTGACCCCTCTCTCCAGATATTCAAAGCTGAAGCTGACAAACTCATTAGAAACCTCGTACTCATCCAAGATCTTCTCGGAGGCATCATCCAAGGCAGCCTTGACAGCCACATCGACTTTGCGTTGGAGAGAGTCAGCCTGAGCCTTCAAGGAAGCGTTATGGTCTTCCCTTTTCTTATCCATGTCCTTCTGCATCCCCTTCACGCTCGTCTCAGCCTTCTTCAGAGCAGCCTTCATACGTTCCACTTCAGCGTTTAAAGTGGCCTCAGTCTTCTCGGCCTCTTGGCCCTTCTCAATCAGAGGAAGTTTTTCCAAGGTCCAGTTGACATAGTGATGCATGGTGAGAAGACCCTGTAGAACATATGTAAAGATTAAGGTCTGATATAGTTCAAATGCCGATGTTACACATTCAGAAGCAATAGTTAAAGGTCTTACTTGGATAATACGGTGAAGAGAGAATTCAACCAGCAGAGGCTCATCAGGGAGTGACAAAAGCGCTTGTCAGACTCGGTCATGACATCGCCGATAGAATCTAGGGCCTTTAGACTATGACCAATGACACTGTCACCAATCTTCAACTACTCAAGACGAGCAATTAATGCATCCTCAGAAGAAATGGGGATGGCACGATCCTCCTTCTTGTTCTTCTTCCACCTCTGACCTTCAGAGGCAGGGTCGACAGGTTTTCTCTTCTTGGTAGCCTTAGCCCTTGAGGTAGATGGAGGGGGAGGAGGGGCATTCAGACCAGCTTTCTTCACGAGCTTCGTGAGACTGGGGGCTGCTATCTCCCAGAGTTCGTCAGATATTTCTTTTGGGCGCTCTACAGAACATAAAGGTCTGAGTTAGAAAATCAGAGATACATAAATTCAGAGGTATAACTTGTAAATAATAAAGCGACTTACGAAGCTCTGTCAGAGGACTCCCCCCAAGCCGAGTCTCAGAGAGATAGTAGGGGGTCATCAGGTGTTCGAATTTGACAAGCAGACCCCTGAAGATCTTTGACCTTCTGAAGATTCTGTTGGCTTAGCCCAGGGTCGACCCTAGCAGCTATTGTAACCTTTCCCCATTTCAGGGGCATTCTCGACTCTAATGAGGAAGAGGGGGCACATGGACCAAATTCCCATGGCCCCGATACAAAGAAGTAACGTGGCTTCCAATTATGGTTACAGGTTTGGGTGATTTGTAGCATCTTTTTCTTTGACTTCCGAGCTAAAAAAATAATAATAGCTCGGATGATTTCTGGCAGATGAGGGGACATAACACCCCGTGAAAACTTGGACTGGAAGGTCTGTGTGATGGACAACCCTCCATAAGATAATAGCACCAATTATCACCCTCCAGGCATTGGGTGATAACTGGGAAGGAGCCAAGTTGATGTAGGCCAATATAGCCCTGATGATGGGATGAATGGGCACACGAAACCCTAACTTAAACATCTACTCATACATGCAGATCTCACCGAACCCGCCATCATAAGCTTTCTCTTCCCTCAGAGGTCTCCTGAGTTTTATAGAGGGGCTTATATAATAGAGGTGTCTGATGGCCAGAAGGTCGACCTCGCTGACAATACTCTCTATCTCGGTCGCCTCAGAGGTGTCAACATCACTCTCGGTACCATCATCATCATCTGGCTCAATGTCGGCCTGAGCAGACGACGGGGCACCACTTGGGAATCTCTGAGCGAACTCAGCACCCGTTACAGCTGACAGGGGAATGGCTTCAAGAATTGGTGGAACAGGCACACTTGGTTTAACAACTTCAACATCTATGGAGGACTGGGATGTGTCAGACTCAGCATGGGACGAGACGCGACTCGAGACTTCGACTTGATCATGGGCCTGATCTTGCCGAGTTGAGAAATTCATAGCCTCTTGAAAAGAGTCCACAGACATAGGGTCTGAGGTAGATGCCTCAGACTCAGACATTGGAGAGGGTTCAACTGGGACCTCTGATTGGTTAACTGTTTTCGTTGGTTCAGGGTATATGACCTTCAGAGGTGGTGGAAAAATAGGCCTGAGGGGGAACGCCTCTGCCCTACGAGCTTCCTCTTGGGCTCTTTCTATTTGTCTAATTTTATCTAAGGTCTTCTCCCTACGAGAGGGGAATTCCTTTAAGAGCTGGTAAAGGGGTCTGAGCATATGAGGCAGACCCTACACTTGTGACTCTTCTAAATAAACAATGTTGGTAATTTAACTAAGGATCAAAAGTGGGTTTTAAGCAAGAACAATGAATTAACAGTTCACTGGAAAACTCATAGGTTCACCGGAAAATGCTTAAGCTAGTCGAAAAATACAACGAATGAAAGAATAAGGCAGAAAAATGCAGCAAAAGGAGAGAAAGGGGAGATAAAATATACCTCAGAGAATTTGTGAAGAAGAAAGAGAGAGAAAGTTGAAAGAAAAATCCACCCAGTTCCTTAAGCAAGCCCTTGTAGAGAGAGAGAGAGAGAGAGAGAGTTTCAGGTGAGGGAATGTAGAAATGAAGAAGAAAGAGAAGAAAGGGGGTATAACCCTCAACACCCAATGCACGCGTCCCAAGGCCCATCATTGCCTTGGGAGCCTAAAAGACAACCAACATCATCACACTTGTCAGGCACGCTTCCTACCCCAGTAGCTGACACTTGTCAAGAAAGTATTCAACACCTAAAGAAATTCAACCTCGGACAAACATACCCCTTAGGCACCTGATCACCCAGGTAACTAAGGGCTAGGGGTGATTGATGTGCCCTACATGTACCCAACTGCTCAGAGACATCAACCTCGGCCAGGGAGATAGCCGAGGTTGGAGGGGTCATAAATTGGTAGCCAACAGTCTCGTCCTAAGCGAGGTCGGCCTAGGTCGACGTTACTAGTCTCGCGTTCAGACAGCAGTTGAGATCTTCATGATGAACAGAGGCAGACTACTCATCAGGCCACCTAAGGTTGACAATCTCGACTGGGGATCAGCCGACGTTCCTGCTACGTTACAGTTTCTTTACCTAAGCTCTCCCACTGAGCCAAGGTCACCACCTCGTCCTCTTCCAGGCCGAGGTTGGGACCATTCAAAGATGGCCGACGTCACAGTTCAACATGCCTTACCTCAGCTCTCCCACTGAGCCAAGGCCACCACCTCGTCCTCTTCCAGGCCGAGGTTGGGACCACTCACAGATGGCCGAGTCCTTATCAGCATGTGTATTGTTGGGAACACGTGTACACAATCAGTTATAATCGAATCATTCCCCCCACGTGAGGGAATATTAAGGTCATCATTATCTACATGAGATCAGCCAGGTGTCATTCTCATACTGGTTCGATCCTCATGCACATGTCCATCGCATGCTTGGGGGGGTACATTACACCCCCCATGCACTATATATAGAGGTTATACTCTACCTTGTAAAGGATCCGAAATTAGCAACTCTAGTTGAAACTCTGTCTAAATATACAGTAGAGAGAGAAAGCTTGAGAGTTTGTATCTATGACCATTAGAGCCCTCATACAGTGATATTAATCACACACTTGCACAGTGGGCGTAGGCCTGATTGGCTGAACCACTTATATTCCGGTGATCTTCCTCTTCTCCTCACCTCCTTCTACTATATACCATTATACTGCCATTGTTAACATTGAATTGAGCTTACAAACACCTTGAAGGGTGGTGTTGTTTCCAGCATCCTCAATAGGGATGACAATTCGTGTTTTTGGTCGTGTTTTGGGCCGACACGACAAGACAAGAATTTTTCGAACACGAACACGACACGATAGGAATTCGTATTTTTTTAGTTGACACGAACACGACCCAAATGAAAACGACATAATACGACACGATACGAATAACACGATTTCATAAATTTCACACTAAATTGAACATAAATAGACATGATAATCCGAATAAAAACACGATTAATACGACAAGACACGATAATACGACTCATAATTTTGACACGAACACGACATATCGTGTCGTTTCTAAAATTATCACCCCTAGTTATAAACATCTAAACCTCTACTAATTGTAGGGGTGACAATTCGTGTGCGTCGTGTCGTATTCGTGTTAGGTATTAGTCAACCCTAACCCGCCCTTTTAACTAATTGTGTCAGATGAGTAAACACTAAGCCGACTTGTTTATTATCGTGTCGTGTTCGGGGTGACCCGCATAACCCATTAAGTAAAACATAAAACATATTTTTTCTTCTCTTTTAACCAATCATAACGCTCATAGCATACAATAACTTAAAATTTGATTAATTTGAACTTCTTGCAACACATAAATAATATTCGAATTCGTGTCAAGAAATCGTCAATCCTAACTCGTTAATTTCTTGTCGAGTACCTATCGAATTATCATGTGGTGTCAAAAATTGTCCCCGCAAATAATTGACACTTTCTCACTTTCAAACCTACATTATAGAGATAGAGAGATCAATGCATCGGTTAAGGCTTGAACATAGGAAGAGAAGAGGAATTATACACAATAACACGCTTGCACCATCTCCCCCTATACGTCTCCCTATGAATTGAATAGAGATTATTGATTCGAGATATTCTTTGGTGACTGGCTAGTGTTATTAGCATAGTCAAATGCCTGCAACATAAATAAAGACTGAAAAAGGCGACTCTCATCATCACTCTTAATCGTAGGATCGAAGTTTGCCACAGATGGGACTGAAAAAAACTGTTGTGTTGCTTTCTTTGCAAATTGCAATTAAACAGCAATTAAAAATCTTAAAACAAATTATTCTCAAATCTTTTTCCCATCTTAATCCAAAAGCATTCATAAGGCCTTTAGGATCGAGGGCATGTGCTATATCATCCATAGAAAGTTCCTCTTTTTATTGAATCGTTATTGGCATCTCCAAGAGCTGCCTCACTCAAATACTTATCGGACAGTTGAACTCTTTTTACATTTTCCTGCTCTTGAACAAGCATGTTTCCGTACTCGAGGAGCTTCTCGACCGTCATTTTCGGTTGGTCAAAAGTCGGGGGTTCCTCCTTCGAGTTCACGAGCCTTCTACCGATGTTTTGTATGCCGATCCCTGAAATCCATTTCCTGAGTTCATCATCATACACTCTGGCCCTCAAAGCACCAAAAAAGTCTGCACATAACACAATGGTGGGTTGGCGCTAATATTTAAACCAAGAGGAGAGGATCTACAATTATGACAAATGAGAAAGTTGATCCATGTAATTTACCCAATAAAGTTAGTCCTACTACAATTTCCTTTTGGATGTTTTTGTTTAGACCCACACATTCTGTTTGGATCCGCCCAAAAGCGTTAAAAATTGCTCATTTTTTCAAAAGATATGAAAAGACTTTTATACTCATTTTAGAAAGTGATATATATCAAATTATTTTTTGAATATTTTTAAGGGACATATACCAAATAGTCCCTCAAACATTTTTTAATACTCATTTAGTCCAAACCTTTTTATTTTGCCTCAAAAAGTCCTTTGCCATATATTTTGGAAAGGGAGTGCCGCTGACGCGGACCTCTAAAAATAAGAGAATATTGAGTGCTTGAGGGACTAAATGGGTTAAACTAAAAATATGTGTCCTTTTTAAAAAATATATATTTATAGTAGGGACTATTAAATAATTGACCCTATTTTTAATACATATTTTGCTCAAATCTTATTATTTGTTTTAAAAAATTCTTCAACATGCTATTTTTGGGAAAAAACAAAGACTTAAATTAAATATATATTAAAAAATATTTGAATAACTTTTTTATATTTGATCCTTTTAGAAAACCCCCATAAAGTTTCTAGGTATTTGCTTAAAGATGACGACTCTTAGTAGTTGAGTCATAATAGGACTAGAACACCACCGCCTGTTAACAGAGATCCATAATTCATCAATCAAAAACAAAAATTAATCTGTCAGCACTGCATTTAGTAGTGTAATCATAATGAAGTAAAAATAAATTACTACATGTAAATACAAAGTTCATTAACTCAGGATGTGCAATATAAGATTCAGGATTTTAAAAAAGATCAGATTGTGCTGTATCTCAATCTATATTAGCATATGCTATTTAATAGTAAACACCTTGTACAGGCAGGTTACCAGTAGTTAAGATCCACCCACTATAAGCTCAACAAGAATTGTTTATAAATTATCATGAAACACAAGAGTTTTTTTTTTTTTTTTTTTTTGTAGCGGGGATATAAAAATAAAAATAAAAATAAAAATAAAAATAAAAATAAAAATAGGGAGATTATTAAATAACAAAAATTGAAACAGTAATGTTTGTTTCAAATGGTTTATTAAATTTGTGGCTTTTCCAATCCAAAAAGATAACTATTATAAGCATTAGAACAAGAGTTTTAATACAAACACATACCTTTGGATTTCAGTGGGTATCCTTCCACCTAGGGCTGTGTTTTTTTTTCTGAACTTTCCGATTTTTTCGATTTCCGATCCGATTTTTTCCGAATTTGGAATGAAATTTTAGTTTGCCGATTTTCGATTTTCCGATTTTCGATTTTTTCGAAAAAAATCGGATCGGAAATAATTCTGAATTTCCGATTTTTTGATTTTTCCGATCCGATTTTTCCGAAACTATGCTGATCCGATTTTTTCTATTTTTTTCCCAATTATTTCCGTTTTTTTGGAATTATTTTCCGATTTCCGATTTTTTCGATTTCTTTTCCGATTTTTTTGAAAGTTTCTCATATCCCACATCGAGAGGGAGAGGGCTCCAAAATATGCTCTATAAAATGAGAGTATCCTCCTAACTTCTACACAAATGAAAAATGAGCCAAATCCTCATGTGTTTACATATTGGGTTAAGCCATTTTCATTGTTTCTTTAAAATGAGAATTTTGAGTAATCGAAAATCCATAATTTTTTTTTTTGAAATTTGGAATTTCCGAAATTTCTGGATTTTTAATATATTTTGTGATTTTTCGATTTTTCCGAATTCGGAATTTTTTTTTAATTTTCCGAAAAAATCGGATCGGAAATCGGAATAGTTATTTTATTTCCAAAAAAATCAAAAAAAAATTCCGAATAGGCATTTTCCGATCCGATCCGGCCAAAACACAGCCCTACTTCCACCCAAAAATTGTTCATTACTCGGTCATTGTGCATCAATGGGCGGCTATGAATTCAGTTTGTAAATGAGAGGGAGAAGATGGAAAATGCTTTTGCTCAACTTCATTTATGTGATGACAGAGAGGATGGAAATGGGATTTTGTCTCAGAATTTGGTCGTGGTTATGAAATCCCCATTTTCCTTTTTTTTAAGTCAAACCCCGATTGAGGGGGCGTTAGATTGATATGAGCCCAAAAATAGGGGACGTATAATAATGGGGGATGCAAACAGAAAATGAACGTGTACACAAAAGTCCCCTTTTTTTTTCTATGCACCTCTAAATAAAATTTGCAACATTGCTTATCATAGATTTACCATTACATACAAGGGAAAGTGTAAAAAAACAAAAATTATATTGTACTATTCTCAATTAAAACAACAAAACATTTTAAAATGCACACACACACACACACACACACACATATATATATATACACACAATTTGTTGGAGAAGCCCCTTCTAAGGAATTTTTTAAAAATATTTTTCTAGAAATTACTTTTAACAAGCATTTTCCCCCCTCAAAAAGTTGAGTTCACAAAGGAAACCTTTCACACATCTAATTGAATCATCACACTTAATATTTTTCTAGAAATTATTTGCGAGTTTTATTTTGGAGAGAAAAGAAAGGAAAAGAAGGGAAAGTATGTTTCCTTTCCTTCGTTTGAGAGTTTAAGTAGGAAGGAAAGTGAATTTCTCTCGTTTGGGAGTTTAAAAGGAGAGAAAATAAAAGAAATTTTTTAAAAAACTTTCCCTTCCTTCCTGTCGAAAGCTTTCTTTCCAAATCGGAAAGAAATGAAGAGAAAGGAAAGTTTTTTAATGAATTGTTCCTTCTTCCCCTTAAAAAAATTATTTTCCTTCCAAACTCCCAAACACAAGAAAGAAAGTTATTTTCTTTTCTCTCCCAAACTCCTTTCTCTTCCTTTCTTTTCTTTTCTCTCTTATTAACTTTCCTTTCTTTTCTTTTCTCTCCGAATAAAATTTTCCTTTCCTTTCTTTTCTCTTCAAAACTCCCAAACGAGCTCTAGGAGTCTTTGCAACAAAATAGACAACTCACGGTGTATTTTTTGCATTCAAATAGTCAAGTCAGATATGTTGAAAAACATGTATTGTTTTTGGACTTTACCCTTGAATGAATGATGAGGAGCTTACCAATTGATTGCCCAGGGAATGCATCAACAAGCTTGACAATGTCCTCATAGAGTAACTTATCACTTCTAAAAATACCGGTGCAAACACCAATCCGGTCTTCCCTAGTTGGGGCCCAGTAGAATTTTTCCATGCGGCCATCACGAATAAGAGGAGCATACAATGTGGAGAAGTCATTACCGGTGGCAACGATAGGGACACGGGGATTCTCCTCCTTGTTGTACATACCAGGGAGCTGGACATTGGTTGGGTTATCAGCAATGTTCATAAGGGTAGCATTCACCATCTGATTGTTGACTGTGTACTGGGTGGTCCCACCAAGCCTACCCGCCCCTACATCGAGGTCGTTAATGAAGAGGGCACACATTTTCCCTTTCCTGATGATATCTGCTGCCTCGCGGTACCTTTGCCGGATTAATTTTGCGGGCTCTCCTGCATTCGCACTTTCTAATTCTCCGGCACTCATCATAATAGGGCTGTGAATGTTTCATTGTCAAAATACCAAACAAGAAATCATCATACATGTGATGTTTTCTAAATTAGTGGAATTTTAATTCATCCCAAATTAGGAATGTCTTCTAGAATCTGATACCCTAATAAAAAAAATATTTCAAAGATCCATATTTATTTGTGAGATTTGAATTTTAACGTTGTTAAAATAAAATAAAAATATTGGAGGAAAATCATATGAACTCACGTGATACCCAATTTGGCAAATACAAGTTCACACATGAATGATTTTCCTTGACCTTTGCCTCCCCACATACCCAGGATGAGTGGAACCTGTAATTAAATTTCGCAATACATACAACTTTCATTAGTTCAGTTGACACTATATGCTTGGATATCAGATGGAATGCAGGAATAGAGGAGTAAGGGTGGATGGATATCTTTCATGAAGTGGGCAAGTAATATGACATTTGTTAATTTAATTTCTCTCGGTAGTAGAAAAATAATACTCTGAACTACGATAAAATTACACCCTCAAATTTGTCCAAAGTACTAGGTAAGACATTAAAGTGATTATTAATTTTAATAATAAAGGCACCATAAGATAGGATGCAGCCACTGTTGCATTTGGCTAGATTTCAGCAGGTTTTACATTCTAGATGTCAACAAACTACTTTAAAAAAATGGGAGACACGCCTATTTTGATGCAGTGTTTCCAAGTCTTGAGCCCAGGAACAACAAATGTGTGGTGTATTTTGGCTCTCCGGTGGCTTCCCGTTGGTTCACGGCTGTTTTGGGAGAAAAACAGATTTTTTCTTGATATTTACAAAATTGCCACTTTGAGGAAAATCTATAAATAGAAACCTATTTTCTGTTTTTATGCAGTGCTGTTTTTTCCAGCAAGAGTGAACATTTTGTGAGTTTTTCAAAGAGAAAAGTGAGTGAGAGCTTCTTGTTTAAGATTAGTTCTTGTGCTTGGTTGTGAGTGACTTTCTTGGAGAGATAAAGAGTGTGAGTGTGTAACCTTGTGGTTCCTCCATTTATCAAAGAAAGAAGAAATCCTACCATTGTGGATGTAACCCTTGTTTGGGTGAACCACGTTATATTGTTGTCGTTTCTTTGCTTTGATTGCTTGTGTGTTCTTGTTATCCTACTTGTTGATTGTTGATTGGATTCGTTTTGAGTTTGCACACTTAGTTTTCATTAGGAACAAGGTCTTGGGTGTTTTCCGCACACCAAGTGTTTGGTAAAATTCCGAAGTGAGTTTTATGATCTTGGTTGCTTAACATAGGACTGTTTTATCGCAACAAGTGGTATCAGAGCTTTGGTTGCTTGGTTTGCTCGGTATTTTGGTTCGGCTTGAATCAATTTGAGTGATATTGGCATAAGTTCTAGAACTTGTTCCAAATGGCGGAAGAGGTGTCGCGTACTCTCGAATCAACTTCTACAAGCGGAGGCTCTAAGAAGTGGGATCCTAGTTATGGATCCGGGGGCTCAATGAAGTTTGTGATAAAACCTTTTGATGAGAAAATTAATTTTGGCTTGTGGCAAAGAAGGATGCGGGGTGTTCTTGTTCAACAACGATTGGTTATAGCATTGTTGGGTATAGAGAAGCGTCCGGTGGATATGACCGAAGCCGAATGGAGCGATATTGATCAAAGGGCGATTTCTTCAATTGAAATGTATATCACGGATGATGTGCTCAATCACGTGATATCGGAAACTACGGCTAAGGGCATGTGGGATCAATTGGAGGAGATTTATTTGGGCAAGTCTTTGTCAAATAAATTATTTCTAAAGAAGATGCTCTTCAAGTTAGAAATGAAGGAGGGCGGTGATATGATGAAGCATATAAATATCTTCAATGCTTTGATCAACGATTTGAACCGGATTGATGTTCAATTTAGCGAGGAGGATCGAGCGTTATTGTCGCTTGCTTCGTTGCCCGATTCATATGAGCACTTTGTCACCACACTTATGTTTGGGAAGACTACTCTCAAGTTCAATGATGTAATGCAGGACATCATTTCTCACGTGGCCATGAAGAAGAAAAATGGTAGCGGTGGAGGTAGTTCATCTTCTCAAGGTGAAGGATTGGTAGCCAAGGTTGGTGGTGGTGGACGAAGAGGAAGGTCGAAGTCTCGGGGTGCAAATAATCGGGGCTTCCAAAGATCTCAATCTCGAGACATTAGCACGGTTGAGTGTTTCAAGTGCCATAAAAAGGGTCACTTTAAACGGAATTGTCCGGAGTGGAAGAAAGATGATAAGAAAGGAGACGCTACTAAGGATGTGGCCGGTGTTGCTACTTTAGAGGAAGGCGAAGAGGTTCTTACTTGTTTTTCCGCCGATCACGTTGATGGTTGGATTCTAGATTCCGGATGTTCATACCACATGTGTCCGAACCGGGAATGGTTTGAGGATTACAAGTCCAATACCGGTGGTGAGATTCTCATGGGAAACAATGCTACGTGCAAAGTAGTGGGAATCGGGTCGGTGCACATAAAGATGTGGGATGGGGTTGTCCGAACCTTAAGTGAAGTGAGGCACGTTCCGGCACTTAAAAAGAACTTGATTTCCTTAGGCGCACTCGATTCAAAGGGGTGTGTGATTCAAGCCGAGGGTGGGGCTTTGAAGGTCAAAAGGGGATCAATGGTGATTTTGCGCGGCACAAAGTTACCAAACAATCTTTATAGATTGAAGGGAAATACGGTAGTGGGTGGAGAGGCAGTCTCCACGGAGCCTGAAATTGACGAACTACAATTGTGGCACATGAGACTTGGTCACATGAGCCAACGGGGCATGGAAGAACTTCATCGGCGAAAGTTGTTGAAAGGGGTGCACGGATGCAAGCTTGGTTTTTGCAAGTATTGTGTGATGGGGAAGCAAACTCGAGTGCAATTCACTATATCTACAAACAAGAGTAAAGGGACTCTTGACTATATTCATTTCGACGTGTGTGGGCCTTCGGATGTTGTTTCCATAGGCGGCTTTAGATACTTTGTGACTTTCATAGATGATTATTCACGAAAAGTGTGGGTCTACTACTTGAAGGAAAAATCGGAGGTTTTCGAGAAGTTTAAGGAGTGGAAAGCCATGGTGGAGAATCAAACGGGGAAGAAGATCAAGTATTTGAGGAGCGACAACGGGGGTGAGTATAGAGATGGTGGGTTTCTCAAGTATTGTAAAGATGCGGGCATCACAAGGCACTTTACCGTTAAGAAGACTCCACAACAAAATGGGGTGGCGGAGAGGATGAACCGCACCATTATGGAAAGGGCAAGGTGCATGAGGTTTCATGCCGGGTTACCAAAATCATTTTGGGCAGCGGCTCTTGATCACGCCGTGTATTTGGTGAATCGGTCACCAAATTCGACTCTTGGTTTGAAGTGTCCGGAGGAAGTATGGTCTGGGCACGAGGTCGACTACTCTACTTTGAGGGTGTTCGGATGTCCGGGGTACGCTCACATTCCTAGTGACGAGAGGACTAAAAATGACCCGAGAACTCGCCGGTGTATTTTCCTAGGCTATGGAAAAGGGGTGAAGGGGTTCAAGCTTTGGGATCCGTCTACGAGGAAGCTAGTTGTTAGCCGGGATGTGAGATTTGACGAGACGTCCATGTTGAAGGCCAAGGAGTTCTTGGAAGTTGCCGATGACGGTGGTGTTAGAACCGTCGAGATTCCTTTGGTATTTCCGAGATCATCAACCACCGATAGTGATAGTGCATCTACTGGTGGTTCAAGTGATTCTCAATTGGGTAATGGCACGGTTGAGGTGGAGCCGAATGAGGATGATTTGGAAGAGGAATTGGTTGAGGTAGGGGACACTCAACGGGTGGAGCAAGTGCCATCCATAGCACGTGACCGAGAGCGTAGGGAGATCAAGCCACCATCTAGGCTTGGTTGGGAAGAGGTCAATTACGCTCTCATTTCTAGTGAGGGTGATCCAACGACATACAAAGATGCCATTAATTGTGATGTCAAGGCGAGTTGTATGGGTGCTATGTCGGAAGAGATGGAAGCTCTACGAAAGAACTCTGTGTGGGAGTTGGTTCCTAAACCCAAGGGGCGACACATTGTTGGCTCTAAGTGGGTGTATAGGAAGAAAGAGGCAATTAACAAAATAGAAGAACCGAAGTACAAGGCAAGGCTAGTAGCGAAGGGGTTTTCACAAAAGGAGGGGATTGACTATGATGAGATCTTCTCCCCGGTGGTGAGGCATACTTCGATACGGGTGTTGTTGGCAATGGTTGCTCAATTCGATATGGAATTGGAGCAAATGGATGTGAAAACGGCTTTTCTTCACGGTGATTTGAAGGAGCTTATTTACATGGTGCAACTGGAGGGGTTCAAGGAAGTGGGAAAGGAAGATCATGTGTGCCGGCTTAAGAAGTCATTGTATGGGCTTAAACAGTCGCCACGACAATGGTACCTACGGTTCGATACCTTCATGTTGCGGGTTGGTTACACAAGATGTGATCATGACCATTGTGCATATTTTCGGGTTCTTGATGATGGTTCGTTTGTTTTGTTAATGCTCTATGTGGATGACATGCTCATTGCGTGTCGGGACATGTCACGAATAATAGAGCTCAAGGTGGAATTGAGCCGGGAGTTTGACATGAAGGATCTTGGTGCGGCGCAAAAGATTCTTGGTATGGAGATTAGACGAGATAGAAAAGTTGGCAAGTTGTGGTTATCTCAGAAAAATTATATTTCGCATGTCATCGGGAAATTTGGCATGTTGGATGCCAAGGCCACTTCGACCCCGTTAGCTTCACATTTCACTTTGTCTGCAAAGCAATGTCCCTCTACGGATGATGAGTTAGAGGAGATGGCTTCAACGTCGTATGCTTGTGCTGTGGGGTGCCTTATGTATGCTATTGTTTGCACGAGGCCGGATATCGCCCAAGCCGTGGGTGTGGTTAGTAAGTACATGTCGAATCCGGGAAACGAGCATTGGAAAGCGGTGAAATGGATTCTTCGGTATCTAAAGGGAACCAAGTCTATGGGCATTGTGTTTGAGCGGAAGAAAGGGGCCGAGTTTGTTACGGGGTATGTGGATTCGGATTATGCGGCGGATCTTGATAAGCGGAGATCTACATCGGGGTATGTATTCACTATTGCTAGCGGGCCGGTATCTTGGAGATCCATGTTACAAGCGACAAGTGCTTTGTCTACCACGGAGGCGAAGTATATGGCACTTACGGAAGCATCAAAGGAGGCGGTTTGGTTAAAGAGTTTGGTGAGTGAATTGGGGATGAAGCAAGAGAGTGTTCGTCTTCATTGCGATAGTCAAAGTGCTATGCATTTGGCTAAGAATCAAGTGTATCATGTTGATGTACGGTATCATAGAGTTCGGGATTGGGTTAATTCCGGCGAGGTTTTGATTGAGAAGGTGCACACGGATGAGAATGCAGCAGATTTCCTCACCAAACCTGTGACTACAGAGAAGTTTAGGCATTGCTTAAAGCTTCTAAATCTCACTTCTTGTTGAAGTTCAAGGAGAGGCTCCTCGGTTAGGTGGAGCCGCATTGAGCTTGGTAGATTTCGGGGTGATCTTCAAGCGGGTTCAATGGTTTTCATTCCGGATTTTTGGTTGGATCGTTCGAATCGCCAAGGTGGAGTTTGTGGTGTATTTTGGCTCTCCGGTGGCTTCCCGTTGGTTCACGGCTGTTTTGGGAGAAAAACAGATTTTTTCTTGATATTTACAAATTGCCACTTTGAGGAAAATCTATAAATAGAAGCCTATTTTCTGTTTTTATGCAGTGCGGTTTTTTCCAGCAAGAGTGAACATTTTGTGAGTTTTTCAAAGAGAAAAGTGAGTGAGAGTTTCTTGTTTAAGATTAGTTCTTGTGCTTGGTTGTGAGTGACTTTCTTGGAGAGATAAAGAGTGTGAGTGTGTAACCTTGTGGTTCCTCCATTTATCAAAGAAAGAAGAAATCCTACCATTGTGGATGTAACCCTTGTTTGGGTGAACCACGTTATATTGTTGTCGTTTCTTTGCTTTGATTGCTTGTGTGTTCTTGTTATCCTACTTGTTGATTGTTGATTGGATTCGTTTTGAGTTTGCACACTTAGTTTTCATTAGGAACAAGGTCTTGGGTGTTTTCCGCACACCAAGTGTTTGGTAAAATTCCGAAGTGAGTTTTATGATCTTGGTTGCTTAACATAGGACTGTTTTATCGCAACAAAATGATTGTTAGATTCTCAAGTGAGAAATCCAAATCCCTCATTAGGAGCAATTTCATCATTGGGGTTCAAGGAAACCTATGTTATTTAACCAGATAAGTATGTAGTGATATAAGTTGCAACAAATTTCAGCAAGTGAGCCAAGAAATAGAGGGAGTGAGAGAGTGAATTTTGTTGAGTGTGACTGAAATTCAAGAGAGATTGAGTGTGCAACCTTATTCCTTGGTCTCATATTGTAATAACCACTGTTTTAAAAAATCTGTCTAGGCTTAAGACTTGGTAGAAACGTCTCGCCTTACGCTTTTCACGCCTTATTCTTTGTAAAACCCTTAAGGCACACTTTTTTCTAAAAACAACAATGATTTAGTGAAACGATGTCGCCTTTAAAAGAATTTCTTTACAAACCGGATCATTATCTCATCCAAAATAATCAAATAGTATTTTAATTTGTATATATTCAGACATATTTTTATGATATGTGTAATTTTTGTATTTTAATAGCCTTGTTATGGTTAAAAAATATTAAAATATATTAAGAAGGCTTAAACGCCTTTTTACGTCTAGCCCGCCTAGACTTCTAAGGCTTAAGACTTGACCTCCACACCTCAATTACGCTCCGCATTTTTTAGAACCTTGGTAATAACTAATCCTCCTCTGCTTGTGAATGTAGACCTTGCTTGGCAATGCATGCTAAATTGGTGTGCGCGCTTGTTTATTTTACTTTCATTCATTGTTTTGGTTCTTCTTGATAGCACTCGTTATTGCTTTGTTTTAGTTTCATTCAGTTTTTAATGCAACTTCATAGCAATAACACTCGTTATTGCTTTGGTGATTGTTTTGGATTCATTGAATTGTGTGGACAAGATTTGTTTTCCTCACATTTAATATTTGACAAAATTCATAAGTGAGTTTCATGACTCTGGCTAAGTGTTTCGATTGTTGATTCCCAACACCCATGTACACATTACGTAGACCAAAAAATATACAATGTTATACTCGTACTTAGATTTTGTTCCGTTTGTAGACTGGCTTAGTTGAGCTTTTATTTTATTGCTATCTAAGCCCACTTTAAGAGGGTCAAAAGTCACACTCTTAATATATTTAGGTTTGCAAACTCAAAAAAAAAATATATAAGGTGGGACCTTCGTTTACTATAGCTTCCCCACTGAACTTGAATCAAATGAAAATGTATAGAAATTGTAAATTGTAGCACACAAAATATCTTGATTCCATTGTATTTCGTCAGTATCTTTTGAGATCAAAACATAGAAAATAAAAGTAATATTATATGAACTTAATTGTAAGAGAGTTAGATAGAAAACCTTAATGTTTGGAAGGTTCAAGAAGTTCTTAGTGATGTGGAGTACAAGCTTGTCCATGAAAGCAGGAGCAATATAGAACCCATCCAGGTTATTGTCCATGTTGCATCTAGAAACAATTTAACAACATGGTATGGTCAATAACAACATCAAGACCAAAACAACTTCTAATAAATGGATACTCATACACAAAGAAAAAAACAATGATACATTGGCAAATAACTCAACATAAACTTATACGATTTTCAATATTTGACTTCTTACCGGTGAAGACCGGTACTGAGGTACTCGTAGGAACTCATAACCGCATAATGAGTACCGGAATTCATAGGTGCTTGAAAGAGAGAATCCACCATTCCCTTTCCTCTGGTGATGTCCTGTTGATCGTCCGATCCATCAAACGCAAGGCCTCTCCATCTATCCTCGCCGGTTTGCTTCTTCTCATTGACTTCTGCGACAATCATATATCTACTTGATGGTATCTTGTGGTGGCTGCATCTTTTAGGGATCGCTTTTTTCAAACTATTGCCAAAGAAGGCTGAGCTGGGAAGTGAAGCTCCCTCACTACAGCCGTTGAAATTCAACTGCACAGCAGATTTTCCCTTCTTTATATTAGTTAAATTACCATATAACTTTGCATAAGTTATCAATGACCCATATAAAAACCAAAAGAAAAATTATTCCAAAGCATAGCATTTCAAAGGTCACCCACGAATGTATATTCATACTCCCAGTCAACTAATCAAAATTTTATTAGACATTTTCTTTAACAATAATACTACGAAGACCCGTTTTTTGAATCTTCTTTATGGACGAGTGATGTGTAAGCATACATTAGCTGTTGCCGTCCCATGGACCAAGAATTTAGCAACAAACGATTCATGCAAGAACTCTTAGCATAAAACTGGAAAACAGAGTGTTCGATGATATCAAAAACAAATACATGAGCACGTATTTAGATGTAACAAATATAGAAAAGGTTATATAGTTGAGAGGTGGGAACACAGTACCGGTGATCTGTTGGTAAGGCCGACGGTTAAGGAGTAAGCCATTGGAATAGAGTCTTTGTAATATAAGACGAAAGATGAAACTGAAGCTGAGCTCAGTTGGTTCGAGGGAAGTGTTGGGGTGACACATATAAGATGGGGGTGGTATTGGTTAGAGTGTAGAAAGTGAGATGGTGAGTGGATATTGGGTTACGGATCCCAATGAACAAGTTGAGGTGAACGTTTGTATTTAGACATGTGTATCATTACACCGGGTGTCAACAAAATTAAGGTTACTTTGTTCTTTTTTTTTTTTTTTTTTTAGAGCAAGTGCTTATATTGGAATCGAAATTTTAATAAAAATAATATGTGACAGTATGTTATTGATAGACTTTTTAATGTCACTGAAGTGAATCCTACAAACTAATCAATAAAAACACTCCACCTCATTCAGTATCTTAACTTTCTGTTAAAATTTCGGTTACAATATCATTTCTCTTGTTTAATATTATGGAAATGTTAGAGGGTCACTATGAGTATTCAAATGTGACCCGTTCTTATTGATTCTTAATTTTATTGCATTATTATTGAATCCGAATACGAGTTAATATGAGAGTTAAACGCCAATGTAATACTTTTTTATTGCATTTTTGGTCTCTTATAACGTTACTTTTTTGTGAAAGGGAATTTTGAGTATATTCTTTATTAATGTTTCACTTGAAATAAGTGTACTTTTGTAATTTTTGGAGACTTCTTGATGGTTTTATATGATTGGACCACTTCTTTTTTAAACTAGCAATATAGCTAGTGGATAGAAAATTCAAACATTCCAAATGAAAATTAAATATTATGCAAAGTCAGTCGATGCTATGGAAAATTTAGATCGCGGACTTATGAATTAAATACCTACTTACTGAAATTGAGAAATACATTATGAAATTCACATCAAATACATTTTAAAATTTACAAATCTCTTATTCAATTAAACAATAATTTACTTATCGCACACAACCATTACACAAGTGAAAGCATATACAAGTGAATTGGTACCATAATGTAAAATAGATTCAAAAGACCATTGCCAATTATTCACATGGGTCAAGAAGGATGATCCCATGCATTTACAATGTAAGGGTGTTGTTTGGTCTTTTTAATGAAAAGATAATTGGGTGTTGAAAGCTAGTATTTGAGATTCAATAACCGAGTACGAATTATGAATGGCATTCTCATGTTGTGGAAATCTTACATATATAATAAGGGTGTGCGATTCTCGACAAAATCTACCAAGTTAAAATTATTTCAAATTAAAAATAAATATTCTCCTTTAATCCAAATTGAGGAAAAAGTGATAAAAATGTGGTTTAAAAAAACTAACTCTTTTGTTAACATACGTTTATCAAGCATATAAGGAAATAAACATGCGGAATGATAAATCATACAATTGATACAATGACTTATACGAGGAAAAACCTATAATAAAAAAAAATCTCGAGTCAAACTGACGCCTTGCACTAGTCAAGATAGAGTATAATAAGAAGGGAAAAATAACATACATACTTGGACATATCTCCTAAACTTAATAATACACAACCTCAACATTTGACTATTTTCACATTATAGTAGCAAGAGCAAGCACATATCGTTCTTTGACCAAATCGTTATATCGCTAGTGTCAACCTTGTTGATAATGTCACATTTGAACCTTTCAACAAATTGTCTTTGAAAGTTATAGATAAACATTGATCCAAATAAATCGAACCAATATAATTCGTTTACAAACACTTACAATATGTGAGGATATCCTATTGGTTATGTGATAACTCGTCCCCTTGGTGGTGCAACTCTTATCCTGCCACTCGTGCGCGCGGGCGTCCTTATAGGACAGAATATGGAGGACATAGGTCATTGGAGCTGACTTATGGTCATCGCCTTGTTCTCTTTGAAAAGAATACGGAGTCGTCGTTGTATTTTACTAAAAAAACAGACAAAAGAATGGGTAGGTCTCTATAGAGACCTAGTGATGGAAAGTGATTTGTGTGTTAACCAGGGAGTCAAAGGTTCGGGACTGGGTTACAGATTAGGAAGGTGTTACGCACCCGCTCCGCGCTCTCGATCTCAAATGCAAATCTAAAATACGTGTTAGCATGTTATAGTGTAAAACGAAATAATAAAATAAAAATAGTTAGTATGTAAATATATTATAGAGTGCAGTGTGGATGTACGTGTACATAATATAGATAAGGTATAAATATGTACAAAAATGGACTTGTTCGCTCGGACGATGGTCCGAGTGAGCCTACGTACTCGAACTAAGTGATTCAAAGTCCACGTAGTTCTTGAACGAGTCAAGAGTGATTTCACCTCATATAGGGGCTCGATGTGAGATATCTAGTCTTTCTTCGATCGTTCAAGATGTTTTCATAATGAAATAGAATTAGATCTGAAAATATGTATGTTTTGAGTTCATGAAAGAACTTGATCTAGACTATTTCACTCGTAAAACTTCTTAATGATGGAAGAATAACCAAACTTCCAACATTAAGATCAAAAGGGTAGATTAAATCCCCAGATCTAATGATCCTCTATCTTATATGAGAACATTCATGATTTTGAAGTATTTTTGTTTAGTTTTCAAAAAAATGGATGAGTATATACATACTTTGACTTGATTTTTAAAGGTTGAGCTTCTCTAATACTTATACGTATTAACTGTAGGTTAGGATCAAAGTCAACGTATTTCAGACATGACCGTTGGAGAAAGAGCATGCTTTACATGACAAAGAAACACAAATAAAGCAGTTTGGGCTAGTGTTGCAGCACAACACCACCCTTTCTCCATCAAGACTTCAAAATAAAAGGGTGAGATCACGTACTTAAAAAGTTACACGAACTCTTTTTCATTTCGAAAGCATTTCGTCTTAGGATTGACCTTTTTAGAAATAGATCTAAGGATGCTTTTAAAGGAAAAGTACCTTAAAGAAGAAAAAAAGTAAGATAAGAGGAAAATTCAATTTTTTTATTTTTTATTTTTGGACTTGGATGATGAATGAGAAACTGTGGCTTAAAGTTAAAACACTAGATCTAAACTGAAAGAGAGTTTTGATGAAAACAAAGAGAATTTCAAGGCACTTTCGAAAGCAAACTGCTCCTAAACGGGATGCTCTTCTTTTAAAAGGGTGGAGTTTATGCCCTCGGTTGGTAGGTGAAGGCCTCCTTTCATAGGCAAAATTTTGGGGTTAATGATCGATCAGTCATAGGTACTGTGCACGCATGACCAATCGGTCAAGAGCATTTCACCCTAGGCCTTTGGGCCCATTCTGGATTGGTTTGATTCAGTTGGGTAATTTTGTGGGATGTTTTAGGTATTTGAACTTTTAGGAAGGTGACCATGAGTTTGGTCTAGATTTTGGGCCTTTGGATATCCATGGTAGATGTGGTTACCTTTATGGAGAAAAATGGGGTGTCGACAATGCCCTTCAATATCAAAGTTCTTTTTGGACGAATGTTATTGGAAACAGAGACACCTGTTATGAGGTTGTTGGGGATTCTCTTCTGATGAGGTGTTTTTGGATTAGTCCTTTAGGAGAGTTGGTATTATTATCGCGAGGGGCGATGATTCTCATATCTCAGTGACTTATGAAAGATGATATGTTGTTTAACATCCTCATGGGGTGAGGTGAAACATTAGGTTGTTTGGATGAAACATCCTCTTGGGATAAGGTGCTTGTCGATACATCAAATAAAATGGAAAGAGAGATGTTGTATATTATTTTGTCTTCACTTTTATCTTCTCAATCTCTCTACTTTCTCAGAGATTTAGTTCCTCTATTTTTTGAATGCTTTTATGAGTGTTTTCTCTATATTATATCAAAGAGAGATGTTGTATATTATTTTGGATGACCTTCCTGACGCGAAGCATGTGACCGAGGCTAACGAGTCTAATGAATGGGTGGTCGTAGAGATTTCAGAGGAGTTACAGGAGAGGGATGTGGCGGTGCTCCATCATGTGCCCCAATCGAGAGATCAAGTTGACTTGTTACGGGAGACCATTGTGCACTTTTTGACGATGTGTATCATGGCCTATTATGCATTTATTTTTGAGAGATTGTTTTTATTGTTATGTATTTTCTTAAAGTATTATTGTGACACATTATATTATTTTTTATTTTTTGTTATTATTATTTTGCCCATTGCTTAGGAGACTCAGGACCACGACACCACTCGCGTCCGGCTTAAAGGTTTCCCTAAGTGCGTGGCGGCTCTTTGGGAGAGAGAGTACTTACCTCCTATCATTAGCGACAAGTCAAGGATCTGAGGATTCAATCCATTTTTGAATTATTTGGGAACAAATCATAGTACGTCCACGGAACTAACTTTAGTAGAGAGGTGGTGGGACACTGTAATATCCCACCCCAGTAACTTTTTAAAATTATATATTGATTATAATTGAGGAGGAGTTAATGAGGAATTATGGGTGAAAAGTTGGAGAAAAATAAAAAGAAAAAGAAATAGGGTCGTTCAAATGACATGGGATTGTCGTCCGAACGACAATACACAGGTAGCGAGATGGGTCGTTAGAAGCAGGGATTTTAACGACGTGTTACTGGTTTATAGTAGCAGGTCGAGCGAATAGTCACGTGATCCATAAATTGAACAATATAGGCTAAGTCATTATAACGACACAGGTCTTTCGTTCGAACGACATATGGAAGTCGTTCGAACGACGTTGGTCAAGTTTTTAGATCTGATCATGTAAGGACATATTTTTATAAGTCCGTTATCAATTTATTATATCGTATACCGCTACACCGTCGAAGAGCATTCAAGAACATTCAAGCATCAAAGACGGATCCGAATATCAAGTTATTCATCACAAAGGACTCCGCGAAGTTTACTTGGGTAAGATTTTGTTTTAAATACCTTAACTTTCCACTTAGAGCTTTTGGGATATTTTTGTAAAATATTTTCTAAGTGTTGGAGGAAACCTTTTGGTCAAATTTAAGAATGAGTAATTTTTTCTAAGTGTTGGAGAGTACCTCGATTTTGACGCCCAGGTCATTCAAGCGAGATAGCCATCTCATTCGAGCGACATTGGATCTCGTGAGATGTCGTTTGAACAACATCTGTAAGTCATTCGCGTGAGACTTCTATCTCGTTCGAATGAGCACGTTTTTCGAGGCGATGTAATTTTGTATAAATACTCATTAAATTATTTCATTTTCTTTAAAAAGTCCCAGCGTTTTACAGAACAGAAAAACTGCGAAAGCAGAATTCTTTTGGCTTCTTCCTTTTAGGGTTTAATCCGTCTTTGTTTTCAATTCACAAAACTCCCATATGCTTTAGTGAATTATTTTTGGTCTTCAAGAACACAACTTTTCTTTTGTCCAACCTCTGTGGAGAAGGCATCTCCATATTTGATCGGTGGATACCTAGCTTAGTCATTCTGCATGTCGAAGACGATGAACCGACACCTAGAGGGTATTTCGCTGTCTCTCGTATCTTTGAAGATTTACTGAAGGCACCGGGAATTACACACTTGTAGGTGATTATCAGGTTGTATGTAAGTCAAAGGTCTTGTGAATTCTTCAAAGTGTTATAAAAGGTTTTACCCGAAAGGAATTTTTTCCTGAATCGGTCGTCTTTATTTTTTTATGCGTGGTTAGAATGATTTATGACGTTTAGATGCATGTTTATGGGCTAAATTAATTTTGTTTAAAAATAGACTCCAATTAAATAAGTGTGCCAAAATAGAAAGTTGCGAATTAATTTAAATTGGTATCACACACCGCGCTTTCAGATCACCATGGTGCGCTGTCACAATATGGAGCGTTGATTTTGTGTGTTATCGAGCCCATATCATCTCAGTAAGGGTAAAACGGGGTTTTGGGGCTTGAGAGATGTTTTGTTAAGGGTTTTTTGGGTTACTTATGATTTATTGTGTTGGGAGGAGATGGAAGAAGGAAAGAGAGAGTGAGAGAGAATGAGAGAGGTGGGTGGTCATCGAGCACCACCCACCATCACTCCTCCACCATAGACCACCCATAAACCACCACTTTTATGATGTATGTCTCCATATTTGAACCAAATATACCCATTTTCACCATGGACAAAGAAGAGCTACGAATTTTAGAAAGAGTATTTAGGAGATTTTGGAGAAGAAGAAGAAGGTGGGTTTTAATGGACTTGAAGTAAGTCTTGCTTTGGAGATTTGGAGGAAGCATTTGGTAACACCTTGAGGCCACCTTTAAAGGCGGGGGTTACTCCTCCTACACCAATATCACCATTGAAGCCATTAGAGGTGGGTAAACCTTACTCTTAGTATAAAATGTTATTTTGTATTTGTAGTTTTATATTTAGACTATTTGAGTAGGGTGTAATTAGTTGAATGATATAATTGTTGTGTAGAAGACTATAAATATTTTTATGGAATAAAAATGTTGAAAAATATTTTTTGTTAAAAATAAGGAATGGATAACCATTTCAAGGTTTGAAAGAGTAAAAGTGGTTCTTTATGAAAATAGCGGATTTTTCTAGAAAAGTTGATGAAAAATATTTTATGAATTAAAATGTTTGTAAATAATGTTATTCATGTTGAAAAATGACATTTTGTTGAAATTAAAGAATAAGTAAATATTTCAAGGTTTTGAAATATTAAAAGATGGCATTTTTATGAAAATGGGCATTTATAGAAATATTGATGTTAAACATTTTATGAAATATAATGTTTGAAGATAATGACATATTTTGGTAAATATTTACGAAATAATGTTCTTGAAAAAATGACCATTTTATTGAAAATAGACATTTATTGAATTTGAAGGAGTTCAATGTCTATTATGTTTTCAAAATATAATTTTTGCAAGTGTTTTGAAATTCTAGAATGAAAAATATGTTTAAACAAAGTAATAGGATTTGGGGTTTAAAATCCATTTTTTCATATGCATATAAACTTGTAATATTTTGACATTAAATGTATAAACAAGTTTAGAGAAGGTTTTGTTGGGTTTAAACATAAAATAATAAAAGTTAGAATTGTAATCTTCTAGGTACGTGTAATTAGGACTAAAAGATATGATGGTAATGAGGTTAAAAGACTACATGTTAAATAAAAAGAAATGGCAATTTTCTTATAAAAGTAGTCTTATGTGTGAATGTATTTCTTGATTGAAGAAGGAAAGAGATGTGTGTTGAAAAAGTGTTCATTAAGTGTTAATGCGTAAAAATGGAAAAGTTAGTATGTAACTTAGTAATGTTGTAAAGGATTAACACTTATGGAACTAAATAAGAATTAACGGTGTAAAGGTATTTTTAATTAATTAGAATATTATTCCAAGTGTAAAAAGAAATTTTTCATGCACATTCATTAGAAAATGTCTTACAAAATATTTCATGCACAATGACAATCAAGATTACAAAGAAAATTAGAAGTTTTTCATTAAATCCAAAACGAAATACATTTAGAATGAAATACATAGAAAAATTATTACATCAAGAAACCTATTCTATTGGCTTCTTCCCCTCTGCTTTTGAAACAGGTTCTTCACCAACGGGAGGATCGTCTAAAGCATAGGGGGAATTTATAAAATTCAGATCTCTGAGCATCCTGACGTTCATTACTAATGGCCGAGCAAGTAAGTGCTCGGGGCAAGATATCTGGAAGTTAGAATGAAGACTGTAGTCACCGAGGTACTTCGAAATCAAGCATCGAGGAATAGCCCGAGCAAGAATCCAACTCATATCCAGTTTAAAGGGTGGCACTGGAAACTCGAGCAACCCAGGGTCATGATAATACCACAAATAGTGACCCTGTTCTAACTGCAGAACACCTAAGGCATTCAGCCATCCTTGCTTATAACCCTCATTATTTACATTTTGGATCCGATCATCTAGATGGTAGAGGGCTTAATTATAACCAGCCATCCATAACTCCCTGGGCTGCTTGTGGAATTGATAGGTTAACCTATCCAGTTGCTCGTGGAGGTTCTTTGTTAAAAGTTCTTTACTCTCCAAGGCAGACTTTTGTGCAGATAGCTGCTCGCCCAGGTTCAGAATTTTCTTGGACATCTCTGCCAGAGCTTTATTCTTCGCAACCAACTAGACTGCTTGATTTTCTAGAGAAGCTTGAGTTCTTGCCTCTTCAATGGTAAGCTGAGCAGCCCTTGCTCGTCCTCGAGAACCTCTTCCTCGTCCTCGAGCAGAAGTAGAAGACCCAGCCTTTTTTAAAGTCTCCAATTCATCTCTTAAATTTGCATTCTCGACTTCCAAGAAAGAGAAACCCTCGTCGTTGACAGGGAACAAAGCGCTCGAAGTAGATGCCTCAGACTTCAGCCGAGATATCCCTCCTCGAAGATTATTATTTTCCTCCTCTAATAATTGAGCGATCTGCCTATGCTCTTCAACCTCTGTCTTCAAAGTCCTCTCCTTAATATCATAAGCAGCAATGAGCTTATCATATCCTTTGTCAGCATTTAGTTGCTGATACTTTTTCTCATACCCCTGATGCAAAAGGGCAGAGGACTCCTTATACTGCTGTTAAAGGTCTGCAACAATTCCTTAAAGATCTTCAATCATCTCGTAATAAGCCACATTATTGCCTACAGCTCGGTTGAGCAAAAACTTCAGATATTGGTAAGCCTCCACTGCTTGTTCGAAGGCATCTGATCCCAGGATACCAAAAATTTGTGCGTCATCCAAGTTTGTATGGACAACTTTGAAATATTCATTACATTTTTTCATCAACTCAGTATCGTGAGCTAAAAAGAGTTCCATCCTGGCTATAAACTAGCAAAGAGATAGAAAGAATCAATAAAGTGCAGGCAGACCAAAAAGAATGAAAGCAGAGCAACAAGAGAAGAATCAACAGTATGAACAATAAAAAATTACAAATTTTATTACATCATAAAGGAGGAGTATATAGTTCAGAGTTACATTTGACAAAAATAAACAGAGAGAAAAGTCCAAACAACTCTACACCTTCTTCGTGTCTCCCAAAACTTTCTCGGGCAGCTGGGACGAGGAGGAAGGTTGCTCGGATGGCATAAATGGTTGCTCGGTGGGTGCTGGAAGCTTCTCGGTTGAAATAATAGATGGTTGAAGTTGCCCGCAGGAGGACTGGACAACCGGGGGATGAGAAATTTGATCCCCCATCACCATGGATGATTCCTCAGAGGCAGCTTCTTCCTCTTCTTCTTCTTCAGGAGTTGGAGGGGGGCCAAGGACGTGTCGCTGAAACAAGTCAAAATTTTCATCAACATTCATCTCTTTCAGAGCAGCGACCCAACCATCCCTAAAGTACTTAAGGCTACCATATTCCACTTGTGACATCATGGCAGCTAAACCCTTATTCCAACCTTTGTCCCAGCCAGCACTGAAGGACTTTTTCACAGCTAACTTTCTTTTCACCTTCTCCGAGGAAAGCTTCTCGGATAGAAGTTCCTCGGTAGCCTTCAATTTATTCTCCACTTCCTCATTCTGACGACCTACTTCACGAAGCTTGTTTAACTCTTCCTCAGCAGACTTGAGCTTACTTTCAAGCTCTCCAGCATTTTGAAGCTTCCCCTCTAGCTCTTTATTCTTCTCCTCCAAGTTTTTTATTTTCTTCTCCAACCCCTTGGAGACTTCAACAGCTTGATCCCTCTCCTGCTCAATAGAATTAAGCTGTTTCTCCCAAGCAGCTTTATCATCAACATACTTCTGACGAGAATCCTTCAGAGACTGCGTCAGACCCACCAAATCTTCCTCTACACCTGACGAGGAACTTGAAGATTTAATAGCTTCATCCTTCTTCAAAATTGTATTAAAACAGGTTACCAACTGGGAAAAGAAAATAATAGCAAGTCAGTGCAAAGATATAACAACGGAAAAATGAAAGTTTAAGACAATAATACTTATAAAAGCAATATGACGAGCAGCCAATGTGGTAACCATATTCTGAGAAAGATTTTCTTCAATGCCTTGGATCTCGGGGATGATCCAAGATTTTATCGAGCTCATGGCAGAGTTCGGAGCAATGAAAGTGGGAACACCACTTCCAGTAGTTGGAGGCTGAGAAATGGATTCAGCCAAATTGACTGAGGAGCTCTTCTTCAGCCTCCTCAGAGGAGCATCAATGGTCTTGACCAAGGATGTAGTCTTAGTCGGGGATATGACTATAACCTTGCTTGGAGCCACTGGGGGCTTCTCGGTAACCTTCACAATAGCAGCCGGAAGAGGTGCATCGATTTTTCTTGTCCCTTCTTCTGGGACATCATGTTTGCTTTTCTTTGCCTCTCCAGCAATAGAGGCAGATTTCTCGAAGAGGGCAGGAGCTCTTCTTCTCTTCATTCTTTCACTAAGAGGAATATGTGATTCAGCTAAAGAACTTTCAGAAGCTGGTACTGGTTCTACGTCACTTATCACTGGACGAGCAGTAAAAGACGAGGTTTAACTCTTGTACTGCAACAAGTATGAAGCTGATCTGATGTGTTCGTCGGCAACAGTTTGATGCAAACCCCAGATAAGTTTCAGTTGCTTTAAATTAACTTCTGTCTCTTTTTGAGACCTTCTCTTGCTGTCAACTGCAAATAAATCAAAATTGAAATATCAGTGACACATTTTATCAAACACAAAGAAAGCATAATTTCAAAAATAAAGTAAAATGAAAATAACCTATCCCATTGCCATGGGAGGGCATCTGGGACCCTGATACACATCGTTTCCAGTTAGGGGAGCATGTTGCTAATTTTTTATAACGACACCATGCTCGAAGTAATCCCTATTGGCATCTGGGAGATTGACCATTAAAGCCCTATTTAAAAACCTAGTCTTCAAATAAAAAGTATTGTCACTAACAGCCCATCTATTGCAAAATATAATCTCGGAAATTCCTAAACAGGTTCCATGAATCTGGTTTAAGCTATGGACTCCATTAACTATTCTCTATGTATTGGGGGCTATTTTTGCAGGTACTACATCAAAATACTGACAAAATCCAAACACAAGGGGTATGGAGGAAAAGAAAAGCCACATTCGGCTACAAAGAGACTGGGGAACCAATGTCCCTCAGCCAAACGAAAATAATCAGAAGGACCAAAAAGCTCCTCCAAAATGACCCAAGCAGGAATTGAGAACTCAGAACGAAATTTGTCAAGAGACTCAACGACGTAAACCATGATGAATAAATGAAATAAAAAGAGAAGGAAGAAGAGATTACAGGAAAAAAAGGCAGACCAGTTAATAACGAACGATGGAAGGGAGGAACGCACAAGATGGAGAAGAAAATGGAGAGATCAAAGATACAAATTTGAAAATGCAAAAGACGATAGGATTTTCTGCAACGCTTAAATACCTTACTATGGGAATGGGTAAAAATAAAGATTACGAAGAAAGACGTTTGCGCTACCGGCGGCTAAAAGGACAAAAAGGTACGGAGACCAAAGCGGTGGGAAAAATTCAAAAAGTCTGAATTCGAAAGGAAAATTAAATACAAGGAAAACACTCCTAAAATTCAGGATAGCTATTTAATCCCTCCATATTTTAAGAAGAATGTTCCACACTCCTCAACCTCGAACTGTGAAATATTGGGAGCTTCTGTTGATACCAAATTTAGTCCGCGGACGTGGATCAATTAAGTGGAGACACGTGTCAATCTACATGGCACCTACAAACATTTCTGAGCAACACATTGACTTCGAGGAACTCGACCTCCCCGACCAACTAGGACACTCCGAGCAACAAGTGCTCTACGAGGAACTTCACTGTACCGAGCAACTCATGAAGACCGAGCTACTTAGGCGGTCCGAGCAGCTCAAGCGGTCCGAGCTACATCTCGTACAAAGCATTAATGACCGATCTGCATCTCGAACAGAGCATTAATGTCAGGATAATCATAAGAGATACTGCGCATTAAATGCTCTTTATTATCACACAGACACATACGCCTATTGGACAGCTGTGTGTTATTCTTTCATTTGTATAGCCTCAAGGCTATAAATACATTTTAACCTCCTCATTAGCAGGGGACTCGAAATTTCTTGGTAAAATTACTATCAAGAATTCTGGGCAAACAATCATCAATACAAAAACAGTGGATGTAGGCCATTCTCACAAGGCTGAACCACTTTAAAAATCACTGTTTAAATATTTCTTTATTATTATTATCTGTGATTAAAAGAATTAGGTCAAATCTAATTTTTTACATCAACAATCTGCATCACCCAACTTTCTACTTTAGTGGGGTTAAGATTACCTTTAAAAGATGGAGCTTTGAACTTCTTGAACTGTTCAATTGTATATTTACTTAGTTCAAGTTTCCTTGGTACTCCATTATTCACTATATTCTCCACAATCTTTGCAAAACTTTCAATCGCCTTGTATGTGCCTTCCAGTCCTTCCATACTCGAATTACTAGTTCCTGTAGTTGGTCTTGTCTTGTTCATTTTCTACAGTCATGGACAAATGTAAGATTTACTATACTATCGCAAGATTCCAAATTAAAAAAACCAATTATAAATAATACAACACATATGGAGGGTTATCACATAATTCGAATATTTAACATTATCTCCTTAAAATCTATAACATTCAAAATTGATGTTCAGTGGTCTACGGGTTCATAACCTATGCTCTGACACTACCTCTGTCACTAACCCGGTCCAAAATAATAGGGCATAAGTGTCTTGACATGCCACTAAGGAAAAAATTATTCTGGCTTATTTTTATCTTATACAATCCTATGGTTATGAATTATAAAATACTGAAAGTGAAGGAATTACATCATCAGAGCTTTCTAAAGGAAACTTCATTTATATCAAAAGTAACAATGAGTTACACCTTAAGACAAAATTTAAGACCCATTACAGGCTCTATCTGATAAACTAAACATTTTACATAAAGTAACATAAAGAGCTCTACAAGCTAAATCTTCAACATAGCCATTTTAAGTTCCATCGGCGAGCCTAATTATTTCCTGAAAAATTATTGTTTACACGACATTCGCTAAAAGCCGAATGAGAATCCATCTACAGAAGAAAATTGATACCTATTCAATTTAAAACAGAAGCCATATATATATAGAGAGAGAGACGAATTTACAATGTTATATACAAAGTAACTGATAATATATATTTTCAGAATAAACAGTTCAGAACAGGACAAATAAAATAATTAAGCAATATGTCAAATTATTTAGTTTTATTTTAACGGCCATGTACGCTCTAATATCTAGACATATAGTGTTACCAAATGTTTCCACCCAGTAGAAGCACAGATAAAAAATCATAATTTTTGGAACAATGCCTTGTTTAGGGCACACCAACGATAAACTAGTTGGGAAGATACCACCCAGATATTTTCACCTGTCAGTCAATTCCAACATAGTAAGAGAGTTCCCATAAGCCGAATAAATAAGTTCAGAATTCAAATTAGATGTTTGTACGGAAAGATATAAACATGTAACAAATGACGAAATCATCGGTATCAGATGCCTTTTGAGAATCAAAGCATTTCATAAAATATATATTGTTTGCATAATATAATAAAATGAAAATGCGTAAGAAAAGGCATAGAGTACTAACCAAAGATAGAGGTTCGAAATTGCAGATATTGAATCTTCAATCACACGTTAATCTAACAAATAATATGAAGGTTTAAGTACACGTTCTAAACAACGGCCAGTTTATATACTGTATTTTAGTAATAACTTGTTTCAAAGGATTACTAAAAATCATTTTCTCAACTTTTAAAAAGAATAATTTTAAAAGCCCATATGCAACTTTAAACAAGTTTCAGTTCGGAATATAAATAAATCCAATCATAATTTTAATTTATCTATTTCGCATTAGAAATAAGCAATATTAATTTTGATCACCAAAATTATAAATTCATTAGTGAAAATCTCTTTTGAAACTTAATAATTCGTTATGAAAAGAGTTCTATGTTTTAATTTCATAAAATAATTCAATTTAGAAAACTTCACAATTCTATGTTCAGTAAAATTAATCTATAGTGTTTTACCAACATTTCTACTTAGTATAGTTATAAAACAATAAATTAAAACTATAACGATCCATCATAACAATAAAGAACACCACCTTAAGATGAATATCCCTAAGTACTTTAAGAACTTCTCAAACTTTCCCATATTTTTTCTCATTATTTCTTTCTATAATTCTCAAGGATTTGGTGTAAATTTCAAATGATCCTAAAGGCCCTATTTATAGGCTTCCGAGGACATTATGGTGTTGGCACGTGTCTAATGACTAAGATTTATACAA
Organism: Sambucus nigra; assembly: GCA_949130495.1. Classification (NCBI taxonomy): domain Eukaryota; kingdom Viridiplantae; phylum Streptophyta; class Magnoliopsida; order Dipsacales; family Adoxaceae; genus Sambucus; species Sambucus nigra. Next base: position 617,681,168 of record OX422208.1, read on the forward strand.
TGGTGAGTCAATGCCGAGATGTAGCATTCCGGAGCGATCTTGCAATCTAAATATCACCAAATGATGACACGTGTTTTAACTATCTCTTTAAAGACGACACGTTTAAGGTGTTGGTGGCAAAATAAAACATGAGGTGTTAAGCACGAGGTAGAAAGATGTTAAGGGTATATGGATCATTTTTCTCATGATGGGTATTTTGGTAATTTCACACTATTTATTTTCAATATTTCTTAGAGATCCATGAAAGAATTTTATTTACAAAAGGTTCCTCTTTATTTTTCATTTTGGTCCTTAAAACTTTCTTTATTTAAACCAAGTCCCTAAAGTTTCTTAAAATTTCATTTTCTACCCTGAAACTTATCCTTTAGCTTATGATGTGACATAAAACTTCAATTTAACCCATGTTACAATTGATTCTTCAAATTTAAAAATAGGTTTTTCCATATTAGGAACCCATAATACCACATATGCAAAATATAACATTTATAAGATAATAAGTAACACATAATTGTAAAAATAAACTATATGTGAGTATGTAAAAGTGGGGTCAATAAATAGTTAGCCCCGCTAGAGGAGAAGGCGGAAGGACAAAAGGGTCCAGTCTTTTCGGTGTAATCTCGGGGGAGATTCTCACCTTACTGGGTAGTTTGACCGTTGATAGCATATGCTACTTTCTTTATCATTCCTTGTCTTCTGCGCATTTCTTACATATTCACATTATTTTTTTTATTGGGTTTACATGTTGTCTTATTTCTTTGAATTATGTCCCAAGTGCGCTGGGCTACGAGCATGACTGCCATCCAGACTACTTCTCGGGTGTTCTTCTGCTGTTCTTCATATCCGCTTCTTACCCAGTAATCTTTTGAGATATGATTTTTTAGTAATACCTTTAAGGAGATAATTTCCATTTCGATTGGTATCATGACTTCCATCCCATATACAAGAGAGAATGGGTGGCCCTAGTAGGCATCCTGACTGTAGTTTAGTAAGTTTTCATTCAATCCATTCATACTTACAATGAAACTAGCAGTCATCACACACTCCATAATCCAAATTATAACATTGCTTGGGAACTCCATGACTTTTAGGACTTCTTTAATAAATTCCCATTTCATAAAATCACAGGCTTTCATCAAGTCAGTCTTCAATGCACACATTGGAGCTCTTGAATTCTTATGATAACCTTTCACAATTTCCTGTATTAATAACATATTGTCAGTTATATGTCTTCCTTTAACAAATGCACTATGTTTATTATTAATCAAATCATGAATAAATATTTGGAAATGATCTTGTAAGTAGTGTTACAATAGGAAATATGTCTGAAGTCCCTCATAATATAAGGGTTATAAAATTTTGGACTTAGACATATCAGAGTGTTATTTCACTCCTTCAGTATTCTTCCAGAATTAAAAAGAGATATAAAAACTTTCATAATACCCTCTCCTATAATTTCCCAATTGTTCTGAAATAATCCACCACTATAACCATCAGGCCCAGGGGTGTTATTAGGATCAATGTCAAATAAATTAGCCTTAATCTCTTCCTTAGAAATCGGGATTTGCCAATTTTTCCATTGACTTCATCCATTTATATCACATTCCTCTTAATCTTTCTTAATCAGAATTACCACTATAATTCTCTGTAAGGTTGTGTTTTAAGTACTTAATAATTCACTTAGAGTGTTGGGATATTTTTCATCAAAAAATTTGTAAGTGTTGGAGCGGAGATTTTATGTTTTTTTGTCAAAAAAATAATTTTTGAAGTTTCAAGGCGGAACATTTACTGGCGAAAGAAAAAGATTTTTTTTTTTTAATTTTCTCATTCGAGCGACAGAAGTCTTCTTTCGAGCGACATGTGTCCTCGTTCTTGCGAGATAGCCTTTTCGTTTGAGTGATGCGCCGCCTTAAATTTTCTATAAAAAGGTTTTTCCAACTACGTTTTTAATTAGAAGACCTACGATTTTGAACAAAGACGAAACTTCTTTGGCAGAATTCTTTGTCTTCTCACTTTTACAATTTTAATCCCTTTTGTTTTCAATTCACAAGATCCCAACAGTTTGTATGAATTGTTTTGGAACCCAAGAACACATCATGTGTCAAGTTTCTCTTGTAGAGAGTATCTCTACTGTTGATCTAGGTGCTCTTGAGGGGAGTACAGGGCTGAAGATGATTGCGTGTTAATAGGGAGTGCTTGCGGGCGTTTCTGGACTGAATACGAGCTGCGATTATGGCTGACTCTAGGATGCATGTCTATGGAGGTTTTCTGAGGTAAACTTATTGCAGATTTCATTGTGATTGTAAATTGGGATTTGATTCATAGTGAAATAAAAAAAATTTGCCCTTCGAGAATTTTCCTGAAATCTGTGAGTTAGCATATTTGTGTTTATGATGGTTTGACATATGCACACACGTAGTTGTATGTTTAAGGGTTGATTTAATTTGGTTTAAAATTGACTCTAATTAAATAAGTTTGTGGTAGGAATTTGCGAGTTTATTCAAATCAGTATTGCACATGGCGCATCACTATTTTACAAATTGGTATGAGTGCATGTTACTCAAATTTATCGAGTATTCCTATTTTCTGCAAAATTGTGTGATTGATTTTTTTTGAAAAAAATTATATTTTTAAAAAATTATCACAATGTTTCCAAGGGAAAACTTATATAATTGGTTGCCAATTTTTGACGGGACTAATTATGCTTACTGGAAAACCTGTATGAAATCTCATTTAAAAGCAATCGATGAAAGAGTTTGGGTTATTTGTGAAAGAGGGTGGACTCCTCCCACTGCCACCGCAAGTAATGTCATGAATTTAAAATCTATGTCAGACTCGACTGAGGAAGAGTTTTAGTTGAGCACTTTTAATTCGTGAGGGCTTTGTGAAATTTTTGGACACGTCACCCCCGACGATTTTCGACGTATTATGACATGCACCACGTCTAAAGAAGCATGGTATGTTTTGTAACTCACCCACGAAGGCACTAACGCGATCAAAGAGTCTAAAATTTAAATTTTAACTACTCAATTTGATTCGATTACCATTCTTGAGACTGAGTGTTTTGATGATTTTTATGCACGTTTTTCTGACATTGTCAACACTAGTTTTAATCTTGGTGAGCCTATACCTGATGCATGAGTGGCTAAAATTATTTTAATATCGCTGCCACAACGTTTTATCCCTAAAGTTACTGTTTTAAATACCTTAGCTAATTTTAATCGTCTAAATTTAGAAGAGTAGGTTAGAGACCTCCAGACATATGAGATTGGCACTTTTCCTGACACTGTCAAGCCTAAGGATAAATGGATAACACTTATAGCCCAGTCTAAGAAGAAAAACAAAGTGAGTTTTTGTGAGCCTGAGTCTAAGGATGAGTCTAATTTTGATATGTCCATGCATGTGAATTTTTTAAAAAAGTTTTTCATGTTTTCAAAATAAAATTCTTCCAATAAAAAGTTTTTTGAGAAAAATAAAGACAAGGTCAAAGAAAGTAGTTTGAAAGAGAAAGAGGGTGAGGGAGATTTAGAAAAAATAACATGTTGTGAGTGTGAGGGCAAAGTGCAGAAGTCGTTTGAGTGTCCAACTAGACTTAGGAGAGAGGGCAAGAAAGTTGCTATGCCATTCACCCTTAGTGATAATGAGGATGATGTGAAAGATTTTGGGGATGAGTCGTCACATGGGCAGTTTGTACCTTTTTTTGCTAGTCACGTGAGCACACCCAGTTTCTCCCATGACGATGAGGATACTTGTGCGCGTGAGAACCCCGAGGATGATTTGAGTGTTTCTAGCGAGTCTGAGAGTGGGTGCGCTAGTGAGGGTGATAGTGAGCTCCAGATTGCAGTTAGAGATTTGTACGTCGAGACCTTAAAGGCTAAAAAATTGAATAAGGAGTTGAGTATAAAGGTGAGAGAGTTGGAGAGAGAGTTAGAGATTTTGAGGCGAAAGCGAGTCAACTGGAGAAGGTGAAGGTTTCTTTGAGTGAACAGTTGATAGCTTTAGGCTGGAAAAAGAGTGATTTAACCAACACGGTGTTTAGTCTGACAACACGTGTATCCCAACTTGAGAGTGGTCTCGAACGTGATCGGGAGGTCAAAATTCCTTTAGAGAACATAAAAAAAGGTTGGAAATATGGTTCTCAATCCCATTTTAGGTAGTGGTGAGAGTTTAGGAATAGGTCATGACGGTGCGTCCACTTCAGATGTTGCACCCGAGTTGGTTCCCAAGTTAGTAATTGATCTATATGGCTCTCAATCCAACCCACATAGGCGTCCCATACCTAATAGGAGAGCACGTAGGAGACGTTTTGAGAGAGTTGTTCCTAGGTCAGTTTCTGTTTGCACACACCGTAAGAAGAGAGGACAACTTAGAGAGTTTTGTTTTAGGTTGGGTCATATGTCACATTGTGCTACTACACGTGTTCATACACATGCACCCACACCTAACGCTCTGGAGGATTACACGAGCGGGTTTGCAAATATTAGGGAGTAGGTACAATTTTTGGTAAAGACTTCACATGATTTGATGGAGGTTTTTATAGGATGTCACCACCTTTGGGAAACTCCACTGCACCTAATAGTTGAGGTTTAGACTTGTCTTCTAGCATAGGTTGATTTTCATGATGATATTCTTACCTATTGCTAGTATGTTTTTTTTGTATTAGATTTTTGCTTTTGAAAATTTTAAAAAAACCAAAAATATTTTATTTCGATAAAATTTTTGAAAAAGACAAAAAGAGTTTTGTATTTTATTTTGAACCGTATTTGAATGGACATTTAGGATGATCGAGTCACAATTTCATCCCATATCCATATGATGATTTGATAGTGTTTTGATATGCATCATTATTTTATTTTTGTGCTTTACAATGTTTGGAGTCATTGAGATGTTATTTAGTGTTACTACCTACATGTTTGACTTATAAGTTCCTTCAAAGCACACTTGCACTAATTTGTTTAATTATTATACTTATTTATCACATATTGGTCGGAGTGTTGTCATCTCAATTTTGTCTTTAAAATGAACCATATGCGATAAAACTTGACAATGGAAGTAGGGAATGTAAAAACCGTTTACTGTGAGGATTTAATTGCAATAAAAAATGATGAGTGAATCACGGGAAAGGGCTATGAGAGTACAATATTAACTCATCGTGAAAGTCACCGTTTAAAAGAGCTCAAAAAATTTAAAGGCAATAAAAATATAAATATGCCAAAAAGGGGCCACCTCAAAATAAAAATAAATGCATTATTATTTATGAGGGAGTTTGGATGAAAAGAAATGAAACTGAGTTTGCACGTCCTGACAACGTCGTGAAAAAACATTCATAGTTTTAGACGTAATTGACGTGGAAATCACTTTTGACTTTGATGTGTTGATGGATTGAGTCGATGTCATTTAAATTCAACATTTTTTAGCACATAAGGACGATTTTGAGATTCATTCGATAGGAGTACACGTATGTATCGTGCACATATGTTATGTTTTATTGCTTTGATTTGCCTATTGAATATGTTCACATCCATACAATCCGTATCCACGATTTGGTTGTCTTAGTGTAAATTCATGGTGTGTAATTTTTATAAAAATTATTTGTTTTTTGTTTGAAAAATTAAAAATTCAAAAATAGTTTGTTGAAGCTTTTCAGTTCTCCCTTTCATGAACGTAGTTTAATTCATATTTTCTATGCATTTGTATCGTGACAACTCCATATTTCTTTTGTTTATTCGTTTCCTTGTCTATTTTGGTCAAATAAAAAGGGAGCGCACGAATTATTGGGGAGATTTGATTATATTAATTGATTTATGCTTATATCATTTCAAACTCAATGCGTCACGAAGGTATTTTCTTTGTCTCATGTGTGTACGTACAAAATTAAAGATCATATTTTTACACACCCTAATGAAAAAATTTCAAAAATTTGAAGTTGAAGATTTTGAAGAAAAGTTTTGAGACTTGCAAGTTTAGTACCTTTTCAGTTTTGGGTTCATGGTAGGGTATTAGATTTGTATAGGCATTATGTTTTGATAATTCAGATGTTTTTATTTTGTACATGCATAAACATAGGAGGAGATTTGTAAGGACATGATTTTATAAATGTCCATTAACAATTGAGTATGTCATATACCGCTATAACCGTCGAAGAATTGTTCAAGATCAAATGAAACAAGACGGATCCGAATATCAAGTTTTCTTCAACATTCAAGCCTCCACAAGTTTAACTTTGGTAAGGTTGTATTTTAAGTCCTTAATAATTCACTTAGAGTGTTGGGATATTTTTCATCAAAAATTTTCTAAGTGTTGGAGCAGAGTTTTTATGTTTTTCGTCAAAAAAAATATTTTTCGAAGTTTCAAGCGGAACATTTACTAGTGAAAGAAAAAGAATTTTTTTTTTTTTTATTTTCTCATTCGAGCGAAAGAAGACTTCGTTCGAGCGACACATGTCCTTGTTCTAGCGAGATAGCCATTTCATTCAAGCGATGCGCCGCCTTAGATTTTCTATAAAAAGGTTTTTCCAACTTTGTTTTTAATCAGAAGACCTGCGATTTTGAACCGAGACGAAACTGCTTTTGTAAATTTCTTTGTCTTCTCACATTTAGGGTTTTAATACCTTTTGTTTTCAATCCACAAGATCCCAATAGTTTGTGTGAATTGTTTTGGAACCCAAGAACACATCCCGTGTCAAGTTTCTCTTGTAGAGAGGATCTCTACTACTGATATAGGTGCTCTTGAGTAGAATAATGGACAGAAGATGACTGTGTGTCAATAGGGAGTGCTTGTGGGCGTTCATGGGCTGCATAGGAGCTGTGGTTGTGGCTGACTCTAGACTACGTTTCTATATAGGTTTGCTGAGGTAAACTTATTGCAAATTTCATTGTGATTATAAATTGCGATTTAATTCATAGTGAAATAAAGGGTTTTGCCCTTCGAGAATTTTTCTCAAATCTGTGAGTTAGCATATTTGTGTTTATAATGGTTTGACACAAGCACACCCGTAGTTGTATGTTTAAGGGTTGATTTAATTTGGTTTAAAATTGACTCTAATTAAATAAGTCTGTGGTTGGAATTTGTGAAGTTATTCAAACCAGTATCACACACGGCGCATCATTATTTTACATGCTCAGACCCAAGAAGATTAGAAAAGAATCTCATTGATTCCTCTTGAACTACTCTTTGACCAGTATATACATTCCTTTCCTTGTCTTTTATGTATTTGATTTTATTTCTACAAGTATGACACTTAACTTTCTTATGAAAAAAGTAGTGTTCTTATCATCAAACTCAAGACATAGTATTCTGGCTTTGTACTGATAAAACTCCTCTCTTATATTCCTTATCTCAAGATACCACATTTTACATTTCCTTCTAGCATGAAGAAACTCTTATCCCCTACTTTTCCTATAAGTTTCTCTGGAATTCTATTAAATTCAACTTTTTTGTCATTCACCCTAAAAGAAATATTAAAGTACCATTTGTTAATTAATTTGCTAAACTCTTTCTTCAAGAATATTTACCTTTTAGCAATAGAAAATATTGAACTGCCTTCAACATGAATATCCCATCATTTATGTAATATATCTTTAACTCAACTATTCTTCCTCCAAAAGTTAAGACTTTAAAAAAACCTATTGACTTTTTCTCTCTCGATTTGAATAGAAATAACAAGAGGTGTATGATTTGAAATTCTAAGAAGGTTCACTTGAACTTCACACTCCATGTAAAACTGTAATCATAACCTAGTGCGTAATAACTATCAACTCCACTTTGGATATTAACATCCCTTTGTCTACCATTACTCAAATTAATCAAGTTACCTTTAACAGGAAGATCATCAACACATATTTTCTCAACGCAATCCTTAAAATCTCCAATTTCTTCTAAATCCCTCCATTACCTCCATGTATTTCATCACTCCTTCAAACCATATTAAAGTCCCATACAATAATCAAAGGTTCACTATTATAAGAAGAAGCAACACTTTCAATATATCTCTATAAACTATTTCTATAATACCTTTAATTGGCCCCATGCACACTAGTAAAATTGAAGGATTTCTCATCTTCTCTAAAATTAATTTGAGAAGACAAAGATAGCTTTATGCAATTTAATTCCTACACTTCAAATGTATAAGTATACCAAGCCAAAAAAACTTTCCTAAGACTTTTATTTTGGGTATTATACAGTAAACAACATTGATAAAATCAACCTCCCGTTATACTATTGATATTATTCATCATACCTTTTAATTTAACAAGACAAATAATATTTATATTATAGTCTTTAATATATTTATTCACCTTCCTTTGTTTATGAGGGCCTTTACACCCTCTAATATCAAACAACAAACTTAATCACGTTTTAGCATTAGAATTACCTCTACCTCCTCTATTCTTAGGCTTATCAGCTCGATTATTTTCCTTTTTCTTCCATTCTAAATTATTCACGAAACTTTTAGTCTATACCTTATCTTTCTTAATGTTTCCATTCTTCCCTATTCTTGGAACCATTTCTGGAAACTCAATTTCTTCATTCCATAGAATTTGAAGTTATTTTCCATGGAAATTTCTAGTCTAGTATAAACATTACTCATTTGGATGTCATTAATTTTTTTATGTCATGAATCCATTCGTCAATATCATTAATATTGGTAATAGGAGTTCCTAAATCTCCATCAAAACACAATTCCCATTATCAATAAAATCACCAATAATGCCAACAATGACTTTATTTTTGTCTTTTGCACTAATTCAACTTGGACCATCTTCCTCCACGTTATCTTCCTTCTTTGATTCTTTAATTTTTCTCTAGAGTTGGATAGTCTTTTTGGACATTTTACACCCCTCTTCCTTGGCAAAAAACTTGGCACGAATATTTGTTGGTCAATTCATATGTAGTTTTTATGAATTGTTAAATGTTTCTTGATATATATACTGTTTGAACAGGCTTCAATATGATATAACATGTTAAAATATACTATTGGGTAGTGGCAGTGGCCATACTGCCCAACAGTTTTTTATAATTCTGCTCAAAATTGTCATGGGCTTTGACCGTGATAAGTCCGTGACAAATAAAAAATTGACATGGACTTGTCACAGTTAAAGTCCATGATCATTTTTACTTTGTCACGAACTTTGACCGTGACAATGTTTCCTTTATCACGGACTTGTTACGGTCAAAGTCCATGAAAAGTTCAATTCTTGTCATGGACTTTAACCATGACAAGTCCATGAGAAAGGAATTGTCACCCCAAAACTTGTCATGAACAAAGACCGTGACAAGTCTGCTATTTCACGATTTTTTACCGTGGCAAGTTGCCAATTTTGGTGTAGTGCCAAGCCAAAACAACATCAATGAAAAAAGACGCAAGCAAAACAACATCCGGGGCAAGGATAACAAACTGAAAGGATCAGGGTCTCAACTAAGGAGAGAGTAAAAAGAACTACTACAAGAACAAGCTTCAAATAGAGATAAGTAAATCTTTTGTCCAACTTGAAACTTAGATCAAGTAGACATACTCTAGATCTCATCATATTATGTTGCACGCAAGAGAAATCCTTATGTAAAATAAAAAAAAATCTCTGATAGACCGCACTTCCCATTTTTATGTTTCCTTCATATTAAATCATTTTTGGCTTTCCATATACAATACAAAGTGACAGATAGACTTAGCTTCCTCATAGTTAGTCTAAAATCTTTGCTACCATGACTGATTAGGCTGATTTCCTCTTCAAAATTTAACTTTTATTTAAACAATTAAAATTCAAGACCTTCCCCCAAATTTGCTTAGAAAATTGACATGCAAAGAAGATATGATTTATGTTCTCCACTTCTAACCCACATTAGAAGCAACTATCCTCGTCAATAATGCCCCAATCTTTCATCTTGTACTTGGTTCAAATTTTGTTGAGATAGACAACCCATACAAAACAAAGCACACTCTGGTATTCTTTTAGCAAATCAAACAGCCTTCCACCATAGAACAATAGCCTTCTTTTCTCTTAGAGGCTCATAAGTGTCACTATAGTGAAATTGCCCATCGTTGGATACTGTGTAAAAATAATAAGAATTATTTATAACATGAAATTAATTCTTATAATATCTTAATATAATCATGCAATCACAAATTCATTTTTTTAACTACAAATTAAAAGGAAAATTGCCTTTTTCCATGAAGACTTGATTAGTTTGTAGTCCTTGATGTGTCTTGAGAAAATCTCCTAGATGTTCATTTCTTCAAGTTCTTATCTCCTCCTCCAAATGATCCAGAATCTCTTTAGAAAACAGCCAGAATTCCAAAATATGAAAAATTTGGAAATTCAGGATTTTCCCTTTCTAGCGCAAATATAATTTGTGTGTTCTTGTGTACCAAATGGTGGAGATTGGTTAACTATATATATAGGTGGAAGGGGTCTGAAATTTCCTTTAAAACTCATCATCTACCATCCATCAAAGTATCTAAAGGGACTCACAATATACTAAAAGCCATATGACCTTTGGAATAATAATTTTTCTAAGATTAATACATTAATTTAATCAAATCCATCCCCTTATTTGTATCACACTAATTAGGAAAAATAATTAATTAATTTAATTTATAATTACAAAATTTGGCCGAATTTCATAATTATTAAATAATTAAACATTAATTCTAACAGTCTCCCACTTGGTCCTAATAAGGTTATACATAACGAATTTATTAATCAAAGTTGCGCAAGTATCTTTGTACATCATTAAGGACCTTAACTAAATACTTCATTAGTGTGAGTCATGGCGATTCCACACTAATTCAAGAGCATGGTTCCTTCCATGTACCATGCCACCAATGTCACACTTAATAAGGATAAATATGTTAGTTATCATAATGGTCTCATAATGTCTTTATAAAAAGAGTATTTCTATCACATTCAGTCATTTACATGCAAGTATATAATTAAAACATAAATTTAGAATTCATAAACACTTTATTGATATCAAAAGTTGCGTCAAATAACTAAGAAAATAGCAATTACATAATTAACTACTCGAGATCCATCTCTTTAGTATGTTGTAAAAATATCTTCAGAGATAGCCCTTTCGTTAAAGGATCCACTATATTATCATCAGTACTGATATGTTCAATTGACATAATTTGTTTATGAACTTCTTCTTCGACAGATAGATACTTCATCTCAATATGCTTAGCTGCTTTCAAATATCTATCATTCTTTGAAAAGAAGACTGTTGCAACATTATCACAATATATCTTCAGCGGCTTAGATACTGAACTCATAATACTAAGTCCTGTTATAAAATTTTGCATCCATAACCCATGATCTGTAGCTTCAAAACAAGCCACAAACTCAGCCTCCATAGTTGAAGAAGCGGTGACACTCGGTTTAGCACTTTTCCATGAAATGGCCCCTCCTGCTAGAAGGTAAACATAACCCGAAGTGCTTTTCCTACTGTCAAGGCATCCTCTAAAATCTGAGTCTGAATAACCAATCACCTCAAGGTGATCGAATCTCTATAAGTGAGCATATAATCTTTGGTTCCTTGCAAGTACCATAACATCTTCTTCGCACCCTTCCAATGGAAGTCACCCGGATTACTTTAATATCTTCCCAGCATCCCAATTGCAAAACTAATATCCGGTCGAGTACAAACCTGTGCATATAATAAACTCCCTACAAGAGAAGCATATGGCACACCTTGCATATGATCCCTTTCCAATTCAGTTTGGGGAAATTGACTTAAACTAAATTTCTCCCCTTTTAGAAGTGGAACATTAATAGGATTACAATTTTGCATGCCAAACCTTTGTAAAACTTTGTTAATGTAAGTCTTTTGAGATAATCCTATCAATCCTCATGATCGATCATGAGAAATATCTATGCCGATCACGAAGGATGCCTCGCCCAAATCTTTCATTTCAATGTTTTGCGAAAGGTACTTCTTAGTGTCCTATAGTAAACCAATATCACTGCTGGCGATAAGCAAGTCATCAACATATAGGACTAAAAATACAAACTTACTCCCACTGATCTTTAGGTATATACATTAATCAACAGTGTTTTCCTTAAACCCAAAAGATGTAATGGTATTATGAAACTTAAAATACCATTGACGAGAAGCTTGTTTAAGTCCATATATGGATTTTTTTAACAAATAGACTTTGTGTTTCTGTCCTTTTTGAATGAAGACCTTTGGTTGTTAGACTTGTTCCTCTAAACTCCCATTAAGAAAAGTTATTTTAACATCCATTTGATGTAGCTCTAAGTCATAATGAGCTACTAGTGCTAATATGATCCTTCTTGGAAACAGGAGAGAAGGTTTCACTATAATAAATGCCTTCTTTTTGAGTAAAACCTTTGGCAACAAGTCTTGCTTTTTGTCGTTCGATATTACCATTTGAGTTGCGTTTGGTCTTATATATCCACTTAGACCCGACTGCTTTATGACCTTTAGGAAAATCAACTAACTCCCAGACTTGATTAAAATTCATAGATTTTATTTCATCATTCATGTCATCAATCCATTTATTAGAATTTATGCTAGACACGACTTTGTCATAAGAGACCGGATCATCAATATCCCCAATATTAAATTCATTTTCTTGAATATACACCACATAGTCATCTGAAATAGCCGATCTCCGATTTCTCTGAGATTTTTTTAAAGCTATGTCTTGTGGTGTTGCCATAATAGGTTCATTTAGTGGTTGTTCAGTATGTGGTTCATCCATTTATTCTTCGTTGTTGTTCAGAGAAATAATAGATTAAACAACATCAGTATAAACAATAGGAACAAAAGGAACCTCATTGTGATTATCCATAATTCTTGGAAGAGGAGGAGTTTCCTTGATTTCTTGAATAATCACACTTCGAACTTCATTACTCCCACTTACTTCACCGTGTTCAATGAATTTAGCATTTTCTCTTTCAACAATTCTTGTTGTATGGCTAGGATAATAGAATTTATACCCTTTGGATTTTTTTGGATACCCAATAAAATAACAAGTTAATATTCTAGGGTCCAACTTCTTTTCATGTGGATTATAAATACGTGCTTCTGCTGTACACCCCCAAACACAAAAATGACTTAAAGAGGGTTTCCAACCTTTCCATAGTTCAAAAGGAGTTTTTGAAACTGCCTTAGTAGGAACCCTATTTAAGATATGGGCAGCAATCATATGAGCATGCATCCACAAAAACATAGGCAAATCAGTTCTACTTACCATACTCCTAACCATTTCAAGAAGAGTATAGTAGTGCCTTTCAGCGACACCATTTTGCCAAGGTGAACTGGGCATGGTGTATTGTGCAAAAATACCTAAACGTTCAAGGAGTTTAGCAAAAGGACCGGGATGTTGTCCCATTTCATCATATTTTCCATAAAACTCACCACCTCTAACCGATCGAAGGATTTTTACCTTTTTTCCCAATTGTTGTTCTACTTATGTAATATAAACCTCAACTGCGTTAACGGATTGAGCTTTATCATTTAATAAATACAATGTGCAATATCGGGAAAAATCATCTATAAAAGTGAAAATTATTTTTCTCCTCCAATAGAAGGAACATCAAAAGGACCACAAATATCTATATGTATAATTTCAAGAAGCTGGGTGCTTATTGTGGCTCATTCCTTTGTATGTTTGGCCTGTTTACCCTTAATACAGTCCACACATACACCAAAATCACACCAATCCTGATTAGGGATAATTTACTATTTAATAAGCCTTTCAAGTCTCTCCCTGGATATGTGTCCTAATCTTTTATGTCACAAGTAAGCAGAATTCTCATTAAATGAGAGACGTTTAGTTACAATATTACTATGCAGAGATAATAAAGATTTCGAAAAATGAGGATCAAGATTAATTCGAAACAAGCCATTTGGAAAAAAAACGAGCCAAAAACAGAATTATTTCTATATAATGTAAAACCATTATTCTGAAAGTGAAAAGAAAAGTCCTTTATTAAGAGTTTAGACAAGGAAATTAAATTTCTCGAAACAGTGGGTACAAAAAGTGTGTCTTCAAGATCCAAATAAAAGCCAGATTGTAATTTTAAACGAAAAACTCCAAGAGCTTCAACTTTTTCTTTGGCCTGGTTTCCCATGTAAAGAATATCTTCATTTTGCTTTATTTCCCGAATGGACAGGAAGCCATGCATAGTATTTGAAACATGACATGTAGAATCCAAATCAATCCACCATGTGTTAGAAGGAACATCAATCAACTTTGATTCAAAACATACGTAAGCACAAAGTGTACCTTTCTTTTCAAACCAAGATTTATGCTTTATGCATTCTTTTTTAAAATGCCTCTTCTTGTGACAAAAATGACATGTAACTGTTGCTTTTTCCTTCTTTTGATTGGAAGGACCAGGACCGCGCTTTATGTCATTTCCTTTCTTTTTCTTACCAGCTCCGTTATTGGCCATCACATTTGCCACTTGCAATTTAGGCACCTTACTATTTTGTTGCTTAAGACGTCCTTCTTCCTGAACTAACATGCTTTGCAGTTCATTAACATTCCATTTATCTTTTATGGTATTGTAATGAATCTGGAAAGACCCATACTCAGAAGGCAAGGAATTTAGGACAAATTGAACTAAGAAAGAATCGTCCACTAAACATCCTAAGGTCCTTAGTTTGGCAACAATATTGGTCATTTCAATAATATGTGCGTTCATGGTCTTAATGCCATCGAACCGCATAATGGTCAAGTCGGCCATCAGTTTTCCAGCCAAGGATTTGTAAGCAGTGCGAAACCTTTCCTTAACATTTGTCAGATATTGTTTGGCGTTGGTGGTTTCAGGTAAGGAGGAATTTACATTTGGTGCAATGCACATTCTCATAAACATCAGACATAGCCTATTTGATTTGGACCATGTGTTGTAACTTAACACATCATCCTCACTACTTTGTTCAGTAATAGCAGTGGGTTCATCAGTAAGAAGTGCTATGTCAATGTCCATAACACCAAGGCTAAATTCGATCTGCTCGCACTATTCCGACATATTAGTTCCGTCAAATTTCGAAAAGTTTGAGGCTTGGAAAAACAGGTTAATATTTGCTACAAAATGCTCACTCTAATTAAAAATTAACACACATAAATAAAATTGCAAGGAAATGAATATATAAAATTATCAATTTTTTATGGCAGAATTATATCAATTGTGTCAGAAATTGACCTTTAATATTTATTAAATCACAAAACCATAAAAGCAAAATATCTTTAATGGAATTTGAATACAGAAAATTGTGATTTAATAAACGCGTTATTGGACAATTTAATATTCAATTAATAATTCTAAAGTTGATTAAATCTATATAATAACAAGCTTTAGAATAAACATAAAGGTGATATTTTTTCGTAATGAGTCATTGGCCTGTGTTTGGCACGAGACGCTTTAATCAAAATATCAAAATAATAATTTTTAATATTCAATTTTATAAATCACTGGCCCGTGTTTGGCACGGGACTTATAAAAATATGAATATTAAATTTAAAAATATAATATTTTTAACATTCGATGTTATGAATGATTGACCTCTATTTGGCACGAGACTCATAAAAATATCAATATTAAAAATTGCAACATATTTAATATTCACTCTTATGAATCATTGGCCTGTGTTTGGCACGAGACTCATAAAAATATAAATATTAAAATAACACATATCCTAGTATATGAAATATATTGGCCTGTGTTTGGCACGAATATTCAACTAAAACATGATAATTAGAACAAGGTTTATAAAACAGTTCTACATGCAATGCTTATATTATATAAAAACATGAAATTTTTCCAAAAATGTAAAAATGAGTTAGCAACATGAATCTGTAGAAAATCAGTCCAGAAACTCAAAACTTTCGACGAAATTAAAAAATAAATTTTGTGGAGTGAGATATGATCCCCGAGATTATTTTCATAAATGGCAAATATTGAGTTTTGATGGCCTAAACAATCTCTGATTGCCGAAAAACAGTTTATATCATGACCAAAGATGGTGAAAATCGATATTTGACCCGTTTTCAATCAGACTACCAAGTTTCATCGCATTCAGAGCAAGTTCGGGTGTAAAAATACTATTCATCACAAGCGCTTTTTTAAAATTTTTAACCCCAAATTGCTTGAAATTGGTAGGGTTGATTGAAACGTATTAGATAACCATTAAAATGACATCAAAACGACATATAATTGGTTATATCGCATCAAATTAAACTGATTATGTGAATTTTAAATTGTTTTAATAATTCCTTCAAATCTTGTTAAATAATTAAACTGTTTTCAACATATTTGTTTAAACATATATGTTAAACAATTAGAAATAGATTGATTAACGATCAAAACTGTTTTAAATAAATCAGTTCAACCAAGACAATTTCAGTTCAGATTTTTAAACAAAAATCAAACAGAAAATTCTAAACGGATTGAAAATTAAACAGGAATTTTTAACAGATTGAAAATCAAACAAGAATTTTTAACAGATTGATAATCAACTTATAAAATTGTTCTTATTAAAATAAACTAAACAGAACAGTTTCTAATCAAATTTAAAACTGTTATAAATCAGATTAAAATTAATCAAATTCTTGACAGAATAAAATATGTTCCATAAGAACAATTTCTCACATAATTTAATATGTAACACATATTATCTCAATGAGTGTTAAAAAAATAACATGTAACACTACAAATTATGATAACCAAATGAGTGTTACAATTATCACGAAAATACTACTAATTATGATAAACAAATCAACAAACAAACAATGCGGAATTAATTAAGAAAATTCGGGTTTATCATTATACGTAGAATGATCATATGAATTTTGTAAAGGGATAAGATGACAATATTTAAACAAAGCTTTGATACCACATGTAAAAATAATAAGAATTATTTATAACATGAAATTAATTCTTATAAGATCTTCATATAATCATGCAAGCACAAATTCATTTTTTTTAACTACAAATTATGTGGAAAATTACCTTTTTTCATGAAGACTTGATTAGTTTGTAGTCCTCGATGTGTCTTGAGAAAAGCTCCTAGATGTTCATTTCTTCAAGTTCTTATCTCTTCCTCCATATGATCCAGAATTTCAAAATATGAAAAATTTGGAAATTCGAGATTTTCCCTTTCTAGCGCAAATATAATTTGTGTGTTCTTGTGTACCAAATGGTGGAGATTGGTTAACTATATATATAGGTGGAAGGGGTCCGAAATTTTCTTTAAAACTCATCATCTACCATCCACCAAAGTAGTTAAAGGGACTCACAATATACCAAACGTCATGTGACCTTCAGAATAATAATTTTTCTAAGATTAATATATTAATTTAATCAAATTCGTCCCCTTATTTGAACTACAATAATTAAGAGAAATAATTAATTTATAATTATAAAATTTGATCAAACTTTATAATTATTAAATAATTAAATATTAATTCTAACATACTGACCAACTAATCCAATCTTCAAGATCAACATTTGGCACCACACAGTTTAAGTCAATGAAATCATATAATTAGAAACAAGTTTAGAAAAAGCCCAGCCATTGGAACTAATAAAATCTTTAGCTTTAGCTCTTGCATGACTAGATGTATCATAAATAATTCTTCTACCAAAACATTCAATGAATGGTCCTTTCATACCAATTATCAATCCAAAAATATGTATCGTCTCCTTTCCCAATATGATATTTAATAAAACCCCTAGCTTTATCCCGTAACTTCCAAATTTTCCTCCATGTACAAGATGCCTCATTAGATAACTTGACTGATTGTCCATAAAGTGTTATGCTTAATAATAACATAACGAACTTTATCAATCTTCATTAATTCTAACCTTTTATGCTGCATATTCCTAAATAAGTGTCTTCATTTTTAAATTACACATCTCAAGGAAACATTTTATCTTATAAATTCATCATTTAAATAGTCATGGAAATCTTTGGAGTGCAAAAACTCTACTTGTGTCACTGTTCTCCCATAAATGAATAACTTTAGAATCTTGGCTGATTCCGTATATATTTTTTTATTAACAGAATTCTTAATTTGAGATTAATAAAGAAAGACCCCTGCTAGACTTATCGAAGCCATTTTCTCCAATTCAAATCGAATTACAGCTGGCACCTCATTTGTTCAATTAACTGTGTTTTTATAAATAAAAAATGTATAAACAAATGTTTTGTTTTATAAAAATTTGTATTTTTTTTATATAAAGAGTGTTTTATGTATAAAAAAAAGGAACACAAACATGACTAAATTATAGTAACCCGAATCTGACCCAATTAAATACGACAATTTTTTTTTTTACCAATTACGAACATGACCAAGTGTTTGAGGACTTTTTAAAATTAAAAAAAAAACTAAATATGTATTAAAAAATGTGTAAGGACTTTTTAGTAATTGATCCATTAAATATTAATTTAATATAAAATTTATTAAATTTTAAAATAAATCATAATTCTAGTTATTCATCAATCTAAAATAATTTTTTAAAAAATTAAAAAAATATCTTTTAATTTTAATTTAAAATAATTCATAATTTTAGAAATATAATGTATTATTTTTGAAAAGTAAATTAAGAATTCAAATTATTTTATCATTTAATGAGATTGATGGCTGAAATTGATGGGGGATGGATTCCGTAAGTCCCTTCTCGGCTGTATCATTATTCATAAAGAAATTAAGACTTCTACTTTGAACAAAATTGTAATCATGTTTTTCTTGTTAACTACGCATATGGTCACATCACATGTACCAAAATTCTGTCTACAATAGCGGAAGTAGAAAATTGATATGAAGAAAGGAACTGCGAATATAAAGAACGTGTCTAAAAAAACAAAAATTTTATTTTGCCCGAATTTTTGATCGAATTTTTGCCGACAAACTGACGTGTCGAATTGCTATTGATTGGTTTGTGAGGTCCCCGTCAGCGGGACTTCAAAACCAACCAATAACAGACTGACACGTCAGTGTGTCGATCAAAATTAAGTCAAAAATTAAATCTCTGTAGAACTACTCCTGAAAAAAACTCCATAACCTGTATACAGTATTTTTCTTTTTTTTGCACAACCTGAATACAGTAATTAGCAAGTATACATCACCGCTATTATTAGCAAATTAATAACAAACTAACCGCTCAATGTAAGAAATGAAAAAATTAACCTATCACTATCATGATTCAAATAGGGGTGGCAATTCGGGTTAATCGTGTCATTTTCGGGTCTCATTGATTTTTATTTGAGTATAAATTTTGGGTACTCTTAAATCTATACAAGTTAATCGTGTCAAGTTCGAGTCATTTCGAGTTATTGCCATAAACGGGTTATCGTGTCAGAAATTGCCAGCCCTAGATTCAAACAACCTCCGATTTTCGCACCGATAAATATAACTCAATCCAACTAACACCTCCACAATGGCAGCTTCTGTTTTCTCCTTATCCGCAAAATGCAAAGTTTGCAACAAAAGCACCGTTGGGTTGGAATCAAACTTCTTCTTCTCCAAATTCCTCTCCATCTGCCATGCCAACGTATCATGTGCAATAGGCCCAAGCCATCTCATTAACTCCATCAAAGCCTCTCTCCACCCTTCCGCCAAACACTCATCATCATCACCCAAATCCCTCCCAAGCTTCAATCTCACTGCCACCCTCAAATTCTCCGGTAACATTTCATACAAACTATCACGAGCATCATCTCCAACAGTCACAGCCAAGTCTAAATACCTCTCCGCCAATAAAATCACGTTCGCGTAACGTAACGCTAGCCCGCTCCCGCCCAGTGTTGTTGGTCCTGCTGCATGAAACACCCGGTTGTTCTTCATCTCATTACCGTCAAATAATACCGATTTGCTACTATAAAACCGCACCAAACTCGCTTTAGCTGTTATGGGTATGGGTCCTGACCGAGAGTGAATTTCTTCCTTCATAGCCTCTGTGAAACAAAATTCTGGGTTGGCCGGGGAATGGACATTGCGAAAAGAAGTAGAAGCTAAAACAGGAATATACGGCCCGAATATTGCACAAATTCTTGCGTAAACTACGCATGCTGTTCGTGCCATTAATCCAACACTCTTATCAAATGTTTTGTTCCACAAAGACGTTTCTTTAAAGTGCCGAACGCATTTTCGTTGGTTGGCTATTTTTTCTTCAAATAACTCGAAATTCACCTTCTGGTTTTTCATTGCCGCGTTATTCTTCTTCCACTGATTTAATTTCCTCTCTGATATCTCCAATTCCGCGAGACCTTCTAATGATGTGTACAAACCTAATATAAACGGGAAATCAAATTAGGATTACCCTCCCAAAACATAAAACAAAATAAATGAATATTAAATAAAAGGACAGAGATATATTATTATACCAACCTGATGTGGCAAGTATCAAATTTTCCATTTTGTCAATCCTTTTCTGGGACTCTCTCGATTTGTACTCTAGCTTTCCTAAATCAATGGTACCCAATTTGAGATCAGTGTATACAATATCAAACTGATTTAAACCAAAGTCTGAACATTTGCGGCCTAATCGTGCTATAGAAGCCGCAACCTTTTCGAGATCCTCTAGTCTTTCGGCACACGCGAGGCTCAAGAGGAAACCTTCGTCCTTGGAATTCAAATACGTAACCCCTTGGGACTTCATGACATTTTTCCTTTGATTGGAAATTTCAGTGTCGGATAGAGACTTGTATAGAGAGACCAAACGTGACATGGTTTTTGCGGTATCAAATGCAAGGATGCCAATCTTAGGACTGGGGTGGGATTCGGGGGAGAGAGATCGTTTAAGGTTGCCGCCAATACCTGCGAGCCATCCCATTGTGGTGGCAGCTACCATTGGTGATGTTTTTTTTTTATTGAAAAGGTTGTTAATATTGGTGGGTGTTTTTTGGTTGTGGGATTTGTTGGGGTTTATGGTGGAGATGGGAGGGGATAAAATAGATAAGGTGATATAATGAGGAAGGGAGGGGTTTAGTTTAGGAAGGAGATACAGCTTCGAGGGATGTTTCATTTGAAACAGAGAGGACGCGTTTGGGGACAGTTGGATTTGGAGGGGGAGAAACGGAATTGACACGTTGGCGCTAGAGAGATTCTACCCATTTGAGCGTTGACTGCAACGTTTTAGATAGTTCAGTTAATGTCGATTGTAAATTATTGGATCATTTCGTTGGCAAAATATTATAGTAAGAATAATGGTACTCGCAACAAACCATACAAATTTATTGTTTAAAACATATATATGTTTTTAATTCTTACTAAATAAATGTCATAGTTTTAGCATCGATGACTTATGCAAAATCTATAATTAATTTTTGCATGACATGATAACACATTCCGAACTCAATATGATATTAATCAATAAGAGCGGATCATTTCTTATCAAGAATCATAAAATGACATGCCTCATTAGCACAAATATAAGGTGATCGAGTTAGTGTTAAACACGTCTAACAAAAATTGAAACAAATAAACAATTTCAACAATATTCCATGGAGATCGCATTAAATATTTCTACACATTGATAATTGTATAACATTCTTGGGTTATTAGATGATATTTATGAGTTAAGGTGTGTCCATTCAAACAAAACACAATTGATAATATGTGGGATTATAGCGCCTTGACGTTCAAAATAATTAGTTAATCGAGTTGGTCAAGCATTAATTAATACTTCATATGATCCGAAATCACGACCCAAATACAAAACACACGCGAGTTGCCACCAAGTAAAAAACATTATTCGCTGACAATATTTATGTAAATAACAGTACAAGATCGTAAATACCAATTTAAGACTTGGCCTCGTAACATTGAATCCACCAATATATATTTTAGATGTAAAACATTATTATACATTTTAAAGTTGTGAAAGTGGACTCACTATAAATTATATATAGTAAAATCATTCATAATTTTTCTTTTGCATTTAATCGCTCCATAAATATTTAGACACATTAACACTATTATCAAGGTGGGATTTTATATTTTTATCTTTTCTCCAATATTAAAATATCATACGATTTTTAATATTAAGTTAATAAAAATGTAATAACAAAACATTTAGTCCTTAATACTTCAAGTTCTCCATTTTTCCCTAATAACAAGACAAAAAATAATTGGTTATTTTCTCTTTCACCAAAATATTCACCGATCTCCATAGACCATGCCTATATCTAGCAAAAAACACCTCAAATGAAAACTTTAAAAAATGGAACTTTTATAATTACAGATCCACAATGATGGCATTGCATCTCCTTTGTCAGCGGTGACAACTCCAGATTCAAGGCTATTAAAGAATTTAAATGGAATTAAACATGCTTGATCAAATAGGTAACGATACTCCATAAGAAAGAAATCGATGAATAATGAAAATTTTCATACAATATTATAAAACAAAGGATCGATATAGATTTTGTACAGATGGTGGATGTTACTACCTTTTATGATGACCTTTGAAATTTTTAGAATTGCATGAAAAATCATATCATGGCTCTCCCGATCTTTCTTCTTCTTCTTCTTCTTCTTCTTCTTCTTCTTCTTCTTGATATGCCTTACTTGAGACTTATCAATGCTTATTACATGTGAGAAATGTGTCAACATTTACATTGGAGTCCATAAGAAGCTAATGTGAGACGTACCCGATGAAAGTCACAAAATATACCATAAATCAAGACATGAATATCTCATCTCAGCCACATATAGTGCATTATGTTAATATCTAGAGTAACTCATTCGTGAAAAAATTACTAGATCATAACCCCATACAATATCCCATGTTGGAAATATTTAATAAATATCTAATTTTGAAATTATAATAATTCGCAATTAGTTTTTTAATTAAATGTAAGTGTCCTACTTAATGTGGTCTACATAAGAATTTGAATTTGATAGGATTCTTTCAGATAATTCATTTAAATATCAAAGACTTCGATGGTAGGTTAGCTTTCAAATCAAAATTTATTGTTATGGATGGTAAAATTATAGTCTAACTAGAAAATTGGGTCATCTCTCACCCTATATATAATAGATTGTATTCCATCAATAGTCTACATAATACCCCAATATATTGGGTAAGAGTAAGAAAATTTAAAGACTCTAACATTATTATTATTCGTCAAATTGATGAAGGTTATGGGGGAGCAATCATCACGATGATTCAAAGAAATTTCTACAATAGAACCGATCAATTAATTGGATCAAGGCAAGTCTTCTTTTCTATCGTTTAGGCATATTTTGTAAAAATGAAGATCCAATATCCTTTTATTATGAACATTTTTATACTAAAGTTTAATCCAATTAATGTGTTCTTGATTAATATTGTTCTTTAGTATGTTATTACATCCCAATCACTACAGCACTCTAAGCATATATCTTATATATGCCATGTATGAACGATGGGATCTATTATGTCATGTAAACTCAGTTTGAGTCCTTTCCCAACTCTTATCATTTTAGGCGCCCATGACTAGAGTTAAGAATCATTATCTCATACTTTGTTGCAAAAGATAGACCAAATCTCCCTCTTTCTCTCTAAACTTAGCATTTTTGAGCACATTCTTTTTTCTCGACAACCCTTTAAAAGCCTCAACGTTCAAATGTTGAGAGTTGTCATATAAAATACATCGGCCTTCGTGAATATTTTAAAGACATGTGTGCCTCTCTTCTGCTTAAAATATATATATTATACTAAAGACTTTCCTCAATCCTGTATACATAGGATGTGTCTGAATCACATAATTCCCCTATTTTCTAACCTTTTTTTTACTATTACATTTATTTAATTAGTTTGATTATTCCAAATTATCTAACTTCATTCGACTTATACACGTGTCCTTGTATTAGCATCAACATTTTTACTCTATTTGTGGAAATTGATGATGTTTAACTTATTGCTTGGAATACCACATATTTTATTTGGTATCGTTTTTATTATTTTATAGAATAATTGATTAAATGTGAATAATTATTACTTATGTGAGATGATAATAATAAATTCATCATTTTTGTGATGTTTAAATTTATATGTTGTGTGACATTGGGACTGCATGTTATAAATTAATTATTGGGTGGAATTAATTATACGTCATTACTCATAAAATATTTTAAGTCATGTATTTTATTTTTACATTGTGATAAATTATCATTTCAACCAGACTCTAGGGTGGTACAAAGGCTCAGAGATGAATTTTTATTGTTTTGGATTGGGGCCTGAGAGTAGGTATATTTTTTGTCTAAGTTTTGGGTCACACTAGGTAGCATTTTGGGCTCATATAGAGGTCCAAATAATGCATTTATGAAACTGTGGTATTAAGGGCATAAAAGTCTCATTAACCCTCATTAATCAATTACCTTAAATATAAATCATAAACCTTAACAACATATGGAATTTAAGAGAGATAAGGAAATCCTTTGGGGGAAAACTAGGAGATCACAAGAGGAAAAATTAAGGTAGCACATCCAACATTCATTATCACGCAAGAAATATCTTGCTCTATCATAGTATAAATTATAAATTATTTATTTTATGATTGTTGTTGAGAATCAATTGGGATTTGATGGATGTTATGAATCTACTCAGATGCTTAATTATGTTTTATATTTGGCTAGTGGGGATTAAAGGTTTCGCTTTGTTTAATATGTTGTAAATATGATTTTTAAGTGGTATAATGATGAAAACTCATTCATTTTGTTTTTAATCTATTTTAAAGCATTTAAAGTTTATATTTGAACATATTTCATGTACGCATATCATATTTTGATGACGAAAATACATAATAATGTTGAAACCCAAAACCTTATAATGACCCATAAGATAGACATGATAAAAGTTACAATTTTGAGTACTACCCGTGTTAGATTTTTACCCTATTATGTGAGGATATGGTATAGGAACCTTTAGAGATGATTGAGGGCTATTTTGGATTTAATTTGGAGGTTATGTTCGCGTTAATGGAGAACTGGGCTTTAAATAAATCGATTTGTTTTGAAAATGGACAATTACAGTGAAGATTTAGAGAGCATGGTATACCCCCGCCATAGTGGGGTTCCATCCCACTATAACGCCTCTAGGGGCCACTAGCGGTGGGGCTTGTCAAGGGAGTAAATATTTTATAGCTTTTTATAATTTTTCTCGTAGGGATTTTTCTTTCAGCTCGTGGCTGGTTTACACACACACACACACTTCGGATTTGGCATGTTTTCAAAATATATCTACTTTGGGATTTAGGTTAGTATACCTACATTTATTGGGTAATCGGATGAATAGGAATTAGGGTTTGCGAGTGCTATGCGATATCCGATATATATTTTGTTGTGTATATTTGTGTGTTAGATGGAAACATATCATATGTATTTTTGGGCTTGTAGGGAATCTATGAGTGGGTGTTATGAATTTAATTGTATTAATGAGACCAGGTTATGTTCTCATGGTTAATGTAGAATGCGACATGGAGATAAATGCTTTGATTCTGTATTTAGTTGGTCGTCGTCTCATGATGTGGAGGCATGAGTGAATTGATCCATCAGATGGTTTGCTCTATTACTAAATGACGATATGACTACATAGTGATCCCCCAATTCTTTTGTCTATTCATATTTTGAATCCATCAGGTACGGGACTCAAATAGATTTATCGACAAAGGCATACGAATATACTTGAAGGATGAAGCATTCGTGTTGTTTATGAGATTTTTATATATTAATTAATCCATCAATGGACATAGTGTTCATGGTCGATATATGTAGAATAGAAAATTTTAGCCCTTTAATCTTCAATTAATCAAAAAATTGAAAGAGAAAAAATCAAAACTAGGTTTGAAGAACACACCTAGGATATAGAACACCATACATTTGCGATTTCGGTTACAATCCAATATGGAGAAAAGTATTTTTTGATAATGAAGTGCTCCATTTTTTGGATCTCCTATAGTTTTCTTCAACCTTCTGAAAAGATTGGATATTTGAGTGTATGATCCTCCCCGGAGTTATATAGGTGTGTGGGCACCTTTTGAGATAAAAACCCTTGCATTTGATGGATATATTATAGTCTCTCTCTAGACCTATTCATAAAAATATGAATAGTGTTTTCTCTTACCTCTCTTAAATCCTAATGATAAATAATAATGAGCATACCCTTTCCCACACCTTTATATATAAGTATAAAAGGCAAGCTTGGGTCAAACTAGGTTTCTTAAGAGTCCGAGCCTAACTACTTCGGTATTTGGACTACATTAGGACCTAAGACAAATAATTAAATTGGCTTCAAAATTACTACTTAAAAATATTATATTATAATTCTCATAGTTTATTTTCTTTATTTATTTAATCATAATTAATTTCATTTATTTATTTAATCATAATTAATTTCATTAAATAATTATGATGGCACTAAATTTAATTATCTCAGAAATCACTCGGATATAATGAGGTCTTTTTTATAAAGTTGATAATGATACATAATATGATTTCCCGTATTAAGCTTATGATACCCGTTTAGTCAAATGAACTTGTTGTTAATTGACTTTAACCAACATCCAATCAATTCCTTTATTCTCAAACTCTAACTTATTTTTCTACTCCACCAGATTATAAATAATCCAATGATCACGTTTACTAGTGAAAAAAACATCTTATAAGTCTATTAAGAGGGTATCACAATCCATGGTATCTCTGAACACGACTTCCTCCGAATTAAGATCTCACACCTACTTATATAACCGTTACCCAATATGCAGGGATAACTTGATTCAATCTAAAATTCAATCACTTTCATGATAAGAAAAACAACAGTCATATAAGCTTTCCGATCCACATAATTCTTGGGATTAATAATCTATGCGCCCTTTGTAATTGGTGTAAGATTGCATGAGTTTAATTAAGATAGCTCTTAGACTTAAATCTCCTGTGTGATCCTGTTAAATTCATTCCTGAGATGTACTGATCACAATCCTCCATTGAACTATCGCATAAGTTCTCAAACCATCAAACAGGTTCTTAGAGTTTGAGATAAACTACTAGGATTTTATTGCAACCATTCTTATAGGATGTCAACTACTTATCTAAGTTGTGAACTTTTCAACAGTGCTAGAACCGAAATTTCAATCTCCCCCGATCTACCTGAAACTGACTAACTATAATTTCTACTGAAAAGTGCAAGGACCGCCAATTTTAAATATTCTTTTAAAATTAAATATAATTTCCTTTTACAAGTGCGGAATAAGATGGTTCAACACAACGCTCACAATCAACAAATTTTAATTTCTTTCAAATTAAAATTAAACTAAAACTCAAAGTGAAATTAAATAAAGTAACTAATAAATATTTCACTTAAACCAAATAACTCAATTCAAGTCCTAAAATTTTCCTAACAAAATTAATTCATTTATGCAAATTAGGCCAAACCATATTTTACCAAATTAAATTATCTTTGAATAGAATTATCTTAATTTCACCCAAACTTAAATTAAGCACCAAATTATACTATAGTGTGAATTAAACCATATTTTATCTTTTAATCCTAAGCATGCGTTTTATGTGATTTGCAAGATAAAATAAATTCTCAACACACTACGCCACGATGTACGAGGAAAACTCAAATGGAAAAAACCTCGGACGACCCTAGCCTTAAGTCCACTAAGTACGAAATTTTTACAAGTATAAGACAAATTACTTACTCAACTCGACTCGACTCCTTCAAGCCCCTAACGCGTCTTCTTGTACCAATCTCTGCTTAGTCGATAATCCCGAACTCCACCGAAACCTTGGAATCGACCAATGAGGCCTTTGGATAACCATCAACCCTCACACAATGCCTTTCACCGTGTGAGTATGCCACATCAGAACGATGAACTTCTTCTTTATGGGATGATGAAGTAAACCCAAAACGAATTCTTCAATCAAGTAAGTATATAACAATAGGAACTCTTCAACCCAAAATGAACTCTTCAATTTTTAGAGTAAAGCTCGGTGCCAAACACTCTCCAAGCAAGTATATAACAATAGTAACTTGGATTAACAAACTATGGGTGTAAACTCATGTGTTTGTTGAAAATATTTCTTTAAATTTAAACACATAAAAACATGAAATTTTGGTTGGTGTATTTTTTCTCAAAAGTGATCTCAAGGAAGGTACCAAAGTATCTTAAAAAATGTGTCCCCAGTATATTTTAAACTTCTAAAAGTAAGTGGGACAAAAGAGTGGGAAAATGGGATAAAACTGCCAAAACTGTCCCCGCCCAGAAATCTCGTTCGAACGACTTTTCTCATTCGAACGAATTTTCTAACGAAAAGTGGGTGTCCAAAAGGGAAATTTGTTGGTAAAAACTCGCTAGAATGAAATTCTCGTTCAAACGACAATTTCGAACGAAATGTCAGAATGTGCATTTTTCGATTTAAGCCCCAAAACTTTATTTTAAATAAAAATTATACCCATTAAAATTATTCCAAGTCTCTCTCTCTCTCTCCCTCTCTCCCTCTCCCTCTCTCTCTCTCTCTTCTCTCTCTCTCTCTCTCTCTCTCTCTCTATATATATATATATATATATATATATATATATATATATATATATATATATATAGCATTCATATCTTATTGGAAGCTCGAAATGTGATGAATTATTGAGGACGCAACACGAGGTACTTGAAACTCGGCAATGATGATGTCTTTGCTTTTAAAATACTGGCCGCTATGTCTTTAACTCAAACTTCAAACGTCATAGGCTTGGAGGATACTCACTCAATACTATCCTATGACTCAAATGTTTTTATCCGGAATTGAGCCAACACTACATTAAGACTCAATTGTAAATTTGCGTCCTTACAAATCTCTCCATTTGGCTATTTCGGGACAAAAATCAAAACAAAATCCTAAAGGTCCGTCAAGCTCTACTAGACTCAAAAACTTCCCACCCAAAAATAAGAAATACATGTTTGACTCAAAACCTAAGGATAAATAGCTTTGCCGAAATAAAATTTCCACTAGAGAAATTCTTGCACACTTAAGCAAAACATTAAATGAATAGGGAATATCAAAATATTAAATGCAACTAAAATAAATACTCCCACTAAATTAGTTAAAATTATTTCACACTTAAGCAAAATATTAAACGCGTAGGGAATATCAAAATATTAAATGCAATTAAAATAAATTCTCCCCCTAAATTAGTTCTCCCCCTTTATCAAATATGATCGACCTAAGAAGATAGCGCTCTCCCCTTAAGATAGATCTCCTAAACTATGATACGATTACAATAGAATTAGATACCACTTCTCCCCTATCATTCTCCCCCTTTTGTCCAGGAATAGATAAAGGATAAAAGAAATCAATAAATTACTTATTTCTCCCCCAATATAACTATGTACCATTTCTCCCCCTAAAAAATACTTAAGGGATATAAGTATGGAAAAACAAGTAAACAAGATGATGTATAAGGTGATAAGAACATGAAACTATATGGGCAACAATAACATAACTAATTCATACAAATATTAATGAATACCAACTATGATGCGAAAATAAATAATACCAATTTGACAAATAAGATTCTAATCATGTGATATCAAATAATATACGCAACAAGATAGATACCAATTATGAATTGGAAGCATAGATGGACTAGCAAGCGAGGCAAAGACTCAAAAAAATAAAAAAGACCATATATATGTATACATAATGAATATTACTAACGCACACGCACATATGCATAGATATAAACACCATGTACGACACAAAATACATTAAGTTTTTCACACTCGTATGGCAAAATGTGTCCAAATATATGTGGTAAACGAAAGTGTAGGGGTGTGAACTAGTAATAATTAAACTTCGACCTAATCACTTAAAACATGTTCACGGAGTTCTCATTTGATTGTAAAATTTTATCTCATTTAGATATAGCCTCATGTGACAAAAAAAATTGAACTCAATGAACAAACATACACAATGCAGATAAGCCTAAAATTTTGATGATTCTACAAACCAATAGAGTCATGACAATAAATGCTTAACTAGGATTCAAAGTCATTGTGAGAACCCATTAATATATCCAACCAAACTTCTCATAATTTTTCTTTTCATTTATTTGAACATATTAACAAAACTATTTTAGCCTTGGCAAAAATTCTTTTTAACGCACAATTTTTAAGGCCTAAAATTCAATGGTGGCTTTTCATGCAAAGAATTTTATCTTTTGCAACCCGATTCCATTGATAAACAACTACACCGGATACACATATTTTTCTATTTTTTAAATCCTAGAAACAGTTATTACATGCATAAATCCACCATAGTCATAGAAAAATGTAAATGACTAAATTGAAGGGAGAACATCTCACTTAGCTCAAATATACATGTGACGATTAAATTTCAAGTGAGCTCGTGCATGTGTGAATTGAAGCATATAAAAATAGAATTTATTAAGTAATGCAAAATCCAACTACTCTATGTAAGCATGGCAAAGAACATTTTAAGGATTGCAATCTTAACCAAAAGTTCTTGCCACATGGAAGAGAAAAAGAAGGGATTCAAACACAAGTATATGACACATAAAGTGTGTCAAACTAAAATACACATAAAATAAATCTTTTTGAGTTTTTGAAATTTTTAACCAAACAAACAAAAATATTTAATCAAAAGACAAACAAAATCTTTTTTTATTTTTCATTTAATGCAAACTAAAATGAAAGAATTATAATACAAAAGATAAACAAAAATTATAATTCTAGCAAGAGATATGTGATAAAGCAATGACTATAAAATGATAAACAAGCATACAACTAGCAAGGATATATGATATAAATCACAAAAAGATAGAGTATGCAAACAACTAACACATTGAACCTGTAGATTTAACAAGGGAGGTATCGTGTAAAAGTAAATGAGAATAAAAAATCCTATCTTGTAAAGCTACCAAGTTAAGTCTCATAACCCAAACTAATGATGAACGACAATCTCGGATATAGGAATCTTGTCTACCTTGGTTGCCTTACGTTGGAATTTTCTAGGACCTCGTTTAAGATCAAAACAAAACTTCCTAAGATGACCTTTTTGACCACAATGTGAACACCTAAAGACTCAGTGAAAAGATTTACCTAAGAAATGATCTTTAACATTGTTCCTAGAGGATTCTCCTAGAATATTGGTTTTGTCTTTATGAGATGGCTCAGTACAAGTATCGAAGCCCAAACCACACATGTCAAATTTAATTTGGACCGTTTCTCAGATTTTATCTAATTTCTCCGAACAACTCTCCAAATCAAATTTGACTTTACTAGAGTTTATTAATTTTTCTTCTAATTCTAAAATCTTAGAATCTAACAAACCATTTATCTCTTTAAACTCGAGAAGCTCCTTTTTCATTGATTTCATTAAACCTCTAAGGCTATCTCTTTCGCCTTGTACATATTCAAGCTTCTCTCGAAGAGCTCTCTCTCGTGTCCTAAGGTCATCAACTAACGCACTCTCATCGACAACCTTGGCATGCTCCTTTAAACTCGCTTCTTACTTCAAATTTATGCTTTTTAATTTTATAGATTCGACATATAATTCTTGAAATGCAAATTAACATTCACTCACATCAACCTCATTTTCACTTTCACTCTCTCTCTCTCTCTCTCTCTCTCTCCTTTACTCTCACAACCATAAAAATAAGGGAATCATAAACTTTGGCCTCGAAAGTTTCATGTATTTGTATATCTTCATGGGAATATTCATTATCGGTGCTCACACGACTTTCCATGAACACAGTAAAGTTGCACTAAATGGGGGAATCGGGTCCCTCTTCCTTATCACTATCACTAAGGGTGGCATTGTATGAAATAGGTGTGACACCCCGCCTAATTAACCCCGGGTGATTAGTCCTAAATTAAGTTAGAATAGGTTTCTCAGTTGGATCATCCTTAGCATTACTGTCATCTTTTTAATTACTAACCACCTAAGAGAGAAAAATTAGACCGATGCCAAGTTTTATCTTTCATTAACTTAAATGAAATCTCATGCGGAAAATAAAATAACACAATTAATTAAAACAACCATACACAATTAAATGACTAACCGAATAAACCATCGGCTAAAAAATCCAACAAATATAAAATAAAGACAAGTAATCAATCTCAACAAGTCTGACAGAAACTAAATGATCTATGAGCGACATGCTCGAAATAACTAATAGAAGTCTCTACACTAGAATGAAAGAATGAGGTTTCTATCAAAACTCCCGCAACATCCACGTATGCTGCAGCAACGGATTTTTTGAAACAGAGTCAAGTCTGGTGTCCCTGTGGCTGGACACCTAAAAGTTTTTTTTAAAAATTTTTTTATAGCAAGGGCTAGTACCCAAAAAAATTTGAAAAACATTTAACAAATGATTAACTTCCAGTAATAAATAAATATGCATGCTCTCCATATTTTAGTTAGTGCCACACTCCCTTGAGGACATCCTCACCCCTCCTATAATGTGCACTACCAATAATATTACACCCAAATTAGTCTATACCGACTTTCCGCTG
Source organism: Sambucus nigra (assembly GCA_949130495.1). NCBI lineage: Eukaryota > Viridiplantae > Streptophyta > Magnoliopsida > Dipsacales > Adoxaceae > Sambucus > Sambucus nigra. Next base: position 617,713,652 of record OX422208.1, read on the forward strand.
AAATAAGTACATATCCCGTCATTAATATCCGAAATGACGTAAAAATAATATTACTATTCACTTAGTAAATAAGTTTTCCTTAAATATTAACCATCACTTCCCGATTAATATTTAATTAAAATTTCCTTAATTAATTCAATTAAAATTACGACTCACAAGTAATTTTCAATTTCCGAATTAATTAAATATTTAATGCATGAAAATACGGGGTGTTACATACTCCCCCTACAAACGAATTTCATCCTCGAAATTAGGTCAAACCTGTGACGAAAAGCTTTGGATATTGTTCCCGCATATCCTCTTCCCGCTCCCAGGTAGACTCGTCAACGTTGTGATGACCCCACTATACTCTAACTAGTGGAACAACCTTGGATCGTAACTTTCGCTCGCTACGGTCCAGTATAGCCACCGGTCTCTCCTCGTATGAGATGTATGGATGTAAATCAATTTCCTCGAGTGGAATGTGCCAGAAGGCCCTCTCGCTCCTGTGATATTTCTTCAGCGATGCCACACGGAACACGTCGTGTATCCGCTGAAGGTGCTCCGACAATCCCAGCCTGTAGGCTACAGGCCCCACCCTCTCCATAATAGGGAAAGGTCCCACATACCTCGGTGCTAACTTACCCTTCTTGCCGAAACTCATCACTCCTTTCATAGGGGACACCCGGACCAATACCTGATCTCCAACCTCTAACTCTACATGTCTCCGTGAAGCATCAGCGTAACTTTTCTACCTATCCTGAGCTATCCGAATCCTCCCTCGGATCAGCTCTATCTTGGCAGATGTCTCCTGAACAATCACCAGCCCCAACAGTTTTTTATCCCCCACCTCTAACCAACAAGCGGGTAAACGACAAGGTCTCCCATATAGTGCCTCGAATGGCGCCATACCGATTGTGAATTGGTAAGAGTTGTTATACGGGAACTCTACCAAAGGAAGATATTTCTCCCAACCTCCCCCAAAGTTTAATATGCACATTCTGAGCATATCTTCCAGCATCTGATTGACCTTCTCAGTCTGCCTGTCAGTCTGTGGGTGATAAGCTGTGCTCAAACTTAACTCCGTGCCCATAGCCTCCTGAAAGCTCTGCCAAAAGTGGGCCACAAAGATCTTGTCTCTGTCAGACACAATATTAACCGGTACCCCGTGCAGCTTAACAATCTCAGTTATGAACATCTGTGCATATCGCATCGTCTCAAAGTCTGTGCAAACCAACAAAAAGTGGGTTACTTTGGTCAACCGATCCACAATGACCCAAATGGAATCGTGACCCCTTTGCGATGTAGGTAACCCTGTAATGAAGTCCATGGAGATTCTCTCCCACTTCCACACGAGAATATCAAGTGGCTGTAGCATCCTTGATGGTCTGTGATGGTCAACTTTCACAAGCTGACACGTGGCACACTGCGAAACAAACTCTGCCATGTCTCATTTCATTCCTGCCCACCAATACTGCCTCCTCATATCCTGGTACATCTTATCCCCACTGGGATGTACCGCGAATCTCGACCCATGAGGCTCCGTCATAACAGCGTGCCTCAACTCCTCATCCTCTAGCACAATTAACCTTCCATTAAGGCGTAAGCCTCCTTCCGAGATGACCGAGTAACCCTCTGCTCCCTCAGGTAGCAATTGGCTCACCCTATCCCAGTAGGTCTGATCCTCTGCCTGAGCCCTCATAACCCGCATAATGATCTCAGGTGTGATGGATAATGCTGACATATAAGCCCTGGCTACATCCTCATATCGAAGTTCTCTCCACTTCACTTTCCAGACTTCTGATATTTCCCCAGTCGATCTCCGACTCAATGCATCTGCTACCACATTAGCCTTAGCAGGATGATACTGAATATCAAACTGGTAGTCTTTCATAAATTCTAGCCATCGCCTCTGCCTCATATTCAGATCCTTCTGAGTGAAGAGATACTGAAGTGATTTGTGATCCGTGAATAACGTGAACTGCTCCCATAGAAGATAATGTCTCCATATCCTTAGAGAAAAAACGACTGCTTCTAACTCCAGGTCATGAGTGGGGTAATTCCTCTCGTGGGGCTTTAGCTTCCTGGACGCATAAGCTATATCCCTTTCCTCCTGCTGAAGCACACCCCCAAGTCCTTGCAAGGATGCGTCAGTGTAAATCCGATACTCTAATCCTCTTTTTGGCAATGCAATCATGGGTGCAGATGTCAACTTGTCCTTTAACTCGTCGAAAGATAATTAACAATGATCACTCCAAGTGAAAGGTACCCCTTTCTGAGTCAGATTCGTCAAAGGGCCCGCAATCTTTGAGAATCCTTTGATGAACCACCTTTAATAACCGGCCAATCCCAAAAAATTGCGCACTTCAGTCGGTATCGTGGGCTTCCCCCACTCCCTCACCGCTGATACTTTGCTCAGATCCACCATAATACCCCGATCTGACACCACGTGGCCAAGAAACTGAACCTCCCGTAGCCAAAATCCACACTTACCAAATTTGGCATAGATCTGGTGATCCTGCAATGCCTGTAAAACTATACGCAGATGCTTTGCGTGCTCCTCCTCGGTGCACGAGTAGATCAGGATGTCATCAATGAACACAATGATAAACTGATCAAGAAACTCCATGAAAACCTGTTCATGAGGTCCATGAACACTGCTGGTGCATTGGTGAGCCCGAATGGCATCACCCTGAACTCATAAGATCCATACCGCGACAGGAAAGCGGTCTTAGGAACATCCTCCTCTCGGATGCATAGTTGATGATACCCTGACCTCAAGTCGACCTTAGAAAAGAAAGACGCCCCTCTCAACTGTTAAAATAAATCATCAATCCTAGGCAATGGATACTTATTCCGCATCGTCGCCTTATTCATCTCTTTATAGTCCACGCATAACTATAGTGAGCCATCTCGCTTCTTTACAAATAACACCGGTGCACCCCACGGCGATGTACTCCGCCGAATGAAACCTTGACCCAGTAGCTACTGAATCTTCTCTCTCAACTCACGCATCTCTGAAGGGGCCATACGGTATGGGGCCCGAGCAATTAGCCTCGTTCCCGGGGCTAAATCGATTACAAATTCGATTTCCCTGCTAGGTGGCACCCCTGGTATCTCTTGAAATACATCCTCAAAGTCTCTCACCACTGGGATTGAGTCCAACGGAATAGCCACATCCTGTGAGGTTTCCTCCTCGATGTAATACAAGTGTGTGCGTGACCCTCCCTCAGGTAGCTGCATTGCTATCAAGAACATCTCCTTCCCTAGAATGGAGAACACGATGGTCCTCTCATAGCAATCCACCGTCGCCCGATAACCTGCCAACCAATCGATACCCAAGATGACATCGTACCCCTCCATATCTAACACTAAGAAGTCCGCTGTAAACTAAGTCTCCCAATCAAAATGTCCACACCTCGACAAATTGAGCGAATCGTAGCCCCGCTGCCTAGTGGCGACTCTACACACATCCGAAGACTACTCGCAGTCTCTAGTAGTCCGACCCATTTAGCAAAATTAAACTTAATGAATGAATGTGATGCTCACGTATAAAAAATAATACTACCCTCATAACCATGAATGAGAAACATACCCTTAACTGCTGGCGGTGCTTGCTGCACTGGGGGATTGGGAACATCCAGGACGTTATACACGCGCCCGTAGTGCATCTGTCCCTGCTGCGATGGGGCGAGTGCTGCTGCTGCTGCTGTTGGCGGCATTTGCGCCTGTTGGGCCTCCTATTGTTGACCTTTGCCCCTCTATGGACACTCCCTCTTTAAATGTCCTGGATGGCCACAGATAAAATAGCGTTTCTGACCATCCCCCTGTCGTTGGCCCTGGCCCTGCTGGCCTCCACCATTATTCCCTTGGCCCTAATGGCCCTGAGGAACCTGCTGCTGCTGATTCGGGCCTGGTTTTCCCTACCTGAACCCTTGTCCTCCCGATCGGAACCCACCAGGCTTAAACTTCTTAGCCTGATTCCTTTGTTGACTGCCCGCCTGCTGCTGAGTAGCACTTGTGTCACCACTAGTAACTGCCTTGCCCTATTGGCTCGGCTCCCCTATTCTCTTGCTCCCCTTCGCGTGGAAGAAAGGATCCTGGCAATGTACAAGTTCGGCATTAACGACATCTGTATACGTCACCAACGCCGGATTCCCAATCAAATGTTGCTTGATCCGCCAGGCTAAGCCATCCATAAATTTCGATTTCTTTCGCTCCTCATCACTCACCTCGTTTGGCACAAAGTTTTCCAACCGGGTGAACTCTTCCTCGTAGTCTGCCACTGATCGGTCACCTTGAACTAAATTACTGGATTTCTATCTCATCTCAGTCTCTACTACTGGTGGAAAACGATCGAACCGCACCCAGAACTCTGCTATTATCATCAAATCTCACTCCTCGACGGTGGTAACTGACTCCCACCACTGTAAGGCTGCCCCTGAAAGACGAAAGGTAGAAAGTATCTATTTCTGTACCACGGTACACTCCAGCATGCGCAGATGGCGCTGAATGTTCTTCTTCCAGTCACAAGCCTCTACTACATCTGTGGTACCCCGAAACTTAGGTGGGTGACCCTTCTGAAAAGTCTCCCTAACTCTCTGCCAAGATGGTGGCCCTACTGGAGCCTGAACTGCTGGTGCTACTGGAGGCGGTGCCTGGGGCTGTGGAAAGTGAGTTGTCATAGCTCGCATTGCTATCTCGACCGCCTGGGCCACTATCACTGCCACCTGAGTAGTGGAAATCAACTCAGGTGGGGGTGGTGGTGGCGGTACCTGTGGCTCCTGGTGAGCCTCCCTGACCTCATCCCTAGCCTCAGCCCTCTCCGTTCTCAGTCTCCTCGGTGGCATCTAAAATAAATTGAATCGTATAAGTACACAATTTACACAAAAATATTCACAGCAGAAATACGATATCTCACAAGCAAAAAATGAATCAACAGTCCTAATAATAGGGCTCTATAACAACCGAGTGCTACGCTGAAACGTAAAAAGCCGCACACATCCTAAGGACACTAGAACCTGATGCTCTGATACCATCTGTGACACCCCGCCTAATTAACCCCGGGTGATCAGTCCTAAATTAAGTTAGAACGGGTTTCTCAGTTGGATCATCCTTAGCATCACCGTCGTCTTTTTAATTACTAACCACCTAAATGAGAAAAATTAGACCGGTGCCAAGTTTTATCTTTCATTAACTTAAATTAAATCTCATGAGGAAAATAAAATAACACAATTAATCATAATTAGTTAAAACAATCATACCCAATTAAATGACTAACCGAATAAACCATCGGCTAAAAAATCCAACAAATATAAAATAAAGACAAGTAATCAATCTCAACAAGTCTGACAAAAACTAAATGATCTGTGAGCGACATGCTCAAAATAACTTATAGAAGTCTCTACACTAGAATGAAAGAATGAGGCGTCTATCAAAACTCCCGCAACATCCACGTATGCTGCAACAACGGATTTTCTGAAACAGAGTCAAGCCTGGCGTCCCTGTGGTTAGACACCTAAAAGGTTTTTTTTAAAATTTTTATAGCAAGGGTTAGTACCAAAAAACATTTGAAAAATATTTAACAAATGATTATCTTCCAGTAATAAATAAATATGCATGCTCTCCATATTTTAGTTAGTGCCGCACTCCCTTGAGGACATCCTCACCCCTCCTCTAATGTGCACTACCAACGCCTTAAATAAATTCACCTAGTTTTTCATCTTATGACTAGATAAATTATAAAGCCCTTTGCAAACACCCTACTCTAACCGAGTATACCTTAATTATGATTTTTAAGTTATTATTGTCATCAACTTAATTAAATCATTTCCCTTTTTAAATTTCATATAACTTCCACATCTGTTATACATATAATACAACTCATGCTTTGTATTAATTAGCCCGTATATAATTATTTACCTAATTATACACTCAGCCATATTACAGTATTCACAAACATACTGATATTATATTAAATAATAGTATTTTTTTCCCCGAGTAAAGTCTCACAGGGTAAAATTCCTATAAAGTGCTATCCCACTAGGTATATTCACATGACCTAGTTACCCCAAGTCAGAATTTCTCCCTAACTTGGTTATTACATAAATATTGGAGGCGGTCATATTCCTTCCCTGAAAAGTGAGATGCCCCTCACCCATATAATGGACGCTATCACCTGGGATTATACTCGCCCTACTCCTCAAGCTAGGGGATTCACCCACTTCGCGCAACCTCCCCCTATAGCACTAGAGAATATAATAATAATATCTATCACTGATATTAAAGCACACACACACACTATATATATATATACTAGGGTATGCCCGTGCCTGAAGGCACGCTGATAATTACAAAGCGGAAAAAAAATTCAAAACACATAATTGCAAAAAGGCAAAAATTTCATTCCCTAACAAAATAAAATGTAATTTTTAAAAAATTGGCAATTACGTCCTTTGTTTATAGGACTATCCACCCTGCTTAACAAACGAACCATCGAATCCAAAGTACATTCTTTCATAACTCAAGGATGTGGTTAGGTACTTTAACATGTAGACATTTGTACCTATAAAACAAACACATACCAAAGATAAAAAAAAAATGAAATGTGTACATAGATGTCAACCACATATTCAACCAAATTTAAATGAAGTATAACCAAATCAGATTAATCATGAGGCCTATCAATAGTTTAGTAAGGTAGGAAATTGTCCCAAACAAAGTATTATTAAGTGATGTTAAGAGGTTTTTCAAATTGAAGATTCTTCACATATTGTCATCCACCATTTGTCATGTGTAACAAATGGAAACACTAAATTGGGAGGGTTCTAAACATAGGTTGTTTGGTGAATGCGTTTTTTTTAATCTAATTATTTTCCATCTATAAATTAAATCACTTTAGTCTATAAATAAAACGTTCTTGACAGAATGAAAATCTGGCAGCAGAAAAATTTGTCCATACTAACAACTCATGTAGCATAGCGTTACACATAAATGCTGGACGTAGCAGTTCTAAACGGAGCAATGTCAAAATGTGTTCTGAATTTTGATAATGAAGTTTCCAAAAAGAGGTGGTGTTCATTTTGGTCAAGCAAATTTTCTCATCATTTTTCAATTGTAGGAGCGACCTTTGGATTAGCCTGACTAAGTTATGCAAATAGGCATAACTAATGTTATGCAAATAGTATATATGATTAAGTATTCTAAAGAAGAAAACATAGGCATAACTAATGCTTATTTTTTTCATTAATAATTTATCTGTCAAGTGCAGATGTCTAAGATTGCCCAAATATAAAAGATATGCTCTCTCCTTTCAATTGAGATAAATATAGTACAAAAATACTAAAGCTCTTGATTAGTTCCGTGGTGATCACTCAAATCCAACATACTAAAAATATAAAACGAAATGTTAAGGATAAACGAATCTGCCATATAAACTTCAGAATTGGTCTATTGAACCTAAACTAACAACAATACAATTACCCAAACCATTTCGAAGTAAATCAGTGAACATTCGACTTTTGTCCCATGTTGTCAACCGTGTCCCCTGTTGCCAATAGGATAAATGAAATCCCTAAAAATTTGGTCTTCACCTTCGAAGTTACATCATAAACGAAATGAAAAAGTCGCAATAGGTCTTTAGCTCAAGAAATACGTTAAGTGAAGGCGCCTTTTACTCACTTTCATAATTTCCTGATATCTTTTTCATGGGCTTCTCATTCAATTCCAAGAGTGCTCCCTTCAAATCTTCTAATTTCAAGTTACATGAAGAAGTATTTGTGAATATCGATAACTTCATCAATCCCTTCATTTTCCAATAAGACATCCAAATAGCAAAAGGACTTCCTTGCATTACCTCTAGTGTCAACATTAGGCTTGTCTCCCATACCCATAGTTCGGGACGGTGCGATGGGGTTGCTGCTGCTGATGATGATTTAGTGTCCCTGTTGTATAGTACACACTGCATTTGATTCATGGGTGCTGCAGATCTCGGTCCACTATTGGAGCCTTCATTATTTACAACATACTTTACATTAGAAATAATTTTCATCATCTCTAAATTTTGTATTAAATCTCTTAATTATACATATATATGGTTTCAGAGACTTTGCAACATGGGAGAATTTTTTGGAAAATTGACATAATTTGGAGTTTTTTCTACGCTTTAATGAAAATAAAAATACTTTTAATAGTTTATTTGATATTAATTTGTGTATTTCAACAAATATATATAATGGTTGAGCACAAATTTATATTTAGACTTGGATAAGTGGAATGAATCTAAATTAGAGGGATAAACATAGATACCAGGTAGAGGAGGAGTTGGATGTGATCTGGTACAGCGTGCACGGGGCGAGGCCAAGTTACAATTGGCTCGACGACTATTGATCATTGGGGTGGGATCCTCGCACTCATTTTTAGCAGCCTCAGGCTCCTTAAACGTCATCTGTAAGCACCCCCAGTCCATATTAGCAAAATAAAAAAAATAAAGATCCAGTAAGCATGGGTTGAGGAGAGGGTCTAAATACTGTAACAATACCTTAGTTGAAGTTCAGCATCAGAAGTTGCTTCTCCAATTGCATGTTGATATTTTCTGGAATGTACAACAATATCCTTATTGGTAAATCGAACAACCGGCATTTGTGTGAGTTGTCCTGCAAAAAAAAGGAAAAGGATATTCTGGAATCAAAGAAATAAGCCTCATAGGTTGTCCATTAGGCATGCTTGATCTCATAATGTGGAGTTACATCATATAGGTCTCCATTAATAAATAAGAAACATGGGTTCTGGGTTCTGGTATGCATTTAATTGTAGCAGCAATTAAATGTAGCATCAACCTCAAAGATTGCAACTTATAGTAGAAACCTCATGGGTTCTGGTATGCATTTAATTATAGCATCAACCTGAAAGATTTAGTAGCCTTTAATAAGGAGTCATGGGGCTCTCCATTTTTGGGTGGAAATAAAATGGACACGCCCTAACCCAACACGATCCAATTAGGAATTTGAGTTGGTCTTGCACTATGAGTTGGTCTTAGACTTTGAGTTGGTCTTGGACCCAACCTCCTAACAGTTTCGAGAATGTCTTGGGACTTTGAGTTTGTCTTGGACCCAAACTCCTCGACTCGATTTCAAGATATCGATGGGGCCTTTGCCTCGACGAAATAGATGGACCTTCATATCTAGAGCCAACCAAGACACAACCTGCCAAAGAAATAATGAAAATACTAAAACATGTTAAATATAAAATGCTAAAACATGTTAAATATAACACTATAAAAAGTACAAAATTACTAAAACCTATCAAATCTAAACTGATGCCCCTATTTTTTACAGCAAATAAAACTCTTTAACTACGTAATAGAAATGGTAACAATTCTGAACCCTACTCTAACTGGTCTAACTATTCTAACTATTGATTATGATGAGTAGTTAGAACCTTATGCTATTAGGTAAAAACCATTATATAATAAGCTGAGCATCCAATTGTTTGAACATTTTACTTCAAGTCAAATTTAAAAGATATGTACCTAAAAAAAAATCCAAGGATTGTGCAAAACTACTATAATACTCCCAATAAAATTCGTCATAGGGAAGTTCCTTCCACTTTACATAATTCTCATTCTCCTTGTCATCTCCCCTGCAAAATTCCATAAATTGTATAGCATGTGGCAGGATTAACACTGCCATTGAACATTATTAGTAAGAAATATTATATATATAAATGACTGATTGACTGCTTGACTGCTAGTACTTTTTATTAAAATAGTAAAAAAGATAAAAAAAAAAAGATACTACAAAATGACTACTTGACTGCTAGTACTTTTTATACCATATTCAATGAAAGATGTCATCATACCTTACACAATTACTTTGATCTAAACTGAAATTATTTTCAGTAGTCAGGAATAAAATAATCAAAATCAAAGCTACCATAAGATTCTTGATCCTGAAGAACCAAGAGATAAGACAGATGCTTCATATCTAACATAATGAAGTCTAATTATGACTATTCTACATAATTCTTTTAGTGGAGCTATTAGATGCCATTAAAACATCTATATATCAATAGAATTAATACTTCAACATCATATATGCCACGCGTGCTAGAAATTACATACGTATATGCGTATATCAGTAAAAGAAAGCAGCATTGTTTCTATTACAAATATTTTATCAGCATCCATATGGCGACCACCAAAATCATAATCCCGATAACTGATAAGAGCAGGCACAGGCAGGAGCATGCATTTGTTTAGAAAAGCTAGATACCTATATGTGTTGGTCAAAACTTTAAATATCTTACATCCATAATATCAGCAACCCCGTTATTATCACCGCTGCTTTACGCATATACGCATCCATATTATCTTACATTGGTCAGAATCCAATGTAAGATACCTATATGCCTTGGTCAAAACTTTAAATGTTTTATCAACAGTGTTGTTTTTATTACAAATATTTTGTCAGCATCCATATTTTAGCCACCAAAATTGCAATCCATAGCAGGAATAGGCAGGAGCAACCATCCTTAGTGATTCTTAAACTACAAATGCGGAAACAATACGATATAAGAACGAACATACACACGCCGCAAATTAAGATAAATTAGAATAAAATACGATATAAGAATAAGATAAAATACCATACCTGTAAATATAATGATGGTTCTCTCCTTTGAACCGTAAACCAACTAAAAAATAAACAGATCCACCCATTATTTCACCTTAAATAACATCAATAGTTGGGATTTGAAGTGCCTCCAAGAATGAGAACGTAGATCGCAGAGAATTAACAAAATCCTGCACCTCAAATGGATTCATTATCTTTCGGTCCTTCAAATCAACACCTGAACAGAACACTTTGTGAACTGAACTCAATTATTCCAAAATCAGAGTCGGGGAGCCTCTGCAGTTTACTTAATTGAGAAGTGGAAAATCTATTCTAACCCTAAACTATACCCACACGCACATACACACACACACACAAAGGGGGGGGGGGGGGGGAGAGAGAGTATACCTAATTTATGTTGAAACCAAAACTCCAAACCATTAGAATCACCTACTTAGTACCTGATGAACCAACACAAAAATAAAAATGAACCCTAAACGTTGAATTGGAAAACTTTAGTCTCTAATACAGATTCAAACCCTAAATTATCATATCAAAAATTCCCAAAATCTATAATACAAATTAGAGAGAGAGTTTACCTGAGAGATCCAAGATTCTGAACCCAAGCAACCAAAAAGTCGAACGCAACATGTTATAATACAAACAACAAAACACTACAATCGAAAAGAGATCAACCAAAAAGTCTACATATTTGAACCAAATCTCAAGAACATAAAAACAAAACCCTAATTTTGAACGAAGAAATCTCAACCTAGAAGCATGGACCATATACCTGAGATCTAAAAAAACACGGACCATATACCTGAGTTTGAAAAGCCACGAAATCAACAAAACTTTAGAAAAATCCACGAAACCAATGAAAATTAATGAAACCCAAACCCTAACCTTGCCCGTGCCTGAAGGCACGACGAAAATTTTTAAAGTACGTAATTGTAAAACAACAAAAAATTTCAAACTATATAATTGCAAAACAATAAAATATTTGTTCCCCAACAAAACAAAATGTAATTTTTAAAAAATGGTCATAATCTCCTTTGTTTATATGACAATCCACCCTAAAGGCACGACGATAATTTATAAAATCTGGATTCGAATTTTCTCTGTTTATAGGACTATCCACCCTATTTAAGAAATAAAAAATACTCAAACAAAAAAACGAATAGTCTTTAACAACAATACTAATAATCAGTTATAAACATCATACAAACAAATAATTTGCTAGGGGTTAAAATGACAAAAAAAACACTCGTTATTTTGATTCTTTTATTGACAACAAATACACATCATATAATGTTTAGTTTTAAAGCGTGCATTTACACCATTTCAATTTACTAACCACAAAATATAAATTACATAAAGCAATGCATTACCGGCACACATAAGTTTTATTTGAGTAAATAGTAGACTTTGTCGCTTAAGTATTTAGTGCTCAAAATGTCCAACGATGTTACAAACCCGTTAGTTACTTTCACGCACTATCTAAAGTGCCCTTATAACTTTATAAACATGACACTTGAGTATACGATTTCTTTATAACTATTTTATAATACAGGTTTTCTACAGATATTTTTTAAACTTTGTTTTTTTTTTAAACAAAAAGTATTAGAAAATTTTTTTAGAACTTTTTATAAATACAACCTTTTTTCATAACTATAAAAATTGATTTTTTTTCATAAAACATTTTCTTTTAGAAGTAACTTTTTTATGAATAAGTCTTTTTTATTATAAAGCATCTTTTTATGAAACATAATGATTTTATTTTAAATGAAAATGAGACGTTTGACAAAATTAGATTTTATCACTTTTCTTTATAAATCAATTTTTAGTAATTTCTTATAAATATAATTTTATAAGTAAAAAATCACATTTAGGAATCATTTTTTCTAATGTTTTTTAAAAGATTATTTACAAATGTTGATAACTTTTTATAAAATGTTTTGTATAATTATTAAACCTTTTTTTAAATTTTTTTATATAACATTTTATAAAAAATATTTTATTATAATTGATTTTACATTGAGGGGTCTTTAAGGTCAAAATTAAAACAAAACTATTATATTTTTTTATAACAAAGTTGTTATAATCTAAAGAAAGACATAAAGTCATATCTAAGTTTTATGAATGTTTGTCCTTTCTCATTCTACTGTCATTTGTTGCAAAAAAACTTGATTGGACAACTCAATGCACTTGTGATTGTATATCCCATTGATTGCTGAGAAATTAATTAGTAAGGTCAATGTCGACCTTCATTTCTTTCCAAAACTCATTGTTCGAATGATAACATTAGTAACTTCACATTTCAAAAACTGTATTAAAAATGGATGGTACTCGAGCATTAAAAAAATATTAACCGGGCTGAAGCATTGTAATATATACAAACCCAATATATATACAAACTGAAACAAACTCAAAAAGTACTAATTTTAGCACTGTATCATGAACATTACCAATTAGATATATTAAAAACACGAACATTACTAAACCGATATATTAAAAAAACTTGTACTGAAGCATTAAAAAAACTAAAATCCGTGAGTCTAAAAATACTAAAAAAATCTGGTACTGAAGCTAAACAAAAAATTATACTAACACATACGTCTAAAAATACTAAAAAAAATCTAAAACTAAAACTAAAACCTGTACAGATCTAACAGTGCATATAGAGCTACGTTATTTTGGAAGTCCCCTACAAAAAAAACCACTCGTAAAATACAGAGCTTCCATAACTTAGTAATAGGCATCAGAAAAATGACTTACTAATCTTGTTCAAACTTAGAAAACCTAAGAAGCCATTTTGAGAAAACACACGGGTAGTATTGCATAATGAAACAATATACTAAAGAAAAAAATCAAAAACATAAGACAGTTGCTCAAGCATATTATAAGATCAATAAAAAGAACAAATAACATTGGGTGAGAAAAAAAATTACAATTCCCACTTAGTGATTAAACTTGAATTGGGTTTGGATGCTGAGATTCTAACCAAAAATATGTGGCAAATGAAATCCCACCAATCTCAAATGTACCAAATGAAGTGAGAGAAGACAAAAATAGAGTATTGAGACAGACGCCACAGAGAAAACCCACCATACAAATTTGACATGAAAATGTGGTACCCATTTGAATAGCTTTTTATGAAAAAACTCTCTCCAAGAGATTTCTGATTAAGGCTCCATATCTTCAAGAACTAGCAACTAACTGTTATCATATGAAAGTATATGCAAAAAATTTTGCTTTTCCTCCACATCAGCATCAATATCGAACCCGCTTCAGATGTATTCACTCAAACCCATTAATTGTTGATTACTCACTATCCAAAAACTTTCAAAATGGCTCTCTCTCCGAGTGATGCAGATTTTCTATTTGTAATAAACTTCATATTTTGTGGTCCACTTCCATCTTCAGTTCAACAGATCACCTCCCACTCCCAATCCTGGCTCCTGAACACTGCCTACTACCACAAATCCTGCCCCAAATTCAAACAGATCACCTCCAACACAACCGCCGCTGGCACCCTCCGCCTTTTCTCCCAACCCCTTATATATATATATATATATATATATATATATATATATATATATATATATATATATATATATATATATATACACAAAGTTACCTGTAGAAGACGTGTTGCAGTTCTACATATCTATATACAAAGTTACAGCCGCTAGCAGTTTGTTTTCATGTTGGATCTACAGAAAAATATCTGAATCATAATTAGTGATGTAGAAAAATTGCCAAAATAAAATACCCTAAAGTGAGATAGAGTTTATAATATATCAAAAGAATGAAAACAAACTTTGCATTCTTATGACCGGACCCATTTGCCTCCGAGTGTCTACATCCTTAAAACAACTTAAATCAGAAACCCTTAAAACCGAAACTAAAAATTAACGCAATAAAGAATTAATAATAATAGAACTCACGATGGCAGGCTAAATACTCAGTCTTTACTTTGGGTGCAGAAATGTCCGATGAGTTCTTTGGTGTTGGATCTCTGAGTTTCATATGAGAGAAGAAATTATGAGGAAATATGTTAAAATAATTTCTAATTAGAGTAGGAGAAGAGGGAGTAAGTGAAACACGGGTGCCTTTTTTTCTGGAAAAACCTCAACCATCAGTGATTGTAACCTCAACGATTACCAAAACTAACCTGAAATCCAAATCCCGCCGGTAAAATCAAAGCACACCAATCTATTGAATCTCATCCAAGCCAAACATTATCTCCCTAAAAAACCCACCTTCTCTCTCTGAAAATCGAAAAACACAACCACCTTCTTTGTCAAAATCTAAATCCAGTAGGATCCATTACAAACCCCATTTTCAAACCACCAGTCAAACTCTCACCAATAGGACATACCAAAAATTACTCCGGTTCAACACGCCGATCAACCACGGCACCCATTAAAAAATAAAATCTATCTCAAACCTAAAAAATAACCCTATACTTCCAAAAGAACCATCTCATTCAGTTATGAGAGAGTAAAGGTGGAGCAAGGGTGAGAAGTGAAGTGACACATTGTTTGAGTAGAGAAGTGAAGTGAAGCAGAGCAGTCAGGCGTGGTACATGGTTAGGTTTTTCAAACGTGGGCACAGTTTTTTAAATGTGGGTTTCAAACGTGTTGAGGTTGCGTGCTATGTGAGAAAAAAATAGATTGGTTGTTGCACAGAATAGGGGGAATAGGTTTTGTACTCTTCTCCGTTGTGGAATGAATTGGAGAAAAAATGAATCTTTTTTTATTGAGCCTTGTGCTCAGCCGTAGAGGTATTGTGTCATTGAGTTGTAATTCAACCCATCAATGATACATGAATTAAAGTTTTGCCATAAGATTTAAACCATTGGATCTAGTCTTCCTTCCAACATCTCACCCTTAATTATCTTATCATCTTATTGAACAGTAAAAACACCATCACTCCTTATTATATATATATATATATATATATATATATATATCCCGGCTATACCATGTAATAAGTCCGTAACACAAGCCTATTCCATTTATAATGAGTTTGTGGCCCAACTCGAATTATTAATTAATTTACACATTAATTTCTTTTGGTATCGCCCTAACCAATATATCCGGACTTACTTTCGTGGCCCGAATCAACATCACCCGAGTCTCAATCCCCGACTCTAAATTATTTAGCCTTTACCTAAATAAAATTTATGTCTCGGTATTTCTCAACCGTTATTCCCAGACTTGTTCACTATATCCATATTTAATCTTTTCGGACAAACTTTCCAAAATTCAACCTTAGTGTGTCACACCTAATTTCTCCAAAACCCAATAAAAATTTTAAATTATGATGTCACACTAAGCCGTCTTCAAATTCTAATTAATTTTATTCACTATTAATTAGATTTAAACCCATGTGTTAATTACTACAAATTAAGGCATGGAAGAATTTTATTTAAATTTCCTTATATTTTACAACTGGGCGAACTGTCAAAGTTTTCGGACCATCGATCGATCGATGGTCCCTCTTCGATCAATCAATCGAGCAGGTCCTCGTCTTCCTCGAGTTGGTTGTTTCAGCCATGGACGCCCACTTTCAAACCCTAATTTCTTTTACACTGAAAACTAAGCGTTCCTAGCGACAATAAACATCAAATACCTTATATGAAACCTCTATAAAGTCCATCAACATCAAAAATTTCACTTTCTCTATTGTTTTCACAGATTTTGGGTAAAATTACATTCAGTCTTTAACCCATTTAAACATCAATTTCTTTCCACAAAATTCGTCTCTAATTTATCCGTTTTACACCTCTTACCAGACATAAATACACAACCCAGATTATATATGATCTTTTAATCCATTTATAAATCAGATTCATGATTTACAAAACCCCATGTTTATACCCCTTTAAAACCCAAAACGAATTTCTTTGATTACACACATCACATGAATATGAATTGAAATACACTTTACATGCTACAGCAAGTTAACCACTTGCCTTAAGGTTCGTAGAGTCTAAATTTGGAACCGTGAGTGCTTAAGGTTGAAGATGACTCCTTTATGGCTCTCCTGTGATCACCAAATTTGACTTTGGCTGCTGTTAGGGTTTTCTAATCCTATAAGTCCTTTCTCTACTTAATTCAGCCGTTCCCTTGTTTCTTTTATTTGTTTAATTAACCTTAATCCCGTTTTTTGCCTAATGGGCCAACCCCAAGTGACCCAAATGCCCCCGTGTGGGCCCGGCTATGCCTAAAAATGCCCCGTGACACGTTTACTACCCCCGGGTACACTTTTCCGACTATCTTGGCCCATTCGGACTCAATCGTACACTCATAATTAGCATCCAAATTAATTTATAAAATGTCCTTATTTCACACCCAAATTAGTCTATACCGACTCCCGGATGAAATAAGTACATATCACGTCATTAATATCCGAAATGATGTAAATACAATATTACTATTCACTTAGTAAATAAGTTTTCCTTAAATATTAACCATTCACTTCCCGATTAATATTTAATTATAATTTCCCTGATTAATTCAATTAAAATTACGACTCACAAGTAATTTTCAATTTTTGAATTAATTAAATATTTAATGCATGAAAATACGGGGTGTTACAATAGGTTGCTTATCCTATCTCCTTAGTTTAATGGGGCATTCAAATGACCTATGGCCATAACCCTCACAACCATAACACCTATTTGACTAGTCCTTATTAAGGTTTTCACTAAAAGTTTTAGGTATCTTTTTGGCTTTGTCATGTTTAGTATTTTCAAATTTATTAAAATCATGTTTAAATTTATCTTTATTAAATTTAAGAATTTTTTGAAATTTCCTAGCAAACATAGCCATGTCCTCCGAGTCACTATCACTCTCATCAACCACAACTTGTTTTTCCTCCTTTTGGGCTTTTAAAGCAATGCTCTTATCTATTTTCTTTTATTTTTTGGAGGGAAACATATCTAGCTAATAGGTTTTAAAATCACCTACTAATTCCTCAAGTTTGTTAGATTTTAACGTGGGTAAAGAATTTAAAATAGTCACTTTAGGGATAAATCTCTCGGGTAGGGACCTTAAAATTTTCTTTACCACTCGGTCATCGGGTATTTTCTCTCCCAAATTAAAAGATGAATTTACTATATCGAAAAGTCTAGCATAAATTTATCAAATGTTTATTTTTCATTCATTTTGATGGTTTTAAATTGAGTGATGAGGTTTTGGAGTTTAAAAGCCTTAACAACAGTTGTTCCTTCATAAGTGAGTTGCAAAATATCCCAAGCTTCCTTAGCGGCTTCACACATCATGATACGTCGGAATTCATCTGGTGTGACCGCGCTAAACAAGATAGTTAAACCTCAGGAATTAAAATTAGCAAGTTTAAATTCATTCTCACTCCATCTATCTACGGGTTTGGGAACACGCACATTTTCTATCAAACATGTAGGTGGGGACCACCTGTTAATAACTGAAAACCAAACCTTCTCATCGATAGATTTTAGTGCCGATATCATACGCGCTTTCCAATATGCGTAGTTGGAACCATCGAAAATCGGAAATTTTGAAAATGGGAAAAATTCCATTTTTAACTAAAAATATTTAAAAGGACCTTAACGCGATAAATTAGTGCTCTGTCTCTGATACCAATCTGAAAAGTGCAAGGACCCCAAATTTTAAATATTTTTTTTAAAATTAAATATAATTTTCTTTTACAAGTGCGAAATTGGATGGTTCAACACAACACTCACAATCAACAAATTTTAATTTCTTTCAAATTAAAATTAAACTAAAACTGAAAGTGAAATTAAATAAAGCAACTAATAAATATTTCACTTAAACCAAATAACTCAATTCAAGTCCCAAAATTTTCCTAACAAGATTAATTCATTTATGAAAATTAGGCCAAACCAAATTTTACCAAATTAAATTATCTTTGAATAGAATTAATCTCAATTTCACCCAAACTTAAATTAAGCACCAAATTAAACTATAATGTGAATTAAACCATATTTATATTTTAATCCTAAGCATGCGTTTTAGGTGATTTGCAAGATAAAATAAATTCTCAACACACTACGCCGCGATCTAGAGGAAAACCCAAATGGGAAAAACCTCGGACGACCCTAGCCTTAAGTCCACTAAGTACGGAGTTTTTACAAGTACAAAAAATTGCAACTCGACTTAACTCCTTCAAGCCCCTGGCACGTCTTCTTGTACCAACATCTGCTTAGTCGACAATTCTGGACTCCACCGGAACCTTGGGATCCACCAATGAGGCCTTTGGACAACCATCAACCCTCGCACAATGCCTTTCACCGTGTGAGTATGCCGCAGCAAAATAATTAACTTCTTCTTTATGGGATGTAGAAGTATTCCCAAATGAACTGTTCAATCGGTAGAGTAAAGATCAGTGCCAAACACTCTCCAAGCAAGTATATAAAAATAAGAACTTGTATTAACAATCTATGGGTGTAAAATCTTGCGTCTGTTGAAAATATTTCTTTGAAATTAAACACATAAAAACATGGAACGGTTGGTGTGTTTTTTCTCAAAAGTTTTCTCAAGGAAGGTGCCAAAGTCTCTTGAAAAATGTACCCGAGTATATTTTAAACTACCAAAAGGAAGTGGGACAAAAGAGTGAGAAAATAGGATAAAACTGCCAAAACGGTTCCCACCCAGAAATCTCGTTCGAACGACTTTTTTTATTCGAATGACTTTTCAAACGAAAATTCAGTGTCCAAATGGGAAATTCGTTAGAAAAAACTCGTTCAAACGAAATTCTCGTTCGAACGACATTCTCGTTCGAACGATAATTTCAAATGAAATGTTAGAATGTCCATTTTTCGATTTAAGCCCCAAAAAATTTATTGTAAATAAAAATTACACCCATTAAAATTATTCCAAGTCTCTCTCTTTCTCTCTCCGTATATATAGCATTCATACCTTATTGGAGAATTAAAATGTGATGAATTATTGAGGACGCAACACGAGGCACTTGAAACTCGGCAATGATGATGTCTTCGCTTTTAAAATACTGGCTATTACGTCTTTAACTCAAACTTCAAACGTCATAGGCTTGGGGGATACTCACTTAATACTATCCTATGACTCAAATGTTTTTGTCTTGAATTAAGCCAACACTACATTAAGACTCAACTGGAAATTTGTATCCTTACACCAACTAAGCCCCATTGACTGTCATTTATATTAAACAATATATTTATATAAATATGAAGCATTATCAAATCTTAATTCCCATTTCAAAATGAATAAAACAATCCATTATTAATTAAAATAGAATGTTTTACTTATAATTTTAAGAATAGAACCCCAAAAATCTCCCTCACAGTCTTCAGGCCATATGGCCATGCGCTTGACTCCCATTCTTTTACATGAGTGTCAGAAGTCCTAGATTGTAAGATCTTTGTAAAAGGATACATTAAGTTGTTCTCATATGAAATCTTAGTCATGATGATGTCACCCCTCCTCAAAATCTCCCGAATAAGGTGATACTTGTGCTTAATGTTCTTCGCCCTCTTATGGTTATTGGTTCTTTTGAATTTACAATCGCACTGTTATTGTCACAATAAAGTGTAATGGTCGATTGTACCGAAGGGACCACACCCAAGTCACATAGGAAGCTTCGGGTCTAAACAAACTATTTTGCTACATCTGAAACGATAAAATACTCAGCCTCCATGGTTGAATAAAAGATACATGATTGCATGATACTTATCTAACTTATGGATCCACCTCCTAAGGTAAAAACATATCATTAGATCAATTTCCTATAATCCCATCCGATTAAAAATCCAAGTCCATGTACCCAACGGGTACTATACTATCCATGAAGTAAACTAGCACACAATCTTTAGTCGTCTTTAGGTACTTGAGAATGTGCTTTACACCAATGATCCTCACTTAGATTATACTGGAATATGCTGACCATTCCAACAGTATAACAGATATTCGATCTAGTAAAGACCCTAGAATATACAAGGCTCCCCACTATCGAAGAATAAGGTATATTCCTCATCATCTTTATCTAATCAGGTTTCTTAAGACACTGATCCTTAGATAAAGAAATTTCATGCCTGAAAGGGAGAAGCCCTTTCTTAGAATCCCGCATGCTTCATTGTGAGCACTGTGTTGATATAAGTAGTTTGGGATAAGTCTAACATCCTATTTTTCATCAGATATAAGCTTTCTCCTTAGAATGTGTTTAGCTTCTCCTAAGTCCTTCATATTGAATTGACTAGACAGCCACACTCTTACACTAGACAATACACCCACATTGTTCCCTATTAGGAGAATATCATCTATGTAAAGTACTAATAATACCACCAACGTTTCCTAATTCTTTTAGTCACACCCTGTTTTTTTGGTATGAATGTATAAGAGAGTAACAATGTAATGAATTAAAGTTAAGTCGAAATTTTTTTATTCATTAAGTAATGTCACACACTTATTGAACTGAAATACATTATATTCTCAAGTTGAAAAATAAAGTAAGTCATCAAAAACCTCCACTCCTTGCTCCCATCTTCTTTAATCACCACCCATATAGTTAAATAATCAAACACGTTGTCCGTGTGCATCACAAAAAGGGAGGAGGGACTATCCTCTTTCTCCTGGGACATCTAGAGGAAAAAGAAATTAGCATAAATATGCAAAGAAAATCTTACCAATTTTATAACAAATTATATGCAGGTAGAGGCTCAGAGTGTGTATAAAATTCATTGTTTGGTATAATAACATGGTACGATTTATATAATAAGAAGTCAAGGAATTTAAGCTGATAATCCCATGCTTACCAATTAGAAATGAGTATAAACATAAATTTAAGTATAATAAAATTTTAATCAACCCAAAACCTTTGAGGAAAAGTAACCGACAATGAACACTAATAAAGCGGTACTCATACATATGTAGCTAAAATCCAGTCTCTCAATCATCTGAGACCTTAGGCCAAGTAAAAAAGTTCCATGGAACAACACAGTAATCTAGTCCCTGGTTAATACCGATGCTTCTATAATAAATATTATACACAAAGGTGCAGGGTGAATTGATTCTATCATTACAATGATTTTTATGATATCAGCTATTAGGTGAGAAGGGCTAAAATTAATCCGATTGATTATAATTAAAAGTAACGAGAGACATAATAAAATATTTATTATGGTAATTTCTACAGATAATAGGAATCAAGTAGGGCTATCACATACTGATATCTATAACAGTTTAAACAAGTATGCTAAGTCTACTATTGAAAAAGTAAAACTACTTGCGTGAAGTATCAAATAAGCTTAAATGTGATTTAAGAGGAGAGTCGGAGGGGCTGATACTTGATTATCTATACATAAACACTTTTGTGAGTAAGTGTATCTGATAATAATGTTGGTTTGGCGAAAATAACTAAGAAAACTGTGTTAGTTAAAGCTTAGGGGCTCATTTGTAAATATTTTAGGGGCTTTAAATCTAAGGCTTAGGGTCAAATTTGAAACTTGATGTAGAGCACTTTTTGACTCAAAATTTGTCAAAGTAAATGTAAGAAAAATAGGTTTATAATTCATAACTTGAACAAGTCAGGATGGGTCAATTTGAAATTAAAAGAAAATATTTATAACCTAAAACCCTAATTTTCTAAAACTTAAGCTAGGATTGACCAAGCACTACCTTACCTTATATCATTTTGACAATAAAATTTTAATAAAATTATTGGAAAAAATCAAAATTTTTTTATTGGCCATGCACCCTCACAGGCTTAATCAAGATTTCTTGTTGAAAATGTCATCTCCAACCTCTCGACAGTTGACCTAAGAGAAATTTTTTTGACATTGAATAACTCCTGATTTTCTAAACCATTTGAGACGATTCCTAACAAATCCAACTATTTTTTCACAAGGAATACAAAAATATAAGTTTCATGGATTGAGGTTCAGTACTTATCGAGTTACAAATACTTTTTGCTTTTTAAAAAAATTGACCAAACTTTCAAAGTTTTATAGAATATGGCATAGGGTTTTACGGATATGTTTGTGTTTTTTCTATCCTAAGGAAGGATTTGATTTTGGTTTGAAGGATTGAGGTAGTCTAGTTAGGGAGAATTTAAAGTTTTTATTTTTCTGAAACATAAAACACTTTTGAGAAATTAAGATCAAACTTATGATTTTTTTAAAACAACCATTACATTTGAGCTACTGAGTTCATAAGAAATCTATTCCTCACTTTGAAACAGATTTAAAGTCAAGGAATCAAATTCCACCATTAAAGCTTAAGGTTTAATGGATTTTTTTGTGGTTTCTTCGAATAAAGGCAGTTTTGAATGTAAAAGTTTGGTTGTTTTGATTGATATGAGCCTACTAATAACACAGAAAACCATTGGAATTGAAAGAATTAAGTTTAACACATAAAATGACAAAATACCAGATTGGAGGAAAAATTTAGAACTTTGGACAGGTTCAAAGGGTGGGGTTTATTCCTTCTGATCAAGAGGGATTTATAGCATGAGGTGATGGGAGATCATTAGAGAAGAAAGGCGGTGGATTCAATCTTTATCTAAGAAGATAAAGTTGTGGAAACTTGAATTACATATGGTTACATGGTGTAGCCATGTGATTTTGTCTTCTTCTGCCCACGTGGAGGCTTATGTGGTAGGGGATAATGTGTAAGTGTTGGGTTTTAAGTTTTGGTCCATGGTTTGAAGTTTTTATATTTATTTTTTATTAAAGATGTGATTTTTTAACGTTTTAGGGGCATTTTTATTATTTCATGAAAGTTCAAGTGTTACAACTATAAATTATAATTAGTTAAAGTCTAGACGTTTAATTTGATATAAATTTTGGGTATAGGGGTTATGTATAGGTCGAGTTATGTTTATTTAAAAACATCAAGAGGTATTCTGGTAAATTTAAAACTTCAAGGGGAACTTGGGTAATATAACAAAGTTATAGGTTTAATGATGTAGTTTCATGTTTGTTAGGATGTTTTTGGATTTGAGTAGTATATAAGGGAGATAATGAAAGTTTTTAGTTAGTTTTTGATATTAACTAGCTCGGTTAAATGTACAGGTCAAAATCTACTTACCTAAAAAGAAAACTTGTCCTCGAATTTTAACTTTGAAGGGGTCGGGATATTGTTTTCCCATTTCTTGTTCTGGTTCCCATATATCTTCTCGATGATTTTGATGTTCCCAATGTATTTTTACTAAGGTACTTTCATTATTCTTAAGGATTTTCACCTTCCGGTCCAAATTCTAAATAGGGCGTTCTTCAAACTTGTGATTGGGTTCAATATACGTTTCCTGCCATGTAATGACATGGTTTAGATCTAGAATATATTGGCGTAACTGGGACACATGGAATACATTATGAATATTGGATAACTTTACTAGTAATTCTAATTGATAGGCTACTGTGCCAATGTGTTTAATAATAGTGAAGGGTCCAATATATCTCGGTGCTAATTTCCTTTTCTTTTTGAAACGTAAATCCATTTTCGATGAGAAACTTTTAGAAATACCCTATAATAAACTTGGAATTCTAGTGGCTTATGACGATGGTCTGCATAACTCTTTTGGTAATCTTGGGCTATCTGGAGTCTCTCTCTAATCAAATGTATCTTCTTAGGGGTTTTTTGGATTATTTTGGGACCAAATTGCTTGTTGTATCCAGATTATGTCCAACATGCGATTGACCAATACGATCTTCCATACAATTCTTGAATGGGTTAACTTTTATACTTGGCTGGTAACTGTTGTTATATGAAAAGTCAATGAGTGGTAAATGCTCACTCCAATTATTGGGTATATATAACATAGAAGATCGTAACATATCCTCCAAAGTTTGAATTGTATGTTCAGATTGTCCATCTCATTGTGGATGAAAGGCAGTACTTAAATAAAGTTTGGTACCCATTGCAGCCTAAAGTGCTTGCCAAAATCTTCCTAAAAAGAAAAATCTTGGTATGATATTATGGATAGGAGAATTCCATGTAATCGGACAATTTCTCGAATGTAAAGTTTGTTGAGCTTTTGAAAAGAATCGATGGCTTTACTCACAGAAAATGGGCAGATTTGGTAAGCCGATCTACTATCACCCAAATAGAGTTGTATCCTTGGGACATATGAGGTAGCCCACTAACAAAATCCATGTTGATTTGATCCCATTTGCATTCCATAATTGGTAGAGGCTGGAGAAGTCCACCATGACATTGGTGTTCAATCTTCAATTTCTAACAAGTAAGACATCTCCTCATAATGTTCTCAATGTAATTCCTCATATTTGTCCACCAGTATTGTTTCCTCAATATATGATACATTTTGGAACTTTCGGGGTGAATCATAAACTTGGAACGATGGGCTTCTTATAATACTTCTTCTTATAAGGATGATTCATCAGGAACACACAATCTATTTCTAAATCTTAATCCCGCTTCCTTATCATTGGAAAAGTTTAGAGTTCCATGCTCGGCTTTAGGTTTAACTACAAAAGGATCTTAGGGTTGTTATACTAGAATCTTCTTCCTCATATCTGGATAAGAAATTATGTTAGAGAATTTTTACAAATGTGAGGTTGGTTAAAGATCATATTGCTCTATGATATAAGAAATATCATAAGAGATTAAACTCTGAAGTCTACTGATGGGGTTTTGACTTAAAATGTCAGCTATTAGGTTACTGTTTCCCAGATGGTAGTCTAATTTAAACTTATAATCTTCCAAAAATTCCATCCAACGTCATTGTCTTAGATTAAAATCCCTCTGAGTGAGGATATATTGTAAGCTTTTTCTGATCTTACAAAACTTGAAATTCTTCACCGTATAGGTAACAACGCTATATTTTTAAAGCAAAGACCACAACAGCTAACTCAAGATCATGTATAGGGTAATTAAATTAATGGGTCTTGAGTTGTCATAATCCATACTCCACTTCTCTTCCTCTTTGATTCAAAACACAACATAAGCCTTGCAACGAGGTATCGGTACATACATCATAGCTTAAATCACTACAAGTAATAGTTAGGATAAAAGAAGTAAATAATTTGTCCTTTAAAATTTTGAATGCTTTATTGAATTCATCAGTCCATACAAATGGTACTTTCTTCCTATCTAGCTTTAGTAGTGGGAGAGAAATTTAGTAAAAACCTTCTACAGAGCGAAAATAATAACCTGTTGATCCGAGAAAACTCTTTATCTCGATGATAGTGGTGGGGTTCTTCCATTGTAAAATGGCTGAAATTTTGGCTGAATAAACTTGGATTCCATTTTGAGCAATCACATGTCCTAAGAATTTTACTTCCTTCATCGATAAGTAACACTTACTTTTCTTAGCATACAATCTATGATTTCTGAAAGTGCCTAATAAAGTTTTTAAGTGTTGGGCATGTTATGCATGACTTTGAGAATAAACAAGGATATCGTCGATGTACCTGATAATAAATTGGTCAAGAAAAGGTATAAATATTTGATGAATAAGATCCATAAAACTTGCGGGAGCATTGGTTAATCCAAAAGATGTTATGGTAAATTCAAAATGTTCATAATGAGTTTGAAAATAAGTTTTTGGAATATCTTCTTCTCTAACTCGTAGTTGATGGTAACCAGATCGTAAATCTATTTAGGAAAAACTTTTGCTCCTTTAAGTTGATCTATTAAAGAGCCAATTATGGGTAAAGGATACCTATTCTTAATAGTTACTGAGTTCAGCTTATGGTAGTTTATGCATAATCTAAAGCTTCAATCATTCTTCTTCACAAATAACACAAGTGATCCCCAAAGAGATGAACTAAGGTGAGTAAAAATGTTTTCATGAAGATCATCTAGTTCGGTAAGAAGTTCATGAAGTTACAAATAATCCGTTCGATACGGAGGTATGGAAATAGGTAAAGTGTTTGGGTAGAGATTGATGGTAAATTCTATTTCTCGATAAGGAAGTATACCTGGAAACTCTTCTGGAAAAAACATCCTCGAATTGTTCCAAAATTCTTAGAATTAAGTAAGAAGAAGAATTTTGGATTTGGGAGGATGAAGGTTCGGAATGACTAGGTCCTTGAAAAATAAAAGAATAAGTTTCTTGGTCTTGAAAATATATTCTCTTTGCATGATAATCGATATAAGCGTGATGTTTTGACAATACATCGATTCCAATAACGATATGGAATCCGTAAATATCTAAAATTATAAAATTCACGAAGAGAGGACCTAAACCTAGATTAATTTTACAATTTTCATACCCTTGGGTAGGTGAACTTATTTCACTCGTAGGTAATTTTATCTCTAAGAGAGTAGTTATAATGTAGGAAACATTTGTAAAACTTTAGATAGTTTAAGGCTTATAAATAAATGCGTTGAACCAGAGTCAAATAACATATGAGCGGGAGAATTATGAAAGAGTATTGTACCTTCAATTACGTAGAGTGAATTCTGTATAGGTAGTATGCAACAATTCTTTCCACGATAAAGGACTTACTATACTATACTACCACCATAAGGGAGAATTACATCTTATTCTCAAACTGAAAAATAAAGTAGGTCATTGAAAACCTCCACTCCTTTCTCTTATATTCTTAAGTCTCCACCCATATAGTTAAATAAGCAAACATGGTGTCCAGGTGTATCACAAAAAGTGAGGGTATACTATCCTCTTTCTCCTAGGTCATCTGGAGGAAAAATGAATTAGCACAAATATACTAAGCAGATCTTACTAGTTTTATAACAAATTAAATGTAGATAGAAGCATGGAGTGTGTATAGAATTCACTATTTGGTAAAATAACATTGTACAATTTGTACAATAAGAAATCCAAGAAATTTAATATGATAATCCGATACTTAGCTAATTACAAGTGGGTATAGAAATAAACGAAGCGTCATCAGTATAACCAAATTTTAATTAACCCAAATCCTTTAGGGAAAAGTAACCGGCTAGGCATACTAATAAAGTGCCACTTATACGTATGTAGCTAAAATCCAGGCGCTCAATCATTTGAGACCTTAGGCCAAGTAAAAAGGTTATGTGGGACTACACGACAGTTTACTCCCTACTTAATACTAATGCTTCTACAATAAACAATATGCATGGAGGTGCTAGGTGAACTGATTCAATCATTACAATAATTTTCATGATATCAACTATTAGGTGAGAAAGGGTTAAAATTTATCCGATTAATCAAAATTAAAAGTAACCAAAGATATAATAACACATTTAGTGTGGCAATTTCTACACATACTAGGAATCAAGTAGGGCTATCATATAGTGATATAATAACACTTTAAAAAATATAAATTTACTATTAAAGAGGTAAAACCTATTTCCGCCAAGTATCAGACGAACTTAAATGTGATTGAAGAGGATATCGGGAGGGGCTGGTACTTGATTATCAGTATATAAACACTTTGGTGAGTAAGTATAATTGATAATAATGTTGGTTTGGTGAAAATAACTAAGAAAACTATGTTTATCAAAGTTTGGGGGCTAATTTGTAAATATTTTAGGGGCTTTAAAATCTAAGGCTTGGGGTCAAATTTGAAACTTGGTGTTGACTCAAAATTTATTGAAGTAAATGTAGAAAAAAGTTGGGGTTCAAATTTATAACTTGAAAAAGTCAGGAGGGGGTCACTTTGTAATAAAAAAAATATTTATAACTTAAAACCCTAATTTTCTACCACTTAAGATAAAATTGACCAAACACTGTCTTACCTTATACCACTTTGACCAGAAAAATTTAATAAAATTATTGGAAAAAATCATAAAATTTTGATTGCCCATGCACCCTCATACGATTGTTCAAGATTTCTAGTTAAAAAGTTCATCTTCAACTTCTCGACAATTGACCTCGGGTTAGGAAGAATATTGACCTTGAATAAATCCTATTTTTCTAAACCATTTAAGATGATTCTTAAACCAATCCACCTAATTTTTCACAAGGAATTAAAAAAATACAAGTTTCATGGATTGAGTTTCAGTATTTATCGAGTTACAAATACTTTGTTTTTTAGAAATTGTAGTCAACTTTTGAAACTTCACTGAATATGGTAGATGGTTTTACGAATATGGTTTTGTTACTCCTATCCTAAGGAAGGATTGGATTTTGGTTTGAAGGACTGTGGTGGTCTGGTTAGGGAGAACTCGAAGTTTTTACTTTTCTGAAATAGAAAACACTTTTGATAAATTAAGGCTCAAAACTTATGATTTTTTTAAAAATAACTATTGCATTTGAGATCCTGAGCTTATAAGAAACCTATTCCTCACTTTGAAACTGGTTTAGAGTCAAGGAATCGAATTTCACCATTAAATCTCAAACTTTAATGTAATTTTTTGTTGTTTCTTAGAATATAGGTTGTTTTGGATGTAAAAGTTTAATTGTTTTGATTGATATGAGACTACTAACAACATAAAAAATGATTGAAATTGGAAGAATGAAGTTTAACACATAAAATGGTAGAATACCGGATTGGAGGACAAAAATTGAACTTTGGGTAGGCTCTAAGGGTGGGGTTTGTTGCTTCTAATCGTGGGAGATTTATAGTATGAGGTGGTGGGAGATCATTAGAATAGAAATAAGGTGGATTCTTCCTTTCTTTAAGAAGATAAAGTTGTGAAAACTTTAACTACTCGTGGTTACATGGTGTAACCATGTGATTTTGGCTTCTTCTGTCCATTCGGAGGCTGATGTGAGAGGGGGGTAGTGTGTAAATGTTTGGTTTTATGTTTGGTCCTTGGTTTGAAGTTTTATTTATTTATTTGGTATTAAACATGGGATTTTTTTTAATTTAAGGGCTTTTTTGTAATTTCATGAAAGTTCATGGGTTGTAACTATAAATTCTAATTATTTGAAGTCTATAAGCTTGATTTGATATAAAATTTAGGTATAGGGGTTAAGTATAGGTCAAGTTATGCTTGTTTAAAAAGTTCAAGGGGTATTTTGGTGAATTCAAAACTTCAAGGGGTACTTGGATAATCTAGCAAATTTATAGATTTAATGATGTAGTTTCGTCTTTATTTAGGATGTTTTTGGATTTGAATAATATATAATTGACATAATGGGAATTTTTAGGTAGTTGTTGATACTAACTAGCTCGATTGAAATGTACATGTGTTACACTTCTTATACACGTAAGTCTCATCAGAACACTAATTAAAACAAAATGTTTTGATTGGTTAATTAATTCGAATGTTCCAATACCTTGATGCTTTCTTAAGTCAATAATGGATATTCTTCTTCTTGTCCCTTTGATATGAATCCCATGGGTTGCATCATATAGATGTACTCGTTAAAACTACTGTTAAAGAACATAGTCTTAACATCTGTTTTCTAAATCTCTAATTGAGATGTGGCCTAATGGATAAGAGAATCTGAATATTCTTAATCATGGCTACCAAAAAAGGTCTCCTCATAGTTGATTCCCTCTTTATGAGTAAACCCTTTCGTAATAAGTCATTCTTTGAAGGTTTCCACCTTCGCGTCTACCCTTCTCTTCTTCTTGTAGATACACTTGCAATCGATGGGTTTTATCGCAACCCATCTGGAAGGTGATGTTAAATCATTCAGGAGTTTGGATTTAAAAAATAAAAGAGTTTGATCACAAAAAGATGTCTATAAGTCTTAGATTAAAATATAGGCCCACATCTCTATTTATAGGGAGAAAAATCTCTAATAGATACACATGAAAGATTGCATTTGAAATAATGCAAAAACTAAAATTTCTTGACTCTTTTGAATGAAATACGCATTCTCGTTCCAATAGAAAAGAAATGAGAGATCGAATGCCATTCTAGTGAAGGGAGGAAAATGGTTCATTGGTAGCTCGTTCGAATGACAAATATCGAATGAACTCATTCGAACGACCCTTATAAACTCATTTTAACGCGATACTAAAAAAAATTGTTTAAAAACTTTTGATTTTTTTTCTATGTTTTTAAACACTTTAAAAATACCACCCCTGAATTAATTGATTGCACTAAATCAAAACCATATACATTCTCGATAATTGTAGCGACGATCTCAACTCTTTGATCTCTAATTGTTGCATTCGGTCGCTAACTTATCTTCACTTGAATCTCTTGAGAAAGTAAAGAAGTAATGGAATATGCCAAACTTAAAAACATGATGATCAATTATAAATCTTTCTCTTAAAAATCTCCCCATTTGGCTTTTTCGGTATAAAGCACAAAATCAAAAAAATAACCTCTAAGACAAGTTAAACTAATGTACCTGTCAAACCCGAATAGGAAAAGACACTTGTGATATTATTTTTAACTAAAAATTTTCATCATATAGTTAATGAGATCATCAATGAAGAAAATATCGACACACATGAAGCAAAAGAAATACCATGATGCATGGAATTTAAAGAAAACACAAAAAAATTCCCTCAATATATTCTCCCCCTTTTTGGCCATAATAGACAAATGGTTAGAAGTTAATCATGAAATGTTAGCATCATGAGTATCCAAATATGAAATATCGTCACAAAGAATAAACAACAAAGCACACGCGATGCCACTTTAACAAACCAAAACCAACTATTTTTGAAAGTTTTGAATTTTTTTTAGAATATAAAAATACATATAACTATAAATACAAATGGTCACACCATGAAGTAGAACGGAAATATCCGAATCATGAAAATGGACTGAAATTGTGTGAACTTAATGCACGAAAAAGTTAGCATAGATATATGTAGCAAATATGCATGAAGTCAAGGGGATATTCCTCAAGATAAAACTCAATTCAACCTTTGGTATAGAAATTTTGAACGAAGTGAAATTGACTCAACTCATACATAATGCCATGAATTTCAATGCTTCTAAAATCAATAACACCAAACTATTTAATGTTTTAAAGAA
Organism: Sambucus nigra; assembly: GCA_949130495.1. NCBI lineage: Eukaryota > Viridiplantae > Streptophyta > Magnoliopsida > Dipsacales > Adoxaceae > Sambucus > Sambucus nigra. The sequence goes on from OX422208.1 coordinate 617,745,075, forward strand.
ATTATATTGTAAAAACTCATTGATCTTCAACTTATAACGCCATCAAATTCTCACATTTTAAGTATAGACTCTCAAATTTCTTGAAGGAATCATATTGACCAAGGGAATGAAGAATCAATAAACAAAAAAAATTGACCTTCACACTTTTGTTTTTATGTGCCGAAATCATCTTTTAGGCTTTAGTTAATGGTGGCCTTTGACGCAAAGAAGACTAATTCTTTCCTAGCCTATTTCTATTCCATAAATAAAAATCAAATTCTTCGGGGAAAAAATATGATCAATGGTTTTTACATGAACAATTAGTTTATAGTACTTTTGGTTCGTTATTAATAAGGATTGAGATGAAAACATCCTATTGGAAATTTGGCAAGCAAGTACACTATTCAAAAGTTCGTGCATATATGCAATCAAGATGATATAAAGAGTCTAACATGAAGGAAGTTATCAACATATAACAACATAATTCTAAACATGCATTTTTAAGTATAGAAAAGAAGCGAAGCCAAGTCTCATAACACCATGAGTAAGTCACATGCATGGATGGAATGTAATTGTGATTCGAACATCCTAAATGCGCATTCATATATAGTGTAAAATAAAATAAAAAATATTTTTGAACTTTTGAAACTTTTTTTTTATCAAAAATAAACCCTACTTAAAAAGTTTTGGGACTTTTTCTAAAAGAAAAGAAAATAACCCTACACTAAAAAATAACCCCACACTAAAAACAAGTATTGACCAAAATCATTAGTTCGGATGCCTTCTCAAAAGGAGTAGACATCCTTTGAACTTCCTCCATTAAACATTGAGATGTCTTGACTAAAACCTTCACTTGATCTCGAAGACTAGCAAGGTCTCTATGGTGTGAGATGGAGTCTTGGTTCCCTTATCCCCCACCTCTTATTTTCCCTTACCTTTAATATACCTTCAAAATCTCGAGAACATTAATCACTTTCTAATCTTTCCCAAGGAACATTAATCAGGAGGTTGCGAAAAGAGACTAATATATTTAAAGTGCATTATAGTTAGGGGATGCTCCCATCAGTGAGCAAGTTTTTACCTACTCTTAATGTTAAGGTTATATTTAAGCCCACGACTTGACTAAATCCATAAAGTGGACAAGTAACAATTTCCGTATAAAAATAAAGGTCTTGACCATAATTAAATAAACAAGTTTTACTTACAATTTTTAAACATAAACGGATCAAAATCACCAAACCTAGTTCTATTTGAATAACAATTAAGATCTAACTATAATATCCAAGGTTATGGACATGTTTGCACATTTAAACCTGGACACTAAATCCATACTATCTCAACATTTACACTTGAGGGTTGTTGTTAGTTCAAGTTTTGGATAATCTTAGTTGTTTGAAATGTAGCATAAACCTTAGAAATTCTTTAGGAGACAAGGAAAGAAAAATCACAAAATAACTCAAGGGCCTCGACTAAAGAGGACTCGGCCTAGGAGGATTTAACCATAACGAGGTATTAGGCCACTTGGAGATCAATTCACACATCACAACATACATAAAGAACCTAAACCATGGTAAAACACTTGGGATATATCGGCCTTAGCATCCCTCTATATTTCATAGTTGTCCAACAGTAGCATACTCTAAGACCGTCTAAAAGAACATAGGGAGCATCTTTCAGATCATGTTATCAAAACATAACCCCTCATTTGGAGCCTATAAATTAAAGTCACCACCCCCTTATTTGATAAATTTCAACACATTGGAGAAGCCCTCCTCTCTCCCCCTCTCTCTATCTGTCTACATTGGAATTTGCATATTTTACACCAAGATTTCTACTCAAATCACCTCGTTTAACGAGCTTGGACTAGTGACCTCACCCTCATCTCTGGTTAACCACTAGTAAATACTCAACCTGAGTTTTATTTTGTTATTATTTCGTCCTTTTCGCTCATTGTAACACCTCTTTTTTGGCTATTGACCCCTACAAGTACTGATAACACCATTTATAGTGGAAAGAGATGTTTACCACGTGGATGTATTCCCTAAGTAAGCCAAACCATGTACATATTGTCTCATATTCCTTTGTTCTTCCCATGTTATTTACGTTTATGCATATTCATCTTTCATTAATTTATTGATATTAACTTAAATGACCCGGTTTCTATATATGAATAGCATATATTGGCAACAACATACACAAACAATTTCATAGTAAAAATGTCTAGAAAAATGATGTTCTTCAGTTAGATAGTATGACTTAAGTCCATCTCAAATGAGTATCTCTCTAATTAATTTTCTATAATAAAATTTGGAACACAAAAAATAATTTTCAATGGGGAATACTATCTCCATCTATATATGACTGGCCAACTTTAAGATATTAAAATTTCTAAAGAAATTTTTGTATATGTAGAAAATTTTAATAGAGATTTATATGTGACATGAATAAAGATAATTTGACCCACACATTTTTAGACATGTTTTAATGTTGTGTAATAGAAAGAGTTTTAAAAGAAATTTAAACTAACCACCAAATACGTCATGCTCCTATTTTTTTTGGATTATTATTTCACAATTTACTCATTTTAAATCAATCATTTGTAACTATTGAGAACAAGTTACTCAAGTGGTTGAACTTTATTTTTTTCTATGTTTTAATCTTAAAATGACCATAACTTTTGTTTTACAATTTTTTTTCCCATAAAATTACTAGTTTTAAAATCTACTCACCGTGGTATATCAAACAAGAATCATGAACACTATAAAATTCTGAAGAAAAAAATTACACACACAATATATATTTACAGTGTTTACCAGAAAATAAAATTATTTTATATCTGAAATGTTTTCATAGATAATAAATATTTACCGTACTAATATTATACATAAAATACAAATGAAACACATTATTTTAATTTTTTTATTACTTTTTATTGAATATGGATCTTGTTTATAGGGCTCGATTAGTAGATTTCAAAAATATCAATTTCGTAAATTTTGAATTTGTATATCAAAAGTTATAGTTATTTAAAGTTGAAAGAAACAAAAAAAAACTATCATTTTAAATTTGAAAGGAATATAAGGAGAGGAGTATATTAGTAAGGAAACAATTAGTAAATTTAAAAATAAGACTTAATTAATAATTGACTAGTCAATAAAATTTAAATAAAAAAATATAATTATCCCTAAACTTTTTTACACATTAAAATATATGCCCTCACAAAAAAAATTATAACATTACATTGCCACATATATATATTATAATATTAATACAATAGTAGTAGCAATTATTGCACTAGAGTTAATAAGAAAACTGAATAAATAAATGGATTAACATTTTCTAAAAAATGCTTCATTCTATGCTAAATTTTTTAATCTTCCCAAACCATGTCCTCACTAATTCCTTCAAGCCATTCATTTTTTCTTCTGACTTTTTAGCTTTCTCACACTCCTTTAATCGATTCATTTTTTTCACTTCTAAGCTATTAAAAAAGAAAACATCTATAAACCCACATCCCCATTCTTCTTTCTCCAGCATGTCTGAGTGCATGGAATGAAGAAACTACAAAGGTTCACGGATCGTTGGCACGCATCGGTAAAGTGAGAGGTCAAACGCATAGTGACAAAATAAGACAAGAAGAAGTGGTTGTAATTTTTGTTTGATTTTTGAAACATTATGCACTTGGATTCTTTACTGTAATTTTCTTTATCTTTTGAATTTGAAACCAAATCCCCATACAATAGATTTGTCTTGACTGTCAATTGTTTTAGTTAAAAACCAATTTTTGAATATTTTCTTTTTATTTATTTAATGAACAGTTCAGCCACGAAGCTAAAATTTGTGAAAATATGGTAATAATGAATAATTGAAGACAACATCACCCATTTCCCTCACTCCAGTATATATGATGCAAGGAATGAAGAAACTGCAATTAGAAATTACCAAGGTTCAAAAAAACGCGGGGCGTGATCGAGGCGTGAATGCCAAGTCTTAGAAATTTAGGCGGGCGTAGGCGTAAAAAGACGTGAAAATGCGTTTTATGCCTTTGTAATATATTTTAATATCTTTTAACCATAACAAGGCTATTAAAATACTAAAGTTGTGCAGATCATCAAAATGTCTCAATATTTACAAATTAGAATATTATTTGATTATTTTGGACGAGATAATTATCCGATTTGTAAAAAAAATCTTTAAAAGGCGATATCGTTTCACTAAATCATTGTTGTTTTTAGAAAAAAATGCGTCTTAAGGGTTTTACCAAGATTAAGGCATAAAAATCTTAAGCCAGGGCGTTTCTCTCAAACTTCAAGCCTAGGCGTGCCTAGACGGGTTTTTTAAAACACTGAAAATTACTGAATTACCAGATTTTAGATTATTTTTATTTTTGTGATGAGGAAATATTGTTCAAGTTTATGTTCTTTGATTTTTTTTCATTATATTATTCTATTTCTTTTGTTTTATTATTAATGTGCAGGACAAATTATGGAGCGTAAAGATGTTTTTGATCCTTAGAAAACGGTAATTAAGGTCAGGTACATCATCTACGTATCCAGTTATGAATAAAAATTGGATTTTTTTCGCGCCCTTTGAAACCCCCTATTCTCTTAATCGACGCTTCATTTTCCCAAATTATTTTTCCCACTCATAGTATCAAGATGTGTATTTGTTTCACTGCATGTTTCTTTTTCTATTCTGAAATCTTATTAACATTTAATTTGCAGTTATAAAATGAAGTCAAATCAATCGTCTTATTTTTATGAGTTTGGTTCCGATTTTTTGTGCATGTTCCACTAGGGCTTTGCACGTAAAGTTGTCGAAAGAGGCGTTGGACAGCTCGAAGGAAAAATGATTTTGCAAGAAAGGGGGCTTATTTGTGGCGTTTGCAGGGACGGAGCTACATGGGGCCGAGCAGGGGCTCGAGCCCCCACGGAGGGATTTTTTTTTTAGAAATATAGGTATATAAAATATTTGGGGTAAAAGTTGAAATAGAAAAGTTTTGAGACTTATATTTACAAATAATTAGAGTATCACAACAACCCAAATGTTAAAAGACCTAAAAAACTTATCTCGTGTTTCAAACTCTGAAACAGAGGAGCAGCAGGCGAGAGAGAGAGAGGAGAGCCATTTCCAGGTATTTCTTTCCCCATGTGTTTTGTTAATGATATAAGGGTTTGCTTCTCATATTTATTTTCACAACTTAGTCTACATTGTGGGGTTGACTTGATGATATAAGGGTTTTCTTCTCATATGTCAGAAACCAACAATTGAATTTGTGCACAACTGCATGTTACCCCCTCATGGCGCAATTGAATTTGTATTTTGTTAATTTAAAGAGTTGGTATTTAGTTTAGTTGGTTTGGTACTATTGTCTTGTTTATTTAAAGATTTATTTACTTTATGTAGACTAATTTAAATGGGGGTTGTGTTTGTATAATTTTATGCCATCAATTTTTGGGAGATATTAATGAACCTATTTTTTTTGGGTATGTTAATGAGCCTATTTTTTTGGAAAAATGCTTTGTGTCCCAAACAATTTCTCCTAATAGCATTAAGTGTTATACCTTGTGAATTGGGTCCCGCCAACGCATAACTCATTAATGCTATTTGGGAAAGATTTGGGGAATTTGTTTGGTACCCATAGCATCACTCATTTTTTTAGGATATTAATGAACCTAATTTTTTTTGTCAAATCAATCAACGTATAGAGAGATTTTTTTTATTTAGGTCAAATCAGTTAAATTTGGGATGAAATATTGGCTTAAATATTTATTTCTCTTTTCATTAGATTAAATAAATTACGTTATTTTTGTCAAATACTCAAAAATAACCTCAAAAAATTCGGCACGGGGGCTCCCGCCACCGAACCCCCGGTCATAACCACTAAATTAACCCCCACGAACGACAATTTCTGGCTACGTCCCTGGGGGTTTGGACAATAATTGCTTTTGTTGTGGAGTTTGGAGATTATTCTCTTTTTTAATGTTGACATGCGATATTTGTTTGAGTTGATGGAAATAATAAGTAACTATTTTAATTGGATCCTTGATTTAAAAAAATAACAATTGGCAACAGAGTTAATTGAATGTGATTTATTTGAAGTTGTTCATTTTATGACTGTGTTTTGATTTATTCGATCATGATTTGTTTTCTTTTAGTTAATTTCATTCATAGTTCCTGCTAAAGTTACCTCTAATAAACTCTGCATTTACACCTATTACATCATCTCATTATTATATGTTAATGTAAATATTCCTTGCAATGAAGGCTAAAGTTCACAACAAGAAAAATTTATAATTTTTCTTATGCAATTGAGGTTTGTTTTCATTTATTCTATTATTACAAATTTATCTACACCATTATATAGATAAAATTTTAATTTATTTTTCCTTAGTATATAATATTTTTTTTTGTTAATTATTTATATATTTCATAAAATATTGTGATACGTTCACATATCGCGTGAGTTACATCATACGATGAGAGAAGTTGTTTAGCGAGGGTAAAAATAGCATATGTAAAAAGAACGAACTATTTTTTTTTTTTTAATCGCTTTTATTGAGTTGTTTTCAATTGTTTCTCACAACCAGCTAATGAATCCGTGTTCTCAATTCATATGCGGGTTCCCATTGGTATCATATGAGAGAACTATTTTCCCACACTATTTTCCCACACTGGCCGTTATCTTCTAATGACGTATTTGTAAGTTACTGAGAATTCAATCAATACCTTGTTCAGACGAGTCTGTTTTGACTACTTCTTCGTGTTGTAGTCACCCTCACCAATCACCATCCTATGGAATGGGCCATTTTTTTTTCTTTTTTTAAACTAGAATGGGCCAATTTTTCCATCCGTGTAATAAATACTTCCAATAATTTCTTGTCAGAAATCATGCTGAGTAAGATCAATTGACCAGTTGAAAGAAAAAAATTAGTTCACTTTGAATATCTGATGGTGACCCTACGCGTAGCGCAATCCCGCTTGTGAAAATCAAGGGAGCGTTCGTGGAAGATGAAACTTTCTATTCTGTTTCTTTTAATTTTTTTTTAGTTTTTTAAGAACTATCGTTTTTTTTTTCAAAAAAACCAAAAATTTATTCAAAATCAAAGTATTTTATACGTGATGTCGGTTGCCGCAGACCGGACTATAGTGACTTGACTCTAATCTTGACTCAAAAACAGAAATAAAAAATGACGTACACACATAAAAACCGTTGAACAGAAAGAATGCGATATAGACATAGCAGAAAGAATATCGGCATATACATTAGCTTCACGAAAACACAGACATAGAGTGACATGGTGGAAACACTGGAGGACGTCATGGATGGTCTGAGTCAAATCCCCGTGGGTTGGATCCTGGGCTATAGTCCTGAAAATCATATGAAACGCAATTCGACTGTTTGTTTCTATTTCAATACATTTTATTCCTACATGAAACGCTATTCAAGTCCCGTTTTTAAGGCCCAAAGCTCTGCAGTCAATGATGACACATAACCAATATTGCATATAAATCCTAAGAGGAAATGACCCTGATAGTTTCGGATTAGCCCTCCAAGGGATGCAAGTCCCGGAATTCGGGATTTCGCTCCGTCAGTATTACACTTAAAGAATGGTTGCACAGGAGGTGATCAGGTATTATGGAACTGCCTAGCAACCACCACTGGTTGGGAGGGTAGCGCCCTATGGGCGGTGATAAACTGAACAGTCTGGTCAGATACCAAATGTACGAGTAACGATTTAACAATCGGCTTGTCTCTAAAGAGGGCTTCGTTGCGGGGGAGCCAGAAGGCTCGGAGGGAGAAAAAAGATCTGACTGCCTGATAGGTAAGCGGTGAGGTCCCGCAACGTGTCGTCGGTTTCCTGAGGAAGGATATCGACGAATAATCAGTGTCCTCCTGAAGCGTGCGAACCTAAAAAAACGTAGAACATTCTGTAAAAATATGAGTATTGGAGTTCGTTAAGTCTCAAAGAGGGCAAGTAGGAGATGAGATTTTGTGGTAGTAGCTGAGCCGATCAGACATGGGCAAAGCTTGGTGCACAAGAAACCATATAAAGATCGTCAATTTAGGAGGACGTCTAGATCTCCAAAGCCATGTCCATGGAAGAGCCGGCGTGTGTTGGTAAATCGCGTTATTATTCAACAGTGACAGGTGTCTTTCCCCGAAAATGTACCCAGCTTTCGTGGTCCCCAGTAAGGCTTGTCTCGGCCTGCCGTAGGCGAGATATAAACAGCTTGAATATAAAGCAATAAATCGAAGGGCAAATTTTAGGATAATAGAAGGAGATTCCATTGATGGTTATAAATAAAATACGATATCAGGGTGTTAATAACGGTCGAAGGAAGGGTAGGAAACCGCTGCCGTAACATTACACCAAAAACAACAATTTGGCACACCCTGATATAAAAAATCTGGCACAGTTTAAAACTGTGCCAGATTTTGGCACGGTTTAATAGAAATCTGACACATTTTAAAACAGTGCCAAAATTTGTCACTGTTTTAAAGTGTGCCAAAATTGAGTACACTTGACTAAAATATAAAAACCCTAAAAAAATTATTAGAGTAACTTTGTCTAACCCTCTTTTTTTTTCCCGCTCACCCTCTCATGCTCTCCCGATTTCTCTCGGCTCAGCTCTCTCTCTAGTCCGTGTGGAGAGCTTTCTCCGGCCCTTTCAGCTCAGTCTCTCCTCTTATCTCCCTATCTTTATCTCCGCTCAGGTCTCTCTCACTTCACTCCAGATGCCTAAGTCCTTACCGAGAATTTATTTTACCCGATTTGGGCATTGGATGGCACGATCTAATGTTTTTAGATCTGATTAAAAGGGGTGAAATGCAACCCGATTTTGGTAAATGCTTGATCGTTTCTGGTATGATATATTCCTATTTTGTTTGCTATTAATATTCTTTGTTATATTTGGTATATATCTGTTACATCATGTTTGGTTTTGTTTATATATGTGCTGAGTTGTGGATTTGTTGAAATACCTGTTATTTTGATTTATATTTAACCGAGAACTTGTTTTATTGTATCTATACACGTGAAGAATGTTTTCTGTTCGATTTTTTTTAAATTCGGAACTAATTATATCGATTTATTTAAAAAAATCGTGTTTATTGTATATGAGCTGCATTTTTTTACATATGAGGTTTTTTATTTCAAATACCGTTCTGTTTAGTCATTCACATGTTATGCAATGATAAAAGAGTACAAGGACACTACTTGGAATTTGATAAATTTGGTGTCCAAACTGGATCAAATTTTCTTGTCAATTCGGTTTTAATAGTAAAGTATAAATAGTTTTCTCTTGATTTCCATGTTGTTTCAGATTCAAACTGTCAGAACATTATTATATTTAGATAACGAGATGAAATTGACTTGTAATCTAAATTTTTACCATATCCTTACCATATCCTTATATTTAGATAACGTTAAAGGGTGAAAACCCAAACCAGCCCCCAAACGACCCAGTAAGAGGCAAGAACACCTCGTACGAGACCAATGTAACTTGTAGGAAGTGACTGTGTAGTCCCGGGTCTCCCGATTTGAGAATATGATGATAATTTGCAAAAATCAACACTTAGACTTAAAAACAAGCCGTTAATGGGTGAAAATCCAAACCAGCCCCCAAATGACCCCGTAGGAGGCACGAATACCTCGTACGGGACCAATGTTACTTATAGGAACTGACCGCGTAGTCCCGGGTCTCCCGATTTGAGAATATGACGATAATTTGCAAAAATCAACACCACTTAAAAATAGGCCGTCAAAGGGTGAAAGCATAAACCAGCCACCAAACGACCCCGTAGGAGGCACGAACATTTCGCACGGGACCAATGTAACTTGTAGGAACTGACCGCGTAGTCCAGGGTTTCCCGATTTGAGAATATGACGATAATTTATAAAAAATTAACACTTAGACTTAAAAATAAGCCATTAAAGGGTGAAAACCCAAACCAACCCCCAAACGACCCTGTAGGAGGCACGAACACCTCGCACGGGACCAGTGTAGCTTGTAGGAACTGACCGCGCAATCCCGAGTCTCATGGTTTGAGAATATGAAGATAATTTGCAAAAATCACACTTAGACTTGAAAACAGGCCGTTAGAGGGTGAAACATAAACCATCAACCAAACGACCCCGTAGAAGGCACGAACACCTCGCAAGGGACAATGTAACTTGTAGGAACCGACCGTGTAGTCCCGGGTCTACTGGTTTGAGAATAAGATGATAATTTGTAAAAATCAACATTTAGACTTAAAAATAAGCCGTTAAACGGTGAAAATCCAAACCAGCCCCCAAACGATCGTGTATGAGGCACGAACACCCCGCACGGGACCAATGTAACTTGTTGAAACTGACCGCGTAGTCCGGGGTCTCCCGATTTGAGAATATGACGATAATTTGTAAAAATCACACTTAGACTTAAAAACAAGCTGTTAATGGGTGAAAACCCAAACCAGCCCCCAAACGACCCTGTAAGAGGTACGGACACCTCGTACGGGACCAATGTAACTTGTAGGAAGTGATTGCGTAGTCCCGGGTCTCTCGGTTTGAGAATATGATGATAATTTGCAAAAAATAACACTTAGACTTAAAAACAAGACGTTAATGGGTGAAAATCAAAACCAGCCCCCAAACGACCTCGTAGGAGGCACGGACACCTCGTACGGGACCAATGTTACTTATAGGAACTGATCGCGTAGTCTCGGGTCTTCCGATTTGAGAATATGACGATAATTTGAAAAAATCAACACCACTTAAAAACAGGCCGTTAAAGGGTGAAAGCATAAACCAGCGACCAAACGACCCCGTAGGAGGCACGGACATCTCACACGGGACCAATGTAACTCGTAGGAACTGACCGCGTAGTCCCGGGTCTGTCGGTTTTAGAATATGATGATAATTTGTAAAAATCAACACTTAGACTTAAAAACAAGCCGTTAAAGGGTGAAAACCCAAACCAACCCCAAACGACCCCGTAGGAGCCACGAACACCTCGCACGGGACCAGTGTAAGTTGTAGGAACTGACCGCGCAATCCCGAGTCTCCTGGTTTGAGAGTATGAAGATAATTTGCAAAAATCAGACTTAGACTTAAAAACAGGCCGTTAAAGGGTGAAAACATAAACCAACAACCAAACGACCCCGTAGGAGGCACGAACACCTCGCACTGGACAATGTAACTTGTAGGAACTGATCGCGTAGTCCTGGGTCTCTCGATTTGAGAATAGGATGATAATTTGTAAAAATCAACACTTAGACTTAAAAATAAGCTGTTAAAGAGTGAAAACCCAAACCAACCCCCAAACGACCCCCTTGGAAGCACAAACACCCCACACGTGACCAATGTAACTTGTTGGAACTAACCGCGTAGTCCTGGGTCTCTCGGTTTGAGAATATGACGATAATTTTTAAAAATCACACTTAAACTTAAAAACAAGCCGTTAAAGGGTGAAAACCCAAACCAGCCCCCAAATGGCCCCGTAAGGGGCACGAACACCTCGCACGGGACCAATGTAACTTGTAGGAACTGACCGCATAGTCTCGGGTCTCCTGCTTTTATAATATAACGATAATTTGCAAAAATCAACACTTACACTTAAAAACAAGCCGTTAATGGGTGAAAATCCAAACCAGCCCCCAAACGACCCCGTAGGAGGCGCGAAAACCTCGTACGGGACCAATATAACTTGTAGGAACTGGACGCATAGTCCCAGGTCTCCCGATTTGAGAATATGACGATAATTTGTAAAAATTAACACTTAGACTTGAAAACAGGCCGTTAATGGGTGAAAACCCAAACCATCCCGTAAGAGGCACGAACACCTCATACGGGACCAATGTAACTTGTAAGAACTGACTCCGAAGTCTCGGGTCTCCCGGTTTAAGAATATGATGATAATTTGCAAAAATCAGAACTACTTAAAAATAGGTCGTTACAGGGTGAAAACATAAACCAGCCACCAAACGACCCCATAGGAGGCACGAACACCTCGCACGGGACTAATGTAACTTCTAGGAACTTACCGCGTAGTCCCGGGTCTCCCGATTTGAGAATATGAGGATAATTTGTAAAAATCAACTTAGACTTAAAAATAAGCCGTTAAAGGGTGAAAACCCAAACCAGCCCCCAAATGACCCCGTAGGAGGCACGAACACCTCGCACGGGACCACTGTAACTTGTAGGAACTGACCGCGTAATCCCGAGTCTCCCGGTTTGAGAATATGATGATAATTTGCAAAAATAAACACTTAAACTTAAAAAAAAGCTGTTAAAGGGTGAAAACCCAAACCAGCCCCCAAACGACCCCGTAGGAGGCACGAACACCTCGTACGAGACCAATGTAACTTATTCGAATTGACCGCGTAGTCCCGAGTCTCCCAGTTTGAGAATATGACGATAATTTGCAAAAATAAACACTTAAACTTAAAAATAAGCCGTTAAAGGGTCAAAACCCGAACCAGCCACCAAATATTCCCATAGGACGCCCGAACACCTTGCACGATACCAATGTAACTTGCAGGAACTAATCGCATAGTCTCGGGTCTCCCGGTTTGAGAATATGACGATAATATGTAAAAATTGACACTTAGACTTAAAAACAAGCCGTTAAAGGGAGAAAACCCAAACCATCCCGTAGGAGGCACGAACACCTCGCACGGGACAAGTGTAACTTCTTAGAACTGATCGCGTAGCCCCGAGTCTCCAGATATGAGAATATGACGATTATTTGCAAAAATCAATCGAGACTTAAAAACAAGCCGTTAAAGGGTGAAAACCCAAATCATCCCCCAAACGACCCCTTAAGAGGCACGAACACCTCGAACAGGACCAATGTAACTTGTAGGAACTGATCGTGTAGTCCCGGGTCTCCCGGTTTGAGAATATGACGATAATTTGAAAAAATCAACACTTAGACTTAAAAACAAGCCGTTAAAGGGTGAAAACCCAAAGCAACCCCCAAACGACCCCGTAAGAGGCACGAACACCTCGTACGGGACCAATGTAACTTGTAGGAACTGACCGCATAGTCCCGGGTCACCCGGTTTGAGAATATAACGATAATTTGCAAAAATCAACACTACATAAAAAACAAGCCGTTAAAGGGTGAAAACATAAACTAGCCACCAAATGACCCCGTAAGAGGCACGAACACCTCGCACAGGACCAATGTAACTTGTTGAAACTCACCGCGTAGTCCCGGGTCTCCCGGTTTGAGAATATGGCGATAATTTTTAAAAATCAACACTTAGACTGAAAAATAAGCCGTTAAAGGGTGAAAATCCAAACCAGCCCCCAAATGACCCCATAGGAGGCACAAACACCTCGAACGGGACTAGTGTAACTTGTAGGAATTGACCGCATAATCCCGGGTCTCCCCGTTTGAGAATATGATGATAATTTGTAAAAATAAACACTTAAACTTAAAAACAAGCCGTTAAAGGGTGAAAACCCAAACCAGCCCCCAAACGACCCCGTAGGAGGCACGAGCACCTCAGACGGGACCAATGTAACTTGTTGGAACTAACCGCGTAGTCACGGGTCTCCCGATTTGAGAATATGACGACTATTTGCAAAAATAGACACTTAAACTTAAAAATAAGTCGTTAAAGGGTGAAAACCCAAACCAGGCACCAAACGTTCCCGTAGGAGGCACGAATACCTCGCACGGGTTCAATGTAACTTATAGGAACTGACCGCATAGTCCCGAGTCTCCCGATTTGATAATATGACGATAATTCATAAAAATCAATACTTAGACTTAAAAATAAGTCGTTAAAGGGTGAAAGCGCAAACCAGCCCCCAAACCACCCCGTAGGAGGCACGAACACCTCGCACGGGACCAATGTAACTTCTTGGAACTGATTCCGTAATCCAGGGTCTCCCAGTTTGAGAATATGACGATAATTTGCAAAAATCACACGTGACTTAAAAACAAGCCGTTAAAGGCTGAAAACCCAAACCATCACACAAACGACCCCGTAAGAGGGATGAACACCTTGCACGGGACCAATATAACTTGTAGAAACTGACCGCGTAGTCCCGGGTCTCCCAATTTGAGAATATGACGATAGTTTGCTAAAATCAACACTTAGACTTAAAAATAAGCCATTAAAGGGCGAAAACCCAAACCAGCCCCCAAACGAACCCCGTAAGAGGCACGGACACCTCGTTCGGGACCAATGTTACTTATAGGAACTGACTGCGAAGTCCCAGGACTCCCGGTTTGAGAATATGATGATAATTTGCAAAAATCAACACTACTTAAAAATCGGCCGTTAAAGGGTGAAAACATAAACCAGCCACCAAACGACCCCGTAGGAGGCTCGAACACCTCGCTCGAGACCACTATAACTTCTAGGAACCGACCGCATCATCCCGGGTCTCCCGGTTTGAGAATATGATGATAATTTGCAAAAATAAACACTTAAACTTAAAAATAAGCCATTAAAGGGTGAAAATCCAAACCAGCCCCCAAACGATCGTGTATGAGGCACGAACACCCCGCACGGGACCAATGTAACTTGTTGGAACTGACCGCGTAGTCCGGGGTCTCCCGATTTTAGAATATGATGATAATTTGTAAAAATCACACTTAGACTTAAAAACAAGCTGTTAATGGGTGAAAACCCAAACCAGCCCCCAAACGACCCTGTGAGAGGTACGAACACCTCGTACGGGACCAATGTAACTTGTAGGAAGTGATCACGTCATCCCGGGTCTCCCCGTTTGAGAATATGATGATAATTTGTAAAAATAAACACTTAAACTGAAAAAATAAGCCGTTAAAAGGTGAAAACCCAAACCATACCCCAAACGACATTGTAAGAGGCACGAACACCTCGCACGGGACCAATATAAGTTGTAGGAACTGACCGTGTAGTCCCGGGTCTCCCGGTTTGAGAATATGATGATAATTTATAAAACTGAACACTTAAAATTAAAAATAAGCCGTTAAAGGGTGAAAACCCGAATCAGCCCCCAAACGAACCCGTAAGAGGCACGAACACCTTGTACGGGACCAATGTAACTTGTAGGAACTGACCGCGTAGTCTCGAGTCTCTCGGTTTGAGAATATGACAATAATTTGTAAAAATCAACACTTAGACTTAAAAACAAGCTGTTAAAGGGTGAAGACCCAAACCAGCCCCCAAACTTCCCCGTAAGAGGAACGAACACCTCGCACGGGACCAGTGAAACTTCTTGGAACTGATCACATTGTCCCGGGTCTCCCGGTTTGAGATTATGATAATAATTTGCAAAAATAGCACGAGACTTAAAAACAAGCCGTTAAACGGTGAAAACCCAAACCATCCCCTAAACGATCCCATAAGAGGCACGAACACCTCGCACGGGACCAATGTAACTTGTAGGAACTGACCGCGCAGTCTTGGGTCTCCCGGTTTGAGAATATGATGATAATTTGCAAAAATCAAAACTTACACTTAAAAACAAGCCGTTAAAGGGTGAAAACCCAAACTAGCACCGAAACGACCCCGTAAGAGGCACGAACACCTCGTACGGGACCAATGTAACTTGTAGGAACTGACCGCGTAGTCCTGGGTCTCCCGATTTGAGAATATGATGATAATTTGCAAAAATCAACACTACTTAAAAACAGGCCGTTAAAGGGTGAAAACATAAACCAACCACCAAACGACCCCGTAGGAGGCACGAACACCTCGTGCGGGACCAAATTTATATTGTAGGATCTGACCGCGTAGTCCCGAGTCTCCTGATTTGAGAATATGACGATAATTTGTAAAAATCAACACTTAGACTTAAAAACAAGCCGTTTGTGACACACCGCCTAATTAAATACCGGGCGATCACTCCTTTATTAAATTAAAATCAAGGTGAACAGTTGGTTCATTCTTAGCATCACTGTTGTAAAAATAACTTTTTCCAAATTAACACCCTAATTAATTAAGCTAAGTGTCAAAACCATTTTTCAACATTTCTGACCAATTTTATTTTTAAAGGAAAATTATTTATTTCATTAGTAACAACATTTACAATAAGTAAGAATCATACAACAATTATCCTGGAACATAATCTAATTACTTTAAACATTCAACATCCAAAATCCCAACATTTAGAACTTAAAGTAAAACATACATGCTGAATAAATCCCAAAGTAACGGTACTAGAAATAACTGAAATATAAATGTCCCAATAAAACAGATAAATAGTGGAAAGGGCGACACATGCCCAATAACTGAGAATGATAGAAGAGGAATCAAGTAAATGAAATCGTCTAAGCAAGTGGCCTGCAACTCCCACCTAAGCTGCAGCACGTTCCTCCCAAGGGATCCTAAGCAAGACGCCCCTGTGGCTGGGCACCTGTAATATATACATATATATACAAGAGAGAGAGAGAGAGAAAAGAACGGGTCAGAGCCCGATAGTGTATATGATTTAAAAATTGTTTAGCAAGTATTTAAATTGATACAGGCCAATGCAACAACATATTAGTGCGACCCTCTCTTGAGAAATTCTCACCTCTCTTCTAATGTGCACACCTATCGCACTAACCTTCCCAATGGTCTATCTCATCATATAACACGCTATCCTTTCCCAATGGTTTAACTTATCTTAGATTATTCGCAGGATTCAGAATTTAACGATTTAATTGTTTGAAAAGAATATTTCAATTAGTAACCAAAGTTCTCATTTTAACTTTAAAAATCAATAAAGTTTTCCAGTGTCATTTTATACTTTCTCAAAACAAGTATTTACAATTTGAGTCATCAACCATGTCCTACATATCAAATCACAGTAGGCAGTTCCAGATTTCAGAATTCCATATATATATTAACTACTCGTATAATATATATATTATAACAGCACCCCAAATACACGATGGTGCGAGCATACTCTACTATCCAAAGCCCCATATCACTCATATTAAGGGGAATACATTCGGAATCACTCTCGAATTGTATTAACATACATACACAAATAATATTGAGGCGAAGAATAGATTCCAAGTCTCTAAGAGGATGGCACATGCTTGCGTCTCTTAGGACCGTCTGAACTATCACATCGATAGCCTGTACCAAGGATATCTATCTTCTAGGGTACAAGTCAATATCCCCCATAAAGGTCCCATCGAGATAAGACTGTCCCAGCGCGGTAACCTCAGGGATAGCAAGTAGCGTGGGCATGATTTTCACACATAAATAGTATATGCATACACAATCATATAACTATACTAATAGTACCATAACAATATTAGGTATATTTCAAATCCCATAGTTACGACATTTATCCTTATTTTCACATTATTGGTATCGCGTATAAGGGTTCGTCTCTAACCTTAATTCGAAGGATTCTTCCATCTTATTACGTAACTCACATGGACTCTATCTTCCCAAGTATAAAATTCAGTAGGTGTCCTTTTTATGTTCCCAACGTAACCCTCTTATGTATCTCCCCCTTTAATACATAAATTCATCGACCCTTAAGTAATTATCCCCAAAAATACAATTCTCGTCTCATATTAAAAGTCCCAAAATTATTCATATGTCCTACTAATCTTCCCTATCTCCCAAAACACTTTATTAAGGATGTCCAAGAATTATTTCACGATAAATTGAATTTAACTCATTTAAAAAGGGAAATAGGAGTCTGCCAGGAGGGGTCGATCGATTGAGGTCTGGGGCTCTATCGATCGAACCTTCGATCGATCGAAGCTCTGGGCTCGATCGATCGATCAAGCAGGTCTGCGAAAACTGAAATTCTGCAGTTACGGGTTTCATCTCCTAACTTCAACAATTTCCATATTTCATAATCCCAATCGTCTCAAAATTTTTACTAGTAACATCCTAACATGATATCATACATTTCCTACGTAAAGCATGTCAATCTACGTCACTAAACATGGATTAATCATGCCATAATTCATTTAAATATTCAAGAACCCTAGAAATCTCTAAATCATGGTTCCAATCTGTTTTTCCAGAAATTTCTTCTTATAAACATCATAATTTCGTGGGTAAATTCCTCTACATGGCAAGGGTTTCCAGAATTATCATTTAAACCATAACAACATGCGATTCCTATCTCAAATCTTAGATTTTCTTCCATAAAACTCATCCTAATCATTCCTACACTAATATGAAAGATGCATCAACGAAATAAGCAAGATAAACACTTGCCTGGGATTTTCGACGTTCTGGTTTGCAGATGATTTCGGTGTGGTTGCGTTCCCTGTCGCGCGATCTACGCGTTGGTGGTGGTGGCGGTGCAACCGGATGGATTTTGGGCCTTGAATTTGCCTTGAGAGCTCTCTCCTTCCTCTCCTATGGCTGTTCTTGTGTTTAAGCTTTCTAACCCTATCTGACTAACCTAAATGGCTGATATAGATTACTGATTTTCGTGGGTTTAATTACCCAAAAAGATGAAATGTCCAAAACTCCCTTCCGGGGTACCAATTAGGCCTAAAAACGCCCCGAGACCCAAACTAAACCCCCGGGTACACTTTTCTGACTATCTTGACCCTTCCGGACGCGTTGGCGCACTCAAAACAACCATACGAAAGACTTATAAAATATTCACTTTTATTTATCAATATTTAGTCCCGACGCGACACGGGCGCGTCCCGATTCAAATTTCCAAAATTGTCATTTTATTCACTCGTGACATTCAATATAACCAATATTACATATTACTTTGCTCATTAGTAATATTCAACAAATTTTCCATAATTACTAACTCTCGTCACGTTAATAATTATAACATAATTAATTTCCGAATTTTTATTAAATAGTTAACTCACAATAAATTTAATAAATCCCCAAATTAATATAGCATAAAATACGGGGTATTACATCGTTAAAAGGTGAAAACCCAAACCAGTCACAAACGACCCCGTAGGAGGCACGAACACATTGCATTGGACCAGTGTAACTTGTATGAACTGATCGTGTGGTCGCGGGTCTCTCGATTTGAGAATATGACGATAATTTGAAAAAAAAAACACTTAAACATAATAACAAGCCGTTAAAGGGTGAAAACCAAAACCAACCCCACAACGACCCCGTAAGAGGCACGAACACCTCGCATGGGACCAATGTAACTTATAGGAACTGACCGCGTAGTCCCGGGTCTTTCGGTTTGAGAATATGACGATGATTTACAAAAATAAACACTTAAATTGAAATACAAGCCGTTAAAGGGTAAAAACCCAAACCAGCCACCAAACGTTCCCGAAGGAGGCACGAGCACCTTGCACGGGACAATGTAACTAGTAGGAACTGATCGCGTAGTCCCGGGTCACCTGGTTTGAGAATATGATGATAATCTGTAAAAATCAACACTTAGACTTAAAAATAAGACGTTAAAGGGTTAAAACCCAAATCAGCCCCCAAACCACCCAGTAGGAGGCACGAACACCTCGCACGGGACTAGTGTAACTTCTTGGAACTGACCGCGTAGTCCCGGGTCTTCCGATTTTAGAATATGACGATAATTTGTAAAAATTACACGAGACTTAAAAATAAGCTGTTAAAGGGTGAAAATCCAAACAAACCCCGAAATGACCCCGCAAGAGGCACGAACACCTCCCACGGGACCAATGTAACTTGTAGGAACTCACCGCGTAGTCCCAGGTCTCCCGATTTGAGAATATGACGATAATTTGAAAAAAAAAACACTAAAACAAAAAAACAAGTCGTTAATGGGTGAAATCCCGAACCAGCCCCCAAACAACCCCGTAGGAGGCACGAACACCTCGCACGGGACCAGTGTAACTTCTTAGAACTGATCGCGTAGTCTCGGGTCTCCCGATTTGGGAATATGACGATTATTTGCAAAAATCAAACGAGACTTAAAAACAAGCTGTTAAAGGCTGAAAACCCAAACCAGCCCCCAAATGATGCAGTAAGAGGGACGGACACCTCGCACGGGACCAATGTAACTTATAGGAAGTGACCGCGTAGTCTCGAGTCTCCTGGTTTTTGGAATAAGACGATAATTTGCAAAAATCAACACTTAGACTTAAAAATAAGCCATTAAAGGGTGAAAACCCAAACTAGCCCCCAAACGACCCCGAAAGAGGCACGGACACCTCGTACGGGACCACTGTAACTTGTAGGAACTGACCGCAAAGTCCCGGTACTCCCGGTTTAAGAATATGACGATAATTTGCAAAAATCAACATTACTTAAAAATAGGCCGTTAAATGGTGAAAATATAAACCAGTCACCAAACGACCCCGTAGGAGGCTCGAACACCTCGCTCGAGACCACTATAACTTCTAGGAACCGACCGCATCATCCCGGGTCTCCCGGTTTGAGAATATGATGATAATTTGCAAAAATAAACACTTAAACTTAAAAATAAGCCGTTAAAGGATGAAAACCCAAACCAGCCCGCAAATGACCTCGTAAGAGGCACGAACACCTCACTCGGGACCAATGTAACTTGTAGGAACTGACCGGGTTGTCCTGGGTCTCCCAGCTTGAGAATATGATGATAATTTACAAAACATAAACACTTAAACTTAAAAATAAGACGTTAAAGGGTGAAAACCCATATTAGCCCCCAAACGAACCCGTAAGAGGCACGAACACCTCGTACGGGACCAATGTAACTTGTAGCAACTGACCGCGTAGTCATGGGTCTCCCGGTTTGAGAATATGACGATAATTTATAAAAATCAACACTTAGACTTAAAAACAAGCCGTTAAAGGGTGAAAACCCAAACAGCCCACAAACCTCCCCATAGGAGACACGAACACGTCGCACGGGACCAGTGTAACTTCTTGGAAGTGATCACGTAGTCCCGGGTCTCCCGGATTGAGAATATGATGATAATTTGCAAAAATAACACGAGACTTAAAAATAAGCCGTTAAAGGGTGAAAACCCAAACCAGCCCCCAAACGACCCCGTTTGAGGCACAAACACCTCGTACGGGACCAATGTAACTTGTAGGAACTGAGCACGTAGTCCCGGGTCTCCCGGTTTAAAAATATGATGATAATTTGTAAAAATCAACACTTAGACTTAAAGGGTGAAAACCCAAAGCAGCCCCCAAACGACCCCGTAAGAGGCACGAACACCTCGTACGGGACCAATGTAACTTGTTGGAACTGAACGCGTCGTCCCGGGTCTCTCTGTTTGAGAATATGACAATAATTTGCAAAAATGAACACTTAATTTTAAAAACAAGTTGTTAAAGGGTGAAAACCCAAACCAGCCTCCAAAAGACCCCGTTAGAGGCACAAACACCTCGCACAGGACCAATGTAACTTGTAGGAACTAATCGTGTAGTCTTGGGTCTCCTGGTTTGACAATATGATGATAATTTATAAGAATAAACAATTAAACTTAAAAACAAGTCGTTAAAGGGTAAAAACCAAAACTAGCCCCCAAACGACCCCGTGAGAGGCACGAACACCTGGTACGGGACCAATGTAACTTGTAGGAACTGACCGCGTTGTTCCGGTCTCTCGGTTTGAGAATATAACGATAATTTATAAAAATCAACACTTAGACTTAAAAACAAGCCGTTAAAGGGAGAAAATCCCAAACCAGCCCCCAAATGACCCCGTAAGAGGCACGAACACCTCGCACGGAACCAATGTAACTTGTAGGAACTGACGGCGTAGTCCGAGGTCTCCCGCTTTTAGAATATGAGGATAATTTGTAAAATCAACACTTAGACTTAAAAACGAGCTGTTAAAGGGTGAAAACCCAAACCAGCCCCCAAACCTCCCCGTAGCAGGAACGAACACCTCGCACGAGACCAGTGTAGCTTCTTGGAACTGATCACATAGTCCCGAGTCTCTCAGTTTGAGAATATGATGATAATTTCCAAAAATAAACGAGACTAAAAAATAAGTCGTTAATGGGTGAAATCCCGAAATTTCCTAAGATTTGTCAATATCAAGACGGAATACAACCGAGTTCCCTACGAGAACCCCAGATGGAATGAAACTACTCCACCCCTTATTTCTCAATGAAAGATTGATAGGGGCTAGGAGCGTAACTAAGGATTTAAGGCTGTCAGTCGTACCAATGAAACTACCCTGCCTCTCTTCCTTGCTAAGGTAAGTAAGAAAATCCTTTATCTTCCCCCCTGTAGGAGAAACGAACACATCGCATGGGACCAATGTAACTTGTTGGAACTGATCGCGTAGTCCTGGGTCTACCGGTTTGAGAATATAACGATAATTTGTAAAAATAAACACTTAAACTAAAAAACAAGCCGTTAAAGGGTGAAAATCAAAACCAGCCACCAAACATTCCCGTAGGAGGCACGAACACCTCGCACGGGACCAATGCAACTTATAAGAACAGACCACGTAGTCCCCAGTCTCCCAGTTAGAGAATAAGACGATAATTTGTAAAAATTAACACTTAGACTTAAAAACAAGCCCTTAATGGGTGAAAACCCAAACCAGTCCCCAAACACCCCGTAGGAGGCACGAACACCTCGCACGGGACCAGTGTAACTTCTTGGAACTGATCGCGTAGTCTCGGGTCTCCCGATTTGGGAATATGACGATAATTTACAAAAATCACACGAGACTTAAAAACAAGCCGTTCTAGGCTGAAAACCCAAACCATCCCACAAACGACCCCGTAAGAGGGATGAACACCTTGTACGGGACCAATGTAACTTGTAGGAAGTGACCGCGTAGTCCCGGGTCTCCCAGTTTGAGAATATGATGATAATTTGCTAAAATCAACACTTAGACTTAAAAATAAGCCATTAAAGGGCGAAAACCCAAAGCAGCCCCCAAACGACCCCATAAGAGGCACGAACACCTCGTTCGGGACCTATGTTACTTATAGGAACTGACCGCGAACTCCCAGGACTCCCGGTTTGAGAATATGATGATAATTTGCAAAAATCAACACTACTTAAAAATCGGCCGTTAAAGGGTGAAAACATAAACCAACCACCAAATGAGGGTGGTAATTCGGGTTAGTCGTGTCATTTTCGGGTCGCGTTGATTTTAATTTAAGTATAAGTTTTGGGTACTTTTAAACATATTCAAGCTAATCGGGTCATGTTCAGGTCATGTTCGGGTTATTACCATAAACGGGTTATCCTGTCAAAAATTGTCAGCCCTACCACCAAACGACCCTGTAGGAGGCACGAACACCTCACACGAGACCACTATAACTTCTAGGAACCGACCGCATCATCCCGGGTCTCTTGGTTTGAGAATATGACGATAATTTGCAAAAATAAACACTTAAACTTAAAAATAAGCCGTTAAAGGGTGAAAACCCAACCAGCCCCCAAACGACCTCGTAAGACGCACGAACACCTCGCACGGGACCAATATAACTTGTAGGAACTGACCGTGTAGTCCCGGGTCTCCCAGTTTTTTTATGAATATGATGATAATTTACAAAAAATAAACACTTAAACTTAAAAATAAGCCGTTAAAGGGTGAAAACCAAAACCAGCACCCAAACGAACCCGTAAGAGGCACGAACACCACGTATGAGACCAATGTAAGTTGTAGGAACTGACCGCGTAGTGCAGGGTCTCCCGGTTTGAGAATATGACGATAATTTGTAAAAATCAACACTTAGACTTAAAAACAAGCCATTAAAGGGTGAAAACCCAAACAGCCTCCAAACCTCTCCGTAGGAGGCACGAACACGTCACACGGGACCAGTGTAACTTCTTGGAACTGATCGCGTAGTCCCGGGTCTCCCGGTTGGAGAATATGATGATATTTTGCAAAAATAACACGAGATTTAAAAATAAGCCGTTAAAGGGTGAAAACCCAAACCAGACCCCAAACGACCCCGTAAGAGGCACGAACACGTCACACGGTACCAATGTAACTTGTAGGAACTGACCGCGTAGTCCCGGGTCTCTCGGTTTGAGAATATGATGGTAATTTGCAAAAATGAACACTTGGACTTAAAAATAAGTCGTTAAAGGGTGAAAACCCAAACCATTCCCCAAATAACCCTGTAAGAGGCACGAACACCTCGTACGAGACCAATGTAACTTGTAGGAACTGACCGCGTAGTCCCGAGTCTCTCGGTTTGAGAATATGAATATAATTTGTAAAAATCAACACTTAGACTTAAAAACAAGCTGCTAAAGGGTGAAAACCCAAGCCAGCCGCCAAATCTCTCCGTAGGAGGAACGAACACCTCGCACGGGACCAGTGTAAATTCTTGAAACTGATCGCATAGTCCCGGGTCTCCCAGTTTGAAAATATCATGATAATTTCCAAAAATAAACGAGTCTTAAAAATAAGACGTTAAAGGGTGAAAACCAAAAACATCCCCCAAATGATCCCGTAAGAGGCACGAACACCTCGCACGGGACCAATGTAACTTGTAAGAACTGACCGCGTAGTCCCGGGTCTCCCGATTTGAGAATATGATGATAATTTGCAAAAATCAACACTACTTAAAAATAGGCCGTTAAAGGGTGAAAACATAAACCAACCACCAAACGACCCCGTAGGAGGCACGAACACCTCGCGCGGGACCAATGTAACTTGTAGGAAGTGACCGCGTAGTCTCGAGTCTCCCGGTTTTTAGAATATGACGATAATTTGCAAAAATCAACACTTAGACTTAAAAATAAGCCTTTAAAGGGTGAAAACCCAAACTAGCCCCCAAACGACCCCGAAAGAGGAACAGACACCTCGTACGGGACCAATGTAACTTGTAGGAACTGACGGCGAAGCCCCGGTACTCCCGGTTTAAGAATATGACGATAATTTGCAAAAATCAACATTACTTAAAAATAGGCCGTTAAAGGGTGAAAATATAAAGCAGTCACCAAACGACCCCGTAGGAGGCTCGAACACCTCGCACGAGACCACTATAACTTCTAGGAACCGACCGCATCATCCCGGGTCTCCTGGTTTGAGAATATGACGATAATTTGCAAAAATAAACACTTAAACTTAAAAATAAGCCATTAATGGGTGAAAACCCAAACCAGCCCCCAAACGACCTCGTAAGAGGCACGAACACCTCGCACGGGACCAATATAACTTGTAGGAAGTGACCGTGTAGTCCCGGGTCTCCCAGTTTTTTTATGAATATGATGATAATTTACAAAAAATAAACACTTAAACTTAAAAATAAGCCGTTAAAGGGTGAAAACCAAAACCAGCACCCAAACGAACCCGTAAGAGGCACGGACACCACGTATGAGACCAATGTAAGTTATAGGAACTGACCGCGTAGTGCAGGGTCTCCCGGTTTGAGAATATGATGATAATTTCTAAAAATCAACACTTAGACTTAAAAACAAGACGTTAAAGGGTGAAAACCCAAACAACCCCCAAACCTCTCCGTAGGAGGCACGAACACGTCGCACGGGACCAGTGTAACTTCTTGGAACTGATCGCGTAGTCCCGGGTCTCCCGGTTGGAAAATATGATGATATTTTGTAAAAATAACACGAGACTTAAAAATAAGCCGTTAAAGGGTGAAAACCCAAACCAGCCCCCAAATGACCCCGTAAGAGGCACGAACACGTCGCACGGGACCAATGTAACTTGTAAGAACTGACCACGTAGTCCCGGGTCTCCCGGTTTGAGAATATGATGATAATTTGCAAAAATGAACACTTAGACTTAAAAATAAGTCGTTAAAGGGTGAAAACCCAAACCATCCCCCAAATAACCCTGTAAGAGGCACGAACACCTCGTACGGGACCAATGTAACTTGTACGAACTGACCGCGTAGTCCCGGGTCTCTCGGTTTGAGAATATGAATATAATTTGTAAAAATCAACACTTAGACTTAAAAACAAGCTGCTAAAGGGTGAAAACCCAAGCCTGCCCCCAAATCTCTCTGTAGGAGGAACGAACACCTCGCACATGACCAGTGTAAATTCTTGAAACTGATCTCATAGTCCCGGGTCTCCCAGTTTGAGAATATCATGATAATTTCCAAAAATAAATGAGTCTTAAAAATAAGACATGAAAGGGTGAAAACAGAAACCATCCCCCAAACGATCGCGTAAGAGGCATGAACACCTCGCACGGGACCAATGTAACTTGTAAGAACTGATCTTGTAGTCTCGGGTCTCCTGATTTGAGAATATGATGATAATTTGCAAAAATCAACACTTAAACTAAAAAACAAGCCGTTAAAAAGTGAAAACCCAAACCATCCCCCAAACGACCCCGTAAGAGGCACAAACACCTCGTACGGGACCAATGTAACTTGTAGGAACTGACCGCGTAGTCCTGGGTCTCCCGGTTTGAGAATATGATGATAATTTGCAAAAATCAACACTACTTAAAAATAGGCCGTTAAAGGGTGAAAATATAAACCGACCACCAAAAGACCCCGTAGGAGGCACGAACACCTCGCACGGGACCAATGTAACTTGTAGGAACTGATCGCGTAGTCATGGGTCTCCCGATTTGAGAATATGATGATAATTTGTAAAAATCAACACTTAGACTTACAAACAAGCCGTTAAAGGGTGAAAAGATAAATCAGCGCCAAACGAGCCCGTAGGAGGCAGAACACCTCGCACGGGACCAGTGTAACTTGTAGGAACTGATCGTGTAGTCGTGGGTCTCCCGATTTTAGAATATGACGATAATTTGATAAAATAAACACTTAAACTTAAAAACAAGCCGTTAAGGGTGAAAACCAAAACCAGCCCCCAAACGATCCCATAAGAGGCACGGATACCTCGCACGGGACCAATGTAACTTGTAGGAACTAATCGCGTAGTCCCGGGTCTCTCGGTTTGAAATTATGATGATAATTTGCAAAAATCAACACTTAGACTTGAAAACAAGCCATTAAAGGGTGAAAACCCAAACTAGCCCCCAAATGACCTCGTAAGAGGCCCGAACACCTCGTACGAGACCAATGTAACTTGAGGGAACTGATCGCGTAGTCGCGTGTCTCCCGGTTTGAGAATATGATGATAATTTAAAAAAATGAACACTACTTAAAAACAGGCCGTTAAAGGGTGAAAACATAAACCAGTCACCAAACGACCCTGTAGGAGGCACGAACACCTCACACGTGACCATTGAAACTTGTAGGAACTGACCACGTAGTACCGGGTCTCCCGATTTGAGAATAAGACGATAATTTGTAAAAATCAACACTTAGACTTAAAAACAAGCCGTTAAGGGGTGAAAATCCTAACCAGCCACAATCGACCCCATAGGAGGCACGAAGACCTCGCACGGGACCAGTGTAACTAGTAGGAACTGATCGTGTGGTCGCGGGTCTCTCGGTTTGAGAATATGACGATAATTTGAAAAAATGAACACTTAAACTTAAAAATGAGCCGTTAAAGGGTGAAAACCAAAACCAACCCCCAAACTACCCCGTAAGAGGCACGAACACCTCGCACGGGACCAATGTAACTTGTAGGAACTGACCGCGTAGTCCCGGGTCTCTCGATTTGAGAATATGATGATAATTTACAAAAATAAACACTTAAACTTAAAAACAAGCCGTTAAAGGGTGAAAATCCAAACAAGCCACCAAACGTTCCTGTAGGAGGCACGAGCACCTCGCACGGGACCAGTCTAAGATCTTAGAACTGACCGCATAGTCTCGGGTCTACCGATTTGAGAATATGATGATAATTTGGAAAAATCACACGAGGCTTAAAAACAAACCGTTGAAGGGTGAAAATCCAAACCAGCCCCCAAATGACCCCAACGAGGCACGAACACTTAGCACGAGACTAATGTAACTTGTAGGAACTCATCGCGTAGTCTCGTGTCTCCAAATTTGAGAATATGACGATAATTTGCAAAAAAATAAACACTTAAACTTAAAAATAAGTCGTTAATGGGTGAAATCTCGAACCATCCCCCGAATGACCCCGTAGGAGGCACGAACACCTTGTACGGGACCAATGTAACTTGTAGGAACTGACCGCGAATTCCCGGGTCTATTGGTTTGAGAATATGATGATATTTTGCAAAAATCAACACTACTTAAAAATAGACCGTTAAAGGGTGTAAACCCAAACCAGGCACCAAACGACCCTGTAGGAGGCACGAAAACCTCGAACGGGATCCATGTAACTTGTAGGAACAGACCGTGTAGTCCCGGGTCTCCCAATTTGAGAATATGATGATAATTTTTAAAAATCAACACTTAGACATAAAAATAAGGCGTCAAAGGGTGAAAACCCAAACTAGTCCCCAAACGACCCCGTACGAGGCATGAACACCTCGCACGAGACTAGTGTAACTTGTAGGAACTGACCGCGTCATCCTGGGTCCCCCGATTTGAGAATATGATGATATTTTGCAAAAATAAACACTTAAACTTAAAAACAAGCCGTTAAAGGGTGAAAACCCAAACCATCCCCCAAACAACCCCGTAAGAGGCACGAACACCTCGCATGGGACCAATGTAACTTGTAGGAACTAACAGTGTAGTCC
The DNA here is from genome assembly GCA_949130495.1 of Sambucus nigra. Lineage (NCBI taxonomy): Eukaryota > Viridiplantae > Streptophyta > Magnoliopsida > Dipsacales > Adoxaceae > Sambucus > Sambucus nigra. The sequence goes on from OX422208.1 coordinate 617,773,436, forward strand.
CAGGTCTCTCGGTTTGAGAATATGACGATAATTTATAAAAATAAACACTTAAACTTAAAAACAAGCCGATAAAGGGTAAAAACCCAAACCAGCCCCCAAACGACCCCGTAAGAGGCACGGACACCTCGTTCGAGACCAATGTAACTTGTAGGAACTGACCGCATAGTACCGGGTATCCCGGTTTGAGAATATGATGATAATTTATAAAAATCAACACTTAGACTTAAAAATAAGACGTTAAAGGATGAAAACCAAAACCAGCCCCCAAATGTTCACGTAGGAGGCACGAGCAACTCGCACGGGACAATGTAACTTGTAGGAACTAACCGCATAGTCTCGGGTCTCCTGGTTTGAGAATATGATGATAAGTTTTAAAAATCAACACTTAGACTTAAAAACAAGACGTTAAAGGGTGAAAACCCAAACCAGCCCCCAAACCACCCCGTAGAAGGCACGAACATCTCGCACGGAACCAATGTAACATCTTGGAACTGATCGTGTAGTCTCGGGTCTCCCGGTTTGAGAACATGATGATAATTTGCAAAAATTAACACAAACTTAAAAACAAGTCGTTAATGGGTGAAATCCAAAACCAGCAGCCAAACGACCCCGTAGGAGGTACGAACACCTCATACGGGACCAATGTAACTTGTTGGAACTGGCCGCGTAGTCCCGGGTCTCCCGATTTGAGAATATGATGATAATTTGCAAAAATCACATGAGACTTAAAAATAAGCCGTTGGAGGATGAAAATCCAAACCAGCCCCAAAACGACCCCGTAAGAGGCACGAACACCTCGCACGGGACTAATGTAACTTGTAGGAACTCACCGCATAGTCTCGGGTCTCCCAGTTTGAGAATATGACGATAATTTGCAAAAATAAACATTTAAACTTAAAAATAAGTCGTTAATGGGTGAAATCACGAACCAGCCCCCGAACGACCCCATTGGAGGCACGAACACCTTGCACGGGACCGATATAACATGTTGGAACAGACCGCGTAGTCCCGGGTCCCCAGGTTTGAGAATATGATGATAATTTTCAGAAATATACACTTAAACTTAAAAACAAGCAGTTAAAGGGTGAAAACCCAAATCAGCCACCAAACGTTCCCATAGGGGGCACGAACACCTCGCCCGGGACTAATGTGACTCATAGGAACTCACCGCGCTTTCCCGAGTCTCCCGATTCGAGAATATGATGATAATTTGTAAAACTCAACACTTAGACTTAAAAACATGACGTTAAAGGGAGAAAGCCCAAACCAGCCCCCAAACCACCCCGTAGGTGGCACGAAACCTTGCACGGGACCAGTGTAACTTCTTGGAACTGATCGTGTAGTCCCAGGTCTCCCGGTTTGAGAATATGACGATAATTTGCCAAAACCACACGAGACTTAAAAACAAGCAGTTAAAGGTTGAAAACCCAAACCATCCCCCAAACGACGCCGTAAGAGGGACGAACACCTCGCACGGGACTAATGTAACTTGTAGGAATTGACCGCGCAGTCTCGGGTCTCCCGGTTTGAGAATGTGATGATAATTTGCAAAAAATCAACACTTAGACTTAAAAATAAGCCGTTAAAGGGTGAAAATCCAAACCAGCCCCCAAACAACCCCGTAAGAGGCACAAACACCTCGTACGGGACCAATGTAACTTGTAGGAACTAATCGCAACGTCCCGAGTCTCCTGATTTGAGAATATAACGATAATTTGCAAAAATGAACACTCTGACTTAAAAATAAGCTTTAAAGGGTGAAAACCCAAACTAGCCCCCAAACGACCCCATTAGAGGCCTGAACACCTCGTAAGGGACAAATGTAACTTGTAGGAATTGACCGCGAAGTCCCGGGTCTCTCGGTTTGAAAATATGACGATAATTTGTAAAAATCAACATTACTTAAAAACATACCATTAAAGGGTGAAAACATAAGCAGCCACCAAACGACCCCGTAGGAGGCACGAACACCTCGCACGGGACTCATGTAACTTGTAGGAACTGACCGCATAGTCCTAGGTGTCCCAATTAGAGAATATAATGATAATTTGTTAAAATTAACACTTAGACTTAAAAATAAGCCGTTAAAGGGTGAAAACCCAAACCTGCCACCAAACGACCCTGTATGAGGCACGAACACCTCGCACGGGACCAATGTAACTTGTAGGAACTCACCATGTAGTCCCGAGTCTCCCAGTTTGAGAATATTATGATAATTTATAAAAATAAACACTTAAACTTAAAACCAAGCCGTTAATGGGTGAAAACCCAAACCAACCCCCAAACGACGCCGCAAGAGGCATGAACACCTCGTACGGGACCAATGTAACTTGTAGGAACACACCGCGTAGTCTCGGGTCTCTCGGTTTGAGAATAGGATGATAATTTGAAAAAATAAACACTTAAACTTAAAAACAAGCCGTTACAGGGTGAAAACCCAAACCATCCACCAAATGTTCCCGTAGGAGGCACGAGCACCTCGCACGGGACAATGCAACTTGTAGGAGCTGACCGCGTAGTCTCGGTTCTCCCGGTTTGAGAATATAATGATAATTTGTAAAAATCAACACTTAGACTTAAAAATAAGACGTTAAAGGGTGAAAACCCAAACTAGCCCCCAAATAACCCCGTAGGAGGCACAAAATGCTCGCACGGGACGAGTGTATCTTCTTGGAACTGACCCCGTAGTCCTGGTTCTCCCGATTTGAGAATATGATGATAATTTTCAAAAATCACACGAGACTTAGAAATAAGCTGTTAAAAGGTGAAAACCCAAACCAGCCTTGAAACGACCCCGTAAGAGGCACGGACACCTTGCATGGGACCAATGTAACTTGTAGGAACTCACCGCGTAATCTCGGGTCTCCCAGTTTGATAATATGATGATAATTTACAAATATAATCACTTAAACTTAAAAACAAGCAGTTAACGGGTGAAAACCCAAATCTTCCCCCAAACGTTCCCGTAGGGGGCACGAACACCTCGCACGGGACCAATGTAACTTGTAGGAACTCACCGCGCTGTCCCGAGTCTCCCGATTCGAGAATATGATGATAATTTGTAAAACTCAACACTTAGACTTAAAAACAAGCCGTTAAAGGGCAAAAATCCAAACCAGCCCCCAAACCAACCCGTAGGAGGCACGAAACCTCACACGGGACCAGTGTAACTTCTTGGAACTGATCGTGTAGTCCCAGGTCTCCCGGTTGGAGAATATGACAATAATTTGTCAAAACCACACGAGACTTAAAAACAAGCAGTTAAAGGTTGAAAACTCAAACCAGCACCCAAACGACGTCGTAAGAGGGACGAACACCTCGCACGGGACTAATGTAACTTGTAGGAATTGACCGCGTAGTCTCGGGTCTCCCGATTTGAGAATATGATAATAATTTGCAAAAATCAACACTTAGACTTAAAAATAAGCCGTTAAAGGCTGAAAACCCAAACCAGCCCCCAAACAACCCCGTAAGAGGCACAAACACCTCGTACGGGACCATTGTAACTTGTAGCAACTGACAGCAAAGTCCCGGGTCTCCCGATTTGAGAATATGATGATAATTTCCAAAAATCAACACTTAGACTTAAAAATAAGCTTTAAAGGGTGAAAACCCAAACCAACCCCCAAACGACCCCATAAGAGGCCTGAACACCTCGTAAGGGACAAATGTAACTTGTAGGAACTGACCGCGAAGTCCCGGGTCTCTCGGTTTGAATATATGACGATAATTTGTAGAAATCAACATTACTTAAAAACAGACCGTTAAAGGGTGAAAACATAAACCAGCCACCAAACGACCCTATAGGAGGCACGAACACCTCGCACGGGACTCATGTAACTTGTAGGAACTGACCGCATAGTCCTGGGTGTCCCGATTGGAGAATATAACGGTAATTTGTAAAAATTAACTCTTAGACTTAAAAATAAGCCGTTAAATGGTGAAAATCCAAACCATCCCCCAAACGACCCCGTACGAGGCACGAGCACCTCGCACGGGACCAATGTAACTTGTAGGAACTGACCATGTAGTCCCGAGTCTCCCGGTTTGAGAATATGATTATAATTTTTAAAAATAAACACTTAAACTTAAAAACAAGCCGTTAATGGGTGAAAACCCAAACCAACCCCCAAATGACCCCGTAAGAGGCATGAACACCTCGGACGGGACCAATGTAACTTGTAGGAACTGACCGCATAGTCCCGGGTCTCCCGGTTTGAGAATATGATGATAATTTGTAAAAATAAACACTTAGACATAAAAATAAGCCGTTAAAGGATGAAAACCAACACCAGCCCCCAAATGACCCCGTAAGAGGCATGAACACCTTGTACGGGACCAAAGTAACTTGTAGGAACTCACCGCGTAGCCCTGGGTCTCCCGGTTTGAGAATATGATGATAATTTGCAAAAATAAACACTTAAACTTAAAAATAAGCCGTTAAAGGGTGAAAACCCAAACCATCCACCAAATGTTCCCGTAAGAGGCACCAGCCCCTCGCACGGGACAATGTAACTTGTATGAACTGATCGCGTAGTCTCGGTTCTCCCGGTTTGAGAATATAATGATAATTTGTAAAAATCATCACTTAGACTTAAAAATAAGACGTTAAATGGTGAAAACCTAAACTAGCCCCCAACCACCCCATAGGAGGCACAAACATCTCGCACGGGACCAGTTTATCTTCTTGGAACTGACCCCGGAGTCCTGGGTCTCCCTATTTGAGAATATGACGATAATTTGCAAAAATCACACGAGACTTAAAGATAAGACCTTAAAAGGTAAAAACCCAAACCAGCCTTGAAACGACCCCGTAAGAGGCACGAACACCTTGTACGGGACCAATGTAACTTGTAGGAACTCATCGCGTAATCTCGGGTCTCCCAGTTTGAGAATATGACCATAATTTGCAAAAAAAAACATTTAACTTAAAAATAAGTCGTTAATGGGTGAAATACCGAACTAGCCCCCGAACGACCCCATAGGAGGCACGAACACCTTGCACGGGATCGATATAACATGTTGGACCAGACCGCGTAGTCCTGTGTCCCCCGATTTGAGAATATGATGATAATTTACAAAATAAACACTTAAACATAAAAACAAGCAGTTAAAGGGTGAAAACCCAAATAAGCCACAAACGTTCCCGTAGGGGGCACGAACACCTCGCACAGGACCAATGTAACTTGTACGAACTCACCGCGCTGTCCCGAGTCTACCGAACCGAGAATATGATGATAATTTTAAAACTCAACACTTAGACTTAAAAACAAGCCGTTAAAGGGCGAAAGCCCAAACCAGCCTCCAAACCATCCCGTAGGAGGCACGAAACCTTGCACGGGACCAGTGTAACTTCTTGGAACTGATTGTGTAGTCCCAGGTCTCCCGGTTTGAGAATATGATGAAAATTTGCCAAAACCACACGAGACTTAAAAACATGCCGTTAAAGGCTAAAAACCCAAACCAGCCTCCAAACGACGCCGTAAGAGGGACGAACACCTCGCACGGGACCAATGTAACTTATAGGAAGTGATCACGTAGTCTCGGGTCTCCCGGTGTGAGAATATGACAATAATTTGCAAAAACTGACACTTAGACTTAAAAATAAGCCGTTAAAGGGTGAAAACCCAAACCAACCCCCAAACGACCCCGAAAGAGGCACAAACACCTCGTACGAGACCAATGTAACTTGTAGGAAAAGACCGCGAAGTCCCGGGACTTCCAGTTTAAGAATATGACGACAATTTGCAAAAATCAACATTACTTAAAAATAGGCCGTTAAAGGGTGAAAACATAAACTATCCACCAAACGACCCCGTAGGAGGCACGAACACCTCGCCCGGGACCGATGAAACTAGTAGGAATTGACCGCATAGCTCCGGGTCTCCCGATTTGAGAATATGATGATAATTTTTAAAAATAGGCCGTTAAAGGATGAAAACTCAAACCAGTCCCCAAACGACCCCGTAGGAGGCACGAACACCTCGCACAGAACCACAGTAACTTTTAGGAACTGACCGTGTCTTCCCGGGTCTCCCGGTTTGAGAATATGACGATAATTTGTAAAAATTAACACTTAAACTTAAAAATAAGCCGTTAAAATGTGAAAACCCAAACCAGCCCCCAAACGACCTCGTAAGAGGCATGAGCACCTCACACGGGACCAATGTAACTTGTAGGAACTGACCGTGTAGTCCTGGGTCTCCTGATTTGAAAATATGATGATAATTTTCAAAAAATTAACACTTAAACTTAAAAATAAGCCGTTAAAGGGTGAACACCCAAACCAGCCCCCAAACGAACCCGTAAGAGGCACGCACACCTCGTACGGGACCAATGTAACTTATAGGAACTGACCGCTTAGTCCCGGGTCTCCCAGTTTGAGAATATTATGATAATTTACAAAAATCAACACTACTTAAAAACAGGTCGTTAAAGGGTGAAAACATAAATCAACCACCAAACGACCCCACAGGAGGCACTAACACCTCGCACGGACCAATTTAACTTGTTAGAACTGATTGCGTAGTCTCAGGTCTCCCGATTTGAGAATGTGAAGATAATTTGTAAAAATGAACACTTAAACTTAAAAACAAGCAGTTAAAGGGTGAAAACGCACACAAGCCCCAAACGACCCCGTAGGAGGCACGAACACCTCGCACTGGACCAGTGTAAATTGTAGGAACTGACTGCGTAGTCCTGGGTCTCCCGGTTTGAGAATATGGCGATAATTTACAAAAGTAAACACTTAAACAGAAAAACAAGCCATTAAAGGGTGAAAACCCAAACCAGCCACCAAACGTTCCCGTAGGAGGGATGAGGACCTGCAACGGGATAATGTAACTTGTAGGAACTGACCGCGTAGTCCCGGGTCTCCTGGTTTGAAAATATGATGATAATTTGTAAAAATCACCACTTAGAGTTAAAAATAAGACGTTAAACGGTGAAAACCCAAATCAGCCCCCAAATCAGCCCGTAGGAGGCACGAACACCTCGCACGGGACCAGTGTAACTTCTTGGAATTGACCGCGTAGTCATGGGTCTCCCGAGTTGAGAATATGACTATAATTTGCAAAAAAATAACACGAGACTTAAAAATAAGCCGTTAAAGGGTGAAAACCCAAACCAGCCCCGAAACGACCCTGTAAGAGGCACGAACACCTCGCACGGGATCAATGTAACTTGTGGGAACTCACCGCGTCGTCTTGGGTCTCCCAGTTTGAGAATATGCCGATAATTTGAAAAAATAAACACTAAAACTTAAAAAAAGTCGTTAATGGTTGAAATCCCGAACCAGCCACCAAACAACCCGTAGGAGGCACGAACACCTCGCACGGGACCAATGTAAATTGTTGGAACTGATCGCGTAGTCCCGGGTCTCCCGGTTTGAGAATATGACGATAATTTGAAAAAAGAGACAGTTAAACTTAAAAATAAGCCGGTAAAGGGTGAAAACCCAAACCAGCCACCAAACATTCCCGTAGGTGGCACGAACATCTCGCACGAAACCAATGTAAATTGTAGGAACTGATCACGTAGTCCCGGGTTTTCCGATTTGAGAATATGATGATAATTTGTAAAAATCAACAATGAGACATAAAAACAAGCCCTTAAAGTGTGAAAACCAAAACTAGTGCCCAAACCACCCCGTAGGAGGCACGAAACCTCGCACGGGACCAGTGTAACTTCTTGGAACCGATCACGTAGTCTCGGGTCTCCCGGTTTGAGAATATGTCGATAATTTGCAAAAATCACACGAGACATAAAAACAAGCCGTTAAAGGCTGAAAACCCAAACCAGCCCCCAAACGACCCCGTTTGAGGCACAAACACCTCGCACGGGACCAATGTAACTTGTAGGAACTGACCGCGTAGTCCCAGGTCTCCCGTTTTAAAAATATGATGATAATTTGTAAAAATCAACACTTAGACTTAAAAACAAGCCGTTAAACGGTGAAAACTCAAAGCATCCCCCAAACGACCCCGTAAGAGGCACGAACACCTCGTACGGGACCAATGTAACTTGTTGGAACTGAACGCGTCGTCCCGGGTCTCTCTGTTTGAGAATATGACAATAATTTGCAAAAATGAACACTTAATCTTAAAAACAAGTCGTTAAAGGGTGAAAACCCAAACCAACCTCCAAAAGACCCCGTTAGAGGCACAAACACCTCGCACAGGACCAATGTAACTTGTAGGAAATGATCATGTAGTCTTGGGTCTCCTGGTTTGACAATATGATGATAATTTATAAGAATAAACAATTAAACTTAAAAACAATTCGTTAAAGGGTAAAAACCAAAACTAGCCCCCAAACGACCCCGTGAGAGGCACGAACACCTGGTACGGGACGAATGTAACTTGTAGGAACTGACCGCGTTGTTCCGGTCTCTCGATTTGAGAATATGATGATAATTTATAAAAATCAACACTTAGACTTAAAAACAAGCCGTTAAAGGGAGAAAATGAAAACAAGCCCCAAACGACCCCGTAGGAGGCACGAACACCTCGCACTGGACCAGTGTAAATTATAGGAACTGACCGCGTAGTCCCGGGTCTCCCGGTTTGAGAATATGGCAAAAATTTAGAAAAGTAAACACTTAAACAGAAAAACAAGCCGTTAAAGGGTGAAAACCCAAACCTGCCACCAAACTTTCTCGTAGGAGGGACGAGCACCTCGCACGGGACAATGTAACTTGTAGGAACTGACCGCGTAGTCCCGGGTCTCCTGGTTTGAGAATATGATGATAATTTGTAAAAATCACCACTTAGACTTAAAAATATGACGTTAAACGGTGAAAACCCAAATCAGACCCCAAACCACCCCGTAGGAGGCACGACCACCTCGCACGGGACCAGTGTAACTTCTTGGAACTGACTGCGTAGTCATGGGTCTCCCGAGTTGAGAATATGACGATAATTTGCAAAAAATAACAGGAGACTTAAAAATAAGCCGTTAAAGGGTGAAAACCCAAACCAGCCCCGAAACGACCCCGTAAGAGGCACGAACACCTCGCACGGGATCAATGTAACTTGTAGGAACTCACCGCGTCGTCATGGGTCTCCTAGTTTGAGAATATGCCGATAATTTGAAAAAATAAACATTAAAACTTAAAAAATGTCATTAATGGTTGAAATCCCGAACCAGCCCCCAAACAACCCCGTAGGAGGCACGAACACCTCGCACGGGACCAATGTAACTTGTTGGAACTGATCGCGTAGTCCCGGGTCTCCCGGTTTGAGAATATGACGATAATTTGCAAAAATAGACAGTTAAACTTAAAAATAAGCCGGTAAAGGGTGAAAACCCAAACCAGCCACCAAACATTCCCATAGGCGGCACGAACACCTCGCACGAGACCAATGTAAATTTTAGGAACTGATCGCGTAGTCTCGGGTTTCCCGGTTTGAGAATATGATGATAATTTGTAAAAATCAACACTGAGACATAAAAACAACCCCTTAAAGTGTGAAAACCCAAACCAGCCCCCAAACCACACCGTAGGAGGCACGAAACCTCTCACGGGACCAGTGTAACTTCTTGGAACTGATCGCGTAGTCTCGGGTCTCCCGATTTGAGAATATGTCGAAAATTTGCAAACATCACCCGAGACTTAAAAAGAAGCCGTTAAAGGCTGAAAACCAAAACCAGCCCCCAAACGACGCCGTAAGAGGGACGAACACCTCGCACGGGACCAATGTAACTTGTAGGAAGTGACCGCATAGTCTTGGGTCTCCCGGTTTGAGAATATGACGATAATTTGCAAAAATCAACACTTAGACTTAAAAATAACCCGTTAAAGGGTGAAAACCCAAACCAACCCCCAAACGACCCCGAAAGAGGCACAAACACCTCGTACGGGACCAATGTAACTTATTAGAACAGACCGCGAAGTCCCGGGACTCCCGGTTTGAGAATATGACGACAATTTGCAAAAATCAACAATACTTAAAAATAGGCCATTAAAGGGTGAAAACACAAACAATCCACCAAACGACCCCGTAGGAGGCACAAACACCTCACCCGGGACCAATGAAACTAGTAGGAACTGACCACGTAGTCCCGGGTCTCCCGATTTGAGAATATGATGATAATTTTTAAAAATCAACACTTATACTTAAAAATAAGCCGTTAAAGGGTGAAAACCCAAACCAGTCCCCAAACGACCCCGTAGGAGGCACGAACACCTCGCACAGAACCACTGTGACTTCTTGGAACTGACCGTGTCATCCCGGGTCTCCCGGTTTGAGAATATGATGATAATTTGCAAAAATTAACACTTAAACTTAAAAATAAGCCGTTAAGGGGTGAAAACCCAAACTAGCCCCCAAACGACCCCGTAAGAGGCCTGAACACCTCGCACGGGACCAATGTAATTTATAGGAGAGGACCCTGTAGTTATGGGTCTCCAAATTTGAGAATATGATGTTAATTTACAAAAAATAAAAACTTAAACTTAAAAGTTAGCCGTTAAAGGGTGAACACCCAAACCATCCCCTAAACGAACCCGTAAGAGGCACGAACACCTCGTACGGGACTAATGTAACTTATAGGAACTGACCGCGTAGTCTCGGGTCTCCCAGTTTGAGAATATGATGATAATTTTCAAAAATCAACACTACTTAAAAATAGGCCATTAAAGGGTGAAAACATACACCAGCCAGCAAACGACCCCGCAGGAGGCACGAACACCACGCATAGACCAATGTAACTTGTTGGAACTGATCGCGTAGTCTCAGGTCTTTCGATTTGAGAATGTGACGATAAGTTGTAAAAATCAACACTTAGACTTAAAAACAAGCAGTTAAATGGTGAAAATCCAAACCAGCCCCAAACGACCCCGTAGGAGGCACGAACACCTCGCACGGGACAAGTGTAACTTATAGGAACTGATCGTGTAGTCGCAGGTCTCTCGGTTTGAGAAGTTGACGATAATTTGGAAAAATAAACACTTAAACTTAAAAACAAGCCGTTAAAGGGTGAAAACCAAAACCAGCCCCTAAACGACTCCATAAGAGGCACGAACACCTCGCACGGGATAATTGTAACTTATAGGAACTGACCGCATACTCCCGGGTCTCCCGGTTTGAGAATATGATGACAATTTACAAAAATAAACACTTAAACTTAAAAACAAGCCGTTAAAGGGTGAAAATCCAAACCAGCCACCAAATGTTCCTGTAGGAGGCACCAACACCTCGCACGGGACAATATAACTTGTAGGAACTGACCGCGTAGTCTCGGGTCTCCCGAATTGTGAATATGATGATAATTTGTCAAAATCAACACTTAGACTTAAATACAAGACGTTAAAGGGTGAAAACCCAAACTAGCCCCCAAACCACCCCGTAGGAGGCACGAACATCTCGCACGGGACCAGTGTAACATCTTAGAACTGACCGCATAGTCCCGGGTCTCCCAATTTAGAATATGATGATAATTTGCAAAAATCACACGAGGCTTAAAAACAAGCCGTTGAAGGGTGAAAATCCAAACCAGCCCCCAAACGACCCCGTACGAGGCACGAACACCTAGCACGGGACTAATGTAACTTATAGGAACTCATCGCGTAGTCTCGTGTCTCTAAATTTGAGAATATGACTATAATTTGCAAAAATAAACACTTAAACTTAAAAATAAGTCATTAATGGGTGAAATCCCGAACCAGCCCCCGAACGACCACTTAAGAGGCATGAACACCTCGTACGGGACCAATGTAACTTGTAGGAACTGATCGCGAATTCCCGGGTCTCTTGGTTTGAGAATATGATGATAATTTGATAAAATAAACACTACTTAAAAATAGACCGTTAAAGGGTGAAACCCCAAACCAGACACCAAACGACCCCTTAGGAGGCACAAAAACCTCGCACGGGATCCATGTAACTTATAGGAACTGACCGTGTAGTCCCGGGTCTCCTGATTTGAGAATACGACGATAATTTTTAAAAATCAACAGTTAGACTTAAAAATAAGCCATCAAAGGGTGAAAACCCAAACAAGCCCCCAAACGACCCCGTACGAGGCTCGAACACCTCGCAAGAGACTAGTGTAACTTGTAGGAACTGATCGCGTCATCCCGGTTCTTCCGATTTGAGAATATGATGATATTTTGCAAAAATAAACAGTTAAACTTAAAAACAAGCTGTTAAAGGGTGAAAAACCGAACCAGCCCCCAAACAACCCCGTAAGAGGCACGAACACCTCGTACGAGACCAATGTAACTTGTAGGAACTAACAGTGTAGTTCCAGGTCTCCCAGTTTGAGAATATGACAATAATTTATCAAAATAAACACTTAAACTTAAAAACACATCGTTAAAGGGTGAAAACCCAAACCAGTCCCCAAACGACCCCGTAAGAAGCACGAACACCTCGTACGAGACCAATGTAACTTGTAGGAACTGACCGCATAGTACCGGGTATCCCGGTTTGAGAATATGACGATAATTTATAAAAATCAACACTTAGACTTAAAAACAAGCCGTTAAAGGATGAAAACAAAAACCAGCCCCCAAACGACCCTATAAGAGGTACGAATACCTCGTACGGGACCATTATAACTTGCAGGAACTGACCGCGTAGTCCCGGGTATCCCGGTTTGAGAATATGATGATAATTTACAAAAAGAAATATTTAAACTTAAAAACAAGCCGTTAAAGGGTAAAAACCCAAACCAGCCACCAAATGTTCTCGTAGGAGGCACGAGCAACTCGCATAGGACAATGTAACTTGTAGGAACCAACCGCATAGTCTCGGGTTTCCCGGTTTGGGAATATGACGATAATTTTTAAAAATCAACACTTAGACTTAAAAATAAGACGTTAAAGGGTGAGAACCCAAACCAGCCCCCAAACCACCCCGTAGAAGGCACGAACACCTCGCACGGAACCAGTGTAACATCTTGGAACTGACCGCGTAGTCCCGGGTCTCCCAATTTGAGAATATGATGATAATTTGAAAAAATCACACGAGACTTAAAACAAGTTGTTGAAGGATGAAAATCCAAACCAGCCCCAAAACGACCCCGTAAGAGGCACGAACACCTCACATGGGACTAATGTAACTTGTAGGAACTCACCGCGTAGTCTCGGGTCACCCAGTTTGAGAATATGACGATAATTTCACAAAATAAACAATTAAACATAAAAATAAGTCGTTAATGGGTGAAATCCCGAACCAGCCCCCGAACGACCCCGTAAGAGGCACAAACACCTCGTACGGGACCAATGTAACTTATTAGAACAGACCGCGAAGTCCCGGGACTCCCGGTTTGAGAATATGACGACAATTTGCAAAAATCAACCCTAAAACTTAAAAACAAGCAGTTAAAGGGTAAAAACCCAAATCAGCCACCAAACGGTCCCGTAGGGGGCACGAACACCTCGCACGAGACCAATGTAACTTGTAGGAACTCACTGCGCTGTCCCGAGTCTCCCGATTCGAGAATATGATGATAATTTGTAAAACTCAACACTTAGACTTAAAAACAAGCCGTTAAAGGGCGAAAGCCCAAACCAGCCCCCAACCACCCCGCAGGAGGCACGAAACCTTGCACGGGACCAGTGTAACTTCTTGGAACTGATCGTGTAGTCCCAGGTCTCCCGGTTTAAGAATATGATGATAATTTGCCAAAATAACACGAGACTTAAAAATAAGCAGTTAAAGGTTGAAAATCCAAACCAGCCCCCAAACGACGCCGTAAGAGGGACGAACACCTCGCACGGGACTAATGTAACTTGTAGGAATTGACCATGTAGTCTCGGGTCTCCCGGTTTGAGAATATGATGATAATTTGCAAAAATCAACACTTAAACTTAAAAATAAGCCGTTAAAGGGTGAAAACCCAAACCAACCGCCAAACGACCCCGTAAGAGGCACAACCACCTCGTACGGGACCAATGTAACTTTTAGGAACTGAACGCAAAGTCCCGGGTCTCCCGGTTTGAGAATATGATGATAATTTGCAAAACTCAACACTTAGACTGAAAAATAAGCTTTAAAGGGTTAAAACCCAAACCAGCCCCCAAACGACCCCATAAGAGGCCTGAACACCTCGTAAGGGACAAATGTAACTTGTAGGAACTGATCGCGAAGTCCCGGGTCTCCAGGTTTGAAAATATGATGATAATTTGTAAAAATTAACATTACTTAAAAACAGACCGTTAAAGGGTGAAAACTTAAACCAGCCACCAAACGACCCCGTAGGAGGCACGAACACCTCGCACGGGACTCATTAAACTTGTAGGAACTGACCACGTAGTCCAGGGTGTCCCGATTGGAGAATATAACGGTAATTCATAAAAATTAACACTTAGACTTAAAAATAAGCCGTTAAAGGGTGAAAACCCAAACCAGCTCCCAAACGACCCAGTACGAGGCATGAACACCTCGCACGGGACCAATGTAACTTGTAGGAACTGACCATGTAGTCCCGAGTCTCCCGGTTTGAGAATATGATGATAATTTATAAAAATAAACACTTAAACTTAAAAACAAGCAGTTAATGGGTGAAAACCCAAACCAACCCCCAAACGACCCCGTAAGAGGCATGAACACCTCGTACGGGACCAATGTAACTTGTAGGAACTGACCGCATAGTCCCGGGTCTCCCAGTTTGAGAATATGATGATAATTTGTTAAAATCAACACTTAGACATAAAAATAAGCCGTTAAAGGATGAAAACCAACACCAACCCCCAAATGACCCCGTAAGAGGCATGAACACCTCGCACGGGACCAATGTAACTTGTAGGAACTCACCGCGTAGTCTCGGGTCTCCCGGTTTGAGAATATGATGATAATTTGAAAAAATAAACAGTTAAACTTAAAAACAACCCGTTAAAGGGTGAAAACCCAAACCATCCACCAAATGTTCCCGTAGGAAGCACGAGCACCTCACACGGGACAATGTAACTTGTAGGAACTGGCCACGTAGTCTCGGTTCTCCTGTTTTGAGAATATAATGATAATTTGTAAAAATACACACTTAGGCTTAGAAATAAGACGTTAAATGGTGAAAACCCAAACTATCCCCCAAACCACTCCGTAGGAGGCACAAACACCTCGCACGGGACCAGTGTATCTTCTTGGAACTGACCCCGTAGTTCTGGGTCTCCCGATTTGAGAATATGATGATAATTTGTAAACATCACATGAGACTTAAAGATAAGACCTTAAAAGGTAAAAACCCAAACCAGCCTTGAAACGACCCCGTAAGAGGCACGAACACCTTGTACGGGACCAATGTAACTTGTAGGAACTCATCGCGTAATCTCGGGTCTCCCAGTTTGAGAATATGACCATAATTTGCAAAAAAAAAACATTTAACTTAAAAATAAGTCGTTAATGGGTGAAATACCGAACCAGCCCCCGAACGACCCCATAGGAGGCACGAACACCTTGCACGGGATCGATATAACATGTTGGACCAGACCGCGTAGTCCCGTGTCCCCCGATTTGAGAATATGATGATTATTTACAAAATAAACACTTAAACTTAAAAACAAGCAGTTAAAGGGTGAAAACCCAAATAAGCCACAAACGATCCCGTAGGGGGCACGAACACCTCGCACAGGACCAATGTAACTTGTACGAACTCACCGCGCTGTCCCGAGTCTACCGAATCGAGAATATGATGATAATTTTAAAACTCAACACTTAGACTTAAAAACAAGCCGTTAAAGGGCGAAAGCCCAAACCAGCCCCCAAACCACCCCGTAGGAGGCACGAAACCTTGCACGGGACCAGTGTAACTTCTTTGAACTGATTGTGTAGTCCCAGGTCTCCCGGTTTGAGAATATGATGAAAATTTGCCAAAACCACACGAGACGTAAAAACAAGCAGTTAAAGGTTGAAAACCCAAACCAGCCCCCAAACGACGCCGTAAGAGGGACGAACACCTCGCACGGGACTAATGTAACTTGTAGGAATTGGCCGCGTAGTCCTGGGTGTCCCGATTGGAGAATATAACGGTAATTTGTAAAAATTAACACTTAGACTTAAAAATAAGCCGTTAAAGGGTGAAAACCCAAACCATCCCCCAAACGACCCCATACGAGGCACGAGCACCTCGTACGGGACCAATGTAACTTGTAGGAACTGACCAAGTAGTCCCGAGTCTCCCGGTTTGAGAAAATGATGATAATTTTAAAAAATAAACACTTAAACTTAAAAACAAGCCGTTAATGGGTGAAAACCCAAACCAACCCCTAAACGACCCCGTAAGAGGCATGAGCACCTCGTACGGGACCAATGTAACTTGTAGGAACTCACCGCGTAGTCTCGGGTCTCTCGATTTGAGAATATGATGATAATTTGAAAAAATAAACACTTAAACTTAAAAACAAGCCGTTAAAGGATGAAAACGAACACCAACCACAAATGACCCCGTAAGAGGCATGAACACCTCGCACGGGACCAATGTAACTTGTAGGAACTCACCGTGTAGTCCTGGGTCTCCCGATTTGAGAATATGATGATAATTTGCAAAAGTAAACACTTAAACTTAAAAACAAGCCGTTAAAGGGTGAAAACCCAAACCATCCACCAAATGTTCCCGTAGGAGGCACGAGCACCTCGCACGGGACAATGTAACTTGTAGGAACTGACCGTGTTGTCTCGGTTCTCCCGGTTTGAGAATATAATGACAATTTGTAAAAATGAACACTTAGACTTAAAAATAAGACGTTAAAGGGTGAAAACCCAAACTAGCCCCCAAACCACCCCGTGGAGGCACAAACACCTCGAACGGGACCAGTTTATCTTCTTCGAACTGACCCCGTAGTCCTGGGTCTCCCGATTTGAGAATATGATGATAATTTGCAAAAATCACACGAGAATTAAAAATAAGTCGTTAAAAGGTGAAAACCCAAACCAGCCTTGAAACGAACCCGTAAGAGGCACGAACACCTTGCACGGGACCAATGTAACTTGTAGGAACTCACCGCGTCGTCCCGGGGTCTCCCAGTTTGAGAATATGACGATAATTTGCAAAAATAAAAAATAAACTAAAAAACAAGTCATTAATGGGTGAAATCCCGAACCAGCCCCCAAATAACCCCGTAGGAGGCACGAACACCTCGCACGAGACCAATGTAACTTGTTGGAACTAACCGCATAGTCCCGGGTCTCCCGATTTGAGAATATGACGCTAATTTGCAAAAATAAACATTTAAACTTAAAAACAAGCCTTTAAAGGGTGAAAACCCAAACCAGCCACCAAACATTCCCGTAGGAGGCACGAACACCTCGCACGAGACCAATGCAACTTGTAGGAACTGATCGCGTAGTCGCGGGTCTCCCGGTTTGAGAATATGATGATAATTTGTAAACATCAACACTTAGACATAAAAACAAGCCCTTCAAGGGTGAAAACCCAAACAAGCCCCCATACCACCCCGTAGGAGGCACGAAACCTCGCACGGGACCAGTGTAACTTCCTGGAACCGATCGCGTAGTCTCGGGTCTCCCAGTTTGGGAATTTGTCCACAATTTGGAAAAATCACACGAGACTTAAAAACAAGTCGTTAAAGGCTAAAAACCCAAACCAGCCCCCAAACGACGCCGTAAGAGGGACGAACACCTCACACGGGACCAATGTAACTTGTAGGAAGTGACCGCGTTGTCTCGGGTCTCCCGGTTTGATAATATGACAATAATTTGCAAAAATCGACACTTAGACTTAAAAATAAGCCGTTAAAGGTTAAAAACCCTAACCAGCCCCCAAACGACCCCGAAAGAGGCACAAACACCTCGTACAGGACCAATGTAACTTGTAGGAACAGACCGCGAAGTCCCGGGACTCCCTGTTTAAGAATATGACGACAATTTGTAAAAATCAACATTTCTTAAAAATAGGCCGTTAAAGGGTGAAAACATAAACCAGCCACCAAACGACCCCGTAGGAGGCATGAACACCTCGCCTGGGACTAATGAAACTAGTAGGAACTGACCGCGTAGCCCCGGGTTTCCCGATTTGAGAATATGATGATAATTTTTAAAAATCAACACTTATACTTAAAAATAAGGCTTTAAAGGGTGAAAACCCAAACCAGTCCCCAAACGACCCCGTAGGAGGCACGGACACCTCGCACAGAACCACTGTAACTTCTAGGAACTGACCGTGTCATCCCGGGTCTCCTGGTTAGAGAATGTGATGATAATTTGAAAAAATTAACACTTAAACTTAAAAATAAGCCGTTCAAATGTGAAAACCCACCAGCCCCCAAACGACCCCGTAAGAGGCATGACCACCTCATACGGGACCAATGTAACCTGTAGGAACTGATCGTGTAGTCCCGGGTCTCCAGATTTTCAAATATGATGATAATTTTCAAAAAATAAACACTTAAACTTAAAAATAAGCCGTTAAAGGGTGAACACCCAAACCAGCCCCTAAACGAACCCGTAAGAGGCACGAACACCTTGTACGGGACCAATGTAACTTGTAAGAACTGATAGCTTAGTCTCGGGTCTTCCAGTTTGAGAATACAATGATAATTTACAAAAATCAACACTACTTAAAAATAGGCCGTTAAAGGGTGAAAATATAAACCAGCCACCAAACGACCCCACAGGAGGCACGAACACCTCGCAGGGACCAATGTAACTTGTTGAACCTGATCGCGTAGTCTCAGGTCTCTCGATTTAAGAATGTGAAGAAAAATTGTAAAAATGAACACTTAGACTTAAAAACAAGCAGTTAAAGGGTGAAAACGCAAACAAGCCCCAAACGACCCCGTAGGAGGCACGAACACCTCGCACTGGACCAGTGTAACTTGTAGGAACTGATCGTGTAGTCGCTGCTCTCCCATTTTGAGAATATGATGATAATTTGAAAAAATAAACACTTAAACTTAAAATAAGTCGTTAATGGGTGAAATCCTAAACCAACCCCCGAAAGACCCCGTAGGAGGCGCGAACACCTCGTACGGGCCCAATGTAACTTGTAGGAACTGACCACGAAGTCCCGGGTCTCTTGGTTTAAGAATATGATGATAATTTGCAAAGATCAACACTACTTAAAAATAGACCGTTAAAGGGTGAAAACATAAACCAGGCACCAAACGACCCCATAGGAGGCACGAAAACCTCGCATGGGACCCATGTAACTTGTAGGAACTGACCGTGTAGTCCCGGGTCTCCCGATTTGACAAAATGATGATAATTTGTAAAGATCAATACTTAGACTTAAAATTAAGCCGTCAAAGGGTGAAAACCCAAACTAGCCCCTAAACGACCCCGTACGAGGCACAAACACCTCGCACGGGACCAATGTAACTTGTAGAAACTGGCCGCGTCATCCCGGGTCTCCCGATTTGCGAATATGCTGATATTTTGCAAAAATAAACACTTAAACTTAAAAATAAGCTGTTAAAGGTTGAAAACCCAAACCAGCCCCCAAACGACCCCGTACGAGGCACGAGCACCTCGCACGGGACCAATGTTACTTGTAGGAACTGACCATGTAGTCCCGAGTCTCCCGGTTTGAGAATATGATGATAATTTATAAAAATAAAAATTTAAACTTAAAACCAAGCCGTTAAAGGGTGAAAACCCAAACCATCACCCAAACGACCCCGTAAGAGGCACGAACACCTCGTACGAGACCAATGTAACTTGTACGAACTGACCGAATAGTACCGGGTATCCCGGTTTGAGAATATGACAATAATTTGTAAAAATCAACACTTAGACTTAAAAACAAGCCGTTAAAGGATGAAAATCAAAACCAGCCCCCAAACGACCCCATAAGAGGCATGAACACCTCGCACGGGACCAATGCAACTTGCAAGAACTGACCGTGTAGTCCCGGTTTGAGAATATGACGATAATTTTAAAAAATAAGTACTTAAACTTAAAAACTAGACGTTAAAGGGTAAAAACCCAAACCAGCCACCTAATTTTCTCGTTGGAGGCACGAGCAACTCGCACGGGACAATGTAACTTCTAGGAACTAACCGCATAGTCTCGGGTCTCCCGGTTTGAGAATATGCCGATAATTTTTAAAAATTAAGACTTAGACTTAAAAACAAGACGTTAAAGGGTGAAAAATGAAACCAACCCCCAAACCACCCCGTAGAAGGCACGAACACCTCGCACGGAACCAGTGTAACATCTTGGAACTGACCGCGTAGTCCCGGGTCTCCCGATTTGAGAATATGATGATAATTTGAAAAAATCACACTAGACTTAAAAACAAGCCGTTGAAGGGTGAAAATCCAAACCAGCCCCAAAACGACCCCGTAAGAGGCACGAACACCTCGCACGGGACTAATGTAACTTGTAGGAACTCACCGCGTAGTCTCGGGTCTCCCATTTTGAGAATATGACGATAATTTGCAAAACTAAACACTTAAACTTAAAAATAAGTCGTTAATGGGTGAAATCCCGAACCAGCCCCCGAACGACCCCGTAGGAGGCACGGACACCTTGCACGGGACCGATATAACAAGTTAGAACCGACCGCGTAGTCCCGGGTCTTCCGGTTTGAGGATATGATGATAATTTACAAAAATAAACACTTAAACATAAAAACAAGCCGTTAAAGGGTGAAAACCCAAACCAGCCACCAAACGTTCCCCTAGGGGGAACGAACACCTCGCACGGGACCAATGTAACTTGTTGGAATTCACCGCGTTGTCCCGAGTCTCCCAATTTTAGAATAAGATGATAATTTGTAAAACTCAACCCTTAGACTTGAAAATAAGTCGTTAAAGGGCGAAAATCCAACCCATCCCCCAAACCACCCCATAGGAGGCACGAAACTTCGCACGGGACCATTGTAACTTCTTTGAACTAATCGTGTAGTCCCAGGTCTCTCGGTTTGAGAATATGACGATAATTTTCCAAAACCACACGAGACTTAAAAACAAGTAGTTAAAGGGTGAAAACCCAAACCAGCCCTCAAACGACGCCGTAAGAGGGACGAACACCTCGCACGGGTCCAATGTAAGTTGTAGGAATTGACCGCGTAGTCTCGGGTGTCCCGATTTGAGAAATGATGATAATTTTCAAAAATCAACACTAAGACTTAAAAACAAGCCGTTAAAAGGTGAAAACCCAAACCTGCCCCCAAACGACCCCGTAAGAGGCACGAACACCTTGTACGAGACCAATATAACTTGTAGGAACTGACCGCCTTGTCCCGGGTCTCCCGGTTTGAGATTATGATGATTTGCAAAAATTAACACTACTTAAAAATAGACAGTTACAGGGTGAAAACATTAACTAGCCACCAAAAGACCCCGTAGGAGGCACGAACACCTCGCACGGGACCCATGTAACTTGTAGGAACTGACCGCGTAGTACCGGGTCTCCCGATTGGAGAATATAACAGTAATTTATAAAAATCAACACTTAGACTTAAAAATAAGCCGTTAAAGGGTGAAAAGCCAAACCAGCCCCTAAACGACCCCGTACGAGGCATGAACACCTCGCACGGGACCAATGTAACTTGTAGGAACTGAGCATGTAGTCCCGAGTCTCCCAGTTTGAGAATATGATGATAATTTATAAAAATAAACACTTAAACTTAAAAACAAGCCGTTAATGGGTGAAAACCCAAACTAACCCCCAAACGACCCCTTAAGAGGCATGAACACCTCGTACGGGACCAATGTAACTTGTAGGAACTGACCACATAGTCCCGGGTCTCCCGATTTGAGAATATGATGATAGTTTGTACAAATCAACACTTAGACATAAAAATAAGCAGTTAAAGGATGAAAACCAACACCAGCCCCCAAATGACCCCGTAAGAGGCATGAACACCTCGCACGGGACCAATGTAACATATAAAAACTGACCGTGTTGTCCCGGGTGTCCCGGTTTGAGAATATGACGATAGTTTATAAAAATAAACACTTAAACTTAAAAACAAGCCGTTAAAGGGTGAAAACCCAAACCATCCACCAAACGTTCCCATAGGAGGCACGAGCACCTCGCACGAGACAAAGTAACTTGTAGGAACTGACCGCGTAGTCTCGGTTCTCCCGGTTTGAGAATATGACGATAATTTGTAAAAATCAACACTTAGACTTAAAAATAAGACGTTAAAGGGTGAAAACCCAAACTAGCCCCCAAAGCACCTCGTAGGAGGCACGAACACCTCGCACGGGACCAGTGTAACATCTTGAAACTGATCGCGTAGTCCCGGGTCTCCCGATTTGAGAATATGATGATAATTTGTAAAAATCACATGAGACTTAAAAACAAGCCGCTGAAGGGTAAAAATCCAAACCAACCCCAAAACGTCCCCGAAAGAGGTACGAACACCTCGCACGGGACCAATGCAACTTGTAGGAAATCACCGCATACTCCTGAGTCTTCCAGTTTGAGAATATGATGATAATTTGCAAAAATAAACTCTTAAAATTTAAAACAAGCCGTTAAAGGGTCAAAACCGAAACCATCCACCAAACGTTCCCAGAGGGGGCACGAGCACCTCACACGGGACAATGAAACTTATAGGAACTGACCGCGTAGTCTCGGTTCTCCCGGTTTGAGAATATAATGATAATTTGTAAAAATAAACACTTAGACTTAAAAATAAGACGTCAAAGGGGGAAAACCCAAATTAGCCCCCAAACCACCCCGTAGGAGGCACGAAACCTCGCACGGGACCAGTGTAACTTCTTGGAACTAATTGTGTAGTCCCAGGTCTCCCGGTTTGAGAATATGACGATAATTTGCCAAAACCACACGAGACATAAAAACAAGTAGAAAAAGGTTGACAACCCAAACCCGCCCCCAAAGGAGGCCACAAGAGGGACGAACACCTCGCACGGGACCAATGTAATTTGTAGGAATTGACCGCGTAGCCTTGGGTCTCTCGGTTTTAGAATAAGATGACAATTTGCAAAAATAAACACTTAGACTTAAAAACAAGCCATTAAAAGGTGAAAACCCAAATCAGCCCCCAAACGACTCCGTTAGAGGCACGGACACCTCGTACGGGACCAATGTAACTTGTAGGAACTGACCGCCTAGCCCCGGGTCTCCCAGTTTGAGAATATGATGATAATTTCCATAAATTAACACTACTTAAAAATAGACAGTTAAAGGGTGAAACATAAACCAGCCACCAAACGACCCCATAGGAGGCACGAACACCTCGAACGGGACCCATGTAACTTGTAGGAACTGACCGCATAGTCCCGGGTCTCCCGATTGGAGAATATAACGGTAATTTGTAAAAATCAACACTTAGACTTAAAAATAAACCGTTAAAGGGTGAAAACCCAAACCAGCTCCCAAATGACCCCGTACGAGGCACGAACACCTCGCACGGGACAAATGTAACTTGTAGGAACTGACCATGTAGTTCCGAGTTTCCCGGTTTGAGAATATGATGATAATTTATAAAAATAAACACTTAAACTTAAAAACAAGCCGTTAATGGGTGAGAACCCAAACCAACGACCAAACGACCCCTTAAGAGGCATGAAGACCTCGTACGGGACCAATGTAACTTGTAGGAACTGACCGCATAGTCCCGAGTCTCTCGGTTTGAGAATATGATGATAATTTGTAAAAATCAACACTTAGACATAAAAATAAGCCATTAAAGGATGAAAACCGACACCAGCCCCCAAATGACCCCGTAAGAGGCATGAACACCTCACACGGGACCAATGTAACTTGTAGAAACCGACCGCGTAGTCCTGGGTGTCCTGGTTTAAGAATATCATGATACTTTACAAAAAGAAACACTTAAACTTAAAAACAAGCCGTTAAAGGGTGAATACCCAAACCATGCACCAAACGTTACCGTAGGAGGCACGAGCACCTAGCAAGGGGACAAAGTAACTTGTTGGAACTGCCCGTGTAGTCTCGGTTCTCCCGGTTTGAGAATATGATGATAATTTGTAAAAATCAACACTTAGACTTAAAAATGAGATGTTAAAGGGTGAAAACCCAAACTAGCCCCCAAACCACCACGTAGGAGGCACGAACACCTCGCACGGGACCAGTGTAGCATCTTGGAACTGATCGCGTTGTCCCGGGTCTCCCGATTTGAGAATATGATGATAATTTGCAAAAATCACATAAGACTTAAAAACAAGCCGCTGAAGGGTAAAAATCCAAACCAGCCACAAAACGACCCCGAAAGAGGCACGAACACCTCGCAGGGGACCAATGTAACTTGTAGGAACTCACCGCATAGTCCCGAGTCTCCTTGTTTGACAATATGATGATAATTTGCAGAAATAAACACTTAAAATTAAAAACAATCCGTTAAAAGGTGAAAACCGAAACCATCCACCAAACGTTCCCGTAGGAGGCACGAGCACCTCGCAGGGGACAATGTAACTTATAGGAACTGACCGCGTAGTCTCGGTTCTCCCGGTTTGAGAATATGACGATAATTTTTAAAAATAAACACTTAGACTTAAAAATAAGACGTTAAAGGGTGAAAACTCAAATTAGCCCCCAAACCACCCCGTAGGAGGCACGAACACCTCTCATGGGACCAGTGTTACATCTTGGAACTGACCGCATAGTCCCGGGTCTCCCAATTTGAGAATATGATGATAATTCGCAAAAATCACACAAGACTTAAAAACAAGCCGCTGAAGGGTAAAAATCCAAACCAGTCACAAAATGACCCCGAAAGAGGCACGAACACCTCCCACGGGACCAATGTAACTTGTAGGAACTCACCGCATAGTCCCGAGTCTCCCGGTTTGAGAATATAATGATAATTTGCAAAAATAAACACTTAAAATAAAAAACAAGCCGTTAAAGGGTGAAAACCGAAACCATCCACCAAACGTTCCCGTAAGAGGCACGAGCACCTCGCACGGGACAATGTAACTTATAGGAACTGACCGCCTACTCTCGGTTCTCTTGGTTTGAGAATATGACGATAATTTTTAAAAATAAAAACTTAGACTTAAAAATAAAACGCTAAAGGGTGAAAACCCAAATCCAAACCGCCCCGTAGGAGGCACGAACACCTCGCACGGGACCAGTGTAACATCTTGGAACTGACCGCATAGTCTCGGGTCTCTCGATTTGAGAATATGATGATAATTATCAAAAATAATACGAGACTTAAAAACAAGCCGTTGAAGGGGGAAAATCCGAACCAGCCCCAAAATGACCCTGAAAGAGGCACAAACACCTCGCACGGGACCAATGTAACTTGTAGGAACTCACCGCATAGTCCTGGGTCTCCCGGTTTGAGAATATGATGATAATTTGCAAAAATAAACACTTAAACCTAAAAACAAATCGTTAATGGGTGAAATCCCGAACCAGACCCTAAACGACCCCGTAGGAGGCACGAACACCTCGCATGGGACCAATGTAACTTGTTGGAACTCACCGCGTAGTTTTGGGTCTCCCGGTTTTAGAATATGACGATAATTTGACCAAATAAGCACTTAAAGTTAAAAACAAGCCGTTAAAGGGTCCAAACCAACCACCAAACTTTCCCGTAGGGCACGAACACCTCGCACGGTACAAATGTAAGTTGTAGGAACTGACCGCGTAGTCCCGGGTCTCCCAGTTTGAGAATATGATGATAATTTGTAATACTTAACACTTAGACTTAAAAATAAGCCGTTAGAGGGTGAAAACTCAAACCATCCCTCAAACCATCCTGTAGGAGGCACGAACACCTTGCACGTGACCAGTGTAACTTCTTGGAACTGATCGTGTAGTCCCGGGTCTCCCGATTTAAGAATATGACGATAATTTGTAAAAATCACATGGGACTTAAAAACAACCCGTTAAAGGCTGAAAACTCAAACCAGCCCCCAAACGACGCCGTAAGTGGGACGAACACCTTGCACGGGAACAATTCAATTTTTAGTAACTGACCGCTTAGTCTCGGGTTTCCCGATTTGAGAATATGATGATAATTTGCAAAAATCAACACTTAGACTTAAAAATAAGCCATTAAAGGATGAAAACCCAAACCAGCCCCCAAACGACCCCATGAGAGGAAGAAACACCTCGTACGGGACCAATGTAACTTGTAGGAACTGATCGCGAAGTCCCGGGTCTCTCGGTTTGAGAATATGACGATAATTTGCAAAAATAACACTACTTAAAATAGACCGCTAAAGGGTGAAAACATAAACCAACCACCAAACGACCCCGTAGGAGACACGAACACCTCGCACGGGACCTATGTAACTTCTAAGAACTGACCGCGTAGTCCCGGGTCTCCCGATTTGAGATTATGATGATAATTTGTAAAAATCAACACTTGGACATAAAAACAAGCCATTAAAGGATGAAAACCAAAACCAACCCCCAAACGACCCCATTAGAAGCACGAACACCACGCACGGGACAAATGTAACTTGCAGAACTGACCGCGTAGTCCCGGGTATCCCGATTCGAGAATATGACGATAATTTACAAAATTAAATACTTAAACTTAAAAACAAGCCGTTAAAGGGTTAAAACCCAAGCCAGCCACCAATCGTTCTCGTAGGAGGCATGAGCAACTCGCACGGGAGAAAGTAACTTGTAGGAACTAACCGCATAGTCTCGGGTCTCCCGGTTTGAGAATATGCTGATAATTTTTAAAAATCAACACTTAGACTTAAAAACAAGACGTTAAAGGGTGAAAACCAAAACCAGCCCCCAAACCATCCCGTAGAAGGCACGAACACCTCGTACGGAACCAGTGTAACATCTTGGAACTGACCGCGTAGTCCCGGGTCTCCCGGTTTGAGAATATGATGATAATTTGCAAAAATCAAACGAGACTTAAAAATAAGCCGTTGAAGGGTGAAATTCCAAACCAGCCCCAAAACGACCCCGTAAGAGGCACGAACACCTCGCGCGGGACAATTGTAACTTGTAAGAACTCACCGCGTAGTCTCGGGTCTCCCAGTTTGAGAATATGACGATAATTTGCAAAAATACACACTTAAACTTAAAAATAAGTCGTTAATGGGTGAAATCCCGAACCAGCCCCTGAACGACCCCGTAGGAGGCACAAACACCTTGCACGGGACCGATATAACATGTTGGAACAGACCGCGTAGTCTCGGGTCTTTTGATTTGAGAATATGATGATAATTTACAAAAATAAACACTTAAACTTAAAAACAAGCCATTAAAGGGTGAAAACCCAAACCAGCCACCAAACGTTCCCGTAGGGGGCACGAACACCTCGCACGGGACCAATGTAACTTGTAGGACCTCACCGCGTTGTCTCGAGTCTCCCGATTTAAGAATATGATGATAATTTGTAAAACTCAACACTAAGACATAAAAATAAGCCATTAAAGGGAAAAAATCCAAACCAGCCCCAAAACCAACCCGTAGGAGGCAAGAAACCTCGCACGTGACCAATGTAATTTCTTGGAACTATTCGTGTAGTCCCAGGTCTCCCGGTTTGAGAATATGTTGATAATTTTCCAAAACCACACGAGACTTAAAAACAAGTAACTAAAGGTTGAAAACCCAAACCAGCCCCCAAACGACGCCGTAAGAGGGACGAACACCTCGCACGGGACCAATGTAACTTGTAGGAATTGATCGCGTAGTCTCGGGTCTCCCGGTTTGAGAATACAATGATAATTTGCAAAAATCAACACTTACACTTAAAAACAAGCCGTTAAAAGGTGAAAACCCAAACCAGCCCACAAACGACCCCGTAAGAGGCACGAACACCTCGTACGGGACCAATGTAACTTGTAGGAACTGACCACCTAGTCCCGGGTCTCCCGATCTGAGAATATGATGATAAGTTGCAAAAATTAACACTACTTAAAAATAGACAGTTAAAGGGTGAAAACATAAACCAGCCACCAAACAACCCCGTAGGAGGCATGAACACCTCGCACGGGACCCATGTAACTTGTAGGAATGACCGCGTAGTCCCGTGTCTCCCAATTGGAGAATATAACGGTAATTTGTAAAAATCAACACTTAAAATTTAAAATAAGCCTTTAAAGGGTGAAAATACAAACCCGCCCCCAAACGACCCCGTACGAGGCACGAACACCTCGCACGGGACCAATGTAAGTTGTAGGAACTGACCATGTAGTCCTGAGTCTCCCGGTTTGAGAATATGATGATAATTTATAAAAATAAACACTTAAACTTAAAAATAAGCCATTAATGGGAGAAAACCCAAACCAACCCCCAAACGACCCCTTAAGACGCATGAACACCTACGGGACCAATGTAACTTGTAGGAACTGACCGCATAGTCCCGGGTCTCCCGGTTTGAGAATATAATGAGAATATGTCAAAATCAACACTTAGACTTAAAAACAAGACGTTAAAGGGTGAAAACCCAAACCATCCCCCAAACCACCCTGTAGGAGGCACGGACACCTCGCACGGGACCAATGTAACTAGTTGGAACTGACCGCGTAGTCCCGGGTCTCCCGGTTTGAGAATATGACGATAATTTGCAAAAATAAACACTTAAACTTAAAAACAAGCCGTTAATGGGTGAAAACCCAAACCAACCCCCAAATGACCCCGTAAGAGGCATGAACACCTCGGACGGGACCAATGTAACTTGTAGGAACTGACCGCATAGTCCCGGGTCTCCCGGTTTGAGAATATGATGATAATTTATAAAAATAAACACTTAAACTTAAAAATAAGCCATTAATGGGAGAAAACCCAAACCAACCCCCAAACGACCCCTTAAGACGCATGAACACCTACGGGACCAATGTAACTTGTAGGAACTGATCGAATAGTCCCGGGTCTCCCAGTTTGAGAATATAATGATAATATGTCAAAATCAACACTTAAAGATAAAAATAAGCCGTTAAAGGAAGAAAACCAACACTAGCCCCCAAATGACCCTGTAAGAGGCATGGACACATCGCACGGGACCAATGTAACTTGTAGAAACTAACTGCGTAGTCCCGGGTGTCCCGGTTTGAGAATACGATGATAGTTTACAAAAATAAACACTTAAACTGAAAAACAAGCCATTAAAGGGTGAAAACCCAAACCATCCACCAAACGCTCTCGTAGGAGGCACGAGCACCTCTCACTGGACAAAGTAACTTGTAAGAACTGACCGCGTAGTCTCGGTTCTCCCGGTTAGAGAATATGATGATAATTTGTAAAAATCAACACTTAGACTAAAAAATAATACGTTAAAGGGTTAAAACCCAAACTATCCCCCAAACCACCCCGTAGGAGGCACGAACACCTCGCACAGGACCAGTGTAACATCTTGGAACTGATCGCGTAGTCCTGGGTCTCCCGATTTGAGAATATGGTGATAATTTGCAAAAATCACATGAGACTTAAAAATAAGCCGCTGAAGGGTAAAAATCCAAACCAGCCCCAAAATGACTACGAAAGAGGCACGAATATCTCGCACGGGACCAATGTAACTTGTAGGAACTCATCGCATAGTCCCGAGTCTCCTGGTTTGACAATATGATGATAATTTGCAAAAATAAACACTTAAACTGAAAAACAAGCCGTTAAAGGGTGAAAACTGAAACCATCCACCAAACGTTCCCGCTGGAGGTACGAGCACCTCGCACGGGACAATGTAACTTATAGGAACTGACCGCGTAGTCTCGGTTCTCCCGGTTTGAGAATATGACGATAATTTTTAAAAATAAACACTTAGACTTAAAAATAAGACGTTTAAGGTTAAAATCCCGAACCAGACCCCAAACGACCTCGTAGGAGGCACGAACACCTCGCACGGGACCAATGTAACTTGTTTGAACTGACCGCGTAGTTTTGGGTCTCTCGATTTTAGAATATGACGATAATTTGACAAAATAAGCACTTAAAGTTAAAAACAAGCCGTTAAAGGGTGAAAACCCAAACCAGCCACCAAACATTCCCGTAGGGCACGGACACCTTGCACGGGACAAATGTAAGTCGTAGGAACTGACCGCGTAGACCTGGGTCTCCCGGTTTGAGAAT
This sequence comes from Sambucus nigra, assembly GCA_949130495.1. Taxonomy (NCBI): domain Eukaryota; kingdom Viridiplantae; phylum Streptophyta; class Magnoliopsida; order Dipsacales; family Adoxaceae; genus Sambucus; species Sambucus nigra. Next base: position 617,803,324 of record OX422208.1, read on the forward strand.
ATGATGATAATTTGTAAAACTTAACACTTAGACTTAAAAACAAGCCGTTAGAGGGTGAAAACCCAAACCATCCCTCAAACAACCCCGTAGGAGGCATAGACACCTCACACGGGACCAGTGAAACTTCTTGGAACTGAGTGTGTAGTCCCGGGTCTCCCGATTTGAGAATATGACGATAATTTGTAAAAATCACATGGGACTTAAAAATAAGCCGTTAAAGGCTCAAAACCCAAACCAGCCCCCAAACGACGCCGTAAGTGGGACGAACACCTCGCACGGGAACAATGTAACTTGTTGTAACTGACCGCTTAGTCTCGGGTCTCCCGATTTGAGAGAATGATGATAATTTGCAAAAATCAACACTTAGACTTAAAAATAAGCCGTTAAAGGGTGAAAACCCAAACCAGCCCCCAAACGACCCTATAAGAGAAACGAACACCTCGTACGGGACCAATGTAACTTATAGGAATTGACCGCGAAGTCCCGGGTCTCTCGGTTTGAGAATATGACGATAATTTTCAAAAATAACACTACTTAAAACAGACTGTTAAAGGGTGAAAACATAAACCAGCCACCAAACGACCCCGTAGGAGACACGAACACCTCGCACGGGACCTATGTAACTTCTAAGAACTGACCGCGTAGTCCCGGGTCTCCCAATTTGAGAATATGACGATAATTGGTAAAAATCAACACTTGGACTTAAAAACAAGCCATTAAACGATAAAAACAAAAAGCAACACCCAAATGACCCCATAAGAAGCACGAACACCTCGCACGGGACCAATGTAACTTGCAGGAACTGACCGCGTAGTCTCGGGTATCCTGGTTTCAGAATATGACGATAATTTTCAAAAATAAATACTTATAAGAGGCACGAACACCTAACACAGGACTAATGTAAAAACCCAAGCCAGCCACCAAACGTTCTTGTAGGAGGCACGAGCAACTCGCACGGGACTATGTAATTTGTAGGAACTAACCGCATAATCTCGGGTCTCCCGATTTGAGAATATGCCGATAATTTTTAAAAATCGACACTTAGACTTAAAAATAAGATGTTAAAGGGTGAAAACCCAAACCAACCCCCAAACCACCCCGTAGAAGGCACGAACACCTCGCACGGAACCAATGTAACTTGTTGGAACTCACCGCGTTGTCCCGAGTCTCCTGATTTGAGAATATGATGATAATGTGTAAAACTCATCCCTTAGACTTAAAAACAAGCGGTTAAAGGGCAAAAATCCAAACCAGCCCCCAAACCACCTCGTAGGAGGCACGAAACCTCGCACGGGACCAGTGTAACTTCTTGGAACTAATCGTGTAGTCCCAGGTCTCCCGGTTTGAGAATATGTTGATAATTTGCCAAAACCACACGAGACTTAAAAATAAGTAGTTAAAGATTGAAAACCCAAACCAGCCCCCAAACGACGCCGTAAGAGGGACGAACACCTAGCACGGGACCAATGTAAATTGTAGGAATTGACCGCGTAGTCTCGGGTCTCCCGATTTCAAAATATGATGATAATTTTCAACAATCAACACTTAGACTTAAAAACAAGCAGTTAAAAGGTGAAAACCAAAACCAACCCCCAAACGACCCCGTAAGAGGCACGAACACCTTGTACGGGACCAATGTAACTTTTAGGAACTGACCGCCTAGTCCCGGGTCTCCCGATTTGAGAATATGATGATAATTTGCAAAAATTAACACTACTAAAAAAAAGACAGTTAAAGGGTGAAAACATAAACCAGCCACCAAACGACCCCGTAGGAGGCACGAACACCTCACACGGGACCCATGAAACTTGTAGGAGCTGACCGCGTCGTCCCTGGTCTCCCGATTGGAGAATATAACGGTAATTTGTCAAAATCAACACTTAAACTTAAAAATAAGCCGTTAAAGGGTGAAAATCCAAACCAGCCCCCAAACCACCCCGTACGAGGCACGAACACCTCGCACGAGGCGAATGTAACTTGTAGGAACTGACCATGAAGTCCCGTGTCTCTCGGTTTGAGAATATGATGATAATATATAAAAATAAACACTTATACTTAAAAACAAGCCGTTAATGGGTGAAAACCCAAACCAACCCCCAAACGACCCCTTAAGAGGCATGGACACCTCGTACGGGACCAATGTAACTTGTAGGAACTGACCGCATAGTCCCGGGTCTCCTGGTTTGAAAATATGATGATAATTTGTCAAAATCAACACTTAAACATATAAATAAGACGTTAAAGGATGAAAACCAACAACAGACCCCAAATGACCCCGTAAGAGGCATGAACTCCTCGCACGGGACCAATGTAACTTGTAGAAACTGACCGCGTAGTCCCAGGTGTCCCGGTTTGAGAATACGACGATAGTTTACAAAAATAAACACTTAAACTAAAAAACAAGCCGTTAAAGGGTGAAAACCCAAACCATGCACCAAACGATCCCGTAGGATGCACGAGAACCTCGCACGGGACAAAGTAACTTGTAGGAACTGATCGCGTAGTCTCGGTTCTCCCGGTTTGAGAATATGACGATAATTTCTAAAAATCAACACTTAGACTTAAAAATAAGACGTTAAAGTGTGAAAACCCAAACTAGCCCCCAAACCACCCCGTAGGAGGCATCAACACCTCGCACGGGACCAGTGTAACATCTTGGAACTGATCGCGTAGTCCCGGGTCTCCCGATTTGAGAATATGACGATAATCTGCAAAAATCACACGAGACTTAAAAACAAGCCGCTGAAGGGTAAAAATCCAAACCAGCTACAAAATGACCCCGAAAGAGGCACGAACACCTCGCACGGGACCAATGTAACTTGTAGGAACTCACCGCATAGTCTCGAGTCTCCTGGTTTGACAATATGATGATAATTTGCAAAAATAAACACTTAAACTTAAAAATAAGCCGTTAAAGGGTGAAAACCGAAACCATCCACCAAAGGTTCCCGTAGGAGGCACGAGCACCTCGCACGGGATAATATAACTTATAGGAACTGACCGCGTAGTCTCGGTTCTCCCGGTTTGAGAATATGACAATTTTTTTAAAAATAAACACTTAGACTTAAAAGGAAGACGTTAAAGGGCGAAAACCCAAATTAGCCCCCAAACCACCCCGTAGGAGGCACGAACACCTCGCACGGGAACAGTGTAACATCTTGGAACTGATCGCGTAGTCTCTCCCGATTTGAGAATATGATGATAATTTGCAAAAATAACACGAGACTTAAAAACAAGCCGTTCAAGGGTGAAAATCCAAACCAACCCCAAAACGACCCCGAAAGAGGCACGAACACCTCGCACAGCACCAATGTAACTTGTAGGAACTCACCGCATAGTCCCGGGTCTCCCGGTTTGAGAATATTATGATAATTTGCAAAAACAAACACTTAAACCTAAAAACAAATCGTTAATGGGTGAAATCCCGAACCAGACCCCAAACGACCTCGTAGGAGGCACGAACACCTCGCACGGGACCAATGTAACTTGTTGGAACTGATCGCGTAGTTTTGGGTCTCCCAGTTTGAGAATATGACGATAACTTTAGAAAATAAGCGCTTAAAGTTAAAAACAATCCGTTAAAGGGTGAAAACCCAAACCAGCCACCAAACGTTCCCGTAGGGAACGAACACCTCGCACGGTACAAATGTAAGCTGTAGGAACTGCCCGCGTAGTCTCCGGTCTCCCAGTTTGAGAATATGATGATAATTTGTAAAACTCAACACTTAGACTTAAAAACAAGCCGTTAGAGGGTGAAAAACCCAAACCAGCCCCCAAACCACCCAGTAAGAGGCACGAACACCTTGCACGGGACCAGTGTAACCTCTTGGAACTCATCGTGTAGTCCCGGGTCTCCCGGTTTGAGAATATGACGATAATTTGCCAAAATCACATGGGACTTAAAAACAAGCCATTAAAGGCTGAAAACCCAAATCAGCCCCCAAACGACGCCGTAAGTGGGACGAACACCTCGCACGGGAACAATGTAACTTATAGTAACTGATCGCTTAGTCTCGGGTCTCCCGATTTGAGAATATGATGATAATTTGCAAAAATCAACACTTAGACTTAAAAATAAGCCGTTAAAGGGTGAAAACCGAAACCAGCCGCCAAACGACCCCATAAGAGGAACAAACACCTCGTACGGGACCAATGTAACTGGTAGGAACTGACCGCGAAGTCCCGGGTCTCTCGGTTTGAGAATATGATGTTAATTTGAAAAAATAACACTACTTAAAATGGACCGTTAAAGGGTGAAAACATAAACCAGCCACCAAACGACCCCGTAGGAGACATAAACACCTCGTACGGGACCTATGTAACTTCTAAGAACTGACCACATAGTCCCGGGTCTCCCAATTTGAGAATATGACGATAATTTGTAAAAATCAACACTTAGACTTAAAAACAAGCCGCTAAAGGATGAAAACCAAAACCAGTCCCCAAACGACCCCATAAGAAGCACGAACACCTCGTACGGGACCAATGTAACTTGCAGGAACGGACCGCGTAGTCCCGGGTTGAGAATATGATGATGATTTACAAAAATAAATACTTAAACTTAAAAACAAGCCCTTAAAGGGTAAAAACCCAAGCCAGCCACCAAACGTTCTCGTAGGAGGCACGAGCAACTCACACGGGGCAATGTAACTTTTAGGAACTAACCGCATAGTCTCGGGTCTCCCGGTTTGAGAATATGCCAATAATTTTTAAAAATCAACACTTAGAATTAAAAACAAGACGTTAAAGGGTGAAAACCCAAACCAGCCCCCAAACCACCCCGTAGAATGCACGAACACCTCGTACGGAACCAGTGTAACATCTTGGAACTGACCGCGTAGTCCCGAGTCTCCCGATTTGAGAATATGATGATAATTTGCAAAAATAACACGAGACTTAAAAATAAGCCGTTGAAGGGTGAAAATCCAAACCAGGCCCAAAATGACCCTGAAGAGGCACGAACACCTCACATGGGACAATTGTAACTTGTAGGAACTCACCGCGTAGTCTCGGGTCTCCCAGTTCTAGAATATGATGATAATTTGCAAAAATAAACACTTAAACTTAAAAATAAGTCGTTAATGGGTGAAATCCCGAACCAACCCCTGAACGAACCCGTAAGAGGCACAAACACCTTGCACGGGACCGATATAACATGTTGGAACATACAACGTAGTCCTGGGTCTCCCGGTTTGAGAATATGATGATAATTTACAAAAATAAACACTTAAACTTAAAAACAAGCCGTTAAAAGGTGAAAAGCCAAACCAACCACCAAACGTTCCCGTAGGGGGCACGAACACCTCGCAAGGGACCAATGTAACTTGTAGGAACTCACCGCGTTGTCCCGAGTCTCCCGGTTTGAGAATATGGCGATAATTTGTAAAACACAACACTTAGACTTAAAAACAAGCCGTTAAAGGGCTAAAACCCAAACCATCCCCCAAACCGCCCCGTAGGAGGCATGAAACCTCGCACGGGACCAGTGTAACTTCTTGGAACTAATCGTGTAGTCCTAGGTCTCCCGATTTGAGAATACAATGGTAATTTGCAAAAATCACTTGAGACTTAAAAATAAGCAGTTAAAGGTTGAAAACCCAAACCAGCCCCCAAACGACGTCGTAAGAGGGACGAACACCTCGCACGGGACAACTATAACTGGTAGGAACTGACCGCGAAGTCTCGGGTCTCCTGGTTTGAGAATATAATGATAATTTAAAAAAATCAACACTTAGACTTAAAAATAAGCCGATAAAGTGTGAAAACCCAAACCAGCCCCCAAACGACCCCGTAAGAGGCACAAACAACTCATACGGGATCAATGTAACTTCTAGGAACTGACCGCGAAGTCCCGGGTCTCCCTGTTTGAGAATATGACGATAATTTGCAAAAATCAACACTTAAACTTAAAAATAAGCTATAAAAGATGAAACCCAAAGCCAACCCCCAAACGACCCCATAAGAGGCCTGAACACGTCTTAAGGGACAAATGTAACTTGTAGGAAATGACCGCGAAGTCCCGGGTCTCTCGGTTTGAGAATATGATGATAATTTACAAAAATCAACACTACTTAAAAACAAATCGTTAAAGGGTGAAAACATAAACCAGCCACTAAACGACCCCGTAGGAGGCACGAACACCTCGCACGGGACCCATGTAACTTGTAGGAACTGACCGCGTAGTCCCGGATCTCCCGATTTGAGAATATGATGATAATTTGCAAAAATGAACAAATAAACTTAAAAATAAGCCATTAAAGGGTGAAAACCCAAACCAGCCCCCAAAAGACCCCGTAAGAGGCACGAACACCTCGAACGGGACCAATGTAACTTGTAGAAACTGACCGTGTAGTCCCGGGTCTCCCGGTTTGAGAATTTGACGATAATTTATAGGAATAAACTCTTAAACTTAAAAACATGTCGTTAAAGGGTGAAAACCCAAAGCAGCCCCCAAACGGCCCCGTAAGAGGCACGAACACCTCGTACGGGACCAATGTAACTTGTAGGAACTGACCGCGTAGTCCCGGGTCTCCCGATTTGAGAATATGATGATAATTTATAAAAATCAACACATTGACTTAAAAATAAGCCGTTAAATGGTGAAAACCCAAACCAGCCCCCCAAACCACCACGTAGGAGGCACGAACACCTCGCACGGGACCAGTGTAACTTCTTGGAACTGATAGCGCTGTCCCGGGTCTCTCGGTTTGAGAATTTGATGATAATTTGCAAAAGTAACCCGAGACTTAAAAACAAGTCGTTAAAGGGTGAAACCCCAAAGCAACCCCCAAACAACCCCGTAAGAGGCACGAACACCTCGAACGATACCAATATAACTTGTAGGAACTGACTGCGTAGTCCCGGGTCTCCCGATTTCAGAATATGATGATAATTTACAAAAACCACATGAGACTCAAAAACAAGCCGTTGAAGGGTGAAAAACAAACCAACCCCAAAACGACCACGAAAGAGGCACGAACGCCTCACATGGGACCAATGTAACTTGTAAGAACTCATCGTATAGTCCCGGGTCTCCCGGTTTGAGAATATGATGATAATTGGCAAAAATAAACACTTAAACTTAAAAATAAATCGTTAATGGGTGAAATCTCGAACCAGACCCCAAACGACCCCGTAGGAGGCACAAACACCTCGTACGGGACCAATGTAACTTCTTCGAACTGACTGCGTAGTTTTGGGTCTCCCGGTTTGGGAATATGACGATAATTTGACAAAATGTGCACTTAAAGTTAAAAACAAGCCGTTAAAGGGTGATAACGGAAACTAGCCACCAAACATTCCCGTAGGAGGCACGAACACCTCGTACGGGACGAATGTCAGTTATAGGAACTGACCGTGTAGTCTCGGGTCTCTCGGTTTGAGAATATGATGATAATTTGTAAAACTCAACACTTAGACTTAAAAACAAGCCGTTAGAGGGTGAAAACCCAAACCAGCCCCCAAACCACCCCGCAGGAGGCATGGACACCTTGCACGGGACCAGTGTAACTTCTTAGAACTGATCGTGTAGTCTCGGGTCTCCCGATTTGAGAATATGATGATAATTTGCAAAAATCACATGGGACTAAAAAATAAGCCGTTAAAGGCTGAAACCCCAAACCATCCCCCAAATGACGCCGTAAGTGGGACGGACACCTGGCACAGGGACAATGTAACTTGTAGTAGCTGACCGCTTAGTCTCGGGTCTCCCGATTTGAGAATATGATGATAATTTGCAAAAATCAACACTTAGACTTAAAAATAAGCTGTTAAAGGGTGAAAACCCAAACCAACCCTCAAACGACCCCATAAGAGGAACGAACACCTCATACGGGACCAATGTAACTTGTAAGATTTGACTGTGAAGTCTCGGGTATCTCGGTTTGAGAATATGACATTAATTTGCAAAAATCAACACTACTTAAAACAGACCGTTAAAGGGTGAAAACATAAACCAACCACCAAATGACCCCGTAGGAGACACGAACACCTCGTACGGGACTTATGTAACTTTTAAGAACTGACCGGGTAGTCTTGGGTCTCCCGATTTGAGAATATGACGATAATTAGTAAAAATCAACACTTCGACTTAAAAATAAGACGTTAAAGGGTGACAACCCGAACCAGCCCTCAAATGACCCCGTAGGAGGCACGAACACCTCACACCGGACCAATGTAACTTGTAGGAACTGACCGCGTCGTCTCGGGTCTCCCGATTTGAGAATATGATGATAATTTGAAAAATAAACACATAAACATAAAAACAAGCCGTTAAAGGGTGAAAACCCAAACCAGCCCCCGAAAGACCCCGTAAGAGGCACGAACACCTCGAACGGGACCAATGTAACTTGTAGAAACTGACCGTGTAGTCCCGAGTCTCTCGGTTTGAGAATATGATGACAATTTATAAGAATAAACTCTTAAATTTAAAATCAAGTCGTTAAAGGGTGAAAACCCAAACCATCCCCCAAATGACCTCGTAAGAGGCACGGACACCTCGTACGGGACCAAAGTAACTTGTAGGAACTGACCGCGTAGTCCCGGGTCTCCCGGTTTGAGAATATGACGATAATTTGTAAAAATCAACACATAGACTTAAAAACAAGCCGTTAAAATAGTGAAAACCCAAACCAGCCCCCAAACCACCCCATAGGAGGTACGAACACCTCGCACGGGACTAGTGTAACTTCTTGGTACTGATCGCACTGTCCCGGGTCTCTCGGTTTGAGAATTTGTTGATAATTTGCAAAAATAACCCAAGACTTAAAAACAAGCCGTTAAAGGGTGAAAACCCAAAGCAATCCCCAAACAACCCCGTAAGAGGCACGAACACCTCGCACGAGATCAATATAACTTGTAGGAACTGATCGCGTAGTCCCGGGTCTACCGATTTGAGAATATGATGATAATTTGCAAAAATCAACACTTAGAGTTAAAAACAAGTCGTTAAAATGTGAAAACCCAAACCAGCCCCCAAACGACGCCATAAGAGGGACGAACACCTCGCACGGGACCAATGTAACTTATAGGAACTGACCGCTCAGTCTCGGGTCTTTCGGTTTTAGAATAAGATGGTAATTTGCAAAAATTAACACAACTTAAAAACAAGCCGTTAAAGGGTGAAAACGTAAACCAATCACCAAACTATCCCGTACGCGGCACGAACACCGCGTACGGGACCAATGTAACTTATAGGAACGGATCGCGTAGTCCCAGGTCTCCCGATTTCAGAATACGATGATGATTTGTAAAAATAACACTTAGAGTTGTAAACAAGTCGTTAAAGGGTGAAAACCCAAACCAGCCCCAAACCACCCCGTAGGAGGCACGAACACCTCTCACGGGACGAGTGTAACTTCTTGGAACTGACCGCATAGTCCCGGGTCTCCTGGTTTGAGAATATGATGATAATTTGTAAAAAGCACATGAGACTTAAAAATAAGCCGTTAAAGGGTTAAAATTCAAAACAGCACCAAAACGACCCTGTTAGAGGCACGAACACCTCGCACGGGACCAATGTAACTTGTAGGAACTCATCGCGTAGTTTCGGGTCTCCCGGTTTGAGAATATGATGATAATTTGCAAAAATAAACACTTAAACCTAAAAATGAATCGTTAATGGGTGAAATCCCAAACTAGACCCCAAACGACCCCGTAGGAGTCACGAACACCTCGTACGGGACCAATGTAACTTGTTGGAACTGACCGCGTAGTTTTGGGTCCCCCGGTTTGAGAATATGACGATAATTTGAAAAAATAAGCACTTAAAGTTAAAAACAAGCCGTTAAAGGTTGAAAACCCAAACCAGCCACCAAATATTCCCGTAGGGCACGAACACCTCGCACGTGACAAATGTAAGTTGTAGGAACTGACTGCGTAGTCCCGGGTCTCCCGATTTGAGAATATGATGATAATTTGTAAAACACAACACTTAGACATAAAAACAAGCCGTTAGAGGGTGAAAACCCAAACTAGCCACCAAACCACCCCGTAGGAGGCACGAACACCTTGCACGGGACCAATGTAACTTCTTGGAACTGATCATGTAGACCTGGGTCTCCCGTTTCAAAAATATAAAGATAATTTGCAAAAATCACATGGGACTTAAAAACAAGCCGTTAAAGGTTGAAAACCCAAACCATCCCCCCAAACGATGCCGTAAGTGGGACGAACACCTCGCACGGGAACAATGTAACTTATATTAACTGACCGCTTAGTCTCGGGTCTCCCGATTTGAGAATATGATGATAATTTGCAAAAATAAACACTTAGACTTAAAAATAAGCCGTTAAAGGGTGAAAATCCAAACCATCCCCCAAACGACCCCATAAGAGGAACGAACACCTCGTACGGGACCAATGTTACTTCTAGGAACTGACCGCGAAGTCCCGGGTCTCTCGGTTTAAAAATATGATGATAATTTGAAAAAATAACACAACTTAAAACAGACCGTTAGAGGGTGAAAAGATAAACCAGCCACCAAACGACCCCGTAGGAGACACGAACACCTCGCACGGGACCTATGTAACTTCTAAGAACTGACCGCGTAGTCCCGGATCTCCCGATTTGAGAATATGACGATAATTTGTAAAAATCAACACTTAGACTTAAAATCAAGCCGTTAAAGGATGAAAGCAAAAACTAGCCCCCAAACAACCCCATAAGAAGCACGAACATCTCGCACGGGACCAATGTAACTTGCAGGAACTGACCGCGTAGTCTCGGGTATCCCGGTTTGAGAATATGACGATAATTTAAAAAAATAAATTCTTAAACTTAAAAACAAGTTGTTAAAGGGAAAAAACGCAAGCCAGCCACCAAACGTTCTCGTAGGAGGCACGAGCAACTCGCACGGGACAATGTAACTTGTTGGAACTAACCGCATAGTCTCGGGTCTCCCGGTTTGAGAATATGCCGATAATTTTCAAAAATCAACACTTAGACTTAAAAATAAGACGTTAAAGGGTGAGAACCAAAACTAGCCGCCAAACGACCCCGTAGAATGCACGAACACCTCGTACGGGACAAATGTAACTTGTTGGAAGTGACCGCGTAGTCCCGGGTCTCCCGATTTGAGAATATGATGATAATTTGCAAAAATCACACGAGACTTAAAAATAAGCCGTTGGAGGGTGAAAATACAAACCAACCCCAAAACGACCCTGTAAGAGGCACGAACACCTCGCACGGGACTAATGTAACTTGTAGGAACTCACTGCGTAGTCTCGGGTCTCCCAGTTTGAGAATATGACGATAATTTGCAAAAATAAACACTTAAACTTAAAAATAAGTCGTAAATGGGTGAAATCCCGAACCAGCCCCAGAACGAACCCATAGGAGGCACAAACACCTTGCACGGGACCGATATATATAATGGAATAGATCGCGTAGTCCCGGGTCTTCCGATTTGAGAGTATGATGATAATTTACAAAAATAAACACTTAAACTTAAAAATAAGCCGTTAAAGGGTGAAAATCCAAACTAGCCACCAAATGTTCCCGTAGGGGGCACGAACACCTCAGACGGGACCAATGTGACTTCTAGGAACTCACCGCGTTGTCCCGAGTCTCCGGTTTGAGAATATGATGATAATTTTCAAAACTTAACACTTAGACTTAAAAATAAGCCATTAAAGGGCGAAAATCAAATCCAGCCCCCAAACCACCCGGTAGGAGGCACGAAACCTCGAACGGGACCAGTGTAACTTCTTGGAACTAATCGTGTAGTCCCTCGTCTCCCGGTTTTAGAATATGATGATAATTTTCCAAAACCACAAGAGACTTAAAAACAAGTATTTAAAGGTTGAAAACCCAAACTAGACCCCAAACGACGCCGTAAGAGGGACGAACACCTCGCACGGGACCAATGTTACTTGTAGGAATTGACCGCGTAGTCTCGGGTCTCCCGGTTTGAGAATATGATGATAATTTGCAAAAATCAACAATTAGACTTAAAAACAAGCCGTTAAAAGATGAAAACCAAAACCAGCCCCCAAACGACCACTTAAGAGGCATGAACACCTGGTACGAGACCAATGTAACTTGTAGGAACTGACCGCCTAGTCCCGGGTCTCCCGATTTGAGAATATGATGATAATTTGTAAAAATTAACACTACTTAAAAATAGACAGTTAAAGTTTGAAAACATAAACCAGCCACCAAACGACCCCGTAGGAGGCACGAACACCTCGCACGGGACCCATGTAACTTGTAGGAACTGACCGCGTAGTCCCGGATCTCCCGATTTGAGAATATTACGGTAATTTGTAAAAAGCAACACTTAGACTTAAAAATAATCCGTTAAAGGGTGAAAATCCAAACCAGCCCCCAAACGACCCCGTACGAGGCACGAACACCTCGCACGGGACCAATGTAACTTGTAGGAACTGACCATGTAGTCCCGAGTCTCCCCGTTTGAGAATATGATGATAATTTATAACAATAAACACTTAAACCCGTTAATGGGTGAAAACCCAAACCAACCACCAAACGACCCCTTAAGAGGCATGAACACCTCGTACGGGACCAGTGTAACTTGTAGGAACTGAGCGCATAGTCCCGGGTCTCCCGGTTTGAGAATATGATGATAATTTGTCAAAATGAACACTTAGAAATAAAAATAAGCCGTTAAAGGATGAGTACCAACACCAGCCCCCAAATGACCCCGTAAGAGGCATGAACACCTCGCACGGGAGCAATGTAACTTGTAGAAACTGACCGCGTAGTCTCGGGTTTCCCGGTTTGAGAATATGACGATAGTTTACAAAAATAAACACTTAAACTTAAAAACAAGCCGTTAAAGGGTGAAAACCCAAACCATCCACCAAACGTTCTCGTAGGAGGCACGAGCACCTCGCACGCGACAAAGTAACTTGTAGGAACTGACCGCGTAGTCTCGGTTCTCCCAGTTTGAGAATATGACGATAATTTTTAAAAATCAATACTTAGACTTAAAAATAAGACGTTAAAGGGTGAAAACCCAAACTAGCCCCCAAACCACCCCGTAGGACGCGCGAACACTTCGCACGGGACCTGCGTAACATCTTGGAACTGATCGCGCAGTCCCGGGGGTCTCCCGATTTGAGAATATGATGATAATTTACAAAAATCACATGAGATTTAAAAACAAGCCGCTGAAGGGTAAAAATCCAAACCAGCCCAAAACGATCCCGAAAGAGGCACGGACACCACGCACGGGACCAATGTAACTTGTAGGAACTCACCGCATAGTCTCGAGTCTCCTGGTTTGACAATATGATGATAATTTGCAAAAATAAAAACTTAAACTTAAAAACAAGCCGTTAAAGGGTGAAAACCGAAACCATCCACCAAACGTTCCCGTAGGAGGCACGAGCACCTCGCACGGGACAAAGTAACTTGTAAGAACTGACCGCGTAGTCTCGGTTCTCCCGGTTTGAGAATATGACGATAATTTGTAAAAATCAACACTTAGACTTAAAAATAAGACGTTAAATGGTGAAAACCCAAACTAGCCCCCAAACCACCCCGTAGGAGGCACGAACACCTCGCATAGGACCAGTGTAACATCTTGGAACTGATCGCGCAGTCCCGGGGGTCTCCCGATTTGAGAATATGATGATAATTTGAAAAAATCACACGAGACTTAAAAATAAGCCGCTGAAGGGTCAAAATCCAAACCAGCCCAAAAACAACCCCGAAAGAGGCACGAACACCTCGCACGGGACCAATGTAACAAGTAGGAACTCACCGCATAGTCCCGAGACTCATGGTTTGACAATATGATGGTAATTTGCATAAATAAACACTTAAACTTAAAAACAAGCCATTAAAGGGTGAAAATCGAAACCATCCACCAAATGTTCCCGTAGGAGGCACGAGCACCTCGCACGGGAAAATGTAACTTATAGGAATTGATCGCGTAGTCTCGGTTCTCTCGGTTTGAGAATATGATGAAAATTTTTAAAAATAAACACATAGACTTAAAACGAAGACGTTAATGGGCGAAGACCCAAATTAGCCCCCAAACCACCCCGTAGGAGGCACGAACACCTCGCACGGGAACAGTGTAACATCTTGGAACTGACCGCGTAGTCCCGGGTCTCCTGATTTGAGAATATGATGATAATTGGCAAAAATAACATGAGACCTAAAAACAATCCTTTGAAGGGTGATAATCCAAACCAACCCCAAAAAGACCCCGATAGAGGCACGAACACCTCGCACGGGACCAGTGTAACTTGTAGGAACTCACTGCATAGTCCCGGGTCACCCGGTTTCAGAATATGATGATAATTTGCAAAAATAAAGACTTAAACAAAAAAACAAATCGTTAATGAGTGAAATCCCGAACCAGACCCCAAACGACCCCGTAGGAGGCACGAACACCTCGCACGGGACCAATGAAACTTATTGGAATTGACCGCGTAGTTTTGGGTCTCCCGGTTTGAGAATAGGATGATAATTTGACAAAATAAGCACTTAAAGTTAAAAACAAGCCATTAAAGGGTGAAAACCCAAACCAGCCACCAAACGTTCCCGTACGGCACGAACACCTCGCACGGGACAAATGTTAGTTGTAGAACTGACCGCGTAGTCCCGGGTCTCCCAGTTTGAGAATATGATAGTAATATGTAAAACTTAACACTTAGACTTAAAAACAAGCCGTTAGAGGGTGAAAACCCAAACCAGCCCCCAAACCACCCCGTAGGAGGCACGACCACCTTGCACGGGACCAGTGTAACTTCTTGGAATTGCTCGTGTAATCCCGGGTCTCTCGATTTGAGAATATGACGGTAATTTGCAAAAATCACATGGGACTTAAAAATAAGCCGTTAAAGGCTGAAAACCAAAACCAGCCCCCAAACGACGCCGTAAGTGGGACAAACACCTCGCACGAGAACAATGTAACTTATAGTAACAGATCGCTTAGGCTCGGGTCTCCCGATTTGAGAATATGATGATAATTTGCAAAAATCAACACTTAAGACTTAAAAATAAGCCGTTAAAGGGTGAAAACCCAAACCATCCCCCAAACGACCCCATAAGAGGCACGAACACCTTGTACGGGACCAATTTAACTTGTAGGAAATGACCGCGTAGTCCAGGGTCTCTCGATTTGAGAATATGATGATAATTTGAAAAAATTAACACAAACTTAAAAACAAGTCGTTAATAGGTGAAATCCAAAACCAGCCGCCAAACGACCCCGTAGGAGGTACGAACACCTCATACGGGACCAATGTAACTTGTTAGAACTGACCGCGTAGTCCCGAGTCTCTCGATTTGAGAATATGATGATAATTTACAAAAGTCACATGAGACTTAAAAACAAGCCGTTGGAGGGTGAAATCCAAACTAGCCTCAAAACGACCCCGTAAGAGGCTCGAACACCTCGCACGGGACTAATGTAACTTGTAGGAACTCACCGCGTAGTCTCGGGTCTCCCAGTTTGAGAATATGACGATAATTTGCAAAAATAAACACTTAAACTTAAAAATAAGTCGTTAATGGGTGAAATCCCGAACCAGCCCCTGAACGACCCCATAGGAGGCACAAACACCTTGCACGGGACCGATATATATAATGGAATAGACCGCGTAGTCCCGGGTCTTCCGATTTGAGAATATGATGATAATTTACAAAAATAAACACTTAAACTTAAAAATAAGCCGTTAAAGGGTGATAACCCAAACTAGCAACCAAACGTTCCCATAGGGGGCACGAACACCTCGCACGGGACCAATGTGACTTGTAGGAACTCACCGCGTTATCCCGAGTCTCCCGGTTTGAGAATATGATGATAATTTTTAAAACTCAACACATTGACTTAAAAACAAGCCGTTAAAGGGCGAAAATCAAATCCAGCCCCCAAACCACCCGGTAGGAGGCACGAAACCTCGCACGGGACCAGTGTAACTTCTTGGAACTAATCGTGTAGTCCCAGATCTCCCAGTTTGAGAATATGATGATAATTTGCCAAAACCACACGAGACTTAAAAACAAGTATTTAAAGGTTCAAAACCCAAACCAGCCCCCAAACGACGCCGTATGATGGACGAACACCTCGCACAGGACCAATGTAACTTGTAGAATTGACCGCGTAGTCTCGGGTCTCCCGGTTTTAGAATATGATGATAATTTGCAAAAATCAACTATTAGACTTAAAAACAAGCCGTTAAAAGGTGAAAACCCAAACCAGCCCCCAAATGTCCCCGTAAAAGGCATGAACACCTCGTACGGGACCAATATAACTTGTAGGAACTGACGGCCTAGTCTCAGGTCTCCCGATTTGAGAATATGATGATAACTTACAAAAATTAACACTACTTAAAAATAGACAGTTAAAGGGTGAAAACATAAACCAGCCACCAAACGACCCCGTAGGAGGCATGAACACCTCGCACGGGACCCATGTAACTTGTAGGAACTGATCGCGTAGTCCCGGGTCTCCCGATTGGAGAATATTATGGTAATTTGTAAAAATCAGCAGTTAGACTTAAAAAATAATCCGTTAAAGGGTGAAAATCCAAAACAACCCCTAAACGACCCCGTACGAGGCACGAACACCTCTCACGGGACCACTGTAACTTGTAGGAACTGACCATGTAGTCCCGAGTCTCCGCGTTTGAGAATATGATGATAATTTATAACAATAAACACTTAAACCCGTTAATGGGGGAAAACCCAAACCAACCCCCAAACGACCCCTTAAGAGGCATGAACACCTCGTACGGGACCAATGTAACTTGTAGGAACTGAGCGCATAGTCCCGGGTCTCCTGGTTTGAGAATATGATGATAATTTGTCAAAATCAACACTTAGACATAAAAATAAGCCGTTAAAGGATGAAAACCAACACCATCCCCCAAATGATCCCTTAAGAGGCATGAACACCTCGCACGAGAGCAATGTAACTTGTAGAAACTGACCGCGTAGTCCCGGGTTTCCCGATTTGAGAATATGACGATAGTTTACAAAAATAAACACTTAAACTTAAAAACAAGCCGTTAAAGGATGAAAACCCAAACCATCCACCAAACGTTCTCGTAGGAGGCATGAGCACCTCGCACGGGACAAAGTAACTTGTAGGAACTGACCGCGTAGTCTCGGTTCTCCCAGTTTGAGAATATGACGATAATTTGTAAAAATCAACACTTAGACTTAAAAATAAGACGTTAAAGGGTGAAAACCCTAACTAGCCACCAAACCACCCCGTAGGAGGCACGAACACCTCACACGAGACCAGTGTAACATCTTGGAACTGATCGCGCAGTCCCGGGTCTCCCAATTTGAGAATATGATGATAATTTGCAAAAATCACACGAGACTTAAAAACAAGCCGCTGAAGGGTAAAAATCCAAACCAGCACCAAAACGATCCCGAAAGAGGCACGAACACCTCGCACGGGACCAATGTAACTTGTAGGAACTCACCGCATAGTCTCGAGACTCCTAGTTTCACAATATGATGATAATTTACATAAATAAACACTTAAACTTAAAAACAAGCCGTTAAAGGGTGAAAATCAAAACCATCCACCAAACCTTCCCGTAGGAGGCACGAGCACCTCGCACGGGAAAATGTAACTTATATGAATTGATCGCGTAGTCTCGGTTCTCCCGGTTTGAGAATATGACGATAATTTTTAAAAATAAACACTTAGACTTAAAACGAAGACGTTAAAGGGTGAAAACCCAAATTAGCCCCCAAACCACCCCGTAGGAGGCACGAACACCTCACACGGGACCATTATAACATCTTGGAACTGACCGCGTAGTCCCAGGTCTCCCGATTTGAGAATATGATGATAATTTGCAAAAATAACATGAGACTTAAAAACAAGCCGTTGAAGGGTGAAAATCCAAACCAACCCCAAAACGACCCCGAAAGAGGCACGAACACCTCGCACGGGACCGATGTAACTTGTAGGAACTCACCACATAGTCCCGGGTCACCCGGTTTGAGAATATGATGATAATTTGCAAAAATAAACAATTAACCATAAAAACAAATCATTAATGGGTGAAATCCCGAATCGGACCCCAAACGACCCCGTAGGAGGCACGAACACCTCGTACGGGACCAATGTAACTTGTTGGAATTGACAGCGTAGTTTTGGGTCTCCTTGTTTGAGAATATGACGATAATTTGACAAAATAAGCACTTAAAGTTAAAAACAAGCCGTTAAAGGGTGAAAACCCAAACCAGCCACCAAACGTTCCCGTAGGGCACGAACACCTCGCACGGGACAAATGTAAGTTGTAGGAACTGACCGCGTAGTCCCTGGTCTCCCGGTTTGAGAATATGATGATAATTTGAAAAACTCAACACTTAAGACTTAAAAACAAGCCGTTAGAGGGTGAAAACCCAAACCAGCCCCCAAACCACCCCGTAGGAGGCACGACCACCTTGCACGGGACCCGTGTAACTTCTTGTAACTGATCGTGTAGTCCCGGGTCTCTCGATTTGAGAATATGACGATAATTTACAAAAATCACATGGGACTTAAAAATAAGCCGTTAAAGGCTGAAAACCCAAACCAGCCCCCAAACGACGCCGTAAGTGGGACGAACACCTCGCACGGGAACAATGTAACTTGTAGTAACTGATTGCTTAGTGTCGGGTCTCCCGATTTGAGAATATGATGATAATTTGCAAAAATCAACACTTAGACTTAAAAATAAGCCGTTAAAGGGTGAAAACCCAAACCAGCCCCCAAACGACCCCATAAGAGGAACGAACACCTCGTTCGGGACTAATGTAACTGGTAGGAACTGACCGCGAAGTCCCGAGTCTCTCGGTTCGAGAATATGACGATAATTTGAAAAAATATCACTACTTAAAACAAACCGTTAAAGGGTGAAAACGTAAACCAGCCACCAAACGACCCCGTAGGAGACACGAACACCTCGCACGGGACCTATGTAGCTTCTAAGAACTGACCGCGTAGTCCCGGGTCTCCCGATTTGAGAATATGACGATAATTTGTAAAAATCAACACTTAGACTTAAAAACAATCCGTTAAAGGATGAAAACCAAAACCAGCCCCCAAACGACCCCATCAGAAGCACGAACACCTCACACGGGAACAATGTAACTTGCAGGAACTGATCGCGTAGTCTCGGGTATCCCGGTTTGAGAATATGACGATAATATATAAAAATAAATACTTAAACTTAAAAACAAGCCGTTAAAGGGTAAAAACCCAAGCCACCCACCACACGTTCTCGTAGGAGGCACGAGCAACTCGCACGGGACAATGTAACTTCTAGGAACTATCCGCGTAGTCTCGGGTCTCCCAATTTGAGAATATGCCGATAATTTTTAAAAATCAACACTTAGACTGAAAAACAAGACGTTAAAGGGTGAAAACCCAAACCAGCCCCCAAAGCACCCCGTAGAAGGCACGAACACCTCGCACGGAACCAGTGTGACATCTTGGAACTGACCGCGTAGTCCCGGGTCTCCCAATTTGAGAATATGATGATAATTCTCAAAAATCACACGAGACTTTGAAACAAGTCGTTGAAGGGTGAAAATCCAAACCAGCCCCAAAACAACATCGTAAGAGGCACGAACACCTCGCACGGGACTAATGTAACTTGTAGGAACTCACCGCGTAGTCTCGGGTCACCCAGTTTGAGAATATGATGATAATTTGCGAAAATAAACACTTAAACTTAAAAATAAGTCGTTACGGGGTGAAATCCCGAACCAGCCCCTGAACGACCCCGTAGGAGGAACAAACACCTTGCATGGGACCGATATAACATGTTGGAACATACCGCTTAGTCCCGGGTCTCCCGATTTGAGAATATGATGATAATTTACAAAAATATACACTTAAACTTAAAAACAAGCCGTTAAAGGGTAAAAACCCAAACCAGCCACCAAACGTTCCCGTAGGGGGCACGAACACCTCGCACGGGACCAATGTAACTTGTAGGAACTCACCGCGTTGTTACGAGTCTCCCGGTTTGAGAATATGATGATAATTTGTAAAACTCAACAATTAGACTTAAAAACAAGCCGCTAAAGGGCGAAAATCCAAACCAGCCCCCAAACCACCCCGTAGGAGGCACAAAACCTCGCACGGGACCAGTGTAAGTTCTTGGAGCTAATCGTGTAGTCCCAGGTCTCCCGATTTGAGAATATGATGATAATTTTCCAAAACCACACGAGACTTAAAAACAAGTAACTAAAGGTTGAAAACCCAAACCAGCCCCCAAACGACGCCGTAAGAGGGATGAACACCTCGCACGGGACAACTATAACTGGTAGGAACTGACCGCGAAGTCTCGGGTCTCCCGGTTTGAGAATATGATGATAATTTATAAAAATCAACACTTAGACTTAAAAATAAGCCGATAAAGTTTGAAAACCCAAACCAGCCCCCAAACGACCCCGTAAGAGGCACAAACAACTCGTACGGGATCAATGTAACTTCTAGGAACTGACCGCGAAGTCCCGGGTCACCCGATTTGAGAATATGATGATAATTTGCAAAAATCAACACTTAAACTTAAAAATAAGCTTTAAAGGGTGAAAACCCAAACAACCCCCCAAATGACCCCATAAGAGGCACGAACACCTCGCACGGGACCCATGTAACTTGTAGGAACTGACCGCGTAGTCTCGGGTCTCCCGATTGGAGAATATAACTGTAATTTGTAAAAATCAACACTTAGACTTGAAAATAAGCCGTTAAAGGGTGAAAACCCAAACCAGCCCCCAAACGACCCCTTACGATCCACGAACACCTCACACGGGACCAATGTAACTTGTAGGAACTGACCATGTAGTCCCGAGACTCCCGGTTTGAGAATATGATGATAATTTATAAAAAAAAAACACTTAAACTTAAAAACAAGCCGTTAATGGGTGAAAACCCAAACCAACCCCCAAACGACCCCATAAGAGGCATGAACACCTCGTACGGGACCAATGTAACTTGTAGGAACTGACCACATAGTCTCGGGTTTCCCGTTTTTAAAATATGATGATAATTTGTAAAAATCAACACTTAGACATAAAAATAAGCCGTTAATGGAGGAAAATAGACATCAACCCCCAAATGACCCCGTAACAGGCCAGAACACCTCGCATGGGACCAATGTAACTTGTAGGAACTGACCGCGTACTCCCGGGTTGAGAATATGACGATAGTTTACAAAAATAAACACTGAAACTTAAAAACAAGCCGTTAAAGGGTGAAAACCCAAACCATCCACCAAACATTCCCGTAGGAGGCACGAGCACCTCGCACGGGACACTGTAACTTGTAGGAACTGACCGCGTAGTCTCGGTTCTCCCGATTTGAGAATATGTCGATAATTTGTAAAAATCAACACTTAGACTTAAAAATAAGATGTTAAAGGGTGAAAACCCAAACTAGCCCCAAGCCACCCCTTAAGAGGCACGAACACCTCGCACGGGACCAGTGAAACATCTTGGAACTGATCGCGTAGTCTCGGGTCTCCCGATTTGAGAATATGATGATAATTTGCAAAAATCACACGAGACTTAAAAACAAGCCGCTGAAGGGTAAAAATCCAAACCAGCCTGAAAATGACCCCGAAAGAGGCACGAACACCTCGCACGGGACCAATGTAACTTGTAGGAACTCACCGCATAGTCCCGGGTCTCCCGATTTGAGAATATGATGGTAATTTCCAAAAATAAACACTTAAAAAAATCCGTTAAAGGGTGAAAACCCAAACCATCCACCAAATGTTCCTGTAGGAGGCACGAGAACCTCTCACGGGACAATGTAACTTGTAGGAACTGACCGCGTAGTCTCGGTTCTCCCAGTTTGAGAATAAGACGATAATTTTTAAAAATAAACACTTAGACTTAAAAATACGACTTTAAAGGGTGAAAACCCAAATTAGCCCCCAAAGCACCCCGTAGGAGGCACGAACACCTCGCACGAGACCAGTGTAACATCTTGGACCGGACCGCGTAGGCCCTGGTCTCCCGATTTAAGAATATGATGATAATTTGCAAAAATCACATGAGACTTAAAAACAATCCGTTGAAGGGTTAAAATACAAACCAACCCCAAAACGACCACGAAAGAGGTACGAACACCTCGCATGGGACCAATGTAACTTGTAGGAAGTCACCGCATATTCCCGGGTCTCCCGGTTTGAGAATTTGATGATAATTTGAAAAAATAAACACTTAAACTTAAAAATAAGCCGTTAATGGGTGAAAACCCAAACCATCCCCCAAAAGACCCCGTAAGAGGCACGGACACCTCGAACGGGACCAATGTAACTTGTAGAAACTGACCGTGTAGTCCTGGGTCTCCCGATTTGTGAATATGATGATAATTTATAAGAATAAACTCTTAAACTTAAAAACAAGTCGTTAAAGGGTGAAAATCCATACCAACCCCCAAACGACCCCGTAAAAGGCACGGTTACCTCGTACGGGACCAATGTAACATGTAGGAACTGACCGCGTAGTCCCGAGTCTCCCGGTTTGAGAATATGACGATAATTTATAAAAATTAACACATAGACTTAAAAATAAGCCGTTAAAAGGTAAAAACCCAAACCAGCCCCCAAACCACCCCGTAGGAGGCATAGACACCTCGCACGAGACCAATGTAACTTCTTGGAACTGATCGTGCTGTCCCGGGTCTCCCGGTTTGAGAATTTGATGATAATTTGCAAAAATAACCCGAGACTTAAAAATAAGCCATTAAAGGGTGAAAACCCAAAGCAGCCACCAAACAACCCCGTAAGAGGCACGAACACCTCGCACGAGACCAATATAACTTGTAGGAACTGACCGCGTAGTCCCGGGTCTCCCGATTTGAGAATGTGATGATAATTTGCAAAAATCAACACTTAGACTTAAAAACAAGTCGTTAAAATGTGAAAACCCAAACCAGCCCCCAAACGATGCCATAAGAGGGACGAACAGCTCTTACGGGATCAATGTAACTTGTAGGAACTGATCGCTTAGTCTCGGGTCATCCGATTTTAGAGTAAGATGGTAATTTGCAAAAATTAACACAACTTAAAAACAGGCCTTTAAAGGGTGAAAACATAATCCAACCACCAAACGATCCCGTAAGCAGCACGAACACCTCGTACGGGACCAATGTAACTTGTAACAACGGATCGCGTAGTCCCGGGTCTCCCAATTTGAGAATATGATGGTGATTTGTAAAAATTAACAATTAGACTTGTAAACAAGTCGTTAAAGGGTGAAAACCCAAACCAGCTCCAAACCACCCCGTAGGAGGCACGAACACCTCGCACGGGACGAGTGTAACTTCTTGGAACTGACCGCATAGTCCCGGGTCTCCCGGTTTGAGAATATGATGATGATTGGTAAAAATAAACACTTAGACTTGTAAACAAGCTGTTAAAGGGTGAAAACCCAAACCACCCTGTAGGAGGCACGAACACCTCGCACGGGACCAGTGTAACTTCATAGAACTCACCGCATTGTCCTGGGTCTCCCGATTTGAGAATATGATGATAATTTTTAAAAAGCACACGAGACTTAAAAATAAGCCATTGAAGGGTGAAAGTCCAAACCAGCCCCAGAATGACCCCGTTAGAGGCACGAACACCTCGAACGGGACCAATGTAAATTGTAGGAACTGACCGTGTAGTCCCGGGACTCTCGGCTTGAGAATATGATGATAATTTTCAAAAACAAACACTTAAACTTAAAAACAAGTCGTTAATGGGTGAAATCCCAAACCAGCCGCCAAACGACCCCGTTGGAGTTACGAACACCTCGCACGAGACCAATGTAACTTTTTGGAACAGATCGCGTGGTCTCGGGTCTCCCAATTTGAGAATATGACGATAATTTTTAAAAATCAACACTTAGACTTAAAAATAAGACGTTAAAGGGTGAAAACCCAAACCATCCTTCAAAGCACCCCGTAGGAGGCACGAACACCTCGCATGAGACCAGTGTAACATCTTGGAACTGACCGCGTAGTCCCGGGTCTCCTGATTTGAGAATATGATGATAATTTGCAAGAATCACATGAGACTTAAAAATAAGCCGTTGAAGGGTGAAAATCCAAACCAGCCCCAGAACGACCGCGTAACAGGCACGAACACCTCGTACGGGACCAATGTAACTTGTAGGTACTCACCGCGTAGTCTAGGGTCTCCCGATTTGAGAATATGATGATAATTTGCAAAAATAAACACTTAAACTTAAAAATAAGTCGTTAATGGGTGAAATCCCGAACCAGCCCCCGAACGACCCCGTAGGAGGCACAAACACCTTGCAAGGGACCAATGTAACTTGTTGGAACTGACCACGTAGTCATGAGTCTCCCGGTTTGAGAATATGACGATAATTTGAAAAAATAAACATTTAAACTTAAAAACAAGCCGTTAAAGGGTGAAAACCCAAACCAACCACCAAATGTTCCCGTCGGAGGCACGAACACCTCGGACGGGACCAATGTTACTTGTAAGAACTGAGCGCGAAGTCCCGGGTCTCCCGATTTGAGAATATTATGATAATTTTTAAAACTCAACACTTTGACTTAAAAATAAGCCGTTAAAAGGTCAAAAACCCAAACCATCCCCCAAACCACCCCGTAGGAGGCACGAACACCTCGCACGGGACCAGTGTAACTTCTTGGAACTGATCGCGTAGTCCCGGGTCGCTTGATTTGAGAATATGACGATAATTTGTAATAATCACATGGGACTTAAAAACAAGCTGTTAAAGGATGGAAACCCAAACCAGCCCCCAAACGACGCAGTAAGATGGACCAATGTAACTTGTAATAACGGACTGCTTAGTCTCGATTCTCCCGATTTGAGAATATGATGATAATTTGCAAAAATCAACACTTAGACTTAAAAATAAGCCGTTAAAGGGTGAAAACCCAAACCAGCCCCCAAACGCCCCATAAGAGGCACGAACACCTTGTACGGGACCTATGTAACTTGTAGGAAATGACCGCGTAGTCCTGGGCCTCTCGATTTGAGAATATTATGATAATTTGCAAAAATTAAAACAAACATAAAAACAAGTCGTTAATGGGTGAAATCCAAAACTAGCCGCCAAACGACCCCATAGGAGGTACGAACACCTCATACGGGACAAATGTAACTTGTTGGAACGAATCGCGTAGTCTCGGGTCTCCCAGTTTGAGAATATGACGATAATTTGTAAAAATAAACACTTAGACTTAAAAATAACACGTTAAAGGGTGAAAACCCAAACCATCCCCCAAAGCACCCCGTAGGAGGCACGAACACCTCGCACGGGACCAGTGTAACATCTTGGAACTGACCGCGTAGTCTCGGGTCTCCCGATTTGAGAATATGATGATAATTTGCAAAAAATCACATGAGACTTAAAAATAAGCCACTGAAGGGTGAAAATCCGAACCAACCCCAGGCGATCGCGTAAGAGGCACGAACACCTCGCACGGGACCAATGTAACTTGTAGGAACTCACCGCGTAGTCTCGGGTCTCCCGATTTGAGAATATGATGATAATTTGCAAAAATAAACACTTAAACTTAGAAACAAGTCGTTAATGGGTGAAATCTCGAACCAGCCCCCGAACGACCCCGTAGGAGGCACGAACACCATGCACGGGACCAATGTAACTTGTTGGAACTGACCGCGTAGTCCCGAGTCTCCCGGTTTGAGAATATGACGATAATTTGCAAAAATAAACACTTAAACTTAAAAACAAGCCGTTAAAGGGTGAAAACCCAAACCAGCCACCAAACGTTCCCGTAGGAGGCAGGAACACCTCGCACGGGACCATTGTAACTTGTAGGAACTGAACGCGTAGTCCCGGGTCTCCCGATTTGAGAATATGATGATAATTTTTAAAACTCAACACTTAGACTTAAAAACAATCCGTTAAAGGGTGAAAACCCAAACCAGCCCCCAAACCACCCCATAGGAGGCACGAATACCTCGCACGAAACCAGTGTAACTTCATGGAACTGATCGCGTAGTCCCGGGATTCCCGGTTTGAGAATATGATGACAATTTGTAAAAATCACACGAGACTTAAAAGCAAACCGTTAAAGGATGAAAACCCAAACCAGCCCCCAAACGACGCCGTAAGAGGGACGAACACCGCTCACGGGACCAATGTAACTTGTAGGAATTGATCGCGTAGTCTCGGGTCTCCCGGTTTAAGAATATTATGATAATTTGGAAAAATCAACACTTAGACTTAAAAATAAGTCGTTTAAGGGTGAAAACCCAAACCAACATCCAAACGACCCCGTAAGAGGCACAAACACCTCATACGGGACCAATGTAACTTGTAGGAACTGACCGCGATGTCCCGGGTCTCCCAGTTTAAGAATATGATGATAATTTGCAAAAATCAACACTACTTAAAAACATGCCATTAAAGTGTGAAAACCCCAACAAGCCCCCAAACGACGCCGTAAGAGGGACGAACACCTCGCACGGGACCAATGTAACTAGTAGGAAGTGATCGCGTAGTCTCATGTCTCCCTATTTGAGAATATGACGATAATTTGCAAAAATAAAAACTTAAACTTAAAAACAAGTCGTTAATGGATGAAATCCCGAGCAAGCCCCCGAACGACCCCATCGGAAGCACGAACACCTTGTACGGGAGCAATGTAACTTGTTGGAACTGACCGCGTAATCCCGAGTCTCCCGGTTTGAAAATATGATGATAATTTGCAAAAAATAAACACTTAAACTTTAAAACAAGCCGTTAAAGGGTGAAACCCAAACCAGCAACCAAACGTTCCCGTAGGAGGTACGAACACCTCGCACGGGACCAATGTAACTTGTAGGGACTGACCGCGTAGTCCCGGGTCTCCCGATTTGAGAATATGATGATAATTTTTAAAACTCAAGACTTAGACTTAAAAACAAGCCGTTAAAGGGTGAAAACCCATACCATCCCCCAAACCACCCTGTAGGAGGCACAGACACCTTGTACGGGACCAATGTAACTTGTTGGAACTGATCGCGTAGTCCCGAGTCTCCCAGTTTGAGAATATGATGATAATTTGCAAAAATAAACACTTAAACTTAAAAAGAAGCCGTTAAAGGGTGAAAACATAAACCAGCCACCAAACGACCCCGTAGGAGGCACGACAACCTCGCATGGTACCGATGTAACTTGTAGGAACTGACCGCGTAGTCCCGGGTCTCCCGATTTGAGAATATAATGATAATTTGTAAAAATCAACACTTAGAGTTGAAAATAAGCCGTCAAAGGGGGAAAACCCAAACCATCCCCCAAACGACCCCGTACGAGGCACGAACACCTCGCACGGGACCAGTGTAACTTGTAGGAACTGACTGCGTCATCCCAGGTCTCCCGATTTCAGAACATGATGATGATTTGAAAAAATAAACACTTAAACTTAAAAACAAGTTGTTAAAGGGGGTAAACCCAAACCAGCCCCCAAACAACCCCGTAAGAGGCACGACCACCTCGCACGGGACCAATGTAACTTATAGGAACTAATAGTATAGTCCCAGGTCTCTCGGTTTGAGAATATGACGATAATTTATAAAAATAAACCCTTAAACTTAAAATAAGCCGTTGAAGGGTGAAAACCCAAACAGCCCCTAAACGACCCCGTAAGAGGTACGAACACCTCGTACGAGACCAATGTAACTTGTAGGAACTGACCGCATAGTACCAGGTTTCCCGATTTGAGAATATGATGATAATTTGAAAAATCCAACACTTAGACTTAAAAATAAGCCGTTAAAGGAGGAAAACCAAAACCAGCTCCCAAACGACCCCATAAGAGGTACGAACACCTCGCACGGGACCAATGTAACTTGTAGGAAGTGACCGCATAGTACCGGGTATCCTGGTTTGAGAATATGACGATAATTTATAAAAATCAAAACTTAGACTTAAATATAAGCCGCTAAAGGATGAAAACCAAAACCAGCCCTCAAATGACCCCATAAGAGGCACGAACACCTCGCATGGGACCAACGTAACTTGTAGGAACTGACTCCGTACTCAAGGGTCTCCCGGTTTGAGAATATGATGATAATTTATAAAAATAAATACTTAAACTTAAAAACAAGTCGTTAAAGGGTAAAAACCGAAACCAACCACCAAACGTTCTCGTAGGAGGCACGAGCAACTCGCAAGTGACAATGTAACTTGTAGGAACTGACCGCATAGTCTCGGGTCTCCCGGTTTGAGAATATGATGATAATTTGTAAAATTCAACACTTAGACTTAAAAACAAGACATTAAAGGGTGAAAGCCCAAACCAATCCCCAAACCACCCCGTAGGAGGCACGAACACCTCGCATGGGACCAGTGTAACATCTTGGAACTGATCGCGTAGTCCCGAGTCTCCCGATTTGAGAATATGATGACAATTTGCAAAAATCACACGAGACTTAAAAACAAGTCGTTGAAGGGTGAAAATCCAAACCCACGCCAAAATGATCCCGTAAGAGGCACGAACACCTCGAACGGGACCAATGTAACTTGTAGGAACTCACCGCATAGTCCCGGGTCTCCCGATTTGAGAATATGATGTCAATTTTCAAGAATAAACACTTAAACTTAAAAAGAAGTCGTTAATGGGTGAAATCCCGAACCAGACCCCAAACGACCCCGTAGGAGGCACGAACACCTCGCACAGGACCAATGTAACTTGTTGGAACTGACCGCGTAGTTTTGGGTCTCCCGATTTGAGAATGTGCCAATAATTTGACAAAATAAGTACTTAAACATAAAAAGAATCCGTTAAAGGGTGAAAACCCAAACCAGTCACCAAACGTTCCCGTAGGAGGCACGAACACCTCGCACGGGACCCATGTAACTTGTAGGAAGTGACCGTGTAGTCTCGGGTCTCCCGATTTGAGAATATAACGATTATTTGTAAAAATCAACACTTAGACTTAAAAATAAGCCGTTAAAGGGTGAAAACCCAAACCAACCCCAAACGATCCCGTTAGAGGCACGACACTTCGTACGAAACCAATGTAATTTATAGGAACTGACCACATAGTACCGGGTATCCCGATTTGAGAATATGACGATAATTTGTAAAAATCAACAGTTAGACTTAAAAATAAGTCGTTAAAGGATGAAAACCAAAACCAGACCCCAAACGACCCCATAAGAGGCATGAACACATCGCACGGGACGAATGTAAATTCTAGGAACTGATCGCATAGTCCCGGGTCTCTCGGTTTTAGAATATGATGATAATTTGCAAAAATAAACACTTAAACTTAAAAATATGCCGTTAAGGTGTGAAAACCGAAACCAGCCCCCAAACGACCCCATAAGAGGCACGAACACCTCGTACGGGACCAATGTAACTTGTAGGAACTGACCGCGTAGTCCCGGGTCTCTCGATTTGAGAATATGATGATAATTTGCAAAAATTAACACAAACTTAAAAACAAGTCGTTAATGGGTGAAATCCCAAACCAGCCGCCACACGACCCCGTAGGAGGTACGAACTCCTCGTACGGGACCAATGTAACTTGTTGGAACTGATCGCGTAGTCTCGGGTCTCCCAGTTTGAGAATACGATGATAATTTGTAAAAATCAACACTTAGACTTAAAAACAAGACGTTAAAGGGTGAAAACCCAAACCATCCCCCAAACCATCCTGTAGGAGGCACGGACACCTCGCACGGGACCAATGTCATTTGTTGGAACTGACCGCGTAGTCCCGAGTCTCCCGGTTTGAGAATATGACGATAATTTGCAAAAATAAACACTTAAACTTAAAAACAAGTCGTTAAAGGGTGAAAACATAAACCAACCACCAAACGACCCCGTAGGAGGCACGACAACCTTGCATGGGACCGATGTAACTTGTAGGAACTGACCGTGTAGTCCCGGGTCTCCCGATTTGAGAATATAATGATAATTTGTAAAAATCAACACTTAGACTTAAAAATAAGTCGACAAAGGGTGAAAACCCAAACCAGCCCCCAAACGACCCCGTACGAGGCACAAACACCTCGCACAGGACCAGTGTAACTCGTAGGAACTGACTGCGTCATCCCAGGTCTCCCGATTTGAGAATATGATGATGATTTGAAAAAATAAACACTTAAACTTAAAAAAAAGTTGTTAAAAGGGGTAAACCCAAACCAGTCCCCAAACATTCCCGTAAGAGGAACGAACACCTCGCACGGGACCAATGTAACTTGTAGGAACTAACAATATAGTCCCAGGTCTCCCGGTTTGAGAATATGACGATAATTTATAAAAATAAACACTTAAACTTAAAAATAAGCCGTTGAAGGGTGAAAACCTAAACAAGCCCCCAAACGACCCCGTAAGAGGTACGGACATCTCGTACGAGACCAATGTAACTTGTAGGAACTGACCGCATAGTACCGGGTTTCCCGATTTGAGAATATGATGATAATTTGAAAAAATCAACATTTAGACTTAAAAACAAGCCGTTAAAGCAGGAAAACCAAAACTAGCCCCCAAACGACCCCATAAGTGGCACGAACACCTCGCACGGGACCAACGTAACTTGTAGGAACTGACTGCGTAGTCAAGGGTCTCCCGGTTTGAGAATATGATGATAATTTATAAAAATAAATACTTAAACTTAAAAACAAGCCGTTAAAGGGTAAAAACCCAAACCAGCCACCAAACGTTCTCGTAGGAGGCACGAGCAACTCGCAAGTGACAATGTAACTTGTAGGAACTGACCGCATAGTCTCGGGTCTCCCGATTTGAGAATATGATGATAATTTGTAAAAATCAACTCTTAGACTTAAAAATAAGACATTAAAGTGTGAAAACCCAAACCATCCCCCAAACCACCCCGTAGGAGGCACGAACACCTCGCACTGGACCAGTGTAACATCTTGGAACTGACCGCGTAGTCCCGAGTCTCCCGATTTGAGAATATGATGACAATTTACAGAAATCACATGAGACTTAAAAACAAGCCGTTGAAGGGTGAAAATCCAAACCAACCCTAAAATGACCCCGTAAGAGACATGAACACCTCGAACGGGACCAATGTAAATTGTAGGAACTCACCGCATATTCCCGGGTCTCCCGATTTGAGAATATGATGATAATTTTCAAAAATAAACACTTAAACTCAAAAACAAGTCGTTAATGGGTGAAATCTCGAACCAGACCCCAAACGACCCCGTAGGAGGCACGAACACCTCGCACGGGACCAATGTAACTTATTGGAACTGACCGCGTAGTTTTGGGTCTCCGGATTTGAGAATATGCCGATTATTTAACAAAATAAGTACTTAAACTTAAAAAGAATCCGTTAAAGGGTGAAAACCCAAACCAGCCACCAAACGTTCCTGTAGGAGGCACGAACACCTCGCACGGGACCCATGTAACCTGTAGGAAGTGACCGTGTAGTCTCTGGTCTCCCAATTTGAGAATATAACGATAATTTGTAAAAATCAACACTTAGACTTAAAAATAAGCCGTTAAAGGGTGAAAACCCAAACCAGCCCCCAAACGACCCCGTTAGAGGCACGACACCTCGTACGAGACCAATGTAATTTTAGGAACTGACCGCATAGTACCGGGTATCCCATTTTAAGAATATGATGATAATTTGTAAAAATCAACAATTAGACTTAAAAACAAGTCGTTAAAGGATGAAAACCAAAACCAGACCCCAAACGACCCCATAAGAGGCACGAACACCTCGCAGGGGACCAATATAACTTGTAGGAACTGATCGCATAGTCCCGGGTCTCTCGATTTTAGAATATGATGATAATTTTCAAAAATAAACACTTAAACTTAAAAATAAGCCGTTAAAGTGTGAAAACCAAGATCAGCCCCCAAACGACCCCATAAGAGGCACGAACACCTCGTACGGGACTAATGTAACTAGTAGGAACTGATCGCGTAGTCCCGGGTCTCTCGATTTGAGAATATGATGATAATTTGCAAAAATTAACACAAACTTAAAAACAAGTCGTTAATGGGTGAAATCCCAAACCAGCCGCCACACTACCCCGTAGGAGGTACGAACAACTCGCACGTGACCAATGTAACTTGTTCGAATTGATCGCGTTGTCTCAGGTCTCCCAGTTTGAGAATATGACGATAATTTGTAAATAATTAACTTCTTCTTTATGGGATGTAGAAGTATTCCCAAATGAACTGTTCAATCGGTAGAGTAAAGATCAGTGCCAAACACTCTCCAAGCAAGTATATAAAAATAAGAACTTGGATTAACAATCTATGGGTGTAAAATCTTGCGTCTGTTGAAAATATTTCTTTGAAATTAAACACATAAAACATGGAACGGTTGGTGTGTTTTTTCTCAAATGTTTTCTCAAGGAAGGTGCCAAAGTCTCTTGAAAAATGTACCCGAGTATATTTTAAACTACCAAAAGGAAGTGGGACAAAAGAGTGAGAAAATAGGATAAAACTGCCAAAACGGTTCCCACCCAGAAATCTCGTTCGAACGACTTTTTTTATTCGAATGACTTTTCAAACGAAAATTCAGTGTCCAAATGGGAAATTCGTTAGAAAAAACTCGTTCAAACGAAATTCTCGTTCGAACGACATTCTCTTTCGAATGATAATTTCAAATGAAATGTTAGAATGTCCATTTTTCGATTTAAGTCCCAAAAACTTTATTTTAAATAAAAATTACACCCATTAAAATTATTCCAAGTCTCTCTCTTTCTCTCTCCGTATATATAGCATTCATACCTTATTGGAGAATTAAAATGTGATGAATTATTGAGGACGCAACACGAGGCACTTGAAACTCGGCAATGCTGATGTCTTCGCTTTTAAAATACTGGATATTACGTCTTTAACTCAAACTTCAAACGCCATAGGCTTGGGGGATACTCACTTAATACTATCCTATGACTCAAATGTTTTTGTCTGAAATTGAGCCAGCACTACATTAAGACTCAACTGGAAATTTGTATCCTTACACCAACTAAGCCCCATTGACTGTCATTTATATTAAACAATATATTTATATAAATATGAAGCATTATCAAATCTTAATTCCCATTTCAAAATGAATAAAACAATCCATTATTAATTAAAATAGAATGTTTTACTTATAATTTTAAGAATAGAACCCCAAAAATCTCCCTCACAGTCTTCAGGCCATATGGCCATGCGCTTGACTCCGATTCTTTTACATGAGTGTCAGAAGTCCTAGATTGTAAGATCTTTGTAAAAGGATACATTAAGTTGTTCTCATATGAAATATTAGTCATGATGATGTCACCCCTCCTCAAAATCTCCCGAATCAGGTGATACTTGTGCTTAATGTGCTTCGCCCTCTTATGGTTATTGGTTCTTTTGAATTTACAATCGCACTGTTATTGTCACAATAAAGTGTAATGGTCGATTGTACCGAAGGGACCACACCCAAGTCACATAGGAAGCTTCGGGTCTAAACAACCTATTTTGCTACATCAGAAACGATAAAATACTCAGCCTCCATGGTTGAATAAAAGATACATGATTTCATGATACTTATCTAACTTATGGATCCACCTCCTAAGGTAAAAACATATTATTGGATCAATTTCCTATAATCCCATCCGATTAAAAATCCAAGTCCATGTACCCAACGGGTACTATACTATCCATGAAGTAAACTAGCACACAATCTTTAGTCCTCTTTAGGTACTTGAGAATGTGCTTTACACTAGTGATCCTCACTTAGATTAGACTGGAATATGCTGACCATTCCAACAGTATAAGAGATATTCGATCTAGTAAAGACCCTAGAATATATAAGGCTCCCCACTATCGAAGAATAAGGTATATTCCTCATCATCTTTATCTAATCAGGTTTCTTAAGACACTGATCCTTAGATAAAGAAATTTCATGCCTAAAAGGGAGAAGCCCTTTCTTAGAATCACACATGCTTCATTGTGAGCACTGTGTTGATATAAGTAGTTTGGGATAAGTCTAACATCCTATTTTTCATCAGATATAAGCTTTCTCCTTATAATGTGATTAGCTTCTCCTAAGTCCTTCATATTGAATTGACTAGACAGCCACACTCTTACACTAGACAATACACCCACATTGTTCCCTATTAGGAGAATATCATCTATGTAAAGTACTAATAATACCACCAACGTTTCCTAATTCTTTTAGTCACACCCTGTTTTTTTGGTATGAATGTATAAGAGAGTAACAATGTAATGAATTAAAGTTAGTCGAAAAAATGTATAAGAGAGTAACAATGTAATGAATTAAAGTTAAGTCCAAACGTTGTCCGTGTGCATCACAAAAAGGGAGGAGGGACTATCCTCTTTCTCCTCGGACATCTAGAGGAAAAATAAATTAGCATAAATATGCAAAGAAAATCTTACCAATTTTATAACAAATTATATGCAGGTAGAGGCTTAGAGTGTGTATAAAATTCATTGTTTGGTATAATAACATGGTACGATTTATATAATAAGAAGTCAAGGAATTTAAGCTGATAATCCCATGCTTACCAATTAGAAATGAGTATAAACATAAATATAAGTATAATAAAATTTTAATCAACCCAAAACCTTTGAGGAAAAGTAACCAACAATGAACACTAATAAAGCGGTACTCATACATATGTAGCTAAAATCCAGTCTCTCAATCATCTGAGACCTTAGGCCAAGTAAAAAAGTTCCATGGAACAACACAGTAATCTAGTCCCTGGTTAATACCGATGCTTCTATAATAAATATTATACACAAAGGTGCAGGGTGAATTGATTCAATCATTACAATGATTTTTATGATATCAGCTATTAGGTGAGAAGGGCTAAAATTAATCCGATTGATTATAATTAAAAGTAACGAGAGACATAATAAAATATTTATTATGGTAATTTCTACAGATAATAGGAATCAAGTAGGGCTATCACATAGTGATATCAATAACTGTTTAAACAAGTATGCTAAGTCTACTATTGAAAAAGTAAAACTACTTGCGTGAAGTATCAAATAAGCTTAAATGTGATTTAAGACGAGAGTCGGAGGGGCTGATACTTGATTATCTATACATAAACACTTTTGTGAGTAAGTGTATCTGATAATAATGTTGGTTTGGCGAAAATAACTAAGAAAACTGTGTTAGTTAAAGCTTAGGGGCTAATTTGTAAATATTTTAGGGGCTTTAAATCTAAGGCTTAGGGTCAAATTTGAAACTTGATGTAGAGAAATTTTTGACTCAAAATTTATCAAAGTAAATGTAAGAAAAATACGTTTATAATTCATAACTTGAACAAGTCAGGATGGGTCAATTTGAAATTAAAAGAAAATATTTATAACCTAAAACCCTAATTTTCTAAAACTTAAGCTAGGATTGACCAAGCACTACCTTACCTTATATCATTTTGACAAGAAAATTTTAATAAAATTATTGGAAAAAATCAAAATTTTTTTATTGTCCATGCACCCTCACAGGCTTAATCAAGATTTCTTGTTGAAAATGTCATCTTCAACCTCTCGACAGTTGACCTAAGAGAAAAAATTTTGACATTGAATAACTCCTGATTTTCTAAACCATTTGAGATGATTCCTAACAAATCCAACTATTTTTTCACAAGGAACACAAAAATATAAGTTTCATGGATTGAGGTTCAGTACTTATCGAGTTACAAATACTTTTTTCTTTTTAAAAAATTTGACCAAACTTTCGAAGTTTTATAGAATATGGCATAGGGTTTTACGGATATGTTTGTGTTTTTTCTATCCTAAGGAAGGATTTGATTTTGGTTTGAAGGATTGAGGTAGTCTATTTAGGGAGAATTTAAAGTTTTTATTTTTCTGAAACATAAAACACTTTTGAGAAATTAAGATCAAACTTATGATTTTTTTAGAACAACCATTACATTTGAGCTACTGAGTTCATAAGAAATCTATTCCTCACTTTGAAACAGATTTAAAGTCAAGGAATCAAATTCCACCATTAAAGCTTAAGGTTTAATGGATTTTTTTGTGGTTTCTTCGAATAAAGACAGTTTTGAATGTAAAATTTTGGTTGTTTTGATTGATATGAGCCTACTAATAACACCGAAAACCATTCGAATTGAAAGAATTAAGTTTAACACATAAAATGACAAAATACCAGATTGGAGGAAAAATTTAGAACTTTGGACAGGTTCAAAGGGTGGGGCTTATTCCTTCTGATCATGAGGGATTTATAGCATGAGGTGATGGGAGATCATTAGAGAAGAAAGGCGGTGGATTCAATCTTTATCTAAGAAGATAAAGTTGTGGAAACTTGAATTACATATGGTTACATGGTGTAGCCATGTGATTTTGTCTTCTTCTGCCCACGTGGAGGCTTATGTGGTAGGGGATAATGTGTAGTGTTGGGTTTTAAGTTTTGGTCCATGGTTTGAAGTTTTTATATTTATTTTTTAATAAATATGTGATTTTTTAACGTTTTAGGGGCATTTTTGTTATTTCATGAAAGTTCAAGTGTTACAACTATAAATTATAATTAGTTAAAGTCTAGAGGTTTAATTTGATATACATTTTGGGTATAGGGGTTATGTATAGGTCGAGTTATGTTTATTTAAAAACATCAAGAGGTATTCTGGTAAATTTAAAACTTCAAGGGGCACTTGGGTAATATAACAAAGTTATAGGTTTAATGATGTAGTTTCATGTTTGTTAGGATGTTTTTGGATTTGAGTAGTATATAAGGGAGATAATGAAAATTTTTAGTTAGTTTTTGATATTAACTAGCTCGGTTGAAATGTACAGGTCAAAATCTACTTACCTAAAAAGAAAACTTGTCCTCGAATTTTAACTTTAAAGGGGTCGGGATATTGTTTTCCCATTTCTTGTTATGGTTCCCATATATCTTCTCGATGATTTTGATGTTCCCAATGTATTTTTACTAAGGGACTTTCATTATTCTTAAGGATTTTCACCTTATGGTCCAAATTCTAAATAGGGCGTTCTTCAAACTTGTGATTGGGTTCAACATACGTTTCCTACCATGTAATGACATGGTTTAGATCTAGAATATATTGGCGTAACTGGGACACATGGAATACATTATGAATATTGTATAACTTCACTAGTAATTCTAATTGATAGGCTACTATGCCAATGTGTTTAATAATAGTGAAGGGTCCAATATATATCGGTGCTAATTTCCTTTTCTTTTCGAAACGTAAATCGATTTTCGATGAGAAACTTTTAGAAATACCCTATAATAAACTTGGAATTCTAGTGGCTTATGACGATGGTCTGCATAACTCTTTTGGTAATCTTGGGCTATCTGGAGTCTCTCTCTAATCAAATGTATCTTCTTAGGGGTTTTTTGGATTATATTGGGACCAAATTGCTTGTTGTATCCGGATTCAGTCCAACATGCGATTGACCAATACGATCTTCCATACAATTCTTTGAATGAGTTAACTTTGATACTTGGCTGGTAACTGTTGTTATATGAAAACTCAATGAGTGGTAAATGCTCACTCCAATTATCGGGTATATATATCATAGAAGATCGTAACATATCCTCCAAAGTTTGAATTGTATGTTTAGATTTTCCATCTCACTGTGGATGAAAGGCAGTACTTAAATAAAGTTTGGTACCCATTGTAGCCTAAAGTGCATGCCAAAATCTTCCTACAAAGCAAAAATCTTGGTATGATATTATGGATAGGAGAATTCCATGTAATCGGACAATTTCTCGAATGTAAAGTTTGCTGAGCTTTTGAAAAGAATCGATGGCTTTACTCACAGAAAATGGGCAGATTTGGTAAGCCGATCTACTATCACCCAAATAGAGTTGCATCCTTGGGACGTATGAGGTAGTCCACTAACAAAATCCATGTTGATTTGATCCCATTTCCACTCCATAATTGGTAGAGGCTGGAGAAGTCCACCATGGCATTGGTGTTCAATCTTCAATTTCTAACAAGTAAGACATCTCCTCATAATGTTCTCAATGTAATTCCTCACATTTGTCCACCAGTATTGTTTCCTCAATATATGATACATTTTGGAACTTTCGGGGTGAATCATAAACTTGGAACGATGGGTTTCTTGTAATACTTCTTCTTATAAGGATGATTCATCAGGAACACACAATCTATTTCAAAATCTTAATCCCGCTTCCTTATCATTGGAAAAGTTTAGAGTTCCATGCTCGGCTTTCTGTTTAACTACAAAAGGATCTTAATGTTGTTATACTAGAATCTTCTTCCTCATATCTAGATAAGCAATTATGTTAGAGAATTTTTAAAAATGTGAGGTTGGTTAAAGATCATATTGCTCTATGATATAAGAAATATCATAAGAGATTAAACTCTGAAGTCTACTGATGGGGTTTTGACTTAAAATGTCAGCTACCAGGTTACTGTTTCCCAGATGGTAGTCTAATTTAAACTTATAATCTTCCAAAAATTCCATCCAACGCCATTGTCTTAGATTAAAATCCCTCTAAGTGAGGATATATTGTAAGCTTTTTCTAATCTTACAAAACTTGAAATTCTTCACCGTATAGGTAACAACGCTATATTTTTAAAGCAAAGACCACAACGGCTAACTCAAGATCATGTATAGGGTAATTAAATTCGTGGGTCTTGAGTTGTCATAATCCATACTCCACTTCTCTTCCTCTTTGATTCAAAACACAACATAAGCCTTGGAACGAGGTATCGGTACATACATCATAGCTTAAATCACTACAAGTAATAGTTAGGATAAAAGAAGTAAATAATTTGTCCTTTAAAATTTCGAATGCTTTATTGAATTCATCAGTCCATACAAATGGTACTTTCTTCCTGTCTAGCTTTAGTAGTGGGAGAGAAATTCAGTAAAATCCTTCTACAGAGGGAAAATAATAACCTGGTGATCTGAGAAAACTCTTTATCTCGATGATAGTGGTGGGGTTCTTCCATTGTACAATGGCTGAAATTTTGGCTGAATAAACTTGGATTCCATTTTGAGCAATCACATGTCCTAAGAATTTTACTTCCTTCATCGATAAGTAACACTTACTTTTCTTAGCATACAATCTATGATTTCTGAAAGTGCCTAATAAAGTTTTTAAGTGTTGGGCATGTTATGAATGACTTTGAGAATAAACAAGGATATCGTCGATGTACCTGATAATAAATTGGTCAAGAAAAGGTATAAATATTTGATGAATAGGATCCATAAAAGTTACAGGAGCATTGGTTAATCCAAAAGACGTTATGGTAAATTCAAAATGTTCATAATGAGTTTGAAAATAAGTTTTTGGAATATCTTCTTCTCTTACTCGTATTTGATGGTAACCAGATCGTAAATCTATTTAGGAAAAAACTTTTTCTCCTTTAAGTTGATCTATTAAAGAGCCAATTATGGGTAAAGGATACCTATTCTTAATAGTTATTGAGTTCAGCTTATGGTAGTTTATGCATAATCTAAAGCTTCAATCATTCTTCTTCACAAATAACACAAGTGATCCCCAAAGAGATGAACTAAGGTGAGTAAAAACTTTTTCATGAAGATCATCTAGTTCAGTAAGAAGTTCATGAAGTTATAAATAATCCGTTCGATATGGAGGTATGGAAATAGGAAAAGTGTTTGGGTAGAGATTGATGGTAAATTCTATTTCTCGATAAGGAAGTATACCTGGAAACTCTTCTGGAAAAAACATCCTCGAATTGTTCCAAAATTCTTAGAATTAAGTAAGAAGAAGAATTTTGGATTTGGGAGGATGAAGGTTCGGAATGACTAGTTCCTTGAAACATAAAAGAATAAGTTTCTTGGTCTTGAAAATATATTCTCTTTGCATGATAATCGATATAAGCGTGATGTTTTGACAATACATCCATTCCAATAACGATATGGAATCCGTAAATATCTAAAATTATAAAATTCACGAAGATAGGACCTAAACCTAGATGAATTTTACAAATTTCATACCCTTGGGTAGGTGAACTTATTTCACTCGTAGGTAATTCTATCTCTAAGAGAGTAGTTATAATGTAGGCAACATTTGTAAAACTTTAGATAGTTTAAGGCTTATAAATAAATGCGTTGAACCAGAGTCAAATAACATATGAGCGTGAGAATTATGAAAGAGTATTGTACCTTCAATTACATAGAGTGAATTCTGTATAGGTAGTATGCATCAATTCTTTCCACGATAAGGGACTAGTTCAGGTTTCCTAGATAGGATTAGGTCTATGCTAGCTTGATAAAGGACGGGGTTTTGAATTCTTGGGGGATTACCTAATTGATGATGGATTACAGAAGGGTTTAACTTAGGACACTGGCAGGTGAATATGTCATAATTCCTGACATTCATGACAGTTAATCAAAAGATAAGTCGTGTTATGGATAATTTGGGAATAACTTGCCTAATAGAATTAGGACAAAGCTGGGGTCGAGGTCGAGGTCGAGGTCGAGATAAAGTTTTAACAACGTGATCATTCCTAGTGATAGGGTGAGGTGTGTGCATATAGCATAGGGAATTTCGTTCAACAATTGATGCGACTTTAATGAGTTGGGAAAAATCTTGAATTAGCAAAGGGGTGACAAATGTTTTAATTTGTGGGTGTAATCCTCTCCCAAACTATTTACACTTATATATTTCGGTATCCACATGCTTGGCTTCATAACGAGACAAATTGATAAACTTGGCTTCGTACTAAACCACAGACAAACTTGCTTATTATAGCCTCAAGAAATCTACGATCAACAGGTCCCTTTCGGTTTAGAAAAAGTACTTTTTGAAGAAGATTTCTTCAAAAATTTCACATGTCAATGTGGCTATATTGCGGCTTCGGTCTATGACTTGCCCCCAGAAATTGGCTTCACCTTCAAACATATAGGATGCCAAGGTTACTCAAAGATTGGAAATAATTCCTACCCCATTAAATATTTTCGTAATCTGACGCATCCACTTTTCAGCTTCACTGGTGCTTAACTTTCTTAGAAATGGAGGGGTCATTGTCATAAAAATTTCTTAAGAGAATTTATTGAATGGGTCTCATCTGAAATCCTCAATAACTAGGTGTGGAACTTGTTGTTGTCGAGCTAGAGATGTCATCTCTTCAAGGCACCGCATAATCCCTTCAGTATGGGTTTGCTCAGTTTGAGTTCCATAGAAGGAGTTCAAGTCCTAACCATCCAAAAATGTAATATAATAGTTGCAAATGTATAAGAACATAAAAGAGGATATCGAACAATGTTATATATAGTATACAAAAAGAGTTTAGAGTAGTATGTTACAATCTCCATTACCTAATTTCATATAAGTTAGAGTTAGTCATCATGCTAAGGTAGTAGTCTGGCACACTATGTACAGTACTTTATTATCCATTTAACATTAGGATGGATATTTTTTTATTTGGACTAGTTCAGAAGGGTCATCATCTGTAGAATCACAAGAGTCAAAAGAAATCCTGATGAGTTCACCATTCGAAGTAGCCTTTGGATGAAGTGGTTGTGCATTAGCCAAAGTAAACTTGACTTCCTCTTGTAAAATGATCGAATTATCCACATAATCACGCATTTTCCTCAGAACTTGTTCTTCTCCAAAAACACGATTTGTAAAGATCAAGCTTTTCACATCACTACTGGAGTCGAGCAAGCTTTTATCAACAATTTTAATCATAACACTAAGGCTAATAAAATCCTCTTCTCTGACTGTGGTTTCCCATCGGTTATTAGGTATGATATCCAAACTAAAAAGGAACGAATCTCATGTATTTATGTTGCAAAATAAATTTATTATATGAATAGGTAAACAAGTTACAAAAATGTAAAATAACTAATATACTATAAAAAATTATCGTATAGGAATCTAACCCAACATATTTTTATTTTTAGAACACGCTCTGATACAAACTTGTCACACCCTTTTTTTAGGATGAATGTACGAGAGGGTGACAAATAAATGGATTAAAGTTAAGGTAGAAAACATAACTTTATTCATTAAGTAACATCTCACACTGACTATACTACCACCATAAGGGAGAATTACATTTTATTCTCAAACTGAAAAATAAAGTAGGTCATCGAAAACCTCCACTCCTTTCTCTTATATTCTTAAGTCTCCACCCATATAGTTAAATAAGCAAACATGGTGTCCAGGTGTATCACAAAAAGTGAGGGTATACTATCCTCTTTCTCCTAGGTCATCTGGAGGAAAAATGAATCAGCACAAATATACTAAGCAGATCTTACTAGTTTTATAATAAATTAAATGTAGATAGAAGCATGGAGTGTGTATAGAATTCACTATTTGGTAAAATAACATTGTAAAATTTGTACAATAAGAAATCCAAGAAATTTAATATGATAATTAGATACTTAGCTAATTACAAGTGGGTATAGAAATAAACGAATCGTCATCAGTATAACCAAATTTTAATTAACCCAAATCCTTTAGGGAAAAGTAACCGGCTAGGCATACTAATAAAGTGGCACTTATATTTATGTAGCTAAAATCCAGGCGCTCAATCATTTGAGACCTTAGGCCAAGTAAAAAGGTTATGTGGGACTACACGACAGTTTACTCCCTACTTAATACTAATGCTTCTACAATAAACAATATGCATGGAG
The DNA here is from genome assembly GCA_949130495.1 of Sambucus nigra. NCBI lineage: Eukaryota > Viridiplantae > Streptophyta > Magnoliopsida > Dipsacales > Adoxaceae > Sambucus > Sambucus nigra. Next base: position 617,845,823 of record OX422208.1, read on the forward strand.
GTGCTAGGTGAATTGATTCAATCATTACAATAATTTTCATGATATCAACTATTAGGTGAGAAAGGGTTAAAATTTATCCGATTAATCAAAATTAAAAGTAACCAAAGATATAATAACACATTTAGTGTGGAAATTTCTACACATACTAGGAATCAAGTAGGGCTATCATATAGTGATATAATAACACTTTAAAAAATATAAATTTACTATTAAAGAGGTAAAACCTATTTCCGCCAAGTATCAGACGAACTTAAATGTGATTGAAGAGGATATCGGGAGGGGCTGGTACTTGATTATCTGTATATAAACACTTTGGTGAGTAAGTATAATTGATAATAATGTTGGTTTGGTAAAAATAACTAAGAAAACTATGTTTATCAAAGTTTGGGGGCTAATTTGTAAATATTTTAGGGGCTTTAAAATCTAAGGCTTAGGGTCAAATTTGAAACTTGGTGTTGACTCAAAATTTATTGAAGTAAATGTAGAAAAAAGTTGGGGTTCAAATTTATAACTTGAAAAAGTCAGGAGGGGGTCACTTTGTAATAAAAAAAATATTTATAACTTAAAACCCTAATTTTCTACCACTTAAGATAAAATTGACCAAACACTGTCTTACCTTATACCACTTTGACCAGAAAAATTTAATAAAATTATTGGAAAAAATCATAAAATTTTGATTGCCCATGCACCCTCATACGATTATTCAAGATTTATAGTTAAAAAGTTCATCTTCAACTTCTCGACAATTGACCTCGGGTTAGGAAAAATATTGACCTTGAATAAATCCTATTTTTCTAAACCATTTAAGATGATTCTTAAACCAATCCACCTAATTTTTCACAAGGAATTAAAAAATATAAGTTTCATGGATTGAGTTTCAGTATTTATCGAGTTACAAATACTTTGTTTTTTAGAAATTGTAGTCAACTTTTGAAACTTCACTGAATATGGTAGATGGTTTTACGAATATGGTTTTGTTACTCCTATCCTAAGGAAGGATTGGATTTTGGTTTGAAGGATTGTGGTGGTCTGGTTAGGGAGAACTAGAAGTTTTTACTTTTCTGAAATAGAAAACACTTTTGATAAATTAAGGCTCAAAACTTATGATTTTTTTAAAAATAACTATTGTATTTGAGATCCTGAGTTTATAAGAAAACTATTCCTCACTTTGAAACTGGTTTAGAGTCAAGGAATCGAATTTCACCATTAAATCTCAAGCTTTAATGTAATTTTTTGTTGTTTCTTAGAATATAGGTTGTTTTGGATGTAAAAGTTTGATTGTTTTGATTGATATGAGACTACTAACAACATAAAAAATGATTGAAATTGGAAGAATGAAGTTTAACACATAAAATGGTAGAATACCGGATTGGAGGAAAAAAATTGAACTTTGGGTAGGCTCTAAGGGTGGGGTTTGTTGCTTCTAATCGTGGGAGATTTATAGTATGAGGTGGTGGGAGATCATTAGAATAGAAATAAGGTGGATTCTTCCTTTCTTTAAGAAGATAAAGTTGTGAAAACTTTAACTACTCGTGGTTACATGGTGTAACTATGTGATTTTGGCTTCTTCTGCCCATTCGGAGGCTGATGTGAGAGGGGGGTAGTGTGTAAATGTTTGGTTTTTTGTTTGGTCCTTGGTTTGAGGTTTTATTTATTTATTTGGTATTAAACATGGGATTTTTTTAATTTAAGGGCTTTTTTGTAATTTCATGAAAGTTTTTGGGTTGTAACTATAAATTCTAATTATTTGAAGTCTATAAGCTTGATTTGATATAAAATTTAGGTATAGGGGCTAAGTATAGGTCAAGTTATGCTAGTTTAAAAAGTTCAAGGGGTATTTTGGTGAATTCAAAACTTCAAGGGGTACTTGGATAATCTAGCAAAGTTACAGATTTAATGATGTAGTTTCGTCTTTATTTAGGATGTTTTTGGATTTGAATAATATATAATTGACATAATGGGAATTTTTAGGTAGTTGTTGATACTAATTAGCTCGATTGAAATGTACATGTGTTACACTTCTTATACACATAAGTCTCATCAGAACAGTAATTAAAACAAAATGTTTTGATTGGTTAATTAATTCGAATGTTCCAATACCTTGATGCTTTCTTAAGTCAATAATGGATATTCTTCTTCTTGTCCCTTTGATATGAATCCCATGGGTTGCATCATATAGATGTACTCGTTAAAACTACTGTTAAAGAACTTAGTCTTAACATCTGTTTTCTAAATCTCTAATTGAGATGTGGCCTAATGGATAAGAGAATCTGAATATTCTTAATTATGGCTACCAAAAAAGGTCTCCTCATATTTGATTCCCTCTTTATGAGTAAACCCTTTCGTAATAAGTCATTTTTTGAAGGTTTCCACCTTCGCGTCTACCCTTCTCTTCTTCTTGTAGATACACTTTCAATCGATGGGTTTTATCCCATCCCATCTGGAAGGTGATATTAAATCATTCAGGAGTTTGGATTTAAAAAATAAAAGAGTTTGATCACAAAAAGATGTCTAAAAGTCTTAGATTAAAATATAGGCCCACATCTCTATTTATAGGGAGAAAAATCTCTAATAGATACACATGAAAGATTGCATTTGAAATAATGTAAAAACTAAAATTTCTTGACTCTTTTGAATGAAATACGCATTCTCGTTCCAATAGAAAAGAAATGAGAGATCGAATGCCATTCTAGTGAAGGGAGGAAAGTGGTTCATTGGTAGCTCGTTCGAATGACAAATATCGAATGAACTCGTTCGAATGACCCTTATAAACTCATTTTAACGCGATACTAAAAAAAATTGTTTAAAAACTTTTGATTTTTTTTCTATGTTTTTAAACACTTTAAAAATACTACCCCTGAGTTAATTGATTGCACTAAATCAAAACCATATACATTCTCGATAATTGTAGCGACGATCTCAACTCTTTGATCTCTAATTGTTGCATTCGGTCGCTAACTTATATTCACTTGAATCTCTTGAGAATGTAAAGAAGTAATGGAATATGCCAAACTTAAAAACATGATGATCAATTATAAATCTTTCTCTTAAAAATCTCCCCATTTGGATTTTTCTGTATAAAGCACAAAATCAAAAAAAATAACCCCTAAGACAAGTTAAACTAATGTACCTGTCAAACCCGAATAGGAAAAGACACTTGTGATATTGTTTTTAACTAAAAATTTTCATCATATAGTTAATGAGATCATCAATGAAGAAAATATCGACACACATGAAGCAAAAGAAATACCATGATGCATGGAATTTAAAGAAAACACAAAAAATTTCCCTCAATATATTCTCCCCCTTTTTGGCTATAATAGACAAATGGTTAGAAGTTAATCATGAAATGTTAGCATCATGAGTATCCAAATATGAAATATCGTCACAAAGAATAAACAACAAAGCACACGCGATGACACTTTAACAAACCAAAACCAACTATTTTTGAAAGTTTTGAAGTTTTTTTAGAATATAAAAATACATATAACTATAAATACAAATGGTCACACCATGAAGTAGCACAAAAATATCCGAATCATGAAAATGGACTGAAATTATGTGAACTTAATGCACGAAAAAGTCAGCATAGATATATGTAGCAAATATGCATGAAGTCAAGGGGATATTCCTAAAGACAAAACTCAATTCAACCTTTGGTATAGAAATTTTGAACGAAGTGAAATTAACTGAACTCATACATAATGCCATGAATTTCAATGCTTCTAAAATCATTAACACCAAACTATTTAATGTTTTAAAGAAATTATATTGTAAAAACTCATTGATCTTCAACTTATAACGCCATCAAATTCTCACATTTTAAGTATAGACTCTCAAATTTCTTGAAGGAATCATATTGACCAAGGGAATGAATAATCAATAAACAAAAAAAATTGACCTTCAAACTTTTGTTTTTATGTGCCGAAATCATCTTTTAGGCTTTAGTTAATGGTGGCCTTTGACGCAAAGAAGACTAATTCTTTCCTAGACTATTTCTATTGCATAAAAAAAATCAAATTCTCCGGGGAAAAATATGATCAATGGTTTTTACATGCACAATTAGTTTATAGTACTTTTGGTTCGTTATTAATCAGGATTGAGATGAGAACATCCTATTGGAAATTTGGCAAGCAAGTACACTATTCAAAAGTTCGTGCATATATGCAATCAAGATGATATAAAGAGTCTAACATGAAGGAAGTTATCAACATATAACAACATAATTCTAAACGTGCATTTTTAAGTATAGAAAAGAAACGAATCCAAGTCTCATGACACCATGAGTAAGTCACATGCATGGATGGAATGTAATTGTGATTCGAACATCCTAAATGCGCATTCATATATAGTGTAAAATAAAATAAAAAATATTTTTGAACTTTTGAAACTTTTTTTTTATCAAAAATAAACCCTACTTAAAAAGTTTTGGGACTTTTTCTAAAAGAAAAGAAAATAACCCTACACTAAAAAATAACCCCACACTAAAAACAAGTATTGACCAAAATCATTAGTTCGGATGCCTTCTCAAAAGGAGTAGACATCCTTTGAACTTCCTCCATTAAACATTGAGATGTCTTGACTAAAACCTTCACTTGATCTCGAAGACTAGCAAGGTCTCTATGGTGTGAGATGGAGTCTTGGTTCCCTTATCCCCCACCTCTTATTTTCCCTTACCTTTAATATACCTTCAAAATCCCGAGAACATTAATCACTTTCTAATATTTCCCAAGGAACATTAATCAGGAGGTTGCGAAAAGAGACTAATATATTTAAAGTGCATTATAGTTAGGGGATGCTGCCATCAGTGAGCAAGTTTTTACCTACTCTTAATGTTAAGGGTATATTTAAGCCCACAACTTGACTAAATCCATAAAGTGGACAAGTAACAATTTCCGTATAAAAATAAAGGTCTTGACCATAACTAAATAAACAAGTTTTACTTACAATTTTTAAACATAAAAGGATCAAAATCACCAAACCTAGTTCTATTTGAATAACAATTAAGATCTAACTATAATATCCAAGGTTATGGATATGTTTGCACATTTAAACCCCGACACTAAATCAATACTATCTCAACATTTACACTTGAGGGTTGTTGTTAGTTCAAGTTTTGGATAATCTTAGTTGTTTGAAATGTAGCATAAACCTTAGAAATTCTTTAGGAGACAAGGAAAGAAAAATCACAAAATAACTCAAGGGCCTCGACTAAAGAGGACTCGGCCTAGGAGGATTTAACCATAACGAGGTATTAGGCCACTTGGAGATCAATTCACACATCACAACATACATAAAGAACCTAAACCATGGTAAAACACTTGGGATATATCGGCCTTAGCATCCCTCTATATTTCATAGTTGTCCAACAGTAGCATACTCTAAGACCGTCTAAAAGAACATAGGGAGCATCTTTCAGATCATGTTATCAAAACATAACCCCTCATTTGGAGCCTATAAATTAAAGTCACCACCCCCTTATTTGATAAATTTCAACACATTGGAGAAGCCCTCCTCTCTCCCCCTCTCTCTATCTGTCTACATTGGACTTTGCATATTTTACACCAAGATTTCTACTCAAATCACCTCGTTTAACGAGCTTGGACTAGTGACCTCACCCTCATCTCTGGCTAACCACTAGTAAATACTCAACCTGAATTTTATTTTGTTATTATTTCATCCTTTTCGCTCATTGTAACACCTCTTTTTTGGCTATTGGCCCCTACAAGTACTGATAACACCATTTATAGTGGAAAGAGATGTTTACCACGTGGATGTATTCCCTAAGTAAGCCAAACCATGTACATATTGCCTCATATTCCTTTTTTCTTCCCATGTTATTTACGTTTATGCATATTCATCTTTCATTAATTTATTGATATTAACTTAAATGACCCGGTTTCTATATATGAATAGCATATATTGGCAACAACATACACAAACAATTTCATAGTAAAAATGTCTAGAAAAATGATGTTCTTTAGTTAGATAGTATGACTTAAGTCCATCTCAAATGAGTATCTCTCTAATTAATTTTCAATAATAAAATTTGGAACACAAAAAATAATTTTCAATGGGGAATACTATCTCCATCTATATATGACTGGCCAACTTTAAGATATTAAAATTTCTAAAGAAATTTTTGTATATGTAGAAAATTTTAATAGAGATTTATATGTGACATGAATAAAGATAATTTGACCCACACATTTTTAGACATGTTTTAATGTTGTGTAATAGAAAGAGTTTTAAAAGAAATTTAAACTAACCACCAAATACGTCATGCTCCTATTTTTTTTGGATTATTATTTCACAATTTACTCATTTTAAATCAATCATTTGTAACTATTGGGAACAAGTTACTCAAGTGGTTGAACTTTATTTTTTTCTATGTTTTAATCTTAAAATGACCATAACTTTTGTTTTACAATTTTTTTCCCATAAAATTACTAGTTTTCAAATCTATTCACCGCGGTATATCAAACAAGAATCATGAACACTATAAAATTCTGAAGAAAAAAATTACACAGACAATATATATTTACAGTGTTTACCAGAAAATAAAATTATTTTATATCTGAAATGTTTTCATAGATAATAAATATTTACCGTACTAATATTATACATAAAATACAAATGAAACACATTATTTTAATTTTTTTATTACTTTCAATTGAATATGGATCTTGTTTATAGGGCTCGATTAGTAGATTTCAAAAATATCAATTTCGTAAATTTTGAATTTGTATATCAAAAGTTATAGTTATTTAAAGTTGAAAGAAACAAAAAAAAACTATCATTTTAAATTTGAAAGGAATATAAGGAGAGGAGTATATTAGTAAGGAAACAATTAGTAAATTTAAAAATAAGACTTAATTAATAATTGACTTGTCAATAAAATTTAAATAAAAAAATATAATTAAAATATAATTATCCCTAAACTTTTTTACGCATTAAAATATATGCCCTCAGAAAAAAAATTATAACATTACATTGCCACATATATATATTATAATACTCATACAATAGTAGTAGCAATTATTACACTAGAGTTAATAAGATAACTGAATAAATAAATGGATTAACATTTTCTAAAAAATGCTTCATTCTATGCTAAATTTTTTAATCTTCCCAAACCATGTCCTCACTAATTCCTTCAAGCCATTCATTTTTTCTTCTGACTTTTTAGCTTTCTCAGACTCCTTTAATCGATTCATTTTTTTCACTTCTAAGCTATTAAAAAAGAAAACATCTATAAACCCACATCCCCATTCTTCTTTCTCCAGCATGTCTGAGTGCATGGAATGAAGAAACTACAAAGGTTCACGGATCGTTGGCACGCATCGGTAAAGTGAGAGGTCAAACGCATAGTGACAAAATAAGACAAGAAGAAGTGGTTGTAATTTTTGTTTGATTTTTGAAACATTATGCACTTGGATTCTTTACTGTAATTTTTTTTATCTTTTGAATTTGAAACCAAATCCCCATACAATAGATTTGTCTTGACTGTCAATTGTTTTAGTTAAAAACCAATTTTTGAATATTTACTTTTTATTTATATAATGAACAGTTCAGTCACGAAGCTAAAATTTGTGAAAATATGGTAATAATGAATAATTGTATGCATAAGTAACCTTTATAAGACAACATCACCCATTTCTCTCACTCCAGTATATATGATGCAAGGAATGAAAAAACCGCAATTAGAAATTACCAAGGTTCTAAAAAACGCGGGGCGTGATCGAGGCGTGAATGCCAAGTCTTAGAAATTTAGGCGAGCGTAGGCGTAAAAAGACGTGAAAATGCGTTTTATGCCTTTGTAATATATTTTAATATCTTTTAACCATAACAAGGCTATTAAAATACTAAAGTTGTGCAGATCATCAAAATGTCTCAATATTTACAAATTAGAATATTATTTGATTATTTTGGACGAGATAATTATCCGATTTGTAAAAAAAATCTTTAAAAGGCGATATCGTTTCACTAAATCATTGTTGTTTTTAGAAAAAAATGCGTCTTAAGGGTTTTACCAAGATTAAGGCATAAAAATCTCAAGCCAGGGCGTTTCTCCCAAAATTTAAGCCTAGGCGTGCCTAGACGGGTTTTTTAAAACACTGAAAATTACTGAATTACCAGATTTTAGATTGTTTTTATTTTTGTGATGAGGAAATATTGTTCAAGTTTATGTTCTTTGATTTTTTTTCATTATATTATTCTATTTCTTTTGTTTTATTATTAATGTGCAGGACAAATTATGGAGCGTAAAGATGTTTTTGAGCCTTAGAAAACGGTAATTAAGGTCAGGTACATCATCTACGTATCCAGTTATGAATAAAAATTAGGTTTTTTTCACGCCCTTTGAAACCCCCTATTCTCTTAATCGACGCTTCATTTTCCCAAATTATTTTTCCCACTCATAGTATCAAGATGTGTATTTGTTTCACTGCATGTTTCTTTTTCTATTCTGAAATCTTATTAACATTTAATTTGCAGTTATAAAATGAAGTCTAATCAATCGTCTTATTTTTATGAGTTTGGTTCCGATTTTTTGTGCATGTTCCGCTAGGGCTTTGCACGTAAAGTTGACGAAAGAGGCGTTGGACAGCTCGAAGGAAAAATGATTTTGCAAGAAAGGGGACTTATTTGTGGCGTTTGGACAGTAATTGCTTTTGTTGTGGAGTTTGGAGATTAATCTCTTTTTTAATGTTGACATGCGATATTTGTTTGAGTTGATGGAAATAATAAGTAACTATTTTAATTGGATCCTTGATTTAAAAAAAAACAATTGGCAACAGAGTTAATTGTGATAAGAAATATGTGATTTATTTGAAGTTGTTCATTTTATGACTGTGTTTTGATTTATTCGATCAGGATTTGTTTTCTTTTAGTTAATTTCATTCATAGTTCCTGCTAAAGTTACCTCTAATAAACTCTGCATTTACACCTATTACATCATCTCATTATTATATGTTAATGTAAATATTCCTTGCAATGAAGGCTAAGGTTCACAACAAGAAAAATTCATAATTTTTCGTATGCAATTGAGGTTTGATTTCATTTATTCTATTATTACAAATTTATCTACACCATTATATAGATAAAATTTTAATTTATTTTTCCTTAGTATATAATATTTTTTTTTGTTAATTATTTATATATTTCATAAAATATTGTGATACGTTCACGTATCGCGTGAGTTACATCCTACGATGAGAGAAGTTGTTTAGCGAAGGTAAAAATAGCATATGTAAAAAGAACGAACTATTTTATTTTTTTTTAATCGCTTTTATTGAGTTGTTTTCAATTGTTTCTCACAACCAGCTAATGAATCCGTGTTCTCAATTCATATGCGGGTTCCCATTGGTATCATATGAGAGAACTAATTTCCCACACTATTTTCCCACACTGGCCGTTATCTTCTAATGGCGTATTTGTAAGTTACTGAGAATTCAATCAATACCTTGGTCACACGAGTCTCTTTTGACTACTTCTTCGTGTTGTAGTCACCGTCACCAATCACCATCCTATGGAATGGGCCATTTTTTTTTCTTTTTTTAAACTAGAATGGGCCAATTTTTCCATCCGTGTAATAAATACTTCCAATAATTTCTTGTCAGAAATCATGCTGAGTAAGATCAATTGACCAGTTGAAAGAAAAAAATTAGTAAATTTGTCACAAAGACTATAGATGTAGTAAATTTCCAATAATTTCTTGTCACAAAGACTATTGATGTAGTAAATTTGTTGAAAATGTTAATAATTGCAACCTGACTGACCTTGGTTGCACGGGCCCGCGTCTCACCTGGACTAACAGTAGGGGTGGAGTTGCGAAGACCCTTGTCAGACTTGACCGTGCTCTTACCAACCCTGACTGGCGCATGCTCTTCCCGGATGCGGTCGTGGACAACATCCCTCGCACCGTGTCCGATCACTGCCCCATGATTATAAATTTTGAAGGTAGAAATCCAAACTCTCTCATCCCCCGCCCCTTTAGACTGCTTGCTTGTTAGTTTGAGTGTCCCGACTTCCTTAATATTGTTTTGAATAACTGGAATAATAATATTAATTTGCTACATAACATAAATACTTGTATTCCTATTATAAAACAGTGGAACCACTCGGTGTACGGTCACATTAACACAACTAAAAAACGTATCCTCCGTAGAATAAAGGGTATCCAAATTTCACAGGAAACCCACTTCTCTCATAACCTTGATAATCTAGAAAACCAACTCATAAACGATTATAATGACATTCTTCGTCAGGAAGAAATTCTATGGAAACAAAAATCCCGCACTAAGTGGTTGAGAGAAGGTGATAAGAACACCAAATTCTTCCATACATCCACTATTATTTGAAGACGTATCAACAAGATTGATAGGATGAAAATTGATAATGATTGGGAGGACGATACTGGTAAAATTATGTCACACACAAACAACTACTTCATATCCCTTTTCTCTAAGTCCTGCAATACAATCCACACTAGCAATTTTATTAATTTTGATCACCCCCGTTTCGAGAACATTGAGAACAGCATGCTGGATCACCCCCTATCGATGGAAGAGGTCAAGCGTGCAGTTTTCAGCATGGACGGACTTAAGGCCCCGGGCCCTGACGGTATACAACCCATCTTCTACCACACCTTTTGGGAGGCTACCAAGTATAGTCTGTTCAAATTTATGAGCGATTGCTATAACTCTCTTGACTTTCTGGAACAGACTAACACCAGCCATGTCACCCTCATCCCTAAACTTGACAACCCAGAAAACATCACTTAGTTTAGGCCCATTACCCTTTGTAATGTCCCATATAAAATCCTTGCAAAAGTCATTGTTAATAGGCTTCGCCCCATTCTCTACAAAATTATCAGCCCGAACCAAGCTAGTTTCCTTCCTGGTCGTCAAACTTCAGATAATATTATTATTACCCAAGAGACCATCCACTCTCTTAATACGAAAAAAGGAAAAAAAGGGGGCGTCATCTTTAAAATCGATCTAGAGAAAGCCTATGATAAGATAAGATAAGCTGGGAGTTCTTGGACCAGGTGCTCATCTGGTTCAACGTAAACCCTAATATAATATAACTCATCCGTAGCTGCATTACGAGCGCATCCACCTCCGTCCTATGGAATGGGGCCCCTCTCCCACAGTTTAAACCATCTATAGGTCTCAGACAAGGTGATCCACTTTCCCCTTATCTCTTTGTTATGTGTATGGACTACCTAGGGGCTGCGATTAATAAACAGGTGGAACAAGGGAAGTGGAAAGGTCTCTGGGCCTCCCCCACTGGCCCGATCATTTCTCACCTTTTCTTTGCTGATGACCTCATTCTGTTCACTGAGGCTACTCATTCTTGCTGCGACGTCGTCATGAAAACGTTAAACCAGTTCTGTGATATATCTGGGCAATCTTTGAGCATGTCCAAATCTAAAATTTATATCTCCCCGAACATTCAGAGACATAGCGCTCAGGACATTGGTAGACGATGCGGGATAAGCATCACCAATGACCTGGGTATCTACCTTGGTACCAATCTCATTCATGGGAAAACCACTACTAATCATTTCAAACATGTTATCGACAAGGTCCAAAAAAGACTATCTGGCTGGAAAATCAATCTTCTATCTCTTGCTGGGAGAGCTACTCTCATCCAGACTGTGTCAACCACCATCCCCGTCTACAACATGCAAACTAATCTATTCCCTAAAAAGATTAATGAAAAACTTGACAAATTAAACAGGGACTTCCTATGGGGGGACTCGAACGACAAAAAGAAAATTCACCTGATTAATTGGGGGCTTAGGTCTTAGAACCAGCGAAGCGAATAACTATGCTATTATATCTAAAATTGGTTGGAAGATGATGAACAATAAAAACTCCCTATGGGTCCGGGTGCTCAACGCTAAGTATAAAACACATGAAAACCCGAGGAACTGGACCCGAAAAGCTAATGCCTCTCATGTGTGGAAAGGGATCCTAAAATGCAAAAATGACATCGTAAAAAACACTAAATGGGTGATCGGCAATGGTAAGTCAACGAACATTTTCAAGGACTGGTGGAAGGGAGATTCACTCATCTCTAGATCCCACAACAACTCTAATATCTCGTTTGTAGGTGACTTGATTACTAATGGTGTCTGGAATGAACTACTGATAAAGGATAACTTCAATAACAATACTGCCAACATGATCTTGGGTTCTACGCTTCCTCGTACTATTGGAAAAGAGGACATCCCTAGCTGGGGCCCCACCGTTAATGGCAAATTTACCATAAAATCATGCTACGAAAGTAAAGTCAAGATTGACCTTAACATTTCCTCGCTTACAAATTGGAAGCGTATTTGGAAAACCAATATCCCCCAAAAATTTAAAACTTTCCTTTGGCTCATTTTTCACAACAAGATCCTCACTAATTGTCAAAGATTTAAAAGACGCCTAACCGACTCTAAAAAATGTGACTTTTGTGCGTTTGATGAAAATATTGAACATGTTCTTAGAAACTGTCATCTAGCCAATGCAGTGTGGAGGTCTATCTACACTACCAGAGTGTGGGATTCCCACCATCATATTAATTTTCTTGAATGGATTAAAGATAATATATGGGATAATCCCAAACCAAATTGCGAAATTATATTTATATGTACTTTGTGGAATATCTGGACTGCACGTAATAAACGCATTTTTGATAAGAAAGATTTCACCCCGGACATGGTTTGTGCTAAATCCAGAGCCTTGGCTAAAGAGTTGGCATATTGTGCCAAACCACTCCCTGCCACAAACAATATCCCGGGTAAGCTTACTAACACGGTTCCTAGTAATTGTCATGATGCAGGTTATGAGATCTCCACCGATGGAAGTTATGACCCGTTCAGCAGAATGGGTGGGTTTGGTGGCATGGTGAGCAGTAATGAGCAACGATGGATTCTGGGATTCAATGGAAAGATCCGTGGGGAGAGGAGTCCACAAAAAGCCGAGTTCGTCGGCATTCTTCATGGACTGAACCTGGCTAGAATCAAGGGATGGACGGGGTGCACCATCCGCAGTAACTGTCTCGATGCTGTGCAAATACTTATTAGACGTGACCACAAAAATCACCCACTCACCAACATCATCGAGGAATGCATTGCTATTATGGGTGAAATGAAGATTAGTGTCAACCACATTAGGCGAACCAATAACTTGTGGGCGGATGGACTGGCTCGACTTGGTAGACAACAAGTACACGACTACACTGAATACGAGGAGACCCCGGAGGCCCTTTTCTGCCTTCTTGAGCATGAGGACCCGAAGAACACAAGGATAGCGATACATGCATGCATTGACCCTACCTACCGCATTGCCACCTTTGGGATCTATGCCCTGGACGACAAGGGACAGTGGAAAGGTGGGTGCTACGAAAAACTCAGAGGCACCCCATTTCTTCTTCGTGCGCTTATGGAGGGTCTCTTCCACAGTTTGAATATGACCAGAATGCGTGGCTGGAAGGATGTTATGGTGGAGACCGACTCCCATGAGCTCATTGAGATGTTCAAGGGGGTCCAATACATCTAGTCGGATTTTGAGAACACAAGGATCGACTGCTATGAGCAAATGCGATTTGTGGGTGTGGACTTCATCTCTTCGCACTCGGGGAGGATCCGTGGAGCTAATTGGTTGGCTCGTGAAGCTAAGCTCCAAGAAGAGGCAATAGTGGAAATTGATGAGGTCCCGATGGCCATGCGTTGGATCCTTGATAATCCTATGATGTAGTCTGGGGTTGCTTGACTATTTGTTGATCCCATGTTTTGTCTATGGTTTTTTCTTTACCTCGATGGCTTATGGTTCTGTTTGATGTAAAACAACTTTAACCGTTTATCTTTCATTGCTAACCAAAAAAAAAAAAAAAAAGAAAAAAATTAGTTCACTTTGAATATCTGATGGTGACCCTACTCGTAGCGCAATCCCGCTTGTGAAAATCAAGGGAGCGTTCGTGGAAGATGAAACTTTCTATTCTGTTTCTTTTAATTTTTTTTTAGTTTTTTAAGAACTATTGTTTTTTTTTTCGAAAAAACCAAAAATTTATTCAAAATCAAAGTATTTTATACGTGATGTCGGTTGCCGCAGACCGGACTATAGTGACTTGACTCTAATCTTGACTCAAAAACATAAATAAAAAACTACGTACACACATAAAAACTGTTGAACAGAAAGAATGCGATATAGACATAGCAGAAAGAATATCGACATATACATTAGCTTCACGAAAACACAGACATAGAGTGACATGGTGGAAACACTGGAGGACGTCATGGATGGTCTGAGTTAAATCCCCGTGGGTTGGATCCTGGGCTATAGTCCTGAAAATCATATGAAACGCAATTCGACTGTTTGTTTCTATTTCAATACATTTTATTCCTACATGAAACGCTATTCAAGTCCCGTTTTTAAGGCCCAAAGCTCTGCAGTCAATGATGACACATAACCAATATTGCATATAAATCCTAAGAGGAAATGACCCTGATAGTTTCGGATTAGCCCTCCAAAGGATGCAAGTCCCGAAATTCGGGATTTCGCTCCGTCAGTATTACACTTAAAGAACGGTTGCACAGGAGGTGATCAGGTATTATGGAACTGCCTAGCAACCACCATTGGTTGGGAGGGTAGCGCCCTATGGGCGGTGATAAACTGAACAGTCTGGTCAGATACCAAATGTACGAGTAACGATTTAACAATCGGCTTGTGTCGAAAGAGGGCTTCGTTGCGGGGGAGCCAGAAGGCTCAGAGGGAGAAAAAAGATCTGACTGCCTGATAGGTAAGCGGTGAGGTCTCGCAATGTGTCGCCGGTTTCCTGAGGAAGGATATCAACGAATAATCAGTGTCCTCCTGAAGCGTGCGAACCTAAAAAAACGTAGAACATTCTGTAAAAATATGAGTATTGGAGTTCGTTAAGTCGCAAAGTGGGCAAGTAGGAGATGAGATTTTGTGGTAGTAGCTGAGACGATCAGACATGGGCAAAGCTTGGTGCACAAGAAACCATAGAAAGATCGTCAATTTAGGAGGACGTCTAGATCTCCAAAGCCACGTCCATGGAAGAGCCGGCGTGTGTTGGTAAATCGCGTTCTTATTCAACAGTGACAAGTGTCTTTCCCCGAAAATGTACCCAGCTTTCGTGGTCCCCAGTAAGGCTTGTCTCGGCCTGCCGTAGGCGAGATATAAACATCTTGAATATAAATCAATAAATCGAAGGGCAAATTTTAGGATAACAGAAGGAGATTCCATTGATGGTTATAAATAAAATACAATATCGGGGTGTTAATAACGGTCGAAGGAAGGGTAGGAAACCGCTGCCGTAACATTACACCTTAAACAACAATTTGGCACACCCTGATATAAAAAATCTGATTTTGGCACGGTTTAATAGAAATATGACACATTTTAAAACAGTGCCAAAATTTGGCACTGTTTTAAAGTGTGCCAAAATTGAGTACACTTGACTAAAATATAAAAACCCTAAAAAAATTATTAGAGTAACTTTGTCTAACCCTCTTTTTTTTCCCGCTCACCCTCTCATGCTCTCCCGATTTCTCTCGGCTCAGCTCTCTCTCTAGTCCGTGTGGAGAGCTTTCTCCGGTCCTTTCAGCTCAGTCTCTCCTCTTATCTCCCTATCTTTATCTCCGCTCAGGTCTCTCTCACTTCACTCCAGATGCCTAAGTCCTTACCGAGAATTTATTTTACCCGATTTGGGCATTGGATGGCACGATCTAATGTTTTTAGATCTGATTAAAAAGGGTGAAACGCAACCCGATTTTGGTAAATGCTTGATCGTTTCTGGTATGATATATTCCTATTTTGTTTGTTATTAATATTCTTTGTTATATTTGGTATATATCTGTTACATCATGTTTGGTTTTGTTTATATATGTGCTGAGTTGTGGATTTGTTGAAATACCTGTTATTTTGATTTATATTTAACCGAGCACTTGTTTTATTGTATCTATACATGTGAAGAATGTTTTGTGTTCGATTTTTTTTTAAAATTCGAAACTAATTATATCGATTTATTTAAAAAAATCGTGTTTATTGTATATGAGCTGCATTTTTTTACATATGAGGTTTTTTATTTCAAATACCGTTATGTTTAGTCATTCACATGTTATGCAATGATAAAAGAGTACAAGGACACTACTTGGAATTTGATAAATTTGGTGTCCAGACTGGATCAAATTTGCTTGTCAATTCGGTTTTAATAGTAAAGTATTGATAGTTTTCTCTTGATTTCCATGTTGTTTCAGATTCAAACTGTCATAACATTATTATATTTAGATAATGAGATGAAATTGACTTGTAATCTAGATTTTTACCATATCCTTATGAATAAAGACTTCGAGTTCTAACTGGAAATAATTTGTTGAAAATACCTTGGGATCCCTATCCTTAAAGTTTTACACGTCCAACCTCTTCAGACAATTAAACCACATTTGTTGTTTGAATATCAACATAGAGAATTATTAACTACACTCACTACAAGAAAATGCATTTATATAATTATTTTTAAAAATGACCTAATGTTGGTTTAAAATACAGTAATTAAAAGTATAATACTATTAGATATTTGACTTGTTGTAGCATAAATTATCATGAAAATACTAGTTCACATTATTTTACATAACAATTTATTAAAAAAAAAGTAGCACAAGATCTATGTTTTACGACTCTTTTTGTAATATTTATAAATAGATCTTACTTCTTTTTATTATTTTGATGACAGTTCCTTAGAATAAATACTCCTACTAGAAATAATATACCACATCTATAGCACTCTTTATCGAAAGGATATAACTTTTTTTCCCTACCGCTTGAGGAGTGAAAGTAGCGTTTTAGGTTAATGTTGGAGATGCTTTTAATAGTAATATAACAAATCCCTACTTATATGATCTATTTGCATACACTTTTATTAACGTTGTGTTTATTTTTTCATCTGAATTTGAAGTCTCAAATTTGAAGGCTGAAATCTTAATCTGAAAAATATGTTCATTTTTGTCTTTTTGTGCTTTTGATTATAATACTGTTTATTTGAACTGTTTCTTTATCTCGAGGAGTGAAAGTAACTTTTGAGGTTGATGTTGTAGATGCTTTTAATAGTACTATAACAAATCTCTACCTATATGATCTATCTGTGTACACTTTTCTTTAAGATGTGTTTATTTTTTTGTGAGTAGGTAGGAGATCCCAAGTTTTTATTTGAAGCCAAAACCATACAAATAATGGCGCTTCTTGTTTTGAGCACCCTGAATGGAGATCCCAAGTTCTTTCAGAGACTACTTTCTTAAAAAGATTAACCATGATCATCTTTCATCACAATCTTTGATCTCTATTTCACACACGTGTGTGTATAATCATATATGGGTACTGTAATATTAAAGAGTTTGATCCAGTGCTGGATGGGAATTGAATGCAGGTGTTGGGGAGGTTTGGAGATCAAGAGGCAAGCATAGGCTGCTAGTGATTTGTTTGGTTTTGTTTTACAAAGGTTCAACTCAGGCCAGTTCCATCCAATCTTAATCAAGTTACTACAGGCAACTACATGAAATGAATTATTTCTACTCAACATTTATAGTTTGTCTTTTTCATTCTATATCGGATCATTCCTTTTAAAGTTTGAAAATCACTTCATGGCTTACTTTATGAGCTTAGTTAGTTAAATTGGTGGAAGGGATTTACTGGTGGTTTGGTTTTGGAATTTGCTGCTGCTGCTGAGTTTATTTTAAATGTTAAAACATGTTGGATTTAACGAATAAACAAATGAAGTGATCGCGTAATTGCGGGTCTCCCCATTTGACAATATGACGCTAATTTCAAAATACGTAGATTATGCTTAAAAATAAGCCGTTTGAGGGTGAAATACTAAACCAGCCCCCAAACAGACCCGTAACAGGCACGAACACCTCACACGGGACCAATGTACCTTGTAGGAACTGACTGCATAGTCACGGGTCTCCCGATTTGAGAGTATGACGATAAATTGCAAAAATAACATTTAGATGTAAAAATAGGTCGTTAAAGGGTGAAAAACTTAACCAGTCCAAAACGGACCTGTAAGAGGCACGAACATCTCACCCGAGACCAATGAAACTTGTACGAACTAACCTCATAGTCCCACAGGGTCTCTCGATTTGAGAATATGACGATAATTTGCAAAAATCAACACTTAAACTTAACAACAGGTCATTAAAGAGTGAAAACCTAAACCAACCCCCAAACGGGCCTTTAAGAGACACAAACACCTCGCACAGGACCAATGTAACTTGTAGGATCTGACCGTGTAGTCCCGGGTCTCCCGATTTGAGAATATGACAATAATTTGCAAAAATCAACACTTAGACTTAAAAAGAAGCCGTTAATGGATGAAAATCCGAACCAACCCCCAAACGATCCCGTAGGAGGCACGAACATCCCGCACGGGACCAATGTAACTTGTTGGAACTGACCGCGTAGTCCCGGATCTCTCGGTTTGAGAATATGACAATAATTTGTAAATATCACACTTAGACTTGAAAATAAGCTGTTAAAGGGTTAAAACCCAAACCAGCCCCCAAACGACCCAGTAAGAGGCAAGAACACCTCGTACGGGACCAATGTAACTTGTAGGAAGTGACTGTGTAGTCCCGGGTCTCCCGATTTTAGAATATGATGATAATTTGCAAAAATCAACACTTAGACTTAAAAACAAGCCGTTAATGGGTGAAAATCCAAACCAGCCCCCAAACGACCCCGTAGGAGGCACGAACACCTCGTACGGGACCAATGTTACTTATAGGAACTGACCGCGTAGTCCCGGGTCTCCCGATTTGAGAATTTGACGATAATTTGCAAACATCAACACCACTTAAAAATAGGCCGTCAAAGGGTGAAAGCATAAACCAGCCACCAAACGACCCCGTAGGAGGCACGAACATTTCACACGGGACCAATGTAACTTGTAGGAATTGACCGCGTAGTCCAGGGTTTCCCGATTTGAGAATATGACTATAATTTATAAAAATTAACACTTAGACTTAAAAACAAGCCATTAAAGGGTGAAAACCCAAACCAACCCCCAAAAGACCCTGTAGGAGGCACGAACACCTCGCACGGGACCACTGTAACTTGTAGGAACTGACCGTGCAATCCCGAGTCTCCTGGTTTGAGAATATGAAGATAATTTGCAAAAATCACACTTAGACTTAAAAACAGGCCGTTAAAGAGTGAAAACATGAACCATCAACCAAACGACCCCGTAGGAGGCACGAACAACTCGCACGGGACAATGTAACTTGTAGGAACTGACCGTGTAGTCCCGGGTCTCCTGGTTTGAGAATAAGATGATAATTTGTAAAAATAAACACTTAGACTTAAAAATAAGCCGTTAAAGGGTGAAAATCCAAACCAGCCCCCAAACGATCGTGTATGAGGCACGAACACCCCGCAGGGGACCACTGTAACTTGTTGGAACTGACCGCGTAGTCCGGGGTCTCACGATTTGAGAATATGACGATAATTTGTAAAAATCACACTTAGACTTAAAAACAAGCTGTTAACGGGTGAAAACCCAAACCAGCCCCCAAACGACCCCGTAAGAGGCACAAACACCTCGTACGGGACCAATGTAACTTGTAGGAACTGACCGCAAAGTCACGGGTCTCCCGGTTTGAGAATATGACGATAATTTGTAAAAATCAACACTTTGACTTAAAAATAAGCTTTAAAGGGTGAAAACCCAAACCAGCCCCCAAACGACCCCATAAGAGGCATGAACACCTCGTAAGCGAAAAATGTAACTTGTAGGAATTGATCGCGAAGTCCCGGGTCTCCCGGTTTGAAAATATGATGATAATTTGTAAAAATCAACATTACGTAAAAACAGACCGTTAAAGGGTGAAAACATAAACCAGCCACCAAACGACCCCGTAGGAGGCACGAACATCTCGCACGGGACCAATGTAACTCGTAGGAACTGACCGCGTAGTCCCGAGTCTCTCGATTTTAGAATATGATGATAATTTGTAAAAATCAACACTTAGACTTAAAAAGAAGCCGTTAAAGGGTGAAAACCCAAACCAACCCCAAACGACCCCGTAGGAGGCACGAACACCTCGCACGGGACCAGTGTAAGTTGTAGGAACTGACCGCGCAATCCCGAGTCTCCTGGTTTGAGAGTATGAAGATAATTTGCAAAAATCAGACTTAGACTTAAAAACAGGCCGTTACAGGGTCAAAACATAAACCAACGACCAAACGACCCCGTAGGAGGCACGAACACCTCACACTGGACAATGTAACTTGTAGGAACTGATCGCGTAGTCCTGGGTCTCTCGATTTGAGAATAGGATGATAATTTGTAAAAATCAACACTTAGACTTAAAAACAAGATGTTAAAGAGTGAAAACCCAAACTAACTACCAAACGACCCCGTTGGAAGCACGAACACCCCACACGTGACCAATGTAACTTGTTGGAACTAACCTCGTAGTCCTGGGTCTCCCGGTTTGAGAATATGATGATAATTTTTAAAAATCACACTTAAACTTAAAAACAAGCCGTTAAAGGGTGAAAACCCAAACCAACCCCCAAACGGCCCCGTAAGAGGCACGAACACATCGCACGGGACCAATGTAACTTGTAGGAACTGACCGCATAGTCTTGGGTCTCCTGCATATATAATATAATGATAATTTGCAAAAATCAACACTTAGACTTAAAAATAAGCCGTTAATGGGTGAAAATCCAAACTAGCCCCCAAACGACCCCGTAGGAGGCGCGAAAATCTCGTACGAGACCAATATAACTTGTAGGAACTGGTCGCATAGTCCCGGGTCTCCCTATTTGAGAATATGACAGTAATTTGTAAAAATTAACACTTAGACTTGAAAACAGACCGTTAATGGGTGAAAACCCAAACCAGCCCGTAAGAGGCACGGACACCTCATACGGGACCAATGTTACTTGTTAGAACTGACTGCGAAGTCCAGGTTCTCCCGGTTTGAGAATATGATGATAATTTCCAAAAATCAGAACTACTTAAAAATAGGTCGTTGCACGGTGAAAACATAAACCAGCCACCAAACGAACCCATAGGAGGCACGAACACCTCGCACGGGACCAAAGTAACTTCAAGGAACTGACCGCGTAGTCTCGGGTCTCCCGATTTGAGAATATGAGGATAATTTGTAAAAATCAACTTAGACTTAAAAATAAGCCGTTAAAGGGTGAAAACCCAAACCAGCCCCCAAATGACCCCGTAGGAGGCACGAACACCTCGCACAGGACCACTGTAACTTGTAGGAACCGATCGCGTAATCCCGAGTCTCCCAGTTTGAGAATATAACGATAATTTACAAAAATAACACTTAAACTTAAAAAAAAGTTGTTAAAGGGTGAAAACCAAAACCAGCCCCCAAACGACCCCGTAGGAGGCACGAACACCTCGCACGAGACCAATGTAACTTATTGGAATTGACCGCGTAGTCCCGAGTCTCCCGGTTTGAGAATATGACGATAATTTGCAAAAATAAACACTTAAACTTAAAAATAAGACGTTAAAGGGTCAAAATCCGAACCAGCCACCAAATAATCCCATAGGACGCACGAACACCTCGCACGATACCAATGTAACTTGCAGGAACTAATCGCGTAGTCTCGGGTCTCCCGGTTTGAGAATATGACGATAATATGTAAAAATCGACACTTAGACTTAAAAACAAGCCGTTAAAGGGTGAAAGCCCAAACCATCCCGTAGGAGGCACGAACACCTCGCACGGGACCAGTGTAACTTCTTAGAACTGATCGCGTAACCTCGAGTCTCCAGATATGAGAATATGACGATTATTTGCAAAAATCAAACGAGACTTAAAAACAAGCCGTTAAAGGGAGAAAACCCAAATCGGCCCCCAAACGACCCCTTAAGAGGCACGAACACCTCGCACGGGACCAATGTAACTTGTAGGAACTGATCGTGTAGTCCCGGGTCTCCCGGTTTGAGAATATGACGATAATTTGAAAAAATCAACACTTAGACTTAAAAACAAGCCGTTAAAGGGTGAAAACCCAAACCAACCCCCAAACGACCCCGTAAGAGGCACGAACACCTCGTACGGGACCAATGTAACTTGTAGGAACTGACCGCATAGTCCCGGGTCACCCGGTTTGAGAATATAACGATAATTTGCAAAAATCAACACTACTTAAAAAATAAGCCGTTAAAGGGTGAAAACATAAACTAGCCACCAAATGACCCCGTAAGAGGCACGAACACCTCGCACGGGACCAATGTAACTTGTTGAAACTCACCGCGTAGTCCCGGGTCTCCCGGTTTGAGAATATGATGCTAATTTTAAAAAATCAACACTTAGACTAAAAAATAAGCCGTTAAAGGGTGAAAATCCAAACCAGCCCCCAAATGACCCCGTAGGAGGCACAAACACCTCGAACGGGACCAGTGTAACTTGTAGGAACTGACCGCATAGTCCCGGGTCTCCCAGTTTGAGAATATGTTGATAATTTGCAAAAATAAACACTTAAACTTAAAAACAAGCCGTTAACGGGTGAAAACCCAAACCAGCCCCCAAACGACCCCGTAGGAGGCAGGAACACCTCAGACGGGACCAATGTAACTTGTTGGAACTGACCGCGTAGTCACGGGTCTCCCGATTTGAGAATATAACGACTATTTGCAAAAATAAACACTTAAACTTAAAAACAAGTCGTTAAAGGGTTCAAACCCAAACCAGGCACCAAACGTTCCCGTAGGAGGCACGAACACCTCGCACGGGACCAATGTAACTTATAGGAACTGATCGCATAGTCCCGAGTCTCCCGGTTTGATAATATGACGATAATTCATAAAAATCAATACTTAGACTTAAAAACAAGCCGTTAAAGGGTGAAAACGCAAACCAACCCACAAACCACCCCGTAGGAGGCACGAACACCTCGCACGGGACCAATGTAACTTCTTGGAACTGATTGCATAGTCCAGGGTCTCACAGTTTAGGAATATGATGATAATTTGCAAAAATCACACGAGACTTAAAAACAAGCCGTTAAAGGCTGAAAACCCAAATCATCCCACAAACGACCCCGTAAGAGGGATGAACACCTCGCACGGGACCAATGTAACTTGTAGAAACTGACCGCGTAGTCCCGAGTCTCCCAGTTTGAGAATATGACGATAATTTGCTAAAATCAACACTTAGACTTAAAAATAAGCCATTAAAGGGCGAAAACCCAAACCAGTCCCCAAACGACCCCGTAAGAGGCACGAACACCTTGTTCGGGACCAACGTTACTTATAGGAACTGACCGCGAAGTCCCGGGACTCCCAATTTGAGAATATGATGATAATTTGCAAAAATCAACACTACTTAAAAATAGGCCGTTAAAGGGTGAAAACATAAACCAGCCACCAAACGACCCCGTAGGAGGCACGAACACATCGCACGGGACCAATGTAACTTGTAGGAACTGACCGCATAGTCTCGGGTCTCACAGTTTGAGAATATGATGATAATTTGTAAAAATCAACATTTAGACTGAAAAACAAGCCGTTAAAGGGCGAAAATCCAAACCAGCCCACAAACGATCGTGTATGAGGCACGAACACCCCGCACGGGACCAATGTAACTTGTTGGAACTGACCGCGTAGTCCGGGGTCTCCCGATTTGAGAATATGATGATAATTTGTAAAAATCACACTTAGACTTAAAAACAAGCTGTTAATGGGTGAAAACCCAAACCAGCCCCCAAACGACCCTGTAAGAGGTACGGACACCTCGTACGGGACCAATGTAACTTGTAAGAAGTGATCACGTCATCCCGGGTCTCCCGATTTGAGAATATGATGATAATTTGTAAAAATAAACACTTAAACTTAAAAATAAGCCGTTAAAAGGTGAAAACCCAAACCATCACCCAAACGACATTGTAAGAGGCAAGAACACCTCGCACGGGACCAATATAACTTGTAGGAACTGATCGTGTAGTCCCGGGTCTCCCGGTTTGAGAATATGATGATAATTTATAAAAACTGAACACTTAAACTTAAAAATAATCCGTTAAAGGGTGAAAACCTAAATCAGTCCCCAAACGAACCCGTAAGAGGCACGAACACCTTGTACGGGACCAATGTAACTTGTAGGAACTGATCGCGTAGTCCCGGGTCTCTCGGTTTGAGAATATGATAATAATTTGTAAAAATCAACACATAGACTTAAAAACAAGCTGTTAAGGGGTGAAAACCCAAACCAGGCCCAAAACTTCCCCGTAAGAGGAACGAACACCTCGCACGGGACCAGTGAAACTTCTTGGAACTGATCACATAGTCCTGGGTCTCCCGGTTTGAGATTATGATAATAATTTGCAAAAATAGCACAAGACTTAAAAACAAGCCGTTAAACGGTGAAAACCCAAACCATCCCCTAAACGATCCCGTAAGAGGTACGAAGACCTCGCACGGGACCAATGTAACTTGTAGGAACTGACGGCATAGTCTTGGGTCTCCCGATTTGAGAATATGATGATAATTTGCAAAATTCAAAACTTACACTTAAAAACATGCCGTTAAAGGGTGAAAATCCAAACTAGCACCGAAACGACCCCGTAAGAGGCACAGATACCTCGTACGGGACCAATGTAACTTTTAGGAACTGACCGCGTAGTCCTGGGTCTCCCGATTTGAGAATATGATGATAATTTGCAAAAATCAACACTACTTAAAAACAAGCCGTTAAAGGGTGAAAACATAAACCAGCCACCAAACGACCCCATAGGAGGCACGAACACCTCACGCGGGACCAATGTATATTGTAGGAACTGACCGCGTAGTCCCGGGTCTCCTGATTTGAGAATATGATGATAATTTGTAAAAATCAACACTTAGACTTAAAAACAAGCCGTTTGTGACACCCCGCCTAATTAAATACCGGGCGATCACTCCTTTATTAAATTAAAATCAAGGTGAACAGTTGGTTCATTCTTAGCATCACTGTCTTAAAATAAATTTTTCCAAATTAACACCCTAATTAATTAAGCTAAGTGTCAAAACCATTTTTCAACATTTCTGACCAATTTTATTTTTAAAGGAAAATTATTTATTTCATTAGTAACAACATTTACAATAAGTAATAATCATACAACAATTATCCTGGAACATAATTTAATTACTTTAAACATTCAACATCCAAAATCCCAACATTTAAAACTTAAAGTAAAACATACATGCTGAATAAATCCCAAAGTAACGGTACTAGAAATAACTGAAATATAAATGTCCCAATAAAACAGATAAATAGTGGAAAGGGCGACACATGCCCAATAACTGAGAATGATAGTAGAGGAATCAAGTAAATGAAATTGTTTAAGCAAGTGGCCTGCAACTCCCACCTAAGCTGCAACACGTTCCTCCTAAGGGATCCTAAGCAAGACACCCTTGTGGCTGGGCACTTGCAATATATACATATATATACAAGAGAGAGAGAGAAAAGAACGTGTCAGAGCCCGATAGTGTATATGATTTAAAAATTGTTTAGCAAGTATTCAAATTGATACAGGCCAATGCAACAACATATTTATGCGATCCTCTCTTCAGAAATTCTCACCTCTCTTCTAATGTGCACACCTATCGCACTAACCTTCCCAATGGTCTATCTCATCATATAACACGCTATCCTTTCCCAATGGTTTAATTTATCTTAGATTATTCGCAGGATTCAGAATTTAACGATTTAATTGTTTGAAAAGAATATTTCAATTAGTAACCAAAGTTCTCATTTTAACTTTATAAATCAATAAAGTTTTCCAGTGTCATTTTATACTTTCTCAAAACAAGTATTTACAATTTGAGTCATCAACCATGTCCTACATATCAAATCACAGTAGGCAGTTCCAGATTTCAGAATTTCATATATATATTAACTGCTCGTATAATATATATATTATAACAGCATCCCAAATAAACGATGGTGCGGGCATACTCTGCTATCCAAAGCCCCATATCACTCATATTAAGGGGAATACATTCGGAATCACTCTCGAATTGTATTAACATACATACACAAATAATATTGAGGCGAATAATAGATTCCAAGTCTCTAAGAGGATAGCACATGCCTGTGTCTCTTAGGACCGTCTGAACTATCACATCGATAGCCTGTACCAAGGATATATATCTTCTAGGGTACAAGTCAATATCCCCCATAAAGGTCCCATCGAGATAAGACTGTCCCAGCGCGGTAACCTAAGGGATAGCAAGTAGCGTGGGCATGATTTTCACACATAAATAGTATATGCATACACAATCATATAACTATACTAATATTACCATAACAATATTAGGTATATTTCAAATCCCATAGTTACGACATTTATCCTTATTTTCACATTATTGGTATCGCGTATAAGGGTTCGTCTCTAACCTTAATTCGAAGGATTCTTCCATCTTATTACGTAACTCATATGGACTCTATCTTCCTAAGTATAAAATTTAGTAGGTGTCCTTTTTATGTTCCCAACGTAACCCTCTTATGTATCTCCCCTTGTAATACATAAATTCATCGACCCTTAAGTAATTATCCCAAAAAATACAATTCTCGTCTCATATTAAAAGTCCCAAAATTATTCATATATCCTACTAATCTTCCCTATCTCCTAAAACACTTTATTAAGGATGCCCAAGGATTATTTCACGATAAATTGAATTTAACTCATTTAAAAAGGGAAATAGGAGTCTGCCAGGAGGGGTCGATCGATCGAGGACTGGGGCTCTATCGATCGAACCTTCGATCGATCGAAGCTCTGGGCTCGATCTATCGATCAAGCAGGTCTGCGAAAACTGAAATTCTGCAGTTACGGGTTTCATCTCCTAACTTCAACAATTTCCATATTTTCTAATCCCAATCGTCTCAAAATTTGTACTACTAACATCCTAACATGATATCATACATTTCCTACGTAAAGCATGTCAATTTACGTCACTAAACAAGGATTAATCATGCCATAATTCTTTTAAATATTCAAGAACCCTAGAAATCTCTAAATCATGGTTCCAATCTGTTTTTCCAGAAATTTCTTCTTATAAACATCATAATTTCGTAGGTAAATTCCTCTACATGGCAAGGGTTTCCAGAATTATCATTTAAACCATAACTACATGCGATTCCTATCTCAAATCTTAGATTTTCTTCCATAAAACTCATCCTAATCATTCCTACACTAATATGAAAGATGCATCAACGAAATAAGCAAGATAAACACTTGCCTGGGATTTTCGACGTTCTAGTTTGCAGATGATTTCGGTGTGGTTACGTTTTCTGTCGCGCGATCTACACGTTGGTGGTGGTGGCAGTGCAACCCGATGGATTTTGGGCCTTGAATTTGCCTTGAGAGATCTTTCCTTCCTCTCCTATGGCCGTTCTTGTGTTTGAGTTTTCTAACCCTATCTGACTAACCTAAATGGCTGATATAGATTACTGATTTTCGTGGGTTTAATTACCCAAAAAGGTGAAATGTCCAAAACGCCCTTCCGGGGTACCAATTAGGCCTAAAAACCCCCCAAGACCCAAACTAAACTCTCGGGTACACTTTTTTGACTATCTCGACCCTTCCGGACGCGTTGGGGAACTGAAAACAACCATACGAAAGACTTATAAAATATTCACTTTTATTTATCAATATTTAGTCCCGACACGACACGGGCGCGTCCCGATTCAAATTTCCAAAATTTTCATTTTATTCACTCGTGACATTCAAAATAACCAATATTACATATTACTTTGCTCATTAGTAATATTCAACAAATTTTCCATAATTACTAACTCTCGTCACGTTAATAATTATAACATAATTAATTTCCGGATTTTTATTAAATAATTAACTCACAATAAATTTAATAAATCCCCAAATTAATATACCATAAAAATACGAGGTATTACATCGTTAAAAGGTGAAAACCCAAACCAGTCACAAACGACCCCGTAGGAGGCACGGACACCTTGCATTGGACCAGTGTAAGTTGTATGAAATGATCGTGTGGTCGCGGGTCTCTCGATTTGAGAATATGACGATAATTTGAAAAAATAAACACTTAAAATTATTAACAAGCCGTTAAAGGGTGAAAACCAAAACCAACCCCACAACGACCCCGTAAGAGGCACGAACACCTCGCACGAGACCAATGTAACTTGTAGGAACTGACCTCGTAGTCGCGGGTCTTTTCGTTTGAGAATATGACGATGATTTACAAAAATAAACAGTTAAACTGAATTACAAGCCGTTAAAGGGTAAAAACCCAAACCAGCCACCAAACGTTCCCGAAGGAGGCACGAGCACCTTGCACGGGACAATGTAACTAGTAGGGACTGACCGCGTTGTCCCGGGTCTCCTGGTTTGAGAATATGATGATAATCTATAAAAATCAACACTTAGACTTAAAAACAAGACGTTAAAGGGTTAAAACCCAAATCAACCCCCAAACCACCCTGTAGGAGGCACGAACACCTCGCACGGGACCAGTGTAACTTCTTGGAACTGACCGCGTAGTCCCGGGTCTTCCGATTTCAGAATATGACGATAATTTGCAAAAATTACACGAGACTTAAAAATAAGTTGTTAAAGGGTGAAAATCCACACAAGCCCCAAAATGACCCCGCAAGAGGCACGGACACCTCGCACGGGACCAATGTAACTTGTAGGAACTCACCGCATAGTCCCGGGTCTCCCGATTTGAGTATATGACGATAATTTGAATAAATAAACACTAAAACTAAAAAACAAGTCGTTAATGGGTGAAATCCCGAACAAGCCCCCAAACAACCCCGTAGGAGGCACGAACACCTCGCACGGGACCAATGTAACTTCTTAGAACAGATCGCGTAGTCTCGGGTCTCCCGATTTGGGAATATGACGATTATTTGCAAAAATCAAATGAGACTTAAAAACAAGCTGTTAAAGGCTGAAAACCCAAACCAGCCCCCAAATGACGCCGTAAGAGGGATGGACACCTCACACGGGACCAATGTAACTTGTAGGAAGTGACCGCGTAGTCTCGAGTCTCCCGGTTTTTAGAATATGACGATAATTTGCAAAAATCAACACTTAGACTTAAAAATAAGCCATTAAAGGGTGAAAATCCAAACTAGCCCCCAAACGACCCCGAAAGAGGCACGGACACCTCGTACGGGACCAATGTAACTTGTAGGAAATGACCGCGAAGTCCCGGTACTACCGGTTTAAGAATATGACGGTAATTTGCAAAAATCATTATTACTTAAAAATAGGCCATTAAAGGGTGAAAATATAAACCAGTCACCAAACGACCCCGTAGGAGGTTCGAACACCTCGCACGAGACCACTATAACTTCTAGGAACCGACCGCATCATCCCGGGTCTCCCGATTTGAGAATATGACGATAATTTGCAAAAATAAATACTTAAACTTAAAAATAAGCCGTTAAAGGGTGAAAACCCAAACCAACCCGCAAATGACCTCGTAAGAGGCACGAACACCTCACACGGGACCAATGTAACTTGTAGGAACTGACCGTGTTGTCCCGGGTCTCCCACCTTGAGAATATGATGAAAATTTACAAAAAATAAACACTTAATTTTATAAATAAGCCGTTAAAGGGTGAAAACCCAAATTAGCCCCCAAACGAACCCGTAAGAGGCACGGACACCTTGTACGGGACCAATGTAACTTGTAGCAACTGACCGCGTAGTCATGGGTCTCCCGATTCGAGAATATGACGATAATTTGTAAAAATCAACACTTAGACTTAAAAACAAGCCGTTAAAGGGTGAAAACCCAAACAACCCCCAAACCTCCCCATAGGAGACACGAACACGTCGCACGGGACCAGTGTAACTTCTTGGAACTGATCACGTAGTCCCGGGTCTCCCGGTTTGAGAATATGATGATAATTTGCAAAAATAACACGAGACTTAAAAATAAGCCGTTAAAGGGTGAAATCCCAAACCAGCTCCTAAACGACCCCGTTAGAGGCACGAACACCTCGCACGGTACCAATGTAACTTGTAGGAACTGACCGCGTAGTCCCGGGTCTCCCGGTTTGAAAATATGATGATAATTTGGAAAAATCAACACTTCGACTTAAAAACAATCCGTTAAAGGGTGAAAACCCAAAGCAGCCCCCAAATGACCCCGTAAGAGGCACGAACACCTCGTACGGGACCAATGTAACATGTAGGAACTGAATGCCTCGTCCCGGGTCTCTCTGTTTGAGAATATGACGATAATTTGCAAAAATGAACACTTAAACTTCAAAACAAGCCGTTAAAGTGTGAAAACCCAAACCAGCCTCCAAAGGACCCCGTTGGAGGCACAAACACCTCGAACGGGACCAATGTAGTTTGTAGGAACTGACCGTGTAGTCTTGGGTCTCCTGGTTTGACAATATGATGATAATTTATAAGAATAAACAATTAAACTTAAAAATAAGTCGTTAAAGGGTAAAAACCAAAACCAGCCCCCAAACGACCCCGTAAGGGGCACGAACACCTCGTACGAGACCAATGTAACTTGTAGGAACTGACAGCGTTGTTCCGGTCTCTCGGTTTGAGAATATGACGATAATTTGTAAAAATCAACACTTAGACTTAAAAACAAGCCGTTAAAGGGTGAAAATCGCAAACCAGCCCCCAAATGACCCCGTAAGATGCACGAACACCTCGCACGGATACAATGTAACTTGTAGGAACTGACGGCGTTGTCCCGGGTCTCCCGATTTTAGAATATGACGATAATTTGTAAAAATCAACACTTAGATTTAAAAACGAGCTGTTAAAGGGTGAAAACCCAAACCAGCCCCCAAACCTCCCCGTAGCAGGAGCGAACACCTCGCACGGGACCAGTGTAGCTTCTTGGAACTGATCACATAGTCCCAGGTCTCTCGGTTTGAGAATATGATGATAATTTCCAAAAATAAACGAGACTAAAAAATAAGTCGTTAATGGGTGAAATCCCGAACCAACCCCCAAACAACCCTGTAGGAGAAACGAACACCTCGCACGAGACCAATGTAACTTGTTGGAACTGATCGCGTAGTCCTGGGTATACCGGTTTGAGAATATAACGATAATTTGCAAAAATAAACACTTAAACTAAAAAAAAGCCGTTAAAGGGTGAAAATCAAAACCAGCCACCAAACATTCCTGTAGGAGGCACGAACACCTCACATGGGACCAATGCAACTTATAGGAACAGACCGCGTAGTCCCCAGTCTCCCGGTTAGAGAATAAGACGATTATTAATAAAAATTAATACTTATACTTAAAAACAAGCCCTTAATGGGTGAAAACCCAAACCAACCCCCAAACACCCCGTAGGAGGCACGAACACCTCACACGGGACCAGTGTAACTTCTTGGAACTGATCGCGTAGTCTCGAGTCTCCCGATTTGGGAATATGATGATAATTTACAAAAATCACACGAGACTTAAAAACAAGCTGTTCTATGCTGAAAACCCAAACCATCCCACAAACGACCCCGTAAGAGGGATGAACACCTCGTATGGGACCAATGTAACTTGTAAGAAGTGACCGCGTAGTCCCGGGTCTCCCAGTTTGAGAATATGATGATAATTTGCTAAAATCAACACTTAGACTTAATAATAAGAAATTAAAGGGCTAAAACCCAAACTAGCCCCCAAACGACCCCGTAAGAGGCACGAACACCTCGTTCGGGACCTATGTTACTTATAGTAACTGACCGCGAAGTCCCAGGACTCCCAGTTTGAGAATATGATGATAATTTGCAAAAATCAACACTACTTAAAAATAGGCCGTTAAAGGGTGAAAACATAAACCAACCACCAAATGGGGGTGGCAAGTCGGGTTAGTCGTGTCATTTTCGGGTCGCGTTGATTTTAATTTAAGTATAAGTTTTGGTTACTTTTAAACATATACAAGCTAATCGTGTCATGTTCGGGTCATGTTTGGGTTATTACCACAAACGGGTTATCGTGTCAAAAATTGTCAGCCCTACCACCAAACGACCCTGTAGGAGGCACGAACACCTCACACGAGACCACTATAACTTCTAGGAACCGACCGCATCATCCCGGGTCTCCTGGTTTGAGAATATGACGATAATTTGCAAAAATAAACACTTAAACTTAAAACTAAGCCATTAAACGGTGAAAACCCAAACCAGCCCCCAAACGACCTCGTAAGAGGCACGAACACCTCGCACGGGACCAATATAACTTGTAGGAACTGACCGTGTAGTCCCGGGTCTCCCAATTTTTTTATGAATATGATGATAATTTACAAAAAATAAACACTTAAACTTAAAAATAAGCCGTTAAAGGGTGAAAACCAAAACCATCACCCAAACGAACCCGTAAGAGGCACGAACACCACGTATGAGACCAATGTAAGTTGTAGGAACTGACCGCGTAGTGCAGGGTCTCCCGGTTTGAGAATATGACGATAATTTCTAAAAATCAACACTTAGACTTAAAAACAAGCCGTTAAAGGGTGTAAACCCAGACAGCCCCCAAACCTCTCCGTAGGAGGCACGAACACGTCGCACGGGACCAGTGTAACTTCTTGGAACTGATCGCGTAGTCCCGGGTCTCCCGGTTGGAGAATATGATGATATTTTGCAAAAATAACACGAGACTTAAAAATAAGCCGTTAAAGGGTGAAAACCCAAACCAGCCCCCAAACGACCCCGTAAGAGGCACGAACACGTCGCACGGGACCAATGTAACTTGTAGGAACTCACCGCGTAGTCCTGAGTCTCCCAGTTTGAGAATATGATGATAATTTGCAAAAATGAACACTTAGACTTAAAAATAAGTCGTTAAAGGGTGAAAACCCAAACCATCCACCAAATAACCCTGTAAGAGGCACGAACACCTCGTACGGGACCAATGTAACTTGTAGGAACTGACCGCGTAGTCCCGGGTCTCTCGATTTGAGAATATGAATATAATTTGTAAAAATCAACACTTAGACTTAAAAATAAGCTGCTAAAGGGTGAAAACCCAAGCCATCCCCCAAATCTCTCCGTAGGAGGAACGAACACCTCGAACGGGACCAGTGTAAATTCTTGAAACTGATCGCATAGTCCCGGGTCTCCCAGTTTGAGAATATCATGATAATTTCGAAAATAAATGAGTCTTAAAAATAAGACGTTAAAGGGTGAAAACCAAAACCATCCCCCAAACGATCCCGTAAGAGGCACGAACACCTCGCACGGGACCAATGTAACTTGTAAAAACTGACCGCGAAGTCCCAGGTCTCCCGATTTGAGAATATAATGATAATTTGCAAAAATCAACACTTAGACTAAAAAACAAGCTGTTAAAAGGTGAAAACCCAAACCATCCCCCAAACGACCCTATAAGAGGCACGAGCACCTCGTACGGGACCAATGTAACTTGTAGGAACTGACCGCGTAGTCCTGGGTCTCTCGGTTTGAGAATATGATGATAATTTGCAAAAATCAACACTGCTTCAAAAATAGGCCGTTAAAGGGTGAAAATATAAACCAGCCACCAAAAGACCCCGTAGGAGGCACGAACACCTCGCACGGGACCAATGTAACTTATAGGAACTGATCGCGTAGTCACGTGTCTCCCGATTTGAGAAT
This sequence comes from Sambucus nigra, assembly GCA_949130495.1. Taxonomy (NCBI): domain Eukaryota; kingdom Viridiplantae; phylum Streptophyta; class Magnoliopsida; order Dipsacales; family Adoxaceae; genus Sambucus; species Sambucus nigra. The sequence continues at coordinate 617,879,454 of OX422208.1, forward strand.
ATGATGATAATTTGTAAAAATCAACACTTAGACTTACAAACAAGCCGTTATAGGGTGAAAAGATAAACCAGTGCCAAACGAGCCCGTAGGAGGCACGAACACCTCGCACGGGACCAGTGTTACTTGTAGGAACTGATCGTGTAGTCGTGGGTATCCCGATTTTAGAATATGATGATAATTTGAAAAAATAAACACTTAAACTTAAAAACAAGCCATTAAAGGGTGAAAACCAAAACCAGCCCCCAAACGATCCCATAAGAGGCACGGACACCTCGCACGGACCAATGTAACTTGTAGGAACTGATCGCGTAGTCCCGGGTCTCCCAGTTTGAGAATATGATGATAATTTGCAAAAATCAACACTTAGACTTGAAAACAAGCCAATAAAAGGTGAAAACCCAAACTAGCCCCCAAACGACCCCGTAAGAGGCCCAAACACCTCGTACGAGACCAATGTAACTTGAGGGAACTGATCGCATAGTCGCGTGTCTCCCGGTTTGAGAATATGATGATAATTAAAAAAAATACACACTACATAAAAACAGGCCGTTAAAGGGTGAAAACATAAACCAGTCACCAAACGACCCTGTAGGAGGCACGAACACCTCACACGTGACCAATGAAACTTGTAGGAACTGACGATGTAGTACCGGGTCTCCCGATTTGAGAATAAGACGATAATTTGTAAAAATCAACACTTAAACTTAAAAATAAGCCATTAAATGGTGAAAATCAAAACCAACCACAATCGACCCCATAGGAGGCACGAAGACCTCGCACGGGACCAATGTAACTAGTAGGAACTGATCGTGTGGTTGCGGGTCTCTCGGTTTGAGAATATGACGATAATTTGAAAAAATAAACACTTAAACTTAAAAACGAGCCAATAAAGGGTGAAAACCAAAACCAGCCCCCAAACGACCCCGTAAAAGGCACGGACACCTCGCACGGGACCAATGTAACTTGTAAGAACTGACCGCATAGTCCCGGGTCTCCCGATTTCTGAATATGACGATAATTTACAAAAATAAACACTTAAACTTAAAAACAAGACGTTAAAGGGTGAAAATCCAAACAAGCCACCAAACGTTCCTGTAGGAGGCACGAGCACCTCGCACGGGACAATGTAACTCGTAGGAACTGACCGCGTAGTCCCGGGTCTCCCGGATTGTGAATATGACGATAATTTGTAAAAATAAACACTTAGACTTAAAAACACGACGTTAAAGGGTGTAACCCCAAACCATCCCCCAAACCACCCCGTAGGAGGCACGGACACCTCGCACGGGACCAGTGTAACTTCTTGGAACTGACCGCGTAGTCATGGGTCTCCCGAGTTGAGAATATGACGATAATTTGTAAAACATAACACGAGACTTAAAAATAAGCCGTTAAAGGTTAAAAACCCAAACCAACCCCGAAACGACCCCGTAAGAGGCACGAACACCTCGCACGGGATCAATGTAACTTGTAGGAACTCACCGCGTCGTCCTGGGTCTCCCAGTTTGAGAATATGCCGATAATTTGAAAAAATAATCACTTAAACTTAAAAACAAGTCGTTAATGGTTGAAATCCCAAACCAGCCCCCGAACAACCCCGTAAGAGGGACGAACACCTCGCACGGGACCAATGTAACTTGTAGGAAGTGACCGCATTGTCTCGGGTCTCCCGGTTTGAGAATAGGATAATAATTTGTAAAAATCAACACTTAGACTTAAAAATAATCCGTTAAAGGGTGAAAACCCAAACCAACCCCCAAACCACCCCGAAAGAGGCACAAGCACCTTGAACGGGACCATTGTAACTTGTAGGAACAGACCGCGAATTCTCGGGACTCCCGGTTTGAGAATATGACGACAATTTGCAAAAATAAAAAATACTTAAAAATTGGCCGTTAAAGGGTGAAAACATAAACTAGCCACCAAACGACCCCGTAGGTGGCACAAACACCTCGCTCGGGACCATTGAAACTAGTAGGAACTGACCGCGTAGTCCCAGGTCTCCCGATTTGAGAATATGATGATAATTTTTAAAAATCAACACTTACACTTAAAAATAATCCGTTAAAGGGTGAAAACCCAAACCAGTCCCCAAACGACCCCGTAGGAGGCACGAACACCTCGCACAGAATCACTGTAACTTCTAGGAACTGACCATGTCATCCCGGGTCTCCTGGTTTGAGAATATGATGATAATTTGCAAAAATTAACATTTAAACTTAAAAATAGGCCGTTAAAGGATGAAAACCCAAACCAGCCCCCAAACGACCCCGTAAGAGGCCTGAACACCTCGCACGGGACCAATGTAAGTTGTAGGAGCTGACCCTGTAGTCCCGGGTCTCCAAATTTGAGAATATGATGATAATTTACAAAAAATAAAAACTTAAACTTAAAAATTAGCCGATAAAGGGTGAACACCCAAACCAGCCCCTAAACGAGCCCGTAAGAGGCACGGACACCTCGTACGGGACTAATGTAACTTGTAAGAACTGACCGCGTAGTCTCGGGTCTCCCAGTTTGAGAATATGATGATAATTTGCAAAAATCAACACAGCTTAAAAACAGGTCGTTAAAGGGTTAAAACATAAACCAGCCACCAAACGACCCCGCAGGAGGCACGAACACCACGCACGGACCAATGTAACTTGTTGGAACTGATCGCGTAGTCTCAGGTCTCCCGATTTGAGAATGTGACGATAATTTGTAAAAATCAACACTTAGACTTAAAAATAAGTAGTTATAGGGTGAAAACCCAAACCAGCCCCAAACGACCCCGTAGGAGGCATGAACACCTCGCACTGGACCAGTGTAACTTGTAGGAACTGATCGTGTAGTCGCAGGTCTCTCGATTTGAGAAGATGACGATAATTTGAAAAAATAAACACTTAAACTTAAAAACAAGCCGTTAAAGGGTGAAAACCAAAACCAGCCCCCAAACGATCCCGTAACAGGGACGAACACCTCTCACGGGACAATTGTAACTTATAGGAACTGACCGCATAGTCTCGGGTCTCCCAGTTTGAGAATATGATGATAATTTACAAAAATAAACACTTAAACTTAAAAACAAGCCGTTAAAGGGTGAAAACCCAAACCAACCACCAAACGTTCCTGTAGGAGGCACGAGCACCTCGCACGGGATAATATAACTTGTATGAACTGACCGCGTAGTCCCGGGTCTCCCGGATTGTGAATATGACGATAATTTGTAAAAATCAACACTTAGACTTAAATACAAGACGTTAAAGGGTCAAAACCCAAACCAGGCCCCAAACCACTCCGTAGGAGGCACGAACACCTCGCATGGGACCAGTGTAACATCTTAGAACTGACCGCATAGTCCCCGGTCACCCGATTTGAGAATATGATGATAATTTGCAAAAATCACACGAGGCTTAAAAACAAACCGTTGAAGGGTGAAAATCCAAACCAGCCCCCAAATGACCCCGTACGAGGCACGAACACCTAGCACGGGACTAATGTAACTGGTAGGATCTCATCGCGTAGTCTCGTGTCTCCAAATTTGAGAATATGACGATAATTTGCAAAAAAATAAACGCTTAAACTTAAAAATAAGTCGTTAATGGGTGAAATCCCGAACCATCCCCCGAATGACTCCGTAGGAGGCACGAACACCTCGTACGGGACCAATGTAACTTTTAGGAACTGACCGCGAATTCCTGGGTCTATTGGTTTGAGAATATGATGATAAGTTGCAAAAATCAACACTACTTAAAAATAGACCGTTAAAGGGTGAAAACCCAAACCAGGCACCAAACGACCCCATAGGAGGCACAAAAACCTCGAACGCGATTCATGTAACTTGTAGGAACTGACCGTGTAGTCCCGGGTCTCCCGATTTGAGAATATGATGATAATTTTTAAAAATCAACACTTAGACATAAAAATAAGGCATCAAAGGGTGAAAACCCAAACTAGCCCCCAAACGACCTCGTACGAGGCACGAACACCTTGCACGAGACTAGTGTAACTTGTAGGAACTGATCGCGACATCACGGGTCTCCCGATTTGGGAATATGATGATATTTTGCAAAAATAAACACTTAAACTTAAAAACAAGCTGTTAAAGGGTGAAAAGCCGAACCAGCCCCCAAACAACCCCGTAAGAGGCACGAACACCTCGCACGGGACCAATGTAACTTGTAGGAACTAACAGTGTAGTCCCAGGTCTCTCGGTTTGAGAATATGATGATAATTTATAAAAATAAACACTTAAACTTAAAAACAAGCAGTTAAAGGTTGAAAACCCAAACCAACCCCCAAACAACGCCGTAAGAGGGAGGAACACCTCGCACGGGACTAATGTAACTTGTAGGAACTGACCGCAAAGTCCCGGTTTGAGAATATGACGATAATTTGCAAAAATCAACAATTTGACTTAAAAATAAGCTTTAAAGGGTGAAAACCCAAACCAGCCCCCAAACGACCCCATAAGAGGCCTGAACACCTCGTAAGGGACAAATGTAACTTGTAGGAATTGACCGCGACGTCCCGGGTCTCCCGGTTTGAAAATATGATGATAATTTGTAAAAATCAACATTACTTAAAAACAGACCGTTAAAGGGTGAGAACATAAACCAGCCACCAAACGACCCCGTAGGAGGCACGAACACCTCGCACGGGACTCATGTAACTTGTAGGAACTGACCGCATAGTCCTGGGTGTCCTGATTGGAGAATATAACGATAATTTGTAAAAATTAACACTTAGACTTAAAAATAAGCCGTTAAAGGGTGAAAACCCAAACCAGCCACCAAACGACCCCGTACGAGGCACGAACACCTCGTACGGGACCAATGTAACTTGTAGGAACTAACCATGTAGTCCCGAGTCTCCCGGTTTGAGAATATGATTATAATTTGCAAAAATTAACACAAACTTAAAAACAAGTCGTTAATGGGTGAAATCCAAAACCAGCCGCCAAACGACCCCGTAGGAGGTACGAACACCTCATACGGGACCAATGTAACTTGTTGGAACTGACTGCGTTGTCCCGGGTCTCCCGATTTGAGAATATGATGATAATTTGCAAAAATCACACGAGACTTAAAAACAAGCCGTTGGAGGATGAAAATCCAAACCAGCCCCAAAACGACCCCGTAAGAGGCACGAACACCTCGCACGGGACTAATGTAACTTGTAGGAACTCACCGCGTAGTCTCGGGTCTCCCAGTTTGAGAATATGACGATAATTTGCAAAAATAAACACTTAAAACTTAAAAATAAGTCGTTAATGGGTGAAATCCCGAACTAGCCCCCGAACGACCCCGTAGGAGGCACGAACACCTTGCACGGGACCGATATAACATGTTGGAACAGACCACGTAGTCCCGGGTCCCCAGGTTTGAGAATATGATGATAATTTTCAGAAATATACACTTAAACTTAAAAACAAGAAGTTAAAGGGTGAAAACACAAATCAGCCACCAAACGTTCCCGTAGGGGGCATGAACACCTCGCCCGTGACCAATGTGACTCATAGGAACTCACCGCGCTGTCCCGAGTCTCCCGATTCGAGAATATGATGATAATTTGTAAAACTCAACACTGAGACATAAAAACAACCCCTTAAAGTGTGAAAACCCAAACCAACCCCAAACCAACCCATAGGAGGCACGAAACCTCGCACGGGACCAGTGTAACTTCTTGGAACTGATCGTGTAGTCCCTGGTCTCCCGGTTTCAGAATATGACAATAATTTTGCCAAAACCACACGAGACTTAAAAACAAGAAGTTAAAGGTTGAAAACCCAAACCATCCCCCAAACAACGTCGTAAGAGGGACGAACACCTCGCACGGGACTAATGTTACTTGTTGGAATTGACCGCGTAGTCTCGGGTCTCTCGGTTTGAGAATATGATGATAATTTGCAAAAATCAACACTTAAAATTAAAAATAAGCCGTTAAAGGATGAAAACTCAAAACAACCCCCAAACGACCTCGTAAGAGGCACAAACACCTCGTACGGGACCATTGTAACTTGTAGCAACTCACCGCAAAGTCCCGGGTCTCCCGGTTTGAGAATATGATGATAATTTGCAAAAATCGACACTTAGACTTAAAAATAAGCTTTAAAGGGTGAAAACCCAAACCAATCCCCAAACGACCCCATAAGTGGCCTGAACACCTCGTAAGGGACAAATGTAACTTGTAGGAACTGACCGCAAAGTCCCGACTCTCCCGGTTTGAAAATATGACGATAATTTGTAAAAATCAATATTACTTAAAAACAGACTGTTAAAGGGTGAAAACATAAACCAACCACCAAACGACCCTATAGGAGGCACGAACACCTCGCACGGGACTCATGTAACTTGTAGGAACTCACCGCATAGTCCTGGGTGTCCCGATTGGAGAATATAACGGTAATTTGTAAAAATTAACACTTAGACTTAAAAATAAGCCGTTAAAGGGTGAAAACCCAAACCAGCCCCCAAACGACCCCGTACGAGGCACGAGCACCTTGCACGGGACCAATGTAGTTTGTAGGAACTGACCATGTAGTCCCGAGTCTCCCGGTTTGAGAATATGATGATAATTTATAAAAATAAACACTTCAACTTAAAAACAAGCCGTTAATGGGTGAAAACCCAATCCAACCCCCAAATCACCTCGTAAGAGGCATGAACACTTCGTACGGGACCAATGTAACTTGTAGGAACTGACCGCATAGTCCCGGGTCTCCCGGTTTGAGAATATGATGATAATTTGTAAAAATCAACACTTAGACATAAAAATAAGCCGTTAAAGGATGAAAACCAACACCAGCCCCCAAATGACCCCGTAAGAGGCATGGACACCTCGTACGGGACCAAGGTAACTTGTAGGAACTCACCGCATAGTCCCGGGTCTCCCGGTTTTCTGAATATGATGATAATTTGCAAAAATAAACACTTAAACTTAAAAACAAGCCGTTAAAGGGTGAAAACCCAAACCATCCACCAAATGTTCCCGTAGGAGGCACCAGCACCTCGCACGGGACAATGTAACTTGTAGGAACTGAGCGCGTAGTCTCGATTCTCCCGGTTTGAGAATATAATGATAATTTGTAAAAATCAACACTTATACTTAAAAATAAGACGTTAAAGGGTGAAAAACCAAACTAGCCCCCAAACCACCCCGTAGGAGGCACAAACACCTCGCACGGGACCAGTTTATCTTCTTGGAACTGACCCCGTAGTCCTGGGTCTCCCGATTTGAGAATATGACGATAATTTGCAAAAATCACACGAGACTTAAAAATAAGCCGTTAAAAGGTGAAAACCCAAACCAGCCTTGAAATGACCCCGTAAGAGGCACGAACACCTTGCACAGGACCAATGTAACTTGTAGGAAGTCACCGCGTCGTCCCGGGGTCTCCCAGTTTGAGAATATGACGATAATTTGCAAAAATAAAAACTAAAACAAAAAAATAAGTCATTAATGGGTGAAATCCCGAAGAAGCCCCCAAACAACCCCGTAGGAGGCACAAACACCTCGAACGAGACCAATGTAACTTGTTGGAACTAACCGCGTGGTCCCGGGTCTCCCGGTTTGAGAATATGACAATAATTTGCAAAAATAAACAGTTAAACTTAAAAACAAGTCGTTAAAGGGTGACCCAAACCAGCCACCATACATTCCCGTAGGAGGCACGAACACCTTGCACGAGACCAATGGAACTTATAAGAACTGATCGCGTAGTCCCGGGTCTCCCGGTTTGAGAATATGATGATAATTTTTTAAAATCAAAATTAGGGCATAAAAACAAGCCCTTAAAGGGTGAAAACCCAAACCAGCCCCCAAACCACCCCGTAGGAGGCACGAAACCTTTCACGGGACCAGTTTAACTTCCTGGAACCGATCACATAGTCTCGGGTCATCCGGTTTGAGAATTTGTCGATAATTTGGAAAAATCACACGTGACTTAAAAATAAGCCGTTAAAGGCTAAAAACCCAAACCAGCCTCCAAACGACGCCGTAAGAGGGACGAACACCTCGCACGGGACCAATGTAACTTGTAGGAAGTGACCGCGTAATCTCGGGTCTCCCGGTGTGAGAATATGACAATAATTTGCAAAAACTGACACTTGGACTTAAAAAAAAGCCGTTAAAGGGTGAAAACCGAAACCACGCCCCAAACGACCCCGAAAGAGGCACAAACACCTCGTACGGGACCAATGTAACTTGTAGGAATAGACCGCGAAGTCCCGGGACTCCCTGGTTAAGAATATGACGACAATTTGCAAAAATCAACATTACTTAAAAATAGGACGTTAAAGGGTGAAAACATAAACTAGCCACCAAACGACCCCGTAGGAGGCACGAACACCTCGCCCGGGACCAATGAAACTAGTAGGAACTGACCGCATAGCTCCGGGTCTCCCGATTTGAGAATATGATGATAATTTTTAAAAATCAACACTTATACTTAAAAATAAGCCTTTAAAGGATGAAAACTGAAACCAGTTCCCAAATGACCCCGTAGGAGGCACGAACACCTCGCACAGAACCACAGTAACTTTTAGGAACTGACCGTGTCTTCCCGGGTCTCCCGGTTTGAGAATATGACGATAATTTGCAAAAATTAAAACTTAAACTTAAAAATAAGCTGTTAAAATGTGAAAACCCAAACCAGCCCCCAAACGACCTCGTAAGAGGCATGAACACCTCACAAGGAACCAATGTAACTTGTAGAAACTGACCGTGTAGTCCCGGGTCTCCAGATTTGAAAATATGATGATAATTTTCAAAAAATAAACACTTAAACTGAAAAATAAGCCGTTAAAGGGTGAACACCCAAACCAGCCCCCAAACGAACCCGTAAGAGGCACGCACACCTCGTACGGGACCAATGTAACTTTTAGGAACTGACCGCTTAGTCCCGGGTCTCCCAGTTTGAGAATATGATGATAATTTGCAAAAAATCAACCCTACTTAAAAACAGGCCATTAAAGGGTGAGAACATAAACCAACCTCCAAACGACCCCACAGGAGGCACGAACACCTCGCGCGGACCAATTTAACTTGTTGGAACTGATCGCGTAGTCTCAGGTCTCCCGATTTGAGAATGTGAAGATAATTTATAAAAATCAACACTTAGACTTAAAATCAAGAAATTAAAGGGTGAAAACGCAAACAAGCCCCAAACGACCCCGTAGGAGGCACGAACACCTCGCACTGGACCAGTGTAAATTGTAGGAACTTACCGCGTAGTCCTGGGTCTCCGGGTTTGAGAATATGGCGATAATTTACAAAAGTAAACACTTAAACAAAAAAACAAGCCGTTAAAGGGTGAAAACCCAAACCAACCACCAAACGTTGCCGTAGGAGGGACGAGCACCTCGCACGGGACAACGTAACTTGTAGGAACTGACCGCGTAGTCCCGGGTCTCCTAGTTTGAGAATATGATGATAATTTGTAAAAATCTTCACTTTGACTTAAAAATAAGACGTTAAATGGTGAAAACCCAAATAAGCCCCAAAACCACCCCGTAGGAGGCACGAACACCTCGCACGGGACCAGTGTAACTTCTTGGAATTGACCGTGTAGTCATGGGTCTCCCGAGTTGAGAATATGATGAAAATTTGCAAAAAATAACACGAGATTTAAAAATAATCCGTTAAAGGGTGAAAACCCAAACCAGCCCCGAAACGACCCCATAAGAGGCACGAACACCTCGCACGGGATCAATGTAACTTGTAGGAACTCACCGCATTGTCTTGGGTCTCCCAGTTTGAGAATATGTCGATAATTTGAAAAAATAAACACTAAAACTTAAAAAAGTCGTTAATGGTTGAAATCCCGAACCAGCCACCAAACAACCTCGTAGGAGGCACGAACACCTCGCACGGGACCAATGTAAATTGTTTGAACTGATCGCGTATTCCCGGGGCTCCTGGTTTGAGAATATGACGATAATTTGCAAAAATAGACAGTTAAACTTAAAAATAAGCCGGTAAAGGGTGAAAACCCAAACCAGCCACCAAACAGTCCCGTAGGTGGAACAAACACCTCGTACGAAACCAATGTAAATTGTAGGAACTGATCGCGTAGTCCCGGGTTTCCCGGTTTGAGAATATGATGATAATTTGTAAAAATCAACACTGAGACATAAAAAAAAGCCCTTAAAGTGTGAAAACCAAAACCAGCCCCCAAAGAACCCTGTAGGAGGCACGAAACCTCGCACGGGACCTGTGTAACTTCTTGGAACCGATCCCGTAGTCTCGGGTCTCCCAATTTGAGAATATGTCGATAATTTGCAAGAATCACACGAGACTTAAAAACAAGCCATTAAAGGCTGAAAACCCAAACCAGCCCCCAAACGACGCCGTAAGAGGGACGAACACCTCGCACGGGACCAATGTAACTTGTAGGAAGTGACCGCATAGTCTCGGGTCTCCCGATTTGAGAATATGACGATAATTTGCAAAAATCAACACTTAGACATAAAAATAAGCCCCCAAACGACCTCGTAAGAGGCATGAACACCTCACACGGGACAAATGTACCTTGTAGGAACTGACAGTGTAGTCCCGGGTCTCAAGATTTGAAAATATGATGATAATTTTCAAAAAATAAAATCTTAAACTTAAAAATAAGCCGTTAAAGGATGAACACCCAAACCAACCCCCAAACGACCCCGTAAGAGGCACGAACACCTCGTACGGGACCAATGTAGCTTGTTGGAACTGACCGCTTAGTCCCGGTTCTCCCAGTTTGAGAATATGATGATAATTTGCAAAAATCATAACTACTTAAAAACAGACCGTTAAAGGGTCAAAACATAAACCAACACCCAAATGACCCCACTGGAGGCACGCACACCTCGCACGGACCAATTTAACTTGTTGTAACTGATCGCGTAGTCTCAGGTCTCCCGATTTGAGAATGTGAAAATAATTTGTAAAAATCAACACTTAGACTTAAAAACAAGCAGTTAAAGGGTGAAAACGCACACAAGCCTCAAACGACCCCGTAGGAGGCACGAACACCTCGCACTGGACCAGTGTAAATTGTAGGAACTGACCCCGTAGTCCCGGGTCTCCCGGTTTGAGAATATGGCGATAATTTACAAAAGTAAACACTTAAACAGAAAAACAAGCCGTTAAAGGGTGAAAACCCAAACCAGCCAGCAAACATTCCCGTAGGAGGAACGAGCACCTCGCACGGGACAATGTAACTTGTAGGAACTGACCACGTAGTCCCGGGTCTCCTGGTTTTAGAATATGATGATAATTTGTAAAAATCACCACTTAGACTTAAAAATAAGACGTTAAATGGTGAAAACCCAATTCAGACCCCAAACCACCCCGTAGGAGGCACGAACACCTCGCACGGGACTAGTGTAATTACTTGGAACTGATCGCGTAGTCATGGGTCTCCCGAGTTGAGAATATGACGATAATTTGCAAAAAATAACACGAGACTTAAAAATAAGCCGTTAAAGGATGAAAACCCAAACCAGCCCCGAAACGACCCCGTAAGAGGCACGAACACCTCGCACGGGATCAATGTAACTTGTAGGAACTCACCGCGTCGTCTTGGGTCTCCCAGTTTGATAATATGCCGATAATTTGAAAAAATAAACACTAAAACTTAAAAAAAGTCGTTAATGGTTGAAATCCCGAACCAGCCCCCAAACAACCCCGTAGGAGGAACGAACACCTCGTACGGGACCAATGTAACTTGTTGGAACTGATCGCGTAGTCCCGGGTCTCCCGGTTTGAGAATATGACGATAATTTGCAAAAACGGACAGTTAAACTTAAAAATAAGCCGGTAATGGGTGAAAACCCAAACCAGCCACCAAACATTCCCGTAGGCGGCACGAATACCTCATACGAGACCAATGTAAATTGTAGGAACTGATCACTTAGTCCTGGGGTTTCTCGGTTTGAGAATATGATGATAATTTGTAAAAATCAACATTGAGACATAAAAACAACCCCTAAAAGTGTGAAAACCCAAACCAGCCCCCAAACCACACCGTAGGAGGCACGAAACCTCTCACGGGACCAGTGTAACTTCTTGGAACCGATCGTGTAGTCTCGGGTCTCCCGGTTTGAGAATATGTCGATAATTTGTAAAAATCACACGAGACTTAAAAACAAGTCGTTAAAGGCTGAAAACCCAAACAGCCCCCAAACGACGCCCTAAGAGGGACGAACACCTCGCACGAGACCAATGTAACTTGTAGGAAGTGACAGCATAGTCTCGGGTCTCCCGGTTTGAGAATATGATGATAATTTGCAAAAATCAACACTTAGACTTAAAAATAAGCCGTTAAAGGGTGAAAACCAAAACCAACCCCCAAACTACCCCGAAAGAGGCACAAACACCTCGTACGGGAGCAAGGTAACTTATAGGAACAGACCGCGAAGTCCCGGGACTCCCGGTTTGAGAATATGATGACAATTTGCAGAAATCAACAATAATTAAAAATAGGCCGTTAAAGGGTGAAAACATAAATCATCCACCAAACGACCCCGTAGGAGGCACAAACACCTCGCCTGGGACCAATGAAACTAGTAGGAACTGACCACGTAGTCCCGAGTCTCCCGATTTGAGAAGATGATAATAATTTTAAAAAATCAACACTTATACTTAAATATAAGCCGTTAAAGGGTGAAAACCCAAACCATTCCCCAAACGACCCCGTAGGAGGCACGAACACCTCGCACAGAACCACTGTAACTTCGAGGAACTGACCGTGTCGTCCCGGGTCTCCCGGTTTGAGAATATGATGATAATTTGCAAAAATTAACACTTAAACATAAAAATAAGCCGTTAAAGGGTGAAAACCCAAACCAACCCCCAAACGACCTTATAAGAGGCCTGAACACCTCGCACGGGACCACTGTAAGTTATAGGAGCTCAGCCTATAGACCCGGGTCTCCAAATTTGAGAATATGATGATAATTTACAAAAAATAAAAACTTAAACTTAAAAATTAGCCGTTAAAGGGTGAACACACAAACCATCCCCTAAACGAACTCGTAAGAGGCACGAACACCTCGTATGGGACTAATGTAACTTGTAGGAACTGACCGCGTAGTCTCGGGTCTCCCAGTTTGAGAATATGATGATAATTTTCAAAAATCAACACTATTTAAAAATAGGCCATTAAAGGGTGAAAACATACACCAGCCAACAAACGACCCCGCAGGAGGCACGAACACCACGCACAAACCAATGTAACTTGTTGGAACTGATCGCGTAGTCTCAGGTCTTTCGATTTGAGAATGTGACGATAATTTGTAAAAATCAACACTTAGACTTAAAAATAAGCAGTTAAATGGTGAAAAACCAAACCATTCCCAAACAACCCCGTAGGAGGCTCGAACACCTCGCACTGGACTAGTGCAACTTGTAGGAACTGATCGTGTAGTCGCAGGTCTCTCGGTTTGAGAAGTTGATGATAATTTGAAAAAATAAACACTTAAACTTAAAAACAAGCCGTTAAAGGGTGAAAACCAAAACCAGCCCCCAAACAACCCCGTAAGAGCCACGAACACCTCGCACGGGATAATTGTAACTTATAGGAACTGATCGCATAGTCCCGGGTCTCTCGGTTTGAGAATATGATGATAATTTACAAAAATGAACACTTAAACTTAAAAACAAGCCGTTAAAGGGTGAAAATCCAAACCAGCCACCAAACGTTCCTGTAGGAGGCACCGACACCGACACTTCGCACGGGACAATATAACTTGTAGGAACTGACCGCGTAGTCCCGGGTCTCCCGGATTGTGAATATGATGATAATTTGTCAAAATCAACACTTAGACTTAAATACAAGACGTTAAAGGGTGAAAACCCAAACTAGCCCCCAAACCACCTCGTAGGAGGCACGAACACCTCGCACGGGACCAGTGTAACATCTTAGAACTGACCGCATAGTCCCGGGTCTCCCAATTTAGAATATGATGATAATTTGCAAAAATCACACGAGGCTTAAAAACAAGCCGTTGAAGGGTGAAAATCCAAACCAGCCCCCAAACGACCACGTACGAGGCACGAACACCTAGCAGGGGAGTAATGTAACTTGTAGGAACTCATCGCGTAGTCTCGTGTCTCCAAATTTGAGAATATGACTATAATTTGCAAAAATAAACACTTAAACTTAAAAATAAGTCGTTAATGGGGGAAATCCCGAACCAGCCCCAAACGACCCCTTAAGAGGCATGAACACCTCGTACGGGACCAATGTAACTTGTAGGAACTGATCGTGAATTCCCGGGCCTCTTGGTTCGAGAATATGATGATAATTTGATAAAATCAACACTACTTAAAAATAGACCGTTAAAGGGTGAAAACCCAAACCAGGCACCAAACGACCCCGTAGGAGGCACAAAAACCTCGCACGGGATACATGTAACTTATAGGAACTGACCGTGTAGTCCCGGGTCTCCTGATTTGAGAATATGATGATAATTTTTAAAAATTAACACTTAGACTTAAAAATAAGCCGTCAAAGGGTGAAAACCTAAACTAGCCCCCAAACGACCCCGTACCAGGCACGAACACCTCGCACGAGACTAGTGTAACTTGTAGGAACTGATCGCGTCATCCCGGGTCTCCCGATTTGGGAATATGATGATATTTTGCAAAAATAAACACTTAAACTTAAAAACAAGCTGTTAAAGGGTGAAAAACCGAACCAGCCCCCAAACAACCCCGTAAGAGGCACAAACACCTCGCACGGGACCAATGTAACTTGTAGGAACTAACAGTGTAGTCCCAGGTCTCCCGGTTTGAGAATATGATGATAATTTATAAAAATAAACACTTAAACTTAATAAAAAGTTGTTAAATTGTGAAAACCCAAACCAGCCCCCAAACGACCCCGTAAGAGGCACGAACACCTCGTACGAGACCAATGTAACTTGTAGGAACTGACCGCATAGTACCGGGTATCCCAGTTTGAGAATATGACGATAATTTATGAAAGTCAACACTTAGACTTAAAAATAAGCCATTAAAGGATGAAAACTAAAAGCAGCCCCCAAACGACCCCTTAAGAGGCACGAACACCTCGCACGGGACCAATGTAACTTGCAGGAACTGACCGCGTAGTCCCGGGTATCCCGGCCAGAGAATATGATGATAATCTACAAAAAGAAATATTTAAACTTAAAAACAAGCGGTTAAAGGGTAAAAAACCAAACCATCCACCAAATGTTCTCGTAGGAGGCACGAGCAACTCGCATTGGACAATGTAACTTGTAGGAACCAACCGCATAGTCTCGGGTCTCCTGGTTTGAGAATATGATGATAATTTTTAAAAATCAACACTTAGACTTTAAAACAAGACGTTAAAGGGTGAAAACCCAAACCAACCTCCAAACCACCCCGGAGAAGGCACGAACACCTCGCACGGAACCAGTGTAACATCTTGGAACTGACCGCGTATTCCCGGGTCTCCCAATTTTAGAATATGATGATAATTTGAAAAAATCACACGAGACTTAAAACAAGCTGTTGAAGGGTGAAAATCCAAACCAGCCCCAAAACGACCCCGTAAGAGGCACGAACACCTCGCACGGGACTAATGTAACTTGTAGGAACTCACCGCGTAGTCTCGGGTCACCCAGTTTGAGAACATGACGATAATTTCCCAAAATAAAAAAATAAACATAAAAATAAGTCGTTAATGGGTGAAATCCCAAACCATCCCCCGAACGACCCCGTAGGAGGCACGAACACCTTGCACGGGATCGATATAACATGTTGGAACATACCGCGTAGTCCCGGGTCCCTCGGTTTGAGATTATAATGATAATTTACAAAAATAAACACTTAAACTTAAAAACAAGCAGTTAAAGGGTTAAAACCCAAATCAGCTACCAAACGTTCCCGTAGGGGGCACGAACACCTCCCACGAGACCAATGTAACTTGTAGGAACTCACTGCGCTGTCGCGAGTCTCCCGATTCGAGAATATGATGATAATTTGTAAAACTCAACACCTAGACTTAAAAATGAGCCGTTAAAGGGAGAAAGCCCAAACCAGCCCCCAACCACCCTGTTGGAGGCACGAAACCTTCCACGGGACCAGTGTAACTTCTTGGAACTGATCGTGTAGTCCCAGGTCTCCCGATTTAAGAATATGACGATAATTTGCCAAAACCACACGAGACTTAAAAATAAGCAGTTAAAGGTTGAAAACCCAAACCAGCCCCCAAACGACGTCGTAAGAGGGACGAACACCTCGCACGAGACTAATGTAACTTGTAGGAATTGATCGCGTAGTCTCGGGTCTCCCGGTTTGAGAATATGATGATAATTTGCAAAAATCAACACTTAGACTTAAAAATAAGCCGTTAAAGGGTGAAAACCCAAACCAGTCCCCAAACGACCCCGTAAGAGGCACAAGCATCTCGTACGGTACCAATGTAACTTTTAGGAACTGACCACAAAGTCCCGAGTCTCCCGGTTTAAGAATATGACGATAATTTGCAAAAATCAACACTTAGACTTAAAAATAAGCTTTAAAGGGTGAAAACCCAAACCAGCCCCCAAACGACCCCATAAGAGGTCTGAACACCTCGTAAGTGACAAATGTAACTTGCAGGAATTGACCGCGAAGTCCCGGGTCACCCGGTTTGAAAATATGACGATAATTTGTAAAAATCAACAATACTTAAAAACAGACCGTTAAAGGGTGAAAACATAAACCAACCACCAAACGACCCCATAGGAGGCACGAACACCTCGCACGAGACTCATTAAACTTGTGCAAACTGACCGCGTAGTCCTGGGAGTCCCGATTGGAGATTATAACGGTAATTCATAAAAATTAACACTTAGACTTAAAAATAAGCCGTTAAAGGGTGAAAACCCAAACCAGCCCCCAAACGACCCAATACGAGGCATGAACACCTCGCACGGGACCAATGTAACTAGTAGGAACTGACCATGTAGTCCCGAGTCTCCCGGTTTGAGAATATGATGATAATTTTTAAAAATACACACTTAAACTTAAAAACAAGCAGTTAATGGGTGAAAACCCAAACCAACCCCCAAACGACCTCGTAAGAGGCATGAACACCTCGTACGGGACCAATGTAACTTGTAGGAACTGACCGCATAGTCCCGGGTCTCCCAGTTTGAGAATATGATGATAATATGTCAAAATCAACACTTAGACATAAAAATAAGCCGTTAAAGGATGAAAACCAACACCAGCCCCCAAATGACCCCGTAAGAGGCATGAACACCTCGCACGGGACCAATGTAACTTGTAGGAACTCACCGCATAGTCTCGGGTCTCCCGGTTTGAGAATATGATGATAATTTGTAAAAATAAACACTTAAACTTAAAAACAAGCCGTTAAAGGGTGAAAACCCAAACCATCCACCAAATGTTCCCATAGGAGGCACGAGCACCTCGCACGGGACAATGTAACTTGTAGGAACTGACCGCGTAGTCTCGGTTCTCCTGGTTTGAGAATATAATGATAATTTTTAAAAATCAACACTTAGGCTTAAAAATAAGACGTTAAAGTTTGAAAACCCAAACTAGCCCCCAAACCACTCCGTAGGAGGCACAAACACCTCGCACGGGACCAGTGTATCTTCTTTGAACTGACCCCGTAGTCCTGGGTCTCCCGATTTGAGAATATGGCGATAATTTGAAAACATCACACGAGACTTAAAGATAAGTCGTTAAAAGGTGAAAACCCAATCCAGCCTTGAAACGACCCCATAAGAGGCACGAACACCTTGCACGGGACCAATGTAACTTGTAGGAACTCACCGCGTAATCTCGGGTCTCCCAGTTTGAGAATATGATGATAATTTGCAAAAATAAACACTTAAATTTAAAAATAAGTCATTAATGGGTGAAATCCCGAACCAGCCCCCGAACGACCCTGTAGGAGGCACGAACACCTTGCACGGGACCGATATAACAAGTTGGAACAGAACGTGTAGTCCCGGGTCCCCCGGTTTGAGAATATGATTATAATTTAGAAAAATAAACACTTAAACTTAAAAACAAGCAGTTAAAAGGTGAAAACCCAAATCAACCACCAACAGTTCCCGTAGGGGGCACGAACACCTTGCACGGGACCAATGTAACTTGAAGGAACTCACCGCGCTGTCTCGAGTCTCCCGATTCGAGAATATGATGATAATTTGTATACCTCAACACTTAGACTTAAAAATAAGTCGTTAAAGGGCGAAAGCCCAAACCAGCCCCCAAACCACCCCGTAGGAGGCACGAAAGCTTGCACAGGACCAGTGTAACTTCTTGGAACTGATCGTGAAGCCCCAGGTTTCCTGGTTTGAGAATATGACGATAATTTGCCAAAACCACACGAGACTTAAAAACAAGCAGTTAAAGGTTGAAAACCCAAACCAGCCCCCAAACGACGCCGTAAGAGGGACGAACACCTCACACGGGACTAATGTAACTTGTTGGAATTGACCGCGTAGTCTCGGGTCTCCCGATTTGAGAATATGATGATAATTTGCAAAAAACAACACTTAGACTTAAAAATAAGCGGTTAAAGGGTGAAAACCCAAACCAGCCCCCAAACGACCCCGTAAGAGGCACAAACACCTCGTACGGGACCAATGTAACTTGTAGGAACTGACCGCAAAGTCGCGAGTCTCCCGGTTTGAGAATATGAAGATAATTTGCGAAAATCAACACTTACACTTAAAAATAAGCTTTAAAGAGTGAAAACCCAAACCAGCCCCCAAACGACCCCATAAGAGGCCTTAACACCTCGTAAGGGACAAATGTAACTTGTAGGAACTGACCGCGAAGTCCCGGGTCTCCTGGTTTGAGAATATGACGATAATTTGTAGAAATCAATATTACTTAAAAACAGACCATTAAAGGGTGAAAATATAAACCAGCCACCAAACGACCTCGTTGGAGGCACGAACACCTCGCACGGGACACATGTAACTTGTAGGAACTGACCGCGTAGTCTTGGGTGTCCCGATTGGAGAATATAACGGTAATTTGTAAAAATTAACACTTAGACTTAAAAATAAGCCGTTAAAGGGTGAAAACCCAAACCAGCCCCCAAACGACCCCGTACGAGGCACGAGCACCTCGCACAGGACCAATGTAACTTGTAGGAACTGACCATGTAACCCCGAGTCTCCCGGTTTGAGAATATGATGATAATTTATAAAAATAAACACTTAAACTTAAAAACAAGCCGTTAATGGGTGAAAACCCAAACCAACCCCCAAACGACCCCGTAAGAGGCATGAACACCTCGTACGGGACCAATGTAACTTGTAGGAACATACCGCATAGTCCCGGGTCTCCCAGTTTGAGAATATGATGATAATTTGATAAAATCAACACTTAGACATAAAAATAAGTCGTTAAAGGATGAAAACCAACACCAGCCCCCAAATGACCCAGTAAGAGGCATGAACACCTCGCACGGGACCAATGTAACTTGTAGGAACTCACCGCGTAGTCTCGGGTCTCCCGGTTTGTGTATATGATGATAATTTGCAAAAATAAACACTTAAACTTAAAAATAAGCCGTTAAAGGGTGAAAACCCAAACCATCCACCAAATGTTCCCGTAGGAGGCATGAGCACCTCACACGGGAAAATGTAACTTGTAGCAGCTGACCGCGTAGTCTCGGTTCTCCCGGTTTGAGAATATAATGATAATTTCTAAAAATCAACACTTAAACATAAAAATAAGACGTTAATGGGTGAAAACCCAAACTAGCCCCCAAACCACCCCGTAGGAGGCACAAACACCTCGCACGGGACCAGTGTATCTTCTTGGAACTGACCCCGTAGTCATGGGTCTCCCGATTTGAGAATATGACGATAATTTGCTAAAATCACACGAGACTTAAAAATAAGCCGTTAAAAGGTGAAAACCCAAACCAGCATTGAAACGACCCCGTAAGAGGCACGAACACCTTGCACGGGACCGATGTAACTTGTATGAACTCACCGCGTAATCTCGGGTCTCCCAGTTTGAGAATATGACGATAATTTGCAAAAAAAAACACTTAAACTTAAAAATAAGTCGTTAATGGGTGAAATCCCAAACTAGCCCCCGAACGACCCCGTAGGAGGCACAGACACCTTGCACGGGATCGATATAACATGTTGGACCAGACCGTGTAGTCCCGTGTCCCCCGATTTGAGAATATGATGATAATTTACAAAATAAACACTTAAACTTAAAAACAAGCAGTTAAAGGGTGGAAACCCAAATCAACCACCAAACGTTCCCGTAGGGGGCACGGACACCTCGCACGGGACCAATGTAACTTGTAGGAACTCACCGCGCTGTCCCGAGTCTCCCGATTCGAGAATATGATGATAATTTGTAAAGCTTAACACTTAGACTAAAAAACAAGCCGTTAAAGGGGGAAAGCCCAAACCAGGCCCCAGACCACCCCGTAGGAGGCACGAAACCTTGCACGGGACCTGTGTAAGTTCTTGGAACTGATTATGTAGTCCCAGGTCTCCCGGTTTGAGAAGATGTTGATAATTTGCCAAAACCACACGAGACTTAAAAACAAGAAGTTAAAGGTTGAAAATCCAAACTAGCTCCCAAACGACGCCGTAAGAGGGACGAACACCTCGTACGGGACTAATGTAACTTGTAGGAATTGACCGCGTACTTCTGGGTGTCCCGATTGGAGAATATAACGGTAATTTGTAAAAATTAACACTTAGAGTTAAAAATAAACCGTTAAAGGGTGAAAACCCAAACCATCTCCCAAATGACCCAGTACGAGGCACGAGCACCTCGCACGGGACCAATGTAACTTGTAGGAACTGACCATGTAGTCCCGAGTCTCGCGGTTTGAGAAAATGATGATAATTTATAAAAATAAACACTTAAACTTAAAAACAAGCCGTTAATGGGTGAAAACCCAAACCAACCCCCAAACGACCCCGTAAGAGGCATGGGCACCTCATACGGGACCAATGTAACTTTTAGGAACTCACCGCATAGTCCCGGGTCTCTCGGTTTGAGAATATGATGATAATTTGTAAAAATCAACACTTAGACATGAAAATAAGCCGTTAAAGGATGAAAATGAACACCAGCCACAAATGACCCCCTAAGAGGCATGAACACCTCGCACAGGACCAATGTAACTTATAGGAACTCACCGCGTAGTCTCGGGTCTCCCGGTTTGAGAATATGATGATAATTTGAAAAAATAAACACTTAAACTTAAAAACAAGCCGTTAAAGGGTGAAAACCCAAACCATCCACCAAATGTTCTCGTAGGAGGCACGAGCACCTCGCACGGGATAATGTAACTTGTAGGAACTGACCGCGTTGTCTCGGTTCTCCCGGTTTGAGAATATAATGAGAATTTGTAAAAATCAACACTTAGACTTAAAAATAAGACGTTAAAGGGTGAAAACCCAAACTAGCCCCCAAACCACCCCGTAGGAGGCACAAACACCTCGCACGGGACCAGTTTATCTTCTTGGAACTGACCCCGTAGTCCTGGGTCTCCCGATTTGAGAATATGACGATAATTTGCAAAAATCACACGAGACCTAAAAATAAGCCCTTAAAAGGTGAAAATCCAAACCAGCCTTGAAACGAACCCGTAAGAGGCACGAACACCTTGCACGGGACCAATGTAACTTGTAGGAACTCACCGCGTCGTCCCGGGGTCTCCCAGTTTGAGAATATGACGATAATTTGCAAAAATAAAAAATAAACTAAAAAACAAGTCATTAATGGGTGAAATCCCGAACCAGCCCCCAAACAACCCCTTAGGAGGCACGAACACCTCGCACGAGACCAATGTAACTTGTTGGAACTAACCGTGTAGTACCGGGTCTCCCGGTTTGAGAATATGATGATAATTTGCAAAAATAAACATTTAAACTTAAAAACAAGCCGTTAAAGGGTGAAAACCCAAACCAGCCACCAAACATTCCCGTAGGAGGCACGAACACCTCGCACGAGACCAATGCAACTTGTAGGAACTGATCGCGTAGTCCTGGGTCTCCCGGTTTGAGAATATGATGATAATTTGTAGAAATAAACACTTAGACATAAAAACAAGCCCTTAAAGGGTGAAAACCCAAACAAGCCCCCAAACCACCCCGTAGGAGGCACGAAACCTCGCATGGGACCAGTGTAATTTCCTAGAACCGATCGCGTAGTCCAGGGTCTCCCAGTTTGAGAATTTGTCGATAATTTCGAAAAATCACATGAGACTTAAAAACAAGCCATTAAAGGCTAAAAACCCAAACCAGCCCCCAAACGACGCCGTAAGAGGGACGAACACCTCACACGGGACCAATGTAACTTGTAGGAAGTGACCGCGTAGTCTCGGGTCTCCCGATTTGATAATATGATAATAATTTGCAAAAATCGACACTTAGACTTAAAAATAAGCCGTTAAAGGTTGAAAACCCTAACCAGCCCCCAAACGACCCCGAAAGAGGCACAAACACCTCGTACATGACCAATGTAACTTGTAGGAACAGACCGCGAAGTCCCGAGACTCCCTGTTTAAGAATATGACGACAATTTGCAAAAATCAACATTATTTAAAAATAGGCCGTTAAAGGGTGAAAACATAAACCAGCCACCAAACGACCCCGTAGGAGGCACGAACACCTCGCCTAGGACCAATGAAACTAGTAGGAACTGACCGCGTAGCCCCGGGTCTCCCTATTTGAGAATATGATGATAATTTTTAAAAATAAACACTTATACTTAAAAATAAGGTATTAAAGAGAGAAAACCCAAACCAGTCCCCAAACGACCCCGTAGGAGGCACGGACACCTCGCACAGAACCACTGTAACTTCTAGGAACTGACCGTGTCATCCCGGGTCTCCCGGTTAGAGAATATGATGATAATTTGCAAAAATTAACACTTAAACTTAAAAATAAGCCGTTAAAATGTGAAAACCCAAACCAACCCCCAAACGACCCCGTAAGAGACATGAACACCTCACACGGGACCAATGTAACCTGTAGGAACTGATCGTGTAGTCCTGGGTCTCCAGATTTTAAAATATGATGATAATTTTCAAAAAATAAACACTTAAACTTAAAAATAAGCCGTTAAAGGGTGAACACCCAAACCAGCCCCCAAACGAACCCGTAAGAGGCACGAACACCTTGTACGGGACCAATGTAACTTGTAGGAACTGACCGCTTAGTCTCGGGTCTCCCAGTTTGAGAATATGATGATAATTTGCAAAAATCAACACTACTTAAAAACAGGCCGTTAAAGGGTGAAAATATAAACCAGCCACCAAACGACCCCACAGGAGGCACGAACACCTCGCACGGACCAATGTAACTTGTTGGAACTGATCGCGTAGTCTCAGGTCTCTCGATTTGAGAATGTGAAGAAAATTTGTAGAAATCAACACTTAGCCTTAAAAACAAGCATTTTAAGGTTGAAAACGCAAACAAGCCCCAAATGACCCCGTAGGAGGCACGAACACCTGGCACTGGACCAGTGTAACTTGTAGGAACTGATCATGTAGTCGCTAGTCTCCCGGTTTGAGAATATGATGATAATTTGAAAAAATAAACACTTAAACTTAAAATAAGTCGTTAATGGGTGAAATCCCGAACCAACCCCCGAACAACCCCGTAGGAGGCACGAACACCTCGTACGGGAGCAATGTAACTTGTAGGAACTGATCGCGAAGTCCCGGGTCTCTTGGTTTAAGAATATGATGATAATTTGCACAGATCAACACTACTTAAAAATAGAGCGTTAAAGGGTGAAAACATAAACCAGGCACCAAACGACCCCGTAGGAGGCACAAAAACCTCTCACGGGACCCATGTAACTTGTAGGAACTGACCGTGTAGTCCCAGGTCTCCCGATTTGAGAATATGATGATAATTTGAAAATATCAACACTTAGACTTAAAAATAATCCATCAAAGGGTGAAAACCCAAACCAGCCCCTAAACGACCCCGTACGAGGCACGAACACCTCGCACGGGACCAATGTAACCTATAGGAACTGGCCGCGTCATCCCGGGTCTCCCGATTTTTGAATATGATGATATTTTGCAAAAATAAACAGTTAAACTTAAAAACAAGTCGTTAAAGGTTGTAAACCCAAACCAGCCCCCAAACGACCCCGTACGAGGCACGAGCACCTCGCACGGGACCAATGTAACTTGTAGGAACTGACCATGTTGTCCCGAGTCTCCCGGTTTGAGAATATGATGATAATTTATAAAAATAAACACTTAAACTTAAAAACAAGCGGTTAAAGGGTGAAAACCCAAACTGTCCCCCTAACGACCCCGTAAGAGGCACGAACACCTCGTGCGAGACCAATGTAACTTGTACGAACTGACCGCATAGTACCGGGTATCCCGGTTTGAGAATATGACGATAATTTGTAAAAATCAACACTTTGACTTAAAAATAAGCCGTTAAAGGATGAAAACCAAAACCAGCCCCCAAACGACCCCATAAGAGGTACGAACACCTCGCACGGGACCAATGTAACTTGCAGGAACTGACCGTGTAGTCCCGGTTCGAGAATATGATGATAATTTTAAAAAATAAGTACTTAAACTTAAAAACTAGCCGTTAAAGGGTAAAAACCCAAACCAGCCACCCTAACTTTCTCGTTGGAGGCACGAGCAACTCGCACGGGACAATGTAACTTGTAGGAACTAACCGCATAGTCTCGGGTCTCTCGGTTTGAGAATATGCCGATAATTTTTATAAATTAAGACTTAGACTTAAAAACAAGACGTTAAAGGGTGAAAAACGAAACCAACCCCCAAACCACCTCATAGAAGGCACGAACACCTCGCACGGAACCAGTGTAACATCTTGAAACTGACCACATAGTCCCGTGTCTCGAGATTTGAGAATATGATGATAATTTGCAAAAATCACAGGAGACTTAAAAACAAGTCGTTGAAGGGTGAAAAGTCCAAACCAGTCCCAAAACGACCCCGTAAGAGGCACAAACACCTCGCACGGGACTAATGTAACTTGTTGGAACTCATCGCGTAGTCTCGGGTCTCCCAGTTTGAGAATATGATGATAATTTGCAAAAATAAACACTTAAACTTAAAAATAAGTCGTTAATGGGTGAAATACCGAACCAGCCCCCAAACGACCCCGTAGGTGGCACGAACACCTTGCACGGGACCGATATTACAAGTTGGAACAGACCGCGTAGTCCCGGGTCTCCCGGTTTGAGAATATGATGATAATTTACAAAAATAAACACTTAAACATAAAAATAAGTCGTTAAAGGCTGAAAACCCAAACCAGCCACCAAACGTTCCCCTAGGGGGCACGAACACCTTGCACGGGACCAATGTAACTTGTTGGAACTCACCGAGTTGTCCCGAGTCTATCGATTTTTGAATAAGATGATAATTTGTAAAACTCAACCCTTTGACTTGAAAATAAGCCGTTAAAGGGCGAAAATTCAAACCATCCCCCAAACCACCCCATAGGAGGCACGAAACCTCGCACGGGACCAGTGTAACTTCTTGGAACTAATCGTGTAGTCCCAGGTCTCCCGGTTTGAGAATATGACGATAATTTGCCAAAACCACACGAGACTTAAAAACAAGTAGTTAAAGGTTGAAAACCCAAACCAGCCCCCAAACGACGCCGTAAGAGGGACGAACACCTCACACGGGACCAATGTAACTTGTAGGAACTCACCGCATAGTTCCGAGTCTCCCGATTTGAGAATATGATGATAATTTGCAAAAATAAACTCTTAAAATTTAAAACAAGCCATTAAAGGGTGAAAACCGAAACCATGCACCAAACGTTCCCAGAGGGGGCACGAGCACCTCGCACGGGACAATGAAACTTATAGGAACTGACCGCGTAGTCTCGGGTCTCCCGGTTTGAGAATATGATGATGATTTGAAAAAATCAACACTACTTAAAAATAAACAATTAAAGGGTGAAAACATAAACCTGCCACCAAAAGACCCCGTAGGAGGCACGAACACCTCGCACGGGACCCATGTAACTTGTAGGAACTGACCGCGTAGTCCCGGGTCTCCCGATTGGAGAATATAACGGTAATTTATAAAAATCAACACTTAGACTTAAAAATAAGCCGTTAAAGGGTGAAAATCCAAACCAACCCCTAAACGACCCCGTACGAGGCATGAACACCTCGTACGGGACCAATGTAACTTGTAGGAACTGAGCATGTAGTCCCGAATCTCCCAGTTTGAGAATATGATGATAATTTATAAAAATAAACACTTAAACTCAAAAATAAGCCGTTAATGGGTGAAAACCCAAACTAACCCCCAAACGAACCCTTAAGAGTCATGAACACCTCGTACGGGACCAATGTAACTTGTAGGAACTGACCGCATAGTCCCGGGTCTCCCGATTTGAGAATATGATGATAGTTTGTACAAATCAACACTTAGACATAAAAATAAGCCTTTAAAGGATGAAAACCAACACCAGCCCCCAAATGACCCCGTAAGAGGCATGAACACCTCGCACGGGACTAATGTAACTTATAAAAACTGACCGTGTTATCCCGGGTGTCCCAGTTTGAGAATATGACGATAGTTTACAAAAATAAACACTTAAACTTAAAAACAAGCGGTTAAAGGGTGAAAACTCAAACCATCCACCAAACGTTCCCATAGGAGGCACGAGCACCTCGCACGGGACAAAGTAACTCGTAGGAACTGATCGCGTAGTCTCGGTTCTCCCGGTTTGAGAATATGACGATAATTTGTAGAAATCAACACTTAGACTTAAAAATAAGACGTTAAAGGGTGAAAACCCAAACTAGCCCCCAACCACCCCGTAGGAGGCACAAACACCTCGCACGAGACCAGTGTAACATCTTGAAACTGATCGCGTAGTCCCGGGTCTCCCGATTTGAGAATATGATGATAATTTGCAAAAATCACACGAGACTTAAAAACAAGCCGCTGAAGGGTAAAAATACAAACCAACCCCAAAACGACCCTGAAAGAGGCACGAACACCTCGCACGGGACCAATGTAACTTCTGGAACTCACCGCATAGTTCCGAGTCTCCCGGTTCGAGAATATAATGATAATTTGCAAAAATAAACTCTTAAAATTTAAAACAAGACGTTAAAGGGTGAAAACCGAAACCATCCACCAAACGTTCCCAGAGGGGGCACGAGCACTTCGCACGGGACAATGAAAGTTATAGGAACTGACCGCGTAGTCTCGGTTCTCTCGGTTCTCTCGGTTTGAGAATATGACGATAATTTTTAAAAATAAACACTTAGACTTAAAAATAAGACGTTAAACGGGGAAAACCCAAATTAGCCCCCAAACCACCTCGTAGGAGGCACGAAACCTCGCACGGGACCAGTGTAACTTCTTGGAACTAATCGTGTAGTCCCAGGTCTCCCGGTTTGAGAATATGATGATAATTTGCCAAAACCACACGAGACATAAAAACAAGTAGTTAAAGGTTGAAAACCCAAACCCGCCCCCAAACGATGCCGTAAGAGGGACGGATACCTCGCACGGGACCAATGTAATTTGTAGGAATTGACCGCATAGTCTTGGGTCTCTCGGTTTGAGAATATGATGATAATTTGCAAAAATCAACACTTAGACTTAAAAACAAGCCATTAAAAGGTGAAACCCAAATCAGCCCCCAAACGACTTCGTTAGAGGCACAAACATCTCGTACGGGACCAATGAAACTTGTAGGAACTGACCGCCTAGTCCCGGGTCTCCCGGTTTGAGAATATGATGATAATTTGCAAAAATTAACACTACTTAAAAATAGACAGTTAAAGGGTGAAAACATAAACCAGCCACCAAACGACACCATAGGAGGCACGAACACCTCGCACGAGACCCATGCAACTTGTAGGAACTGACCGCGTAGTCCCGGGTCTCCCGATTGGAGAATATAATAATAATTTGTAAAAATCAACACTTAGACTTAAAAATAAACCGTTTAAGGGTGAAAACCCAAACCAGCCCCCAAATGACCCCGTACGAGGCACGAACACCTCGCACGAGATTAATGTAACTTGTAGGAACTGACCATGTAGTCCCGAGTCTCCCGGTTTGAGAATATGATGATAATTTATAAAAATAAACACTTAAACTTAAAAACAAGCCGTTAATGGGTGAAAACCAAACAAACCCCGAAACGACCCTTTAAGAGGCATGAAGACCTCGTACGGGACCAATGTAACTTGCAGGAACTGACCGCATAGTCCCGGGTCTCTCGATTTGAGAATATGATGATAATTGGTAAAAATCAACACTTAGACATAAAAATAAGCCATTAAAGGATGAAAACCAACACCAGCCCCCAAATGACCCCGTAAGAGGCATGAACACCTCGCACGGGACCAAAGTAACTTGTAGAACTGACCGCATAGTCCCGGGTGTCCAGGTTAAAGAATGTCACGATAGTTTACAAAAAGAAACACTTAAACTTAAAAACAAGCCGTTAAGGGGTGAAAACCCAAACCATCCACCAAACGTTCCCATAGGAGGCACGAGCACCTCGCACGGGACAAAGTAACTTGTAGGAACTGACAACGTACTCTCGGTTCTCCCGGTTTGAGAATATGATGATAATTTGTAAAAGTCAACACTTAGACTTAAAAATAAGATGTTAAAGGGTGAAAACCCAAACTAGCCCCCAAACCACCCCGTAGGAGGCACGAACACCTCGCACGGGACCAGTGTAACATCTTGGAACTGATCGCGTAGTCCCGGGTCTCCCGATTTGAGAATATGATGATAATTTGCAAAAATCACACAAGACTTAAAAATAAGCCGCTGAAGGGTAAAAATCCAAACCAGCCACAAAACGACCCCGAAAGAGGCACGAACACCTCGCACGGGACCAATGTAACTTGTAGGAACTCACCCCATAGTCCCGAGTCTCCCGGTTTGAGAATATGATTATAATTTGCAAAAATAAACACTTAAAATTAAAAACAAGCCGTTAAAGGGTGAAAACTGAAACCATCCACCAAACGTTCCCGTAGGAGGCACGAGCACCTCGCACGGGACAATGTAACTTATAGGAACTGACCGCGTAGTCTCGGTTCTCCCGGTTTGAGAATATGACGATAATTTTTAAAAATAAACACTTAGACTTAAAAATAAGACGTTAAAGGGTGAAAACCCAAATTAGCCCCCAAACCACCCCGTAGGAGGCACGGACACCTCGCATGGGACCAGTGTAATATCTTGGAACTGACCGCGTAGTCCCGGGTCTCCCGATTTGAGAATATGATGATAATTTGCAAAAATCACACAAGACATAAAAATAAGCCGCTGAAGGGTAAAAATCCAAACCATCCACAAAACGACCCCGAAAGAGGCACAAACACCTCGCACGGGACCAATGTAACTTGTAGGAACTCACCGCATAGTCCAGAGTCTCCCGGTTTGAGAATATAATGATAATTTGCAGAAATAAACACTTAAAATTAAAAACAAGCCGTTAAAGGGTGAAAACCGAAACCATCCACCAAACGTTCCCGTGGGAGGCACGAGCACCTCGCACGGGACAATGTAACTTATAGGAACTGACCGCCTAGTCTCGGTTCTCCCGGTTTGAGAATATGAAGATAATTTTTAAAAATAAACACTTATACTTAAAAATAAGACGCAAAAGAGTGAAAACCCAAATCCAAACCACCCCGTAGGAGGCACGAACACCTCGCACGGGACCAGTGTAACATCTTGGAACTGACCGCGTAGTCCCGGGTCTCCCGATTTGAGAATATGATGATAATTTGCAAAAATAACACGAGACATAAAAACAAGCCGTTGAAGGGGGAAAATCAAAACCAGCCCCAAAATGACCCCGAAAGAGGCACGAACACCTCGCATGGGACCAATGTAATTTGTAGGAACTCACCGCATTGTCCTGGGTCTCCCGGTTTGAGAATATGATGATAATTTGCAAAAATAACCACTTAAACCTAAAAACAAATCGTTAATGGGTGAAATCCCGAACCAGACCCCAAACGACCCCGTAGGAGGCACGAACATCTCGCATGGGACCAATGTAACTTGTTGGAACTGACCGCGTAGTTTTGGGTCTCCCGGTTTGAGAATAAGACGATAATTTGACAAAATAAGCACTTAAATTTAAAAACAAGCTGTTAAAGGGTGAAAACCCAAACCAACCACCAAACATTCCCGTAGGGCACGAACACCTCGAACGACAAAAATGTAAGTTGTAGGAACTGACCGCGTAGTCCCGGGTCTTCCGGTTTGAGAATATGATGATAATTTGTAATACTCAACACTTAGACTTAAAAACAAGCCGTTAGAGGGTGAAAACCCAAACCATCCCCCAAACCATCCCGTAGGAGGCACGAACACCTTGCTCGGGACCAGTGTAACTTCTTGGAACTGATCGTGTAGTCCCGGGTCTCCCGGTTTGAGAATATGACGATAATTTGTAAAAATCACATGGGACTTAAAAACAAGCCGTTAAAGGCTGAAAACCCAAACCAGCTCCCAAACGACGCCGTAAGTGGGACGAACACCTTGGACGAGAACAATGTAACTTGTAGTAACTGACCACTTAGTTCCGGGTCTCCCGATTTGAGAATATGATGAAAATTTGCAAAAATCAACAATTAGACTTAAAAATAAGACGTTAAATGATGAAAACCCAAACCAGCCCCCAAACGACCCCATGAGAGGAAGGAACACCTCGTACGGGACCAATGTAACTTGTAGGAACTGACCGCGAAGTCCCGGGTCTCTCGGTTTGAGAATATGACGATAATTTGCAAATATAACACTACTTAAAACAGACCGCTAAAGGGTGAAAACATAAACCAACCACCAAACGACCCCGTAGGAGACACGAACACCTCGCACGGGACCTATGTAACTTCTAAGAACTGACCGCGTCATCCCGGGTCTCCCGATTTGAGAATATGATTATAATTTGTAAAAATCAACACTTGGACTTAAAAACAAACCATTAAAGGATGAAAACCAAAACCAACCCCCAAACGACCCCATAAGAAGCACGAACACCACGCACGGGACCAATGTAACTTGCAGGAACAGACCGCGTAGTCCCGGGTATCCCGGTTTTAGAATATGACGATAATTTACAAAATTAAATACTTAAACTTAAAAATAAGCCGTTAAAGGGTAAAAACCCAAGCCAGCCACCAATCGTTCGCGTAGGAGGCACGAGCAACTCGCACGGGACAATGTAACTTGTAGGAACTAACCGCATAGTCTCGGGTCTCCCGGTTAGAGAATATGCCGATAATTTTTAAAAATCAACACTTAGACTTAAAAACAAGACGTTAAAGGGTGAAAACCCAAACTAGCCCCCAAACCACCCCGTAGAAGGCACGAACACCTCGCACGGAACTAGTGTAACATCTTGGAACTGACCGCGTAGTCCCGGGTCTCCCGATTTGAAAAAATGCCGATAATTTGCAAAAATCACACGAGACTTAAAAACAAACCGTTGAAGGGTGAAAATCCAAACCAGCCCCAAAACGACCCCGTAAGAGGCACGAACACCTCGCGCGGGACAAATGTAACTTGTAGTAACTCACCGCATAGTCTCGGGTCTCCCAGTTTGAGACTATGACGATAATTTGCAAAAATACACACTTAAACTTAAAAATAAGTCGTTAATGGGTGAAATCCCGAACCAGCCCCTGAACGACCCCGTAGGAGGCACAAACACCTTGCACGGGACCGATATAACATGTTGGAACAGACCGCGTAGTCCCGGGTCTTTTGAGTTGAGAATATGATGATAATTTACAAAAATAAACCCTTAAGCTTAAAAACAAACCTTTAAGGGTTGAAAACCCAAACCAACCACCAAACGTTCCCGTAGGGGGCACGACACCTCGCACGGGACCAATGTAACTTGTAGGAACTCACCGCGTTGTCCCGAGTCTCCCGGTTTGAGAATATGATAATAATTTCTAAAACTCAACACTTAGACTTAAAAACAAGCCGTTAAAGGGAAAAAATCCAAACCAGCCCCCAAACCAACCCGTAGGAGGCACGAAACCTCGCACGTGACCAGTGTAATTTCTTGAAACTAATCGTGTATTCCCAGGTCTCCCAGTTTGAGAATATGATGATAATTTGCCAAAACCACACGTGACTTAAAAATAAGTAGTTAATGGTTGAAAACCCAAACCAGCCCCAAACGACGCCGTAAGAGGGACTAACACCTCGCACGGGACCAATGTAACTTGTAGGAATTAATCGCGTAGTCTCGGGTCTCCCGGTTTGAGAATATGAATATAATTTGCAAAAATCAACACTTACACTTAAAAACAAGCCGTTAAAAGGTGAAAACCCAAACCAGCCCATAAACGACCCCGTAAGAGGAACGAACACCTCGTACGGGACCAATGTAACTTGTAGGAATTGACCGCCTAGTCCCGGGTCTCCCGAAATGAGAATATGATGATAAGTTGCAAAAATTAACACTACTTAAAAATAGACAGTTAAAGGGTGAAAACATAAACCAGCCACCAAACAAACCCGTAGGAGGCACGAACACCTCGCACGGGACCTATGTAACTTCTAAGAACTGACCGCGTCATCCCGTGTCTCCCGATTGGAGAATATCATGATAATTTGTAAAAATCAACACTTGGACTTAAAAACAAACCATTAAAGGATGAAATCGAAAACCAACCCCCAAACGATCCCATAAGAAGCACGAACACCACGCACGGGACCAATGTAACTTGCAGGAACAGACCGCGTAGTCCCGGGTGTCCCGGTTTGAGAATATGACGATAATTTACAAAATTAAATACTTAAACTTAAAAATAAGCCGTTAAAGGGTAAAAACCCAAGCCAGCCACCAATCGTTCGCGTAGGAGGCACGAGCAACTCGTACGGGACAATGTAACTTGTAGGAACTAACCGCATAGTCTCGGGTCTCCCGGTTAGAGAATATGCCGATAATTTTTAAAAATCAACACTTAGACTTAAAAACAAGACGTTAAAGGGTGAAAACCCAAACCAGCCCCCAAACCACCCCGTAGAAGGCACGAACACCTCGCACGGGACCAGTGTAACATCTTGGAACTGATCGCGTAGTCCCGGGTCTCCCGATTTGAGAATATGATGATAATTTGCAAAAATCACACGAGACATAAAAACAAGCCGTTTAAGGGTGAAAATCCAAACCAGCCCCAAAACGACCCCGTAAGAGGCACGAACACCTCGCGCGGGACAAATGTAACTTGTAGGAACTCACCGCGTAGTCTCGGGTCTCCCAGTTTAAGAATATGACGATAATTTGCAAAAATACACACTTAAACTTGAAAATAAGCCGTTAATGGGTGAAATCCCGAACCAGCCCCTGAACGACCCCGTAGGCGGCACAAACACCTTGCACGGGACCGATATAACATGTTGTAACAGACCGCGTAGTCTCGGGTCTTTTGATTTGAGAATATGATGATAATTTACAAAAATAAACACTTAAACTTAAAAACAAGCCATTAAAGGGTGAAAACCCAAACCAGCCACCAAACGTTCCCGTAGGGGGCACGAACACCTCGCACGGGACCAATGTAACTTGTAGGAACTCACCGCATTGTCCCGAGTGTCCCGGTTTGAGAATATGATGATAATTTATAAAACTCAACACTTAGACTTAAAAACAAGCCGTTAAAGGGAAAAAATCCAAACCAGTCCCCAAACCAACCCGTAGGAGGCACGAAACCTCGCACGTGACCAGTGTAATTTCTTGGAACTAATCGTGTAGTCCCAGGTCTCCCGGTTTGAGAATATGATGATAATTTGCCAAAACCACATGAGACTTAAAAACAAGTAACTAAAGGTTGAAAACCCAAACCAGCCCCCAAACGACGCCGTAAGAGGGACGAACACCTCTCACGGGACCAATGTAACTTGTAGGAATTGATTGCATAGTCTCGGGTCTCCCTGTTTAAGAATACGATGATAATTTGCAACAATCAACACTTACACTTAAAAACAAGCATTTAAAAGGTGAAAACCCAAACCATCCCACAAACGACCCCGTAAGAGGCACAAACACCTCATACGGGACTAATGTAACTTGTAGCAACTGACCGCCTAGTCCCGGGTCTCCCAATTTGAGAATATGATGATAAGTTGCAAAAATTATCAGTACTTAAAAATAGACAGTTAAAGGGTGAAAACATAAACCAACAACCAAATAACCCCGTAGTAGGCACGAACACCTCGCACGGGACCCATGTAACTTGTAGGAACTGATCGCGTAGTCCCGGGTCTCCCGATTGGAGAATATAATGGTAATTTGTAAAAATCAACACTTAAACTTAAAAATAAGTCGTTAAAGGGTGAAAATCCAAACCGGCCCCCAAACGACCCCGTACGAGGCACGAACACCTCGCACGGGACCAATGTAACTTGTAGGAACTGACCATGCAGTCCCAAGTCTCCCGGTTCGAGAATATGATGATAATTTATAAAAACAAACACTTAAACTTAAAAATAAGCCGTCACTGGGTGAAAACCCAAACCAACCCCCAAACGACCCCTTAAGACGCATGAACACCTCATACGTGACCAATGTAACTTGTAGGAACTGACCGCATAGTCCCGGGTCTCCCGGTTTGAGAATATGATGATAATATGTCAAAATCAACACTTAAACATAAAAATAAGCCATTAAAGGATGAAAACCAACACCAGCCCCCAAATGACCCCGTAAGAGGCATGGATACATCGCACGGGACCAATGTAACTTGTAGAAACTAACCGCGTAGTCCCGGGTATCCCCCTTTGAGAATATGATGATAGTTTAGAAAAATAAACACTTAAACTGAAAAACAAGCCGTTAAAGGGTGAAAACCCAAACCATCCACCAAACGTTCCCGTAGGAGGCATGAACACCTCTCACTGGACAAAGTAACTTGTAAGAACTGACCGCATAGTCTCGGTTCTCCCGGTTAGAAAATATGATGATAATTTGTAAAAATCAACACTTATACTAAAAAATAAGACGTTAAAGGGCGAAAACCCAAACAAGCCCCCAAACCACCCCGTAAGAGGCACTAACACCTCGCACGGGACCAGTGTAACATCTTGAAACTGATCACGTAGTCCCGGGTCTCCCGATTTGAGAATATGGTGATAATTTGCAAAAATCACACGAGACTTAAAAACAAGCCGCTGAGGGGTAAAAATCCAAACCAGCCCCAAAACGACCCCGAAAGAGGCACGAACACCTCGCACGGGACCAATGTAACTTGTAGGAACTCACCGCATAGTCCCGAGTCTCCTGGTTTGACAATATGATGATAATTTGCAAAAATAAACACTTAAACTTAAAAACAAGTCGTTAAAGGGTGAAAACCGAAACCATCGACCAAACATTCCCATTGGAGGCATGAGCACCTCGCACGGGACAATGTAACTTATAGGAACTGACCGCGTAGTCTCGATTCTCCCGGTTTGAGAATATGACGATAATTTTTAAATATAAACACTTAGACTTAAAAATAAGACGTTTAAGGTTGAAATCCCAAACCAGACCCCAAACGACCTCGTAGGAGGCACGGACACCTCGCACCGGACCAATGTAACTTGTTGGAACTGGCCGCGTAGTTTTGGGTCTCCCGGTTTTAGAATATGACAATAATTTGACAAAATAAGCACTTAAAGTTAAAAACAAGCCGTTAAAGGGTGAAAACCTAAACCAGCCACCAAACATTCCCATAGGGCACGAACACCTCGCACGGGACAAATGTAAGTTGTAGGAACTGATCGCGTAGTCCCGGGTCTCCCTGTTTGAGAATATGATGATAATTTGTAAAACTCAACACTTAGACTTAAAAACAAGCCGTTAGAGGGTGAAAACCCAAACCATCCCTCAAACCACCCCGTACGAGCCACAAACACCTCACACGGGACAAGTGAAACTTCCTGGAACTGAGTGTGTAGTCCCGGGTCTCCCGGTTTGAGAATATGACGATAATTTGTAAAAATCACATGGGACTTAAAAACAAGCCGTTAAACGCTGAAATCCCAAACCAGTCCCCAAACGACGCCATAAGTGGGACGAACACCTCGCACGGGAACAATGTAACTTGTTGTAACTGACCTCTTTGTCTCGGGTCTCCCGATTTGAGAAAATGATGATAATTTGCAAAAATCAACACTTAGACTTAAAAATAAGCCGTTAAAGGGTGAAAACCCAAACCAGCCCCAAACGACCCCATAAGAAGAATGAACACCTCGTACGGGACCAATGTAACTTGAAGGAACTGATCGCGAAGTCCCGGGTCTCTCGATTTGAGAATATGACGATAATTTGCAAAAATAACACTACTTAAAACAGACCGTTAAAGGGTGAAAACATAAACCAGCCACCAAACGACCCCGTAGGAGACACGAACACCTCGCACGGGACCTATGTAACTTCTAAGAACTAACCGCATAGTCCCGGGTCTCCCAATTTGAGAATATGACGATAATTGGTAAAAATCAACACTTGGACTTAAAACCAAGCCATTAAAGGATGAAAACCAAAACCAACACCCAAATGACCCCATAAGAAGCACGAACACCTCGCACGGGACCAATGTAACTTGCAGGAACTGACCGCGTAGTCCCGGGTATCCTAGTTCGAGGATATGACTATAATTTTCAAAAATAAATACTTAAACTTAAATACAAGCCGTTAAAGGGTAAAAACCCAAGCCAGTCACCAAACGTTCTTGTAGGAGGCCCGAGCATCTCGCACGGGACTATGTAACTTGTAGGAACAAACTGCATAATCTCGGGTCTCCCGATTTGAGAATATGCCTATAATTTTTAAAAATCAACACTTAGACTTAAAAACAAGATGTTAAAGGGTGAAAACCCAAACCAGCCCCCAAACCACCCCGTAGAAGGCACGAACACCTCACACGGAACCAGTGTAACATCTTGGAACTCACCGCGTACTCCCGGGTCTCCCGATTTGAGAATATGATGATAATTTGCAAAAATCACACGAGACTTAAAAACTAGCCGTTGAAGGGTGAAAATCCAAACCAGCCCCAAAACGACCTCGTAAAAGGCACGAACACCTCGTACGGGACTAATGTAACTTGTATTAACTCACCGCATAGTCTCGGGTCTTCCAGTTTGAGAATATGACGATAATTTGTTAAAATAAACACTTAAACTTAAAAATAAGTCGTTAATGGGTGAAATCCCAAACCAGCCCCCGAACGACCCCGTAGGAGGCCCGAACACCTTTAACGGGACCGATATAACAAGTTGGAACAGACCGCGTAGTCCCGAGTCTCCCGGTTTGAGAATATGATGATAATTTACAAAAATAAACACTTAAACATCAAAACAAGTCGTTAAAGGGTGAAAACCCAAACCAGCCACCAAACGTTCCCGTAGGGGGCACGAACACCTCGGATGGGACCAATGTAACTTGTTGGAACTCACCGCGTTGTCCCGAGTCTCCAGATTTGAGAATATGATGATAATGTGTAAAACTCAACCCTTAGACTTAAAAACAAGCGGTTAAAGGGCGAAAATCCAAACCAGCACCCCAAACCACCCCGTAGGAGGCACGAAACCTCGCACGAGACCAGTGTAACTTCTTGGATCTAATCGTGTTGTCCCAGGTCTCCCGGTTTGAGAATATGACGATAATTTGCCAAAACCACTCAAGACTTAAAAATAACTAGTTAAAGGTTGAAAACCCAAACCAGCCCCCAAACGACGCCGTAAGAGGGACAAACACCTAGCACGGGACCAATGTAACTTGTAAGAATTGATCGCGTAGTCTCGGGTCTCCCGATTTGAGAATATGATGATAATTTTCAAAATCAACACTTAGGCTTAAAAACAGGCCGTTAAAAAGTGAAAACCCAAACCAGCCCCCAAACGACCCGGTAAGAGGCACGAACACGTCGTACGGGACCAATGTAACTTGTAGGAACTGACCGCCTAGTCCCGGGTCTCCCGATTTGATAATATGATGATAATTTGAAAAAATTAACACTACTAAAAAATGGACAGTTAAAGGGTGAAAACATAAACCGGCCACCAAACGACCCGTAGGAGGCACGAACACCTCGCACGGGACCCATGTAACTTGTAGGAGCTGACCGCGTAGACCCGGGTCTCCCGATTGGAGAATATAACGGTAATTTGTAAAAATCAACACATAAACTTCAAAATAAGCCGTTAAAGGGTGAAAATCCAAACCAGCCCCAAAACGACCCCGTACGAGGCACGAACACCTCGCACGACACGAATGTAACTTGTAGGAACTGACCATGAAGTCCCGTGTCTCTCGGTTTGAGAATATGATGATAATATATAAAAATAAACACTTAAACTTAAAAACAAGCCGTTAATGGGTGAAAACCCAAACCAACCCCCAAACGAGCCCTTAAGAGGCATGAACACCTCGTACGGGACCAATGTAACTTGTAGGAACTGACCGCATAGTCCCGGGTCTCCTGGTTTAAAATATGATGATAATTTATCAAAATCAACACTTAAACATAAAAATAAGCCGTTAAAGGATGAAAACCAACATCATCCCCCAAATGACCCCGTATGAGGCATGAACTCCTCGCACGGGACCAATGTAACTTGTAGAAACTGACCGCGTAGTACCAAGTGTCCCGATTTGAGAATATGACGATAGTTTACCAAAATAACCACTGAAACTTAAAAACAAGCCGTTAAAGGGTGAAAACCCAAACCATCCACCAAACATTCCCGTAGGAGGCACGGGCACCTCGCACGGGACACTGTAACTTGTAGGAACTGACCGCGTAGTCTCGGTTCTCCCGATTTGAGAATATGTCGATAATTTGTAAAAATCAACACTTAGACTTAAAAATAAGACGTTAAAGGGTGAAAACCCAAACTAGCCCCCAAACCACCCCGTAGGAGGCACAAACACCTCGCACGGGACCAGTGTAACATCTTGAAACTGATCGCGTAGTCCCGGGTCTCCTAATTTGTGAATATGATGATAATTTGCAAAAATCACACGAGACTTAAAAACAAGCCGCTGAAGAGTAAAAATCCAAACCAGCTACAAAACGACCCCGAAAGAGGCACGAACACCTCACACGGGACCAATGTAACTTGTAGGAACTCACCGCATAGTCTCGAGTCTCCTGGTTTGACAGTATGATGATAATTTGCAAAAATAAACACTTAAACTTAAAAATAAGCCGTTAAAGGGTGAAAACCGAAACCATCCACCAAACGTTCCCGTAGGAGGCACGAGCACCTCGCACGGGACATTGTAACTTATAGGAACTGACCGCGTAGTCTCGGTTCTCCTGGTTTGAGAATATGATGATAATTTTTAAAAATAAACACTTAGACTTAAAAATAAGACGTTAAAGTGTGAAAACCCAAATTAGCCCCCAAACCACCCCGTAGGAGGCACGAACACCTCGCACGGGACCAGTGTAACATCTTGGAACTGATCGCGTAGTCCTGGGTCTCCCGATTTGAGAATATGATGATAATTTGCAAAAAATAACATGAGACATAAAAACAAGCCATTCAAGGGTGAAAATCCAAACCAACCCCAAAACGACCCCGAAAGAGGTACGAACACCTCGCACAGGACCAATGTAACTTGTAGGAACTCACCGCATAGTCTTGGGTCTCCCGGTTTGAGAATATGATGATTATTTGCAAAAATAAACAATTAAACCTAAAAATAAATCGTTAATGGGTGAAATCCCGAACCAGACCCCAAACGACCTCGTAGGAGGCACGAACACCTCGTACGGGACCAATGTAACTTATTGGAACTGATCGCGTAGTTTCGGTACTCCCAGTTTGAGAATATGACGATAATTTGATAAAATAAGCCCTTAAAGTTAAAAACAAGCCGTTAAAGGGTGAAAACCCAAACCAGCCACCAAACGTTCCCGTAGGGCACGAACACATCGCATGGGACAAATGTAAGCTGTAGGAACTGCCCGCGTAGTCCCGGGTCTCCCATTTTGAGAATATGATGATAATTTATAATACTCAACACTTAGACTTAAAAACAAGCTGTTAGAGGGTGAAAAACCCAAACCAGCTCGCAAACCATCTAGTAAGAGGCACGAACACCTTGCACGGGACCAGTGTAAACTCTTGGAACTCATCGTGTAGTCCTGGGTCTCCCGGTTTTGGAATATGACGATAATTTGCCAAAATCACATGGGGCTTAAAAACAAGCCATTAAAGGCTGAAAACCCAAATCAGCCCCCAAACGACGCCGTAAATAGGACGAACACCTCGCACGGGAACAATGTAACTTATAGTAACTGATCGCTTTGTCTCGGGTCTCCCGATTTGAGAATATGATGATAATTTGCAAAAATCAACACTTAGACTTAAAAATAAGTCGTTAAAGGGTGAAAATCGAAACCACCCCCCAAACGACCCCATAAGAGGAACGAACACCTCGTACGGGACCAATGTAACTGGTAGGAACTGACCGCGAAGTCCCGGGTCTCTCGGTTTGAGAATATGATGATAATTTGAAAAAATAACACTACTTAAAACAGACCGTTAAAGGGTGAAAACATAAACCAGCCACCAAACGACCCCGTAGGAGACATGAACACCTCGCACGGGACCTATGTAACTTCTAAAAACTGACCACGTAGTCCCGGGTCTCCCAATTTGAGAATATGACGATAATTTGTAAAAATCAACACTTAGACTTAAAAACAAGCCATTAAAGGATGAAAACCAAAACCAGCCCCCAAACGATCCCATAAGAAGCACGAACACCTCGCACGGGACTAATGTAACTTGCAGGAACTGACCGCGTAGTCCCGGGTATCCCGGTTTAAGAATATGACGATGATTTACAAAAATAAATACTTAAACTTAAAAACAAGTCCTTAAAGGGTAAAAGCCCAAGCCAGCAACCAAACGTTCTCGTAGGAGGCACGAGCAACTCACACAGGGCAATGTAACTTGTAGGAACTAACCGCATAGTCTCGGGTCTCCCGGTTCGAGAATATGCCAATAATTTTTAAAAATCAACACGTAGAATTAAAAATAAGACGTTAAAGGGTGAAAACCCAAACCAGCCCCCAAACCACCCCGTATAAGGCACGAACACCTCGCACGGAACCAGTGTAACATCTTGGAACTGACCGCGTAGTCCCAAGTCTCCCGATTTGAGAATATGATGATAATTTGCAAAAATCACACGAGACTTAAAAACAAGCCGTTGAAGGGTGAAAATCCAAACCAGCCCCAAAATAACCCTGAAGAGGCACGGACACCTCGCATGGGACTATTGTAACTTGTAGGAACTCACCGCGTAGTCTTGGGTCTCCCAGTTCTAGAATATGATGATAATTTGCAAAAATAAACACTTAAACTTAAAAATAAGTCGTTAATGGGTGAAATCCCGAACCAGCCCTTAAACGACCCCGTAAGAGGCACAAACACCTTGCACGGGACCGATATAACATGTTGGAATAGACAGCATAGTCCTAGGTCTCCCAGTTTGAGAATATGATGATAATTTACAAAAATAAACACTTAAACTTAAAAACAAACCGTTAAAGGGTGAAAACCCAAACCAGCCACCAAACGTTCCCGTAGGGGGCACGAACACCTCGCAAGGGACCAATGTAACTTGTAGAAACTCACCGCGTTGTCCCGAGTCTCCCGGTTTGAGAATATGATGATAATTTGTAAAACACAACACTTAGATATAAAAACAAGCCGTTGAAGGGCTAAAACCCAAACCATCCCCTAAACTGCCCCATAGGAGGCATGAAACCTCGCACGTGACTAGTGTAACTTCTTGGAACTAATCGTGTAGTCCCAGGTCTCCCGATTTGAGAATACGATGATAATTTGTGAAAACCACACGAGACTTAAAAATAAGCAGTTAAAGGTTGAAAACCTAAACCAGCCCCCAAACGACGCCGTAAGAGGGATGAACACCTCGCACGAGACAAATATAACTGGTAGGAACTGACCGCGAAGTCTCGGGTCTCCCGGTTTGAGAATATGATGATAATTTACAAAAATCAACACTTAGACTTAAAAATAAGCCGATAAAGTGTGAAAACCCAAACCAGCCCCCAAACGACCCCGTAAGAGGCACAAACAACTCGTACGGGATCAATGTAACTTCTAGGAACTGACTGCGAAGTCCCGGGCCTCTCAGTTTGAGAATATGATGATAATTTGCAAAAATCAACACTTAAACTTCAAAATAATCTTTAAAAGGTGAAAACCAAAACCAACCCCCAAATGACCCCATAAGAGGCTTGAACACGTCTTAAGGGACAAATGTAACTTGTGGGAACTGACCGCGAAGTCCCGGGTCTCTCGGTTTGAGAATATGACGATAATTTGAAAAAATTAACACTACTTAAAAACAAATCGTTAAAGGGTGAAAACATAAACCAGCCACCAAACGACCCCGTAGGAGGCACGAACACCTCGCACGGGACCCATGTAACTTTTAGGAACTGACCGCGTAGTCCCGGATCTCCCGATTTGAGAATATGATGATAATTTGCAAAAATGAACACATAAACTTAAAAATAAGCCATTAAAGGGTGAAAACCCAAACCAGCACCCAATAGACCCCGTAAGAGGCACGAACACCTCGAACCGGACCAATATAACTTGTAGAAACTGGCCGTGTAGTCCCGAGTCTCCCGATTTGAGAATTTGACGATAATTTATAGGAATAAACTCTTAAACTTAAAAACATGTCGTTAAAGGGTGAAAACCAAAAGCAGCCCCCAAACGACCCCGTAAGAGGCACGAACACCTCGTACGGGACCAATATAACTTGTAGGAACTGACCGTGTAGTCCCGGGTCTCCCGGTTTGAGAATATGACGATAATTTGTAAAAATCAACACATTAACTTAAAAATAAGCCGTTAAATGGTGAAAACCCAAACCAGCCCCCAAACCACCCCGTAGGAGGCACGAACACCTCGCACGGGACCGGTGTAACTTCTAGGAACTGATCGCTCTGTCCCGGGTCTCCCGGTTTGAGAATTTCATGATAATTTGCAAAAATAACCCGAGACTTAAAAACAAGCCGTTAAAGGGTGAAACCCCAAAGAAGCCCCCAAACAACCCCGTAAGAGGCACGAACACCTCGAACGAGACCAATATAACTTGTAGGAACTGACTGCGTAGTCCCGGGTCTCCCGATTTGAGAATATGATGATAATTTGCAAAAATCACACGAGACTTAAAAATAAGCCGTTGAAGGGTGAAAATACAAACCAACCCCAAAACGACCACGAAAGAGGCACGAACGCCTTACATGGGACCAATGTAACTTGTAGGAACTCATCGCATAGTCCCGGGTCTCCCAGTTTGAGAGTATGATGATAATTGGCAATAATAAACACTTAAACTTAAAAACAAATCGTTAATGGGTGAAATCTCGAACAAGACCCCAAACGACCCCGTAGGAGGCACGAACACCTCGTACGGGACCAATGTAACTTGTTGGAACTGACCGCGTAGTTTTGGGTCTCTCGGTTTGAGAATATGTGATAATTTGACAAAATGTGCACTTAAAGTTAAAAACAAGCCGTTAAAGGGTGATAACCCAAACCATCCACCAAACGTTCCCGTAGGAGGCACGAACACCTCGCACGGGACGAATGTAAGTTATAGGAACTGACCGCGTAGTCTCCGGTCTCTCGATTTGAGAATATGATGATAATTTGTAAAACTCAACACTTAGACTTAAAAACAAGCCGTTAGAGGGTGAAAACCCAAACCAGCACCCAAACCACCCCGCAGGAGGCACGGACACCTTGCACGGGACTAGTGTAACTTCTTAGAACTGATCGTGTAGTCTCGGGTTTCCCGATTTGAGAATATGATGATAATTTGCAAAAATCACATAAGACTAAAAAATAAGCCGTTAAAGGCTGAAACCCCCAACCATCCTCCAAATGACGCCGTAAGTGGGACGAACACCTGGCACAGGGCCAATGTAAATTGTAGTAGCAGACCGCTTAGTCTCGGGTCTCCCGATTTGAGAATATGATGATAATTTGCAAAAATCAACACTTAGACTTAAAAATAAGCCGTTAAAGGGTGAAAACCCAAACCAGCCCTCAAACGACCCCATAAGAGGAACGAACACCTCGTACGGGGCCAATGTAACTTGTAAGATTTGACTGGGAAGTCTTGGGTATCTTGGTTTGAGAATATGACATTAATTTGCAAAAATCAACACTACTTAAAAATAGACCGTTAAAGGGTGAAAACATAAACCAACCACCAAATGACCCCGTAGGAGACACGAACACCTTGTACGGGACTTATGTAAACTTTAAGAACTGACCGGGTAGTCTTGGGTCTCCCGATTTGAGAATATGACGATCATTTGTAAAAATAAACACATCGACTTAAAAATAAGCCGTTAAAGGGTGACAACCCAAAC
The DNA here is from genome assembly GCA_949130495.1 of Sambucus nigra. Lineage (NCBI taxonomy): Eukaryota > Viridiplantae > Streptophyta > Magnoliopsida > Dipsacales > Adoxaceae > Sambucus > Sambucus nigra. The sequence continues at coordinate 617,923,857 of OX422208.1, forward strand.
CAGCCCTCAAACGACCCCGTAGGAGGCACGAACACCTCACACCGGACCAATGTAACTTGTAGGAACTGACCGCGTCGTCTCGGGTCTCCCGGTTTGAGAATATGATGATAATTTGCAAAAATAAACACATAAACTTAAAAACAAGCTGTTAAAGGGTGAAAACCCAAACCAACCACCGAAAGACCCCGTAAGAGGCACGAACACCTCGAACGGGACCAATGTAACTTGTAAAAACTGACCGTGTAGTCCCGGGTCTCCCGATTTGAGAATATGATGACAATTTATAAGAATAAACTCTTAAATTTAAAATCAAGTCGTTAAAGGGTGAAAACCCAAACCATCCCCCAAACGACCCCGTAATAGGAACGGACACCTCGTACAGGACCAATGTAACTTGTAGGAACTGACCGCGTAGTCCCGGGTCTCCCGGTTTGAGAATATGATGATAATTTGTAAAAATCAACACATAGACTTAAAAATAAGCCGTTAAATGGTGAAAACCCAAACCACCCCGTAGGAGGCATGAACACCTCGCACGGGACTAGTGTAACTTCTTGGTACTGATCGCGCTGTCCCGGGTCTCCCGATTTGAGAATTTGATGATCATTTGCAAAAATAGCCCAAGACTTAAAAACAAGCCGATAAAGGGTGAAAACCCAAAGCAGCCCCCAAACAACCCCGTAAGAGGCACGAACACCTCGCACGAGATCTATATAACTTGTAGGAACTGAACGCGTAGTTCCGGGTCTACCGATTTGAGAATATGATTATAATTTACAAAAATCAACACTTAGACTTAAAAACAAGTCGTTAAAATGTGAAAACCCAAACCAACCCCCAAACGACGCCGTAAGAGGGACGGACACCTCGCACGGGACCAATGTAACTTGTAGGAACTGACCGCTTAGTCTCGGGTCTTCCGGTTTTTGAATAAGATGGTAATTTGCAAAAATTAACACAACTAAAAAACAGGCTGTTAAAGGGTGAATACGTAAACCAACCACCAAACTATCCCGTAGGAGGCACGAACACCTCGTACGGGACCAATGTAACTTGTAGGAACGGATCGCGTAGTCCCGGGTCGCTCGATTTGAGAATATGATGATGATTTTTAAAAATCAACACTTAGACCTGTAAACAAGCCGTTAAAGGGTGAAAACCCAAACCAACCCCAAACCACTCCGTAGGAGGCACGAACACCTCGCACGGGACAAGTGTAACTTCTTGGAACTGACCGCATAGTCCCGGGTCTCCCGGTTTGAGAATATGATGATAATTTGTAAAAGGCACACGAGACTTAAAAATAAGCCGTTAAAGGGTTAAAATTCTAACCAGCCCCAAAACGACCCCGTTAGAGGCACGAACACCTCGCACGGGACCAATGTAACTTGTAGGAACTCATCACGTAGTTACGGGTCTCCCGATTTGAGAATATGATGATAATTTGCAAAACTAAACACTTAAACCTAAAAATGAATCGTTAATGGGTGAAATCCCAAACTAGATATCAAACGACCCCGTAGGAGTCACGAACACCTTGCACGGGACCAATGTAACTTGTTGGAACTGACCGCATAGTTTTGGGTCTCCCAGTTTGAGAATATGACGATAATTTGAAAAAATAAGCACTTAAAGTTAAAAACAAGCCGTTAAAGGTTGAAAACCCAAACCAGCCACCAAATATTCCCGAAGGGCACGAACACCTCGCACGTGACAAATGTAAGTTGTAGAAACTGACCGCGTAGTCCCGGGTCTCCCGGTTTGAGAATATGATGATAATTTGTAAAACACAACACTTAGACATAAAAACAAGCCGTTAGAGGGTGAAAACCCAAACTAACCACCAAACCACCCCGTAGGAGGCACGAACACCTTGCACAGGATCAGTGTAACTTCTTGGAACTGATCGTGTAGTTCCGGGTCTCCCATTTCTAGAATATGACGATAATTTGCAAAAATCACATGGGACTTAAAAACAAGCCGTTAAAGGCTGAAAACCCCAACCAGCCCCCAAACGATGCCGTAAGTGGGGCAAACACCTCGCACGGGAACAATGTAACTTGTAGTAACTGACCGCTTAGTCTCGGGTCTCCCGATTTAAGAATATGATGATAATTTGCAAAAATAAACACTTAGACTTAAAAATAAGTCGTTAAAGGGTGAAAACCCAAACCAGCCCCCAAACGACCCCATAAGAGGAACGAACACCTCGTACGGGACCAATTTTAATTCTAGGAACTGACCGCGAAATCCCGGGTCTCTCGGTTTGAGAATATGATGATAATTTACAAAAATAACACTACTTAAAACAGACCGTTAAAGGGTAAAAAAATAAACCAGCCCCCAAACGACCCCGTAGGAGACACGAACACCTCGCACGGGACCTATGTAACTTCTAAGAATTGACCGTGTAGTTCCGGGTCTCCCGATTTGAGAATATGATGATAATTTATAAAAATCAATACTTAGACTTAAAAATAAGCCGTTAAAGGATGAAAACAAAAACTAGCCCCCAAACAACCCCATAAGAAGCACGAACATCTCGCACGGGTCCAATGTAACCTGCAGGAACTGACCGCATAGCCCCGGGTATCCCGGTTTGAGAATATGATGATAATTTTAAAAAATAAATACTTAAACTTAAAAACAAGATGTTAAAGGGAAAAATGCAAGCCAACCACCAAACGTTCTTGTAGGAGGCACGAGCAACTCGCACGGGACAATCTAACTTGTTGGAACTAACCGCATAGTCTCGGGCCTCCCTGTTTCAGAATATGCCGATAATTTTCAAAAATCAACACTTAGACATAAAAACAAGACGTTAAAGGGTGAAAACCCAAACCAGCCCCCAAACCACCCCGGAGAAGGCATGAACTCCTCGCATGGAACCAATGTAACATCTCAAAACTGACCGCGTAGTCCCGGGTGTCCCAATTTGAGAATATGATGATAATTTGCAAAAATCACACAAGACTTAAAAATAAGTCGTTGGAGGGTGAAAATCCAAACCAGCCCCAAAACGACCCCGTAAGAGGCACGAACACCTCGCACGGGACTAATGTAACTTGTAGGAACTCACCGCATAGTCTCGGGTCTCCCAGTTTGAGAATATGACGTTAATTTGCAAAAATAAACACTTAAACTTAAAAATAAGTCGTTAATGGGTGAAATCCCGAACCAGCCCCTGAACGACCCCATAGGAGGCACAAACACCTTGCACGGGACCGAAATATATAATGGAATAGACCGTGTAGTCTCGGGTCTTCCGATTTGAGAGTATGATGATAATTTACAAAAATAAACACTTAAACTTAAAAACAAGCTGTTAAAGGGTGAAAACCCAAACTAGCCACCTAACGTTCCCGTAGGGGGCATGAACACCTCGCACGGGAACAATGTGACTTGTAGGAACTCACCGAGTTGTCCCGAGTCCCCCGGTTTGAGAATATGATGATAATTTTTAAAACTCAACACTTAGACTTAAAAACAAGCCGTTAAAGGGCGAAAATCCAAACCAGCTCCCAAACCACCCGGTAGGAGGCACGGAACCTCGCACAGGACCAGTGTAACTTCTTGGAACTAATCGCGTAGTTCCAGGTCTCCCAGTTTGAGAATATGATGATAATTTGCGAAAACCACACGAGGCTTAAACACAAGTAGTTAAAGTTTGAAAACCCAAACCAGCCCCCAAACGACGCCGTAAGAGGGACGAACACCTCGCACGGGACCAATGTAACTTGTAGTAATTGATCGCGCAGTCTCGGGTCTCTCGGTTTGAGAATATGATGATAATTTGAAAAAATCAACACTTAGATTTAAAAACAAACCGTTAAAAGGTGAAAACCCAAACCAGCCCCCAAACGACCCCGTAAGAGGGACGAACACCTTGTATTGGACCAATGTAACTTGTAGGAACTGATTGCCTAGTCCCGGGTCTCCCGATTTGAAAATATGATGATAATTTGCAAAAATTAACACTACTTAAAAATAGACAGTTAAAGGGTGAAAACATAAACCAGCCACCAAACGACCCCGTAGGAGGCACGAACACCTCGCACGGGACCCATGTAACTTGTAGGAACTGACCGCGTAGTCCCGGGTCTCCCGATTGGAGAATATTACGGTAATTTGTAAAAATCAACACTTAGACTTAAAAATAATCCGTCAAAGGGTGAAAATCCAAACCAACCCCCAAACGATCCCGTACGAGGCACGAACACCTCGCACGGGACCAATATAACTTGTAGGTACTGACCATGTAGTCCCGGGTCTCCCCGTTTGAGAATATGATGATAATTTATAAAAATAAACACTTAAACCCGTTAATGGATGAAAACCCAAACCAACCCCCAAACGACCCCTTAAGAGGCATGAACACCTCGTACGGGACAATGTAACTTGTAGGAAGTGACCGCCTAGTCCCGGGTATCCCGGTTTGAGAATATGATGATAATTTGTCAAAATTAACACTTAGACATACAAATAAGTCGTTAAAGGATGAAAACCAACACCAGGCCCCAAATGACACCGTAAGAGGCATGAACACCTCGCACGGGAACAATGTAACTTGTAGAAACTGACAGCGTAGTTCCGGGTTTCCCGGTTTGAGAATATGACGATAGTTTACAAAAATAAACACTTAGAATTAAAAATAAGACGTTAAAGGGTGAAAACCCAAACTAGCCCCCAAACCACCCCGTAGGAGGCACGAACACATCGCACTGGACCAGTGTAACATCTTGGAACTGATCGCATAGTCCCGGGTCTCTCGATTTCAGAATATGATGATAATTTGCAAAAATCACACGAGACTTAAAAACAAGCCGCTGAAGGGTAAAAATCCAAACCAGCCCCAAAACGACCCCGAAAGAGGCACGGACACCTCGCACGGGACCAATGTAACTTGTGGGAACTCATCGCATAGTCCCGAGGCTCCTGGTTCGCCAATATGATGATAATTTGCAAAAATAAACACTTAAACTTAAAAACAAGCCGTTAAAGGGTGAAAACCGAAACAATCCCCCAAACGTTCCCGTAGGAGGCATGAGCACCTCGCACGGGGAAATGTAACTTATAGGAATTGATCGCGTAGTCTCGGTTCTCCCGATTTGAGAATATGGCGATAATTTTTAAAAATAAACACTTAGACTTAAAAATAGGATGTTAAAGGTTGAAAACCCAAATTAGCCCCCAAAGCACCCCATAGGAGGCACGAACACCTCGCACGGGACTAGTGTAACATCTTGGAACAGACCGCGTAGTCCCGGGTCTCCCGATTTGAGAATATGATGATAATTTGCAAAAATAACATGAGACTTAAAAACAAGCCGTTGAAGGGTGAAAATCCAAACCAACCCCAAAACGACCCCGAAAGAGGCACGAACACCTCGCACGGGACCAATGTAACTTTTAGGAACTCACCGCATAGTCCCGGGTCACCCGGTTTGAGAATATGATGATAATTTGCAAAAATAAACACTTAAACAAAAAACACATCGTTAATGGGTGAAATCCCGAACCAGACCCCAAACGACCCCGTAGGAGGCACGAACACCTCGCACGGGACCAATGTAACTTGTTGGAATTGACCGCGTAGTTTTGGGTCTCCCGGTTTGAGAATATGATGATAATTGGACAAAATAAGCACTTAAAGTTAAAAACAAGCCGTTAAGGGGTGAAAAACCAAACCAGCCACCAAATGTTCCCGTAGGGTACGAACACCTCGCACGGGACGAATGTGAGTTGTTGGAACTGACCGCGTAGTCCCGGGTCTCCCGGTTTGAGAATATGATAATAATTTGTAAAACTCAACACGTAGACTTAAAAACAAGCCGTTAGAGGGTGAAAACCCAAACTAGCCCCCAAACCACCCCGTAGGAGGCACGAACACCTTGCACGGGACCAGTGTAACTTCTTGGAACTGATCGTGTAGTCCCGGGTCTCTCGATTTGAGAATATGATGGTAATTTGCAAAAATCACATGGGACATAAAAATAAGCCGTTAAAGGCTGAAAACCCAAACCAGCCCCCAAACGACGCCGTAAGTGGGACGAACACCTCGCATGGGAACAATGTAACTTGTAGTAACTGATCGCTTAGTCTCGGGTCTCCCGATTTGAGAATAGGATGATAATTTGCAAAAATCAACACTTAGACTTAAAAATAAGCCGTTAAAGGGTGAAAACACAAACTAGCCCCCAAACGACCCCATAAGAGGCACGAACACCTTGTACGGGACCAATTTAACTTGTAGGAAATGACCGCGTAGTCCTGGGTCTCTCGATTTGAGAATATGATGATAATTTGCAAAAATTAACACAAACTTAAAAACAAGTCGTTAATGGGTGAAATCCAAAACCAGCCGCCAAACGACCCCGTAGGAGGTACGAACACCTCATACGGGACCAATGTAACTTGTTGGAACTGACCGCGTAGTCCCGGGTCTCCCGATTTGAGAATATGATGATAATTTGCAAAAATCACACGAGACTTAAAAACAAGCCGTTGGAGGGTGAAAATCAAAACCATCCCCAAAACGACCCCGTAAGAGGCACGAACACCTCGCACGGGACTAATGTAACTTGTAGGAACTCACCGCGTAGTCTCGGGTCTCCCAGTTTGAGAATATGACGATAATTTGCAAAAATAAACACTTAAACTTAAAAATAAGTCGTTAATGGGTGAAATCCCGAACCAGCCCCTGAACGACCCCCTATGAGGCACAAACACCTTGCACGGGACCGATATATATAATGGAATAGACCGCGTAGTCCCGGGTCTTTCGATTTGAGAATATGATGATAATTTACAAAAATAAACACTTAAACTTAAAAACAAGCCGTTAAAGGGTGAAAACCCAAACTAGCCACCAAATGTTCCCGTAGGGGGCACGAACACCTCAGACGGGACCCATTTGACTTGTAGGAACTCACCGCATTATCCCGAGTCTCCGGTTTGAGAATATGATGATAATTTTTAAAACTCAACACTTAGACTTAAAAACAAGCCGTTAAATGGCGAAAATCAAATCCAGCCCCCAAACCACCCGGTAGGAGGCACGAAACCTCGAACGGGACCAGTGTAACTTCTTAGAACTAATCGTGTAGTCCCAGGTCTCCCGGTTTGAGAATATGATGATAATTTGCCAAAACCACAAGAGACTTAAAAACAAGTATTTAAAGGTTGAAAACCCAAACTAGCCCCCAAACGACGCCGTAAGAGAGACGAACACCTCGCACGGGACCAATGTAACTTGTAGGAATTGACCGCGTAGTCTCGGTTCTCCCGGTTTGAGAATATGATGATAATTTGCAAAAATCAACAATTACACTTAAAAACAAGCCGTTAAAAGGTGAAAACCCAAACCAGCCCCCAAACGACCCCGTAAGAGGCATGAACACCTCGTACGGGACCAATGTAAGTTGTAGGAACAGACCGCCTAGTCCCGGGTCTCCCGATTTGAGAATATGATGATAATTTGTAAAAATTAACACTACTTAAAAATAAACACTTAAAGGGTGAAAACATAAACCAGCCCCCAAACGACCCCGTAGGAGGCAGGAACACCTCGCACGGGACCCATGTAACTTGTAGGGACTGACCGCGTTGTCCCGGGTCTCCTGATTGGAGAATATTACTATAATTTGTTAAAATCAACACTTGGACTTAAAAATAATCCGTTAAAGGGTGAAAATCCAAACCAGCCCCGAAACGACCCCGTACGAGCCACGAACACCTCGCACGGGACCAATGTAACTTGTAGGAACAGACCATGTAGTCTCGAGTCTCCCCGTTTGAGAATATGATGATAATTTATAACAATAAACACTTAAACCCGTTAATGGGTGAAAACCCAAACCAACCCCCAAACGACCCCTTAAGAGGCATGAATACCTCGTACGGGACCAATGTAACTTGTAGGAACTGAGCGCATAGTCCCGGGTCTCCCGGTTTGAGAATATGATGATAATTTGTCAAAATCAACACTTAGACATAAAAATAAGCCATTAAAGGATGAAAACCAACACCAGCCCCCAAATGACCCCGTAAGAGGCATGAACACCTCGCACGGGAGCAATATAACTTATAGAAATTGACCGCGTAGTCCCGGGTTTCCCGGTTTGAGAATATGACGATAGTTTACAAAAATAAACACTTGAACTTAAAAACAAGCCGTTAAAGGGTGAAAACCCAAACCAGCCACCAAACCTTCCCGTAGGAGGCACGAACACCTCGTAGGTGACCCATGTAACTTGTATGAAGTGACCGTGTAGTCTCGGGTCTCCCGATTTGAGAATATAATGATAATTTGTAAAAATCAGACGAGACTTAAAAATAAGCCGTTGAAGGGTAAAAATCCAAACCAGCCCGAAAACGACCCCGAAAGAGGCACGAACACCTCGCACGGGACCAATGTAACTTGTAGGAACTCACCGCATAGTCCCGAGACTCCTGGTTTGACAATATGATGGTAATTTTCATAAATAAACACTTAAACTTAAAAACAAGCCGTTAAAGGGTGAAAATCAAAACCATCCACCAAACGTTCCCGTAGGAGGCACGAGCACCTCGCACGGGAAAATGTAACTTATAGGAATTGATCGCGTAGTCTCGGTTCTCCCAGTTTGAGAATATGACAATAATCTTAAAAAATAAACACTTAGACTTATAAACAAGCCGGTGAAGGGCGAAAATCCAAACCAACCCCAAAACGACCCCGAAAGAGGCACGAACACCTCGCACGGGACCAGTGTAACTTGTAGGAACTCACCGCATAGTCCCAGGTCACCCGGTTTGAGAATATGATGATAATTTGCAAAAATAAACACTTAAACAAAAAGACAAATCGTTAATGGGTGAAATCCCGAACCAGACCCCAAACGACCCCGTAGGAGGCACGAACACCTCGCACGGGACCAATGAAAATTGTTGGAATTGACCGCGTAGTTTTGGGTCTTCCGGTTTGAGAATATGATAATAATTTGTAAAACTCAACACTTAGACTTAAAAACAAGCCGTTAGAGGGTGAAAGCCCAAACCAGCCCCCAAACCACGCCGTAGGAGGCACGACCACCTTGCACGGGACCAGGGTAACTTCTTGGAACTGATCGTGTAATCCCGGGTCTCTCGATTTGAGAATATGACGGTAATTTGCAAAAATCACATGGGACTTAAAAATAAGCCGTTAAAGGCTGAAAACCCAAACCAGCCCCCAAACGACGTCGTAAGTAGGACGAACACCACGCACGGGAACAATGTAACTTATAGTAACTGATCGCTTAGTCTCGGGTCTCCCTATTTGAAAATATGATGATAATTTGCAAAAATCAACACTTAAGACTTAAAAATAAGTCGTTATAGGGTGAAAACCCAAACCATCCCCCAAACGACCCCATAAGAGGCACGAACACCTTGTACGAGACCAATTTACCTTGTAGGAAATGACTGCGTAGTCCTGGGTCTCTCGATTTGAGAATATGATGATAATTTGCAAGAATTAACAAAAACATAAAAACAAGTCGTTAATGGGTGAAATCCAAAACCAGCTGGCAAATGACCCCGTAAGAGGTACGAACACCTCATACGGGACCAATGTAACTTGTTGGAACTGACCGCGTAGTCTCGGGTCTCCCGATTTGAGAATATGATGATAATTTGCAAAAATCACACGAGACTTAAAAACAAGCCGTTGGAGGGTGAAAATCAAAACCAGCCGCAAAACGACCCCGTAAGAGGCACGAACACCTCGCACGGGACTAATGTAACTTGTAGAAACTCACCGCGTAGTCTCGGGTCTCCCAGTTTAAAAATATCATGATAATTTGTAAAAATAAACACTTAAACTTAAAAATAAGTCGTTAATGGGTGAAATCCCGAACCAACCCCTGAATGACCCCATAGGAGGCACAAACACGTTGCACGGGACCGATATATATAATGGAATAGACCGCGTAGTCCCGGGGCATCCGATTTTAGAATATGATGATAATTTACAAAAATAAACACTTAAACTTAAAAACAAGCCGTTAAAGGGTGAAAATCCAAACCAGCCCCCAAACGACCCCGTACGAGGCACGAACACCTCGCACGGGACCAATGTAACTTGTAGGAACTGACCATGTTGTCCCGAGTCTCCCCGTTTGAGAATATGACGATAATTTATAACAATAAACACTTAAACCCGTTAATGGGTGAAAACCCAAACCAACCCCCAAACGACCCCTTAAGAGGCATGAATACCTCGTACGGGACCAATGTAACTTGTAGGAACTGAGCGCATAGTCCCGGGTCTCCCGGTTTGAGAATATGATGATAATTTGTCAAAATCAACACTTAGACATAAAAATAAGCCATTAAAGGATGAAAACCAACACCAGCCCCCAAATGACCCCGTAAGAGGCATGAACACCTCGCACGGGAGAAATGTAACTTATAGAAACTGACCGCGTAGTCCCGGGTTTCCCGGTTTGAGAATATAATGATAGTTTACAAAAATAAACACTTAAACTTAAAAACAAGCCGTTAAAGGGTGAAAACCCAAACCAGCCACCAAACCTTCCCGTAGGAGGCACGAACACCTCGCAGGTGACCCATGTAACTTGTATGAAGTGACCGTGTAGTCTCGGGTCTCCTGATTTGAGAATATAATGATAATTTGTAAAAATCACACGAGACTTAAAAATAAGCCGCTGAAGGGTAAAAATCAAAACCAGCCCGAAAACGACCCCGAAAGAGGCACGAACACCTCGCACGGGACCAATGTAACTTGTAGGAACTCACCGCATAGTCTCGAGACTCCTGGTTTGACAATATGATGGTAATTTTCATAAATAAACACTTAAACTTAAAAACAAGCCGTTAAAGGGTGAAAATCAAAACCATCCACCAAATGTTCCCGTAGGAGGCACGAGCACCTCGCACGGGAAAATGTAACTTATAGGAATTGATCGCGTAGTCTCGGTTCTCCCGATTTGAGAATATGACAATAATTTTTAAAAATAAACACTTAGACTTAAAAACAAGCCGGTGAAGGGTGAAAATCCAAACCAACCCCAAAACGACCCCGAAAGAGGCACGAACACCTCGCACGGGACCAATGTAACTTGTAGGAACTCACCGCATAGTCCCAGGTCACCCGGGTTTAGAATATGATGATAATTTGCAAAAATAAACACTTAAACAAAAAAACAAATCGTTAATGGGTGAAATCCCGAACCAGACCCCAAACGACCCCGTAGGAGGCACGAACACCTCGCACGGGACCAATGAAAATTGTTGGAATTGACCGCGTAGTTTTGGGTCTCCCGGTTTGAGAATATGATAATAATTTGTAAAACTCAACACTTAGACTTAAAAACAAGCCGTTAGGGGGTGAAAACCCAAACCAGCCCCCAAACCACGCCGTAGGAGGCATGACCACCTTGCACGGGACCAGGGTAACTTCTTGGAACTGATCGTGTAATCCCGGGTCTCTCGATTTGAGAATATGACGGTAATTTGCAAAAATCACATGGGACTTAAAAATAAGCCGTTAAAGGCTGAAAACCCAAACCAGCCCCCAAACGACGCCGTAAGTAGGACGAACACCTCGCACGGGAACAATGTAACTTATAGTAACTGATCGCTTAGTCTCGGGTCTCGCTATTTGAAAATATGATGATAATTTGCAAAAATCAACACTTAAGACTTAAAAATAAGTCGTTAAAGGGTGAAAACCCAAACCATCCCCCAAACGACCCCATAAGAGGCACGAACACCTTGTACGAGACCAATTTAACTTGTAGGAAATGACCGCGTAGTCCTGGGTCTCTCGATTTGAGAATATGATGATAATTTGCAAAAATTAACAAAAACTTAAAAACAAGTCGTTAATGGGTGAAATCCAAAACCAGCCGTCAAATGACCCCGTAAGAGGTACGAACACCTCATACGGGACCAATGTAACTTGTTGGAACTGACCGCGTAGTCTCGGGTCTCCCGATTTGAGAATATGATGATAATTTGCAAAAATCACACGAGACTTAAAAACAAGCCGTTGGAGGGTGAAAATAAAAACCAGCCGCAAAACGACCCCGTAAGAGGCACGAACACCTCGCACGGGACTAATGTAACTTGTAGAAACTCACCGCGTAGTCTCGGGTCTCCCAGTTTGAGAATATGATGATAATTTGTAAAAATAAACACTTAAACTTAAAAATAAGTCGTTAATGGGTGAAATCCCGAACCAACCCCTGAATGACCCCATAGGAGGCACAAACACGTTGCACGGGACCGATATATATAATGGAATAGACCGCGTAGTCCCGGGGCATCCGATTTTAGAATATGATGATAATTTACAAAAATAAACACTTAAACTTAAAAACAAGCCGTTAAAGGGTGAAAATCCAAACCAGCCCCCAAACGACCCCGTACGAGGCACGAACACCTCGCACGGGACCAATGTAACTTGTAGGAACTGACCATGTAGTCCCGAGTCTCCCCGTTTGAGAATATGACGATAATTTATAACAATAAACACTTAAACCCGTTAATGAGTGAAAACCCAAACCAACCCCCAAACGACCCCTTAAGAGGCATGAACACCTCGTACGGGACCAATGTAACTTGTAGGAACTGAGCGCATAGTCCCGGGTCTCCCGATTTGAGAATATGATGATAATTTGTGAAAATCAACACTTAGACATAAAAATAAGCCATTAAAGGATGAAAACCAACACCAGCCCCCAAATGACCCCGTAAGAGGCATGAACACCTCACACGGGACCAATGTAACTTGTAGAAACTGACCGCGTAGTCCTGGGTTTCCCGGTTTGAGAATATGATGATACTTTACAAAAATAAAAACTTAAATTTAAAGACAAGCCATTAAAGGGTGAAAACCCAAACCATCCACCAAACGTTCTCGTAGGAGGCATGAGCACCTCGCACGAGATAAAGTAACTTGTAGGAACTGACCGTGTATTCTCGGTTCTCCCAGTTTGAGAATATGATGATAATTTATAAAAATCAACACTTAGACTTCAAAATAAGACGTTAAAGGGTGAAAACCCAAACTAGCCCCCAAACCACCCCGTAGGAGGCACGAACACCTCGCACGGGACCAGTGTAACATCTTGGAACTGATCGCACAGTCCCGGGTCTCCCGATTTGAGAATATGATGATAATTTGCAAAAATCACACGAGACTTAAAAACAAGCCGCTGAAGGGTAAAAATCCAAACCAGCCCCAAAACGATCCCGAAAGAGGCACGAACACCTCGCACGGGACCAATGTAACTTGTAGGAACTCACCGCATAGTCCCGAGACTCTTGGTTTGATAATATGATGATAATTTACATAAATAAACACTTAAACTTAAAAACAAGCCGTTAAAGGGTGAAAATCGAAACCATCCACCAAATGTTCCCGTAGGAGGCACGAGCACCTCGCACGGGAAAATGTAACTTATATGAATTGATCGCGTAGTCTCGGTTCTCCCAGTTTGAGAATATGACGATAATTTTTAAAAATAAACACTTAGACTTAAAACGAAGACGTTAAAGGGTGAAAACCAAATTAGTCCCCAAACCACCCTGTAGGAGGCACGCACACCTCGCACGGGAACATTGTAACATGTTGGAACTGACCGCGTAGTCCCGGGTCTCCCGATTTGAGAATATGATGATAATTTACAAAAATAACATGAGACTTAAAAACAAGCAGTTGAAGGGTGAAAATAGAAACCAACCCCAAAACGACCCCGAAAGAGGTACGAACACCTCGCACGGGACCAATGTAACTTGTAGGAACTCACCGCATAGTCCCGGGTCACCCGGTTTGAGAATATGATGATAATTTGCAAAAAAAAAAAACACTTAAACAAGAAAACAAATCATTAATGGGTGAAATCGAACCCCAAACGACCCCGTAGGAGGCACGAACACCTCGCACGGGACATTTGTAACTTGTTGGAATTGATCGCGTAGTTTTGGGTCTCTCGGTTTGAGAATATGACGATAATTTGACAAAATAAGCACTTAAAGTTAAAAACAAGCCGTTAAAGGGTGAAAACCCAAACCCGCCACCAAACGTTCCCGTAGGGCACGAACACCTCGCACGAGACAAATGTAAGTTGTAGGAACTGACCGCGTAGTCCCGGGTCTCCCGGTTTGAGAATATGATGATAATTTGTAAAACTCAACACTTAGACTTAAAAACAAGCGTTAGAGGGTGAAAACCCAAACAAGCCCCCAAACCACCCCGTAGGAGGCACGACCACCTTGCACGGGACCAGTGTAACTTCTTGGATCTGATCGTGTAGTCCTGGGTCTCTCGATTTGAGAATATGACGATTATTTGCAAAAATCATATGGGACTTAAAAATAAGCCGTTAAAGGCTGAAAACCCAAACTAGCCCCCAAACGACGCCGTAAGTGGGACGAACACCTCGCACGGGAACAATGTAACTTGTAGTAACTGATTGCTTAGTCTCGGGTCTCCCGATTTGAGAATATGATGATAATTTGCAAAAATCAACACTTAGACTTGAAAATAAGCTGTTAAAGGGTGAAAACCCATACCAGCCCCCAAACGACCCCATAAGAGGAACGAACACCTCGTTCGAGACCAGTGTAACTGGTAGGAACTGACCGCAAAGTCCCGGGTCTCTCGGTTTGAGAATATGACGATAATTTGAAAAAATAACACTACTTAAAACAGACCGCTAAAGGGTGAAAACATAAACCAACCACCAAACGACCCCGTAGGAGACATGAACAACTCGCACGGGACCTATGTAACTTCTAAGAACTGACCGCGTAGTCCCGGGTCTCTCGATTTGAGAATATGATGATAATTTGTAAAAATCAACACTTAGACTTAAAAATAAGCTCATAAAGTGTGAAAACCTCAACCAGCCCCCAAACGACCCCGTAAGAAGCACAAACACCTCGTACGTGACAAATGTAACTTGTATGAACTGTCCGCCTAGTCCCGGGTCTCCCGATTTGAGAATATGATGATAATTTGTAAAAATCAACACTTAAACTTAAAAATAATCTTTAAAGGGTGAAAACCCAAACAAACCCTCAAACGACCCCATAAGAGGCACGAACACCTCGCACGGGACCCATGTAACTTGTAGGAACTGACCGCGTAGTCCCGGGTCTCCCGATTGGAGAATATAACTGTAATTTGTAAAAATCAACACTTAGACTTAATAATAAGCCGTTAAAGGGTGAAAACCCAAACCAGCTCCCAAACGACCCCTTACGAGCCACGAACACCTCACACGGGACCAATGTAACTTGTAGGAACTGACCATGTTGTCCCGAGACTCCCGGTTTGAGAATATGATGATAATTTATAAAAATAAACACTTAAACTTAAAAACAAGCCGTTAATGGGTGAAAACCCAAACCAACCCCCAAATGACCCCGTAAGAGGCATAAACACCTCGTACGGGACCAATGTAACTTGTAGGAACTGACCGCATAGTCTCGGGCCTCCCGTTTTGAGAATATGATGATAATTTGTAAAAATCAACACTTGGACATAAAAATAAGCCGTTAAAGGAGGAAAACAAACATCAACCCCCAAATGACCCCGTAAGAGGCCTGAACACCTCGCTTGGGACCAATGTAACTTGTAGGAACAGACCGCGTAGTCCCGAGTGTCCCGGTTTGAGAATATGACGATAGTTTACCAAAATAAACACTGAAACTTAAAAACAAGCCGTTAAAGGGTGAAAAACCAAACCATCCACCAAACATTCCCGTAGGAGGCGCGAGCACCTCGCACGGGTCACTGTAACTTGTAGGAACTGACCGCGTAGTCTCGGTTCTCCCGATTTCAGAATATGATTATAATTTGTAAAACTCAACACTTAGACTTAAAAATAAGACGTTAAAGGGTGAAAACCCAAACTAGGCCCAAACCACCCCGTAAGAGGCACGAACACCTCGCCCGGGACCAGTGAAACATCTTGGAACTGATCGCGTAGTCCCGGGTCTCCCAATTTGAGAATATGATGATAATTTTCGAAAATCAGACGAGACTTAAAAACAAGCCGCTGAAGGGTAAAAATCCAAACTAGCCCCCAAACGATGCCCTAAGTGGGACGAACACCTCGCACAGGACCAATGTAACATGTAGTAACTGACCGCTTAGTCTTGCGTCTCCCGATTTGACAATATGATGATAATTTGCAAAAAACAACACTTAGACTTAAAAATAAGCCGTTAAAGGGTGAAAACCCAAACCAGCCCTCAAACGACCCCATAAGAGGAGCGAACACCTCGTACGGGACCAATGTAACTGGTAAGAACTTATCGCAAAGTCTCGAGTTTCTCAATTCGAGAATATGACGATAATTTGCAAAAATCAACACTACATAAAACAGACCGTTAAAGGGTGAAAACATAAACCAACCACCAAACGACCCCGCAGGAGACACGAACACCTCGCACAGGACTTATGTAACTTCTAAGAACTGACCGCGTAGTCCCGGGTCTCCCGATTTGAGAATATGACAATAATTTGTAAAAATTATAACTTAGACTTGAAAATAAGCTATTAAAGGGTGACAAACCAAACCAGCCCTAAAACGACCCCGTAGGAGGTACGAACACCTCGTACGGGACCAATGTAACTTGTAGGAACTGACCGCGTAGTCCCGGGTCTCCCGGTTTGAGAATATGATGATAATTTTCAAAAATGAACACATAAACTTAAAAATAAGCCGTTAAAGGGTGAAAACCCAAGCCAGCCCACAAAAGACCCCGTAAGAGGCACGAACACCTCGAACGGGACCAATGTAACTTGTAGAAATTGACCGTGTAGTCCCGGGTCTCCCGATTTGAGAATATGATGATAATTTATAAGAATAAACTCTTAAACTTAAAAACAAGTCGTTCAATGGTGAAAACCCAAACCAACCCCCAAACGACCCCATAAAAGGCACGGACACCTCGTACGGGTCCAATGTAACATGTAGGAACTGACCGCGTAGTCCCGGGTCTCCCGATTTGAGAATATGACGATAATTTGTAAAAATCAACACATTGACTTAAAAATAAGCCGTTAAATGGTGAAAACCCAAACCAGCCCTCAAACCACCCCGTAAGAGGCACGAACACCTCGCACGGGACCAGTGTAACTTCTTGGAACTGATCGTGCTGTCCCACGTCTCTCAATTTGAGAATATGATGATAATTTGCAAAAATCACATGAGACTTAAAAACAAGCCGCTGAAGGGTAAAAATCTAAAGCATCCACCAAACAACCCCGTAAGAGGCACGAACACCTCGCACGAGACCAATATAACTTGTAGGAACTGACCGCGTAGTCCCGGGTCTCCCGATTTGAGAATATGATGATAATTTGCAAAAATCAAAACTTAGACTTAAAAACATGTCGTTAAAATTTGAAAACCCAAACCAGCCCCCAAATGACGCCATAAGAGGGACGAACACCTCTTACGGGATCAATGTAACTTGCAGGAACTGACCGCTTAGTCTCGGGTCTTCCGGTTTTAGAGTAAGATGGTAATTTGCAAAAATTAACACAACTTAAAAGCATGCCTTTAAAGGGTGAAAATGTAAACCAACCACCAAACGATCCCGTAGGCAGCACAAAAACCTCGTACGGGGCCAATGTAACTTGTAGGAACGGATCGCGTAGTCCCGGGTCTCCCGATTTGAGAATATGATGATAATTGGTAAAAATCAACACTTAGACTTGTAAACAAGCCGTTAAAGGGTGAAAACCCAAACCACCCCGTTGGAGGCACGAACACCTCGCACGAACACCTCGCACGGGACCAGTGTAACTTCATGGAACTGACCGAATAGTCCCGGGTCTCCCGGTTTGAGAATATGATGATAATTTTTAAAAAGCACACGAGACTTAAAAATAAGCCGTTGAAGGGTGAAAGTCCAAACCAGCCCCAGAATGACCCCGTTAGAGGCACGAACACCTCGAACGGGACCAATGTAACTTGTAGGAACTGACCGCGTAGTCCCGGGTCTCTCGGCTTGAGAATATGATGATAATTTTCAAAAACAAATACTTAAACATAAAAACAAGTCGTTAATGGGTGAAATCCCAAACCAGCCGCCAAACGACCCCGTTGGAGGTACATACACCTCGTACGGGACCAATGTAACTTTTTGGAACTGATCGCGTGGTCTCGGGTCTCCCAATTTGAGAATATGATGATAATTTTTAAAAATCAACACTTAGACTTAAAAACAAGACGTTAAAGGGTGAAAACCCAAACCATCCCCCAAAGCACCCCATAGTAGGTACGAACACCTCGCATGAGACCAACGTAACATCTTGGAACTGATCGCGTAGTCCCGGGTCTCCTGATTTGAGAATATGATGATAATTTGCGAAAATCACATGAGACTTAAAAATAAGCCGTTGAAGGGTGAAAATCCAAACCAGCCCCAGAACGACCGCGTAAGAGGCACGAACACCTTGCACGGGACCAATGTAACTTCTAGGAACTCACCGCGTAATCTCAGTCTCCCGATTTGAGAATATGATGATGATTTGCAAAAATAAACACTTAAACTTAAAAACAGGTCATTAATGGGTGAAATCCCGAACCAGCCCCCGAGCGACCCCATAGGAGGCACGGACACCTTGTACGGGACCAATGTAACTTGTTGGAACTGACCGCGAAGTTTTGGGTCTCCCTATTTAAGAATATGCCGATAATTTGACAAAATAAGTACTTAAAATTAAAAAGAATCCGTTTAAGGGTGAAAACCCAAACCAGCCAGCAAACGTTCTCGTAGGAGGCACGAACACCTCGCACGGGACCCATGTAACTTGTAGGAAGTGACCGTGTAGTCTCGGGTCTCCCGATTTGAGAATATAACGATAATTTGTAAAAATCAACACTTAGACTTAAAAATAATCCGTTAAAGGGTGAAAACCCAAACCAGTCCCCAATTGACCCCGTTAGAGGCACGACACCACGTACGAAACAAATGTAATTTGTAGGAACTGACCGCATAGTACCGGGTATCCTCGTTTGAGAAAATGGCAATAATTTATAAAAATCAAGAATTAGACTTAAAAACAAGTCGTTAAAGGATGAAAACCAAAACCAGACCCTAAACGACCCCATAAGAGGCACGAGCACCTCCTACGGGACTAATGTAACTTGAAGGAACTGATCGCATAGTCCCGGGTCTCTCGGTTTTAGAATATGATGATAATTTTCAAAAATAAACACCTAAACTTAAAAATATGCCGTTAAAGTGTGAAAACCGAAACTAGCCCCCAAACGACCCCATAAGAGGCACGAACACCTCGTACGGGACTAATGTAACTTGTAGGAACTGATCGCGTAGTCCCGGGTCTCTCGATTTGAGAATATGATGATAATTTGAAAAAATCAACACTTAGACTTAAAAACAAGCCGTTAATGGGTGAAATCCCAAACCAACCGCCACACGACCCCATAGGAGGTACGAACTCGTCCCATGGGACCAATGTAACTCGTTGGAACTCATCGCGTAGTCTCAGGTCTCCTAGTTTGAGAATACGATGATAATTTGTAAAAATCAACACTCAGACTTAAAAACAAGACGTTAAAGGGTGAAAACCCAAACCAACGCCCAATCGACCCCGTTAGAGGCACGACACCTCATACAAGACCAATGTAATTTGTAGGAACTGACCGCATAGTACCGGGTATCCCGATTTGAGAATATCATGATAATTTGTAAAAATCAACAATTAGACTTAAAAACAAGTCGTTAAAGGATGAAAACCAAAACCAGCCCCCAAACGACCCCATAAGAGGCACGAATACCTCGCACGGGACCAATGTAACTTTTAGGAACTGACCGCATAGTCCCGGGTCTCTCGGTTTTAGAATATGATGATAATTTGCAAAAATAAACACTTAAACTCAAAAATAAGCCGTTAAAGGGTGAAAACTGAAACCAGCCGCTAAACGACCCCATAAGAGGAAGGAACACCTCGTACGGGACCAATGTAACCTATAGGAACTGACCGCATAGTCCCGGGTCTCCCATTTACGAATATGATGATAATTGGCAAAAATCAACACTTAGACTTAAAAACAAGCCGTTAAAGGGTAAAAACCGAAACCAACCACCAAACGTTCTCGTAGGAGGCACGAGCAAGTCGTAAGTGACAATGTAACTTATTGGAACTAACAGCATAGTCTCGGGTCTCCCGATTTGAGAATATGAGGATAATTTGTAAAAATCAACACATAGACTTAAAAATAAGACATTAAAGGGTGAAAACCCAAACCAACCCCCAAACCAACCCGTAGGAGGCACGAAAACCTCGCACGCGACCAGTGTAACATCTTGGAACTGACCGCGTAGTCCAGGGTCTCCCGATTTGAAAATATGATGAAAATTTGCAAAAATCACACGAGACTTACTAACAAGCCGTTTAAGGGTGAAAATCCAAACCAGCCCCAAAATGACCCCGTAAGAGGCACGAACACCTCGAACGGAACCAATGTAACTTGTAGGAACTCACCGCATAGTATCGGGTCTCCCGATTTGAGAACATGATGATAATTTTAAAAAAAAACACATAAACTTAAACACAAATCGTTAATGGGTGAAATCCCGAACAAGACCCCAAACGACCCCGTAGGAGGCACGGACACCTCGCACGGGACCAATGTAACTTGTTGAAACTGACCGCGTAGTTTTGGGTCTCCCGATTTGAGAATATGATGATAATTTGACAAAATAAGCACTTAAACTTAAAAAGAAGTCGTTAAAGGGTGAAAACCCAAACCAGCCATCAAACGTTCCTGTAGGAGGCACGAACACCTCCCACGGGACCCATGTCACTTGTAGGAACTGACCGTGTAGTCTCGGGTCTCCCGATTTGAGAATCTAGCGATAATTTGTAAAAATCAACACTTAGACTTAAAAATAAGCCGTTAAAGGGTGAAAACCCAAACCAGCCTCCAAACGACCCCCGTTAGAGGCACGACACCTCGTACGAGACCAATGTAATTTTTAGGAACTGACCGCATAGTAGCAGGTATCCCGGTTTGAGAATATGATGATAATTTGTAAAAATCAACACTTAGACCTAAAAACAAGTCGTTAAAGGATGAAAACCAAAACCATCCCCCAAACGACCCCATAAGAGGCATGAACACCTCTCACGGGACCAATGTAACTTGTAGGAACTGACCGCATAGTCCCGGGTCTCTCGGTTTTAGAATATGATGATAATTTAAAAAATAAACACTTAAACTTAAAAATAAGCCATTAAAGGGTGAAAACCAAAACCAGCCCCCAAACGACCCCATAAGAGGCACGAACACCTCGTACGGGACCAATGTAACTTGTAGGAACTGACCGCGTAGTCCCGGGTCTCTCGATTTGAGAATATGATGATAATTTGAAAAAATTAACACATACTTAAAAATAAGTTGTTAATGGGTGAAATCCCAAACCCGCCCCCAAACGACCCCGTAGGTGGACGAACAACTCGCACGGGACCAATGTAACTTGTTCGAACTGATCGCGTAGTCTCAGGTCTCCCAGTTTGAGAATATGACGATAATTTGAAAAATCAACACTTGGACTTAAAAATAAGACGTTAAAGGGTGAGAACCCAAACCATCCTCCAAAGCACCCCGTAGGAGGCACGAACACCTCGCCTGGGACCAGTGTAACATCTTGGAACTGACCGCGTAGTCCCGGGTCTCCCGATTTGAAAATATGATGATAATTTGAAAAAATCACATGAGACTTAAAAACAAGCCATTGAAGGGTGAAACTCTAAACCAGCCCCAGAACGACCGCGTAAGAGGCACGAACACCTCGCACGGGACCAATGTAACCTGTAAGAACTCACTGCGTAGTCTCGGGTCTCCCGATTTGAGAAAATGATGATAATTTGCAAAATTAAACACTTAAACTTAAAAACTAGTCGTTAATGGGTGAAATCCTGAACCAGCCCCCGAACGACCCCGTAGGAGGCACGAACACCTTGCATGGGACCAATGTAACTTATCGGAACTGGCTGCATAGTCCCGAGTCTCCCGGTTTGAGAATATGATGATAATTTGAAAAAATAAAAACTTAAACTTAAAAACAAGTCATTAATAGGTGAAATCCTGAACCAGCCCCCGAACGACCCCATAGGTGCCACGAACATTTTGCACGGGACCAATGTAACTTGTTGGAACTGACCGCGTAATCCTGAGTCTCCCGGTTTGAGAATATGACGATAATTTGGAAAAATAAACACTTAAACTGAAAAACAAGCCGTTAAAGGGTGAAAACCCAAACCAGCCACCAAACGTTCCCGTAGGAGGCACGAACACCTCGCACGGGACCAATGCAACTTGTAGGAACTAACCGCGTAGTCTTGAGTCCCCCGATTTGAGAATATGATGATAATTTTTAAAACACAACACTTAGACAGAAAAACGAGCCGTTAAAGTGTGAAAACCCTAACCAGCCCCCGAACCACCCCGTAGGAGGCGCGAACACCTCGCACCGGACCAGTGTAACTTCGTGGAACTAATCGCGTAGTCCCAGGTCTCCCGGTTTGAGAATATGATTATAATTTTTGAAAATCACACGAGACTTAAAAACAAACCGTTAAGGGATGAAAACCCGAACCAACCCCCAAACGACGCCATAAGAGGGATGAACACCTCGCACGGGACCAATGTAACTTGTAGGAATTGACTGCTTAGTCGCGGGTCTCTCGGTTTGAGAATATTATGATAATTTGCAAAAATCAGCACTTAAACTTAAAAATAAGTTGTTAAAGGGTGAAAACCCAAACCAGCCTCCAAACGACCCCGTAAGAGGCACAAACACCTCCTACGGGACCAATGTAACTTATAGGAACTGACCGCGACGTCCTGAGTCTCACAGTTTTAGAATATGGCGATAATTTGCAAAAATCCACACTACTTAAAAACATAACGTTAAAGGGTGAAAACCAAAACTAGCCCCCAAACGACGCCGTAAGAGGGACGGACACCTCGCACGGGACCAATGTAACTTGTAGGAAGTGATCGCGTAGTCACGGGTCTCTCAGTTTGAGAATAGGATGATAATTTGTAAAAATCAACACTTAAACTTAAAAACAGGTCGTTAATGGGTGAAATCCCAAACGAGCCGCCAAACAACCCCGTAGGAGGTACGAACACCTCGCACGGGACAAATGTAACTTGTTGGAACTGATAGCGTAGTACCGGGTATCCCAGTTTGAGAATATGATGATAATTTCCAAAAATCAACACTTAGACTTATAAACAAGCCGTTAAAGGATGAAAATAAAAACCAACCCCCAGAAAGACCACGTAAGAGGCACGAACACCTCGTACGGGACTAATGTAACCTGTAGGAACTCACTGCGTAGTCTCGGGTCTCTCGATTTGAGAATATGATGATAATTTGAAAAAAATAAACAGTTAAACTTAAAAACAAGTCGTTAATGGGTGAAATCCTGAACCAGCCCCCGAACGACCCCGTAGGAGGCACGAACACCTTGCATGGGACCAATGTAACTTGTTGGAACTGACCGCGTAGTCCCGAGTCTCCCGGTTTGAGAATATGATGATAATTTACAAAAATAAACACTTAAAATTAAAAACAAGCCGTTAAAGGGTGAAAACCCAAACCAGCCACCAAACGTTCCCGTAGGAGGCACGAACACCTCGCATGGGACCAATGCAACTTCTAGGAACTGACCGCGTAGTCCCGGGTCTCATGATTTAAGAATATGATGATAATTTATAAAACTCAACACTTAGACTTAAAAACAAGCCGTTAAAGGGTGAAAACCCAAACCAGCCCCCAAACGACGCCATAAGAAGGACGATCACCTCGCACGGGACCAATGTAACTTGTAGGAATTGACCGCATAGTCGCGGGTCTCCCGATTTGAGAATATTATGATAATTTGCAAAAATTAACACTAAGACCTAAAAATAAGCCGTTAAAGTGTGAAAACCCAAACCAGCCCCCAAACGAACCCGTACGAGGCACGAACACCTCGCACGGGACTAGTGTAACTTGTTGGAACTGACCGCATCATCCCGGGTCACCCGGTTTGAGAATATGATGATAATTTGAAAAAATAAACGCTTAAACACCTCGTAAGGGACCGACAAATCTTGTAGGAACTGACAGCATATGCCCGGGTCTCACGGTTTGAGAATATGATGATAATTTGTACAAATCAACACTTAGA
The DNA here is from genome assembly GCA_949130495.1 of Sambucus nigra. Classification (NCBI taxonomy): domain Eukaryota; kingdom Viridiplantae; phylum Streptophyta; class Magnoliopsida; order Dipsacales; family Adoxaceae; genus Sambucus; species Sambucus nigra. The sequence continues at coordinate 617,948,077 of OX422208.1, forward strand.
CATAAAAATAGGCCGTTAAAGGATGAAAACCAACTCCAGACCCCAAATGACCCCATAAGAGGCATGAACACTTTGCACCGGACCAATGTAACTTGAAGGAACTGACCACATACTCCCGGGTCTCCCGGTTTATAATATGACGATAGTTTACAAAAATAAACACTTAAACATAAAAACAAGCCGGTAAAGGGTGAAAACCCAAACCATCCACCAAGCATTGTCCTAGTAGGCACGAGCACCTCGCACGGGACAATGTAACTTGTAGGAACTGACCACGTAGTCTCAGTTCTCCCAGTTTGAGAATATGATGATAATTTGTAAAAATCAACACTTAAGACTTAAAAATAAGCCGCCAAAGGGTGAAAACCCAAACCAGCCGCCAAACGACCCACGTTAGAGGCACGACACCTCGTACGAGACCAGTGTAACATCTTGGAACTGACCGTGTAGTCTCGGGTCTCCCAATTTGAGAATATGATGATAATTTTAAAAAATCACATGAGACTTAAAAATAAGCCGTTGAAGGGTGAAAATCCAAACCAGCCCCAAAACGACCCCGAAAGAGGCACGAACACCTCACACGGGACCAATGTAACTTGTAGGAACTCACTGCATAGTCGCAGGTCTCTCAGTTTGAGAATATGATGATAATTTTCAAAACTAAACACACAAACTTAAAAACAAGTCGTTAATGCGTGAAATCCTGAACCAGACCTCAAACGGCCCTAAAGGAGGCACGAACACCTCGTACGGGACCAATGTAACTGGTTGGAACTGACCGTGTAGTTTTGGGTCTCCTGATTTGAGAATATGACGATAATTTGACAAAATAAACACTTAAACTAAAAAACAAGCCGTTATAGGGTGAAAACCCAAACCAGCCACCAAACGTTCCCGTAGGTGGCACAAACACCTCGCACGGGACAAATATAACTTGTAGGAATTGACTGCGTAGTCCTGGATCTCCCGGTTTGAGAATATGATGATAATGTGTAAAAATCAACAGTTAGACTTAAAAACAAGCCGTTAAAGGGTGAAAACCCAAACCAGCCCCCAAACCACCCTGTAAGAGGCACGACACCTTGCACGGGACCAGTGTAACTTCTTGGAAGTGATCTCGTAGTCCTAGGTCTCCCGGTTTGAGAATATGATGATAATTTGCAAAAATCACATGGAACTTAAAAATAAGCCCTTAAAGGCTGAAAACCCAAACCAGCCCCTAAACGACGCCGTAAGAGGGACGAACACCTCGCACGAGACCAATGTAACTTGTAGTAACTGATCGCTTAGTCTCGGGTCTCCTAATTTAAGAATATGATGATAATTTGCAAAAATCAACACTTAGACTTAAAAATAGGCCGTTAAAGGGTGAAAACCCAAACTAGCCCCCAAACGACCCCATAAGTGGCACGAATCGCGAAGTCCCGAGTCTCTCGGTTTAAGAATATGATGATAATTTGCAAAAATCAACACTGCTTAAAACAGACCGTTAAAGGGTGGAAACATAAACCAGCCACTAAACGTCCCCGTAAGAGGCACGGACACCTCGCAAGGGACCTACGTAACTTGTAGGAATTGACCGCGTAGTCCCGGGTCTCCCGGATTGAAAATATGACGATAATTTGTAAAAATCAACACTTAGACTTAAAAATAAGCCGTTAAAGGGTAAAAACCCAAACCAGCCCCCAAACGACCCCGTAAGAGGCACGAACACCTCGTACGGGACGTATGTAACTTGTAGGAATTGACAGCGTCGTCCTGGTTCTCCCGGTTGGGTAATATAACGGTAATTTTTAAAAATCAACACATAGACTGAAAAATAAGCTGTTAAAGGGTGAAAACCCAAATCAGCCACCAAACGACCCCGTTCGAGGCACAGACACCTCGCACGGGCCAGTGCAACTTGTAGGAACTGACCGTGTTGTCTTGGGTCTCCCTATTTGAGACTATGATGATAATTTACAAAAATTTACACTTACACTTAAAAACAAGTCGTTAAAGGGTGAAAACCCAAACCAACCCCCAAACAACCGCGTAAGAGGCACGAACACCTCGCACTGGACCAATGTAACTTATAGGAACAGACCGTGTAGTACCGAGTCACTCGATTTCAGAATATGATGATAATTTATAAAAATAAAAACTTAAACTTGAAAACAAGCCGTTAATGGGTGAAAACCCAAACCAGCCCCCAAACGACCCTCTAAGAGGCATGAACACCTCGCACGGGACCTATGTAACTTGTAGGAACTGACCGCGTAGTCCCGGGTCTGCCGTTTTGAGAATATGATGATAATCTTCAAAAATCAACACTTAGACTTAAAAACAAGCCGTTAAAGGGTGAAAACCCAAACTAGCCCCCAAAAGATCCCGTAAGAGGCACGAACACCTCACACGGGACCAATGGAACTCGTAGGAACTGACCGTTTAGTCTCGGGTCTCCCGGTTTGAGAATATGATGATAATTTGTAAGAATAAACACGTAAACTTAAAAATAAGTCGTTAAAGGGTGAAAACCCAAACCAGCCCCCAAACGACCCCTTAAGAGGCACGAACACCTCGTACGGGGCAAATGTAACTTGTAGGAACTGACCGCGTAGTCCTGGGTCTCCCAATTTGAGAATATTGCAATAATTTGTAAAAATCAACACTTAGACTTAAAAATAAGCCGTTAAAGGGTGAAAACCCAAACCAACACCCAAATAACCACATAGGAGGCACAAACACCTCGCACGGGACCAGTGTAACTTCTTGGAACTGATCGCGCTGTCCCAGGTCTCCCGGTTTGATAATTTGATGATAATTGGCAAAAATAACCCGAGACTTAAAAACAAGCCGTTAAAGGGTGAAAACCCAAACCATCCCCAAACAACCCCGTAAGAGGCACGAACACATCGCCGGGACCAATACAACTTGTAGGAACTGACCGTGTAGTCCCGGGTCTCCCGATTTGAGAAAATGATGATAATTTGTAAAAATTAACACTTAAACGTAAAAATAAGTCATTAAAATGTGAAAACCTACACTAGCCCCCAAACGAACCCGTAAGAGGCGCAAACACCTCGTACGGGACCAATGTAACTTGTAGGAACTAATTGCGTAGTCCTGGGTCTCCCGGTTTCAGAATATGATGATAATTTGCAAAAGTTAGCACTACTTAAAAATAGGCCGTTAAAGGTTGAAAACGTAAACCAACCACCAAACGATCCCGTAGGCGGCACGAACACCTCGCATGGGACCAATGTAACTTGTAGGAACTGACCGCGTAGTCCCGGGTCTCTCGGTTTGAGAATATGATGATAATTTGTAAAACTCAACACTTAGACTTAAAAATAAGCTGTTAAAGGGCGAAAACCCAAACTGGCCCCCAAACGACCCCGTAGGAGGCACGAACACCACGCACGGAACCAGTGTAACTTCTTGGAACTGATCACGTTGTCCCGGGTCTACCTGTTCTAGAATATGATGATAATTTGTAAAATGCACACGAGAATTAAAAATAAGCCGTTAAAGGGTGAAAATCCAAACCAGCCCCAAAACGACCCCGTAAGAGGCACGAACACCTTGAACGGGACCAATTTAACTTGTAGGAACTGATCGCGTAGTCCTGGGTCTCCCAGTTTGAGAATATGATGATACTTTTCAAAAATAAATACTTAAACTTAAAAACAAGTCGTAAATGGGTGAAATCCCCAACCAGCCGCCGGACGACCCCGTAAGGAGGTACGAAGACCTCGCACGGGACCCATGTAACTTGTTAGAACAAATCGCGTAGTCTCGGTTCTCCCAGTTTGAGAATATTATGATAATTTGTAAAAATTAACACTTAGACTTAAAAATAAGTCGTTAAAGGGTGAAAACCCAAACCAGCCTCCAAACGACCCCGTAAGAGGCACAAACACCTCCTACGGGACCAATGTAACTTGTAGGAACTCACCGCATAGTCTCGGGTCTCCGAATTTGAGAATATGATGATAATTTGCAAAAATAAAGATTAAACTTAAAAACAAGTCGTTAATGGGTGAAATCCTGAACTAGCCCCCGAACGACCCCGTAGGTGGCACGAACACCTTGCACGGGACCAATGTAACTTGTTGGAACTGACCGCGTTGTCCCGAGTCTCCCGGATTGAGAATATGACGATAATTTGTAAAAATAAACACTTAAACTTAAAAATAAGCCGTTAAAGGGTGAAAACATAAACCAGCCACCAAACGACCCCGGAGGAGGCACGACAACCTCGCATGGGACCGATGTAACTTGTAGGAACTGACCGTGTAGTCCCGGGTCTCCCGATTTGAGAATATAATGATAATTTGTAAAAAATCAACACTTAGACTTAAAAATAAGCCGTCAAAGGGTGAAAACCCAAACCAGCCCCCAAACAACCCCGTACGAGGCACGAACACCTCGCACGGGACCAGTGTAACTTGTAGGAACTGACCGCGTAATCCCACGTCTCCCAATTTGAGAATATGATGATAATTTGAAAAAATAAACACTTAAACTTAAAAAAAATTCGTTAAAGGGTGTAAACCCAAACCAGCCCCCAAACAACCCCGTAAGAGGCATGAACACCTCGCACGGGACAAATGTAACTTGTAGGAACTAACAGTGTAGTCCCAGGTCTCCCGGTTTGAGAATATGACGATAATTTATAAAAATGAACACTTAAACAATTCGTTAATGGGTGAAATCCTGATCCAGACCCCAAACGACCCCGTAGGAGGCACGAACACCTCGCACGGGACTAATGTAACTTGTTGGAACTGACCGCGTAGTTTTGGGTCTCCCGATTTGAGAATATGACGATAATTTGACAAAATAAGCACTTAAACTTGAAAACAAGCCGTTAATGGGTGAAAAGCCAAACCAACAACCAAACGAGCCCTGTAAGAGGCATGAACACCTCGCACGGGACCTATGTAACTTGTAGGAACTGACCGCGTAGTCCCGGGTGTGTCGGTTTGAGAATAGACGATAATTTGTAAAAATCAACACTTAGACTTAAAAACAAGCCGTTAAAGGGTGACAACACAAACCAGCCTTCAAACGACCCCTTAGGAGGCACGAACACCTCGCACTGGACAAATGTAACTTATAGGAACTAACCGCGTCGTCCCGGGTCTCCCGATTTGAGAATATGACGATAATTTGGAAAAATGAACACTTAACCTTAAAAACAAGCCATTAAAGGGTGAAAACCCAAACCATCCCCCAAAAGACTCCGTAAGAGGCACGAACACCTCGCACGGGACCAATGGAACTTGTAGGAACTGACCGTGTAGTCCCGGGTCTCTCGATTTAAGAATATGATGATAATTTATAAGAATAAACACTTTAACTTAAAAACAAGTCGTTAAAGGGTGAAAACCCAAACCCGCCCCCAAACGACCCCGTAAGAGGCACGAACACCTCGTACGGGACCAATGTAACTTGTAGGAACTGACCGCTTAATCCCGGGTCTCCTGGTTTGAGAATATGACAATAATTTGTAAAAATCAACACTTATACTTAAAAATAAGCCGTTAAAGGGTGAAAACCCAAACCAGCCCCCAAACCACCCCGTAGGAGGCACGAACACCTCGCACTGGACCAGTGTAACTTCTTGGAACTGATCGCGCTGTCCCGGGTCTCCCGGTTTGATAATTTGATGATAATTTACAAAAATAACCCGGGACTTAAAAACAAGCCGTTAAAGGGTGAAAACCCAAACCAACCCCAAACGACCCGGTAAGAGGCACGAACACCTCGTACGGGACCAATATAACTTGTAGGAACTGACCGTGTAGTCTCGGGTCTCCCGATTTGAGAAAATGATGATAATTTGCAAAAATTAACACTTAAACATAAAAACAAGTCGTTAAAATGTGAAAACCCAAACCAGCCCCCAAACGAACCCGTAAGAGGCACGAACACCTCGTACGGGACCAATGTAACTTCTAGGAACTAACCGCATAGTCCTTGGTCTCCTGGTTTCACAATATGATGATAATTTGCAAAGGTTAACACTACTTAAAAATAGGCCGTTAAAGGGTGAAAACGTAAACCAACCACCAAACGATCCCGTAGGCGGCACGAACACCTCGCATGGGACCAATGTAACTTGTAGGAACTGACCGCGTAGTCCCGGGTCCCCCTGTTTGAGAATATGGTGATAATTTGTAAAACTCAACACTTAGACTTAAAAATAAGCCGTTAAAGGGTGAAAACCCAAACCAGCCCCCAAACGACCCCGTAGCAGGCACGAACACCACGCATGGGACCAGTGTAACTTCTTGGAACTGATCAGTTAGTCCCGGGTCTACCAGTTTTAGAATATGATGATAATTTGCAAAATGCACACGAGAATTAAAAATAATCCGTTAAAGGGTGAAAATCCAAACCAGCCCCAAAATGACCTTGTAAGAGGCACGAACACCTCGAACGGGACTAATGTAACTCGTAGGAACTGATCGCGTAGTCCCCGGTCTCCCAGTTTCAGAATATGATGATAATTTTAAAAAATAAATACTTAAACTTAAAACCAAGTCGTTAATCGGTGAAATCCCCAACCAACCGTCGAACGACCCCGTAGGAGGTACGAAGACCTCGTACGGGACCCGTGTAACTTGTTAGAACAGATCGCGTAGTCACGAGTCTCCCAGTTTGAGAATATAATGATAATTTTCAAAAATGAACACATAAACTTAAAAATAAGTCGTTAAAGGGTGAAAACCCAAACCAGCCCCCAAAAGACCCCGTAAGAGGCACGAAAACCTCGCACGGGACCAGTGTAACTTGTAGAAACTGACCGTGTAGTCCCGGGTCTCCCGATTAGAGAATATGACGATAATTTATAAGAATAAACTCTTAAAGTTAAAAACAAGTCGTTCAAGGGTGAAAACTCAAACCAACCCCCAAACGACCCCATAAAAGGCACGGACACCTCGACGGGACCAATGTAACATGTAGGAACTGACCGCGTAGTCCCGGGTCTCCCGGTTTGAGAATATGATGATAATTTGTAAAAATCAACACATTGACTTAAAAATAAGCCGTTAAATAGTGAAAACCCAAACCAGCCCCCAAACCACCCCGTAGGAGGCACGGACACCTCGCACGGGACCAGTGTAACTTCTTGGAACTGATCGTGCTGTCCCGGGTCTCCCGGTTTGAGAATTTGAAGATAATTTGCAAAATAACCCGAGACTTAAAAATAAGCCATTAAAGGGTGAAAACCCAAAGCAGCCCCCAAATAACCCCGTAAGAGGCACGAACACCTCGCACGAGACCAATATAACTTGTAGGAACTGACCGCGTAGTCCCGAGTCTCCCGATTTGAGAATATGATGATAATTTGCAAAAATCAACACTTAGACTTAAAAACAAATCGTTAAAATGTGAAAACCCAAACCAGCCCCCAAACGACGCCATAAGAGGGACGAACACCTCTTACGGGATTAATGTAACTTGTAGGAACTGACCGCTTAGTCTCGGGTCTTCCGGTTTTAGAGTAAGATGGTAATTTGCAAAAATTAACACAACTTAAAAACAGGCCTTTAAAGGGTGGAAGTGTAAACCAACCACCAAACGATCCCGTAGGCAGCACGAACACCTCGTACGGGACCAATGTAATTTGTAAGAACGGATCACGTAGTCCCGGGTCTCCCGATTTGAGAATATGATGATGATTGGTAAAGGGTGAAGACCCAAACCACCCCGTAGGAGGCACGAACACCTCGCACGGGACCAGTGTAACTTCATGGAACTGATCGCATAGTTCCGGGTCTCCCGGTTTGAGAATATGATGATAATTTTTAAAAAGCACACGGGACTTAAAAATAAGCCGTTGAAGGGTGAAAGTCCAAACCAGCCCCAGAATGACCCCATTAGAGGCACGGACACCTCGATCGGGACCAATGTAACTTGTAGGAACAGACCGCGTAGTCCCGGGTCTCTCACCTTGAGAATATGATGATAATTTTCAAAAACAAACACTTAAACTTAAAAACAAGTCGTTAATGGGTGAAATCCCAAACCAGCCGCCAAACGACCCCGTTGGAGGTACATACACCTCGCATGTGACCAATGTAACTTTTTGGAACACATCGCGTGGTCTCGGGTCTCCCAATTTGAGAATATGACGATAATTTTTAAAAATCAACACTTAGACTTAAAAACAAGACGTTAAAGGGTGAAAACCCAAACCATCCCCCAAAGCACCTCGTAGGAGGCACGAACACCTCGCATGAGACCAGTGTAACATCTTGGAACTGACCGCGTAGTCCCGGCTCTCCTGATTTGAGAATATGATGGTAATTTGCAAAAATCACATGAGACTTAAAAATATGCCGTTGAAGGGTGAAAATCCAAACCAGCCCCAAAACGACCACGTAAGAGGAACGAACACCTCGCACGGGACCAATGTAACTTGTAGGAACTCACCGCGTAGTCTCGGGTCTCCCGATTTGAGAATATGACGATAATTTGCAAAAATAAACACTTAAACTAAAAACAGGTCATTAATGGGTGAAATCCCGAACCAGCCCCCGAATGACCCCGTAGGAGGCACGAACACCTTGCACGGGACCAATGTAACTTGTTGGAACTAACCACGTAGTCCTGAGTCTCCCGGTTTGAGAATATGACGATAATTTGCAAAAATAAACACTTAAACTTAAAAACAAGCCGTTAAAGGGTGAAAACCCAAACCAGCCACCAAATGTTCCCGTAGGAGGCACGAACACCTCGGACGGGACCAATGTTACTTGTAGGAACTGAGCGCGAAGTCCTGGGTCTCCCGATTTGAGAATATTATGAGAATTTTTAAAACTCAACACTTAGACTTAAAAACAAGCCGTTAAAGGGTGAAAACCTAAACCGTCCCACAAACCACCCCGTAGGAGGCACGAACACCTCGCACGGGACTAGTGTAACTTCTTGGAACTGATCGCGTAGTCCCGGGTCGCTCGATTTGAGAATATGACAATAATTTGTAATAATCACATGGGACTTAAAAATAAGCTGTTAAAGGCTGGAAACCCAAACCAGCCCCCAAACGACGCCGTAAGAGGGACGAACACCTCGCACGGGACCAATGTAACATGTAGTAACTGACCGCTTAGTCTCGATTCTCCCGATTTGAGAATATGATGATAATTTGCAAAAATTAACACTAAGACTTAAAAATAAGCCGTTAAAGGGTGAAAACCCAAACCAGCCCCCAAACGACCCCATAAGAGGCACAAACACCTTGTACAGGACCAATGTAACTTGTAGGAAATGACCGCGGAGTCCTGGGCCTCTCGATTTGAGAATATGATGATAATTTGCAAAAATTAACACAAACATAAAAACAAGTCGTTAATGGGTGAAATCCAAAACTAGCCGCCAAACGACCCCGTAGGAGGTACGAACACCTCATACGGGACAAATGTAACTTGTTGGAACGAATCGCGTAGTCTCGGGTCTCCCAGTTTGAGAATATGACGATAATTTGTAAAAATAAAACTTAGACTTAAAAACAAGATGTCAAAGGGTGAAAACCCAAACCATCCCCCAAAGCACCCCATAGGATGCACGAACACCTCGCACGGGACCAGTGTAACATCTTGGAACTGACCGCGTAGTCTCGGGTCTCCCAATTTGAGAATATGTTGATAATTTGCAAAAAATCACATGGGACTTAAAAATAAGCCGTTGAAGGGTGAAAATTCGAACCAGCCCCAGGACGATCGCGTAAGAGGCACGAACACCTCGCACGGGACCAATGTAACATGTAGGAACTCACCGCGTAATCTCGGGTCTCCCGATTTGAGAATATGATGATAATCTGCAAAAATAAACACTTAAACTTAAAAACAAGTCGTTAATGGGTGAAATCCCGAACCAGCCCCCGAACGACCCCGTAGGAGGCACGAACACCATGCACGGGACCAATGTAACTTGTTGGAACTGACCGCGTAGTCCCGAGTCTCCCAGTTTGAGAATATGATGATAATTTGCAAAAATAAACACTTAAACTTAAAAACAAGTCGTTAAAGGGTGAAAACCCAAACCAGCCACCAAACGTTCCCGTAGGAGGCACGAACACCTCGCACGGGACCAATGTAACTTGTAGGAACTGGACGCGTAGTCCCGGGTCTCCCGATTTGAGAATATGATGATAATTTTTAAAACTCAACACTTAGACTTAAAAATAAGCCGTTAAAGGGTGAAAACCCAAACCAGCCCCCAAACCACCCCATAGGAGGCACGAATACCTCGCACGAAACCAGTGTAACTTCATGGAACTGATCGCGTAGTCCCGGGTCTCCCGGTTTGAGAATATGATGATAATTTGTAAAAATCACACGAGACTTAAAAGAAAACAGTTAAGGGTTGAAAACCCAAACCAGCTACCAAACGACGCCGTATGAGGGACGAACACCGCTCATGGGACCAATGTAACTTGTTGGAATTGATCGGGTAGTTTCGGGTCTCCTGGTTTGAGAATACTATGATAATTTGCAAAAATCAACACTTAGACTTAAAATTAAGTCGTTTAAGGGTGAAAACCCAAACCAACATCCAAACGACCCCATAAGAGGCACAAACACCTCCTACGGGAAGAATGTAACTTGTAGGAACTGACCGCGATGTCCCGGGTCTCCCTGTTTAAGAATATGACGATAATTTGCAAAAATCAACACTACTGAAAAACAGACCATTAAAGGGTGAAAACCCCAACAAGCCCCCAAACGACGCCGTAAGTGGGACGAACACCTCGCACGGGACCAATGTAACTAGTAGGAAGTGATCGCGTAGTCTCGTGTCTCCCAATTTTAGAATATGACGATAATTTGCAAAAATAAAAACTTAAACTTAAAAATAAGTCGTTAATGGACGAAATCCCGAACCAGCCCCCGAAAGACCCCGTAGGAAGAACGAACACCTTGCACGGGAGCAATGTAACTTATTGGAACTGACCGCGTAGTCCCGAGTCTCCCGGTTTGAAAATATGACGATAATTTGCAAAAATAAACACTTAAACTTTAAAACAAGCCGTTAAAGGGTTAAAACCCAAACTAGCAACCAAACATTCCCGTAGGAGGTACGAACACCTCGCACGGGACCAATGTAACTTGTAGGAACTGACCGCGTAGTCCCGGGTCTCCCGATTTGAGAATATGATGATAATTTTTAAAACTTAAGACTTAGACATAAAAACAAGCCGTTAAAGGGTGAAAACCCAAACCATCCCCCAAACCACCCTGTAGGAGGCACAAACACCTTGTACGGGACCAATGTAACTTGTTGGAACTGAACGCGTAGTCCCGAGTCTCCCGGTTTGAGAATATGACAATAATTTGCAAAAATAAACACTTAAACTTAAAAATAAGCCGTTAAAGGGTGAAAACATAAACCAGCCACCAAACGACCCCGTAGGAGGCACGACAACCTCACATGGTACCGATGTAACTTGTAGGAACTGACCGTGTAGTCCCGAGTCTCCCGATTTGAGAATATAATGATAATTTGTAAAAATCAACACTTAGAGTTAAAAATAAGCCGTCAAAGGGGGAAAACCCAAACCAGCCCCCTAACGACCCCGTACGAGGCACGAACACCTCCCACGGGACCAGTGTAACTTGTAGGAACTGACTGCGTCATCCCATGTCTCCCGATTTGAGAATATGATGATGATTTGAAAAAATAAACACTTAAACTTAAAAACAAGTTGCTAAAGGGGGTAAACCCAAACTAGCCCCCAAACAACACTGTAAGAGGCACGACCACCTCGCACGAGACTAATGTAACTTATAGGAACTAACAGTATAGTCCCAGGTCTCCCGGTTTGAGAATATGACGATAATTAATAAAAATAAACACTTAAACTTAAAATAAGCCGTTGAAGGGTGAAAACCCAAACCAACCCCCAAATGACCCCGTAAGAGGTACGAACACCTCGTACGAGACCAATGTAACTTGTAGGAACTGACCGCATATTACCGGGTTTCCCGATTTGAGAATATGACGATAATTTGAAAAAATCAACACTTAGACTTAAAAACAAGCCGTTAAAGGGTAAAAACCGAAACCAACCACCAAACGTTCTCGTAGGAGGCACGAGCAACTCGCAAGTGACAATGTAACTTGTAGGAACTGACCGCATAGTCTCGGGTCTCCCGGTTTGAGAATATGATGATAATTTCTGAAAATCAACACTTAGACATAAAAACAAGACATTAAAGGGTGAAAACCCAAACCAGCCCACAAACCACCCCGTAGGAGGCACGAACACCTCGCACGTGATAAGTGTAACATCTTGGAACTGACCGCGTAGTCCCGAGTCTGCCGATTTGAAAATATGATGACAATTTGCAAAAATCACACGAGACTTAAAAATAAGCCGTTGAAGGGTGAAAATCCAAACCAACAGCAAAATGACCCCGTAAGATGCACGAACACCTCGAACGGGACCAATGTAACTTGTAGGAACTCACCGCATAGTCTCGGGTCTCCCGATTTGAGAATATGATGACAATTTTCAAGAATAAACACTTAAACTTAAAAACAAGTCGTTAATGGGTGAAATCCCGAATGAGACCCCAAACGACCCCGTAGGAGGCACGAACACCTCACACGAGACCAATGTAACTTGTTGGAACTGACCGCGTAGTTTTGGGTCTCCCGCTTTGAGAATATGCCGATAATTTGGCAAATAAGTACTTAAACTTAAAAAGAATCCGTTAAAGGGTGAAAACCAAACCAGCCACCAAACGTTCTCGTAGGAGGCACGAACACCTCGCACGGGACCCATGTAACTTGTAGGAAGTGACCGTGTAGTATCGGGTCTCCCGATTTGAGAATATAACGATAATTTGTAAAAATCAACACTTAGACTTAAAAATAAGTCGTCAAAGTGGGAAAATCCAAACCAGCCCCCAAACGACCCCGTACGAGGCACGGACACCTCGCACGGGACCAGTGTAACTTGTAGGAACTGACTGCGTCATCCCAGGTCTCCCGATTTGAAAATATGATGATGATTTGAAAAAATAAACACTTAAACTTAAAAAAAGTTGTTAAAGGGGGTAAACCCAAACCATCCCCCAAACAACCCCGTAAGAGGCATGACCACCTCGCACGAGACCAATGTAACTTTTAGGAACTAACAGTATAGTCCGAGGTCTCCCGGTTTGAGAATATGATGATAATTTATAAAAATAAACACTTAAACTTAAAATAAGCCGTTGAAGGGTGAAAACCCAAACCAGACCCCAAACGACCCCGTAAGAGGTACGAACACCTCGTACGAGACCAATGTAACTTGTAGGAACTGACCGCATAGTATCGGGTTTCCTGATTTGAGAATATGATGATAATTTGAAAAAATCAACACTTAGACTTAAAAACAAGCCGTTAAAGGAGGAAAATCCAAACCAGCCCCCAAACGACCCCGTACGAGGTACGACCACCTCACACGTGACCAATGTAACTTGTAGGAACTGACCGCATAGTCCCGGGTCTCTCGGTTTTAGAATATGATGATAATTTGCAAAAATAAACACTTAAACTTAAAAATAAACCGTTAAAATGTGAGAACCGACACCAGCCCCCAAACGACCCCATAAGAGGCACGAACACCTCGTACGGGACCAATAGAACTTGTAGGAACTAATCGCGTAGTCCCAGGTCTCTCGATTTGAGAATATGATGATAATTTGCAAAAATTAACACAAACTTAAAAACAAGTCGTTAATGAGTGAAATCCCAAACCAGCCGCCACACGACCCCGTAGGAGGTACAAACTCCTCGTACGGGACCAATGGAACTTGTTGGAACTGATCGCGTAGTCTCGGGTCTCCCAGTTTGAGAATACGATGATAATTTGTAAAAATCAACACTTAGACTTAAAAACAAGACGTTAAAGGGTGAAAACCCGAACCATCCACCAAACCACCCTGTAGGAGGCACGGACACCTCGCACGGGACCAATGTAACTTGTTGGAAATGATCGCGTAGTCCCGAGTCTCCCGGTTTGAGAATATGATGATAATTTGCAAAAATAAACACTTAAACTTAAAAACAAGCCGTTAAAGGGTGAAAACATAAACCAACCACCAAATGACCCCGTAGGAGCCATGACAACCTCGCATGGGACCGGTGTAACTTGTAGGAACTGACCGTGTAGTCCCGGGTCTCCTGATTTGAGAATATAATGATAATTTTTAAAAATCAACACTTAGACTTAAAAATAAGTCATCAAAGGGTGAAAACCCAAACCAGCCCCCAAACGACCCCGTACGAGGTACAAACACCTCGTACAGGACCAGTGTAACTCGTAGGAACTGACTGCATCATCCCAGGTCTCCCGATTTGAGAATATGATGATGATTTGAAAAAATAAACACTTAAACTTAAAAACAAGTTGTTAAAGTGGGTAAACCCAAACCAGCCCCCAAACAACCCCGTAAGAGGGACGAACACCTCGCACGGGACCAATGTAACTTGTAGGAACTAACAATATAGTCCCATGTCTCCCGGTTTGAGAATATGACGATAATTTATGAAAATAAATACTTAAACTTAAAAATAAGTCGTTGAAGGGTGAAAACCTAAACCAGCCCCCAAACGACCCCGTTAGAGGTACGGACACCTCGTACGAGACCAATGTAACTTGTAGGAACTGACCGCATAGTACCGGGTTTCCCGATTTTAGAATATGACGATAATTTGAAAAAATCAACACTTAGACTTAAAAACAAGCCGTTAAAGGAGAAAAACCAAAACTAGCCCCCAAAACGACCCCATAAGAGGTACGACCACCTCACACGGGACCAATGTAACTTGTAGGAACTGACCGCATAGTACCAGGTATCCCGGTTTGAGAATATGACGATAATTTATAAAAATCAAAACTTAGACTTAAAAACATGCCGCTAAAGGATGAAAACCAGAACCATCCCTCAAACGACCCCATAAGAGGAACGAACACCTCGCACGGGACCAACGTAACTTGTAGGAACTGATTGCGTAGTCAAGGGTCTCCCGGTTTGAGAATATGACGATAATTTATAAAAATGAATACTTAAATTTTAAAACAAGCAGTTAAAGGGTAAAAACCCAAACCAGCCACCAAACATTCTCGTAGGAGGCACGAGAAACTCGCAAGTGACAATGTAACTTGTAGGAACTGACCGCATAGTCTCGGGTCTCCCGGTTTGAGAATAAGATGATAATTTCTAAAAATCAACACTTAGACTTAAAAAGAAGACAGTAAAGGGTGAAAACCCAAACCAGCCCCCAAACCACCTCGTAGGAGGCACGAACACCTCGCACGGGACCAGTGTAACATCTTGGAACTGACCGCGTAGTCCTGAGTCTCCCGATTTGAGAATATGATGACAATTTGCAAAAATCACATGAGACTTAAAAACAAGCCGTTGAAGGGTGAAAATCCAAACCAACCCCAAAATGACCCCGTAAGAGGCACGAACACCTCGAACGGGACCAATGTAACTTGTAGGAACTCAACGCATAGTCTTGGGTCTCCCGATTTGAGAATATGATAAAAAATTTCAAAAATAAACACTTAAACTTAAAAACAAGTCGTTAATGGGTGAAATCCCGAACTAGACCCCAAACGACCCCGTATGAGGCACGAACACCTCGCACGGGACCAATGTAACTTGTTGGAACTGATCGCGTAGTTTTGGGTCTCCCGATTTGAGAATATGCCGATTATTTGACAAAATAAGTACTTAAACTTAAAAAGAATCCGTTAAAGGGTGAAAACGCAAACCATCCACCAAACATTCCCATAGGAGGCACAAACACCTCGCACGGGACCCATGTAACTTGTAGGAAGTGACCGTGTAGTCTCGGGTCTCCCGATTTGAGAATATAACGATAATTTGTAAAAATCAACACTTAGACTTAAAAATTAGCCGTTAAAGGGTGAAAATCGAAACCAGCCCCCAAACGACCCCGTTAGAGGCACGACACCTCGTACGAGACCAATGTAATTTGTAGGAACTGACCGCATAGTACCGGGTATCCCGGTTTGAGAATATGATGATAATTTGTAAAAATCAACAATTAGACTTACAAACAAGTCGTTAAAGGATGAAAACCAAAACCAGACCCCAAACGACCCCATAAGAGGCACGAACACCTCGCACGGGACCAATATAACTTGTAGGAACTGATTGCATAGTCCCGGGTCTCTCGGTTTTAGAATATGATGATAATTTTCAAAAATAAACCCTTAAACTTTAAAATAAGCCGTTAAAGTGTGAAAACCGAAACCAGCCCCCAAACGACCCCATAAGAGGCACGAACACCTCGTACGGGACTAATATAACTTGTAGGAACTGATCGCGTAGTCCCGGGTCTCTCGATTTGAGAATATGATGATAATTTGAAAAAATCAACACTTAGACTTAAAAACAAGCCGTTAATGAGTGAAATCCCAAACCAACCGCCACACGACCCCGTAGGAGGTACGAACTACTCGCACGGGACCAATGTAACTCGTTGGAACTGATCGCGTAGTCTCAGGTCTCCTAGTTTGAGAATACGATGATAATTTTTAAAAATCAACACTTAGACTTTAAAACAAGACGTTAAAGGGTGAAAACCCAAACCATCCCCCAAACCACCTTGTAGGAGGCACGTACACCTCGCACGGGACCAATGTAACTTGTTGGAACTCACCGCGTAGTCCCGAGTCTCCCGGTTTGAGAATATGATGATAATTTGCAAAAATAAACACTTAAACTTAAAAATAAGCCATTAAAGGGTGAAAACATAAACCAGCCACCAAACGACCCCGTAGGAGGCACGACAACCTCGCATAGGACCGATGTAACTTGTAGGAACTGACTGTGTAGTCCCGGGTCTCCCGATTTGAGAATATAATGATAATTTGTAAAAATCAACACTTAGACTTAAAAATAAGTCGCCAAAGGGTGAAAACCCAAACCAGTCGCCAAACGACCCCGTACGAGGCACGAACACCTTGCACGGGACCAGTGTAACTTATAGGAACTAACTGCGTCATCCCAGGTCTCCCGATTTGAGAATATGATGATGATTTGAAAAAGTAAACACTTAAACTTAAAAATAAGTTGTTAAAGGGGGTAAACCCAAACCAGCCCCCAAACAACCCCGTAAGAGGCATGAACACCTCGCACGGGACCAATGTAACTTGTAGGAACTAACAGTATAGTCCCAGGTCTCCCGGTTTGAGAATATGACGATAATTTATAAAAATAAACACTTAAACTTAAAAATAAGCCGTTGAAGGGTGAAAACCTAAACCAGCCCCCAAACAACCCCGTAAGCAGTACGGACACCTCGTACGAGACCAATGTAACTTGTAGGAACTGACCGCATAGTATCGGGTTTCTCGATTTGAGAATATGATGATAATTTGAAAAAATCAGCACTTATACTTAAAAATAAGCCGTTAAAGGAGGAAAACCAAAACCAGCCCCCAAACGACCCCATAAGGGGTACGAACACCTCGCACGGGACCAATGTACCTTGTAGGAGCTGATCGCATAGTATCGGGTATCCCGGTTTGAGAATATGACGATAATTTATAAACATCAAAACTTAGACTTAAAAACAAGTCGCTAAAGGATGAAAACTAAAACCAACCCTCAAACGACCCCATAAGAGGCACGAACACCTCGCACGGGACCAACGTAACTTATAGGAACTGACTGCGTAGTCAAGGGTCTCCCGATTTGAGAATATGACGATAATTTATTAAAATAAATACTTAAACTTAAAAATAAGCCGTTAAAGGGTAAAAACCCAGACCAGCCAGCAAACGTTCTCGTAGGAGGCACGAGCAACTCGCAAGTGACAATGTAACTTGTAGGAACTGGGCGCATAGTCTCGGTTCTCCCAGTTTGAGAATATGATGATAATTTATAAAAATTAACACTTAGACTTAAAAACAAGACACTAAAGGGTGAAAACCCAAACTAGCCCCCAAAGCATCCCGTAGGAGGCACGACAACTCGCACGGGACCAGTGTAATATCTTGGAACTGACCGCGTAGTCCCGGGTCTCCCGATTTGAGAATATGATGACAATTTGCAAAAATCACACGAGACTTAAAGACAAGCCGTTGAAGGGTGAAAATCCAAACCAACTCCAAAATGACCCCGTAAGAGGCACGAACACCTCGAACAGGATCAATGTAACTTTTAGGAATTCACCGCATAGTCCCGGGTCTCCCGATTTGAGAATATGATGATAATTTTCAAAAATAAACACTTAAACTTAAAAACAAGTCGTTAATGGGTGAAATCCCGAACCAGACCCCAAACGACCCCGTAGGAGGAACGAACACCTCGCACGGGACCAATGTAACTTGTTGGAACTGATCACGTAGTTTTGGGTCTCACGATTTGAGAATATGCCGATAATTTGACAAAATAAGTACTTAACCTTAAAAAGAATCTGTTAAAGGGTGAAAACCCAAACCAGCCACCAAACGTTCCCGTAGGAGGCACGAACACCTCGCACGGGACCCATGTAACTTGTAGGAAGTGACCGTGTAGTCTCGAGTCTCCCGATTTGAGAATATAACGATAATTTGTAAAAATCAACACTTAGACTTAAAATTAAGACGTTAAAGGGTGAAAACCCAAACCAGCCCCCAGTCGACCCCGTTAGAGGCACGACACCTCGTACAAGACCAATGTAATTTGTAGGAACTGATCGCATTGTACCGGGTATCCCGGTTTGAGAATATGACGATAATTTGTAAAAATCAACAATTAGACTTAAGAACAAGTCGTTAAAGGATGAAAACCAAAACCAGCCCCCAAACGACCCCATAAGAGGCACAAACACCTCGCACGGGACCAATGTAACTTACAGGAAATGACCGCATAGTCCCGGGTCTCTCGGTTTTAGAATATGATGATAATTTGCAAAAATAAACACTTAAACTTAAAAATAAGCCGTTAAAGGGTGAAAACCGAAACCAGTCCCCAAACGACCCCGTAAGAGGCAAGAACACCTCGTACGGGACCAATGTAACTTGTAGGAACTGACCGCATAGTCCCAGGTCTCCCTATTTGCATATATGATGATAATTGGCAAAAATCAACACTTATACTTAAAAATAAGTGTCAAAACCCAAGCCACCCACCAAACGTTCTCGTAGGAGGCACGAGCAACTCGTAAGTGACAATGTAACTTTTTGGAACTGACCGCATAGTCTCGGGTCTCCCGATTTGAGAATATGAGGATAATTTTTAAAAATTAACACATAGACTTAAAAACAAGACATTAAAGGGTGAAAACCCAAACCAACCCCCAAACCACCCCGTAGGAGGCACGAACACCTCACACGGGACCAGTGTAACATCTTGGAACTGACCGCGTAGTCCAGGGTCTCCCGATTTGAAAATATGATGACAATTTGCAAAAATCACACGAGACTTACTAACAAGACGCTGAAGGGTGAAAATCCAAAACAGCCCCAAAATGACCCCGTAAGAGTCACGAACACCTCGAACGGGACCAATGTAACTTGTAGGAACTCACCGCATAGTCCCGGGTCTCCCGATTTGAGAATATGATGATAATTTAAAAAAAAACACATAAACATAAACATAAGTCGTTAATGGGTGAAATCCCGAACAAGACCCCGTAGGAGGCACGGACACCTCGCACGGGACCAATGTAACTTGTTGAAACTGACCGCGTAGTTTTGGGTGTCCCGATTTGAGAATATGATGATAATTTGACAAAATAAGCACTTAAACTTAAAAAGAAGCCGTTAAAGGGTGAAAACCCAAACCAGCCACCAAACGTTCCTGTAGGAGGCACGAACACCTCGCACGGGACCCATGTAACTTGTAGGAGCTGACTGTGTAGTCTCGGGTCTCCCAATTTGAGAATCTAACGATAATTTGTAAAAATCAACACTTAGACATAAAAATAAGCTGTTAAAGGGTGAAAACCCAATCCAGCCGCCAAACGACCTCCATTAGAGGCACGACACCACGTACGAGACCAATGTAATTTGTAGGAACTGACCGCATAGTAGCAGGTATCCCGGTTTGAGAATATGATGATAATTTGTTCGAACTGATCGTGTAGTCTCAGGTCTCCCAGTTTGAGAATATGACGATAATTTTTAAAAATCATCACTTGAAAACCCAAACCATCCTCCAAAGCACCCCGTAGGAGGCACGAACACCTCGCGTGGGACCAGTGTAACATCTTGGAACTGACCGCGTAGTCCCGGGTCTCCCGTTTTGAGAATATGATGATAATTTGAAAAAATCACATGAGACTTAAAAACAAGCCGTTGAAGGGTGAAACTCTAAACCAGCCCCAGAACGACCGCGTAAGAGGCACGAACACCTCGCATGGGACCAATGTAACCTGTAAGAACTCACTGCGTAGTCTCAGGGCTCCCGATTTGTGAAAATGATGATAATTTGCAAAATTAAACACTTAAACTTAAAAACTAGTCGTTAATGGGTCAAATCCTGAACCAACCCCCGAACGACCCCGTAAGAGGCACGAACACCTTGCAGGGGACCAATGTAACTTATCGGAACTGGCTGCATAGTCCCGAGTCTCCCGGTTTGAGAATATGATGATAATTTGAAAATATAAAAACTTAAACTTAAAAACAAGTCATTAATAGGTGAAATCCTGAACCAGGCCCCGAACGACCCCATAGGTGCCATGAACATTTTGCACGGGACCAATGTAACTTGTTGGAACTGACCGCGTAATCCTGAGTCTCCCGGTTTGAGAATATGATGATAATTTGCAAAAATAAACACTTAAACTTAAAAACAAGCCGTTAAAGGGTGAAAACCCAAACCAGCTACCAAACGTTCCCGTAGGAGGCACGAACACCTCGCACGGGACCAATGCAACTTGTAGGAACTGACCGCGTAGTCTCGAGTCCCCAGATTTGAGAATATGATGATAATTTTTAAAACTCAACACTTAGACAGAAAAACGAGACGTTAAAGGGTGAAAACCCAAACCAGCCCCCGAACCACCACGTAGGAGGCACGAACACCTCGCACCGGACCAGTGTAACTTCGTGGAACTGATCGCGTAGTCCCAGGTCTCCCGATTTGAGAATTTGTTTATAATTTGTAAAAATCACACGAGACTTTAAAACAAACCGTTATGGGTTGAAAACCCAAACCAACCCCCAAACGACGCCATAAGAGGGATGAACACCTCACACGGGACCAATGTAACTTGTAGGAATTGACTGCATAGTCCCGAGGCTTCCCGGTTTGAGAATATTATGATAATTTGCAAAAATCAACACTTAGACTTAAAAATAAGTTGTTAAAGGGTGAAAACCCAAACCAGCCTCCAAACGACCCCGTAAGAGGCACAAACACCTCCTACGGGACCAATGTAACTTATAGGAACTGACCGCGAAGTCCCGAGTCTCCCAGTTTGAGAATATGGCGATAATTTGCAAAAATCCACACTACTTAAAAACATAACGTTAAAGGGTGAAAACCAAAACTAGCCCCCAAACGACGCCGTAAGAGGGACGGACACCTCGCACGGGACCAATGTAACTTGTAGGAAGTGATCGCGTAGTCTCGGGTCTCTCGGTTTGAGAATAGGATGATAATTTGAAAAAATCAACACTTAAACTTAAAAACAGGTCGTTAATGGGTGAAATCCCAAACGAGCCGCCAAACGACCCCGTAGGAGGTACGAACACCTCGCACGGGACACATGTAACTTGTTGGAACTGATAGCGTAGTACCGGGTATCCCAGTTTGAGAATATGATGATAATTTAAAAAAATCAACACTTAGACTTATAAACAAGCCGTTAAAGGATGAAAATAAAAACCAGCCCCCAAACGATCCCATAAGAGGCACGAAAGCCTCGCACGAGACCAATGTAACTTTTAGGAATTGACTGCGTAGTCCAGGGTCTCCCGGTTTGAGAATATGATGATAATTTACAAAAATAAATACTTAAACTTAAAAACAAGCCGTTAAAGGGTAAAAAGCCAAACCAGCCACCAAACGTTCTCGCAGGAGGCACGAGCAACTCGCACGGGATAATGTAACTTGTAGAAACTGACCGCATAGTCTCGGGTCTCCGGTTTGAGAATATGATGATAATTTGTAAAAATCAACACTTAGACTTAAAAATAAGTCGTCAAGGGGTGAAAACCCAAACCAGTCGCCAAACGACCCCGCCGGAGGCACGAACACTTCGCACGGAACCATTGTAACATCTTCGAACTCACCGCGTATTTCCGGGTCTCCCGATTTTAGATTATGATGATAATTTGCAAAAATCACACGAGATTTAAAAAACAAGCCGTTCAAGGGTAAAATCCAAACCAGCCCCAAAACGACCCCGTAAGAGGCACGAACACCTCGCACGGGAGCACTGTAACTTGTAAGAACTCATCGCATAGTCCTGGATCTCCCGATTCGAGAATATGATGATAATTTTAAAAAATAAACAATTAAACTTAAAAACAAGTCGTTAATGGTTGAAATCACGAACCAGACCCCAAACGACCCCGTAGGAGGCATGAACACCTCACACGGGACCAATGGAACTTGTTGGAACTGACTGCGTAGTTTTGGGTCTCCCTGTTTGAGAATATGACGATAATTTGACACAATAAGCACTTAAACTTAAAAACAAGCCGTTAAAGGGTGAAAATCCAAACCAGCCACCAAACGTTCCCGTAGGAGGCACGAGCACCTCGCACGGGACCCATGTAACTTGTAGGAACTGACCGTGTAGTCCCGGTTCTCCCGATTTGAGAATATAACGATAATTTGTAAAAATTAACACTTAGACTTAAAAATAAGCCCTTAAAGGGTGAAAACCCAAACCAGCCCTCAAATGACCCCGTAAGAGGCACGACACCTCGTACGAGACCAATGTAATTTGCAGGAACTGACCGCATAGTACCGGGTATCCCGGTTTTAGAGTATGACAATAATTGCTAAAAATCAACACTTAGACCTAAAAACAAGCCGATAAAGGATGAAAACCAAAACCAGCCCCCAAACGATCGCATAAGAGGCACGAACACCTCGCACGGGACCAATGCAACTTGTTGGAACTTATCACGTAGTCTCGGGTCTCCCAGCTTGAGAATATGATGATAATTTATAAAAATCAACACTTAGACTTAAAAAAAAGATGTTAAAGGGTGAAAACCCAAACCATCCTCCAAAGCACCCTGAAGGAGGCACGAACTCCTCGCACGGGACCAGTGTAACATCTTGGAACTGACCGCGTAGTCTCGGGTCTCCCGATTTGAGAATATTATTATAATTTGCAAAAATCACATGAGACTTAAAAATAAGCCGTTGAAGGGTGAAAATCCAAACCAGCCCCAGAACGACCACGTAAGAGGCACGAACACCTCGTACGGGACCAATGTAACCTGTAGGAACTCACTGCGTAGTCTCGGGTCTCTCGATTTGAGAATATGATGATAATTTGCCAAAATAAACACTTAAACTTAAAAACAAGTCGTTAATGGGTGAAATCCTGAACCAGCCCCCGAACGACCCCATAGGACGCACGAACACCTTGCACGGGACCAATGTCACTTGTTGGAACTGACCGCGTAGTCCCGAGTCTCCCGGTTTGAGAATTTGATGATAATTTACAAAAATAAGCACTTAAAATTAAAAACAAGCCGTTAAAGGGTGAAAACCCAAACCAGCCACCAAACGTTCCCGTAGGAGGCACGAACACCTCGCATGGGACCAATGCAACTTGTAGGAACAGACCGCGTAGTCCCGGGTCTTCTGATTTGAGAATACAATGATAATTTTTAAAAATCAACACTTTGACTTGAAAATATGCCGTTAAAGGGTGAAAACCCAAACCAGCCCCCAAACCACCCCGTAGGAGGCACGGACACCTCGAACAGGACCAGTGTAACTTGTAGGAATTGACCACATAGTCGCGGGTCTCCCGATTTGAGAATATGATGATGATTTGAAAAAATAAACACTTAAACTTAAAAACAAGTTGTTAAAGGGTGTAAACCCAAACCAGCCCCCAAACAACCCCGTAAGAGGCATGAACACCTCGCACGGGACCAATGTAACTTGTAGGAACTAACAGTATAGTCCCAGGTCTACCTGTTTGAGAATATGACGATAATTTATAAAAATAAACACTTAAACTTAAAAATAAGCCGTTGAAGGGTGAAAACCTAAACCAGCCCCCAAACAACCCCGTAAGCGGTACGGACACCTCGTACGAGACCAATGTAACTTGTAGGAACTGACCGCATAGTATCGGGTTTCTCGATTTGAGAATATGACGATAATTTGAAAAAATCAACACTTAGACTTAAAAACAAGCCGTTAAAGGAGGAAAACCAAAACCAGCCCCCAAACGACCCCATAAGAGGTACGAACACCTCGCACGGGACCAATGTAACTTGTAGGAACTGACCGCATAGTACCGGGTATCCCGGTTTGAGAATATGACGATAATTTATAAACATCAAAACTTATACTTAAAAATAAGCCGCTAAAGGATGAAAAATAAAACCAGCCCTCAAACGACCCCATAAGAGGCATGAACACCTCGCACGGGACCAACGTAACTTGTAGGAACTGACTGCGTAGTCAAGGGTCTCCCGATTTGAGAATATGACGATAATTTATAAAAATAAATACTTAAACTTAAAAATAAACCGTTAAAGGGTAAAACCCCAAACCAGCCACTAAACGTTCTCGTTGGAGGCACGAGCAACTCGCAAGTGACAATGTAACTTGTAGGAACTGGCCGCATAGTCTCGGGTCTCCCGGTTTGAGAATATGATGATAATTTGTAAAAATCAACACTTAGACTTAAAAACAAGACATTAAAGGGGGAAAACCCAAACCAGCCCCCAAACCACCCCGTAGGAGGCACGAACACCTTGCACGGGACCAGTGTAACATCTTGGAATTGACTGCGTAGTCCCGGGTCTCCCGATTTGAGAATGTGATGACAATTTGCAAAAATCACACGAGTCTTAAAAACAAGCCGTTGAAGGGTGAAAATCCAAACCAACCCCAAAATGACCCCGTAAGAGGCACGAACACCTCGAACAGGATCAATGTAACTTTTAGGAATTCACCGCATAGTCCCGGGTCTCTCGATTTGAGAATATGATGACAATTTTCAAAAATAAACGCCTAAACTTAAAAATAAGTCGTTAATGGGTGAAATCCTGAACCAGCCCCCGAACGACCCCATAGGACGCACGAACACCTTGCACGGGACCAATGTAACTTGTTGGAACTGACCGCGTAATCCTGAGTTTCCCGGTTTGAGAATATGACGATAATTTGCAAAAATAAACACTTAAACTTAAAAATAAGACGTTAAAGGGTGAAAACCCAAACCAGCCACCAAACGTTCCCGTAGGAGGCACGAACACCTCGCACGGGACCAATGCAACTTGTAGGAACAAACTGCGTAGTCCCGGGTCTTCCGATTTGAGAATACAATGATAATTTTTAAAAATCAACACTTAGACTTGAAAATATGCCGTTAAAGGGTGAAAACCCAAACCAGCCCCCAAACCACCCCGTAGGAGGCACGAACACCTCGAACAGGACCAGTGTAACTTGTAGGAATTGACCGCATAGTCGCGGGTCTCCCGATTTGAGAATATGATGATGATTTGAAAAAATAAACACTTAAACTTAAAAACAAGTTGTTAAAGGGTGTAAACCCAAACCAGCCCCCAAACAACCCCGTAAGAGGCATGAACACCTCGCACGGGACCAATGTAACTTGTAGGAACTAACAGTATAGTCCCAGGTCTCCCGGTTTGAGAATATGACGATAATTTATAAAAATAAACACTTAAACTTAAAAATAAGCCGTTGAAGGGTGAAAACCTAAACCAGCCCCCAAACAACCCCGTAAGCGGTACGGACACCTCGTACGAGACCAATGTAACTTGTAGGAACTGACCGCATAGTATCGGGTTTCTCGATTTGAGAATATGACGATAATTTGAAAAAATCAACACTTAGACTTAAAAACAAGCCGTTAAAGGAGGAAAACCAAAACCAGCCCCCAAACGACCCCATAAGAGGTACGAACACCTCGCACGGGACCAATGTAACTTGTAGGAACTGACCGCATAGTACCGGGTATCCCGATTTGAGAATATGACGATAATTTATAAACATCAAAACTTATACTTAAAAATAAGCCGCTAAAGGATGAAAAATAAAACCAGCCCTCAAACGACCCCATAAGAGGCATGAACACCTCGCACGGGACCAACGTAACTTGTAGGAACTGACTGCGTAGTCAAGGGTCTCCTGATTTGAGAATATGACGATAATTTATAAAAATAAATACTTAAACTTTAAAATAAACCGTTAAAGGGTAAAACCCCAAACCAGCCACTAAACGTTCTCGTTGGAGGCACGAGCAACTCGCAAGTGACAATGTAACTTGTAGGAACTGGCCGCATAGTCTCGGGTCTCCCGGTTTGAGAATATGATGATAATTTGTAAAAATCAACACTTAGACTTAAAAACAAGACATTAAAGGGTGAAAACCCAAACCAGCCCCCAAACCACCCCGTAGGAGGCACGAACACCTCGCACGAGACCAGTGTAACATCTTGGAATTGACTGCGTAGTCCCGGGTCTCCCGATTTGAGAATGTGATGACAATTTGCAAAAATCACACGAGTCTTAAAAACAAGCCGTTGAAGGGTGAAAATCCAAACCAACCCCAAAATGACCCCGTAAGAGGCACGAACACCTCGAACAGGATCAATGTAACTTTTATGAATTCACCGCATAGTCCCGGGTCTCTCGATTTGAGAATATGATGACAATTTTCAAAAATAAATGCCTAAAATTAAAAACAAGTCGTTAATGGGTGAAATCCCGAACCAGACCCCAAACGACCCCGTAGGAGGCACGAACACCTCGCACGGGACCAATGTAACTTGTTGGAACTGACCACGTAGTTTTGGGTCTCCCGATTTGAGAATATGCCGATAATTTGACAAAATAAGTACTTAACCTTAAAAAGAATCCGTTAAAGGGTTAAAACCCAAACCAGCCACCAAACGTTCCCGTAGGAGGCACGAACACCTCGCACGGGACCCATGTAACTTGTAGGAAGTGACCGTGTAGTCTCGGGTCTCTCGATTTGAGAATATAACGATAATTTGTAAAAATCAACACTTAGACTTAAAAATAAGCCGTTGAAGGGTGAAAACCCAAACCAGCCCCCAATCGACCCCGTTAGAGGCACGACACCTCGTACAAGACCAATGTAATTTATAGGAACTGATCGCATTGTACCGGGTATCCCGATTTGAGAATATGATGATAATTTGTAGAAATCAACAATTAGACTTAAGAACAAGTCGTTAAAGGATGAAAACAAAAACCAGCCCCCAAACGACCCCATAAGAGGCACGAACACCTCGCATGGGACCAATGTAACATGTAGGAACTGACCGCATAGTCCCGAGTCTCTCGGTTTTAGAATATGATGATAATTTGCAAAAATAAACAGTTAAACTTAAAAATAAGTCGTTAAATGGTGAAAACCGAAACCAGCCCCCAAATGACCCCATAAGAGGCAGGAACACCTCGTACGGGACCAATGTAACTTGTAGGAACTGACCGCATAGTCCCGGGTCTCCCTATTAGCATATATGATGATAATTGGGAAATATCAACACTTAGACTTAAAAATAAGTCGTTAAAGTGTCAAAACCCAAACCACCCACCAAACGTTCTCGTAGGAGGCACGAGCAACTCGTAAGTGACAATGTAACTTATTGGAACTGACCGCATAGTCTCGGGTCTCCCGGTTTGAGAATATGAGGATAATTTGTAAAAATCAACACATAGACTTAAAAACAAGACATTAAAGGGTGAAAACCCAAACCAACCCCCAAACCACCCCGTAGGAGGCACGAACTCCTCGCACGGTACCAGTGTAACATCTTGGAACTGACCGCGTAGTCCAGGGTCTCCCGATTTGAAATTATGATGACAATTTGCAAAAATCACACGAGACTTACTAACAAGCCGTTGAAGGGTGAAAATCCAAACCAGCCCAAAATGACCCCGTAAGAGGCAAGAACACCTCGAACGGGACCAATGTAACTTGTAGGAACTCACCGCATAGTCCCGGGTCTCCCGATTTGAGAATATGATGATAATTTAAAAAAAACACGTAAACTTAAACACAAGTCGTTAATGGGTGAAATCCCGAACAAGACCCCAAACGACCCCGTAGGAGGCACAGACACCTCGCACGGGACCAATGTAACTTGTTGAAACTGACCGCGTAGTTTTGGGTGTCCCGATTTGAGAATATGATGATAATTTGACAAAATAAGCACTTAATCTTAAAAAGAAGCCGTTAAAGGGTGAAAACCCAAACCAGCCACCAAACGTTCCTGTAGGAGGCACGAACACCTTGCACGGGACCCATGTAACTTGTAGGAACTGACCGTGTAGTTTCGGGACCCCCGATTTGAGAATCTAACGATAATTTGTAAAAATCAACACTTAGACTTAAAAATAAGCCGTTAATGGGTGAAAACCCAAACCAGCCGCCAAACGACCCCCGTTAGAAGCACGACACCTCGTACGAGACCAATGTAATTTGTAGGAACTGACCGCATAGTAGCAGGTATCCTGGTTTGAGAATATGATGAAAATTTGTTGGAACTGATCGCGTAGTCTCGGGTCTCCCAGTTTGAGAATACGATGATAATTTGTAAAAATCAACACTTAGACTTAAAAATAAGACGTTAAAGGGTGAAAACCCAAACCATCCTCCAAAGCACCCCGTAGGAGGCACGAACACCTCGCCTGGGACCAGTGTAACATCTTGGAACTGACCGCGTAGTCCCGTGTCTCCCGATTTGAGAATATGATGATAATTTGCAAAAATCATATGAGACTTAAAAATAAGCCGTTGAAGGGTGAAACTCTAAACCAGCCCCAGAACGACCGCGTAAGAGGCACGAACACCTCGCACGGGACAAACGTAACCTGTAGGAACCCACTGCGTAGTCTCGGGTCTTCCGATTTGAGAAAATGATGATAATTTGTAAAAATAAACACTTAAACTTAAAAACAAGTCGTTAATGGGTGACACCCTGAACCAGCCCCCGAACGACCCCGTAGGAGGCACGAACACCTTACACGGGACCAATGCAACTTGTTGGAACTGGCCACATAGTCCCGAGTCTCCCGGTTTGAGAATACGATGATAATTTGCAAAAATAAACACTTAAACATAAAAACAAGTCATTAATAGGCGAAATCCTGAACCAGCCCCCGAACGACCCCGTAGGAGCCAAGAACATATTGCACGGGACCAATGTAACTTGTTGGAACTGACCGCATAATCCTGAGTCTTCCGGTTTGAGAATATGACGACAATTTGCAAAAATATACACTTAAACTTAAAAACAAGCCGTTAAAGGGTGAAAACCCAAACCATCCACCAAACGTTCCCGTAGGAGGCACGAACACCTCGCACGGGACCAATGTAACTTGTAGGAACTGACTGCGTAGTCCCGGGTCTCCCGATTTGAGAATATGATGATAATTTTTAAAACTCAACACTTAGACTGAAAAACGAGATGTTAAAGGGTGAAAACCCAAACCAGCCCCCGAACCACCCCGTAGGAGGCACGAACACCTCGCACCGGCCCAGTATAACTTCGTGGAACTGATCGCGTTGTCCCAGGTCTCCCGATTTGAGAATATGATTATAATTTGTAAAAATCGTACGAGACTTAAAAACAAACCGTTAAGGGTTGAAAACCCAAACCAACCCCCAAACGATGCCATAAGAGGGATGAACACCTCGCACGGTACCAATGTAACTTGTAGGAATTGACTGCATAGTCGCGGGTCTCCCGGTTTGAGAATATTATGATAATTTGCAAAAATCAACACTTAGACTTAAACATAAGTCGTTAAAGGGTGAAAACCCAAACCAGCCTCCAAACGACCCCTTAAGAGGCACAAACACCTTTTACGGGACCAATGTAACTTATAGGAACTGACTGCAAAGTCCCGAGTCTCCCAGTTTGAGAATATAGCGATAATTTGCAAAAATCCACACTACTTAAAAACATAACGTTAAAGGGCGCCCCCAAACGACGCCGTAAGAGGGACGGACACCTCGCACGGGACCAATGTAACTTGTAGGAAGTGATCGCGTAGTCTCGGGTCTCTCGGTTTGAGAATAGGATGATAATTTGCAAAAATCAACACTTAAACTTAAAAACAGGTCGTTAATGGGTGAAATCCCAAACGAGCTGCCAAACGACCTCGTAGGAGGTACGAACACCTCGCACGGGACAAATGTAACTTGTTGGAACTGATAGCGTAGTACCGGGTATCCCAGTTTGAGAATATGATGATAATTTTAAAAAATCAACACTTAGACTTATAAACAAGCCGTTAAAGGATGAAAATAAAACCAGCCCCCAAACGATCCCATAAGAGGCACGAAAACCTCGCACGAGACCAATGTAACTTTTAGGAACTGACTACGTAGTCCAGGGTCTCCCGGTTTGAGAATATGATGATAATTTACAAAAATAAATACTTAAACTTAAAAACAAGCCGTTAAAGGGTAAAAACCCAAACCAGCCACCAAACGTTCTCGTAGGAGGCACGAGCAACTCGCATGGGACAATGTAACTTGTAGAAACTGACCGCATAGTCTCGGGTCTCCCGGTTTGAGAATATGATGATAATTTGTAAAAATCAACACTTAGACTTAAAAATAAGTCGTCAAAGGGTGAAAACCAAAACCAATCCCCAAACGACCCCGTCGGAGGCACGGACACCTCGCACGGGACCAGTGTAACATCTTCGAACTCACCGCGTATTTCCGGGTCTCCCGATTTTAGATTATGATGATAATTTGCAAAAATCACACGAGACTTAAAAAACAAGACGTTCAAGGGTAAAATCCAAACCAGCCCCAAAACGACCCCGTAAGAGACACGAACACCTCGTACGGGAGCACTGTAACTTATAGGAACTCATCGCATAGTCCCGGATCTCCCGATTTGAGAATATGATGATAATTTTCAAAAATAAACAATTAAACTTAAAAACAAGTCGTTAATGGGTGAAATCACGAGCCAGACCCCAAACGACCCCGTAGGAGGCATCAACACCTCGCACGGGACCAATGTAACTTGTTGGAACTGACTGCGTAGGTTTGGGTCTCCCTGTTTGAGTATATGACGATAATTTGACACAATAAGCACTTAAACTTAAAAACAAGCCGTTAAAGGGTGAAAACCCAAACCAGCCACCAAACGTTCCCGTAGGAGGCACGAACACCTCGCACGGGACCCATGTAACTTGTAGGAACTGACCGTGTAGTCCTGGGTCTCATGATTTGAGAATATAACGATAATTTGTAACTTAAAAATAAGCCGTCAAAGGGTGAAAACCCAAACCAGCCCCCAAACGACCCCGTAAGAGGCACGTCACCTCGTACGAGACCAATGTAATTTGCAGGAACTGACCGCATAGTACCGGGTATCCCGGTTTTAGAATATGACAATAATTGCTAAAAATCAACACTTAGACCTAAAAATAAGCCGTTAAAGGATGAAAACCAAAACCAGCCCCCAAACGATCCCATGAGAGGCACGAACACCTCGCACGGGATCAATGCAACTTGTTGGAACTTATCACGTAGTCTCGGGTCTCCCAGTTTGAGAATATGATGATAATTTATAAAAATCAACACTTAGACTTAAAAACAAGACGTTAAAGGGTGAAACCCAAACCATCCTCCAAAGCACCCTGAAGGAGGCACGAACACCTCGCACTGGACCAGTGTAACATCTTGGAACTGACCGCGTAGTCTCGGGTCTCCCGATTTGAGAATATTATTATAATTTGCAAAAATCACATGAGACTTAAAAATAAGCCGTTGAAGGGTGAAAATCCAAACCAGCCCCAGAACGACCACGTAAGAGGCACGAACACCTCGTACGGGACCAATGTAACCTGTAGGAACTCACTGCGTAGTCTCGGGTCTCTCGATTTGAGAATATGATGATAATTTGCCAAAATAAACACTTAAACATAAAAACAAGTCATTAATGGGTGAAATCCTGAACCAGCCCCCGAACGACCCCGTAGGAGGCACGAACACCTTGCACGGGACCAATGTAACTTGTTGGAACTGACCGCGTAGTCCCGAGTCTCCCGGTTTGAGAATTTGATGATAATTTACAAAAATAAACACTTAAAATTAAAAACAAGCCGTTAAAGGGTGAAAACCCAAACCAGCCAACAAACCCTCCCGTGGGAGGCACGAACACCTCGCACGGGACCAATGCAACTTGTAGGAACTGGCCGCGTAGTCCCGGGTCTCATGATTTAAGAATATGATGATAATTTTTAAAACTCAACACTTAGACTTAAAAACAAGCCGTTAAAGGGTGAAAACCCAAACCAGCCCCCAAACGACGCCATAAGAAGGACGATCACCTCGCACGGGACAAATGTAACTTGTAGGAATTGACCGCATAGTCGCGGGTCTCCCGGTTTTAGAATATTATAATAATTTGCAAAAATTAACACTTAGACTTAAAAATAAGCCGTTAAAGGGTGAAAACCCAAACCAGCCCCCAAACGAACCCGTACGAGGCACGAACACCTCGCACGGAACTTGTGTAACATGTTGGAACTGACCGCATCGTCCCGGGTCACCCAGTTTGAGAATGTGATTATAATTTGAAATAATAAACACTTAAACTTAAAAATAAGCCATTAAAGGGTGAAAACCCAAACCAACCCCCAAACAACCCCGTAAGAGGCACGGACACCTCGCACGGGACCAATGTAACTTGTAGGAACTGACCGTGTAGTCTCGAGTCTCCCGATTTGGGAATATGATGATAATTTATAAAAATAGACACTAAAACTTAAAAAATAGTCGTTAATATGTGAAAACCCAAACCAACCCCCAAACGATCCCGTAAGAGGCATGAACACCTCGTACGGGACCGACATATCTTGTAGGAACAGACAGCATATTCTCGGGTCTCACGGTTTGAGAATATGATGATAATTTGTACAAATCAATACTTAGACATAAAAATAAGCCGTTAAAGGATGAAAACCAACTCCAGGCCCCAAATGACCCCATAAGAGGCATGAACACATCGCACCGGACCAATGTAACTTGTAGGAGCTGATCGCGTACTCCCGGGTCTCCCGGTTTGAGAATATGACGATAGTTTACAAAAATAAACACTTAAACTTAAAAACAAGCCGGTAAAGGGTGAAAACCCAAACCATCCACCAAACATTCCCCTAGTAGGCACGAGCACCTCGCACGGGACAATGTAACTTGTAGGAACTGACCACGTAGTCTCGGTTATCCCGGTTTGAGAATATGATGATAATTTGTAAAAATCAACACTCAGACTTAAAAATAAGACATTAAAGGGTGAAAACATAAACTAGCCCCCAAACCACCCCGTAGGAGGCACGAACACCTCGAACGGAACCAGTGTAACATCTTGGAACTGACCGTGTAGTCCCGGGTCTCCCGATTTGAGAATATGATGATAATTTTAAAAAATCACACGAGACTTAAAAATAAGCCGTTGAAGGGTGAAAATCCAAACCAGCGCCAAAACGACCCCGAAAGAGGCACGAACACCTCGCACGGGACCAATGTAACTTGTAGGAACTCACTGCATAGTCCCAGGTCTCTCAGTTTGAGAATATGATGATAATTTTCAAAAATAAACACACAAACTTAAAAAAAGTCGTTAATAGGTGAAATCCTGAACCAGAGCTCAAACGACCCTGAAGGAGGCACGAACATCTCGTACGGGACCAATGTAACTGGTTGGAACTGACCGTGTAGTTTTGGGTCTCCCGATTTGAGAATATGACGATAATTTGACAAAATAAGCACTTAAACTAAAAAATAAGCCGTTATAGGGTGAAAACCCAAACCAGCCACCAAACGTTCCCGTAGGTGGCACAAACACCTCGGACGGGACAAATATAACTTGTAGGAATTGACTGCATAGTCCTGGGTCTCCCGGTTTGAGAATATGATGATAATGTGTAAAAATCAACAGTTAGACTTAAAAACAAGTCGTTAAAGGGTGAAAACCCAAACCAGCCCCCAAACCACCCTGTAGGAGGCACGACACCTTGCACGGGACCAGTGTAACTTCTTGGAAGCGATCTCGTAGTCCCGGGTCTCCCGGTTTGAGAATATGATGATAATTTGCAAAAATCACATGGAACTTAAAAACAAGCCCTTAAAGGCTGAAAACCCAAACCAGCCCCTAAACGATGTCGTAAGAGGGACGAACACCTCGCACGGGACCAATGTAACTTATAGTAACTGATCGCTTAGCCTCGGGTCTCCCAATTTGAGAATATGTTGATAATTTGCAAAAATCAACACTTAGACTTAAAAATAGGCCGTTAAAGGGTGAAAACCCAAACTAGCCCCCAAACGACCCCATAAGTGGCACGAACTGCGAAGTCCCGAGTCTCTCGGTTTAAGAATATGACGATAATTTGCAAAAATCAACACTACGTAAAATAGACCGTTAAAGGGTGAAAACATAAACCAGCCACTAAACGTCCCCGTAAGAGGCACGAACACCTCGCACGGGATCTACGTAACTTGTAGGAATTGACCGCGTAGTCCCGGGTCTCCCGGATTGAGAATATGACGATAATTTGTAAAAATCAACACTTAGACTTAAAAATTAGCCGTTAAAGGGTAAAAACCCAAACCAGCCCCCAAATGACCTCGTAAGAGGAACGAACACCTCGTACGGGACGTATGTAACTTGTAGCAACTGGCCGCGTCGTCATGGTTCTCTCGGTTGGGTAATATAACGGTATTTTGTAAAAATCAACACATAGACTGAAAAATAAGCTGTTAAAGGGTGAAAACCCAAATCAGCCACCAAACGACCCCGTACGAGGCACGAACACCTCGCACGGGACCAGTGTAACTTGTAGGAACTGACCACGTTGTCTTGGGTCTCCCAATTTGAGACTATGATGATAATTTGCAAAAATAGACACTTACACTTAAAAATAAGCCGTTAAAGGGTGAAAACCCAAACCAACCCCCAAACAACCCCGTAAGAGGCACGAACACCTCGCACGGGACCAATGTAACTTGTAGGAACTGACCGTGTAGTTCTGAGTCCCCCGATTTGAGAATATGACGATAATTTATAAAAATAAAAATTTAACTTGAAAACAAGCCGTTAATGGGTAAAAACCCAAACCAACCCCCAAACGACCCTCCAAGAGGCATGAACACCTCGCACGGGACTTATGTAACTTGTAGGAACTGACCGCGTAGTCCCGGGTCTGCCATTTTGAGAATATGATGATAATTTTCAAAAATCAACACTTAGACTTAAAAACAACCCGTTAAAGGGTGAATACCCAAACTAGCCCCCAAAAGATCCCGTAAGAGACACGAACACCTCACACGGGACCAATGGAACTTGTAGAAACTGACCGTTCAGTCCCGGGTCTCCCGGTTTGAGAATATGATGATAATTTATAAGAATAAACACTTAAACTTAAAAACAAGTCGTTAAAGGTTGAAAGCCCAAACCAGCCTCCAAACGACCCCGTAAGAGGTACGAACACCTCGTACGGGGCAAATGTAACTTGTAGGAACTGACCGCGTAGTCCCGGGTCTCCCGGTTTGAGAATATTGCAATAATTTGTAAAAATCAACACTTAGACTTAAAAATAAGCCGTTAAAGGGTGAAAACCCAAACCACTACCAAAACAACCCCATAGGAGGCACAAACACCTTGCACAGGACCAGTGTAACTTCTTGGAGCTGATCGCGCTGTCCCGGGTCTCCCGGTTTGATAATTTGCAAAAATAACTCGAGACTTAAAAACAAGCCGTAAGAGGGTGCAAACCCAAACCATCCCCAAACAACCCCGTAAGAGGCACGAACACATCGCCGGGACCAATATAACTTGTAGGAACTGACCGTGTAGTCCCAGGTCTCCCGATTTGAGAAAATGATGATAATTTGCAAAAATTAACACTTAAACGTAAAAATAAGTCGTTAAAATGTGAAAACCTAGACCAGCCACCAAACGAACCCGTAAGAGGCACAAACACCTCGTACGGGACCAATGTAACTTGTAGGAACTAACCGCGTAGTCCTGCGTCTCCTGGTTTCAGAATATGATGATAATTTGCAAAAGTTAGCACTACTTAAAGATAGGCCGTTAAATGTTGAAAACGTAAACCAACCACCAAACGATCCCGTAGGCGGCACGAACACCTCGTATGGGAGCAATTGAACTTGTAGGAACTGACCGCGTAGTCCCGAGTCTCTCGGTTTGAGAATATGATGATAATTTGTAAAACTCAACACTTAGACTTAAAAATAAATCATTAAAGGGAGAAAACCCAAACTAGCCCCCAAACGACCCCGTAGGAGGCACAAACACCACACACGGGACCAGTGTAACTTCTTGGAACTGATCACGTTGTCCCGGGTCTACCAGTTTTAGAATATGATGATAATTTGTAAAATACGCACGAGAATTAAAAATAAGCCGTTAAAGGGTGAAAATCCAAACCAGCCCAAAAACGACCCCGTAAGAGGTACGAACACCTCGAACGGGACCAATGTAACTTGTAGGAACTGACCGCGTAGTCCTGGGTCTCCCAGTTTGAGAATATGATGATAATTTTCAAAAATAAATACTTAAAATGAAAAACAAGTCGTTAATGGGTGAAATCCCCAACGAGCCGCCGAACGACCCCGTAGGAGGTACGAAGACCTCGAACGGGACCCATGTAACTTGTTAGAACAGATGGCGTAGTCTCGGGTCTCCCAGTTTGAGAATATTATGATAATTTGCAAAAATTAACACTTAGACTTAAAAATAAGTCGCTAAAGGGTGAAAACCCAAACCAGCCTCCAAACGACACCGTCAGAGGCACAAACACCTCCTACGGGACCAATGTAACTTCTAGGAACTCACCGCATAGTCTCGGGTCTCCGGATTTGAGAATATGATCATAATTTCAAAAATA
Source organism: Sambucus nigra (assembly GCA_949130495.1). Taxonomy (NCBI): domain Eukaryota; kingdom Viridiplantae; phylum Streptophyta; class Magnoliopsida; order Dipsacales; family Adoxaceae; genus Sambucus; species Sambucus nigra. The sequence continues at coordinate 617,985,177 of OX422208.1, forward strand.
AAGATTGAACTTAAAAACAAGTCGTTAATGGGTGAAATCCTGAACCAGCCCCCGAACGACCCCGTAGGTGGCACGAACACCTTGCACGGGACCAATGTAACTTGTTGGAACTGACCGCGTAGTCCCGAGTCTCTCGGATTGAGAATATGACGATAATTTGTAAAAATATACACATAAACTTAAAAATAAGCCGTTAAAGGGTGAAAACATAAACCAGCCACCAAACAACCCCGTAGGAGGCACGACAACCTCGCATGGGACCGATGTAACTTATAGGAACTTACCGTGTAGTCCCGGGTCTCCCGATTTGAGAATATAATGATAATTTGTAAAAATCAACACGTAGACTAAAAAATAAGCCGTCAAAGGGTGAAAACCCAAACCAGCCCCCAAACGACTCCGTACGAGGCACGAACACCTCGCACGGGACCAGTAAAACTTGTAGGAACTGACCGCATCATCCCACGTCTCCCGATTTAAGAATATGATGATAATTTGAAAAAATAAACAGGTAAACTTAAAAACAAGTCGTTAAAGGGTGTAAACCCAAACCATCCCCCAAACAACCCCGTAAGAGGCATAAACACCTCGCACGGGACCAATGTAACTTGTAGGAACTAACAGTGTAGTCCCAGTTCTCCCGGTTTGAGAATATGACGATAATTTGTAAAAATAAACACTTAAACAATTCATTAATGGGTGAAATCCTGATCCAGACCCCAAACGACCCCGTAGGAGGCACGAACACCTCGCACGGGACTAATGTAACTTATTGGAACTGAGCGCGTAGTTTTGGGTCTCCCGATTTGATAATATGACGATAATTTGACAAAATAAGAACTTAAACTTGAAAACAAGCTGTTAATGGGTGAAAAACCAAACCAGCCACCAAACGACCCTGTAAGAGGCATGAACACCTCGCACGGGACCTATGTAACTTGTAGGAACTGACCGCGTAGTCCCGGGTCTGCCGGTTTGAGAATATGACGATAATTTGTAAAAATCAACACTTAGACTTAAAAAAAAGCCGTTAAAGGGTGACAACACAAACCAGCCTTCAAACGACCCCTTAGGAGGCACGAACACCTCGCACTGGACAAATGAAACCTATAGGAACTGACCGCGTCGTCCCGGGTCTCCCGGTTTGAGAATATGACGATAATTTGCAAAAATGAACACTTAAACTTAAAAACAAGCCGTTAAAGGGTGAAAACCCAAACCATTCCCCAAAAGACCCCGTAAGAGGCACGAACACCTCGCACGGGACCAATGGAACTTGTAGGAACTGACCGTGTAGTCCCGGGTCTCTCGATTTGAGAATATGATGATAATTTATAAGAATAAACACTTAAACTTAAAAACAAGTCGTTAAAGGGTGAAAACCCAAACCAGCCCCCAAACGACCCCGTAAGAGGCACGGACACCTCGTCCGGGACCAATGTAACTTGTAGGAACTGACCGCATAGTCCGAGGTCTCCCGGTTTGAGAATATGACAATAATTTGTATAAATCAACACTTAGACTTAAAAATAAGCCTTTAAAGGGTGAAAACCCAAACCAGCCCCCAAACCACCCCGCAGGAGGCACGGACACCTCGCACGGGATCAGTGTAACTTCTTGGAACTGATCGCGCTGTCCCGGGCCTCCCGATTTGATAATTTGATGATAATTTGCAAAAATAACTCGGGACTTAAAAACAAGCCGTTAAAGGGTGAAAACCCAAACCAGCCCCAAACGACCCCGTAAGAGGCACGAACACCTCGCACGGGACCAATATAACTTGTAGGAACTGACCGTGTAGTGCCGGGTCTCCCGATTTGAGAAAATGATGATAATTTGCAAAAATAAACACTTAAACGTAAAAACAAGTCGTTAAAATGTGAAAACCCAGACCAGCCCCCGAACGACCCCGTAGGAGGCACTAACACCTTGCACGGGACCAATGCAACTTGTTGGAACTGGTCGCGTAGTCCCGAGTCTCTCGGTTTGAGAATATGATGATAATTTGCAAGAATAAATAATTAAACTTAAAAAGAAGTCGTTAAAGGGTGAAAACCAAAACCATCCACCAAACGTTCCTGTAGGAGGCACGAACACCTCGCACGGGACCAATGTAACTTGTAGGAACTGAACGCGTAGTCCCGGGTCTCCCGATTTGAGAATATGATGATAATTTTTAAAATTCAACACTTAGACTTAAAAACAAACCGTTAAGGGTTGAAAACCCAAAGCAATCCCCAAACGGCACAATATGAGGGACGAACACCTCGCACGGGACCAATGTAACTTGTAGGAATTGACCGCATAGTCGCGGGTCTCCCGGTTTGAGAATATTATCATAATTAACAAAATTTAACACTTAGACTTAAAAATAAGTCGTTAAAGGGTGAAAACCCAAACCAGCCTCCAAACGACCCCGTAAGAGGCACAAACACCTCCTACGGGACCAATGTAACTTATAGGAACTGTCCGCGAAGTCCCGGATCTCTCAGTTTGAGAATATGGTGATAATTTGCAAAAATCAACACTACTTAAAAACAGAATGTTAAAGGGTGAAAACCCAAACCAACCCCCAAATGACGTCGTAAAAGGGATGAACACCTCGCACGGGACCAATGTAACTTGTAGGAAGTGATCGCGTAGTCTCGGGTCTCCCTGTTTGAGAATAGGATGATAATTTGCAAATATCAACACTTAAACTTAAAAACAAGTCGTTAATGGGTGAAATCCCAAACGAGCCGCCAAACGACCCCGTAGGATGTACGAACACCTCGCACGGGACATATGTAACTTGTTAGAACTGATACCGTAGTACCGGGTATCCCGATTTGAGAATATGATGATAATTTGAAAAAATCAACATTAGACTTAAAAACAAGCCTTTAAAGGATGAAAACCAAAACCAGCCCCAAACGATCCCATAAGAGGCACGAAAACCTCGCACGAGACTAATGTAACTTTTAGGAACTGACTGCGTAGTCCAGGGTCTCCCGGTTTGAGAATGTGATGATAATTTATAAAAATAAATACTTAAACTTAAAAACAAGCCGTTAAAGGGTAAAAACCCAAACCAGCCACCAAACGTTCTCGTAGGAGGCACGAGCAACTCGCATGGGACAATGTAACTTGTAGGAACTGACCACATAGTCTCGGGTCTCCCGTTTTGAGAATATGATGATAATTTATAAAAATCAACACTTAGACTTAAAAATAAGACATTAAAGGGTGAAAACCCAAACCAGCCCCGGGGTGTAGGAGTCACGAACACCTCACACGGAACAAGTGTAACATCTTGGAACCGACCGCGTAGTCCCGAGTCTCCCGATTTGAGAATATGATGATAATTTGCAAAAATCACACGAGACTTAGAAACTTAGCCGTTCAAGGGTGAAAATCAAAACTAGACCCAAAACGACCCCGTAAGAGGCACGAACACCTCGCACGGGACCAATGTACCTTATAGTAACTCACCGCATAGTCCTGGGTCTCCCAATTTGAGAATATGATCATAATTTTCAAAAATAAACACTTAAACTTAAAAATAAGTCGTTAATGGGTGAAATCCCGAACTAGACCCCAAACGACCCCGTAGGAGGCATGAACACCTCGAACGGGACCAATGTAACTTGTTGGAACTGACGGCGTAGTTTTGGGTCTCCCGTTTTGAGAATATGACGATAATTTGACAAAATAATCACTTAAACTTAAAAATAAGCCATTAAAGGGTGAAAACCAAAACCAGCCACCAAACGTTCCCGTAGGAGGCACGAACACCTCGCATGGGACCCATGTAACTTATAGGAACTGACCGTGCAGTCCCAGGTCTCCCGATTTGAGAATATAACAATAATTTGTAAAAATCAACACTTAGACTTAAAAATAAGCCGTTAAAGGGTGAAAACCAAAACCAGCCCCCAAACGACCCCGTAAGAGGCACGACACCTCATACGAGACCAATGTAATTTGTAGGAACTAACCGTATAGTACCGGGTATCCCGGTTTTAGAATATGATGATAATTTGTAAAAATCAACAGTTAGACCTAAAAACAACCCGTTAAAGGATGAAAACCAAAACCAGCCCCCAAACGACCCCATAAGAGGCACGTACACCTCGCACGGGACCAATGTAACTTGTTGGAACTTATCACGTAGTCTCGGGTCTCCCAGTTTGAGAATATGACGATAATTTATAAAAATCAACAATTAGACTTAAAAAGAAGACGTTAAAGGGTGAAAACCCAAACCATCCTCCAAAGCACCCCGAACGAGGCACGAACACCTCGCACGGGACCAGTGTAACATCTTGGAACTGACCGCATAGTCCCGGGTCTCCCGATTTGAGAATATGATGATAATTTGCAAAAATCACATGAGACTTAAAAATAAGCCATTGAAGGGTGAAAATCCAAACCAGCCCCAGAACGACCACGTAAGAGGCACGAACACCTCATACGGGACCAATGTAACCTGTAGGAACTCACTGCGTAGTCTCGGGTCTCCCGATTTGAGAATATGATGATAATTTGCAAAAATAGACACTTAAACTTAAAAACAAGTCATTAATGGGTGAAATCCTAAACCAGCCCCAGAACGACCCCGTAGGAGGCACGAACACCTTGCACGGGACCAATGTAACTCTTTGGAACTGACCGCATAGTCCCGAGTCTCCCGGTTTGAGAATATGACGATAATTTACAAAAATAAACACTTAAACTTAAAAACAAGCCGTTAAAGGGTGAAAACCCAAACCAACCACCAAACATTCCCGTAGGAGGCACGAACACCTCGCACGGGACCAATGTAAATTGTAGGAACTGACCGCGTAGTCCCGGGTCTCCTGATTTAAGAATATGATGATAATTTTTAAAACTCAACACTTAGACTTAAAAACAAGCCGTTAAAGGGTGAAAACCCAAACCAACCCCCAAACCACCCAGTAGGAGGCACGAACACCTCGCAGCGGACAAGAGTAACTTCGTGGAACTGATCGCGTAGTCCCAGGTCTCCCGGTTTGAGAATATGATGATAATTTGTCAAAATCACACGAGACTTAAAAAAATCCCGTTAAGGGTTGAAAACCCAAACCAACCCCCAAACGACGCCATAAGAGGGACGATCACCTCGCACGGGACCAATGTAACTTGTAGAAATTGACAGCGTAGTCGCGGGTCTCCCGGTATGAGAATATTATGACAATTTGCAAAAATTAACACTTAGACTTAAAAATAAGTCGTTAAAGGGTGAAAACCCGAACCAGCCTCTAAACGACCCCGTAAGAGGCACAAACACGTCCTACGGGACCAATGTAACTTATAGGAACTGATCGCGAAGTCCCGAGTCTCCTAGTTTGATAATATGATGATAATTTGCAAAAGTCAACGCTACTTAAAAATAGAACATTAAAGCGTGAAAACCCAAACCAGCCCCCAAACGACGCCGTAAGAGGGACGAACACCTCGCACGGGACCAATGTAACTTATAGGAAGTGATCGCGTAGTCTCGGGTCTCCCGGTTTTAGAATAGGTTGATAATTTGCAAAAATCAACAGTTAAACTTAACAAAAAGTCGTTAATGGGTGAAATCCCAAATGAGCAGCCAAACGACCCCGTAGGAGGTACGAACACCTCGCACGGGACAAATGTAACTTCTTGGAACTGATCGCATAGTACCGGGTATCCCGGTTTTAGAATATGACGATAATTTGTAAAAATCATCACTTAGACTTAAAAACAAGTCGCTAAAGGATGAAAACCAAAACCAGCCCCCAAACGACCCCATAAGTGGCACGAACACCTCGCACGGGACCAATGTAACTTGTAGGAACTGACCGCATAGTACCGGGTATCCCGGTTTGAGAATATGATGATAATTTACAAAAATAAATACTTAAACGTAAAAATAAGCCGTTAAAGGGTAAAAACCCAAACTAGCCACCAAACGTTCTCGTAGGAGGCACGAGCAACTCGCACGGGACAATGTAACTTATAGGAACTAACCGCGTAGTCCCGAGTCTCTCAATTGGACAATATAACGGTAATTTGTAAAAATCAACACTTAGACTTAAAAGTAAGCCGTTAAAGGGTGAAAACCCAAACCAGCCCCCAAACGAACCCGTACGAGGCACGAACACCTCATACGGGACCACTGTAACCTGTAGGAACTGGCCGCATCGTCCCGGGTCTCCCGGTTTGAGAATATGATGATAATTTGCAAAAATAGAAACTTAAACTTAAAAACAAGTCGTTAATGGGTGAAATCCTAAACCAGCACCCGAACGACCCCGTAGGAGGCACGAACACCTTGCACGGGACCAATGTAACTTTTTGGAACTGACCGCATAGTCCCGAGTCTCCCGGCTTGAGAATATGACGATAATTTACAAAAATAAACACTTAAACTTAAAAACAAGCCGTTAAAGGGTGAAAACCAAAACTAACCACCAAACATTCCCGTAGGAGGCACGAACACCTCGCACGGGACCAATGTAAATTGTAGGAACTGACCGCGTAGTCCCGGGTCTCCTGATTTAAAAAAATGATGATAATTTTTAAAACTCAACACTTAGACTTAAAAACAAGCCGTTAAATGGTGAAAACCCAAACCAACCCCCAAACCACCCAATAGGAGGCACGAACACCTCGCAGCGGGCAAGTGTAACTTCGTGGAACTGATCGCGTAGTCCCAGGTCTCCCGGTTTGAGAATATGATGATAATTTGTAAAAATCACACGAGACTTAAAAACAAACCGTTAAGAGTTGAAAACCCAAACCAACCCCCAAACGACGCCATAAGAGGGACGATCACGTCGCACGGGACCAATGTAAGTTGTAGGAATTGACCGCGTAGTCGCGGGTCTCCCGGTATGAGAATATTATGACAATTTGCAAAAATTAACACTTAGACTTAAAAATAAGTCGTTAAAGGGTGAAAACCCAAACCAGCCTCCAAACGACCCCGTAAGAGGCACAAACACGTCCTACGGGACCAATGTAACTTATAGGAACTGACCGCGAAGTCCCGAGTCTCCCAGTTTGATAATATGATGATAATTTGCAAAAGTCAACGCTACTTAAAAATAGAACATTAAAGAGTGAAAACCCAAACCAACCCCCAAACGAGGCCGTAAGAGGGACAAACACCTCGCACGGGACCAATGTAACTTATAGGAAGTGATCGCGTAGTCTCGGGTCTCCCGGTTTGAGAATAGGTTGATAATTTGCAAAAATCAACAGTTAAACTTAACAACAAGTCGTTAATGGGTGAAATCCCAAACGAGCAGCCAAACGACCCCGTAGGAGGTACGAACACCTCGCACGGGACAAATGTAACTTCTTGGAACTGATCGCATAGTACCGGGTATCCCGGTTTTAGAATATGATGATAATTTGTAAAAATCACCACTTAGACTTAAAAACAAGTCGCTAAAGGATGAAAACCAAAACTAGCCACCAAACGACCCCATAAGTGGCACGAACACCTCGCACGGGACCAATGTAACTTGTAGGAACTGACCGTATAGTACCGGGTATCCCGGCTTGAGAATATGATGATAATTTACAAAAATAAATACTTAAACGTAAAAATAAGCCGTTAAAGGGTAAAAACCCAAACCAGCCACCAAACGTTCTCGTAGGAGGCACGAGCAACTCGCACGGAACAATGTAACTTGTAGGAACTAACCGCGTAGTCCCGAGTCTCTCAATTGGAGAATATAACGGTAATTTGTAAAAATCAACACTTAGACTTAAAAGTAAGCCGTTAAAGGGTGAAAACCCAAACCAGCCCCCAAACGAACCTGTACGAGGCACGAACACCTCATACGGGACCACTGTAACCTGTAGGAACTGACCGCATCATCCCGGGTCTCCCGGTTTGAGAATATGATGATAATTTGCAAAAATAGACACTTAAACTTAAAAACAAGTCGTTAATGGGTGAAATCCTAAACCAGCCCCCGAACGACCCCGTAGGAGGCACGAACACCTCGCACGGGACCAATGTAACTCTTCGGAACTGACCGCATAGTCCCGAGTCTCCCGGCTTGAGAATATGATGATAATTTACAAAAATAAACACTTAAACTTAAAAACAAGCCGTTAAAGGGTGAAAACCCAAACCAACCACCAAACATTCCCGTAATTGGCACGAACACCTCGCACGGGACCAATGTAAATTGTAGGAACTGACCGCGTAGTCCCGGGTCTCCTGATTTAAGAATATGATGATAATTTTTGAAACTCAACACTTAGACTTAAAAACAAGCCGTTAAATGGTGAAAATCCAAACCAACCCCCAAACCACCCAATAGGAGGCACAAACACCTCGCACAGGACAAGTGTAACTTCGTGGAACTGATCGCGTAGTCCCAGGTCTCCCGGTTTGAGAATATGATGATAATTTGTAAAAATCACACGAGACTTAAAAACAAACCGTTAAGGGTTGAAAACCCAAACCAACCCCCAAACGACGCCATAAGAGGGACGATCACCTCGCACGGGACCAATGTAACTTGTAGAAATTGACCGCGTAGTCGCGGGTCTCCCGGTATGAGAATATTATGACAATTTGCAAAAATTAACACTTAGACTTAAAAATAAGTCGTTAAAGGCTGAAAACCCAAACCAGCCTCCAAACGACCCCGTAAGAGGCACAAACACGTCCTACGGGACCAATGTAACTTATAGGAACTGACCGCGAAGTCCTGAGTCTCCCAGCTTGATAATATGATGATAATTTGCAAAAGTCAACGCTACTTAAAAATAGAACATTAAAGCGTGAAAACCCAAACCAGCCCCCAAACGACGCCGTAAGAGGGACGCACACCTCGCACGGGACCAATGTAACTTATAGGAAGTGATCGCGTAGTCTCGGGTCTCCCGGTTTGAGAATATGTTGATAATTTGCAAAAATCAACAGTTAAACTTAAAAACAAGTTGTTAATGGGTGAAATCCCAAACGAGCAGCCAAACGACCCCGTAGGAGGTACGAACACCTCGCACGGGACAAATGTAACTTCTTGGAACTGATCGCATAGTACCGGGTATCCCGGTTTTAGAATATGACGATAATTTGTAAAAATCATCACTTAGACTTAAAAACAAGTCGCTAAAGGATGAAAACCAAAACCAGCCCCCAAACGACCCCATAAGTGGCACGAACACCTCGCACGTGACCAATGTAACTTGTAGGAACTGACCGCATAGTACCGGGTATCCCGGTTTGATAATATGATGATAATTTACAAAAATAAATACTTAAACGTAAAAATAAGCCGTTAAAGGGTAAAAACCCAAACCAGCCACCAAACGTTCTCGTAGGAGGCACGAGCAACTCGCACGGGACAATGTAACTTGTAGGAATTAACCGCGTAGTCCCGAGTCTCTCAATTGGAGAATATAACAGTAATTTGTAAAAATCAACACTTAGACTTAAAAGTAAGCCGTTAAAGGGTGAAAACCCAAACCAGCCCCCAAACGAACCCGTACGAGGCACGAACACCTCATACGGGACCACTGTAACCTGTAGGAACTGACCGCATCATCCCGGGTCTCCCGGTTTGAGAATATGATGATAATTTGCAAAAATAGACACTTAAACTTAAAAACAAGTCGTTAATGGGTGAAATCCTAAACCAACCCCCGAACGACCCCGTAGGAGGCACGAACACCTTGCACGGGACCAATGTAACTTTTTGGAACTGACCATGTAGTCCCGAATCTCCCAATTTGAGAATATGATGATAATTTATAAAAATAGACACGGAAACTTCAAAACAAGCCATTTATATTTGAAAACCCAAACCAACCTCCAAACGACCCCGTAAGAGGCACGAACACCTCGTACGGGACCAACATAACTTGTAGGAACTAACCGCATATTCCAGCGTCTCCCGGTTTGATAATATGATGATAATTTGTACAAATCAACACTCATACATAAAAATAAGCCGTTAAAGGAGGAAAACCAACTACAGGCCCCAAATGACCCCATTAGAGGCATGAACACCTTGGACGGGACCAATGTAACTTGTAGGAACTCATCGCGTACTCTCGGGTCTCCCGGTTAGATAATATGACGATAGTTTACAAAAATAAACATTTAAACTTAAAAACAAGCTGGTAAAGGGTGAAAAACAAAACCATCCACCAAACATTCCCCTAGTAGGCACGAGCACCTCGCACGGGACAATGTAACTTGTAGGAACTGACCGCGTAGTCTTGGCTCAACCGGTTTGAGAATATGACGATAATTTGTAAAAATCAACACTTAGACTTAAAAATAAGACGTTAAAGGATGAAAACCCAAACTAGCCCCCAAACCACCCCGTAGGAGGCACGAACACGTCGCACGGGACCAGTGTAACATCTTGGAACTAACCGTGTAGACCCGGGTCTCCCGATTTAAGAATATGATGATAATTTTAAAAAATCACACGATACTTAAAAACAAGCCGTTGAACGGTGAAAATCTAAACCAGCCCCAAAACGACCCCGAAAGAGGCACGAACACCTCGCACGGGACGAATGTAACTTGTAGGAACTCACCGCATAGTCGCAGGTCTCTTAGTTTGAGAATATGATGATAATTTTTAAAAATAAACACATAAACTTAAAAAACAAGTCGTTAATGGGTGAAATCCCGAACCAAACCCCAAATGACCCTGTAGGAGGCACGAACACCTCCTACGGGACCAATGTAACTAGTTGGAACTGACCTCGCAGTTTTGGGTCTCCCAGTTTGAGAATATGACGATAATTTGACAAAATAAGCACTTAACTTAAAAACAAGCCGTTATAGGGTGAAAACCCAAACCAACCAACAAACGTTCCCGTAGGAGTCACAAACACCTCGCACGGGACAACTGTAACTTGTAGGAATTGACTGCGTAGTCCCGGGTGTCCCGGTGTGAGAATATGATGATAATTTGTAAAACTCAACACTTAGACTTAAAAACAATCCGTTAAAGGGTGAAAACTCAAACCAACCCCCAAACCACCCCGTAGGAGGCACGAACACCTTGCACGGGACCAGTGTAACTTCTTGGAACTGATCGCATAGTCCCGGGTCTCCCGATTTGAGAATATGATGATAATTTGCAAAAATCACATGGAACTTAAAAACAAGCCATTAAAGGGTGAAAACCCAAACCAGCCCCCAAACGACCCCGTAAGAGGCACGAACACCTCGTACGGGACGTATGTAACTTGTAGGAACAGACCGCATCGTCCTGGTTCTCCTGGTTGGGGAATATAACGGTAATTTTTAAAAATTAACACATAGACTTAAAAATAAATCGTTAAAGGGTGAAAACCAGAACCAGCCCCCAAACGACCTCGTACGAGGCACGAACACCTCGCACGGGACCAGTGTAACTTGTAGGAACTGATTGGGTCGTCTTGGGTCTCCCGGTTTGAGACTATGATGATAATCTGCAAAAATAAACCCTTACACTTAAAAATAAGCCGCTAAAGGGTGAAAACCCAAACCAACCACCAAACAACCCCGTAAGAGGCACGAACACCTCGCACGGGACCAATGTAATTTGTTGGAACTTACCATGTAGTCCCGAGTCTCCCGATTTAAGAATATGATGATAATTTATAAAAATTAAAACTAACACTTGAAAACAAGCCGTTAATGGGTGAAGACCCAAACCAGCCCCAAACGACCCTGTAAATGGCATGAACACCTCGCACGGGACCTATGTAACTTGTAGGAATTGACCGCGTAGTCCCGGGTTTGCCCGTTTGAGAATATGATGATAATTTGTACAAATCGACACTTAGACTTAAAAACAAGCCGTTAAAGGGTTACAACACAAACCAGCCTTCAAACGACCCCTTAGGAGGCACGAACACCTCGCACTGGACAAATATAACTTATAGGAACTGACCGCGTCATCCCGGGTCTCCCAGTTTGAGAATATGATGATAATTTGAAAAAATGAACACTTAAACTTAAAAACAAGTCGTTAAAGGGTGAAAACCCAAACCAGCCCCCAAAAGACCCCGTGAGAGGCACGAACACCTCACACGGGACCAATGGAACTTGTACGAACTGACCGTGTAGTCCCGGGTCTCCCGGTTTGAGAATATGACGATAATTTATAAGAATAAACACTTAAACTTAAAAATAAGTCGTTAAAGGGTGAAAACCCAAACCAGCCCCCAAACGACGCCGTTAGAGGCACGAACACCTCGTACGGGACCAATGTAACTTGTAGGAACTGACCGCGTAGTCCCAGGCCTCCCAGTTTGAGAATATGATAATAATTTGTAAAAATCAACACTTAGACTTAAAAATAAGCAGTTAAAGGGTGAAACCCAAACCAGCCCCCAAACCACCCCGTAGGAGGCACGAACACCTCGCACGGGACCAGTGTAACTTCTTGGAACTGATCGCAATGGCTCGGGTATCCCGATTTGATAATTTGATGATAATTTGCAAAAAAAACCCGAGACTTAAAAACAGGCCGTTAAAGGGTGAAAACCCAAACCAGCCCCAAACGACCCCGTAAGAGGCACGAACACCTCGCAAGGAACCAATATAACTTGTAGGAACTGACCGTGTAGTCTCGGGTCTCGCGATCTGAGAAAATGATGATAATTTGCAAAAATTAACACTTTAAAGTAAAAACAAGTTGTTAAAATGTGAAAACCCAGACCAGCCCCCAAACGAACCCGTAAGAGGCACGAACACCTCGTACGGGACCGATGTAACTTGTAGGAACTAACCACGTAGTCCTGGGTCTCTCGGTTTCAGAATATGATGATAATTTGCAAAAGTTAACACTACTTAAAAATAGCCCGTTAAAGGGTGAAAACGTAAACCAACCACCAAACGATCCCGTAGGCGACACGAACACCTCGCATGGGACCAATGTAACTTGTAGGAACTGACCGCGTAGTCCCGGGTCTCCCCATTTGACAATATGATGATAATTTGTAAAACTCAACACTTAGACTTAAAAATAAGCCGTTAAAGGGTGAAAACCCAAACCATCTCCCAAACGACCCCGTAGGAGGCACGAACACCACGCACGGGACCACTGTAACTTCTTGGAACTGATCACGTAGTCCCAGGTCTTCTAGTTTTAGAATATGATGATAATTTGTAAAACACACACGAGAATTAAAAATAATCCGTTAAAGGGTGAAAATCCAAACCAGCCCCAAAACGACCCCGTAAGAGGCACGAACACCTCGAATGGGACCAATGTAACTTGTAGGAACTGATCGCGTAGTCCTGGGTCTCCCAGTTTGAGAATATGACGATAATTTGCAAAAATAAAGATTAAACTTAAAAACAAGTCGTTAATGGGTGAAAGCCCGAACCAGCCCCGAACGACCCCGTAGGTGGCGCGAACACCTTACACGGGACCCATGTAACTTGTTGGAACTGACCGCATAGTCCCGAGTCTCCAGGTTTGAGAATATGACGATAATTTGCAAAAATAAACACTTAAACTTAAAAATAAGTCGTTAAAGGGTGAAAACATAAACCAGCCACCAAACGACCCCGTAAGAGGCACAAACACCTCCTACGGGACCAATGTAACTTGTAGGAACTCACCGCGTAGTCTCGGGTCTCCGGATTTGAGAATATGACGATAATTTGCAAAAATAAAGATTAAACTTAAAAACAAGTCGTTAATGGGTGAAAGCCCGAACCAGCCCCGAACGACCCCGTAGGTGGCGCGAACACCTTACACGGGACCCATGTAACTTGTTGGAACTGACCGCATAGTCCCGAGTCTCCAGGTTTGAGAATATGACGATAATTTGCAAAAATAAACACTTAAACTTAAAAATAAGTCGTTAAAGGGTGAAAACATAAACCAGCCACCAAACGACCCCGTAAGAGGCACAAACACCTCCTACGGGACCAATGTAACTTGTAGGAACTCACCGCGTAGTCTCGGGTCTCCAGATTTGAGAATTTGATGATAATTTGCAAAAATAAAGATTAAACTAAAAAACAAGTCATTAATGGGTGAAATCCGGAACCAGCCCCCAAACGACCCCGTAGGTTGCACGAACACCTTGCAAGGGACCAATGTAACTTGTTGGAACTGACCGCATAGTCCCGAGTCTCCCGGTTTGAGAATATGACAATAATTTGCAAAAATAAACCCTTAAACTTAAAAATAAGCCGTTAAAGGGTGAAAACATAAACTAGCCATCAAACGACCCCGTAGGAGGCACGACAACCTCGCATGGGACCGATGTAACTTGTAGGAACTGACCGTGTACTCCCGGGTCTCCCGATTTAAGAATATAATGATAATTTGTAAAAATCAACACTTAGCCTTAAAAATAAGCCGTTAAAGGGTGAAAACCCAAACCAGCCCCCAAACGACCCCGTACGAGGCACGAACACCTCGCACTGGACAAATGTAACTTGTAGGAACTGACCGTGTCGTCCCGGGTCTCCCGGTTTGAGAATATGATGATAATTTGTAAAAATGAACACTTAAATTAAAAACAAGCCGTTAAAGGGTGAAAACACAAACCAGCCCCCAAAAGATCCCATAAGAGGCACGAACACCTCGCACGGGACCAATGGAACTTGTAGGAACGGACCATGTAGTCCCGGGTCTCCCGGTTTGAGAATATGATGATAATTTATAAGAATAAACACTTAAACTTAAAAACAATTCGTTAAAGGGTGAAAACCCAAACCAGCCCCCAAACGACCCCGTAAGAGGCACGGACACCTCGTTTGGGACGATTGTAACTTGTAAGAACTGACCGCGTAGTCCGAGGTCTCTCGGTTTGAGAATATGACAATAATTTGTATAAATCAACACTTCGACTTAAAAATAAGCCGTTAAAGGGTGAAAACCCAAACCAGCCCCCAAACCACCCCGTAGGAGGCACGGACACCTCGTACGGGATCAGTGTAACTTCTTGGAACTGATCGCGCTGTCCCGGGTCTCCTGGTTTGATAATTTGATGATAAATTGCAAAAATAACCCGAGACTTAAAAACAAGCCGTTAAAGGGTGAAAACCCAAACCAGCCCCGAACGATCCCGTTAGAGGCACGAACACCTCGCACAGGACCAATATAACTTGCAGGAACTGACCGTGTAGTCTCGGGTCTCCCGATTTGAGGAAATGAGTATAATTTGCAAAAGTTAACACTTAAACGTAAAAACAAGTAGTTAAAATGTGAAAACCCAAACCAACCCCTAAACGAACCCGTTAGAGGCACGAACACCTCCTACGGGACCAATGTAACTTGTAGGAACTGACCGCGTAGTCCTGGATCTCTCGGTTGCAGAATATGATGATAATTTCCAAAAGTTAACACTACTTAAAAATAGGCTATTAAAGGGTGAAAACGTAAACCAACCACCAAACGATCCCGTAGGCGGCACGAACACCTCGCATGGGACCAATGTAACTTGTAGGAACTGACCGCGTAGTCCCGGGTTTCCCGATTTGAGAATATGATGATAATTTTTAAAACTCAACACTTAGACTTAAAAATAAGCCGTTAAATGGTGAAAACCCAAACCAACCCCCAAACGACCCCGTAGGAGGCACGAACACCACGCACGGGACCACTGTAACTTCTTGGAACTAATCACGTAGTCCCAGGTCTTCTAGTTTTAGAATATGATGATAATTTGTAAAACGCACACGAGAATTAAAAATAATCCGTTAAAGGGTGAAAATCCAAACCAGCCCCAAAACGACCCCGTAAGAGGCACGAACACCTCGAACGGGACCAATGTAACTTGTAGGAACTGATCGCGTAGTCCTGGGTCTCCTAGTTTGAGAATATGATTATAATTTTTAAAAATGAACACTTAAACTTAAAAACAAGTCGTTAATTGGTGAAATCCCCAACCAGCCGCCGAACGACCCCGTAGGAGGTACGAAGACCTCGCACGGGACCCGTTTCACTTGTTAGAACAGATCGCGTAGTCTCGGGTCTCCCAGTTTGAGAATATTATGATAATTTGCAAAAATCAACACTTCGACTTAAAAATAAGACGTTAAAGGGTGAAAACCCAAACCAGCCTCCAAACGACCCCGTAAGAGGCACAAACACCTCGTACGGGACCAATGTAACTTGAAGGAACTCACCGCGTAGTCTCGGGTCTTCGGATTTGAGAATATGACGATAATTGGCAAACATAAAGGTTAAACATAAAAAAAAGTCGTTAATGGGTGAAATCCCGAACCAGCCCCCGAACGACCCCGTAGGTGGCACGAACACCTTGCACGGGACCAATGTAACTTGTTGGAAATGACCGCGTAGTACCGAGTCTCCCGGTTTGAGAATATGATGATAGTTTGCAAAAATAAACATTTAAACATAAAAATAAGCTCTTAAAGGGTGAAAACATAAACCAGCCACCAAACGACCCCGTAAGACGCACGACAACCTCGCATGGGACCGATGTAACTTGTAGGAACTGACCGTGTAGTCCCGGGTCTCCCGATTTGAAAATATAATGATAATTTGTAAAAATCAACACTTAGACTTAAAAATAAGTTGTCAAAGGGTGAAAAGCCAAACCAGCCCCAAACGACCCCGTACGAGGAACGAACACCTCGCACGGGACTAGTGTAACTTATAGGAACTGATCGCATCATCCCAGGTCTCCCGATTTGAGATTATGATGATAATTTTAAAAAGATAAACACTTAAACTTAAAAACAAGTCGTTAAAGGGGGTTAACCCAAACCATCCCCCAAACAACCCCGAAAGAGGCATGAACACCTGGCACGGGACTAATGTAAGTTGTAGGAACTAACAGTGTAGTCCCAGGTCTCCCGGTTTGAGAAAATTGAGATAATTTATAAAAATAAACACTTAAACAATTCGTTAATTGGTGAAATCCTGATCCAGACCCCAAACGACCCCGTAGGAGGCACGAACACCTCGCACGGGACTAATGTAACTTGTTGGAACTGACCGCGTAGTTTTGGGTCTCCCAATTTTAGAATATAACGATAATTTGACAAAATAAGCCCTTAAACTTAAAAAGAACCCATTAAAGGATGAAAACCCAAACCAGCCACCAAACGTTCCCGTAGGAGGCACGAACACCTCGCACCGGACCCATGTAACATGTAGGAACTGACCGTGTAGTCTCGGGTCTCCCGATTTGAGAATATAACGATAATTTGTAAAAATCAACACTTAGACTTAAAAATAAGCTGTTAAAGGGTGAAAACCCAAACCAGTCCCCAAACGACCCCGTAAGTGGTACGAATACCTCGTACGAGACCAAAGTAACTTATAGGAACTGACCGCATAGTACCGGGTTTCCCGATTTGAGAATATGACGATAATTTGTAAAAATCAACATTTAGACTTAAAAACAAGCCGTTAAAGGAGGAAAACAAAAACCAGCCCCCAAACGACCCCATAAGAGGTACGAACACCTCGCACGGGATCAATGTAACTTGTAGGAACTGATCGCATAGTACCGGGTATCCCGATTTGAGAATATGACGATAATTTGTTAAAATTGAAACTTAGACTTAAAAATAAGCCGTTAAAGCATGAAAACCAAAACCAGCCCTCAAACGACCCCATAAGAGGAACGAACACCTCGCACGGGACCAATGTAACTTGTAGGGACTGACTGCGTAGTCAAGGGTCTCCCGGTTTGAGAATATGATGATAATTTATAAAAATAAATACTTAAACTTAAAAACAAGCCGTTAAAGGGTAAAAACCCAAACCGGCCACCAAACGTTCTCATAGGAGGCACGAGCAACTCACAAGTGACAATGTAACTTGTAGGAACTGACCGCATAGTCTCGGGTCTCTCGGTTTGAGAATATGATGATAATTTGTAAAAATCAACACTTAGACTTAAAAACAAGACGTTAAAGGGTGAAAACCCAAATCAACACCCAAACCACCCCGTAGGAGGCATGAACACCTCGCACGGGACTAGTGTAACATCTTGGCACTTACCGCGTAGTCCCGGGTCTCCCAATTTGAGAATATGATGATTATTTGCAAAAATCACACGAGACTTAAAAACAAGCTGTTGAAGGGTGAAAATCCAAACCAGACCCAAAATGACCACGTAAGAGGCACGAACACCTTGAACGGGACAAATGTAACCTGTAGGAACTCACCGCATAGTCCCGGGTCTCCCGATTTTAGAATATGATGATAATTTTAAAAATTAAACACTTAAACTTGTTGGAACAAGTCGTTAATGGGTGAAATCCTTAACCAGCCCCCGAACGACCCCATAGGAGGCACTACCACCTTGCACGGGACCAATGTAACTTATTGGAACTGGCCGCGTAGTCCCGAATCTCCTGGTTTGAGAATATGCTGAAAATTTGCAAAAATAAACACTTAAACTTAAAAACAAGTCGTTAATGGGTGAAATCCCGAACCAGACCCCAAACGACCCCGTAGGAGGCACGAACACCTCACACGGGACCAATGTAACTTGTTGGAACTGATCGCGTAGTTTTGGGTCTCCCGATTTGAGAATATGATGATAATTTTTAAAATTCAACACTTAGACATAAAAACAAGCTGCTAAAGGGTGAAAACCCAAACCAGCCCCCAAACCACCCCGTAGGAGGCATGAACACCTCGCACCGGACCAGTGTAACTTCGTGGAACTGATCGCGTAGTCCCAGGTCTCCCGGTTTGAGAATATGATGATAATTTGTAAAAATCACACGAGACTTAAAAACAAACCGTTAAGTGTTGAAAACCCAAACCAACCCCCAAACGACCCAATAAGAGGGAAGAACATCTCGCATGTGACCAATGTAACTTGTAGGAATTGACCGCATAGTCGCGAGTCTCCCGGTTTGAGAATATTATGATAATTAGCAAAAATCAACACTTAGACTTAAAAATAAGTTGTTAAAGGGTGAAAACCCAAACCAGCCTCCAAACGGCCCTGTTAGAGGCACAAACACCTCCTACGGGACCAATGTAACTTATAGGAACTGACCGCGAAGTCCCGGGTCTCCCAGTTTGAGAATATGGAGATAATTTGGAAAAATTAACACTACTTAAAAATAGAACGTTAAAGGGCGAAACCCAAACCAGCCCCCAAACGATGCCATAGGAGGGACGAACACCTCGCACGGGATCAATGTAACTTGTAGGAAGTGATCGCGTAGTCTCGGGTCTCCCGATTGTAGAATAGGATGATAATTTGCAAATATCACCACTTAAACTTAAAAACAAGTCTTTAATGGGTGAAATCCCAAACGAGCCACCAAACGACCCCGTAGGAGGTACGAACACCTCGCACGGGACAAATGTAACTTGTTGGAACTGATAGCGTAGTACTGGGTATCCCGGTTTGAGAATATGATGATAATTAGAAAAAATGAACACTTAGACTTAAAAACAAGCAGTTAAAGGATAAACACCAAAACCAGCCCCCAAACGATCCCATAAGAGGCACGGAAACCTCGCACGAGACCAATGTAACTTTTAGGAACTGACTGCGTAGTCCCAGGGCTCCCGGTTTGAGAATATGATGATAATTTACAAAAATAAATAATTAAACTTCAAAACAAGCCGTTAAAGGGTAAAAACCCAAACCAGCCACCAAACGTTCTCGTAGGAGGCACGAGAAACTCGTACGGGACAATGTAACTTGTAGGAACTGACCGCATAGTCTCGGTGCTCTCGGTTTGAGAATATGATGATAATTTGTAAAAATCAACACTTAGACTTAAAAACAAGACATTAAAGGGTGAAAACCCTAACCATCCCCCAAACCACCCCATAAGAGGCACGAACACCTCGCACGGGACCAATGTAAGTTGTAGTAACTCACCGCATAGTCCCGGGTCTCCCAATTGGAGAATATGATGATAATTCTAAAAAATAAACACTTAAACTTAAAAATAAGTCGTTAATGGGTGAAGTCCCGAACCAGACCCCAAACGACCCCGTAGGAGGCATGAACACCTCGCACGGGACCAATGTAACTTGTTGGAATTGACTGCGTAGTTTTGCGTCTCCCGGTTTGAGAATATGACGATAATTTGACAAAATAAGAACTTAAACATAAAAATAAGCCATTAAAGGGTGAAAACCCCAACCAACCACCAAACATTCCCGTAGGAGGCACGAACACCACTTACGGGACCCATGTAACTTGTAGGAACTAACCGTGTAGTCCCGGGTCTTCTGATTTGAGAATATAATAATAATTTGTAAAAATCAACACTTAGACTTAAAAATAAGTTGTTAAAGGGTGAAAACCCAAACCAGCCCCCAAACGACCCCGTAAGAGGCACGACACCTCGTACGAGATCAATGTAATTTGAAGTAACTGACCGCATAGTACCGGGTATCCCGATTTTAGAATATGATGATAATTTGTAAAAATCAACACTTAGACCTAAAAACGAGCCGTTAAAGGATGAAAACCAAAACCAGCCCCCAAACAATGCCATAAGAGGCACGAACACCTTGCACCGGACCAATGTAACTTGTTGGAACTTATCACGTAGTCTCGGGTCTCCCAGTTTGAGAATATGATGATAATTTATAAAAATCAACACTTAGACTTAAAAACAAGACGTTAAAGGGTGAAAACCTAAACCATCCTCCATAGCACCCTGAAGGAGGCACGAACACCTCACACGGGACCAGTGTAACATCTTGGAACTGACCGCGTAGTCTCGGGTCTCCCTATTTGAGAATATGATGATAATTTGCCAAAATCACATGAGACTTAAAAATAAGCCATTGAAGGGTGAAAATCCAAACCACCCCCAGAACGACCACGTAAGAGGCACGAACACCTCGTACGTTACCAATGTAACCTGTAGGAACTCACTGCGTAGTCTCGGGTCTCCCGATTTGAGAATATGATGATAATTCGCAAAAATAAACACTTAAACTTAAAAACAAGTCGTTAATGGGTGAAATCCTGAACCAGCCCCCGAACGACCCCTTAGGAGGCACGAACACCTTACACGGGACCAATGTAACTTGTTGGAACTGACCGCAGAGTCCCGAGTCTCCCGGCTTGAGAATATGATGATTATTTACAAAAATAAACACTTAAACTTAAGAACTAGACCTTAATGGGTGAAAACCCAAACCAGCCACTAAACGGTCCCGTAGGAGGCACGAACACCTCACACGAGACCAATGTAACTTGTAGGAACTGACCACGTAGTCTCGGGTCTCCCGATTTAAGAATATTATGATAAATTTTAAAACTCAACACTTAGACTTAAAAATAAGCCGTTAAAGGGTGAAACCCAAACCAGCCCCCAAACCACCCAGTTGGAGGCACGAACACCTTGCAGCGGACCAGTGTAACTTCGTGGAACTGATCGAGTAGTCCCAGGTCTCCTGGTTTGAGAATATTATGATAATTTGTAAAAATCACACGAGACTTAAAAACAAACCGTTAAGGGTTGAAATCCCAAACCAGCCCCCAAACGACGCCATAAGAGGGACGATCACCTCGCATGGGACCAATGTAACTTGTAGGAATTGACCGCCTAGTTGCGGGTCTCCCAGTTTGAGAATATTATGATAATTTGCAAAAATCAACACTACTTAAAAATAGAACATTAAAGGGTGAAAACCCAAACCAGCCCCCAAACGTTCTCCTAGGAGGCACGAGCAACTTGCACGGGACAATGTAACTTGTAGGAACTGACAGCATAGTCCCGAGTCTCCCAGTTTGAGAATATGATGATAATTTGCAAAAATCAACGCTACTTAAAAATAGAACATTAAAGGGTGAAAACCCAAACCAGCCCCAAAACGACGCCGTAAGAGGGACGAACACCTCACACGAGACCAATGTAACTTGTAGGAAGTGATCGCATAGTCTCGGGTCTCTCGATTTGAGAATAAGATGATAATTTGGAAAAATCAACACTTAAACTTAAAAACAAGTCGTTAATGGGTGAAATCCCAAATGAGCCGCTAAACGACCCCGTAGGAGGTACGAACACCTCACACGGGACAAATGTAACTTGTTGGAACTGATCGCATAGTACCGGGTATCTCGGTTTTAGAAAA
Organism: Sambucus nigra; assembly: GCA_949130495.1. NCBI lineage: Eukaryota > Viridiplantae > Streptophyta > Magnoliopsida > Dipsacales > Adoxaceae > Sambucus > Sambucus nigra. The sequence continues at coordinate 618,007,190 of OX422208.1, forward strand.
TGATGATAATTTGAAAAAATCATCACTTAGACTTAAAAACAAGCCGTTAAAGTATGAAAACCAAAACCAGCCCCCAAATGACCCCATAAGAGGCACAAACACCTCCCACGGGACCAATGTAACTTGTAGGAACTGACTGCATAGTCTAGGGTCACCCGGTTTGAGAATATGATGATAATTTACAAAAATAAATACTTAAACTTAAAAACAAGCCGTTAAAGGGTAAAAACCGAAACTAACCACCAAACGTTCTCGTAGGAGGCACGAGTAACTCGCACGGGACAATGTAACTTATAGGAACTGACCGCGTAGTTCCGAGTCTCTTAATTGGAGAATATAACGGTAATTTGTAAAAATCAACAGTTAGACTGAAAAATAAGCCGTTAAAGGGTGAAAAACCAAACCAGCCCCCAAACGACCCCGTATGAGGCTCGAACACCTCGCACGGGACCAATGTAACTTGTAGGAACTGATCGCATCATCCTGGGTCTCCAAAATTGAGAATACGATGATAATTTGAAAAAATAAACACTTAAACTTAAAAATAAGCCGTTAAAGAGTGAAAACCCAAACCAACCCCCAAACAACCCCGTAAGAGGCACGAACACCTCGTACGGGACCAATGTAACTGGTTGGAACTGACCGCGTAGTTTTGGGTCTCCCGATTTGAGAATATGACGATAATTTGACAAAATAAGCACTTAAACTTAAAAACAAGCCGTTATAGGGTGAAAACCCAAATCAGCCACCAAACGTTCCCGTAAGAGGCACAAACACCTCGCACGGGACGAATGTAACTTGTAGGAACTGACTGCATAGTCCCGGGTCTCCCGGTTTGAGAATACGATGATAATTTGTAAAACTCAACACTTAAACTTAAAAACAAGGCGTTAAAGGGTGAAAACCCAAACCAGCCCCCAAACCACCCCGTAGGAGGCACGAATGAAAAATGCGTTACTAAAGTCGTTTATGAAAATAAACTATTTAAGTAACTCCGAGTTGTTTTTTGAAGAAACACTTTTCTTAAATAAAAAAGTATTAATCACAAGTTGTGTTTAATAAAATAGTATGTACGAGATCAGTTCAAGATTTAAGCAACAAGTTTAAAAAATAATTTAAACCAGTTTTAAACACAGCATAACCGAGAATGAGATGAGAAAATGTAGAAGGCTTCTGTTCACAATTTTTTACGTGGTAAAACCTCACCAATTGAGGAAACATCCACGACTCCCTCTACGGAGTAAAATGAAAAATCCACTAAAACAAATATATGAGTTACAAACTATATAACTAACATGCAAACAACTCAAACCTATATTGGTTTAGGAATGTACCCTCTGGTGTCCTTAAACTTCTCTGCAGTTCTGATTGTAGATGTTGTTCTCCCTGTTTGTCAACTTTTGATTTGTTCCAGCACTTTACGTCAACTTATGTTCTCAAGATCTTATCACCAACACTTTTCGTGTTGTAGGGTGTAAGTGTTTGTGAAGGTGCTCTCTAACACATGCATGCACACACACACACTTATTAAGTACAAACAGTCCTAACTAATTACAGTTTACACTATATGAAGTGATCTTTTCTTTTTCTTTCTTGTTAGAAAACTTTGAACCTTTTTGACCTTTCAAACAATCCCAGAATCCACGGATACCTTGCTAGGAAGACCGACAAGGTCTTAATCAATCTCAGAATTTAAAACAAAACCTTTTTGAGATTGAAAACCTCCAAGTGAGATTCCAAACTAGGTCAAAGGTTAAGTTTACAAGAACAAGAAACAGAAAGCATATATTGTTGATTTCAAAGTAAGAAAACGTTTTAGAGAAAACAATCAACAATATATTTCTCAAGATCAGAAATAAAATGAAACTAAGTGTACTATAGGATGAATAACTCAGATCTGATATCTCTATGGAAACAGAAACTAGATCTAAGTAGAAGTCTAAGTTGGAAATAAGATCTCACGAACACAAGGTTACAGCAACAAAATAACTCAACTCAAACTCAGAAACACTCAAGAACACACATGATGGTGTTTTTGGTTATGGTGTTTTGAAGAAGTGTCTGGGTTAGGTTTGAAGAGGATTTGGACGAAGTTAGGGTTTCTAACTTTCTTCTCTCTCTGGTTTCTCTCTTCTCTCTATGCTCTTTTCTCTCTCTTCTCTCTCAATACTTGAGGAAATGAAAATGGCAGAAATCTTCGAAGTCTGAGAGAAGGGCCCTTTTCATAGGGTGAGGGGAAGGTTTGAGATATCTGATCCAAACCAAGGGATTAGATTGAGTCAAATTAGATTGACTTGAATCTAAGGGATCACACCAGGCGGTGCTTTAACGAGCACTGATTGGATTAAAAAGATACAAAGTGATTCATCAAGGCAACATGCAGACCATTGATAAGGAATGATCCAAGGGCTGATAACAAACGCGACTAATGTCTCTGTAAAGAAACACAGTTCTAACCAATCAGAGGCAGACAGGTGTTGGCAAGTTATGGGATGTTAAACGCGCGTCAAAACTAATTACAAAGCCCACCCTGAAGTCTCTGCCACTTTTGGATTCTACCCAAGGTAACATTAGGCCATAAAATACAACAATTCATATTTGGAGATTGACCCCAAAACTTTTTAAATCAAGTTTTAATTATTAAAAACATGTTTTAAAAATGTTTAAAAAATCCCAAAAAATTATTAAAAATCAAACTTAGGGAATTAAACACACACAACACATGTACAAAAATAATTATGCAATATGACATGCAAGAATTGAATTCTAAGTGTGTGAGTGTTGGCAATAGTCTCTTGATCAAATCAAGAAAGAGAGATGAATAGGCATAGCAATTTCTGAGGCTCTTTGGTTTCTAGGTAGACACGATTTTGTCACAATTTCCAAACTAGATGAGCACTTATACAATATAGACTCAAGTGAGTCAAATGTATAAGGGCTTCAATCTCCCCCTTTGGAAATATGAGACAAAATCTCCTTTGAGTCGTCTTCGACTCGTAGGGCAAGAAAAAAAATAAGAAAAACTTATTCCTATCAAAATTCTATCTAGCCAAATCCTAGAAATCAAAAAATACATAACTCAACTAAGTACACTTGAATACACTATTACAACTGTTGAGAGTAACTGTACAATAACAACCTGAAATAATTCACTAAGATCAAGCTGTTTAGAATATGCAAGAGTTGAATAGACTCAAATTTCTCCCCCATTTTGTCTCAAATGGACAAAGGGAAAAAACTTGGATAAATAGCAAAAAGATTAGTCAACATAAACCATACCAATAGATTTACGTAATGAAATGAATCTATTATAATCTAGAGGTTTGGTAAACATATCTGCGAGTTGTAGGTTAGTAGGAAGATAATTGATTTCTAACTCCTTAGATTCAACTAATTCACATATAAAATGATGTCTTATTTTAATATGCTTTATTCACGAGTGTTGAACATGATTTTGAGAAATATTAATGGCACTTTGATTATCACAATAGAGATGTAATTGGTTTTCTTTAATACCATAATCACTTAGCATTAGTTTAAGCCACATTAATTGAGCACAACAGTTGCCAACGGCTATGTATTCAGATTCAGCTGTTGAGAGTGATGTGCAGTTTTGTTTTTTACTACTCCATCCTACCAAGTTATTAACTATATAATAACATGCTCCTGAAGTGCTTTTACTATCATCTGTACACCCAGCCCATTCAGCATCAGTGTACCCAATTATAGTGCTTGGTGTGTCATTAGTGTACCAAAGACCTCGATTTAGAGTGCCATTTACATATTTGATGATACATTTAACAACATTCAAGTGGCTCTCTTTAGGATTACTTTGATATCTAGCACATACACACACAGCATACATAATATCAGGACGTGAGGCAGTAAGATATAGTAAAGTTCTTATCATACTACGATATAGAGTAGGATCTACAGATGGTCCATTTTCATCTTTAAAAAGTTTTAGCGTAGTACTCATGGGCGTTTTGGCATTTTTAGCACTCTCAAGGCCGAATTTCTTAACGATCTCTAAAGCGTACTTAGATTGCGAAACAAATAATCCTTCTGGATTTTGTTTGACTTGGAGACCTAGGAAGAACTGTAACTCCCCCATAAGGGACATCTGAAATTCCTTACTCATAATTTCAGAAAAGGATTTTACTTCTGAGGAAGTTGATCAAAATATAATATCGTCTACATAAACTTGAGCAATCGTAATGTGTTTGTCAAAATGTTTGACAAATAAAGTTTGGTCATTTCCACCTCTTTTGAAACCTTTATCCAAAAGAAAATTGGAATTCTCTCATACCAAGCTCTAGGAGCTTGTTTAAGGCCATATAAAGCATTTTTCAGACGAAATACATGATTAGGATATTTAGGGTCAATGAACCCTTTAGGTTGTTCTACATAGGTTTCCTCAGCCAGTATTCCATTAAGGAACGCAGATTTGACATCCATTTGATATAATGTAAAACGCATATGACAAGCTATAGCGAAAAGCAAACGAAGTGATTCTAAATGAGTAACAGGGGCAAAGGTCTCGTTAAAATGAATTCCTTCTATTTGGGAGTATCCTTGAGCAACTAATCTGGCTTTATTTCTAATTATTATCCCATTTTCATCAGTTTTATTTTTGAAAATCCAACGAGTACCAACAACCTTTTTGTGATCAGGACGTGGAACAAGATACCATACATCATGAATGACAAATTGTAAAAGTTCATCCTGCATAGCAGAAATCCAGTGAGAGTCATTCAATGCTTCATTTACATTCTTAGTTTCCACAAGGGAAACAAAACATGCATAATGTGCATAATTTCTAAGTTGGGATCTTGTACGCACTGGCTCACCAGGGTTGCCAACAATGTTGTTTATGGGATGATCTTTAGAAACCCAGTTAGGTACTTCAGGTATCTCAATAGGTAATGAATTATCTATTTCAGAAGGGTCATTTTCTAAAATATTTGAAGACTCTTCTTCAATAGGTAATTCACCTGTCTTGCTTTCTACAGTAATGTCATTAACAATTACATTTATGCATTCCATCATGGTTTTAGTGCGAAGATTATACACTCGATAAGCTCTACTGTTAGGCGAGTATCCTAAAAATATGGCTTTATCTCCCCGGCTCTCAAATTTAGATAAGTGATCCCTATCTTTGCATACATAACAAGTACTGCCAAAGGTTCTAAGGTATTTGAGATTAGGCTTCTTATTGTACCAAAGTTCATAAGGGGTTTGTTTGGAATTCTTTCTGAGATAGACCCTATTAATGATATGACACGCAGTACGAATAGATTCTACCCAAAAATATTTAGGTAAATTCTTGGCATGTAACATGACACGTGCCATCTCTTGCAAGGTACGATTCTTTCTCTCGGCGATACCATTTTGTTGAGGAGTCTTGGGAGCACTGAACTCGTGTTTGTAACCATTATAGTCACAGTATTCTACAATACCAGTGTCTTTGAATTCACCACCTCTATCACTACGGATACGATTTACTTGAATGTCCTTTTCATTTTCAATCCTAAGAAGAATTTTTAGGAAGGTTTGAAAAGTGTTAGACTTTTGTTTTAGAAAGGCTACCCAAGTAAATCCAGTGAAGTCATCAAATATAACTAGGATATAACTATGTCCACAAAGGCTAACAGTTTGGGAAGGACCCATTAGGTCCATATGGATGAGTTCTAAGGGATTAGAGGTGAGAATGTCTTTAACTTTCTTATGAGGGGCCTTAACAATTTTACCTTCTTGACAAGAACCACAAAAAATATTATGAATGGGTTTAATTTTTGGAATTCCTCTTACTATGTCATGAGTAGACAATTTACTAAGATTATCGTAATTAATGTGACCCGTTCTGTTATGCCATATCTCGTTGTCATCCATTCTGGCAACATTACAAATTTCAGAATTGTTCTTGACAGTATAACAATTGTCAGGAGTTCTGAATCCAGTAATTATGCATTCTCCTTTTTCGTTTAAAATCTTGCAATTGTTCTTTGAAAAGGTAACAGTATGGTCTGAGTCACAAAATTGGGAAATGCTAAGTAAGTTGGATTTTAGACCTTTAACTAGAAAAACATCTTTAAGAATAGGAATCCCATCTTCTTGGAGAGTTCCTTTGCCTATGATTTGAGATGAAGCTCCATCACCAAAAATGACTTTACCACAAGAAAATTTTGTTTTGTTTAAAAGTTTAGATTCATCTCCAGTCATGTGCTTAGAACATCCAGAATCTAAATACCAACCAGATGATTTGTGTTCAGTTTTTAAAGCAGTAACAACAACATTACACTTCATCTGAGGTAATAGATCATCTTTTCTAATCCAAATAGCTCTAGTTTTCATCTTGCGCTTATTAGCTCTCAACTCATAAAATTTGCGAGCATTAGATTTTTGCTGAAAAATGTTTTGCGCATCATTTTAAATTTTGTGAAAGACTCGAGCATTTGATTTAGTAAAGTGCTTAGGATTCCTTCTAGGAAATGTTCTTTTAGGTTTGGTCTTTCTCTTTCTATAGTTAGAGTTTTTATCAGGCTGTCTAGGAAGTATATAATTGTTTTGACTCCTCCTAGAATAGTTAAAGTTCTAGTAAGTACGAGGATTATAGATGGGTTTGACAAGTCTCCTAGCATAGCAACCATCGAAAGAGTGACCATATATGTCACAGTAGGAGCAATAAAGATTGCTCAAGATGGGAGTCTCCTTAGGAAAGTCCCTAAACACAGGTTTAATTGAGTTTTGAAGCTGAACTCTATTTCTAGGTGGTACAGGTTTGAATGCAGACTCACTCTTCCTAATAGAAGGAAAGACATATTTAGCCTTAGGTGAACTTTTAAGCTTAGAGCAACTAGATTCCCCAATGTTAAAACTTTGATTTTTCGAATCAAACTCAGTTTTTATGAAATGAAAATCTGGGCAAGTTTCAATAGGTCTTTTGCCTCTTGACACAAACTTGATAGGTTCAAAATGTTTTGTTTGTGTTTTCAAATTGGGACAAAATCCTATACCAGTTTGATCATCAGAATTGGTTTTAGATTCTACAACAAATTCATCAAAATAGTTAGAATTATTTTCAAATTTTATAAATTTTTTGAAAACAGTTGCTGTCTTTTCTTTGGTTTGTTCCAATTCTAACAATGTCCCTTTGTACTTTTTATCTAGAATTTCATTAGTTTCAGTCAAATTTTTCAGTTTTTCATCAAAAACTTTAATTTCACTTTCATGAGTTAAACAATGGGTAGTGTACTCTTCAGCATTCAGTTTAACCGTCAGGTTTAGATCTTCCAATTTCTTGGTAATACCTTTAACAGTCTTTTCTAGTCTAGTGCTTTTCTTGAGGGTCTTAGTGTAAAGTGTGTGAATGTCTGGGAGGTCTTCATTGTCCGAATCACTAAGTGTGGTGTGTGGAGTGACCCCTAACGATTCATTTGTTAAACTCACACACCCATTGACATCGTCATTATCGCCATCCCTTTGACTCACACACCCCGAAGTAGAACATGCAACATTCTCAGTAATCAAAGCATCTAAACCAATAATAACCACATTCGAATTATCAGTAATAGAGTTATTTGGTTCATCATCATTAACAAACATAGGCATGTCATCATTATAAATAATCTTAGCAAAGAAGGACATGCAAGGATCAAAAGCATCTGATGACTCAGGTTCCTCATTTTCAGAGTCACTTGAATCATCCCATGTTTTGCAGGTGTTAGCTCTAGTGTGTTTGTTTTGAGTGTTCAAATTAACTCTACAATCTTGTGCAATATGTCCAAGTTTACCACATCTATAGCATTCAATCTTCTTAAGGTCTCTATTAGGTCTAGCGTGAGAGTCCTTGTGATTTTTGTCATTGTTTTTCTCATGAGTTCTGTGACTAGAGGGAGTTGGATAATTTGACTTGCCTTGTTTATTTTCCACTTTGTTTCTAAACAAAATGATTTTCTTGAATTGTTTAGTCATTAACGAAATCTGATTGTCCAAACTCTCTATATCGCAGTCCTCATCAGATTCAACAATGGAAGTATTAAACTCAGGTTTAATCAATTTAGAAGAAAATATTAGATTGGAACTAGTCTGTTTCCTATGGTATTGGGTTAATTGTTTCTTAAATTCCAGTTCCATTTCCACAGTTCTTAATTTACTACTAAGTAATTCAGGAGTGAGATTTATATCACACATTTCCTCAATAGCATATCTTTTGTTGTCAAACTTCTGTGGTAATGATCTCATAATTTTAGATACAATTTTTTGTCTACCATAGGTTATCCCATTAGCATGCAGTTTGGTCACAATATCAGTCAGGTTCATATAGAAGTCATCAAATGATTCAGTTTCAGACATAATTAAGGAGTTATACTACTGGATAAGCATTTGGGTTTTAGCAGCCTTAACTCTAGTGTCTCCCTCATGTGTAGTGACTAAGTGTGACACCCCGACTAATTAAACACCGGGTAGCTACTCCTTTATAAAATTAATTCAAAATGCCAAGTTGGCTCTGTTAATAGCATCACTGTCGAAAACATTTTAAAGATTACTAACCACCTAGTATTTAAAAAGTAAGTGCCAATTTTATTAAATCTGATTAACATGCAACAAGAGTAATGAATAACTAAATAACACCATTCACCATACTGAAATGGAATGAATAACCATCACAAAATGTAAATAGAACCTGGAGGAAAAACTCCTCAATACAAAATCCATCAACTGATAAGTAAACTGAAATAATTAACTAAAACTGAATACTGAGCAATACATGCTAGAGTCTGAAAACTGAAATGTAAAAATGCTCTAAATAGGAATGGGCAACATGCCCTACAAGTGATAGATAGATCGGGACCCTGGAATCCAAAAGATAGAAGCGTCTATGAGCAAATCCCTGTAGCTTCCACAAACAGCTACAGCTCGTCACCTGAATGAGTACCTATGCTTGGTGTCCTTGTGGCTGGGCACCTAAAATGGTTTTACAAAGAAAAAGAGATTTGAAAAGCAAACGGGTCAGAGCCCGAATGTGTTATATTTTAAAAACCTGCAAGTGCTTTAAAAACATTTAAAACATTAAATGCAAGGTACATGTTAGGACGTGCACTCACATTAAATTCTCACCTCTCGACTAACTGTGCACTCCTAACGTAATTATCCATCTATAACGACCCATACAACTAGCTAACTGACGACATAACTAGCTAGACTGCCAAAGGTTCTACCCATATTACTAGGTTCCATTTGTTATAACAACGCTCGTAATTAAATAGAGGTTTAACGTAAACTCAGTTACTAAATATGCCATTGATATAACTATCAGTTAACTCATTATCAGTCTCGGAACATTACCGTAATTATATTCACAACATTAACATGAAGGTTCCCATTAAATTAAGCGTATACTACTCACATCATAAATATACGACACAAGCACCCCGAGAACTAAGCTGCGGTGCACACATACTCTGCTATCCATCCCGGTACATCACGTACATAAGGATCACATATTCCGAATCTCTCAGGAATAGTTTACCGATAACAACATCACAATTAATGGAGGCGAACACAGTCACCATCACATGGGTCACGCACATACCTACGCTCCCATGATCAGCGGACTTATTAATATCACAATAAGTCTTTCAATGATCTATGTTCATCAAGGTACCAGTCTATATCCCCCCCGTAGGCACACAAGGATTAGAGGGTCCTAAGCGAACGTAACCTCCCCCGTGATAGCAAGTATGGTAGGTATGTTATACACATAAACCATATACTAAGCATTCACACATCTTAGATATCACCATTTTAATAAGGTATTTTCTACATCATTATACCGTTATACCAAACTTATATATTTCAAGTCTCCCGTTGATATAAGGTTAAACTGCCGACACGTCTCACGCCGTAATCCCTTATCCTTAAAATCTATCTTAAATAGACTATTAAGTTCCGATTATTCCCAAATATAACATCTTTATTCTTAAGGCCTTTACTTCTGCTCTAAACCTTATTTCATCAAATTACACAACTTTACACTATTAACCCAAACGTTACCTCATTAACGAATTTCAATAATCTAGAATAATTCCTCGAATTGTATTCTAATTAAAGTCCACTATAATAATCACACCTACTGGTCTTCCTCAAGGGTGAGGGTATTCATAAGGGCTACAAACGTATTCTCCGAGGGTTTCCACCATTAAAATCAAATTAAGGAATGTTTCACTCATTCTGGGAAGGTCGATCGATCGACCTATGAATGTCGCTCGATCGATCTAGTCGATCGATCGACTGATGAATGTCGATCGATCGATCGAACAGGTATGGCTACGGACTGCTTCGTTTTGCAGATTTTAATTCATCCCAAAACCAATTTCTAACGTATGATTCTCAGATATAATGTCATAGTAATGCCATATAACAATCCTACAGTATTACTAACGTTCATAAATCAATAATTCAACATCTAAAGGCTACATATGGATCAATCTTCATAAAAACCTACTTTTTCCAGATTTTCTCAAGAACATGAACCCTAACATAATATCATCATCAAATCCCAGAATTTAATTCGTTTTTCTTTCACCCAATCATGTATTCACATCAGATTAATCGTCACCAACTAGTCTACATGCAATTTATCCTCAAAATTCAGACCTAAGTTCAATTAAACATGGGTTTTCATTCATCTTCCAATAACAATTATAAATCTTCAATTTGCTAACATGGAAAGAACATTTGCTGAAGTTAAACATAATAAAACCACTTGCCTTGGTTTGATTTCGAATTTGGTGTTGATTTGGTGAAGGATCTCTGCAGAATTCCTATCTCTCTCTCCTTCTCCAAGCTCTCCTTCAATGGTGGCTCAAGGTGGCTAGGGTTTGGTTTGAAGGAAACTTATGAAAACCTAATATAATAAACCTCCGTAGCTTGTTGGGTTAATAAGGGTTGGTTGGGTCAATCCTTATCAGATTATAACTCTCCATTTTCGTCACTTTTAATTACCCAAAAATACCAAATTACTAAAATACCCTTTATGGTGCCGGGATGGCCTAAAAATGCCCCGGAACCCAAACTATACCCCCGGCTAGTGTTTTCTGACTATCTCGACCCTTCCGGACGCGTTGGCGCACTCAAAACGACCATACGGATTATAGATTTTTATTTCACTTTTAATATCAAAATATCATACCGTGACGCGGCGGTCCCACGCGTCTCAACAAAATTTCTAAAATGCCGTATATAAATCCCACGACAAATTTTATAATACCAAGTTCATATATAATCATATATGCACATAATCAAATACCAATTCGCATCACATTAGTATTATTAACCCGGATTAATTTCCAATTAATACGCAATTTAATTAATTAATCCCAAAATAAATATAGTCAAAAATACGGGGTATTACACTAAGGTGTACCGAGCTTCCTTAGAAGTGGTACAGGATGAGATTCTTTTGAACTCATGTTCATTTATAGACATAAATATAGCATTCTTTCCTTTATTGTTATTTCGAGAAACTTGTTTCTCTTCTTGAGTGAACTCACTTAGAGCTTTCTTAACCCTCTCATTACTTCCTTCGTTGGCTGGTTTAGTAGGAAAAGTATAACCATTTTCAACAATGTCCCAGGCATCATCTCCCAAAGTTTCTTGAATGAAAGCAATCATCCTTACTTTCCAGTAAGCAAAATTGGTTCCATCAAAGATTGGAGGTCTGGTCAAGTTTCCAAATCTTTCATTTTTCTCGTCCATATTTGATTTTCAGAAAACAATTTCAGAAACACGGGATCTTTTAAAAGAAGTTTACAAAGATCTGATACCAATTGAAAAATGCGTTACTAAAGCCATTTTTGAAAATAAACTATTTAAGTAACTCCGAGTTGTTTTTTGAAGAAAATCTTTTGTTAAATAAAAAAGGATTAATCACAAGATGTGTTTAATAAAATAGTATGTACGGGATCTGTTCAAGATTTAAGCAACAAGTTTAAAAAATAATTTAAACCAGTTTTAAACACAACACAACCAAGAATGAGATGAGAAAATGTAGAAGGCTTCTGTTCACAATTTTTTACGTGGTAAAACCTCACCAATTGAGGAAACATCCACGACTCCCTCTACGGAGTAAAATGAAAAATCCACTAAAACAAATATATGAGTTACAAACTATATAACTAACATGCAAACAACTCAGACCTATATAGGTTTAGGAATGTACCCTCTGGTGTCCTTAAACTTCTCTGCAGTTCTGATTGTAGATGTAGTTCTCCCAGTTTGTCAACTTTTGATTTGTTCCAGCACTTTACGTCGACTTATGTTCTCAAGATCTTATCACCAACACTTTTCATGTTGTAGGGTGTAAGTGTTTGTGAAGTGGTGCGCCCAAAATATGGCTTGTGATTCAAGTGCAAATCTAATCGCAACAAGTAGAATCCGGTAAGTACGGAATCGTGATCCACAGGGATTGAACGCTCCTAAGAGAACTAGATTGGGACAACGAGATTCTCTAAACGTCACAAAATGTTAAAGTGTAAAAGATGATTTGTGATTTGGAAAGGTGATTGAGATGTAACCTCTAAACTAACATGCTATTAATGAACAGATGATTAACAACAAATTACGGAACTAATGAAAAGAACTAAGGTAATCTTGAGTTCAAGAAATTAAGGGGATTGAGGATCATTCTCCCACCTCGGATTCACAAGGAAGGGGATTATAGGGCTTGATTAAATTAATTCTAATCGAGCATAACTAATTAAGTCCGAACATCAACCATGTAGAGAATGAACTCAACAATGGAGGATTAGGGTTTAATTAATTATTGCTAGATGGGTTGAGTTTGTAGTAAAGCTTCAAACACTAGCCCTTGCATGACAAGGGAAGTTAAGAAACTATGATACTCCAAATCCAACACATGAAGTTCCATTAGAACAATTAAAAACCAAACCCTAGATATTAAGTTCAAGCATCCAAGGTGGGATATTGATCCCCAATCACAAGTCTAGCTACTCAAAATTAAAACTAAACTACACATGCTAGTTAACAACATACTTGAATTAGTTATCTAGTTAAAACTCAAATCAATACAAAGGATGGAATTCAATGCAATTTAAAGCTAGTGGAACAAGAAGAGATGGAGTAATTGAACTTATCTTGCATTAATCACAACTATTCAACAAGCAATCAAAGCCTTACAAGTTGGTGAAAGCCATAAATGAGCTTGACCTAGGAGAGAGAAGAGAGTGTTTTTCTATCTTACTAAATATCCAACAAAAGTAATCTCTTTACAAAAGAGGAAAAACAAGGGATAAATCCCCAAAAATCCACCAAAATGGCAAACTAGTAATAAGGAGAAAGCTGAAAATGCAGGGCCGAATCGATTCGGTGGTGAATCCGAATCGATTCGAAAGTGGAGAGAAAAGCCCCGGCAAGTGACTGAATCGATTCGGTGGTAATGGCGAATCGATTCGGGCCTTCTGCAAAAAGAAGAGTTGCCTATATAGGCATTAATTGTTCCATGCTTCACCGAAACTTCCGTAACTTTTGCGTTCGAGATCGGATTCACGCACCGTCGGAGGCCACGCGAAGAGGAGAAGAAGGTCTACAACTTCCGTGAAGAAATCGGGAACAAAGCCCGAGTGCTGAAATTACTAAAATGCCCCCGACTGTGCAAGTGTCAACGGAACTTTCCGGATCAAAACCAAACTTCCCAAAATGCATTCCCGAGACCTATAAAAGCTCAATAAAGACACATACAAAGTATATATGATGAATTTAGGGGTTAGTCAATAAATGAGTATAAGAACCGGGAAATACATGCACGGGAATGCTAGAATGTACAAATTAACGGGGTATAAAATGCAATAAAAGTGACGAATCATGAAGGTTCTCTCTGACACATGCATGCACACACACACACTTATTAAGTACAAATAGTCCTAACAAATTACAGTTTACACTATATGCAGTGATCTTTTCTTTTTCTTTCTTCTTAGAAAACTTTGAACCTTTTTGACCTTTCAAACTATCCCAGAAATCCACGGATACCTTGCTAGGAAGACAGACAGGTCTTAATCATTCTCAGAATTTAAAACAAAAACTTTTTGAGATTGAAAACCTCCAAGTGAGATTCCAAACTAGGTTAAATGTTTAGTTTACAAGAACAAGAAACATAAAGCATTTATTGTTGATTTCAAAGTAAGAAAATGTTTTAGAGAAAACAATCAACAATATATTTCTCAAGATGAGAAATAAAATGAAACTAAGTGTAATGTAACATGAATAACTCAGATCTGAGATTTCTATGGAAACAGAAACTAGTTCTAAGTAGAAGTCTAAGTTGGAAACAAGATCTCACGAACACAAGGTTAGAGCAACAAAAATAACTCAACTCAAACTCACAAACACTCAAGAACACACAGGATGGTGTTTTTGGTTACGGTGTTTTGAAGAAGTGTTTGGGTTAGGTTTGAAGAGGATTTGGACGAAGTTAGGGTTTATTTGTCTCTTCTCTCTCTGGTTTCTCTCTTCTCTCTCCTCTCTCTTCTCTCTCAATACTTGAGGAAATGAAAATGGAAAAAATCTTCGAAGTCTGAGAGAAGGGCCCTTTTTATAGGGTGAGAGGAAGGTTCGAGATATCTGATCCAAACCAAGGGCTGAGATTGAGTCAAATTAGATTGACTTGAATCTAAGGGCTCACACCAGGCGGTGCTTAAACGAGCGCTGATTGGCTTACAAAGATACACAAGGATTCATCAAGGCAACATGCAGACCATTGATAGGGAATGATCCAAGGGCTGATAACACACGCGACTAGTGTCTCTGTAAAGAAACACAGTTCTAACCAATCAGAGGTAGACAGGTGTTGGCCAGTTAAGGGATGTTAAAAGAGAGTCAAAACTAATTACAAAGCCCACCCTGAAGTCTCTACCGCTTTTGGATTCTACCCAAGGTAACATTAGGCCATAAAATACAACAATTCATATTTGGAGATTGACGCCAAAACTTTTTAAAACAAGTTTTAATTATTAAAAATCAAACTTAGGGAATTAAACACACACAACACATGTACACACATAATTCTGCAATATGACATGCAAGAATTGAATTCTAAGTGTGTAAGTGTTGGCAATAGTCTCTTGATCAAAGCAAGAAAGAGAGATGAATAGGCATAGCAATTTGTGAGGCTCTTTGGTTTCTAGGTAGACACAATTTTGTCACAATTTCCAAACTAGATGAGCACTTATACAATATAGACTCAAGTGAGTCAAATGTATAAGAGCTTCAACGAACACCTTGCATGGGACTAGTGTAACTTCTTAGAACTGATCGCGTAGTCCCGGGTATCCCAATTTGAGAATATGATGATAATTTGCAAAAATCCCATGGAACTTAAAAACAAGCCGTTAAAGGCTGAAAACCCAAACCAGCGCCCAAACGACGCTGTAAGAGGGACGAACACCTCGCACGGGACCAATGTAACTTGTAGTAACTGACCGCTTAGTCTCGGGTCTCCCAATTTGAGAATATGATGATAATTTGCAAAAATCAACATCTAGACTTAAAAATAAGTTGTTAAACGGTGAAAACCCAAACCATCCCCCAAATGACCCCATAAGAGGCACGAACACCTCGTACGGGACCAATGTAACTTGTAGGAACTGACCGCGAAGTCTTGAGTCTCTCGGTTTGAGAATATGACAATAATTTGCAAAAATCAACTCTACTTAAAATAGACCATTAAAGGGTGAAAACATAAACCAGCCACTAAACGTCCCCGTAAGAGGCACGGACACCTCGCACGGGACCTACGTTACTTGTAGGAATTGACCGCGTAGTAACGGGTCTCCCGGTTTGAGAATATGATGATAATTTGTAAAAATCAACACTTAGACTTAAAAACAAGCTGTTAAAGGGTGAAAACCCAAACCAACCCCCAAACGACCCCGTAAGAGGCACGAACACCTCGTACGGGACCTATGTAACTTGTAGGAAATGACCGCGTCGTCCTGGGTCTCCCGATTGGGGAATATAATGGTAATTTGTAAAAATCAACACTTATACTTAAAAATAAGCCATTAAAGGGTGAAAACCCTAACCAACCCCTAAAGGACCCCGTACGAGGCACGAACACCTCGCACGGGACCAGTGTAACTTGTAGGAACTGACCGCGTCGTGCTGGGTCTCCTGGTTTGAGACTATGATGATAATTTGCAAAAATAAACATTTAAACTTAAAAATAAGCCGTTAAACGGTGAAATCACAAACAAACACCCAAACAACCCCGTAAGAGGCACGGACACCTCGCACGGGACCAATGTAACTTGTAGGAACTGATCGTGTAGTCCCAGGTCTCCCGGTTTGGGAATATGACGATAATTTATAAGAATAAACAATTAAACTTAAAAACAAGTTATTAAAGGGTGAAAACCGAAACCAGCTCCCAAACAACCCCGTAAGAGGTACAAACACCTCGTACGGGACCAATGTAACTTGTAGGAACTGACCGCGTAGTCCCGGGTCTCCCGGTTAGAGAATATGATGATAATTTGTAAAAATCAACACTTTGACTTAAAAATAAGCCGTTAAAGGGTGAAAACCAATACCATCCCCCAAACCACCCCCTAGGAGGCACGGACACCTCGCACGGGACCAGTGTAACTTCTTGGAACCGATCGCGCTGTCCCGGGTCTCCCGGTTTGATAATTTGATGATAATTTGCAAAAATAACCCAAGACTTAAAAATAAGCCGTTAAAGGGTGAAAAGCCAAACCAGCCCCAAACGACCCCGTAAGAGGCACGAACACCTCGCACGGGACCAATATAACTTGTAGGAAATGACCGTGTAGTCCCGGGTCTCCCGATTTGAGAAAATGATGATAATTTGAAAAAATTAACACTTAAACGTAAAAACAAGTCCTTAAAATGTGAAAATCCACACCAGCCCCCAAACGAACCCATAAGAGGCACGAACACCTCGTACGGGACCAATGTAACTTGTAGTAACTAACCGCGTAGTCCTGAGTCACCCGGTTTCAGAATATGATGATAATTTGCAAAAGTTAACACTACTTAAAAATAGGCCGTTAAAGGGTGAAAACGTAAACAAACCACCAAATGATCCCGTAGGCGGCACGAACATCTCGTACGGGACCAATGTAACTTGTAGGAACTGACCGCGTAGTCCGGGGTCTCCCGGTTTGAGCATATGATGATAATTTGTAAAACTCAACACTTAGACTTAAAAATAAGCCGTTAAAGGGTGAAAACCCAAACCAGTCCCCAAACGACCCCGTAGGAGGCACGAACACCACGCACGAGACCAATGTAACTTCTTGGAACTGATCACGTAGTCCCGGGTCTCCCGGTTTGAGAATATGATGATAATTTGCAAAAATCAACACTACTTAAAAATAGATCGTTAAAACATGAAAACATAAACCAGCCACCAAACGACCCCGTAGGAGGCACGAATACCTCACCCGGGACCCATGTAACTTGGGAACTGACCGTGTAGTCTCGGGTCTCCCGATTTGAGAAGATAACTATAATTTGTAAAAATCAACACTTAGACTTTAAAATAAACCGTTAAAGGGTGAAAACGCAAACCAGCCCCCAAACGAACCCATAAGAGGCACGAACACCTCGTACGAAACCAATGTAACTTGAAGGAATTGACCGCATAGTACCGGGTATCCCGGTTTTAGAATATGACGATAATTTATAAAAATCAACACTCAGACTTAAAAACAAGTCGTTAAAGGATGAAAACGAAAACCAGCCCCCAAACGACCTCATAAGAGGCACGAACACCTCGTACGGGACCAATGTAACTTGTAGGAACTAACCGCATAGTCCCGGGTATCCCGGTTTGAGAACATGATGATAATTTATAAAAATAAGTACTTAAACTTAAAAACAAGCCGGTAAAGGTTAAAAACCCAAAAGTAGCCACCAAACGTTCTCGTAGGAGGCACGAGCAACTCGAACGGGATAATGTAACTTGTAGGAACTGACCGCATATTCTCGGGTCTCTCGGTTTGAGAATATGATGATAATTTGTAAAAATCAACACTTAGACTTAAAAATAAGACGTTAAAGGGTGAAAACCCAAACAATCTCCCAAACCACCCCTTAGGAGGTACGGACACCTCGTACGGGACCAGTGTAACATCTTGGAACTGACCGCGTAGTCCCGGGTCTCCCGATTTGAGAATATGATGATAATTTGCAAAAAACACGAGGCATAAAAATAAGCCGTTAAAGGGTGAAAATCTGAACCAACCCCAAAACGACCCCGTAAGCAGAATGAACACTTCGCACATGACTAATGTAACTTGTAGGAACTCACCGCGTAGTTTTGGGTCTCCCAGTTTGAGAATATGATGATAATTTTCAAAAATACACACTTGAACTTAAAAATAAGCCGTTAAAGGATGAAAACCCAAACCAGCCCCCAAACGACCCCGTACGAGGCACGAACACCTCACACGGGACCAGTGTAACTTGTAAGAACTGACCGCGGCGTCCTGGGTCTCCCGGTTTGAGAATATGATGATAATTTGCAAAAATACACTCTTAAACTTAAAAACAAGTCGTTAAAGGGTGAAAACCCAAACCAACCCCCAAACGACCCCGTAAGAGGCACAGACACCTCATACGGGACCAATGTAACTTGTAGGAACTGACCGTGAATTCCCGGGTCTCTTGGTTGGAGAATATGATGATAATTTACAAAAATCAACACTACATAAAAATAGATAGTTAAAGGGTGAAAACATAAACCAGTTACCAAACGACCTCCTAGGAGGCACAAAAACCTCACGCGGGACCCATGTAACTTGTACGAAGTGACCGTGTAGTCCCCGGTCTCCCGATTTGAAAATATGATGATAATTTGGAAAAATCAACACTTAGACTTAAAAATAAGCCGTCAAAGGGTGAAAACCCAAACTAGCCCCCAAACGACCCCGTACGAGGCACGAACACCTCGCACGGGACCAGTGTAACTTATTGGAACTGACCGCGTAGTCTCGGATCTCCCGGTTTGAGAATATGATGATATTTTGCAAAAATAAACACTTAAACTTAAAAACATGCCGTTAAAGGGTGAAAACCCAAACTAGCCAATAAAAGTTCCCATATGGGGCATGAACACCTCATACGGGAAAAATGTAACTTGTAGGAACTCACCGCGTTGTCCCGGGTCTCCTAGTTTGAGAATATGATGATAATTTGTAAAATTCAACACTTAGACTTAAAAACAAGCTGTTAAAGGGTGAAAACCCAAACCAACCCCCAAACGACCCCGTAAGAGGCTCGAACACCTCGTACGGGACCTATGTAACTTGTAGGAACTGACCGCGTCGTCCTGGGTCTCCTGATTGGGGAATATAACGGTAATTTGTAAAAATCAACACTTGTACTTAAAAATAAGCCGTTAAAGGGTGAAAACCCTAACCAACCCCCAAACGACCCCGTACGAGGCACGAACACCTCGCACGGGACCAGTGTAACTTGTAGGAACTGACCGCGTCGTGCTGGGTCTCCTGGTTTGAGACTATGATGATAATTGGCAAAAATAAACATTTAAACTTAAAAATAAGACGTTAAACGGTGAAATCACAAACAAACACCCAAACAACCCCGTAAGAGGCACGGACACCTCGCACGGGACCAATGTAACTTGTAGGAACTGGCCGTGTAGTCCCGAGTCTCCCGATTTGAGAATATGACGATAATTTATAAAAATAAACACTTAAACTTGAAAACAAGCCGTTAATGGGTGAAAACCCAAACCAGACCCCAAACGACCCTATAAGAGGCATAAACACCTCGCACGGGACCTATGTAACTTGTAGGAACTGACCGCGTAGTCCCATGTCTCCCGGTTTGAGAATATGACGATAATTTGTAAAAATCAACACTTAGACTTAAAAACAAGCCGTTAAAGGGTGACAACCCAAACCAGCATTTGAACGACCCCTTAGGATGCACGAACACCTCGCACTGGACAAATGTAACTTATAGGAACTGACCGCGTAGTCTAGGGTCTCCCGGTTTGAGAATATGATGATAATTTGCAAAAACGAACACTTAAACTTCAAAACAAGCCGTTAAAGGGTGAAAACCATAACCAACCCCCAAAAGACCCCGTAACAGGCACAAACACCTCGCACGGGACCAATGTAACTTGTAGGAACTGATCGTGTAGTCCCGGGTCTCCCGGTTTGAGAATATGATGATAATTTATAAGAATAAACACTTAAACTTAAAAACAAGTTATTAAAGGGTGAAAACCCAAACCAGCCCCCAAACAACCCCGTAAGAGGTACAAACACCTCGTACGGGACCAATGTAACTTGTAGGAACTGACCGCGTAGTCCCGGGTCTCCCGGTTTGAGAATATGACAATAATTTGTAAAAATCAACACTTTGACTTAAAAATAAGCCGTTAAAGGGTGAAAACCAATACCATCCCCCAAACCACCCCCTAGGAGGCACGAACACCTCGCACGGAACCAGTGTAACTTCTTGGAACCGATCGCGCTGTCCCGGGTCTCCCGGTTTGATAATTTGATGATAATTTGCAAAAATAACCCAAGACTTAAAAATAAGCCGTTAAAGGGTGAAAACCAAACCAGCCCCAAACGACCCCGTAAGAGGCACGAACACCTCGCACGGGACCAATATAACTTGTAGGAAATGACCGTGTAGTCCCGGGTCTCCCGATTTGAGAAAATGATGATAATTTGAAAAAATTAACACTTAAACGTAAAAACAAGTCCTTAAAATGTGAAAATCCACACCAGCCCCCAAAACGAACCCATAAGAGGCACGAACACCTCATACGGGACCAATGTAACTTGTAGTAACTAACCGCGTAGTCCCGAGTCACCCGGTTTAAGAATATGATGATAATTTGCAAAAGTTAACACTACTTAAAAATAGGCCGTTAAAGGGTGAAAACGTAAACAAACCACCAAATGATCCCGTAGGCGGCACGAACATCTCGTACGGGACCAATGTAACTTGTAGGAACTGACCGCGTAGTCCCGGGTCTCCCGGTTTGAGCATATGATGATAATTTGTAAAACTCAACACTTAGACTTAAAAATAAGCCGTTAAAGGATGAAAACCCAAACCAGCCCCCAAACGACCCCGTACGAGGCACGAACACCTCACACGGGACCAGTGTAACTTGTAAGAACTGACCGCGGCGTCCTGGGTCTCCCGGTTTGAGAATATGATGATAATTTGCAAAAATACACTCTTAAACTTAAAAACAAGTCGTTAAAGGGTGAAAACCCAAACCAACCCCCAAACGACCCCGTAAGAGGCACAGACACCTCATACGGGACCAATGTAACTTGTAGGAACTGACCGTGAATTCCTGGGTCTCTTGGTTGGAGAATATGATGATAATTTACAAAAATCAACACTACATAAAAATAGATAGTTAAAGGGTGAAAACATAAACCAGTTACCAAACGACCTCGTAAGAGGCACAAAAACCTCACGCGGGACCCATGTAACTTGTACGAAGTGACCGTGTAGTCCCCGGTCTCCCGATTTGAAAATATGATGATAATTTGGAAAAATCAACACTTAGACTTAAAAATAAGCCGTCAAAGGGTGAAAACCCAAACTAGCCCCCAAACGACCCCGTACGAGGCACGAACACCTCGCACGGGACCAGTGTAACTTATTGGAACTGACCGCGTAGTCTCG
Source organism: Sambucus nigra (assembly GCA_949130495.1). Taxonomy (NCBI): domain Eukaryota; kingdom Viridiplantae; phylum Streptophyta; class Magnoliopsida; order Dipsacales; family Adoxaceae; genus Sambucus; species Sambucus nigra. The sequence goes on from OX422208.1 coordinate 618,028,925, forward strand.
GATCTCCCGGTTTGAGAATATGATGATATTTTGCAAAAATAAACACTTAAACTTAAAAACATGCCGTTAAAGGGTGAAAACCCAAACCAGCCAATAAAAGTTCCCATATGGGGCATGAACACCTCATACGGGAAAAATGTAACTTGTAGGAACTCACCGCGTTGTCCCGGGTCTCCTAGTTTGAGAATATGATGATAATTTGTAAAATTCAACACTTAGACTTAAAAACAAGCTGTTAAAGGGTGAAAACCCAAACCAACCCCCAAACGACCCCGTAAGAGGCTCGAACACCTCGTACGGGACCTATGTAACTTGTAGGAACTGACCGCGTCGTCCTGGGTCTCCTGATTGGGGAATATAACGGTAATTTGTAAAAATCAACACTTATACTTAAAAATAAGCCGTTAAAGGGTGAAAACCCTAACCAACCCCCAAACGACCCCGTACGAGGCACGAACACCTCGCACGGGACCAGTGTAACTTGTAGGAACTGACCGCGTCGTGCTGGGTCTCCTGGTTTGAGACTATGATGATAATTGGCAAAAATAAACATTTAAACTTAAAAATAAGACGTTAAACGGTGAAATCACAAACAAACACCCAAACAACCCCGTAAGAGGCACGGACACCTCGCACGGGACCAATGTAACTTGTAGGAACTGGCCGTGTAGTCCCGAGTCTCCCGATTTGAGAATATGACGATAATTTATAAAAATAAACACTTAAACTTGAAAACAAGCCGTTAATGGGTGAAAACCCAAACCAGACCCCAAACGACCCTATAAGAGGCATAAACACCTCGCACGGGACCTATGTAACTTGTAGGAACTGACCGCGTAGTCCCATGTCTCCCGGTTTGAGAATATGACGATAATTTGTAAAAATCAACACTTAGACTTAAAAACAAGCCGTTAAAGGGTGACAACCCAAACCAGCCTTTGAACGACCCCTTAGGATGCACGAACACCTCGCACTGGACAAATGTAACTTATAGGAACTGACCGCGTAGTCTAGGGTCTCCCGGTTTGAGAATATGATGATAATTTGCAAAAACGAACACTTAAACTTCAAAACAAGCCGTTAAAGGGTGAAAACCATAACCAACCCCCAAAAGACCCCGTAACAGGCACAAACACCTCGCACGGGACCAATGTAACTTGTAGGAACTGATCGTGTAGTCCCGGGTCTCCCGGTTTGAGAATATGATGATAATTTATAAGAATAAACACTTAAACTTAAAAACAAGTTATTAAAGGGTGAAAACCCAAACCAGCCCCCAAACAACCCCGTAAGAGGTACAAACACCTCGTACGGGACCAATGTAACTTGTAGGAACTGACCGCGTAGTCCCGGGTCTCCCGGTTTGAGAATATGACAATAATTTGTAAAAATCAACACTTTGACTTAAAAATAAGCCGTTAAAGGGTGAAAACCAATACCATCCCCCAAACCACCCCCTAGGAGGCACGAACACCTCGCACGGAACCAGTGTAACTTCTTGGAACCGATCGCGCTGTCCCGGGTCTCCCGGTTTGATAATTTGATGATAATTTGCAAAAATAACCCAAGACTTAAAAATAAGCCGTTAAAGGGTGAAAACCAAACCAGCCCCAAACGACCCCGTAAGAGGCACGAACACCTCGCACGGGACCAATATAACTTGTAGGAAATGACCGTGTAGTCCCGGGTCTCCCGATTTGAGAAAATGATGATAATTTGAAAAAATTAACACTTAAACGTAAAAACAAGTCCTTAAAATGTGAAAATCCACACCAGCCCCCAAAACGAACCCATAAGAGGCACGAACACCTCATACGGGACCAATGTAACTTGTAGTAACTAACCGCGTAGTCCCGAGTCACCCGGTTTAAGAATATGATGATAATTTGCAAAAGTTAACACTACTTAAAAATAGGCCGTTAAAGGGTGAAAACGTAAACAAACCACCAAATGATCCCGTAGGCGGCACGAACATCTCGTACGGGACCAATGTAACTTGTAGGAACTGACCGCGTAGTCCCGGGTCTCCCGGTTTGAGCATATGATGATAATTTGTAAAACTCAACACTTAGACTTAAAAATAAGCCGTTAAAGGGTGAAAACCCAAACCAGTCCCCAAACGACCCCGTAGGAGGCACGAACACCACGCACGAGACCAATGTAACTTCTTGGAACTGATCACGTAGTCCTAGGTCTACCTGTTTCAGAATATGATGATAATTTGTAAAACGCACATGAGAATTAAAAATAAGCCGTTAAAGGGTGAAAATCCAAACCAGCCCCAAAACGACCCCGTAAGAGGCACGAACACCTCGAACGGGACCAATGTAACTTGTAGGAACTAATCGCGTAGTCCCGGGACTCTTGGTTTGAGAATATGATGATAATTTTCAAAAATAAACACTTAAACTTAAAAACTAGTCGTTAATGGGTGAAATCCTCAACCATCCACCAAACGAACCCGTAGGAGGTACGAAGACCTCGCACGGGACCAATGTAACTTGTTAGAACTGATCGCGTAGTCTCGGGTCTCCCGGTTAGAGAATATGATGATAATTTGTAAAAATAAACACTTAGACTTAAAAACAAGACGTTAAAGTGTGAAAACCCAAACCATCCCCCAAAGCACCCCGTAGGAGGCACGAACACCTCGCACGGGACCAGTGTAACATCTTGGAACTGACCGCGTAGTCCCGGGTCTCCCGATATGAGAATATGATGATAATTTGCAAAAATCACATGAGACTTAAAACTAAGCCGTTGAAGGGTGAAAATCAAAACCATCCCCAGAACGACCCCGTAAGAGGCACGAACACCTCGCACGGGACCAATGTAACTTGTAGGAAATCACCACGTAGTCTTGGGTCTCTCGATTTGAGAATTTGATGATAATTTGCAAAAATAAGCACTTAAATTTAAAAACAAGTTGTTAATGGGTGAAATCCCGAACTAGCCCACGAACGACCCCGTTAGAGGCACGAACACCATGTATGGGACCAATGAAACTTGTTGGAACTGACCACGTAGTCCCGGGTCTCCCAGTTTGAGAATATGATGATAATTTGCGAAAATAAACACTTAAACATAAAAACAAGCCGTTAAAGGGTGAAAACCCAAACCAGCGACCAAACGTTCTCGTAGGAGGCACGAACACCTCGCACGAGACCAATGTAACTTGTAGGAACTGATTGCGTAGTCCTGGGTCTCCCGATTTGGGAATATGATGATAATTTTTAAAACTCAACACTTAGACTTAAAAACAAGCCGTTAAAGGGTGAAAACCCAAACCAGCCCCCAAACCATCCCGTAGGAGGCACGAACACCTCGTACGGGACCAGTGTAACTTCTTTGAACTGAATGCGTAGTCTCGGGTCTCCCAGTTTGAGAATGTGACAATAAATTGTAAAAATCACATGAGATTTAAAAACAAACCGTTAAGGGTTGAAAACCCAAACCAACCCCCAAACGACACTGTAAGAGGGACGAACACCTCGCACTGGACCAATGTAACTTGTAGGAATCAACCGCGTAGTCTCGGGTCTCCCAGTTTGAGAATATTATAATAATTTGCAAAAATCAACAGTTAGACTTAAAAATAAGCCGTTAAAGGGTGAAAACCCAAACCAGCGCCCAAACGACCCCGTAAGAGGCACAAACACCTACTACGGGACCAATGTAACTTGTAGGAACTGGCCGCGAAGTCTCGGGTCTCCCAGCCTGACAATATGACGATAATTTGCAAAAATCAACACTTAGACTTAAAAATAAGCCGTTAATGGGTGAAAACCCAAACCATTCCCCAAAGGACCCCGTAAGAGGCACGAACACCTCGTACATGACCAATGTATCTTGAAGGAACTGACCGCGAAGTCCAGGGTCTCTCGGTTTGAGAATATGACGATAATTTGCAAAAATCAACACTAGTTAAAAACATATCGTTAAAGGGTGAAAACCTAAACCAGTCACAAAACGACCCCGTAGGAGGCACGAACACCTCGCACGGGACCCATGTAGCTTGTAGGAACTGAGCGCGTAGTCCCGAGTCTCCTAATTTTAGAATATAATGATAATTTGTAAAAATCAACACTTAGGCTTAATAATAAACCATTAAAGGGTGAAAACCCAAACCAGCCCCCAAACGACCCCGTATGAGGCACGAACACCTCGCACGGGACTAGTGTAACTTATTGGAATTGACCGCGTAGTCTCAGGTCTCCCGATTTGAGAATATGATGATAGATTCCAAAAATAAACACTTAAATTTAAAAATAAGTCGTTAATGGGTGAAATCCCGAACCAGGCCCCGAACGACCCTATAGGAGTCACGAACACCTCGTACGGGACCAATTTAACTTGTAGGAACTGATCGCGAAGTCCCAGGTCTCCCGGTTTGAGAATATGATGATAATTTGCAAAAATCAACACTACTTAAAAATAGACCGTTAAAACATGAAAACATAAACCAGCCACCAAACGACCCCGTAGGAGGCACGAATACCTCACACGGGACCCATGTAACTTGGGAACTGACCGTGTAGTCTCGGGTCTCCCGATTTGAGAATATAACTATAATTTGTAAAAATCAACACTTAGACTTTAAAATAAACCGTTAAAGGGTGAAAACGCAAACCAACCCCCAAACGAACCCATAAGAGGCACGAACACCTCGTACGAAACCAATGTAACTTGAAGGAATTGACCGCATAGTACTGGGTATCCCGGTTTTAGAATATGACGATAATTTGTAAAAATCAACACTCAGACTTAAAAATAAGTCGTTACAGGATGAAAACAAAAACCAGCCCCCAAACGACCTCATAAGAGGCACGAACACCTCGTACGGGACCAATGTAACTTGTAGGAACTAACCGCATAGTCCCGAGTATCCCGGTTTGAGAATATGATGATAATTTATAAAAATAAGTACTTAAACTTAAAAACAAGCCGGTAAAGGTTAAAAACCCAAACTAGCCACCAAACGTTCTCGTAGGAGGCACGAGCAACTCGAGTGGGACAATGTAACTTGTAGGAACTGACCGCATATTCTCAGGTCTCTCGGTTTGAGAATATGATGATAATTTGTAAAAATCAACACTTAGACTTAAAAATAAGACGTTAAAGGGTGAAAACCCAAACAATCTCCCAAACCACCCCTTAGGAGGTACGAACACCTCGTACGGGACCAGTGTAACATCTTGGAACTGACCGCGTAGTCACGGGTCTCCCGAATTGAGAATTTGATGATAATTTGCAAAAATCACACGAGGCATAAAAATAAGCCGTTAAAGGGTGAAAATCTGAACCAACCCCAAAACGACCCCGGAAGCAGAATTAACACTTCGCACATGACTAATGTAACTTGTAGGAACTCACCGCGTAGTCTCGGGTCTCCCAGTTTGAGAATATGATGATAATTTTCAAAAATACACACTTGAACTTAAAAATAAGCCGTTAAAGGATGAAAACCCAAACCAGCCCCCAAACGACCCCGTACGAGGCACGAACACCTCACACGGGACCAGTGTAACTTGTAAGAACTGACCGCGGCGTCCTGGGTCTCCCGGTTTGAGAATATGATGATAATTTGCAAAAATACACTCTTAAACTTAAAAACAAGTCGTTAAAGGGTGAAAACCCAAACCAACCCCCAAACGACCCCGTAAGAGGCACATACACCTCGTACAGGACCAATGTAACTTGTTGGAACTGATCGCGAAGTCCCGGGCTTTCCGGTTTGAGAATATGATGATAATTTGAAAAAACCAACACTACTTAAAAACAGACCATTAAAGGGTGAAAACCCAAATCCGCCCCCAAACAACGCCGTAAGAGGGACGAACACCTCGCATGGAACCAATGTAACTTGAAGGAACTGACCGCGAAATCCCGGGTCTCTCGGTTTGAGAATATGACGATAATTTGCAAAAATCAACTCTAGTTAAAAACATACCGTTAAAGGGTGAAAACATAAACCAGCCACCAAATGACCCCATAGGAGGCACGAACACCTCGCACGGGACCCATGTAACTTGTAGGAACTGACCGCATAGTCCCGGGTCTCCCGATTGGGGAATATAACGGTAATTTGTAAAAATCGACACTTAGACTTAAAAATAAGCCGTTAAAGGGTGAAAACCCAAACTAGCCCCCAAACGACCCCGTACGAGGCACGAACACCTCGTACGGGACCAGTGTAACTTGTAGGAATTGACTGCATCGTCCTGGGTCTCCCGATTTGAGAATATGGTGATAATTTGCAAGAATAAACACTTAAACTTATAAATAAGCCGTTAAAGGGTGAAAACCCAAACCAACCCCCAAACAACCCCGTAAGAGGCACGGACACCTCGCACGGGACCATTGAAACTTGTCGAAACTGACCGTGTAGTCCTGAGTCTTCCGATTTGTGAGTATGATGATAATTTATAAAAATAAACACTTAAACTTGAAAACAAGCCGTTAATGGGTCAAAACCCAAACTAGCCCCCAAACAACACTGTTAGAGGCATCAACACCTCGCATGGGACCTATGTAACTTGTAGGAACTGACCGCATACTCCCGGGTCTCCTGGTTTGAGAATATGACGATAATTTTAAAAAATCAACACTTACACTTAAAAACAAGCCTTTAAAGGGTGACAACCCAAACCGGCCCTCAAACGACCCTGTAGGAGGCACGAACATCTCGCACGGGACCAATGTAACTTGTAGGAACTGTCCGCATCGTCTCGGGTCTCCCGGTTTGAGAATATGACGATAATTGTCAAAAATGAACACTTAAACTTAAAAACAAGCCGTTAAAGGGGGAAAACCCAAACCAACCCCAAAAAGACCCCGTAAGAGGCACGAAAACCTCGCACGGGACAAATGTAACTTGTAGGAACTAATCGTGTAGTCCCGGGTCTCCCGGTTTGAGAATATGACGATAATTTATCAGAATAAACACTTAAACATAAAAACAAGTCCTTAAAGGGTGAAAAACCAAACCAGCCCCCAAACGACCCCGTAAGAGGCGCGAACACCTCGTACGGGACCAATGTAACGTGTAGGAACTGACTGCGTAGTCCCCGGTCTCCAGATTTGAGAATATGATGATGATTTTTAAAACTCAACACTTAGACTTAAAAACATGTCGTTAAAGGGTGAAAACCAAAACCAACCACCAAACCACCCCATAGGAGGCACGAACACCTCGCACGGGACCAGTGTAACTTCTTGGAACTGATCGAGCTGTCCCGAGACTCCCGGTTTTAGAATTTGATGATAATTTGCAAAAATAACCCGAGGCTTAAAAACAAGCCGTTAAAGGGTGAAAACCCAAACTAGCCCCAAACGAAGCCGTAAGAGGCACGAACACCTCGTACGTAACCAATGTAACATCTAGGAACTAACCGCGTAGTCCCGGGTCTCCCAGTTTTAGAATATAATGATAATTTGAGAAAATTAGCACTACCTAAAAATAGGCCGTTAAAGGGTGAAAATGTAAACCAACCACCAAACGATCTCGTAGGCGGGACGAACACCTCGCACGGAACCAATGTAACTTGTAGGAACTGACCGCGTAGTCCCGGGTCTCCCAATTTGAGAATATGATGATAATTTCTAAAACTCAATAATTAGACTTAAAAATAAGCCGTTAAAGGATGAAAACCCAAACGAGCCCCCAAAAGACCCCGTAGGAGGCATGAACACCTTGCACGGGACCAGTGTAACTTCTTGGAACTGATCGTGTATTCCTGAGTCTCTCAATTTGATAATATGCCGATAATTTGCAAAAATCACATGAGACTTAAAAACAAGCCGTTAAAGGCTGAAATGCAAACCAACCCCCAAACGACGTCGTAAGAGGGACGAACACCTCGCACGGGACCAATGTAACTTGTAGGAACTGATCGCTTAGTCTTAGATCTTACGATTTTAGAATATGATGATAATTTGTAAAAATTAACATAACATAAAAATAGGTCGTTAAAGGGTGAAAATGTAAACCAGCCACCAAACGATCTGGTAGGCGGCACGAACACCTCGTACGAGACCAATGTAACCTGTAGGAAAGTCTCGGGTCTCCCGGTTTGAGAATATCACGATGATTTGTAAAAATCAACACTTAGAGTTGTAAACAAGCCATTAAAGGGTGAAAACCCAAACCAGCTCCCAAACCACCCCGTAGGAGGCACGAACACCTCGCACGGGACCAGTGTAAATTATTGGAACTGACCTCGTAGTCCCGGGTCTCCCGGTTTGAGAAGATGAAGATAATTTATAAAAAGCATACGAGACTTAAAAACAATCCGTTAAGGGTTGAAAACCCAAACCATCCCCTAAACGACGCCGTAAGAGGGACGAACACCTCGCGCGGGACCAATGTAACTTGTAGGAATGGAGGCCTAGTCTTGGGTCTCCCGGTTTTAAAATAGTATGATAATTTACAAAAATCAACACTTAGACTTAAAAATAAGCCGTTAAAGGGTGAAAACCTGAACTAACCCCCAAATGACCTCGTAAGAGGTACAAACACCTCGTACGGTACCAACGTAACTTGTAGGAACTGACCGCGAAGTCCCGGGTCTCCCAGTTTAAGAATATGATGATAATTTGCAAAAACTCAACACTTAGACTTAAAAACGAGCCGTTAAAGGAAGAAATCCAAAACTAGCCGCCAAACGACCCCGTAGGAGGCACGAACACCTCACACGGGACCAATGTAACTTGTAGGAACTGACCGCGTCATCCTGGGTCTCCCGGTTTGGGAATATGATGATAATTTGTAAAAATGAACACTTAAACTTAAAAACAAGCCGTTAAAGGGTGAAAACCCAAACCAACCCCCAAAAGACCCCGTAAGAGGCACGAACACCTCGCACGGGACCAATGTAACTTGTAGAAACTGACCGTGCTGTCCCGGGTCTCCGAGTTTGAGAATATAACGATAATTTATAAGAATAAACACTTAAACATAAAAACAAGTCGTTAAAGGGTGAAATCCCAAACCAACCCCCAAACGACCCCGTAAGAGGCACGAACACCGCGTACGGGAAAATGTAACTTATAGGAACTAACCGCATAGTCCCGGGTCTCCCGGTTTGAGAATATGATGATCATTTGTAAAAATTAAAACTTAGACTTAAAAATGAGCCGTTAAAGGGTGAAAATCCAATCCAGCCCTCCAAAACACCCCGTAGGAGGCACGAACACCTCGCACGGGACTTGTGTAACTTCTTGGAGCTGATCGCGCTGTCTCGGGTCTCCTAGTTTGAGAATTTGATGATAATTTACATAAATAACTCGAGACTTAAAAACAAGCCGTTAAAGGGTGAAAATCTAAACCAGCCCCCAAATGACCCCGTAAGAGGCATGAACACCTCGCACGGGACCAATATAACTTGTAGGAACTGACCACGTAGTCCCGGGTCTCCCGATTTTTTGAATATGATGACAATTTGCAAAAATCAACACTTAGACTTAAAAACAAGTCGTTAAAATGTGAGAACCCACACGAGCCCCCAAACGAACCCGTAAGAGGCACGAACACCTTGTACGGGACAAATGTAACTTCTAGGAACTAACCGCGTAGTCCCGGGTCTCCCAATTTTAGAATATGATGATAATTTGGAAAAATTAACACTACTTGAAAATAGGTTGTTAAAGGGTGAAAACGTAAACCAACCACCAAACGATCCCGTAGGCGGCACGAACGCCTCGCACAAGATCAATGTAACTTGTAGGAACTGACCGCGTAGTCTCGGGTCTCCCGGTTTGAGAATATGATGATAATTTCTAAAAGTCGATAATTAGACTTAAAACAAGTCGTGAAAGTGTAAAAACCCAAACGAGCCCCCGAACGACCCCGTAGGAGGCATGAACACCTTGCACGGGACCAGTGTAACTTCTTGGAACTGATCGCGTAGTCCCGAGTCTCCTGATTTGAGAATATGACAATAATTTACAAAAATCACATGAGACTTAAAAACAAGACGTTAAAGGCTGAAAGCGCAAACCAACCACCAAACGATGCCGTAAGAGGGACGAACACCTCGCACGGGACCAATGTAACTTGTAGGAACTGACCGCTTAGTCTCAGGTCTTTCGGTTTTAGAATATGATGATAATTTGTAAAAATTAACACAACTTAAAAATAGGCCGTTAAAGGGTGAAAATGTAAACCATCCACCAAACGATCCCGTAGGTGGCACGAACACCTGGTACGGGACCAATGTAACTTGTAGGAACTGACCGCGTAGTCCCGGGTCTCTCGATTTGAGAATATCACGATGATTTGTAAAAATCAACACTTAGAGTTGTGAACAAGCCGTTAAAGGGTGAAAACCCAAACCAGCCCCCAAACAACCCCGTAGGAGGCACGAACAACTCGCACGGGACCATAGTCACTTCTTGGAACTGACCGTGTAGTCCCGGGACTCCCGGTTTGAAAATATGAAGATAATTTATAAAAAGCATACGAGACATAAAAATAAGCCGTTGAAGGGTGAAAATACAAACCTGCCCCAAAACGACACCGTAAGAGGCACGAACACCTCGAACGGGACCAATGTAACTTTTTAGGAACTGATCGCGTAGTCCCGGGTCTCTTGGTTTGAGAATATGATGATAATTTGAAAAACTATATACTTAAACTTAAAAACAAGTCGTTAATGGGGGAAATCCAAAACCAGCCGCCAAACGACCCCGTAGGAGGTACGAACACCTCGCACGGGACCAATGTAACTTGTTGGAACTGATGGTGTATTCTCGGGTCTCCAAGTTTGAGAATATGATGAAAATTTGTAAAAATCAACACTTAGACTTAAAAACAAGATGTTAAAGTGTGAAAACCCAAACCATCCCGTAGGAGGCACGAACACCTCGCACGGGACCAGTGTAACATCTTGGAACTGACCGCGTAGTCCCGGGTCTCCCGATTTGAGAATATGATGATAATTTGCAAAAATCACATGAGACTTAAAAATAAGCCGTTGAAGGGTGAAAATCCAAACCAGCCCCAAAATAACCCCATAAGAGGAACGAAGACCTCGCACGGGAGCAATGTAACTTGTAGGAACTCACCGCGTAGTCTCGGGTCTCCCGATTTGAGAATATGACGATAATTTGCAAAAATAAACACTTAAACTTAAAAATAAGTCGTTATTGGGTGAAATCCCGAACGAGCCCCCGAACGACCCCATAGGCGGCACGAACACGTTGCACGGGGCCAATGTAACTTGTTGGAACTGACCGCGTAGTCCCGAGTCTCCCGGTATGAGAATATGATGATAATTTGCAAAAATAAACACTTAAACTTAAAAACAAGCCATCAAAGGGTACCACCAAACGTTCTCGTAGGAGGCACGAACACCTCGCACGAGACCAATGTAACTTGTAGGAACTGACCGCGTAGTCCCGGGATTCCCGATTTGAGAATATGATGATAATTTTTAAAACTCAACACTTAGACTTAAAAACAAGCCGTTAAAGGGTGAAAACCCAAACCAACCCCCAAATAACCCCATAGGAGGCACGAACACCTCGCACAAGACCAGTGTAACTTCTTGGAACTGATCGCGTAGTCCCGGGACTCCCGGTTTGAGAATATGACGATAATTTGAAAAAATCACACGAGACTTAAAAACAATCCGTTAAGGGTTGAAACCCCAAACTAGCCCCCAAACGACTCCGTAAGAGGGACGAACACCTCGCGCGGGACCAATGTAACTTGTAGGAATGAATCGCGTAGTCTTGGGTCTCCCTGTTTGAAAATATTATGATAATTTACAAAAATCAACACTTAGACTTAAAACTAAGCCGTTAAAGGGTGAAAACCCAAACCAACCCCCAAATGACCCCGTAAGAGGCACAAACACCTCGTACGGGACCAATGTAACTTGTAAGAACTGACAACAAAGTCCCGAGTCTCCCAGTTTGAGAATATGATGGTAATTTGCAAAAATCAACACTTATACTTAAAAATAAGCCGTTAAAGGGTGACAAACCAAACCAGCCCTCAAACGTCCCCGTTGGAGGCACGAACAACTCGCACGGGACCAATGTTACTTGTAGGAACTGACCGCGTCATTCCGGGTCTCCTAGTTTGAGAATATGATGATAATTTGAAAAAATGAACACTTTAACTTAAAAACAAGCCGTTAAAGGATGAAAACCAAAACCAGCTCCCAAAAGACCCCGTAAGAGGCACGAACACCTCGCACCGGACCAATGTAACTTGTAGAAACTGACCGTGATGTCCTGGGTCTCCCAGTTTGAGAATATAACGATAATTTATAGGAATAAACACTTGAACATAAAAACAAATTATTAAAGGGTGATAACCGAAACTATCCCCCAAATGAACCCGTAAGAGGCACGAACACCTCGCACGGGACCAATATAACTTGTAGGAACTGACCGCGTAGTCCCGAGTCTCCCTGTTTTAGAATATGATGATAATTTGGAAAAATTAACACTACTTAAAAATAGGTTGTTAAAGGGTGAAAACGTAAACCAACCACCAAACGATCCCGTAGACGACACGAACACCTCGTACAGGATTAATGTAACTTGTAGGAACTGACCGCGTAGTTTTGGGTCTCCCGATTTGAGAATATGATGATAATTTGTAAAACTCAGCACTTAGACTTAAAAACCAGCCTTTAAAGGGTGAAAACCCAAACTAGCCCCCAAACGACCCCGTAGGAGGCATGAACACCTTTCACGGGACCAGTGTAACTTCTTGGAACTGATCGCGTAGTCCTGGGTCTCCCGATTTGAGAATATGACGATAATTTGCAAAAATCACACGAGACTTAAAAATAAGCCGTTAAAGGCTGAAAACCCAAACCAGCCCCAAACGACGCCGTAAGAGGGACGAACACCTCACACGGGAGCAGTGTAACTTGTAGGAACTGACCGTTTAGTCACAGGTCTTCCGATTTTAGAAAATGATGTTAATTTCCAAAAATTAACACAACTTAAAAATAGACCGTCAAAGGGTGAAAACGTAAACCATCCACCAAACGATTCCGTAGGCGGCAAGAACACCTCATAAGGGACCAATGTAACTTGTAGGAACTGATTGCGTAGTCTCGGGTCTCCCAGTTTGAGAATATGCCGATGATTCATAAAAATCAACATTTAGACTTGTAAACAAGTCGTTAAAGGGTGAAAACCCAAACCATCCCCCAAACCACCCCGTAGGAGGCACGAACATCTCGCACGGGAGCAGTGTAACTTCTTGGAACTGACCGCGTAGTCCTGGGTCTCCTGATTTGAGAATATGATGATAATTTGCAAAAATCACATGAGACATAAAAATAAGCCGTTAAAGGGTGAAAATCCAAACCAGCCCGAAAACGACCCCGTAAGAGGCACGAACATCTCGAACGTGACCAATGTAACTTGTAGGAACTGACCGCGTAGTCCCGGGTATCTCATTTGAGAATATGATGATAATATGCTAAAATAAACACTTAAACTTAAAAACAAGTCGTTAATGGGTGAAATCCCAAACCAACCGCCAAATGACCCCGTAGGAGGCACGAAAAACCTTGCACGGGATCAATGTAACTTGTTGGAACTGACCGCGTAGTTCCGGGTCTCCCGATTTAAGAATATGATGATAATTTGCAAAAATAAACACTTAAACTTAAAAACAAGCCGTTAAAGGGGTGAAAACCCAAACCAGCCACCAAACGCTCCCATAGGAGGCACGAACACCTCGCACGGGACCAATGTAACTTGTAGGAACTGACCGCGTAGTCCCGAGTCTCTCGATTTCAGAATATGATGATAATTTTTAAAACTCAAGACTTATAGTTAAAAACAAGCCGTTAAAGGGTGAAAACCCAAACCAACCCGCAAACAACTTCGTAAGAGGCACGAACACCTCGCACGGGACCAGTGTAACTTCTTGGAACTGATCTCGTAGTCCCGGGACTCCCGGTTTGAGAATATGACGATAATTTGAAAAAATCACACGAGACTTAAAAACAATCCGTTAAGGGTTGAAACCCCAAACTAGCCCCCAAACGACTCCGTAAGAGGGACGAACACCTCGCGCGGGACCAATGTAACTTGTAGGAATGAATCGCGTAGTCTTGGGTCTCCCTGTTTAAAAATATTATGATATTTTACAAAAATCAACACTTAGACTTAAAACTAAGCCGTTAAAGGGTGAAAACCCAAACCAACCCCCAAATGACCCCGTAAGAGGCACAAACACCTCGTACGGGACCAATGTAACTTGTAAGAACTGACCGCAAAGTCCCGAGTCTCCCAGTTTGAGAATATGATGGTAATTTGCAAAAATCAACACTTATACTTAAAAATAAGCCGTTAAAGGGTGACAAACCAAACCAGCCCTCAAACGTCCCCGTTGGAGGCACGAACAACTCGCACGGGACCAATGTAACTTGTAGGAACTGACCGCGTCATTCCGGGTCTCCTAGTTTGAGAATATGATGATAATTTGAAAAAATGAACACTTTAACTTAAAAACAAGCCGTTAAAGGATGAAAACCAAAACCAGCTCCCAAAAGACCCCGTAAGAGGCACGAACACCTCGCACCGGACCAATGTAACTTGTAGAAACTGACCGTGCTGTCCTGGTTCTCCCAGTTTGAGAATATAACAATAATTTATAGGAATAAACACTTGAACATAAAAACAAATTGTTAAAGGGTGATAACCGAAACCAACCCCCAAATGACCCCGTAAGAGGCACGAACACCTCGTACGGGACAACGTAACTTGTAGGAACTGACCGCATAGTCCCGGGTCTCCCGGTTTGACAATATGATGATAATTTGAAAAAATTAACGCTTAGACCTAAAAATGAGCCGTTAAAGGGTGAAAATCCAAACCAGCCCCCAAACCACCCTGTAGGAGGCACGAACACCTCGCACGGGACCAGTGTAACTTTTTGGAGCTGATCGTGCTGTCCCGGGTCTCCCAGTTTGAGAATTTGATGATAATTTGCAAAAATCAACACTTAGACTTAAAAACAAGTCGTTAAAATGTGAGAACCCAAGCCAGCCCCCAAATGAACCCGTAAGAGGCACGAACACCTCACACGGGACCAATATAACTTGTAGGAACTGACCGCGTAGTCCCGGGTCCCCCTGTTTTAGAATATGATGATAATTTGGAAAAATTAACACTACTTAAAAATAGGTTGTTAAAGGGTGAAAACGTAAACCAACCACCAACGATCTCGTAGACGACACGAACACCTCGTACAGGATTAATGTAACTTGTAGGAACTGACCGCGTAGTTTTGGGTCTCCCGATTTGAGAATATGATGATAATTTGTAAAACTCAGCACTTAGACTTAAAAACCAGCCTTTAAAGGGTGAAAACACAAACTAGCCCCCAAACGACCCCGTAGGAGGCATGAACACCTTTCACGGGACCAGTGTAACTTCTTGGAACTGATCGCGTAGTCCTGGGTCTCCCGATTTGAGAATATGACGATAATTTGCAAAAATCACACGAGACTTAAAAATAAGCCGTTAAAGGCTGAAAACCCAAACCAGCCCCAAACGACGCCGTAAGAGGGATGAACACCTCACACGGGAGCAGTGTAACTTGTAGGAACTGACCGTTTAGTTACAGGTCTTCCGATTTTAGAAAATGATGTTAATTTCCAAAAATTAACACAACTTAAAAACAGACCGTCAAAGGGTGAAAACGTAAACCAGCCACCAAACGATTCCGTAGGCGGCAAGAACACCTCATAAGGGACCAATTTAACTTGTAGGAACTGATTGCGTAGTCTCGGGTCTCCCAGTTTGAGAATATGCCGATGATTCATAAAAATCAACATTTAGACTTGTAAACAAGTCGTTAAAGGGTGAAAACCCAAACCACCCCGTAGGAGGCACGAACATCTCGCACGGGAGCAGTGTAACTTCTTGGAACTGATCGCGTAGTCCTGGGTCTCCCGATTTGAGAATATGATGATAATTTGCAAAAATCACATGAGACATAAAAATAAGCCGTTAAAGGGTGAAAATCCAAACCAGCCCGAAAACGACCCCGTAAGAGGCACGAACATCTTGAACGTGACCAATGTAACTTGTAGGAACTGACCGGGTAGTCCCGGGTATCTCATTTGAGAATATGATGATAATATGCAAAAATAAACACTTAAACTTAAAAACAAGTCATTAATGGGTGAAATCCCAAAGCAACCGCCAAATGACGCCGTAGGAGGCACGAAAACCTTGCACGGGATCAATGTAACTTGTTGGAACTGACCGCGTAGTTCCGGGTCTCCCGGTTTAAGAATATGATGATAATTTGCAAAAATAAACACTTAAACTTAAAAACAAGCCGTTAAAGGGGTGAAAACCCAAACCATCCACCAAACGCTCCCATAGGAGGCACGAACACCTCGCACGGGACCAATGTAACTTGTAGGAACTGACCGCGTAGTCCCGAGTCTCTCGATTTCAGA
The DNA here is from genome assembly GCA_949130495.1 of Sambucus nigra. NCBI lineage: Eukaryota > Viridiplantae > Streptophyta > Magnoliopsida > Dipsacales > Adoxaceae > Sambucus > Sambucus nigra. Next base: position 618,045,373 of record OX422208.1, read on the forward strand.
ATATGATGATAATTTTTAAAACTCAAGACTTATAGTTAAAAACAAGCCGTTAAAGGGTGAAAACCCAAACCAACCCGCAAACAACTCGGTAAGAGGCACGAACACCTCGCACGGGACTAGTGTAACTTCTTGGAACTGATCGCGTAGTCTCGGGTCTCCCCATTTGAGAATATGACGATAGTTTGTAAAAATCACACGAGACTTAAAAATAATCCGTTAAGGGTTGAAAACCCAAACCAGCCTCCAAACGACGCCGTAAGAGGGACGAACACCTCGCGCGGGACCAATGTAACTTGTAGAAATTGACCGCGTAATCTCGGGTCTCCCGGTTTGAGAATATTATGATAATTTACAAAAGTCAACACTTAGACTTAAAAATAAGCCGTTAAAGGGTGAAAACCCAAACCAGCCTCAAAATGACCCCGTAAGAGGCACAAACACCTCGTACGGGACCAATACAACTTGTAAGAACTGATCGCGAAGTCCCGAGTCTCCCAGTTTGAGAATATGACGATAATTTGCAAAAATCAACACTTATACTTAAAATCAAGCTGTTAAAGGGTGACAACCCAAACCAGCCGTCAAACGACCCCGTAAGAGGCACGAACAACTCGCATGGGACCAATGTAACTTGTAGGAACTGACCGCGTCGTCCCGGGTCTCCCGGTTTGAGAATATGATGATAATTTGAAAAACTGAACACTTAAACTTAAAAACAAGTCGTTAAAGGGTGAAAACCAAAACCAGCCCCCAAAAGACCCCGTAAGAGGCACAAACACCTCGCACGGGACCAATGTAACTTGTAGAAACTGACCATGCTGTCTCGGGTCTCCCAATTTGAGAATATAACGATAATTTATAAGAATAAACACTTGAACATAAAAACAAATTGTTAAAGGCTGAAAATCGAAACCAACCCCCAAACGACCCCGTAAGAGGCACGGACACCTCGTACGGGACAATGTAACTTGTAGGAACTGACCGCGTAGTCCCGGGTCTCCCGGTTTGACAATATGATGATAATTGGTAAAAATTAACACTTAGAGTTCAAAATGAGAAGTTAAAGGGTCAAATTCCAAACCAGCCGCCAAACCACCCCGTAGGAGGCATGAACACCTCGCACGGGACTTGTGTAACTTTTTGGAGCTGATCGTCCTGTCCCGGGTCTCCCAGTTTGAGAATTTGATGATAATTTAGAAAAATAACCCGAGACTTAAAAACAAGCCGTTAAAGGGTGAAAACACAAACCAACCCCCAAACGACCCCGTAAGAGGAACGAACACCTCGCACGGGACAAATATAACTTGTAGGAACTGACCGCGTAGTCCCGGGTCTCCCGATTTTTTTAATATGATGATAATTTGCAAAAATCAACACTTAGACTTAAAAACAAGTCGTTAAAATGTGAGAATCGAAACTATCCCCCAAATGAACCCTTAAGAGGCACGAACACCTCATACGGGACCAATGTAACTTGTAGGAACTAACCGCGTAGTCCCGGGTCTCTCTGTTTTAGAATATGATATTAATTTGGAAAAATTAACACTACTTAAAAATAGGTTGTTAAAGGGTGAAAACGTAAACCAACCACCAAACGATCCCGTAGACGGCACGAACACCTCGCACAGGATCAATGTAACTTGTAGGAACTGACCGCGTAGTCCCGGGTCTCCCGGTTTGAGAATATGATGATAATTTGTAAAACTCATCACTTAGACTTAAAAACAAGCCTTTAAAGGGTGAAAACCCAAACTAGCCCCCAAATGACCTCGTAGGAGGCATGAACACCTTTCACGGGACCAATGTAACTTCTTGGAACTGATCGCGTAGTCCCGGGTCTCCCGATTTGAAAATATGACGATAATTTTCAAAAATCACACGAGACTTAAAAATAAGCCGTTAAAGGCTGAAAATCCAAACCATCCCCCAAACGACGCCATAAGAGGGACGAACACCTCACACGGGAGCAGTGTAACTTGTAGGAACTGACCGTTTAGTCACAGGTCTTTCGATTTTAGAACAAGATGTTAATTTCCAAAAATTAACGCAACTTAAAAATAGACTGTCAAATGGTGAAAACGTAAACAAGCCACCAAATGATCCCGTAGGCGGCAAGAACCCCTCATACGGGACCAATGTAACTTGTAGGAACTGACTGCGTAGTCCCGGGTCTCCCAGTTTGAGAATATGACGATGATTCGGAAAAATCAACATTTAGACTTGTAAACAAGTCGTTAAAGGGTGAAAACAAAAACCAGCCCCCAAACCACCCCGTAGGAGGCACGAACACCTCGCACGGGAGCAGTGTAACTTGTTGGAACTGGCCACATAGTCCCTGGTCCCCCGATTTGAGAATATGATGATAATTTGTAAAAAGTACACAAGACTTAAAAAATAAGCCGTTAAAGGGTGAAAATCCAAACCACCCCGAAAACGACCCCGTAAGAGGCACGAACACCTCGAACGTGACTAATGTAACTTGTAGGAACTGACCGCGCAGTCCCGGGTATCTCGGTTGAGAATATTATGATAATATGCAAAAATAAACACTTAAACTTAAAAACAAGTCGTTAATGGATGAAATCCCAAACCAGCCGCCAAACGACCTCGTAGGAGGCACGAAAAGCTTGTACATAATCCGTGTAACTTGTTGGAACTGACCGCATAGTCCCGGGTCTCTCGGTTTAAGAATATGATGATAATTTGCAAAAATACACACTTAAACTTAAAAACAAGCCGTTAAAGGGTGAAAACCCAAACCAGCCACCAAACTTTCCCATAGGAGGCACGAACATCTCGCACGGGACCAATGTAACTTGTAGGAACTGACCGCGTAGTCCTGAGTCTCTCGATTTGAGAATATGATGATAATTTTTAAAACTCAAGACTTAGAGTTAAAAACAAGCCGTTAAAGGGTGAAAACCCAAACCAACCCGCAAACAACCCCGTAGGAGGCACGAACACCTCGCACGGGACTAGTGTAACTTCTTGGAACTGATCGCATAGTCTCGGGTCTCCCGGCTTGAGAATATGACGATAGTGTGTAAAAATCACATGAGATTTAAAAATAATCCGTTAAGGGTTGAAAACCCAAACCAGCCTCCAAACGACGCCGTAAGAGGGACGAACACCTCGCGCGGGACCGATGTAACTTGTAGAAATTGACTGCGTAGTCTCGGGTCTCCCGGTTTGAGAATATTATGATAATTTGCAAAACTCAACACTTAGACTTAAAAATAAGCCGTTAAAGGGTGAAAACCCAAACCAGCCTCAAAACGACCCCGTAAGAGGCACAAACACCTCGTACGGGACCAATGTAACTTGTAAGAACTGACCGCGAAGTCCCGAGTCTCCCAGTTTGAGAATATGACGGTAATTTGCAAAAATCAACACTTATACTTAAAAACAAGCCGTTAAAGGGTGACAACCCAAACCAACCCTCAAACGACCTCGTAGGAGGCACGAACAACTCGCACGGGACCAATGTAACTTGTAGGAACTGATCGCGTCGTCCCGGGTCTCCCGGTTTGAGAATATGATGATAATTTGAAAAAATGAACACTTAAACTTAAAAAGAAGTCGTTAAAGGGTGAAAACAAAAACCAGCCCCCAAAAGACCCCGTAAGAGGCACGAACACCTCGCACGAGACCAATGTAACTTGTAAGAACTAACCGTGTAGTCCCGGGTCACCCAGTTTCAGAATATAATGATAATTTATAAGAATAAATACTTAAACATAAAAACAAGTCGTTAAAGGGTGAAAACCCAAACCAGCCCCCAAACGACCCCGTAAGAGGCACGAACACCTCGTACGAGACTAATATAACTTACAGGAACTGACCGCATTGTCCCGGGTCTCCTGATTTGAGAATATGATGATAATTTGGAAAAATCAACACTTAGACTTAAAAACAAGTCGTTAAAATGTGAAAAACCAAACCAACCCCCAAACGAACCCGTAAGAGGGTCGAACACCTCGTACGGGACCAATGTAACTTATAGGAACTAACCACGTAGTCTCGGGTCTCCCGGTTTTAGAATATGATCATAATTTGGAAAAATTAACATAACTTAAAAATAGGCCGTTAAAGGGTGAAAACGTAAACCAACCACCAACCGATCTAGTAGGCGACACGAACACCTCGCACAGGACCAATGTAACTTGTAGGAACTGACTGCATAGTCTTTGGTCTCCCGTTTTGAGAATATGATGATAATTTGTAAAACCCAGCACTTAGACTTAAAAACAAGCCTTTAAAGGGTGAAAACCCAAACCAGCCCCCATATGACCCCGTAGGAGGCATGAACACCTTTTACGGGACCAGTGTAATTTCTTTGAACTGATCGCGTAGTCCCGGATCTCCCGATTTGAGAATATGACGATAATTTGCAAAAATCACATGAGACTTAAAAATAAGCTGTTAAAGGCTGAAAACTCAAACCAGCCCCCAAATAACGCCGTAAGAGGGACGAACACCTCACACGGGAGTAATGTAACTTTTAGGAACTGATCGTTTAGTCTCGAGTCTTTCATTTTTAGAATATGATGATAATTTGCAAAAATTAACACAACTTAAAAACAGACCATTACCGGGTGAAAACATAAACCAACCACCAAACGATCCCGTAGGCGGCACGAACACCTCATACGGGACCAATGTAACTTTTAGGAACTGACCGCGTAGTCCCGGGTCTCCCGGTTTGAGAATATGATGATGGTTTGTAAAAATTAACACTTAGACTTGTAAACAAGTTGTTTAAGGGTGAAAACCCAAACCAGCCCCCAAAGCACCCCGTAGGAGGCACGAACACCTCGAATGGGACCAGTGTAACGTCTTGGAACTGACCGCGTAGTCCCGGGTCTCCTAATTTGAGAATATGACGATAATTTGTAGAAAGCACACGAGACTTAAAAATAGGCCGTTAAGGGTGAAAATCCAAACCAGCCCCAAAACGACCCCGTAAGAGGCACGAACACCTCGAACGAGACCAATGTAACTTGTAGGAACTGACTGCGTAGTCCAGGGTATCTCATTTGAGAATATGATGATAATTTGAAAAAATAAACACTTAGACTTAAAAACAAGTCGTTAATGGGTGAAATCCCAAACTAGACGCAAAACGACCCTGTAGGAGGTACGAGCACCTCGTACGGGACCAATGTAACTTGTTGGAACTGATCGCGTAGTCTCATGTCTCCCAGTTTGAGAATATGACGATAATTTGTAAAAATCAACACTTAGACTTAAAAACAAGACGTTAAAGGGTGAAAACCCAAACCATCCCCCGAAGCACCCCGTAGGAGGCACGAACACCTCGCATAGGACCAGTGTAACATCTTGGAACTGACCGCGTAGTCCAGGGTCTCCCGATTTGAGAATATGATGATAATTTGTGAAAATAACATGAGATTTAAAAATAAGCCGTTGAAGGGTGAAAATCCAACCCAGCCCCAAAACGACCCCGAAAGAGGCACGAACATCTCGCACGGACAAATGTAACTTGTAGGAACTCACCGCGTAGTCTCGGGTTTCCCGATTTGAGAATATGATGATAATTTGCAAAAATAAACACTTAAACTTAAAAACAAGTCGTTAATGGGTGAAATCCTGAACCAGCCCCGAATGACCCCGTACGAGGCATGAACACCTTGCACGGTACCAATGTACTTGTTGGAACTGACCGCGTAGTCTCAAGGCTCCCAGTTTGAGAATATGACAATAATTTGCAAAAATAAACACTTGAACTTAAAAAAAAGTCGTTAAAGGGTGAAAACCCAAACCAGCCACCAAACATTCCCATAGGAGGCACGAACACCTCGCACAGGACCAATGTAACTTATAGGAACTGACCGCGTAGTCCCGGGTTTCTCGATTTGAGAATATGATGATAATTTTTAAAACTCAACACTTAGACTTAAAAACAAGCCATTAAAGGGTGAAAACCCAAGCCAACCCCCAAACGACCCCATAGGAAGCACGAACACCTCGCACGAGACCAGTGTAACTTCTTGGAACTGATCACGTAGTCCCGGGTCTCCCAGTTTGAGAATATGACGATAATTTGTAAAAAACAAGCGAGACTTAAAAACAAACCGTTAGGAGTTGAAAACGCAAACCAACCCCCAAACGACGCCATAAGAGGCCCTAACACCTCGCACGGGACCAATGTAACTTGTAGGAACTAACCGTGTAGTCTCGAGTCTCCTAGTTTGAGAATATGACAATAATTTATAAAAATAAACACTTAAACATGAAAACAAGCCGTTAATGGGTGAAAACCCAAACCAACCTCCAAACGATCCCGTAAGAGGCATGAACACCTCGTACGGGACCAATGTAACTTGTAGGAATTCATCGTGTACTCTCGCGTCTCCCAGTTTGAGAATATGATGATAATTTACAAAAATAAACAATTAAACTTAAAAACAATCCGTTAAAGGGTGAAAACCCAAACCGTCCACCAAACGTTCCCGTAGGAGGCACGAGCACCTCGCAGGGGACAAGGTAACTTGTTGGAATTGACCGCGTAGTCTCGGTTCTCCTTGTTTGAGAATATGACGATAATTTGAAAAGATCAACACTTAGACTTAAAAATAAGACGTTAAAGGGTGAAAACCCAAACTATCCCCCAGACCACCCCGTAGGAGGCACGAACACCTCGCACGGGACCAATGTAAAATTTGGAACTGACCACGTAGTCCCGGTTCTCCCGATTTGAGAATATGATGATAATTTGCAAAAAAACACACGAGACTTAAAAACAAGCCGTTGAGGTTGAAAATCCAAACCAGCCCCAAAACCTCCCCGAAAGAGGCACGAACACCTCGCACGTGACCAATGTAACTTGTAGGAACTCACCGCATAGTCTCGGGTCTCCCGGTTCGAGAATATGATGATTATTTTCAAAAGTAAACACTTAAACTTAATAACAAGTTGTTAATGGGTGAAATCCCGAGCCAGACCCCAAATGACCCCTTAGGAGTCACGAACACCTCGCACGGGACCAATGTAACTTGTTGGAACTGACCGCGTAGTTTTGGTTCTCCCGGTTTGAGAATATGACGATAATTTGACAAAATAAGAACTTAAACTTAAAAACAAGCCGTTAAAGGGTGAAAACCCAAACCAGCCACCAAACTTTCCCGTAAGAGGCACGGACACCTCGCACGGGACAAATGTAACTTGTAGGAACTGACCGCGTATTCCTGGGTCTCTCGATTTGAGAATATGATGATAATTTGTAAAACTCAACGCTTAGGCTTAATAATAAGTCGTTAAAGAGTGAAAGCCCAAACCAGCCCCCAAACCACCCCGTAGGAGGCACGAACACCTTGCACGGGACCAGTGTAACCTCTTGGAACTGAACGCGTAGTCCCGGGTCTCCCGATTTGAGAATATGAGGATAATTTGCAAAAATCACATGGGACTTAAAAACAAGCCGTTAAAGGCTAAAAACCAAAACCAGCCCCCAAACGACGCCGTAAGAGGGAAGAACACCTCGCACGGGACCAATGTAACTTGTAGTAACTGACCGCTTAGTCTCAGGTCTCCCAATTTGAGAATATGATTATAAATTGCAAAAACAACACTTAGTCTTAAAAATAAGCCGTTAAAGGGTGAAAACCCAAACCAGCCCCCAAAAAACCCCGTAAGGGGCCCGAACACCTCGTACGGGACCAATGTAACTTGTTGGAAATATCCGCGTAGTCTCGGGTCTCTCAGTTTTAGAATATGATTATAATTTGAGAAAATTAACACTACTTAAAAATAGGTGAAAAGGTAAACCAACCACCAAACGATCCCGTTGGCGGCATGAACACCTCGCACGGGACAAATGTAACGTGTATGAACAAACCGCGTAGTCCTGGGTCTCCCGGTTTGAGAATATGATGATAATTTGTAAAACTCAACACTTAAACTTAAAAATAAGCCGTTAAAGTGTTAAAATCCAAACCAGCCCCCAAACCACCCCGTAGGAGGCACGAACACCTTGCACGGGACCAGTGTAACTTCTTGGAATTGAACGTGTAGTCCCGGGTCTCCCGATTTGAGAATATGAGGATAATTTCCAAAAATCACATGGAACTTAAAAATAATCTGTTAAAGGCTGAAAACCCAAACCAGCCCCCAAACGACGTTGTAAGAGGGACAAACACCTCACACGGGACCAATGTAACTTGTAGGAACTGACCGCTTAGTCTCGGGTCTACCGGTTTTAGAATATGATGTGAATTTCCAAAAATTAACACAACTTAAAAACAGGCCGTTAAAGGGTCAAAACGTAAACCAGCCATCAAACGATCCCGTAGGCGACACGAACAGCTCGTACGGGACCAATGTAACTTGTAGGAACTGATCGCGTAGTCCCGGGTCTATCGGTTTGAGAATATGATGATGATTTGTCAAAATCAACACTTAGACTTGTAAACAAGCTGTTAAAGGTTGAAAACCCAAACCATCCCCCAATCCACCCCGTAGGAGGCACAAACACCCCGCACGGAACCAGTGTAACTTCTTGGAACTAACCGCATAGTCCCGGGTCTCCCGGTTTGAGAATATGACGATAATTTGTAAAAATCTACACATAGACTTAAAAGAAAGCCGTTAAAGGATGAAAACCAAAATCAGCCCTCAACGACCCCATAAGAGAGATGAACACCTCGGACGGGACCAATGTAACTTGTAGGAACTGACCGCGTAGTCCCAGGTCTCCCGGTTTGAGAATATGATTATAATTCACAAAAATAAACACTTAAACTTAAAAACTACTCGTTAAAGGGTGAATACCCAAACCATCCACCAAATGTTCCCGTAGGAGGTACGAGCACCTCGCACGGAACAATATAACTTGTTGGAACTGACCGCGTAGTCTCGGTTCTCTCGATTTGAGAATATGAGGATAATTTGAAAAAATCAACACTTAGACATAAAAATAAGACATTAAAGGGTGAAAACCCAAACCATCCCCAAAGCACCCTGTAGGAGGCACGAACACCTCGCACGGGACCAGTGTAACGTCCTGGAACTGACCGCGTAATCCCGGGTCTCCCGATTTGAGAATATGATGATAATTTGCGAAAATCACATGAGACATAAAAATAAGCTGTTGAAGGGTGAAAATCCAAACCAGCCCCAAAATGACCCTGTAAGAGGCACGATCACCTCGCACGGGACCAATGTAACTTGTAGGAACTCACCGCGTAGTCTCGGATCTCCCGATTTGAGAATATGATAATGATTTGCAGAAATAAACACTTAAACTTAAAAACAAGTCGTTAAAGGGTGAAAACCCAAACAAGCACCAAACGTTCTCGTACGAGGCACAGACACCTCGCACGGGACAAATGTAACTAGTAGGAACTGACCGCGTAGTTCCGAGTCTCTCTATTTGTGAATATGATGATAATTTTTAAAACACAACACTTAGGCTTAAAAATAACCGTTAAAGGGTGAAAACCCAAAACAGCCACCAAACCACCCCGTAGGATGCATGACCACCTCGCACGGGACCAGTGTAACTTCTTGGAACTGATCGCGTAGTCCCGGGTCTCCCGGTTTGAGAATATGATGATAATATGCAAAAATCACACGAGACTTAAAAACAAACCGTTAAGGGTTGAAAACCCAAACCAGCCCCCAAACGACCCCGCAAGAGGGACGAACACCACGCACGGGACTAATGTAACTTGTAGGAACTGATCGCTTAGTCTCGGGTGTCCCGGTTTGAGAATATGATGATAATTTACAAAAATAAACACTAAGACTTAAAAATAAGCCGTTAAAGGGTGAAAACCCAAACTAGTCCCCAAATGACCCCGTAAGAGGCACAAACACCTCATACGGGACCAATGTAACTTGTAGGAAATGACCGCGAAGTCCCGGGTCTCCCAGTTTGAGAATATGATGATAATTTGCAAAAATCAACACTACTTAAATAAAGACCGTTAAAGGGTGAAAACCCAAACGAGCCCCCAAACGACGCCGTAAGAGGGACGAACACCTCGCACGGGACCAATGTAACTTGTAGGAAGTGGCCGCGTAGTCTCGAGTCTCCCTGTTTGAGAATAGGATGATAATTTGCAAAAATCAACCCTTAGACTTAAAAATAAGCAGTTAAAGGTCTAAAATCCAAACCAGCCACAAACGACCCCGTAAGAGGCACAAACACCTCGTACGGGACCAATGTAACTTGTAGGAACTGATCGTGAAGTCTCGGGTCTCCCGGTTTGAGAATATGATGATAATTTGCAAAAATCAACACTACTTAAAAACATACTGTTAAAGGGTGAAAACATAAACCATCCACCAAACGACCTCGTAGGAGGCACAAACACGTCGCACGGGACCCATGTAACTTGTATGAACTGACCGTGTAGTCCCGAGTCTTCCGATTTGAGAATACAACGATAAAATTTCAAAATCAACACTTAGACTTGAAAATAACCTGTTAAAGGGTGAAAACCCAAACCATCCCCCAAACGACCCCGTACGAGGCACGAACACCTCGCACAGGACCAGTGTAACTTGTAGGAATTCATCGCATTGTCCCGGCTCTGCCGATTTGAGAATATGATGATAATTGGCAAAAATAAACACTTAAACTTAAAAACAAGCTGTTAAAGGGTGAAAACCCAAACCAGCCCCCAAACAACCCCGTAAGAGGCACGAACAACTCGCACGGGACCAATGTTACTGGTAGGAACTGATCGCGTAGTCTCGGGTCTCCCGGTTTGAGAATATGACGATAATTTGTAAAATTAAACACTTAAACTTTAAAACAAGCCGTTAATGGGTGAAAAACCAAACCAGCCCCCAAACGATCCCGTAAGAGGCATGGACACCTCGTACGGAACTAATGTAACTTGGTAGGAACTGACCGCATACTCCTGGGTCTCCCGATTTGAAAATATGACGATAATTTGTAAAAATCAACACTTAGACTTAAAAGCAAGTTGTTAAAGGATGAAAACAAAAATCAGCTCCCAACGACCCCGTAAGAGAGATGAACACCTTGGATGCGACCAATGTAACTTGTAGGAACTGACCGCGTAGTCCCAGGTCTCCCGGTTTGAGAATATGATGATAATTTACAAAAATAAACACTTAAACTTAAAAAGAATCCTTTAAACGGTGAAAACCCAAAACCATCCACCAAATGTTCCCGTAGGAGGCACGAGCACCTCGCACGGGACAATATAACTTGTTGCAACTGACCTCGTAGTCTCGGTTCTCTCGGTTTGAGAATATGACGATAATTTGTAAAAATCAACACTTAGACATAAAAATAGGACGTTAAAGGGTGAAAACCCAAACCATCCCCCAAAGCACCCTGTAGGAGGCATGAACACCTCACACGGGACCAGTGTAACATCCTGGAACTGACCGCGTAGTTCCGGGTCTCCCGATTTGAGAATATGATGATAATTTTCGATAATCACATGAGACTTAAAAATAAGCCGTTGAAGGGTGCAAATCCAAACCAGCCCCAAAATGAACCTCCAAGAGGCACGAACACCTCTCACGGGACCAATCTAACTTGTAGGAACTCACCGCGTAGTCTCGGATCTCCCGATTGGAGAATATGAAGAAAATTTACAAAAAATAAACACTTAAACTTAAAAAGAAGTCGTTAATGGGTGAAATCCCGAACCAGCTCCCGAACGACCCCGTAGGAGGCACGAGCACCTCGCACGGGACCAATGTAACTTGTAGGAACTGACCGCATAGTCCCGGGTCTCTCGATTTGAGAATACGATGATAATTTTTAAAACTCAACACTAAGACTTAAAAATAAGCCGTTAAAGGGTGAAAACCCAAACCAGCCTACAAACCATCGCGTAGGAGGCATGAACACCTCGCACGTGACCAGTCCCGGGTCTCCCGGCTTGAGAATATGATGATAATTTGGAAAAATCACACGAGACTTAAAAACTAACCGTTAAGGGTGAAAACCCAAACCAGCCCCCAAACGACCCTGCAAGAGGGACAAACACCACGTACGGGACCAATGTAACTTGTAGGAACTGGCCGCTTAGTCTCGGGTCTCCCGGTTTGAGAATATGATGATAATTTGCAAATATTAACACTTAGACTTAAAAATAAGCCATTAAAGGTTGAAAACCCAAACCAGCTCCCAAACGACCCCGTAAGAGGCACAAACAATTCGTACGGGACCAATGTAACTTGTAGGAACTGACCGCAAAGTCTTGGGTCTCCCAGTTTGAGAATATGACGATAATTTGCAAAAATCAACCCTACTTAAATAAAGACCGTTAAAGGGTGAAAACCCAAACCAGCCCCCAAACGACGCTGTAAGAGGGACGAACACCTCGTACGGGACCAATGAAACTTGTAGGAAGAGATCGCGTAGTCTCGGGTCTCCCGGTTTGAGAATAGGATGATAATATGCAAAAATCAACACTTAGGCATAAAAATAAGCCGTTAAAGGGTGAAAATCCAAACCAGCCCAAAACGACCCCGTAAGAGGCACGAACACCTCGTACGGGACCAATATAATTTGTAGGAACTGATCGCGAAGTCTCGGGTCTCCCGGTTTGAGAATATGATGATAATTTTCAAAAATCAACACTACTTAAAAAACATATTGTTAAAGGGTGAAAACATAAACCGGCCACCCAACGACCTCGTAGGAGGTACAAACACCTCGCACGGGACCCATGTAACTTGTAGGAACTGACCGCGTAGTCCCGGGTCTTCTGATTTAAGAATACAATGATAACTTTTCAAAATCAACACTTAGACTTGAAAAAAAGTCGTTAAAGGGTGAAAACCCAAACCAGCCCCCAAATGACCCCGTACGAGGCACGAACACCTCGCACGGGACCAGTGTAACTTGTAGGAACTCACCGCATTGTCCCGGGTCTCCTGGTTTGAGAATATGATGATAATTGGCAAAAATAAACACTTAAACTTAAAAACAAGCTGTTAAATTGTGAAAACCCAAACCAGCTCCGAAACAACCCCGTAAGAGGCACAAACACCTCGTACGGGACCAATGTAACTTGTAGGAACTGACCGCGAAGTCCCGGGTCTCCAAGTTTGAAAATATGATGATAATTTGCAAAAATCAACACTACTTAAATAAAGACCGTTAAAGGGTGAAAACCCAAACCAACCCCCAAACGACGCCTTAAGAGGGACGAACACCTCGCACGGGACCAATGAAACTTGGAGGAAGTGACCGCGTAGTCTCGGGTCACCCGGTTAGAGAATAGGATGATAATTTGCAAAAATCAACACTTAGACTTAAAAATAAGCCGTTAAAGGGTGAAAATCCAAACCAGCCCCAAACGACCCCGTAAGAGGCACGAACACCTCGTACGGGACCAATGTAACTTGTAGGAACTGATCGCGAAGTCTCGGGTATCCCGGTTTGAGAATATGATGATAATTTGCAAAAATCAACACTACTTAAAAACATACTGTTAAAGGTTGAAAACATAAACCAGCCACCAAACGACCTCGTAGGAGGCACAAACACTTCGCATGGGACCCATGTAACTTGTAGGAACTGGCCGCGTAGTCTCGGGGCTTCCGATTTGAGAATACAACAGTAATTTTTAAAAATCAATACTTAGACTTGAAAATAAGCCGTTAAAGGGTGAAAACCCAAACCAGCCCCCAAACGACCCCGTACGAGGCACGAACACCTCGCACGGGACCGGGGTAACTTGTAGGAACTCACTGCATCGTCCCGGGTCTCCCGATTTGAGAATATGATGATAATTGGCAAAAATAAACACTTAAAATTAAAAACAAGCTGTTAAAGGGTGAAGACCCAAACCAGCCCCCAAACAACCCCGTAAGAGGCACGAACAACTTTCACGGGACTAATGTAACTGGTAGGATCTGATCGCGTAGTCTCGGGTCTCCCGGTTTGAGAATATGACGATAATTTCTAAAATTAAACACTTAAACTTGAAAACAAGCTGTTAATGGGTGAAAAACAAAATCATCCACCAAACGATCCCGTAAGAGGCATGGACACCTCGTACGGAACTAATGTAACTTGGTAGGAACTGACCGCATAGTCCTGGGTCTCCCGATTTGAGAATATGATGATAATTTGTAAAAATCAACACTTAGACTTAAAAGCAAGACGTAAAAGGATGAAAACCAAAATCAGCCCCCAACGACCCCGTAATAGAGATGAACACGTCGGACGGGACCAATGTAACTTGTAGGAACTGATCGCGTAGTCCCAGGTCTCCCGGTTTGAGAATATGATGATAATTTACAAAAATAAAGACTTAAACTTAAAAACAAGCCATTAGAGGGTGAAAACCTAAACCATCCACCAAATGTTCCCGTATGAGGCACGAGCCCCTCGCATGGGACAATATAACTTGTTGGAACTGACCGCGTAGTCTCGGTTTTCTCGGTTTGAGAATATGACGATAATTCGTAAAAATCAACACTTAGACATAAAAATAAGACGTTAAAGGGTGAAAACCCAAACCATCCCTCAATGCACCCTGTAGGAGGCACGAACACCTCGCACGGGACCAGTGTAACATCCTGGAACTGACCGCATAGTCCTGGGTCTCCCGATTATGGAATATGATGATAATTTGCAAAAATCACATGAGACTTAAAAATAAGCCGTTGAAGGGTGAAAATCCAAAGTAGCCCCAAAATGACCCTATAAGAGGCACGAACACCTCGCACGGGACCAATGTAACTTGTAGGAACTCACCGAGTAGTCTCGGATCTTTCGATTTTAGAATATGAAGATAATTTGCCAAAATAAACACTTAAACTTAAAAACAAGTCGTTAATGGGTGAAATCCTGAACCAGCCCCCAAACGACCCCGTAGGAGGCACGAACACCTTGCACGGGACCAATGTAACTTGTTGGAACAAACCGCGTAGTCCCGGGTCTCCCGATATGAGAATATGATGATAATTTGCAGAAATAAACAGTTAAACTTAAAAACAAGTTGTTAAAGGGTGAAAACCCAAACCAGCCACCAAACGTTCCCGTAGGAGGCACAGACACCTCGCACGGGACAAATGTAACTTGTAGGAACTGACCACGTAGTACCGAGTCTCTCGATTTGAGAATATGATGATAATTTTTAAAAAACAACACTTAGGCTTAAAAATAAGCCGTTAAAGGTCGAAAACCCAGACCAACCCCCAAACCACCCCGTAGGATGCATGAACACCTCGTACGGGACCAGTGTAACTTCTTGGAACTGATCGAGTAGTCCCGGGTCTCCTGGTTTGAGAATATGATGATAATTTGTAAAAATCACACGAGACTTAAAAACAAACCGTTAAGGGTTAAAAACCCAAACCAGCCCCCAAACGACCCCGCAAGAGGGACGAACACCACGCACGGGACCAATGTAACTTGTAGGAACTGACCGTTTAGTCTCGGGTCTCCCGATTTTAGAATATGATGATAATTTGCAAAAATTAACACTTAGACTTAAAAATAAGCCGTTAAAGGGTGAAAACCCAAACTAGTCCCCAAACGACCCCGTAAGAGGCACAAACACCTCGTACGAGACCAATGTAACTTGTAGGAATTGACCGCGATTTCCCGGGTCTCCCAATTTGAGAATATGATGATAATTTGCAAAAATCAACACTACTTAAATAAAGACCGTTAAAGGGAGAAAACCCAAACCAGCCCCCAAACGACGCCGTAAGAGGGACAAACACCTCGCACGGGACCAATGAAACTTATAGGAAGTGGCCGCGTAGTCTCGGGTCTCCCGGTTTTAGAATAGGATGATAATTTTCCAAAATCAACACGTATACTTAAAAATAAGCCGTTAAAGGGTGAAAATCCAAACCAGCCCCAAACGACCCCGTAAGAGGCACGAACACCTCGTACGGGACCAATGTAACTTGTAGGAACTCATCGCGAAGTCTCGGGTATCCCGATTTGAGAATATGATGATAATTTGCAAAAATCAACACTACTTAAAAACATACTGTTAAAGGGTGAAAACATAAACCAGCCACCAAACGACCTCGTAGAAGGCACAAACACCTCGCACGGGACCCATGTAACTTGTAGGAACTGACGGCGTAGTCCCGAGTCTTCCAATTTGAGAATACAACGGTAATTTTTAAAAATCAACACTTAGACTTGAAAATAAGCCGTTAAAGGGTGAAAACCCAAACCAACCCCCAAACGACGCCGTAAGAGGGACGAACACCTCGCACGGGACCAATGAAACTTGTAGGAAGAAATCGCGTAGTCTCAAGTTTCCCGGTCTGAGAATAGAATGATAATATGCAAAAATCAACACTTAGACTTAAAAATAAGCCGTTAAAGGGTGAAAATCCAAATCAGCACCAAACGACCCCGTAAGAGGCACGAACACCTCGTACGGGACTAATGCAATTTGTAGGAACTCATCGTGAAGTCTCGGGTCTCCCGGTTTGAGAATATGATGATAATTTTCAAAAATCAACACTACTTAAAAACATACTGTTAAAGGGTGAAAACATAAACTGCGTAGTCCCGGGTCTTCCGATTTGAGAATACAACGATAATTTTTCAAAATCAATACTTAGACTTGAAAAAAAGCCGTTAAAGGGTGAAAACCCAAACCAGCCCCCAAACGACCCAGTACGAGGCACGAACACCTCGCACGGGACCAGTGTAACTTGTAGGAACTCACCGCATCGTCCCGGGTCTCCCAGTTTGAGAATATGATGATAATTGGCAAAAGTAAACACTTAAACTTAAAAACAAGTTGTTAAAGGGTGAAAACCCAAACCAGCCACCAAACAACCCCGTAAGAGGCACGAACATCTCGTACGGGACCAATGTAACTTGTCGGAACTGACCGCGTAGTCCCGGGTCTCCAAATTTGAGAATATGATGATAATTTGCAAAAATCAACACTACTTAAATAAAGACCGGTAATGGGTGAAAACCTAAACCAACCCCAAAACGACGCCGTAAGAGGGACGAACACCACGCACGGGACCAATGAAACTTGTAGGAAGTGACCGCGTAGTCTCGGGTCTCCCGGTTAGAGAATAGGATGATAATTTGCAAAAATCAACACTTAGACTTAAAAATAAGCCGTTAAAGGGTGAAAATACAAACCAGCCCCAAACGATCCCGTAAGAGGCACGAACACCTCGTACGGGACCAATGTAACTTGTAGGAACTGATCGCGAAGTCTCGGGTATCCCGGTTTGAGAATATGATGATAATTTGCAAAAATCAACACTACTTAAAAACATACTGTTAAAGGGTGAAAACAAAAACCAGCCACCAAACGACCTCGTAGGAGGCACAAACACCTCGCATGGGACCCATGTAACTTGTAGGAACTGACCGCGTAGTCCCGAGTCTTCCGATTTGAGAATAGAACTGTAATTTTTAAAAATCAACACTTAGACTTGAAAATAAGCCGTTAATGGGTGAAAACCCAAACCAACCCCCAAACGACCCCGTACGAGGCATGAACACCTCGCACGGGACCGGTGTAACTTGTAGGAACTCACCGCATCATCCCGGGTCTCCCGGTTTGAGAATATGATGATAATTGCAAATATAAACACTTAAAATTAAAAACAAGCTGTTAACGGGTGAAAACCCAAACCAGCCCCCAAACAACCCCGTAAGAGGCACGAATAACTCGCACGGGACCAATGTAACTGGTAGGAACTGATCGTGTAGTCTCAGGTCTCCCGGTTTGAGAAGATGACGATAATTTCTAAAATTAAACACTTAAACTTTAAAAAAAGCCGTTAATGGGTGAAAAACAAAACCATACCCCAAACGATCCCGTAAGAGGCATGGACACCTTGTACGGAACTAATGTAACTTGGTAGGAACTGACCGCATAGTCCCGGGTCTCCCGATTTGAGAATACGACGATAATTTGTAAAAGACAACACTTAGACTTAAAAGCAAGCCGTAAAAGGATGAAAACCAAAATCAGCCCCCAACCACCCCGTAATAGAGATGAACACGTCGGACGGGATCAATGTCACTTGTAGGAACTGACCGCGTAGTCCCAGGTCTCCCGGTTTGAGAATATGATGATAATTTACAAAAATAAACACTTAAACTTAAAAACAAGCCGTTAAAGGGTCAAAACCTAAAGCATCCACCAAATGTTCCCGTATATGGCACGAGCACCTCGCACGGGAAAATATAACTTGTTGGAACTGACCGCGTAGTCTCAGTTCTCTCGATTTGAGAATATGACGATAATTTGTAAAAATCAATACTTAGACATAAAAATAAGACGTTAAAGGGTGAAAACCCAAACCATCCCCCAAAGCACCCTGTAGGAGGCACAAACACCTCGCACGGGACCAGTGTAACATCCTGGAACTGACCACGTAGTCCCGGGTCTCCCGATTTGAGAATATGATGATAATTTGCAAAAATCACATGAGACTTAAAAATAAGCCGTTGAAGGGTGAAAATCCAAACCAGCCCCAAAATGACCCTATAAGAGGCACGAACACCTCGCATGGGACCAATGTAACTTATAGGAACTCACCGCGTTGTCTCGGATCTTCCGATTTAAGAATATGATGATAATTTGCAAAAATAAACACTTAAACTTAAAAACAAGTCATTAACGGCTGAAATCCAGAACTTGCCCACGAACGACCCCGTAGGAGGCACGAACACCTTACACGGGACCAATGTAACTTGTTGGAACAGACCGCGTAGTCCCGGGTCTCCCAATTTGAGAATATGATGATAATTTGCTGATATAAACACTTAAACTTAAAAACAAGTCGTTAAAGGGTGAAAACCCAAACCAGCAACCAAACGTTCCCGTAGTAGGCACAGACACCTCGCACGGGACAAATGTAACTTGTAGGAACTGACCACGTAGTCCCGAGTGTCACGATTTGAGAATATGATGATAATTTTTAAAACACAATACTTAGGCTTAAAAATAAGCCGTTAAAGGGTGAAAACCCAAACCAGCCCCAAAACCACCCCGCAGGATGCATGAACACCTCGCACGGGACCAGTGTAACTTCTTGGAACTGATCGAGTAGTCCCGGGTCTCCCGGTTTGAGAATATGATGATAATTTGTAAAAATCACACGAGACTTAAAAACAAACCGTTAAGGGATAAAAACCCAATCCAACCCCCAAACGACCCCGCAAGAGGGACGAACACGACGCACAGGACCAATGTAAGTTGTAGGAACTGACCGCTTAGTCTCGGGTCTCCCGGTTTGAGGATATGATGATAATTTGATAAAATTAACACTTAGACTTAAAAATAAGCCGTTAAAGGGTGAAAACCTAAACCAGCCCCGAAACGACCCCATAAGAGGCACAAACACCTCGTACGGGACCAATGTAACTTGTAGGTACTGACCGCGAAGTCCCGGGTCTCCTAGTTTGAGAATATGATGATAATTTGCAAAAATCAACACTACTTAAATAAAAGACCGTTAAAGGGTGAAAATCAAAACCAACCCCCAAACGGCGCCGTAAGAGGGACAAACACCTCGCACGGGACCAATGAAACTTGTAAGAAGTGACCGCGTAGTCTCGGGTCTCCCAGTTTGAGAATAGGATGATAATTTTCAAAAATCAACACTTATACATAAAAATATGCCGTTAATGGATGAAAATCCAAACCATCCCCAAACGACCCCGTAAGAGGCACGAACACCTCGTACGGGACCAATGTAACTTGTAGGAACTGATCGCGAAGTATCGGGTCTCCCGGTTTGAGAATATGATGATAATTTGCAAAAATCAACACTACTTAAAAACATACTTTTAAAGGGTGAAAACATAAACCAGCCACCAAACGACCCCGTAGGAGGCGCGAACACCTCGCACGAGACCCATGTAACTTGTAGGAACTGACCGCGTAGTCTCGGGTCTTCCAATTTGAGAATATAACGATAATTTTTAAAAATCAACACTTAGACTTGAAAATAAGCACTCAAAGGGTGAAAATCCAAATCAGCCCCCAAATGACCCCGTATGAGGCACGAACACCTCGCACGGGACCAGTATAACTTATAAGAACTCACCGCATCGTCCTAGGTCTCCCAGTTTGAGAATATGATGATAATTTGCAAAAATAAACACTTAAACTTAAAAACAAGCTGTCAAAGGGTGAAAACCCAAACCAGCCCCTAAACAACCCCGTAGGAGGCATGAACAACTCGCACGGGACCAATATAACTTGTAGGAACTGACCGTGTAGTCTCGGGTCTCCCGGTTTGAGAATATGATAATAATTGGCAAAAATAAACACTTAAACTTAAAAACAAGCTGTTAAAGGGTGAAAACCCAAACCAGCCCCCAAACAACCCCGTAAGAGGCACGAACAACTCGCACGGGACCAATGTAACTGGTAGGAACTGATCGCGTAGTCTCGGGTATCCCGGTTTGAGAATATGACGATAATTTATAAAATTAAACACTTAAACTTTAAAACAATCCGTTAATGGGTGAAAAACAAAACCATCCCCCAAACGATCCCGTAAGAGGCATGGACACCCCGTACGGAACTAATGTGACTTGGTAGGAACTGATCGCATAGTCCCGGGTCTCCCGATTTGAGAATATGACGATAATTTGTAAAAATCAACACTTAGACTTAAAAGCAAGCCGTAAAAGGATGAAAACGAAAATCAGCCCCCAACGACCCCGTAATAGAGATGAACACGTCGGACGGGACCAATGTAACTTGTAGGAACTGACCGCGTAGTCCCAGGTCTCCCGGTTTGAGAATATGATGATAATTTACAAAGATAAACACTTAAACTTAAAAAGAAGCCGTTAAAGGGTGAAAACCTAAATCATCCACCAAATGTTCCCGTATGAGGCACGAGCACCTCGCACGGGACAATATAACTTGTTGGAACTGACCGCATAGTCTCGGTTCTCTCGGTTTGAGAATATGACGATAATTTGTAAAAATAAACACTTAGACATAAAAATAAGACGTTAAAGGGTGAAAACCCAAACAATCCCCCAAATCACCCTGTAGTAGGCACGAACACCTCGTACGGGACCAGTGTAAAATCCTAGAACTGACCTTGTAGTCCCAAGTCTCCCGATTTGAGAATATGATGATAATTTGCGACAATCACATAAGACTTAAAAATAAGCCGTTGAAGGGTGAAAATCCAAACGATCCCCAAAATGACCCAATAAGAGGCACGAACACCTCGCACGGGACCAATGTAACTTATAGGAACTCACCGCGTAGTCTCGGATCTTCCGATTTGAGAATATGACGATAATTTGCAAAAATAAACACTTAAACATAAAAACAAGTCGTTAACGGGTGAAAACCCAAACCAACCCCCAAACAACCCCGTAAGAGGCACGAATAACTCGCACGGGACCAATGTAACTGGTAGGAACTGATCGTGTAGTCTCAGGTCTCCCGGTTTGAGAATATGACGATAATTTCTAAAATTAAACACTTAAACTTTAAAAAAAGCCGTTAATGGGTGAAAAACAAAACCATACCCCAAACGATCCCGTAAGAGGCATGGACACCTTGTACGGAACTAATGTAACTTGGTAGGAACTGACCGCATAGTCCCGGGTCTCCCGATTTTAGAATACGACGATAATTTGTAAAAGACAACACTTAGACTTAAAAGCAAGCCGTAAAAGGATGAAAACCAAAATCAGCCCCCAACGACCCCGTAATAGAGATGAACACGTCGGACGGGATCAATGTAACTTGTAGGAACTGACCGCGTAGTCCCAAGTCTCCCGGTTTGAGAATATGATGACAATTTACAAAAATAAACACTTAAACTTAAAAACAAGCCGTTAAAGGGTCAAAACCTAAAGCATCCACCAAATGTTCCCGTATAAGGCACGAGCACCTCGCACGGGACAATATAACTTGTTGGAACTGACCGCGTAGTCTCGGTTCTCTCGGTTTGAGAATATGATGATGGTTTGTAAAAATCAATACTTAGACATAAAAATAAGAAGTTAAAGGGTGAAAACCCAAACCATCCCCAAAAGCACCCTGTAGGAGGCACAAACACCTCGCACGGGACCAGTGTAACATCCTGGAACTGACCGCGTAGTCCCGGGTCTCCCGATTTGAGAATATGATGATAATTTGCAAAAATCACATGAGACTTAAAAATAAGCCGTTGAAGGGTGAAAATCCAAACCAGCCCCAAAATGACCCTATAAGAGGCACGAACACCTCGCATGGGACCAATGTAACTTATAGGAACTCACCGCGTAGTCTCGAATCTTCCGATTTAAGAATATGATGATAATTTGCAAAAATAAACACTTAAACTTAAAAACAAGTCATTAATGGCTGAAATCCAGAACCAGCCCACGAACGACCCCGTAGGAGGCACGAACACCTTACACGGGACCAATGTAACTTGTTGGAACAGACCGCGTAGTCCCGGGTCTCCCGATTTGAGAATATGATGATAATTTGCTGATATAAACACTTAAACTTAAAAACAAGTCGTTAAAGGGTGAAAACCCAAACCAGCAACCAAACGTTCCCGTAGTAGGCACAGACACCTCGCACGGGACAAATGTAACTTGTAGGAACTGACCACGTAGTCCCGAGTGTCACGATTTGATAATATGATGATAATTTTTAAAACACAACATTTAGGCTTAAAAATAAGCCGTTAAAGGGTGAAAACCCAAACCAGCCCCCAAACCACCCCGCAGGATGCATGAACACCTCGCACGGGACCAGTGTAACTTCTTGGAACTGATCGAGTAGTCCCGGGTCTCCCGGTTTGAGAATATGATGATAATTTGTAAAAATCACACGAGACTTAAAAGCAAACCGTTAAGGGATAAAAACCCAATCCAACCCCCAAACGACCCCGCAAGAGGGACGAACACCACGCACGGGACCAATGTAAGTTGTAGGAACTGACCGCTTAGTCTCGGGTCTCCCGGTTTGAGAATATGATGATAATTTGATAAAATTAACACTTAGACTTAAAAATAAGCCGTTAAAGGGTGAAAACCCAAACCAGCCCCGAAACGACCCCATAAGAGGCACAAACACCTCGTACGGGACCAATGTAACTTGTAGGTACTGACCGCGAAGTCCCGGGTCTCCTTGTTTGAGAATATGATGATAATTTGCAAAAATCAACACTACTTAAATAAAGACCGTTAAATGGTGAAAACCAAAACCAACCCCCAAACGACGCCGTAAGAAGGACAAACACCTCGCACGGGACCAATGAAACTTGTAAGAAGTGACCGCGTAGTCTCGGGTCTCCCAGTTTGAGAATAGGATGATAATTTTCAAAAATCAACACTTATACTTAAAAATATGCCGTTAATGGATGAAAATCCAAACCATCCCCAAACGACCCCGTAAGAGGCACGAACACCTCGTACGGGACCAATGTAACTTGTAGGAACTGATCGCGAAGTATCGGGTCTCTCGGTTTGAGAATATGATGATAATTTGCAAAAATCAACACTACTTAAATACATACTTTTAAAGGGTGAAAACATAAACCAGCCACCAAACGACCCCGTAGGAGGCGCGAACACCTCGCACGAGACCCATGTAACTTGTAGGAACTGGCCGCGTAGTCTCGGGTCTTCCAATTTGTGAATATAACGATAATTTTTAAAAATCAACACTTAGACTTGAAAATAAGCACTCAAAGGGTGAAAATCCAAATCAGCCCCAAAACGACCCCGTATGAGGCACGAACACCTCGCACGGGACCAGTATAACTTATAGGAACTCACCGCATCGTCCCAGGTCTCCCAGTTTGAGAATATGATGATAATTTGCAAAAATAAACACTTAAACTTAAAAACAAGATGTCAAAGGGTGAAAACCCAAACCAGCCCCCAAACAACCCCGTAGGAGGCATGAACAACTCGCACGGGACCAATATAACTTGTAGGAACTGACCGTGTAGTCTCGGGTCTCCCGGTTTGAGAATATGATAATAATTGGCAAAAATAAACACTTAAACTTAAAAACAAGCTGTTAAAGGGTGAAAACCCAAACCAGCCCCCAAACAACCCCGTAAGAGGCACGAACAACTTGCACGGGACCAATGTAACTGGTAGGAACTGATTGCGTAGTCTCGGGTATCCCGGTTTGAGAATATGACGATAATTAATAAAATTAAACACTTAAACTTTAAAATAATCCGTTAATGGGTGAAAAACAAAACCATCCCCCAAACGATCCCGTAAGAGGCATGGACACCCCGTACGGAACTAATATAACTTGGTAGGAACTGATCGCATAGTCCCGGGTCTCCCGATTTGAGAATATGACGATAATTTGTAAAAATCAACACTTAGACTTAAAAGCAAGCCGTAAAAGGATGAAAACAAAAATCAGCCCCCAACGACCCCGTAATAGAGATGAACACGTCGGACGGGACCAATGTAACTTGTAGGAACTGACCGCGTAGTCCCAGGTCTCCCGGTTTGAGAATATGATGATAATTTACAAAGATAAACACTTAAACTTAAAAAGAAGCCGTTAAAGGGTGAAAACCTAAATCATCCACCAAATGTTCCTGTATGAGGCACGAGCACCTCGCACGAGACAATATAACTTGTTGGAACTGACCGCGTAGTCTCGGTTCTCTCGGTTTGAGAATATGACGATAATTTGTAAAAATCAACACTTAGACATAAAAATAAGACGTTAAAGGGTGAAAACCCAAACAATCCCCCAAATCACCCTGTAGTAGGCACGAACACCTCGTACGGGACCAGTGTAAAATCCTAGAACTGACCTTGTAGTCCCAAGTCTCCCGATTTGAGAATATGATGATAATTTGCGACAATCACATAAGACTTAAAAATAAGCCGTTGAAGGGTGAAAATCCAAACCAGCCCCAAAATGACCCAATAAGAGGCACGAACACCTCGCACGGGACCAATGTAACTTATAGGAACTAACCGCGTAGTCTCGGATCTTCCGATTTGAGAATATGACGATAATTTGCAAAAATAAACACTTAAACATAAAAACAAGTCGTTAATCGGTGAAATCCCGAACCAGCCCCCGAACGACCCCGTAGGAGGCACGAACACCTTGCACGGGACCAATGTAACTTGTTGGAACAGACCGCGTAGTCCCGGGTCTCCCAATTTGAGAACATGATGATAATTTGTAGAAATAAATACATAAACTTAGGAACAAGTCGTTAAAGGGAGAAAACCCAAACCAGCCATCAAACGTTCCCGTAGGAGGCATAGACACCTCGCATGGGACAAATGTAACTTGTAGGAACTGACCACGTAGTCCCGAGTGTCTCGATTTGAGAATATGATGATAATTTTTAAAACACAAAACTTAGGATTAAAAATAAGCCGTTAAAGGGTGAAAACCCAAACCAGCCCCCAAACCACCCCGTAGGATGCATGAACACCTCGTACGGGACCAGTGTAACTTCTTGGAACTGATCGAGTAGGCCCGGGTCTCTCGGTTTGAGAATATGATGATAATTTGTAAAAATCACACGAGACTTAAAAACAAAACCGTTAAGGATTAAAATCACAAACCAGCCCCCAAACGACCCCGCAAGAGGGACGAACACCACGCACGGGACCAGTGTAACTTGTAGGAACTGACCGCTTAGTCTCGGGTCTCCCGGTTTGAGAATATGATGATAATTTGCAAAAAAATAACACTTAGACTTAAAAATAAGACGTTAAAGGGTGAAACCCAAACTAGTCCCCAAACGACCCTGTAAGAGGCACAAACACCTCGTACGGGACCAATGTAACTTCTAGGAACTGACCGCGATGTCCCGGGTCTCCCAGTTTGAGAATATGATGATAATTTGCAAAAATCATAACTACTTAAATAAAGACCGTTAAAGGGTGAAAACCCAAACCAGCCCCCAAACGAAGCCGTAAGAGGGACAAACACCTCGCACGGGACCAATGAAACTTGTAGGAAGTGGCCGCGTAGTCTCGGGTGTCCCGATTTGAGAATAGGATGATAATTTGCAAAAATCAACACTTATACTTAAAAACACGCCATTAAAGGGTGAAAATCCAAACAAGCCCCAAACGACCCCGTAAGAGGCACAAACACCTCGTACGGGACCAATGTAACTTGTAGGAACTGATCGCGAAGTCTCGGGTCTCCCACTTTGAGAATATGATGATGATTTACAAAAATCAACACTACTTAAAAACATACTGTTAAAGGGTGAAAACATAAACCAGGCACCAAACGACCCCGTAGGAGGCGCGAACACCTCGCACGAGACCCATCAAACTTGTAGGAACTGATCGCGTAGTCCCGGGTCTTCCGATTTGAGAATATAACGATAATTTTTAAAAATCAACACTTAGACTTGAAAATAAGCCGTTGAAGGGTGAAAATCCAAACCAGCCCCCAAACGACCCGGAATGAGGCGCGAACACCTCGCACGGGACCAGTATAACTTATAGGAACTCACCGCGTCGTCCCAGGTCTCCCGATTTGAGAATATGATGATAATTTGCAAAAATAACCACTTAAACTTAAAAACAAGCTGTTAAAGGGTGAAAACCCAAACCAGCCCCCAAACAACCCCGTAAGAGGCATGAATAACTCGCACGGGACCAATGTAACTTGTAGGAACTGACCGTGTAATCTCGGGTCTCCCGGTTTGAGAATATGATGATAATTTATAAAATTAAACACATAAACTTTAAAACAAGCCGTTAATGGGTGAAATCCCGAACCAGCCCCCGAACGACCCCGTAGGAGGCATAAACACCTTACACGAGACTAATGCAACCTATTGGAACAGAACGCATAGTCCCGGGTCTCCCGATTTGAGAATATGACGATAATTTGCAGAAATAAACACTTAAACTTAAAAACAAGTCGTTAAAGGGTGAAAACCCAAACCAACCACCAAACGTTCCCGTAGGAGGCACGGACACCTCGCATGGGACCAATGTGACTTGTAGGAACAGACCGCGTAGTCCCGGGTCTCTCGATTTGAGAATATGATGATAATTTTTAAACCTTAACACTTAGGCTTAAAAATAAGCCGTTAAAGGGTGAAAACCCAAACCAGCACCCAAACCACCCCGTAGGAGGCATGAACACCTCGCACGGGACCAGTGTAACTTCTTGGAACTGATCACATAGTCCCGGGTCTCCCGACTTGAGAATATGATGACAATTTGTAAAAATCACATGAGACTTAAAAACAAACCGTTAAGGGTTGAAAACCCAAACCAGCCCCTAAACGACCCCGGAAGAGGGACGAACACCACGCACGGGAATAATGTAACTTGTAGGAACAGACCGCTTAGTCTCGGGTCTCCCGGTTTGAGAATATGATGATAATTTGCAAAAATTAACACTTAGACTTAAAAATAAGCCGTTAAAGGGTGGAAACCCAAACCAGTCCCCAAACTACCCCGTAAGAGGCACAAAAACCTCGTACGGGACTAATGTAACTTGTAGGAACTGACCGCGAAGTCCCGGGTCTCCCAGTTTGAGAATATGACGATAATTTGCAAAAATCAACACTACATAAATAAAAACCGTTAAAGGTTAAAAACCCAAATCAGCCCCCAAACGACGCCGTAGGAGGCACGAACACCTTGCACGGGACCAATGTAACTTGTTGGAACAGACCGCGTAGTCGCGGGTCTCCCGATTTGAGAACATGATGATAATTTACATAAATAAACACTTAAACTTAAAAACAAGTCGTTAAAGGGTGAAAACCCAAACCAGCCACCAAACGTTCCCGTAGGAGGCACAGACACCTCGCACGGGACAAATGTAACTTGTAGGAGCTGACCACGTAGTCCCGAGTGTCTCGATTTGAGAATATGATGATAATTTTTAAAACACAACACTTAGGCTTAAAAATAAGCCGTTAAAGGGTGAAAACTCAAACCAGCCCCCAAACAACCCCATAGGATGCATGAACACCTCGCACGCGACCAGTGTAACTTCATGGAACTGATCGAGTAGTCTCGGGTCTCCCAGTTTGAGAATATGATGATAATTTGTAAAAATCACACGAGACTTAAAAACAAACCATTAAGGATTAAAACCCCAAACCAGCCCCCAAACGACCCCGCAAGAGGGACGAACACCACGCACGGGACCAATGTAATTTGTAGGAACTGACCGCTTAGTCTCGGGTCTCCAGGTTTGAGAAGATGACGATAATTTGCAAAAATTAACACTTTGACTTAAAAATAAGATGTTAAAGGCTGAAAACCCAAACCAGTCCCCAAACGACCCCGTAAGAGGCACAAACACCTCCTACGGGACCAATGTAACTTGTAGGAACTGACCGCGAAGTCCCGGGTCTCCCAGTTTGAGAATATGATGATAATTTCCAAAAATCAACTCTACTTAAATAAAGACCGTTAAAGGGTGAAAACCCAAAACAGCCCCCAAACGACGCCGTAAGAGGGACAAACACCTCGCACGGGACCAATGAAACTTGTAAGAGGTGGCCGCGTAGTCTCGGGTCTCCCGGTTTGAGAATAGGATGATAATTTGCAAAAATCAAGACTTATACTTAAAAATAAGTCGTTAAAGGGTGAAAATCCAAACCAGCCCCAAACGACCCCGTAAGAGGCACAAACACGTCGTACGGGGCCAATGTAACTTGTAGGAACTGATCGCGAAGTCTCGGGTCTCTCGGTTTGAGAATATGATGATAATTTGCAAAAATCAACACTACTTAAAAACATACTGTTAAAGGGAGAAAACATAAACCAGCCACCAAACGACCCCGTAGGAGGGGCGAACACCTCGCACGAGACCCATGAAACTTGTAGGAACTGACCGCGTAGTCTCGGCTCTTCCAATTTGAGAATATAACGATAATTTTTAAAATCAACACTTAGACTTGGAAATAAGCCGTTGAAGGGTGAAAATACAAACCAGCCCCCAAACGACCCCGTATGAGGCACGAACACCTCGCACGGGACCAGTATAACTTATAGGAACTCACCGCATCGTCCCAGGTCTCCCAGTTTGAGAATATGATGATATTTGCAAAAATAAACACTTAAACTTAAAAACAAGCTGTTAAAGGGTGAAAACCCAAACCAGCCCCCAAACAACCCCGTAAGAGGCATGAACAACTCGCACGGGACCAATGTAACTTGTAGGAACTGACCGTGTAGTATCGGGTCTCCCGGTTTGAGAATATGATGATAATTTATAAAATTAAATATTAAACTTTAAAACAAGCCGTTAATGGGAGAAATCCCGAACCAGCCCCCGAACGACCCCGTAGGAGGCACAAACACCTTACACGGGACCAATGTAACTTATTGGAACAGAACTCATAGTCCCGGGTCTCCCGATTTGAGAATATGACGATAATTTGCAGAAATAAACACTTAAACTTAAAAACAAGTCATTAAAGGGTGAAAACTCAAACTAGCCACCAAACGTTCCTGTAGGAGGCACGGACACCTCGCACGGGACCAATGTGACTTGTAGGAACTGACCGCGTAGTCCCGGGTCTCTTGACTTGACAATATGATGATAATTTTTAAAACTCAACGCTTAGGCTTAAAAATAAGCCGTTAAAGGGTGAAAACCCAAACCAGCCCCCAAACCACCCCGTATGAGGCATGAACACCTCGCACGGGACCAGTGTAACTTCTTGGAACTGATCACGTAGTCCCGGGTCTCCCGGCTTGAGAATATGATGATAATTTGAAAAAATCACACGAGACTTAAAAACAAACCGTTAAGGGTTGAAAACCCAAACCATCCCCTAAACGACCCCGCAAGAGGGATGAACACCACGCACGGGAATAATGTAACTTGTAGGAACTGACCGCTTAGTCTCAGGTTTCCCGGTTTGAGAATATGATGATAATTTGCAAAAATTAACACTTTGACTTAAAAATAAGCCGTTAAAGGGTGGAAACCCAAACCAGTCCCCAAACGACCTCGTAAGTGGAACAAACACCTTGTACATGACTAATGTAACTTGTAGGAACTGACCGCGAAATCCTGGGTCTCCCAGTTTGAGAATATGACGATAATTTGCAAAAATCAACACTACATAAATAAAGACCGTTAAAGGGTAAAACCCAAACCAGCCCCCAAACGATGCCGTAAGAGGGACGAACACCTCGCATGGGACCAATGAAACTTGTAACAAGTGGTCGCGTAGTCTCGGGTCTCTCGGTTTGAGAATAGGATGATAATTTGCAAAAATCAACACTTAGACTTAAAAAAAAAAGACGTTAAATGGTGAAAATCCAAACCAGCCACAAAACGTTCCCGTAGGAGGCACGGACACCTCGTATGGGACCAATGTGACTTGTAAGAACTGACCGCGTAGTCCCGGGTCTCTCAATTTGAGAATATGATGATAATTTTTAAAACTCAACACTTAGGCTTAAAAATAAGCTGTTAAAGGGTGAAAAACCAAACCAGCCCCCAAACCACCCCGTAGGAGGCATGAACACCTCGAACGGGACCAGTGTAACTTCTTGGAACTGGTCGCGTAGTCCCGGGTCTCCCGGCTTGAGAATATGATGATAATTTGTAAAAATCACAAGAGACTTAAAAACAAACCGTTAAGGGTTGAAAACCCAAACTAGCCCCCAAACGACCTCACAAGAGGGACGAACACCACGCACGGGACCAATGTAACTTGTAGGGACTGACCGCTTAGTCTCGGGTCTCGTGATTTGAGAATATGATGATAATTTTCAAAAATTAACACTTAGACTTAAAAAAAAGCCGTTAAAGGGTGAAAACCAAAATAAGTCCCCAAACGACCCCGTAAGAGGCACAAACACCTCGTACGGGACCAATGTAACTTGTAGGAACTGATCGCGAAATCCCGGGTCTCCCAGTTTTAGAATATGACGATAATTTGCAAAATCAACACTACATAAATAAAGACTATAAAGGGTGAAAACCCAAACCATCCCCCAAACGACGCCGTAAGAGGGACGAACACCTCGCACGGGACCAATGAAACTTGTAGGAAGTGGTCGCGTAGTCTCGGGTCTCCCGGTTTGAGAATAGGATGATAATTTGCAAAAATCAACACTTAGACTTAAAAATAAGCCATTAAAGGGTGAAAATCCAAACCATCCCCAAATGATCCTGTAAGAGGCACGAACACCTCGTACGGGACCAATGTAACTTGTAGGAACTGATTACGAAGTCTCGGGTCTCTCGGTTTGAGAATATGACGATAATTTGCAAAAATCAACACTACTTAAAAACATACTTTTAAAGGGTGAAAACATAAACCAGCCACCAAATTACCCTATAGGAGGCACAAACACATCGCACATGACCCATGTAACTTGTAGGAACTGACCGCGTAGTCCCAGGTTTTCCGATTTGAGAATATAACGATAATTTTTAAAAATCAACACTTAGACTTGAAAATAAGCCGTTAAAGGGTGAAAACCCAAACCAGCCCCCAAACGACCCCGTACGAGGCACGAACACCTCTTACGGGACCAGTGTAACTTGTAGGAACTCACCGCGTCGTCCCGGGTCTCCCAGTTTGAGAATATGATGATAATTTGCAAAAATAAATAATTAAACTTAAAAACAACTCGTTAAAGGATGAAAACCCAAACCAGCCCCCAAACAACCCCGTTAGAGGAACGAACAACTCGCACGGGACCAATATAACATGTAGGAGCTGACTCCGTGGTCCCGGGTCTCCTGGTTTGAGAATATGACGATAATTTATAAAATTACACACTTAAACCTTAAAACAAGCCGTTAATGGGTGAAAAACCAAACCAACCCCCAAACGATCCCGTAAGACGCATGGACACCTCGTACGGAACTAATGTAACTTGGTAGGAACCGACCGCATAGTCCCGGGTCTCCCAATTTGAGAATATGACGATAATATGTAAAAATCAACACTTAGACTTAAAAGCAATCCGTTAAAGGATGAAAACCAAAATCAACCCCCAACGACCCCATAAGAGAGATGAACACCTCGGACGGGACCAATGTAACTTGTAGGAACTGACCGCATAGTCCCGAGTCTCCCAGTTTGAGAATTTGATGATAATTTACAAAAATAAACACTTAAACTTAAAAACAAGCTGTTAAATGGTGAAAACCCAAACCATCCACCAAACGTTCCCGTAGGAGGCACGAGAACCCTGCACGGGACAATATAACTTGTTGGAACTGACCGCGTAGTCTCGGTTCTCTCGATTTGAGAATATGACGATAATTTGTAAAAATCAACACTTAGACATAAAAACAAGACGTTAAGGGGTCAAAACCCAAACTAGCCCCCAAAGTACCCTGTAGGAGGCACGAACCACCTCGTACGAGACCAGTGTAACATCCTGGAACTGACCGCGTAGTCCCAGCTCTCCCGATTTGAGAATATGATGATAATATGCAAAAATCACATGGGACTTAAATATAAGCCGTTGAAGGGTGAAAATCCAAACCAGCCCCAAAATGACCCCATAAGAGGCACGAACAACTCGCACGGGACCAATGTAACTTGTAGGAACTCACCGCGTAGTCTCGGGTCTCCCGATTTGAGAATATAACGATAATTTGCAAAAATAAACACTTAAACTTAAAAACAAGTCGTTAATGGGTGAAATCCCGAACCAGCCCCCTAACGACCCCGTAAGAAGCATGAACACCTTGCACGGGACCAATATAACTTGTTGGAACAGACCGCGTAGTCTCGGGTCTCCCGATTTCAGAATATGATGATAATTTACAGAAATAAACAATTAAACTTAAAAATAAGTCGTTAAAGGGTGAAAACCCAAACCAGCCCCCAAACCACCCCGTAGGATTCATGAACACCTCGCACAGGACCAGTGTAAGTTCTTTGAACTGATCGAGTAGTCCCGGGTCTCCCGGTTTGAGATATGATTATAATTTGTAAAAATCACACGAGACTTAAAAATAAACCGTTCAGGGTTAAAAACACAAATCAGCCCCCTAACGACCCCGCAAGAGGGACGAACACCACGTACGGGACCAATGTAAATTGTAGGAGCTGACCGCTTAGTCTCGGGTCTCCCGGTTTGAGAATATGATGATAATTTGTAAAATTAACACTTAGACTTAAAAATAAGCCGTGAAAGGGTGAGAACCCAAACCAGTCCCCAAACGACCCCGTAAGAGGCACAAACACCTCTTACGGGACCAATGTAACTTGTAGGAACTAACCGCGAAGTCTCGGGTCTCCCAATTTGAGAATATGACGATAATTTGCAAAAATCAACACTACTTATATAAAGACCGTTAAAGGGTGAAAACCCAAACCAGCCCCCAAACGACGCCGTAAGAGGGACGAACACCTCGCACGGGACCAATGAAACTTGTAGGAAGTGATCGCGTAGTCTCGGGTCTCCCGGTTTGAGAATAGGATGATAATTCTCAAAAATCAACACTTACACTTAAAAATAAGCCGTTAAAGGGTGAAAATTCAAACCAGCACCAAACGACCCCGTATGAGGCACGAACACCTCGTACGGGACCAATATAACTTGTAGGAACTGATCGCGAAGTCTCGGGTCTCTCGATTTGAGAATATGATGATAATTTGCAAAAATCAACACTACTTAAAAACATACTATTAATGGGTGAAAACATAAACCAACCACCAAACGACCCCATAGGAGGCGCGAACACCTCGCACGAGACCCATGTAACTTGTAGGATCTGACCGCGTAGTCTCGGGTCTTCCAATTTGAGAATATAATGATAATTTTTAAAATCATCACTTAGACTTGAAAATAAGACGTTAAAGGGTGAAAATCCAAACCATCCCCAAACTACCCCATAAGAGGCACAAACACCTCGTACGGGACCAATGTAACTTCTAGGAACTGATCGCGAAGTCTCGGGTCTCCCGGTTTGAGAATATGATGATAATTTGCAAAAATCAACACTACTTAAAAACATACTGTTAATGGGTGAAAACATAAACCAGCCACCAAACGACCCCATAGGAGGCGCGAACACCTCGCACGAGACCCATGTAACTTGTAGGATTAGACCGCGTAGTCTCGGGTTTTCCAATTTGAGAATATAACGATAATTTTTAAAAATCATCACTTAGACTTGAAAATAAGCCGTTAAAGGGTGAAAATCGAAACCAGCCCACAACCGACCCCGTATGAGGCACGGACACCTCGCACGGGACCAGTATAACTTGTAGGAACTCACTGCATCGTCCCAGGTCTCCCGGTTTGAGAATATGATGATAATTTGCAAAAATAAACACTTAAACTTAAAAACAAGCTGTTAAAGGGTGAAAACCCAAACCAGGCCCCAAACAACCCCGTATGAGGCACGAACAAGTCGCACGGGGCCAATGTAACTTGTAAGAACTGACCGCGTAGTACCGGGTCTCCCGGTTTGAGAATATGATGATAATTAATAAAATTAAACACTTAATCTTTAAAACAAGCCATTAATGGGTGAAATCCCGAACCAGTCCCCGAACGACCCCGTAGGAGGCACAAACACCTTACACGGGACCAATGTAACTTATTGGAATAGACCGCGTAGTCTCGGGTCTCCCGATTTGAGAATATGGCCATAATTTGCAGAAATAAACACTTAAACTTAAAAACAAGTCGTTAAAGGGTGAAACCCCAAACCAGCCACCAAACGTTCCCGTAGGAGGCACGGACACCTCGCACGGGACCAATGTGACTTGTAGGAACTGACACCGTAGTCCCGGGTCCCTCGATTTGAGAATATAATGATAATTTTTAAACTCAACACTTAGGCTTAAAAATAAGCCGTTAAAGGGTGAAAACCCAAACCAGCCCCCAAACCACCCCGTAGGAGGCATGAACACCTCGCACGGGACCAGTGTAACTTCTTGGAACTGATCGCGTAGTCCCGGGACTCCCGGCTTGAGAATATGATGATAATTTGTAAAAATCACACGAAACTTAAAAACAAACCGTTAAGGGTTGAAAACCCAAACCAGCCCCTAAACGACCCCGCAAGAGGGACGAACACCACGCACGGGAATAATGTAACTTGTAGGAACTGACCGCTTAGTCTCAGGTCTCCCGGTTCGAGAATATGATGATAATTTGCAAAAATTAACACTTAGACTTAAAAATAAGCAGTTAATGGGAGGAAACCCAAACCAGTCCCAAACGACCCCGTAAGAGGCACAAACACCTCGTAAGGGACTATTGTAACTTGTAAGAACTGACCGCGAAGTCCCGGGTCTCCCAGTTTGAGAATATGACGATAATTTGCAAAAATCAACACTACATAAATAAAGACCGTTAAAGGGTGAAAACCCAAACCAGCCCCGAAACGACCCTGTAAGAGGGACGAACACCTCACACGGGACCAATGAAACTTGTAGGAAGTGGTCGCGTAGTCTCCGCTCTCCCGGTTTGAGAATAGGATGATAATTTGCAAAAATCAACACTTTGACTTAAAAAAAAGACGTTAAAGGTGAAAATCCAAACCAACCACCAAACGTTCCCGTAGGAGGCACGAACACCTTGCATGGGACCAATGTGACTTGTAAGAACTGACCGCGTAGTCCCGGGTCTCTCGATTTGAGAATATGATGATAATTTTTAAAACTCTACACTTAGGCTTAAAAATAAGCCGTTAAACGGTGAAAACCCAAACCAGCCCCCAAACCACCTCGTAGGAGGCATGAACACCTCGCACGGGACCAGTGTAACTTCTTGGAACTGGTCGCGTAGTCCCGGGTCTCCCGGCTTGAGAATATGATGATAATTTGTAAAAATCACAAGAGACTTAAAGGCAAACCGTTAAGGGTTGAAAACCCAAACCAGCCCCCAAACGACCCCGCACGAGGGACGAACACCACGCACGGGACCAATGTAACTTGTAGGAACTGACCGCTTAGTCTCGGGTCTCCCGATTTTAGAATATGATGATAATTTGCAAAAATTAACACTCAGACTAAAAAATAAGCCGTTAAAGGGTGAAAACCCAAACCAGTCCCCAAACGACCCCGTAAGAGGCACAAACACCTCGTACGGGACCAATGTAACTTGTAGGAACTGACCGCGAAGTCCCGGGTCTCCCAGTTTGAGAATATGACGATAATTTGCAAAAATCAACACTACATAAATAAAGACCATTAAAGGGTGAAAACCCAAACCAGCCCCCAAACGACGCCGTAAGAGGGACGAACACCTCGCACGGGACCAATGAAACTTGTAGGAAGTGGTAGCGTAGTCTCGGGTCTCCCAGTTTGAGAATAGGATGATAATTTGCAAAAATCAACACTTTGACTTAAAAAAAAGACATTAAAGGGTGAAAATCCAAACCATCCCCAAACGTTCCCTTAAGAGGCACGAACACCTCGTAACGGACAAATGTAACTTGTAGGAACTGATTGCGAAGTCTCTGGTCTCTTGGTTTGAGAATATGACGATAATTTGCAAAAATCAACACTACTTAAAAACATACTGTTAAAGGGTGAAAACATAAACCAGCCACCAAATGACCCTGTAGGAGGCACAAACACATCGCACATGACCCATGTAACTTGTAGGAACTGATCGCATAGTCCCGGGTCTTTTGATTTGAGAATATAACGATAATTTTTAAAAATCAACACTTAGACTTGAAAATAAGCCGTTAAAGGGTGAAAACCCAAACCAGCCCCCAAACGACCCCGTACGAGGCACGAACACCTCGTACGGGACCAGTGTAACTTGTAGGAACTCATCGCGTCGTCCCGGGTCTCCCGGTTTGAGAATATGATGATAATTTGCAAAAATAAACAATTAAACTTAAAAACAACCCTTTAAAGGGTGAAAACCCAAACCAGCCCCCAAACAACCCCGTAAGAGGCACAAACAACTCGCACGGGACCAATATAACTTGTAGGAACTGACCGCGTCATCCCGGGTCTCCTGGTTTGAGAATATGACGATAATTTATAAAATTAAACACTTAAACTTTAAAACAAGTTGTTAATGGGTGAAAAACCAAACAAACCGCCAAACGATCCCGTAATAGGCATGGCACCTCGTACGGAACTAATGTAACTTGGTAGGAACCGACCGCATAGTCCCGGGTCTCCCGATTTGAGAATATGACGATAATTTGTAAAAATCAACACTTAGACTTAAAAGCAAGCCATTAAAAGATGAAAACCAAAATCAACCCCCAACGACCCGATAAGAGAGATGAACACCTCGGACGGGACCAATGTAACTTGTAGGAACTGACCGCATAGTCCCAAGTCTCCCAGTTTGAGAATATGATGATAATTTACAAAAATAAACACTTAAACTTAAAAACAAGCCGTTACATGGTGAAAACCCAAACCATCCACCGAACGTTCCCGTAGGAGGCACGAGCACCTCGCACGGGACAATATTACTTGTTTGAACTGACCGCGTAGTCTCGGTTCTCTCGATTTTAGAATATGACGATAATTTGTTAAAATCAACACTTAGACATAAAAATAAGACGTTAAGGGGTGAAAACCCAAAGTAGCTCCCAAAGCACCCTGTAGGAGGCACGAACACCTCGCACGAGACCAGTGTAACATACTGGAACTGACCGCGTAGTCCCGGCTCTCCCGATTTGAGAATATGATGATAATTTGCGAAAATCACATGAGACTTAAATATAAGCCGTTGAAGGGTGAAAATCCAAACCAGCCCCAAAATGACCGCGTAAGAGGGACGAACACCTCGTACGGGACCAATGTAACTTGTAGGAGCTCACCGCGTTGTCTCGGGTCTCCCGGTTTGAGAATATGACGATAATTTACAAAAATAAACACTTAAACTTAAAAACAAGTCGTTAATGGGTGAAATCCCGAACCAGCCCCCTAGCGACCCCGTAAGAGGCACGGACACCTTGCACGGGACCAATATAACCTGTTGAAACAAACCGCGTAGTCCCAGGTCTCCCGATTTGAGAATATGATGATAATTTACAGAAATAAACACTTAAACTTAAAAACAAGTCGTTAAAGGGTGAAAACCAAAACCAGCCACCAAACGTTCCCGTAAGAGGCACGGACACCTCGCACGGGACCAATGTAACTTGTAGGAACTGACCGCGTAGTCCCGAGTGTCTCGATTTGAGAATATGATGATAATTTTTAAAACACAACACTTAGGCTTAAAAATAAGCCGTTAAAGGGTGAAAACCCAAACCAGCCCCAAAACCAACCCGTAGGATGCATGAACACCTCGCACGGGACCAGTGTAAGTTCTTTGAACTGATCGAGTAGTCCCGGGTCTCCCGGTTTGAGAATATGATTATAGTTTGCAAAAATCACACGAGACTTAAAAACAAACCGTTCAGGGTTAAAAACCCAAATCAGCCCCCAAATGACCCCGCAAGAGGGACGAACACCACGCACGGGACCAATGTAAATTGTAGGAACTGACCGCTTAGTCTCTGGTCTCTCGATTTGAGAATATGATGATAATTTGTAAAAATTAACACTTAGACTTAAAAATAAGCCGTGAAAGGGTGAAAACCCAAACCAGTCCCCAAACGACCCTGTAAGAGGCACAAACACCTCTTACGGGACCAATGTAACTTGTAGGAACTGACCGTGAAGTCTCAGGTCTCCCAGTTTGAGAATATGACGATAATTTGCTAAAATCAACACTACTTAAATAAAGACCGTTAAAGGGTGAAAACCCAAACCAGCCCCCAAACGACGCCGTAAGAGGGACGAACACCTCGCACGGGACCAATGAAACTTGTAGGAAGTGATCGCGTAGTCTCGGGTCTCCCGGTTTGAGAATAGGATGATAATTTGCAAAAATCAACACTTAGACTTAAAAATAAGCCGTTAAAGGGTGAAAATCCAAACCAGCACCAAACGACCCCGTAAGAGGCACGAACACCTCGTACGGGTCCAATATAACTTATAGGAACTGATCGCGAAGTCTCGGGTCTTCCGGTTTGAGAATATGATGATAATTTGCAAAAATTAACACTACTTAAAAACATACTATTAAAGGGTGAAAACATAAACCAACCACCAAACGACCCCATAGGAGGCGCGAACACCTCGCACGAGACCCATGTAATTTGTAGGATTTGACCGCGTAGTCTCGGGTCTTCCAATTTGAGAATATAACGATAATTTTTAAAAATCATCACTTAGACTTGAATATAAGACGTTAAAGGGTGAAAATCCAAACCAGCCCCAAACGACCCCGTAAGAGGCACGAACACCTCGTACGGGACCAATGTAACTTCTAGGAACTGATCGCGAAGTCTTGGGTCTCCCGGTTTGAGAATATGATGATAATTTTCAAAAATCAACACTACTTAAAAACATACTGTTAAACGGTGAAAACATAAACCAGCCACAAAACGACCCCATAGGAGGCGCGAACACCTCGCACAAGACCCATGTAACTTGTAGGATCGGACTGTGTAGTCTTGGGTTTTCCAATTTGAGAATATAACGATAATTTTTAAAAATCATCACTTAGACTTGAAAATAAGCCATTAATGGCTGAAAATCCAAACCAGCCCACAAACGACCTTGTATGAGGCACGGACACCTCGCACGGGACCAATATAACTTGTAGGAACTCACCGCGTCATCCCAGGTCTCCCGGTTTGAGAATATGATGATAATTTGGAAAAAATAAACACTTAAACTTATAAACAAGTTGTTAAAGGGTGGAAACCCAAACCAGCCCTCAAACAACCCCGTATGAGGCACGAACAAGTCGCATGGGGCCAATGTAACTTGTAAGAACTGATCGCGTAGTACCGGGTCTCCCGGTTTGAGAATATGATGATAATTTATAAAATTAAACACTTAATCTTTAAAACAAGCCATTAATGGGTGAAATCCCGAACCAGCCCCCGAACAACCCCGTAGGAGGCACAAACACCTTACACGGGACCAATGTAACTTATTGGAACAGACCGCGTAGTCCTGGTCTCCCGATTTGAGAATATGGCCATAATTTGCAGAAATAAACACTTAAACTTAAAAATAAGTCGTTAAAGGGTGAAACCCCAAACCAGCCACCAAACGTTCCCGTAGGAGGCACGGACACCTCGCATGGGAACAATGTGACTTGTAGGAACTGACACCGTAGTCCCGGGTCTCTAGATTTGAGAATATGATGATAATTTTTAAAACTCAACACTTAGGCTTAAAAAAAAGCCGTTAAAGGGTGAAAACCCAAACCAGTCCCCAAACCACCCTGTAGGAGGCATGAACACCTCGCACGGGACCAGTGTAACTTCTTGGAACTGATCGCGTAGTCCCAGGTCTCCCGGCTTGAGAATATGATGATAATTTGTAAAAATCACACGAGACTTAAAAACAAACCGTTAAGGGTTGAAAACCCAAACCAACCCCTAAACGACCCCGCAAGAGGGACGAACACCACGCACGGGAATAATGTAACTTGTAGGAACTGATCGCTTAGTCTCAGGTCTCCCGGTTTGAGAATATGATCATAATTTGCAAAAATTAACACTTAGACTTAAAAATAAACCGTTAAAGGGTGGAAACCCAAACCAGTCCCCAAACGACCCCGTAAGAGGCACAAACACCTCGTACGGGACTAATGTAACTTGTAGGAACTGACCGCGAAGTCCCGGGTCTCCCAGTTTGAGAGTATGACGATAATTTTCAAAAATCAACACTACATAAATAAAGACCGTTAAAGGGTGAAATCTCGAACCAGCCCCCTAACGACTCCGTAAGAGGCACGAACACCTTGCACGGGACCAATATAACTTGTTGAAACAGACCGCGTAGTCCCGGGTCTCCTGATTTGAGAATATGATGATAATTTACAGAAATAAACACTTAAACTTAAAAACAAGTCGTTAAAGGGTGAAAACCCAAACCAACCACCAAACGTTCCCGTAAGAGGCACGAACACCTTGCACGGGACCAATGTAACTTGTAGGAACTGACCGCGTAGTCCCGGGTCTCTCGATTTGAGAATATGATGATAATTTTTAAAACTCAACACATAGGCTTAAAAATAAGCCGTTAAAGGGTGAAAACCCAAACCAGCCCCCAAACCACCCCGTAGGAGGCATGAACACATCGCACGGGACCAGTGTAACTTCTTGGAACTGATCGCGTAGTCCTGGGTCTCGCGGCTTGAGAATATGATGATAATTTGTAAAAATCACAAGAGACTTAAAAACAAACCGTTAAGGGTTGAAAACCCAAACCAGCCCCCAAACGACCCCGCAAGAGGGACGAACACTATGCACGGGACCAATGTAACTTGTAGGAATTGACCGCTTAGTCTCGGGTCTCCCGGTTTGAGAATATGATGATAATTTGCAAAAATTAA
Organism: Sambucus nigra; assembly: GCA_949130495.1. Classification (NCBI taxonomy): domain Eukaryota; kingdom Viridiplantae; phylum Streptophyta; class Magnoliopsida; order Dipsacales; family Adoxaceae; genus Sambucus; species Sambucus nigra. The sequence continues at coordinate 618,086,630 of OX422208.1, forward strand.
CACTTAGAATTAAAAATAAGCCGTTAAAGGGTGAAAACCCAAACTAGTCCCCAAACGACCACGTAAGAGGCACAAACACATCGTACGGGACCAATGTAACCTGTAGGAACTGACCGCGAAGTCCCGGGTCTCCCAGTTTGAGAATATGACGATAATTTGAAAAAATCAACACTACATAAATAAAGACCGTTAACGGGTGAAAACCCAAACCAGCCCCCAAACGACGCCGTAAGAGGGACGAACACCTCGCACGGGACCAATGAATCTTGTAGGAACTGACCTCGTAGTCCTGGGTCTTCCGATTTGAGAATATAATGATAATTTTTAAAAATCAACATTTAGACTTGAAAATAAGCCGTTAAAGGGTGAAAACCCAAACCAGCCCCCAAACGACCCCGTACGAGGCACGAACACCTCGTATGGGACCAGTGTAACTTGTAGGAACTCAGCGCGTCGTCCCGGGTCTCCCGAATTGAGAATATGAGGATAATTTGCAAAAATAAAGACTTAAACTTAAAAACAACCCGTTAAAGGGTAAAAGCCCAAACCAACCCCCAAACAACCCCGTAAGAGGAACGAACAACTCGCACGGGACCAATATAACTTGTAGGAACTGACCGCGTAGTCCCGGGTCTTCTTGTTTGAGAATATGATGATAATTTATAAAATTAAACACTTAAACATTAAAACAAGCCGTTAATGGGTGAAAAACCAAACCAACCCCCAAACGATCCCGTAAGAGGCATGGACACCTCGTACGAAACTAATGTAACTTGGTAGGAACCGACCGCATAGTCCCGGGTCTCCCGATTTGAGAATATGACGATAATTAGTAAAAATCAACACTTAGACTTAACAGCCAGCCGTTAAATGATGAAAACCAAAATCAGCCCCCAATGACCCCATAAGAGAGATGAACACCTCGGACGGGACCAATGTAACTTGTAGGAACTGACCGCATAGTCCCGGGTCTCCCAGTTTGAGAATATGATGATAATTTACAAAAATAAACACTTAAACTTAAAAACAAGCCATTAAAGGGTGAAAACCCAAACCATCCACCAAACGTTCCTGTAGGAGGCACGAGTACCTCGCACGGGACAATATAACTTGATGGAGCTGACCGCATAGTCTCGGTTCTCTCGGTTTGAGAATATGACGATAATTTGTAAAAATCAACACTTAGACATAAAAACAAGACGTTAAGGGGTGAAAACCCAAACTAGCCTCCAAAGCACCCTGTAGGAGGCACGAACACCTCGCACGGGACCAGTGTAACATCCTGGAACTGACCGCGTAGTCCCGGATCTCTCCTATTTGAGAATATGATGATAGTTTGTGAAAATCACATGAGACTTAAAAATAAGCCGTTGAAGGGTGAAAATCCAAACCAGCCCCAAAATGACCCCATAAGAGGCACGAACACCTCGCGTGGGACCAATGTAACTTGTAGTAACTCACCGCGTAGTCTCGGGTCTACCGATTTGAGAATATGACGATAATTTGCAAGAATAAACACTTAAACTTAAGAACAACTCGTTAATGGGTGAAATCCCGAACCAACCCCCGAACGACCCCGTAGGTGGCACGAACACCTTGCACGGGACCATTGTAACTTGTTGGAACAGACCGCGTAGTCCTGGGTCTCCCGATTTGAGAATATGACGATAATTTACAGAAATAAACACTTAAACTTAAAAACAAGTCATTAAAGGGTGAGAACCCAAACCAGCCACTAAATGTTCCCGTAGGAGGCACAGACACCTCGTACGGGACCAATGTAACTTGTAGTAACTGACCGCGTAGTCCCGAGTCTCTCGATTTGAGAATATGATGATAATTTTTAAATCTCAACACTTAGGCTTAAAAATAAGTCGTTAAAGGTTGAAAACCCAAACCAGCCCCCAAACCACCCCGTAGGAGGCATGAACACCTCGCACGGGACTAGTGTAACTTCTTGGAACTGATCGCGTACTCCTGGGTCTCCCGTCTTGAGAATATGATTATAATTTGTAAAAATCAAACGAGACTTAAAAAAAATGTTAAGGGTTGAAAACCCAAACCAGCCCCCAAATGACCCTGCAAGAGGGACGAACACGACGCACGGGACCAATGTAACTTGTAGGAACTGACCGCTAAGTCTCGGGTCTCCCGATTTGAGAATATGATGATAATTTGTAAAAAATAACACTTAGACTTAAAAATAAGCCGTGAAAGGGTGAAAACCCAAACCAGTCCCCAAACGACCCCGTAAGAGGCACAAACACCTCTTACGGGACCAATGTAACTTGTAGGAACTGACCGCGAAGTCCCGGGTCTCCCAGTTTGAGAATATGACGATAATTTGCAAAAATCAACACTACTTAAATAAAGATCATTAAAGGATGAAAACCCAAACCATCCCCCAAACGAAGTCGTAAGAGGGATGGACACCTCGCATGGGACCAATGAACCTTGTAGGAAGTGGTCGCGTAATCTCGGGTCTCCCGGTTTGAGAATAGGAAGATAATTTGTAAAAATCAACACTTAGACTTAAAAATAAGCCGTTAAAGGGTGAAAATCCAAACCAACCCCAAAGGACCTCGTAATAGGCACCAACACCTCGTATGGGACCAATTTAACTTGTAGGAACTGATTGCGAAGTCTCGGGTCTCCCGGTTAGAAAATATGACAATAATTTGCAAAAATCAACACTACTTAAAAACATACAGTTAAAGGGTTAAAACATAAACCAGCCACCAAACGACCCCGTAGGAGGCACGAACACCTCGCATGGAGCCCCTGTAACCTGTAGGAACTGACCGTGTAGTCCCGGGTCTTTCGATTGGAGAATATAACGATAATTTTTAAAAATCAACACTTAGACTTGAAAATAAGTCGTTAATGGGTGAAAACCCAAACCAGCCCCCAAAGGACCCCGTACGAGGCACGAACACCTCGCACGGGACTAGTGTAACTTGTAGGAACTGATGCGTAGTCCTGGGTCTCCCGGTTTGAGAATATGACCATAATTTATTAAATTAAACACTTAAACTTTAAAATAAGCCGTTAATGGGTGAAAAACAAAACCAGCCCCCAAACGATCCCGTATGAGGCATGGACACCTCGTACGGAACTAATGTAACTTGGTAGGAACTGATCGCATAGTCACGGGTCTCCCGATTTGAGAATATGACGATAATTTGTAAAAATAAACACTTAGACTTAAAAGAAAAGTGTTGAAGGATGAAAACCAAAATCAACCCCCAACGACCCCGTAAGAGAGATGAACACCTCGAACGGGACCAATATAACTTGTAGGAACTGACCGCGTAGTCTCGGGTCTCTCGGTTTGAGAATATGATGATAATTTACATAAATAAACACTTAAACTTAAAAACAAGCCGTTAAAGAGTGAAAACCCAAACCAACCACCAAACGTTCCCGTAGGAGGCACGAGCACCTCGCACGGGACAATATAACTTGTTGGAACTGACCGCGTAGTCTCGGTTCTCTCGGTTTGAGAATATGACAATAATTTGTAAAAATCAACACTTAGACATAAAAACAAGACGTTAAAGGGTAACCATCGCCCAAAGCACCCTGTAGGAGGCACGAACACCTCACACAGGACAAGTGTAACAGCCTGAAACTGACCGCGTAGTCCCGGGTCTCCCGATTTTAGAATATGATGATAATTTGCAAAAATCATGTGAGACTTAAAAATAAGCCGTTGAAGGGTCAAAATCCAAACCAGCACCAAAATGACCCCGTAATAGGCACGAACACCTCGCATGGGACCAATGTAACTTGTAGGAACTCACCGCGTAGTCTCGGGTCTCCCAATTTGAGAATATGACGATAATTTTCAAAAATAAACACTTAAACTTAAAAATAAGTCGTTAATGGGTGAAATCCCGAACTAGCCTCCGAACGACCCCGTAGGAGGCACGAACACCTTGCATAGGACCAATGTATATTATTGGAACAGACCGCGCAGTCTCGGGTCTCCCGATTTGGGAATATGACAATAATTTGCAGAAATAAACACTTAAACTTAAAAACAAGTCGTTAAAAGGTGAAAATCCAAACCAGCCACCAAACGTTCCCGTAGGAGACACGAACACCTCGTACGGGACCAATGTAACTTGTAGGAACTTATCGCGTAGTCTCGGGTCTCTCGATTTGAGAATATGATGATAATTTTTATAACTGAACACCTAGGCTTAAAAATAAGTCGTTAAAGGGTGAAAACCCAAACCAGCCCCTAAACCACCCCGTAGGAGGCATGAATACCTCGCACGGGACGAGTGTAATTTCTTGGAACTGATCGCAAATTCCCGGGTCTCTCGGTTTGAGAATATGATGATAATTAGTAAAAATTACACGAGACTTAAAAACAAACCATCAAGGGTTGAAAACCCAAACCATCCCCCAAACGACCCCACAAGAGGGACGAACACCACGCACTGGACCAATGTAACTTGAAGGAACTGGCCGCTTAGTCTCGGGTCTCCCGGTTTGAGAATATGATGATAATTTACAAAAATTAACACTTAGACTTAAAAATAAGCTGTTAAAGGGTGAAAACCCAAACCAGTCCCCAAACGTCCCTTTAAGAGGCACAAACACCTCGTACGGGACCAATGTAACTTGTAGTAACTGAACGCGAAGTCCCGGGTCTTCTAGTTTGAGAATATGATGATAATTTTCAAAAATCAACACTACTTGAATAAAGACCGTTAAAGGGTGAAAACCAAAACCAGCCCCCAAACGAGGCCGTAAGAGGGGTGAACACCTCGCACGGGACCAATGAAACTTGTAGGAAAAGACCGCGTAGTCTCGGGTCTCCCGATTTGAGAATAGGATGATAATTTGCAAAAATCAACACTTAGACTTAAAAATAAGCCGTTAAAGGGTGAAAATCCAAACCATCCCCAAACGACCCCGTAAGAGGCACGAACACCTCGTACGCGACCAATGTAACTTGTTGGAACTAATCGCGAAGTCTCGGGTCTCTCGGTTTGAGAATATGACGATAATTTGCAAAAATCAACACTACTTAAAAACATACTGTTAAAGGGTGAGAACATAAACCAGCCACCAAACGACCCCATAGGAGGCACGAACACCTCGCACGGGACCCACGTAACTTGTAGGAACTGACCACGTAGCTCGGGTCTTCCGATTTGAGAATATAATGATAATTTTTAAAAATCAACACTTAGACTTGAAAATAACTCGTTAAAGGGTGAAAACCCAAACCAGCCCCCAAACGACCCCGTACGAGGCACGAACACCTCGTACGGGACCAATGTAACTTGTAGGAACTGACCGCGTAGCCCGGGTCTCCCAGTTTGAGAATATGATGACAATTTATAAAAATAAACACTTAAACTTAAAAACAACCCGTTAAAGGGTGAAAACCCAAACCAGCCCCCAAACAACCCCGTAAGAGGCACAAACAACTCGCACGGGACCAATGTAACTTGTAGGAACTGACCGCATAGTCCCGGGTCTCCCGGCTTGAGAATATGACGATAATTTATAAAAATAAACACTTAAACTTTAAAACAAGCCGTTAATGGATGAAAAACCAAACCAGCCACCAAACGATCCCATAAGAGGCATGGACACCTCGTACGGAACTAATGTAACTTGGTAGGAACTGACCGCATAGTCTCGGGTCTCCCGGTTGGAGAATATGATGATAATTTGTAAAAATCAAGACTTAGACTTAAAAGCAAGCCGTTAAATGATGAAAACCAAAATCATCCCCCAACGACCCCGTAAGAGAGATGAACACCTCGGACGGGACCAATGTAACTTGTAGGAACTGACCGCGTAGTCCCGGGTATCCCGGTTTGAGAATATGATGATAATTTAGAAAAATAAACACTTAAACTTAAAAACAAGCCGTTAAAGGGTGAAAACCCAAACCAACCACCAAACGTTCCCGTAGGAGGCACGAGCACCTCGCACGGGACAATATAACTTGTTGGAACTGATCGCGTATTCTCGGTTCTCTCAGTTTGAGAATATGTCGATAATTTGTAAAAATCAACACTTAGACTTAAAAATACGACGTTAAAGGGTGAAAACCCAAACAAGCCCCCAAACCACCCTGTAGGAGGCACGAACACCTCGCACGGAACTAGTGTAACATCTTGGAACTGACCACGTAATCCCGGGTCTCCCGATTTGAGAATATGATGATAATTTGCAAATCTCAAACCAGACTTAAAAACAGGCCGTTAAAGGGTGAAAATCCAAACTAACCCCAAAACGACCCTGTAAGAGGCACGAACACCTCGCACGGAACCAATGTAACTTGTAGGAACTGACCGCGTAGTTTTGGGTCTCCAGATTTGAGAATATGACGATAATTTGAAAATATAAACACTTAAACTTAAAAACAAGCCGTTAAAGTGTGAAAACCAAAGCCATCCACCAAACGTTCCCGTAGGAGGGACGAACACCTCGCACAGGACAAATGTAACTTGTAGGAACTGACCGCGTAGTCCCGGGTCTCTCGATTTTAGAATATGATGATAATTTGTAAAACTCAACACTTAGACTTAAAAACAAGCCGTTAAAGGGCGAAAACCCAAACCAGCCTCCAAATCACCCCGTAGGAGGCACGAACACCTTGCACGGGACCATTGTAACTACTTGGAACTGATCGCGTAGTCCCAGGTCTCCCGGTTTGAGAATATGATGATAACTTGCAAAAATCACATGAGACTTAAAAACTAGCCATTAAAGGCTGAAAACCCAAACCAACCCCCAAACGACGCTGTAAGAGGGACGAATACCACGCACGGGACCATTGTAACTTGTAAGAACTGACCGCTTAGTCTCGGGTCTCCCGATTTGAGAATATGATGATAATTTGCAAAAATCAACACTTAGACTTAAAAATAAGCCGTTATAGGGTGAAAACCCAAATCAGCCCATAAACGACCCCTTAAGTCCCGTGTCTCCCGGTTTGAGAATATGAAGATCATTTATAAAAATCAACACTACTTAAAAATAGACAGTTAAAGGGTGAAAACATAAATCTACCACCAAATGACCCCGCATGAGGCATGAACACCTCGCACGGGACCTATGTAACTTGTAGGAACTGACTGCATTGTCCCGGGTCTCCCGGTTTGAGAATATGACGATAATTTGTAAAAATCAACACTTAGACTTAAAAACAAGCTGTTAAAGGCTGAAAACCCAAACCAGCCCTCAAACGACCCCGTAGGAGGCACGAACACCTTGCACGGGACCAATGTAACTTGTAGGAACTGATCGCGTCGTCTCCGTTCTCTCGATTTAAGGATATGATGATAATTTACAAAAAAAACACTTAAACTTAAAAATAAGCCGTTAAAGGGTGAAAACTCAAATCAACCCCCGAAAGACCCCGCAAGAGGCCTGAACACCTCGCACGGGACCAGTGTAACTTGTAGGAAATAACCGTGTAGTCCCGGGTCTCCTGGTTTGAGAATATGACGATAATTTGCAAAAATCACATGGGACTTAAAAACAACCCGTTTAAGGGTGAAAACCCAAACCAACCCCCAAATAACCTTGTAAGAGCCACGAACAACCCGCACGGGACCAATGTAACTTGTAGGAACTGACCGCGTAGTCCCGGGTCTCCCGGTTTTAGAATATGATGATAATTTATAAAAATAAACACTTAAACTTTAAAACAAGCCATTAATGGGTGAAAAACAAAACCAGCCCCCAAACGATCCCGTAAGAGGCATGGAAACCTCGTACGGAACTAATGTAACTTGGTAGGAACTGACCGCATAGTCCCGGGTCTCCCGATTTGAGAATATGATGATAATTAGTAAAAATCAACACTTAGACATAAAAGCAAGCTGTTAAAGGATGAAAACCAAAATCAGCCCCCAACGACCCCGTAAGAGGCATGAACACCTCAGACATAACCAATGTAACTTGTAGGAACTGACCACGTAGTCCCGGGTCTCCCGGTTTGAGAATATGATGATAATTTACAAAAATAAGCACTTAAACATAAAAACAAGCCGTTGAAGGGTAAAAAACCAAACCATCCACCAAACGTTACCGTAGGAGGCACGAGCACCACGCACGGGACAATGTAACTTGCAGCAACTGACCACATAGTCTCGGTTCTCTTGGTTTGAGAATATGATGATAATTATTAAAAATCAACACTTAGACTTAAAAACAAGCCGTTAAAGGGTGAAAATCCAAACCAGCCCCAAAACGACCCCGTAAGAGGCACGAACACCTCGCACGGGACCAATGTAACTTCTAGGAACTGACCGCGTAGTTTCGGGTCTGCCGATTTGAGAATATGACGATAATTTGAAAATATAAACACTTAAACTTAAAAATAAGCCATTAAAGGGTGAAAACCAAATCCAGCCACCAAACGTTCCCGTAGGAGGCACGAACACCGCGGACGGGACAAATGTAACTTATAGGAACTAACCGCGTAGTCCCGGGTCTCCCAGTTTGACAATATGATGATAATTTGTAAAACTCAACATGAGACTTGCACGGGACCAGTGTAACAAACACCGTGAACGGGACCAGTGTAACTTCTTGGAACTGATCGCGTAGTCCCGGGTCTCTCGGTTTGAGAATATGATGATAATTTGTAAAAATCACATGAGACTTCAAAACTAGCCGTTAAAGGCTGAAAACCCACACCAACCCCCAAACGACGCTGTAAGAGGGATGAACACCACGTACGGGACCAATGTAACTTGTAGGAACTGACTGCTTAGTCTCAGGTCTCATGATTTGAGAATATGATGATAATTTGCAAAAATCAACACTTAGACTTAAAAATAAGCCGTTAAAGGGTGAAAACCCAAATCGGCCCCCAAACGACCCCATAAGAGGCACGAACACCTCGTACGTGACCAATGTAACTTGTAGGAACTGACCGTGAAGTCCCGTGTCTCCCGGTTTGAGAATATCAAGATCATTTACAAGAATCAAAACTAGTTAAAAATAGACTATTAAAGGGTGAAAACATAAATCTGCCCCCAAACGACCACGTAAGAGGCACGAACATCTCACACGAGACAAATGTAACTTATATGAACTGACTGCATTATCTCGGGTCTCTCGGTTTGAGAATATGACGATAATTTGTAAAAATCAACACTTAGACTTAAAAATAAGCCGTTAAAGGGTAAAAACCCAAACGACCCCGTAAGAGGCACGAACACCTCGTTCGGGTCCAATGTAACTTGTAGGAACTGACCGCGTAGTCCAGGGTCTCCCAGTTTGAGAATATGATGATAATTTGCAAAAATTAACACTTGGACTTAAAAACAAACTGTTAAAGGGTGAAACCCCAAACTAGCCCCCAAACCACCCCGTAGGAGGTACGAACACCTAGTACGGGACCAGTGTAACTTATTAGAACTGATCGCGCTGTCCTGGGTCTCCCGGTTTGAGAATATAATGATAATTTGCAAAAATAACCCAAGACTTAAAAACAAGCCGTTAAAGGGTGAAAACCCAAACCAGCTCCCAAACGACCCCGTAAGAGGCACGAACACCTCGCACGGGACCAATATAACTTGTAGGAACTGACCGCATAGTCCCGGGTCTCCCTATTTGCGAACATGATGATAATTGGCAAAAATTAACTCTTAGACTTAAAAATAAGTCATTAACGTGTCAAAACCAAAACCAGCCCCCAAACGAACCCGTAAGAGGCACGAACACCTCGTACGGGACCAATGTAAGTTGAGGAACTAACCGTGTAGTCCCGGGTCTCGTGGTTTTAGAATATGACGATAATTTGCAAAAATTAACACTACATAAAAACAGGCCATTAAAGGGTGAAAACATAAACCATCCAATAAATGATCACGTAGGCGGCACGAAAACCTTGCACCTGACCAATGCAACTTATAGGAACTTACCGCGTAGTCCTGGGTCTCCCGGTTTGAGAATATGAAGATGATTTGTAAAAATCAACACTTAGACTTGTAAACAAGCCGTTAAAGGGTGAAAACCCAAACCCAGCCGCCAAACCACCCCGTAGGAGGCACGATCACCTCGCACGGGACCATTGTAACTTCTTGGAACTGACCGCGTAGTCCCGGGTCCCCCGGTTTGAGAATATGACGATAATTTGTAAAAAGCACACGAGACTTAAAAATAAGCCGTTAAAGGGTGAAAATCTGAACCAGCCCCAAAATGACCCCGTAAGAGGCACGAACACCTCGTACGGGACCAATGTAACTTGTACGAAGTGACCTCGTAGTCCCAGGTCTCCCGATTTGAGAATATGACGACCATTTGTAAAAATAAACACTTAAACATAAAAATAAGTCGTTAATGGGTGAAATCCCGAACCAGCTGCCAAACGACCCCGTAGGAGGCACGAACACCTCGCATGGGACAAATGTAATTTGTAGTAACTGACCGCGTAGTCCCGAGTCAACCAATTTGAGAATATGATGACAATTTGTAAAACTATAAACTTAGACTTAAAAATAAGCCGTTAAAGGGTGAAAACCCAAACCAGCCCCCAAACACCCCCCGTAGGAGGCACGGACACCTTGCACGGGACCAGTGAAACTTCTTGGAACTTATCGCGTAGTCTCGGGTCTCCCGATTTGAGAATATGATGAAAATTTGCAAAAAAAACACTTAAAATTAAAATCAAGCCGTTAAAGGGTGAAAACTCAAACCAACCCCCGAAAGACCTTGCAAGAGGCATGAACACCTGGCACGGGACCAATGTAACTTGTAAGAACTGACCGTGTAGTCCCGGGACTCTCGGTTTGAGAATATGATGATAATTTATAAGAATAAACACTTAAACTTAAAAACAAGTCCTTAAAGGGTGAAAACCCAAACCAACCCCCAAACGACCCCGTAAGAGGCACGAACACCTCGTTCGGGTCCAATGTAACTTATAGGAACTGATCGCGTCGTCCCGGGTCTCCCAGTTTGAGAATATGATCATAATTTGCAATAATCAACACTTAGACTCAAAAACAAACCGTTAAAGGGTGAAAACCCAAACTAGCCCCCAAACTACCCCGTAGGAGGCACGAACACCTCGTACGGGACCAGTGTAACTTTTTAGAACTGATCGCGCTGTCCTGGGTCTCCCGATTTGAGAATATAATGATAATTTGCAAAAATAACCCAAGACTTAAAAATAAGCCGTTAAAGGCTGAAAACCCAAACCAGCCCCAAAACGACCCCATAAGAGGCACGAACACCTCGCACGGGACCAATATAACTTGTAGGAACTGACCGCATAGTCCCAGGTCTCCCTATTTGCGAATATGATGATAATTGGCAAAAATCAACACTTAGACTTAAAAATAAGTCGTTAAAGTATCAAAACCCAAACCAGCCCCCAAACGAACCCGTAAGAGGCACGAACACCTCATACGGGACCAATATAACTTGAGCAACTAACCGTGTAGTCCCGGGTCTCGTGGTTTTAGAATATGATGATAATTTGTAAAAATTAACACCACATAAAAACAGGCCATTAAAGGGTGAAAACGCAAACCATCCAATAAATGATCACGTAGGCGGCACGAAAACGTTGCACCTGACCAATGCAACTTATAGGAACTGACCGCGTAGTCCCGGGTCTCCCGGTTTGAGAATATGAAGATAATTTGTAAAAATCAACACTTAGACTTGTAAACAAGCCGTTAAAGGGTGAAAACCCAAACCCAGCCGCCAAACCACCCCGTAGGAGGCACGATCACCTCGCACGGGACCATTGTAACTTCTTGGAACTGACCGCGTAGTCCCGGGTCCCCCGGTTTGAGAATATGACGATAATTTGTAAAAAGCACACAAGACTTAAAAATAAGTCGTTAAAGGGTGAAAATCCGAACCAGCCACAAAATGACCCCGTAAGAGGCACGAACACCTCGAACGGGACCAATGTAACTTGTACGAAGTGACCTCGTAGTCCCAGGTCTCTCGATTTGAGAATATGACTACAATTTGTAAAAATAAAACTTAAACATAAAAATAAGTCGTTAATGGGTGAAATCCCGAACCAGCCGCCAAACGACCCCGTAGGAGGCACGAACACCTCGCACGGGACAAATGTAATTTGTTGTAACTGACCGCGTAGTCCCGAGCCTCCCGATTTGAGAATATGATGACAATTTGTAAAACTATAAACTTAGACTTAAAAATAAGCGGTTAAAGGGTGAAAACCCAAACCAGCCCCCAAACCACCCCGTAGGAGGCACGAACACCTTGCACGGGACCAGTGAAACTTCTTGGAACTTATCGCGTAGTCTCGGGTCTCCCGATTTGAGAATATGATGAAAATTTGCAAAAAAAACACTTAAAATTAAAATCAAGCCGTTAAAGGGTGAAAACTCAAACCAACCCCCGAAAGACCTTGCAAGAGGCATGAACACCTGGCACGGGACCAATGTAACTTGTAAGAACTGACCGTGTAGTCCCGGGACTCTCGGTTTGAGAATATGATGATAATTTATAAGAATAAACACTTAAACTTAAAAACAAGTCCTTAAAGGGTGAAAACCCAAACCAACCCCCAAACGACCCCGTAAGAGGCACGAACACCTCGTTCGGGTCCAATGTAACTTATAGGAACTGATCGCGTCGTCCCGGGTCTCCCAGTTTGAGAATATGATCATAATTTGCAATAATCAACACTTAGACTCAAAAACAAACCGTTAAAGGGTGAAAACCCAAACTAGCCCCCAAACTACCCCGTAGGAGGCACGAACACCTCGTACGGGACCAGTGTAACTTTTTAGAACTGATCGCGCTGTCCTGGGTCTCCTGATTTGAGAATATAATGATAATTTGCAAAAATAACCCAAGACTTAAAAATAAGCCGTTAAAGGCTGAAAACCCAAACCAGCCCCAAAACGACCCCATAAGAGGCACGAACACCTCGCACGGGACCAATATAACTTGTAGGAACTGACCGCATAGTCCCAGGTCTCCCTATTTGCGAATATGATGATAATTGGCAAAAATCAACACTTAGACTTAAAAATAAGTCGTTAAAGCATCAAAACCCAAACCAGCCCCCAAACGAACCCGTAAGAGGCACGAACACCTCATACGGGACCAATATAACTTGAGCAACTAACCGTGTAGTCCCGGGTCTCGCGGTTTTTGAATATGATGATAATTTGTAAAAATTAACACCACATAAAAACAGGCCATTAAAGGGTGAAAACGCAAACCATCCAATAAATGATCACGTAGGCGGCACGAAAACGTTGCACCTGACCAATGCAACTTATAGGAACTGACCGCGTAGTCCCGGGTCTCCCGGTTTGAGAATATGAAGATAATTTGTAAAAATCAACACTTAGACTTGTAAACAAGCCGTTAAAGGGTGAAAACCCAAACCCAGCCGCCAAACCACCCCGTAGGAGGCACGATCACCTCGCACGGGACCATTGTAACTTCTTGGAACTGACCGCGTAGTCCCGGGTCCCCCGGTTTGAGAATATGACGATAATTTGTAAAAAGCACACGAGACTTAAAAATAAGTCGTTAAAGGGTGAAAATCCGAACCAGCCACAAAATGACCCCGTAAGAGGCACGAACACCTCGAACGGGACCAATGTAACTTGTACGAAGTGACCTCGTAGTCCCAGGTCTCTCGATTTGAGAATATGACTACAATTTGTAAAAATAAAACTTAAACATAAAAATAAGTCGTTAATGGGTGAAATCCCGAACCAGCCGCCAAACGACCCCGTAGGAGGCACGAACACCTCGCACGGGACAAATGTAATTTGTTGTAACTGACCGCGTAGTCCCGAGCCTCCCGATTTGAGAATATGATGACAATTTGTAAAACTATAAACTTAGACTTAAAAATAAGCGGTTAAAGGGTGAAAACCCAAACCAGCCCCCAAACCACCCCGTAGGAGGCACGAACACCTTGCACGGGACCAGTGAAACTTCTTGGAACTTATCGCGTAGTCTCGGGTCTCCCGGTTTGAAAATATAATGACAATTTGGAAAAAAACACTTAAATTTAAAAATAAGCCGTTAAAGGGTGAAAACTCAAACCAACCCCCAAAAGACCTTGCAAGAGGCATGAACACCTAGCACGGGACCAATGTAACTTGTAGGAACTGACCGTGTAGTCCCGGGTCTCTCGGTTTGAGAATATGATGATAATTTATAAGAATAAACACTTAAACATAAAAACAAGTCGTTAAAGGGTGAAAACCCAAACCGGCCCCCAAACGACCCCGAAAGAGGCACGAACACCTCGTTCGGGTCTAATGTAACATGTAGGAACTGACCGCGTAGTCCCGGGTCCCCCTGTTTGAGAATATGATCACAATTTGCAATAATCAACACTTAGAGTTAAAAACAAACCGATAAAGGGTGAAAACCCAAACTAGCCCCCAAACCACCCCGTAGGAGGCACGAACACCTCGTACGGGACCAGTGTAACTTTTTAGAACTGATTGCGCTGTCCTGGGTCTCCCGATTTGAGAATATAATGATAATTTGCAAAAATAACCCAAGACTTAAAAATAAGCCGTTAAAGGCTGAAAACCCAAACCAGCCCCAAAACGACCCCATAAGAGGCACGAACACCTCGCACGGGACCAATATAACTTGTAGGAACTGACCGCATAGTCCCAGGTCTCCCTATTTGCGAATATGATGATAATTGGCAAAAATCAACACTTAGACTTAAAAATAAGTCGTTAAAGTATCAAAACCCAAACCAGCCCCCAAACGAACCCGTAAGAGGCACGAACACCTCATACGGGACCAATGTAACTTGAGCAACTAACCGTGTAGTCCCGGGTCTCGCGGTTTTTGAATATGATGATAATTTGCAAAAATTAACACTACATAAAAACAGGCCATTAAAGGGTGAAAACGCAAACCATCCAATAAATGATCACGTAGGCGGCACGAAAACGTTGCACCTGACCAATGCAACTTATAGGAACTGACCGCGTAGTCCCGGGTCTCCCGGTTTGAGAATATGAAGATAATTTGTAAAAATCAACACTTAGACTTGTAAACAAGCCGTTAAAGGGTGAAAACCCAAACCCAGCCGCCAAACCACCCCGTAGGAGGCACGATCACCTCGCACGGGACCATTGTAACTTCTTGGAACTGACCGCGTAGTCCCGGGTCCCCCGGTTTGAGAATATGACGATAATTTGTAAAAAGCACACGAGACTTAAAAATAAGTCGTTAAAGGGTGAAAATCCGAACCAGCCACAAAATGACCCCGTAAGAGGCACGAACACCTCGAACGGGACCAATGTAACTTGTACGAAGTGACCTCGTAGTCCCAGGTCTCCCGATTTGAGAATATCACTACAATTTGTAAAAATAAACACTTAAACATAAAAATAAGTCGTTAATGGGTGAAATCCCGAACCAGCCGCCAAACGACCCCGTAGGAGGCACGAACACCTCGCACGGGACAAATGTAATTTATAGTAACTGACCGCGTAGTCCCGAGCCTCCCGATTTGAGAATATGATGACAATTTGTAAAACTATAAACTTAGACTTAAAAATAAGCCGTTAAAGGGTGAAAACCCAAACCAGCCCCCAAACCACCCCGTAGGAGGCACGAACACCTTGCACGGGACCAGTGAAACTTCTTGGAACTTATCGCGTAGTCTCGGGTCTCCCGGTTTGAAAATATAATGACAATTTGGAAAAAAACACTTAAATTTAAAAATAAGCCGTTAAAGGGTGAAAACTCAAACCAACCCCCAAAAGACCTTGCAAGAGGCATGAACACCTAGCACGGGACCAATGTAACTTGTAGGAACTGACCGTGTAGTCCCGGGTCTCTCGGTTTGAGAATATGATGATAATTTATAAGAATAAACACTTAAACATAAAAACAAGTCGTTAAAGGGTGAAAACCCAAAACCGGCCCCCAAACGACCCCGAAAGAGGCACGAACACCTCGTTCGGGTCTAATGTAACATGTAGGAACTGACCGCGTAGTCCCGGGTCCCCCTGTTTGAGAATATGATCACATTTTGCAATAATCAACACTTAGAGTTAAAAACAAACCGTTAAAGGGTGAAAACCCAAACTAGCCCCCAAACCACCCCGTAGGAGGCACGAACACCTCGTACGGGACCAGTGTAACTTATTAGAACTGATTGCGCTGTCCTGGGTCTCCCGATTTGAGAATATAATGATAATTTGCAAAAATAACCCAAGACTTAAAAATAAGCCGTTAAAGGCTGAAAACCCAAACCAGCCCCAAAACGACCCCATAAGAGGCACGAACACCTCGCACGGGACTAATATAACTTGTAGGAACTGACCGCATAGTTCCAGGTCTCCCTATTTGCGAATATGATGATAATTGGCAAAAATCAACACTTAGACTTAAAAATAAGTCGTTAAAGTATCAAAACCCAAACCAGCCCCCAAACGAACCCGTAAGAGGCACGAACACCTCATACGGGACCAATGTAACTTGAGCAACTAACCGTGTAGTCCCGGGTCTCGCGGTTTTTGAATATGATGATAATTTGCAAAAATTAACACTACATAAAAACAGGCCATTAAAGGGTGAAAACGCAAACCATCCAATAAATGATCACGTAGGCGGCACGAAAACGTTGCACCTGACCAATGCAACTTATAGGAACTGATCGCGTAGTCCCGGGTCTCCTGGTTTGAGAATATGAAGATAATTTGTAAAAATCAACACTTAGACTTGTAAACAAGCCGTTAAAGGGTGAAAACCCAAACCCAGCCGCCAAACCACCCCGTAGGAGGCACGATCACCTCGCACGCGACCATTGTAACTTCTTGGAACTGACCGCGTAGGCCCGGGTCCCCCGGTTTGAGAATATGACGATAATTTGTAAAAAGCACACGAGACTTAAAAATAAGTCGTTAAAGGGTGAAAATCCGAACCAGCCACAAAATGACCCCGTAAGAGGCACGAACACCTCGAACGGGACCAATGTAACTTGTACGAAGTGACCTCGTAGTCCCAGGTCTCCCGATTTGAGAATATCACTATAATTTGTAAAAATAAACACTTAAACATAAAAATAAGTCGTTAATGGGTGAAATCCCGAACCAGCCGCCAAACGACCCCGTAGGAGGCACGAACACCTCGCATGGGACAAATGTAATTTGTAGTAACTGACCGCGTAGTCCCGAGCCTCCCGATTTGAGAATATGATGACAATTTGTAAAACTATAAACTTAGACTTAAAAATAAGCCGTTAAAGGGTGAAAACCCAAACCAGCCCCCAAACCACCCCGTAGGAGGCACGAACACCTTGCACGGGACCAGTGAAACTTCTTGGAACTTATCGCGTAGTCTCGGGTCTCCCGGTTTGAAAATATAATGACAATTTGGAAAAAAACACTTAAATTTAAAAATAAGTCGTTAAAGGGTGAAAACTCAAACCAACCCCCAAAAGACCTTGCAAGAGGCATGAACACCTAGCACGGGACCAATGTAACTTGTAGGAACTGACCGTGTAGTCCCGGGTCTCTCGGTTTGAGAATATGATGATAATTTATAAGAATAAACACTTAAACATAAAAACAAGTCGTTAAAGGGTGAAAACCCAAACCGGCCCCCAAACGACCCCGAAAGAGGCACGAACACCTCGTTCGGGTCTAATGTAACATGTAGGAACTGACCGCGTAGTCCCGGGTCCCCCTGTTTGAGAATATGATCACAATTTGCAATAATCAACACTTAGAGTTAAAAACAAACCGATAAAGGGTGAAAACCCAAACTAGCCCCCAAACCACCCCGTAGGAGGCACGAACACCTCGTACGGGACCAGTGTAACTTATTAGAACTGATTGCGCTGTCCTGGGTCTCCCGATTTGAGAATATAATGATAATTTGCAAAAATAACCCAAGACTTAAAAATAAGCCGTTAAAGGCTGAAAACCCAAACCAGCCCCAAAACGACCCCATAAGAGGCACGAACACCTCGCACGGGACCAATATAACTTGTAGGAACTGACCGCATAGTCCCAGGTCTCCCTATTTTCGAATATGATGATAATTTCCAAAAATCAACACTTAGACTTAAAAATAAGTCGTTAAAGTATCAAAACCCAAACCAGCCCCCAAACGAACCCGTAAGAGGCACGAACACCTCATACGGGACCAATGTAACTTGAGCAACTAACCGTGTAGTCCCGGGTCTCGCGATTTTTGAATATGATGATAATTTGCAAAAATTAACACTACATAAAAACAGGCCATTAAAGGGTGAAAACGCAAACCATCCAATAAATGATCACGTAGGCGGCACGAAAACGTTGCACCTGACCAATGCAACTTATAGGAACTGACCGCGTAGTCCCGGGTCTCCCGGTTTGAGAATATGAAGATAATTTGTAAAAATTAACACTTAGACTTGTAAACAAGCCGTTAAAGGGTGAAAACCCAAACCCAGCCGCCAAACCACCCCGTAGGAGGCACGATCACCTCGCACGGGACCATTGTAACTTCTTGGAACTGATCGCGTAGTCCCGGGTCCCCCGGTTTGAGAATATGACGATAATTTGTAAAAAGCACACGAGACTTAAAAATAAGTCGTTAAAGGGTGAAAATCCGAACCAGCCACAAAATGACCCCGTAAGAGGCACGAACACCTCGAACGGGACCAATGTAACTTGTACGAAGTGACCTCGTAGTCCCAGGTCTCCCGATTTGAGAATATCACTACAATTTGTAAAAATAAACACTTAAACATAAAAATAAGTCGTTAATGGGTGAAATCCCGAACCAGCCGCCAAACGACCCCGTAGGAGGCACGAACACCTCGCACGGGACAAATGTAATTTGTAGTAACTGACCGCGTAGTCCCGAGTCTCCCGATTTGAGAATATGATGACAATTTGTAAAACTATAAACTTAGACTTAAAAATAAGCCGTTAAAGGGTGAAAACCCACACCAGCCCCCAAACCACCCCGTAGGAGGCACGAACACCTTGCACGGGACCAGTGAAACTTCTTGGAACTTATCGCGTAGTCTCGGGTCTCCCGGTTTGAGAATATGATGACAATTTGCAAAAAAACACTTAAATTTAAAAATAAGCCGTTAAAGGGTGAAAACTCAAACCAACCCCCTGAAAGACCTTGCAAGAGGCATGAACACCTAGCACGGGACCAATGTAACTTGTAGGAACTGACCGTGTAGTCCCGGGTCTCTCAGTTTGAGAATATGATGATAATTTATAAGAATAAACACTTAAACATAAAAACAAGTCGTTAAAGGGTGAAAACCCAAACCGGACCCCAAACGACCCCGTAAGAGGCACGAACACCTCGTTCGGGTCTAATGTAACATGTAGGAACTGACCGCGTAGTCCCGGGTCCCCCTATTTGAGAATATGATCACCATTTGCAATAATCAACACTTAGAGTTAAAAACAAACCGTTAAAGGGTGAAAACCCAAACTAGCACCCAAACCACCCCGTAGGAGGCACGAACACCTCGTACGGGACCAGTGTAACTTATTAGAACTGATCGTGTTGTCCTGGTTCTCCCGATTTGAGAATATAATGATAATTTGCAAAAATAACCCAAGACTTAAAAACAAGCCGTTAAAGGCTGAAAACCCAAACCAGCCCCAAAACGACCCCATAAGAGGCACGAACACCTCGCACGGGACCAATATAACTTGTAGGAACGGACCGCATAGTCTCGGGCCTCCCTATTTGCGAATATGATGATAATTGGCAAAAATCAACACTTAGACTTAAAAATAAGTCGTTAAAGTATCAAAACCCAAACAAGCCCCCAAACGAACCCGTAAGAGGCACGAACACCTCATACGGGACCAATGTAACTTGAGGAACTAACCGTGTAGTCCCGGGTCTCGCGGTTTTTGAATTTGATGATAATTTGAAAAAATTAACACTACATAAAAACAGGCCATTAAAGGGTGAAAACGTAAACCATCCACTAAATGATCCCGTAGGCGGCACGAACACCTTGCACCTGACCAATGCAACTTATAGGAACTGACTGTGTAGTCCCGGGTCTCCCGGTTTGAGAATATGAAGATGATTTGTAAAAATCAACACTTAGACTTGTAAACAAGCCGTTAAAGGGTGAAAAGCCAAACCCAGCTGCCAAACCACCCCGTAGGAGGCACAATCACCTCGCACGAGACCATTGTAACTTCTTGGAACTGACCGTGTAGTCCCGGGTCCCCCGGTTTGAGAATATGACGATAATTTGTAAAAAGCACACGAGACTTAAAAATAAGCCGTTAAAGGTTGAAAATCCAAACCAGCCCCAAAACGACCCGTAAGAGGCACGAACACCTCGAACGGGATCAATGTAACTTGTACGAAGTGACCTCGTAGTCCCACGTCTCTCGATTTGAGAATATGACTACAATTTCTAAAAATAAACACTTAAACATAAAAATAAGTCGTTAATGGGTGAAATCCCGAACCAGCAGCCAAACGACTCCGTAGGAGGCACGAACACCTCGCACGGGACAAATGTAATTTTTAGTAACTGACCGCGTAGTCCCGAGTCTCCCGATTTGAGAATATGATGACAATTTGTAAAACTCTAAACTTAGACTTAAAAATAAGCCGTTAAAGGGTGAAAACCCAAACCAGCCCCCAAACCACACTGTAGGAGGCACGAACACCTTGTGCGGGACCAGTGAAACTTCTTGGAACTTATCGCGTAGTCCCAGGTCTCCCGATTTGAGAATATGATGACAATTTGCAAAAAAAGCACTTAAAATTAAAAACAAGCCGTTAAAGGGTGAAAACTCAAACCAACCCCCGAAAGACCTTGCAAGAGGCATGAACACCTAGCACGGGACCAATGTAACTTGTAGGAACTGACCGTGTAGTCCCGGGTCTCTCAGTTTTAGAATATGATGATAATTTATAAGAATAAACACTTAAACTTAAAAACAAGTCGTTAAAGGGTGAAAACCCAAACCGGCCCCCAAACGACCCCGTAAGAGGCACGAACACCTCGTTCGGGCCCAATGTAACTTGTAGGAACTGACCGTGTAGTCCCGGGTCTCCTAATTTGAGAATATGATCATAATTTGCAATAATCAACACTTAGAGTTAAAAACAAACCGTTAAAGGGTGAAAACCCAAACTAGCCCCTAAACCACCCCGTAGGAGGCACGAACACCTCGTACGGGACTAGTGTAACTTATTAGAACTGATCGCGCTGTCCTGGGTCTCTCGATTTGAGAATATAATGTTAATTTGCTAAAATAACCCAAGACTTAAAAATAAGCCGTTAAAGTCTGAAAACCCAAACCAGCCCCAAAACGACCCCATAAGAGGCACGAACACCTCGCACGGGACCAATATAACTTGTAGGAACGGACCGCATAGTCTCGGGCCTCCCTATTTGCGAATATGATGATAATTGGCAAAAATCAACACTTAGACTTAAAAATAAGTCGTTAAAGTATCAAAACCCAAACCAGCCCCCAATCGAACCCGTAAGAGGCACGAACACCTCATACGGGACCAATGTAACTTGAGGAACTAACCGTATAGTCCCGGGTCTCGCGGTTTTTGAATATGATGATAATTTGCAAAAATTAACACTACATAAAAACAGGGTGAAAACGTAAACCATCCACTAAATGATCCCGTAGGCGGCACGAACACCTTGCACCTGACCAATGCAACTTATAGGAACTGACTGTGTAGTCCCGGGTCTCCCGGTTTGAGAATATGAAGATGATTTGTAAAAATCAACACTTAGACTTGTAAACAAGCCGTTAAAGGGTGAAAACCCAAACCCAGCCGCCAAACCACCCCGTAGGAGGCACGATCACCTCGCACGGGACCATTGTAACTTCTTGGAACTGACCGCGTAGTCCCGGGTCCCCCGGTTTGAGAATATGAAGATAATTTGTAAAAAGCACACGAGACTTAAAAATAAGCCGTTAAAGGGTGAAAATCTGAACCAACCCCAAAATGACCCCGTAAGAGGCACGAACACCTCGAACGTGACCAATGTAACTTGTACGAAGTGACCTCGTAGTCCCAGGTCTCCCGATTTGAGAATATGACGACAATTTGTAAAAATAAACACTTAAACATAAAAATAAGTCGTTAATGGGTGAAATCCCGAACCAGTCGCCAAACAACCCCATAGGAGGCACGAACACCTCGCCCGGGACAAATGTAATTTGTAGTAACTGACCGCGTAGTCCCGAGTCTCCTGATTTGAGAATATGATGACAATTTGTAAAACTCTAAACTTAGACTTAAAAATAAGCCGTTAAAGGGTGAAAATCCAAACCAGCCCCCAAACCACCCCGTATAGGAGGCACGAACACCTTGCACAGGACCAGTGAAACTTCTTGGAACTTATCGCCGAGTCCCGGGTCTCCCGGTTTGAGAATATGATGACAATTTGCAAAGAAACACTTAAAATTAAAAACAAGCCGTTAAAGGGTGAAAACTCAAACCAACTCCCGAAAGACCTTGGAAGAGGCATGAACACCTGGCACAGGACCAATGTAATTTGTAGGAACATGCCGTGTAGTCCTAGGTCTCTCGGTTTGAGAATATGACGATAATTTATAAGAATAAACACTTAAACTTAAAAACAAGTTGTTAAAGGGTGAAAACCCAAACCAGCCCCCAAACGACCCCGTAAGAGGCACGAACACCTCGTTCGGGTCCAATGTAACTTGTAGGAACTGACCGCGTAGTCACGGGTCTCCCAGTTTGAGAATATGATCATAATTTGCAATAATCACCACTTAGACTTAAAAATAAACCGTTAAAGGGTGAAAACCCAAACTAGCCCCCAAACCACCCCGTAGGAGGCACGAACACCTCGTACGGGACCAGTGTAACTTATTAGAACTGATCGCGCTGTCCTGGGTCTCCCGATTTGAGAATATAATAATAATTTGCAAAAATAACCCAAGACTTAAAAACAAGCCGTTAAAGGTTGAAAACCCAAACCAGCCCCAAACGACCCCATAAGAGGCACGAACACCTCGCACGGGACCAATATAACTTGTAGGAACGGACCGCATAGTCTCGGGCCTCCCTATTTGTGAATATGATGATAATTGGCAAAAATCAACACTTAGACTTACAAATAAGTCGTTAAAGTATCAAAACCCAAATCAGCCCCCAAACGAACCCGTAAGAGGCACGAACACCTCATACGGGACCAATGTAACTTGAGGAACTAACCGTGTATTCCCGGGTCTCGCGATTTTTGAATATGATGATAATTTGCAAAAATTAACACTACATAAAAACAGGGTGAAAACGTAAACCATCCACTAAATGATCCCGTAGGCGGCACGAACACCTTGCACCTGACCAATGCAACTTATAGGAACTGACTGTGTCGTCCCGGGTCTCCCGGTTTGAGAATATGAAGATGATTTGTAAAAATCAACACTTAGACTTGTAAACAAGCCGTTAAAGGGTGAAAACCCAAACCCAGCCGCCAAACCACCCCGTAGGAGGCACGATCACCTCGCACGGGACCATTGTAACTTCTTGGAACTGACCGTGTAGTCCCGGGTCCCCCGGTTTGAGAATATGACGATAATTTGTAAAAAGCACACGAGACTTAAAAATAAGCCGTTAAAGGGTGAAAATCCGAACCAGCCCCAAAATGACCCCGTAAGAGGCACGAACACCTCGAACGTGACCAATGTAACTTGTACGAAGTGACCTCGTAGTCCCAGGTCTCCCGATTTGGGAATATGACGACAATTTGTAAAAATAAACACTTAAACATAAAAATAAGTCGTTAATGGGTGAAATCCCGAACCAGTCGCCAAACGACCCCGTAGGAGGCACGAACACCTCGCACGGGACAAATGTAATTTGTAGTAACTGACCGCGTAGTCCCGAGTCTCCTGATTTGAGAATATGATGAAAATTTGTAAAACTATAAACTTAGACTTAAAAATAAGCCGTTAAAGGGTGAAAATCCAAACCAGCCCCCATACCACCCGGTATAGGAGGCACGAACACCTTGCACGGGACCAGTGAAACTTCTTGGAACTTATCGCAGAGTCCCGGGTCTCCCGGTTTGAGAATATGATGACAATTTGCAAAAAAACACTTAAAATTAAAAACAAGCCGTTAAAGGGTGAAAACTCAAACCAACTCCCGAAAGACCTTGCAAGAGGCATGAACACCTGGCACAGGACCAATGTAACTTGTAGGAACTGACCGTGTAGTCCTCGGTCTCTCGGTTTGAGAATATGACGATAATTTATAAGAATAAACACTTAAACTTAAAAACAAGTTGTTAAAGGGTGAAAACCCAAACCAGCCCCCAAACGACCCCGTAAGAGGCACGAACACCTCGTTCGGGTCCAATGTAACTTGTAGGAACTGACCGCGTAGTCCCGAGTCTCCCAGTTTGGGAATATGATCATAATTTGCAATAATCAACACTTAGACTTAAAAATAAACCGTTAAAGGGTGAAAACCCAAACTAGCCCCCAAACCACCCCGTAGGAGGCACGAACACCTCGTACGGGACCAGTGTAACTTATTAGAACTGATCGCGCTATCCTGGGTCTCCCGATTTGAGAATATAATAATAATTTGCAAAAATAACCCAAGACTTAAAAACAAGCCGTTAAAGGCTGAAAACCCAAACCAGCCCCAAACGACCCCATAAGAGGCATGAACACCTCGCACGGGACCAATATAACTTGTAGGAACGGACCGCATAGTCTCGGGCCTCCCTATTTGCGAATATGATGATAATTGGCAAAAATCAACACTTAGACTTAAAAATAAGTCGTTAAAGTATCAAAACCCAAACCAGCCCCCAAACGAACCCGTAAGAGGCACGAACACCTCATATGGGACAAATGTAACTTGAGGAACTAACCGTGTAGTCCCGGGTCTCGCGGTTTTTGAATATGATGATAATTTGCAAAAATTAACACTACATAAAAACTGGCCATTAAAGGGTGAAAACGTAAACCATCCACTAAATGATCCCGTAGGCGGCACGAACACCTTGCACATGACCAATGCAACTTATAGGAACTGACTGTGTAGTCCCGGGTCTCTCGGTTTGAGAATATGAAGATGATTTGTAAAAATCAACACATAGACTTGTAAATAAGCCGTTAAAGGGTGAAAACCCAAACCCAGCCGCCAAACCACCCCGTAGGAGGCATGATCACCTCGTACGAGACCATTGTAACTTCTTGGAACTGACCGCGTAGTCCCGGGTCCCCCGGTTTGAGAATATGACGATAATTTGTAAAAAGCACACGAGACTTAAAAATAAGCCGTTAAAGGGTGAAAATCTAAACCAGCCCCAAAATGAACTGTAAGAGGCACGAACACCTCGAGCGGGACCGATGTAACTTGTACGAAGTAACCTCGTAGTCCCAGGTCTCCCGGTTTGAGAATATGATGATAATTTGTAAAAATAAACACTAAAACATAAAAATAAGTCGTTAATGGGTGAAATCCCGAACCAGCCGCCAAACGACCCCGTAGGAGGCACGAACACCTCGCACGGGACAAATGTAATTTGTAGTAACTGACCGCGTAGTCCCGAGTCTCCCGATTTGAGAATATGATGACAATTTGTAAAACTCTAAACTTAGACTTAAAAATAAGCCGTTAAAGGGTGAAAACCCAAACCAGCCCCCAAACCACCCTGTAGGAGGCACGAACACCTTGCACGGGACCAGTGAAACTTCTTGGAACTTATCGCGTAGTCCCGGGTCTCCCGGTTTGAGAATATGATGACAATTTGCAAAAAAAACACTTAAAATTAAAAACATGCCGTTAAAGGGTGAAAACTCAAACCAACCCCCGAAAGACCTTGAAAGAGGCATGAACACCTAGCACGGGACCAATGTAACTTGTAGGAACTGACCGTGTAGTCCCGGGTCTCTCGGTTTGAGAATATGATGATAATTTATAAGAATAAACACTTAAACTTAAAAACAAGTCGTTAAAGGGTGAAAACCCAAACTAGCCCCCAAACGACCCCGTAAGAGGCACGAACACCTCGTTCGGGTCCAATGTAACTTGTAGGAACTGACCGCGTAGTCCCGGGTCTCCCAGTTTGAGAATATGATCATAATTTGCAATAATCAACACTTAGACTTAAAAACACACCGTTAAAGGGTGAAAACCCAAACTAGCCCCCAAACCACCCTGTAGGAGGCACGAACACCTCGTACGGGACCAGTGTAACTTATTAGAACTGATCGCGCTGTCCTGGGTCTCCCGATTTGAGAATATAATGATAATTTGCAAAAATAACCCAAGACTTAAAAACAAGCCGTTAAAGGCTGAAAACCCAAACCAGCCCCAAAACGACCCCATAAGAGGCACAAACACCTCGCACGGGACCAATATAACTTGTAGGAACTGATCGCATAGTCCCGGGTCTCCCTATTTGCGAATATGATGATAATTGGCAAAAATCAACACTTAGACTTAAAAATAAGTCGTTAAAGTATCAAAACCCAAACTAGCCCCCAAACGAACCCGTAAGAGGCACGAACACCTCATACGGGACCAATGTAACTTGTACGAAGTGACCTCGTAGTCCCAGGTCTCCCGGTTTGAGAATATGATGATAATTTGTAAAAATAAACACTTAAACATATAAATAAGTCGTTGATGGGTGAAATCCCGAACCAGCCGCCAAACGACTCTGTAGGAGGCACGAACACCTCGCACAGGACAAATGTAATTTGTAGTAACTGACCGCGTAGTCCTGAGTCTCCCGATTTGAGAATATGATGAAAATTTGTAAAACTCTAAACTTAGACTTAAAAATAAGCCGTTAAAGGGTGAAAACCCAATCCAGCACCCAAACCACCCCGTAGGAGGCACGAACACCTTGCCCGGGACTAGTGTAACTTCTTGGAAGTGCTCACGAAGTCCCGGGTCTCCCGGTTTGAGAATATGATGATAATTTGCAAAAATAACATGAGACTTAAAAACAAGCCCTTAAAGGCTGAAAACCCAAACCAACTCTAAAACGACGCCGTAAGAGGGACAAACACCTCGCACGGGACCAATGTAACTTGTAGGAACTGACCGCTTAGTCTCGAGTCTCCCGATTTGAGAATATGATGATAATTTGCAAAAATCAACACTTAGACTTAAAAATAAGACGTTAAAGGGTGAAAACCCAAACCAGCCCCCAAACGACCCCGTAAGAGGCACGAACACCTCGTTCGGGTCCAATGTAACTTGTAGGAACTGACCGCATAGTCCCGGGTCTCCCTATTTGAGAATATGATGATTATTTGCAAAAATAAACACTTAGACTTAAAAACAAACCGTTAAAGGGTGA
This sequence comes from Sambucus nigra, assembly GCA_949130495.1. Taxonomy (NCBI): domain Eukaryota; kingdom Viridiplantae; phylum Streptophyta; class Magnoliopsida; order Dipsacales; family Adoxaceae; genus Sambucus; species Sambucus nigra. The sequence continues at coordinate 618,113,934 of OX422208.1, forward strand.
AAACCTAAACTAGCCCCCAAACCACCCCATAGGAGGCAGGAACACCTCGTACGAGACTAGTGTAACTTATTAGAACTGATCACGCTGTCCTGGGTCTCCCGATTTCAGAATATAATGATAATTTGCAAAAATAACCCAAGACTTAAAAACAGGCCATTAAAGGGTGAAAAAGTAAAGCATCCACTAAATGATCCCGTAGGCGGCACGAACACCGTGCACCTGACCAATGCAACTTATAGGTACTGGCCGCGTAGTCCCTGGTCTCCCGGTTTAAGAATATGAAGATGATTTGTAAAAATCAACACTTAGACTTGTAAACAAGCCGTTAAAGGGTGAAAACCCAAACCCAGCCGCTAAACCACCCCGTTGGAGGCACGATCACCTCGCACGGGACCATTGTAACTTCTTGGAACTGACCGCGTAGTCCCGGGTCCCCCGGTTTGAGAATATGACTATAATTTGTAAAAAGCACATGAGACTTAAAAATAAGCCGTTAAAGGGTGAAAATCCAAACCAGCCCCAAAACGACCCCGTAAGGGGCACGAACACCTCGAACGGGACCAATGTAACTTGTACGAAGTGACCTCGCAGTCCCAGGTCTCCCGGTTTGAGAATATGACGATAATTTGTAAAAATAAAAACTTAAACATAAAAATAAGTCGTTAATGGGTGAAATCCCGAACCAGCCGCCAAACGACCCCGTAGGAGGCACGAACACCTCGCACGGGACAAATGTAATTTGTAGTAACTGACCGCCTAGTCTTGAGTCTCCCGGTTTGAGAATATGATGACAATTTGTAAAACTCTAAACTTAGACTTAAAAATAAGCCTTTAAAGGGTGAAAACCCAAACCAGCCCCCTAACCACCCCGTAGGAGGCACGAACACCTTGCACGGGACCAGTGTAACTTCTTGGAACTGATCGCGTAGTCCCGGGTCTCCTGGTTTGAGAATATAATGATAATTTGCAAAAATAACATGAGACTTAAAAACAAGCACTTCTAGGCTGAAAACCCAAACCAACTCTAAAACGACGCCGTAAGAGGGACGAACACCTCGAACGGGACCAATGTAACTTGTAGGAACTGATCGCTTAGTCTCGGGTCTCCCGATTTGAGAATATGATGATAATTTGCACAAATCAACACTTAGACTTAAAAATAAGCCGTTAAAGGGTGAAAACCCAAACCAGCCCCCAAACGACCCCGTAAGAGGCACGAACACCTAGTTCGGGTCCAATGTAACTTGTAAAAACTGACCGCGTAGTCCCGGGTCTCCCTATTTGAGAATATGATGATAATTTGCAAAAATAAACACTTAGACTTAAAAATAATCCGTTAATGGGTGAAAACCAAAACTAGCCCCCAAACCACCCCGTAGGAGGCACGAACACCGCGTACGGGACCAGTGTAACTTATTAGAACTGATCGCGTTGTCCTAGGTCTCCCGGTTTGAGAATATGATGATAATTTGCAAAAATAACCTGAGACTTAAAAATAAGCTATTAAAGGGTGAAAACACAAACCATCCCCCAAACGACCCCGTAAGAGGCACGAACACCTCGCACGGGACCAATATAACTTGTAGGAACTCACCGCATAGTCCCGGGTCTCTTTATTTGCGAATATGATGATAATTGGCAAAAATTAACACTTAGACTAAAAAATAAGTCGTTAAAGTGTAAAAACCCAAACTAGCCCCCAAACGAACCCGTAAGAGGCACGCACACCTCGTATGGGACCAATGTAACTTGAGGAACTAACTGTGTAGTCCCGGGTCTCACGGTTTTAGAATATGACGATAATTTGCAAAAATTAACACTACATAAAAACAGGCCATTAAAGGGTGAAAACGTAAACCATCCACTAAATGATCCTGTAGGCGGCACGAACACCTTGCACGTGACCAATGCAACTTATAGGAACTGACCGCGTAGTCCCGGGTCTCCCGGTTTGAGAATATGAAGATGATTTGTAAAAATCAACCCTTAGACTTGAAAACAAGTTGTTAAAGGGTGAAAACCCAAACCCAGCCGCCAAACCACCCCGTAGAAGGTACGATCACCTCCCACGGGACCATTGTAACTTCTTGGAACAGACCGCGTAGTCCCGGGTCCACCGGTTTGAGAATATGATGATCATTTGTAAAAAGCACACGAGACTTAAAAATAAGCCGTTAAAGGGTGAAAATCCAAACCAGCCCCAAAACGACCCCGTAAGAGGCACGAAAACCTTGAACGGGACCAATGTAACTTGTACGAAGTGACCTCGTAGTTCCAGGTATCCCATTTTGAGATTATGACGATAATTTGTAAAAATAAACACTTAAACATAAAAATAAGTCGTTAATGGGTGAAATCCCGAACCAGCCGCCAAACGACCCCGTAGGAAGCACGAACACCTCGCTCGGGACAAATGAAATTTGTAGTAACTGACCGCGTAGTCCCGAGTCTCCCGATTTGAGAATATGATGACAATTTGTAAAACTCTAAACTTAGACTTAAAAATAAGCCGTTATAGGGTGAAAACCCAAACCAGCCCCCAAACCACCCCGTAGGAGGCACGAACACCTTGCACGGGACCAGTGAAACTTCTTGGAACTGATCGCGTAGTCCCGGGTCTCCCAGTTTGAGAATAAGATGACAATTTGCAAAAAAAAACACTTAAATTAAAAACAAGCCGTTAAAGGGTGAATACTCAAACCAACCCCCGAAAGACCTCGCAAGAGGCATGAACACCTGGCACAGGACCAATGTATCTTGTAGGAACTGACCGTGTAGTCCCGGGTCTCCCGATTTGAGCATATGACGATAATTTATAAGAATAAACACTTAAACTTAAAAATAAGTGGTTAAAGGGTGAAAACCCAAACCCGCCCCCAAACAACCCCGTAAGAGGCACGAACACCTCGTTCGGGTCCAATGTAACTTGTAGGAACTGACCGCGTAGTCCCGGGTCTCCCAGTTTGAGAATATGATGTTAATTTGCAAAAATCGACACTTAGACTTAAAAACAAACCATTAAAGGGTGAAAATCCAAACTAGCCCCCAAACCACCCCGTAGGAGGCACGAACACCTCGTACGGGACCAGTGTAACTTATTAGAACAGATCGCGTTGTCCGGGGTCTCCCGGTTTGGGAATATAATGATAATTTGCAAAAATAACTGAAGACTTAAAAACAAGCCGTTAAAGGGTGAAAACCCAAACTAGCCCCCAAACGACTCCGTAAGGGGCACGAACACCTCGCACGGGACCAATATAACTTGTACGAACTGACCGCATAGTCCCGGGTCTCCCTATTTGCGAATATGATGATAATTGGCAAAAATCAACACTTAGACTTAAAAATAAGTCGTTAAAGTGTTAAAACCCAAACCAGCCCCCAAACGAACCCGTAAGTGCCACGAACACCTCGTACGGGACCAATGTAACTTGAGGAACTAACCGTGTAGTCCCGGGTCTCACAGTTTTAGAATATAATTATAATTTTCAAAAATTAACACTACATAAAAACAGGTCATTAAAGGGTGAAAACGTAAACTAGCCACTAAATGATCCCGTGGGCGGCACGAACACCTTGCACGTGACCAATGCAACTTATAGGAGCTGACCGCGTAGTCCCAGGTCTCCCAGTTGGAGAATATGAAGATGATTTGTAAAAATCAACACTTAGACTTGTAAACATGTCGTTAAAGTGTGAAAAGACAAACCTAGCCACCAAACCACCCCGTAGGAGGCACGATCACCTCGCACGGGACCATTGTAACTTCTTGGAACTGACCGCGTTGTCCCGATTCCCCCGGTTTGAGAATATGATGATAATTTGTAAAAAGCACACGAGACTTAAAAATAACCCGTTAAAGGGTGAAAATCCAAACCGGCCCCAAAATGACCCCGTAAGAGGCACGAACACCTTGAACGGGACCAATGTAACTTGTACGAAGTGACCTCATAGACCCATGTCTCCCGGTTTAAGAATATGACGATAATTTGTAAAAATAAACACTTAAACATAAAAATAAGTCGTTAATGGGTGAAATCCTGAACCAGCAACCAAACCACCCCGTAGGAGGCACGAACACCTCGCACGGGACCAGTGCAACTTCTTGGAACTGATCGCGTAGTCCCGGGTCTCCCGGTTTGAGAATATGATGATAATTTGCAAAAATAACATGAGACTTAAAAACAAGCCCTTAAAGGCTGAAAACCCAAACCAACTCTAAAACGACGCCGTAAGAGGGACGAACACCTCGCATGGGACCAATGTAACTTGTAGGAACTGACCGCTTAGTCTCGGGTCTCTCGATTTGAGAATATGATGATAATTTGCAAAAATAAACACTTAGACTTAAAAATAAGCCGTTAAAGGGTGAAAACCCAAATCGGCCCCAAAACGACCCCATAAGAGGCACGAACACCTAGTACGTGACCAATGTAACTTGTAGGAACTGACTGTGAAGTCCCGTGCCTCCCAGTTTGAGAATATGAAGATCATTTAAAAAAATCAACAGTAGTTAAAAGTAGACTTTTAAAGGGTGAAAACATAAATCTACCACCAAACGACCCCGTAAGAGGCACGAACACCTCGCACGGGACCTATGTAACTTGTAGGGACTAACTGCATTGTTTCACGTCTATCGATTTGAGAATATGACGATAATTTGTAAAAATCAACACTTAGACTTAAAAACAAGCCGTTAAAGGGTGAAAACCCAAACCAGCCCCCAAACCACCCTGTAGGAGGCACTGACACCTTGCACGGGACCAGTGAAACTTCTTGGAACTGATCGCGTAGTCCCGGGTCTCCCGGTTTGAGAATATGATGACAATTTGCAAAAAAAAATACTTAAAATTAAAAACAAGCCGTTAAAGGTTGAATACTCAAACCAACCCTCGAAAGACCTCGCAAGAGGCATGAACACCTAGCACGGGACCAATGTAACTTGTAGGAACTGACCGTGTAGTCCCGGGTCTCCCGGTTTGAGAATATGACGATAATTTATAAGAATAAACACTTAAACTTAAAAACAAGTTGTTAAAGGGTGAAAACCCAAACCAGCCCCCAAACGACCCCGTAAGGGGTACGAACACCTCGTTCGGGTCCAATGTAACTTGTAGGAACTGACCGCGTAGTCCCGGGTCTCCCAGTTTGAGAATATGAAGATCATTTACAAGAATCAACACAAGTTAAAAATAGACTGTTAAAGGGTGAAAACATAAATCTGTCCCCAAACGACCCCGTAAGAGGCACGAACACCTCGCACAAGACCTATGTAACTTGTAGCATTTGACTGCATTGTCTCGGGTCTATCGGTTTGAGAATATGATGATAATTTGTAAAAAACAACACTTAGACATAAAAACAAGCCGTTAAAGGGTGAAAACCCAAACCAGCCCCCAAACGACCCCGTAAGAGGCACGAACACCTCGTTCGGGTCCAATGTAACTTGTAGGAACTGACCGCGTAGTCCCGAGTCTCCCAGTTTGAGAATATGATGATAATTTGCAAAAATCAACCCTTAGACTTTAAAACAAACCGTTAAAGGGTGAAACCCCAAACTAGCCCCCAAACCACCCCGTAGGAGGCACGAACACCTCATATGGGACCAGTGTAACTTATTAGAACTGATCGCGCTCTCCGGGGTCTCCCGTTTTGAGAATAGAATGATAATTTGCAAAAATAACCCAAGACTTAAAAATAAGCCGTTAAAGGGTGAAAACCCAAACCAGCTCCCAAACCACCCTGTAAGAGGCACGAACACCTCGCACGGGACCAATATAACTTGTAGGAACTGACCGCATACTCCCGGGTCTCCCTATTTGCGAATATGATGATAATTGGCAAAAATTAATTCTTAGACTTAAAAATAAGTCGTTAAAGTGTCAAAACCAAAACCAGCCCCCAAACGAACCCGTAAGAGGCACGAACACCTCGTACGGGACCAATGTAACTTGAGGAGCTAACCGTGTAGTCCCGGGTCTCGCGGTTTTAGAATATGACCATAATTTGCAAAAAATAACACTACATAAAAACAGGCCATTAAAGGGGAAAAACGTAAATCATCCACTAAATGAACCCGTAGGCGGCACGAACACCTCGCACGTGACCAATGCAACTTATAGGAACTGACCGCGTAGTCCCGGGTCTCCCGGTTTGAGAATATGAAGATGATTTGTAAAAATCAACACTTAGACATGTAAACAAGCCGTTAAAGGGTGAAAACCCAAACCCAGCCGCCAAACCAACCCGTAGGAGGCACGATCACCTCGCACGGGACCATTGTAACTTCTCGGAACTGACCGCGTAGTCCTGGGTCCCTCGATTTGAGAATATGACGATAATTTGTAAAAAGCACAGGAGACTTAAAAATAAGCCGTTAAAGGGTGAAAGTCCAAACCATCCCCAAAACGACCCCGTAAGAGGCACGAACACCTCAAACGGGACCAATGTTACTTGTATGAAGTGACCTTGTAGTCCCAAGTCTCCCGGTTTGATAATATGACGATAATTTGTAAAAATAAACACTTAAACATAAAAATAAGTCGTTAATGGGTGAAATCCCGAACCATCCGCCAAACGACCCCGTAGGAGGCACGAACACCTCGCTCGGGACAAATGTAATTTGTAGTAACTGACCGCGTAGTCCCGAGTCTCCCGATTTGAGAATATGATGACAATTTCTAAGACTTAAAAATAAGTCGTTAAAGGGTGAAAACCCAAACCAGCCCCCAAACCACCCCGTAGGAGGCACGAACACCTTGCACGGGACGAGTGAAACTTCTTGGAACTGATCGCGTAGTCCCGGGTCTCCCGATTTGAGAATATGATAACAATTTACAAAAAAAACACTTAAATTAAAAACAAGCCGTTAAAGGGTGAATACTCAAACCAACCCCCGAAAGACCTCGCAAGAGGCATGAACACCTGGCACGGGACCAATGTAACTTGTAGGAACTGACCGTGTAGTCCCGGGTCTCCCGGTTTGAGAATATGATGATAATTTATAAGAATAAACACGTAAACTTAAAAACAAGTTGTTAGAGGGTGAAAACCCAAACTAGCACCCAAACGACCCCGTAAGAGGCACGAACACCTCGTTCGGGTCCAATGTAACTTGTAGGAACTGACCGTGTAGTCTCGAGTCTCCCAGTTTGAGAATATGATGATAATTTTCAAAAATCAACAATTTGACTTAAAAACAAACCGTTAAAGGGTGAAAACCCAAACTAGCCCCCAAACCACCCCGTAGGAGGCACGAACACCTCGTACGGGACCAGTGTAACTTATTAGAATTGATCGCGCTGTCCTGGGTCTCCCGATTTGAGAATATAATGATAATTTACAAAATTAACCCAAGACTTAAAAACAAGCCATTAAAGGGTGAAAACCCAAACCAGCCCCCAAATGACCACGTAAGAGGCACAAACACCTCGCACGGGACCAATATAACTTGTAGGAACTGACCGCATAGTCCCGGGTCTCCCTATTTGTGAATATGATGATAATTGGCAAAAATCAACACTTAGACTTAAAAATAAGTCGTTAAAGTGTCAAAACCCAAACCAGCCCCCAAACAACCCCATAAGAGGCACGGACACCTCGTACGGGACAAATGTAACTTGAGGAACTAACCGTGTAGTCCCGGGTCTTGCGGTTTGAGAATATGAAGATGATTTGTAAAAATCAACACTTAGACTTGTAAACAGGCCGTTAAAGGGTGAAAACCCAAACCCATCTACCAAACCACCCCGTAGGAGGAATGATCACCTCGTATGGGACCATTGTAACTTCTTGGAACTGACCGCGTAGTCCCGGGTCCCCCGATTTGAGAATATGACGATAATTTGTAAAAACCACACGAGACTTAAAAATAAGCCGTTAAAGGTTGAAAATCTAAACCAGCCCCAAAATGACCCCGTTAGAGGCACGAACACCTCGAACGGGACCAATGTAACTTGTACGAAGTGACCTCCTACTCCCAGGTCTCCCAGTTTGAGAATATGACGATAATTTGTAAAAATAAACACTTAAACATAAAAATAAGTCGTTAATGGGTGAAATCCTGAACCAGCCGCCAAACGACACCGTAGGAGGCACGAACACCTCGCACGGGGCAAAATGTAATTTGTAGTAACTGACCGCGTAGTCCTGAGTCTCCCGGTGTGAGAATATGATGACAATTTGTAAAACTCTAAACTTAGCCTTAAAAATAAGCCGTTAAAGGGTGAAAACCCAAATCAGCCCCCAAACCAGCCCTTAGGAGGCACGAACACCTTGCACGGGACCAGTGTAACTTCTTGGAACTGATCGAGTAGTCCCGTGTCTCCCAGTTTGAGAATATGATGATAATTTGCAAAAATAACATGAGACTTAAAAACAAGCCCTTAAAGGCTGAAACCCCAAACCAACTCTAAAACGACGCCGTAAGAGGGACGAATACCTCACACGGGACCAATGTAACTTGTAGGAACTGACCGCGAAGTCCCGAGTCTCCCTGTTTGAGAATATGATGATAATTTGCAAATATCAACACTACTTATAAACAGACCGTTAATGGGTGAAAACATAAACCAGCCACCAAACGACCCCGTAGGAGGCACGAACACCTCGCACGGGACCTATGTAACTTGTAGGAACGGACCGCATTGTCTCGGATCTCTCGATTTGAGAATATGATGATAATTTGTAAAAGTCAACACTTAGACTTAAAAACAAGTCGTTAAAGGGTGAAAACCCAAACCAGCCCTCAAACGACCCCGTAGGAGGCACGAACACCTCGTACGGGACCAGTGTAACTTATAGGAACTGACCGCATCGTCTCGCGTCTCCCGGTTTGAGAATATGATGATAATTTGCAAAAATAAACATTTAAACTTAAAAACAAGCCGTTAAAGGGTGAAAACCCAAACCACCCCCCAAAAGACCCCAAAAGAGGTACGAACACCTCGCACGGGACCAATGTAACTTGTAGGGACTGACCGTGTAGTCCCGGGTCTCCCGGTTTGAGAATATGACGATAATTTATAAGAATAAACACTTAAACTTAAAAACAAGTCGTTAAAGGGTGAAAACCCAAACCAACCTCCAAACGACCTCGTAAGAGGCACAAACACCTCATACGGGACCAATGTAACTTGTAGGAACTGACCGCGTAGTCCCGGGTCTCCCGGTTTGAGAATATGATGATCATTTACAAAAAATCAACACTAGTTAAAAATAGACTGTTAAAGGGTGAAAACATAAATCTGCCACCAAACGACCCCGTAAGAGGCACGAACACCTCTCACGGGACCTATCTAACTTATAGGAACTGACTGCATTATCTCGGGTCTCTCGATTTGAGAATATGATGATAATTTGTAAAAATCAACACTTAGACTTAAAAACAAGTCGTTAAAGGGTGAAAACCCAAACTAGCCCCCAAACGACCCCGTAGGAGGCACGAACACCTCGTTTGGGTCCAATGTAACTTTTAGGAACTGACCGCGTAGTCCCGGGTCTCCCAGTTTGAGAATATGATGATAATTTGAAAAAATCAACACATAGACTTAAAAACAAGCCGTTAAAGGGTGAAAACCAAAACCATCCCCCAAATGACCCCGTAGGAGGCACGAACACCTTGCACGGGACCAGTGTAACTTCTTGAAGTGATCGCGCTGTCCCGGGTCTCCCGGTTTGAGAATATGATGATAATTTGCAAAAATAACCTGAGACTTAAAAATAAGCCGTTAAAGAGTGAAAATCCAAACCAGCCCCCAAACGACCCCGTAGGAGGCACGAACACCTCGCACGGGACCAATGTGACTTGTAGGAACTGACCGCGTAGTCCTGGGTCTCCCGATTTGAGAATAAGATGATAATTTGAAAAAATCAACACTCAGACTTAATAATAAGTCGTTAAAGTGTGAAAATCCAAACCAGCCCCCAAACGAACCTGTAAGAGGCACGAACACCTCGTACGGGACCAGTGTAACTTCTTGGAACTGACCGCGTTGTCCCGGATCTCCCGATTTGAGAATATGATGATAATTTGCAAAAATCACACGAGACTTAAAAATAAGCCGCTAAAGGGTGAAAATACAAACCAGTCCCATAATGATCCCGTAAGAGGCACGAACACCTCGAACGGGACCAATGTAACTTGTAGGAACTGACCGCATAGTGCTGGGACTCCCGGTTTGAGAATATAACAATAATTTGCAAAAATAAACCCTTAAACTTAAAAATAAGTCGTTAATGGGCGAAATCCCAAACTAGCCGCCAAATGACCCCGTAGGACCCACGAACACCTCACACGGGACCAATGTAACTTGTTGGAACTGACCACGTAGTCCCGGGTCTCCCGATTTGAGAATATGACGATAATTTGTAAAAATCACACTTAGACTTGTAAACAAGTGGTTAAAGGGTGAAAACAGAAACCCAGCCGCCAAACCACCCCGTATGAGGCACAATCACCTCGCACGGGACCATTGTAACTTCTTGGAACTGACCGCGTAGTCCTGGGTCCTCGGGTTTGAGAATATGATGATAATTTGTAAAAAGCACACGAGACTTAAAAATAAGCCGTTAAAGGGTGAAAATCCAAACCAGCCCCAAAACGACCCGTAAGAGGCACGAACACCTCGAACGGGACCAATTTAACTTATACGAAGTGACCTCGTAGTCTTAGGTCTCCCGGTTTGAGAATATGACGATAATTTGTAAAAATAAATACTTAAACATAAAAATAAGTCGTTAATGGGTGAAATCCCGAACCAGTCGCCAAACGACCCCGTAGGAGGCACGAACACCTCGCACGGGACAAATGTAATTTGTAGTAACTGATCACGTAGTCCTGAGTCTCCCGGTTTTAGAATATGATGACAATTTGTAAAACTCTAAACTTAGACTTAAAAATAAGCCGTTAAAGGGTGAAAATCCAAACCACCCCGTAGGAGGCATGAACACCTTGCACGGGACCAGTGTAACTTCTTGGAACTGATCGCATAGTCCCGGGTCTCTCGGTTTGAGAATATGATGATAATTTGCAAAAATAACATGAGACTTAAAAACAAGCCCTTAAAGGCTAAAAACCCAAACCAACTCTAAAATGACACCGTAAGAGGGACGAACACCTCGCACGGGACCAATGTAACTTCTAGGAACTGACTGCTTAGTCTCGGGTCTCCCGATTTAAGAATATGATGATAATTTGGAAAACTCAACACTTAGACTTAAAAATAAGTCGTTAAAGGGTGAAAACTCAAACCAGCTCCCAAACGACCCCATAAGAGGCACGAACACCTCGTACGGGACCAATGTAACATGTAGGAACTAACCGCAAAGTCCCGGGTCTCCCGGTTTGAGATTATGACGATAATTTGCAAAAATCAACCCCACTTAAAAATAGACCGTTAAAGGGTGAAAACATAAACCAGCCACCAAACGACTCTGTAGGAGGCACGAACACCTCGCACGTGACCTATCTAACTTGTAGGAACTGACCGCGTTGTCCCGAATCTCCCGATTTGAGAATATGATGATAATTTGTAAAAATCAACACTTAGACTTAAAAACAAGCCATTAAAGGGTGAATACAAAAATCAGACCTCAACGACCCCGTAGGAGGCACGAACACCTCGCACGGGACCAGTGTAACTTGTAGGAACTGACCGCGTCGTCTCGGGTCTCCCGGTTTGAGAATAAGACGATAATTTGCAAAAATAAGCATTTAAACTTAAAAACAAGCCGTGAAAGGGTGAAAACCCAAACCACCCCCCAAAAGACCCCAAAAGAGGCACGAACACCTCGCTCGGGACCAATGTAACTTGTAGGAACTGACCGTGTAGTCCCGGGTCTCCCAGTTTGAGAATATGATGATATTTTATAAGAATAAACACTTAAACTCAAAAACAAGTCGTTAAAGGGTTGAAAACCAAACCAACCTCCAAACGACCCCGTAAGAGGCACGAACACCTTGTACGGGACCAATGTAACTTGTAGGAACTGACCGCATATTCCGAGGTCTCCCGGTTTGAGAATATGATGATAATTTGAAAAAATCAACACATGGACTTAAAAACAAGCCGTTAAAGGGTGAAAACAAAAACCAGCCCCCAAATCCCCGCGTAGGAGGCACGAACACCTCGCACGGGACCAGTGTAACTTCTTGGAACTGATCGCACTGTCCCGGGTATCCCGGTTTGACAATATGATGATAATTTTCAAAAATTGCCCGAGACTTAAAAATAAACCGTTAAAGAGTGAAAATCCAAACCAGCCCCCGAACGACCCCGTAGGAGGCACGAACACCTCGCACTGGACCAATGTGACTTGTAAGAACTGACCGCGTAGTCCTAAGTCTCTCGATTTGAGAATATGATGATAATTTGCAAAAATCAACACTTAGACTTTAAAATAAGTCGTTAAAGTGTGAAAATCCAAACCAGCCCCCAAACGAACCTATAAGAGGCACGAACACCTTGTACGGGACCAGTGTAACTTCTTGGAACTGACCGCGTTGTCCCGGATCTCCCGATTTGAGAATATGACGATAATTTGCAAAAAGCACACAAGACTTAAAAATAATCCGTTAAAGGGTGAAGATCCAAGCCAGCCCCATAACGATCCCGTAACAGGCACGAACACCTCGAACGGGACCAATGTAACTTGTAGGAACTGACCGCATATTTCCGGGACTCCCGGATTGAGAATATGATGATAATTTGTAAAAATAAACACTTAAACTTAAAAATAAGTCGTTAATGGGCGAAATCCCGAACTAGCAGCCAAATGACCCCGTAGGTGGCACGAACTCCTCGCACGGTACCAATGTAACTTGTTGGAACTGACCGCGTAGTCCCGGGTCTCCCGATTTGAGAATATGACGATAATTTGTAAAAATCACACTTAGACTTAAAAATAAGCCGTTAAAGGGTGACAACCCAAACAAGCCCCTAAACGTCCCCTCAAGAGGCACGAAAACCACGTACGGGACCAATGTAACTTATAGGAACTGATCGCGTAGTCCTGGGTCTCTCGATTTGAGAATATGACGATAATTTGCAAAAATCGATACTACTTAAAAATAGGCCGTTAAAGGGTGAAAACATAAGCCAGCCACCAAACGACCTCGTAGGAGGCACGAACACCTCGTACGGGACTAATGTAACTTGGAGGAACTGACCGCATAGTCCCGGGTCTCCCGGTTTAATAATATGATAATAATTTGTAAAAATAAACACTTAGACTTAAAAACAAGCCGTTAAAGGGTGAAAACCCAAACTAGCCCCCAAATGACCCCGTAGGAGGCACGAACACCTCGCACAGGACCAGTGTAATTTGTAGGAACTGACCGCGTAGTCCCGCATCTCCTAGTTTGAGAATATGATGATAATTTGCAAAAATCACACTTATACTTAAAAATAAGTCGTTAAAGGGTGAAAACCCAATCCAGCCCCCAAATGACCCCGTTAGAGGCACGAACACCTCGCACGGGACCAATGTAACTTGTAGGAACTGACCGCGTAGTCCCGGGTTTCCCGCTTTGTGAATATGAATATAATTTGCAAAAATAAACTCTTAAACTTAAAAAAATGGCGTTAAAGGGTGAAAACCCAAACCAGCTCCCAAACAACCCCGTAGAAGGCACGAACACCTCGCACGGGACCAGTATAACTTGTAGGAACTGACTGCGTAGTCTCGAGTCTCCCGGTTTGAGAATATGACAATAATTTGCAAAAATGACACTTAGACTTAAAAACAAGCCGTTAAGGGGTGAAAACCCAAACCATCCCCCAAACGACCCCATTAGAGGCATGGACACCGCGTACAGGACCAATGTAACTTATAGGAACTGACCGCGTAGTTTCGGGTCCCTCGATTTGAGAATATGATGATAATTATAAAAAAATAAACACTTAAACTTAAAAACAAGCTATTAAAGGGTGAAAACCCAAACCAGACCCTACCACGTAGGAGGCACGAACACCTCGCACGGGACTAATTTAACTTGTAGGAACTGACCGCATAGTCCCGGGTCTCCCGGTTTCAGAATATGACTATAATTTCCACTCCTATATGTAATTTTTTATTTTGAGTAAAATTTTTTTTGTAAATTATTGGGTTATAATATCGTATCTTTTTTGTGTCCTATTTTTTTTTCGGATAACAGTTTATTGTTGGCATTTATTCACGTGGAACACACAGAGAACTCAATGGTTTACAGCAAGGGGTTTATTCATGATTTCATTTTTTTGTGTTATGGTCGTGCGGTCTTTTGTAGTTTTATTATTAACTTTTATGGTCGTGCGAGCTTTATGTTAGGCAGGTTTTGTATTAACAGGTTTTGGAATGTCCAAAAAATAGAGGAAACTCTGCCCAATTATTTTTTGGCCTGTGAACTATTAAAGACTTGTAATATTTTGAAGTTTGTATGTACATTAGTTTATCAACAACGTGCAATATTTTTAATTTGTGAATTTTTGTGCTTTCAAGTAATTAATTTTTTTTCTTTTTATAAAAAATTTAGCACAGTTCAAAATCGTTAAAAAAGTGTATCATATTTTGGCACGATTTTGAACTGTGCCAATTTTTTTAAACTGTGCTGAATCTGGCACAGTTAACAACTGTGCCAAAAGTGTGACAGAAATATGAAATTCTGGCACAGTTTAAAAGTCTGCCAGAAGTGTTCCTGTTTGGCCAAATCTGGCACACTTTTGAGCCGTGGCAGAAAAAAATGGCCATTTTGGAACACCTGATTCTGGCACAGTTCAAAACCGTGCCAGATTTGATCTGGCACAGTTTTAAACCGTACCGGATTCCTGTTTTTGGTGTAGTGTAAGGTTTCATGGAGAACCCAAATGTGCTGACCAGATGATATACTCCGAGGCCCGATTCGCCATTTAATTCCCTAATGAAATAGGGGAAAATGTTGCGCTACTCCTATCCAGATCCAGGAAGCTCGATGATGCCTGTTTACACTATCGCTTACTCTATAGTCATTTAATTACTATGTGGTACATATATTAATTGAAATTTAGGAACAATTTTAATGTAGACAAGTATGCAACATGTGCAATGCACAGGGAATAAGGATTTCATATTTTATAATAAGTGTGAGATACTTTAGTCCCTAAAAATGACGTAAAAGGAGTAGAGCGAAAAAAATATTGATCAAAGACTAAAATGACAAACTCATTTAATTATAATTCAAACATACATTATTGTTTATCTATTGTGAAGTTTGACATTACAAACATATAATAAATTCTGATATTATAATATCATAAATGCAAATTTAAAGATATATTGTTGAATTTTGTAAACATATATAACATAATGAATATTTTAACGAAATACTTTTCTGCAATCATGTCTCCCTAGTGTCATATGTAAAGAAAATTTAAATTAAAATGGTTCCTAAACCGTGTTAAACAATAATATAATATTTTCAACTTCAAAAGGAAGAAAACATCTATTAAAACGCACAATTTTTTGAGTTCTACTATTCAAATATACTAAATACAAGATTTTAGCCATGCATGATGTGCACATATTTTATAGTTATTTTTTTAACCAGTAACAAAATTAATTAGTCTTTGTTAATAAATAACAACAATGCATATATAGTCATTTTAAGGCTAACACCATATTAATATAAAAATAGAAGTAAATAAAAGGTTAAACCCACAAATAAAGAATAAATTGAGTTTTACAATTTATCACAAATGGTAAAAAAATTAGACAACAAACATTGACAGTCTCTACTTCAAGTCATTGACATTGATCGGTTGTAATGTTTGACGTGAAAAACTAAAAAAGTTAAAGTCAGACTATTTTTTTTTCTCATAACGAATCAGAAATTGAAAAAGAACACTCTTTACTTAATTTTTTTGAAAAAATAGTCAACAAAGATCCAAGTAGGCTACTGATAGATTACAATTTTCAAGAGTTAGAACGAAGAGATTATTAAATTGGCCCACTGTTTAACAAATAACTATTTCTTATTCTCAAAGTATATGCAATAAAATCTAAAATAGTTTAAACATTAATTCAATTATTACCTAGTATAATAGTCAATTAATCGAAGGAAAGATAACAATTAAAGACTGCAAGAAAATAAGCCATAAAAATCCACCACAATTGGAAACCACCATCTCAAGACATGGGCTTTAACATTCCAACGTCATGCGTGAATTAATATAATGCATTAATGGTTATATAAGGAGGATGCAGTCAAACATTAGATATTATCAAAATATGTTAGGGTACTCAATCATCAAACGTCTTTGAAAAACAAACCCACTAATATTTCTCACTTTCATTAGATCATTTCCAAACCCCCACTAATATCACCATATCCACCTCAAATTCACCCCACCCTACCTAAGCTACCTCCCCAAACCAGCATTAACCTCCATAAAAATCCATGTCTTCATGCAAAAGTAGATGGGCACCAACAATAACCTAGATCATGATCAAGAAACGCACAAACCCATCGCTATCTCTCGAAGACAACCAACATCCATTCATCTAACTAATTACCAAAGATATATCTATAAAAATTTTAAGGACACACAATTAAGAAAGATATTATCATGTACATTTTGGGAATGAAGAATCGATATGTCTCATAAGCACCCAAACGTGTCTATTTTATACCCCAAATATATGCATTTTAGTTACTCGTTTTAATTCAAATTGCCTTATGTTGTATTTTATTAATTTTCAGGTCAATCAGTAGTCGCAACATCAAATAATGCTAAATCAAGTCAGTTGCGACTCAATGGCGGTCAAAAGCATTAAATGAAGAAATTCAAAGCGGTCGTGAAGTCAAAAAGTCATGTTTGACCATGCACCGATGAGATTCGATGTTCCGAATGTTGTTCTCGAACCAAACTGTAGCCTTACCCTAGCCCAGACCTGGCCTAAGCCTTCACTGATCCCTAAACCTACCCCTAACTCCATGTGTGTTTAGTTTGTGATTTTTAATTTTTTTTAGATTTTTAGTTTGAGTCGGTTTTATTTTTAGGATTTATTTAGAGTTTTCTAGAATTTATTTTATATTTTTATTAGTTTTTAATTTTAGTCTTTATTTTTAGTCTTGCTAGATTTTATATTTTTAAGAGTTTAGGTTTTATTTTTACTTCTTTTGTAGTTTTTATTTTTATTATCCGAGTCTTATTTTTAGAGGCTTTGTTTTTATTTTAGTGCGTGGAGTAGTTGTTTTTCCTTTATTTTCCTTTATTTTTATTTTTTAGTTATTTTCTTATTATTTTTGTTTTGTTTTGTATGTTTTTATTTGAGCTCTGTTTAGTTTTTAGAGTTTGTATTGTGTGTCGTGTTATTTTTATTTTTTAGGTTTTTTAATGAGTTTTATTTTTAGCTTAACTTAGTTTTTGTTTTTATTTTACTTATTTTTATTTTATTAGGTTTGCTTTTATTATTTTCTTAATTTTATTTTTAGATTTGGTACAATTTAAACACACACACACGCGCATCACCCCTGCACTCACATACACCCAAATACTCCCTCACCCTCACCCACACACTAACTAATCTACACCCACACACACTCAAAATCCCTCATCATCATCTTCCCCAACCTCACACTCTCTCTCCTAAACCCCCATAACCATCACACACAAACTTCCACCATTACCCATCCAACGTACTTCAGTAATATTATCTCAGAATATTTCAAATTAATAAATTGAGAAATTAAAATAATAGATAATGCGGTGTAATCCCATCTCTTGACATTCTCACATTTTTCACACTCGATTGCACATTATTTTTCGTTATTTCCTAATTTATTAGTTAATTTTCCCTTGAAGTTGTTTTAAAAAAACAAAACAAAAAAAAATTCAGAAAAAAATTGAATTGCAAGTTTTCGCAATAATTGTTTCACCTTGAAAATTGGATTAATACCCGTACATACCGCAATACGAGTTGTTTTAGACAAGTTTTGTAGATAATTCAAGGGATTTTGAGATTGGCTTTTGAAGACAACGACCATACGCAAAAAGCCTATTATCAATTGATGTCGTTGTCGCTTTCTTGACGTGGAGACAATGTTGAAGACTTGTAATTTTTTATTTTTTATTTTTTTAAATTTATTTTCAGTTGTAGCATTCCTTCTCCCTCATCCTTAGACTGGTTGTATAGGATTTTTGAAATTTCGTATTTATTTTAGTGTATTTTGCCACCATATTATTTTTGTAATAATTATTCAATAAAAAAAATGAAAAGGGAAACTAGACAAGATAGAGAGAGGGCATCCAAAGGCGAGAATTTTGAAGCCTTTCTACTTTGGGTCTGTAGGACTTCCGGGGACGACTAAGATAGGCGAGATCTCCCCCTGGTCGACTCAACTCGATCTTCATCCCACGTGTGTAAAAAAATCGTGGGAGGAACATTTCTTTATCCCTCGCGAATCTCCTGTCAGCGAGTCAATTTTTATGTGTTTACTTGCTCATGCGTGCTTTTAATTTCTGCATCACACTTAAATTGAATGGTTTAATAAATTAATTTACCCATGACATAAACCCGGTCAATGAAATGAGAAGGAATTTCATCACCTGACTCACTCACTTATCCAGTGTGTGTTACCCTAGCTATTATTAAATTTAAAATCAATCACCTAGCTGACCTAGTAGGAACACATTTTTACAAGAGGCGATCACAAAGATAAATTCCATGATTTTTGTCGACCGTAGACTTAATTAAAATTTGACTACCTCTTTCACTAATTTTGAAGATAATAATTGGCTACGTGCTCGTTAGGATTTTTTCTTGACTCGTGTGTATCCAATTCAATTCTTTACGTAGTCGGTTTTAATTAGTTCGTCCACATCAAGAGTCCAATTTCTCCCCTTTTTCAAAAATTTTAAAAAAAATATTTTCCTTATTTTTTCCAAAAAATCCGAAAAACATTTTTCCTTTCTTATTTTCAAAAATCACCAAAATATTTTCTTCTCTTTTGAAAAATATTTAAAAAAAACAAAAATATTCCTTTCTTTATGGCTGAAGAACGTCCTTTACGGGAATACTTCGGTCATTTCCCATTCTCTAAAAGCTTATTTGCGGATGAGCCTGAATCGAATCCCCATACATTAAGTCATGGATTTAACTCTCACACGACCACTATTTATACTCATGTGTCGTCCATACACACATCTCATCTTCCATCGCCTCCGGTGATGAGTGTCAACGCATCCTATGCTTCGCCATCCACACACTGCTTTCTTGTCGATCACTTGTCCCATGAGTGTCCATTTATTTTCTCTCCACCTGAACCCACCATGGAACATATGTATCCGTATGATATTGTTTTGGAACCTCCCTCGACGTATTCTCACGACATATCCAATACCGAAGGGTATGAGTACCGGAGCTATTTATGGAGGCCTGATCACCCTTCCATGCACTATGAATCCCAACGTCATGTTGTGGATCCTTATGATTTCCAACAGTCATCATCGCAACCTGGTGCACCTCCTACCTATCAGTCTCCTTACTATGCTCCTCATGCTGATCAACCTATTTTCTCTCACGGAGATGCTTCTCCCGTCTATGAACCACTTGACCCCATTCCCCGCACTTCGTATGAGTATTCTCCCCTTCCTAGTGTTTTTAGCGAGTTATGTCCACCTCAACCACTACTGCCACCCACCGATATCTCCCCACCACCTTTCACATCCACTCTCGAAAGCCTCTTGCAAAAATTTGTGCACACTTTTCAATCTCAAAATAAATCCCTTCAAACGCTTGAACAATGGTTAAATGATTTTGAGTATTCGAACGAGTCGGATTTTACCCCAAGTCAACCCATTGCTGCACCTGTATGGGACGATGATGTTTCGTCTTGTGCCACTAATTTTGAGTATGACCAGCCCTATCATCCTAAGAATATTTAAGTTGAGACCACCCCGTGGTTCGGGCCCCAAGTTGACAATTGTGTTGAGATATCCATTGATTGTGAGACTGATCCCACCACCCTATCCTCTCAACCCCACCATTGAGGTTCTCCTTTCCACTTCCATCGAATCCTTATTTATGCCCAAGACTCCACCTTTTGATCCTTTCCTATGTGTTACCGAGGAACAAATTCCTTATAGGTTAGCTCTGGCTGCGAGTGCTTCCCACTGTCAAGCGATTGACTTCGAGATGGTTTCTACCTCTCGGGATATGGATGTTGTCCCACTATACTTGGCTCCCATTGAGTAATATATTCATGTTGATTTTTCCATCTCGGCTTTGCGTTACTCGTTTAATTTTTCCACCACCACTAATGGTGACACATTGGTGGAGAAGTTGACCACTCCATCTTTCGATTCCACACTCCCTTATGAGTTTTCCTTTCCTCTTCCCAAGGAGTGTGTGTCCCCTCCTATCGAGTTAGATCATCTTCCCCCACCCTTTGTCCCACCTGACCCGCCCACTGTCCTTAACATGCTACCACTTGATTTGAACCTTACTGTTCTACCTTCCTTGTTCACATCTAAGCATTTAGGTCCTCACGTAGACCCACCCGCCGCCCCAGTGCTCCACGATCCCATTTTTGCACTTTTCATCGACCCCACCATCCGTGTGAGTATGCATGCTACTATAACCTTACATGACATCGAGCTTGTTACTCTATGCACACCACTTCCTTGTGGTGTTGATTTTTTTCAGCTACCGCTCCCTGGTGTGTCACTTCGCGACCATTATCATCGTCCATTTATAGAACGGTCGTTCCCTTTCTTTAAGGCCCACCCCTTCACTATTACCACACCATTTTGCCTCCCCAACCAATTGGAGTACCTTTATTAGCCCTCACCTTTTGACTCAATATGGTCCGTGATCGATGCTTATTCTCCCCTGCCTTTCTCATCCTTACCTTGATACCCACCCATCCATGGTCCACCGATGCTTTGCATCGTGTGATGTACTTTTACATACAAGTACATTGACCCAGTTTCGCCTTTTATCCAACAAGACTGACGCTTAAGTCTTGTTTGGGGGTGATTTTCATCACCTAATTTTTCTGTCGCCCCACACTTTCATAGATCTTATCTTAAGGGTGAGATTGGTTCGGTCTGGCTGAAGATGTTAAACTTAGCGCTATCGGAAGGCAGCCCGTTATTTCTTATTTCTATGTATACGTCTTATCCTATTTGGGGGTGGTGTTTCACATCACCCACTGTTTTTCACATGCTTTATAGACTTGTATATATTTTTGTGTCACATCTATTCTTCAGGTTCCATCTCTACTCCATTATGCGGTACGTTTTAATTAGCGGTTCTTTTTGGTAATATGTTTCCTACCTTATGCTTTTCATTTTTTATATATAGTTTTAAACATCGAGAACGATGTTCTGTTTTATTTGGGGGTGAAAATTTTATCAATATCGTACCTCTTTTGAAAAAAAATTCAGAAACAAGTGATTTTAAACTTTTTGTGTAGTTAAAAATAAATTTTTATGACATGAATTTTCTATCATCCTCTTTTAAAAGTCTCGGAATACATGTGTTTGACCCAAAAATTAAGCATTTAACCTTAAATTAATTAATACCTACTAAAATGTATTTTCACTATGAATTCCTAAACTCGTCAATTTGCGCTATCACGTTCACAATCAAAAGTTGAAGAGTAATTATATTCTCAAGAGAGCCTTAAAAAATCACTAGTGGTGACTCAAACCTGTGATATTTGAATTTTTCACCTTTTTGAAGGCTTTTACGTATCTCTGAGTCACGAATTGACTCAGCTATCTTTGGGTACTATATTTAGTCTTTGCATGGTCTCATTATTTTTCAATTGGGGCATAATCACTGAGAATGGCATTACTCTCGAGTAGTAAGAAACATGTGTCTTGTAGTTTGTCCAGAACAATAAACCATTTTTTACCATACACTCATCTCTTTCCCTATCACATTATCATTTTCCATATTACCCTTATCCATATATCCCAAATACCATCCATCATTGCTATCGTTTTTGAGAAAAAGAGTGTTTGAAATTATCAGTGTAAATTGTCTTCATTTTCGTTATGAAAAGAAAAAAATGCAAAAAAAAAGAAAGAAAAAGAAAGCATGCGATCAAAAAATCAAAAGATGAAGACATTAGTCAAAATGTGTTTCACTCTTCTCAAAAACCCTACATCATCTTCTTTATTTTCCCCTTATGCCTTACATAAACCTCATTTTCACCCTTGGTGATGTGTTCGGGCAAATGAGAAGACTATATGGTTAATAACTCGACATTCTCGACATAGTGGTTAACATTCCTTCATGAGATCATATTTTTTCATGTATCCGTCATTTTCTATAAAGTGTGCGAGACGTTTGAACTTACTTATATTTACTCACCTCCCCACACAATAGAGAGATACACTTACCCAATTCTCAGAGAGTTCGATTCAGAGAGATATATCCAGTGAGAATTGAGGTCAAAGCGTTGATTCTTAAAAAGGCAATCTAGAAATTACTCTAATGATACTTAAGATTGTTTCACGCTACACACGCTGAGTTTTAGGAAGGATTATGTTTTTGGTATTAAGTAATTTCATATCACATTTTGATAGTTGAATAAAGTGTTCCTTGGCGTCCTTTTAAGTTGGGTTTGTATAGCGTTTCATCGTTAAATAAGAAACTCAATTTAATAAATTTTTGAATTTTGTGGGTACATTCACTACAAACCCTCACGAGACGTCACTCGTCCTGTAGGGCAACTTATAGGTTTAATGGCTTGTTGCACATGCTAAGTGCAATCTCTAGTGCCTGTGAAAGTGACACACTTTTGGTTACTTATCTATATTTTCTCTCTATTTTTGCTTGAGGACTAGCAATGTTTTGTTTGGGGGTGGTGTGATAAGCACCCAAAAATGTCTATTTTATACCCCAAATAGATACATTTTAGTCACTCGTTTTAATTAAAATTGGCCTTATGTTGTATTTTATTATTATTGAGATCAATCAGCAATCATAACATCAAATAATTCTAAAGCAAGTCAATAGCGACTCAATGGCGGTCAAAAGCGTTAAATGAAGAAATTCAAAGCGGTCGTAAAGTCAAAAGTCAAGTTTGACCATGCACCGATGAGGTTTGATGTCTCGAATGCTGTCCTTGAACCAAATTGTAGCCTTACCCTAGCCCAGGGCTGGCCTAAGCCTACATCGATCCCTCAACTTACCCCGAACCCCATGTGTGTTTAGTTTGTGCTTTTTATATTTTTTTATATTTTTAGTTTGAGTAGTTTTTATTTTAGATTTATTTAGAATTTTCTACAATTTATTATATATTTCTTTTTATTAGTTTTTAATTTTAGTATTTATTTTTAATCTTGCTAGATTTTATATTTTTAGGACTCTAGGTTTTATTTTTACTTCTTCTGTAGTTTTTATTTTTATATTTATTATTTGAGTTTTATTTTTAGAGGATTTATTTTTATTTTAGTGCGTCGAGTATTTTTTCCCTTTATTTTTGTTTGTTTTTAGTTTTTAGTTAGTTTCTTATTATTTTTGTTTTGTTTTATTAGTTTTTATTTGAGTTGTGTTTAGTTTTTAGAGTTTGTATTGTGTGTTGTGTTATTTTAATTTTTTTTATGTTTTTTAGTGATTTTTTTAGTTGTGTTTTATTTTTATTTTTAGTTTAGTTTAGTTTTTATTTTTATTTTATTAGGTTTACTTTTAATATTTTCTTAATTTTATTTTTAGATTAGGTACAATCTAAACACATAGACACATCACCTTTACACTCGCATATAACCAAATACTCACTCACCCTCACCCACACACCAACTAATCTACACCCACACACACTAAAAAAACCCATCATCATCTTCCCCAATCTCACTCTCTCTCTCCTAAACCCCCATAACCATCACACACAAACTTCCACCATTACCCATCCACCGTACTTCAATAATATTATCTCGAAATGTTTTAAATTAATAAATTGAGAAATTAAAATAATAGATAATGCGGTGTAATCCCATCTCTTGACATTCTCCCACTTTTCACACTCGATTGCACATTATTTTTTGTTATTTCGTCATTTCATAATTTATTAGTTAATTTTCTCTTGAAGTTATTTAAAAAAAATTAAAAAATTAAAAAAATAAAAGGATATTTTCAGGAAAAAAATGAATTGTAGGTTTTCGCAATAATTGTTTCACCTTAGAAGTTGGATTGATACCCGTACTTACCGCAATATGAGTTGTTTTAGACAAGTTTTGTAGGTAATTCAAGGGAATGAACATATGCAGAAAGACTTTTATCAATGTCAATAAGGTATCTACCCCATTTATATCTCTCTACAAAAGAGACGATTATTTAAATTAAGAATCTTTCAGGAGTCCTTTTTCATAAATCAGGATGTCTCATAATATTTTTTTTCCTTGGCTATACGACGGGTATAAGGTCATTGATGGAGAGAGAGAGAGGAACTTTTTCATTGACTTGGTTTTTAATTGGAGAGACAAAATGGTCATTTCGGTTTTGGAGGCGAGAATGCTCCATCCCTCATCAGTAAATGCAATAGATAAAAGGCCCTAAAGTAAAGGAGGTAAAATGTGTTAGAGTCATGAAACATTCAATTCAAGAGGATGACACACAAATATCATAAAATTTATGTAGAACTCATTAAAGTCTTCCTCTAATACTCCATTTTATATATTAGTTATATGATTTTAATTCCTGTTATTGAGGTAAAAAATTAACCACACACACCATAATAATTAATAGTGTAATTCAAACAACAATAAAGAATAATATATGAATAAATTATTTACGTGGTTTGACCTTGATAACCTACGTCCACAAGGCAAAGGGAGAGGGGGTAGTTTTATTGATCTTTTGAGTAACAGTTTTTATGAAATCTACTAATTGGCCTTCTACTATTCTACCCTAGGTTTATATAGAAACCTTACATTAAGTGGCCTATAATATCATTTTAACCACTTGAGGGAGTGGTTATTAGTATTATACATATGGTTGTCTTCAATGAAGCCTAAATGTTGGGCAACTAGCCCGTCATCATAGGAAACGTGCACTATACTTGAAATAATGACAAGTTGACTGGGTCTCTTGTCCGAATGATCAATTATCTAGAAGAGGGTGGGGCAGTGTTCACCAGAAACACCATATGAACGGTGTTCGCACGGTCCAGCCAAAATCTCCCTCTTCAGCTACCCCAGGCTCTTTACGTTCATGATGATCGAATAAAAATTCATCATTTATTGGTGAATGAATTTAAAATGATTGCCTCATTTTTTCCCTTTAACGGTAATAGGGCCCTATGCCGAAATGATTACACGTTTGACGATGTACTTGTTTCCAAAGTGTGTGTGGGCACAATTCTTTATCTTATGCACCCCATTAACCTGTGTCCTCCATCGAAAGCTGAGATCCATTAGATTAACATGAGATCCTACCGTTGAATTTGAATAAGTGTATCAATAATTAGTCCTTATTCTCTCCTTGTCCCATTGGATGATCCGTCCATATGGACAACTCAAATAGGTTGTTGAGTGTTCAACTTATGGATGGATTCAATGTATTTTAAGTTGCTAAATTCGACAAAGAAAATTTGCGCCTGCCTTCCCCTTTAGAGATAATTGTGTCTTGTATTGGAGGTTAAACTCTCCCAGCTACACCAACTACTTCATCAATCGTCTGGAGACATATGGTCAATAAAAAGACATGTCTGCGATGATAGTCAATAAGGACGACTATCGTGTGGGTTTAAAACTGTGGCCTTAACTTTCGAGCATAGATGATAAGTGTGAATGCCATATTTTCAATCACAGTTTGCCTTGATTTTTCCCCTCTGAATTCCCTGTTTACTTAATATATCAACCACTAAATTCCGTTGTCATCCATGATAAAGGCCGAATTGATTGTCGCTGATGAGACGGCTAAATAGAGATACAATTCTTCTTCTAGAATCGATTTCGAGAGGATTGGAGATTTGTTTAGGTACGTCTTCATCTCTTAGAAGACTTGTTCTAACTTTTACTCCCAGATAAATAAACTCTTTAACGTCTGGAAGAATGGAAGGTACTTTTCCATCTCCATGCTGACGAACTTATTCATAATCGTGACTCGCTCGATTAGCAACTGCATTTCTTTCACTTCTCTGGAACATCTCATGTTCAGAACTACTTGGATCTTTTTGTGATTCCCTTCTCTCCCTCTACATATGACCATAAACCCTAGTAAGTTCTAGGATGATACCCCGAAGTCACATTTCTTAAGGTTAACTCCATCCCATACTTGTCGAGGATATTAAAGGTCTCCTATAGATCACTGATTGGTCCTTTATGGTTCTAAATTTTGAGTAACATGTCTTCCACATATACTTCCATATATTTCCAAATCTGCTTCTTAATTGACGAGGATTTAGTATGTTACGCTATCATTCTTTTACCCAAAGGTTTTTACTTTGTAGTAGTAGGTCCCTCGATCAATTCTGAACGACGTCTTCTAATTATTAATCGAGTGCATTCAAATTTGATTATAACTAAAGTGTGTATCCATAAATGATAACACCTTATGTCCTGCTGCCGTATCCACCGGTGCATCAATCTTAGGAAGCGGGTAGAAATCCTTAGATCCTAGGAAATAGGTAGTAATCCTTAGGACATGCCTCATTCACATCCGAATAATCAATGGATAACAACCATTTCTTATTCATATTTCTAACCACGACAACATTAGACAACTATTAAGTATACTTAACCTTCCAAAAAAATTGAGCATCAATTACCTTCACCACCTCATTATGTGTTTCTTGGTTACTTTCTAGGGAAAAATTCCTCTTCTTATGCCTTATCGAGACTCTTTTCGGATAAATCTTCAAATGGCGAGTCATCACCGAAGCATCTATGCCTGACATATCTTTATGGGTTTATGTGAACGTGTTCGTGTGTTTTCGTAGAAATGCCACCAATTTTTCGTTTTGTAATCGATTAAGGAAAATCTTACATAAACCGCTCGTTTTAGTCATATGTCACATGACATAAAGGTGATTAGATCTTTAATAATTGACCTGCTAGTCGACTTTTATCTTGGGTTTAACCCATCAATGTCATATGATTCGTTTATCCTCTTTAGTGATGTTAAAACAAATCCTAGTGTGAGAGTGGATTCGGTAAAGTGTTACCATTCCATTTGGTGTTGGAAACTGAATGGTTAGGGATTTGATTGAAAGTACCATATCCAATTAACTCAGCATCATTCATTTTATCTTGACATTATAAGTTGATGGTGACCTTATTATTAGAATCTCTACTTTCAATGTGATCGATTTTAGGTTTGTTATCGTGGTGACGGGAAGTTCGATTGGTCCTTGTGGTATGCTTACTACCCTGAATAAACCAAAAGTTTCCCTTTCACTGATCTCAAGTTCCCTCTAACTGCATCTTCTCAAAGTATTCGTAGTATATGATGTCTGCTGAGCTACCCGTATCCATCACAATTCTTCCAATTATCTAGTTGGATATGAGTGATTCGATCATAAGTGGATCACCGTGTAACGTAATCAATTTATGAGAGTATTTCTGAGTGAAGGTTATACTATCCCAATCCTAATCGGTCTTTGGTGCTTGGACATCCATCAAATCCCATTTTGAGCCATTATAGGCTTTGCAAGTAGAAGAAGATTCTTCTTAGATTGAAAAACCCCCTTATACCATGTTAATCCAATGATCTCTCCTTGTGGTATCAACCTCCTTCGATATTGATTTCTCGTGATTATGCTCCTTTGATTGATTTCGATGAAGATTCCACTTTGCTTCATTAGTTTCCTCATCCGTCTTTCATTACCTTCCTCCCACGAACTCCTTTAAATTAACCCTATGCACCAGGGACCATATCTTTATTTATTATGAGAAAGAAATTGTTCAAGTCATGATCGAACTGATGGCTAAAGTTATAGTATTGGTTAGATCTCCTTTTGACTGCTCAATAACTAGGCTAGTATGTCCAGTTTAATATTTTTTAGTCCTTTATGTTAGATAAGACCCTTCCCGTCATTATGTTGAGTGGGGTGAACCAATCGAAACTTATTATATCTTTTGTAGTGTTACCCTCCATGAGAGCTCTTTTCTTATCCCTCTCATCTCCTGATCTTGTCTCTTGCATCTCTTATTCCCTGTAGGAATGAAGATTAATGTTGATTGTGTCTTCATCATGAATGTGCTTCTCTACCTTCATTATCAGGTTGGTTATGTTAGTCAGAGGGTTCTTAGATAAGGAAAATATTCTCGTTCTGCTATAGAGGCCTTGCAATAAGGTTTACACAACCACACGATTATTCAAGTGATCAATTCGAAGAAGCTCGTCGTTGAACGATTTGACAAATTCCCTTAGCGATTCATCTTTGGTCCGAAGGACACTGAATTAATAGTCGGTTATATTTTTATATAATCAATTACCAATGAAATATGTAATAAAGTAGTGGGTAAGCTCTCTAAAATTGTGATTGAGTAGGGTGATAGGCGATAAGCTAAGTTTTATCCAATCCCTTTAGTATAGTGGCGAAGTGTATGAATCTGATTGGATCTAGGATGCCTAGAAAATCTATATATTCCTCGTAATTGTCTATGTGGTATGATGAATTAGACGTACCATTGAACGAGTACATTTGAAGGAGCTTGTTCTTGAAGGCATTGGGCAATCTAAGACCTCATGGAAAAATGGAATTGAATGGCCGGCTACCTTGATATTAGCATGTGTAGGAGGAGGATCAATCCTTAGAATACTAATGCTCTTAGGATAGTGGAGGATAATATTGCTCGAGGAGATGGATGAAGGAGGTTAGGGATCTTATCTTCATTATTATGATTAATATGGACCTCTTGGTTGAACTGTTGTTCATGATCTTAAAGAGAGACTCTCGAGTTGGATTATAACTTGTCTAGGATTTGGTCCAATTACATGTGAAGGGAATTTTGTTACTCTATAAGTTCATTGAAGGCCTATGTAACTTTATATTTATTTTTTACATTGGAACTTGTCGTTTCCACAAATGATGGCAATTATGTTGAGGTGAAAAATGGAATGCACATAACACAATATTGAAGAGTGTAATGCAAGAAATAATAGAGAATGATATATGAACACATTATGTACGTTGTTTGGCCTTGGTGAACTATGATCATGGGGAAAATCGAGAAGTGATTAGGCATAAATTTTTCATATTTATCCCCATAATTTATAAGATTTTATCACCTCATACGATGTAAATCGAGTTGATTTATTGCCTATCCTTACTATTGACATTTTTTATATAGTGCATTGAGTTGTGTGTATTTCTCTTACAGTGTGCAGGTATTTTATACACATGAAGAAAAATGAAAACTCAAAACTAAGAAAGAAAGAAAAGGAAAAAGTCAAGGGCAAAAGAGTAATTTTACACCAAAAATTCGGATACGGAACCCAAAGGAAGTTGAATCCCGTGAGACCATAAGAGCATATGAACAAACGACATCCAAATTCGAAGCCCGAGTGAAAAGTTATCAAGCTTCAAAGTTGAGAAGAAGTCATGGCAAAACAAAGAAAAAGAGTTAGAAAATTTTCAGATTCAGTTTTTGGTCGCTGCTGGAATTCTTAACCGGTTCGCCCCACGGAAGAAAGAAAATCCGAACTAGTTCGACGTGAACCAATCAGATTTTTTTTATTAAAATAGGAGTTATGTATGAGTAAAACTCTTAATAAAATGTGTGAGTTTTATTTTATAATAACGGGACGATTTTTTACTGAGTTTTGAGAGATTTTTAGAGGCAAGAACTTAGGATTTATTATTCTTCAACATTCATTCATCTTTTGGATTTGAACTTAAGGGTTTACATCAATTCAAGTATAATTCCTCTATTGATTTCATGTTCTTTCAACTCTTTGATTGATAATTTAGTAATCCTTAGATGGAGATCGATTTCATATGTTTGTTGGCTCTTTTTACGTAGAGATGGTTTCATGCAACGTAGTTATCATGATTAAGTGTCCTTTTACCATGTCCAGCTAGATTTTCAAAGGTTGGGATGCATTAACCCAACCCTAAATGGTTCGCATGGATATAAAAACATGTTATTGAATTAAATAATTAATTGGAACGTGTCGGTTTGTTCTTACAAACATCGTAGGAGTTTTAACCTCGTTTTCCCTAGGTACCCCAGATGTTTATGAATGTGATGTGCATGTTAACTAATTGAACTTGTACTTTGTTTGTAATCTTGATTAGGTATGATGCGGGTTCGTTCCCTCATATATGTAATGCTTGAATTAAATAACGTTGTTATTTCAAATTAAATATTTAATTCTATACTAATTTCGTAATCGGTGATCTCATTAGGGGTTGGGAGATTGTATTCCGACCTTATCTTTTATTCATGTTAATTAATCCGTGTTTTGTTAATTCTTGCATGCCTAGTTAATTTAGTTAAGTTTTGCTTGCTTATTCGGTAGAAATTCATAACCTCATCACAATCACCTTTTCTTCTTATTTTCGCAATTCAATCCTTTAGGTTAGTTGTCTTCCCTATTCGTCATCACGATTCTTCGTCTCAGTCCTTGTGTTCGATACCTGGTTTACCAGTTTATTACTTGAGCGACCATCTTACACTTGAGTCAATGTTAGTACACACTAGATACACTTTTAAAGTCGTGTCAAGTTTTTGGAGTCGTTACCGAGGGACAAGGTAGACTTTTAGGCTTGGTCTATATAAACTAAAATTTGACTCTAATTCTTAAAAATCTAAAAAAAATCAAAAATCCAAAAGAATTTTGAAAAGTAAAATGTAAAAAAAATATAGTATCTTTCAAGTTCTTTTATGTAAAATCCTCAACAAACTCCATAATCTACTCCTACCTAAATTTACAAAAATAATCTATGAGAGTACGATCCTGATAGTCCACATACTCATAACGCTCCCTAGTTTTGGGTTCCACCTCCTACACTGCTTAATTCTAAAATGAGTCACACGTTGATTCACACTCCTAGTGTCCCGAGTGTGGAATTTGCGTTTATGAGAGAGAGAGCCATGTCGGAACACGGTAGTGTAGGTGAGAGTGAGGGTGAAGTACCGTATCGATATATAAGAGCCATTTGGTCGGGATATGAAATGATCCCAACACCCAAACCTTGGTTCGAAAACCTCCCACAGCTCCTCTTGCATCCGATCTCTATCAATTGGACAAATAAGCGGGGATGAAACTTCAAATAAACCAACTTAATAATCAATTATGAGAAGTAGTTGGATCACAAGTAAGATAACCAACTAGATCCACCCGAGCAATGAAAGAGAAGGCGTGTGCTATTTTTTAGGCGTGCCATTCAATGAAGGAATGTCCGATGATACCCGCCTACAAAGTAATGCTATATGAGCAAGTGGACACTATAAGAGGATTTAAGGGTAATTTCAATGCCCCGCATGGAGAATCTTACAACCCTTTGTGAAATAACCATCCTGGTTTTACCTATGGGCAATAACATGCCGCACTGAATCATAATTCACACGTTGCCCCACCGCCACCTCCACATTTTCAACAAGCTCCACATATGCAAGGACCAACTACCTCACCGTATATCACCCCACCACAGAGAAATTTCAAGGATAGTGTGAACCAATTCATCCATGCCCAAAATGTAACCAGTGCTCAAAATTCCCGTATGTTTACCGAAATGAATGCGAACATCTCACAGTTGCAATCATCCTTAAGTATCCAAGAGAAGGATAAGTTTTCGACTAAAGGCTAAAGACCTCATCAAGGTCAAACTAGTGTTATGTCTACCTCCAACGACCATCAAGATCAATGCCAAGCCCTCACTGTAACAACCCTCGCTTTTGGGAGCCCATTTTATACTTATTTACTATATTGAGTAGTTGTATATATTAAATGCCGGTTGTGGGTAAGTATTAATTTGATGAAATAAGTTAATATTTACTAACGAGTTGCATGTTACCATGTGTGTAAGTAGTTGTTACCATGTGGGGTTCTATTTTGTCATGAAAATTAAAAATGGCAATTTGAATTCATTGGAATCGAAACTTAATATGGCTTATAAAATTTCCAAATGATAATTTGGAGGGTGTAGTTAGTTCCGGGAGGTATGAGACAGTCGAAATGTGTGCCATATCATATTTTGAGATTTTGGGCACTTTTGACTGGTTTTGGATTGTTGCGTAATAGAAATTAACTATTGAGGTATTGTTACTTTAAGGTTGGAGACTTTTAATCTAAATCCACGTTTTAATCTTTCCCCAAGTCTTTCATTTCCTCTTATTTGCCCTAAGTTTTCTAGCCCTAAGAGTGAGAGTGAGAGTGGAAGAATTTGTGGAGAAAGAGAGAGAGCTATTGAAGATTTGTGGTTGATCTTGCATTCTTCTTCAACCAAGACTGAAATTGAAGCCCCGAGGCAAGTTTTCTACTTGCTATTATATGGTTTAATATGAATGATCAGTATGGGTAGTTATGTATAGTTTTGATGTAAAATAATTGTGATTTTGGTTGGATTTATAGCTATCAATATCTTTGATAGAGATTGATTTTAGTTTGAGGTAGAGAAATGTTGTTGGGAGCATTTATGATCTTTTAGCATCATTAAATGAGGTTTGATTGGGTTTTGTTGATAGTTGGTGTTGGGTTGGAATGAAAGAAATAGGAATGAGTGGTCTAGGTCTGCAATGGCCGGTCGACCGCGTCTCTCAGACAGGTCGACCGGACCTTCGAAAGAGGGCTCACTGCTTTCTTTCAAAGGCACGAAAATAAAGGCGCGGTCGACCGCGCTTCCCCCACGGGTTGACCGGTCCGTCCGAAATGAACTTTCTGCTTTCTTTCAAAAGCTAAAACTTAGGACGTGGTCGACCGCGGTCTTGGGACAGGTCGACCGGTCCCCTGTTTTCTTCCCCAAATTTCCTATTTTGTTTTTAATCCTTTTTTTTTCCTAGGAACTTAGGACTCTTCTTGAACGAAGTAAACCTTGGCTTTTAGAGTCCTAGTTGAGTTGGTTGTCACCCTAGTGTTGAATGGGTTTCACATGGGGTTAATTCCGGGGGAGGGGTTGTCCTAAGTGGTGTTAAGGCATCACTTTTCTTGTGCATCCTATTTTATGGATGGGAGTTGTAGGCCCATACTTGGAGACTTTAGGGGCTTGAAATGAGGCATATAAGACCTTAAGCTCGGGGAACAAATATGATCCCTTAGAGACTTATTCGAGGCATAACCTAGGATGGAAAGTAATGAAATATCCTACGATTATTGTTTCAAACAAATGAAACATGTAAATGTAATGAAAAGGAAAAGTATGGTTTTTATAGTAAATGCTAATTTACTTAAACACACCTCTCTAAATGCTATCATAAGGGAAGCTCGCGCATGAGGTGATGTTCCTTGACTAGTGAATGCAGGGAGACTATAGTTCTCGACCATATGCGGGTTTATTATATGTATTTTTCTCTGCGCTAGTGAGGTAATTCCGGGTGTCGTTATGACTCACTCGCAGGTATATGGCCACTTCCCGACGTGCGCTAGGTACCCAGGCTGCCTTGTTTAATGGGCCCCTGGAAGATGATAGTCATTTAGGGGCGCTCCCAGTGGGAAAACTCGGAGGGGTGGTCTTAGAATCATTGTATGTTTATGAATATAACTTTTCTAAACTCAAGTGGGACTTGATAATTGTATATTTCCACCAAATGATATATTGACAATTACATTCCTGCTAAGGAATGGGAATTGGAATGAAATGAGAAGAAAATGTTAGTATATTCCTGTTTAGGAATTGAAACTGTATTAAAGTCGAAATTGGTGAATAGAAGCTTTCATATTTTATTTAATTTAATTTGATTATTGCATAATTTCATTTTTCATGCATCGTTTCTCTTAGGCATGTCTTTTCCCTTGTCTTCTTATGATTCATGCTTAGGTTGTTAGAGTTCTGATTTCTATACCCATGATTCGCTATTCATATCTAGCATTCTTTTTGTTCATCTGGGAACTATATCAAAACCGGGTCCTGACCCGTTCATTTTCCTCTATGTTGTGCTTGTTATTGTATCCGCCCAGGTGCTCCTCCGCAAGGACGCCCGTGTTGATATTCCTACTCTTTTGCTTTTAAGGAGCTGTATGAAATTGCGGATATTACAGGATGTTTTGCTGGACGCCATCATTCTTTTGATATCTAGTTATGATCGGGTCTGTCACTCGGGCGAGTGGCCTAAACTTGTAATTGTATAATGAATGTAGTATATAACATCTAACGGTTGTAATTAATTTTGTGTAGCTATGGACCGACCGTATATTCGGTTCTCCCCTTGTATACAGTCATTTTAGATGTATGTTATTTATGTTTCTTTGAATTCCAGTATTGTTCTAGAATGGGCTGTTTAAATTGTTTTTTCTTAACTTTTAAATTACATAAATTGTTTTGACAACCCATTTTTTGAATTAATGGGTGGTTTTCTCGGTTACTCTTACTATATTTATGGTGCTGAGAATGATTTCCGTCCATGATTACCGTATATGTCGGAGTAT
The DNA here is from genome assembly GCA_949130495.1 of Sambucus nigra. NCBI lineage: Eukaryota > Viridiplantae > Streptophyta > Magnoliopsida > Dipsacales > Adoxaceae > Sambucus > Sambucus nigra. The sequence continues at coordinate 618,148,434 of OX422208.1, forward strand.
CGGGATGGCCACCCCATATCTCGGAGTGCGGGTTATCACAGATGGTATCAGAGCACTGGGTTCTAGAGTACTAGGATCTATGTGGACTTGTCATGATCTACCGTAGCGTTCTTTGGTATAGAGCCTAATTATAAGATTGCTTTGTTGTTTATAACTGCGATCTTCTGTGAAATAGATTGTTGTGAATTGTCTTCTAACATTATTGCCCCTTCATCTCAGATGCCTCCTATGAGAGGTCGCCCCGCGAGACGCAATAGAGTTGTAGAAGAGGATGTTGGTCCTCCACCGCCCCAAGGAACTTTTAATGCTGCAGATGTAGCCAATATTGTGGCTCATGTCGTTAATGCTACCATGACCGCAGTAGCTCAACAGCGGGCAGATGATGCTCAAGAACCTACGGGACCTTCTCCGTGGGAAAGAGTAAGGCGGTCCTTTTTAAAGGGCCATCCCCCAGAGTTTGATGGAAGCTCTGATGTTGTTCGAGCAAATCAATGGAAGAAGGATATGCAACGCCATTTGTGAATGGTGGATTGTAGTGAGGAAAACAAGCAAGTCCTTGCTACTTTCAAGTTGGTTGGAGCAGCGTTACATTGGTTGGAGTCGATGACTACGCCAGAACATAGGGATACTATGTTAATTACTGATTTCTGGGTCTTGTACGACAAGAAATATTTCCCTCCCGCGATTCAGAGGGAGATGAGGAGGAAACTTCAAGATCTAGTTCAGGGAGAACGATCGGTTGCCGAATATGAGGAGGAGTTTACCCGGCTAGCTAGTTTTGTGCCGAAAGAAGTGACTCCGGAGGAAAGAAAAGTCTCAAAATCCATGGGAGGTCTAAACTGGAGAATCCGACAGCATTTACTGGGTAATCCGGCTTTACAAACTTTTGGTGAAGTGATGAATGCAGCATTGTTTCATTGTCAGGAGCATCGGTTGTTTATATAGAATAGCAAGAAAGCTACAGGAATGGGGCAAGTAGGGAAGCCCGGGGTGAGTGGGAATGGAGGAGGAGCCTTTCCTTCGTCCTAACCTGCGGGTAATAAGCAACGACAAAGGGATCCCCAGCAAGGGGATGGGTCAAAAAGGCTACGCTCTAGCGGGTTTAATGTTAGTGGAAATGCTAACAGGCAAGGTCAGGGTGCCGTTCCACAGCAAGCGGGTCGGGGTGTCCAGGGAGGTAGGGGCCATCCGGGCCAAGGTTTCGGGCAGTTCAGAATTAACAGAGGTCGAGGTCAGGAGAATATGGTGGGGAAATGTTTCCAATGTGGAGAAGATGGTCATTTTAAGAGAGATTGTCCTCAAGTGATCAGGGGACAACCTCCACGAGTTCCTCAGCAGCCTTATGTGCAGTTCCCTCCACAAGCACCGAATCCAGTTGTCCCTCTGCAGCAGGGTCAACTACAGTATTGGAGAGTCTACCACATTCAAGATGCTATGCTTCCTCCTATTCAGCCAGCGCCGCCAGCTATAGAGGGTAAGTTCCTTATACAGGGACACATGGTTCGCATTCTGTTTGATACGGGTGCGACACATTCTTTTATTTCCAGAAGTTTTGCTTAGTCCACAGAGTTGATAAAATCTGCGGAGAGTACCTTTACTAGTGTGGAGTCCTCTATGGGTGACGATTCACTTATTTTATTTGTTTGCAAACGTATAGGGATCACTTTTTGAAATTTGTGTTTTGAGGCCGACTTACTCATACTAGACATGGTCGGGTATGATGTTATTTTGGGCATGGATTGGCTTGTTAAGTATCATGCTATGGTAAATTGTTAAGGTAATAGTATACTCTTCACCGTTCCGGAACAAGATATGTTATTGGTGGTTATTCCTCGTTTAGAAGGAGATTCTGGTACTTATTTATATTGTATTGCGGAAGAGAATTCTCGGGATGTAGTTGTTCCCTTAGATTCTATTCCTATTTTTCGAGATTTTGAGGATGTTTTTCGGGAGATACCGGGTTTGCCTCCTAGTTGAGAGATTGAATTTGTGATTTACTTAGCGCCGGGAGCTCGACCGATTATGCGAACTCCTTATCATATGGCTCCTATGGAAATGAGGGAGCTAAGAGATCAAATTCAACAATTGTTGGATCAGGGGTTTATCAGGCGTAGAACGTCGCCGTGGGGTGCTCCTGTGTTATTTGTGAAGAAAAGAGATGGTTCTCTCCGATTGTGTGTTGACTATAGAGAGTTGAATAAGGTCACCATCCGGAATAAATACCCTTTGCCTCGCATAGATGACTTGTTTGATCAACTCAGGGGAGCGGCCTACTTCTCTAAGATAGATTTGAGAACGGGGTATCACCAGTTGAGGATACGGGAGCAAGATGTATCCAAGACTGCTTTTCTGACGAGGTACGGGTCTTATGAGTTTTTGGTTATGCCTTTTGGGCTAACCAATGCCCCTGCAGTATTCATGGATCTTATGAATAGGGTATTTCGGGACTTCCTGGACCAATTTGTTATCGTGTTTATTGATGACATTCTTGTGTATTCTCAAACGGAAGATGATCATGCTATTCATTTGGGGTTGGTCCTGCAAAGGTTAAGGGATCACCAATTGTACGCTAAGTTTGAGAAGTGTGGGTTTTGGTTGCGGGAGGTGCAATTTGTGGGTCATGTTGTGACTTCGCAAGGCATATCGGTGGACCCAAGTAAAGTTGTTGCGGTGAGAGAGTGGGGTCGGCCCACGACACCTACTGAAATCCACAGTTTTCTGGGCTTGGCGGGTTATTACCGCCGATTTATTAAGGGATTTTCTAAGATTTCTAGTCCTTTCATAAATTTGACCCGGAAAGGGGTTAGATTTGTGTGGGATGATTCCTGCTAGGCTGCATTTGATGAGCTTAAGGATAGATTGACGACAGCTCCAGTCCTCGCTTTACCTAAGCTGGGTTTGGAATATTTAGTCTTCACCGATGCATCTCTACAAGGTTTAGGAGGTATGCTTCAGCAGGAGCGACAAGCTATTGCCTATGCTTCTAGGAAGCTCAAGCCTCATGAAAGAAATTACCCGGTGCATGAATTAGAATTAGCTGCGATTGTCTTTGCCTTAAAGATTTGGAGGCACTACCTTCTTGGGGAGAAGTTTAGTCTTTTCATGGACCATAAATCGTTGCATTATTTATTTTCTCAAAAAGATTTGAATATGCGTCAGCGGAGATGGTTGGAGTTCGTGAAAGATTATTAATTTGATATTCATTATTGTCTGGGAAAGGCGAACGTGGTAGCGGATGCCTTGAGTAGGAAACCCGAGGGAGATCTAGCTGATGTGTGGAAAGCTAAGTGGAAAGAACTAAGTCATGAGGATGCGGTTGCTAGGGCATTTATGTCCGTGATGACCGTTACTCCCACGATTGTGGCTAGGGTTGTGGAATCCAAGGGCAAGGATAAAGAATATCAAGACCACATTCGTCGTTTATTGAATGGGGGAGTGGAGTCCTACTCGGTAAGTTCTGAGGGTGGATTGCGCTTCCATGGAAGGCTTATTGTTCAGGAGGATGGGGATTTGCGACGGGCTGTGATGGCGGAATCTCACGGCTCTAAATTTTCGGTACATCCGGGAAATGATAAAATGTATCAAGATATGAACCGTCAATATTGGTGGTCGGGTATGAAACAAGATATTTCGGAGTTTGTATCTCGATGCACTACTTGTCAGTTAGTTAAGGTTGATCATCAGCTACCGGCATGTTTGTTGCAACCGTTGGAAATTCCTGTTTGGAAATGGGAGAGTATTTCAATGGATTTTATCACCGGCTTACCAACATCACAAAAGGGTCACGATTCTATATGGGTTATCGTAGATCGATTGACATAGTCGGCGCACTTCCTTCCCGTCCGTACTGATTATAATACCTCTCGTTACGCTCGATTGTTCATTGAAGAGATTGTTAGATTGCATGGGGTGCCCTTGAATATTGTTTCCGACAAAGACAAGATATTTGTTTCCCATTTCTGGTAAAGTTTTCAAGAGGCCATGGGAACCGAATTAAAATTAAGTACTTCTTATCATCCTCAAACGGATGGCCAGACTGAAAGGGTTAACTAAATATTGGAGGATATGCTTCGTATGTGCATGCTTGATTTTAAGGGTAGTTGGGAGCAATATCTCCCTTTGGTTGAGTTCGCTTATAATAACTCATACCAGTTCACTATTGGGATGGTGCCCTATGAAGCCTTGTATGGTAGGCCTTGTAGATCCCCCACGTGTTGGTTATAAGTGGGAGATAACAAGTTTCTCGGACCTGAAATGATTCGGGATACTTTTTCTAAGATCGAGCTTATTCGAGATCGTATTCGGATAGCCCGAGATAGACAAAAGAGCTATACCGACGCGGGAAGAAGACATGTGGAGTTGGAAGTTGGAGACCAAGTATTGGTTCGGGTGTCGCCAATGAAAGGCCTTAAGCGTTTCGGAAAGAAAGGGAAGCTTGCACCACGTTTCGTTGGACCTTTTCCCGTGATTTCTAAGGTGGGTCCCGTGGCGTATCAACTTTCCCTACTGGAACCTTTGCAATAGATTCACGATGTCTTCCATATCTCCTCTTTGAAGAGGTATAAGAGATGTGATGGTTCCCTTTGGCACATTCCTTTAAAGGATATAGAGTTACAACCCGATGTTTCTTATGAAGAGCAACCCGTGGCCGTATTGGAGAATGGGGAATGTAGATTGAGATCTCGAGTGGTGCCCTTGGTTAGAGTACAATGGAGTCATCACAGTGCCGAGGAATCTACTTGGGAGCGTGAGGATGATATGCGGGAAGTTCATAGACATTTTCGTGTGGAAATACACAGAGATGGAAGGACTGGATGAGGGAGTCAGCTTCCACAAGTTGAACGTGATGCCTTCATCCATTCCAGTAAAATAAGCAACGAGAACGTACAAGCCTGAACTAGACTTGAAGATCAAAGAAGAGGTCCAACGTTTACTAATAGCAGGGTTCATCAAACTGATACAACACCCACTCTAGCTATCTATAATTGTCTTGGTGGGAAAGAAAGACAAAAACCAAATAAGGATCTATGTGGATTTCAGATATTTGAATACAGCTTGTCCCAAAGATAAGTTCCCTCTACCCTCCATCGATAGCCTGATAGACGTGAAGGTTGGTCATGAGATGTAAAACTTCATAGTTGGGTATATAGGGTTACAACACGATTAAGATGGACCCCATGGATGCAGAGAAAACGACGTTCAGAACCACTTTAGGAAACTTCATGTATAAGGTAATGCCGTTTGAACTCAAGAACGCTGGGGCTACTTACTAAAGAACGATGATGGCCATCTTCCATGACTTCTTTCACAAATTCGTGGAATTTTATATGGATGATTTAGTCATCAAATCAAGGAAGGAGGAGTCCCATCTGAGAAATTTTAGGAAGGTGTTTGCCCGTTGTAGGAAGTATAAAACGAAGATGAACCCACTGAAGTGCATCTTTAGAGTAACAAGTGGAAATTTTTTAGGCTTTGTGGTTGATTGACAAGGGGTGCCGATGGACCAGGACAAACAACGAGCAATCTTAGAGATGCCAAGTCCAAGAACGACGAAGAAGTTGAAGAGTTTCCTCGGTAAAGTTTCCTATCTTAAGATATTTGTGCCTGTATTTGCCAAAATAACACATCCGTTGATACATCTATTGCAAAAGATCACGGAATTCAAGTGGGAGGGGGTTCACTAGGAGTCTCTCACTGGGCTGAAAAAACTGCTCATTTCACCACAGACCATAGTTCCCCCAAAGGCGAGAATACCATCGCAGTTTTACCTCACATCCACCACGAGGATCGTGGAAGCTTTTCTAGCACAAGAGATTAACGGGCAAGAGAGGCCAATCTACTACCTCGGCAGGATCATCCATGGGCTAGAATTCAGATATAGTATCTTGGAAAGGCATTATTTAGCCTTAGTCTTTGTAGCGTAAAAACTTAGACATTATATGTTGTCTTTTACAATTCATATTGTAACTAGATGTGATCCTATGAAGTATTTGATGGTAAGAACTATATTGATTGGTAGTGCAACTATATGATTCCTTATCCTCTCTGAATATGACTTGAAGTGTGTGGTTCCTTGCGCGATCAAAAGCGAAGCGTATGTCGGCCTATTGGCAATATTCCCCTCGGGAACGTTTGAGCCACCCAAAGAAAGTATACCAGAAAATGATTTGTAGGCCAATCACCTAGATGCAACTAATGAGGAATGGACGACGCAGTTTGATGGATCTTCGGAAAAAATGAAAGGAGGAGCAGGGGTTATTCTTTCATAAGGAATGGAGGAGATTTGTCTTTCCTACAAGCTAGATTTTTTTATTCCAATAATGAGGAGGAATATGAAGCATTGGTACTGGGGTTGCTATAGGCTCTTCGAAGAGAAATTCGTTCACTTTGCATCAAAGGTGATTTGAACTTGGTAATCCAGTAGGTGAATTGAGAATATGCATTAAAACATATGAGTCAGGCACCATGCAGGATAATCATCATTTAGAGGCTCTTCTACCAGTTCCATCGGACAAAGATCAAGAGACATCCTAGAACAATGAACCGCCATCCAGACACTTATGCCACTATTGCATAAAAAATGGTCACGAGGAACGATGCAACAACCATCATGATCCAATGAAGAACAACTCCTTCGGTAATACAGTCAATTTTATCGATGGAAAATAACGCGAACTGGAGGGGAGAGATTAGGAGGTAATTGGAGTCTAGCGAAGGAGGGGCGGGACTAAAGGAATTAGCTCAATATTTCACGAACCAGGGGAACCTTTACTTCAGGAACACGGGAGGATGACTGTTAAGGTGCATCGATCCCAAAAAAGCAGAGAAAAGATTAAAGAATACACATGAAGAGCACTGCGAGAAAATTGAGATACCCCTCTACCGAAAGATTCAAAGAGAGGGGTATTTTTATCCTAGAATGAAACAAGACGCGACATAGCTATAATAAAAGTGCGATAAATGCCAGTTATTCTTTGAAGCAGCTAAATGTCATTTCGTAGAAGCCCAAGCTGACTAGAGATAGATCTATATTGACTTCATTAAAGATGAAGTTGTCCCTACAGAGAAGATTGATGCGATGGGACTTAAACGAAGGGCCCGGAGGTTTTATGTTCAAGAAGGGCAGCTTTTTCGAAGGGGCTACTTCAATAGGCCGTTGCATTGTATCACTAAGGAACAAACAATCGAGGTCTTCAAATAGGCATATGATTCAGCTCACATAGGAGGGGCCAAGTTGTATGACCAATTGATGACGTTGGGGTATTATTGGGCAATAATGGATAAAGACTCTGCTGAGTTCGTTCGAAAGTGCAAAGCTTGCCAACTTCATAGAAATATGATCCATGCCCCATCGGTAGATCTGCACTCCTTGGCAACGCCTTACCCTTTTCACACTTGGGCGTTCGACCTGTTAGGAGCAATACATCCTTCTTCAAGGGGGAAGATATGAATACTAGTAGTAACGGAGTGCTTTACGAAGTGGGCTGAAGCGATACCATTGACAAGGGCAACAGTGGGGGTGGTGAGCAACTTCATCATAGAATACATCATCTTCTATTTTGGGATTCCAAAAATTATTCTCTCAGATAACGAAACCCCTTTCATCAACTCAGAGGTAACGATGCTCACAGACAAGTACTCCATTGTTCATCATACGTCAATGGTGGCATACCCAAAAGGAAACGATCAGGCCGAAGCAACTAAAAAACTTTGGTTAATATTATGGAAAAAATGATGGAGGATTTCCCAGGATCGTGGGATGATAAAATACCCATTGTATTGTGGACCTATCGAATAACCAAAAGGAAGCCTACATGATACACTATGTTCTCTCTTATTTATAGGGCTGAGGCAATCCTGCCAACGGAATTAGAAGTTCCCTCTGCTCAATATACCTTGAGAAGTAGCATGCTCCCTCAGAGTAGACATGTGCATCTAGAAGTGTTGGATGAACACAGAGATAATGCGATGCAACAGTTTCAAATGTATACAAAATATCTCTCAAGGGCATATGATAACTAGGTGAGACCAAATAAGTTCATGGAGGGAGATATCGTATTGAAAGCAGCAGTAAAGCACATCAGGGGACTGCCCCTACCCAAGTTTGCAGAAAATTAGGAGGGACCTTTCATTGTAAAAGAATCCCATGACTCAGGTTATTGCTTAATTTCTAATATGGAAGAATACAAACCATTCAAAATTAACAATAAATGGTTGGAAGTCTATCATGTGTAAGAAATTATGTTTGGGCTACCGATGTATCTAGCTGTTATGAATATACAAATTCTTTCTATAATAAATATGCAAGTTCTTTTTATTATAACTCGAATGGAGATGAAAGAATTATAAACTTCATAATTTACGTAAACAGTTGTAACACAAGGAGATGACATGGGAGAACATACATTTGATTTTCATTCATAAACTTTAGGGCATTGCAAAATTGGGAGCTATCGCCCAAGAATTACATAAGAAGAACAAAAGGAAAATATTTATAATAATTTATTGACCTACAAGGAACAAAAAATCTGGAGCAGAGAAAAAATCTCAAGGAAGGCCCAAAGAAGCTACCAGGTAAGACTGTTAGGCATTTATAGAAACCTCCACCCTCCTTTGTGCTTATGTACGCTCAATGAGGAGTCTCTCTCTCTTCATCTTGTCCAGACACAGAGCTTCTTTGATATCCCCCACCTCTTTGTCAACAGATACAAGGAGTGGTGCTAACTCAGCCAACTTAGCTTCCTCAGCCCGTTGGTCCTCCTGATGTTTTCAGAGAAGTTCCCTCTAGGTATCCATTCGCTGGATCTTTAAAGTTTTTAAGTATGTGATAAGCCAGTCAAAACGAAATCCATAACGACCCAAATCCTTCAGGTAAGCCAAGAATTAATTAAGGATGGCTCTGGTAATGGATGAGGTCGGAGTGCTAGTAAATTTATCAATAACGGTAGTTATGCCCTGAAGCCTGTAACTCATCACGGAGATGTTAGAATAAACACAATCCACAGTGAACGTATCAGGATGATGTCTTACAAGCTGTTTAACTACAAAACGATGGTTGGCAGACATTTGAGGAGAATGCTGAAGCACCATTAGGCAGAAGGCATGAGGATCTAAATCGGGCAGAGGAAGCTCATAGCCAGATTCACTCTCGGCAGCAGCACCAGTCTTGGAACCTTGATCGTTTTGACTAGAGTCTTCTGAAATAATGGGTTCCCAACGGGGTGAAGTGATGGGCGGAAGAACTGGTGGAAAATCCTCCTGAGAAACCTGAGAACAGTTGCAAGAAATAATGAGTTTATGGATAAATATTAACAAGCATTTTCGTTGTTAAGTCAACGATATAGGTGGAGTTTATGAAAATCTTAACAAGCATTTTCGTTGTTAAGTCACCGATATAGGTGGAGTTTATCAAAAATCTTAACATGCGGTTTCATTGTTAAGTCACCGATATGGTGGAGTTTACACAAATGGTGAACAAGTGTTTTCATTGTTCAGTCACCAATATAGGTGGAGTTTATGAAAAATATTAACAAGTGTTTTCATTGTTAAGTCACCGATATAGGTGGAGTTTATGAAAAATCTTAACAAGCATTTTCGTTGTTAAGCCACCATTACAGGTGGAGTTTGTGGCAAATTTTTAACAGAAATGCAGAGAAATTAGCGAAGTACCTCAGCAGTTGAAGAAGCGAGAATGAGAGTCACCGTGGAGGCCATAGAGGAAGGAACCGTTGGGGGCATGATTACTGTTGATACCAAATTTAGTTTGCTGACATGGCTCAATCGAGTGAAGACACGTGGCAATCTATGTGGCAACAACAAACACTTTCGAGGAACTCAGACGATCCGAGGAACCATACTACAACGAGGAACACTGCTTCCTAATGAGGAAAACTGCTTCCCCGAGAAACTCATACGCTTCGACCAACAAGAACTCTATGAGGAACTACGAGGAGCTTTTGAGTACCGAGCAACTCTTGAGTACCGAGCAACTCTTGAGTACAGAGTAGTTTAGGCGGTCCGAGCAGCTTAGGCGATCCGAGATGCACCTCGAACAAAGCATTAATATCATACAAATGTATACGTTTAAGGGGAATTTAATATATTACCATACAGATGTATACTTTTAAGGGGAATTTAATATATTACCCTTTCACATTACAACCTCAGGGCTATAAATACATTGTATTATCCTCATTGTAGAGGGACCGGAATTTCTTGAGAAAACTTGTAATCGAGAATTCCCAAACAATCAGCAATAACAAAAACAGTGGACATAGGCCATTCTTGTAACGCTGAACCACTTTAAAAGTTCTTTGTCTCATTTTATTCATCTGTGATTAAATAATTAGATATCATCTATTTCTTTACATCAACAGATTGGCGCCGTCTGTGGGAAACGACTGGTAATATCGTTTTTCATCGAAAACAATTCATCATAAATGGCTGATATTCCAGAATCCAGCAATCGAAACGCTGGAAGCCCTCCAAATCCATCTGCTCTGCCTAATATTCCAGATCTGGCTGAAATAATGAAAAATCTGGCCCAGGGCCACACCGTCATGCTAGAAACTATGCGACAACTCATACAAACCCTCCATGGCGGTGCACCAACCCATTCAGGACCATGAAGTATTCAAAGAAATACCCGTTTACCTTCTTCACGTACTAGGCGTACCGGTTCATATCGTACTGAGGAGTATGAAGATTTTTCTTATCAGCCTGGACGAACTTCGTCAGTACGAGCCACAGATACTGAACAATGTATCACTCTCTCCCTAGAAAGGACCAGTGCAGTAGAAGGATTAAGCAGAGTATCTCCTTTTGATCGATTAGGTCCTAGGAGGAGCAAAAGTCCTCCTAGAGCCGTATCGAGGAGTTTTCGACAACCATCAGATTTAAGGGAAGGATCTGCCCAGTCGCGACCAGATGCTCGTCAAGATAGATCCCAGGAAGCCACATCAACGCGATCAGTTGCTCAAACGAACAGTCCCGAGGAAGGAAATGATGCGTGGAAAGGGTCTATTTAGAGGCTGAAGGATAGATTAGGGGAAATGGCTAAAGCCAAGAACCCTCTACAACGAACTTTTGTTCGAGGAACACCTTTTATCCAGGCCATTGTAGATTTTCCAACACCATCAAAGTTCAAAGCACCTGTTGTGACCCCCAAATATGATGAAAAGACCGACCCTGTCCTTCATATTAAACAATACCAAGCTGTAGCTGACATCTATGCTGTTCCAGATGAGATGAGATGCAGAGCATTCTCAGGAACTCTTACCGGATCTGCTCAAATGTGGTATAATAATCTTCCTCGAGGTAAGATCTCAACTTTTCTTCAATTGACCGAGTTATTCATTGGGAATTTCTATTTTGGGGAAAAGCCAGTTAAACGAATAGCACATTTGTTAAGTGTTAGACAAAAATCTGATGAGAGTACCAGATATTATATAACTCGTTTTAATAATGAGAAACTCGAAGTCCTTGATTATGAGGAAAAAACAGCGATTACCACCTTGATGAGTGGACTACTGCCGAACAAGTTGTACCACACTTTGGCCAAAGATCCACCTAGAACCATGTCAGATCTGATGGGAAAAGCATCCAAGATTATGAATGCCGAGGAGGCTATGGCTCCGAAGAAGAATATGGATGCCAAAGAAACCAAGGAGGACGGTGATAAAGCTAAGAAGAAAGAGCATAAGAACAATGGTAATGACAAACACTCAAAAACTAGGTCGGCATGGGAAGTAATGAAGAAATTTGATAATTATACTCCTTTGAAGATGGACATCAACCATGTTCTAGAAGAAATCAAGAACAACAAGGAATTAAACTGGCCAGAGAAAATAAAGGCAGACCCTGACAGGAGGAATAAGGCAAAGTATTGCGAGTTTCATAAAGATCATGTCCATATGACCAAAAATTGCATAGCTCTTCAAAATGAGATTGAAACACTCATCAGACAAGGAAAACTAGCAAAGTATGTTGATTGTGGAAATGAAAGTAGAAATAACTACCGAACAAGAGAAAGGTCTAGATCTCCTCGTCGTGCAGAGGAGAACAAGAAAAGAGACCATGAAGTTAATCCAGAAGATAACCCTGATCTTCCCAAGAGACCAAGGTAGCCAGAACGTGAGGTATTTTCAATACGCTTTGGCTGTAATGTTATAACAGGTGGAGATGCAGGAGGAAGAGACCTTACTGCAGAGAGAACATCTTACCTCTGTGAGGCTCAAGCTTGCTCGTACATTTAACGAATAAATCTAGCTGAGGAGGATCGCCCGAGAAAGGTGAACAAAGAGAAATTGGTCATTGGCTTCTCAAAGAACGACCTCGCAGGTGTTCTATATCCTCATGATGACCCATTGGTGATCAAAATGAGGATGAAGGAGGTAATGATTTCAAGAGCTGTTCGACAATGGTAGCTCGGTAGACATCATGTTCTACTCGTGCTTCGACTGTTTAAATTTAAAGCTATCTCAACTGGAGCCTTAGCACAAACCCCACTTGGGATGATCAAGTTGGATATATTCATCGGTACATGGCCGGCTTGTCGAACAGAAAGAATACGCTTCTTCGTGATGGATAAGAATGTTCAATCATCATACAATATCATCATGGGAAGAATAGGATTGAAGAAGTTCGAGGCTGTACCATCTACGATACTTCAATGCCTGAAATTTCCAACAAATTTTGGAGTGGGAATTGTGAATGGTGATTAGAAAGTAGCTCGGGAATGCTATTATTCATCCGCCGAGCAAGAGGAACTGGAGGAATCAAGTAAAAAGATTACTACTTATCAAGTGGATGAAGGGGCAGAAATTGAAACATTGGATCCTAGAGATGAGTCGCAACTCGTGAAGGGTCAAGTGGTTGAAGCTACTGAAAACATCATTCTGGACGACGAGCACCCTGAATGAACTACTCAAGTAGGTTCATCGTTGGAAGCCTCACTAAAACAGGAATTGATAATTGTCCAAAGAAGTAGAAAGAAAACTTTTGCATGGAGTCATGAGGATATGCCCGGAATAGACCCAAATTTCTTATGTCACGAACTCAATGTGAATAAGGAGATCAAGCCAGTGAAGCAGAGAAGAAGAGTATTCAGTCCTGAGAAGAATCAAGCTATACAGGAGGAAGTCGAGAAACTACAGAAATCTTGTTTTATTGAAGATGTTAAATATCCAAACTGGTTAGCAAATGTGGTGATGGTAAAAAAGAAGAACAACAAGTGGAGGATGTGTGTAGACTTCACCGACCTCAATAAAGCATGCCCAAAGGATCACTTTCCGCTGACCCGAATTGATCAACTAGTGGATGCTACCTCGGGACACGAGATGCTGAGCTTTATGGATGCTTATTCTGGTAATAATCAGATTAAAATGAAACCTGAAGACAGGGAGTGTACTTCTTTCATTACCCCTAGGGGAACTTATTGTTATAATGTTATGCCTTTTGGTTTGAAAAATACAGGCACAACATATCAGCGGCTGATGAACAAAGTGTTTACAGAACAAATCAGTTGCAATATGGAAGTCTATGTTGACAATATGCTGACAAAGAGCAAGAAAGTTACCGATCATCTAGTTAACTTAAGCCAGACTTTTGATCAACTAGATAAATATCAAATGAAGTTGAACCCGACGAAGTGCATATTTGGAGTACGAGAAGGCATGTTTCTCGGATACATTGTCAACTAGCGAGGCATTGAAGCTAACCCTGAAAAGATAAAAGCTTTGCTAGGGCTGCGATCCCCAACGACGAAGAAAGAGGTGCAAAGTCTTACAGGACGAGGAGCAGCACTCAACAGATTTGTATCGCGAGCAACTGATCGATGTCTCCCATTCTTCAAGACACTCCGAAAGACTTTTGAGTGGAATGATGAATGTGAGAATGGAGTTAGTTCGTCATTGATAAGAATGGATAATGGAGTACAAAAACCAATCTACTACACAAGTAAGGCCTTCCGAGGAGCAGAAATAAGATATCCAAAGCTGGAAAAATTGGCACTAACATTGATCGAGGCAAGTAGAAGAATGAAGCCATACTTCTAGGCTCACACTATAGTAGTATATACTGATATGGCATTGAGGCAAGCCCTTCATAAACCAGAAAAATCAGGAAGATTTATGTGCTAGGCAATAGATCTTGGTGAATATGATATAGTTTATGAACCCAGATCATCTCTAAAAGGGAAAGCTGTAGCAGATTTTATAGCAGAGTTCACCTATCCTGACACGCCCGAGGAGTAAAAGTTGCTCGTTGATCAACCTGTGGATGTTACAGGATCATCAAATGCAAGCCCAGACCAACTTAGCTTAGTAAAAGGGCAAGTAGATGTTACAGGATCATCAAATTCAAGCCCATACCAGCTTAGGTTGGTAAAAGGGCAAGAAAAGATGATCGACAAACAACAAGAACTATTAGGAGATGGTGAAAGGAAGCAACAAATTTTCCACCAAGGAACTCTGTCAGATCAGAAATTTGAATACGAGTTACCTATATGGAGTTTGTACGTGGATGGTTCATCCTGCACTACAGGATGTGGCGCAGGGATAGTTTTGAACAGTCCGGATGAGGTCGACATGGAATACGCCCTACGTTTCCAATTCAAAGCTTCGAATAATGAGGCTGAATATGAAGCCATTATTGCAGGTTTTAGTTTGGTAAGAACCATGGAGCGGAACAAGTTATTATCTTTAGTGATTCGCAACTTGTCATAAATCAAATGATGGGAGTATATGCAGCCAAAGGATAATTAATGATCAGCTATCATGCAAAGGCAAAGGAACTGGTGTCAAAATTTTCTGCTATTCAGCTTGTCAGAATACCAAGAATGGAGAATGCGAGAGCAGATGCCCTGGCTCGATTAGCATCATCTACTCGTACCGAGCTACGAAGAACAATCCCAATTGAAGTTTTAGCTGGTTAGAGTATAGATGAAGATCTGATGATGAACTTTATTACCCTCAATTTAGGATCATCATGGATGGATCCCATCAGGGCATATATTGAAAAAGGGGAATTACCAATTTGACAAACTTGCAGCCAAGAAGCTGAAGTTTAAGGCTGCTCGTTATGTGCTGACTAACGGTATTATATACAGACGAGGAATTATAGCAGGTTTGCAGAGATGTGTACATCCCACCGAGGTGAAATATTTAATTGAAGAGGTCCATGAAGGGTCCTGTGGATCCCATATAGCGGGTCGGACTCTTTTGCAAAGGGTGATGACGCAAGGATACTACTGGCCAAAGATGAGGGCTGATTATATAGCCTATGCTAAAAAATGTGACAAGTGTCAGCGCTTCTCTTCCATTCGAAGAACTCCCCAAGAATTATTGACACCCATTACTTCCCCTTGGCCATTTTCCATATGGGGAATAGATTTGGTCGGGCCACTGCCGAAGACCAGGGGAAGGCTTAAGTATCTCATGGTCGCTGTGGATTATTTTACTAAATGGGTTGAAGCTGAGCCTATCATTGATATCTCGTACGGCAAGGTGTACCAATTTATTTAGAAGAACATCGTTTGTCGATATGGTCTTCCCCATGCCTTCATTACAGACCATGGAACACAATTTGATAACGAGGAGTTCGCTGCCTATTGTCATCAGTCAAATATTTTGAAGATCCACTCAGTACCAGGCCATCCTCAAAGCAATGGACAAACTGAAGTGACAAACAGAATGCTACTAAATGGCTTGAAGAAAAGACTAGATGATGCGAAAGCAAATTGGATCAACGAGCTACAATCAGTACTATGGGCTTACCGAACTACTCCCCGAGTAGCAACAGGGTAATCTCCATATATTCTAGCATTTGGAAGTGAAGCTATTATACCCGCCTAATTGGGTCTCCCAACACACAGAATACTGAATTTCAATTCCCCTGTCAGCGATTTAATGAGAAGGTTAGACTTGGACATGCTTGAGGAGGTTAGAGAAGAAGCAGCCATTAGAAATGCTGCTTACCAGCAGCGAACAACTTTGTTCTACAACAAAAGAGTGAAGAAGTGTGACTTGAAAGAAGGAGACTATGTGCTAAAGAAGGTGATTCAAAAGCACAACAAACTGGAAGCAAACTGGCATGGACCCTACCGAGTTAAAGAAGTTGTTCGATCAGGGATATACAGAATAGAAACTTTAGAGGGGGAGGAGTGTAAGAATGCATGGAATACAGAACACCTGCGTAAATATTATCAGTAATGAAAACTCTCATGTAATGCAGTTTCATCAGTATGAATAAAGCGATAATGTTCTGCCCAGTTCTTTCCTTTTACTGAAAATTTTTGCGGAATACTAGTGCTACACACTACTCAGCAAAACTCGGACTACTCAAATCTATTCCTAAAAATTACAACTTATGTTGGTTAGGAAGTAAATGTATTCCTACGGGAAGTAAAACTATGTATTTCTAAAAATGCCAACTTATGTTGGTTAGGAAGTAAATGTATTCCTACGAGAAGTAAACTATTCCTAAAAATGCCAACTTATGTTGGTTAGGAAATGTATTCCTAAAAATGCCAACTTATGTTTGTTAGGAAGTAAATGTATTCCTACGGGAAGTAAAATTATTCCTAAAAATGCCAACTTATGTTGGTTAGGAAATGTATTCCTAAAAATGCCAACTTATGTTGGTTAGGAAGTAAATGTATTCCGACGGGAAGTAAAACTATTCCTAAAAATGCCAACTTATGTTGGTTAGGAAGTAAATGTATTCTCGAAAACACCAACTAAAGTTGGTCGGGAGGTAAAATTATTCCAGAAAGTGCCAAAGTTGCTCGTAGAGGAAAAATCCACTAACTGTAGTTGGTCGAAAAGGAAAATTTATCGACCTTGGTTGGTCGGAAACATTTTATGAATACAAAAAAGTGATCGAGCAAAATTTTTGATACTCGTAACTTTTTAAATTACTACTATGTCGGTCGAGAAACAAAATATCATTCTTGTCAAATGACTACAACAAATTCAAACTAGTCGACAATAAGTTGATCGACAAATAACACAATATGGTTATCTTTTTAACAAATACACATGCACAGATGTAAAGTGTTACAAGACAATGGCAGTGAGGATTTGCAAATAAAATTATTTCATTAAATATAGAACAAAATACATAAGGAATGAAATACAAATTTATTACATCAATATTCCTATTCTATTAGTTTCTTCCCCTCTTCTTTTGAAACAGGTTCCTCGCCAGCAGGTGGATCATTTAAAGAAAGAGGAGAATTTATGAAGTTAAGATCTTTTAGCATCCTGATATTCATGACAGATGGTCGATCTAGGAGGTGCTCGGGACGAGATATCTCAATATTGGAATGGAGGATGTAATCGCCGAGGTATTTGGAAATCAGACATCGAGGGATGGTCCGAGTAGGGATCCAACTCATATCAAGCTTGAATGGTGGCACTGGTAGGTCGAGCAGCCCAGGATTATGGTAATCCCATAGGTAATGACCTTGTTCCAGTTGCAATACACCTAAGGCATTCAACCATCCCTGTTTGTAGCCCTCATTATTTGAATTTTGGATACGATCGTCCAAGTGGTAAAGAGCCTCGTTGTAGAAAGCCATCCAGAACTCCCTGGGCTGCTTGTGGAATTGATATCTCAATCTTACCAGTTGCTCGTGGAGATTTTTCTGAAGAGTTATTTATTATCCAAGACAGATTTCTGCGCAGAAAGCTGCTCTTCCAGACCCCTGATCTTCATAGACATTTCAGTCAATGACTGGTTCTTTGCCATCAGTTGGAAGGCCTGGTTCTCTAGGGCAGATTGAGTTCTCTGTTCCTCGACCATAATCCGAGCAGCTCTTGCTCGTCCCCGAGGAGTTCTTTATCGTCCATGAGAAGATGTAGAAGGGTCATCTCTTTTCAAGGTTTCCAACTCATCCCTCAGGTTGGCGTTCTCGACCTCCAAGAACGAGAATCCCTCGTCAGTCACTGGGATCAAAGCATTGGAGGTGGAAGCTGCAGGCTTCAACTGAGACACCTCTCTTTCCAGGTTATTATTTTCTTGCTCTAATAACTCAACTATCTGTCTGTCCTCTTCGACCTCAGCCTTGAACATTCTCTCCCGCACGTCGTAAGTAGAAAAATACTTATCGTATCCCTTGTCAGCACTGATTTGCTGATACTTCTTCTCATACCCCTCGTGCAAAAGGGTAGTGGATTCTTTATATTGTCGCTGAAGTTCTTTAAGAGTGCATTGGAGATCCTCAATCATATCATAGTATGCTACGTTGTTAGCCACTGCACGGTCGAGCAGGCACTTCAAATATTGATAGGCTTCAATTGCTTGCTCTGAAGCACCTTGACCAAGGATGTCAGTGATTTGAGCTGCACTCATGTCTGTGTGACCGACTTTAAAATATTCATTGCATTGCCGTAATAGCTTTGTATCGTGAGCAGACAATAATTTCATCCTGGCCAAAAACTAGTAGAGGAAGAAAAGGCAATAATCAATAAGAGTACGAACAGAGCATGAATAAGAGAATCAACAGTATGCATAAACAAAAAGTTCAAATTTTATTGCATCACAAAGTTCAGAAGTACAAGGTTCAGAATTACATGTTCAGAAGTTACATTTGACAAAGAAAAATAAAATAGAGAGAAACCCGAACAACTCTACACCTTTTCCTTGTCTCCCAAAACTTTCTCGGGAGGCTGGGACGAGGAGGTAGGTTGCTCGGAGGGAACAGTGAGTTGCTCGGGGAGCGCTGGCAGTTGCTCGGATGAAGTGACGACTTGTTGAAGTTCCTCGTTAGTAGGCTGGATGGCCGGGGGATGAGAAATTTGATCTCCCATCACCATGGAAGATTCCTCAGAGGCAGCTTCGTCATGTTCTTCGTCTTCAGGAGTTGGAGGGGGGTCAGGGATGTGTCGCTGAAATAATTTGGAATTTTCCTCAACTTTAATCTCTTGTAGAGCAGCGACCCATCCATCTCTAAAGTATTTGAGGCTGCCATATTCTACTTGCGACATCATGGCAGCCAAGCCTTTATTCCACCCTTTATCCCAGCGAGCGCTGAAAGATTTCTTCACAGCCAATTTCCTCTTTGTCTTTTCCGAGGAAAGCTTCTCGGAAAGCAGATTGTCAGCAGCCTTCAGTTTATTCTCAACTTCTTCTTTATGACGACTTACTTCCCGAAGTTGACCCAACACCTGTTCAGCAGCCTTGAGCTTATTTTGAAGCTCCCCAACATTTTTGAGCTTCTCTTCGAGCTCTTTATTCTTCTCCTCCAAATCGTTCATTTTTCTCTCTAACCCCTTGGAAACCTTAATAACCTGAGCCTTCTCTTGCTCAGCCGAAGAAAGCTTTTTCTCCCAAACTGCCTTATCATCATCATATTTCTGACGAGATTCTTTCCGAGACTGCGCCAAGCCTACCAAAGCTTCCTCTACACCAGATGAGGAGCTTAAAGCTTTAATAGCTTCATCTTTCTTCAAAATTGTATTAAAATAGCTCACCAACTGTGAAAAGAAAACGAAAACAAGTCAGGTCATAGATACAAAAAGGAAAGAATGAAAATTTAAGACTATAGGACTTACAGAAGCAATGTGGCGAACTGCCAACGTGGTAACCGTGTCCTGAGAAAGGTTTTCTTCAATACCTTGGATCTCAGGAATGATCCAAGTCTTCACCGAGCTCATAGCAGAGCTGGGAGGAACAAAAGTGGGAACACCACTAGTCTGGGGCTGAGAGATGGATTCAGCCAAATTGACAGAGGAGCTTTTCTTCAGCCTCCTCAGAGGAGCATCAACTTTATCAACTAACGAGGTAGTCTTAGTCGGAGAAATTACAATCACCTCGCTAGGAGCAGCATCCTTGCTCGGGGTCACTGGGCTTCTCGACAACCTTCACAGGAGCAACCGAGGGAGGTGCATCAATTTTCTTTGTCCATTCTCCTGGGACATCAAGCTTACTTCTTTTTGCCTCTCAAGCACCAGAGGCAGGTTTCTCAAAAAGGTTGGGAAGTCTTCTTTTCTTCATCTTTTCCCTCAAAGGAATATGTGATTCAGGCGAAGAACTTGAAGAGGCTGGTATTGGTTTTGCGTCGCTTATCACCGGACGAGCAGTGAAAGAGGAGGTGTAACTCTTTTACTGTAGCAAATATGAAGCTGACCTAATGTGCTCATCGGTAATAGTCTGATGCAAACTCCAGATAACTTTTAAATGCCTTATATTAACGTCTGCCTCTTTTGAGGATTTTCTTTTGCTGTCAACTGCAAATAAATCAAAATTAAAATATCAATGGCACATTTTATCAAACACAAAGGAAGCATAATTTTGAAAATAAAATAAAAACAACCTATCCCATTTCCATAGGGAGGACATCTGGGATCCTGGTAAACCTCATCTCCAATTAACAGAGGATGTTGCCAATTTTTCATAACAACCCCATGCTCAAAATAGTCCCTATTGGCATCTGGGAGATTGACCACTAAAGCTCTATTTAAAAACCTAGTTTTTAAATAAAAAGTATTATCGCCCATAGCCCATCTATAACAAAACATGATTTCAGGAATTCCTATACGAGTTCCATGGATTTGATTTAATCTATAAACACCATTAACTATTCTCCATGTATTGGGGGCTATTCTTGCAGGAACCGCGTCAAAGTATTGACAGAATTCCAGACATAGAGGGTTTGGGGGAAAAGAAAAACCACACTCAGCAGCAAAGAGACTGGGGAACCAATGTCCCTCAGCCAAACGAAAATAGTCTAAAGGCTCAGAAAGCTCTTCTAAAATAACCCACGAGGGAATAGAGAAATTAGAACGAAATTTATCAATCAATTCTACAGGATAAACCATGATGAAAGAAGGAAATCAAAGAGAAAGAAGAAAATCTTACAGGAAAGAGACGAGTCTGTTGACAACAAATGATGAAAGAGATGAACGCATATGAGAGAAAGACAATGGAAAACTCAAAGAGACAAATTTGAAAAAGTAGAAGACGATGGGATTTTCTGCAACGTTTAAATACTCTGTCTTGGGAAAAGGAAAAAGTAATGATTACAAAAAGAGACGGTTACGTTATCGGCGACTAAAAAGACAAAAAGGGCGCGACTATCAAAGCGGGTAGAAGAATTCAAAAAAGATCGATTCTACGAATTTGAGAGGAGAAATAAATACAAAAGAAAAGACTCCTAAATTTCAGGATGACCATTAAAAACCACCATATTTCGAGAAAGAATGTTCCACACTCCTCAAATTTCGAACTATGAAACATTGGGGGCTTCTGTTGATACCAAATTTAGTCTGCTGACATGGCTCCATTGAGTGAAGACACGTGGCAATCTACGTGGCAACAACAAACACTTCCGAGGAACTCAGACGATCCGAGGAACCATAATACAACGAGGAACACTGCTTCCCAACGAGGAACACTGCTTCCCCGAGGAACTCAGACGCTCTGACCAACAAGAAATCTACGAGGAACTAAGAGGAGCTTTTGAGTATTGAGCAACTCTTGAGTACCGAGCAAATCTTGAGTACAGAGCAGTTTAGGCGGTCCGAGCTGCACCTCGAACAAAACATTAATAGCAGGATAACCAATAGTTTGACTTCGCATTAAATGCTTATTATTATCATACAGATGTATACGCTTAAGGGGCATTTAATATATTTCCCTTTCACATTACAGCCTCAGGGCTATAAATACATTGTATTATCCTCATTGTAGAGGGATCGGAATTTCTTGAGAAAACTTGTAATCGAGAATCCCCAAACAATCAGCGATAACAAAAATAGTGGACGTAGGCCATTCTTATAAGGCTGAACCACTTTAAAAGTTCTTTGTCTCATTTTATTCATCTGTGATTAAATAATTAGATATCATCTAATTTTTTACATCAACAGTTACTCCCTCAGAAGCCTCAACGGTGCCCTTATCGAAGGAAGCCTTAACGGTCGACAAAGCTCCCTCGCCAACAAAAGGTACCAAGGCCAACGTAGGAGTTTCGTTCAAATAAGATGATGGACTTCCAACCGATGCCTCAACACAGGTAGGCACCGAAGAACCACCATGCTGGGAAGAATCACCAACCTTAGCCTTAGAAATAAGAAGATCACTAAGAGGAAAAGGTGAGGTAAGACTTGGCAAAACCTGCAAGCATGAAGCCACGTGTTAGACATGGGGGGAAACTACAAAAAAAGGGGATAAATGCATCTAAATGTTAGTTACCTCCATTATGGCACCAAAAAGGGGAACTGCAGTTATAGGTCTTGTCAGCATGGTGGGAAGCAGAAGTCCAGCTAACAAATATGCCATTTCAACCTAAGGCATCCCAACATATTAAAATTTAGCATGATAAGGAAAAGAAAAAAGATATGAAACCTGACAAGTAAAAGATTATATGTTACCTCGGAAGCACTCTCCTTAGCTACAACGATGGGCAAAAGGTTCTCTTACTGAGATGTAAATTCAAAAGGGGCCGGGGGAGTTGTCTTTGGTTGAGAAGAGATGACCCCAGATTCAACGGAACCTCCCCCCACAGTAGCATCCTTCTTACCGTAGGAGTAAGTAATCCCGATTATGGGGGAACTAGGAGGAGTAGTATCGACTTGATATATACCGAAACGTCCCCGCATGAAAGGGCTCACGGGGGGACTAGACCTTTCTTCTTCAACTCCCTACACCAAAGTTATCAAGAGATAAGCATATCCAGATTGCCTTAAGAAAAGGGGAATAAGAATAAAAAAATGCACACATACCTCAGATCTGGAGGGAGAATGAGAAGATATAACCACCGGGTAAGGAGGAGAGGAGGAAGCAGCAGAAGGAGCTGGGGAGGGATGTATCTCAGGAGTCCGTTTCTTCTGAGACTTGGTACCCAAAATTTTCTTCCTCGTATCCGCTTCACCAGCACCTTGAGGAACCCTCAACCCTTTTCTCCTCTTTGACGTTGGATCAGTTGGATCAACTATGATCATGGGGAAAGGTGAGCGAAAGAGAAATAATGACTACGTATCGTTGAAACTCAGCATTTATTCTTTCGACCTCAGCCTGAACATGCCTCCTCAGCTCTTCATTCACCTTTATAGACATGGGAGGGGGAACAGAGGCAATAGGAAATGCCTCCAAAAGGGTTTGTGCTTGAGCTTGGGACTTGGAATTTGAGGATTTATATTTTAAGGAAGTCCCACTCTTGGACTTCCTCTTCATTTTGGCTAGTGGTAGGGAAGGCCCTTCGCCGGTAGCAGCTTCGGTTGAAGGGGCAAGTTGTTTGGGAGTTGCAATGGCCTTGGGCTTTGGTGTGGCAGTGGGGATCATTGGGCAATGAGGGGGTAGTTCCTGGGGAGGTTCTTTAACGGTTTTACTCAGAGGGAACTCAACTCCAAGAATGGAGTTTCCCTTCAGACCCAGTTCGGAGTCAGAGAAGGAAAGAACTGGGGCATATTGGCGGGGACTCTGTATAAAGTCATGAATCCTAGTCAGTTGCACCAAATGGATCTTGGTGGAGTTAGAGGTAGATACGTCCCCCTACCTGGCGGCACTGGGAATGGTGACTCTTCCATCAATGGTAGAGGTCACACCAAGCACTGCTACTGCAAGATAGAAGGTGCATGCCTCAGTAAAAGTGGCACTTATATTATTTTGTTGAAACACAGGCCGAGGGGAACTCTGATCAAAGAGAAACTGCATGTTACATCTATCAGGGTTGTAAGTTTCAGAGGTGTACCCCCATTAAGTATAGGAAGGAAGATACCCAGGGGTGAACATAAGTACCACGGCTTGTGAGGGATCTTCTACAACCGGGATGAACTTGACCGTTGAGGCTGCAGAAGGAAAAAAAATCCTAATAATGGGCAAACGTAGACTTGTTGTATGGACTCATTACAAAAGACTCCAAATGATAAAAAAACCATTATCTCCTTCCGACTCTATTTTTTATGGAAATATAAGAGGCGTGGGGGCTTAACACCTTAGCTTACGTGGAGAGAGATAGACTTAGCATCAATGACAGGAAAATGGGTGTAAAGGAAGCCCGTCAAGATAATGGTGTTGTAGAAATTGGCCAAGTTATAATGACCTAGTGATCATGCCATGTTGATATGAGTTCGATCCAACCAAATATAGAGAGACCCCAAGGTAATGGCGACTAGAGGAAGGTTGAAACCCCTGGCCAAACGAATGGAAATATTGATGAGGTCCCTCCTAGGATGATAATTGGGTTTCCCAGTCATAAAGAATCATGAAATCAACACAAGAATGTGCGCTGGTTGTTCTAGAGATGTACCTCTACCTCGTCCCATTGCAGCAGTGACATCCATCAGAGTTGGAGCTTCGAAAAAATAATTGACGAGGGGAGTAAAAGTGTCCTTTATAGAAGACTCAATGCAACTATGGTAGATTCGATAAAGCTCAACTTGATCATCAGTCCCCTCGACATCCAAGGCCTCATCGTCGTATGATAACTCACCCATAGGCTCAAACCCAAGTAGCTCGCAGACTTCCTCCAACGTGATGGTGAACTCTCCCCATGTAGCAAAGAACGTGTGAGTTATAACATTCCATCTGGAAACTAGTACTTGGAGCGCAGTTTTATGCTTAGAAAGTGTGAACTCCCCAAACCAGTAGGCTCGATTAAGACCAACCTTCGCAAGAGCAGCAGCATGAGAGCTCTACATATGTGTGTCAGGCATCGAAATAGGATGGCGACCCCACAGGTGCCTCAAAATTAATCTGAGAATAGGGGAAGTCACCACGGTCCAATCGAATGCACAGAGTCCCCTCTGGGGGAAGATAGTCCCACTTTGACGAATCCTCATACTCATCATCCAACAGTAAATGGTAATACTTGGCCAAGAAATGGCAGGTCTTACATGCATCAGAGAATTCATCATCTTCACCAAATATGGGGCACCGACGATAAAAGTGTAGTTGCTCTTGACGAGTAGCATTTAGGGTAGTGGTGTTAGGGGTAGCAGCGGCACCAGAGGTGGAATAAGGGGAGCTTAGCTGAGAAATGATGGTAGCAACCTTTCAGGAACTTGAAGAAGCCATAGTAAGTGACGATGAACAAAATAGCTTGGTAAGAAGGGCTAAGAACAAATATGGAGGAGCACAACCACACGCGGTGGTGTAAAAAATGAGAGAAGGAAGAAGCTAGGTAAAGGGATGGGCAACAATGGAGATTTTGTACAAAGTTCTCTCTCTAAAGAAGACGGGAGCGTGAAGAATACAGAGGAAATATAAGGGTTTTGAAAAAAGAGACGTTTGAAACCTTTTAAGGAACCCGTATATTGAGTTTCCCACCACCACACGTGCAAGGCCGCCCATAATCATTTCAATTGGACACGTGGCGCTTCGGGAAGTGTCTTGGCAGTGAAAAGGACAGTGCCACATCATAAATGAAATGACGCTTGGGGAATGGAAAGGGGTTGCCTTCTTAAGCAAGTTTGAGTTTTGGTGCTAGGATTTTTGTCAAACATATCCACTAACTCCCAACGAAGACACTGCATCAATGGTTCAAAAAAGCTATGATGTCACCTCGCCACAAGTCCAAACGTTATCTAATTGTGACTCAGCTACATCAGGGAGAATTTATACTTTTTTGAACATAGTGATTTGTTACAAGGGAGAATTTCACAAGTCAAAACGGTCGGGGCAGTCCTAACGAAAAACTCACCGCCTAATACTATCATCCACACCAGTACAAATGGGATAATTTCACTTACCAAGAGTCAAAATGAGTATTTCAGAAGGTTAGCAGGCGTTTTGGGACAATTTAAAATAGTAAAGTTAGAACGGTTGAGGCTCAGTGTAAGGAAAAAGTGGCGATGTCCCTTCGCCAAAGCACCAATAAGCCGCAGGACTTCGGTTCAGGTACATCGGGGAGAATTTTACTTTTACCAAGAGATTCTAACACGGTGATTCTAACGAAGGAAAAGATGATATAATTTTTTCACACAGAGATGGTTTATCGGATTGAGACATTTTCGTGCAGACATTTCTTATTTCAATAATAAATCTCTCCACGAAGTGGAAAATATAGAGGGGGATTAAAGGTAATCCTGAGATTAGAGATAATCCCCCCATCAACAAAATTGTTTAGGATTAAGTTAGCATAGCGTGACAGCTCAAGCGAGGTAGCTCAAGCGTGGCAACTCAAGCGTGGCAGCTCAAGCAAGGAAGCTTGGCGTAGAAGTTTAGCATGGCAACTCATACTTTAGCTTGCTATGTTAATTGTTCATATTGTATTTTTATTTAACTTGACTATCTACGCTATGAGCTATAACGATTGTAATGATGTAACAAGAATAATGATTATGTGTGAGGCTGAATGATACTCGCGAGAGATCAGGCTTGGCAGGGCCTGGGAGTTAGTGGATTATGTATGAGGCTCTATCGAACGACCTCACCTTGGGAACTTTTGAGGGACTTGGTTTAGAGGATTGAGAAGTGAGGAACCATTAGGACTTGTCCTAACCATCTTGGATATACCTGGTAAAACACCGAAGGACCCTTACCGCGAAACCTCGGGCGGAGCAGCTTGGAGTTCCATCGGGCATTGAGCTGTGAACCAAATAACCATCTACTTAATGTCATATCTAGTGTAAGTGATATGACTAGCCCAATAAACAACGTCAAATATACACTTGAGTAACCCACCGTGGTATTTGGGACCGTCAGACAGTTGGAGAGCCACCTCTGTGACAACAGCCCCTGACACACAGTGGTTAGGCAAAAGGCATGTATTGGCATTTAATGTTTATGACTTATAGATGGCTAGTGCATCAAGTATTCAATGTTTGTGACATAAAGTATGAGGGATGTATTTCATAGGCATTAATGATGGAGTTGCCTCGGGGTGGTGTAGGAGGCTATTGAAGGACCCCATGCTCCTCTGAGGAGAGGATGATCTTTTTGAGAGTTCAGAATTTATTAGTAGAGCAATATACATCAGAGAGAGAGAGAATTATTACAAACCAGAGAGTTTACTCACCCACCATCGCCATTTATTACAAATATTTTAATACTTGACAGAGATTCTTGAGGGTGGTTGGTGTGTTTCGTTGCCTGCAAAGGTGTATCTAGGGTGCTTAATTCTTTCTATCTCTAACTGAGTTACTTTTGAGTTCGTTATTACCTTCTGAGTTATACACGAGAGATTTGTGAGTTCTAACTGAGTTTATCTTCACTGAGTTGTGTCTGTGTGTCCCGTAATTAATCCAAGGTTTTGTTAATTAACTTATCATTACTATACTCAAAAGGGGTTATGCCTCCATCTTATCTAAACTACCCTCTTACACCGAGTAAGAAGTTAGACCGAATTTATAAACAAGGGGCAAATTTGTCCATTCCCTTTAAGTGGTAAATTATCTTTTAGTAAACGAAATATCTTAATTTGATTGGTTGGCATGGGTGGACACTTTAACCGACCTAAAAATATTTTTATAAACTATTTCTTCAGCGAATTAAGCCCGAGGTTCTGTCTGAGGTGTTTTTCGCTTGAGGAAGAGGAAGTAGAAGTTAAGGAATGAAGGGTTACAAGGAAAAGCTTGGAAAAGAATTCCAAGAAAATTATTAAGGTGTTTCCGAGGTAACATTATGTGTTAATATTGGTTTATACTTATTTCAGTGTATATAAATCGTGAATTATTGATTAAAATTTCATTAACCTTTGTGATAATATGTATTGGTTCATATGTGAGATAAGTAGTCTTTATTGGCCATATTTATTTTTATTGAAACCCCTTGTATTCAAACTTGCATATATTTTTGTGTGCTAACTATTATTGAGAAATTACAATTGGATATGAAAATATACTCATATATTCATATCATATCCTAAAATTAAAATTTATCGCCTTGTGGTTAGGCCTTACTGACGATTTCAAATTGGTACATAGTTGCTGTTTGTATATTTAATTTCGGTATGCCCTATGCTTGGTCAAGCTTTTGAAATAGTAAATGAAGTCAAGAAATTATGAAACTTTAATTATGTACTATTGAACACGTGTAATAAAAATGGGTTGAAAATTATGGACATTTTTTATGTAGAAAAATTATGAAAATTCTTGGAATTTGAAGGAACAATAGAGGAGCTTGTAGGGCAGATTTATTGTGTTATAAATAAATGGTCATAACTTTCTCTAGAAAGCTTGAAAAATTACATCGTCACTTGTAATGGAAATTATATTCAGACATGGTTTCATATTGATAAGCTTGGACACTTATAGTTGTACAATTTATTAATATAGAAGGGTTAAGTATGTTGGACAATAATTTGAGGCCATATCGGATACCACATGAAATATATTTTTTATCTCCTCCTTCCAGAGGGTATTTTGAGTACATGTTTCATGTGTATATACATTGAGAAGTATGATTTCATATTTACTTGGTTTCAGTTATAAATTCCTTATGAGGTATTTCCTATGGTTGAATGTTCATAAACTTATCAACATGTATACCATTGTTTCGTCTTTACTCGTGTTTCATAGAATGTGACTTAAGTGGAATTATATTGTCGTTGTATTGTCATTAAAAGTTACACAACTATGTTAGGATAATACTTATGATTGGGATTCAATATTGAATAAGTTGGATTGACAATTGTAAGGTCTAATCCATCCAGTTCAGTTCCACCCGAAGGAAACGTAAATACATAACAGAAAATCCAAGGTGAGTATACTCACTGGAAAGAGACATTTTTATCATGTTACTGATATGATCAGAATATAATGAATATGAAATTATTCATTTCGGTTTACCGAAATGGGAGGTTAATCCCTGACCCAGAATGGTGGAGATTTGTGTATTAATGATACGTGAATCTTGATTCGGAAAGTTAGGTCATTCATTATGAATGAGCCAGATAAGTTAATACATACTTATATGGACATGATTTATTGCATTTAAATTTATGCTGTAGTACAATAGTGATGCATTCACTAGGCTATTTTGCTCACAGTTCCTTTGTTTATATTTTTCAGGTAACGCGATGTCACTGCCAAATCTAGGAGGTTGGGTTGGGTTAGACAGGAATGGGTGAAACAAAAATTTTGTGTAAATGTAAATGATGTAATTAAGTTAAATTATCCTTCAAGAAGTTTCTAAATGCATAAGTACTTAAATGTTGTAAGAAGTTTTTGGTCGTATGGATTTATGCGGATGACCTTATAATTAAGACTTGTGTTTATGGTTTGGTTAAATTAATTATGCTTTGACTCACTTTGACTTTCAAACTTAATTATAAGTAAATGGTTGGGGTGTGTCAGCTTTTGGTATCAGAGCCTAGGTTTTAGAGGTTCTGGAGTTAGAAGAGTCTAGATTCGACAGTGAAGGTAACAAATATGTTTCGTTTGGTACTAACAATTATGTTAGAAAAAGATATGTATATCTACATGTTGTTATATCTTTGTGACGCGACTCATAAAGTGTCTCTAATGCACGTTATCTTCTAGGCTCAAGTGCAAGCCTATCGCGTTTGTAATAAACCCGGTAAGTCGGGATCGTATCCTCAGGTAAATAGGACAACGGAATTATAGCGACGTTGGATATATAAGGAAATCCTAACTCCGACTCTAAAGGGAAAGAAAAATGATTTGTTTTGTGGAATGACTACACTAGATGCAATTATGAAATTATGAAAACGTTGAATTATACTAAATTACCTAAAATGCTGCTGAAGAATGATTTGATACTTTAAACTATATGATGAGAAAAACAGGACCGGAATATAATCCCCCAACCCTAGTGTATTGCAGGTATAATACTAATCGTAAATTTAACTGATTAATCAGACCCAGAATTTAGTACTCCCAAGCATTACGTATATGAGGTTCAAGCCCGCATCATACTTAATCAGAGGACGAGAAAATCGGTATTGCAATAATTACACTCGAATTGCACTCTAAACCATCCCGGTTAATCGAAAGTAAACGAGATCCAAAGATCTACAATTGTCATGTTCCTACGCAATACGGTCATAATAAATCACTAAATTCAGAGGATTAATGTTATACACATGGAACTATCACATCAGGCTGGTTTTAAGTATCCAGACCTTAGGAAATCTAACCTAACATGCAGAAACTAATGATTTTTTTTTTGAATTGCAGAAAACCATGATTAAACTAAGGAAAATTTGTAGAATGATGTAGAAAGGAATTGGACTGAAGAAATTAACTCCTAATCTTACAAAAGCAGTAAAAGCAGCAATTAAGAACACTTATAATCATAGAAATCTGAACAATCTTCAACTTTGGAATTAAAATTGTAATCTACCTTCAAAACTAGGGTTTTACAGAAAGAATGGAAAATTATCTTAATTCTCCGTACTAGAAATGATAATAACTCGGGTTTAAATACCCTACAAATTTTTGAGAGTTTTAGCTTCATTAAGACTCTCCATTAGAGAAGAATAAAAAAATCAATCTCGACAGCCGGACCGATCTGGCACTCCTACGGATCGGTCTGCCTGGAATGCGGATCGATTATTTTATTTGTAGGGCGGATCGGTTCAGTGCGGACCGGTTCTTTTATTTTTCTTCCACCTTCGGTTTGCCTTCGGTCCGGGGTTCTCTGCAATGTGGAACTGCGGACCGATCCGATCTTCCCACGGATCGGTCTGTCCTTGACTTTCTTTTCTTCAACTTTGACTATTCATATCTTTCTCACCGGGACTCCGATTGAGGTGCCGTTTATTCTTATGTGCTCATGAACTTGATATCTTTAACTTCTCTTTAGATGCCTCATTCGAATTCCGAGTAGAAATTACACTTTTGCCCTTTTGGCCTTCCTTCTTTTCTTTCTCGATTCTTCCGATTTCTTTCTTTCGTTATTGACATTAAATACCTGTAAAATTAGTACGAAATACTAGAAACTCGGTGTACTCATTAGGATAAGTTAGTTGCAAGATTATGAGATAAAATTCAATCCATTACGTTGTTCGAGGTGCTAAAAGTAATTAAATTAAAGGGATAAATTTGGAAGAATTTATACCTAATCAAATCCCCCTAACTTAGAACTTTGCGCGTCCCGAGCAATGTAAAAGAATCCTTGCAAGGCTCAACTCTTGACAAAAATTTCATTGGGATAGAATACCTTTTTTACGGGCAAGCAATTGGATTTATCGTATGCAACAAGCCTTTAAACCCCTAGGTCACCCTAGTAGGACGAGTTGTGTCTCGTGAGGGTTTGCAGAGAACGTACCCACAAAATTTGACTCGTAGAAAATTTAAATTACGCAAAAATTGTATAACTGAAACTTTCCCAGAAAATAGTCATCATCAATTCATATTTACAAGTCTCAAACCGTAGTGCGTGTGTGCAAAGCCAAAAATTTAACCACGGATTTCCACCGATTGACCATTGCGTTACTTATCCAAAAATTCATTTTGAATTCAAATTCTCACGGAATGCTCTCTCAAACGAATAACTCGAAATGTGGCTATTCTCTCGGTATGCGTGATATAAGGAGTAAATATAATGGACGCACAATCACGCACACATGTAAAAAGACGAAAATTTCATGGTGATAGGATCTCATCAACGGATTACGGTTTTAAAAATGGAAACATTGCCTCTTATTCACGCATTCAATCTCTTTTATTATCTTTTGGTGTATTAGCTCTTCACGCGGTAACCAATTTTCGCAATTTGGACTCGGTTAGGACTTTTTTGGGTTTTAAGATGTATTGGGTAAAATTGGAAAAGGCTAAGAATTTTGGAACTGGAAAATTTTGCTTATAATGTTCGTTAGTGATTTTCCGGGCTTTGGCTCATCTTCTTCTCCTTTATGTTCTATTTTTATGCTTTTCTTTTTTTTTCTTACTATTTTTTTGAGCGTATCTATTTTTTCTTTTCCCCTTTATATGCACTTTTCGGACTTAAATTCTGAATTTTTCCATTTTTCGCAATTTCGGGCTATTTGGGTTTTTCGAGTTGTCAAACGAAAGGGACAATTTATTTGGCTCAATTTGGGTTACAAAAGGGGTGATTTTTCGCATATTTTTCTGGCCAATATTTTTGGGTGACAAACGAGGGCCTACTTCAATGTCCAAAATACCAATTGCGTTACCATAAGCGTTTCGAGATGAATTTATGTTTAGAGATCATTTTTGGCACGTTTTTCACAGCAATATCACACACATTTTTCATAACCGATCAAAATGAAAGGATTGAGATCCTCGACGACTTTTTAGGCGCTGAAAAGAACTTTGAGTTAACAATTAACTCGGATTGATTTAAAAACTCTCAAAAAGTGATAGGCTCGAATCTCATCGGGTTCCTTATTCTCCACACTTATTCGTTACGTCGTCAATTTTCGCTCAATTTCCATCTTTAGTCAATTTAGGCTTTGTGTATGTTGAATTTTACAACTTGAGACTTCAATCCGACTTTTAATGATATTTTTGAAAATTTTGAATTCCAATTTTTATTTATTTTGAACAAAAATATTTTTGGGTTTTTCAAAATTTTATGAATTTTTTGGAAATTTCTGGGCATTTTTGAAAATTTATGAAGTTTTAGAAATACGCACTTGTTGCCCCCCCTAACGTAGACTTTTGCATTGTCCTCAAGAAAAAATGACTAAAATCTAACTCAAAGTGAATAAAAAGTGCGAGAAAATAAAACAAACAAATTATTAAAATGCAACAAGACACTATATGACACTCATGCATGACTAAAAAATACAACAACAATCACCCCATATGCGTCGGGGGTCTCCACAAACTCAACCGACCCCACTCACGGGGTTCGATGCTCTCCTTGTCACTCCCGTCTTCCTGTCATATACCAACAACCACAATAAGTTGGGACCTCGCCCATAAATAAAGGAAAGACTGGGAGACTCATCGTGAATACTCGAAAAGGGATCCTTGTGATGCTTACTCAAAGCATAGCTTGCGTGCACCGACTCAGAGGGAACACCTAATTTTCTTTTAATTTTTAGAATGCATGGGTCGGGCTCTAAGTCGGACGAGACACAACTTTTCTCCTCTATCGCCTTCGGGCCATCAAATGGTATGGGTGGATGGTCATTGCGAAGAAACTCATCAGTTTTCTCTTTCCACTCGCCCTCTCCTAAATGACTACATGAGTCCAATAGACGTTAGACTTTATTATGAAGGCTCTCATCCACCTTCCTGAATTCTCTCTCAACTCTTGTTAGGCTCAAATCCTCTAGCTCTCTCTCTTGCTTTGTTTCCCCATTCTTTCTTCCTCGCTCCATCTCAAAATTATTAGGTGGTGTGGATGGGTATTACTCGAGGAGAAAAATATCTATTGTGTCTTGCCATTCTCTATCCTCTAAGGACTCATACAAACTTCTCCCTATTCCCCCTAAATTATCACTCTCACTTGATGTAACAAGGCATACCCTTATCGGCTCTCACGTGTGGGTCCTCCCGTGCTCCTGTGTTGCTCCTGAAAGATTCGCCTCTCGCGATTCTCCTTCGTCACCCTCGTTCTTGATATTATTAAAAATATTTGTATCGAGGGTCATGTTCCAAAATGTTAATTGCATCCTCCCACTCCGAGTAATGATGAGTGCATTAGCCGTAGCTAAGAATGGGCGACCAAGGATAATGGGAACATGATTGCTCGGGAGAATGGAGGGCTCCTCGTCCCAAATAACAAGGTCCACCGGGAAGTAGAAAGTGTCTATTTGGACGATCACATCCTCAATGATTCCCCGAGGCATCTCCACAGAAGGATCCGCGAGATGGAGAGTAATATTTGTGAGATTGAGGGCTCCCAAATCGAGTTTCTTATAGATGGAATATGGTAGAAGGTTAACCCTCGCTCCTAAATCTATTAGTGCTATTTCGATTCGGTTCTTCCCCATGATACACAAAATGGTGGGTGCACCCAGATCTTTATACTTAAACGGAAGGTCACTCGATAAAACTGAACTGACATTCTGGGCCAAAAAGACATTCTTATTTACCTTTAGCTTGCGTTTTACCATCACTAAGTCCTTAACAAACTTAGAGTATGCAGGAATTTTCCGTATGGTCTTGAGAAACCATAAATTAATCTTTACTTGTTTAAGGACATCTAAAACATCGTCCCGAGAAGTCCCTTTGGAGTGCGGGACCAACCGTTGAGGGTATGGGGTAGCGGTGGGGGGTTTGACTACTACCTCGAGCTCACTAGTTCCTTCTTTATGACTTCCATTTAAGGGGACATCTTCGACCTCTTTCATGCCGGGAGAAGTCTCCTTGTCTTTAGTTGCATCATGTCGGGAGGTGACAAGTCAACTACTCTCACACTACGTAGAGTGGTAATTGTGCTACATTGCTCTGGATGGTGATGGGGTGTGGAGCTTACTCTAGTTTGACCTTGGGGAGGTCTTTGGCCCTGGGAAGGAAACTTGCCCTTCTCTTGGATACTCAATGATGATTGCAACTGTGAAATGTTCGCATTCATGTCATGGATCATGCGCTCATGCCTAACATTAGTTGTAGTCTGGTTGTTGATAAATTGGTTTATCGTATCCTCGAAACTTCTCCGCGATGGAGGGATATATGATCCTTGAGGTGGTGGTGCTTGCACATGTCCTTGGATGTGTGGAGCTTGTTGAAAGTGTTATGGTGGAGGAGGGGTAACATGTGAATTAGGATACATCGCAGCATGTTTTTGCCCATGGCTAAAACCAGAATGGTTTTTCCACGAAGGGTTGTAAGAATTCCCATGGGGTGCACCAAAATCACCCTTGAATCCTCCTATACCACTCACTTGTTCTTGAAGCATCACTTTATAGGCGCGTATAGTCGGGCATTCCTCAGTTGAATGACCCACCTCACAAATCGCACACACCTTCTCGACAGGGTTTGGTATTGATCCAGTTGGTCCTCTACCCAATACCTCACGTACGTCTCGCAGTCCTTTCTCAAGCATATCGAGTCGACTATCCGCTATATAATTCTTTTCTACATGAAATAGGCCGGACGCCGATGGAGCGGTGGTCACTTGACGATTTCAATTCTGAGCGTTAGGGTCAGATATATACCAAGATTGAGTAGTCTCGACGACATACCTCAGGTGAAGCTCAGCATCATAGGCGTCTAAGTTGACAAACGGAACACTACCCATGGTCTCAACGAGTTTTTTGGAGCCCATTATAGAGAAAGGAATTGATTTGCGATGTATCAAATCCATGATAGGGGCATGAAGTAATTAACTCATTGAAACGCTCGTAACATCGATGAAATGGCTCATTTTCGATTGTCTGAAATCTTGAATTTGAGCCTTTATGGAGATTGTTCGATGTGGTGGAAAGAATTTCTTGAGAAACTTAGATTGTAACTCATTCCAAGATGCAATCGAGCATGGAGGTAAAGACCATAGCCAAGTCTTAGCTTTGTCTTTTAGCGAGAATGGGAAGAGTTTGAGGCGGATCACCTCTCGTGTGCAAGTTTGATCATTGAGAGTTTCAAACACATCCTCAAATTCCCTGATGTGAAGATATGGCTTTTCAGAATCCATACCATGGTAATGGGGTAAAATCTGGATCATTCCATTTTTAAAATGAAATTGCCCGGCATTATACGGGAGTATAATGCATCCCAAAGTGACAGTGCGCTCGGGATATAAGGTTTCTCTCAACGGGCGGTATAGGGTCTCTTCCTCACCGGCGGCTGCACTACCGTGTTGTGACATCTCTCTTTCTCTCTCTTAAAGACTCGGTGTCCTCACTTGGTGTACTTGGAGTGTTCTTTGAAGCGTGTCCTAAGAAAGAAAACGGAGTGTTGTTTGAGATTAAGTGTGACGATATGGGAGGTGGAATCTAGAACTGTGGGGCGTTAGGAGTGTGGGGCTATCAGGGTCGTACTCAACTATTGAATTTTTGTGAATATGGGTTGGAGTATTATGGGGTGTGGGAGTGAGTTTAGAATTTTTCATTAACAACTTGTGAGAGATGACGATGAATCTTTTTGTGCTTTTTGAATTTTTTTATGTTTTTGGATTTTTAGAATTTTTTTGTCAAAATTTTAGATTGACTCGATCTAATCCTAAGTCTACCTAATTCCCCGGCAATGACGCTAATACCTTCACGCGACTCAGAAAGTGTCTCTAATGTGCATGCTCCTCTAGGCTCAAGTGCAAGCCTATCGCGTTAGTAATAAACCCGATAAGTCGGGATCGTATCCTCAGGGAAATAGGACAATGAAATTGTAATGACGTTGGATAGATAAGGAAATCCTAACTCTAACTCTAAAGGGAAAGAAAAATGATTTGGTTTGTGGCATGACTACACTAGATGCACTTATGAAATTATGAAAAGGTTCAATTATACTAAATTACCTAAAATGTTGATGAAGAATGATTTGATACTTTAAACTATATGATGAGAAAAACCGGACGAGAATACAATCCCCCAACCCTAGTGTATTGAAGGTATAATACTAATCGTAAATTTAACGGATTAATCAGACCCAAAATTTATTACTCCCAAGCATTACGTATATGAGGTTCAAGCCCACATCATACTTAATTAGAGGACGAGTAAATCGGTATTGCAATAATTACACTCGAATTGCACTCTAAAGCATCCTGGTTACCCATAAGCAAACGAGATCCAAAGATCTACAACTGTCATATTCCTACGCAATACGGTCATAAAAATCATTAAATTCAGTGGATTAATGTTAGAAACATGCAACTATCACATCAGGCTGGGTTCATGTATCCCGACCTTAGAAATCTAGCCTAACATGCTCAAACTAATGAAAACACTTTTTGAATTGCAGAAAACCATGATTAAACTAAGGAAAATTTGTAGAATGATGTAGAATGGAATTGGACTGAAGAAAATTAACTCCTAATCTTACCAAAGTAGTAAAAGCAGCAATTAAGAACACTTGTAATCACAGAAATCTGAACAATCTTCAACTTTGGAATTAAAATTGTAATCTACCTTCAAAACTAGAGTTTTATAGAAATAATGGAAAATTATATTAATTCTCCGTACTAAAAACGATAATAACTCAGGTTTAAATACCCTACAAAATTTCAAGAGTTTTAGCTTCACTAGGACTCTCCATTAGAGAAGGATAAAAAATTCAATCTCGATAGCCGGATCGGTCCGGGACTCCTGTGGATTGATCTGCCTGGAATGCAGACCAGTTCTTTTATTTGTAGGGAGGATTGATCCGGTGCGGATCGATTCTTTTATTTTTCTTCCACCTTCGGTTTTCCTTCGGTCCGGGGTTCTCTGGAATGTGGCACCGCAGACCGGTATGGTCTTCCTGCGGATCGATCTGCCTTCGACTTTCTTTTCTCCAACTTTGACTGTTCTTCCTATGTGCTCATGAACGTGATATCTTCAACTTCTCTTTAGGTGCCTCATCTGAATTCTGGGTAGAAATTACACTTTTTCCCTTTTGACTTTCCTTCTTTTCTTTCTCGATTCTTTCGATTTATTTCTTTCGTTATTGACATTAAATGCCTGCAAAATTAATACGAAATACCAAAAACTCAGTGTACTCGTTAGGATAAGTCAGTACAAATATTATGAGATAAAATCCAATCAATTACGTTGTTCGAGGTGCTAAAAGTAATTAAATTAAATGGATAAATTTGGAAGAATTTATGCCTAATCACTTTGATTCATTTCAGATATAAAAGAATGGAACGAGGGAATGTAAATATGAGAATAAAATATGAGGCTTCAAATATTCTAGTAGAGCGGAGGTTGAGCAACCTGTTTAAATAAATGGTGAACCCGAGCCAGAACAACTGACAGATATACAAAACACGGCACGTCCTATGGCTTTAATGGAGAAGAAGCAAGCTTGGTGTATGAATCAGATAGAAGAATAACAGGCCAAGCAACTAGAGTCACAAGAATTGGCTAGGGCTAAGGAGGTGATACACTGGGAAGAAATGAGTGCTTTACACGAGAAATTTATTAAAATGAATCCATCCTCATTTTAAGGAGCAGTTGATCCAGCAGAGGCAGAAGTATGGGTTAAAGAGATTGAACTTATTTTCGGGGTAATGAGAATGCCAAAAAATCAACGAGTGACCTTGGCGACATATATGCTAAAAGGATTAGCTAAGTATTGGTGGGATGACACAAAATATTTGTTGAGTACTCCAGGAGGTGGAAATGTGATCTCATGGGATGCTTTTGTCAAAACTTTGTATGACAAGTATTTCCCCACAATGTATCGAAAACAAAAGGCGAAATAATATTTCATGTTGAATCAGGGAAGCATGATGGTTAGAGAATATGACGCTAAACTTACAGCCTTATCTTGGTTTGCTTTGAGGTTTATACAAAATGAGGAAGTCATGTGTAGCCGATTTCTCGACGGATTTGAGTTAGTTATTAAATCACAATTGTCGACTTTAGAGACTATTAATTATTCAGCCTTGGTGAACAAAGCCATGTTGGTAGAAAAGGACATTAATGAAGTGAGAGGGAATCGATAACGAGGCGTAAAGAGAAGAAGATTCGATCCAAATTATCAAAAAGGTAGTGGTACAGAATATTCGAGACTTGTAAGGAAAAATTTCAGCATGGTAGAGGTATGGGAGGTAGTTCAAAAAAGGGTGAAGCTAGTGGTGGGAGAGGTTCAGGAGTTTCAGGATCTGAATGTTTATTTCTTTTGTAGGACATCGGGTCATATAAAGAGAAATTGCCCAAAGTTATTGAATATAGAATGTTTTAACTGTCATCAGAAGGGCCGTTTGAGAAATAATTGTCCTATGTTATCAAGAGAGGTTTCAGTCAGTAGTCTTGGGCCTCATAAAGGATCCTCTCCAGGCAGTGCCACCTGGGAAGTACAGAAGAAGAAACTGGATCGAGGGAAGGAGGAAGAGTGTTTGCGATGATGCTGCAAGATGCCCATGCTACATCGAAAGTGGTCACAGATAATCTTTCTATTGCAAACAAAGATTTATATGCACTCAATGATCCTGGATCTACGCATTCATTCGTAGAATTATATATTTTTTCATATTTGGGTAGACCATGTTCATTTTTTAATTGTGCCTTATATATTTCTACCCCAATGGAAAGTGTAATCCTAGTTGAGCATTTTTATAAAGATTGTGTCTTACAAATGCGTAAGCGGGATTTCTATGTTGACTTGATACCATTGGCCTTTCGGGATTTTGTATAATACTGGGGATGGATTGGTTATCATCGTATCATGCTTCCATTGATTGTTTTCGAAAAGAAGTTACATTTCATCTGCCTAGTGAACCTGAGTTCCAGTTTATAGGGGAAACGAAGGTTGTTCCTAATTGTCTTATATCAGTAATTAAGAGAAGGAGATTTTTGAGTAAAGGTTGTACAGGGTATTTCATTTATGTGGTTGATACTAGTAAAGAGACACCTAAAGTTGAAGATATACTAGTAGTTAGAGAATTTTCTGATGTCTTCCTAGAGAAATTGCTAGGATTACCACCCGATTGGGAAATAGAGTTTTCTATTGAATTAATTCAAGGTATTGGTCCAATTTCCCTTGCTCTATATAGAATGTCACCAACAGAGTTGAAAGAATTGAAAGTGCAATTACAAGATCTCATAAGCAGAGGTTTCATTAGGCCTAGTGTTTCTCCATGGGGAGCCCCAATTTTATTTGTTAAAAACAAAGATGGGACAATGCGATTATGTATTGATTATCGACAATTGAATAAGGTGACCATTAGAAATAAGAAACCTTTACCTCGTATCGATGATTTTTTTGACCAATTACAGGGGGCCACAGTATTTTCGAATATTGATTTGAGATCGGGTTACCACCAATTGAAAGTAAGGATAGTGATATTTCCAAAACATCTTTTCGAACTCGATATGGGCACTATGAGTTTTTGGTGATGCCATTTGAATTGACTAATGCTCCAGCAGTTTTTATGGTTTTGATGAACCGGGTATTCCACCATTTCATTGATTCATTTGTGATTGTATTCATAGACGATGTGTTAATTTACCCGTGTAGCATGGAGGAACATGAGAAACATTTAAGGCTTGTATTGCAGATTTTGAGAGAGAAGAAATTATTTGCTAAATTCAGCAAGTGTGAGTTGTAGTTGAATGAAATTGTGTTTTTAGGGCATGTTGTCTTAGGAAATGGGATATATGTTGATTCAAATAAAGTGGAAGCACTTGTTGAATGGGAGAGTCCTAAGAATGCGAGAGAAATCAGGAGTTTCCTAGGATTGACAGGTTACTATCGCAGATTCATTAAGGGATTTTCAACAATAGCGTTACCATTGAAAAAGTTGACCCATAAAGAGGTGAAGTTTGTATAGGATGAAGAATGAGAAAGGAGTTTTAAAGAATTAAATAAGCGGTTGGTTTCAGCTCCTATACTTACTATTTCGTGTGGGAACGAGTCTTTTGTAATTTATACAGATGCTTCATTTCAGGGGTTATGATGTGTTCCTATGCATAATAGGAAGGTAATATCATATGCTTCTAGACAATTAAAGACACATGAACAAAACAGCCCTACGCATTATTTGGAGTTAGCAGCTATTATTTTTCCTTTGAAGTTACAGAGATATTACTTATATGGAGAAACTTGTGAGATATATACGAATCATCAATGCTTGAAATACTTATTTACCCAAAAAGAACTGAATTTGAGACAGAGGCGTTGGATAAAGCTGATTAAAGACTATGACAGTTGTAACAACCCGACCTTTTGGAGATAATTAAATTCCATATTTCGGTATAAATTGACAATTTGGAGAATTTCTCGAAATAGGAATTTTTGGGATTTTCAAGGATTTAATGATTTTTGATGGGTGTTGTAATTTCTTTTGGGATTAAATAGGTCGAAGTATTTTAATTATATGTCACCGTGGAGTATAGCAACAAAAGAGGTAAGATTTGATTAGAAAACCCACATTTAAGTTATATGGGTTGGAATAGTGAATTGCAGTCAAGTACCTCGGATGGAAATTTCGACTGCGCCTGGAGTCTCGAAATGTCCAAGATAGTCAGAAAAGAGTATCCGATTGTCGAAATCGAAGTTTCGAGGAATTTTGGAGTTAAAAAGGGCTCGTAATTGAGTAAACGAGTCGTTTTTGGATTTTAAGGGGTATAACCGTTTTTTCTTTCTTCAAAAAAAGGGGGAGAGGGAGCTAATAGGAAGAGAAGAAAGAAAAGATATATAAGAGAGAAAGGAGGAGGGGAAAAGAGGATAAAAGGGGAAACTCCAGTTAAACTCCGCGAGATTCGGCTCGAGGTCGTCGGATTTCATCCTCCAGGCAAGTGTTTACTTGCTTTATTTCATTTTGGGCAATTATCTCATATCATAGTTGGTAAAAATATAATTTTTGGGTTAGAACCCTTAAAATAAATTTCGTAAAATTTGGATATGAGTTTAC
Source organism: Sambucus nigra (assembly GCA_949130495.1). NCBI lineage: Eukaryota > Viridiplantae > Streptophyta > Magnoliopsida > Dipsacales > Adoxaceae > Sambucus > Sambucus nigra. Next base: position 618,189,747 of record OX422208.1, read on the forward strand.
ATATTGATGTAATGTAAATTCTTAATGATTTCTAGTGTTAAAACCATGTTAATGGAGTGTAAGATTGAATTTAAATGGGAGAAATGCCAAAATTAGGTTTTTAATGGTTTTAGGGTTTAAATCTAGGAGAAATGGTTTAATACCCCAAAATAATTGATGTGTTAGTTGCAAAACATAGATTAGATGTTTAGTGAGTTGTTGGTTCATATTAGAAACCATAAATATGGAGATTGGATTGAGCTTTGGGTATTTTGGAGATTGAAAAATCGCCCAAACAGTGACACTCGAACTGGACGAATCGATTCGGGTCCAGGCCGAATCGATTCCCTAAGGGGAATTGGTTTTCTGAAGTGGGCCGAATCGATTCAGGTTTAGACCGAATCAATTCGCCATTTAAGACATGTTTGCAGAATACTTTCCGAATGATTCGGATTGGGGACCGAATCGATTCGCCTACCCGAATCGATTCGCCAAAGGGGCGAATCGATTCGCTTAGGTCAGAATTGCCAGTTTTCTCCCCTTAAGAGTATGGGGAGTTAAATTACCATTTGGGATTTTATATGGGGGTTCCTAGTTATGTTATTGGGAACCCTAAATGATGGTTTTGAGGATTAATATACCTTAGATGAAAGAGAATGCCTTAGATTGGTGTAGGGCATAACCCGGGGAACGGACATAGTTTAAGTTCGAGAAGGAATACTCCCTGGAATATTTCAGTGGGCATTTAGGCCTATATAATTATGCGTATAGAAAGCCTTGTTATATCGATTATGGTTGGGTAAATTCTATGAGTGGATTATAATGAATTTGGGGAAAATAGATGTATATTCGCTTAGTGAGAAATGGTATAATTGAGAATATCCAATAAATCCGTAGATGGGATTAAGGTATGAATTGATTATTAAAGTAAGAAAATACTTTGGGTTTAGTATCATGCATATATGAATGCATGATTATGATTCTTTGATAGAATCTTTGGATTTCTTGGGCATCACTAGATGTATTTGGCAAACATGGCCATTTATATGTATTCGAGGAGGAAAATGATATATGAATATACTATGTGAATAAAGTATATATATGATATGATGTTAATGATTTTGAAAATGAATAAATGAAAGTTCTCAAAATGGAAAAAGGAAATGGTTTTCATAATTAATAATTTATGGATACACACCCTCTCTAAATGACATCATAAGGGAAGTTCGCGCGTTGTGGCGAAGCCCCCTGGCTAGTGAATGCAGGGTGGATATATCCCTAGGCCATATGAGCGTTTATTGTATGTTTCTGCGATAGGTAGGTAATTTTGGGTGTGGTTATGACTAACCCATTGGCATATGGCCGCTTCCCGACGTCTTGCATTATAGGTGCCCAGGTGTTGTAATTGATAGGCACTAGAAGATGATGGTCATTTAGGGGCGCACACAGTGGGGAAACCTGGACGGGCGGTCTTAGAACGCATTATATGATATATATATAACTGTTTTCAATAATGTGGGACATTATTGGTATTAAAGAAGTTTATGATAATTAATTGGCTTTAATTACATTTCCTAGATGGAAGAAGGGAAATGGGATAAATGATTTGGCTTCAATTGCATTTCCTGGATGGAAGAAGGGAAATGAGAGCATATGATATGAAAAGCATTTTTATGACAATAAAATTGGCTTTTAAATACATTTCCTGGATATAAGAAGGGAAATGGAAAGTTTTGAAATAAATGAAAATAAAGTAAATGAATTCCCATTCTGGGGGATAGATCCGGATGTATATTGTAATATGTATATATATGGATGAATCGAGTACCGAGGGTCTAATGGATCACGATGATCGACCTTGCCGCATAGTAGTGTATGGGGGGGTCCTTGTTTGGATTACGCTTTACGAGACACTCCACACACGAACATGGCTTAGGGTTGAGACTGGGGAGAAGTTTAGCCCTTAGTACATTTCTTAGACTATATAGGGATGATAGTAGTTGGGGGATATACTAGTTTAGCAGGGTAGCTGGACTAGGATGTTTAGAGGGATATGCTAGGAGTGCACTGTTAGAAGAGAGGTGAGGGGTATCTCATGGGAGTGCGATACCAAGTTTAAATATGAGATAAAACCTTTTACTAAAAATAAGGCATTTATGCACTTGCTAAATATTTTCAAAACTTGGGCTCTGACCCATTTATCTACTTTTCCTTTCTTGCTATGTATTATATATATATATAGGTGTCCAGACACAGGGACTCCTGAATGACACATCTTTCGAGTCAGACGTCTGCTGCAGCAGCTGAGGATGCATGCAGGATTCTCAGTAGACGCTTCTATCCTTGTAATCTAGATAGGAGGTACTGTATACACATTCGGGCCAATGGTCCAATTGCATTTATTTATTATTTGACTACAACATTCGATATGGTTGTATATTTTGACCGAGTGTTCGGTTATTTTATTTAATTTCAGTTTCATTTACGCAAAATTGTGTGGATGTTTTATTTACTGTTGTTAAAAAGAGTAGTTAAGTAAAATTTTGACACTGGCCTAATAGGTTATTAGTAATTAAATGGACTTTCAACAATGATGCTGAGAATGATCCATATGAGACTCCTGTTATAATTTGATATAGGAGTGATCGCCCGGTATTTTATTGGGAGGGGTATCATAACTGTACCATTCATCATCATCTTGGTAAGGCCAATGTAGTAGTAGATTCTTTGAGTCGAAAATCATTATGGATTCGGGGTTGCATACAGTGTGCACGTGTTGGAAATATTCTTGTCTTGGAATTTATGGGGATTGAATTATGTTTTTCAAAAAAGGGAGGATTATTAGCACATGTAACGGTGAGACCTTTATTGGCAGAACGCGTACGAAAATTGCAGATTAATGATCCATTCCTTGAAAATAAGAAACAGAAAGTTCAGGATGGTAAAGAGAGTGACTTTGAGATTAAGAATGATGAATCACTGTGTTATAAAAATAAGATTTGTGTACCAAATGATCCATCCTTAAATAAGGATATATTAGAAGAGGACCATAGTTTTATTTATTCTATGCATCCTGGAAGTACCAAAATGTATTGAGATTTAAAAGAGTAATATTCGTGGAACAATATGAAACGTGAGATTGCAAAATTTGTAGCTAAATGTTTAGTATGCCAGCAAGTGAAGGTGAAGCATCATAAGCTGACAGGATTATTGCAGCCATTGCCTATTCAAGAATGGAAGTGGGAGCATATAACGATGGACTTTTTTACAGGATTACCTCGGTCACCAAAGGGGCATGATTCTATTTGGGTGACTATAGACCGATTGACGAAGTGATATTATTTTATTCCTATTAAGATCACCTAAACTGTTGACAAGTATGTACGTATGTACGTAGATGAGATCATCCTTTTACATGTAGCACCTGTGTAAATTATATGAGATGGAGATCCAACATTCATGATTAGGCACATATTCTTCACATTTATCCCCTTAATTTCGATATTTTTATGATCCCGTGCAGTGTAAATAGCTTGGATTTGTCTCGTATTTATGCTACTAACCTCTTTTGGCAAGTATTTCGTGTTTTGTGTATTTCTCATGTGTTTTACTGGTATTTCATGCAAGTTAGTGTGAAGGAGAACTCAAAACAGTGAAAGAAAGCAAGAAATGGGGAGTTGAAGGGAATTTTCATAATTTTGCATATATATTCCGGTGGTGGGGAAAGCTAGAGAGTTGAAGATATCTAATTTACAAGAATATTGGAAAAAAATGGCAACCAAATCCGAGCTACGGTGAAGAAGTTATGCCCATTTAAATTTGGAGACAGAAAATCAAAAGTGTAAATTAATTCTGGAAGCTGAAGAGTCAAAACTCATGAAATTTCTTATTTAATTCATTTTTATTAGTTGTAAAACGTGGAGACGCATGGGAAAAGTCATTTTTTAGGTGTATAAAAGGCCAAGCCCTACATCCTTCCAAGGGAGTCGAATTCTAGAGAGTATAATAGAATTTTAGAGAGAGAATTAGATTTTAGAGAGTCTTTTTAATTTTCTTTGGTAGAAGTTTTCATAAACCCTAGTTTGTAAGTTTGAAGAACAAGAGTTATTCAAGATTCAAGTTTTAAGTTCAGATCTTCTTCTTCCATTCAAGTATTGCTAAGTTCTACTTTTAATTTCTTTCATATTGCAAGTTTAAATTACTCTTGTAGTTTAATTTTGTTTCTCAATTCAAGTTCCTTTTCAATGCATAATAAACCTATGACTTCCTGCACATCTAGAATTTCGTTTTCATTTAATAAAATCATGTCTAGCTAAGTTTTTAAGGGTGGGGATGCATGAACCCAACCCGATGTGGTATGCATAGATATAAAATTTGTCCTCTAAATTAAATACATGATTAGATCGTGTTGTACTGTTTCACAACCATTGTATAACTTTTGACCTCGTTTGCCCTAGCTAAGGAGGGTGCTTAAGGATGCAACGTGCGTGAACTATTGCAACACTGCTTTACTCATTCTTTGATTATGTATGATACGGGATTGAACCTCATATATGTAATGCTTTGGAGTACTACAGACTGGTTCTGATCAATTATCTAATTTATGACTAATTTTGTACTGGCATACACACTAGGGTTTGGGGGAGTGTATTCTTAACCCATTTATTCATTCATATTAATTCCTTCTTAGTTAGTTAATTCTGCATGCTTCGGTTAATTTAATTGAATTTAGTTAATTCATAGGTAAAATCCAAAAATCAGTAATCTTTTTCTTTTCTTTTCTCTTAACGTCAACTTTAGGATTAAACTACCTTACCGATGTCGTCACGTTCACACGTCCTAACTCCATGTGGATTCGATACCCAGACTAGCCACTATACTCCTTAAGAGTGTAGTTACAAGTTTAGTTTTTTTTGTATTGAGGTTGGAAGCCGATAACAACGACTGGCGTATTACACGGACGCTAGGTTTTCCACTCGATCAATTCACTTCTAAGCTTTGGCCTCATTTACAGAATGCCATGGGCATAAGTTTAAAGTTCAGCACTGCATTTCATTCGGAAACCGGTGGACAATCAGAAAGGACGATTCAGATATTAGAATGCATGTTACGATCTTGTGTATTTGACTTCAAAGGTAGCTGGCATGATCAGTTGCCATTGATGGAATTCTCGTATAATAAAAATTATCAGTCCGCTATTGGTATGGCTCCTTATGAAGATTTATATGGGAGGACATGTTGAATGCCTTTGTGTTGGGATGAAGTTGGTGAAAGGAAAATTTTAGGTTCTGAATTGATAGATATGATAATAGAAAAGATTAAAATGATTCGAAAAAGGATGAAGATAATTCAAAGCAGGCATAAATTTTATGCAGATAAAAGGAAGTATCCATTGGAATTTTAGAAGGGAGATTTTGTATTCCATCATATTTCACCACGGAAAGGCGTCATGAGATTTGGGAAAAAGGGGAAACTAAGTCCAAGATACATTGGACCATATAAAGTGATGAAAAGAATTGGGACCCTGGCATGTAGATTAGCAATACCTCCAGATTTATCTCGTTTACATGATGTGTTTCACGTATCGATGCTTCTTAAGTATTTAGCGGATCCATCTCATTAGTTGAGAACTCAACCAATTGAACTGAAGGAAGACTTGTCATACATCGAGGAACCAATGGAAATTATTGATCGTAAGGAGCAAGTATTGAGAAATAAAGTTATTCCCTTAGTTAAAGTTATGTGGATGAGCCATGAAATTAAATAAGCAACATGGTAAATGGAGGATATCATGAAGAAACAGTATCCCCAATTATTTGGTAAGTGACCTTATATTAAATTTCAGGGATGAAATTTTTTAGGAGTGGAAGTTGTGACAACCCGGATATAATTATGATAAATTATATTTAAATAATAATTATCTTATCTGATATGAATAATGTGTTATTAGTATATCTAAGGTTAAGTGATTTATGTTTAGTCTGATCCAACTTTTATAAATTGTGAAATGTCGAGTTATTTATGAACACCAAATTTTGTTAATTTCGGTAGAAATGTCCCTACTTATGACTAGTGTTGACCTTTGTAACATAACAACTGACTTGGGGTAAAAACAAGATAGTTGTAGACATGTGAGTTAGGGTTGTAACACAACAAACGGTGCACCAAACGGATGTCCGAGTAAGAAGTTAGGCCAAATTTACGAACAAGGGTCAAATCTGTCCATTCCCTTTAAGTGGTAAATTGTCTTTTAGTAAACCAAATATTTTAATTTGATTGGTTGGCATGGGAGGCGGCCTTGGCTGAACTAAAAATCTTCTTATAAACTATTTCTTCAGAAAATTAATCCCTAGGTTCATTTTGAGGTGTTTTTATCTTGAGGAAGAGGAAGTAGAAGTTAAGGAAGGAAGGGTTACAAGGAAAAGCTAGGAAAAGAATTCCAAGATAATTCTTAAGGTGTTTCCAAGATAAAATTATGTGTTAATATTATTTTAATCTTGTATTATACTTATTTCAAAGTATTTAAATCGTGAATTATTGATTAAAATTCCATTATGCTTTGTGATAATATGTATTTGTTCATATGTGAGATAAGCAGTGTTTATAGGCCATATTGCTTTGTATTGAAACCCATTGCATTCATACTTGCATATATTATTTTGTGCTTACTATAATTGAGAAATTTCAATTGGATATGAAAATAGACTAATATATTCATATCATACCCGAAAATTAGAATTTATCTCCATGTGGTTAGGCCTTAATTACGATTTCAAGTTGGTACATAGTTGCTGTTTGTATATTTCATTTTGGTATGCCCTGAGTTTGGTCAAGATTTTCACATAGCAAATGAAGTCAAAAAATTATAAAACTTTAATTCTGTACTATTAAGTACGTATAATGAAAATGGGTTGAAAATCATGGAAAGTTATGACTTTTAAAAATTATTAAAATTCTTGGAAGTTGAAGGAACAATAGAGGAGCTTGTAGGGCAGCTTTCTTGTGTTGAAAAGAAATGGTCATAACTTGCTCTAGAAAGCTTGAAAAATTGCATCGTCACTTGTAATGGAAATTATATTCAGATATGATTTCATATTGATAAGCTTGGACACCTGTAGTTGTATAATTTATGAATATAGAATGGTTAAGTATGTAGGACAATAATTTGAGGCCATACCAGATGTCCCATGAAAGAATGTTTTTATCTCCTCCTTCCATAAGTTATTTTGAGTACATGTTTCATGTGTATATACATTGAGAAGTATGACTTCATATGTACTTAGTTTTAGTTATAAATTCCTCATGAGGTATTTCCTATGGTTGAATGTTCATAACCTTATCAATATGTATACCATTGTTTCGTCTTTACTCGTGTTTCATAGAATGTGACTTAAATGGAATTATATTTTTGTTTTATTGTCATTAAAAGTTACACAAATATGTTAGAATAATAATTGTGATTGGCATTCAATACTGATTAAGTTTGATTGATAGGTGTAAGGTCTAATCCATCCAGTTCAGCTCCACCCGAAGGAAACATAAATACATAGGGGACAAGCAAAGGTGAGTGTACTCACTGGAAAGAGATATTTGTATCATGTTACTGATATGATTAGAATATAATGAATATTAAATTATTCATTTTGGTTTAATAAAATGGGAGGTTACTCCCCCACCCGGAATGGAGGATATTTTTTTATTAATGACAAGGGGTTACTCCTCAACCAAGAATGGGAGAGAATTGTCTATTAGAGACATGATACGTGAATCATGATTCGAAAGGTTAGGTCATTCATTATGAATGAGCCGGATAAGTTAATACACACTTATATGGACATAATTTATTGTATTTAAATTTATTCAGTAGTATAGTAGTGATGCATTCACTGGGCTATTTTGTTCACGGTTCTAATGTTCATATTTTTTAAGTAACGCGATGTCACTGTCAAATCTAGGAGGTCGGGTTGGGTTAGCCAAGAATGGGTGAAACAAGGATTTTTTGTAAATGTAAATGATGTAATTAAGTTAACTTATCCTTCAATAAGTTTGTAAATGTATAACTACTTAAATGTTGCAAAAAGGTTTTGGTTGTATGGATTTATGCTGATGACTTTATAATTAAGACTTATGTTTATGGTTTGGTTAAATTAATTATGGTTTGACTCTCTTTGACTTTCAAATTTAATTATAAGTAAATGGGTTGGGGTGTGTCTTGCTTGATCAAGAGAACACGACTTTCACTGTCCTTTTGGCACGTTTTCCTATAAACAGATGCCATTTGGACTATGCAATTTCCCCAATGACTTTTCAAAGGTGCATTATTAGTCTCTTTAGCGACATGGTCATGTAACACCCCCTGGAGAGAGAGAGGAGAGGTACTCGAAGAACTAAATTAAATCCACAAACAATAGGGTATAGAGCATCTAAAAATCCAACAGTAAAAATAAATTCCATTAATCTCAATTCTTTAAATTCAATACAATAAAGTCTCTCGAAATAAAACAAGTATCTATCTCGAATAAAATGCTCTATAGATCAAAACTAAATAAAATCTTCCATATTGTATTCTCGAATATTTTTCCCAATTGTCCAAGCAAAAAATCATCCTAATTGGTCCATAGCACTGAATTTCGTGCTCAGCTACCAACTAAGAAAAAAGATGCAGAAGTATACAATACGACAGGAAAGAGGCTCAACAGATATACTGGCGGTGAATAAAATGTAACAACACGAGTACGAATATTCAAATCAAATGAAAATCTCAATAGAATATATCAATAAATTTCTCAACAATGCCTCAATGGGTCACCAAGCCTCACCCAATATGCATACGCTTTATCAAGCCTTAAATCGAGAAGTGGGACTTTTAGCGGGTGCCCAACATTCGTGCCATATTAAAATCTCATAACACTGTGCTCAATAACAACATGAATAATACCACATGAATCAAAATAATTTCAACAATTATTTTTCTAGATTTCCCAGAATTTAACAATTCAAATATGAATTTAATTAAACATGATTTCGAAGGGAAAAACACTCGCGAGATTAATGAGCATATTGTGTAAAACCCCATACCTTATACCGATAAACGAACCCAACATAATTCTGCCCAGAATATCAGATTAAACCATCAAGATCATCCCACAAAGCTCCACAAATCATCTCTAAGATCCAACACCAAAACAACCCCAAGAACACCTCCAAAACTAAGGTTGAATGCATAAATATAAAGGGTGTTTGTTTATATAAAAAGAGAGGAAATAAAATGCATTTTTCTGCATTTTTTTGTGCCAAAAGTTGGTTAAGAAAAGGTCCCCCACGACTCCTTTTTATAAGGTAAGAATAGGAATTTAAACTAACAAAAACTCTTCGAAAAAATTGATATGTCGACACAAATCCGGGCAGGAATTTAAAGAAACAAAAACACTTTAAAAACTCTACAAAAATGTATCATGCTATAAATGACTATGGTAATAGGATTTAAATGAAGATATGTTTGGCTAGATTCCTCTTGTAGCGGGCCACCTGTCTGTTGGAGTTAGGGTGGACAATTCGAAACCAACATAGGTTTCTCCAACTATTAGGGATTTCTAAGTAGTAGTGGGAGAGTGTTTGTAAGGATTTTATCGCAAAGTTGGTTACAATCCTATATGGGTGATAGTGGATCAGTTGACTGAAGTAGATCACGTTATGCCAGTTAGGGTTGATCATACTACGAGATAATATGCTTTGATCTTAATATAACGAAGATAGTGAGGTTACATAGGGTACCATTTAATATTGTGTCCAATTAGGAAGAGACTTTGCCTCTCGATTTTTGTAATAATTTTTACAAGGCATGGGTACCGAGTTGTGATTGGGTATGATCTATCATCCACAGAATAATGGGTAGACTAAGCGGACAAATTTGATTTTGGAAGATAAATTATGTTTGTACCCTTGAATCTTAAGGGAGGAAGGGGGACGTACGTTCCACTAGTGAAGTTGGTGTACTATAACTCTTATAAGTTTATTGTTGGGCATTGTGCCAGTTGAAGTATGGTACGGTAAGTCTTATTGTTTCTCCTAATTGTGGGATAAAAGTGAGGAACCAGGAACTATTGTGAATAGTAGAGATGATTTGAAACTTATAGTATATATTGTGTGTAAATTATATACTGCACAATTAACCTACTTGTGTATGATAATCGCAAGATGAAATGGTATTTATCTAAAGAACGGTTAATCTATTTAAGTGAATATAGTAGAAGGTTGGATAGTGAATATCTAGAATAAAGTATAAGTAGTGAAACTTAAACCGTAAGGCTTGGAAAAGAACCTACGTGATAGGGTAACCTAGTTAAAATGATTATAAATGAGGTGTTCATTATTGGTGGTACTCGATAGCATATTGTATGGGCGGTACAGTGTAGTCTACTTAGAAGGGCAAGTATGTGATGCACAATACTTATCCAGAATTATTCTTGCTTGCTATACTTTTGTTTTTTGAATTTTGGGACGGTATTCTGTTGTGGGTGGGGTGTGTGGGTGTGTGGGTTGGGGGGGGGGGGGGGGGGGTGTAGTATGTAATACCTTGTATTTTTAATGACTTTTAGAATGGGATTAATTAGAATTAATTGTGATATAATTGGAAATTAATCCGGATTTAAATATTACTCGAGAATAAAGTTATATGTGGTTTATGTTGAATACTACTTAATGATTAAAGTAATATATATGATTATGATTTTACAGTTGATTATCACTTTATAAACTTGTCGCGAATGAGGTGTGCGACAACTATGGAAATTAAGTCAGGATGCGCATTTGAGTCGTGTCGAGATTATAATTTAATGAAATAAAAGAGAATTATTTTTATGTCATCCAGATGGTAGTTTTGACTACTCCAAAGTGTCCGTAAGGGTTAAAATAGTTTAAAAAGTCTACTTAGGCGTTTGATTTGGGTCTCGGGGCACTTTGGAACCGAAAGGACACCCCGGAGGGGTATTTCGGTCATTTTACAAGGAAGGTGAATAGTAACTACGGAAATATGAGTTCATTTTATAAGTAAAGGGATTAGAGAGTTTAGTTTCATTCACCAAAAATAAGATGAAAAGGTTTAGGGGAGATTGAGAGACTTTCTATGGGAGAAGAAGAGACTTTTCTAGGAAACCAAAGGAGAGCCACCTTGCACCACCAAGAGCCACCACCACCACTGACGGAAGTTGGCCGAAAAAAGAGAGGACCACCAGTAGAGTATCATCCCCAATGGATCGGACATGCAATCTAAAGGAAAATGATTAATTATTACAATCTTAGCTTTTATACTGTCCATGTTAGGATAGTTTGGAAAATTTTGAAAAGTTGTATGAACAAAGATAAACTTGTGATAATTTTTAAATGGATTTTTTAAGTGGATATTATCTAGGAGTGATCTCTTTAGATTATAGAATAAACTCCACGGGTTTTATATTATCTTTTGAAGAAATTTGGGATTTACATTCTTATTGATGATTAAGTAAATAATTAGAGTTCTTGAGAATAAAATGGAATTTGAGTAAAATCATTCATGTTAATGACGTATAAATAATTTTGGTTACATTAGAACTTATCCATATATAATGGCATATGATCTGGATTTCATGAGATTAGATTGGTAATCATTTGGTGAAGAAAACTTGGAGTTTATATGATGTTTATGGATAATTATACAAATATGAGTTTTCTGGAAATAGTATGTTCTAAATCCAACCTTTATGATGATTTTAGGTGGTTTGATTATTAGAAATAATTTATATTTATTGGTATATCATATGGAATGAATATTGGGGAGTTTGGGATTATTTGATCAAGGTTTTGATGATTAAAAAGTATGAAATCCGTAGGAAAAATAATGTAGAATCTGGGCTGATATCTGGGTGATCGATCGATCGACCCAAGACCATCGATCGATCGACCTCCCCGGGAAAGATGAAGTTATTTATTTTAAATTCATTATTTAATCCCAAGATTTTTAGGAATCTTTTCTGATGATTATTTGAACCTAATGGGACTTAGGGAAGGGAATTACGTTATATATAAGACCTAGAAATGTATTATGAATATGGGATTTAAATGGGGAGATTTACGTATGTTAATCGAATGAATTGCGTAGAGAAATATAAGATTTGGGTTTTAAATCGTATACTTGATGATTTAAGGTTATGACCAATAATAAGGTGATCATTTAAATACTGGGACAGCCTTAGGTATATGGAACTAATCCTAGAAGATGGAATAAAGGGTTATAATGGGAATAGGAATTATCGAAGAATAACCTTAATTAAAGTGAATGGAATTCGTAGAGATTAGGAAGTGGTGATGACATGGATTAGTAGGAAGTGATGTGTACCTACTGAATTTGTTTGAGGATAAATGATACCCTTAAAGTTATGAGAAAATCTCAGAAATAAAATATTAAGGATTAAAGTCATAATAGACTTATACGTAGGATATTCGGGATATAGTTATACTACGTATGGGATTTATTATATGGGTTGTGCGTAGGCCTATGGATATATGTAGGTGAGATAAAGACCTATTATTATTATTATTATTATTATTATATATATAAGTGAGATGAATACCTATTGTTATCATATGGTTGCGTGAATACCTTATTAATGGTATATTTATATTGGTGTGATGAATACCTATATTATTATTTGTATGTATGAGGTTTCTCATTTTGGACGGTCTTATCATTGTGCGCCCAATTGGGAGGGATTTTAGATTCGTACCCTGAGCATAGGACCTTGGACATGTGGTATCGGTGTATATGATAGTTTCGACGGTTGAATGGGAGCGTAGGTATGTGCGTGACCCATTTGGCAGGGGAGTATGCTCGCATCCATTATATTTCTGTTATGATATGATTCGTGAGAGATGTCGAATCAATAGTCCTCTATACAGTGACATTATGTATCAAGACATGATAAGAGAGTATGCATGCACCGCAGGTATGAATGGGGAGGTGCTGTATTAGTATATATATATAATTAATGTGATATTATATATATAAACGGTGATGTAATCTACTGTGTGACATTGTAGATCGAGAGATGTAATCTTCTGTGTGAAATTATAGAATTAAAATATAAACTGTGATTTAATCTACTGTGTAATGTTGTTGATTGAAGTAAATAATGAAATCTCAATTTAATTAAGTGAACACTTAATTCCAAGGTTGTAACAAGACTAGTTCATATTAAAGAGAAATGAAAATGAAGAATTATGTTACATATGGTATGGGACATATGGGGTTATGATATGGGTTAAATTATGTTATGGGAACCAGTTAGGAGGGAAGCTTAACTAGGAAGTTATTGAGATACGATAGGTGTGCACTCTAGATGAGAGGTGAGAATTCTCAAGAGAGAGCCTGAGAAACTAACATGTACATAATAAATACTTAATTGTAATTGTTAAGCACTTGCTATTTTTTAAATCTTTTACAATCGGGCTCTGACCCGTTTCCCATATTCTCTTCTCGACTATATCTTATACATCAGGTATCTAGCCGCAGGGATGCCCATCATAGATTATGGATATTCCGAGGGATTATAGCTACTAGAAGAGATGCGGATATTGTTTATAGGCTTCCTTTCTGTTGATTCACTCATCTTCAGCGTCTACTTCATTTAGGGCATGTCGCTCAGGATTCTAGAGGTTTTAATCATTTATGTAAGCATTGTGGATATCGGTTTTATTTAGTGTAAAAGTTATAATTCAACTGGAGAGTTATTCCAGTCACGTTTATTATTGTTATAATTAATTCAGTTGTGCTATGTTGTTGAATATTATTATTCCGTGTCGTGGGATGGTTTTAGTTAAATTAAAAATGGAAATAGTTTCAGACACTTAGCTTAATTAACTATTAGGTGATTAATAAAGAAAATGTTTTCGACGGTGATGCTAAGAATGAACCAACTGTATATTCTGATTTAATTGGGTGTGTGACTGATCACTCGGTATTTAATTAGGCGGGGTGTCACCAGTCGAAGGGGCCTTGAGGTTTTTATGGATGACTTTAGTATCTTTGGACCTTATTTTGACCTTTGTCTCGCAAATCTTGAAAAGGTTCTAGATCGTTTTATGGAAAAGAACTTGGTAATAAATTAGGAGAAGTTCCATTTCATGGTTACCAAAGGAATAGTTCTTGGCCACATAGTGTTGTCCAAAGGAATTGAAGTTAGTAGGGAAAAAATAGATGTCATAGCCGAGATTCCCCCACCTAATCACTAAAGGATGTATGCTCTTTCTTGGGCCACACGGGTTTCTATTGATGGTTTATTACAGACTTTAGTGCCATTTCTAGGGCCTTGAGTAACCTCCTTATGAAGTATTTCCCCATTGAGTTGAATGAAGCATGTCAAATAACTTTTGATAAATTGAAAAGTATGCTTATTTTTGCCCCCATTATGCAAGATCCGGATTGGTCCTTTCCATTCGAGCTCATGTGTGATGCGAGTGATTATACGATAGGGGTTTTTTTAGGCCAAAGGAAGGATAAGAAGGCTCACATGATCTATTATTTTAGCCGAATGTTAACCAGACTACAACTCAATTACTCCACCATGGAGAAAGAATTGTTAGCCTTAGTCCTTGCCCCAGATAAATTCCACTCTTATCTCGTTGGGTCGCTAATAACTTGCTTTATCGACCACACGTCACTAAAATATATCCTTTACAAAAAGGATGCTAAGCCATGCCTCATAAGGTGGATCCTACTTCTACAATAGTTTAATATCTCATAACATCATTGTTGATCATTTGTCTCGACTTTCGTCCGACGTGCCTAGTGATCCCATACCTATAGATGAATTTTTTTTGGATGAACAATTATTTGCCACTATTTCTCTCCCTTGGTTTGAGGACATAGGTAACTATATTTTCACACCAACCGTTCGCCATAATTGGACACTACAAGAGAAAAAGAATTTACTTACTTAGTCTTACATTTTATTTTATGACGATCCATATTTGTCTAAATATTGCGCGGACCAAATCACCTGATGTTGTGTACCGAATAACGAGATACCTAGTGTCATTCGTTTTTGTCATAAAAAATCTTGTGGAGGCCATTTTTTGACGAATAAGAAGATCATTATGATTCTTCAAAGCGGCCTCTATTGGCCCATAATTTTCTGGGATGTTAATTCTTATTGCAAATATTTTGATAGATGTCATAGGATGGGACCCATCACCCAAAGAGACATGATGCCATTCACCCCCATACTCGTGATTGAGATATTTGATTATTGGGGTATTGACTTCATGAGCGCTTTCCCACCCTCCTTTGGTTTTTATACATCCGAGTTGCGGTAGATTATGAGTCGAAATGGGTTGAGGCCATAACTACGAATACTAATGACAATAAGGTGGTGATTAAGTTCTTATAAAAACACATATTATCTCTCTTCGGAGCTCCAAAGGCAATCATTAATGATAATGAAAAACACTTTTGCAATCGGCCAATTGAAAAATTCATGAGAAAGAATGGTAGGAAGGATTGGTCCCTTCGATTGAACAATTCTCTATGGGCTTATCGTACCGCATACAAGAACCCCCTGAGAATGTCCCCGTTTTGCTTTGTATATGGAAAGCCTTTCCATATCCCCGTGGAGCTAGAACACAAAGCCTATTGAGAAATCAAAGGGTTGAACTATAATTTAGACAAAGCCAGTGAAGCACATAAGCTTCAATTAAATGAGTTGGAAGAAATGCGCAATGATATTAGAATGCGAAAATATCCAAAGAAAGAATGAAACTCGCACATGATAGAATTATTCGACTCAAGGAGTTTCATTCAGGTCAAAAGGTGATTCTCTACAACTCTCATTTTCATTTGTTTCCCAAAAAATTGCCTTCGGGGTGGATGGGCCCATTCATAGTGAGAGAGGTGTTCCCCCATGGAGTCGTACAATCGGAAGATCTAAAGGGGGTGACACTTTCAAGGTTAATGACCAATACCTAAATCCATATTTAGAGGCGTACGTTGAAAAGGCTACCAATACAAACCTCACTAGAATCGTCAAGGTAGAATCGCCCACTACGCGAGAACCTCCAGTGATAGCAAGCAGTGTAGTTATGATAAATCATAACATCAACCATATAGGTACACACAACCTAAATATATACATATTCAGTAGGTATTCACACAACCTAATTACCATTATTCGTACGTAGTATATAACACTCGAATACTCACCATACTATCAAGTTATGACTTTTCTCACTATCTATTTAATTCAGTATTAATCTCTACTCTAAGGGACATAGTTACCCCTTTATAATTCTAGTAGCTAAGTCTTGCTTACCCTACTGGTTCATGCCATAAGCTCACTCATGATTTCACATAATTACGTTCTAATTCTCGCAAATTAATTACTTTGTCATTTAATTATCATCTTAGTTCTCTGGTACGACTAAAATCCAATAATGGTATCATGGCCTATTGCAATATAATGGATCCCTCATTATATTCTAACAATCTCCCAAAAGTTTTCTGGAGAACAATTTAGGAGTTGAATCCAAAAAGGGAGATTTTACAATTTTCTAGGAGCCGAACTGGTTCACCCCTCTGAACTTTGTCTTCTTCGTTTCGCATATGCATTTTCACCATTAATACACCTATAACTTCAATGTTTCTCCACCAAATCCAAACCAATTGTTCCAAATCCTTCTCACATTTATTAGGATAGTTTCTAACGTAATCTGTGCATCAAAACAATACGAATAACATTACAGAATGGATTTAAACATCTAATCCTATAAAACCTTAGGTTTTCATGTTCTTCCTCTATTACTAATCAAAACCCTGATTTAATTCATGGATAATCATACAAAATCTCTACTCGATTATCCTCTACAGATATCAAATATTTCCACATGCAATTCCAACCCAAACATGCATTTAAATTAATCTTTTCTTCCAATAATCATCAAAATAATCAATATAATTGAAAACCTAGTCACATGGGTATTATAACTTTATACTGATTGCAATACACACTTGCCTTAGTACTGAAGAGTCTGATTTCGTGGATTATAAGTTAAGTTGATTGTTTTTCTCCTCCAATCTTTCTTACAAAGTGTTTGTGGTGCAAGACTCCTTTGAATTTCTCAAGAACCCTTCCAAGCCCCCAATCCTTATAAGCTGATTAAGAGTTCTGAAATCCGTGGGTCTCTAAAACCTATAATGTAAAATGGCCAAAATACCTTCGTATGGTTTCGATTTAGCTTAAAATCGACCCGTGACTGAATCGACATCCCCACGTATATTATTTTGACTAATTCGACCCTTCTGGACTCATTTGTGACCTCGTAATAATCATCCAAGTCATCTAAATAAATATCCCATCTCGACCCCAAGTTAGTCCACACGTGACTCTCGGTTGAGATAAATTCCAAATTACGTCCATATCACTCGCTACGACGTAATTTCTAATCATTAACCACTTACTATTAACTTACTAAATATAATTCACAACATTAATAATTATCTCACTCTCAATCAATATTTAATAGTCACATTATTATTCAATTTAATTAAAATAAAAAAATTTAATTACCGAACTAATTAATCTCAAATATGCAGAAATATGGGGTATTACATACTTCCCTACTTACAAAGGAATTTAGTCCTCGAAATTAGGTCATACCTGTTATAAACAATAATGGATACTTCTCTACCATGTTATCCTCCCTCTCCCAAGTAGACTCATTAATGCTATGGTGTCCCCAATGCACTCTGACTAGACGTACCGCCTTAGACCATAGCTTTCTCTCACCGCCATCTAGAATAGGCACGGGTATCTCCTCGTACGAGATGTCTGGATGAAAATCAGTCTCCTCGAGTGGAATTTGCAACAAATCTCTCTTACTCCTCTTGTACTTCTTCAGCTATACCAAGTGAAACACGTCGTGTACCCGCTGAAGATACTCCGATAAGCCCAATTTATATGCTACCAGTCCCACTCTCTCGATAATAGGTAAAGGTCCCACGTACCTATGTGCAAACTTTCCCTTCTTATCAAACCTTATAACTCCCTTCACGGGAGACACCCGTACCAACACCTGGTCGCCAACCTCTAAATCAACGTATCTCCAATCGACATCAACATAACTATTATGCCTATCTTGAGTTATCCGAATGCATCCCCGGATAAGCTCAATCTTGGCAGTTGTCTCCTATTTCATCTCTGGCCCAAATAACTTATTATCCCAAGTCTCTAACTAGCAAGCGGGTGAACGATAAGGCCTCCCATAAAGCGCCTCAAATGGTGCCATACCGATGGTAAATTGGTAAGAGTTGTTATACGCAAACTCTACCACTGGAAGGTGTCACTCATAACCTCACCTAAAATCTAGGATGCATATCCTCAACATGTCCTCCAGCATCTAGTTAACTCACTCAGTCCGCCTGTGTGTATGATAATGGTAATCGGTACTCAACCGCAAGTCTGTGTCCATAGCCTCTTAAAAATTTTGCCAAAACTGAGAAACAAAGACCTTATCTCTATTAGATATAATGTTAATCACCACCCCATGAAACTTCACTATGTTTGCAATGAACAACTGCGCAAACTGACTCGTCTTGTAATCGGTGTGAACTTGTAAGAAATAGGCCACCTTGGTCATCCGATACACTATCACCCAAATGAAATCGTGACCCTTCTATGATGTCGGCAACCCTGTAATAAAGTCCATCAAAATGCTTTCCCACTTCCACATGGGAATCTCGAGTGGCTCTAGCATCCCTGAAGGTCACTGATGGTCAATTTTCACAAGCTGACAAGTAACACACTTTGAAATAAATTCCGTTATGTCTCGCTTTATACCCATGTGGTCACGATTCTCGATTAGTGTCATGGTTTGTCCCCATTCCCTGACTACCGATACCTTACTCAGATCAATAGCAAGGCCCCTATCGGACAATATGTGGCCTAAAAACTTCACCTCTCAAAGCCAAAATCCATACTTTTCGAATCAAGGATACAACTAGTGGTCCCATAGTGTCTATAGAACCATACGCAGATGCTTTACGGGCTCATCCACAGTGCGAGAATATACCAGATTGTTGTCTATAAACATAATCATGAACTGATCTAGGAAATCCATGAATACCCTATTCATGAGGTCCACGAACACCGTCGATGCATTGTTGAGCCCAAACAGCATAACCCTAAACTCGTACGATCCATACCGTGATAAAAAAGTAGTTTTAGGCACTTCCTCCTCCCGAAAGTGCAACTGATGATACCCAGATCTCAAATTAATTTTGGATAAGTACACTGCTCCCTCAACTGGTGAAAAAGTTCATACATCCTTAGAAATTGATACTTACTCCATATAGTGACCTTGTTCATTCATGTAGTCGACACACAGGATGAGTAAACCATCCCTCTTCTGCATAAAAAATATCATCCCCACGGAGATGTGCTCCGTCGAATGAAACCCTGACCCAAGAGTTGTCAAATCTGCTCTCTCAATTCACACATCTCTGAAGGTTCTATACGGTAAGGTGCTCAGACAATTAGTCTTGAACCCAGTGCAAGATTTATAACAAACTCAATCTCACAAATGGGTGATAGCCCTAGTATCTTCTGGCATACGTCCTCGAATTCCCTCACAGCCAAAATCTAGTCCAACGGTATAACTACCTCCTTTGAGGTCTCCTCCTCAATATAATATAAGTGGGTGTGCGATCCTCCCTTAGGAAGAGGCATAGCCACTAGGAAAATATCCTGCCCCGGAATCGAAAACACAATGGTCCTCTCATAGAAATCTACCATCGCCCTATACCCTGTCGACCTATCTAACACGAGGAGGTCTATTTCTAAGTTCAGTCTCCCTATAACAATATCAACCCTATTGGCCACATATAAAGCACTAACCCAGGAATACCCTCTATCTTTGGACCTGCTGGCCTTACTAGCCTCGACCCTCTTGGCCTCCCCCTGGTTCCTTTGGCCCTAATTTCCCTGAGGAACCTGCTGCTGATTTGGGCCCTATTAACCTTGTCGGTAATCATTCCTGAATCCCTTGGCATTGTTCCCTTGTCGGGATCCTTCCCTTTCGAACTAACCATTTTCTACTACAGAGGTGGTCCACTAGAACTACCCCCGTTAGCCTTACCCGTCTGGCTAGGCTCTACTCCTCTCTTGATTTATTTTGTATCGAAGTGATAATCATGGCAGTGAAATAGTGTGACATTGAAGACATTAGTATATGTCACCAACTCCAAGTTACCTAACAAATGTTACCAGATATTCTAGGCCAGACCATCCATGAACTTATTTTTCTTTTTTTTTTCGTTGCTCACCTCATCTGCACAAAGTTAGCCAGACGGGTGACCTCCTCCTTGTAGTCAGCTACTGAGTGGTCACCCTGAATAACTTCCCTAAACCTCTTATGCATCTTAGACTCAACGGAAGGTGGGAAGTATTTTCGATCGAACCATACCCAGAATTCTGTAATGGTCATAGAATCTCTCTCCTTAATATCTATTTTTTCACCTTGGTACAATCCACCATGCGCAAATGCCACTAAATGTTCTTCTTCCACTGACATGCTACAACCACATTAATACTGCCCTTAAACTTGGGCGAATGGACATTCTGAAATGTCTCCCTGACTCGTTGCTAAGAAGATGGCCCTGGCTAGGCCTGAACCTTTAGTGCCACTTGCGATTGGGCCTGGAGAAAATGAGTTGCCATAGCTATCATGGCTACATTAACCGCGTGGTCCACTCTCTCTTCCACCTGAGTAGTAGAAATCATATCTACTAGTGGCGGTGGTGGCAGTGCATGTGGCTCCTGTCTAGCCTCCCTCAAACCCTTTTATATCTTTGTCCCTATACGCTCGCTCCATCCTCGGTGGAATATGAAAATAAATGGACTTTGTATGAGTTCATAGTCAATACAATTAAAATATCATAAGTACATAAATCACACATACGTCAAGATAAAAATGACATTTCTAATAGTAGGGCTCTAAACCAAACGAACGTTGCGCTAAAATCGAAATTAGCAGACAAATCCTTAGGACTCTAGAATCGGATGCTCTGATACAATCTGTGACTCCCTACCTAATTACATATCGGGTGATCATTACTTTATTAAATTTAATTTGGATTTACAAATTAGTTCATTCTTAGCATCACTCTCGAAAACCAAAATAATTACTAATCAATTATTAGTTAATTAAATCGGTGCCAATTTTATCTTTCATTAAATAGGTAACAACATGTGCAAAACCAAATTAAAACCATACACCAATAAAGAGTCTAATCCATAATCAGATATAGATAAATAAAGTCATGCCGAATAAACCATCGACTAAAACCAAACTAAATAAATACAAAATAATAATAACTGAATAAAATCTAAATGAGGCAACATGCCCTAATGAAAACTGTAATACAGAAGTCCTCATCCCTCAACTATTATGCACATATTAGGTTCACATTTCACTGTTCAATGTTTGGTTATCGATTACACATATTACGTTCTAGTACACTCTCTTGAGTTTCCTCACCCCTCAACTATTATGCATGCCTAACGTTTTCTACTTATCCTACCTCGCTGTACTACCCAAGCTAACTAGATGTGAGTAACTATCTGAATTATATACATCTCTAAGTCCTCGTACCACCAATACAATATGCTAATCGAATTACCATTTCTCCTATGTTAAGAGTTAAAATTAACATTTCATTTATCTTCTAATTTATTCAGTTAATTAAGTTTCATTACTTAATTCATTCTTTGGGTATACACTATCTATCAGTCTATTGTCACACATAAGTAGAATAATCACGATTGTATATATATATATATATATATATATATATATATATATATATATATATATATATATATATATATATATATATATATATATATATACTGATCTTGTGCATACTGATCGAGCGTGAAAAGCGGTGCGTGTCAAAATGTCGGTCGTTGTTTTCTGTTCACCGCCTCAATACAAAAACCTAAACTTGTTACTACACTCAACAGGTGAGTATAGCGTCCAAATCCGGGTATCGAAAATCCACAGAGACGAGTTGCTAGAATTTAACTGGTTTAGTACTTATAAATAAAAGTGTAAAGGATAATTATACACAAAAAGTAAAAGATGTAGAAAATGGAATATTATTCTAGGCGTGAGTATTTAAACTAGATTAACAAAGCGAGTAAAACCTATAGGTTGCGTCGAATATCCCTCACCCGAGTTAATTAGTATAAAATGGTTACATGAGTCGATGAGTTATTAAGACTGCGTCTCGTTTCAACAGTTAATTAAATCAAGAGTTGTCACAGTCCTAAGTTCGCATAAAAGCCTAATAAGATTTTGGCGTCAACAAATACCCCGGAAATTATGCACGCAAGGTCATAAGAACATAGCATACATGATATACCCCGTCAAATCTCCTAGGCATAATAACTAGGACAACGCACTCAAAATAGAACCATAAACTCCATCACGAAAGTAAAGCAATATGTCAACCCAAAGGGAGTTCAATCCGACACAACCTAGACTAGTTTAGATAGAAAGTATGATAAAAATGAGGTAAATAAACGCGATAAAATTACACTACAAAGAAACTAAAGAAAGCATGTAAATCTAATTAACAAAACAAGTAAATTGACTACAAAGCAAGAAAATAAGGAAATACAATTTAAATTAATGGAGAGGGAAGATGAATAGTCCACTTACAAACCCAAATGGGTGTCAAACTAAGAGGAAATGAATAATGAACTCTCAAACACCCAAACCCTAAGATATTCTAACCTAAAATGAATTGTATCTGAATATTACACAAAAATCCTTTATATAGTATGTAGGAATTAAAATACAAAAGAAATGGAAAAAGAAAATAAAAAGGGAAAATAACGCAGAAAACAGGGGATCGATGGATCGACCCATTTGGTCGATCGATCGATCGATCAGATATTTGCCCACTGCCAAAGATCGAAGGATGAAAATTAAAGGGTCGGTCGATCGATCAAGCACGGCTGCATCAAGCTTCCTCCTATTTTGGCTCATTTGGAAATCTCTTATGCTAAAACTGCCGTAACTTCTTCATTAGGGATCTGATTCGCGCACTGTTCAAGGACACGCGAAGCTTACGAGGAGGTATAAAACTTCTATGCAGATGTCGGGCCAGGTCCCCAAATTGTGAATTTCCAAAAATAACCTTGAACGTCCAATTCCGTACGAAAATTAGCCGGAATCCGTCCAAACTTCATACTTAGCATCCGAATACCTATAAAGGCTCAATTAACCCCTACAAAGCATGTTAACATATATATCTGAGGTTGTCTCGTTAACGAGCATAAATATAGAGAATAAGATACCTGAGGGTGTTAAAATGCTTAGGTTCGAAGGATAAAATACATAATATTTGTATATTATCACACCCCCTAACTTACACATTCCTAGTCCCTAGAAATGAAAAAGTATACAACAAGAATTACAAGCAAACGAAAAGCAAGATACAAATACAAAAATATGGTATAAAAGCATAAGGCCACTTTTGAGGGCGATTCGATTGCATTTTGCATATGTAATAAGACGTCAAACCCCTAGGTTACCCTAGCGGACGAGTGTCGTCTCGTGAGGGTTTTCAGGTATTAAACCCACAAACATTATATGCCTTCCCCAAAATATGCCCGAACCAACATGCGACAAGACCAACAATAGCGAAAAAGATTTCCTATGCATTATTAGCACAATGAACGAATTCAAACAAAAGTCCAAAATCATTAACATTGTAGAAGTCACCTCATAGATTTGAAACTTTTAAAAGTGGGAGGGGAGAGAGCACATGCAAAGTGTGATTTGGCAAAAACTTATATAAACCGAATACTAAATATAGCAAGAATATGTTCAAACCTCGCAAGCATTACACTCATCAAGTGAATTCACTCGAAACAGGGAGGTAACACACGGGACATGCGGGCATAAAGAGCAAATGTATATGAAAAATAGGTTGCACACATGTCACAAATCAAGAACGTTATATATGAAATTAAAAATTGTAATCGCAATGAAAGATACCGCACATTAAAGGAGGCGAAATGCATTTTCATATATTATCAAAACTATTTTTAGTTTCAAATTACATCTGCTTAAGATCACATAGGACTTTAATAGGGTTGTAATGTAGGCGAGGCTAGGGTACGAAATGAAAGGGATGTATGTACGGATTCAATGTGTTGGGAATCAAAAACTTAGAATAATGGGAAATAGTGCGGGCAATATCAAAAATTGTAAAATAAATTCCATCAAAGGCATTGAATATAACAACGGGGAGAAAAAACAAAGCTTATTGAACTATATACAACATTTACAACTTTCTCTTTCTTTTTGTTTCTTTTCTTTTCATTTTTTTCTCACTTTTTCTTTTGTTTTCTTTTGTTTTATGTTTTTTTTCTTTTCTTTTTAACTACTTTCTTTTCTTTACTTTTCACACTCTCACATGCCTAAATTGTAACCGCGACACAACAGACATCATTCAATCCTAAGTAACATTCCAAACAAAGGTATGGAAGGTGTATGTATGGTTTAAAACTCCAATTCGAAGTTGGATATGGGAATTTTGGATAATGAAAAGAAAGGTTATATTAAGGCTCAAAGGGGTTAACGAGGGTAAAGATATAAGGTGAGGTCAAAGCTAATATGGGTGATATAACAAAGATTGCCTATGATCATTTCATAAAGTTTACGCAATTCTCGAGTCAAAACTAACTTTGAAAGTCATGCTGAAGTAACACATTTCAATAATGAACTCAATTAACGAACGATCGATGAAAAAACAGTGATATTACCAACGAATTCAACGTTTTTTAATGAGGAAAGAATAGTGTATACACTCACAAATGACAAAAGGTACAAAGCTTACTCAGTGTAAGTATATAAAATGCAACAAAAGATTACCGAGTTAAAAAAATCTTAAACCAAATCAATAAAGCAAGAAAAGTTCATGTGCTCATGGGATTAAAGTTTAATTCATGAAGTTATTCATAATATCAATGATTGAGACTAAACACTAATAACTTCTAAAATCGAGAAACCTCATCATTGGGTTATCTATTGGATCGGGCAATTATTGAAATTTATCATCGGAAACAAAGGCAGAATGACTAAAAAAAAGAAAAAAAAGAAAATATTTTTCAAATTTTTATTTTTTTTAAGAAAAGCATACTAAGTAAGTAACATGTGAGCGAAAAACATGGACTAAATAAAGAAATGGATTGAATATCCCACACCCCTAACTTAAAATCTAACATTGTCCTCAATGTGAATTAAGAACCAAGTTAAAGAGAGGAAAATAATGATATTAACCAAAATTGGAGTGATCCCCATAAGAACAAGTCCAAAGAATCTACAAAACAAGTTAGTACTGAGCATAGCAAAAACAAATAACAAAAAGTTAACTAATTATAAGAGAATAAATTAAAAGAAATAAAAACTAAAAAAAGAAATGATAAAAAGCTAACTATATACAACCTACTATTTAGGCTTCACACTAACTATACATTAGAAGTCTAAATAGTTGAGGGTCCACCATGAAAAATATTTGACTTTGGAGGATAACTGGTGTACCCTCACTCTCAAGCACGCCTTACAAAAAATATGAATTTCGTTTGAAACACTTAAGGCATGTGTAAGGCGTAAGAAAGGAACCATCACCGATTAAATTGGTAGCCGAGAAAAGAATAATAACCTCCCAAGGATTTTGAAGTTGGAATGGGAGGGGGCGCACATAGAGGCACAAATGCCTTCATGGAAGGAGACTTGAGAAAGTACTCCTTATCGGCGAAAAGGTTTAACACATTAAAGTTTGAAACTGATTCATCGGGTACTTGTGACGGTGTGATAACAGAGAATGAAAATGGGGAGGAAAGAAATTCAAACTCAAGAGATTAGTCATCATCGTTTGAAGATTTAGTTTCGAAGGAAATAAGATCATTTTCAATGAAATGTTCTTCTTTGGGGGCCAAAGAGGAAATCATTTCATTGCAAATGGATATTACTTCCATTTCATCCTCACTTTCAATATCTATTATGCAATGGGCCAAGTCAACAATGGTTTGTTCCGAAGTCGGCACAAAGTCCTCATTTGGTTCAAAACATTCCTCGACTTCAAAAGTCTGGAAGAAAAATCATCGTCGGATTCAAATAATAAATCCAACTCATGTTCCTAGCAACGATTTTCTTCCCGATAACGATTTTCAATTTTCTCATTTTCAAGCATGAGGAAACCCTCAACGAATGTCATAGGTCGAGGTGCGGATACTTACAAATGAGAAGTTTGAAAATTATTATCGGAACTATACTCAAACTCATTATTATAAGAATTTTGAAAACTATTGCAATTCGTTTCAAAATTTCTATAATAAGTAATTAGAGGCCCAAAATCGTTATCATCATCCTCAAAATTCCAATAACCCAAGTTTTGACTTTCGTTATACTCGCCCAAAGTCATTTTTGAAATTGTAATTTTTTGGGACTCTAAGTATTGACCGAAAGTCATAGGATTATGGTCATTGTGAGAATTATAGTAATCATTACCGAAAGAATTGGACTAAGACAGGCTTACCCCAAAAATTGCTAGAAGTGGCGAATTCCACAAAGTAGATGCGCGCGGGAAAAATTCAAGCGTTTCTTGGCACTTAAATGTAGAAGTCCTGCAAAAAATGTTACAAAAAAATACAAATAGAAAGAAAATACTACGAAATACTAAATCAACTAAATTCTAAAACAAACTCATCCCCGACAATGGCTCCAATATGATCGAGCGTGAAAAGCAGCGCGCGCCAAACGCCGGTGATTGTTTTCTGTTCAGTGCCTCAATACAAAAACCTACACTTATTACTACACTCAATAGGTGAGTATAGAGGCCAAGTCCGGGTATCAAAAATCCACAGAGATGAGTTGCTAGAATTTAAATGGTTTAGTTTTCTAAATAAAATTGTAAAAGATAATTATACACAAAAAGGAAAAGATGCAGAAAAGGGAATATTATTCTAGGCGTGAGTATTTAAACTAGATTAACAAAGTGAGTAAAAACTATAGGTTGCGTCAAATATCCCTCAACCCAGTTAATTAGTATAAAATGGTTACATGGGTTGACGAGTTAGTAAGACTGCATCTCGTTTTCATGGTCAACTAAATCAAGAGTTGTCACACACCTAAATTCACATAAGAGCCTAATAAGATTTTGGCATCAATAAATACCCCCAAAATTACGCACGCAATGTCGTAAGCACGGAGCATACATGATATACCCCACCAAATATCCTAGGCATAATAACTAGGACAACACACTCGAAATAGACCCATAAACTCCATCACTAAAACAAAGAAACATGTCAACCCAAAGTTAGTTCAATCTGACACAACCTAGACTAGTTTAGCTAGAAAGCATGATAAAAACGCGATAAATAAATGCGATAAAACTACTCTAGAAAGAAACTCAAGAAAGCATGTAAATCTAATTAACAAAGCAAGTAAATTGACTACAAAGCAAGAAAATAAGGAAATACAACTTAAATTAATGGAGAGGGAATATGAATAGTCAACTTACAAACCCAAATGGGTGTCAAACCAAGAGGAAATGAAGAATGAACTCTCAAACCCCCAAACCCTAAGCTATTCTAACCTAAAATTAATTATATCTTAATATTACACAAAAATGATTTATATAGCAAGTTGGAATTAAAATAGAAAAGAAAAGGAAAAGGAAAATAAAAAGGGAAAATATCGCAGAAAACAGGGGATCGATCGATCCACCCTTTTCGTCGATCGACTGATCGATCAAATATTTGCCCATTGCCAAAGCTCGAAGGATGAAAATTGAAGGGTCGATCGATTGACCCTTTTGGTTGATCGATCGATCAAGCAGGGATGCATCAAGCTTCCTCCTATTTTGGCTCATTTGGAAATCTCTTCCGCCAAAACCGTCGTAACTGCTTCGTTAGGTATTAGATTCATGCATCGTTCACAGCTACACGAAGTATATGAGGAGGGATACAACTTTCGTGAAGATGTCTGGCCAGGTGCCCAAATTGTGAAATGACTAAAATGCCCTTGAACGTGCGATTGCGTGCGAAAATTAGCCGGAATGCGCCCAATCTTCACACTTAGCATCCAAATACCTATAAAAGCTCAATTAACCCATGTAAAGCCTGTTAACATAGATATTCGAGGTTGTATGGTTAACGAGCATAAATATAGGGAATAAGATACCCGAGGGGGATAAAATGCGTAGGTTCAATGGATGAAATACACAGTATTTACGTATTATCACATACCAGTCCGCATTTTAAGAGTGCGGACTGAACATGTGTCACTTTGTGGTGAACCTAGAAGAGAGAGAGAGAGAGGGGATATAATTTAGCTTATATTTTCTAGTCTCAGCGCCCGGTGACACATGTTCGGTCCGCACTCTTAAAATACGGACTGGTGTGCACAAGAGCATTACTGTATATATATATATATATATATATATATATACGTTGTCTCTCAATTGGACCACAATGAAACAATAGGCATACTCTTCTTTTCTTCCAAGTAACTCTCGTACTAAATGGGGACTATTGGTTTGGCATGTCTCCTCAACCCAAAATAAAATATCAAATGCTGGAGTCGAACATAGTTCTATGCCTCTGGGCTACGCACATACCTAATGTACCCAAATGACATGTATATCTCACTAATGCATGTCAGATAGCGAGCCGCCCTAAGTTTTCTATTCTGCGGCACCAATTCAGACCTCACTAGAATCGTCTTGGTGGGATCGCCTACTACACGAAAACCTTCGGTGATAGCAATCAGCGTACGTATGGTAACTCATAACATCAATCATATAGGTACACACATAACCTATATATATACATATTCAGTAGGAATTCACACAACCGAATTATCATCATTCGTACGTAGTATATAACACTCGAATAGTCACCATACTATCAAGTTACGACTTTTCTCACTATCGTATTTAATTGAGTGTTAATCTCTACCCTAAGGGACCTAGTTACCCCTTTATGATTTCAGTATCTAAGTCTTCCTTATCCTACTGGTTCACGCCATAAGCTCACTCATGTTTTCATGTAATTAGATTCCCATTCTCGTTAATTAATTGCTTTATCATTTAATCTTGTTTAATCATCATCTTAATTCTTTCATACGACTAAACTCCCATAATCCTATCATGGCCTACTAAAATATAATAGATCCGTCATTATACTCTAACAATCTCCCAAAAGTTTTCCCGACAATAATTTAGGAGTTCAAGGCAAAAAGGGAGATTTTACAATTTTCTGGGAACCGAACCGGTTCTCCCCTCTGAACTTCATCTTCATCGTTTTGCAGATGCGCTTTCACCATTAACACACCTATAACTTCCATATTTCTCCATCAAACTCCAAAATAATTGTCCCAAATCCTTCAAACACGTATTAGGATAGTTTCCAATGTAATTTTTGCATCAAAACATCACGATTAACATTCATGAATGGATCTAAATATCTAATCCTCTAGAACCCTAGGGTTTCATGTTCTTCCTCTATCATTCAACAAAACCGAAATTTAATTCATAGATAATCATAAAAAATCTCTACTATATTATCCTCAACAGATATCAAATCTTTCTACATGAAATTCTTGTCCAAACATGCATCTAAATCAACCTTTTCTTTCAAGAATCATCAAAATAATCAAATATAATTTAAACCCTAGTCGCATGGGTATTATAACTTCATATTGATTGCAATAAACACTTGCCTTAGTACTGTAGAGTCTTATTTTGTGGATTATATGTTAAGTTGATTGTTTTTCTCCTCCAATCTTCCTTCCCAAGTGTTTGTGATGCAAAACTCCTTTGAATTTCTCAAGAACCCTTTCTTAATCTCCCAGATTAGTCTCTAATGGATTCTCTTTGTTTCTAACCTGTAAACCCGAATGCATTATCCTTATAAGATGATTAAGATTTCCAAAATTCGTGGGTCTCTATACCCTGTAATGTAAAATGGCCAAAATACCCTCGCATGGTCCCGGTTTAGCTTTAAATAGACTCGTGACTCAATCAACATTCCCGAGTATACTATTTTAACTAATTCAACCCTTCCGGACTCATTCGTGACCTCGCAATCATCATTCAATTTAGTCTAAATAAATATCCCATCTCGACCCCAAGTAAGTCTACATGTAACTCCCGACTGAGATAAATTCCAAATTACGCCCATATCACTCGTAATGATGTAATTTCTAATCACTAACCATTTACTATTAACTTAGTAAATATAATTCACAATATTAATCATTTTCTCACTCTCGATTAATATTTAATAGTCACATTATTATTCTATTGAATTAAATTACTTCGCACGCGTAATTTAAAATAAAATAATTTAATTATCGAAATAATCAAATCTCAAATATGCAGAAATACAGGGTATTACAATATTGTGGAGAGAGTATTTTTTTACATTTTTTATTTGCATGATGAATAAAGGGAGTAATACATAATGGGGGGCATAAGCAAGTATTATGAAAACTAAGTCTAGCATGGAGACTATACAACCCATGGATATATATCTGTGAGTAAGTGAAAAGCGAATATATACAAGGGAGCGTTTGTGGTAGTGAGTTTATACATGAATTTACTGAAAACGGTGGGTGATATATGTAAGTGATCATGGAGATATATACAAGTGTGGTAAATGTGTGTGAGTTCTAGTGAAGCCTAAACACATATATTTTAAGTGGTGTGTTAAGCATGTCAGTATACAGTGAAGCTAAGTGTAAGTGTTTGAATACTATATGGAGAGTACATACAAGTGTGGGAAGTATATAAGTGAGTGGAAAGTGATATATACATAAGAGAGATATGCACAAAAAGTAAAATAGAGAAGAAAAAGTAACATGCAAGTAGGTTCATACGTACACATGAAAACAATAACACCCATGAAGAAATAGAGTTTGTTCCTCTTAAAATGTTACCATCGGATTCGCCACCGTGGCCATCCTGAGCTCCGAGGAGAGTCCTATTTCTCCCTTTTTTCCTTCCCTTACGATGTGTGCTAGATATTTCATATTTTATCGGGGCACTAAGTTGTCATCGATGTGGGGTGATATGTATAGATAGAGTCGCCAACCTATTTTGCACAAAACAGACAAAAGAAATGTGACTGCCTCGAGATAATGGCAACAAGGACAACACTGATGCTTGCGAAACCAAGTAGTTCAAGGTTTTGGGGACTAAGTTGCGTAATGGAAAGATGTTAGACACCCTATAAACACCCCATCTTAGGACCCATCCCCCAAGCACCACCTTAGGTCCCTAGAACCCACTCATCCACCGCAAACCTTAAATCATAACCCGAATCCCAATCTAGAGGGCATCGATAAACTTTATCGTCTGAGCGAAAGCTTAATGAAACTTCAAATAGATCAGAATAAACTTTCCAAAGTTCCATGCCGGATGAAAATCGGCCTTACAGTTTGGACAAACGTTATGTTTTACTATCGAAAATCGATCTAAGGCCATCGGGCGCTCTCGGGCCCCATTTTGACCCAAATCAATTTTTTCGCCTAACTGAAAGCTCAATATATATTCTTAGGGATTTATATCCCCTTTCCAATAGTCCACCCCATCTACAAATTGGCCTTACAGTTTGGACTAATAGTCCATTTTACCCAAACACTGATCTGGAGGCAACCGGGAACTCCCAGGCCCTGTTTAACTCCTGTCAACTCTTCAGCTCAAACAACACTAAATGAATCTTCAAAGGTATCTGAATAACCTTTCCAAAATTCATCCCTAAGTGTGAATTAGCCTCATGGTATGAACGAATAACCCATTTTACTCTAAAGGGTTATCGGGCACTTTTGGGCCCCGTTTGATGAAGCTCAACTCTCTATAATGGATAAGACTGGATGAACCTTTAAATGGATATGAAAAACCTTTTCAATGATCCATCTCGTTCATGATTCTGACTTACGGTTGAAATGAAAAATCCATTATCCTCTGGGAATTTCCTGTTTAGTGACCAATGGGCGATTTCGGGCTCCTTTTGACCTCGGTGAATTCTTGAAATTGGGAGTGTCTCATTGGATTCTTAAAAGTCTTCCACTCCATGTTCTATTCTGACTCACGACTCACATTTTATGATAATTTTTGGAAATAACCTGCCTCAGACTGCCGAATGGCAACCCAAGGACCCTGGCTATTGGCGGTGTGTCTAGGGTTCTATCACTACACTAAATTTGCCTAATGGTCACGGTCATTGACCTTAACAAGTTCAACTTGTCAAGGTCAATGACCGTGACAATTCGGGGCGAGACAACTTTTTTTGTCACGGACTTGTCACGGTCATTGATAGTGACAAGTTTATTAGAATTATCACGATCGTGTCACCGTCCATGACCGTGACAAGTCCGTGACAAGGTTAATAACTGCGACAAATCCTTGACCATTTTTAAAAAAATGTCACGGTCATTGACCGTGACAAGTCCGTGATAACAATCCTTTGTCATGGACTTGTCACAGTCAATGATCGTGATACTTCTGGACAAAATTAAAAAAAAATCTATTGGCAGTATGGCCACTGCCACTGCCTAACAGTATATTTGTACCTGTTGTAGCAATGTTGTACCTGTTCAAACATCATATATCCAAATAAACTAAAGATAATGCAAATATATATTCAAAATAGAAACAATATACATGATGATATAATCCAAATATAATTCAAATGTACCAACTAAAAAATAATGTCACTACATGTCTGGGGTAAATGTGAGGAGGTGAGTAGGCCATACGATATACGAATTGACACACTCACTAATATACATCGTGCCTCATTGTTCGCGTAACCAAAATAGGGAGTTCTTATTCCTGGGTATCACATGCGTGATGGGCACCTTGGATTCTGTAAGAGGGTACTTTCGATTATAGATGGAGGCGTAACCCCTATTTTTGTATGGTAATGATAAGCTAATTTGGGCGAAGCTTTGGATTAATGAGAGGATGCACAAACGCAAACCCAATGAAGATAAACTCAGTTTAAGCTCATAAAGCTCTCGTGTATAACTCAGGAAATAGTAATGAACTTTTAGAAGTAACCTAGCCAGAGGGAGAGAGAAGTAAGCACCCTAGATACACCTTGGTAGGCAGGTAGAAACACACCCTCAAGAATCTCTGGCAAGTATTAAAAGATTCGTAATAACAATGGTGGGTGGGTAAACCCTCTGGTTCGCAATAACTTTCTCTGAGTGTATATCTTTCTAGTAAATAATTTCTGAATTCTCAAAAGATCACTCAAAATATCATATTTGTCCTCAGGGGTGGCTGGGGTCCTTAAATAGTCCCCCACACCATCCCCGGGGCAACTTAGTCATTAAAAACAATGAAATACATCCCTTAAACTTTATTTCAACATTTAATGCCTGATACCCTAGTTGTCTTCACGTCATAAACATTAAATGACAAGACATGCCTTTTGCCTAACCACTGTGTGTCAGGGGGCTGTTGTCGCAGAGGTGGCTGACCAACTGCCTGGAAGCCCTAAATAGGACGGTGGTTTACTCAAGTGCATGTCTGACATTGTTTAGCTGGCTAGTGACATCACCTATAATAGATGTGACATTTAATTAGAGGATTGTTTGGTTCACAGCCTAACGCCCGATGGAACTCCAAGTTGCTCCCCCCGAGGTTCCACGGTCAAAGTCCTTCGGTGTTTTACCAGGTGTATCTAAGATGTTCAGGACAAGCCCCAATGGTGCCTCACTTCTCAATCCTCCAAACCAAGTCCCTCTGAAGTTCCCATGGTGAGGTCATTCGATAGAGCATGAAAGCTCTCCCAGGCCCTGCCAAGCCTGGTCTCTCGCAAGTACCATTTGACCTCATACAAACTCGTTTATTATTATCGTTCTGTCATTACAACCGTTATAGCTTACAGTCAATAATAATGAAAATACAATATGACTAATACAACAAGCTAAAATATGGGTTGTCGCGCCCAGCTGCCTCACTGAGTTGTCATGCTTGAGCAGCCTCGGTTGCTTAATCTCAAACACTGTTGCCAATTAGGGATTTGTCCCTAATCTCAAGATTACCTTCAAGCCCCCTCTACATTTTTTCCCTCATGGAGAGATTTGTTGGAACAAGAAATGTCTGCACAAAACTCTCAAACCGATGGACCTTTCTCTGTGTAAAAAGATGCGGGCCTCCTTTCCTTTATTTAGGATCAGAGCGTTAGAGTCATTAAGAGGTTTTAAAATTCTCCCCTATATACCTGAGTCTTATCTAAACAACGTTTTAACTTATGACGAGGGAACATCGTAGACTTTCGAAATCGTTGGGACATCTTCTTCGTTAAGTGTTTATTGGATATGTCTGACAAAAATATTTTGGCACAAAAACTCAATCTTGCTTAGGAAGGAAACGGTTTGTGCTCCCTGGGTGTCACTTCATTAATGATGTGGCGCTGCCTTTTCAACTGTCAAAACACTTCTCGAAGTACCATGCGTTCATTGGAAATGATTGCAGGCGGCCTTGCACATGTGTTATTGGGAAACTTAAATGACGAACTCCATAATTTTAAACGACTATTCCTAAACACTTAAACCCTTTTTTTTCTTACTCTGTTACGGTCTTCTTCAAACTTCCATTTACTTTCAGAGAGAGAAAGCCTGCAAGAACTCCATTGTTGCTAAGCTCTTGCTTGCCTTCTTCCCCTCTCATCTTCTAAACCATCACCTATGGTCGTGATCTTCCATTCTCGTTCTTCAAACCCCTCTTGGTTGAAGCTTTTCTGCTATCTTATCATCATTTGCCATCGCATCCTCCAGTAACCCCGCTATTTCTACTATCGGTGCTCCGTCTTCCACCACTACTTCTGCCTCCGCCTTGGATGTTGCCTGCCAGGAATAGCTGAGGTTTTATCGTCTCTTTCCTATTTTTGGAGAAGGTGATAATTTTACTCTTGCCTGCAAGACTGTGTATTTTTCTTCTAAGTTTGACGTTTTACTGTTGGGTGATGAAGATGAAGATTCTTCTGAGTGGGTCTTTCTTCCTCCAGAGGGGACTCTGCGATTTCATTTCGAGCGAGGGGACTTCCCATGGTCCCATATTGATTTTGAAGCGTCCAGGGGATCTCCTTCCCACTTTGCTGCCTAGAACTCCCATATGCAAAGTTCTTATGCTGATATTCTCCCCAAGCTTGGGTTACAATGGGCTAAATGGTTTGGTGAGTTCACTCTTTCGAAGAACAATGATGCTCTTCCTATCCTGGTCTCTCAATGGAACGTTACTACTCATATGTTCATCGTTGCTTGGGGCGAGTTCACCATAACCTTGGAAGACGTATGCGAGCTCCTAGGCCTTGATGCAACATGTCATGAGCCCTATACCGATGAGGCCCTAGATGCTCAAGAGACTTCCGACCATTTGGAGTTGGATTGCATATGCCAAAGCTGCATCGGTTCGTCCAACAAGGCTACTTTCTCTCCCTTCATTAATTATTTCTTCAAGGGTTCTGGTGAAGGTAGTTCTTCAACAGATGCTCGTGGTCAAGGTACACAGTTGGAAATTCCTTCTTATATTCTTGTGATTCTCTCCCATTTCATTTTGACGGGAAAACTCAATGACCAGCCCCGAAGGGACCTTATCAATATGTCCCTTCGTTTGGCCCGGGGAATAAAACTTCCACTGGTTGCAATTTCCCAGGGATACCTCTACACCTGGTTGGATAGGACTTTATTCGACATGGAACGATCACTTGGCTGTTATAACTTAGCTAATTTTTCCAACGCCGTCCTTCTAACCGGCTTTCTTTACTTTCGTTTCCCTGTCGTAGCGGCCAAAACCAATTTCCCTCCTTTGCGGGAGATAATTCTGCCTCCACGGTCCTTTATTTATCATAGGAGACAAAGTCGAAAGGAGTTAATATCTGAAATTAATTGTTTTGAGAGATTTTCATGAGGCCCTATTAGGAGGAACTCTTTTTTCACACTTGTGGATTTTTTCAACATGAAGCAAGAGTGGTACAAGCCCCTACTGTGGATATTGAGGATCCCTTGCTAGTTGTGGTCCTTCTGTTCTCCCCATGATATCTGCCTTCTTACACTGAATGGGGATATACTAGTGAGCACTATATTCCAAACCTATACAACTGCCAGTTTGGGTTTGACCAGGGGGATCCACGTCTAGTGTTTCAATCGTCAAACCCCAAGGTCTCCTTTAGCAAGGCGTGTTCTCTTTTTCTCCAACCGTTGTGTGGGGGATAAGTTCTGGCATGGCTAGGCGAGTCACCATTCCCAGTATTACTAGGCAAGTGGATTTGACCCCTTTATTTGCAACAAAATACTGGTCGAAACAACAGGCTGAAATTGCTGAGTTTGTTGAGGGAGATCCAGTGTATCCTCCCCTTTCTTCATTTTCTGCCTTAGAGTTAGGGCTAAAAGGCAAATCCGTACTTGGGATGGAATTCCCTCTAAGTTCGATCTCCAAGGCACATCCTACCGAGCTTCCCCTTCTTTATTCCATGATCCCAGTCGCCACGCCCAAACCCAAAACCCCTGCAGCTCCGAAGAAGGCTTCCCCTTGAACTGAAGCTACTACCGGCGAGGGGCCTTCTCAGCCACCTGCCAATAAGGAGAAAACGGCCAAGAGTGGGACCTCAAAGTCAAAATCTAAGTCCTAAAAGCCCCAAACTCCCATGGAAGCCTTCCCCATAGCCTCCGTTCCACCCCTCATGTCTGTCGAAATGGCTGAGCTCTTAAGGAAGGAAACCCAGGCGGAGATAGATTGAATAAATGCTGAGTATCAACGGCATTTTGTTATTGTTCCTCCTTCGATTTCTTTTCCCACGGCGGTGGTTGATCCCACAAAGCCAACGACAAGGAGGAGAAAGAGTTCAAGGGTTCCTCAAGATATTGGTGCTGGTGCAGCAGGGACGAGGAAGAAGCAAACTCCTGAGGTGCATCGAACTCCTGAGGTACATCTCACTCATGCCCCCTCTGTTGTTTCTACTCCTCCTTCTTCTACGCGGTCATATCTTCTCGTTCCCCCTCTGAATCCGAGGTATGTATGCTTGATTTACTCATTCTCTTTTTTTCTTAAAGAAGGCTGCATTTGATTTTTTTCCTTGACAACTCTGGTGCAGGGGATTGAAATGGAAGGACCAAACCTCCTAGTCCTCCCGTGAGGGCTTTTATAGGGGAATGCTTTGGTATTTCTCGTACCGATGTGACTCCTCCCCGTTCCCCCATAACGGGGCTCACTTATTCTCGCCGTTCAGGTTCCCATCGTGCTAGGGAAGTTATTGTGGGAGGTAATGCTATTGATCCTGCAGGTGTCTCTTCGCCACCAGAGGTAACGCAACTCGAGACAACACTCTCAGTCCCCTATGATTTACCTACTCCACCTGAGGTTCCTCTGCCCATTGTTCTAGTTGAGGAAAGTGAGCCCGAGGTATGATTTCCTCTATAGTTTATTTGTTATAGCGTCTTTTCTGTCTCACCCCTTTTATTTATTTATCTTGCTGAACCTTGAGATGTTTTGGGTGCCCCGGGTTGAAATATCCTCATTGTTAGCTATTACTTATTCCAACGATGCTGATGAGACCTCTGACCGCCATTCCCCTTTTCAGTGCCATAACCGAGGTAAGTAACACTTAGAGATACTTCTTCATTTTTCTTTCTGTACTTATTCCTCTTTTCTAACACTTGCCCTCATGTCACAGTTTTCTCCCGATCTTGTACAACCTACTTATCTTGGTGGTCTTCATGCACACAAGGCCAAGGTTGGTGCTTCTGCACCCCTCCGTGTTGGGGCTTTATTTGGGATCCCATTATCTTCTCCCAATGAACCCCATATGCTGGCCTTGGTGCCTTATGTCGGTGAGGGAATCTTCCCGAGCGTTGAGGCTTCTGTGACCAGGGACTCCGTTATGGCTTCTTAGGCAATGATCCCGTCCCCAACGGTTCTTGTCCCTGCAGCTGCAACAATGACTCCCGTTCTTTCCCCTACAGTGACTGAGGTGTATATATATATATATATATATATATATTTGTTATTTCTCATGAGCTTCCACCTTATAATGGTGACTTAACAACGAAAACATTTGTTAAGATGTTTCATAAACTCCACCTTATAACGGTGACTTAACAAAGAAAATTCTTGTTAAGATTTTTTCATAAACTCCACCTTATAATGGTGACTTAACAACGAAAACTCTTGTTAAGATTTTTCATAAACTCCACCTTATAACGGTGACTTAACAACAAAAACGCCTGTTAAGATTTTTCATAAACTCCACCTTATAACGGTGACTTGACAACAAAAATGCTTGTTTAAGATTTTTCATAAACTTCACCTTATAACGGTGACTTAACAATGAAAACGCTTATTAAGATTTTTCATAGAC
This sequence comes from Sambucus nigra, assembly GCA_949130495.1. NCBI lineage: Eukaryota > Viridiplantae > Streptophyta > Magnoliopsida > Dipsacales > Adoxaceae > Sambucus > Sambucus nigra. The sequence continues at coordinate 618,228,197 of OX422208.1, forward strand.
TTATTATGCCTTCTATCTCTTCTTAGGTTGCTCGAGAAAATTCTCCCCCAGCTCTTTCGCCTATGGGCTCACCCCATCGGGAACATACTGTTTTGGAAAACTCTAGTCATGATGATCAAGGTTCCACGAATGGTGCTGCAGCAGAGGGTGAATCTGGGTGCGAACTTCCTCTTCCTAACGTGGCTCCTCACGCTTTCTGCCTAACGGTTTCTTAGGCAGTCTCCTCTAATGCCTATCAACCATCACTTGGTGATTGAACAACTGGTGAATCATCACCCTGTGACCTTCACATCGGATTGCCTATGTTCCAATATTCACGTGATGAGTCATAGACTTCAAGGCATGGCGATCGTTGTTGCTGAAATTTCTAGTACTCCTACTGCAGGCATTACCAGATCCCTCCTCAACCAATTTATGGGTTTTCTATGGGAGTTGGGGCGTGATGGTCTCCGCACTGGCTTATAACACATTTAAAGACTTTTGAAGAACCAGTAACTGATCGGCCAGAGGGAAGTGTTACGAAAGCATCAGGAGGACCAGCGAGCTGAGGAAGCCAAGTTGGTCGCATTAGCACCCCTTTTGGAAGCAGTGGATCAAGAGGTAAAGGATGCCTAGGGAGCCCTGTGTCTGGTCAAGCTGAAACACGAGAGACTCCTTATCAAACGTACACAAGTGCAAACGAGGCTGAAGGTTTCTATCAACGCCCAACGGTCTTTCACAACAGCTTCATCAATCCCTCCTGGAGATTTTTTCTCTTCCTCGGATTTATCATTTCTTTTAGGCTAATTTCTTCTTATATACATATCCTCCATCTACTTCTATCTATGTAATTCTTCGGCGATAGCTCCTAATTTTTTTTGTAATGTTCCATTGTTTATGAATGAAGAATGTATATTTTCCAATTCTTCCATGTGTTGTGGCAGCTTTTGTATGTTATAAATTTCTACATTTATGCAATTCTTTCATTTTGTTCAAATCGTAACTAAAACTTGTATATTCATAAAAACAACCAGTTATAACAATGGTTCAAACTTGATTGTTTACACATGATAAACCTCCAGCCATTTATTGTTAATCTTAAATGGCTTATCTTCCTCTAACTTTGAAATTAAATAATAACCTGAATCATGAGCTTCCTTTACCATGAAAGGTCCCTCCCAGTTGGCTACAAACTTAGGTAGAGAAAGCCCCCTGATGTGCTTCACTACTACTTTCAAGACGAGGTCTCCCTCCACGAACTTCCTTGGTCTCACCAAGTTATCGTATGTCTTGGAGAGTTGTTTCGTATACATTTGAAAGTGTTACATCGAATTATCTATGTGTTCATCCAATGCTTCCAATTGTACATGTCTATTATGAGGGAGCATGCTACTACGCAAGGCATATTGAGCAGAGGGAACTTCCAACTCCACTGGAAGGATTGCCTCAGCCCCATAAACAAGAGAGAACGCCGTGTATCCTGTGGGTTTCCTCTTGGTTGTTTGATAGGCCCACAAAACAGCTAGTATCTTATCATCCCTTGCCCCTGGAAAGTCCTCCATCATCTTGGCTAAGATATTAACCAAGGTTTTGTTAGTCGCTCGGCTTGACCATTTCCCTTTGGGTATGCCACCGTTGAAGTGTGATGAACAATGGAGTACTTATTCGGGAGCATTGTTACTTTAGAATTGACAAAGGGAGTCCCGTTATCAGAAAGAATAACCTTTGGGATCCCAAAACAACAAATGTTTTATTCTCTGATGAAGTTTCTCACCACCTCAGTTGTTGGTCTTCTGAGTGTATCGCTTTGGCCCATTTTGTAAAACACTATGTTGCTACCAGTATCCATATCTTGCCTCTGGAAGAAGTGTGTATTGACTCCACTAGGTCGAACACCCAAGTATGAAACGAATAGGGTGTTGACAGAGAGTGTAATTCTACCGATGGGGCATGGATCATATTCCCATAAAGTTGGAAAGCTTTATATTTTCAGACGAATTCAGTCGAGTCTTTCTCCATTGTTGGCCAATAATACCCCAACGTCATCAGCTAATCATATAACTTGGCTCCTCCTATGTGGGCTGGATCGTACACTTATTTGAGGACCTCAACTGCTTCTTCTTTCGTGATGAAATGCAACGACCTGTTGAAGTATCCCCTTCGATAGAGCCACCCATCCAGGATATAGAACCTCGGGGACCTTTACCTCAGGCATACCGCATCCATTTTCTCCGTTGGGTAAACTCCATCATGAATGATGTTGATATATGGCTGCCTCTAGTCCATTTGAGTTTCAATGAAATGGCACTCAGCTGCCTCGAAGAATAACTGTCACTTATCGCACCTCCATTGTAGTTCTGCTGCGTCTTGCTTCATTGTAGGCCAGAAATACCCCTCTCTTTGAATCCTCCTATATAGAGGTATATCGATCGTCTCGGAGTGCTCCTCGTGCATTTTCTTTAACCTTCATTCTGCTTCCACTGGGCTAATACATCCTCATAACCATCCCCCAGCATTTCTGTAGTAAAGGTTTCCCTGGTTTATAAGTATTGGGTTAACTCTCTTAGTCCCATAGCTTCTTCTCTAAATTCTAGTTGTTTTCTAATCTCTCATCTCCAATCTGCGTCCTCCTCCATCGGTAGTATTGACTGTACCACCGAAGGAGCTATCCTTCATTGGATCACAATGATAATCTTATCGTTCCTCATGAACATTTTCTGGGCGATAGTGGCATAGGCGTCTGGGTGGCGGTTCATCGTTCTGGGATGTCTTCTGATCTTGGTCCGATGGAACTTGTTGAGAAGCCTCTGAATGATTGTTCTGTATGGTGCCAGGCTCATGTGCTTCAATGCATATTCTCCGTTTACTTTCTGAATCACTAAGTTCGAGTCACCTTTGATGCAGAGTGAACGAATTCCCATTCGAAGAGCCTCCAGCAGTCCCAGTACTAATGCCTCGTACTCTGCTTCGTTATTGGAACAAGGGAAATCTAGTTTTTAGGAAAGTAAAATATCCTCCATCCCTTTAGAAAGAATACCCCTACTCCTCCCTTATTTTTCGTCGAATATCCATTGAACTTCATCGTCCATTCCTCATCAGTTGTATCCAGATAATTAGCATGTAAGTCATCTCCTGAGATGTCTTCTTTAGGAGGTTAAAACATTCCTCATGGAAATATCGCCAATAGATCGTCATACGCCTGGCTCTTAAATGCACGAGGAACCACACACTTCAAGTCATATTCTGAGAGGATGAGGAACCATCTGGTTGCCCTGCCAATCAATATAATCCTTGCCAATAAATACTTAATAGGATCACATCTAGTTACAATATGAATTGTAAAAGACATCATACAATGTCTAAGGTTTTGTGCTACAAAGACGAAGGCTAAACAATGCCTTTATAAGCTACTATATCTCATTTTTAGCCCATGTATGATTCTGCTGAGGTAGTATACCGATCATTCTTGCCCATCCACTTCTTGTTCCAGTAGAGCTCCAACGAACCTCGTGGTAGACGTAAGGTATAGCTGCAATGGTACTCCTGCCTGGGGAGGAACCACGATTTGTGGTGAAACGAGCAGTTTCTTCAGCCCAATAAGAGACTCCTGGTGAAACTTCTCCCACCAAAATTTCGTGTTCTTTCGTAATAGCTGCATCAGTGGGTGTGTTATTTTGGTCAATCCAGGCACAAATCTCCTAAGGTAGGAGACTTTACCGAGAAAACTCTTCAGCTCCTTCGTCGTTTTTGGACATGGCATCTCTAAGATCCCCCGCTGTTTATCTTGGTCCATCTGCACCCCTTTTCGATCAACCAAGATGCCTAAAAACCTTCAGCTGGTCACCCCAAAGACACATTTTAATGGGTTTATCCTCAATTTTTACTTCCTGCACCGAATAAACAGCTTCCTTAAATCATTCAGATGGGACTCCTCCTTCTTCGATTTGATGACCAAGTCGTCCACGTAGAACTCTACAAATTTGTGGAAGAAGTCATACAAAATGTCCATCATTGTCCTCTGGTAAGTAGCCCCAGTGTTCTTGAGTCCAAACGGCATCATTTTGTACATAAAGTTGCCCAACAGAGTTCTGAAGGCCATTTTCTCTACGTCTGTGGGGTCCATCTTGATCTGGTTGTACCCTACATACCCATCCATGAAGCTATACATCTCATGAATATTCATGGCATATATCAATCTATCGATGGAGGGTAAGGGAAACTCATCATTAGGGCAATCCCAATTCAAATCTATAAAGTCCACAGAGATCCTTATTTGGTTTTTGTCTTTCTTCCCCACTGACACAATACTAGATAGCCAAAGGGGATCTTGTAATGGATTGATGAATCCTGCAGCCAACAAACGTTGGACCTTTTCCTTAATCTTCAAGTCTAGTTTAGGTTTTTAAGTCCTTGTTGCCTGCTTCACCGGAAGAGCCGAAGGCATAACATTCAGTTTGTGTCAGCTCACTTCCTCATCTAGCCCTTCCATTTCAGTGTACTTCCATGCGAAGACGTCTATGAATTCCCAAATCAGCTCAACCAAGGCTTCCTATTTCTCCTCTTCGAGGTCTTTTGAGATAAAGATAGGCCTTGGATCTTCTCCTTCTCTTGCTAAGTTCAGTTAATCCAACTCTTGTGCCTGGGCCTCGGTTGATCTGCCATGTAGTCTGGTTCTTTGGCGACATCTTCGGCGAACTCCTGTATGCTGGAGTTATTTATCACCATACACTGCCCCTGTTGATCCACCAAGAAACACTTATAAATCGGGTCAACCTCATCCTTAGTCTCTTCGGCCGCCCGTTAACACCATTATAAGCAGTAAACCATTTTTCCCTCTTTAGTGATAATTTTCTTGCATTGCCTGCTGGTAGCTGTTGCCACGGCTTTCCTCTTCTTCTCTCTAGAAGCCTAAGTGATTCTTTCTCCTAAGAAGTGACTCAACACGCTTTGCCATTGGACCTCATGTTGCATCAGGTCTGTTCTAGGCCTCATCCTGTCTTTGAGTTACTTCGAGATATTTTGGGGTCGAGGGATCACCTGATGGGCTTCTTTGGTCCTCACCCCTTCGCTACTTTCACCCTCTTTACCTTGCTCATTCAAGGGACCCGTTCTCTCTCTAATCGAGGGAACCAATGCTCCCTCCATTCTCCTTGTCAGGACCCACACATCCTCCTCCAGCTCTGTATAAAATGCCACATCCACCAAGTGTGCTTCTTCGATAGTGAAAGGCCTCTTCGTAGCCCAATTGGTCACTTATGTTCCCTTGATATTTGCCGTGGTGCATTGAAGATAAGTTGAAAGAACTAACCCTTGGTTGTGCATCCACACTCTCCCTATTAGTAAATGATAGGAAGTTGCACTTTCTATTACATGGAACTTGATGTGGGAACTCAGATTTCCCATCATAATCCCAACATTCACATACCCGATGGATTTGGAAGATTGATTGTCATACCCCAAAATTACCAAAGGCATGGGAACCAACCTTTCTTCCATAATATTAGCCGTGTGGAAGGATTTGATCGGCATAATATTGATGGAAGCACCCCCATCTATAAGAGTCCTTGCAAAGCTGACCCCGTTGACGCTAGCGGTTACATACAGAGGCCTGTTATGAGGAAACCTTACAGATTTATCTGCATCGCTGAAGGTTACTTCTGATAGAAACTTCTTCACCAGCCTATCCATGGGTCCCCTCCACCTTAGCGAGGGGACTGCGTTCCTCCTTGCAATGTCAAAATTTCCTGAGTTATCTCCATTATGCTCTCCTTCGGGATTCCCACTTGATTAAAGAACCAAGTGAACTTTGGAGATTTTGAAACTGCACTATACTCTACGACCAGGACTGTTTCCTCACCTTCAATGTTGTATATGTCTTCCCCGTCTTTAGCGCTTGCTTCATCGTAGGCTAAAACTACATTAGCCATTCCCGTGGTGCAATATTCCAGAGCTTCTTCGAGTTCCTTCTTCTTCATCGTTAACCCTCCTCCTTCTCTTTCTGCCTCCTCATCATAGGCCATCACCAGATTGGCCCTATGTGCTGGAAGTGGGTTATTGTTAATGTACTGTGGGGGAATTTTCAATGTCCCCGCCTTCATGTGCTTGTCGATGATTCTTCGTAGCGTAAAGCAACTCTCTGTTGGATGCTGGATCTTTCGACAAATCTGGCAGTATTTGGGATCTGCCCTCGTCGCAGCATCGGGTTCTTCTGCCGGAATGCCTTTTGGTTCATAAATCGTTCCGCCTTGGACCATTGCATTATAATAGCTCACATCCTCATTTATCGTATAAGGAAATGGTGGCGGGTCTTCTCTGTCTCTTCCAAACTTTCTTTTGTTGTCCTTCTTCAGCGCCTTGCCCCCATCTTCCCTCTCGACATATCCTACCCGTGGGGGCTGAGACCTTCCCCCCACGGGTTGCTTCGGCTGCCTGAACATCATGGGAGCCACTACCGAGATAGGTCCTACAACCAAAAAGATGTTTCTTGCGGATTTTAAGAATGCTGAAAAAGTTCCCTCGCACATCTCGTTGATTAGGTGGCAAATATACTCAGGAAGTAGTCACTCAGCACAAATCTGCAATAACTTGGATTCCTTAGCTTCCTCCCTTACATCAAGGTACCTTTCCCTGAACCTTCTAATATAAGCCACCACCTCTTCTCCAGGTCTCTGATTTTCCCTACCGAGTTGGTTCAGGGTCAACTCATCTTCTGCTAAGAAGAACTTTCGGACAAACAATACATGCATCTCCTCCCACGTAAAAATGCTTTTGGGAGTCAAATGAGAGTACCAAGTGTATGCCTTGTCAGTTAGGCATTTGGAGAACTCCCTCAATCTAAGCTTCTTATCATTGCAATGTGCTCCTAAGTGTTCAACGAAATGCTTAATGTGCTCCTTCGGGTTCCCGCCTTTCCCTATGTATTTTTCAAAGATAGGGTGAATATAGCCTTTTGGGTAAGGCTCCTCATTGTATCCATGAGGGTAAGGTGTTCGGAAGTCATCGTAGACCGAAGCCACCTCGCCCACAGGCTGCGAGGAAGCCTGCATGAACTTTAGCATCTCCTTTTTCATATCCCTTCTAATTTCTTCCATGGGCGATGGGGCAACAACCAATGGGGTTACAGGCAGAGCACCTGTTAAAGCTGGAGCCATCGTTACTGCTGGTACCGTCGATACTCCATAGATCCCCACAGCTGGATTCACAGTGGAGGCTATGGTAGCTGGGATCATTTCAGCAATACCTTCACCTGGTGGGGACGTTGGAGCTACTCCTGGCGTTACGACAACATTAGTATCCAAACCTCCCAACATAGTTGAAGCTACTAGGGTTTGCAAAAATTCGTAAAACGTGCTTGTGAGGAGCAAAATCTGGGTGGGTCCCAACCCCGTGCTCGTGGAAGGTTGTACCACCCCTGGAACACCTGTCGCCATTGGAATCGGAGGTATCTCTACCCGAGGAGCCCCATCCCTTAGGGACGCCAGTTCTCTCGCGGCCTGTTCTTCATTATGGTGGATATCATCAAAGTTGAGTCTTCGAGTAGCATTATCTTGCGCCATACTCCTTACGTAAGAGAATGCCTCCCTAACAGAGTCGCCAAATGTAAGAGGGTACTTTTAACTATAGATGGAGGCGTAACCCCTATTTGAGTATGGTAATGATAAGCTAATTTGGGCAAAGCTTTGGATTAATGAGAGGACGCACAAACACAAACCCAATGAAGATAAAGTCAGTTTAAGCTCATAAAGCTCTCGTGTATAACTCAGGAAATAGTAATGAACTTTTAGAAGTAACCTAGCTAGAGGGAGAGATAAGTAAGAACCCTAGATACACCTTGGTAGGCAGGTAGAAACACACCCTCAAGAATCTCTGGCAAGTATTAAAAGCTTCGTAATAACAATGGTGGGTGGGTAAACCCTCTGGTTCGCAATAACTTTCTCTGAGTGTATATCTTTCTAGTAAATAATTTCTGAATTCTCAAAAGATCACTCAAAAGATCATATCTCTCCTCAGGCGTGGTTGGGTTCCTTAAATAGCCACCCACACCATCCCTGAGGCAACTCAGTCATTAAAGACTATGAAATACATCCCTCAGACTTTATGTCATAACATTTAATGCCTGATGCACTAACTGTCTTCCCGTCATAAAAATTAAACGCCAAGACATGCCTTTTTCCTAACCACTGTGTGTCAGGGGGCTGTTGTCGCAAAGGTGGCTCACCAACCGCCTGACAGCCCTAAATACGACGGTGGTTTACTCAAGTTCATGTGTGACATTGTTTAGCTGGCTAGTGACATCACCTATAGTAGATGTCACATTTAATTAGAGGATTGTTTGGTTCACAGCCTAACTCTCGATGGAACTCCAAGTTGCTCTGCCCAAGGTTCCACGGTCAAAGTCCTTCGGTGTTTTACCAGGTGTATCTAAGATGGTCAGGACAAGCCCCAACGGTGCCTCACTTCTCAATCCTCCAAACCAACTCCCTCTAAAGTTCCCATGGTGAGGTCATTTGATAGAGCATGAAAACTCTCCCGGGCCCTGCCAAGCCTGGTCTCTCGCAAGTACCGTTTGACCTCATACAAACTCGTTTATTATTATCGTTACGTCATTACAACCGTTATAGCTTACAGTCAAGAATAATGGAAATACAATATGTCTAATACAACAAGCTAAAATATGGGCTGCCACGCCCAACTGCATCGCTGAGTTGTCACGCTTGAGCTGCCTCGGTTGTTTAATCTCAAACACTGTTGCCAATTAGGTATTTGCCTCTAATCTCAATATTACCTTCAAGCCCCCTCTACAGACTCGATCTCTTGAATCTCACGTCCATGAACTATTCCAACCTAGATGATATTCGGGTCCCTCAACCCCCGTCCCATCAGCTAGCCAGAAAATATGTCCACTATGAACACACTCGGCTAACCAAGTGTCGACATCGGTCTGCTAAAGGGAGGCAAATAGGGAAGTGGTTCATCGAAGTACGCATGTGTCGGTGATGAAGCAGTGAGGTCCACATCCTCATCATCCTGTAACTCGTCCTCCCGCACTTCCTCCTCCACCGCCTGCTCCTTACTTTTCCCCTTACGGTCTTCGCCCAACGTACGCTTCATGAATGAGTACGTATCTTGGACCGTCGCCTCCAACCAGGATAGCTTCGTGTCATGTGAATCCACCATTTGACCCAACCCGGTGTCGCTCGTCTCCAATCCGATGATCCTAGATTTGGCCACCCGCGAGATCACCCCTTGTCCTCCCCTTGCAATCTCAGCCAAGCACTTAGCTGAGTGCATCAGTGGAAAAAGATGCCTTGTCGGCATCAGACTGCGACTCATGCACTTCCTTAAGCTTTGCCTGAAACGACAAAAAGTACATGATTAGTAAAATAACTAAACTAACAAATTATAACATAATTAACAAAAAGTAAACTGTCGGATTACTTACAATCGTGGCCGCGACGCTCGGGGACACCTCCTTGTCCTTCCCCTTCTTCTTTCGAAGAGCCACATAAGTATCGAGCCTATGTGGCTTACCCCCAGGGCCACTCCCTATCCCCTGAAATAAAATAAAGTAAAATTAGTATCGGCCCCGCAAAGTAAAATAATGCAGAATAATATATTTATGTAGTTATAGAAAAATTAAATCTTACCATCATCTTATGTTCCACCTTGGCGTAAGACGTCCGGCCGGAGTAGTGCACGTCCATATTTTTTGCCCGATTCCCCCCCCCCCCCCGATTGGCGAGATGCCAATGCTCTCTCCCCGATCTCATTGTCAATTAACTTTTCCCATTGTGCCAATGAGATCGGCTCCTTCGGCGGGACGGATTCACGCCTTTGGATAATGGACTCTCGTGTTTTTCTAAAGTACCGTGTCCGCATATTTTTCTTCCACGACTTGTGTTTCTCCCTTAACTGCCCCAAGATGGAATCGTGTAGCTTTGGATCCAAGTTGAATTGTTCTTGTCCAACAAATACAATGTTAGTTGCGAATAAATATAAATATAAATATAAATATAAATATAAATATAAATATAAATATAAATATAAATATAAATATAAATATAAATATAAATATAAATATAAATATAAAATGAAATTGAAATCGAAATCGAAATCGAAATTGAAATTGAAATATTCATATAAATATAAATATATTACATGTAGTGCTGCCCAAACAGCTAACTTGAGCTCATATGGAACCTCCTTCCAACTCATATACCCCGGGCCGATGATTGTCTTTACCAGCTCGAGGGATATCGCAAATAGCTCCGACTTGTTCTCTATGGTAATCCCAAATTTTCAATATTTGGGGAGCCTAGGATCCGAGGATCCCTCGTCACCTCCGCTAACACCGAGCCCAGTCGACATCATCATCCTCTCCTTAATACCTGAAGGAGACATTTGCTGTAAAACAATGTTATTAGTACATATAAAAAAATTAGAAGAAGACATGCAAATATGTACAAGTACTACAAATAAAAATGAGCACTAATTATTAATTTACTTTCATACACCCCCTCCCCCACCACACACACGCACACGTACACATACTAATTACTTATTTACAATAAGGGGCAATCATATATTAGTTTACTAAAAAAATTAATAATCAATCAATTCTTTTACAAGGGACACTACGCACATACACACATAGACACACAAGCAGCCCCCTACTCCACCACCCACCCCCCATCCCTACCCCCTCCCCCTTACCCCACCCTTCCCCGACCCCCTCCCCCACCACACACACGCACACGTACACGCACAGACACCACCCCTTGCCCCCCACCACACACATAATAATTATTAATAATATAGCCATTTTCAGCCATACCAAAAGATCCCTACTTATCTTTATTAATAATATCTAGAATTAACCACTAAAGAATACCCACCAGATACACCTAAAAACCCACATTGGCCAACCCCCATATGGACAATAATCCAATAATTATTAATAATTATATATTGTTCGATATACAAAGCAATTTTCAAAAAAAGTTAAAAAAATCCCATCCCTATATGGACAATAATCCAGTGGTAATGCCACTTTTACTGTTAACCGACCGAACAACGATCCACTATAATCCAACAGCAATACCAACAACAAATGTGTATCCCGTACTCCTTTTAATTCATCTACTCAATTAATTCATTCATCAATTAAACTAACAATTAAAGTATACAATTATTAATTTATTAATTTACAATGAGGGGAAATCCCACTTTCATATGAAATGGTCTCTAATTATTAATTTACTTTCATCTAAAACTATACAATTAAAATTATAATTAAATATATATAATTTATTAATTAAAGTTACACAATTGTTATGATTGCCCCACCACACACACACACACACACACACACCACACCCCCACCACCACCCCACCCCTCCCCCCTCCACACACACATGCACACACCTGCACACACACACACCCCACCCCACCCCCTGCCCCCCTCACCCCACCACACCTGCACACGCACACACAGCCCACCCCGCCCCCACCACACACATATACACACACATACATACATATATATACATACATATACACACATATATACACACACATACACACATATATAGAAATGAAAGAGAAAGAGAGGAAAAAACATACCTTAGAGGGAGAGAGAGAGAGAGAGAGAGAGAGACCTCGAAATCTCTTAGAGAGAGAAAGAGAGGGAAAAAACAAAAATGGTGAGAAAAAAAGAAGGCCTTGGGCTTTTTTGATAATGACATTGTCACGGTCGTGTCAAGGTCTTTGACCATGACAATTATTTTAAGTATTGTGACGGTCATGGACCGTGATAAGTCCATGACAAGTACATTTTTCACGGACTTGTCACGGTCTTGTCACAGTCAATGAACGTGACACAAAATGCTTGTTTGTTGTCACGATTGTAAGGACGCAAATTTCCAATTGAGTCCTTTGTAGTTTTGGCTCAATTCCGTACAAAAAAGTTTGAGTCATAGGATAGAGTATATTGATCATATTTCAAGCCTATGACGTGTTTGTTGAAGACATAGCGGCAAAGTGTATAAAGTTTCATCAAAATGCCGTGTTTAAGTGCCTCGTTTCTACGTCATTAATAGTGGTTTCATGCTCCCAAGGTATGAATACATTAGATATATATATAGAAGCTTGGAACGGTTTATATTGGGTGTTAGGTTTTTAAAACCTTGTTTTGGTTTCAGAATGTTTTCTATTAAAACTTATATACAAAGTATAAAAGTTTCTGGTCTTAAAAAGAATTTTTGAACATTCTGTGAGTTCGTTCGAAGTGTCGTTCGAACGAGATTGTCGTTCGAACCACAAGTCATTCGAACGAGATTGCCAACGACTTCCCATTATGGCATACTGGAACTTCATTGGAAATTTCATTCGAACGAGATGGTCGTTATAACGAGATTTCTAACGAGCTTCTAATGAGTTCATATTGTAACTTCGTTAAAAGACTAGTTCGAACGAGAATTTCGTTCGAACGAAATGTCGTTCGAACGAGATTTGGCGGGAACTGTTTTTTTGGCAGTTTTAAGCAGTTTTGCCCACTTTTATATATATATATATATATATACATCTTTCTTGGAGTTTTGGCACCGGTTTTCTCTACACCATTGAAGAAGAGAAGTTTCGGTTTGCTTCTAAATCCCACAAATAAGAAGAGGCTTTCGTGATTTACCCACTTGGAGAAAGTCTCCTAGTTCGGGTGACGGTGACCACATAAAGTCCTATCGGTGGATTCCGAGACCGCGGTGGAGCTCCGGGGTTATTCGCTAAGTGGAGGTGTTTACAAGAAGGATCGTCGAGGCTTGAAAGGGATCGAGTCTTGTGATGTAAGTCTTTTTTCTTATAATTGTAAATTCCATACTTAGTGGATTTGAGGCTAGGTCCGTCCGAGGTTGTTTCCCGCCTTGGGTTTTTCCCTGTACATCGCGACGTAGTGTGATTGATTTATTCTTATCTTTCATAATAACTTAGAACTCATGCTTCGGATAATTTAAGATAAAAATGGTTTTAATTGTCACACTTAATTTAATTGGGTGCTAATTAAATTTGGGTAATTGTTTAATTAATTCAAGTCTATTGTTAAAAATGGTTTGGCCTAATTTGGAAATATTAATAAATATGACTTAGGCAAATTCTAGGACTTGGATTAATTAATTTGGTTTAAGTGAAATTTGAATTGTGTGTGTGTTATGGGTTAATTTCACCTTGGTTTAATTTTAATTTTGAAGTAAATTAAAATTTGGTGTTTGTTTGTTTTGTGAACCATCTTATGCTTTCGCATCTTTTTCATAAAAAAGGAAATAATATTTCTTAAAGATATTAAAATTAGGGGTCAACTTGATTACAATTTTGAATCAGAGCCAAAGCGATAAATTATTTCGTTAAAGATCCTTTAAATAATTTTTGTCTAAAATGGAATTTTCTCCATTTTCAAAATTTCCTATTTTCGATGGTTCTAATTACGCATATTGGAAAGCGTGAATGAAATCGGCACTAAAATCTATCGACGAGAGAGTTTGGATGTTTGTTGTTAATGGGTGGTCCCCACCTACTCTGTTAGTAGATAATGAGCGTGTTCCCAAACCGGGTAATAGATGGAGTGGTGGTGAATTTAAACTTTCTAATTTTAATTCTCTTGGTTTAAATGCCTTGTTTAGCGCTGTCACACCAGATGAATTCCGACGCATTATGACGTGTGAGACCACTAAAGAAGATTCGGATATTTTACAACTCACTCACGAAGGTACAAGTGTCGTTAAAGCTTCGAAACTCCAAAACCTCACCACTCAATTTGAATCTATCAAAATGAATGAAAAAGAAAATTTTGATTAATTTTATGCTAGACTTTCTGATATTGTTAATTCATCTTTTAACTTGGGAGAGAAAATACCGGACAACCGAGTTGTAAGTAAAATTTTAAGGACCCTACCCGATAGATTTATTCCAAAAGTAACCGTTTTAAATCCTTTACCAACTTTAGTCTCTATGAAATTAGAAGAACTCATAGGTGACTTACAAACCTATGAACTGGAAATGTTTCCATCTAAAAATGAGAAGAAAATTGAAAAGGCTGTTGCTTTAAAAGCTCGAAAAGAGGTCAAACAAGTAGTAGAGAGCGAGATCGATAGTGACTCGAAAGACATAACTTTGTTTCCTCATAAATTTAGAAAATTTCTTAAATTTAACAAAGATGAATTTAAAATTGATTTTAAAAAATTTGAAACTTCTAAGTATGACAAAGCCGAGAAGATCCCTAAACCTATCAATGAAAAATTAAATAGAGACGAGTCAAATAGGTGTTTGGGTTGTGAGGGGTTTGGCCATAGGGATTCTGAGTGCCCCACTAACCTAAGAAAAGAGTGTAAATGACCCATTTCATGTAATGCGACCCTTAGTGATAGCGACAAGGAAGAGGGACCCGATTCCCCCACTAAGCTAAATTTTGTGGCTTTTATGGCTAGTCATGTCAGCACCGAAAGTGAATCTTCTCATGAAGATACTCAAACTCATGACACTTCCGAGGTCAAAGTTTTGATTCCCTTGTTTTTTATGATGGTGATTGTGGAGAACAAAGAGAGAGTGAAAATGAAGAAGAGGTTAATGTGAGTGAACTTCAAAATGCATTTCAAGAACTTTATAAAGAATCTATTGAATTGAAAAGAGCTAATTTGAAGTTAGCAGCTAGTTTAAGAGAGAGTGTCCAAGTCGTTGATGATAGTATTTTGGTTGAAGACCTTAGGACACGAGAGAAAGCTCTTATAGAGAAGCTTGAATATATAGAAGGCGAGAGAGATAGCCTTAAGGGTTTAATGCAGTCCTTGAAAAAGGAGCTTCTTGGTTTTGGAGAGCGAAATGTTTAATTAGAGTCTAACATTTTAGAATTGCAAAATAAATTAAAAGACTCTAGTAATGTCAAATTTGATTTGGAGTGTCGTTCGGAAAAATTAGATAAAATCTTAGGAACAGTCCAAATTAAAAATGACATGTGTGGTTTAGGCTTCAATGCTTGTAATCAATCTACTCATAAAGCTAAAACCAACGCTTTAGGAGAATCTACTAGGAAAGCTTTTAGAGATCACTCCATAGGTAAATCTTTTCGACATGTTTTTACTTGTACACATTGTGGTCGAAAAGGTCATCTTAGGAAATTTTGTTTTGATTTTAACGAATTCCAAGAAAATCCCAACGTAAAGCAACCAACGTATTTAAAATTCCTACACTCCAAGATTGTCATTCTTCATTAATTTGGGTTAGGAAATCCGACTTGGTTGCCTTGAAAAATAGGGTTTTTGATTCTCATTTACTTTCACATGCTTCCTCCCTTTCTAAATCTAAAGGATGAATGTGTTAGTGTTTGCGTACTTTAGCGTTTGTACTTCATGCTATATTCACATGCTAAATGTACGCTTGTTTAATCATTTTCTAGTTTATGACCCATGCTTAATCTCATGCTGGAATAATGATTTTTATTTATCTTTTGTATTTTATTTCTTCATTTTGTTTGCATTAAATGAAAAATACATAAATATTTTTGTTTATCTTTTGGGTTTTTATCTCTTGATAATTTAAGCTTAATGAAAAATTTAAATGATTTTTGTGTGTCTTTTGAGTATATAAATTTTTTTGATTAAAAATGTCTACAACTCAAAAAGATTTTGTTTTGTGTGTATTTTGGTTTGACACACTTTAAGTGGCATATACTTGTGTTTGAATCCCTTATTTAACTCTCGCATGTGGCTACAACTTTTGGTTTAGATTGTCAATCCTTAAAATGTTCTTTACATTATTTTATGGAGTAGTTGGATTTTTTGTTGATTAAATAGATTCTATTTTTATATGCCTCTATTCACACATGCTCGAGCTCTTTTGAAATTTTAACTTCGTATGTATATTTGAGCTATGTGAGGTGTTCTCCCTCCAATCATGTAATCTACATATTTGTGACTTAGGAGGACTAGTGCATGTCAAAATCCGTTGTACGTGAGATTTGTGGGGAAAATGAAATCATAATAAATATAAATGTGCACGGGGAAGGGCTCCGAAAGGACTTAGTGATCCTTTGCGATTATAATCCACCGGTTTGAATGGACCTAAAAGAATTATGTGGTCCAAATGCCTAAAAACAGAAAATATGGCATTAAAAAGAAAAACAATTTGCAAAGGCTTATGTTTGATTGATATATTCTATCAAAATTAATAATATATATACTTATTGAGGGAGATTGGATGGTATACCAACGATTTGCACAAAGTCCGTTTATCCTAGTTGCGTATTTCATGTCATGACTCTATTGGTTTGTAGAATCATCAATATGCTAGGCTTGTATGCATTTTGTATGTTTGTTCATTGAGTTAAATCTATATTGTCACATGAGGTTATATTCAAAGGTGATGAAGTTTGCAATCAAATGAGAACTCTGTGAACATGCTTTTAAGTGATTGTGTCTAAATTTAATCGTTACTAGTTCACACCCCAACACTTCCATTTCCATATGACACATTTTTTTCCAGACGAGTGTGAAAGACTCCTATTATAGTTTGTGTGAGTCATTTGTGTGTTTATATCTATATATTTGTACTTGAATCTCTTTGGTATGTATTATGTATATATATATTTGATATTTTTGTTTAGTCTTGCCTTGATTTCTAATCCATATATGCTTTAATTCATACTTGGTATCCATCTTATTGCATTCTTTGTTGATATCACATGCTTAAAATTTTATATATCATATTGGTATCATTTTATTACATCCTTGTTGGTATCCAATGTTATTTGTTGGATTAGTTGAATTTTTGTTGCCCATATTCTTTAACGTTCTCATCTCTAAATGCACAATTACATATTTTAGCTTGTTATCCCATTCTATTTATCCCTTGATCAGTTTAGAGGGTGTATATGCCTTTTTTGGGGGGAGATAAGTTAATGTTTTGATTCTTTAGCCTTTGTCCATTCCTGAAAAAAAAGGGGGAGAATGATAGGGGGAGAAATAGTATTTATTCCTATTATTATCGCATCTTAGTTTGAGGGAGATTTATCTTAGGGAGAGATGTCTTTCTCTCTTGATCATAGTTGATAAAGGGAGACAATTAATTTAGGGGAAGTAGTTACTTTACTTGCATTAAATATTTTGATATTCCCTATGCGTGTAATGTGCTTGCTTATGTGTGCATGAATTATTTTATAAAGCGACAAGTTTCAACGGCAAAGTTTGTGATCCTTGGGTTGCTTGATTCAAGCATTGTATTTTTTATTTTGGGTGGGTCTTTTATTAGTCTAGCAGAGATTGACGGCCCATTAGGATTTTTGTTGGTTTTTGTCCCAGAATAGCCAAAGGGGGAGATTTATAAGGATGAAATGTTCCAATTGAGTCCTTGGTAGTTTTGGCTCAGTTCGGGACAAAAATGTTTGAGTCATAGGATAGAGTATATTGATCATCTTTTAAGCCTATGACGTGCTTGTTGAAGACGTAGAGGCCAAGTGTATAAACCTTCATCAAAATGCCATGTTTAAGTGCCTCGTTTCTACGTCACCAATAGTGGTTCCATGCTACCGAGGTATGAATACATTACATATATAGAGGAGCTTGGAACGGTTTATATTGGGTGTTAGGTTTTTAAAATTGTGTTTTGGTTTCAGAATGTTTTCTATTAAAACTTATATATAAAGTATATAGAATTTTCTGGGCTTAAAACGAATTTTTGAACATTCTGAGAGTTCGTTCGAAGTGTCGTTCGAATGAGATTGTCGTTCGAACCACAAGTCGTTCGAACGACATTGCCAACGACTTCCCATTATGGCATATTGGAACTTCGTTCGAAATGTCGTTCGAACGAAATGGTCGTTCTAACAAGATTTCTAACGAGCTTCTAACGAGTTCATACTGTAACTTTGTTAGAAGACTCGTTCGAACAAGAATGTCGTTTGAACAAGATTTGGAGGGAACAGGTTTTTTGGCAGTTTTAAGTAGTTTTGACCACTTTCCCACTTGTTTTACCCCACTATCTTTTTGCTGAATATCTATGTGCGGGAATAACTTTTTCTAACTTAACTTTTCATATCCTACCAACCTCTAGAGAGTGTTTGAGAGAAAAATTATTTTAGGGACAAGTTCATTGTTTTAACGTGTCAATTTTCAAGGGAAAATCATTATACACTTTAGTTTACACCCATAGTTTAGTTCATCTAAGTTCTTATATATATTTATATATAAATCTTGCTTGGAGTTTTGGCACCGGTTTTCTCTACACCATTGAAGAAGAGAAGTTTGGGTTTGCTTCGAAATCCCACAAAGAAGAAGAGGTTTTCGTGATTTACCCACTTGGAGAAAGGCTCCTAGTTCGGGTGACGGTGACCACATAAAGTCTGATCGGTGGATTTCGAGACCGCGGTGGAGCTCCGGGGTTATTCGTTAAGTGGAGGTGCTTACAAGAAGGAGCGTCGAGGCTTGATAGGGATCGAGTCATGTGATGTAAGTCTTTTTTCTTGTAATTGTAAACTCCATACTTTGTGGATTTGAGGCTAGGGCCGTCCGAGGTTGTTTCCCATCTTGGGTTTTTCCTCGTACATCGCGGCGTAGTGTGATTGATTTTTTTTTATCTTGCATAATAACTTAGAACTCATGCTTAGGATAATTTAAGATAAAAATGGTTTTAATTGTCACACTTAATTTAATTGGGTGATAATTAAAATTTGGGTAATTGTTTAATTAATTCAAGTCTATTGTTAAAACTGGTTTGGCCTAATTTGGAAATATTAATAAATATGACTTAGGCAAATTCTAGGACTTGGATTAATTAATTTGGTTTAAGTGAAATTTGAATTGTGTGTGTGTTATGAGTTAATTTCACCTTGGTTTAATTTTAATTTTGAAGTAAATTAAAATTTGGTGTTTGTTTGTTTTGTGAACCATCTTACGCTTCCGTATCTTTTTCATAAAAAGAAAATAATATTTCTTAAAGATATTAAAATTGGGGATCCACTTGATTACAATTTGGTATCATAGCCAAAGCGATAAATTATTTCGTTAAAGATCCTTTAAATAATTTTTGGCTAAAATGGAATTTTCCCCATTTTCAAAATTTCCTATTTTCTATGGTTCGAATTACGCGTATTGGAAAGCGCGAATGAAATCGACACTCAAATCTATCGACGAGAGATTTTGGATGTTTGTTGTTAACGGGTGGTCCCCACCTACTCTGTTAGTAGATAATGAGCGTGTTCCCAAACCGGCCGATAGATGGAGTGGGGGTGAATTTAAACTTTCTAATTTTAAATTTTATGGTTTAAATGCCTCGTTTAGCGCTGTCACACCGGATGAATTCCGACGCATTATGACGTGTGAGACCGCTAAAGAAGCTTGGGATGTTTTAGAACTCACTCACGAAGTTAAAAGTGTCGTTAAAGCTTCGAAACTCCAAAACCTCACCACTCAATTTGAATCTATCAAAATGAATGAAAAAGAAAATTTTTATGAATTTTATGCTAGACTTTCCGATATTGTTAATTCATCTTTTAACTTGGGAGAGAAAATACTCGACAACCGAGTTGTAAGTAAAATTTTAAGGTCCTTACCCGATAGATTTATTCCAAAAGTGACTGTTTTAAATTCTTTACCAACTTTAGCCTCTATGAAATTTGAAGAACTCGTAGGTGACTTACAAACCTATGAACTGGACATGTTTCCCTCTAAAAATGAAAAGAAAATTGAAAAGGGTGTTGCTTTAAAAGTTCTAAAAGAGGTCAAACAAGTAGTAGAAAGCGAGATTGATAGTGACTCGGAAGACATGGCTTTGTTTTCTCGTAAATTTTGAAAATTCCTTAAATTAAACAAAGATGAATTTAAAAATGATTTTAAGAAATTTGAAACTTCTAAGTATGACAAAGCCGAGAAGATCCCTAAACCTATCAATGAACAATTAAATAGGGACGAGTCAAATTGGTGTTTTGGTTGTGAGGGTTATGGCCATAGGGCTTCTGAGTGCCCCACTAATCTAAGGAAATAGGGTAAACGACCCATTTCATATAATGCGACCCTTAGTGATAGTGATAAGGAAGAGGGACCCGATTCCCCCACTAAGCCAAATTTTGTGGCTTTTATGGCTAGTAATGTCAGCACCGAAAGTGAATCTTCTCATGAAGATACTCAAACTCATGACACTTACGAGGTCAAAGTTTTTGATTCCCTTATTTTTTATGATAATGAGAGTGGAGAAGAAAGAGAGAGTGAAAATGAAGAAGAGGTTAATGTGAGTGAACTTCAAAATGCATTCCAAGAACTTTATAAAGAATCAATTAAATTGAAAAGAGCTATTTGAAGTTAGAAGCTAGTTTAAGAGAGAGTGTCAAAGTCGTTAATGATAGTATGTTGGTTGAAGACCTTAGGACACGAGAGAAAGCTCTTATTGAGAAGATTGAATATATAGAAGGCCAGATAGATAGCCTTAGGGGTTTAATGCAGTCCTTGAAAAAGGAGCTTCTTGCTTTTAGAGAGCGAAATGTTTAATTAGAGTCTAACATTTTAGAATTGCAAAATAAATTAAAAGACTCTAGTAATGTCAAATTTGATTTGGAGTGTCGTTCGGAAAAATTAGATAAAATCTTAGGAACAGTCCAAATTAAAAATGACATGTGTGGTTTAGGCTTCAATACTTGTAATGAATCTACTCATAAATCTAAAACCAACGCTTTAGGAGAATCTACTAGGAAAGCTTTTAGAGATCAGTCCATAGGTAAATCTTTTCGACATGTTTTTACTTGTACACATTGTGGTCGAAAAGGTCATCTTAGGAAATTTTGTTTTGATTTTAACGAATTCCTAGAAAATCCCAACGTAAAGCAACCAACGTATTTAAAATTCCTACACTCCAAGATTGTCATTCTTCATTAATTTGGGTTAGGAAATCCGACTTGGTTGCCTTGAAAAATAGAGTTTTTGATTCTCATTTACTTTCACATGCTTCCTCCCTTTCTAAATCTAAAGGATGAATGTGTTAGTGTTTGTGTACTTTAGCGTTTGTACTTCATGCTATATTCACATGCTAAATGTACGCTTGTTTAATCATTTTCTAGTTTATGACCCATGCTTAATCTCATGCTGGAATAATGATTTTTGTTTATCTTTTGTATTTTATTTCTTCATTTTGTTTGCATTAAATGAAAAATACATAAAGATTTTTGTTTATCATTTGGGTTTTTATCTATTGATAATTTAAGCTTAATGAAAAATTCAAATAATTTTTGTGTGTCTTTTGAGTATATACATTTTTTTGATTAAAAATGTCAAAAACTCAAAAAGATTTTGTTTTGTGTGTATTTTGGTTTGACACACTTTAAGTGGCATATACTTGTGTTTGAATCCCTTATTTAACGCTCGCATGTGGCTAGAACTTTTGGTTTAGATTGTCAATCCTTAAAATGTTCTTTACCATATTTTTATGGAGTAGTTGAATTTTGTGTTGATTAAATAGATTCTATTTTTATATGCCTCTATTCACACATGCTCGAGCTCTTTTGAAATTTTAACTTCGTATGTATATTTGAGCTATGTGAGGTGTTCTCCCTCCAATCATGTAATCTACATATTTGTGACTTAGGAGGACTAGTGCATGTCAAAATCCGTTGCACGTGAGATTTGTGGGGAAAATGAAATCATAATAAATATAAATGTTCACGGGGAAGGGCTCCGAAAGGACTTAGTGATCCTTTGCAACTATAATCCACCGTTTTGAATGGACCTAAAAGAATTACGTGGTCCAAATGCCTAAAAACAGAAAATATGGCATTAAAAAGAAAAACAATTTGCAAAGGCCTATGTTTGATTGATATATTCATTCAAAATTAATAATATATATACTTATTGAGGGAGATTGTATGGTATACCAACGGTTTGCACAAAGTCCTTTTATCCTAGTTGCGTATTTCATGTCATGACTCTATTGGTTTGTAGAATCATCAATATGCTAGGCTTGTATGCATTGTGTATGTTTGTTCAATGAGTTCAATCTATATTGTCACATGAGGTTATATTCAAATGTGATGAAGTTTGCAATCAAATGAGAACTCCGTGAACATGCTTTTAAGTGATTGTGTCTAAATTTAATCGTAACTAGTTCGCACCCCAACACTTCCATTTCCATATGACACATTTTTTGCCAGACGAGTGTGAAAGACTTCTATTATAGTTTGTGTGCGTCATTTGTGTGTTTATATCTATATATGTGTACTTGAATCTCTTTCGTATGTATTATGTATATATATATATATGATATTTTTGTTTAGTCTTTCCTTGATTTCTAATCCATATATGCTTTAATCCATACTTGGTATCCATCTTATTGCATTCTTTGTTGATATCACATGCTTAAAATTTTATATATCATATTGGTATCATTTTATTACATCCTAGTTGGTATCCAATGTTATTTGTTGGATTAGTTGAATTTTTGTTGCCCATATTCTTTAACGTTCTCATCTCTAAATGCACAATTACATATTTTAGCTTGTTATCCCATTCTATTTATCACTTGCTCAGTTTAGAGGGTGTATATGCCTTTTTTGGGGGGAGATAAGTTAATGTTTTGATTCTTTAGCCTTTGTCCATTCCTGAACAAAAAGGGGGAGAATGATAGGGGGCGAAATAGTATGTATTCCTATTATTATCGCATATTAGTTTGAGGGAGATTTATCTTAGGGAGAGGCGTCTTTCTCTCTTGATCATAGTTGATAAAGGGAGACAATTAATTTAGGGGAAGTATTTACTTTACTTGAATTAAATATTTTGATATTACCTATGCGTGTAGTGTGCTTGCTTATGTGTGCATGAATTATTTTATAAAGCGACAAGTTTCAACGACAAAGTTTGTGATCCTTGGGTTGCTTGAGTCAAGCATTGTATTTTTTATTTTGGGTGGGTCTTTTATTAGTCTAGCAGAGATTGACGAACCATTAGGATTTTTGTTGGTTTTTGTCCCGGAATAGCCAAAGGGGGATCTTTGTAAGGACGTAAATTTCCAATTGAGTTTTGGCTCAATTCGGGACAAAAACGTTTGAGTCATAGGGTAGAGTATATTGATCATCTTTCAAGCCTATGACGTGCTTGTTAAAGACGTAGCGTCCAAGTGTATAAAGCTTCATCAAAATGCCCTGTTTAGGTGCCTCGTTTCTACGTCACTAATAATGGTTCCATGCTACCGAGGTATGAATACATTACATATATATAGGAGCTTGGAACGGTTTATATGGGTTGTTAGGTTTTTAAAACTGTGTTTTGGTTTCAGAATGCTTTCTATTAAAACTTATATATAAAGTATATAGAAGTTTCTGGGCTTAAAAAGAATTTTTGAACATTCTGAGAGTTCGTTCGAAGTGTCGTTCGAACGAGATTGTCGTTCGAACCACAAGTCGTTCGAACGACATTGCCAACGACTTCCCATTATGGCTTACTGCAACTTTGTTCGAAATGTCGTTCGAACGAAATGGTCGTTCTAACAAGATTTCTAACGAGCTTCTAACGAGTTCATACTAGAACTTCGTTAGAAGACTCGTTCGAACGAGAATGTCGTATGAACGAGATTTGGGGGGAACAGGTTTTTTGGCAGTTTTAAGCAGTTTTGACCACTTTCCCACTTGTTTTACCCCACTATATTTTTGCTGAATATCTATGTGCGGGAATAACTTTTTCTAACTTAAGTTTTCATATCCTACCAACCTCTAGAGAGTGTTTGAGAGAAAAATTATTTTAGGGAAAAGTTCATTGTTTTAACGTGTCAATTTTCAAGGGAAAATCATTATACACTTTAGTTTACACCCATAGTTTAGTTCATCCAAGTTCATATATATATTTATATATACATCTTGCTTGGAGTTTTGGCACCGGTTTTCTCTAAACCATTGAAGAAGAGAAGTTTGGGTTTGCTTCGAAATCCCACAAAGAAGAAGAGATTTTCGTGATTTACCCACTTGGAGAAAGGCTCCTAGTTCGGGTGACGGTGACCACATAAAGTCTGATTGGCGGATTCCGAGACCGCGGTGGAGCTCCGGGGTTATTCGCTAAGTGGAGGTGTTTAGAAGAAGGAGCGTCGAGGCTTGAGAGGGATCGAGTCATGTGATGTAAGTCTTTTTTCTTGTAATTGTAAACTCCATACTTTGTGGATTTGAGGCTAGGGCCGTCCGAGGTTGTTTCCCGTCTTGGGTTTTTCCTCGTACATCGCGGCGTAGTGTGATTGATTTTTTTTTATCTTGCATAACAACTTAGAACTCATGCTTAGGATAATTTAAGATAAAAATGGTTTTAATTGTCACACTTAATTTAATTGGGTGCTAATTAAAATTTGGGTAATTATTTAATTAATTCAAGTCTATTGTTAAAACTGGTCTGGCCTAATTTGGAAATATTAATAAATATGACTTAGGCAAATTCTAGGACTTGGATTAATTAATTTGGTTTAAGTGAAATTTGAATTGTGTGTGTGTTATGCGTTAATTTCACCTTGGTTTAATTTTAATTTTGAAGAAATTAAAATTTGGTGTTTGTTTGTTTTGTGAACCATCTTACGCTTCCGCATCTTTTTCGTAAAAAGGAAATAATATTTCTTAAAGATATTAAAATTGGGGATCCACTTGATTACAATTTGGTATCAGAGCCAAAGCGATAAATTATTTCGTTAAAGATCCTTTAAATAATTTTTGGCTAAAATGGAATTTTCCCCATTTTCAAAATTTCCTATTTTCTATGGTTCGAATTATGCGTATTGGAAAGCGCGAATGAAATCTGAACTAAAATCTATCGACGAGAGATTTTGGATGTTTTTTGTTAACGAGTGATCCCCACCTACTCTGTTAGTAGATAATGAGCGTGTTCCCAAACCGGCCGATAGATGGAGTGGGGGTGAATTTAAACTTTCTAAATTTAATTCTCGTGGTTTAAATGCCTTGTTTAGCGCTGTCAAACCGGATGAATTCCGACGCATTATGACGTGTGAGACCGTTAAAGAAGCTTGGGATGTTTTACAACTCACTCACGAAGTTAAAAGTGTCATTAAAGCTTCGAAACTCCAAAACCTTACCACTCAATTTGAATCTATCAAAATGAATGAAAAAGAAAATTTTGATGAATTTTATGCTAGACTTTCCGATATTGTTAATTCATCTTTTAACTTGGGAGAGAAAATACTCGACAACCGAGTTGCAAGTAAAATTTTAAGGTCCCTACCCGATAGATTTATTCCAAAAGTGACTGTTTTAAATTCTTTACCAACTTTAGCATCAATGAAATTTGAAGAACTCGTAGGTGACTTACAAACCTATGAACTAGACATGTTTCCCTCTAAAAATGAAAAGAAAATTGAAAAGGGTGTTGCTTTAAAAGCTCTAAAAGAGGTCAAACAAGTAGTAGAGAGCGAGATCGATAGTGACTCGAAAGACATGACTTTGTTTCCTCATAAATTTAGAAAATTTCTTAAATTTAACAAAGATGAATTTAAAAATGATTTTAAGAAATTTGAAACTTCTAAGTATGACAAAGCCGAGAAGATACCTAAACCTATCAATGAATAATTAAATAGAGACGAGTCAAATAGGTGTTTGGGTTGTGAGGGGTTTGGCCATAGGGCTTCTGAGTGACCCACTAACCTAAGAAAAGAGTGTAAAGGACCCATTTCATATAATGCGACCCTTAGTGATAGCGACAAGGAAGAGGGACCCGATTCCCCCACTAAGCTAAATTTTGTGGCTTTTATGGCTAGTCATGTCAGCACCGAAAGTGAATCTTCTCATGAAGATACTCAAACTCATGACACTTTCGAGGTCAAAGTTTTGATTCATTTGTTTTTTATGATGGTGATTGTAGAGAAGAAAGAGAGAGTGAAAATGAAGAAGAGGTTAATGTGAGTGAACTTCAAAATGCATTTCAAGAACTTTATAAAGAATCTATTGAATTGAAAAGAGCTAATTTGAAGTTAGAAGCTAGTTTAAGAGAGAGTGTCAAAGTTGTTGATGATAGTATGTTGGTTGAAGACCTCAGGACACGAGAGAAAGCTCTTATAGAGAAGCTTGAATATATAGAAGGCTAGAGAGATAGCCTTAGGGGTTTAATGCAGTCCTTGAAAAAGGAGCTTCTTGCTTTTGGAGAGCGAAATGTTTTATTAGAGTCTAACATTTTAGAATTTCAAAATAAATTAAAAGACTCTAGTAATGTCAAATTTGATTTGGAGTGTCGTTCGGAAAAATTAGATAAAATCTTAGGAACGGTCCAAATTAAAAATGACATGTGTGCTTTAGGCTTCAATACTTGTAATTAATCTACTCATAAAGCCAAAACCAACGTTTTAGGAGAATCTACTAGGAAAGCTTTTAGAGATCACTCCATTGGTAAATCTTTTCGACATGTTTTTACCTGTACACATTGTGGTCGAAAAGGTCATCTTACGAAATTTTGTTTTGATTTTAACGAATTCCTATAAAATCCCAACGTAAAGCCACCAATGTATTTAAAATTCCTACACTCCAAGATAGTCATTCTTCATTAATTTGGGTTAGGAAATCTGACTTGGTTGCCTTGCAAAATAGGGTTTTTGATTCTCATTTAATTTCACATGCTTCCTCCCTTTCTAAATCTAAAAGATGAAATTGTTAGTGTTTGCATACTTTAGCGTTTGTACTTCATGCTATATTCACGTGCTAAATGTACGCTTGTTTAATCATTTTCTAGTTTATGACCCATGCTTAATCTCATCCTGGAATAATGATTTTTGTTTATCTTTTGTATTTTATTTCTTCATTTTGTTTGCATTAAATGAAAAATACAAAAAGATTTTTGTTTATCATTTGGGTTTTTATCTCTTGATAATTTAAGCTTAATGAAAAATTCAAATGATTTTTGTGTGTCTTTTGAGTATATATATTTTTTTGATTGTAAATGTCAAAAACTCAAAAAGATTTTATTTTGTGTGTATTTTGGTTTGACACACTTTAAGTGGCATATACTTGTGTTTGAATCCCTTCTTTAATGCTCGCATGGGGCTAGAACTTTTGGTTTAGATTGTCAATCCTTAAAATGTTCTTTACCATATTTTTATGGAGTAGTTGGATTTTGAGTTGATTAAATAGATTCTATTTTTAGATGCCTCTATTCACACATGCACGAGCTCTTTTGAAATTTTAAATTCATATGTATATTTGAGCTATGTGAGGTGTTCTCCCTCCAATCATGTAATCTACATATTTGTGACTTAGGAGGACTAGTGCATGTCAAAATCCGTTGCACGTGAGATTTGTGTGAAAAATGAAATCATGATAAATATAAATGTGCACGGGGAAGGGCTCCGAAAAAACTTAGTGATCCTTTGCGATTATAATCCACCGTTTGGAATGGACCTAAAAGAATTACGTGGTCCAAAGGCGTAAAAACAGAAAATATGGCACTAAAAACAAAAATAATTTGCTAAGGCCTATGTTTGATTGATATATTCATTCAAAATTAATAATATATATACTTATTGAGGGAGATTGGATGGTATACCAACGGTTTGCAAAAAGTCCGTTTATCCTAGCTGCCTATTTGATGTCATGACTCTATTGGCTTGTAGAATCATCAATATGCTAGGCTTGTATGCATTGTGTATGTTTGTTCATTGAGTTCAATCTATATTGTCACATGAGGTTATATTCAAATGTGATGAAGTTTGCAATCAAATTAGAACTCCGTGAACATGATTTTAAGTGATTGGGTGTAAATTTAATTGTTACTAGTTCACACCCAACAGTTTCGTTTCCATATGACACATTTTTTTCCATACGAGTGTTAAAGACTCCTATTATAGTTTGTGTGGGTCATTTGTGTGTTTATATCTATATATGTGTACTTGAATCTCTTTGGTATGTATTATGTATACATATATTTGATATTTTTTTTTAGTCTTGCCTTGATTTTAATCCATATATGCTTTAATTAAGACTTGGTATCCATATTATTGCATTCTTTGTTGATATCACATGCTTAAAATTTTATATATCATATTGGTATCATTTTATTACATCCTAGTTGGTATCCAATGTTATTTGTTGGATTAGTTGAATTTTTTTTGCCCATATGCTTTAACGTTCTCATCTCTAAACGCACAATTACATATTTTAGCTTGTTATCCCATTCTATTTATCCCTTGCTCAGTTTAGAGGGTGTATATGCCCTTTTTGTGGGGAGATAAGTTAATGTTTTGATTCTTTAGCCTTTTGTCCATTCCTGAACAAAAAGGGGGAGAATGATAGGGGGGAGAAATAGTATTTATTCCTATTATTATCGCATCTTAGTTTGAGGGAGATTTATCTTAGGGAGAGACATCTTTCTCTCTTGATCATAGTTGATAAATGGAGACAATTAATTTATGGGAAGTAGTTACTTTACTTGCATTAAATATTTTGATATTCCCTATGCATGTAATGTGCTTGCTTATGTGTGCATGAATTATTTTATAAAGTGACAAGTTTCAACGACAAAGTTTATGATCCTTGGGTTGCTTGAGTAAATCATTGTATTTTATATTTTGGGTGGGACTTTTATTTGTCTTGCAGATATTGACGGCCCTTTAGGATTTTTGTTGGTTTTTGCCCCGGAATAGCTAAAGGGGGAGATTTGTAAGGACGCAAATTTCCAATTGAGTCCTTTGTAGTTTTGGCTCAATTCCGGACAAAAACGTTTGATTCATAGGATAGAATATATTGATCATCTTTCAAGCCTATGACGTGTTTGTTGAAGACATAGCGGCCAAGTGTATAAAGCTTCATCAAAATGCCCTCTTTGAGTGCCTCATTTCTACGTCACCAATAGTGGTTACATGCCCCCGAGGTATGAATACATTACATATATATATAGGAGCTTGGAACGGTTTATATTGGGTGTTAGGTTTTTAAAACTGTGTTTTGGTTTCATAATGTTTTCTATTAAAACCTATATATAAAGGATATAGAAGTTTCTGGGCTTAAAAAGAATTTCTGAACATTCTATGAGTTCGTTCGAAGTGTCGTTCGAACCACAAGTTGTTCGAACGACATTGCCAACGACTTCCCATTATGTCATACTGGAACTTCGTTCGAAATGTCGTTCGAACGAGATGGTCGTTCTAACGAGATTTATAACGAGCTTCTAATGAGTTAATACTGGAACTTTGTTAGAAGACTCGTTCGAACGAGAACGTCGTTTGAACGAGATTTGGCGGGAACAGGTTTTTTGGCAGTTTTAAGCAGTTTTGACCACTTTCCCACTTGTTTTACCCCACTATATTTTTTCTGAATATCTATGTGCGGGAATAACTTTTTCTAACTTAACTTTTCATATCCTACCAACCTCTATAGAGTTTTTGAGAGAAAAATTGTTTTAGGGATAAGTTCATTGTTTTAACGTGTCAATTTTCAAGGGAAAATCATTATACACTTTAGTTTTGCACCTCTCGTAAGGACCCCATATGGAAGATGTTCTTTGATGGAGCTTCCAATAAAAAATGATACGACATTGGGATACTCCTAATCACCCTTGATGACTCTCACACCCATATTTCCATTAAGCTAAACTTACCCTACACCAATAACATAACTGAGTACAGGTCATGCACTATATGCCTCAAGATCACCCTTAAAAAATGAATCTATCACGTGGACATCTATGGAGACTCTTCCGTTACTGTCGACTAAATCCTCAGAAAATGGAAAGTGTATGGACAAATTTCCAATCGAGTCAATTTGTATGTAATTGGCATAATGCCAAATAAAACATTTGAGTCATAGAATAGACTTTGAGTTGATAATACCATGAGCCTATGACATTATTTGAGGAATACTTAGCGGCCAAGCTGCAAAGACTGAATATTCTAAGCCATGTTTACCATGCCAAGTTTGTCTTCACATATACCAAGAGTCTCACAAGTATGAACATATATAGTTTATGAGTCCTTGGAATTTTTAATAAGTGTGTTCTATTTACAAAATCATTTCGAAATTAATTCTTTCAAAAATATGTTTTCTGACTTTACTGTGGGCAGAGTTTTTATTTTCGTCGAGTTCGTTCAAATGACTTCTCCATGCCGTTCGAACGACTTTGTAAGGTCGTTCGAACTATGTTTTCAAAAGTATATCAAACGATTCTTGTAGTATTAGTTTATGTTCGATCATTATAAGTGAGATGAGCTCTCATTTAAACGAGATCTCTATCTCTCTTAAACGACTTCTTAATCTCGTTCGAAAGACTAGACCACCCTAGTTTTTCTATAAAAGGATTTTTAGACGCGGTTTTTCATAGGACTTTTGACGAAAATAAAAAGTAGGCATATTTTTAAAAGTTCAATATCCCAAAGTTTCACCCTCTTCTTTACAAGATCCAAGAATAAAAAATCATATACCTTGATAACTTGTTTGGGCACCTAGTTTGTTTATTCTATCATTAGAAGAACAAGTTTCATGCGATGGACTCCGTACGTGCTGATTATAGTGAAAAAGTGGTGGATTCTGTGTTTTTAATTGTATATGGTTGTCGAGTTGTATCGGTGGATACTGAGGTACACGTGGACTCGTGTGTTGTGGACCTGGCATAGGTGGACTCATGTGTTGCACTATGGAGGAGGGGTTGAAGGTAAAAGAGCATCAAGGCTTCTGGGGGATCGAGTCCTTGTGTAAATCTATTGTCTATGCTTTATACAACCATATGATAGTCATTTTCTAGTTGGACCATCCGAGGTTTTTTCCTTAGTCATTTTCTCAAACATCGGCGTTTTGTGGTTTGATTTATTTAATTTATCTGCTATCAACTAGATGCATGTTTAGGTTAAAACTATAAAATTTGGTAAATCAGTATTCACAAGAAAGATTTAATCGTTGCTAAGTTCAATTAAGAGAATTTGTTTTAAAGGTTCAATCTTTAAAATTGGAAAAACATACAAGTATTGAACTTGTGTTTATTCGAACCATCCAAGCACTCTCAAATTGATATTAGAGCTTCCCTGCGTTTACAGATTGTTATCAAAGTAGTTTGCACTAAGTTATTGTGTTATATCCGTGTTTAATGTTGCTTGGGTGTTTTTTTTTGTTTCTTTTCTCTCGATGGATTCTTATAGTTTCAATGAAATAGATCATTTGAATTTAAAGTTTGTCTAAAGAATTGAAACTCTTGAAAAAGAAGATTCTCGTTTTAAAAATGTTTTAAAACTTTTACAAACTATTTAAAAACAAAGAAATAACCTTCTAGGAATGATTGAAAATTTAAAGAAGGAGTCTCTAAAATTGGAAGGATTAAATTCTTTGCTTGAGTCTAAAATTTTGAAGTTAAAAGATGATATAAAAGATTTAAGTAGGGTTAGTGATGGTTCTGGCATCTCTTATTCTAATTCTTTCGTAGCTAAATCCAAAACCATAGCTTGTTTTAGAAGTACAACCACATTTCGAGGTGTTAGAAAAGGTCAATCCGAAAGTCCGATCCTCATCATGTTTACACATGTACACATTGCAGTAGGAAAGGTCACCTTAGGTGTTTTTCCTATGATCTTAAAAAGGACCCTAGGAAGTTGATGTTGAGGACCCTGGGAAGTTGAAGTTGAGTGTCCCGTCGGTTCATAAAACCTCTCACATTACGTATACACCTTTTTGGGTTAGGAAATCCATTTTGGAGATGCTAAATGTTAGCTCGGTTAATTCTCAAATGCTTGCACATTATGCTTCACATGTTATCTCTTATCGTTGATTGCTTGTATGATTATGTTTGTCATATAATATTTTGTGCTTTCTATTATATGTTTGCTAATGATATGACGTGTGTATCGTTTTATATTATATTTTTTATTTTGTTGAGTCACATTGAAAAAATATAAAAAGATTTTCGTTTGATATTTTTGAAAAATGCAAAAAGATTGTATATTTACAAAAAAAATTGAAAAGTAAAAACAAAAATAGTTTTTGTGTATTTTAGTTTTATACATTCGATGTTCCATATTGAAATGTTTGAATACAATTTATTCCGCAATTTTCATGTGACTAGGACATTTGGTTATGACTTTGGATACTTAGATTATTCTTAACCATTTTTATTGAGTTGTTTCGAACGTGGTTTTCATTATGGATTCAACTTTGTATATTCCTCCGCGCGCACATGCACGATCTTATTGGATTTTTACTTCATTCTGTACATTTGAGCTTGGTGAGATGTTATCCCATTAATTTTGTCATCTATATGTTTATTTGACTATGGTGGATTTGTGGATGTAAGAACTGTTTACCTTGAGAGTTTGTTTATTATTAAAAAATATGAGTGTACATGGGACGTGGCTGCGAGAGACAAGTTGACTCTTCATGAAAGCCACCATTTGAAAAGTTCTCAAGAAAAAATTAAGGAAATAGAAAAAGCTAAATTTGCCAAAAAAAAGGTCCAAATAGTTTAAATTGTTTGATCTTGTAAAAGAAATCACTCCCAAAGAAAAGAAAATAAAAGAATAGAAATATGATCATGTTTATAGTTTGAGGGAGTTTAGTTGAAGACCAACGGGTTTGCACAATGATACCTAGTTATGCGTATTTTTTCATGGTTCTAGTGATTTGTAAAATTAGCAATAATCTAGGCTTGAGTGTATTGTGTTTGTTTTGTTCATTAAGTTCAACATTATTTGTCAATTGAGGCTAAAGCTTAGTTTGAAATTTTTT
Organism: Sambucus nigra; assembly: GCA_949130495.1. Classification (NCBI taxonomy): domain Eukaryota; kingdom Viridiplantae; phylum Streptophyta; class Magnoliopsida; order Dipsacales; family Adoxaceae; genus Sambucus; species Sambucus nigra. The sequence continues at coordinate 618,260,865 of OX422208.1, forward strand.
TGTGGTAAATTAGAACTTCTTAAACAAATTTGTGACTTTGGGTTGTAAGTATTTTCTTACTAACACCCTTCATTCCTTCCCACACATTTGGACACATTGATACTATGCTAATGTGTAAAGATTATGCTTAATTGTGGTATCAAATTTGCTTCAAAATTGGTATCTTACTATCAATTATTTAGGGGGAGATTTGGTTTGGGGGGAGTAATTATTTATGTCATCTTGTTTTATATATTCTTGAACAAAAAGGGGGGGAAATGGTGTATTTCCTTTGCATGATTAGGATATTTTTATTTTAGGGGGAGATGTCTTACCCAAGTTGAATTATTTTATACATTGTTAGATGTTTATTCATTTACAGATTTATACTTGTTATATTCTCTTTGTATTTGAAGGTATGTTTAAGTGTGCACGATTATAAGTTGAGTTCAAAGCGATAAAGTTTTTCAAGCAAAACAAAGCTACTAATGTTTTTATGTTTGTTAAGCATCTGTATTTTTTCCTTCTTGGGTTTGGGGAATGAGTCTTTTTAGAGAGATTGACGGCTCATAGGATTTGTTTTAGTTTTGTCTTGGAATAGACAATTGTGGAGATTTGTATGGACAAATTTTCAATCGAGTCAATTCGTAAGTAATTGGCATAATTCAAGCCAAAACTTTTCATTTATAGGATAGACTTTGAGCTCATGACCCCATGAGCCTATGACGTTATTTGATGAAGATGTAGTGGTCAAGATTCAAAAAGTGGATATTCTAAGTCGTGTTTATCGTGCCAAGTTTTTCTTCACATATAGCGAGGGTCTCACTTGTATGAACGTATATAGTTTATGAGTCCTTGCAATTTTTAAAAAGGGTGTTCTGTTTTTAAAATCGTTTGGAATTTAATTCTTTAAAAAATATGTTTTCTGATTTTACTGTGGATGGAGTTTTTATTTTTGTTAAGTTGGTTTAAATGACCTCTCCATGTTATTTGAACAACTTTGAAAGGTTGTTCGAAGTATGCTTTCAAACGTACATCAAACAAGGCTTAATGTATTGGCTTTTATTGTGTAATTAGAAGTGAGATGAACTCTCGTTCAAACGAGATCTCTATCTCATTTGAACAACTTTTTAATATTGTTTGAATGACTGCGTCACCTTAGTTTTTCTATAAAAGAATTTTCACACTCATTGTTTAGAGGACTTTTGACAAAAATGAAAAGTAGACATGTTTTAAAAAATTCCATCTCCTAAACTTTCACCCTTTTGTTTACAATATCGAAGAATCATAAATCATATACTTTCGTATCTTGTTTGGGCCCCTACTTTGTTTCTTCCATCATTAGAAGGACTGCATTCGTACGGTGGACTCTGTACGTGCTGATTGCGGGGAGGAAGCGACGGATTAAGTGATCTAAATCTTAGACGGTTGTAAGATGCATCAGTGGATACCGAAGTACAAGTGGACTCTAGTGCTGTGGAATTAGCATAGGTGGACTCCTATATTACACTTTCGAGGAGTGGTTGAACATAGAAGAGCATCAAGGCTTGTGGGGGATCGATTCGTTGTGTAAGTCTACTGTCTATGCTTTGTAAAACCATATCATAGTGATTGTCTGGTTGGGTCGTCCAATGTTTTTTCCCCTTGTGGTTTCCTTGTACATCAGCGTCTTGTGGTTTGACTTATTTAAATTATCTATTATCACCAAGATGCATGTTTAGGGTAAAAATATCAAAAATGGTAAATAGGATTACACAAGAAAGGTTTAATTAGTGCTAAGTTTAATTGGGAGAATTTTGTTTAAAGGTTCAATCTTTAAAGTTGGAAAAACATTCAAATATTAAACTTGCGTTTATTTAAAGGATCCAAGCATTATCATAAGCTTAAAGATGTAACCCTCCTACCCTTACATGCCCACCTAAAAGAAATGGCCTTCCAGTTTAATTATTTCACCTTCCACTACTTGCCCCATGCAAAGAATAGCCTAGTTGACACCCTTGCTTCCCTGGCCTCCATGGTCGACATGACCGAGGGAATAATAATGGCCCCTTTCTTGGTTCAGAAACAAAATAAGCCTACGCATTTCTACCACAGTCAACTTGTTCCCTACGAAGATTTTGATATGGTCGAGTTATGGTACTATGACATTTGGAACCTCCTCAAACATGGTAGGTATCCCCAAGATGCCGATAAGAACGATCGTGCGACCTTTCGCAAGCTGTCTACCCAATATATCATCTACGATAAAGCACTGTTTAAGATAAAATCCTATGAAACCCACTTGCATTGCATTGCAGGGGCTAATGTTGAAGAAAGGATGCTGAAGATTTACAGTTGGGAACACGCGCCACCCCATATGAATGGTCACATGCTTGCCAAAAAGTTCATCCGTCAAGTGTATTATTGGACCACCATGGTTCAAGATTGCACTGCCTCTGTCTGAAGCTGCCTCAAATGCCAATAGTTCACCAATAACAAACCCTTTCCTCCCCACGAGCTATACAACATTACCTCTCCTAGGCCCATGTCCACCTGGGGCATTGACATCATAGGGAAAGTTACTCTCAAAGCTTAAAACGATCACAAATTCATCCTGGTCACCATTGATTACTTCAAAAAATTGCTGAAAGTCGAGTCATACATGGTACTAAATGCCAAAAATGTGCCCAAGTTTATAAAAAAGAACATCATTTTTCGATATGGAGTTCCTCATGAGTTAGTGTCGGATAATGGGCTCCACTTGGAAGCTAAAGTTATAGACCTAGTTGACAAATCTAGGATTCATAGACATAAATATTCTCCCTACCAACCCCAAACCAATGGTGTTACCAAGGCCAAAAATAAAAGCCTTAAGACCATAATCATCAAGATGAATGAGAGTTTAGAGTTTGGGACCATCTGATATCTTACGCCATTTGGAGCTACTGCACTTCAATCAGAACACCTACTAGTGCTACCCCTTGAGCTAGAAATACCTTCCCTCCACATGCTGCTCAAAAGCAAGGTAGACAAAAAATATTGTCACTAGAGCCACATGGAAAAAAATTCACTCTTGGATGAAAGGAGATTGAAGGCTCTGTACTATATACATGGATACCATTGTCGGATAGTGCGATCATTCAATGGGAAAGACAAGGACTGTGGTGTCCAAGAAGGAGGCTTTCCCCTCAAAGAAATCATATAACCAATCTGGGACCCTAGAGGGAAATGAAAATCGAATTGGAGTGGCCCCTATATTATGAAGAAAATTCTCTCAGGAGACATCGTTATGCTCACAGACCTTGATGAGAAGAGATGTCGCGTCCAGTTAACTTGGATCATCTCAAGAAATTTTACCCTTATTTCAAAATCTCAGCGAGCTACAACTCTCCTCTCCCCCTTCTATTCTTTAAAAAATCTTTTCATTTCCCCTACACAGAACTACGTGGAACCTGATCGTCAAAAAAAACATTTTCTTTTTGAAATGAGACTCGTAGAAATTTTCAAAATCTCCAGAGGTACGTAGGCAGCCCATATGCCATACATGGGTTTGGTCCCTTTCTTTTCAAAAATTACTATTCTTTTCTAACCTTCGAGAATGACGATTCATTTTATTAGTTACATGAACAAAAGGATTATGTATGCCTTAGATATTAGTATAGATAACATAAATGTAAATTTCATCAAGAGGCACAACAAAATTTGTTCAAAATTAACATTCATTTCTGATTAAGAGAATACAGTGTTATTAAACGAAGTATCATCAAGGGGAGTCAAACCAACCACCCCTCTCCGATGACCAAACTGATCGTAAACAAACCTAACCCTAACCGAAATAAAAAAAAAAGTTACCCTTAAAACCCCAAATATGAAAAAAAAAATCACCATAGCTTCACAAAAGTCACCAAAAGCTTCATAAGATTCATTGATTTCAACTATCAGACGACCCTACTTCATCTTCATTATCATACCTAGAAGGTATCTAAGTTTCCCACTCCTGATTGGTATTCTATATACGTTCCATGGAGCGATATGACCTGAAAAATGTAGACAGAACCACAATACTGCCTTTTATGGTGTTGAATGCCACGAACCGTCTCTGACTAGTCTCTTTTGCCAGAACTTACTGTACTACCCGCTTCCATAGCCATTTAAGGTAGTCTCCAAATACATGTTAGGCCCCTCCCATACTCAGATGGACGGATAGACGGTCGATGGAGCTTCCACAAAGATCCTAGTATCATCATCAGTGATTTAGTTAAATTCTTCACCGGGAAAAAAATGTTATACGACAAGGCACAATCTGGTCCCACCCGACTTGGCACATGAGCCAACAGGGAAAATAGAAAGAATCTTATCTAAGTCCCACCAGACGCACATCTCAATAATCTCTAAGCTATAAGATAGCGAGTAAGTACCCCCCCCCCCCCATCAATACACTAACCACTGAAGGCACCGGGCTCCATGCTCTACAAGCCAATTTACCCAATGCTCCATATATGGTCATATGCTGAAGAAAGGTCGGACAAAGACATTGGGCACAACCGCCAAAGGTTGCTCAAGAAGGGATGCCTGGCAGAACCTCTCTGCAAACCACATAAATATCATTATAAGGCCCTCCCTCAGAAATCAAAAGCGATCCTCCTTCCAATCATACAATACGTTTAGGGTCTCATCCAGCAGCACCGCCAAGGGATTATGGTGGTAAGACATCTAGGCCATTTCTGCATCAACCTGGGGATCCATAGTCAAGTAACCCATCACCAATAAAAGCCTCGGAATAAGGCCTAAAGCGACAGTTCCAGCAAAGCCAACATCCTCAAAACCCCTCAGACTTACGGAATACATAATCGCCTGGAGAGAAATGGCCCCTTCAATAACTAATGGTCTAGCCTCCGAAGGGAATTTTTGAAACAACTTCGATAATAAAACATGGGGAAAACAAGAGATATTAGGAAGAGACGCCGCCACACTGGGGCTGACCCAACATGATCGAGAACAACTAACAAGTATGAGAGACCTCATCTAAGTCAAAACGGTAAATGTGATCTTCAGGATACCAAAATTGCACTGCTATAGCTAACAGGTTCCAATCTATAGCGCGATTCTGCTACATAGAAACTCAACACAAGTTAAAAGCGGTATAGACAACATTATACAAGAACATGCTCTTCAGGTTGTTAATATATGAAGGAAACCCTTCATGTATAGAAAGAGCCATTTCAAAAGGAGGAATTTAGTGCAAGAAAGAAGAATTTGGTTGTGGATGGAGAAAAAACCATCCCCCACACCTCCTTTCATACTTGAAAACTTTGGCTAAAGACAAGGGCCTTAGAAACTCGAGAATAATCCAACCCCACTAAAGTACTCTGAATTGAAAGAAAGTGTAATCAAGGTCTGAGGATGATTTGACATAACCCCCATGCCGATAGTCAAGTCAAGGGCTATGTCGATTAGCACCCCCTCCAAATTTTGTACATAAAATGATAGAAAAATCCCAAAAATTACCCAAAAAATTCCCAAAAATCGTAGAAAAATATAGAACCTAAAATTTCTCAAGAAAATCATTTTTTGAGCACTAAGCCCCTAAACTACCCATCCAGATTAATCTTACAGCCTTATGTCTAGCATAAGTCCCCTGTTGGGTCCATCTTACAAACCTATCGTCAACACGTTCCACAAATAGAACCAATAATGCATTCACATGCAAGTCTATTATTCCCCATCCTAAGAATTCCCTAGTGGAGATTCAAGATAGCACAATCCCTATACAGATATCTCAAACATAAATCCTTCCCCAGAGAAGTCTCAAAAAAACACAATTCCTACCAGAATCATGGGTGCATCTGCACCTTCAAGATAATTTAAAAACTCCCTAGAAGAGCAACTTCCTACGTTAATAATTAAGGTCCTTAGAATTGACCTCGGCCAGCAGAATTGATCGCTACAAATTTGGGTCCTCAGAATTGACCTCGGACCATAGAATTGATCGCAAGAACTTTAGGTCCTCAGAATTGACCATGACCCAGGGAATTGGGCGCCAGTACTTTAGGTCCTTAGAATTGACCTCGACCCACATAATTGGTCACTACAACGTTAGATTTTTAGAATTGACCTCCATCAGAAAAATTGGTTTCTACAACTTTAGGTCCTTATAATTGACCCCGACCGGCAAAATTTGTCGCTAAAACTTTAGGTTCTCAAAATTGACCTCGACCCTCAAAATTGGTCTCTACAACTTAATGTCCTCGAAATTGACCTCGACCCTCAGATTTTCCCACTACAACTATATGTCCTTAGAATTGACCTCAACCCTCAAAATTAGTCACTGCCACTTTAGGTCCTTAGGATTGACATCGTCCCTCATAATTGGCCACTACAACTTTAGGTCCTAGGAATTGACCTCACCCCTCATAATTGTTCATCACAACTTTAGGTCCTCATAATTAACCTAGACCCTCATAATTGGTCACTACAAGCCTTGGGCCCTCAAAATTGACCTCAACCCTTAGAATTGGTCATCTTCAGCACAACTTGAAAGTTAAACTTAAGATCAACCTCAACCCACTGAATTGGTCTCTCTGGCCCCTTAGAACCAATATTAACACATCCTCAACCCGATGAACCAGTCATCTTTGCCTCTTTAGGTCCTTAGAAGTGGCCGTAACTTATTGAGACGGTCAATCTCATCTTTTAGGTCCTTAAAATCTACCTACAAAACCTTTTTCCCAACGTCAATGCGGTGTCTATCATTTGACAACCTTCACTTGTTCCAAGCTCACCCATATAGGGTCTCTCTATAGACACCCCATCTTAGGACCCCCCCTAAGAACCTTCTTATGTCCTTTGCACTCACTCATCGAACACAAAACCTAAGTCATACGCCGAATCTCGATCTAAAGTCCAACGGACTCCCAAATCCTATTTGACTTCGAACAACTATCTCATATGAGTGAAAGCTTAATGAAAATTTGAAAGGGTTAGAATGCACTTTCCAATGGTCTTCCCCTTATGTGAATTGACCTTATGGTTCGGACGAACGATCCATTTTAATATCAAAACTGATTTAGAGGCCACTGGGCACTCCAGGGCCCATTTTGACCCCAATAAACTTCCGTAATTAGGCTAAAGATGATGGATATTCGAAGGACTCTGAATCCCCTTCCGAATGGTTTCACCTATGCATGAATTGGCCTTATAGTTCGAACCAACAGTCCGTTTTACCCCTAAAAACTAATCCGAAGACCAGCGGGCACTACTGGACTCTGTTTGACACCTATTAATTCTTCAACTCGAATGAGACCAAATTAATCTTAGAAGTGATCTAAATACCCTTTCTAATGGTTTGCCTCGTGCATGATTCTGACTTACGGTTCGGACGAACACCACATTTTCCTTTGGGAATTTCATGTCTAGTGACCAATTAGCACTTTCGAGGCCTGTTTGACCTCGATCAACTCCTGAACCTAGGAGTGGCTTAATGTATTCTAAAAGGTATCGGAATACCATTTCTAACGATCTACCCCATGAACGATTCTAACTTACGGTTCGCATATTACCATCGTTTTTCCAAAAAACCTACCTCAAACTATCGAATGGCAACCCCAGTACACAACCTATTGGAAGTTTGTCTAGGGTTCTATACCAATAGATAGTTCAAGGACCATGCCGACCGACACCTCCCTTGTCTCTATAAATAGAGGTCATTACCTCTCTTTGAAAGCCCCCCCTGAACATCCCTCTCAGCAATTCAGAGAAAATTCACTCGAATTCAGAGTTGTTCTCTCCTTAAAAGCCTCTTTCCCACATTCCTTTTATCATTTCCATACGCTTTTGAGTAAATTATCTCCCTCCTCCTCAAACCATCATCACTTCACTTTGAGGTCAACGCACCTACAAGGAAGATCTACTTCAAGTCATCATAAGGAGGTTCATTTCTTCCTCCTTGTCTTTAAATTCTCTTAATTTTGAATTAGTTACTTCATTTGGCTTTAGTATATTACTCATTACATCACACATCTTAATTCTAAGTTTTCATTATTTGTATTCGCACATAATTTATTTTCATAGAATAACCGAAAAATAAGAAAAAGGGGATTCACTCGAAAATTCCAAAAGGGGATTTCTCATCACTTTCTCACACTAAAACACCCTTTTCTACACACACATACGACAAAATACCCGATTGGATTTATGGGTTGAACCCCACCTCATATTGTTTTCAAACTACATGGATTTTGATGCCCTCCAAGCAACGTAGGCATCTTGGGTGAATCCCTCGACTCGAGTCCTCCCTCGTACAGTTTGTTATTTGATTCCCATCATATATTCATGAGATAAAAATTTTATATAAGCTTATTTTCTTGTGTCTTGTCCAATATACGCAATCGTTCCTTCATAACGATTTTTCAAATCGACAAACACTTACATCGTATTTTTTATTATTACTATTTTGGGAACACTCCTAAGGATGACCTCACTCCTCCTTTATCCATGACCCGAGTCGATCGATACCACCCTCAATTTATATTATTCACATAAGCACACACATCTCAGAGTGCTACAGTAGAAGATTAACACAATCCCATGACAGAGCGAAAGGGCAGGATGGGTGCCTAATACCTTCTCATTCCGTAACTTAGTCCTTGGACCATTGAATTACTTGGTTTCACAAGCATCATTATTGTCCTTGATATCGTTATCTCGAGGGGAAAGCATTTATTTTTCCTGTTTTGAGAAAAATAGGCTGGAGACTCTACCTCTACATATCATCCCACATCGACGACAAACGAGAGATCCTATAAAGGATGCAATCCCGTGCGCATTTCGTGCATCATTTTTCCATACCGTAAGGTTGATTCATGCACAGGATGGAACGTTTGAAAGGGTATTCAGATACCCTCAATGATTCATTCCGCTTCATTTTGTTCGAAGAGTTGATCGAGGTCAAATGGGGCCCGGTAGGTCCCACTTGCCTCTAAATTATTTTTTAGGAAAAAATGATCATTCATCCATATCGTAAGGTTGATTCACACACATGGGACACCGTTGGAAAGGCGGTTGAGAACCTTTAGAAGATTCATTAAGCTTCCACTCAAATGATAAAGTTTACCTGAGTCAAATAGGTCTCTGAAGCGCTAAGTGCCATCAGACCAGTTTCATTAGTAAAATGAACCATTCGTCTAAATTGTAAGGCCAATGTGCACACTGGGAAAACCATTGGAAAGGGGATTTAGAGAACTTTGAGGATTCATTGAGTTTCTCTTAGATGAGAAAGTTTATTAGGGTCAAACGAGGATCGAGAGATCACCATGGCCTCTAGATCAATACTCGAAGTATGACCTAGGGTTTGTGGTAAACAAGTGGGTGTTAGAGACCTAAAGAGATTCTTTAGGGTTTTTAGGATGGGGTTTATACACTACCATAATACATTTTTCCTTATGTCAGACTGAGGTTCTTTCCCGTTGTGGGTTTTTCATGTAGGCCTTGGTGTTGTGTTATATTATTTATCTTTCTACTCTTAAATTAAGTCACCTAAATATTGAAGATTAAAATTTAGTGTAATCTATTTAGTAAACAATTTGTCACATAGACCTTAAGGATTCTATTTGTTACCCTAATTTAAACTTGAAAAGAAAAAAACTTGTCACAACTTAACAAAATATTTTAACTGGGTACCTTTCATCCATCTCAATGTCGAGCACACACATTGTCAATCTTTATATCAGAAGACGTGTCTCACCACTACTACTTAATACGGAACTGAATAACTTACATTGAAATAACCTAAGGGAAAGGAACTTTTTAGTTTGAACCAAACATATCTTTTGCACTTTTCGTTAGGTCGTATCAATTTAATAATGATACCATAATTGGTTTCAAATTAGGAATTGTGTTCATTGGAGGTGGAGGTACTTCCAATCAATGAATCCTACTTTGAGGAAAATATGACCAAAAGGCCATTTACGACCAAAGGGTATAGAGCCAAAAATGTGTTGAAATTGGTTCACACTGATTTGTATGGGCCTATGACTATCCAAGCAAGAGGTGGTTTTAAGTACTTCATCACATTCATCGATGATTAATCGTGGTTTGGATAGGTTTATCTTATGCACCACAAGTGTGCAGCCTTTGATAAGTTCAAAGAGTATAAGTCTAAGGTGGAGCATTTCCACTCTAACTAATCCATAATTTATGATCTGATTATGTAGGGGAATAGATTTTGGCAGGTTTTATTCAACACTTATCAAATTTGGTATTACAACTCAATTGTTTCTTTAAAGAACTCCACAATAAAATGGTGCTAGGAAGAAAAGTAACATGACTCTTTTGGATATGGTTTCGTCCATAGTAAGCTATTCGGATATGCCATCATCCCTTTGGGGTTATTCACTAGAGAGGTCTACATATTCATTGAACTTGGTTCCATCTAAAAAAATTCTCTTCAACTCCCACATAACTCTGTAAAAGGTGCAAGCCAAGTCTAGCCCATGTTTGGATATGGGGTTGACTAGCACACATGCTACAAAAGGGGCCAAAAAAGTTAGAATCGACGATGGATGTTTGTCTCTTTGTCGAATATCCCAAACGAACTAAGGGTTGATAATTTTATGATCCTATGGAATGAAAAGTATTTATATTCACAAATGTTAGGTTTTTACAGGAAGATTATATGACTAACCACAAGTCCAAGACCAAGATTATCTTGCAAGAGGTAAGAGGGTACATGAAGAAATAGAGCCTGATCTCGATAATACACTGCCCCCGTAGTAGTGGGAGTATTATCAAGTATCCGGATTCACGTGTCACTTATATTATACCATAATTGGACCCACATCATAGTGGTAGAGTCAAGTGTCATCATGATAGGTTAGTGTATCTGGAAGAAAGATATAGTGAAATCCCTAGGTAACACAAACTCGATCTCAACATATATGATGAGGCAGTCCAATACAAGGATGTCGAGCTTTATCTAAAGGCTGTGAACGTAGAGATGGATTCAATATATTTGAATCAAGTGTGGGAACTTGTACACTTACCAGATGGGTTAAAACCCATCATATTAAAGTGAATCTGCAATTAGAATAGAGGGGTAGATGGGAATGTGTAAACCTTCAAGGAATGAATTATTGCAAAAAGGTTCACTGAGAAAGAGGGGATCAATTATGAGAAGACCTTTTTATCGGTATCCATGATTAAGTCTATTCAAATTATCTTAACCACTGTTGTGCATCTTGATTTTGATATTTGGAAAATGTATGTCCATATTGCATTCTTAAATGGTAATCTTGACGAGTGTCTCTATATGGTAAAACCTACGGGGTTTATAGCGAAGGGTAAAGAAATCAAGGTGTGAAAGATTAAAATATCCATTTGTGGACTCAAGCAAGCATCAAGGTCTTGGAATATCCAATTTGATCAGGAAATAAAATCTTATGGTTTCAGTCAATGCTTGGATGAAACGTGTGTTGTAGACACCCCATTCTGTTACCCCCAACTCTCCTTAGGTCCCTAGTACCTCCCTTCATCACCACAAACCCAGGTCATGTCCCGAGTACTGACCTAGAAGCCATCGGGAACTCCTCGGCTCAGTTTGACCAAGAAGTTAAACTCTTCATCTCAACTAAGACTGAATGAATCCTCGAAGGCCACTGAATACCCTTTCCAAGAGTCCATCCCGTGCGATTCCGACTTACCACGCGGACGAACGATCCGTTTGCATCCGAAACTTGATCTAGAGGCCACCAGGTGCTCCTAGGATTTGTTTGACCTAAGTCAACTCTTCAGCTCAACTGAGGCTAAATGAATCTTCGAAGGGCACTGAATACCCTTTCAAACGGTCCGTCCTGTGAGCGATTCCAACTTACCATGCGAACGAACGATCCGTTTAACTCCAAGAGGTCATCGAACGCTTCCAGGCCCCGATTGACCAAAGTCAACTCCCCAAATTGGGTCAAACTCTTTGGAATGTCGAAGTACATCTCCTAACCTTTCCAACGATCCACCCTGTGCACGCTTTGGACTTACCATCTGGACGAACGATCCATTTGCATCCGAACCATTCCCCGTCAAATAGACCGACAAATGCTTCCGAGCCATATTTGACTCAAAGTCAACTCCCAAACCTGGGAGATATCCCAAGTACTTTCGAAGGTCTATGAATTACCTTTCCAACGGTCAACCCCGTGCACAATTCTGACCAACGGTTTGCCCTCGGCAGCCGATTTCTCAAAAAGCCCTGAAACACACTGCCAAACGGCAGGTTCTAGACCCTGCCTATCGGCAGGTGCCGATAGGCAGGACTAGGTCTATGCCGATCGACAGTGACCTGGGCCTATAAAAGGAGGCCTTCACCTTATTTTCAAGAGGATCCCAGATCTGATAAAATTCACTCTCAACGAATCCCAAAAACCTCTCTCGAAGGCAGCATGATTTCACCCTCCAAATCCCTTCTTTACTTCCACTTTTCATCATCCCTTTCATCAAACTTGGTGAATTAGCCACTCTCCATCATCATCCAAGTGCAAGGGCTGCTCTCCAACATTCATGATCAAGCTCAAGATCTTCAAGAAGGTCCAACTTTCTCAAACTCTCTCTTAAGTCCCCTTAAATTCTCAATAACGTGTTTTCTTACTTAGCACTTTTATTATCTCATCTCGCACATCCTAATATACTTTTTATTTATTATTATTGCACATCTCTTATTTTCATATAAATAAAAACCCAAAAAAATAAGAAAAATAGGGTTTGCTCATAAATTCCAAATACGGATTCTCACACTTTTCTCACCACTAAAACACTTTTTCTACACGCACACACACTCACAAATAAGAGATCCCCCATTTAGATTTATGGGATAAACCCCACCCCTCGTTTTGTATGCGAACTACGTGGACTTTGATGCCTTTATAGGTTAAGTAGGTGTCTCGGGGTAAAATTCGAGACTCGAGTCCTTTTCTCACTTTTTCTCTTATTTTCCTATTTTCTCTAAATCTAATCTTCACATATTCTATATACTTTCCCTTGGTGACGTATTACTCCATATGCGTTATCGTTCCATTAAAATGATCAACGTAGGGGTAATCGCGTAAATCTTATTTTTCTAATATTATTTTTATACCTTCCTACGGATGACTCGCTTTATCTCTTCCATGATATAAGTTGAGGAATCCTATCTCCACCATATATATACACATGCACACATATCACGGGGGAAATATAAAGGAAAATAGAAAATATCCATGAGAGATTGAAAGGGAAGAATGGGTGCCTAACACCTTCCCATTTCGTAACTTGGCCTTCGAACCCTAATCGAATCATTTTGGTTTCGCATGCACAGGTATGTCTTTGGATGTCATCCTTCGAGATGGATTCGCCTTCTTCTTTTATCTGTTTTGAGTAAAATAGACTGGCGACTCTGAATCTTTCTACATTTTTTACACCTCATCCCAAATGATGTCGGCGCGGGACCGAGGATCCTTTCCCTTCGCGCGCCCGCCCGCGCAACGAGGAACGGGGATGGCCACAGTGGCCACTCCTCTGGGGATAATGTGTGTTTTGAGGGCTTGAGTCTATTTACATCGATGCTATATTTGCTAATATTCCCCCTATATCTGTATATTCCCCTTTTCCATGTGTATCCCATGCTTATGCTTATGTTCACACACTTGTATAAAATTCTCAATGTACACTTCACACCACATGGACCTAGGATCACATATATCCGCATGTTGCATGCATCACCCATCCATACTTGGTGTACCTTTGGTACTTGTACTTTGATCCCTGTTTGGAATAATTAATAAAGGCATTCTCATCATAAGATACTAATAAGAGAGTCATGCATGATTCACACGACATCACCAAAGAGCATTGTTATTGAACAAATTTTACCCAGTAACTAGAGGGTCACTTCGTGATGGGCGCTGGTCTGACAGGTCGCAGTTAGCCTAAGAGATATGACTCTCACCTTCCATTGGCTAAGTACCTTCGACGTACATCGAACGGTTCACCCGCATCATACCGCTTGACCGAAGTCATGAAGGGAGGTATATCATAGGGAATTCGTTCACGTATGCTGAGTATATCGAATTTTCTCTCACACGTACCGTCGCCACGAGGTATATAGTGAGGCAATTCACGTACACTCAGGTATATCAAATGGCTTGTCCACACATACCGATTGCCCGCAAGAGCAAGACGTATATTGTGGAAGTTACGCCAAAGGGGGGAACCCATTCCAATTCACCCAACCAACTGCATACACGCATATAGGTGCAAAACCTAGGACACGCACTTTAGATTGGCAATTTTAACCCGAAACGCTGCTGAAATTCCGGGTCGCCTGCCGCCCAAATTTTTGCACATTCTTAAAATGGGACCCTATCCGTGAGCCTGGTTACAAGTACAATCGTAGCTTTGCATATATTAAAAACCCCACTTTTCTAGGCTCGGGTCCCGTCCGGCATTGCATTTGGGAGAATTAAATACAACTGAGAACATAATAATCATGCTAAGTTTCGTCTCCAAAAACATTTCTCCCTTCTTTATCAAAAATACAAAAACATTTCTCCATTCCTTATCAAAAATCAAAAAACATTTCTCCTTTCCTTATGAAAAAACAAAAAAAAAAGAGAAAATTATTTTCTTCCCTTTTTCTCAAAAATAAATCTCATTCTACGCCTTCTCAGGTCAATCGCAAGCCCTTGGCCTGGCTCCCTATTGGCTTCGATATTCAGTCAAATCACCCTGGAGTTTCGTCCGTTCCTCTACTACTTCTTTCGAGTCCGAAATCCACCCACTTTCCATGGAGAAAAATTATCAAGTACCAGTCATACAGTCGGATCTGACGGCAGTCCTAGCTCAGCTCGTGTTCAAGATTGACAACCTCCAAAATGAGATTCGAGAGATGCAACGAAACCATATTCCTATTCCTTAAGAGCCCAAGACCCTATTCCCTCGTGCTATGGGTCCACCTGAGCCTATCTGGGTTCCCGAAGAATATCAGCACGCTCCACGTGCCCCTCCTGTCAATGGGCCGCCGACTGCCCAGCTTCCTATGCCAAACATTGCCTAGCCTATGGCTAACCTGCCTGTGGCCGTTGATCCAAAAGAGGAGGAGTTAGAAAAAGTTGAAGAGGATCTCAAGATGCTCACCAAGAAGTTTGACAAAGTCAGGATCTCTGGGAATTACATGGACTACACCCACATGTTTCCTTGTCCTAAAGTGAGGTTACCCGAGAAGTTCAAGATGCCAAATATCGACAAGTTCGGAGGGAGTTGACCCCCGATTGTTAATCTTCGCAGTTATCATCGTTCCATGACTCTAGTAGGGGTTTCTGAAGAAGTGATGTCCCAATTGTTTCAGAAAACTTTGAAGGATAGTGCCCTCCGATGGTTTTTATCCCTTGAGGAATCCAGAATCCGTAGCTGGGAGGATGTAGCCCGACAATTCATGTCGCAATATAAATACATCGAAGAGCTTGAGGTCACCCGTCATGATTTAGAGCTAGTCAAGAAGAATCCAGGAGAATCATTTAGTAACTTCATAACCCGGTGGAGGGAGCAGGGAGCTACCATGACCAATCGGCCATTCGAGGAAGAACAGGTCAACACATTGATGAAGAACTTCTTGCCCTATGTCCGAGCGACGATGGGAGGATAATACTGTCCCCACTTTCGATCTCTCAGAGTGGCTGGATTAGAAATTGAGGAAAGCCGCATTAAAATAGAGGTTGAACCAAACAAGGTGTCCGAACAGTTCACCACTAGAAAGTATGATAAGTCTGCCAGTGCTATCATCTCAACCATCAATAACATCTCTCAACCAACCACATCATGGGCACCAGAAAGCCGCCCTGCCCCCATTCGAAGGGAATACACTGAGCTCCATGCTCCCCTCTCCAAAGTTTACCAAGCCCTGTTAAGTCAAAACCTCATCAAACCCTTGGATCCATGTCCATTGCCAAATCCACTCCCAAGAAACTTGAAGGCCAATGCTCATTGTGACGTTCACCAAACTGCCATCCATACCACTGACCAATGCTTTCACCTTTGAAATATAATCCAAGATCTCATTGATCGGGGTACCATCGCCCCACAAGCCAATCCGAAGCCAAAAACTTCTCATAATCCACTTCCAAATCATGCCAATGCCTCTTCTTAGAAGAAAACCCATATTTTGATCCATCAACTCAATAAACACCCATATACTTTCCTAAACCTCTTAAAATTTGCCCATATTTCCTCCTATACCCTACTAGCTTCACTGATCAGGCACTGTCACTCCTTACCAAAGCATGCATCACTATTCGTACACGTTTTGAAAATAAAAGTATGGAATTGTGAGAAGTGTTGAACCAACTCCTAGAGTTCGGGCTAAAATTTCCCTCACAGATGGTCATCGATTGCCAAAGATTCAGTGCACTGTTCTTGGAAGCACAGAAATGGTCCCAATATTCAGACAGGTGGATGGTACCAACTGACGAAGTCAGCGTAGATGATGTTTTCCAGATTATAGCAGAATTATTCGAGAAAACCAACAGCATTTGTAGTATCACCGGGTTACTTGATACTTTGAATCTGTAAGGGTGCTTGGTCCCTTCAATCACACATATCCCCACAGAATGGGAGGACCTGTATAAAGAAGTCATTGAGGTTGTGGATGCATTGACTTTACATGGAAAGATAGAATTGTTGCCACCGGATGGGGGGAAGAATTCAAAGATTCGAGCGAAGAACAAGCTTCAGGAAGAACTAGCCTAGTAGCCGACATATGTGGGATGATATCATTTGAAGAACTCCTCGGAGAAATAAGGAGGGTGATAGAATAACCTGAGATTGACAAGGAAATGGGATTCATGTTCTTCCCTTCTTCACTAAATCACATGACCATATCAGGGAGACATTACCAGGTTCCAATATCACTACTAGGAAATGACAAAGGGAAGGGCATTGAAAACCTTCCTATGCCAGAGATGACCATTGAGGAGAGCAAGATCCTCGATCAACTGAAGAAAACTCAAGCTAACATCACTCTATGGGGGCTTTTCATGTCTTCCCAACTGCATAGAAATGCTTTAATCAAATTTCTCACTAGACCCACAGTTCCTCCCTCTACCTCACCAGAAGAAGCGGTAAATCTGGTCGGATCCTTGACCTCTTCCCGAATGCTATCATTTTTTAAAGAAGAAATCCCCAGAATAGGGCCAAATCACAATCATTCACTCAAGATCTCTGTCGAAGTTATTGGGAAGGTTGTGCGACTCTCCCTTGTCGATAACGGATCCGCCTTAAATGTTTGCCCTCTGAGAACCTTCAAGTGTTTAGGCCTAAAAGAAAACAACCTCGCTCCAACCTCCGCCGCTATACGTGCTTACGATAATACCCATCGTGAGGTGATGGGATCCATAAAAATTATAATAGGGGTTGGCCTTATAAACCTTGTCGTTGAATTCCAAGTCATAGACATCCCAGCTTGTTTCAACCCGTTGCTCGGATGACCCTGGCTCCACAATATCAAGGGTGTGTCTTCCTCACTCCATTAAAAATTTAAATTCTTCACCGACGGGCGAGTCATCACCATTTTGGGCGACGACAAAAATGTCGAGGGCGCAAGCACCAGCAGTCCAATTCTTGAGATACAGCACGGGTCAAATGATATGCTCCTCTCAGGATTTCGAGTTGAGCCACTCCTACTCCCGGCAGGGGACGATTTCAAATAAAGGGTTTGTCCAGAATATGACCCTCATGGCAATGTCAATGTGATTCAGATGTTCAGAAACATGCACTTCGTGCCTGGACTGGGACTAGGGCAAAGGCAGCAAGGGATACTTGAGCCCATCGAATTGAAGAAAGCGTTCCCTCCTTGTGGTTTGGGGTATCAACCATTAGAACGAGAGGTCAGAATGATCCTCCAGTCTAAGCCAAAGAGAAGATTAGACTACATCCCAACTATCTCAGGAGACTCCTTGAATGGACGATTCATAAAAAAAGGCGAAGACTTCCCCTTTTGCAGTTTTCCAGAACCATGGTACGACCACACAGATAAAAAGATGAAGCCTGGAATGGAGATGTTTTTCCAAGACAGCTACCCATAGGTTGAAAGTTTCCAACAGCGAGTACAACCGCTCATCAAAGATAGCAAAGAGACTGAGGAAAGTGATTTTGAAGATTCCTTCAACTTATAGGCACTTGGGCTGACAATTTTCATGGTTCATTCAAGCACTACATCAATGGATCCATCCCGTTTGAATAAAGTTGCTGATATACCCCTCCTCAACTAGCAGGCTGCACCAGTTCTACCTCTTGAAACATCCCCTGACCCCAATGTTTACCCTATTTCTTCTTCTATTGTCTATCCTTGTTCAAATGTAATCGAGACCTCTTTTGATGAGGTTCTCAATGTTAATTTTCCTTCAATGAAATAAACGAAGATTTTGAGTATCTTGTTGTGCCTTACATTAACTTCTTGGATTCTAATCAAACTTTCGATGATGATGATTTTGAAAATGAACAATTCTTAACTGATTTAAATAAGGTTAATAATAAACAATATAATCGCGTTCAAGTTAATGAAGAAGTGACTGTTGTTATTAATCTCGGTTCTAGTAGCCAACTGCGCGAGATTAGGATAGGGGCCACCCTTGATGAGCATGAGCGCGAACAACTCGAAGAATTTCTGAAGGAGTTCATGGATGTCCTCGTATGTTCCTATCATGATATGCCCGGCATTGATCCTGTAATAGCTCAGTACGAGATTCCCACTCTCCCCGATTACAAGCCGGTTAAACAAAAATTGAGAAAACTTTGCACCGAATGGTCGCTCAAGGTCAAAGAAGAGGTGGTCAAACAGTTAAATATGGTCTTCATTCGGGTGATAGAATATCCAACATGGATACCCAACATAGTACCTGTGCCGAAATCAGAAGGGAAGGTTCAAATGTGCGTAGACTACTGAGATTTAAACAAAGCTTCTCCAAAGGATGATTATTTGCTACCCAATATCAACATGATCATGGATAACACAGCCAATCATGCTCTTAAGTCATTTGTCGATGGGTTTGTTAGATACAACCAAATCAAGATGCACCCAGAACACAAAGAAAAAACCGCATTCATCACCCCATGGGGAACCTTTTGCTACACCGTTATGCCATTTGGTCTCAAGAATGCTGGGGCTACCTACCAAAGGGCTGCCACAACCATCTTGCATGATCTGATTCACAAAGAAGTCGAGGTTTATATGGATGATATGATTATCAAGTCCAAAACTAGAGATGGTCATGTACCCACTCTCCGGAATTTCTTCGAACGACTGTGACGGTATCAGATGCATCTTAATCCATAGAAGTGTGTCTTCGGCGTTATAAAGGGAAAACTCTTGAGATTCATGGTCAGTGAGAAGGGGATAGAAGAAGATCCTACAAAGATGAAGGCCATACTTGAGATGCCACCACCCCGAACAGAGAAAGAAGTCCGAGGTTTTCTTGGGAAATTATAATATATCAGCCGGTTCATCAGCCAACTAATCTCCATCTGTGAAGTGATGTTCAAGTTCCTCCGAAAGGATTTAACCAAGGTTTGGAACGAGTCTTGCCAAGAAGCTTTTGACTGAATCAAACAATATATGTCCCAACATCCAGTGCTCATGCCACCATAGCTTGGTCTCCCTTTGCTCCTATACCTAACCATAACCAACACTGCAGCTGGGGCTTTGCTAGCCCAATACCTTGAAGACTCTTGTAAAGAAAGAGCCATCTATTATGCCGTCACAAATTGGCCGAATATGAGGTCAACTACATTGCTTGGGAAAATGCATGTGTCGCACTTATCTGGGTCACCCAAAATTTGCAACACTACATACTAGCCTTCCCCATCAAACTTTTATCACGAATGGACCCCATCAAATACCTGCTTGAGAAACCCGCATTATCCAGTCGAATGTCCTGATGGTTGATGCACCTAACCGAGTTTGATATCGTATACATCATGCAGAAATCCATTAAAGGAAGATCCATCTCTGACTACCTCACCGATTACCCTGTAGAATAAGAAGATGTATGGATCTCTGAATTCCCAGATGAAAATATCCTCTGGACCACTCAAGATAACCTTCGATGACAAATGTTCTTTGATGACACTAAAAACAAAAAGGGATATGGAATTCGGATACTTCTGATCGCCCCAGATGACTCCCACACTCCCATCGCCATCAAATTGGATTTCCCTTGCACCAATAACATGATAGAATACGAGGCATGCACCGTAGGCCTCAAAGTTGCTCTCAAGAAAGTTATTCAATACCTTGATGTCTACGAGGATTCTTCCCTTATCATCGATCAAGTGCTTAGAAAGTGGAAAGTCAAGGACAAAAAGCTCCAACCCTTCCATGACCACTTAGAAGAGTTAGCCTCCTAATTCTGAGATATCATCTTCCATTACCTACCCCAAGCAAAGAATAACCTATCCGATGCCCTCTCTACGTTGGCCTCCATGATTGATATGCCTGAGGGAATAACAATGACCCCATTCCTAGTTCAAAAGAAAGATAAACCAACCCACTGCTACCATATTGAGCTTGTCTCCACCGAAGATCCCGAACTAGTCGATTGCTGGTACTATGATGTCTGGTGCCTCCTCAAACATGGTAGGTATCTCGAGGGTTCCAATAAGAAATATCGAATGACCCTCTAACGACTGCTGCCCAGTACACTATCTGTCATAAATCTCTACTCAAGAGGAACTTCGATGGAACTCATCTACACTGTATTGCAGGGGCTGAGATTGAGAAGATAATGCAGAAGATCCACAGCGGGGAATGCGGCCCCCACATGAATGGTCACATGCTTGCCATGAAGATCATCCGACAGGGACACTATTGGACCAGCATGACCCAGGACTGCATCACCTATGTCCGGAGATGCCTCAAATGCCAATAATTCTCTAATCTTCAACACCTACAACCGCGAGAATTATACAACATGACCTCTCCCTGGTCGTTCTCCACCTGGGTTTTCGGCATCATAGTGAAGGTTACACCAAAGGCTTCAAACAGATATGAATTCATCCTAGTCGCCATTGATTACTTCACCAAATGGGTCAAAGTTGAGTCATACGCAGTGTTGAACGCCAAGAAAGTGGCCAAGTTCCTCAAGAAAAATAATATTTGCCGATATGGGGTCCCGCACGAGCTAGTGTCAGATAACGAGTTGCATTTCGAAGAAGAAGTCACATAAGTAGTCAACGAGTACGGGATTTAGAGACACAAATATTCTCCCTACCGACCCCGGACTAATGGTGCAGTTGAAGCCGCCAACAAGAACCTCAAAGCTATTATCAGCAAGATGACCGAAAGTTATAGGGATTGGGCCGACGGAATCCTGTTCCCCCTCTGGGGCTATCGAACCTCAATCCAAACCTCTAATGGGGATACCCCTTACTCCCTGGTCTACGGCATGGAAGCAGTCCTACCTATGGAGATGGAAATACCCTCGCTATGCGTCATGCTCGAAAACAAAGTTGGCGAAGAAGACTAGTGTCGAAGCCGTCTTGAAGAGCTAGACCTCCTAGATGAAAAAAGATTAAAAGCTCTTTACCACATACAGTGGTAGCATCGTCGAATTGACCGATCATTCAACAAGAGAGTCAAGGACTGCGGTGTCCGGGAGGGGGACTTATCCCTTAAAGAGATAATAGAACCCATATGGGACCCTAGAGGTAAATTCAAACCCAATTGGAGCGACCCCTACATTGTGAAAAAAATCTTATCCGGCGGTGCCACCATGCTCACTGACCTAGATGGGGAAGAGATGGCTCGTCCATTCAACCTGGACTGTCTCAAGAAATTCTACCCCAAGTCCTAAATCTTGACTCGCTACAACTCTTCTCATCCCCCTCCTATTTAAAAAAAAAAAGAAAAAAGAAAGAAAAACCTTCTTCAATTCCCTCTTCCCAAAACTATGTGGGCTTGATCCTCTGTAAAAAACTATTTTCAAATAGATAAAAAACTTTTCAAAAACCCCAGAGGTATGTAGGCAGCTCATACACCTCACATGAGTGCGGATCTTTTCTTTTTCATAAAATACTATTATTTTCTTACCTCCGAGAATGACGATTCATTCTAAAAATACTTGAACAAAAGGATTATGAATGCCTTATCGATCAATATAGATAATTCAAAATACAAAACTCATCGAACGGCACGGTTAGATGATCAGAAACTTGTTTATTTCATTAATAAGAAATTACATCACGGATTACATAAGAAAAGGGATGCATAACTCCCTTCCCCCTACTACCATAAAAAGCCAAATAAAATCCCCGCATCTATTACACAAATAAACTCTCCAAGAGTCCTACCCACAGCTACCAGATAAGCCTGCACCCTCATCATCTACATCCTGCCAGAATAGAGTGTCGTAAACACTCCATGGACCGATAAGCCCGAACCATCTTTGAAAAGACCACAACACCCCCTTCCATGGTGTTTGATAAAACAAGCCATCTTTGTCCAGTCTCCACTTCCAACATCTTGCTAACTACTTTCCTTCACAACCACTTCATATAATCTTTGGGGACATGTCAAACTTTCTCGACAAACTGAGAGGGACGGGTCGACAGACACCGATTTTCCCACAAAGATCCAAGCAACAGACGCAGGCACTCAATCAAATCTTCTATCGGGAAGAAATTTGAGGTTCGAGGTGGCACGACTTGGGCCCAACCAAATTGGCGCAGAAGCCGCCAAGGGAAATAAAAGGAGGTCTGCCTGAGACCAACCAGCCGCACATATTAATACTCTCCTAGCTCTAGAACAGGCTGCCACTGCCCCCACCAAGGCGCTGACCAATACAGAGCACGAGCCTAATGCTCCACAAGACAATGCTCCCAGTTCTCAACATACAGACCAACACTGATGAAGTAGCATGAAAAAAAGTTGGGTACGGCCGACAAGGTATATTCTAGAGGGGTCGCCAAGTGGAATCTTTCAGATAATCACATGAACAGCATCACGGGGCTACCCCTCAAAAAGTCAGAATGACCTTCTCCCCAGGCATCCAGGCCATTCAGGGTCTCCGTCAGTGTCACCACCGTAGGATTACAATAGTAAGACATCCATGAAGCAATGGTTGCAAGTTCCGGGTCCACCTGCAGTTCTCCAGTCACCAGCAATAATTTTGAGCCCAAACCCAGAACAACGGCTCCAGCATAGCCAGCATCACCTACTTCTCGCAAATGCATAAACTGCAGCACCACCAAGAGGGAGATCATTCCTCCAACAACCAATGATCTGGTTGCCAAAGGCGAAACACGAAGAAGCCCGACCAATAAATCCCCGAGAGAACAGGAAAATTTGGTCAAAGTCGCAACAACACTGCGATTTACATCCAACATGGCAGAAAATTCCTCATAGGTAGGACAAACTTCATCCAACCCAAAGAGAAATACATGGTCTTTGGGGTACCAGAATTGTACCGCCACCATCAGTACGTTCCACTCAATAGGCCGATTGCGCCACAAGGAGACTCGACGCATGTTAAAATCATCGTAGTCAACATTATAAGAGTACATTGCTTCCAAGGCTTCGAGGTAGTTAACAAACTCAATGCTACCAGGGTGAACCATCTTGCAAGACTAAGAGATAGTGGGCAAGTAAGGGAGAATCCGAAGGTCTGATGAAAACACTCCTCCCTTACCCTTTTTTATACTTGAAAACCCTCACAAGAGACATAATCCCTGTAGAAATCGTAGGCAATCCTACGCCACAAAGTACCCAAAGCTGAAGAGGGTACCAATCAAAACTTTGAATTAATGGGACTAGACTAAACAGTCGATAGGCAGGACAGGGTGCTTGCCAATCGGCAACCCCTCTTTTTTAGAAATTTCCCCTTTTTACTCTTTTGTCAAATCAGAAAACTCAATAAAAATATATTGATATTCTCAACAGAATTTCAAAATCCCTTTTCCTCCTTATATAATTTCCCTTTTAAATAAAAAACTTTTCTTCAAAAATCCCAAAAATACTTTTTGTTACGATTTCAGCAGCAAAGTAAAAAGCGCATGTGCATGCATTTATTCATCATTAATAAAAGATAATAAAAAACTCCATTGCATTGCATATATCTGTTTTCTTTGTTACATAATTTTGTAGGAAATAAAAAGAAAAAGAAAAAACAATGGGACTCAGCCCGAACCCACATTCTCTGTCTCTCTCTCTCTCTCTCTCTCTCAAGAGCTTCCACCCCTGCGAGGTGCTCTCTTCCCCCTACGGCGAGATGACGCACCACCACTACCCGAGCCCGCATCCTCTCCAAACGAGGCAGGCGGCACCAAGTAAGAAGTAATAGGAACTGCGTCCCGAATATGGGCAGTCGCCGAAGATATCCAGTCTCTGATATCCCTTAGACAAGTGGTCGACATCCGGACTTTCTGCAAGAAAAGGCAAAATCATTATCAAAATAGAGATGGCCAAAACAGAAAAGAAAGAAAGAGAGGAACAAAAAGGTATACCGCGGGTCGAAGGACCTCCTCTGTCAAACCTAAATCCTCCAAATCCATCGCATGAGGATGGTCCAACATAGGCACCATCCCTCCATCATCCCTCCGAATGTTATACGAAGGGGTATGTAACCTCACAAAAGGAACATCTGAAGTCGCCGTTGCCGCAGATGCCGACGGACCACCGCCACTGTGGGTAGATCCCACCGCCCGACTCGAACCCGCAGGAGGGAAAGGAAGGGCATCATATATGTTGGGCGCCATCAACCAGCTAGTCACAAAGTCCATACAGTCATACAGCGCGGTCGTATCAGTGTATAATAAGTAGGACTCGCCGATCATCACTGCGATCCTCTCATCCTCCTATAGCAATCGCTCCCGCCTCATAGACGTAGGAGGCTGCACAGGTGGCACCCCCACCTCCTCCTCAGCAATCTGACGAACCACCCGCTCCTCGAGGTACCAGGAATGGATGAACTCATGCGCCAGTAAATGCCTCATCCGCGCATTCACCCCAGTCGCCCCACGCATCCTGAATGGATGCCCTCTAGGGATAAAAGGTCACCTGAAAATCACCAACAGGCATAAATCAATACAATATCAGAAGGTGAAAAAATGAAGACTGAAATGGAAAGAGACTTACCCTACCACTGGTCAGGTCATTCAAGACCTGACACACCGCCTCCAGAGAGAGAGATCCCTTCAACTGTCGATTGGCCTTACGACATCGATACAATCGACAAATGTCCCCAACAGTGTCATCCTTCAAAGCGATTAGTGGGGTATTGCACCCAACCACCTCATAGTTACACGTCTGAATTTACAAATAATAAGAGACGCATAAGGAAAAATGCGAATGCATGAAAGTAAAATGTCAGTGTATGAAAAGAAATGTGCAAACTAAAGAATACCTCAGGAAGGTACGTGGCCCCAGTAAAGGTCTGCCGGCAGCACTGGCTGAATGCATCCAGAGAAGAGTAAAGGGTCGTCAAAGTCAGACTCCCCCAATCATAGAAAGGGATGTTCAGAAATATCCTCAGGTACGGTAAGAACCACAAATGGATGACGTCGCCGCTCGACGCCACCATGAAACCTCCCAACACCAGCAAAATGCATAACTGGGCCATTTGCCTCACTTGGAGCCCATCCTCCACATCAATCACCCTGCTCAGCAGAACATCCTTCAGCAGGCACAGTCAGATAAAATCCCCATAAACTATCCTCCCTACATCACCAAGTGCCGCACGCACTGCCTCCAGTCTCACCCGCAAAGAGCGATCCACCTCTATCTTCACTCCATCACAATCTAGCCCGAACAGCTGCTGCACGTCTATGGGAGTCACAGTCATCTACCCGAAGCCGAAATGGAAGGTGTGGGTGGTATCCCGCCACCTCTCTCCCAAAGCGCACAAACCACTGTCGAACGAGGCATCTCATCCAGCGCAGATGCCAACCTCCCAAAACCCACTGATGATACCACCCAACGCACCAAAGGTGGGAGATTCTCCCAAACATCCCTAAGCCCCATCATCCTGCGGGCAAGCATGTTCTTCAGAGAAATATTAGACTGGCAAAAAGGAAAAATCTCGTCAAAAGTAAAAAAAAAAAAGAAAAATCACCAAAAAGAAAGGAATGCCAAAGGTCGGGTTACTTATATAACCATCAAAAATCACTTTCGAAGAGCGATGATGCGATGGCTCCCGCAGCAAGGTCCGCTCATCCGCAACAGGCTCAAACGCATCACAGGAGTTCTCACTCCCCAAAGTAAGAGGCGCCCTAGCCTCCACTCCACATTCGCCCAATTATCAATGGTCAACCACTCCTGATGGACTACAGTGCTCACAAAAGCAGCCATTTCTTGAAGATCGGAATGCTAGAACGATTTTCAGAGGAATCGCAGATAAAGAGAAGGAAATAAGCTATGAAAAAATAAAGGGATTCATCCCCTTTATATATCATTCCAAGTAGGCCTGTAAATTGAGCGCCCGAGGCCCGAAGCCCGCCAGTTCGGCCCTCTATTTTCGGGCCGAGCTTTATTTGAGTTTGAGCCGATCCGAGCCTGAGCCAAAATTTCAAGCCCGAATTCATTTCGGGCCGAGCTTGAGCCGAACTTTGCCAAGCCCGAATTGGGCCCGAAGCCCGAACTTCATATTTATAAATAAATAAATAAATAATTTATATAATATAACATATTTTTGTTAACATTGTTTAATTAGGTTTCATTCTTTTATTTCATTTAGTACTTTTAAAAAAAAAATATTTGTTACAATACATTAGATTACATGTGATTTTTAATTTTGTGATTTTATTGTTAATCTCATCTCATTATGGGTATTTGATTTAATAATTGCTCAAGTCATAATAGGCCTTTGATAGTGATCAAATTTTGCTAAATGTATAAAATTTAATAGGCATTTGTAGATTTTCACTCTTATTTCCCTTGTTTTAATTTAATACATTTCATAATTATATATTTTATTTCATGAAATATCAATTATATTTTAATGTGTAATGTTGTCCATGATGGAAATACAAGAAAAAAAAAATTTAAACTTTTTTAACACAAGAAATTGAAATCGGGCCTGCCCGAAATCAGGCCCGAAGCCCGTAATACTTGTGAGCCGAGTTCGGGCCTAGGTGGGAAAACATAATTCGGGCTGAGCTCGGTCTTGAGCATGGGCAAGTGAGTTCGGGCCGAGCCTGAGTAACCCCAAGCCCGACTCACCCAGCCCGATTTACAGCCCTAATTACAAGCGTCATGCCGATCGGCACTTACCCCCACCATACCGATCGGCACTGACTGCTTACCTTCCTAAGGTAGCCCAAAAGTTTGTGCCACTGCCGAATGGCACCCCTCATACCATACCGACCGGCACCCCCCTTTAAATTTCATACAAAAATTCCCAAAAAATAACAGAAAGCCCCGAAAAATCCTCAGAAAATTTCTGAAAATTCTTGAAAATACCAGGAAGGATTTAGAACATCTTCACCAAGAAAATTTCGCATTCCCTCGAGCGAAACCCCTCTTTCCCACAAGAATCTTCAAAAACCAAGTGAATCTCCTCCCGGTAAAGCAGCAGAGGATCTCTAAGGATTGCCTGATCACTTCCCTAGCGGAGTTTTTTATAGCACCAAAATAGGTTGTCCCCCACCTCCCCGTGAGGTCTCCTAAAGAAATAAAAGCTTCCCCAGCTATCAGCTCCCCAACTCAAATCAAAATCACAAGGATCTTTCTCTAGCAGAATCAAAATCCAATCATTATCCACTCTTAGGTTAGAATTGACCTCAGTCTTGGATCGTCGCCTGAGTTGGGTCATAATTGACCTCGGTCGTCACCACTCTTAGGTCAGAATTGACCTCGGTCTTGGATCGTCACCTCAGTTGGGTCAGAATTGACCCCGATCCTCGGTCGTCACCACTCTTAGGTCAGAATTGACCTCGGTCTTGAATTGTCACTTGAGTTGGGTCAGAATTGACCCCTATCCTCAATCGTCACCACTCTTAAGTCAGAATTGACCTCGGTTATTAGATCTTCACCCTAAGCCCGCAGATTCGGCTTTGACCCACAGAATTGGTTATCCCCTTAGATCACTTCAGGTCCTCAGAATCGACATAAACCTTTGATCATCATTTCATCCCTAGCACACTCCTTAGGTCCTCAAAATTGGCCTCGACCCTCTGAATTGGTCATACTCCCTCAAAAGCATCATGCGGTGTCTATTCGATGGTTATCATTTGTTCCAAACTCACCCATCGAGGGGATCTGTAGACACCCCATTACATTACCACCAACTCTCCTTAGGTCCGTAGTACCTCCCTTCATCACCACAAACCCAGGTCATGTCCCGAGTACTGACCTAGAAGCCATCGGGCACTCCCTGGCTCAATTTGACCAAAAATTTAAACTCTTCATCTTGACTGAAACTGAATGAATCCTCGAAGGGATCTTAATACCCTTTTCAATGGTCTATCTCGTGCGCAATTTCGACTTACCATGCAAATGAACGATCCGTTTGCCTCCGAAACTTGACCAAGAGGGTACCGGGTTCTCCCGGGCTCTGTTTGACCTAAGTCAACTCTTCAAATCAATCAAGGCTGAGTGAATCTTTGAAGGGCACTAAATACCCTTTCAAACGGTCCATCCCGTGCATGATTCTGACTTGCCATGCGGACGAACGATCCGTTTCACTCCAAGAGGTCACCGAACGCTTTCAGGGCTTGGTTGACCAAAGTCAACTCCCCAAATCGGGTCAAACTCTTTGGAATGTCGAATTACATCTCCTAAACTTTCTAACGGTCCAACCCATGCATTTTTTGGACTTACCATACGGACGAATGATCCGTTTGCATCCAAACCATTCCCCGTCCAATGGATCGACAAACGCTTTAGAGCCATATTTGACCTAAATTCATCTCTCGAACCCGGGAGCGGTCCAAAGGACTTTCAAAGGTATCTGAATTACCTTTCCAACAGTCTTCCCTGTGTGTGATTTTGACCAACGATTTTCCCTCGACAGCCTATTTCTCAAAAAGGCCTGAAACACACTGCCAAACGGCAGGTTCTAGACCCTGCCTATCGGCAGGTGCCGATAGGCAGGACTAGGTCTATGTCGATCGGCAGTGACCTTGGACTATAAAAGGAGGCCTTCACCTCATTTGTAAGAGGAGCCCAGATCTGATAAAAATCACTCTCAATGAATCCACGAAACCTCTCTCGAAGGCAGCGTGATTTCAATCTCCAAATCCCTTTTTTACTTCCACTTTTCGTCATCCCTTTCATCAAACTTAGTGAATTAGCCACTCTCCATCATCGTCCAAGTGCAAGGGCTTCTCTCCAACATTCATGATCAAGCTCAAGATGTTCAAGAAGGTCCAACTTTCTCAAACTATCTCTTAAGTCCTCTTAAATTATCAATAACTTGTTTTCTTACTTATCACTTTTATTATCTCATCTTGCACATCCTAATATACTTTTTATTTATTATTATTTCACATCTCTTATTTTCATATAAATAAAAACCCAAAAAAACAAGAAAAAGAGGGTTTGCTCATAAATTTCAAATAGGGATTCTCACACTTTTCTCACCACTAAAACACTTTTTCTACACACACACACACTCACAAATAAGAGATACCCCATTTGGATTTATGGGATAAACCCCACCCCTCATTTTGTATGCGAACTACATGGACTTTGATGCCTTTATAGGCTACGTAGGCGTCTTGGGGTAAAACCCAAGACTCGAGTCCTTTTCTCACTTTTTCTCATATTTTCCTATTTTCTCTAAATCTAATCTTCTTATATTCTATATACTTGCCCTTAGTGACGTATTACTCAATATGCGTTATCGTTCCATTATAACGTTCAATGTAGGGGTAATCGCGTAAATCTTATTTTTCTAATATTATTTTTATACCTTCCTACGGATGACTCGCTTTATCTCTTCCATGATACAAGTTGAGGAATCCTATCTCCACCATATATATACACATGCACACATATCATGGGGGAAATATAAAGGAAAATAGAAAATATCCATAAGAGATCGAAAGGGAAGAATGGGTGCCTAACACCTTCTCATTTCTTAACTTGGCCTCCGAACCCTTCTCGAATCATTTTGGTTTCGCATGCACTAGTATGTCTTTGGATGCCATCCTTTGGGATGTCTTCCCCTTCTTCTTTTGTCTATTTTGAGTAAAATAGACTGGCGACTCTGAATCTCTCTACATTTTTTACACCTCATCCCAAATGACGCTGATCGAAGTGCTCCCGAGAGGGATGCGCGGGACCCGAGGATCCTTTCCCTTCGCCCACCCGCCCGCGCGGCGAGGATCGGGGATGGACACATGTGTGTATAAGTAGAATGAAAAAAGTGTAGTGGTATTTCTAATACTATACATAGATGATATTCTCCTAATAAAAAACAGTGTGGGTGTATTTTCTAGTATAAGAGTATAGTTGTCTATTCGGTTCGATATGTAGAACTTAAAAGAAGCTTGCCACAACCAAGGGATCAAGCTTCTACATGATTGGGAAAATGAGATGTTGGGATTATACCAAGACACGTATATTTACACATTGCTCACAAGTTTTAGCATGCTGGATTCCAACAAAGTTTCTCTCACTTTCAGGCATGGGATTTCTTTATCTAAGGATTGGTGTCCTCCGACACCTAATTAGATAGAGAGGATGAGGAATATCCTTTATGCTTAGATTGTGGGAAGCCTCATATATGTTATGGTCTATAATATAATATATATTTATTATGCCTTTGGCATGGTCAATATAATCTAGTTTAATCCCGGTGAGGAGAATTAGATTTCTATGAAGCACATTCTCAAGTACCTTAAGAGGACTAAGGATTATATACTAATTCACTCAGCTGAGAGTTTAGTACCCATTGTATACACTGACTTGTATTTTGATTCTGATAAGGACTCGATCAAAATAACATCGGGATATGTGTTTACCCTAGGAGGTGGAGCTATAAGTTAGAGGAATATCAAGTAATTTTGTATTGTTGATTTTACCACGAAAGTCAAGTATGTTGCATCTTAGGAATATTCATAACAGGTTATTTAGCTACAGAACTTCCTAACTAACTTGGTTGTGGTTCCTTCAATTCAATTAGCAATTACACTTCATTGTGACAATAGCTGTGCAATTTTAAATTTGAAGAACCAAGGACTCGTTAGAGGGCAAAGAACATTGAGTGTAATTATCACCTGATTCGGGAGATCATGCCTGGGGGAAACATCATTGTGGGCAAGATCGCATTTGAGAATAACTTGGCGGATCCATTTACAAAGAGATTACCAACTAGGACTTTTAACATTCATGTAGAAGGAATGGGAGTGAACTGTATGGCCACATATCTTTAAGACTAAGTGGGAGATTGTTAGGATTTATTCTTAAAAGCATTATACAAAATATTTATTATTGATTAATAAATGATTGTGTTTTTCATTTTAAAATGAGAATCAAGTTTGTGGTAATTCTTTATATTTATTTAAATATATTATTTCATTTTAATGCTAGTCAATAGAGCTTAGTGGGAATTTCAGTGATCTAACTTAGGGTTGATCACAAGGAGATTGGATTGGGTTCTAGCACCATTAAAATGTTCACAACTATGATAGGAATTTAACATCCAATCAAAACGATTGCAATCCAATCCTAAGTATTTTTTCTCAAACTATGCGAACCTTTGTGATGGTTCAAAAAATTGTACAACAGTTCAACATAGGATTATGATCAGTACATCCTGAGAATGTATTGAACAAGGCCATCCATGAGATTTGAGTTTAAGCGTTCTCTATATTATACTCGGGAAATCTCACACCATATTCTAAGGGTGTATAGATACTTAATCCCGATAATTATGAGCATTGAAATACTTATGTAGTTGTCGCTTTGATTACTATGGCTGCAATTAAATTTTAGATTGAATCAAATGATCCCTGAATATTGGGTGACAGTTATATAAGTAGGTCTTAGATCTTAATTCGAAGGAATCCGCGTCCAGGGATACCTTGGATTACGATACCCCTTGATAAACTAATATGATTTTTTCCACCAGTAAACATGATTAACATATTATTTATAATCCAGTGGATTAGAAAAATAAGTTAAGTCTTAGAATCAAGAAAATTGATTAGTTGTTGGTTAAAGTCGATTAATATTAAAATAATTGAACCAAGAGGGTATCAGAATCCTAATGCGGGGAATCATATTACGTATCATAGTCAAATTTGCAAATGAGACCTCATTATATATGAGTGATTTCGAAGATAATGAAATGGGAGTGCAATAATAATAATTTAGTGTAATTAACTATTATTAAATAAAGGAAATAAATTATAGTACTTGTAATTATAAATTTTTGAGTATTTATTTGGAATCCAATTTAACTATTGATCTTAGTCCCTAGTGTAGTTCTTATACCCAAGTAGTTAGCATCAAACTTTCATGAAATCCAGTTTGGCAAGACCACCCTTTTTACTTATATATAAGGGTATGGGAGGGGGGCTTAATCCTTATTCATCAGCATTATGGTTTGAGAGGGATGAGAGAAAATAATATTGACATTTTTGTTATAAAGCCTAGAGAGAGACCGTCGTATCTCACTCATGAAGAGAATTTTTCATCTAAAAAGGTGCCCACAAATGTACCTAGCCTTAGGGTGGATCATACACTGTAAGATTCAAGCTTTAGAGAAGGCTAAGCAATTTTTTTAGATCCAAAACAAGGCATCCCTTCATCATCAACAAATACCATTCTCCATATTGGATTGTAGTTGCATTCACAAATGTATTCTATTTTAAACCCTAGGTATGTTCTTCATACCTAGTTTTTTGGTTTAACTCTTTCAAATGTTTGATTAATTGAAGATTTGTGGTCAAAAATATTTATTATGCGTATATCAATCACAAACAGTTAGAAGGCCATCAAAAAATAATTTTTTTATTGACATAGGAAAAAACTTGTGCTTCACCTATTTCAACCAACCTTACAACAACCAAACCAAATCTAAAATAGCCAAACCCTACTATTCTCAATACCACATAACCACTACAAAAATTGAAGAAATGAAAAGAGAGAGAACTGTAAAACAAATATCAGAGAATGACTAGGAGAAAACTCCAACTTTGTACCCTAAATTTGAAGAAAAACTATTTCAAATGTAATAAAATTTACAAGAGTGGAACGGTGGTTAAATGTTGCAGCTGTAAAAAAAGGTTGAGTGAAAGGAATATGAAGCGAAATGTTGGGAATCTTAGAATTGCGGAATTGATTGAGAAAAACGAAATGTTGAAGCAATCCCCTCTCTTTCTATCTATTTAAAAAAAATCAAAAAATGAGTTGTAAACGACTAAAGTGGAAATTCAATGATGTTTTTATTTAGAAATTAAAAGTGGCTATTTTATTTTATTAGGAATCCCAAAAGAAGAATTGAAAAAAAGAGCGCGTGACAATCGAGGTATAATCATTACAAAAATGATGTCAAGCGCCACTACGGTCAACGTATCTATATTTAAAGAACTAAGGAAATGACCGCAACTCATAAATTGAGAACGAAAGACCGACATAATTTAATACTTTATAAATTATTCACCCATGATAGTTGAAATGTGACTCTTAAAAATGCCTTAACCCGTTTAAAATTTAATGCTAGCACTCATCGTAATGACCAGATCTTTGGGGAGTATTTGTGTACCTTAGATATAAAAGAATGTCTTGAGACCAGAGAGGGTAACGTGCCTCATTATAAGAAGATAAGTTCTAACCACCTCTTAGGGAAACCTCTTTTCGAGTAAAAGGAGAAACTAAAAATGGCTCGTCCTCAGTCTAAGTCGTGTCATATATACCCAACCAGTGAATTTATAGTTAGATAGACCGTTAATGCAGTAAGCTATAACACATGACCAAGTAGTATAAACATGAACTTGTTGAAAAATATAAAGATAAGATATGAAGATAATCTCACCCATGTTCAATTACTAACTTTTAATTATTCATTTTTTATTATGTAAAATTATCTATCTTAGGGAGAATGAGCCATATGTCCATTACAACCACACCCTATCACCTCACACACCTATAAATATAAGCCATGGGGACCCGAACAAAACATGCAATATTCAACTTTATGTTTTTATGTTGTCCTAGTGAGTCTCTAGTGAGAGTGAGATGTTAACGAGGATCCAATCAAAATATTCAAATTGATTTAGTAAAGATTGACCCACTTGTGGATATAAGCAACCTGTTTGGGTTGAATAATGATAAACCCTATTCTCCCTCTCTTTATCTCCTATTATTTTCTTTTCAATTGAATTTAGGCTCATTGCACCTCTTAATTGTTTCATTATTATCTAATAAGCAAATCATATATAAGATTGGATCAATACTAAGTTTTAACATCAAAATGTATCATACATTTCTTTAAAGGGGAAAAATTAATTATTTTACTTGAAATTATTTTTTTCGTGACTTTTTGGCTAGACCATAAAAGCTTTGCAAAAATATTTGATAAAATTTCTTAAAGGCCTTTTAATGACATTTTTAAAGTGTCATAAAACGCATTTTATGATGTTTTATTTTTCAATAAAAAGCGTCATAAGTTTGGGTGTCATAATTGATACCCATAAAAAGTGTCATATTAGGTAACGATTATATATGACCTTTTTTTAAAAACTCTCATATCTGCTACAAAAAAAGGTCATAATATACTCTATAAGATGTCATATTTGATTTAAAAAGCGTCTTGATAAAAAGTTTTCAAAATTTAAAAAAATCATCAAA
Organism: Sambucus nigra; assembly: GCA_949130495.1. NCBI lineage: Eukaryota > Viridiplantae > Streptophyta > Magnoliopsida > Dipsacales > Adoxaceae > Sambucus > Sambucus nigra. Next base: position 618,295,624 of record OX422208.1, read on the forward strand.
AAATTCATCACATGAGAGTTTAATATAAACGGTCATAAATTAAACATATAATAAAAAAATATATAACCAATATTAATGTCATAGTTGACAAATAATAGAAATCAAAATTTATAATAACTTAAAAACATTCTTGAATTTTTTCTATTTGAAGTCACCTACATTAATTATTCACAAAAAAATGTACAAACCCAAGTCATTTGTCGATATAAAAAAATAATGGGACACAAATAGATATATCCACCATCTACATTAATTATTCACAAAAAAATAATGACCTACTACATGTATCATAGCTAGATACACCCACTATGTACATCATTCAAATAAATGTCTCAAAAAAAATGTACATCCAAAAATCACGCATAAATGTGTCGGTCTTCCTTTGACTTTCGTGAAATTGTGTCGACACCTCAAAAGCTCCAACCACCGACCTACTACACCTACCACATCCTTGCTTTTGTAGACGACAATTGGGACTTGGGTTGGTATAGTCCTCTATCGCTCTACACCACTGCTCCGTCAACGAGTTCTTTCTCATCCATAGCAATCACCAATAATAGTGACAACGAAATAGTGCTGATGAGTGTTCCAGCAATCACTAACTTCAGTGACAATGAAACAACGTGGTCATAAACATCATCAACAATGTTCTTGACATATATGTTTGAGGCCTACCCTCAAAGTTAAATAATGAATCATCATTTTCTATATAAAGGAAAATCAAATATAAGTAGAATTTAAAAATCTATAAGGAGTAAAGTGGGAAATTATAGTATTTGGTATTTCAAGATTTGCTCCTTTCTGTGGTCCTGAAAACTGCGAATGCAAAATTTTTCACGCTCGACTTTCTTTTGTGCCCTGGCAACATACAACACCTTCGATCCTATTCAATATCAAAGTATCCCTGTAAAAACAATAAAAAATCATAAGAACTAACCCTCACTTTGTTTGAATAGCAACTAGTGTAGTTCCAGTTCCATCCCATACATCTATTGTAATTTCACAGATATGAAGAACCTTATATGAAAGACATGAAAGACAGTGGTGGATCAACACTTCTGAATTACTATAATTGAATATAGATAGAACAGTTAAACAATTATTAATATTATAATTGGCATTATATGATCGTAAAACATCATAGATACTCTTGGGATCGGTAAACATCATAGATACTCTCGGGGGGAAATTCACAAGTAGTAGATATTTTCCATCAAGGGACTTATCAAATTGATTCCTCTATCATCACAAGAAAGACATAAAGTTTCCCAAGACATTGTGATCATCACCATTTAAACAAAAATCATCAATAAGCATAAATTCAGCACCCTTTGGCACTGCTCACAATACAGCGTTTTCATCCCCAAGCTTCAAGTCGGCACACCGAGAAGGTAATTCCTGTTATGTAGTTGATCCATGGTTCCTCTCGAATTTTTAATTTTCAATTGGTTTCTCAAACATTAGCATCCAAACTGATCTTGCGAAGAATGCAGTTTGAGTTTCTAGAAACCTTCTCAATTGAAGCAGCACATGCAAAGTCGATCACTGGCCAACTCTTCTACGCACAAAAGTCCAACATGAATGCATCTCATTACTTCATGAAGATTATAAGACTTTCCCAATGAAAAATCAACTATATCCAAGCCCTTTCCTTCAATCCATAGTTCCTAAACCTGAAACAATGTATCTTATCATTAGATGACTATAAGAGAAATGCAACTCTTTAATGTATCTTATCATAGCATATGTTCAACCCCACTCAAATTTGCCATTTACAACATACCTGCCACTGCCACATTCTGCTTCTTCATTTGGTATGCAAACCTACAACTGTGCCTCTGTTGTTGCTTCCCTCATTTCTCAGCTTGGATCATTATTCTTTCTTTTTTTTAACAGGCATACAAGGAAGGTACAACCAAATTCAAAATGGCCTTCTAAATCAAAATTTATAAGAAACACAAAGGACAACCTGATGAGTTGCATATAAGAGATTAACTGGAATATATATATAGCGAATCTGAGAGCTAATTAGAACTCAGGTTCATTTCAAAAATTACTGGAATCTAATATTTGGACTATAGAGAAGTGATTGCTTCAATTACTTCTTCCACTTTATGCTCGGCTAGGAGAACACTGATATTCTCTAAAAATATCGTCAAGTGGTCTTCTGCTATATTAATAATGGAAACTTCAAGATCGTAATTTTGATGCTTTTGTTCAGCTTCATGGATATCAGCATTAGCTTGGATCCACTCTTCTAATTCACGGCATAAATGATCCATGGTCTCACATAACTCATGATGTGTTTTCTGCTTCATGCGATACCAGCTCAATCAAAAAAGGGAAAGTTTAGCATGAAGTAACAATACAAGGATGTTTAACCATTACTTCAGTAGGAATAATTTGGATACATGTGCCGATGATCCTATCCTCGGTGATAAAATTTACGATTCCGCATTTGAGCTTCGGGGTGTGGAGCTCGTAATGGAGACGGAATAGGTTTGTTTTCATCATCAGATGCTATTGAAGGATATGAAGACGCATTAAAGACATACTTTAAGTTTTTGCGTACTGAGTCGAATTAAAATAACATGTGAACAAAGTATGAAGATTCAAATCTGAATAACGAACATTATTTAATCAATGCCATTTCTCGGGCACTCAAAATTGATGAACCTGCCACGCTCGGTCGCTCCTCTTCAGCGGATGTACCCAATCAAAGTTCCGAAATCAAGGATGAATTTATTCTTATAGGAGTTGAGTTTAATGATGGATTTCAGTGAAAAATTTCAATCATTAACCACTCCGTAAAAGACAAAAGAATGATCAATTTTCATAACAAACAATCAGAGCAAGGTAATCAATCGAGAAGAAATAATAAAAAACCAAACCTCGAAAAGTGGTGGTTCATTTCATCATACTGGTAACCAACCGAATGACAACATACATATTCATTTTGGGGACACATATCATCAAGTTTTCACCTCTTGAGGCAATGGTGTGGAAAATAAGAACTTAGGATTTGATTCCTTTAGTGAACTGTGCTCAAGATTTGTATGGGGTGGGTGCATGAGTGTGGAGAATAATATGTTTGGTGTAGTGTGTATGCCAAGAGTGACTAGGTGAGGGAAGGTGTGAATGGTGTTGAGTGTGTGAAGTGAAAATAATGAGTGAGTTGAGACCCACATCTATTCGGGGGGAGAATTTACATTAAAAGGTTTCTTGGGCATTTTATTAAATAGTAGCACAGTTGCAAAAAGGCTATGGTAGTGATATTTGTTTGAAAAGTTGCCCATTTTTCTCATCAAGAAGCATAAATCAAGAACAAAAAACAACCAATCCAGAAATTTATACAACACGCAATAAGAAAGACAAAAACAATTACCGCTAGTTGTGGGGTATGCACATGAGGGAGTTTATGTGGGCTGATGGGGTATGCACAGGAGGGAGTTTGTGTGGGTTAGCAGATAAGGTGGGTGGAAGCATTTGATAGAAACCGGTCAACCATGCTCTGTGCTTATTTCTGACCAGGCATACAAAGCTCCTGACACCCTTATTAGTGCCATTGGTATTAAATTTAATAGCCCTTGCCCTTGGAAATGCAAAGAAATTAGTCATTGCTCATTTTTAAGCGAATGATTCTCATTCTGGTTGAAGGCATGACCAATGTCCTTGGACATGTCCCAACTTCATTTTACAACAGCATTCACTGGCATGTTAGTTTTTTGACACAAAATTTATATCTGCATTTCCCGACATTTCAAAAAATCGAAGACCAAAGGTACTCAAAAGACATACCATGATGCTTATAGTCCCTTAATTGCCAAAGTTTAAAATAAATCTAATCATTTATTTATGAAAAAATACCTGAGTTTATCTACTTGTTTAGTCCAAATAGATACCAGACCTGTTTAGATTTAATACAGCCCCTAAAATTGTGCTCTGTTTTCGTTTCCTTCACCAAAATCACAGGTGGTAGAATCCGTAGGACCCCATTCATTTGTAAGAAGTTTTCCATGAAGAGTAAGCCATAAAAATAGACTAACTTTTGGGGGAGTTTGTCTCCATAATTTTTTTCCAAACTACTACCCCTTCATGTGTCGGGTGATGGTTGTGTAGCACCTCCTAATGGAGAATATCCCATTTGGGCTCCTACCCTAAGTAGGACTATCCTCATTATTCAAAATCCAATTAAGAGGGATAATTAAGAAAATCTAAACACATTGGGGGTTAAAGAGTTGCTAACATTTCAAAAGGTCCCAATTATTGGAGGCGTCTAAGACAGGGCTTGACTTTTATCCATTAAAAGGGTCCGACTTCGGTAGCATCAGAATTGGTGCATCCCCACACCACCAATTCTTATGAATTTCCACTTTGTTCCCATTTCCAATGACCCATTTTTTAATTATAACGAGGATAGAGCGGGTGTTAAAAATAGCTTTCCAAACCAAGGAGGCATTCCACTTGAAAGGCCAATTTCTCGGTTTAGGTAAAATGGAATATATCTATTTAAGGACCTGAACCCATAGAGGTTTGGTCTCCAGTCACAAGTCTTGAGCCATATTTGGTAACAGTCGCAATGATGTTATCGACACAAGTCCCCCCATCGTTTTGAACTTATAAACTATGGTCCAGTTCACATTATGCACTTTTCATTTACTATCAACACTCCCCAAAGGAAACTTTTATTTAGTTTTTTGAGATCATTAAACACTTTTAGGAAGCAGGATAGTTGTTATAGCCAGGAATAGGAGAGGTGAAAGATCTATTGAGGGTGCCCGCAAGGGAAAGCAACTTAGATTTCCACCATGAAAACCTTTTTTGCTCAAATTTATCCTCGAGACACATCCATGGATGAGAGGAACTCAAAGGTAAGAACAAAGGTCACTAAAAATATTCATGCACATGTAAGGCTAATAGCCATAGCTTGGCTCCGAGGCATGTTGGGAGAAACATATATTTTTGACTTGGGAAAATTTAGGGGTTGACCTGGCGAGTCTCCATGATGCTCTCAACAAGAGATATGGGGAGAGAAGGTCCCCTTGTATAAGGCCTCTACTAGATCTGAATGCCTACAAGGAGGCCCCATTCCAAGAATATTCGTGGAACTATTCGTCACACAACTAGTAATTAAATCCACCCATCTCTTCTTGTGGTCGAACGCCTCAAGAACCCTCATAATAAAGTTTCAATTTGTCGATCGTAAGCTTTCTCAAAATCAGTTTTTACGATTAATCTCCATAGTTTGTCAACCCAGTAGGAAACTAGATTGGACTGGGCTAATCACATTATTTAAAAGGGGTCTAAGAATATTGACCAAAACCTTATCAATGATATTTTAGGAACAATCTCCTAGGTAATAATGACATTATCCGTAGGCTGTCTGCCCATTAGGAAACTATCTTGGACTGGGCTAATCATCTTATTTAGAATGGGTCTAAGATGACCGAATAAAAACTTAAAAAGGATTTTATATGGAATGTTATAAATCACAATGGATCTAAAATGATTTATTTATTCAAGTTTATAAATTTTGTTGGTTTAGAGTAATAAGGATGGTGTTAGCTGCTGGGAAGTGGAAAATATATGAAGCACCCATAGATAAAGCAACCTAAACTAGAATTTATCCTATCCCAATTTTTTTTTATAAAAGGATGGTTCAATCCTATCAGGTAGGAGCCTTCCAATGAGGGATAAAATTACAAGACCGTTGTTATACCATGTGGAGAAAGTCATCAATGTGTTAGCACTCATCCTATTCAGAGTAAAGAATTATCCAACCAGTCGCACAAAATACAGCTTTAAAGTACTCCCATACATTACTAACCATGTCAAAAGGGTTATTATTCCACTCACTGGGAGGCGGTCAATTTTATTTCTTCTTCTATTAATTTCACACACTTGAAAATACTCCTATCGCCTTGAGATATCAACTACATTCTAGATTTTTGAAGCCAATAGAGTTGCTCAAAACCTCGAGATATTCTATTCTAAGCTTTTTTTCCCTGAAACGCCCAACTGTGTGAGAAGTAGCGCTCTTGATAAATTTGAATTCCCTTTTGTTCTTGAAAATATTTCCAACAAAGTATGGGAGAAGTAGCGCTCCAGAATGCAAGAATCTACATGGTATGTTAAAAGTATAGGGAAGGAATTTACCATTCATGGAGATCAATATAGGGCTATGATCGGAAGTTGAACGTGGGGTATTTTTTACAATTGCCTCCGGATAGATTATAAGGCACTATGGATTTGACCAGGTTAGGTGTGAGGTGTGGACCAGTGCATCCGAGATCTTCCAGACTACACTCCCTAATATCAATAGTAAAATGAGAGCCCCAACTAGACAAAGCTTTAGCCAATGTATAGATTCCTTTTTTTCCCTAGTCCCAATGATCATTTAAGTCCCCTACCACAAGCCATGGTATACTAAGTCTTTTTCTAGAGCTTATTTTCCTAAAGACGAGCTCTTATCACAGGATATGGGTCGGAAAATATGGCTGGGAAGAACCAATCTTCATACCCAGTTTTGGAGACCACCATCTGGATAGCATTGTTCATAATTTTGACCAGGGTCATAGAAATGGAGAGGGGGTTTCAAATAATCCAAATACCCCCCCCCCCCCCCCCCACCCAGCCTATGCAGTCTTCATTCAATGCTGCTATAAAACCAAAGTCGATGCATTGTTCCCCAATTCCCCTAAGTAGGATACGAGTCTCTAAAAGTACCAACACATCTGGTTTTTGGGTTTTTTGTTGGCTTTAAATTTGTCTTTTGTGTCACATTAATAGTTTCATATCGCCCCAATCATTGAGTAAAAATTAAGAAATAGTGGTAGAGGCAACAACTCACCCCAAGGTAGCCGGAATAGTGGGATTCTTCTGTTCCTCATGTCGATAGGACTTTCCCCAAGCTGAGTTTCTTTGCATTTGTTACTTTTCACTTAAAATGTGTGGTTGAATCAATACTCATAAATTGATCAAGCAGCCTATTGTTAGATTTATATAATTAATCAAGCAATCGATATGTTAATTTATAAAATTTTAAACAAGAATAAATAACCTGGAATCAAAGAGTTGTTCTTTAGTCAGTTTTGCTTTTAAGGTAAAGATGACCACAACTTTGTTCAGCTCCTGTAGCTTTTGAACATAAACATGTTCCCTGTTCTACAAACATATCCCTCTGAGAAAATGAAATTGCTGGAAAAACCTCACAATTCTAATGTCCCTTCATTGTGCAGTGTCACATAATTGACACCAACGAGAACTAGATTCTTAGCTGCAGATGATTTCAAAACAAAGGCACCAAAAAAATATTAATATAAACTTCCAAAACATGGCATTGACCATTAATAACTGTTAAGCATAATCAATCACATAAACTAGATGAACAAGTTAATAAATGTTGTGTACTGCATACGCGTGTTAATAAACAGCACTTGTAATGCTAATCAATCACGCCCTATAAATTAAGCATAAAAAAATAAAAATACTAACAAAACCAAATAGACTCATGACACAAAATAGAGTAAAGAGAAATATATCTCATTGATGGAATGGATTTTTCAATTAAAGAACACCAATTATTTGTCATGTTATCTTCTTGTCAATTAAATGGAATGGACTTTTCAATATATGTTACAAAATACTCACGATATTAAATACTCAACTATACTCAACTCAACAAAAATAGAGTACATACCTAAATACTCACGATATTAAATAAAATCATCATGTTCTCAACATAAGGATGGCAGAGCCAAACATAACAATAACAACATTAGTTATTTTAAATAATGAGACGCAAGGTTTCCATGTTCTTCACTTCTAGATATTGGAACTAAGTATGTGGACTAGTGTTAATTAATGAACAATATAATTTTACAAATAATTTTCCTTTATATTTATATGTTATACTAGTCATTTGACTAGTAATCCATGAATTTTGAGTCAAAACCAAGATTCATATCAATGTGCTAAAAAACTTTATAGATAATTTTAATGTTCACATACCATTTGATTATAAAAGTAAGACAAGTCACTCTAAAGAGATGCACGATAAAAATAGTCTTAGCATCATCACCAATGAAAGTCTGGTATACTAAACAAATAGACAACTTCAAAAAAATACAGAGCATATATCGGAAGTCCTAATCTAAAAAAACAAAAGAAATTGTTATACACATACCAATTATTTAGATAGGAAAAAGTCATTAAACATAAAATGTAAATAAAGAGGAATCTCAAAAGAACATCAACGTAAAAAGGAAACTGGATATAATGCACTATAGGCTACGCAAAACATTGGGAACTTAAACCAACTATACGTGTAAAAGAAAGAAAATAGTGTTAATTTTGAAAAATGAGTTCATATAGAAAACTCAATTTATATAAAAACAATTCACACGCGCGTGTTTATATAGAAAACTCAGCTTTTATCTCAGAATAACAACTTTAAGGTATATATTCATCTTCCTCTACTTAATACTTAATGAGAAGAATAAACATGAACATGATGATGAAAAAATACACAAATGAGAGGCTAAATTCACCGAGAGGAATATGCTTGGACCTTTCTCATTTGATAGCTAAATAATTGAAAACACATGAACTTATACTTAGCATTTCACTAAGGGTCAAAAGCTATAACAATCTTTAGATTATAAGTTGGTTATAACAACCTATTTAGAATATAAAAAGTATAGATTGTTTTGCGTTTTCGCCCCTTAACACCGAATTTTAACTGTAAAATGGGCCTATTTAGTTAATTTTCGCAATCGGGAGCCCTATGAGAATGCGGTCACTTCTTACTGGTAACTTTTGTGCCTCCTGGGGTGTCTATGCCTCTCTTCGGACCACTAGGTTGCTGCTTTGAGTTTTTGCCTCTTAACGCTCAGTTTTACCACCAAACGATCATATACTATGTAAATTCGATAATCGGGAGCCCAAAGAGGATGCAGTCACATCCCACGGGTTACTTTTACGCCCCATGGGTTGTTCGTGCCTCTCCCTGGGACACTTGGTCACTGTTTTGAATTCCTCTTACACTTACACTTAACCCCAAAATCAGCCTATACTAGTAAATTTCGGCAACCGGGAGCTCGGTGAGGATGCGATCACTTCCCATAGGTTAAGTTTATGCCCTATGGTGGCATCTTTTCGAGCCACTCGATTATTTTTTTGATTTTTCACCTCTTAACGCTCACTTTTTACCCCAAAACGAGTCTATACAAGTTAAATTCGACAATCTGGAGCCCATAGAGGATGCGGTCACTTCCCACGGCTTACTTTTACTCCCCATGTGGTATCTGTGCCTCTCCCAAGGACATTTGATCAATTCTTTGAATCCCCCCTTAACGCCCATTTTTAACCCCAAAACGAGCTTATACTAGTAAATTTCGGTAACCAGGCGCTTGAAGAGGATGCGATCACTTCCCACGGATTACTTTTATACCCCATGGTGTATTTTTGCCACTTGATGCCAATTTTAATTACAAAAGGAGACTATAGTAATTAATTTCGGCAATAAGGAGTCCAGTGAGAACACGATCACTTCCCATTGTTACTTTTGTGCCCCATGGGGTGTCTCGGCCACTAGATTGTTGTTTTTAGTTTTAGCCCCTTAATGCCCACTTTTGACCACAAAACGAGCATATACTAATTAATTTCAGCAACTAGAAGCTCAAAAAGGATGCACTCACTTCCCACTGGTTACTTTTGTGCCCCATGGGGTGTTCATAACTCTCTCCGTGCCACTTGGTAGCTGGAGTTAAAATTTAGAGTGTATTCCTACAATTAAGAAACTTATTAGTTACTTTAAAATGAAAAAGAAAACTAGAAAAATAAAATTATTACTTCCATGTACTACGAACAATATATAAATCTTCTAAGGAACTACTCTTGAAAATTAGTTACAGCATTATATGACTGAGGGGAAGAGAGAATGAGTTAATGAAAAAAAGGATTGAGAGAGTGAGACAACTAATAAATGATAACTCTCAAAATGAACCATAAAACTCTCTTCTTCAGTAGCCTAACTCCAACACTAATGGATAATTCACATTAAGACTAAAACAACAAGATGTCACTATAAGAAAATGAATAATATAACATTGAGAACATAAATTCTTCATATACGTCCTCCCAGTTATTCAATAGTGGTTCACACTAACCCAACACATCTTCATAAACCAAAGAAACTAATTGTACTACAAAACAACCCAATTTGTACTTGATAATCATCCCACGACATAGTAACCAACCAAGCGTCAATCCTTCAGACAACAAGCTCAACAAAAAATATATGTAGCAAATAAATATTTCTCAAATAGGCAACATAAAGTAGGCAGCGATAATTGTTTAAATTTGTAAGTGGGCATTATAAAAGCATCAGCGGCCAACAAGGAGAAAAATTCACATGGAGGATCCGACTACCATTTTATTTTAAAATGAATTGTCACTAGTAGTATTTTGTACGATGCACAAGTAAAAGTAAGTACTACACATATTACTAAGTTTCAAATAACGATCAATCGACACAAATAAATTGCAAGTAGTTACAATTTCCTATTAGGTATTTAGTCTAAGCATACACCAACAAATTGTATATAAAAGAAACAAAATTTTTGCAATACAAAAGAATTTACAGAGTTCATTTCTTTTACACATAAAATATTTTCCATACAAAAACACTAGAAGATTCAAATGCATATCCAATAGGTATTATAATAAAGGGGGTTTTGGGAAAAGGTCCTCGTAATTCTCAAAGTGTATAAAAATAGGACATCCACATAATTTTTATAAATTTAGTCCATGTACTAAAAACATGACTAAAATAACATAAAAAATGGTGCCGCTAACGGGGACCCAAAAAATGAACTCCTAACTCTAAAGGGACCATACAAATAAATGCTATTGTACCACAGGGACTAGATTTATAAATTTGAAAAGAATTGTCCTAAAATTCTAAATATAGGAAGGAAGATGACCTTTACCTTAATTCTCTATATGATAAATTATAAAAAAGAGTGCAACAAAATGATACATATATGTAACAACAATTAGTCAATAAATATAAAGTCAAAATTTATCCAAAAAACTGATCAAACTTAATATATCTAATGAGAACCTAATGAAAAGAAATTTCAGTACAAAATTAACGTGGCATAGGAATCTAATAGTAAATGAGTTTAAACAATATTGTAGAAAAAAATAATAATCAAAAAAAAAAAAAAATTTCAACTGAATTGGAGAAGCAAAATAACATAAATATCTCCAGCAAAACTTCAACCTGTGTTTTTTCTGAGAAATCACCATCTGTGGTACTCTCCACTTATCTCAACAAAATATAAGTGTCTCAACAAAATTAAACCAACCAATCGCTAAAAATTTATGATCGACATTTTGTTTACATACTAATATGCTATTAAAAGCAACGAAATGAATAATCAAAGTTGAAAATGAACTGAGTAGATTTCATACGTAACTAAAATAAAAAATTTTACAGTGATTTTCATATTTATGTGTGCATCTATGTATGTGTTCGTGCATCTGCGCGCGTGTGTGTATGTTAGAGAGAGAAAGGGAGAGAGGGGGGAAAGAGTACGTGATTTCGTGGTTACGGCTGCTATGATTTCGTGGGAAGGAGACGGGTGAGACGATTTAGGTTAGAGATCACTTTTGGTGGAGAAATTTTGACGTCTTTGGGGGAAAACTTCCGCCCCTTTTTCCTTATTGACGCGCGCGACTCTCAAATTTTTGGGGTAAAAAATGGTCATATATGTTGTCTTTACTAAACTGACGTACTAATGTTCAACAAAAAGGGTCATAATATGTACCATCTAACATGACTCTTATGTATGAATTGTCATTTATATTAACATTAATAAATATATTATGATAGTTTGTAATTAATATGTCATATAAATAATAGTATTATACTATTAATGACAATTTGTATAAAATTGTCATAATGTTAATTTACGAAGTGTCATAAAAAGGTATTTTTCTTGTAGTCGTCCCTTTGATTACTATGGGTGCGATTCAATTTTAGATTGAATCAAATGATTCCTGAATATTGCGTGACAGTTATATAAGTAGGTCTTAGATCTTAATTCGAAGGAATCTGCGTCTAGGGATACCTTGGATTACGATACCCCTTGATAAACTTATATGAATTTTTTTCCACCAGTAAACATGATCAGTAGATTATTTATAATCCAGTGGAGTACAAAAATAAGTTAAGTCTCGGAATCAATAAAATTGATTAGATGTTGGTTAAAGTCGATTAATATTAAAATAATTGAACCAAGAGAGTATCGGAATCCTAATGCGGGGAATCATATTACGTATCATAATCAAATTTGCAAATGAGACTTCATTATATCTGAGTGATTTCGAAGATAATTAAATGGGAGTGCAATAATAATTATTTAGTGTAATTAACTATTAATAAATAAACGAAATAAATTACAGTACTTGTAATTATAAATTTTTGAGTATTTGTTTGGAATCCAATTTAACTATTGATCTTAGTCCCTAGTGTACTTCTTATACCTAAGTAGTTAGCCTCAAACTTTGATGAAATCCAGTTTGGCAAGACCACCTTTTGTACTTATATATAAAGGTATGGGAGGGGGCTTAATCATTATTCATCAGCATTATGGTTTGAGAGGGATGAGAGAAAATACTATTCACATTTTTGTTAAAAAGCCTAGAGAGAGACCATCGTATCTCACTCATCAAGAGAATTTTTCATCTAAAAAGGTGCCCACACATGTACCTAGCCTTAGGGTGGATCATACACTGTAAGATTCAAGCTTGAGAGACGGTTAAGCAATTTTTTGTAGATCCAAAACAAGGCATCCCTTCATCATCAACAAATACCATTCTCCATATCGGATTGTAGTTGCATTCACAAATGTATTCTATTCTAAACCCTAGGTACGTTCTTTATACCGAGTTTTTTTGGTTTTAACTCTTTCAAATGTTTGATTAATTGAAGATCTGTGGTGAAAAATATTTATTATGCGTATATCGATCCCAAACAGTTAGAAGGCCATCAAAAAAGAGTTTTTTTATGGACATAGAAAAAAAACTTGTGCTTCACCTATTTCAACCAACCTTACATCAACCAAACCAAATCTAAAATAGCCAAACCCTACTATTCTCAGTACCACATAACCACTACAATAATTGAAGAAATGAAAAGAAAGAGAACTGTAAAACAAAGATCATAGAATGACTAGGAGAAAACTCCAACTTTGTGCCCTAAATTTGAAAAAAAAACTATTTCAAATGCAATAAAATTTACAAGAGTGGAACAGTGGTTAAATGGTGCTCCTGCAAAAAAAAGGTTGAGTGCAAGGAATACGAAGAGAAATGTTGGGAATCTTAGAATTTCAGAATTGATTAAGAAAAATGAAATGTTGAAACAATCCCCTCTCTTTCCATCTTTTTAAAAAAATCAAAAAATGAGTTGTAGACGACTAAAGTAGAAATGCAATGATGTTTTTTATTTAGAAATTAAAAGTGTCTATTTTATTTTAGGGTCAATTATTAAATAGTTCCTACTATAAATATATATTTTTTAAAAAGGACACATATTTTTAGTTTAACCCATTTAGTCCCTCAAGCACTCAATATCCTCTTATTTTTAGAGGTCCGCGCCAGCGGCACTCCCTCTCCAAAATATGTGGCAAAGGACTTTTTGAGGCAAAATAAAAAAATTTGAACTAAATGTGTATTAAAAAATGTCCGAGGGACTATTCGGTAAATCCCCCTTTATTTTATTAGGAATCCCAAAAGAAGAATTGAAAAAAGGAGCGCGTGAAAATCGAGGTATAATCATTACAAAAATGTTGTCAAGCGTCACTACGGTCTACGTATCTATATTTAAAGAACTAAGGAAATGACCTCAGCTGATAAATTGAGCACGAAAGACCGACATAATTTAATAATTTATAAATTCTTCACGCATGACAGTTGAAATGTGACTCTTAAAAATGACTTGACCTGTTTAAAACTTAATTCCAGCACTCATCATAATGATCAGATCTTTGGTGAGAATTTTTGTACCTTAGATATAGAAGAATGTCTTGAGACCAGAGAGGGTAACGTGTCTCGTTATAAGAAGATAAGTTCTAACCACCTCTTAGTGAAACCTCTTTTCATGTGAAAGGAGAAACTAAAAATGTCTCGTCCTCAGTCTAAGTTGTGTCATATATACCCAACCAGTGAATGCATAGTTAGATAGACCGTTAATGCAGTAACCTATAACACATGACCAAGTAGTATAAACATGAACTTGTTAAAAAATATAAAGATAAGATATGAAGATAATCTCACCAGTGTTCAATTACTAACTTGTTCAATTACTAACTTTTAATTATTCATTTTTTATTATGTAAAATTATCTATCTTAGGGAGAATGAGCCATACGTCCATTACAACCACACACCCTATCACCTCACACACCTATAAATATAATCCATGGGAACCTGAACAAAACATGTAACATTCAACTTTATGTTTTTATGTTGTCCTAGTGAGTCTCTAGTGAGAGTGAGATGTTAACGAGGATCCAATCAAGCATTCAAATTGATTTAGTAATGATTGACCCACTTGTGGGTATAAGCAACATATTTGGGTTGAATAATGATAAACCCTATTCTCCCTCTCTTTATCTCCTATTATTTTCTTTTCAATTGAATTTAGGTTCATTGCATCTCTTAATTGTTTCATTATTATCTAATTAGTAAATCATATATAAAATTGGATCAATACTAAGTTTTAACATCAAAATGTATCATACATTTCTTTAAAGGGGAAAAATTAATTATTTTACTTGAAATTATTTTTTTCATGACTTTTTGGCTAGACCATAAAAGCTTTGCAAAAATATTTGATAAAATTTCCTAACAGTCCTTGATCATAGTTTTTTATCTTCAGTGCTATAATATATTTTTGGTCAACTTAATTTAAAATATTTGTCCTCATTATTTGACCAAAATATTTTCCCTATTATTTTATAATTTGACTAAGTCAAAGAATGATAAAATGATAAAAATCTGTAAATGCATTATTTGACTAATGTTTCAGTCCTAAGGTTCCTAACTAAGACTAATAGAGTGAGGATAAAAATTCTTGGGTTATTGAAAAGAATAAAGTTTTGAGCCTTAAGAGCATAATCAATGCAGAAGGTTTTAATCATTATTGAACTAATATATTGGCCGGCTTAGATTCTTACTTCAGTTGACTAATAAATCATTAGTCGATTGAATGAATAAGCTTAGATGACTACGAATAAAAAAGTGATTGTCTCTATCTATTGTCAATAACTAGACATCGTATAAAACATTGTAGTCCTCTCTCCATTCGAACACCATCCTAAAATATAAATTGAAAATTAAACATTACATTATTCTTGTCCTTCCCTAACTAAAATATACAAAGATCAGAAGAGAATAAACCTATTTATTCCATAATTTACTCACTTTCACTAATTAATACCTCTTACAAATATTTCAAGGAGGCGGTTATAAATTTCATTACTCGAACACATTCATATGATTTATCTACACAAGTTTTTCCAAGTACTTAATATACATCTATTGAGTGGGATCGTTTGTTATCTTCTAAACTGTTTGGTGTGTCAATTTTTTCTTGCAATTCAAATATTATACGGGTAGCAAATTAATGAAATATTTTGTTTATACTTCATTAGAGGATACCTTTAAAAACAAATCCCTTAATTTCCTACAAAATATCAAAAGTTGTGCAACGGTAGGTAAGTGTTTCAATCAATCTTTAAGAGAAAGTAACAAAAAATAAAAATTAGTGGATATAAATTTTGATAATGTATTAATAAAGTTCTTGTGTTGTCATAATTCTGGGTTGACAAAGCATAGGTTAGGCATGTCATATTTATTAAGGATCTTCTACACCACCGGATACTATGATAATGACAAAGAGGAATCCAAACATCCATTATACCAAAATACAAGCCATACAATATAGGCAGTACAAGTGGGTAAATTTATTTTTGAAATATAAATTAATCGCAGTTTGGTGAATTTTTTAAAAATATTTTTTGAATTTTTGAAAAATGTTTTATGTAGAGGGATGTAATTTTCTAATGCGGGAAAACACCCCTAAAGGTTTTTCCACTATTAGGTTATTCCACAAGGTTAAATGAACAAATAGAGAAGAATCAACATATAGCCTACGTGAGGAGTCCATGGCTAGGCTACAAATTTTATTTCCCGTGACGTAGATGCAACACATGTAGTTGTGTATGTTGATATCATGTACATTACTCTCATGGTTGTGGGTTTGACAAAAAGCCGTATGTAGTTGGTCCGTGCCCTATGGTTTTGGTATTGTTATAGCTTGACTAATTATTTTAGTCTTTGACCTATGTGTTTAATATCTTTTAAACTATTTTAAGTGTTTTCTTATCGCAAAACTCTTGAAACCCTATCCTTAAATTTCGATAAAATTAGAATTTCATGCAGTTTTTGTTGAGACTTCTTTTTATTTTTTTAAAGAAACTTTTGTGAACCTTTAAACCACAAAAATATCCTATGTCTACCACTTGGAATTTTAGTTCTTTTAGATCATTCAATAAGCCCTTCTATAACCAAATGAATATCTCTTTGGTGTGTTATTAAATCACCTTATCCCATAAATTACTATCAATATGTGGAGGTTTTAGCTATGGTTGTGATCAAAGATTGATGAGGTTAATAGATCCATGTATTGTAACTCGGACCAAATATTAACATTCTCAAACCTTTGCTTAATATATTTTCATAATAACTAGAAAATTGTCTATATAATTTTCTAGCACATTTGAGAGTTTATTACTTCTTTTACCCCTTGAGATATCCTCTATCTAATGTCCACTCCTAATATCTTGTAATTGATTTTTTATTTTCACTTACGATTTCACCTCACTCGATGATGCAACATAGATTCATCCCATAATTAAATATACTTTCATTTGTAATTACATCCACTTCTTCTTCATAAACTTTAAGCCAACTATTATATACTAACAAATCTTTCACATCAAAATGTTGAGGGGTATCCCAAAAGGATAGGGTGAAATTTAT
Organism: Sambucus nigra; assembly: GCA_949130495.1. Taxonomy (NCBI): domain Eukaryota; kingdom Viridiplantae; phylum Streptophyta; class Magnoliopsida; order Dipsacales; family Adoxaceae; genus Sambucus; species Sambucus nigra. The sequence continues at coordinate 618,312,735 of OX422208.1, forward strand.
GATATTTAACACTTTTTTACTTTGTATATATTTGTCTATTTTTTTAATCTCATGCAAGTTCATTATCCACCTTCCTGAAAATTAAATATTTATATGTGATGAGGGATATTTTGGTACAAACATATGAACATAGTTCATCTAGGGCATCCACCTAACACCCCTCCGACCCTCTGTTGGACGATTGGGAGTTCAAACTAGATAACCTACTCAAGTTGTCGTTATTTCAAGTATAATGCACATTTCCTATGATGATAGGTCACTTCCCTAATAAAAATGGAATGTGTAACATGTTGGCTTCACTAAATATGACCACGCGTACCAACTGATAACCACTTCCTCAAGTGGTGGAAATGAGATTATAGGACCCTCAATGTAAGGCTACTATCTAAAGTAATGGTAAAATAAGAGGAAGTCCACTTAGTTGATTTCATATAATCATTATTACTCAAAAGATTAATAAAACTACTCCCTTCTTGATGCTACTTTAAAACTGTCTCTAGTGCGTATTAATATTGACTCAAGTTTAAGTCGGTCGCTTAAGTAATAAACTGGTAAACCTGGAATCGAACACAGGGCCTAAGACGAAGAATCATGACGAGGAATAGGGAAGAGACTAACATAAAGGATTGACTAACGAAAATAAAAAGAAAAGGTGATTGCAATGAGGTTATGAATTTCTACCAAATAAGTAAAAAAAACTTAACTAAATTAACTACGCATGCAAAACTTAACAAAATGCAGAATATTTAATATGAATGAGAGATAAGGTTGGAATACAATCCCTTAACCCCTAGTGAGATTGTCGGTTACTAAACTAGTCTAGAATTAAATATTTAATTTGAAACAACGATGTTATTTAATTCAAGCATTACATATATGAGGGAATGAACTCGAATCATACCTAATCAATAATATAAACAATGTACGAGGTAAATTAGTGTCTGGGAAAACTAGGAAAACAAAAGTTTTAAGTCGTCAATGGAAAACAGAACAACGCGAAGAAGAAGAAGAAGAAGAAGAAGAAGAAGAAGAAGAAGAAGAAGAAGCAGCAGGGGAAATAGAGAGGTCGTTCGAACGGCCTAGGTTACATTCGTATGAGATCTTATGTCATTTGAACGATACGTGGCCTCGTTCAAATGATGTGATAAATCGAGCCACATTTCAGTTCCTTCTACGTTTTGTCTTGGAATTGGTTTGAGGGTTCTTATAGTTAAAGGGATTCTTTATATAATATACTTTACGCAGTATATTTATTTTTGCCTAAGGTTATTTGAGGTTATAATGCGGCATGACAGTGTTAGATTTAAACTTAATATGGGATGATGACAAATAAGGACCATTAAATTAATAAGGGTGTCAAACTCATTAAGGAGAATTTTGGGGCATAAATTCTGCATAATTTATGGCGAGCTAAATGAGCGAGTCCAGGTTTATTGGTTGAGGGACACCAAGGTAATAAATTAATTAAAGTTTAAATAATTAGAGTTTAGAGTCGGGGAATTGACTCGGATATTTTGGAGCTAGTGCTACGAGTGCTTAGGCATGGATTTGACCAAGTTAATTTATTATAGGGTTACATAATAAATTATGGAATGTTCAAGATAAAAGGGAGTTAACCTTAATAACTGGAATTTGAGGAATAAGTTTTACAAGATGAAATTTCGGACTGAAGGTAGGCTAGTGTTACGGTATATAGATGTAGGAATTCATTAATAGATGTGAGAATTATTTAAATTACAAGTCGGTACATAGACTTGGGAATGGTAGGCGAGTCTTACGATAAATTATGTATGGGGTAGCTTGGATTATATATATATATATATATATATATATATATATATATATATATATATATATATATATATATATATATATATATATTAGTGTGAATAATATTTATCGGAATACATACCCCCCTAGTTTTATCATGGGAGGTGGCGTGATGTGGGTGAACCTCCTTGTTTGAGGTGCAAGGTGAGTATAGTCCACAGGTCATAGCGTCTATATTTAGGGGTGAGACGTCTTAGGTATGATTCGGTCTCATTTTCAGAAGGAAATATGACTGCCTCCACTGCTTCTATTTTGGTTCACTGATTTGGGGAGCTAACCGTGTCAGGGTGTCCGGGTGGATGAGTATACCTGGATTGATAGCAATGTAGAGAACATCCAGTGAGTGTCTACTCGGAAGGATGATTATATATCTGTGGCATATGTGTGAATGTTGTAATATGATAATACATATATATGGTGGAGATATTTATATACTGGTAAAAAAACACATGATGCGAATTGTATGGATAATATGTAACTCGTGAGAATGTTATATGGTCTCAAATGAAAATAATGATTAGTTAAGTTAATGTGGTATATAACTTATAAATTAGATATTAAACATACTCTAGTTAGAGCAGGATGACAGGAAGGAACTATATAATAAGAACTATTTATGGGGTAGATGACTAGGTGAAACGTTAGGTGTGCACGATAATTGAGGGGTGAGTCGATCCTCAAGGTAGTAAAACACTAGCTTAAATTTAAAGAGCATTCATGCATTTTAATTTACAACAATTTAATTCACTTGCTAAATATTTTCAATATATTTTGGGTTATAACCCTTGCTATAAATTATTTTCAAAACCTTTTAGGTGGTCTAGCCACAGGGACGCCATAATTGTTTCTTTTCTAGGGTTATACAACTGCCACATATGTGGATGTCACAGGATTTAAACTTAACCGCTTCAGTCATTTCGTACCTCGAGTAGGATGCAGTTAGTATTTCAATCCTTCCAGTCAGATGATGTACTTAGTTTATTATTCTAGTGGTTTACATTTTTCGAACTTGGGTTTTGTAGCCGGTGGTTTATTTGACAAGAATTGTACCTATTCATTTTCATTATTGTTTGACTTGGTGATTTGTGTGAATGGTTTAAATTATATTCATTTTCATATTGTTGTTGTGGTGGTGGTTTCAGAAAAAAGATAAAATTTAACACCGTTTCTTTTCGAATACTAGGTGGTTCGTAATTAATAATGTTTTCGATAGTGATACTAAGAATGAACCAAATGATATTCCTATTTAATTTGATATAGGAATGATTACCCTGTATTTTATTAGGAGGGGTGTCACAGATGATATCTGATCATCAGGTTCTAGTTTCCTTAGGTTCTATACGACTTTTCACGTTTCAGCTTAGCGTTCTTTCATTTATATCCCTATTATAGGATTGTTGTTGTCCTTTACGTATGTGACTTACATTCTCCTGCTATTAAGTATAGATAATGTGATTCATATATGGTTTTGGTAGAGCGTGGAAGATCAAACGTTATGGAACGACAAGTGTGGGATGTTAGAAGGACTTTAGGACAGAGGACTCAGCAGAAGACATAGAGTATTCCGAGAATAATGATGCAATAAGAGTCTCCATGATTCTTGTTCAAACAATTGACGTTGGAGTAACCGCTAGAGCATAATTGTTTCCCCAAGAACTGTCAGAAAGTAAAATGGTGCAAAGTTATACCCTAAGTGTGGATGACAAGGGGCGAGTGTCGAAGAAGATTTTTATTTCAGAAGAACAATGCGTTAGAATTAAAAGAAGTTGCGGAAGGGTGATTTACCAATGGATGGAGAACATCCAATTGGGATTACATGTAAGGGAGTGTAGTGACACTCAAGTCAAAATTCTGAGAAAAAATGTTTGCTCATAGGAGCAGCGTAAGGTGATGGGAGTATGTCACCACATTCAGGGGAAAATTGCCATAAATAACGAGGAATTTGGGGTGTGGATCATTACAAATCCTCTCATCAAGGGTTAAATAGAAAGGAAAGGGAGATTTCAGTAATTTTCCAAAAGTGTCGGACAGTGACCCAATGTAAAGGAAAGTTGACGAAACTTGCAAACTTCGTAATCGATGAGAGGGATACGAAGAATCAATAAGGATTTATAAGTTGATAATAGACACGTGGATAGAAAATGCAAGCATGAATATGAGATACGGGTAGGATGAGTGGTGTCATTGTCATCAAGGTCGCACATTTAAAAAATTATATCAATGCTCTAGCGAGAAGGGAGCTAACGAAATTAGTGAATCTAACAGAAGAGTAAGACTAGATTTTTTCAGTGCTAGTGAGGCATCAAGGGAAGGGGTACCCGGTAGAGGAACCATATTAATTATTGAGATAAATAGAATTTCTACCAAGTAACAGTGGGTTCAGTCCAGGACGTCAAGACCATCAACAAGTTCCATAGGGACAGCGTAGCCAAAGGGACAATAGGGGTAGAATTCAGGGACAAGATTAACAGGTTCGCGAGAAGGATAACCTCGACATGGCCGATGGAGCCAGAGAAATGGGAAGGGCACAATGTGGTTTCTCATGGTTAAAAATTATAAACACGTGTGTGGATTTTGTTCGCAGCGAGACAGGGGACGAGTGGAATGCCTCTCCGGGAGCTGCTAGTGTTATGGGGTCTATCTTGTGTGAATTGAGCAAGTCACAGTAGTTTGCAAGTACTAAATTCTCATGTGAAACGGGCTTGGTAGAGGTGTCATTCAAAGTACTATAGTTTATATATAATTATCGTGGAGTAGCGGGGCTATCTTTAGTTCCACCTGCACGGGAACGGGTGTGGACACCGAGAGGGTATATTTTTCCAAGGTAATTATATGATGATAGGTGATTATGCGCTTACAATTTTAACCTGAGTACGGACGGGTTAGCAATGGTGGGAGGTTATCGCAAGATTATCTTGTTCGTTGTTCCAAGGAAGGATGTATAGTCTTTTTGCGATGCCAGGGTTGAGCTTGCGGCGATATTTTGTGAAGTGGGATCCAGAGTGTATGGTTTTCTAGGTATATAGGATCCCGGTGCGTAGGGATGCTTACTGATGAGATTGAGGGTACGTCGGGTTACTGTGGAGCGAAGATATTTAGCTTGTTGGTAATTTAGCGCTGAGGACTTGGTGATATTACGAGCACATTCGTATATGAATCCTTTAGAGACGCGGGAGTCAATGATTAGACTTCTGAGTATGAAGATGGGGTTTGAGTGTCCCGAGTGTATGTTTTAGACCTACGAAAATCGAGGACCGACCATACTGAGGAATAGAGATTTGGGAAAAGTTCTTTTGGGCCTTGATGTGAGATGTTATACGCATAAGGCTTAATAAATGTCAGGAGTGGAGAGACGTCATTGGATGCGAGGACATAGGATGTAATGTAAAATTAATTAAACGTGTAGATGAAACACTTTAAGCTGAGAGCTATTACAATATATGGCTAGGGGAGCCGGGTAGTACTGGTAAGGAAGCACTACGAGAACTTTTGCAATATATGTTAATGGGTGTGGAAAGTAGTAAGAAGAAGAAAATTGCAAAGTTTGGGGTAATTAAGGATACCGATATGATATAGCCACACTGAGAGTGCGGAGCTGAGCTTGGGATAACTGCATTACGTATGACATGTTGGTGATATTTATGCCAGGATGTTTGGGCTATGGCATATAGTATAGTGAGACTTTATGTTCGCTATTTTAAGATATCATTTACTTGTGTTAAGTATCACCTGAAAGAAGTTACAGTGTATATATATATATATATATATATATATATATATATATGCGAGGGAGTGTATATGATTATGGTGTGTTGTATAGTAGACTTATAAGAAAATGTTTGTATTGTTATATTTTACCCCGGTGAGTAGGGACGTTACTAATGTGATTCAGGGGGATAGACTCATTGTCGACCGTGGAGATATATCTCGGGATTTATTTCCGCACAAGGAAACTAGTGGCATTAAGGGTGCAGTATTATATGTTGTCTTTCGTAGCATAAGTGTGGATGTGCATACTTTTATGTCGAGAGATGGATGTTTGGGGGTTCCTTTTGTGGATTTCGCTTTGCGAGACTTACCACGCATCAAACTTAGCACAACGTTGGAAGTGGGGAGATGTTTGGTCATTAGTAAATAGTTCTGGTACCTTAGTTAATATATACATATGTGGAATGTGAGATCAAAGTTATAGTGTGATTTAATTCTAGATAAACTTGGGTATTATTTGTGTGATTAAGCCCGGGTACAGGATGTATGGGGCGCCCTGGTTAACAATATTCTCTTAAGAAATATGTGTAGCGATCTGAAGGGTATGTGATTAGGGACCTAGTTGAGGCTTGGGAGTACTAGGCTTGTCTGAATTTCAAGGACGAAATTCCTTTGGGAGGGGGAAGTATGTAAAACCCCGTAAATTCGAGGACTTTTAATTTAATCATTTTTGGGAGAAATTAAATTTATGATTTAGAGAATCTATTTAAATTAGAGGATATATTTAATTTGTCAAACAGAGATTTAATTATTCGTATTATTTTTATGTCGCGTTTCTTAGGTAAAAAATTAGAGAATGTTATATAATACTTCGAATGATAATTCTGAGTGTACGGTTGAGTCTAGATAGGTCGAAATAGTCGGAAAAGAGTATTCATGGGTAGTAAATGAGTCTCGAAGTATTTTTCGGTATAACAAAACCCACATGGGAGTGTATGGGACCTTTTAATAAAGCCCACATGCCTAAAAACGGGATTGGCTTTATAAAACCTAAACGTGACAGGGTGTGGAAGCCATAACTCATTTTAGAAACCCTAATTAAGTAGAGGATAAAGGAGGGATCAATTGGAGAAACCTTGGGAGCCAAAACCAAGAACAAGTGTGGACAATCCTCATCAAATCTACCAAAGGATTTAGACCCTAAGGCGGGTGGTTAAACTTGATTTTAAATTAATTGCAGTTTTCAATTCATATCATAATGGGTGTGATGAACACAAATGATTTTAAGCTCGGCTAACATCTAAATTGGGTTTTGAATTTATGGAGGTATACGAATGAATTATGTTATATAGTTAATTAATATTACATAATAACTGTTGAGGGATTTAGATGTATGAACTTACAATTAGTGGGGAGATTATTACAAACCTTGTGTGTGGAATGATTTATAAATTAGGGATGATTTATAGAAATTGCAAAGGATTTGGGAACTAGATACTTAAACTCCGAAGCTATGTAGGTGTTTGTATTAATATTGGGGGATTTAAGATTTTAGGTTTTATCTAGAATTATTAAGGGTTTTCAGAGGAAGAAATCTGGGGAAATGAAAGTTTTAAGTCATCAATGGCGGACAAAACTGCACGAAGAAGGAGGAGGAGGAAAACCCAGAAGTTGTTTGAATGACCTGGGTTTCATTCGCCCGAGAGCCTATGTCGTTAGAACGACATGTGTCCTCATTCGAATGACGTGATATATCCTGCCAAATTTCTATTCCTTCTATAGTTTGGCTTGGAATTGGTTTGAGGGTTCTTATAGTTAAAGGGATTCTTTACATCGTGTAATTTGTGCAATGGGCTTATTTTTTCCTAAGGTTATTTGAGGTTATAATGGGGCATGACATTATTAGATTTAAACATAATGTAGGATGATGAACATTAAGGATCATTAAATTAATAAGAGTGTCAAACTTATTAAGGAGAATTTTGGGTCACAAATTCTGAATATATTGCGGGCTAAGTGAGCGAGTCCGGGTTTATTGTTTGAGGAACACAAAGGTAATAAATTATTTACTGTGTAGTTAAATAGAGTTTAGAGTTGGGAAATTGACTCAGATATTTTGGAGCTAGTGCTACGAGTTCTTTGGCATTGATTTGACCGATTAATTTATTATAATATTATAGAATAAATAATGGAATGTTAAAGACAAAAAGGGAGTTAACCTTAATAAGAGGAATTTTAGGAATAAGTTCTACAAGATGAAATTTCGGACCGAAGGACTGATTTTTGGTAATTTAGTTGGCTGACACAACTCAAGTGATAAATAAATAAATGTGGGAATTATTTAAATTACAAGTCGGTATATGGACTTGGGAATGGTAGGCTAATGTTACGATAAATTGTGCATTAAGTAGCCTAAATTGATTATATATATATATAAGCATGTAGTTGGAAGCCTTGAGAAGCCTCCAAACCCATAATCCTATTTTCTCCGAATTTAGATTTTTTCTAATTGCAAAAAATATCTAAACTTGAATTAGAAAACAACGCATGTCACTCTCAGGTAACAACTACTCCATTTTCATTACTAACTCACCCGCACTAAGCGACGATCGTGGACAATTATCAAGATCTCCATAAAATTCTGATGACATCCTAAAACGTCCCTCACCTCTCCTCAATCTTCCTTCATTTCCCCGACATCTTTCATTAGTACCAACACCTCAAAACTCTCCATATCCATCCACCTTCTCTCTCTCAATGCCTTACTAAAACCTTCATTTCCTCTTCATGTCTTGGTTAACTTGGTTTTTCTTAGATGTTGAAGGCACATAACCACTTTTGTGACTTTTAATCATCGGGTGAGTCTGTAATGGCGCACAGAGAATTTGCTTACGTCTAAATTTTTTTTTTCTGGATCTAATATTTTATTATATTTTCTTCACATAATCTGATTGTAATTCTTTTGAGTTATTTATTTTCTCATCTGTCGACATTCCTACATTCCTTTTATTCCTGTACAGAGGGACCATGTTCCAGGTAACATTAGTTTTGACAAATTGTGTTTATAAAAGCATTCTTAAATGGTGCATTACTTGAAGTATCTAAGTAACTAAGCCTACCACAACCACATGCATATTGGTTGAAGGAACATATCATCATTTATTCTAGTACAGAGGGACCATATTCCGCATAAAATTGGTTTTGACAAAATGTGTTGATAATTGTTTTTTCAATATCCAGGGTATGCGGTACGTGATTCTTAGATTTTTAAGAGATATCAAATGTTTAATGCATGGCGTAATGTTCGTGTTTGTCAAAATTTCAAAAGCTATTACGTGTTTTTCGTACTAGAGGCAATATTATTATGAATGCTGAAGATGTTACATTATGATATTATTTTAATGCATGCTGGTGGCCATGTGCCAAATGGGCAATGGCACAGGGCCCATTTTAGAGTATGCACTTATATATGTATATTTTAGGGGTCCAAAAATATTTTATGTTAAAATAAGTTTAATTTTTTAAGGGCCCATTTTTTAACTACCAAAAAACAATTTGTACAAAGAACGATTTAACTACTCAAAAATCTCACCCAACTAAAATGGGCCCCTAAAAATAAGTTCAATTTTTAGGGGCCCATTTTAGGTATTTAATATCGTTGTACAATATTTTTTTAGAAGGGCCCTAAATTGATTTTCGCACAGGGCACTCCCAATCTTAGGACAGGCCCTGCCTTATACACAGAGGCGGATCTACATGGGTAAGGTGGGGCAAGTGCCCCACCCCAAATCTCAAATTCAAAATTTTACCCCTAGAAAATTATAAATTTAGAGTTGTGCCCCACCTCAAAAAAAAAATTCAAAATTTTACCACTAAAAAATTTCGGGGCTCCTGACCCCGAACCCTAGCAATGATTTTTGCCCCACCCGAAATAAATTCCTGAATCCGCCTATGCTTATACATATAATAACTTATTGTTACTGTTCAATGTTCAACTATTTTTGCTATTTTTTTAATATAAAATAATATTTTTAAAATGAAAAAGATAAATAACAATAGCATGGGTTTATATCTCAGATCATTTGTGGGGTAGAAGATGTACATACCCTGTGATTTCCCCCTTTCTCTAGACCATATATTTTTTCTGGGTTATTTTTTAATACTGTTAGGTTCAGACCCAATATGTGTTTTCATGTAGCGGTGGGTGTATGGTTAAACCCAAAGTCAACTTCTTAAAATATGGTTTCATGGATAACTTAAAAACACTCAGAAATGTGTTCTTCATACCCTCCTACTCCATTATGTGTGGTCGTGTCAACTCATATTGCAATAAAAGACCCATGCCCAAGATTTGTTATTTTCTAATTCAAATGTCTATGGGTGTAACTGTTAAGCAATGCATATGGCAATTTTTATTGTTGTTAAAATAACACATACATGAACAGGCCATAAATAAGAGAGGAGAGAGAGAAATAGAGTAGACTATCACCCTACCATAATGTTTGTGCGTGTGTTTGTAATTCATTAGTGTAGCACCAATAGTTAAATATGGACGAGTTTATTTTTACTTGAACATGTTTGTTTGTTTAATTTTAGTTAGATCATTTGATGCATTACAAACAGAGTTTACCACAATCACTTTGTCGCATTCCCTATGTTTAGCATGTTTTCTCTGATAGATTGGAATGAGGAATTCTACGGATTCTATTTTTTTTTATGTATATTTAAACATTTCAGGATATTCATAAAAAAAATCAACTCACAATATTCTTTCTGATCATTACTGTTAATATTCAATTTTCATTCACTGAAAATCAATTTTATATGCTTCAAATAATTTCATATTGCGAAAATTCTCAAACTGATGGGTTTCATCAACAACAGTTTTTATCTACATTTCTTTTATATTTGTTTCCAATATGCAGGTGTCATCTCCTTTTTCATTGCATTGTACGTCCCATATTTCATATAGTCTCCTCTGACACGGGTATGTTACTCACTCCTCGAAAATATATAGATAAGGATGGTACAATTTATAATGTTTTTCGAACAACATAAACACGTTTTATATACATATATAGGTTATCTGCCTACACGGTAATATTTTTTTTTGAAAAAAAATGTGTTGATTTATCATGTATTTATTCACATATCTGTCTTATTTTCCTTGCTAAAAATAAATTTTTTATAACTAGAAATAACTCTTATTACTGAAAAAAATTCTTATCGCTGAAAAATGTTTTTTACTTGCTAAAAATTATATTTTTATGGTGAAATCATATTATTGTTGGTTGAACCCTCTTTTCATTTACTAGAAATATTTATTACTTTCAAAAATCATTATTTATTTGCTGAAAATACCTTTATATTGCTAAAAATCGTTTTTGTATTGCTGAAAACCATATATTATTTGTTGGAAAGATTTTATTATGATTGAAAATCATTATTCTAAATATTTTAAAAACTTTGTACATTTATTTTTTATGGTTCTTGATATTTTTTGAATATTTTTATCATTTTTTTAATTTTTAAATATTATTGCTGTTATTTTAAGATATTTTTCAAAAAAAATTATGTTAGGACAAAAATGTCGTTACTTTAAGTCATGTGCCATGCACATGCTTAACATTTTTGCCCAAAAATTAGCGAAGCTATATGGAAATCTGAATTTTATATAAAAAAAAAACTTCATGTTATTGTGTGCCTCTTTTAACTAGATTATTATTTTTACTGTATTATCATCATGGGTACAAAAGAACCAAATAAAAGAGATACAAAATAACATGATGTTTTATATATATATATATATATATATATATTTAGTTGATGATCCTGTTTTTTTGAATTTGTTAATTTTTAGTCTTTTGTCATTTTATCTTTTGTTCTAAGTCCCAAAATAGTTAATATGTCTTTGCATTGTTGGTAGAAATATCTCTGCAATTAATAAAACGAAATTGATAATTTTTAAAGGTGGAACTTCCAACTAATTATAAAATAACATGGAACCGATTACAAAAAGAAAATTAAAGACTTAACATTTTAAATTAAAGGTCCCTTTTTATATATAATTCAGATTTCCATATAGCAGAGGGAAAGAATAAGTAACAATGAAACATATTAATACACAAAATATAATCTGATTCGTTTCCTCATATTCATTTCAATTAATATGGGTTTCCCACCATATAAATTAATTTAAAAGTTCAAGGTTATAGTTATGATCAGTTCTTTAAATATTGATACCAATTATACATCAGATTACATATTAGAATAAAATATTTCAATAAGCATTACACCCGACCATGCATCGCACGGGTCACCACTAGTGTGTGTGTGTATATATATATACAGTGATTGTGTAGTATATATATTTGTGTGCTTTATAAATATTAGTGTGAATAATATTTATTGGAATACATACCCCTCTATGGGTGAATCCCCTGGCTTGAGGAGTAGGGTGAGTATAGTCCCCAGGTCATAGCGTCCGTAGTTAGGTGTGAGACATCTTGTCTATGATTCGTTCTCATTTTCGGAGGGAACTATGACCGCCTCCGCTACATTTATTTTGTTTCATTGATTCGGGGAGCTAACCTTGTCAGGGTGTCCGGGTGGATAAGTATACCTGGATTGATAGCATTGTAGAGAACATCAGATGAGTGTCTACTCGGGAGGATGAATATATATCTACAACATGTGTGTGAATGTTGTAATATGATGATACGTATATATGGTGAACATATTTATATACGGGTAAAAAATACATGATGTGAATTTTATTGATAATATATAACTCGTGAGAATGTTATATGGTCTCAAATGAAAATAATGATTACTTTAGTTAATGTGGTATATAACTTATAAATCAGATATTAAATGTACTCGGGTTTGAGTAGGATGACATGAAGGAACTATATAACAAGAACTAGTTACGGGGTAGATGACTCGGTGGGTTATGATGAAAACATTACGTGTGCACAATAGTTTAGGGGTGAGCCGACCCTCAAGGGAGTGAGTCACTAGCTTAAATATGAAGAGCATTCATGCATTTTAATTTACTGCAATTTAATTCACTTGTAAATATTTTCAAAATGTTTTGGGTTCTAACCCTTACTATAAATTATTTTCAAAACCTTTTAGGTGTCCAGCCACAGGGACGCCATAATTGTTTTTTTCTAGGGTTACGCAGTTGCGGCATATTCGTATATTGCAGGATTTAAACTTAGCCGCTTCAGTTATTTCATACTTAGAGTAGGATTCAGCTAGTATTTCAATTGGGAATGTCTCCCTAGTTATTTCATTGGTTCCAGTCAAATGTTGTACTTAGTTTATTATTCTAGTGGTTTATATTTTTCGAGCTTCGGTTTTGTAGCCGCTATTTTATTCAACAAGAATTATAGTTATTCATTTTCATTATTGACTCGGTGATTTGTGTGAATGGTTTAAATTATATTCATTGGCAGGCTATTATTATTGTGGTTTGAAAAAAAAAAGATAAAATTTGACACCGTTTCTTTTCGAATACTAGGTGGGTAGTAATTAATAATGTTTTAGACAGTGATGCTAAGAATGAACCAAATGAGATTCCTGTTTAATTTGATATAGGACTGATCGCCCGGTATTTTATTAGGCGGGGTGTCACAGATGGTATCGGAGCATCGGGTTCTAATGTCCTTAGGATTTGTGCAGCTTTCACGTTTTAGCTTAGCGTTCTTTAATTTAGATCCCTATTATAGGATTGTTGTATTCCTTTACGTATGACACTCAAATTATACTGCTATTAAGTATAGATAATGTGATTCAAATATGATTTCGGAGGAGCATGACAGATCAAACGTTATGGAACAACAAGCATGGGATGTTATAAGGTCTTAAGGAGAGAGGATTCAGCATAAGACATAGAGTATTATAGGTACAGTGACGCAATAAGAGTCACCATGTAAGGGCGATTCAAGGAGGTGTGAAAGGGTGATATACCAATGGATGGAGAACATCCAATTAGGAGCACATGTAAGGGCGTGTAGTGACACTTAAGTCAAAATTTCGAGCAAAGATGTTTGCTCATCCAAGCAGCGTAGGGTGATGGGAGTCAGTCACCATAGCTAGGGGAAAATTTCCATAAATAAAGAGGAATTTGGGGTGCGGATCATTACGAATCCTCTCAGCAGGGGTTAAATAAAGGGACAAGAGAGATTTCAAAAAATTTGGAAAGATGAAAAAATTTGCAAACTTTGTAATTGATGAGAGGGGTGTGAAGAATAAATAAGGGTTTGTAAGTTGATAATAGACCCGTGGGTAGAAAATTCAAGCACAAGTAGGAGATCTGGCTAGGATAACTGGTGTCGTTGTCATCAAGGTCAGACATTTATAAAATTATATCAATGCTCTCGCGAGAAGGGAGATAAGGGAGTTAGAGAATCTAACAGAAGAGTATGACATGATCTTTTTAGTGCTAGTGAGGCATCAATGGAAGGGGAACCCGGTAGAGGAACCAGATTAATGATCGAGATAAATAGAATTTCTTCCTAGTGATGGTGGGTTCAGTTAAGGAAGTCAAGACCATCAACAAGTTCCATAGGGCCAGCGTAGCCAAAGGGACAATAGGGGTAGTAATTAGGGACAAGACTATCAGGTTCGCGAGAAGGATAACCCCAACATTGCCAGTGGGGATAGAGAAAGGGGAAGGGTACAACAAAATTTTTTATGGTTAAAAAGTAGAAACACATTTGTGGATCTTGTTCGTAGCGAGACAGGGGACAAGAGAGAAATTCCTCTCCGTGGGCAGTAGTTATGGAATTTTTTGGTTCGATTAGGACCAGAGTGCCATGTTCAGGAACCTTTTGAGCCACCAGTGATATGGGCAACTGACCCTAAGAGTTTTATCCTGGAGTGATTAGGGTATATCATGTGTGACACGAGCGAGTCACAGTAGTTTGAAAGAACTAAATTGTCATGCGAAACGGTTTTGGTAGAGGAATTATTAAAAGTACTATAGTTTATATATAATTACCGTGAAGTAGCGGGGCTATCTTTAGTTCCACCTGTAGAGGAGCGAGTGTGGACACTGAGAGGTTATATTTTTTCTAGGTAATTCCATGACGAAAGGTGATTATGCACTTTCTATTTCATCCTGAGTACAAACGGGTTAGGAATGGTGGGCAGTTATCGCAAGACTATCGTGTTTGTTGTTCCAAGGCAGTATGTATAGTCTTTTTGCAATGTCTCACCTAAAAGAGGGTTGAGATCACAACTATATTTTATGAAGTAGGATTACAGTGTACAGTTGTCTAGATATATTGGATCCCGATGCGTAGGGACTCTAACTGATGAGGTTAAGAGTATGTCGGGTTACCGTGGAGCAGAGAGATTTAACTCGTTAGTAATTTAACGCTAAGGACTTGATTATATTGCGAGCACAGTAGCATATGACTCCTTAAGAGAAACGAGGGTCAATGATTAGACTTGTGAGTATAGGGATGGGGTTCGAGTGTCCCAGGTGTATGTTTCGGACATACAAAAATTGAGGACCGACGATGCTTAGGAATATATCTTTGGGAAAAGTTTTTTTGGGCCTTGCTGTGAAATGTTATACGCATAAGGCTTAATGAATTTTGGGAGTGGAGAGACTTCATTGGATACGAGGACATCGGATGTAATGTTAAATTAATTGAACATGTAGAAGAAACACTTTAAGCTGCGAGCTATTACAATATAGAGCCAAGGGAGTCGGATAGTGTTGCAAAGGAAGCACTAAGAGAACTTTTGCACCGCGTGTTAATGGGTGTGGAAAGTATAAAGACGAAGAAAATTTCAAATTTTGGGGTAACTAAGGATACCGATATGATATAGCCACACCGAGAGTGCGGAGCTGAGCTTGGCATAAGTGAATTACGTATGAGCTATTAGTGATATTTATGCCAGGATGTTTGGGCTATAGCATATAGTATAATGAGACTTTGTACTTGCTGTTTTGAGATATCATTTACTTGTGTTATGTATCACCTAAAAGAAGGTCTCTCTCTCTCCCTATATATATATATATATATATATATATATATATATGTGTGTGTGTGTGTGTGTGTGTGTGTGTATGATTATGGTGTGTTGCATAATGGACTTATAAGAAAATATTTGTATTGTTATATTTTACCCCAGTGAGTAGGGGCATTAGTGATGTGATTCAGGGGGGATAGTCTCATTATCAAGCAGGGAGATATAGCTCGGGATTTATTTCCGCGTAAGAAAACTAGTCACATTAAGGGTAATGTATTATATGTTGTCTTTTATAGCATTAGTGTAGATGTGTATACTTTTATGTCAAGAGACGGATGTTTGTGGGTTCCTTGTTTTGATTTCGCTTTGCGAGACTTACCATGCATGAAACTTAACGCAATGTTAGAAGTGGGAAGATGTTTGGTCATTAGTACATAGGTCTGATACCTTAGTTAATATATACATATGTGGACTCTCAGATCAGATTTATTGTATGATTTAAGGATGGTAAGAGCCTGGTATTGTTTGTGCAATTGAGCACGGGTACTGGACGCCCTGGTTAACTATATTCTCTTAAGAAATAGGTGTAGCAATCTTAAGGGTAAGTTACTAGGGAGGGAGTTTAGGCTTGGAAGTAATAGGATTGTCTTAATTTCGAGGATAGAATTCCTTTGAAAGGGGGGAAGTATATGACACCCCGTAATTTTGAGGACTTTTAATTTAATCATTTCAAGGAGAAATTAAATTTATGATTTGGAGAATCTATTGAAATTAGATGATTTGTTTAATTTGGAGAATTGATGTTTAATTATTCGTATTATTTTTATGACATTTTTTAGGTAAAAAATTGGAGAATGTTATATAATACTTCGAATGACAATTTTGAGTGTACAGTTGAGTCTGGATGGGTTAAAATAGTAGCAAAAGAGTATTCATGGGTCGTATATGGTCCTCAGGGTAGTTTTAGGTATAACTAACCCACATGGAAGTGTATGGGATCTTTTAATAAAGCCCACAAGCCAAAAACGGTACTCGCTTTATAAAACCTAAAAGTGAGAGGGTGTGGCAGCCATAAGTCATTTAATAAACCCTAAGTAAGTAGAGTAGAAAAGAGGGATCAATTGGATAAACCTTAGGATCCAAAACCAAGAACAAGTGTTGACAATCCTCATCAAATCCACCAAAGAATTAAGACCCTACGAACCCTTAGGCATGTGGTTAAAATTGTTAATAAATTAATTGTAGTTTTTAATTCATATCATAGTCGGTGTGATGAACACAAATGATTTTGGGTTGGGTTAACATATAAATTAGGTTTTCAATTTATGGAGGTATACAGATGAATTATGTTATATAGTTGATTAATATTACATAATAACTGTTGAGGGATTTAGATGTATAAACTTACAATCAGTGGAAAGATTATTACAAACCTTTTGTGTGGAATCTTTAATAAATTAGGGATGATTTATAGAAATTGCAAAGGATTTGGGAACTAGATAATTAAAATCCGAATCTGTGTAGATGTTTGTATTGAGATTAGAGGATTTAAAATATTAGGTTTGACATAAAATTCTTAAGAGTTTTCAGAGGAAGAAATTTGGGAAAATGAATGTTTTAAGTCATCAATAGCGAACAAAATTGCACGAAGAAGAAGGGGGAGGAAACCCCAGAGGTCATTCGAATGACCTGGGTTTCATTCATGCGAGAGCCTTTATCGTTCGAATGACACGTTTCCTCATTAGAATGATGTGATAAATTCATCCACATTTATGTTCCTTCTGTTTGGCTGAGAATTGGTTTGAGGGTTCTTGAAGTTAAAGGGATTATTTATGCAGTATACTTTGTGCAATATATTTATTTTTGCCTAAGGTTATTTGAGGTTATAATGGGGTATTATAGTGTTAGATTTAAATTTAATGTGGGATGATGAACATTAAGGATCCTTAAATTAATAAGGGTGTCAAACTTATTAAGGAGAATTTTGGGTCATAAATTCTTAATAATATATTGCGGGCTACGTGAGGGACGCTGGGTGTATTGGTTGACGGACACCAAGGTAATAAATTAATTAATGTGTAGTTAATTAGAGTTTCGAGTCGGGGAATTGACAAGGATAGTTTTGGAGCTAGTGCTATGAGTTCTTAGGCACGAATTTGGCCGATTAATTTTTTATAGGGTTATATAATAAATTATGGAATGTTCAAGATAAAAAGGGTGTTAACCTTAATAAGTGGAATTTGAGGAATAATTTCTATAAGTTGATTTTTTGGACCAAAGGAGTGAGTTGGGGCAATTTAGTTGGGTAACACAACTCGAGTGATAAATAAATAAATGTGGGAATTATTTAAATTACAAGTCGGTATATAAACTTGGGAATGGTAGGCTAGTGTTACGGTAAATTATGCACGGGGTAGCCTAGATTATATATATATATATATATATATGCGATGATTGTGTAGTATATACATATATTTGTGTGCTTTATAAATATTTGTGTGAATAATATTTATAGGAATAAATACCCCTCTATGGGTGAGTCCCCTAGTCATAGCATCCGTAGTTAGGGGTGAGACGACTTGGGGATGCTTCGGTCTCATTTTTGGAGGGAACTATGATTGCCTCCGATGTGTTTATTTTGTTGCACGTATTCAGGGAGCTAACCGTGTTAGGGTGCCCAGGTGGATGAGTATACCTGGATTGATAGCATTGTAGATAATATTCGGTGATTTTCTACTTGGGAGGATGAGTATATATCTACGACGTGTGTATGAATGTTGTAATATGATAATACATATATATGGTGAAGATATTTATATACGGATAAAAAAATACATGATGTTAATTTTATTGATAATATATAACTCGTGCGAATGTTATAAGGTCTCAAATGAAAATATTGATCAGTTAAGTTAATGTGGCATAGAACTTATAAATTAGATATCAAACTTACTCGGGTTAGGGTAAGATGACAAAAAGGAACTATATAACAAGAACTAGTTACGGGGTAGATGACTAGGTGGGTTATGAGAAAAACGTTAAGTGTGAACAATGGTTGAGGGTGAGCCGGTTCTCAAGGGATTGCAACACTAGCTTAAATATTAAGAGCATTCATGCATTTTAATTTACTGCAATTTAATTCTCTTGCTAAATATATTCAAAATATTTTGGGTTCTAAATCTTGCTATAAATTATTCTCAAAACCTTTTAGGTGTCTAGCCACAGGGACACCATAATTGTTTCTTTCCCAGCATTACGCAGTGCGGCATATGTGGATCTTAAAGGATTTAAACTTAGTCACTTCACCCATTTCATTCCTAGAGTATGATGCAGTTAGTATTTCAATTGGGCATGTCACCCTAGTTATTTCATTGGTTCTAGTCAGATGATATACTTATTTTATTATTCTAGTGGTTTATATTTTTCGAACTTGGGTTTTGTAGCTAGTGGTTTATTCGACAAGAATTGTATTTATTCATTTTCATTATGGTTAGACTCCATCATTTGTGCGAATAGTTTAAATTATATTCATCCGCATGTTGTTGTTGTTTTGGTTTGATAAAAAGATAAAATTTGACACCGTTTCTTTTCGAATACTAGGTAGTTAGTACTTAGTAATTTTTTTTATAGTGGTGCTAAGAATGAACCAATTGAGATTCCTATTTAATTTGATATAGGACTGATCACCCGGTATTTTATTTGGAGGGTTTCACAAATAATTCCCAAGTTCTTGCCTCTAAAAATCTCTCAAAACTGTATAAAAAATCATCCACTAATGTCTGATGTTATTCAACAATAAAAATCCCACGTTTTATTAAGTGTTTGACTCATGCACAACTCTTATTTTAACCAAAAAAAATATGATTGCGTCACATCGAACCGGTGTGGATTTTTCTTCTTCCCTAGGGCAAAACCAATTCGAAATTTCAGAAGCGATGGGAAAACTGAACTTTGAAATTTTCTAACTCTTTTTCTTTGTTTTCCATGATTTCTTCTCAACCTTGAAGCTTCATAACGTTTCACTTGGGCTTCAGATTTGGATGTCGTTTCTTCCTATGATCTTATGGGCTCACGGGATTCAACTTCTTCTTCGATTTTGCATCCGAATTTTGGGTGTAAAATTACTCTTTCGTCCTTGACTTTCCTTATTTTTTTTCTTTTCTCCACGTGTATAAAATACCTGCACAATGTAAGAGAAATATACGAAACTCGATGCACTTTATAGAAAATGTCAGTAGCAAGTATACGACATAAATCAACTCAATTTACGTCGTACAAGGTTGTAAAAGCTTTTAAATTATAGTGATAAATATGAACAATTTATGCCTAACCAAACCCCCTAACTTAGAACTTTGATCGTCCAGAGCAATATAAAAGAATCAAAGCACTATCACAACACTTAGTAAACATGTTATTGTGATAGTATACATCTTTCGTGGGCAAGTGATTGCATCTAGCACATGAAACAAACCTTTAAACCCCTAGGTTACCCTAGTAGGACGAGTTGTGTCTCGTGACGGTTTGTAGTGGATATACGCACAAAATTAGGTTTTCACACGACTTAAGAAAAAGATCAAAATAATTAAAAATTGTACAATTTAAACTCTCCAAAAATAGTCACAACAAATTCATATTCAAGAGTCTCAGCCTGCAATGTGAGTGTGTGTGCGCGCGAAGCTAAAATTTAACTGCTAACTTCTACCGATTGATCATTACGTTACTTTACATAAATTTATTTTGATTCAATTTATCACGAATGCTCTCACAAACAAATCACTCGGAATGTGGCTAGTTCTCTCAGTGTACGTGATATAAGGAGTAAATATAATGGAACATAAATTCACACACACAAATTTGAAAGACAAAATTTTTATGGTGAAAAGATCTCATCATCGGATTATGGTTAATGAAAAACCTAGACATCGCCTCTTATTCACACCAATCAATCTCTCATCTTATCTTTTCATATTTTAGGCTCTCCACAAGTAATTAATTTCGTTATTCGGACTCGATTAGGACTTTTTCGGGTTTTAGGGTGTATTGGGTAAAATGAGAATAGTTGGAAAATTCGAAATTGGAAAATCCTCTTTTGATGTCCGTTAGTGGTTTTTTGGGCTTTTGCTCATTTTCTTTTCTTTTTCCAAATTTGTTTTCTATTTTTCACATTTTTCTTTTCTTGCAATTTTTGTTGAGCATTTTTCTTTTATTTTTCTTGCCACTTTTTATGCACTTTTCATACGTATTTTTTGAATTTTTCAATTTTCACAATTTCAGGCCAATTGGGTATTTCGGGTTATCAAACGAAAAGGAAAAATTTTATTTGGCTCAAATTGGGTTGCAAAGGGAAAAAATTTCATAACTTTTTATGGCTAATATTTTTTTGTTAAACAAACGAGGGCATACTTTATTGTCTGAATTACTCATTATTTTACCATATGCTTCTCAAGATAAATTTTAGTTTAGAGATATTTTTAGCGTGTTTTTCAAGACAACATCTCACACGTTTCCCGTAACCGACCAAAATAAAGGAATTGAGATCATCAATGACTTATTTGGAGCTAAATTGAATGTTTAAGTTAGACATTAACTCAGATTGATTTAAAAGTTCACAATGATAAATAGGCTCGAAATCTCACCGGGTTAGTTAATCTCCACACTTATTCGTAAAGTCTTCAACTTTTACTCAATTTCGGCTTTTTTCGTTTGGATTTTACAATTTGAGACTTTAAACAAAATTTCGGGACATTTTTTAAGCTTTTAAATTCCAATTTTTATTTATTTTGAGGAAAAAATATTTTTGACTTTTTCAAAAATTTTCAATTCTTTTTGAATTTTTTTAAATTTTTTTTGCCATTTTGGAATTTGTGAAATTTTTTAAACGCACATGTACCCCCCCCCCCCTCCCAAACTTAGATTTTGTAATGTCCTCATTCAAAGAAGGGTACAAAAGAGAAGAGTGCGAAAAAAAATAAACCAAAGACAAAATGCAGCATAGTATTAATAATGACCAAGTACAAGTAAAAGCAAAGATAGAGAATATAGAGTTCTTCATAACCAAAAAGTAAAAGAAAATAAGGACCCAAAAGTGAAGAACTACTTATTTGAAACAAACAAACACAACATCGGGGCTACTGCGGGGGTGGATGTGACGGGTCGGGAGCGCTAGGGTTGTATGGATCATAGAAGTATGTCGGGAGGGCGACATTGGACCCCACATGGAGCTTGTACATTTCTTCTTGTAAACGGACCATAATGCTCATATCATGGTGGTAAGCTTCTTGG
The DNA here is from genome assembly GCA_949130495.1 of Sambucus nigra. Lineage (NCBI taxonomy): Eukaryota > Viridiplantae > Streptophyta > Magnoliopsida > Dipsacales > Adoxaceae > Sambucus > Sambucus nigra. The sequence continues at coordinate 618,334,545 of OX422208.1, forward strand.
TCCGCCTGGTAGTCCGTTAAAACTTATTGAAACTCGCCTCCAAATTTTCAACACGGTGAGTTAGGCTCTCTACTTTCGGCTCGTAATCGGAGTCATCATCCTCATTATACTCGTGATCTTTTTCCCCCATTTCTACATCTTCCAACGTCGACGTAGGTGGGTGAACTACCTCCATTTGTTTCATGCTCCTTGTAATTTATTCTTACCTAATTGGATTGCTGAGTCGGTGATGTGATGTTGGTGGTCGAATCCGGGTATTCCTTAGGAGCAATGTTATGAACCGGGCATAGGGAAGGGCAATTTTTCCTTTACGGTCCATGGCGGCATGTGTAATTTACGAATAAAAGATGCGGGGGATATTAATGGAGCTCGCCTCGCCAAGGAGATGGTAGAAGAAATTTCCATGGCGTATGCGGATCGCGGAGTTGTTAGATGATTGGAGGATGGATACACAAGTGATTAAGAAAGAAAAGAGGGTCATTTCGTCAAGGTTTCCCACTGGCAAGGTGTCGCGATCCCAAATGTGATTAGGGGAAATACGCTCGAAACATTGGTGCATAGGAATGGGATTACCCATAGTGGGGTAATCAAAATTTTAGGGATTTGGGACTTGGTCGGCGTGCATTATTTGGACAAAAATCTTGAGAGAAAAAGGAATTGGTACCTCTTCTACATATGCTAGTACAAATTTTCATTGACCTTGATGAGAGTTCCATAAAAGGAGCGCACTTCATCGAGACAAACATCATCGCCGAGATTGGCTAAGAATTGACTCCACCTTTGTCACCGGAAGATGGTGGACACGGCTTAAGGCAGTCCATTCCAGCTGATTTCCCGCTCAATGTGTATGGCGTGGGTAGTAGAGAAAAAAGTTTTTACCCATTGGCTATATTGAATTGAGCAGTAGCCATGATCGCCATCTTAAAGAATTTCGGTGGAGTCGTACTTCAAGGGAAATTCTTCGTTAACCATATGGAAGAGAGATTTGGGTAGAAGAAGAGTGAAAAGATATGGAAGGGGTGAAATGAAATGGGTGAATTGGGTGTGTATTTATAGGTGAAGAAGTGGAAGAATTAGAGGGAATGTATTTGGAGGGAAGAAATTGAGTGAATGGATTTGTAGGGAAGTAATAGAGGGAATGGATTTGGAGGGAATGGAAAGGGAGGTGTATGGGAAATGAAGGCATTGGGAATGGTCGAAATTGTTTCACCTGATATCAGCGAACTGGTTTGGGCCTGGGCAAACCAGTTCGATCCAATTAATATTTTTATTCGATGAACATGCGAACTGGTTCGAACCTGGTAGTGAAATAAAGAGAAACGGTTTGGATTTCCATTTTGGCCCCCTAACTTGGCATTCGAAAAAAAAACTAAGTGTTAGAACTCTGAAAACTCACTTTTCCAAATTTTCCCAAAACACTCATGCTCTTATTCTATCTTGGAAATCCCCGAAAACTCACCTTACCTCGCATGAAACTCTCCTGAAATGCGCATTTATGATCCTATCCTATCTTGACTCGTACCCTACGAACGTCTAACAAGCATACCTAAAGGATTTACTATAATACACAAAAATCACCCCATATGCGTCGGGGGTGTGACGACCTCTCATTTCTCTCTCAATCCGCCCCGCAAATGGGGTCCCACAACCAGATTGTGTTAGCCCCAGAACATAAAACTTAGGGAGGCTTGCTATGTGACATGTATTAGTAAGACCGACATGTCATTTGGGTACGTTAGGTATGTGAGTAGCCCAAAGGCTTATAACTATGTTCACCTCCACCGTTTGATATTTGATTTTGGGTTGGAGGAGACATGCCAAACCAATAGTACCCATTTAGTACGAGAGGTACTTGGACTGAGAACAGAGCATGCCTTTTGGTCGCGGTGGTCCTATTTAGAGACACCATATTTATATATATATATAAGGATCAAGTGAGGTGGCAGTTTGAGAACCCTGAATGAGGTCCATTTTTTTAAAGTAGTAAAAAAAATATTTTCGGGTTGATTTTTTTTATGGTTTTTAAACATTTCAGTATGACCTTAAAAAGATAATCGTCCCAAAATCATTTTTTTTTGCTATTTTAAAAAAATTGGTCAAACTGTGTCAGTTTTTAAGGTGTTAAAAACTGATAAAGTTTGACGGATTTTTTTAAAATAGTAAAAGAATTCATTTTGAGCTGATTATTTTTTATGATCCTACTGAAATGTTTAAAAACATAGAAAAAAAATTCATCTCCAATTTTTGTTTTACTATTTTAAAAAAATGGACCTCATTGAGGGTCCACAAACTGAGGGACCTCACTTGATCCCCTCTCTCTCTCTCTCTCTCTCTCTCTCTCTCTCTCCATCTATCTATCTATCTATCTATCTATCTATCTATATATATATATATATATATATATATATATATATATATATATATATATATATATATATATATGAACATGATTATTCTACTTATGTGTGACAATATACTGATAGATAGTGTATATCTAAAGAATGAATGAATTAGTGAAACTTAATTAATTGAATAAATGAGAAGATAAATGAAATGTTAATTTCAACTCTTAACATGCGGGAAATGTTAATTCGGTTAGCGTAATCTATGGGCGGTACGGGGACTTGGAGATATGAATAGTCCAGATAGTTACTTATGTCTAGTTAACTTGGGTAGTACAACGAGGTAGGCTAAGTAGAGAACGTTAGGCATGCACAATAGTTGAGGGGTGAGGAAACTTAAGGGTGTGTACGTGAACCTAACATGTGTAATAAATAACCGAACTTTCAAATCTGATAAACTCTTGCAAAATATTTTCAAAATGTTTTGAGTAATAATTCTTGCTATAAAAATATTTTCAAAACCTTTTAGGTGTCCGTCCACAGGGACGCCAGACTTGATACTCTGTTCTAGGGACACACAGCTGCAGCTCAGGCGGATGCTTGCAGGAGTTTTCATTAGACGCTTAATTTCCTGATTTCCTAGTGTAGGATCTATTCGGAGGACTTCAGTATTACAGTTTTCATTTGGGCATGTTGCCCCATTTAGATTTTATTCAGTTATTGTTATGTTGGATTTATTAATTTTGGTTTTAACTGATGGTTTATTCGGCAAGAATTTATTTATCTATATCTGATGATGGATTAGACTCTTTATTGGTGTATGGTTTTAATTTGGTTTTCCCTATGTTGTTATCCGTTTAATGAAAGATAAAATTGCCATCGATTTTATTAATTAATAGGTGATTAGTAATTATTTTTGTTTTCGACAGTGATGCTAAGAATGGAGCAATTTGTAAATCCCAATTTAATTTAATAAAGGACTGATCACTCGGTATTTAATTAGGCGGGGTGTTGCAAATATGTTAATTAAGACTCGTGCATTTTTTCACACTTCATCACCAAGAGAATAGAAATATTGACCAAAAGTTTGTCCCATACTAGGGGGTCACTTTGGGATGGGCATTGATCTGTAGGTCACAATTAGCCTAAGTGACATGACTCTCACCTTTCATTATCCTCGTACCTTCAACATATATCAAACCATTCCCCCCGAATCGCATTGCTTTACCGAACTCATGATGAGAGGTACATAACAAGGAACTCGTTCATGTACATTGAGTATATCGAATTTAATCTCATATGTACTATCCCACGAGGTATATAGTGAGGAAATTCACATACACCGGGTATATCAAATGTCTTATTCACACGTACCGATGAATAATTGCCCTTAGAGAAAAGAGGTATATCATGGAAGTCATGCCAAAGGGGGAACCCTTCCACTAACCCAATAATTGCATAAACCTCATATAGGTGTGAAACCTAGGGCACTCATATTCATTTTTCCAGTTACCATGAGAAACTCTGTCAAAACTCAGGATTGTCATACTGCCCAAATTTTTGTACAATTTCATATTTTTTTTCAAAACATGACCTCGAAAATAACTCCAACTATGTCTTACATATTTTCAAACCCGATTTTCTCAGGCTCGGATCCTGCCCAACATTTTTTTACGTTTAAGCAAACCTATTACAAGTGAGAACCTAGCAATAACATTAATCATAATCATGGTGAGATTACTTTCCTTTTTACCTCATTTTTAAAAAAAAATGAACCCCTTTTTCTCCTCCTTTTGAATAGTCGAAATAAAATTATCCCACCTTCTTTCAGAAATAAATTCAAATCATTTTCCCCCATTGTCAATCGCATACCCGATTTTGGACTATCTCCTTATTGGCTTCGAGCTTCTGTCAAACCACTCCGAAGCTCTGTCGGTTCTTCTACTACTTCATTCGAGTTTGGGATTTTCCTTTACGAGCTTTTCAAAGAGAACAGGAACCAAGAACCAAATGTGCATCCCAATTTTATCTTAACCCAACTTAATGCCATGATTGATAACCTTCAAATCGAGATCCATGAAATGAAGCATCATTGGGCCCAAATTCAAAAATAACTCGAGGTTCTCTATCCTAGTGCCTAGGTCCACCTATTTTGAGAACATGTCTGGGTCCCGAAAGTGTATCAGCATGCTCGACGTGACCCACCTTCTAATAGGCCATCGCTAGATCAACTACCTATTCCAAACCTTTCCCAACTAGGAGTCAACCTGACGGTACCCACGAATCCTAAGGAGAAGGAATTGAACATCGTCAGCAAAGACGTGAAACTACTTACAAAGAAGTTTGACCAAGTTAAGATATCCAGAAACTACATGAACTAGACCCATATATCTCCCTATCATAAATCCTGACTGTCAGAGAAGTTCAAGATGCAAGACATAGAGAAGCTTGAGGGAAATAGACTCCTAATTATTCACCTTCGAAGTTGTTATCAATCCATGACCCTCCTTGGTGCCTCCAAAGAGATAATGGCCACTACACCAAATCTGTCGAATTTTCAAGGTCATTGACCTTGACAAATCCAACTTGTCAAGGTCAATGACCGTGACATTTCGAGGCGAGACAACTTTTTTTTGTCACGGTCGTGTCACGGTCATTGACCTTGACACAAAACTCGCATTTTGTGTCACGGTCGTGCCGCGGTCAATGACCGTGACACGTTTGTCACGGTTTATAACCGTGACAAAGTCGTGACCCTTTTTAAAAAAATTGTCACGGTCAATGACCGTGACACATCCGTGACAACTTTTGTCACGGTCAATAACCGTGACAATTCTGGTCAGAATTTAAAAAAATCTGCTGGGCAGTATGGCCACTGCCACTGCCCAGCAGTATCCAAACATCATATATCCAAACAAACTAAAGATAATGAAAATATATATTCAAATAGAGACAATATGCATCACGATATAATTCAAATGTAACAACTTAAAACAATTCAATTCAAACTTAAAGCAATTCAATTCAAACTTAAAACAATGTCACTACATGTCTGGTGTATTGTTAAAACTGAGGAGGTGAGTTGGCCACACGATATACGAATTGACGCACCCACTAATATACGTCGTGCCGCATTGTTCACGCAACCACAATAGGGAGTTCTCCTTCCTGGGTATGACATGCGTGACGAGCACCCTGGACTCCATCTCTTGAAGAGCACATCCATGAACTATTCCACCGTGGACAATATTCGGGTCCCTCAACCCCCGCCCTATCCGCTGGCCATCAAATACGTCCAATATGAACACGCTCGGCCAACCAAGTGTCGACATTGGTCTATTGAAGGGAACAAAATAGGGAAGTCGATCATCGAAGTACGAACGTGTCGGTGATGGAGCAGCGAGGTCCTCATCCTTGTCATCCTGCGCCTCGTCCTCCCGCACCTCCATCTCCACCGCCTTCTCCTTCCCTTTCCCTTTCCCTTTACGTTCTCCGCCCAACGTACGCTTCATGAATGCGTACATATCTTGGACCGTCGCCTCCAAACGGGACAGCTTCGCGTCGTGTGAATCCACCGTTCGAGCCAACCCGGTGTCGCTCATCTCCAATCCGATGATCCTAGATTTGGCCACCCACGATCTCACCCCCTTGTCCTCCCCTTGCGATCAGAGGCAAGCACTTGGCTGAGTGCATCTGTGGACAAAGATGCCTTGTCGGCATCAGACTGCGACTCATGCACTTCCTTAAGCTTTGCCTGAAACGACAAAAAGCACATGATTAGTGAAATAAGTAAACTATAAAATTATAACGTAATTAACAAAAATTAAACTGTCGGATTACTTACAATCGTGGTCGCGACGCTCGGGGACATCTCCTTGTCCTTCCCCTTCTTCGTTCGAAGAGCCACATAAGTATCGAGCCTATGTGGCTTACCCCCTGGCCCACTCCCTACCCCCTGAAATAAAATAAAGTAAAGTAAAATTAGTATCGGCCCCGCAAAGTAAAATAATGAAGAATAATATATTTCTTTAGTTATAGAAAAATTAAATCTTACCTGCATCCTATGCTCCACCTCGGCGTAAGAGGTCCGGCCGGAGTAGTGCACGTCCGTCTTTTTTTCCTGATTTTCCCTCCCCAATTGGCGAGATGCCAATTGTTGATCCTCAATCTCATTGTCAATGAACTTCTGCCATTGAGCCAATGAGATCGGCTCCTTGGGGGGGACAGATTCACGCCATTGGATAATCGACTCTCGTGTTTTCCCAAAGTATCGTGCCAGCATATTTTTTTTCCACAACTTGAGTTGCTCCCTAATCTGCTCCAACACGGGATCGCGTAGCTTTGGATCCAAGTTGAATTGTTCCTGTCCAACAAATACGATGTTAGTTGCGAATAAATATAAATATAAATATAAATATAAATATAAATATAAATATAAATTAAATATAAATATAAATATAAATATAAATATAAATATAAATATAAATATAAATATGAAATCGAAATTGAACTTGAAATTGAAATTGAAATTGAAATTGAAATTGAAATTGAAATTGAAATTGAAATTGAAATTGAAATTGAAATTGAAATTGAAATTAAAATTGAAATTGAAATATTCATATAAATATAAATATAAATATATTACCTGTAGTGCCGCCCAAACAGCTAACTTGAGCTCATATGGCATCTCCTTCCAAATCATAAACCCCGGGCCGATGACCGTCTTTAGCAGAACGAGGGATCTCGTTAATATCTCTGATTTGTTCTCGACGGTAATCCCATATTTCCCATATTTGGGGAGCCTAGGGGCGTAAGATCCCTCGTCACCTCCACTACCACCGAACCCAGACGACATCATCATAAACAACATCATCATCTTCGCCTTAATATCTGAAGGAGACATTTGCTGTCAAAAAATGTTATTAGTACATATATAATATTTTCAATTTTAAGGACTATTTTAATCACTTAGTGTTCATCTAAGTTCTAGTATAACAAGTTCCCATAAAAATCTTTAATAAAATTCTCATATCTTCTTTCAATTTAAACACACACACAGTAGTGACTGTCTATTTAAAATAATCTCAATGTTAATTTCAGGTATTGAATTTCTACTATTGTTTTGTGCTTTTTATAAATCATACCCCACTCCCACCCTAACATGTTTACGGGCTTTCATCACCCGTCATAAATTTTTCGGTCCGTGACTTACTGGCCAGTTGTCTTGGGTCTTTTAGTCCCTTAACATTACTTTAAGAATTCTACCCAATCTAAATACCACATTTTCTTTCTTGTTATACACTTGAACACGTTTTCTTATTTAGTCCTTATTAATTTATCTTTGATGTATTACCAGCATCTTTAGTTTTATAAACTTTATTTAATTTTCAATTTTAAGGATTATTTTCATCACTTAGTGTTCATCTAAGTTCTAGTATAACAAATTCCCATAAAAATCCTTAATAAAGTATTATCACAAATATAAACTAAGAGTGATAAAATAACTTTGAGGCATATGAATTAATTCTGACAAAGTAAGATTATGGAAACCCCACTTTTCTTTCTATAACTCCTATTTTATTAAACTTTAAATATAATTAGGGGTGTATAGAAAGAAAAGTTAAATAGGAATAAAAACAACATTTTTAAAATATGAAGGGCTCGCCAATTTGATCAAATTTTTCAACAACATAGACTAATTGATCTTTATTATAAGACAATTACTACAAATTTATGCGCATTTGAACCCTTATTGTAGTTTTTTAGTTTTCATGCTTTTATTTGATGGATATAAAGTCATGTGATTAGTTCACCATATAAAGTCAACAAAAAATGCCATATATGGTTTTTTTCTCCATTAGTATAAGTATATATAGCGATTATTTCACACTTAAATCACATATTAAGCCGGCCTTCATTTTTTTATGAAATTTGTAGAAAATTACTTATTTATTTTGAATGAAAATAAATTGTTATCCAATATTTTTAGATATTATTTACATTTACATTTTTGGATATTATTTTTGGAAATTTATAGAAAATTACTTATTTATTTACATTTTTAACCCCCTGCCCCCACCCTGCCCCACCCCTTACCCCCCACCCTGCCCCCATCCTACCCCCACCCTGCCCCACCCCCACACACGTACACACACGCACATATATACACACATACACACATATATATACACACAAACATATATATAAATGGAAGAGAGAGAGAGAGAGAGAGAGAGAGAGAGAGGGAGGGAACGGTGGGAGGGAAAAAAGAAGGGGGAAAGGGTTTTTGCTGGAACCATTGTCACGGTCATGTCAAGGTCATTGACCGTGAAAATTATTTAAAGAATTGTCACGGTCAATGACTGTGACAAGTAAATTTGTCACGGCCTTGTCACGGTCATTGACCGTGACAATTCTTTGTCACGGTCGTTGATGTACCCGTTTATACCCTCAGCATGGATGAGGATTACCTAAATACGGACGACACTACGAGGGGACGACCCTTCACCAGGCCCCAGCTGGCCACCACCAGGTCCAGACGACCCTACGAGGGGCCGACCCTCCACCAGGATCTAGCCGACCCTACGAGGGGCCGACCCTTCACCAGGCTGTAGCCGACCCTACGAGGGGCCGACCCTTCCTCAGGCTCCAGACGACCCTACGAGGGTACGACAGTACGAGGCCAGAATAAAACCAGGCTCCCTACAAGAAGAAACTTTGCCCTCGGCCTCGGCTCATAGGCCGAGGGTGACATCATGACAGCGCGTGGTCCGGGACACGCGTGGAACAGTGCGCGTCAGGCTCATATGACACGTGGCAGACCGTTATAACCGAATCACACCCTCACATGAGGGAATATTATGTCATCATTTGGCATCTACAGGTGTCAACAGGGGATAGGTTAGATCATCATTCACATGCACCATGCTTACTTGGGGGGTACACTACACCCCCCAAGACCTATATAAACTTGTCACCTACAACCCTACAGGGGATCGATCAATGAACTGTAGCCCTAGCTAAAACTCTGCTTGTACACACAGTAGAGAGAGAGAGAGGGTTATGTGCATTGTATCCAAGGCCATTAGTGCCCATACTTAGTGGATCACACACTCACAGTGGATGTAGGCCAATTTGGCTGAACCACTATATATCATTGTCTAATTTCCTCTTATACTCATCCCCTTCTATACACTTACATACTTATACACTTATACATCTCCATGGCTGCCATGGCTGCTACTGATTGAGCTCACTATCACTTATCTGGTGGTGCTAAATCTTAGCATCATCAGTTTGGCGCCGTCTGTGGGAACGAGAAGACATCTCTTCCTTTGTACAGCTGGACCTCACTGGGCACTCTGGTGGTGAACCAACACTCCCCCTGAGAGGAGGTGTTTCACCATTGAAAGAGACCCACTAAGGTTCCCAAGCTAACCAGTATTTTCTTCAGTTCAGCTTTTCATAGCTCAAGCACATGGCACCTGAGATGCCACCGCCACCACTTCCCCCGCCGGATGATGGGGGAAGACCCAGTTCCAGTCAGCCACTACCTCAGTCTGAGATGGCTGATGTGGCAGTAGCCCTAAAGTCTCTGGCAGCCAGCCAGCGGATGATGCAGGAGCAGTTCACAACTCTAAGTCAGAATATACTGAGACCACCAGGGGTCTCACCTGAGATGATTACTCCGGCAGCAGCTCCAGGACATCATGAGGCCAGGGGACCACCCCAGGCACCACATAAAGACCTGCCACCCCCTCAGCGGCGTAGGGATGTTGCTGACCCCCGGCGTTTACGCCTGGGGAGGCAAGGAAACCCTTGCCCTGAGGACAGGTATGATGATCTGGAGGAAGAAGAGGCTCCAGTCGAATGCTGGGAGCCGTATGAGGTCTCCAACAATACAGTACGACCCCTCCAGGACAGTAGAGGAAAGTGCGGGAGACCAAACCCTGATGATCGCCCAAGAGGCTCTGCTTTTGACCGCCTGAGCAGGGGGTCGGCCTTCGAGAGGCTGGGCCCAGTGAATGACCTGCGAGACAAGTTGTCCAAGTCAAGAAACGCAGCGAGATCTAGGAAAGAAGCAGAAGGCCGACCCCAAAGACGGGATGACTGCCAAAGGGAAGTAAACAGCCGACACAGGCCTGCCGTAGCGGGGCCCTCCATCCACCTCCGAGAGGCAGCGGGGGATAACATCGGCCAGGCCGACCCTGTGAGGCCCTGGAATGACTCAATCCAGCGGTTAGAGGATAAGATTGGCGACATACTGAAGAGCCGGGACCCTCTTCAGAGGGGATACACCATAGGCTCACCCTTTGTGGCAAAGATAGTCAACTTCCCCACGCCATCAAAGTTTAGGCCTCCTGTGGTCACCCCAAGATACGATGGGAGCACCAACCCTGTCCACCACGTGGAGATGTATCAATCCGCGGCAGACATATACTCTATCTCAGATGAGATGAGATGTCGTGCCTTCTCTGGTACCTTGACAGGGGCTGCGCATGTGTGGTACACGTCTCTTCCAAAAAATTCTATTGGAAACTTTAAGCAGTTGGCAAACTTGTTCATCCATAATTTCTGCTTCGGGGTGAGGCCACAGAAGAAGACCACACACCTACTCTATGTTAAGCAGGGAAAGAATGAGACTCTGAGAGACTACATAGCCAGATTCAATAAAGAGAAGATGGAGGTGGAAGACTATGAGGAGAGCATAGCTATGACAACCCTGATTGGAGGGCTCCAAAAGGGGAAGCTATTATGGAAGCTTGCCGAAGACCCTCCGAGGACGATGGCCGAGCTGTTGTCAACAGCAGGAAAGGTGATGAACGCCGAAGAGGCGATGGCTGCAAAATATGAGGACGAAAAAGGAGGTGCAAGCGGGGGCAAGTACCCTAAGAAGAACAAAGAGGGGAAGAAGAGAACCATGGATGATAAGTTCGCGGGGTACACCCCTCTGATGGTCAGCTGTGAACAGATCCTCAATGAGATAAAGAGTGACCGGACGCTGAAGTGGCCCGAGAAGCTGAGGGCAGCTCCCGGCAAGAGGAATAAGAACCTGTGGTGTGAATTTCACCAAGACCACGGCCACGTAACAGACAAATGCTTTGCTCTGAAAGATGAGATTGAGAAGATGCTGAAGGAAGGGAAGCTCAGAAAGTACGTCGATAAAGCCGACGTCAAGAGGGGCCGAGGGGACGACCCCAGAAAGAAGCGAGTCGATGCCTGCAGAGAAGGTCCTCAAAAAAGAGGGGACGACCCCTCTGATGATGAGGACGACCCTGACCTCCCGCCGAGAGACGACCAAGGCCCTGTCAAGAGGCTCAATATGATCTCGCTCGGGGTGGGAATGATCTCCGGGGGACTTGCAGGAGGAGGGTCTGAGGTCGCCGACAGGAAGGCCCATGTCGCTGAGGCTAAGGCAGTGACGAAGATGGTGCACTCAACCTTCCTAGAGGTCAAGTCAGAAAAAAGGAAGAAGGTTGATATGGACACTTTGATTGTGGGATTTTCAAGAATGGACTTTAAGGGCCTATTGGCCCCACATGATGACCCTCTCGTCATCACCACCAGGGTGCACGGGTGCGAAGTGCCGAGGATCCCGGTGGATGGGGGCTCATCCGCAGATGTGATGTTTTGGCCATGCTTCAAGGCCTTGGGCCTCAGTCGTGCCAGACTTGTCCCATACCATCATCCATTGATTGGGTTCAGTGGGGAGAAGGTTCACCCCCTAGGAATTTATGAGGCTGATGTCAGGATGGGGGACGAGTGGCCGAGATGGCTCACCAAGAGGGTCAGTTTCTTTGTGCTGGATGAGCATGTGTTTTCGACATACAACATCATACTGGGACGTGTGGCCCTCAAGGGGTTTGAAGCTGTGCCGTCTACGGTCCACCAGATGGTTAAGTTCCCTACCCCTTATGGGGTGGGGGAAGTTCAGGGAGACCAGACGACAGCGAGAGAGTGATACTACAACTCCGCTGAAGAAAGGGAGGCACACAAGAGGGCTACAGCCACTTACAACATTGATACCCTAGACCCCAGGGACGAGACGAAGCTCAAAAAAGGAGAGGCCGATGAGGAGGTAGAACCCATCATCCTCGATGAGGATGACCCGGGAAAAACCGTCCAAGTTGGCAAATCTCTGAAGCCCTGTATCAAGGAAGACCTCATCAAACTGTTGAGGAGAAGGAGAAGCGTCTTCGCATGGAGTCATGTAGATATGCCAGGGATCGACCCTGAAATCATGTGCCACAAACTCAATGTGGTAGAGGGAGTGAAGCCGGTAAAGCAGAAGAGGAGGATTTACTCTAGAGAAAAGTATGAGGTCATCAGGGATGAGGTTAAAAAATTAGAAGACGCTGAATTTATCAGAGAGGTCATCTACCCTGAGTGGCTGTCCAATGCAGTCATCGTCCCAAAGGCCAATGGCAAGTGGAGAATGTGCGTGGACTTCACAGACCTCAACAAGCATTGTCCCAAAGATAGCTTCCCTCTCCCCCGCATCGATCAGATGGTAGACGCTACCGCAGGCCATGAGCTCATGAGTTTCATGGATGCCTACTCAGGGTATAACCAGATTTTCATGAACCCTGAGGACTCGGAGAGGACCGCCTTCATCACTGACAAGGGGACATACTGTTACAGGGTCATGCCCTTTGGCCTAAAAAATGCGGGGGCAACGTACCAGCGCCTCGTAAATAAAATGTTCGAAGATCAAATTGGGAAGTCTATGGAGGTTTACGTAGATGACATGCTGACTAAGAGTCTGAAGGTAGAGGATCATGTGGCAAACCTGGAGAGGACCTTTAATACAATGGACAAATACAAAATGAAGCTCAATCCGGCCAAGTGTGTCTTCGGGGTCGGAGCGGGGAAGTTCTTGGGGTTCATTGTCAATCAAAGAGGCATCGAGGCCGATCCTGAAAAGATAAAGGCCCTTATTGAGATGAAGGCCCCCAAGTCCATTAAAGACGTTCAGAGGCTCATAGGGAGAGTGGCTGCCTTGAACAAATTTGTGTCAAGGGCTACAGACAGGTGCCTACCATTCTTCAAGATCCTCAGGAAGGCCTTCGAATGGAGCGAAGAGTGTGATGAGGCTTTCAAGGAGCTAAAATCATACTTAGGGTCTCCCTTGCTGCTGTCACGACCCGTGCAGGGTGAACGACTTTACGTGTACCTTGCTGTCTCAGAGTCCGCTATCAGTGCAGCAATCGTAAGAGACGAAGACGGGATACAAAAGCCTGTATATTTCAACAGCAAGGCACTCCAGGGGGCAGAGCAGAGATACCCGAGGATGGAAAAGTTGGCCTATGCCTTGATCCATGCCTCAAGGAAGATGAAACCGTACTTCCAGTCCCATACTATGGTCATCCTTACTGACTCTCCTCTTAGACAGGTCCTACACAAGCCTGAAAAATTAGGAAGGCTAATGACCTGGGCTATAGAGCTGGGGGAGTTTGACATTGTGTATCAGCCTAAGACAGCCATTAAGGGGCAGGCCTTGGCAGACTTCGTGGCTGAGTTCACCTGGGAAAATGATGAAGCCGAGGGTGAGACCCTCGGGAAGGCAGATACAGAAGACACACCCGCAGATATGGCTGAGACGAGCACCGCTAGAAGGAAAGTGACTGAAAACGAAGAGGGAAGATACATCTTTAGACAGGGGTCCCTCTGTGAGAGAAATTTTTCTGAAAAAAAGACTCCGTGGAGCCTCTTCGTTGACGGGTCCTCCTGTGATAGCGGAAGTGGTGCTGGACTGATACTATCAGCACCCGACGGCACAGACGTCGAATACGCCCTGAGGTTCAGCTTCAAAGCCTCCAACAATGAGGCTGAATATGAGGCCTTAGTAACAGGCCTCTACTTGGCCAAGTCTCTTAGTGTCGGCCAGATTTTGGTCCATAGTGATTCAAGGCTAGTCGTAAATCAGATACTAGGAGCCTACGAGGCAAAGGACGAGAGAATGGCTAGGTATCTTGATAAGGTGAGGTCATTGCTGAAAAACTTCAAAGAAGTAAAATTCAAGAGGATACCTAGGCTCGACAATGGCCGTGCTGACGCCCTTGCAAGGTTGGCCTCAGCTACTAGGACAGACATAAGGAGGACAGTCCCGGTAGAAATCTTGCTTTGACCGACTATCGAAGACGTCGAGGGAACACTTGGTGTTTGCATGAATGTTTCTCAAGAACCTTCATGGATGGACCCCCTGATCAGATACATTAGAGGGGGAGAGATGCCAGAAGCGAGCCAAGAGAGGAAGAAGCTGAGATACAGGGCTGCAAAGTTCGCTGTCATCGGAGACACGCTGTACAAAAAGGGGTTTCTGCTCCCCTTACTTAGGTGTGTGCATCCCTCAGAGGTCCCTTCCATTTTGCAAGACGTGCATGAAGGGTCGTGCTCAAGCCATATTGAGGGTAGATCCTTGGCAAAGAGGGTGATCACCCAAGGCTACTGGTGGCCGACCTTGGGGAAAGATGCTGCCGCATATGTTAAAAAGTGTGATAAATGCCAAAGATTTGCTACCATCCCTCACCAACCTCATCAGCCTCTCACCTCCATTACATCCCCATGGTCGTTCGCAGTATGGGGGATTGACCTGGTAGGACCCTTACCGAGAGCAGTCAATAACTATCGGTTCCTCATCGTAGCAATTGACTACTTTTCAAAGTGGGTAGAGGCCGAACCGATGGTCACGATCACGGAGCAGAAGACCTTCCAGTTCATCTGGAAGAATGTGATATGCAGATAGGGTCTACCCAACACCCTCATCTCGGATAACGGGACCCAGTTCAAGAATGCCTCTTTACAAAAGTACTGTGAGAGGGTAAGTATCAAACAATTTTTCTCCACCCCAGGCCGACCTCAGGCCAATGGGCAAACCGAAGTTACGAACAGGACAATCCTAGATGGGATTAAGAAGAGGCTTGAGGAGGCAAAAGGAAGATGGGTCGAGGAGTTATATGCAGTGTTGTGGGCATACAGGACGACAGTAAGGACCTCTACCGGGGAGACCCCATTCATGTTGGCTTATGGATCAGAAGCAGTCATCCCCACCGAAGTGGAGTTTCCTACTCATAGGGTCCAAATGTATGACCCCCAGGGGAATACGGAAGAGAGAAGACTTGACCTAGACGTGATTGAGGAAAGAAGGGAGGATGCTGAGATAAGGCAAGCTTCCTACCAGCAGAGGACCGCAAGGTTTTACAACCAAAGGGTGAAACAGAGGCCTATCGCAGTGGGAGACTTGGTTCTTAAAAAGACTTGGCAGAAACCCAACAAGCTCCATCCTAATTGGCATGTCCCATATAGGGTCATCGATGAAGTTGTCCCAGGGACCTACAGGCTAGAAAACTTAGAGGGGGAACCTTTTTCAAACCCCTGGAATGCAGATCATTTGAAGAAATACTATCAGTAGTGTTGTAAGGTCTTGAAAGGCCATAATTGTAATTAGGGTTGCTCCAACAGAACACTTGGAAAATTAATGAGAAATATCAGTGTTTCCTTCATCCTATTGTCAGTCCTAGCATGCATGGGAAGTTGATCCCTCGGCTATAATGGGGACCAGTGGAGGGGACGACCCCTCCACTCTCCTCAAAAAAGACGAGGGAAGACTACATTAAAATCCATTAATTTGGTTAGTTGATCCCTCGGCTATAATGGGGACCAGTGGAGGGGACGACCCCTCCACTCTCCTCAAAAAAGACGAGGGAAGACTAAATTAAAATCCATTAATTTGGTTAGTTGATCCCTCGGCTATAATGGGGACCAGTGGAGGGGACGACCCCTCCACTCTCCTCAAAAAAGACGAGAGAAGACATTAAAATCCATTAATTTGGTTAGTTGATCCCTCGGCTATAATGGGGGCCAGTGGAGGGGACGACCCCTCCACTCTCCTCAAAAAAGACGAGGGAAGACTACATTAAAATCCATTAATTTGGTTAGTGGATCCCTCGGCTATAATGGGGACCAGTGGAGGGGACGACCCCTCCACTCTCCTCAAAAAAGACGAGGGAAGACTAAATTAAAATCCATTAATTTGGTTAGTTGATCCCTCGGCTATAATGGGGACCAGTGGAGGGGACGACCCCTCCACTCTCCTCAAAAAAGACGAGGGAAGACTACATTAAAATCCATTAATTTGGTTAGTTGATCCCTCGGCTATAATGGGGACCAGTGGAGGGGACGACCCCTCCACTCTCCTCAAAAAAGACGAGGGAAGACTACATTAAAATCCATTAATTTGGTTAGTTGATCCCTCGGCTATAATAGGGGCCAGTGGAGGGGACGACCCCTCCACTCTCCGCAAAAAAGACGAAGGAAGCCTATATTAAAATCCATTAATTTGGTTAGTTGTTCCCTCGGCTATAATGAGGGCCAGTGGAGGGGACGACCCCTCCACTGTCCTCAAAGAAGACGAGAGAAGACATTTGGTTACTTGAACCCTCGGCTATAATGAGGCCACATTAGGGGACGACCCCACAGTGGTCCTCAAAAAAGATGAGGGAAGGGTTAGTAGCATTAACAGTGAGCAAGCCATAATAAAATGAAATCAAGGAAGACAGCAATTATGGAAGAGACTGGTATTAATCAAATATAAGTGTTTTTACAAAGCCTTTGAACAAAATTACAAAAATAAGAGTATGGGCTACAGGCAGCCACCCTAGGGGACGACATCAGAGGGCAGAGCCTCATCATCAATGGGAATGGTCTCCTCAGGTACCAGCACCGGATGATCTTCAGATGTACCGACCCCTTCGAGCTGGACTTGGGCCTCCACTTGGTTGAGGGCCTCGGCAATCAGGGGGTCGTCCAGTTGAACACCCTCCAGTGATGGGCGAACAGAGGAGACGACATCGCCAAATTTGAGGACGACCCATCGGCAGGCCGTCCTGATCCCCCTCTCAAGATATTCAAGGCCGAAGCCCTGAAATTCATCTGAAGTCTTGTATGCTTCCACAGCATCAGCCTCAGCTTTCTTGGTGGCTGCTTCCAGATCAGTCTTATGACGGGCCTCCAGGTTGATCAGAGCCTCATCCTTGTCCTTGATCAATAAGTCCTTGTCTTTGATCAACAAGTCCTTGGCCTGAAGATCGGCATCATGCTGCCTCGTCAGCTCATCAAGGACTCTAACATGCTCAGTCCTTGTGCTCTCCAGCTCGGCCCTCGCAGTGTCCAGCTATGTCCGTAGGTCAGCCTCTTGTTGGATGGCCCTCTCAGCTTCATGGAATTTCTGTTGATTCTCGGCCATCCACTTGGTGGCAGAAGTGAAGGCACAGACAGACTGCAAGAAAAATGAAGATATATCAAGGGGGGCCGAGGAAACACCGAAAGAATGAAATTAAAGGTCAGGGCCAATACCTGAGCAAGGGAGTTCAGACCGTAGTCATACACTTTGGCTGGAGGCATCTGCGCCAAGAACTCGAAGTCGGAGGCCGACGGTGCAGAGAACATAGAGGCCTTTGCTGCCCTCAGGTTGGCAATAAGAGATGAAGGGTCGGCCCTCAGATGGGACAGATTTTGAGACCAGAAGGCCCCCATTCTTGATGAAGAGGTTACTCCCTCAGAGGCCTCGGCCCTGGCCCTCGTCTTAGGGTCAGGACGAGGCTCGACTGGAGCCTCAGGCTCCTTCCTTTTGTGGCTAACAGCTGTTGGCTCAACAACTGTCGGCCCTGAGGCCCTTGTCTTCTTAGGAGCTTGCTGAGGCTCCTTCCCCTTCTTCTTTGACAGACCAGCAAGAAGGCTTGGAGCAGTCATATCCCAGAGATAATCTGACACGCCTGCAGGACGACCTGAAAAGGATACGATGAATCAGAAAAGTTCAGAGATAAAGAGAGAACACTTCAAAAATAAGTAAAGAAGGGAAAATGTTCAGTATAACTCACATAGTTCTGTCAGAGGGCCGACCCTCAGACCAGCTTCTTTAAGGAAGCGAGGGGTCATCAAATCTTCGAACTTTGGGATCTCACCCTCTCTCCCTCGTCCCCTCAGATACTCAACAATATCCCTCTCCTCCAAGCTAAGTCCGGGGTCTGACCTAGCTTTCATGGAGGGGTTAGACCACCTGTTAGGAACCCTCGGAGCATCGGCAGAAAAGGACGCCTCGGTGGAGCTCTCCCATGCCCCAGATATGAAGAAGAACCTTTTTTTCCAATCATGATTGGAAGTTTGAGCCACGTGGAGCAGCTTCTTCTCAGACCTTCTCGCTCCCAGATGATAGTATCCGGGCTGTTTAGATGAAGAGGTGATATTGTAGCAGGCCAAGAACACGTCGGACGAGGGCTCGTCAGTGAAAGCGTTTTTCCACAAAGAGATGTACCCCAGAATCGTCCTCTAAGAATTGGGTGGAAGTTGCGAGGGGGAGACGCCCAGAGCCGACAGAATATCTATAATGGCAGGGTGAAAGGGAAGTCTGACACCTACTTTGAACATTTGCTCGTAGACTGCAACTTCTCCCTCTTCACCCTCAAAGACCCTCTCATCCTCAGAGGGAAACCTCATAGTCACCCCAGGTGGCACTCCATAAATATGCCTCCATATCAGAAGATCCCTATCCCTGACAGAGGAGATAAAAGACGAGGCATGGGAGGTATCAACCTCATCATCTGTATCATCGTCCTCATCCTCCTCATCACCTGCAGGAGGACCCTGAGGAAATGCCACTTGGAAGGCGTTGGGGGATAGGGTTGTCACAGGGACAGCCTCAGAGGGGATCATACCCTCGGCCTCTCGGGGAGGGCTAAGGTCAGGTGAGTCCCTTCTACCAGAAGTTCCAGCACCAGTTGGAGAGGAGGTTCTCTCGTCCATCTCACTTGGGTTGGGTGTCTCGGCTGGACGAGACGACGACCCACAAGACTCAGAGGGTTCAGATGGTCTAATGGTGGCAAGAGGAACGGGAAAGATGGGTCGTACCCAATTAGGGTCGGCCCCTAGTCTCCTCTCTTCCTCTTCCTCTATTCGTCTGATCTCGCTAAATAGTTTCTCTCTCAGGGACGGGAATTCAGACACCAGGTTGTAAAGCCTCCTAAGCATTAAGGGGAAGACCCAACACTTAAATAAATTGTACTAGACTTGGCTAATTTAACCAAAAACACTTGGGAGATTGACCAGGATTGACCTTTGGATTAAATAAAGAACTCGAGGGTTTTTGTCAAGAACGTTCGAAGAACCAGTGACCGGAGAAGACGCCGGAAAAAGCTATGGGGGAACTCTAAGAACCAGACGACCTACGACCCTAAAAAATAGACAGAAATGAAGACAAAATAAGGCGAAAGGAGAAAAAGGTTACCTGATGAGGAGAAGGGCAATAACGCTGCTGAGACCTGGGAAATCGGAGGCTGAAATGGCAATGGGAACTGGTTCTAGAGAGAGAATAGACTTGGGCGCGAAGAAGAAGAAGATGAAGAGAGAGTTTGAAAAATCTCTTAAATACTCTTGTAATGAGTGGACCCATTTACTGAAGAAAGATATAATTAGGGCACAAGGCCCCAAGCGTACTGCACGGCCGCCCTGCCTTGGAAACTGGAACAGCAATGAGTATCTGCACAGGTGTCACTCACCTAACTGATCACACGTGTCTCGAATTCAGAAAATATCCCTCAGCCATCCCAATGACACCTATGGCTGAGGGCTGGGGGGTGATTGATGTACCCGTTTATACCCTCAGCATGGATGAGGATTACCTAAATACGGACGACACTACGAGGGGACGACCCTTCACCAGGCCCCAGCTGGCCACCACCAGGTCCAGACGACCCTACGAGGGGCCGACCCTCCACCAGGCTGTAGCCGACCCTACGAGGGGCCGACCCTTCACCAGGCTGTAGCCGACCCTACGAGGGGCCGACCCTTCCTCAGGCTCCAGACGACCCTACGAGGGTACGACAGTACGAGGCCAGAATCAAACCAGGCTCCCTACCGGAAGAAACTTTGCCCTCGGCCTCGGCTCATAGGCCGAGGGTGACATCATGACAGCGCGTGGTCCGGGACACGCGTGGAACAGTGCGCGTCAGGCTCATATGACACGTGGCAGACCGTTATAACCGAATCACACCCTCACATGAGGGAATATTATGTCATCATTTGGAATCTACAGGTGTCAACAGGGGATAGGTTAGATCATCATTCACATGCACCATGCTTACTTGGGGGGTACACTACACCCCCCAAGACCTATATAAACTTGTCACCTACAACCCTACAGGGGATAGATCAATGAACTGTAGCCCTAGCTAAAACTCTGCTTGTACACACAGTAGAGAGAGAGAGAGGGTTATGTGCATTGTATCCAAGGCCATTAGTGC
This sequence comes from Sambucus nigra, assembly GCA_949130495.1. Lineage (NCBI taxonomy): Eukaryota > Viridiplantae > Streptophyta > Magnoliopsida > Dipsacales > Adoxaceae > Sambucus > Sambucus nigra. The sequence continues at coordinate 618,355,183 of OX422208.1, forward strand.
CCATACTTAGTGGATCACACACTCACAGTGGATGTAGGCCAATTTGGCTGAACCACTATATATCATTGTCTAATTTCCTCTTATACTCATCCCCTTCTATACACTTACATACTTATACACTTATACATCTCCATGGCTGCCATGGCTGCTACTGATCGAGCTCACTATGACTTATCTGGTGGTGCTAAATCTTAGCATCATCAGTCGTGTCAAGGTCAATGACCGTGACATAAAATGCGTGTTTTTTGTCACGATCAATGACCTTGACAAAGGTGGCCGACTGAAAGGTGACAATTTTGTCATTTTGGTGTAGTGGGCCCAGATGTTCGAACATGCCTTGAAAAAAAGTGTTGTCCAGTGGATTTTATCCCTTGAAGAATCCAAAATTCGTAGCTGGGGGGATGTCACACGAGAATTCACGTCATAGTACTAGTATAATGAGGAGCTACAGTTTACAAGCAAATATCTAGAGCTTTTTAAGAAGAACCATGGGGAAACAGTTAGTAGCTTCATAGGAAGGTGGAGAAGGAAAGATGCTATCATGACCAACAGGCCTACGAGGAGGAACACGTCAGTATCATGAAAAAGAAATTCTTGCCTCATATCTAAGCATCGATGGGAGGACATTATTACCCACACTTTCGAGCCCTTTAAGAAATTAGAGTGAAAATTTAGGAAATCATTACCAAAGGAGAAACTGAGCCAAAGAATGTGACGAACAATTCACTCCACAAAAGTATGAGAAGCCCTCTAGTGCTAGAGTCTCAACAATCGATAACATTTCCAAACCTGGTACCTCTTGGGCACCAGAAAGTCTCCCCAATACTACTAAGAAAGAGTACACTGAGCTCTATGCTCATTCGTCCAAAGTTTATCAGGACCTATTAAGCCAAAACTTCATCAAACCCTTAGACCCCCTTCCATTACTAAATCCACTCCCCAAAAACTTGAGGCCCGATGCCCATTATAATATCCACCAATCTGTTGGTCATACTATTGAACAATGCTTCAACTTTAAAAATTTGATCCAAGTCTTAATTGACCAGCCTATCATCGCGCCATCATCTAATCCTAAACCCAATACCACATATAACTTACAACACATACACATGCCATCTTTATAGAAAGTGACCTAGAATTTGACCCATCAACTGAAATCGTGCCCAGAAAAGCACCTATCGTCCCTAAAATCTCACCCAAACCACTCAAGGCTTGCCCATATTTTCTCTTACACCCTAATTACTTAACCAATCAAGATTTTTCACTCCTTATAAGGGCTTGCATTATCGTTCGTACCCAGTCTAAAGGGAAAGACATGGAGTTACTAGATATGTTGAACCAACTCTTAAAGTTTGGACTGAAATTGCTCGAGATGATCGTTAATTATCAAAAATATAGTAGCTTATTCATGGAAGCCCAGAACAAGTCTCGGTAACCAAATGAATGGGTGGTACCCATTGAAGAAGTCATTCTTTATGATATGGTACATACTATGGCCGATATGTTTCGACAGGCAAGCAAAATTTATAACATTTTTGAGTTTCTCACCACATTGAAGTATCAGGGATAGTTGGTCCCTTCACTCCTGCACCTCCCCACCGATTGGGAAGGTTTATACGATAAAGCCGTTGATTTTATTGAGTGTATTAATTTCTCTTGGCAAGATGACCTAATCGCCACCAGATGGGGGGTAATTTTGACAAGTCAGATGATAAACCCGATCGGGAAGAATCCAGTCTAGTAGCCAGCCTATGTGGAATTATATCATTCAAATAACTATTAAGGGAAATCAATAAAGTAGCCATTTGGCCATAGGTCGACAAACACAAAGGGTCTTATTCTTTCCCGCCTTATTAAATCACATGGCAAGGTTAGGGAGACACTATAAAGATTCGATTCCTCATATGAACAAAACAAATAAAGGAAAGGGATTTGTCTAAGAACTCCATATTCAAAGAATGACCATTGAAGAGACTAAAGTCCTTAATCAAGTCAAGAAAACCTACGCCAATGTCACCCTATATGGGCTTTCCATGTTCGTTTATTTGCACCGGCATGCTTTGATAAAAATTATTACCAGGCCTATAGTCCTTCCTTTTATCACTCCTAAAGAAGACATAAATATGGTTTGGTTCTTGACCTCTTCTCCTCTCCTTTTTCGAGGAAGAGATATCGAAGATCGACCTTGATCATAATTATGCCCTCAATAACTCCGTTGAAGTCTTGGAAAAGATAGTCCCACTTTCACTCGTTGACACCGGATTCGTCCTCAATGTATGTCCTCTTAGAACCTTCAATTGTTTGGGATTAAAAGTCAATGATCTCACTCCCACTTTTGCCACCATACATGCTTATGGAAATACGTGCTAAGAAGTAATGGGGTCCATAAAACTCATAAGTCATTGACATATCTACAAGTTTTAATCTAATCCTTAGTTGTCCATGGTTCCACATCATCCAAGGGAGATCTTATTATCTTCATTAAAAACTGAAATTCTTCACCAAATGTCAGGTTATCACCATTTTAGAGGATGAAGACAGTGTAGATGTAAGGACCAAATCTCCAATTGAGTCTTAATGTAGTTTTGACTATTTCTTAAAATAAAAAATATTTGAGTCATAGGTAGATTTTTATTATCCGATCACTACGAGACTATAACTTATCAAAGATTTATTGAAGACGTTACGGTAAAGATACAAAGAATTAATAATGCCGAAGTTTAATTGGTGAAATTTCTCATCTTCAAGGTTTATTTGCATTCTGAGATCACACAGGTATGAATACATAATGTTAAAGAAACTCAAAATTTCATTTCATAAAATTAAGGATGTTAATTTTAAAAGAAAATGTTTTTAAATAGGATTAATTGTTTACACTTCGTGTATATCAGATGAGGATGGGTGAAAGTTGGATAAGAGTTTGATTTTAACAAAACTCTGGTTTTAAAAATGGTTTCATTAGAACTCTATCTGATGACGTCGTTCAAATAACAAGAAATGTCGTTCGAATGAGAACTCATGTCGTTCGAATGACATAGAGTTTCATTCGAACGAGACTCTGACACCACCTTAATTTATTATAAATAAAGGTGTTTTGTTTCCTCGAGGCATGTTGTATTCTGGAAGAATAGTTTACGTTCTAGAAACCTGTTTGCACATGTTTTTCTAATGTTTTAAAGGCTTAAACACATCCTTAGAATTTAAAAATATATGAGTCATCATTATCATATGTTTATCTGATCTTTGTTGCAAAAATTTTGTTTCGTTCAACACTTGAACATTGTTGGGTTCTGCAGTGGACAAGCGACGGACATCATGTTCAACATCGTAGATAACACAAGGCCGTATCGGTGGATAACGAGATACTCGTGGAGGCGCGTGTTGTGGACGAGCATTTTATATGAAGGTTACTTCGTACGTGGGTACTGTGAAGATTTTTAGAAGATCAGAGGATCATTAAGTCTCGTGGGGATCGAGTCGTTGTATAAGACTACCGTCTAACTTTGTAATTCCATTGTCATAGTGATTATCTGGCCTAGGTCGCCCGAGGTTTTTTCCTGATTGGGTTTTTCCTCGTACATAAACATTGTGAGTATTGATTTACTTTATCCTACTCGCTTTAATCACTAGTAGAATGCTTAGGGTTAAACAAGATAAAATCTGGTTAAGTTAATTTGTGTCACAACTTGGTTTGATAAAATTGATAAAGAGTTTTTTCAAAAAGAGAAAGTTAGTTTGTATTCATCATTAACTTAATTTCGATCAAGCAAAAGATATATTTTGGGGACCTACAAATTGGTATCAGAGCTAGAAATATATTTTTATTGTGTTTGATCCCTGTTGCTTGTTAGGATGAATTTTGGAAATTATGCTAGTTTTCGCACTCCTGTTTTTTATGGTATTAATTATGCTTATTGGAAAATGAAAATGAAATATGCTTTAAAATTCATTTATGAGCGTGTGTTTAGCGGTTGATAAAGGTTGGACACCACCTGCCATACTAGAGGGTGAGGTCACTAGTTTTAAACCCGTTGAGTCATGGACTGAGACTGAACATAGGGTTGCACAGTATAACTCTAAAGGTGTGCGCGTTATTTCCTTACATGTCACACTTGAAGAGTATAATCGTATCATGACTTCTGAAACTTTGAAAGAATCTTGGGATACACTTTCACTCACTCACGAGGGCACGAGCACGGTTAGGGAGTCTAAGTTGTAAAATCTCACTACACAGTTTGAGATGACTAAAATGTTAGAGAGTGAGATGTTTGACGAGTTTTGCACTTGGTTATCCACTATTGTTAACACAGCATTTAACCTAGGTGAGAAGATTCCCGATAATCGAGTGATTGAGAAAATTTTGAGATCGTTGCCAAGTAGGTTTGATGCGAAAGTGACCGTTATGAATTCCCTTGGTATGCTTCACTCGTCAAAACTCGAAGATATCGTAGGTAATATTCAAACCTATGAACTCGATATATTTACCTTCAAGCAAGTGCTAAAGAAAGAAAAGGGCATTCCTTTTAAAGCCCTGGCGGAGGAAAATAAAGTTTCGAATGATGACTCCGATTCTGACTTTGAGGATGTCGTCTTGTTGGCAAGAAAGTTCAAAATGTTCCTTCAAATTCATAAGCAATCGAAATATGCCAAAAAGTTTGAGAAATTCAAGAACAAGGGAGACTCCACACCTAAGTATAAGAGTGAGAAACCTAAGAGAGATGAGTGTGATAGGTGTTTCGAGTGTTAGGGGTATGGTCACAAAGTAGCTAAGTGTCCCACTAGACTTATGAAAGAGGGAAAGAAACCAATAGAATACACCACCACCTTAAGTGATAGTGAACCAAAAGAGGGAGATGATTCCCCCATTGAGCATAACTGTCTTGCGTTTATGGCATGTCATGCGAGTGACGACGTTATATCTTCCCACGATGATACTCATGTACATGACACTTCTGAGGCTGTTGAGAGGACTTCCCGAGAGGGTGAGGGTAATGAGAGTGAGGATGAGGAGATCGAGATAGGAGAGTTGAAAATTTCATTTCGAGAATTGTTTGAGGAAATAGTAAAGTTGAAAAAGGCTAACTCGAAATTGCGAGCAAAGTTGAAAGAGCGTGCCATAGAAAATAATGATGTGTTAATTGAGGATCTTAGGGCACGGGAGAAGAAGTTAGAGTACGTCGACAAAGAGATAGGTGCCCTTAGAGGTTTAATTAAGGCTTTGAAAAAGGAGGTGATAGAGTTTTAAGAGTCTAGGCATCTACTTGAGTCTAGGACTAAGGAACTAGAGGAGAGTTTGAGAAACTTGTCTAGAGTTAAGTTTGACTTGGAGGCTAGAAGTGAGAAGTTGGATACGATGCTAGGCACCATCCAAATTAAGAAAGATAGGGGTGGTATTGGTTTTGATGATCATGTTGTTCCCATTCCCCCCACACGTGTGAGAGATCCATATAGGAACGTTAGAAAAGGTCCACATGTAGATCACTTTCCATACCACTGTTACACTTGCACGTTTTGTGGTAGGAAAGGTCACCTTAGAAAGTTTTTCTATGACCTTAGGAATGCTCCTCGAAAGTTTAGGAAGTTTACGAATAAAGTTGCCCCGATTCCCCCCACCCCCATGCCTCGTTACATACCTACTTGGGTTAGGAAGTCGGATTTGGTAGCTTTAGGAATTAAACTTCATGGTTATCATTTGGTTGCACTTGATTCTGCTCATGCTAAATCTAAAGGTTGAGTGTGTTACCATGTTTATCATTTTGTATTATATTTTTCATTTATTGCACCTTATTTGAAAAATACAAAAAGATTTTGTTTTTGATAATTTTTTTTGAAAAATATAAAAAGACTTTTGGTTTTTATAATTTTTTAGAAAAACACAAAAAGTTTTTTCTTTTTATTTGAATCAAAATATTTAGAAAAAGGCAAAAAGATTTTTAATTTTTTTGTGTGCCATGAGTTAACATGTTTGATGTGGCATATTGGTGCGATTGGACCCCTTTCCTTCCATATTCCTTGTGGCTAGGACATTTGGTCATTATTATCGATGCTTAGAATGATCTTAACCATTGTTGTTATCGTATTGTTTCGAAGTTGATATGTGTTTTGATTCAACTTTGTGTATATTCCATCCTTGCACACATGCACGAGTTTATAAGGATGTTTGACTAGTCTTGCACATTTGAGTTTGGTGAGACGTTCTTATCTCAATTTTGTCATCTATGGGTAAGTAGTCATAAGGAGGAGGTGTCCATGTAATAACCGTTGACCCGTGAGAATTTTAATCTATGTTGAAAATATGATGAGCTTACGGTAAATGGCTGCGACAGTGTAAAATTGACTCGTCGTGAAAGCCACTGTTTAAAAGAGCCCGAAAAATCATAAGGCGTCAAAAAGAATCATATGCCAAAATGGGCCACACTAGTTTTGTTCATTTAGAACAAGATATAATATATTTGAAGGAGTATGGATGGATTAATAATTAAACGGGTTTGCATAAAGAATCCTTATGTTGAAAAATCGTGTCATGACGCTATTATTTGTGGAATCGTCAAAATTTTGGATTCGTGTGTATGATGTTTGTTTAGTTCATTAAGCTTACACTTTATTGTCACATATGGCTAAAATGAAGTTTGATGATAGATTGCTATTTATTATATCTTCTCGATCGTTTCGATGTGTTGGAATTGTGATTCATTTGTTTTAGTTCATGAGCATACATTCCATGTTCATATTTAGGCACATCGATATTATATTGGCATGTTACTCATATTTGTTTGTTTTGAGTTTGTTTCTTAGTTTAGCTTCTATTTCGCAGTTTTGAGCCCCTCCAGTTAGAATTTTTAGAATATTTCTTCACTGGGAAACACTATTTAATTTTCTCGGGAAACTGTGAGAGTTTGATTATGTTGTTCCAACGACATATGTCTTCGTTCGAGCGATGTCGCTTCTCGCTCTAACGACATCCTTGGCTCGTTTGAACGACAACTTGTTTGACCCGTTTTTGACTTTTTCTGGTTGATTTTTTTTCAGTAGCTTACTGCATATTGATTCATATTTTGGTGCTGGGTTTCTGTTTATTCAGTCTACTTTAATCATTGACATATTTTACTGCATTGGTTAGTTTATCACACCTTCTTAGACTGATATATATATATATATATATATATATATATATATATATATATATATATATATATATATATATATATATATATATATATATATTGACTCATTGTTTCATAGCTACTGATTTGACATTGATTAATCTTATATAGCTGGTTGTTATATGTTTATCTAGCATGATATGAGTTAACGTAATCATATTGGTATATCACATGCTAGACTTGTTTATCTTTTCACCAGATTCTCTATTCGAGACAAAAATGGGGAGATAGATGTCTTTGATGTAGGGGGATGTTTATGTAGGTGACTTGATATGCTGATTTATATATTTTCTCATATTGGTATCATGTTTTGTTCACATAACAAATGATTTTGATTTAATCTATCATATTGGTTTATATCATTTGTTCATCCATACTTCACTTCTTTTTTATCAGTTTCATGTGTGTAGGTACGTTTAAAGATATTCGAGATTCCAGGTCTACATCACATTCAGACATTCAGAGATAGTTTCATGCTTGACGATCCATTATTGAAGAATCTTATCCTATACAGATGATGTATCTTTTATTTTATGTTTATGGGATAGGATTTAGGTGTCATACGACTTTACGGCCCGGCTTAGGCATTTCACTGTTGGTTTTGTCCCAAAATAGTCAAAGGAAGATATTTGTGAGGACCAAATTTCCAATGGAGTCTTAATGTTGTTATGACGTATTCTCGGAACGAAACACGTTTCAGTCATAGGTAGATTTTTATTGTCCAATCATTACGAGACTTTGACTTATTAAAGATTTATTGAAGACATTGCGGCTAAGTTACAAAGAATTAATCATGCAGAAGTTTAATTGGTGCAATTTATTGTCTTCAAGGTTTATTTTCATTTCGAGATCACACAGGTATTAATGCATAATGTTAATGAAACTCAAAATTTCATTTTATAAAATTAAGGATGTTAATTTTAAAAGAAAATGTTTTTAAAGAGGATTAATTATTTACACTTCGTTTATATCAGATGAGGACGAATGAAAGTTGGATAAGAGTTGGATTTTAACAAAACTCTAGTTTTAAAAATGGTTTCATTAGAACTCTATCTGACGACGTCGTTCAAATGAAAAGAGATGTCACTCCAACGACAACTCATGTCGTTCGAACAACATATAGTTTCATTCGAACGAGACTCTGACACCGCCTTAATTTATTATAAATAAAGGTGTTCTCTTTCCTCGAGGCATAGTACATTCTGGAAAAATTATTTACGACCCAGAAAACTGTTTGCACATGTTTTTCTAAGGTTTTAAAGGCTTAAACACATCCTTAGAGTTTACAAAGATCTGAGTTATCATTATCATATGTTTATGTGATCTTTGTTGCACCAAGTTGGGTTTGTTCAACCCTTGAACATTGCTGGGTTTTTTGGTGGAGAAGCGACGGGCATCGTGTTCAACATCGTAGACGATAGAAGTCCGTGTCGGTTGATACTGAGACACTTGTGGAGGCGCGTGTTGTGGATGAGCATTGTAGAAGAATGTTACTTTCTGCGTGGACACTGTGAAGAATGGTAGAAGATCATAGGATCGTCAAGTCTCGTGGGGATCGAGTCATTGTATAACACTACAGTATGACTTTTTAATTTTATTGTTATAATGATTGTCTGACCTAGGTCGTCCAAGGTTTTTTCTCGAATGGGTTTTTCCTCTTACATCGAGTTGTGAGTATTGCTTTACTTTATTTTACTTGCTTTAATCACTAGTTGCATGTCGAGGGTTAAACAAGATAAAATATGGTTAATTTAATTTGTGTTACATTTGGTTTGATAAAATTGAAAAAGAGTTTTTTCAAAAAGAGAAAGTTAGTTTGCATTCATCCTTAACTTAAATCCTCTCAAGTAAAAGTTATATTTTGGGGACCTACAGTAGACAATGCTAGAACTAGAAAATCCAGTATTAGAAATCGAGCATGGGATGAATGACAAGCTCCTATGCAGCTTCATAGTGGATTTATTTCCCCTTCTAGATGGAGAAAATTTCAAAGATCGAGTCTGTCCAGAACACAACCCTCACGAAAAGATCAATGTGATTTAAATGTTAAAGAACATGCACTTAATGATCGAAATGGGGCTAGGTCGATTATAAAAAGGAATCCTTGATCCCATAGTCCTGAAGGAGGCCTTTACCCCAGGTATCTTGGGTTACCAACCTTCACCAAAAGAACTCAAAGCACTCCATCAACCCAGATTGAAAAATGTCTTAGAAGATGAATTATTTCAAGAGACTCTTTGAGTGGAAGATTTATCAAGGAGGGTGAAGACATACCTTACTGTGGCTTCCTTGAATCGTCGTATGACCATGTTGATAAGAAGATAAAACCAAGGCTGGAAATATTTTTTTCAAGACAGTAACTCATGGGTTGAAGGCTACAAACATGAAGTAAAACCTCTCACCGAGAAAGTCGTGATAGTTACGAAAGACTTTGACTATAGTGATTTCTAAGACTCATTCGACTTATAGACGTTGGGGCTGAGTCTCTGCATGATCCACTTAGATGCTGTGTCGTCAGACATGTCCACTTAAATCAAAACTGTTGACATGACTCTCATCAACTGGAATGTTGTGCCATTACAATATGCTAAGATTCAACTTAACCCTTATGTTTACCCTATCCAAATACCTTCACCTAATGTGGTTGTTCTTTTTCCTGATATCAATGTAACTTAGACCTCTTTTGATGAGGTTCTCAATATTGTTATTCCCCAAAATGAAATTAACAAAAAATTTGAGTATCTTGATGTGCCTTACAATAATTATATTGATTACATTCAAACCTTTTATGATGATAATTTTCCAAATGAACAATTCTTAACTGATCTTAATAAGCATAATAACAAATAACATAACCGCATTCAAATTAATGATGATGAGACTGTTGTTATTAATCTTGATTCTAGTAGCCATCAATGTGATATTAGGATAGGGTCCACCCTTAACAAGCATGAGCGTGCAAAATTTGAATAATTACTGAAAGAATCCATGGATGTCTTCGCATGGTCCTATGATGACATTCTTGACATTAACCCATAAATAGCTCAATATGAGGTCCCGGCATTCCCAGAATGCAAGTTGGTCAAATAGTAGCTAAGGAAACTCCCCACCGAATGGTCACTCAATGTCAAAGATGAAGTGGTCAAACACTTGAGTGTGTATTTGATTCACATAGTCGAATACCCAACATGGATCGCTAATATCGTTCCCATGCCAAAGTTGGGAGGGAAAGTATGCATGTGCATCGATTACCAAGATTTGAATAAAATCTCCCCGAAAGGCAATTACCCATTGCCCAATATTGACATGATCATGGACAACATGGCTAGCCATGGCCTCAAGCGACCGTCGGATATAACTAGATCAAGATGGACCCTGACCATCAGGACAGAATTACATTCATCACCTCCTAGGGAACTTTATGCGGCCTATCATGCCATTCAGACTCAAGAATGCCAAGGCTACTTACAAAAGGGCTCTCACAACCAAATTTCATGACCTTATTCATAAGGAGGTCAAAGTCTACATAAATGATATGATCATTAAGTCTTATACATGGGAAGGTCATATTCTATCCCTTCGAAAGTTCTTCGAATGACTGTAGCAATACCAGATGTTGTTAAATCCACATATATGTGCTTTCATCATCATGAAAGAAAAACTCTTGGGATTCATCGCCAATGAGAAGGGAATATAAGTAGACCTTAATAAGAAGAAAGCCATACTTGAGATGACACCATCATGGACGGAGAAGGAATCCCGAGGATTCTTTGGTAAACTATAATATATTAGTCGGTTCATCATCTAAATAACTTATATCTGCCAACCCATTTTGAAACTTCTCTGAAAGGATTCGACTAACGTCTGGAATAAGGCCTTCCAAGAAGCCTTTGACCGAATCAAGCGATAGCTCACTCGACCTCCGGTGTTTATGTCTCCATAGCCAGGTCTCCTCCTCTTCATGTACTTGATCATAATAAATATTATAACATGGGCTTTGCTATCCTAATACATTAAATAAATCCGTAAAGAAAGAGACATTTATTACATGAGTCAAAAATTAGTCAGGTTCGAAGTTAACTACATTGCTTTGGATAAAGCTTGTGTCGTCCTTATCTAGGTCATGAAGAAGTTATGGAATTACATGCTTACCTTTACCATCAGAATAATATCCCGTATGAATCCTATCAAGTACCTACTAAAAAAGCTCGCTCTGCACAGTCGAATGTCCCATTTGTTGAGGTTGCTAGCCAAATTTGATATTTTGTATTTTACACAGAATGCTATGAAAGTGAGAGCCATTTATGATTACCTTACTGACTACCCTATGGAAGGCACCGATGTTTGGGCCTCTAAATTCCTAGATGAAGATATTCTCTGTAACTCTCAAGAGGTCCTTATATGGAAAATGTTATTTGATGGAGCTGCTAACAGGAAAGTATACGACATTTGGATACTCGTGATCGCCCATGATGACTCTCACACCCTAATTTTCATCAATCTAGACTTCCATTTCACTAATAACATGAATGAGTATGAGGCATGCATTTTAGGCCTCAAGATCTCCCTTAAGAAAGGAATTCGAAAACTACGTGTTTACGGAAACTCTTCCCCATCGTCGACCAAATCCTCAAAAAATGTAAAGTCAAAGATGAGTAACTCCTACCTTTTTATGCCCTTTTAGAAGAGATGGCCTCCCAATTCAAAGTTGTTATCTTCCACTACCTTCCTCGTGCAAAAACACAGCTTAAATGATGCCCTTGTCACCCTAGCCTCCATGATTAACATGCTCCAAGGAATAATAATGGCCCCTTTCTTGGTTAAGAAGTAGGCTATGCCCAATCACTGCTATAATATTGAACTTGTTATCGAGGAAGACTCTCATATGGCCGGGTTAAGGTACTATGACATTTGGTGCCTCCTCAAATATGGTAAGTATCCGAAAGGCACAGATAAGAAATACCATGTGACCCTTTGCAAACTGGTTGCCCATTACATCATCTGCGATATAATGTTGTTCAAGAGAAACTTCGATGGAACCCATTCTCATTGCATAAAATGGGTTGATATTGTAAAAATGATGCATAAGATGCACATTATGGAATGCGAGCCCCACATGAATGTTCATATGCTTCCCAAGAAGATCATCCGTCAAGGATACTATTGGACCAACATGGTTTAAGAATGCATTGTTAATGTTCGAAGATGCCTCAAATGCCAGAAATTTTTCCATCTCCAACACTTACCTCCTTGAGAACTATACAACATGACCTATCCCTGTCCTTTCTCCACCTGGGGTATTAACATCACTAGAAAGGTTACTCCCAGAGATTTGAATGGTCATGAATTCATCCTGGTCAGCATCGATTACTTCACCAAATGGGTCAAAGATGTGTCATACACGGTGATGAATTCCAAGAAAGTGGCCAAGTTTATCATAAAGAAAATCATATGTCAATATGGAGTTCCTTATGAGTTAGTATCAAATAATGTTATCCATTTTGATACTGAGGTCCCGGAACTAATTGATGAGTACGGGATTCAGAGACACAAACCTTCTACCTACTGACCCCAAACCAGTGGTCTTTTGAAGCCATCAATAAAATCTCATACCATAATCAGCAGGATGATAGATAATTACAGAGATTGGGATGACAGGATCCCTTATGCCCTCTAGGGCTACCGCAATTCACCCCCCCTTTTCTCTAGAACATGTCATGGAAGCAGTCCTACTAGTTGAGTTAGAAATACCCTCACTACGCGTCATGCTCGAGAGCAAAACTAATGAGGAAGATTGGGATCAGAATCGCTTGGGTGAATTGGCACTCTTGGATAAAATGAGGGTTAAGACTATTTACCATATACATGGGTATCATTGTCGGATAGAGCGATCATTCAACCTAAAAGTCAAGGACCACGGTATCCAGGAAGGAGACCCTTCCCTCAAAGAGATCATAAAACCCATCTAGGACCCTGGGGGGAAGTTCAAACTGAATTGAAGTGACCCCTACATCGTGAAGATAAATCTCTCAGGAGACGTCGCTATACTGACAGGCCTCGATAGAGAAGAGATGGCACGCCCAGTTAACCTGGACCATCTCAAGAAATTTTACCCTTAGTCTGAAGTCTCGACGCGCTACGACTCTTCTCACACCTAGTCTATTCTAAAAAAATATTGATTTCCCCTACCAAGAACTACGTGGGACCTGATCCTCTGAAAAACTATTTTCTTTTCAAAATGAGACCAGTGAGAATTTTAAAAACCCCATAGGTATGTAAGCAACCCATATGCCATACATGGGCCCGATCCCCTTCTTTTTCACAAAATGCTATCCTCTTCTAGCCTCTCAGAACAACGGTAGGTTTTATCATTTACTTGAATAAAAGGATTGTGTGTGGATTACCTATTTGTATAGACAATTAAAATGAAAAAATCATCAAGAGGCATAACAAAATATGATAAAAATCAAATTTTATTTCTGAATAAGGAATACAATGTTGTTACATAAAGTATCAATGAAGGGAGTCAAATAAACTACCCTCCCTTTCACTGACAAAATCATTATTAAACAAAACCAACCCTTACCAAGGTACACCAAAATTATTCCAAACCCCAAAAGTAAAAAACACCAAAATCACCCTATAATCATAAAAAATTACCAAGCTTCACAAGTCATTGCCTTTAATTTCCCACAGCCCCGCTTCATCATTATTTTTTACCCCCGGAGGTCCCTAAGTCTTCCACTTTGGGTTAACACTTCGTATGAACTTCATAAAGAGATACGCCAGACAAGCCTTTACAGAACCACAACACCATCCTCCATGGTGTCTAAGGCAATGAACCACCTTCGACCGATCTCTTCCACCATGATTTACTCTACTACCCACTTCTACAACCACTTCAAGTAGTCCTTAGACACATATTGGGCCCCTCCTACAGACTCTAAAGGGGTGGATGCATAGCCGACGACGCTATCAAAAAGAGACCAATATCATCCTCAGTGATTTAGTCAGAACCTCCACCGAGAAGAAGTTCATTATGCGAGGGGGCGTAATTTGTTCACACCCAACCTGGTGCAAAATCCACCAGGTGAAATAGAAGAAAGTAGACAAAGCCCCACCAGCCATCGGTACTCTCCAAGCTGTAAAAAATGTTATAAGTCTTCCCACCATGGCATTGACCAGCGAAGACACCGAGGTCTGTGCTCTACAAACTAGTTCACCCAATTTCTATAGATGGGAAAAAATAGAAGAAAATCCAAATAAAGAGATTGGGCACACCTAGAATGGGATACTCAGGAGGGGCTGCCAGACAAAACCTCTATGTAATCCACATGAACAACATTACTGAGCTCCCCCATAGAAAGTTGAAATGTCCATCCTGCCAAGCATCCAGATTGTTCAGGGTCTCAGCGAGCACCACAACCGTAGGATTATTACGGTAAGACATCCATGGCATTATCACAACCACTTAGAGATCCATTGTCAAGTATCCTGTCACTAGCAAAAGCCTTGCAGTAAGGACCAAGGTGAGAACTTCGATAAAGCCAGCATCCTTAAAACCCTCAAGCGCACGGAATATATAATCGTCTGAAGAGAAATAATCCATCTAGTAACCAATGTTTCGTCCATCAAAGGAGAGATACGGAGCAACTCTGCCAAAAATACCCTGGGAGAATGGGAAAAGTTCGGCATAGCTTCTTTCACATATGGGTTGCCCCCAAACATGGCTAAGAATTCTTTATAGATGGTACAGACCCCATCCAGGACAAAATAAAAGACATGGTCCTTAGGGTACCTGAATTGAACAATCGTTGCTATAAAGTTCCAGTCTATGGATCCATTACCCCATAAAGAAATCCGACACAAGTTAAAGCATCATAATCTACATTATATAGGCACATGGCCTCCAGAGCATCAAGGTAAGAGGATATTTCTTTATACATGGGAAGATTCATTTGAGAATAAGAAATATGAAGCAGGAAGAGAAATGTGGGTATTGGTGGATAAAGCACATCCCATTCTTCTCCTTTTATACTCAAAACCCAAATGACTTGTCATGTCCTTTGAACGACACTGAGATGTTGTTTGAATGAATGATGATGTCAATTGATCCTCCAAACCATAAGGGAAGAATCCATACGACTCTAAACAGTGTTTATCTCAGATAAAACAAAGTTAAAACCTTTTAAAAACAACTGTAACATTTTCAAATTATTTATAAACAAAATAACAATCTCAAAACATTTTTCGAGTCGCATAAACATTATGCATTCATACCTGAGAGTATCTCAGATTACAACGTGATATGAAGACGTGAAACGTGCACCAATAAACATGACATGGTATATCTTTGAACCTTGGCCACTATGTCTTAAAACAACATGTCATAGACTATGTGGGTATCGTGACAAGATAAGAAATATATCTATGACTCACACAAGTTTTGTTTCAAAAATAAGTCAATTTCATACAAATTGACACACTTGGAAACTTTGCCCTTACAAATCTCTCCCTTTGACTATTCTGAGAAAAACCAAAATAGTGAAATGCCTAAGTCGGGCCGTCAAGCTGTATGACACCTAAATCACATCCCATAAAACCCAAAATCAAAAATTACAGAATAAGGACTAGTATATGCAGGTCCGACAAGCATGAGCTGCCTGAATGTGATGTAGTCTCAAAATCTTGATTTGCTGAAGAATACTTACACACTTGAAAAAGAAAAATACCCAGTGAAGTATGGAGGAACAAATTATATAAAATACCAAATTTTAAAAAACAAACCATTTGTTAAACATGCGAGAAAAACATTTGATACCAAAAAGACATGCATAAACAATATAGCTCAAATCGATGATATCAATATGTAAACAATATGATTAAAACATGATACCAATATAAAATATATGTGCTCATCATCAAAACTCCCCCTACATTACATATCATCTTCCCCCCGTTTTGTCTTGAATAGACAACTAGAGAAAAAGGTAAATAAATAATTAAATATCTAGAATGAGAATAATCAATTAAGAATATCTAGATAAACATGGAAAGCCAGCTAATAGTAATATACCAAATCGTATCTAGAAAACAGTCACATAAATGAAATCATTAATATTAGGAATGATGTGACTAAACGAATCAATGCAGCAAATAAATTAATTCAGAATAATCAAAGTCCACTGCATGTAAACTATCTAAATGAACCCATAAGTACAAAAACAGTATGAAATCATCACACATATGAATCAGGTACTGAAATAGAACAAAGGCCCAAAAATCCTCGATGGCTCCTTTGAACGACAAAGGAAAGTCATTTGGATAAGGTTAATAACGTCCTGAAATAGTAAGGCGTCATTTGAAGAATCTATGAGAATGCAGTGATATCGATTCTTATTGGATTCGCAAATTTCCAATTGAAACTTATATAATGAGAGTCATTCTTAGATCCAAATTAATTCTAATTTTATTTAAACCTTAATCATGCATCTGTGTGAATAATCATACCATCACATACAATCAAAAAATATTTGACAAATAGATTTCAGGAAAAATCCCCTGAAAGGGTAAAACCTTTTATTTCAATAAATGTTTGCAAATCACAACTTACAACACTCTTACAGAAATCTATAATGAATCCTTCGTAAAAATTCACATAGGTCGCAACCTAGATCAGCAATGGACCCCCAGAAGAACCCACAAGAACAGCAACTCTCCTCAGCAAAGAACACCCTCGAGTATCCTCAAGTGATCGAAGTCTTCAGTAAGCAACTCCTCCAAGAGCTACCAATCCAGTAGTAGATATGGCACTCCACAAGAACATACTTTAATATAAGTGATTTGTGTTACACAAAAGATTCACAAAAGTGATTGGGAAGTTTTCTTTGAATCAAAACACGTGTTTGGCCTTAAAAACTTGAAGACTTGTTGTAGTATGTCTCTAAAAAAAATTCTTCTAAAGTCTTAATCAAAAACCCTTTTGAAATAGGTATTTATAGAAAAATACATATTCGAGTCCTCACGTCAAACGTGTTTGGTTTGGACTTTATAAGAGGAGAACTAGTTCTCTTTTCTAGTGGGGCCAAGGCTTTTAGCAAATCAAACCGCTTTGGTTTGTCTTTTATAAAAGGCGAACCGGTTTGCTCCAATTTTAGAAAAATGCCTCAGTTTGTTAAAAATGTTTTAGAAAAAATATCCCAATACGAAAATGAAACAATTATGAAACTTAAACACATTTTATACAAAATTGTACCGCATGTCATGCATATGTTGAAGATGCTTGAAATTTGGATCCATCGTCTTGAATAAATGATCGTGACTTCTATTGACGGTTATAGCGGTATATGACACATTCTTATGTAAACTACGGACAATGGAATTAATGTCCTTAAAATCTATCTAATGACCCAAAAAAATGACCCTTCGCGTGACCATAACACCTCGAAACACGTTTTGTGTGATCGAGTCTTTGAACAAATTGGACATATCATTCAAACAACGTACAAAATTTATTTAAAGGACTTCAACAATTTTGTATTTCATCTCTAAAAATGGCAGAGTTTTGCCCAGTGAAAAAAATAGCTCAAAATAGGTATTAGAAATACGAAACAGTAGAAAAATAGACTCAAAACCGAAAAATAAAACAAGTATGAGTTATATACTAACATAGTATCAATATGATAAAAAATGGATATGGAATGAATGGGCGTGAACTACAACAAATGAATCACAACTTGAACACATCAAAACGATCAAGAAGCTCTAATTGATACCTAAATGTCATCAAACTAAGTTTTAGACATATGTGAAATTTAATATATTGATCTTAATGAAATAAACAAACAAACAACATGCGCATAAATCCAAAATTTTGACGATTCAACAAACAATAGCGTCATGACACAATTTTTTAGCATTAGGATTCGTGGTAAAAACCCATTGTTTTTCCATCCAAACACCCTAAATTATTCATATTGACTTTTTTAAGTTTTATTGAGGTTTCTAATTTTCTAACCTTAGACAAATATTATTGGCCTTATATTTGGTATATGTTTCTTTTTATTGCCTTAATTTTTTCTCGGGCTCTTTTAAATGGTGGCTTTCACGACGAGTTTATTATACTCACGCATCCCTTTCTTGTGAACACTCATAATTTTTTAATTTATGGAATATAAATCATCACGGAAAATGATTCTTACATGTACACATCCTCCTAAGTCTTATTACACATAGATGAAAATTTTAGAGGAGAACGTCTCACCAAACCCAAATACGGATGAGAAGTCAAACATTCATATAAACTCGTGCATGTGAGTGTGATGGCATATATACAAAGTCGAATCCAAATGAAAATCAACTTCGAAACAACCCTATTAATTAATGGTTAAGATCATTCTAAGAATTTATAATAATAACCAAATGTCCTAGCCGCATGGATAATAAAATGACGGGGGTCCAAGCACACCAATATTCCATATCAAGCATGAAAACTCATGACACAAAAACATATCAAAAATCTTTTTGTGTTTTTCAAAAAAATATTTTTGACTCAAAAATAAAATCTTTTTGTATTTTCTAAAAAATATATGAAACTAAAAATATTTTTGTACTCTTCAATGAGACTCAAATACATGAAAAATATACGATAAAGAGATACACATGTCATAACCCTAGCAAGATATGTATCATGAACAAAATACTAGCATATGACAAACATGGCTAACACAATCATCCATAAGAAATGGCATTTGAAGCATCATGGGTTAGCATGTGAGAATAAACTAACCTAGCATTTGGCATCTCTAAAATATATTTCCTAACCCAAACATGTGTATACCTAACAAGACATGTTTTGTCAACTGACGGGAAACTACACTTAAACTTCCTAGGGTCTTTTCTAGGATCATAGTAAAAGAACCTAAGGTGATCTTTCCTAACACAATGCGAACTCTTGTAAACACGACAAGGAACGAAACCTTTCAATTAACCTTTTCTAACGCCATGGGATGTGGTTGATGCTATAAAACAAACTATGGTCTTTGATTTAACATTCGAAGCACTAGAACAAGATAACCCACTGCCATCACTATTCACACTACTGGAGTCTTTTAGATTATTTGTCATCTTCAAAATTTTAGACACAAGCAATGAATTAGAATCCTTAAATTTTTGGGCCTTCTTCTTTAAATTTTTAATTACCTCGAGAAAACTTATCCCTAATAGTCTTCTCATATGCCTTAAATTCATTCATTAAAATATTTTCTTCAACGGCACAAATCATAGACTTTTTAAAGTCCTCTAACTTTTTTTTCTAAAACAAGGACTCTAGTCTCACTCTTTTCCTTGGTCAATTTAAAAGTTTCAAAGTTATTATAAAAAATCACAAACTTCTCACGAATGATATCTCTTTGAGTTTGAAATGTTTGTAAATATTCAAT
The DNA here is from genome assembly GCA_949130495.1 of Sambucus nigra. NCBI lineage: Eukaryota > Viridiplantae > Streptophyta > Magnoliopsida > Dipsacales > Adoxaceae > Sambucus > Sambucus nigra. The sequence goes on from OX422208.1 coordinate 618,374,786, forward strand.
CATATGTTTAAAATGTGAATCTTCTTCTTTAATAATTTCAATTCGGTTTTCAAACTTGAAATTTAAAAGATTTAATTCGTCAACTCCTTGAGAATCCATCGAGGGAAAAACAAACCAAGAGTCATATACAAATTCAACTACCAGAAAGTAAAAAATAGGGATCTACACAATAAAAAAAGAGTTTCTATATGTGATACCAAATTATAGGCCCCCTTTTAAAAGTGTGCTTTAGGTGAAAACAACTTATCTTTCAAAAAACCGTTTTCCCAATTTTAACACGCACCAAGTTTATGAACCAATTTTATCTTGTTTAATCGTAAACATGCATCTAAGTGATTAAAGGAAGTAAATAAACAATTCCACAAAAGCAACGTCGGATATACGAGGAAACTACTAAAGAAAAAAAACCTCAGACGGACCAAGATAGACAATCACCATGATATGAAATTATAAAGGAAGACAGATAGACTTACACAATGACTCGATCCCCACAAGACTTGGCGATCTTCTTATCTTTAAAATCCCCTCTATAGTGCCCACGCAGAAATACTTCCATAATACTTTCCCATGACACACGAGTCCACGTGCACCTTGGTATCCACCGATGCAGCTTTGGGATCAGTTTACGATTCCAAACATGACCTTCACCATTTCTTCATCACCAAAACTCTAACAAAACAACTTGTTTGATATGGCTGACCAAGCCAATGGTGCAAACAATATCTCTATAGCATATTTATGAAATCTCGGATCTTTTAAAATCATAAGGATGGTTTTATCTTTGAAATCCTTAGAAAACAAATGAAGAGAAACTTAATTGTTCTAAACTGAATTTTGGTTCTGCACACTTCCAATTTCTGAGAAAGAATGACTTAAATAAAAAAATTTAAGTTAGCAGATTGTTAGAACGATATCTCGATGTCGTTTGAATGACTTGGGCATGTCTTTAGAACAACTCGGCCATCTCATTTGAACGACACTAAGATGTCGTTTGAACAATTGATGATGTCGTTTGATCGTCCAAAACATAACGGAAGAATCCGAACGACTCTAAAGAGTGCTTTTCTCATATAAAATGAATTTAAGACCTATTAAAACCCTTTTTGACATTTTAAAATCATTCATAAATAAAATGACATCCTTAAAAACATTTTTCAAGTCCCACAAACATTATGCATTCATACTTGAGAGTATCTCGAAATGCAATGTGATATAAAGACATGAAATGTGCACCAATAAACACGGAATGATATATCTTTGAATCCTTGCCTCTACGTATTTAAACAACTCATCATAGTCTATGTCGGTATTATGACAAGATAAAAATCTATCTATGACTCAACCAAGTTTTGTTCAGAATTAAGTCAATTACAAAAAAATTAACTCAATTGAAATTTTTTTTCCTTAAATAATGTAGTGATATAGATTTCGTAGTGGAAAATTAGAGGTTGTATAGAATAGATCACGACAAGACTTATGATTTCTCATGATAGATGTGTAAGTTGTTTAGAGAGATGACTGATTTTGACGTTGTCACCCATAAATCATTTGGAAATCATTGTTACATTGAAGTTTACATAGTGATGGTAAATCATTGATGATTGTAGTATGTGTAAGTCATGTTGATTTATGAAAGCACTTTGAAGTTAGTACCACGAATTTTGTTTATAAGGATGTGTCATGATATGACCTTCGAAGATAATGTCAAAAAAAGGTTGATAAGTGATGGAAGATCTACCTGGGAGACTTAGAAGATGATGGGGTTATCATGATTTTAGAATTAACACTTAGAATAGGGCATTAGGCCTGATTATAGCACCCACGTGTGCTACATGTATCATTTGGTATGATTCTAGTGAAGGATATCATTAGGTCCTATGATTGGATAATGCATGAAAGTTTGATATTCCATTAGAATAGTTTTGGTTTTGAATTTTGTAGGACATTGCTAAGAGTCATAGCGGTGGTCTATGAGTTGAATATTTAAAACCATGTGAGCATTGTGTTTCATTTCATGAGAGTGATCTAGAAAATTTAGGTTAGCTATCACGTGTTAAAATTATGGAGGCCTATGTATGATGATTAAGTGATTGGATACAAGCCCCGAGAGATGCAACTTCACCTACATTTGGGATATTTATTCTTACCAATGATGGAACATATAATATTGGTCATGAGGAGGGAAGCCTTGCATTTAATCTTCCTGAACGAATTAGTCTTGTATTTCAGTCATTTAGCAAGGATGGATGAGTCATGGTTAGGACCCGTCAGTGCTAGTGGGTCAAGCCAGGGTATGAGGCAAGGCTAAGACTTTAACAGATGTTAGTGAGGTTTATAGACTTCAAGTCTATGTTATGGGTTCTTACTTCGTGTGACATGATTCATTGTCAGAAATTGATTGCTTTCTTTTTGCGTGACAGTGGCCTAATTTGTTGCATTCCTTATGTCTTCTTTGATCCAGGTGATGGGAAGTTATATATTAGTTGTGGTTCAGGTATAGAGTTTCATAATCTCAGTAGTGATGCGAGTTAATTCGATTGTGACTAATGCATCACGGTAATCGAGTCCACTCTATTTCGGAAGCACCTTTGTTCTACACTAGTTTGTGTGTAAGCGTGGTCTTTTATTTTTTGTATATAGATTAGAAGTGTTGCTTGATTTCTTTAGGGTGACATGTTTAGTTAGTTAACAATTATGGCTAGTAAGGACTTCATTGTGGGTTCTGAGGTTATTACTTGAGAATACTGTGAGTGTTAGAGCTTGATAAAACATCAGATGTTAGTGTTTTACTTTGCTTGGAATTATTCGGATTAAAGAGGTGATCGTTTGTGTATACTTGTGGGGTGATATCTTGGATGACTCTATGTGGGTGTAAGGACCTCGTAGGAGATGTTAGTCGGGTAGACCAATGAGATTAGATGATTGTCTCATGACTTATGATGTGATCTCTAGGGATGTCAATGATGTGCCAGCCTAAGCTAGGCTTGATCCAAGTTTTCTTAAGACAATGTAGATTATAAACCCTAACGTAGCAATGATCCATGATAATGAGTTCATTGGTGATAGTGCGTTATTTAGCGAGTAGCAATCATCTCGAGGTTTTGTTTAGGTGGACATTTTAGGCATGCTTGAGAATTAGCAATAAGACCTTATGCTTCGTCGTGATTGTGCTAACAATAGTGATTAACGAAAATGAAATATGTGGGTTTTAGACCATAGTGTTGAGGATGCCCTATGAGTGGAAACTGGTGAAAGGTAATTGGATTTTAAGATTGATGGCTAAGAATTTCAAGGAAAAAATTTCCTAATAAGGGAAAAATGTAATACCCCGCCCTACAAAATAGATGACGAATAATAATTTGAATATTTTATTGATAAATATAGTTGTAGAAATAAATGCATAAGTTATTGAGCTAGGGTTGTATATAAAATGACACATTGCGAGATGTGATGAGAAAGGTGATTTCCATGTTGTATGGTCTGTATCGATGTACAATTGTGTCCAATTAGTTGTTGTGAATGTATCGATGAAGTATGATGCGGATTAATCAAGGAATGAATAAACCACGGATATGAGTAAGTGTAACTTATAAATTAGTCGGTACGTCACCCGCACAAGTTTAACTTTATGTGATTTTTGTGTAATACCCCATTGGTAAGTAAAATCGTGTGACCACTTTTTAAGGGTACTAAAAATATGGATAAAATGGCCATGGTGTCAAATTTGGAATTTAAGGAAAATTTTAGAGAATGGTCAATCGATCGATGAAATTAAGCCAGGAGACTTGATCGATGGAGCCATCGATCGACCGATCGAACGAACAGGTCCTCGAACAGTCCTTTCATGTTGTTATGTCATTTCATCTTAGTCCATTGATGTTGCCACAAGTCAACCCCTTAAGGACCCCAGATATAGATGATTTTGGGTTAAGCTTCATTTTTTGTATAAAATCTTAAAAGGGTGTGTGTTATGGTTTCAAAAACCCTCTCCTCATTTGTAGCCTCCCTAGATCTCTCTCTCTCTCTCTAATTTGGAGATCCCATGGGGATGCATTTTGACCCTGACTTATTAGGGCTGGAACCACCAACACACACCATAATCTTCACCATGAAACAACCATTAGTAGGCCTCAAAATACCTTATATCACTATATAAAACCCTAGGCACATTTATTGGGTTAGAGAAATGGGTGTTCTTAGAGGTGGGTGGAGTTTGAGGGGGGTTATCTTGAAGGTAGAAAAAGAATTTCTTCAAGTATGGTTAAAGATTTCATTAGATCTTGGATAGATGAGATGTATGACTCCCTTTAAGGCCACTTCTGGAGGTGAGGGAGCCGCCCATCTTCTCTTCTTCCTCCACCATATTGAAGACATTTTGATGGGAATACTAAAATTGATTTAGGTTTAAAGATGTGTATATTTTTAGATAGTTTATTTGCATATATTAGGCTCAATATATTAAGGATATCTCATAGCTTACATCCATTGGATTAACTATTTGATTTCTATGATTTTATGTGTAAATGGGTTTCAAAGAGATGTTTTAAAATGCGCTTTGAAAGACGACAAATTTCATAATAGTCTTTTACACATATTGGGTGTAACATGTATAGGATAATGGTTATATTGTATTAATGGGTTTAGTAATTGCATCCATAATGTTTTGAATAAAAAGGGGCATTTGAAAGAAGGTTTTAATGGGTTCTAAAAGTGTTGAAAATTCCAGAACACTATTTCTGGACATTTTATGAAATAAAATGTGCTAAAAGTTGGTTTTAACAAAGGAAATGTGAAATTTACGAGAAGTAATGTTTTAAGCTTATTCATATCATTTTGTAAAATGATTATATGTTTTCCTACATTAAATATAGAGCTTTATATGTAAGGAAGTTTTTTTTAATTTAAATGGATATTTTAAAGTGTGTAAACTCATAATAAGAAAATAGTATGGGTTAATGTGTAAATATTGGTAAAATGGGTGTTAAGATGTGAAAACCCAAAAATAAAGTGTTTTTATCAAATATGTGGTAAATGAGGCTTTAACATATAAAATGTGTGAACTTATATATTAAGGGTGTGTAAAGTGTACGGTGTCAAAGTTGAGTAAAGTATGCTAATGAACATGTGTTTTAATGGTTAAATGTGTTTAAGCGGTGAATTGGAAACTTAAACCATTTTTTGAAAAATGGCACTTGTTAAAAGACTGAATTACAAGTTTGGCAATAAAAGAGTAAATTGGTAATTTTATTAAAGTGGAACATTTTTATGAATTAAAATGTTGATGAATGTTTTTATACTAGTATGGGTGAAAATAAATTAAGTCCTAAATCATGAATGGTTTTTGGTATAAAATCAACGTGGGTGTCAATAAAGGACTTAGAGGAGAAAGTAATAAAATTTCCAAATGTTAATGGAAAAACGAGCAGTTAAGTCATGGCTTTTGGCCTCGGCCCACATATGTAGATTAATGTGAATGTTGGAATAATGTTGAACATATTGAAAAGATAATGGAATATTCGAATGATGATGGAAAATTAAGAAGGGCATGACATCCCTAGTAGTGAAAGACCTCATACCCATTGTGAAGTTAGCGTATAGTAACTGGAATCGATGGTGTGGAGCCCGTGGAGTCTAGGGATATTGGTGGATTCCGAGAAAAGATAATGGTATTAATTGGAACATGATAAGAAATGGGTTATAAGATGAAAATAACCTAACTTGTGTAAATGTTTAAGTTCCCAATTAATGTAACGTGGACAAGTAATTTAAGAATGATGACAAATGTCCATAATAAAAGGGAAATGGTTAAGCAAGGTGACTTAATGAGTAATTAAGTTACCTAATGACGTCTAAATAAAAAATAATGCAAGTGTGCATGTTATATAAGGTTTTCAGTGTTAATGAATATTTTTTAACACGATGTTGGTGTGTATTGAAAGAAAGTCTCAAGTAACAAAATGAATAGCTTATGAACGTTGAGTAATAAAGGTTTTGAAAGTAAATGAAAGGGTTTCCCAACTTTGTGTGTGTGTTAATGGAAAGGATATGCTAGTTTTAAGCATAAAGTCACAAAATGATCCTTTTGTAAAGACAAAGAGAACATACAATATCAAATAACATTTTTTGGAATAAAACGATTGAATACATTGGGAAATGTTTTTTTTAAAATGTATATATGTAGATATATACGTATTTTCACATCCATATAGGTTTTGCGTGTGAGTAGTCCTTTCTGTCATTCGTTTCTATACTGCAATTGTATAAGTTTCCGCTGAGCTTTCGACTCATGACCTCATTTTATTACGAAGGTTGTATGATGTCCCGTATTTTGAGAACGTTGTACAGGTAAGTGACTATTTGCATTTATGATTAGTATCCCTGTTTACTTATCCTTGGGGGCACTTCCCATGGGTCCTATCACATAGTTGATAAAAATGGAATCGAATGTTAATAAGTGTAACGTTGAACAATAATAAAAGTGTATTAGAAATATCCTTTAGGTCATTCCATTGCACTTCACAATTAACGTACGAGGTAGATCGGGTTGATCCTTTATTAACCCTTAAACTCGGGTCGGTGGGTTATAACCATTCTTGATTTCATCATTCTACGCATTTAGTCATTCACATAAACATACAAAATCACACACACTTGATATACCGTTAGGTGATAAAACCTAACAAAGAGAGGTCTAGATCTGATACAATTTGAGAGGGCGTGGAATCGAAAATGAGATGGAACTAAGTACATAATTAAAATCTCTTGTCAATTTGTGACAAGGTTTATTTTGCTTTCAAGCTCAAATTAGGGTAACAAATAGAATCCCCAAGGTTTATGTGAACGATTGTTCACCAAATAAATCACACCAAATTTTATCTGAAATATCTAGGGACTTATTTTAAGAGCGAAAAGATAAACAATATAGCACAACATCAAGGTATATGATATAAAACCCGCACTAGGAAAAAAAACTCGGGCCAACAGAATGACAAATACACTATGCAAGAGTTTTATAACTTAAAGAAATAAAGTTACAATCTCTCGGGTCTATAACCAAATAGACATTCTGTCCCGCCATGTCATCCGTAAAGAGTGCCAATGGCTGGAGTATGCTACACAATCATGATGAGTTTTGGTCACCAACCAATGACGTAAAGTCCTCATGCCAAATAATGTTCCAAGACTTGGAAAAAAGATGAGAAGCCTACAATGAGTGTAGTACCATTTTCTTAATTCGTGATGATATAAGGTGAAAGTATATTTTAAAATAATAGCTTAACTCATAAACTATATCTTTGACGTATACGAAATCTTAAAATAACACAAGAAACTATTAGAAAGATATATGTTTAAAGGTTTAAAACCATTTTAAAGCAAAAAGTTTACTTCAAAATATTGTTATATTTAACAAGTATTTAAACTAAAATATTTCAGAATATATTGAAGATAAAGACAAGATTTAAAACATGCAAGAATACAAGATTCAACAAAAGGAATTTTTTTTATCCTGAAAAGGGTTTTCTCTCCTAAAATGATTCTCGTTGCAAAAAAGAATTTTCCAAAAGTATTTTATCCACAAATAAATCAAAAAATCAAAATTACACCCTCTTATAAAAATTAAGCCCAAAATATTTAAGAAGTAGACTTATATGACGTGACATAGTATAAAATGTAGAAAATATATGGTCAAATCTTTAGTTTGCATGAGTACCAATCAATATGTGCACAAGTTAGGCCAAAAAGTGACTTTGGTACTTGATTGACACATGTCGCTAGAGTTTCACTACTATAGGCACTTGCATCGTTGTGGCGAGCCTGCAACGATGATACAAGGAAACAAAAGAAAAACATCTCCAACATGATGCGAACAGTGAAACCCTATTGCTCCAGCGAGAAAAGGCCTCGTTGTTGTGACATACCTTAACAACCTTTATAAAATTTAATTTTAAAATTATAAACAAATTATTTGCATTTAGTAGACAAGTCCAAACATCAGTATAAATATAAAAACATGCACAATAAGTATTTTTCTGTATAGATAACAAGTGTGAGTAAAATATGGCTGAGTCTACGTGTGTGTTTATCGTGCTAATAGTGGTATAAAATGATACACATTAATGTGAGTATGTTCTTTAAATGATTTGCATGAAGCTTTTTCAGAGCGACCTCTTGGACAAGTCTCAAAGTATATTATGGTCTAAGGAATAAGATAATGTATTCCTATTGGATTAAGTGAGTAAAATTCATACTTTTACATAGATCATTTCCCAAGTTCCAGAATAGATAAGAGATTTGTCATTTTGTTAAAAACTCCTTCATTAAAATTAACTAGGTATCCGTTCATCACAAGATTAGAAACGAAAATTAAATTTTTTGTTATACCAAGAACATAAAAACAATTTACCAATACTGACTTATTGTCTTTACCAAAATTTAAAACTAAATTTCCTACAGCCAATATTACTGCCTCATGATGATCACCCATGAACATAATCATATTTCCATCACTGAGCTCCCTTGTTACCTAGAACCCATGTGAGGAACTAAAAACATGATTAGTGGCTCCTGAATCAATAGACCAGGTACCGTTAGATTGTACAACAAAACATGTCTCGATTATAAAGGAAAAGTAATATTTCCATTATTTTTGGCTAAAAATATGGGGCATTGATTCTTCTAGTGTCCTTACTATTTGCAAATGGAATAGCTACCTTTGGGATTCTTACCTTCTCCATTGGGCTTAAAGTTTTTCTCGGCCACTTTAGGTTGTTCCTGAGACTTTCCCATATTATTTTTCTTACCTTTCAGAACAAACATAGATGGTCCTCTCTATAACCAAAACCATACCCCTGTTTCCTATTTATATTCTCCACAGTAGAGTGTTCTTTAAGAAATTTCACCAGAGAGTAATCAAATTTATTAATAGAATAGTTTAGGCAAACTTTTTAAAGGACCCCGGTAGTGATTAGAGTGTGAAATCAACTCGGGTTTCCCCATCGATTTTAAATCCAAGAATCTCTAGTTCTACCAAGATAAACATCATATTTAGAATGTCCTCGCGTATGGGAGTACCCTTAAGCATTTTGATGTTGACCATCATTTCCATAGAATCGAACCTTGCGGAATGGTTCTCATCCTTAAACATATCCCTAAGGTTCAGAAACATGTCCTAAGGGATGGACATTTGGTGATGATGGTGTTGTAACACATTAGTCATACAACCTAATATGTAATAGTGAATCATTTGATTAGCCTTTTGCCACCTCTGGTAGCCTTGGACATCGCTTTCGGGTGCCCCTTCCTCAAGCTTGGTAGGGTAAGCTTCCATCAAGAAAACTTATAGTCCGTAGCAATTATGAAAATGTCTAGGATTCTTTTCCAGTCAATTATGAAACCTTGTAAAATTCAAAAATAGATTTACATGTCTAATACAAAAGTCACATGAATAAAAAATATTTGATAACATTCTCAACAAAAATGAAACAACTATAACTAACAAGTAATATAAAGAGGTAACAAAATACTGAATGAAACAAAACCAACTATAATATCATATAACTACCGATACAAAATAAAACCAACTCTGGAATATAAAATGTATCTAAAAAAAACCCTTCTCTGAATACAATGGCATAAGACCTGTGAAAATATATATAACAACAATGTAAACACCAAGTTTATGTAGAATAAGATTATAACTGAATTTGGGCAACAATATAACTACGCGTTTTCCTTTCGTCTTAAGTGAATTTTTTACCCAACACGGCTAAAATATCATGCGTTTTATGTGTCCCGGGTTAATAAATTCTATATCATAATTACTTATTTATTTTCTTTCTCGTTCAATAGGTTACTCTCTTACATTAACAATCACATCTCATTAACTGACCAAAGTTCCACTAACAGTCTTTAGTCACATATCTCAAGTCTAACCATCTAGGGTTATCACATGTCACTAATGAAATATATATGTATCTAGTATACATGATACATAAAATGCTGAGTCATAAGTATATAGGTGTACATGCCTACTATAAGTCATATACTTATGTAGTATAACATATAAATCAGTACAAATCTCTCTATTACCACAATAAAAATTCACATAATGTAGGAGAAAGACAAGATCTATGTCTATCATCCACATATCACTACGGTCCCCGACACGTATAGGTAGATGGGATACTTTCATAACAGCGGATAAAAAAGGCATATTTCTATTTCTTTCGGGGATCACTCGCAAGTATTAGAGAGAGTTATAGGTTCTATCTCACTTATAATCTAAAAACATCAATAAGAAATAATCATTGCATCTTCACACCCATCATATAGGCCCATATCGAAGCTATATGAGAGGATCCCCACGTGTTATTAACATGGATACGTTAGCACATAGTGTCTGGGGTAAAATGGCCAAGGTAAAGTCCATCTCTATCACCGAGGTACTAGGGTAGTCAACATTGGACATCCCTCATAAAGGATATCCCTTATAATACGTAACCCATGAGATATCACATATGGTATGCATTGGATAGTATACACGCAATGAAATATATAACCCTTCTCTAATGGGTTAAGGCAAACAAATACAAATCGACCCAACACTACCGAGTCATACAGAGTATCACTATTATTAAAAGGTAATATACAATTTACACCTAATCTATTTCATACAACATTAGTCCTGTCTCACAAGTCTCTATAATTCTAGGTATTGTCTCACACTTAATCTATATAAGAGACACGCTTAATATAAAAACTACCCTATCATAGGGTTTATGAATTAATCCTATCCCCCCATGGGATATATGTCCTACAAATATCTCACAATGACTTTATCAAGTCCGACCATGTGCCCTAATTCATTAAACCTACAAAAGCACATAGAACAATTTGGTCTATGCTCGAATTAGTACCCTAACACCTCAGATTGTAACCCCAAAATAACTATACAACTAAAACCCTAACCAAATGATAATAACACAAAGCCCAACCCCAAAATCACCAACCTATTTTTTTTAATCCTTCTGCACTATTTGTAAAATATTCATAAGAAATTCATCAAAAAATAAAAATAAAATAAAAATAGAGCCCACATTCGTAATTCAATTATCTAAAATTCTATGGGTTGATATGTTATATCCTATAATTTTTAACAACTAGGTTGATCAAATTTATTTATTAAATATTTCAGTTTTTCAAAATAATTTAATTATCATTCTCAACATGAGATAAGAATCAAAGAAAATCATAACCATATATAAGAACAATAGGATAAAACTCCAATAACCTAAAGATAGAATCAATCACCACCAAAACATAAAGGTTACCAATGACTAAGTTATTACATGCCAATTCTCAAGGATAAAAGTATCTCTAAAAACCCACTTTGAGTCTAATGCTAGAAATGTACAAACCACCTCACATCACTTAATACATAGGAAAATTAAAAGAGAGAACTAAAGATAAAGGTAGAACTAAGGATAGCGCCACCACCTACATCCAAAATCGGTGGTGATGAAAAAGAACAATTGAAGCTCTGGAAAGATGCTAAGGATGGTACCGAGAGCACCTATAACAACACGATGGGTCAGGCCAACCGTAACAAGATAATAGCAAAGCACACGAGCAATGAAACCATTAATCACAGATGAAATAATAAACTGTAAAGTATTTAGAATTACAATTACGTTCTACATGTAACGGAGTTAAATCATCTATAATACGTTAAACATTTTCTATACATGTATATTCAAAGTATTTCAACATTGCTCACATTAGAGTATTGCAATAGGGTTTAAAGATAGAATTTATAGTTAAACAAAAACATTTAAAGGACTACTATTCAGGCCCTACATTGAAATATCTAAATATTTAAATTGTTAATATGGCTTTGCGAATGACACACATTTCAACTGTGTGTACCAAGTCGTGAGAATGACCATCTTTTGTAGCCGTGTTCACGAGTGGTGGAGGTGATTTTTCTTATTTCGTTTTTGCTATTGCCCATAACTCAAAACACCCAAATTCTTTATTAAAATTTAGTTCCCAACCTTAACACACCCAAATTATGGCCTATGGTCATTCTAAGGGTTCATTCCTTATTAAAATCTTTCATTTTCTCACAATCAATTGGGAAATTTACGTCATGAAACTCTTTTCAATTTTAGCATGGGAGTATATAGGGAAATAATTAAGAACGTTCATAAAAGTATACTAATGTATGAATTTATGTATATCATACATACAAATAAGAAAAGGAACATACAATTCAATTTATCTTAATTCAACTACGATAAACTAAATAAAAATTTCTCAAAAATTATATTTGATTCATTCATCAATCCAAAAATTCCCAATTTTCAATTCATATGATGAAACCTAATTAATTCTACATAATTTTTACAATACAAGAAAATAATATTTAGGTAAAAATAATCATTTAAAGCATGAAGAGAAAGAGTAGTATTACCTTGCCTTTAATGATGATACTGAATTACAAAGAAATATAAAACAAATCCTTTAAAAAATTCCTTGTAAACACTCCCTAAAACCCCCATTTGTGTAGAGAAATCCCCAAAGGTGTAGAAAAACCCTCCTTAATCCCAAAGTGGAATTGTTCTTCAACTTGGTTGGATGTTTTCCCCAACTAGGATTGGAAAATGTTTGGGTTTAGACAAATTTTAAAGTGGAACAATGAAATTTGGGTGGGATTTGGTAAATTTTGTGGTGTAGAAATTTTTTTAGAGATTTTGTTGAAAAAAAGGAAATAGGGTTGCCTCTTAGTTTAATTATTAGTTCTATAACCCTAACTTATTCCCATAGTAAGTTTCAATTACCTCTCTACACATGCTTGTAAGTGATAATTGCATTTTTGGTTTTAATTATTAATTTCCTACAATTCCAAATTTTATTTCAATAAAAAACTAAAATTTGATTTTCTTTTAAATTGCAACAACAAATTTTACCTTTAATAAATAATTATTCAGAATAATCATCCAATATTTTCCAAAGATCTCCATTAATTGATAATTTTAATTAATTAGACTATTAGAAAAATATGGAGTATTACAATATTCCCCCTAACAAAAATAATTTCGTCATCTGAATTCATAATAGTATTCTTCTTTTATTTAGTTAAGAATTTTAATACCTCATAAGTTAGAACTAAATCATCATATGAAACGATCCAAATTATCTCCTCGTATATAATGAGTCAAAATCATCTCCTCATACGCGTATGAGTCGAAAATCATCTCCTCACATGCGAGTGAGTCAAAATCATCTCCTCCTATAAGAATGAGTCAAAATATTCTTCTCACACGTGCTTGAGTCAAAGCCATCTCCTCACACGTGTGTGAGTCAAAATCATCTCCTCACATGCCTATGAGTTAAAATCATCTCCTCACATGTGTATGAGTTAAAATTATCTACTCATATAAGTGTGGGTAAAAAATTATCATCGTTTATGCAGTGAGTTATTAATATACTAACAATTCATATACCTGGATTAAAATAGATGGGGGTGATGTTGTCTTATCAGGTCCTCATCCTCCAAAGTGGATTGCTCTCTGTTGTAGTGGTTCTAGTTCACTCACACTAGTGGTATATCCTTGGAACACAACTTTTGAATTCTCTGATCCAAACTACTCATTAGCTTCTCGTTATATGATGCATTTGAGTCTAGCTCAATATATCCCAACTCATTATGCTGATATACATCGTTAGCGTGTAAAAATGGACAGAGTAGAAAAAAACATAAAACTCATTATGCACTCGCCCTAGATGGTCCTGAAGTTTTAGACGGTGTGGAGCTTACAATTCGTCTCTCTATCTGGAATGATTATCATTCCTTCTATGATTAACTTGTTCTTCTCAGTCATCTCCTTGACAAACTCCGATCCCAAATGTCTGCCCTCGTCTTGGTCTAACCAATATATTGGTGATCATCATGGTCTCCCATATAATGCCTCATAATCGGCCATAGAAATGTACTTATGATAACTATTATTCTAAAAAAAAAATATCCACTAATGGTAAATGGATCTCCTAATTTCCCTTAAGTCCATTATAAACAACCACAACATATCCTTTAACATATGATTGGCTCTCTCGATTTAGCCATCCATTTGTGGATGGTATGTCGTACTAAGATGCAACTTAGTCCCCATGGCCTGCTAAAAACTCTCCTAAAAGTTTGCTATAGTTGTAGGGCCCGTATATGAAATGATCGATAATGGAACCCCATATAAATAAATAATCTCCACCACATATAAATGTAAAAGCATCTCAGTTTAATATTAGGTACGAACTGTCAAAAAGTTTTCCACCTTGGTAAGGAGTTCAACAACACCCACATAGAGTCATGGTGTCGAGACATCAAGAATATCCCCATAATAAAGTCCATTAAGATGTTATCCCACTTCCACTTGGGAATGGGTAGAGGTTGAAGCACACCAGACAGTTTCTAATGGTTCACCTTCACGATCTGACAGGTATTGCACTTCGATATAAACTCAGCCACATTTTACTTCATACCTACACACCAATACTATCCTTTCATTTCATGGTACATTTTATCCCCCCTCTGTGTACCGCAAAATGTGAACCATGCACCTCCTCCATAACTTCTCGTCTCAATTCCCTCTCTAAGGGTACAACCAACCTTCCCTTATAATGTAATCCACTTTCGAACCCAAGTGAAAAAAAATGGTATTTTAGTAGCGATAAGTTTAGTCACCTTCCCCTTACACATCTCATCTTGTGATTTCCCTCGAATCACTCACATAACTATCTATGGGGTCACTATAAGCATACTCATAAATTCCTTGTCCAACTCACTAATCATCTCCACTGAACCCCATTAGGCTGCCTGAAGAGCTGAGAGACTACCACTCGCCTTCCCTAGGTGATATTAGATCGTGAACTGATAATCCTTGATGAATTCAAACCATCGTCATTGTCTCATATTGATATCTTTGTCGATAAATATGTATTGTAGTATCTTGTGACCACTGAAGAGTCTAAACATCTCACCCAATAGATAATGTCTCCATGCGTGCAACACAACTACAATGGTTGCCAATTCTAAATTATGAGTAGGATAATGAACCTCTTTTGGCTTCAAATTCCAAGAGGCATATAAAATTGGTTTGTCCTCAAGCATCAATACCCCACCTAATACATGCAGAGAAGCATCAGTGTAAACTAAAAACTTAACTCCACTCTTAGATAAAGCAAGCACTGGTGCTATAGTTAACTTCTCCTCGAGAATGTCGAACACCTGTTAACACTTCTCACTCCTGATAAACACTACACCCTTTTTTGTCAACTCATTCATATGCCCTACTATTTTTTAGGAACCACAAATTAATATTTTTTAGTAACCAACACAACCTAAAAACATGCGAACCTCAGTAGGTGTTGTGGATTGTCCCGAGTATAATACCTTTGACACCTTACTAGGATCCATTGAAGGAAATTTATCTGACACCATATGGCCTAAAAAAATCATTTTTTTCTTCCAAAACTCACATTTGGAGAATTTATCATAAATCTTATGCTCCCACAACAACTGCAATGCAATTCGTAAGTGTCGATCGTTCTCCTTCTCAGTCCATGAACATATCAAAATATCTTCAATAAAGACGATGATGAATAGGTCTTAACAAGGTTCTATGAATACATCTAGGATATTAGTCAATACAAATGGCATCACTCAAAATTCTTAAGACCCATATTTAGTCAAAAAGGTTGCCTTGGATACATCTTCCTCCCGGACTCGTAACTGATGATATTCGAATCACAAGTCAATCTTCAAAAAGAAATAAGCTCCCTCCAATTGGTCAAAAAGGTCATTAGTTCTTAGCAATAGGTACTTATTCTTCACAGTCACCTTATTCAACTCCCAATAATTAATGCACAGCCTTAATGACCCATCATTTTTCTTAATAAACAACATCGATGCACCCTAAGGCGAAGTGCTATAATCGATGAAACCCTTCTCAATAAATAGCTTAATATGGCCTTTATTCTTTTTCATCTCCATAAGGGCCATGTGATATGGTGTTTTAGACATCATAATCATGTCTGGCACTAAGTCTATAACAAAATCAATCTCTCAACTACGGGGGTAAACTATGAATTTTAGCAAACATATCAGTGAAGTCCTGAACTGCCAGAACTATATCTAGGGACAATGTGGTCTCCTCCTAGGTCTCTCATCAATAAAATACAAGTGGGTAGTAGCTCCACCCTCACTTATAGGCATGGACGCTAAATAAACATCAAGTCCTAGAATAGTACCTACATAGTTAATATGATCCAGGAACGTACACAACCCATCCATCCCCAAAATCACGTCATATGTGTGGGAGTATAAAACCCATAAATTTTCTTCAAACCGTAGCCTACTAATATCAATGACTACCCCATCACAAGTCTCAGTAATGACAGTGGAAAAATCTAACGGGTTAGCTATAGATAATCACTCTGCAAGGAGCCGAAACTATCCTCGATAAACCTATAAAATGTCGTGCAAGAAAAGAGTGTGTGACCTGTATCGAATAAAACTCTAGCTAAAGTTCCATAAATAGAGAACCTACCATCGACTACCTGAATACGTTACTATTGCTAATGGTGATTGGGCCTAAAACCATACTGCCAATAGCTCAATTGGACTGTCTTTGTTGGCCCTAACCAAACTGGCCCTGCTGACCCCTTTCTATACTAATTATGTTGTCTTGGCATTGCCTCATTTGGTGAATCCTTTTGCTTATGATCGAATGCCTTGCACTTGAAACAAAATAGTGAAGACTACCCCTCGGGAGTATCATCTTGCCTCCCCTAGTACTATTATTCTTGATTAAATCGGAACTTCTTCCAAGGTCCTTGTTCATACTGGCCCTGGATTCCCTTGCAATTATTATTGGATCCTCCCTCAGTCTTGGGCCTACGTACTTGGCCTCTTTTCTCAAACTTCTCCTTATGCATAGATCGATCCCTGCAAACGGTGAGTGCTACATCAATTATCTAGGTGTACGTGGCATATATAGGATTCGATATCAGAATATTAAAAATAGAGTATAGAAGACCCTTAACTAAATGAAAAATCTTCTTCTTCAATATGTTCACGTCCTCCGTAGTGAATAGGGATAAATTGGTAAATGCCTTCTCGTACTCAGTAACTATATGAGTCCCCAGTTGAAAAGATGTAAAGTCCATCTGTTTATGGGTGCACATACACATGGGAAAATAATTATTATTAAACTTAATAATGAACTTATCATACTATATGTAGTTTCTCTACTCGTCCGTACTCACACTCTCCCACCACTGAATATAGTCCCCTATCAAATAGAAGGTATCTAGAGTCTATTTTTTCACCTTAATGTATGATATAAACCTCAAGTGATGCTCCATGTACCTACACCACTGCAATGCCACCAACGGATCAATCGGATCCGAAAATTTTGGTGGCTTACTCCACATAAAAGAGCCAAGAATCTTCTCCCACTATGTTGTGGGTGTCCGTACCACTAGCTGTGGTACATAAATGGTTGGATATGTCCCGCCTACCTACGGCTAATCCTTCCTGGACTGCCTAAGAAATTATCTTGAAAAGTTATTGGCTCCAAAAAAAATCTATTTTTCAGCATTAGGAGTTAGGACTTCTAGCATCGGTGGAATAGGTGTAACTAGTGGTGCAGGGGGCACTAGCTCTACTGATTCTGGCTACGCAACACTTATAGCATAACGAGTTTTCCTCTTCACTGACATTTGAAATATGACACATAATTCTTATTAGTAACATATACCTTATGATAAGAGTGAAAAAAGGATAATATACCAAGGCCGCGACACGGATAAACTAGAATGGACCTATGGAACCTACGTTGCCTAGAACCATGATCTTGAACTGGCCATGACACAACGTAGTTTTTAATAACTAGGCTAATTAAATATATTTAATAATTATCAAAATTTGTCAAAATAATTTAATTATCATTCTCAAAATGATATAAGAATCAAAGAAAAACCCTAACCATATATAAGAACGAGAGGATAAAACTCTAACAACCTAAAGATAAAATCAATCACCACCAAAACATAAAGGTAACCAGCAACTAAATAATTACATGCCAAATAATAAGTATAAAAGTATCTAAAAAACACTTTGTAACGCCTGAACCCGGGTTTAAAGGTTATTAAAGGAATAATCCGATCCGGTTCGCGCAATAATTGTGAAGTGCAATGAAACACCCTAAATAATGTTTTTAATCCAGTTTTATTATTATTTAACGTTACACTTATTACCATGCGAGTTAAATTTATAATCACTACGTGATACGGCCCAAGGGAAGTGCCCCAAGGTCAAGAAAACAGAGCTACTAACGTAAATGCATGTAAATACTTAACGAAATAATGAGCTCAAAATACGAAACTGCATGCAACCTGCTGTAACAAAAGGAGGGAGGGAGTTGAATGCTCAATGGGAACTATACAATGCAGTATAGAAACGAACGACAGAAAGGAATACTCACATGCTGCACTAAATTCATGTCAAAGTATGTATGTATCTACATATATATCTTTAAGAATACATATCCCAATGTATTAAACCATTTTATTCATAAACGTTATTCAATCCAATATATTTCCTTATGTTTACAAAATAGTCACTTTGTATCATTATGCATAAACGAGCATATTCTTTCCCGTTAACTCACGCCGTGAAACAAATGACATTTGTTAGGAAACAAAACTTTACATTAACTTTCAAACGTTCATTATCTCGCGCCAGGGTTACTTAACCATATTATAGGACGTCCATTCAACGCACACACACACCGTGGTTTGAAAAAAACTCATTTTCCTTTGAAAGCCTAATATAACACATGCTTGTGTTTATTATGATTCAAACCTCATTAAGTATCTTAAAGATCATTAAGTCTTCTTATTTAACCATCCCATGTTACCACATGAATATTAAACATTTAATGCATCATTATTGCATTAATAAATCAATGAATCAATATCATTCATTTATGCCTCTTTCATGAATATTCAATTCACCACTTAGAATTTTCTTTAGGGATTAAGCCAACACACACACACGTTACAACACACGCACACTCTTGATTTTACAAAATTTCACCACTCGACACCGAGCGCCAGGTAAACTACAGTTGCTCTTGGGTTTTCAACCTAGGGACAGCATAGCCTTGCTTAATTATTTAACCCGACATCATCCAATATCATTATCTTGCCAATGTATTTGACATTTTTTATATTGTCCACATTAATTTTCCTTTTTTGGGCCGAAACCATAGCCTTGGACCTAACCGTCCATTTTCCCAATATTCTTTTAGGAAAAATTATTATATTCCATTTAAGTCCTTTTTTCACACATGTTCACTTTACACCAAAAATGATTTCCGTTTAAGGACCCATTTCATTCTTTCTACACACGTGTCAAAACACTCTTTAACATTTTCGTTTCCTGAAAATGTTTCACTTTAAGTAAATTGCCAATTTACACAATTTACATCAAAATACGTAACTTCACTTTTGTTTTCAAGTGTTTTTTACAAAATACCCATTTTTAAGTTTCAAACTTAACACGTAGGCATTTTAGTCACTATGACTCCTTTTCAACTTCTCACTTTGTCGAAAATCACATTTTTTCACATTACTCCCTTTAAGACATAAAATCATGCTTTTCACATATTAAAGTGTACACACTTATTTATGAGTTTTATCACTAAAAAAACTATTTTAGTCAACATTTACACATTTGACACTTTACATTTCAAACTTAGTGTTACACACTTTAATTGCGACTTTTTGCATAAAGACCCATACCTAGTCATTTTATTCAAACTTAGTCTTCTACATTTTCATTATTTACATTTCACCCAGAGTTTGCAAGAAGACTACACTTTTACATATTTACACTTTTAATCCCAAAACTTAGTTTAATAAACTATATTGTATAACAAACTATATTGTACACTTAATAAATGAAAATCTATTTGCTCATTTCATAATGATTCATTAACATTAAAATCGTTATAGTAACCTCACAAAAAGGGCATATATGTACCAAATATTCTTCACATAAAAGAAATCATTTATTCACCTTAAAACATGAGTTTAAAATATTTTATTTCATAAAATGTTTTTGAATAGTGGGCTGAAAAATATTCATTTTTGAAACCGATTCAATCCTCCATTTAAGTGACCATTTTCATTGAAAATGGTAAGAATTATACTAATAGGTCTATTAGTACATTTAAAAGCTTAATCAACATATTTTAAGCTATAGATATCTAAAAATATCAAGATAAACATAGGTTTACTACAAGACCCAATTCAAAGATAGAAAAACACATTTTCTTCTAAACTATATCTTGAAATCATGTAATATTCAATATTTAATCATGGATGGCTATTTCTACACACCTAATATCAACAAGATGCTAACTACTCATACTAATATCCTCATCAACTTAATATAGTAAGAGATAAGTATTTCTCATTTCAAAAAGTCCTCAAATAATGGTAGAGAAGGTGGGTGACTCTCCCACCTCCATAGGTGGCCCTAAATGGGCTCATAATAGCCCAAATTTCAAGATACCAAATAAATCTTCAAGATCCATGAACTACTCTTTCTTCTTCCATGAGAAACCCCACTTAAAAACTACCAACAAAGCTTCCTTTGAGCTCCAAGAACTTCTCCAAAAACCTCCTATGAGTTATCCCAACATTGAGAGGTGTTTTAATAGAGTTTGGGGACCTCCATGGTGGTGTTTTGATGGTGGAAAAGGGTGACAAATCAGGACCAAGAATATGGAATAAAGAGCAACTCTTAGAAGAGCTAGAATATGGAGATATAATCTGAAAATGTTTGAGAGTTTGGGCTTCAAGTATTTCACTCCCATTCTCTTATAGTGCAATTTTGGAAGCTTTCCATCCTTGACCAAAAAACCCGAGTTTTTGAATGTCCAAATGGGTAGAATTTGGTTTCCCAAGGTCTACATAGAAAGTATTAAAAGATACTACACATACACCAATTATGATACCCCAACAACCCATTTGAAAAATGCCCCCAAACACCCAAAAATGTTAATTTGCGTCACTTTTGGTACCATAGCCAAAATACTTTTTTTTAAATTTTTAACTTAAGAATCATATTCCTTGCATTTTTTAGCTAAAAATTAATATTTACAATAATCGTTTGGCCTCTCGGATTGTCCAATACAAGACACACAAGAATCGAGACCTCCGTATAAAATATATATTTTTTTTGCTTAGTAATATTACTTATATTTTTATGAGTCTGCATATATGGCTGGAATGTTTTTTTGACTTACCAATTGTCCTAAAGAATTCGTGTAAAATTGGAATTTCGCAGTGTCGCGTAACATCAAACAATTTGTACTCAGGCCCGTTTAATGCTTATTGCTTATCCAAATCGCGTGAAACGTAATGGAAGTACTTACAGTAATTATATAAACTCAAAATAAAACTCATGAGAACCATACAACATAAAACTTTCTCGCTTAGTCCATATTATGATACTTTTCTTTTCGTACCATTTAAACATCGCATTGTACTAACCTTATCCGTGTCACATGCCTTCCCTGACATTTTTCCTTTAACTTAACTGACATCCTAGCTAATACTATTAGAGATTAAATAAGAATTCATGTGACACATGCAATCATGGTATTTTTCTCGTTTAAACCATTTACGTAATGCGCCACCTTACCTATTACTTTACGTGTTACACTTGGATTATTTAATCCTCGAATTTTCTTTTAAAGAAAACACCTCAAATAATGTTAAATACCTAATTTCTAGGGAGGGCTATTACATTCTTCCCTCCAAGGGAAATTTCATCCTCAAAATTTATGATCATCAAGCTCACAAATCATTCATCCAACAACACTGATGATACGAGAAATTGACCACAAGATGTTATCATACCAGCAAGTCAATAGTAAAGTGTGTAATAAGTAAATAAAGAGAATAAATATAAAGAAGACAAGATATAGAGTGGTTCAACCCCTAAAATAGGCATGCGTCCACTATGTTGCTCCGTTCTCATTATATGCGTTGCATTGTACAATATAATCATGCCTCAAGAGGCGTACAAGTATGAGAATAAAGGAGATTACATGATGACTGATGATTCCGGTGTGCTGGAGAGGTAGCTGCGATGTGGATGAGAAATTCACGAGTTGTATATTGGGGAAGTGTAGAGAGAATCGATCCTATAGAACCTTCCACGGGCATGTGGAATAGATCCTCCCCTTTTGAGGTGTGGTCCTCTATTTATAAGAGCTATGCTCATGTGCAATGAGCACGTAACGCACAAAGTATGGAGTTATGATGGAGAGGGATGCATCTTGTAAGGCAAACCACCTAAGTGCCGCATCTTGTAATTGGAAAAAGACAATGGTGCCGCGCCATGGACTGGGTGGGTCCGTGGCAAGTTGATGGTTGTCGCGCCCCTTGATGAGGGGCTGCACCCTGTATGAGGTAGGGCCACACTCCGAGTTCAGTAGCGGCCGCGTACATTACTGATAGAGGTCGCGACATGTAATTATGTGCAGAATGACATACCATCCGCGGTTGGGTGCTATATTTGTACTATTAATAATCCCCCAAGTCGTAGTGCCAAGAGAATTCGATTGGGGTTGCGGCTTAGTTGAGTTTTCTTAGATGCCGCGGTACTTCCAAGGCGACGATTCATCTTTCGCGCTCTCCTATATAAATTATTTATGTCCGTGGACTTCATTACGTTTCCAAAACTTTGAGAGCAAATGGAGAGCGAATTTCTGCGTGTCCATCTTTTCTCATTTTTCGGCGACTCTCCGAGGTTGTGCATGGCGGTTCCAAGGTGGTGTGAGGCTAAGCATTGTTGATTTTTCTATTTACAGGTAAATTGTCAACCATCCTTCTTTTAAATAGCTTTCGTAGATCGTAATTCCTTTTTAAATACACAAACACATGAGGTTCTGCATTGCTTGATAGAAAATTAGGGTTTCAATTGAATAATCTTCTATCACCCTAGAATCGAACACACATGAATGGTAAAACAATCATTATAATTGTTTGAGTCAATCTCCGTATGCTAAATTAAACCCATGATCCTCGTGATGCCATGAAAATCATATAACTATTCTTGTTGTTCATAAACAAACTCTTCGAATTCTGTGAATTTGATCTTAAAATAATTAAACGTTAGATACTTAACTGTTTAAGATAGAGGCCACAACATGATATATTATCAGTAATCTAGGTCCCTTGAACTGTTAATGACCCTATCAGTGGCATGCAGTGGGAGTTGGTTGCGGCCCCTTAGGTTGCGAGATTTATCCTTTGCAACTCTTTGATGCATATCCACTTAATCTGTCGCGGTGGTGGAGGTCTTTTGGGGCTCTGAATCCCCACCCTTGTGTGCTGAACAATCATCAAATTTTCAAGGACCAAATACACATCCATGATAAATAATTGTAATTGTTGCTAGAATTCCTTTAATCGACCTTTAGTAATTTTAGAGATGACTGTAGCTTGTAATCTCTAATTCCATTTGAGTGAGTTACCGCGACAGTGTAAGCTCCATTGCTGATATAAGAGATGGCTACGACCGGTAGGGTCAGAGGGTAATCCCTTAGGTTCAACGAATAGAGTCAGCAATGTTTTAGCCCATTAGCAACTCCAATTGGGAAATAACACCCCCCAAATATATATGTCGCGGTCTTACTTATTTTTCAGGGCTTAAACCCATTAGTCTTTTTCGAACATACTGGTTGTGGTGCCTAACTGCGGACTCTGCTTTTAAGGTATTGCTGCAGCCATATGAGCTTTGACCTAGACGAATTTCGAAGAGGCTTTTAGGCAAAGCATTTTGGAACCTCTCCTCCCGAACTGCCTTCCGTGCCTCCTCTAAGATCAATAGGGCCTTACCAACTGAGGGATTGCCCCAACTGTGTGATACTAGACTCAGACTCCGCGGATTCTACCGATAAGAAGGATTTTGAGTCTACAATGGAGGAGGAAAACAACTCAAGTAATCATCTATTGGGCATAGGAGATGATGCCGCGGTAGTTGGGGATAACCAAGCTGGTCCATCTGGCAGGGTTGAGAGACCCCTAGGTGCACTTGATATTCGTGGCATCATGACCCAAGATTGGGTTGACCAGGTGGCCGCAGCCTTCGAATTTCCAGAAAATTTGATGTGCTCAGCACCTTCCGTGAACTAAAGACCTTGCACAGTTCTAGCTGATGATGGAGTTTGCTTCCCACTCCATGCATTTATTTATTGGTTGCGGCTGCCAGTTCCTGTTCCCATCCATCACATTTTTCAGACAATGAAACTGGCACCAGCTCAGATAGATCCCAATGGCTAGAGGGCCATACTTACCGCGGTCGTTCTTTAGGAGAACCAATTCAAGAAGGACATTACTCCCGTAGAGTTCTTTCATTTCTACCCCCTAAAGTAAAACTCTGTGAAGTTCTCCGAGTACTACTACTTCTCAGTCTGCGGTAGGGACGAGACCCTTTATACTGGGAGGCTGACCAATGCAAAGAACCGAAAGGGTAAGTATTTCTACATCTCATGGGAAGGCTGGGAGATCCACCCCGAAGAGAATGAGAGGGAGAGGTCGTATAGAATAACACGACAATGGGGGTCTCCCTTCTTTCTTTGTAATTATTTTGTACTATGTACTAACCTTTGAAATGTTTTCTGCAGTTCTTGATAACTTGCACTTGAACAAGCGGCAGGAAAAGAGAGTTGCTAGGGCTGCGGCAGTTCCTGCCGAGCATAAGAGGTTCAGCACACTTGTTACATTAGCAACTGTATTTGAAGCTGGTTTCTTTCCAAGCAAGTCCATTCCAAAAGACATGGCCATGGGAGGTAATAATCTGATTATGTATTTATCCGCAGTATTTTGTCTTGACTTTGAATATTTAATGTTCCTTTTCCCTTTTTAGGTGAGGAAGTAGACAGGGAACTGTTAGCTGCGCAGTTGGCAGAGATGGACGAGGATGCAGTCGTTCTCAATAATACTGTGTGGAGAAGGAAGAAAAAGTGGACCAAGACGAAAGCTCCAGCCGTGGTCCCTTTTGACGACCAAAATCTACCTACCGCGACCCTAACTCAGGCAGCGGGGGAAACAAAAATTGTTGTGACTCTACCACAGGCTGATTTTGATGATGATATTGGAGCCAACCTGGCAGCGGTAAGTTTGCTGTCAACTGATGATGCTCCTCTCCATACAGCTTCTTCGTCGTCGCCACCTATCATTACAATAAATGAAAACTTGGCACCCCCTCAGTGTCGTTTCGAAGTTGGTCCTGACAGTCGTCCGTGGACTCAGTTAAAACAACCTGACCCTGAGTCATCAAGGGACACTAGCGTGAAAGTTGCGCGAACAATGAATAAGGCCCTAGACGCCATGGATCTAGACAGGCTGGTAGGAGAAGACCATGACGACCTAGAGGACTGTGGCCTCCATAGTCTGCTGAGGGTAAGTGCTTAGTGTTGCTTCATTTTTCTTTTGCATTCCACATTTTGCTTTTAACTTTTTAATTTCAGGCCGCATACGTCATTGTAGCCCAAAAAAGGAAGTACGAGGCCCTGTACAAACTGTTAGAGGCTGAGAAGAGGGTGCATGCCACAGATCTAGAGGTTGCACGGACTGCATCTTTTGAGTTTGGGAAGCAGTCTGTTACCGCGGCTCTTTAGGCGGCCCAAATGGACTTAGCTTCTGCAAATAATGCAAGGGAAGAGGTGGAGGAAAACTTCAATATGCCATAGAATCCCTTAAGGCCTCCCAGGCTTAGACCACAGAAGTCGCACGGGTCGCGAAGATTTTAAATAATAAGCTTGTACTACTACAAAAGAAGTACAAAGAGCTGAAGCCAAGTCTGCCAAAGATGCCCTAGACCATGTCGCGGTAATAAAGAAGATGGAGATAGATCATGTCGATGCTCTTCAGCTAGCCATTGACCACACAGTGCAGTCATTCAAAGGCTCTAGGGACTTCTTCCTCATCAATAATAGAGCCTACCTCCGTGGATACTAGGAGTAAGGCATATGATTATAAAGAATTTTCTTGAGACGATGGAGAAGGTTATTGCCCGGGGGCTCGGTGATGTCGAGCATCAATAATTCATAGCCGAACTCAAGGCCACGAGTGAAGAGAAAGATAGGCTGAGATCATAAGTAGAGGCAACAACCGCGGAGGAAGAGACTAAAACAGCCGCGGATGGTGAGGAGGGTGATGATCATGATGATGCTTCTTCCTGAGCTTGTTTATTTTTTTATCATTGATATAGGGCTGCGTGCCTTTTGTAATTTTAAGTTGTAGTGTCTGTGGCCCATTTTCTTGTAACAACTGATAATATCTGAAAAACGTCGCTAATGCCGTTTAACACACGGTTAAACTGTATAAGAAACTCCGAATGTTTGTTAGAGAAACCCTTTTCTTTTGAAAATAAAAATTATAAACAAGATTTGTTTACAAAGAAACTTATGTACGAGAGTAATTAAGATTGTGTAATTAGTTTTTAAAACAAAGGCAGTTTCAAAAAAAAAATTCAGCACACTTATAGAATGAGATGAGTAGATGAAGATAACCAACACAATGATTTTAACGTGGTAAAACCTCTCCCAACAGAGGAAACATCCATGGTGACTTCTAAGTCACAAAAGCAAAAAAAATCCACTAATAACAAAAATTAGTTACAAACAATACAACATGCAAGAACACAAATCAACCTATTCTAAGTTTAGGAATATACCCCACTTGGTGTCCTTCTAACTTCTCATAGATCTGATTTTTTGATCATGTTCTTCAGTTTGCTAACTTCCTTTGCTTTAGCTTCCTTACGTCGACTCAATGATTTCAGATCTTAAACACAACACTTCCAGTGTAGTAGTGTGTTAAGTGTTTGTGTAGTGATTCCTACCAACATGCATGAACTCACACACACTTAGATTTACAAACAGTCCTAGTAAATTACATATAAAGTCTATATGCAGTTATTTTAATTTAGTTCTTTCTCACAGAACTCAAACCCTTTTGACCTTTAAAGATAACCCAGATTCCACGGAGATCTTGCTTCAAAAATCGGTCAAGACCTTTCTCAATCTCTTTTGAAAATATTTATGAGATTGAAAACCCTCCAAGTGTGAATCCAACTAGGTCAGAGTCAAGTTTCGTAAGAACAGAAACCAGAAAACATTTTCAAAACCAAATCAGTACGATTTTCTTAAATCAAGTATAAAAAATGCATATATAGTGAAAATATAACATATAGTATGTAGATCTAATGTTTCTATGAAGGAGAAACTAGATCTTCACACAAATGTTTAAGTTGTGTACAAGATCTAAAAATCAAGAGGTTACAGCAACACAAGAACAAACCACTCTCTCTCACAAACACTCAGGATGTGTTTGGGGTTGAATGTACGAAGGTTTGTTTTAGAGAAGATGAACTGTTTAGGGTTAGGGTTAGGGTTTGGCTAACATGTTTTCCTTTCTCTCTCTTCTCTCTTTTCTTTTCTCTCTTCTCTCTCTCTTCTCTCTTCTCTATTCTCTCTTATTTTTTTCTCTCAGAAAGATGAATGCCCAAAAGTTCTCTAAGGTTGAGAAGTGGAGGATATATATTGGGCTGAGGGAAGGTTCTGGATGCTCGAGGCAAATCAAGGGCTGAGATCAAGTCATGCCAGCTTTGACTTGATCCAAAGGTTATAAAACAGCGGTGATTAAAAATGATTCTGATTGGTTCATATGGATAGCACCGGGATTAACCAAGAACACATGCAAACCCTTGATTAAGAATGATCCAACGTTCATCAAACACCCATCCAGACCTCTCACATAACAAACACAAATACATTCACCCGGAGGATGACAAGTGTTGGCCTGTGAGTGGCTCTCTCACGCGCATCAAAAATAATTACAAAACATCACTCTGAAGTCTCTAGCGCTTTGAGATCGTACCCAACCAAACATTTCAGTGAAAAATGAAGTTTCTAAAATAGTATATTAACCCCACAAACTTTATGATCCCATTTTATTAATAAAAAAATTTATTTAAAAAATGTTTAAAAAGGTTTAAAATTATTTAAAAATTCCCCAAAAATTATTAAAGATCCAATTCAAGGGGAATTAAACACACGCTCAATTTTAAGCAATATGAACACATGTATGCACTTCTAATTGTGTGTAGTGTGATTCATTTTATACCATCATGGATCATTGAAGAGGATTAGAGAGATAGGTTCTGAGGCTTTTTGGCTTCTAGGATAGACAACCAATTTTGTCAATATTTCCAAATTAGTTGAGCACTTATACAATGTAGACTTAAGTAAGTCAAAGGTATAAGGTGCTTCAATCTCCCCCTTTGGAAATATGAGACAAAATCTCCTTTGAGTTAGCTTAAAACTCGTAGGGATAAAAAAATAATAATAAAACCTAGTCCTATACAAAAGATACTATCTACCCAATTCCTAGAAAGTCAAAAATTACATAACTCAACTATTTACAAATTTTTACCCTAGAAACGGTAGACAATCAGTAGAAGAGATTCTTGCAAATATGCACACTAAGATCAAGCAGTTTAGATGAAATGTGAACAAAAAATGAACTAATAAAACTCAAATTTCTCCCCCATTTTGTCTCAAATGGACAAAGGGTAAAACTTAAAGTTTTAAGAGTTTAATCAGCGCATACCATGCCTATAGAATTTCACAAATAGAGAAATCTATTATAATCTAGAGGTTTAGTGAACATGTCTGAAAGTTGCAGATCAGTAGGCAAGTAATGAATTTCTAATTCCTTAGTTTCAACAAGTTCGCGAATAAAATGATGCCTTATTTTAATATGTTTAATTCGCGAGTGTTGAACCGGGTTTTTAGATATGTTAATGGCGCTTTGATTGTCACAATACAATTGTAATTGATCTTCTTTAATCCCATAATCACTTAACATCTGTTTGATCCATAACAATTGAGCACAACAACTTCCTGCTGCTATATATTCGGACTCAGCCGTAGATAATGATGTGCAATTCTGTTTTTTACTACTCCAACCAACTAAATTATTGCCGACATAATAATAGGCACCTGATGTACTTTTACTATCATCAGTACAACCGGCCCAATCAGCATCAGTATACCCTATGATGGTGCTACAGGTATCCTTAGTGTACCTAAGTCCAAGATTAAGAGTGCCTTTTATATACTTTATTATACGTTTTACACTCGATAAATGGCTCTCTTTAGGGTTATTCTCGTAAAGAGCACACAGACATACATCATACATTATGTCTGGTCATGAGGCAGTTAGATAGAGTAGGCTACCAATCATACTACGATAGAGTGTGGAATCAACTGACTTTCCAGTTTCATCTTTACATAATTTAACAGTAGTACTCATAGGCGTTTTGGCGACTTTAGCATTATCTAAACCAAATTTCTTAACAAGATCTAAGGCATACTTGGTTTGAGAGACAAATAGACCATCAGAATTCTGTTTCACTTGAAATCCTAAGAAAAGTTGTAGCTCCCCCATAAGGGACATGTGAAATTCCTTATGCATACTAGCAGAAAAGGATTTAACTTCGGATGGTGAAGTAGACCCAAAGATGATGTCGTCTACATAGACTTGGGCTATAATAATGTTTTTGTCAAAATGTTTGACAAAGAGAGTCTGGTCATTTCCTCCTCTCTTAAAATCCTTATCCAATAAAAAGTTGGAAAGGCGTTCATACCAAGCTCGAGGAGCTTGTTTTAAGCCATACAGAGCCTTTTTTAGACGAAAGACATGGTTAGGATATTTTGGGTCAATGAACCCTTTGGGTTGTTCTACATATGTTTCTTCGGACATAATTCCATTTAAGAAGGCAGATTTGTCGTCCATTTGATAAAGTGTGAATTTTAAATGACACGCTATGGCGAAAAGAAGTCGAACAGATTCCATACGAGTGACAGGGACAAATGTCTCGCTGAAATGTATCCCTTATATTTGAGAGTAGCCTTGAGCAACTAGTCTATCTTTGTTTCTAAGGATTACCCCATTTTCATCAGATTTGTTCTTGAAAATCCAACTTGTTCCAGTAACATTTTTATTTTGAGGCCGTGGTACAAGATACCAGACATCGTGAATGACAAATTGTAAAAGTTCTTCCTGCATAGCAGAAATCCAGTGTGTGTCATTCAATGCTTCATTAACATTTTTCGGTTCCACAAGGGAGACGAAACATGCATAATTAGCATAATTTCTTAACTGGGATCTAGTACGGACTGACTCATTAAGATTACCGACCACGTTGTCAATGGGATGATCTTTAGATACCCAGCCAGGTACTTCTGGACTCTCAATAGGTAATGAGTCATCTATTTCTGGTGAATCAGTTTTGAAATCATTTTCAGATTCAACCAAAATAGGTGATTCAAATATCTTATTTTCGACAATAGTGTCACTTACAATTACATTTATCGATTCCATAAGGGCCTTAGTACGCAGATTGTATATGCAATAAGCACGACTGTTTGGAGAGTATCCTAAGAAGATGGATTTATCACCACGAGTTTCGAATTTAGACAGACGTTCTATATCTTTACAGACATAACACTGACTTCCAAAGGTTCTTAGGTATTTCAGATTAGGCTTCTTACCGTACCACAACTCATAAGGGGTTTGTTTAGAGTTTTTCCTAAGATAGACCCTATTAGTGATGTGACAGGCAGTTCTAATAGATTCTACCCAAAAGTATTTAGGTAGGGATTTGGCATGCAACATGACACGTGCCATCTCTTGAAGAGTTCGGTTTTTCCTTTCAGCAATGCCATTCTGCTGAGGAGTTTTAGGGGCACTAAATTCATGTTTGTAACCATTGTAGTCACAATATTCAACTATTCATGTGTCTATGAACTCTCCCCCTCTATCACTACGAATGCGATTGACTTGTGTGTCCTTCTCATTTTCAATTCTTAATAGAATTTTCAAAAAATTCTGAAACGTGTTAGATTTATGTTTCAAGAAGGAAACCCAAGTGAATCGTGTGAAATCATCAACCATGACAAGGATATAACTGTGTCCACATAGACTAATATTTCTAGAGGGACCAATAAGGTCCATATGAATGAGATCTAAAGGTCTATAGGTGAGGATGTCTTTAACCTTTTTATGCAAAGTCTTAACTATTTTTCCTTCCTGGCAATGACCACAGACAACACTTGAAATAGGTTTAATTTTAGGAATACCTCTAACTATCTCTTGACTAGATAATCTACCAAGGATATCATAACTTAAGTGACCCATACGATTATGCCAGATTTCATTGTCATCCATTCTGACAATGTTACAGGTTTCAGAACTAGTCTTGACAGTATAACAATTGTCAGGTGTTCTAAATCCTGTAATAATGCATTCACCTTTATCATTTAGAATTTTACAATTGTTCTTTGAAAAGGTGATTGTATGGTCAGAGTCACAAAATTGTGATATACTTAAGAGGTTGGCTTTAAGGCCTTTAACTAATAGAACATTTTCGAGAACAGGCATTCCTTCTTCTTTTAGGGTTCCTTTACCTATGATCTGAGATGAAACATCATCACCAAAAACTACTTTCCCACCAGCAAATCTGGTTTGGTTTTAAAGTTTGGTTTCATCTCCTGTCATATGTTTGGAACATCCTGAGTCTAAATACCAACCAGATGAAGTGTGTTCAGCTTTTAAGGCAGTGATAACAATGTTACACTTCATTTGTGGTAAAAGATCATCTTTTCTAACCCAAATAGCTCTAGTTTTAATTTTGCGCAAGTTTGCCCTCATTTGATAAAATTTTTGAGACACAGTTTTTTGTCGAAAAACATTTGGAGCAACAAACTTATTATTGTGGAAAATTTGAGCTTTTGGTTTAGGGAAGTTTCTGAGAGCCTTTCTCTTAAATGAACTCTTAGTTTTGGTCTTTCTATTTCTGTAGTTAGAGTTCTTATCAGGTTGTCTTGGATGGACATAATGGTTACGATTTTGCCTAGAATAGTTAAAGTTCTTATAGACAGAAGTATTGTACATAGGGGTGTTTAGATGCCTAGCATAACAACCTTCAAAGGAATGACCATAAATGTCACAGTAGGAGCAATATTGATTTCTTGAGGGATGAATTTCCTTAGGAAAACTTCTAAAGATAGGTTTGACAGAATTCTGTTCAGAAGTGTTATTCCTAGGAGGTATGGTCTTATAGGTAGAATCAGCCTTTCTGATCAAAGGACAGACGTATTTAGTCTTAAGTGCAGTCTCAGCCTTAGAATTACTAGACTTTCCAATGTCTTTCTCTTATTGCTTTTGATCAAATTCATTTTTAATCAAATGAAAGTCTGGACATGTTTCAATTGGTCTTTTGCCCCCAGACACAAACTTAATAGGTTCAAGTTTAGTAGTTTGTGGTTTGTTCTTAGGGCAAAATCCAATACCGGTTCAATCATCAGAATTGGTCTTGGAGTCAACAACAAAGTCAGTAAAATAATTTGAATTGTTTTCAAACTTAGAAATTTTTTTGAAAACAGTAGCTGTCTTTGTTTTTGATTCCTCCAGTTCTAATAATGTTCCCTTGTATTTCATTTCCAGGGTTTCATTAATTTTAGTCAAATCTTTTAATTTTTGATCAAAAGTTTCAATTTCAGATTGATGAGTCAGACACTGATTAGTGTACTCTTCAGCATTCAACTTCACTATAAGACTTAGATCATCTAATTTCTTAGTCAGGTCTCTAACAGTCTTCTCCAATCTAGTGCCTTTTTTAAGAGTTTTAGCATACAAAGTATGGATATCAGGGAGGTCATCTGTGTCTGAGTCGCTAAGTGAAGTGTGTGTAGTGACCCCTAAGGATTTAGTTTTAGTACTCATGCACCCATTTGCATCATCATTATCGAGATCACATTGACTCACACACACAGAACTAGAACTAGCAACATTTTCAGACAATAAAGCATCTAGGCCAATCAAAGGAGTATTCACACAAGCAAGAGTAGGAGCATCATTATCACACACAGGCATATCATCAATGTAAATGATCTTAGCATAAAAGGACATGCAAGGGTCAAGTACATTAGATGACTCAAGTTCCTCTTCATCAGAGTCACTTGAATCATTCCAAGTTTTACAGACATTGGCTCTATTGTGTGTGTTGGCTTTATTCAGATTAACTCTGCAGTCGTGAGCAATGTGACCTAGTTTCCCACATCTAAAACATTCAATCTTTTTAAGGTCTCTAGTGGGTCTGTAATTGTTGTCTTTAGGATGTTTGTCAAGACCTCTCTCATGAGGTTTGGGATTAGACAGAGTAGGATAATTAGGCTTGCCTTGTTTAGTTGCCTGTTTGTTTCAAAATTTGACAATTTCTTAAATTGTTTAGACATTAAGGCAATCTGATTATCTAGTTTGTCTATATCACACTCCTCATCAGAGTCAGAGTTGGTCAAATTGGACTCAAGTTTGGGTACCTTAGAGGCAAAACTCAAGTTAGAGTTGGGATGTTTTCTTTGAGAATGATTTAATTGTTTCTTAAAGTCTAATTCCATTTCCACAGTCCTAAGTTTGCTACTGAGTAACTCATGGGTAAGGTTTTGATCATTCATTTCCTCAATAGTATACCTCTTACTGTCAAACTTTTGTGGTAATGACCTTAGAATTTTAGAGACAATTTCATTCCTATCATAAGTTATACCATTACCATGCAACTTAGTAACTATATCAGTTAAGTTCATGTAAAAATCATCAAAAGACTCAGAATCAGTCATGATCAAAGAGTTGTACTGCTGGATAAGCATTTGAGTTTTAGCAGCTTTAACTCTTGAGTCTCCTTCATGGGCAGTGATTAATGTGTCCCAAGCTTCCTTAGAAGTGGCACAAGATGAGATTCGTTTGAACTCATACTCATTAATAGACATAAAAATGGCATTCTTACCTTTATTGTTATTTCGAGAAATTGTTTTCTCTTCTTGGGTAAATTCACTTAAGATTTTCTTTACCCTCTCATCACTTCCTTCAGTGGCTGGTTTAGTAGGATAAGTGTATCCATTTTCAATAATGTCCCAGACATCATCTCCTAAAGTCCCTTGGATGAAGGCAACCATTTTTACTTTCCAGTAAGCAAAGTTGTTTCCATCAAAGAGTGGAGGTCTGGACAGATTACCAAACCTTTCATTCTTCTCGTCCATAGTTAGATTTTTCAGAAAACGATTTCAGAAACACAAGATCTTTTTGAAATAAAAGTTAACAGGGCTCTAATACCAATTGAAAAACGTCGCTAATGCCGTTTAACACAAGGTTAAACTGTATAAGAAACTCCGAATGTTTGTTGGAGAAACCCTTTTCTTTTGAAAATAAAAATTATAAACAAGATTTGTTTACAAAGAAACTTATGTACGAGAGTAATTAAGATTGTGTAATCAGTTTTTAAAACAAAGGCAGTTTCAAAAAAAATTCAGCACACTTATAGAATGAGATGAGTAGATGAAGATAATCAACACAATGATTTTAAAGTGGTAAAACCTCTCCCAACAGAGGAAACATCCACGGTGACTTCTAAGTCACAAAAGCAAAAAAAAAACCACTAATAACAAAAATTAGTTACAAACTATACAACATGCAAGCACACAAATCAACCTATTCTAAGTTTAGGAATATACCCCACTTGGTGTCCTTCTAACTTCTTATAGATTTGATTTATTGATGATGTTCTTCAGTTTGCTAACTTCCTTTGCTTTAGCTTCCTTACGTCGACTCAATGATTTCAGATCTTAAACACAACACTTCCAGTGTAGTAGTGTGTTAAGTGTTTGTGTAGTGATTCCTACCAACATGAATGAACTCACACACACTTAGATTTACAAACAGTCCTAGTAAATTACATATAAAGTCTATATGCAGTGATTTTAATTTAGTTCTTTCTCACAGAACTCAAACCCTTTTGACCTTTAAAGATAACCCATATTGCACGGAGATCTTGCTTCAGAAATCGGTCAAGACCTTTCTCAATCTCTTTTGTAAATATTTATGAGATTGAAAACCCTCCAAGTGTGAATCCAACTAGGTCAGAGTCAAGTTACGTAAGAACAGAAACCAGAAAACATTTTCAAAACCAAATCAGTACGATTTTCTTAAACCAAGTATAAAAAATGCAGATCTAGTGAAAATGTAACATATAGTATGTAGATCTAACGTTTCTATGAAGGAGAAACTAGATCTTCACACAAATGTTTAAGTTGTCTACAAGATCTAAAGATCAAGAGGTTACAGCAACACAAGAACAAACCACTCTCTCTCACAAACACTCAGGATGTGTTTGGGGTTGAATGTACGAAGGTTTGTTTCAGAGAAGATGAACTGTTTAGGGTTAGGGTTAGGGTTTGGCTAACAGGTTTTCCTTTCTCTCTCTTCTCTCTTTTCTTTTCTCTCTTCTCTCTTATTTTTTTCTCTCAGAAAGACGAATGCCCAAAAGTTCTCTAAGGCTAAGAAGTGGAGGGTATATATAGGGCTGAGGGAAGGTTCTGGATGCTCGAGGCAAATCAAGGGCTGAGATCAAGTCATGCCAGCTTTGACTTGATCCAAAGGTTATAAAACAGCGGTGATTAAAAATGATTCTGATTGGTTCATATGGATAGCACCGGGATTAACCAAGAACACATGCATACCCTTGATTAGGAATGATCCAACGTTCATCAAACACCCATCTAGCCCTCTCACATAACAAACACAAATACATTCACCCGGAGGATGACAAGTGTTGGCCTGTGAGTGGATCTCACACGCGCATAAAAAATAATTACAAAACATCACCCTGAAGTCTCTAGCGCTTTGAGATCGTACCCAACCAAACATTTCAGTGAAAAATGAAGTTTCTAAATAGTATATTAACCCCACAAACTTTATGATCCCATTTTATTAATAAAAAACATTTATTTAAAAAATATTTAAAAAATGTTTAAAAAGGTTTAAAATTATTTAAAAATTCCCAAAAAATTATTAAAGATCCAATTCAAGGGGAATTAAACACACACTCAATTTTAAGCAATATGAACACATGTATGCACTTCTAATTGTGTGTAGTGTGATTCATTTTATACCATCATGGATCATTGAAGAGGATTAGAGAGATAGGTTCTGAGGCTTTTTGGATTCTAGGATAGACAACCAATTTTGTCAATATTTCCAAATTAGTTGAGCACTTATACAATGTAGACTTAAGCAAGTCAAAGGTATAAGGTGCTTCAATATCAAGGTTGAGGCCACCTTTTCTGCATTAATTATTTTGGCCTCATTCTATTGTAGCTTTTGTATCTTCTTTTTTGCTTACTTTAATGCTTTATTGAATGCTTTCTGTACGCCTTTGATGGCTTGAATACAAATGCCCTACGTAATTAAAAGGCCTCATTGATGGAGTGAACTTTTAGAAATAATAGATTAAGTCCGCGGCACTATAACATATTTCTTTGATAACTGCTCTAATTGAACTGTCGCGGCACCCTCGAGTAATGCCAAGGAACCTTCACAAGAATGGGTTACAGGCTGCGGCTATAATTCGAATGGCTTATGTTCACGAGTCGCGACCCTTTATCCCTTGAAATGATGAATGGCAACCCTATAATCAGAGTCGCGGTAGTCTGAATTTACTTAATGGTCATATCCATATTAATAGGGATGTGCTTTTGTCCCACAAGTAATAGCTTTATAGGCCTCATCAACCCTTAGTCACTTTAATAGTTGCACGGCATCGTAGGATACGAAAAGTGCACTTTATATAGGTCGCAGCACGTTATAATCACCATGCTTCTTGCACCACGGTGGACGTAGGCCTATTTTAGGGTCTGAACCACTCTATATCTTGTCGTCTCTATATTTACTTGCTTTATTTACTCATTACACACTTTACTGTTGACTTGATGGTATGAGAACGTCTTGTGGTCGATTTCTCGTATCATCAGTTTGGCGCAGTCTGTGGGAAGCAAGATATTTTAATCTTACTTCTTGCACCAACGGTTTGAAGTGTTGTCGCTTGAATAGGGCTGCGACCATTTGATAATGGATACATCCATAGTTGAAAGTGTTAGTCCCCTCCTAAATGGGGGAAACACAACCATCATGGAAAATATAGAGAAGGCTAAGGCTTTTCCTCTGGTGCATCAATTGTCTTTCACGGAGTATGGCCTTCATCTTCTTTAGCATCGCCCTTCTGTATGTAAGTGGGATATTATCAAGCCTCCCTAGACTGGGTTATGTTAGTAAGCCACCCATTGCTAACATATAGGATATTTTCAAGCCTTCCCAGGCTGGGTTATGTTAGTAAGTTACCCACAGCTAACATATAGGATATTTTCAAGCCTCCCCAGGTTGGGTTATGTTAGTAAGCCACCCAAAAATAACATATAGGATATTTTCAAGCCTCCCTAGGTTGGGTTATGTTATTAAGCCACCCACAGCTATAGGATATTTTCAAGCTTCCCCAGGCTGGGTTATATTATTAAGCCACCCACAACTAATCATATATGATATTTTCAAGCCTCCTCATGCTGGGTTATGTTATTAAGACACCCACAGCTATAGGATATTTTCAAGCCTCCCCGCGCTGGGTTATGTTATTAAGCCATCCACAGCCATGGATATATATAAAGCCATCCCTGGCTAGATATTGCAAGTCTCTCGACTTAATGACGCATCCCGAAAGCCAAGACCGGTAATTAGGAGCCCTTGCGAGTGATGTTACAGTCCAACTTGTATAACTGCTTCCAATATTTTCCATCACCACTTTCAATCAACTTTCGAACAATCAGGCATCTCACCGGGCATCATTGCCCATTTAGATATTATCGTTCCTGATATAACATATTGCCTCGGATCGGGATCTGTTTAAGACAAAAATGGTCATTTTAAGATAACATTTAATGGAAATGAGAATCAAAATATGACACCATTAAAGTGAACTTGATTTTATAACTATTCATATATATATGACTTTGTAAGTATACCACAAAGTTTAGTTTAAAACAGCATAAGAGGAGTTGTCACTATAAAGTAGAGACAAATGGCATATAAGGGATAAGCATGTAGCAGGTGAGATAAGGATGCATCCCCTAAACATATTTGAGGAACCTCCGTAGCATTCCTTGCCCAATTAGCCTTTCAAACTCATCCTTCAGAGCATAGCATCGCTCAGTGTCATGGCCATGGTCCTGATGGAATCTACACTACGTAGCTTTTTTCCTCTTATGGGGTGGAGCTCTCAGATTTTGTGCCCACCTCAACAGCTTTTCCTCTTTGATAGACTCAAAGATTTCTTCAATCGGGCAGGCCAATAGAGTGTAGGCCCCATATTTCTTCTCTGCCCTCTTCACTCTCCTTTTTTGACACCTGCTAACTGATTCCGCAGCTGGATCCTCTTGGACTTCCGTGGTAATGAATGTTGTCGGTGCTATTTTCATGGGTATCGCGCCTACATGGGGTGAGGTTTAGGACCCTCTGAGTCAAAGAGTTGAGCTGGGTCCGGAGTGAGGCATGACTATCGTAGAGGTGGTTGAGGTGATTGTACAGCTAAAAAATCTCATCTTTGATTTTTGTGCGCTCGCTGGACTCTCCTTCCATTTTCTGGCTTTGTTAGTCTTTACACATATATATAATCTGAGACAAAACTAGCAGAAGTGAGTAATCTCAGAAGTATGAGGTCGCGGCCAAAAAAATCACACGGGTGCTGACGCAGCCTTATAATAACAGCGAGGTGGAGTTGACCACTTGAGTACTTGATGCTCTGAACCTTCTGTAACACCTACCCCTATATGGGCGACGACATGTAGGTATTTAAACTACCTACAACATCCCTTGCTAGGCAGTGGGAGCAATCCTAAAGTCAAGACCCAGAAACTGAGCCCATCTCCCAAAACATGGGGGAGTATGCCTACTGAGGTATATCTAGAGCATAATAGGCTCTCGGTGCACTAATCGACACCGTTATGATGACAAAACCCATATCATAGGCAAAAGAACAGTAAAAAGGGAGTAACATAATTCCTCCCTAACCATTCACCTTTTTTGGGGGGGCTTAAAGCCCTTCACGCCTCTCAACACTACCTAGGTGGAATGATATCACATGGGTATGTAGAATAGATCCGAGGTCATAAGATGGTGACCCGAGAATAGATCTGAGTACGTGAAAGACCCGTTTAAGGGTGTAAACAAAAGTAGAGTTCAATAACCAGCATCTACCCGTGAGATGATGATCCATAGGATCCTTAGGGATAGAATAGGGTGTTTAAGAACTCGAATATATAGAGAAGCAAGATTGAAATATCTCGCTTCCCACAGATAGCGCCAAGCTGATGATATGAGAAATCGACCACAAGACGTTCTCATACCAGTAAGTCAACAGTAAAGTGTGTAATAAGTAAATAAAGCAAGTAAATAAAGAGAAGACAAGATATAGAGTGGTTCAGCCCCTAAAATAGTCCTATGTCCACTGTGTTGCTCCGTTCTCATTATATGCGTTATATTGTATAATAAAATCATACCTAAAGAGGTATACAAGTATGAGAATAAAGGAGAGTACATGATGACTGATGATTTCGGTGTGCTGGAGAGGTAGTTGCGATGTGGATGAGCAATTCCCGAGTTATATATTGGGGAAGTTTAGAGAGAATCGGTCCTGTTGAACCTACCCCGTTCGTGTGGAATCGATCCTCCCCTTTCGAGGTGTGGTCCTATATTTATAAGATATATGCTCACATGCGATGAACACGTAACGCATAAAGTCTGGAGTTATGATGGATAGAGATGCGTCTTATAAGGCAAACCACCTAAGTGTCGCATCTTGTAACTGGCAAAACACAATGGTGTCGTGCCATGAACTGGGTGGGTCCGTGGTGAGTTGATGGTGGCCATGCCCCTTGATTAAGTGTCGCGCCCTGTATGAGGTAGGGCCGCACTCTGAGTTCA
Source organism: Sambucus nigra (assembly GCA_949130495.1). Taxonomy (NCBI): domain Eukaryota; kingdom Viridiplantae; phylum Streptophyta; class Magnoliopsida; order Dipsacales; family Adoxaceae; genus Sambucus; species Sambucus nigra. The sequence continues at coordinate 618,414,797 of OX422208.1, forward strand.
ATAGTGGCTGCGTACATTACTGATAGAGGCCGCGACATGTAATCATGTGCATAATAACATACCATCCACAGCAGGGAGGTATATTTGTACTATCAAACACTATAGTCTAACCCAAAGATTTCATACCATTAATATGATACAACCATGGTGGACCCTAAGGTCTTATTGTTAACTCACAAGCATGCCTATCATGTCCATCTAAACAATACCTCAAAATAATTGATAATCACCAAATATCATGGTAACACCCAAAGAACTCTATCTCATGAATTATTCCGAACATTGGGATTTATAAGCCTATCTGTCGTCAAAATGATTACGATCTTTCCTAGCCTAGGAAGATGCATCCTCAACATCAATAACTATTCACATTAACGATTTTGAGACATCCATAAAATCCCAATGGTCCATCCGACTAATACGTCCTACAAGACTACACATTAAGCTAGATTCATTCTAGGTACGCAAACCCGAATACACATGAGAGACTACATTCTTAATCCCTAAATTCCATATGGAGTGCAACACTAGCATTAAATGTTCCATCAAGTTCTAATATTCATATCTTAGAGTCGTGACCTTAAATCCATAATATACATTATAACCATCATAGAAGAGCTCATTCATGTACCGTAACGCATCAGCCTATTCTACACCTTAATACAGATCCATAACTAACAAAATAACTTCCCATTGTCAGGATAAAAGGAGACACATTAAGATGTAATGGATCAGGAGACTCCAACGCCAAAAAGAAATCATTGAATTCGAGCAACGAACCATGCCACGGGAAGTAAGAACCACAACGTACAGTTGTAGTCTAAAATTTTCCTGACCTATATATGCACTAAAGTCTTAGCCATGGCATGCACCCTGGATTTAATCACTAATCATAACTACCCATTTTCAAAGTCAAGAACGTGGGAACCAATTCATTTGGGAACCTAAAACGCTAGGCTTCCCTCCTTAAGATGGAGGTTACTTTTTATCCTTCATATCAAAGAGAAGTTACATTTCCCATTTCCTAATGTTAGTCACTGGCCTACATACTCAAGTCTCCACAATCTCCACATGTGATTGCTAACTTTCAAATATCGAGATCTTTCTCATTTAGTGAAACACAACACTCACATAATTTTATCCTACGGACCATCGCTACAATCCTTAGAAACATCCTATGTGATCTTAAATCATAACTATCGGACTTGTTATAAAGACACCTCAATTTTTCAAGCATTATCCCTACCTAATACCAAATGATTCTCCGTACTAGATCATACCAGCCACACAGGTAGCCCATGTAGGTGTTATAATCAAGACTAACTCTCCACCCCGAGTTCTATCTCTAAAATAAGAATGAAATCATCGTGTTCTAAATTTTCCAAGTGTAAAACGTAGAATGTATCACCTATTTTCGTTATTATCCTCAAAGGTCATATTACCACACCGACTTATAAACAAAATCCACGGCACATACCTAAAAGACTACCATAGATTGATATGACCTAACCATACTACAATCATCAATGATTTACTATCATTACATAAACCTTAATATAACATCTATTCTTCCAGACACTTCATGGAAAAGACTCCAATTCAGTCATTCCCCAAAATGGACATGCACATCCTAGTGTAACATTCATCATGGAAGATTTTATCATGCATGACAACTAATCACATTATCTTTTATATTTTTTTGATTTTTCTTCGCTTGGTAATATTACTTATATTTTTATGAGTCTACATATATGGTTGGAATATTTTTTTGAGTTACCAAATGTCCTAAACAATTCGTTCAAAACTGGACTTTCATAGTGTCGCGCACCGTTAGACAATTTGTACCTAGGCCTGTGTAGCGCTCGTTGCTTGTCTGAATCGCGTGAAACTTAACCAAAGTACTTGAAGTAATTATATAAACTCAAAATAAAACTCATGTGAACCGTGCAACATAAAATTTCTCATTTAATCCATATTGCGATACTTTTCTTTTCGTACTGTTTAAATTCCCATTGTATTAACCTTGTCCGTGTCACAATCGTTCCCTGACATTTTTTCCTCAAACTTAACTGACATCCTAGCTAACACTATTAAAGATTTATTACTCATTCAAGCAACACTTGCATCGTGGGATTTTGTTCGTTTATACCATTTACGTAATATGCCACTTTACGTATTACTTTACGTGTTACACTTGGATTATTTATTCCTTGAATTTTCTTATGGATAAAACACCTCAGATAACGTAAAATACCTAATTTCTAGTGCAGTGTATTGCACCATTTGAGTCAATTTCTAGGAATGTAAACACCTTACATCACTCAATACATAGAAAAATAAAAGATAGAACTAACGATATGGGATAACTGAGGATATCTCCACCGCCAATGTCCAAACCCAATAGTGATGGAAAAGAACGATGGAAGCTCCAGAAAGACACTAAGTATGGTTCTTGGGAGAACTTATAATAATGCAACGGGTTAGAACCACCACAACTAGATAATATCTACACACTTGGGTAGTGAAACCATCAATCACAAATTAAATAATAAACTCTACAATATTTTGAATTATAATTATGTTCTACGCGTAACGGAGCTAAATCTCTATAATATGTTAAACATCATCCATACGTGTATACTTAAAATATTTCATCACTGCTCATGTTCGAGTATTGCAATATGTTTCGAATACGTAATTTTTTATTAAGTGATAACATATAAAGGATTAACATGCAAGCCTTACATAAAAATATATATAAATCTTTATAATTCTATTGTTGTTGTTCGAACGACACACATTTCAGTCGTGCGCAATAAATCGTGAGAACAACCACCCTTTATCTTTGTGTGCATGGGACGCTATAGTCCAAAACTCAAAACACCCTAATTCTTCACTGAAAATTACTCCCCAACCTTATTAAAACCAAAGTATTGCCTATTTTCATTCTAAGGGTTCATTCCTTATTAAGATCTATCATTGTTTTGAAATCAATTGGGAAATTTACATGATATAACATTCTTTTCAATGCCAACATGAGAATATAGAGGGACATAACCAAGAAACTCATAAGAGTATAATATTATACGAATTCATGTATATTAACCATGCAAATAAGAAAACTAACATACAATTCAATTCATCTCAATTGAACTGTTATAAACTAAATAAAAATTTATCAAGAATTGAATTTAATTCATTCATTGATCCAAAAATTCCAAATTTTCAATACATATGATAAAACCTAATTATCTCTACATAATTTTTACAATTCAAAAAATAATATTTAGGTAGAAATTATTAGTTAAACCATGAAAGCAAAGAACTTTCCTTAAATGATGAGTACTAAATTCTAAAAGCGAGATCTATGCTCCTCAAAACGCCAATTTGTGTAGAAAAACCCTCCTTGAGGCAAAAGTGGAATTGTTCTTCAAAATCCCCAATTTGTTCTTGAACTTGGTTGGATGTTTTCCCAAAATCAACTTTAGGATTTAAAAATGTTTGGGTTTAGACAAATAGTAAAGTGGAAATATGAATTTAGGATGGTATTTAGTTTAGGTGTTTGGTAAAATTTGTGGTATAGAGGATTTGTGTATAGATGTGTAGATATTTCATTGTAAAAATGAAATTAGGGTTGCCGCTTAGTTTAAGTATTAGTTCCCTAACCCTAACTTGTTTCTACTGTAAGTTCCAATTACCACTCTACCCATTCTCTTAAGTGATAACTGCACTTTTGGTTTTAATTATTATTTTCATACAATTTTAAATTTTATTTTAATAGAAAATTATATTTCAATTTTCTTTTAAATTACAACAAACTTTACTTTTAATAAATAATTATCCTAAACTTTTCAAAAAATCCTTATCGGTTAATTATTTTAATTAATTAAATTATTCTAAAAAGACGGGGTACATGATCGACCGAGGTACTATTTTAAGGCTCCATAAGATGCACAAAATCTAAAATAAATGGAACTGATCCAAGTTACAAGTATAAGCTTACAACATTGGATTGTGAGTGTGAAAGGAAGTGTAAACACTTATGAAATGCTATAACATTGTGAGTCTAATTTTTTGAATGCCTTAATCCTTTTGAATGCTGGAGATTAGTCTCCTTGTAAGGACATAAATTTATAAATGTTCGTCTAGAATCTAGGAATTTATATGTTATCCTAGATCACAGATGATATGTCGTATACCGCTACATACCACTTCATTTGGCATGTCTTCACACGTTCGTCCCTGACTTCCATCATCCTAATCTTTAGCATCACGAATCATCATCACTCATCCATCATCATCAACACGCACCCATCATCCTCAACGTTCGTCATGCATATTCAACTGGTATCCACTAATGCCACTTTGTTAAAGGTATAATGGTTAATTCGAGTTAATAACTTTCACGTTTATATTTGGGAGAATTTTTAAAATTTTATCAAACCAAGGCCAGTTGTTTAAAAATTAAAATATTTTATTTATGTCACTCAAACGACATGATAGTGTTGCTCAAACAATATTGGTATGTCGTTCTAACGACCTGATAAAACGACAGTACTTGTCGTTTCTTAGGTCATTCGATACCTTGTTTCTAAAATGCATCAAACAACTACGTATTGTTATTTTTTAATACTTCATTTTTAAGGTCATTTTTTAAGGTATCTAAGGACATCTAGTGTTGTTTGAACGACCTTCTAGATGTTGTTCAAACATCATTGTGCCACCTCTTTAGTTTTTGCTGGTATAAACACCTACCCTTAAATCGGGTTTTTGCAAGTCTTTTACAACTCCGTTTTCTACAGAAATGCTATGATTTAAGACTTGAATCTTTTAGGTTAAAACCTATGTTGATTCACCCAAATATCCCAAATCATATATGTGAATAATTATTAAACCCTTTTGATCATATTACCCATTCTTGGAGTACATCTTGTGAAGAAGGAAGCCTGTCTCCATTGTTGACATTGGAGATCTTGAGGGATCTCTTGCTGACCATTGGAGTAATTGACGGAACTTTTGCTGACGAAAACGAACAGATGCCAGCGGGTATTCGTCTTTCAAAAACACTATATTTCTCTATGTATATGTAAGTCAAGGTTTACTATATATAGTGAAAAAATGATTTTGTCCCTTTTTGGGGATTTTTCGTGAATATGTGTGTGATTGTTTGGATTGTATGCTAGTTAGTTTTATTGATTCCAATCACATTAGATGCATGTTTAGGGTTTAATTAAAACTTTAAATAAAATTAGAATTTAATTAAATAAGTTTACACATTGAACGGAAGCGCACTCTCAAGTTGGTATCAGAGCCAATTACACCATTATACCGTGTAATTTTTTTGGATATCAATTTTTTAAAGGAAATTTTATTTTTGAAAACCTTAACTTCAATGAAAAACTTATATAATCGGATGCCAGTTTTTGATGGGATAAGCTATGCTTATTGGAAAGACCGCATGAAATGTACTCTAAAAGTTAGAGACGAACGTATCTGGCTAATTTATAAAGAGAGAGTTTTTGTAGAGAGAGTTTGTGTAGAGAGAGAGAGAGAGAGAGAGAGAGAGAGAGAGAGAGAGAGTTTGGAGAAAGAGAGTGTGTTTTTAAAAAAAGAAAGGGGACTTGACCAAACAAGTGGCTAGTCTTACGAGTGAGCTCCTTGCATCCATGGAGGCTTGGAAGAAACTTGAAGCCCTTGTATCCCAACTCACTCATGTTCTTGAGAGAGCCTGTGAGGTCAAGGTAAAGATTGAGGAAAGATCTGGAAAGATGCTCCTCGGACCCTCTTTAGGGTTTGGTGAAAGGAAGGGAATAAGTTTTAACGGTGCTTCCACATCTCATATTACACTGGAACCAATTCTTGAGTTTACAACAAATCCATATGGCCATCAATAAAAACCCCAAGGAAGAGTTGGGCCAAGAAAAACAAACCAAGGTCGGCCTAGGACCGTGTAATTTTTTACTTATTCCAAGAGAAAAGGCCATCTTAGATAGTATTTCTATAGTTTGGTTCGGACTCGATGTACACATGCTCTGTCATATCACACTAGTGATCTTACAAGTCTTAGAGAGCAGGTTGACTTTTTAGTCACCACTTCTCATAGTTTAATGGAAGAGTTCCGACGGATGTCTTTGCCATTAGTGGTTACTTCCAAAATCCCGGTTAGAACCAATATTGACAATGGAAAACACGAGGTTACCACTTCTTGGGTGCCTAATCATGACGTAAAATCGCTACTTGTTCACGCGGCTCTTAAACCTCTTTATACCTCACTGTGGTATTTTGATAGTGGGTGCTCCAGCTACATGATAGGTGATGTCTTATTTTTCACGTACATTGAGGTTAGAAAGGAAGGTAAAGTCACCTTTGGAGATGGGAGAAAATCTAGCATAGCAAGATGAGGTACAATAAGACACCTGGACTTCCTAAGCTAAGGAACATTTTGTATGTCAAAGGGTTAAAAGCAAACCTTCTCAGCATTGTCCAGTTGTGTGATGCTGACTTTCCAGTGTAACATTTATGATCAAGTAGGTAAACTTATATTGCAAGGGGTGAGGACATAAGATAACTGTTATGGGATTGTTTCCAAGTCCTCATTTGTCTATAACATTGCCACAATCTCCTCTATGGATTTGTGGCATCAACGTCTAGGTCACGCTTGTCACACTTTTCACACACTTTAAGGGATGAAATTTCTATTTTCCGTTATTTCATGTTTAAAACCAATAAACCCTCATTAAACATATTTATATGTTCATCATCAAAATACTACAAGTTTATATGCATGAGATGATGGATTTTAAGTACAAAAATCATATTGAATGGGTATACCATGTGATTTATTCTAGAAATTTCATAATGTTTGCTCAAACATACTTTTCATGGAAAAAAGACATTTTTTACTTGTTCAAAACTTGAATAAATGCCCATTGTGGCTATCCCCGATCCTCGCCATGCGGGCGGGCGCGTGGAGGAAGGATCCTTCGGGTCCCGCGCGTCCCTCTCGGTAGCGCTTCGGTCGGCGTCATTTGAGATGTGGTGCAAAAATGTAGAGAGATTCAGAGTGTCCAGTCCATTTTACTCAAAATAGACAAAATAAAAAGGGGAATCCACCCCGAATGGATGGCATCCAAAGACATACTGGTGCGTGCGAAACCAAAATGATTCGAGAAAGTTTCGTAGGCTTAGTTACGAAATGGGAAGGTGTTCAGCACCCATTCCACCCTTTCGGTCTCTCATGGATATTTGATATTTTCCTTTATATTTCCCCCCATGATATGTGTGCATGTGTATATATAGAATGGAGGTAGTAACCCTCAACTTGTATCATGGAAAAGATAAAGCGAGTCATCCGTAGGAAGATATTAGAATAATTTTAGAAAAATAAGATTTATGTGATTACCCCAATGTTGATCGTTATAATGGAACGATAACGCATATGGAGTAATGAATCACTAAGGGCAACTATATAGAATATAAGCAGATTAGATTTAGAGAAAAGAGGAAGTAAAAGAAAAGGTGAGAGAGAGGACTCGAGTCTCGGGTTTTACCCCGAGATGCCTACGTAGCCTATAAAGGCATCAAAGTCCACGTAGTTCGCATACTAAACGATGGGTGGGGTTTATCCCATAAATTCAAATTGGTGATCTCTTATTTGTAAGTGTGTGTGTGTGTGTGTGTATGTGTGTGTGTAGAAAAAGTGTTTTAGTTGTGAGAAAAGTGTGGAAAAGTGTGAGAATCCCTATTTGGAATTTATGAGCAAACCCTCTTTTTCTTGTTTTTTGGGTTTTATTTATATGAAAATAAGAGATGTGCAATAATACTAAATAAAAAGTATATTAGGATGTGTGAAATGAGATAATAAAAGTGCTAAGTAAGAAAACAAGTTATTGCGAATTTAAGAGAATTTGAAGAGAAAGGTGAGAAAGTCGGACCTTCTTCAAGATCTTGAGCTTGAGCTTGAATGTTGGAGAGAAGCCCTTGCACTTGGATGATGATGGAGAGTGGCTAATTCACCAAGTTTGATGAAGAGGATGTTGAAAATTGGTAGTAAAAAAAGGATTTGGATGTTGAAATCGCGCTACCTTCAAGAGAGGTTTTTGGGATTCGCTGAGAGAGATTTTTATCAGATCTGGGCTCCCCTTGAAAATGAGGTGAAAGCCTTATTTTATAGGCTCAATTCACTACCGATTAGCATAGACCCATTCCTGCCTATCGGCACCTGCCGATAGGCAGGGTCTGGAACCTGCCATTTGGCAGTGCGTTTCTAGCTTTTTCAGAAAATCGGCAGTCGAGGGAAAACCGTTGGTCAGAATCGTGCACAGGATAGACCGTTGGAAAGTTAATTCAGAGACCTTCAAAAGTTCTTTGGACCTCTCCCGAGTTCGATAGTTGACTTTGGGTCAAATATGGCTCGAAAGCATTTGTCAGTCCATTGCACGAGGAATCGTTCGGACGCAAATGGATCGTTTGTCCGCATGGTAAGTCCAAATCATGCACGGGGTTGACCATTGGAATTTTTAGGAGATGTACTTTGACATTCCAAAGATTTTGACCCATTTTGGGGAGTTGACTTTGGTCAACTGAGCCCGGGAAGCATTCGGTGACCTCCCGGAGTCGAACGGATCGTTCGTCCGCATGGTAAGTCAGAATCGTGCACGGGATGGACCGTTGGAAAGGGTATTCAATGCCTTTCAAAGATTCATTCAGCCTCGGTTGAGCTAAAGAGTTGACTTAGGTCAAACAGATCCCGGGAGCGCCAAGTGACCTCTCGGTCAAGTTTCGGACACAAACGGATCGTTCGTCCTCATGGTAAGTCAGAATCGCACACGGGGTGGTCCATTGGAAAGGGTATTCAATGCCCTTGGAGGATTCATTCAGTCTCGATCAAGATGAAGAGTTTGACCTTTGTGTCAAACTGAGATGGGGAGTGCTCGATGGCTTCTAGCTTATTACTCGGGACATGACCTAGGTTTGTAGTGATAGAGGGAGCTACTAGGGACCTAAGGAGAGTTAGGGGGTAACAGAATGGGGTGTCTATAGATCCCCTCGACGGGTGAGTTTGGAACAAATGATGACCGTCGAATAGACACCACATGATGCTTTTGAGAGAGTATGATCAATTCAGAGGGTCGAGGCCGCTTCTGAGGACCTAAGGAGTGTGCTGGGGATGATCAATTCTGTGGGTCAAAGCTAAATCTGTGGGCTTAGGGTAAAGGTCAAATAACCGAGGTCAATTTTGACCTAAGATTGGTAACGATCAAGGATCGGGGTCTATTCTGACCTAACTTAGGTAACGATCCAAGAACGAGATCAATTCTGACTTAAGAGTGGTGATGACTGAGAACCGGGGTCAATTCTGACCCAACTCAGGTGACGATACAAGACCGAGGTCAATTATGACCTAAAGAGTGGTGACGATTGAGGACCGGGGTCAATTCTGACCCAACTGAGGTGACGATCCAAGACTGAGGTCAATTCTAACCTAATGAGTGGTGATGACCGAGGATCGGGGTCAATTTTGACCCAACTCAGGTGATGATCCAAGACCGAGGTTAATTCTAACCTAAAGAGTGGTGACGATTGAGTATCGGGGTCAATTCTGACCCAACTCAGGTGACGATCCAAGACCGAGGTCAATTATTACCTAGAGAGTGGTGACGACCGAGGATCGGGGTCAATTCTGATCCAACTCAGGTGATGATCCAAGACCGAGGACAATTCGGACATAAAGAGTGGTGACGACCGAGGACCGGGGTCAATTCTGACCCAACTCAGGTGACGATCCAAGACCGAGGTCAATTCTGACCTAAGAGTAGATGAAGATTGTATTTTGATTTTTTTGGGGAAAGTGCTTTTGTGATTTCGATCTGCGCTGGGGAGCTGATAGCTGGGGAAGTTTTTAGGAGACCTCGCAGGGGGGAACAACCTATTTTGGGTGTTGTAGGAGAATTACGTTGGGGAAGTAATAAAGCGATCCTTAGAGATCCTCCAGAGCTTTATCGGGAGGAGATTTCACTTGTTTTTTTTAGGATTTCATTGGGAAAGAGGGGTTCCACTTGAGGGAATGCAAAATTTTCTTGGTGAAAATGTTCTGAATCCATCCTGGGATTTTTAGGGATTTTTCGAGGATTTTCCGGGGCTTTCTGGTATTTTCTGGGAATTTCTATACGAATTTTAAGGGGGGTGTCGGTTGGCATAGTATGAAGGGTGCCATTCAGTAGTGGCATGGACTTTTGGGCTACCTCGGGAAGGCAAGGGGTCAGTGCCGATCAGTATGGTAGGGGGAGGTGCCGATCGGCATGGCGCTTGGCATCCTATATAAAGGAGGCGAATCCCCTCATTTTTTCACAGTTTCTTTACTTTGTCTCTCTCTGCGATTCTTCTGCAAATCATCCTAGCATTCCGATCTTCAAGAAATGGTCGCTTTTGTGAGCACTGCAGTCCAGCAGGAGTGCTTGACCGTTGATGACTGGGCGAAAGTGGAGTGGAGGGATAGGGCGCCTCTTTCATTGAGGAGTGAAAACTCCTTTGATGCGTTTGAACCTGTTGCGGATGAGCGAACCTTACTGCGGGAGCCATCGCGTCATCGCTCTTTGAGAGTGATTCCCGATGGTTATGTAAGTAACCCGACCTTTGGCATTCTTCTCTTTTTCGTGATTTTTCTTTCTTTCTTGACTTTTGATGAGATTTTTCTTTTTGCCAGTCTGATATTTCTTTGAAGAACATGCGTGCCCGTGGGACAACGGGTCTCAGGGATGTCTGGTAGCATCTCCCACCTGTCGTGTGTTGGATGGTATCATCAGTGAGTTTTTGGCAGTTGGCATCGATGTTGGATGAGACACCTCGTTCGACTGCGATCCTGTGCACTTTGGGAGATAGGTGGTGGGATACTACCCACACCTTTTATTTTGACTTTGGGGAGATGACTGTGACTCCCATAGACGTGCATCAGCTGCTGGGGGCTAGATTGTGATGGAGAGAAGATAGAGGTGGATCGCTCTTTACGGGTGAGATCGGAGGCAGTGTGTGCGACACTTGGTGATGTAGGGAGGATAGTTTCTGGGGATTCTATCCGGCTATCCCTGTTGAAGGATGTTCTACTGAGCAGGGTGATCGATGTGGAGGACGGGATGCAAGTGAGGCAGATGGCCTAATTATTCATTCTACTGGTATTGGGAGGTTTCATGGTGACATCGAGCGGCAATGTCGTCCATTTATGGTTTCTGCCATACGTGAGGATGTTTTTGAACATCCCTTTCTATGATTGGGGTAGTCTGACCTTGGCAATCCTTTACTCTTCTCTGGATGCATTCAGCCGGTGCTTCCGGCAGAATTTTACTGGGGCCACGTACCTTCTTGAGGTATTCTTTAGTTTATGCATTTCTTTTTATGAATTCACATTTTCCTTTCATACATCTCTTTTTTTTTCATGCATTCGAATTTTTCTTTCCTGCATTCGCATTTTCCTTTCATGCATTGGCATTTTTCCTTATGCGTCATCTTTTATTTGTGAATTCAGACGTGGTTCTACGAGGTGATTGGGTGCAATACCCCGCTGATCGCTTTGAAGGACGACACTATTGGGGACTTCTGTCGATTGTATCGATGGCGTAAGGCTAATCGACAGTTGAAGGTATCTCTCTCCCTGGAGGCAGTGCGTCAGGTCTTGAATGACCTGACCAGTGGTAGGGTACGACTCTTTCCATTTCAGTCTTGGTTTTTGCACCTTCTAATCTTGTATTGATTTATGCTCGCTTGGAGATTTTTAGGTGACCTTTTACCCCTGGGGGACAGCCATTCAAGATGCGGGGGTTATCAGGGTGAATGCGTGGATGAGGCGTTTGCTGGCGCATGAGTTCGTCCATTCCTGGTATCTTGGGGAGAGGGTGGTTCGTCATATTTCCGAGGAGGAGGTGGTGGTACCACCTGCATAGCCTCCTGCGTCTATGAGGCGAGAGCGACTGCTGTCGGAGGATGAGAGGATCGAGTCGATGATCGGTGAGTCCTACTTGCTATACACCGATACGGTTACGCCGTATGACTATATGGTTTTTATGATGAGCTGGTTGATGGTGCCCAGCATATATGATGTGTTGCCTTTCCTTCCTACTAGTTCTAGTCGGGTGGTGGGATCTTCCCACAGTGGCGGTGGTCCATCGGCATCTGTGGCGACCTTGGAGGTCCCTTTTGTGCAGTTGCATACCCCTTCGTACAACATCCGACGAGCTGATGGAGGGATGGTGCCTATGTTGCACCGTCCTCATACGATGGATCCGGAGGAGATGGGTTTGACAGAGGAGGTCCTTCGACCTGTGGTATACCTTTCTGTTCCTCTCTTTCTTTCTTTTCTGTTTTGGTCATCCCTGCCTTGATACTGATTTCACCTTTTCTTGCAGCAAGTCCGGGTGTCGACCACTTGGCTCAGGGACATCAGATACTGGATATCTTCGGTGATTTCCCACATTCAGGATGCGGTTCTTGTTCCTTCTTGCTTGGTGCTACCTACCTCATCTGGAGAGGACTCTGGCTCGGGTAGTGGTGGCGCATCGTGTCGCCATAGGGGAAAGAGAGCACGTCGCAAGGGTGGAAGCTCTTAGTGAGTGAGAGAGAGAGAGAATGTGGGTTCGAGCTGAGTCCCATTCTTTTTTCTTTTTCTTTTTATATCCTGCAAAATTGATGTAACACAGAACACAAATATATGCAATGCAATGGATGAATGCATGCACATGCGCTTTTCACTTTGCTGCTCAGACCGTAAAAAGGAATATTTTTGGAATTTTTTTGAAGGAAGGTTTTTAATTAAAAAGGGAAATTATATAAGGAGGAAAAGGGATTTTGAAATTCTGTTAAGAATATCAATATATTTTTATTGAGTTTTCTGATTTGTCAAAAGAGGAAAAAAGGGAAATTTTTAAAAATGGGGGGTTACCGATCGGCACTTCAGTCTAGTCCCATCACTTGAAAGCTTTGAATGGTACCCTCTTCAGCCTCTGGTACCTTGTGGGGTAGGATTCCTTCCAATTTCTGTAGGGATTATGTCCCTTGTGTGGGTTTTCATGTATAAAAATGGGTAAGGGTGGAGTGTTTTGATCACACCTTTGCATTCTTACTTACTTGCCCACTATCTCTTAGCCTTGCAAGATGGCTCTCCCTGGTAGCATTGAGTTTACTAACTACCTCGAAGCCTTGGAAGCTATGTGCTCTTATAATGTCGACTATGATGCTTTTAACATGCGTCGAGTCTCCTTGTGGCGCAATCGTCCTATTGAGTGGAACGTGCTGATGGCGGAGGTACAATTTTGGTACCCCGAAGACCATGTATTCCACTTTGGGTTGGAAGAAGTTTGTCCTACCTATGAGAAATTTTCTGCCATGCTGGGTGTAAATCCCAGTGTTGTTGCGGCTTTGCCTAAATTTTCTCGCTCTCCCAGGGATTTGTTGGCCCGGCTTCTTTATATTTCGCCTTCGGCGGCTAGATCATTGGTTGCTAGAGGAATGATCTCCCTCCCGGCGGTGATGTAGTCCGTACATTCGCGGGACGTAGGTTATGCTGGAGTCTTTGTTCTAGGCCTGGTTTCAAAATTACTGCTGGTGACTGGGGAGGTGCAAGTGTACCCATAACTTGTAGACATTACCTCATGGATGTTATACCGTCGCAATCCTACAGTGGTGATACTAGCGGAGACCCTGAATAGCCTGGATTCCTGGAGAGAAGGCCGTTCTGACTTTTTGAGGGGTAGCCCTGTGATGCTGTTCATGTGGTTGTCTGAAAGATTCCGTTGGCGACTCCTCCAGAGTATTCCTTATCGACCATACCCAACTTATTTTCACGCTACTTCACCAGCATTGGCCTATATGTTGAGAATTGGGAGAATTGTCTTGTGGAATATGGGGCTCGTGGGTTGTATTGGTCAATGCCTTGGTGGGGATAGTTGCAGCCTATTCTGGAGCTAGGAGAGTATTCACATGTGCGGCGGGTTGGTCTCAGACAAACCTCTTTTTATTTCCCTTGACGGCTTTTGCGCCAATTTGGTTGGGCGCAGGTCGTGCCCCCTCAGACCTCAAATTTCTTTTCGGTAGAAGATTTGACTGAGCGCCTGCGTCTGTTGTGTGGGTCTCTGTGGGAAAATTAGCTTCCGTCGACCCGTCCCTCTCATTCTGTTGGGAAGGTTTGGCATGTCCCCAAAGATTATATGAAGTGGTTGTGGAGGAAAGTAGTTAGCAAGACGTTGTAACTGGAGACTGGACAAAGATGGTTTCTTTTGTCTAACACCATGGAAGGGGGTGTTGTGGTCTTTTCGAAGATGGTTAAGGCTCATCGATCCATGGAATGTTTACGTCACTCTATTCAGGCAAGGGAAACTTGGGGACCTGTGGATGTAGATGATGAGGGTGCAGGCTCCTCTGGTGGCTGTGGGTAAGACTCCTAAGGAGTTTATTTGTGTAACAGATGTGGGGATTTTATTTGGCTTTTTATTGTAGTGGTGAAGAGAGTTATCCGTTCCTTTTTCTTATGTAATCCGTGATGAATTTTCTTATTAATGAAATAAACAAGTTTTTGATCATCCAGCTATGCCTTTCGATGAGTTTGGTATTTTGAATTATCTATACTGATCGCTAAGGCATACATAATCCTTTTGTTCAAGTATTTTTAGAATGAACCACCATTATCGAAGGTAAGAAAAGAATAGTATTGTGTGAAAAGGAAAGGGCCGCACTCATGTGAGGTTCATGAGCTGACTACGTACCTATGGGATTTTTGAAAATGTTTTTAAAATAGTTTTTGTAGAGGACCAGGCCCACGTAGTTCAAGCTTTAGGGAAATGAAGTTTTTTTTTTAGAATAGAAGGGGGATGAGAAGAGTCGTAGTGGGCCAAGATTTCGGACTAGGGGTAGAATTTCTTGAGACGGTCCAGATTGACTGGACAAGCCATATCCTCCCCATCTAGGTCAGTGAGCATGGCATCACCGCCGAATAATATTTTTTTCACAATGTAGGGGCCGCTCCAATTGGGCTTGAATTTCCCTCTCGGGTCCCAGATGGGTTCTATTATCTTTTTTAGGGCTAAATCCCCCTCCCAAATACCGCGGTCCTTGACTCTCTTATTGAATGATCGCGATATTCGGCGATGGTACCCCTATATGTGGTAAAGTTCTTTTAATCTTCTTTCATCTAGGAGGGCTAGCTCATTAAGATGGCTTTGGCACAAGTCTTATTCACTAACCTTGCTTTCGAGCATGACACGTAGCGATGGTATTTCCAGCTCCACGGGTAGGACTGCTTCCATGCCGTAGACCAGGGAGTAAGGGGTAGACCCAGTAGAGGTTCGGATTGAGGTTCGATATCCCCAGAGGGCGTACAGAATTCGGTCGGCCTAATCCCTATAACTTTCGGTCATCTTGCTTATTATGGCTTTGAGGTTTTTATTGGAAGCTTCAACTGCACCATTAATCTGAGGTCGGTAGGGAGAAGATTTGTGTCTCTGAATCCCGTACTCGTTGACTACTTTCGTGACTTCTGCTTCGAAGTGCAGCCCGTTATCTGATACTAGCTCGTGCGAAACCCCATATCGGCAGATGATATTTTTCTTAAGGAATTTGGTCACTTTCTTGGCGTTCAATACTGCGTATGACTCATCTTCGACCCATTTGGTGAAGTAATCGATGGCAACCAGGATGAACTCAGGTTCGTTTGAAGCCTTTGGTGTAACCTTCCCTATGATGTCGATACCCTAGGTGGAGAATGGGCAGGGAGAGGTCATGTTGTATAATTCTCACGGAGGTAGGTGTTGAGGATTGGAGAATTGTTGGCATTTGAGGCACCTCCGGACATAGGCGATGCAATCTTGGATCATGGTGGTCCAGTAGTAGCCCTGTCGGATGATCTTCTTGGTGAGCATATGACCATTCATGTGGGGTCCGCATTCCCCATTGTGGACTTTCTGCATTATCTTCTAAATTTTGGCCCCTAGGATACAGTGTAGATGAGTTCTATCGAAGTTCCACTTGAGTAGGGCTTTATGACAGATAATTTACTGGGTGGCTAGTCTTCTGAAGTTTGTTCGATATTTCTTGTTAGAACCCTCGGGATACCTACCATGTTTGAGGAGGCACCAGATATCATCGTACCAATAATCGGCTAGTTCAGGATCTTCGATGGAGACAAGCTCAATATGGTAGCAGTGGGTCGATTTGTCTTGCTTTTGAACTAGGAAGGGGGTCATTGTTATTCCCTCGAGCATGTTGACCATAGAGGCCAAGGTGGCGAGAGCATCGGCTAGGTTATTCTTTGCTCGAGGCAGGTAATGGAAGGTGATATCTCAGAATCGGGAGGCTAACTCTTCTAATTGGGCATAAAAGGGTTGGAGCTTTTCATTCTTGAATTTCCACTTTCTGAGCACTTGACCGATGATAAGGGAAGAATCCCCGTAGACGTCAAGGTATTGATTACCTTTCTTGAGAGTGACTTTGAGGCCCACTATGCATGCCTCGTATTCCGTCATGTTGTTGGTGCAAGGGAAATCCAATTTAATGGCGATGGGAGTATGGGAGTCATCTGGGGAGATCAGGAGTATCCCAATGCCATATCCCTTTTTGTTAGCAGTGCCATCAAAGAAAATTTTCCATCGAAGGCGGTCTTGGGTGGTGCAGAGGATATTTTCATCTGGGAATTTGGAGATCCGAACATCTGCTTCGTCTATGGGGTAATTAGCGAGGTAGTCAGAGATGGCTCTTCCCTTTAATGTCTTTCTGTGTGATGTACACGATGTCGAAGTCAGTGAGGATCATCAACCATTGGGCCATTCGATTGGATAAGGCGGGTTTCTCAAGAAGGTATTTGATGGGATCCATTTGGGATACAAGTTTGATGGGGAAGGCGAATATGTAGTGTCGTAACTTTTTGGTGACCCAGACAAGTGCGACACACGCCTTTTCCAACGCAATGTAGTTGACCTCGTACCCAGCCTAATATATGGATCTTTCTTTGTGGGAATCTTCAAGGTATTGGGATAGCAAAGCCCCAGCTACAGTGTCGGTTATGGTTAGGTATAGGAGCAGAGGGAGACCCGGTTGTGGTGGCATGAGTGATGATGCTGGAATCAGCACCACTAGGTAAGGTGTTTTCAAGATCAATACAAGAATAACAATGGCATCACAGTTATTTAAAGAGGTAAGATAATGAGATGAGTATAAGAGGAGAGGGCACAAGTATATAAGTGGTTCAGCCAATTTGGCCTATGTCCACTATGAGTGTGTGAGTAATATCACTGAATGAAGGCACTAGTGGCCATGCATACAATCTCTCAACCTTTCTCTCACTACTGTGTATCTAGACAAAGCTTCAGCTAGGGTTTAATATCTTGGATCCTTTTGCAAGGTAGGGGATGACCCCTATATATAGTACCTAGGGGGTGTAATGTACCCCCCATGCATGTAATAAGCATGTGTGTGGTAGCCTCACCAATGTGGGAGAGCCATCTGTCACTATCACATGTAAGGAATGATGGTGAAATATTCACCCCACATGTGGAGAATAATCTTGTTACAACTGATATGTGTCAACGTGTCCTTATCCAAATGTCAACAGATGCTCGGCTGCCATATTGGTTCATGACCTCGGCCTGGGAGAGGCCGAGCTGTAAAGGCTAGATAAACGTCTTCCGAGATGTGCCATAGGGAGTCTCGGCCTGATCTCAGCCGAGACATTATGCTGGGGTCGGCCCCAGCCGAGGTTGGACTGATTCCATGTTGGAGGTTAAGGCTTCTTGTCACCTCGGCCTACACTCGGCCGAGGTTGCCATACCCAGGTATATGAGAATGCGGTTGATGCCTGTGATGCGCGTAGTGCCCATTGGGAATGTAGGTGGTAGTGTCGGCCTGGGACAACCTTACTAAGTCCGAGGGTTGATATCTTGGGCCCATGGCTTATCCAGGGTCGATCAATATCTCGGCCATCACCTCGCCCGAAGTTGGTGTCTCTGGGCCGAGGTTACACTTGGGGGCATATCAATCACCCCCAGCCCTTAGTCATATGTGAGAGCAAGTGGCTAGGGGATTACTACACCTCTGAGGCCTGTCTGTTCCAAGCCAATACCTGCCTAACACCTGTCCAATGCTAAAACGTGCTTACTTGGTAGGAGTGTGCCGTCAATCGTCCTTTGGGGCTCCCAAGGAAATGATGGGCCTTGGGAAACGTGCCCATGTATTTAAGGGTTTCAAAACCCTTTTCCCTCCTTCTTCTTCACTTCATTCCTGTGCGCGATTTGTTCTTACAATTTTCTCTCTCTAAAGCTTCTCTAATCAACGCTCTTCTGCAGAGGCATTTGTTGGTTTTCTTACGAGCTTTCTTCATTTGCCTTCATTGTTTCACTTCTAGGTATTTTCTTCCTTCCATTACCCTTATTTTTCGCTTTTGGTTTGCATTTTTCGGCGAATTTCTAAGTTTTTCGGCGAGCACCATTATTTCAGGCGAACTGTGTTTGCTTCGAATTTCTTGGTTTGATCTTTAAGCTCCTTTATTTTATAAGTCAATCCTGTTTGTAGTTTTAGGAGTTATTTCCAAGTTTAGGGTCGTCCTATGATACTCAGACCTTTATACCAGCTTCTTGAGGATTCCCCCTCTCTTAGAGAGAAGACCCTAGAAAAGATTAGGCAAATAGAGAGATCTCAGGAGGAAGCTCGTAGGTCATAAGAGTTTCCCATTAGACCCTTGTTTCCAACACCTCTGAGAGTGATATATCCTGACCCCTGGAGAACTTCTATAAGACAGGGGTTCCTGCTGATCCACCTATGTCTGAGTCTGAATCTTCTACCTCAGACCCCATGTCTGTGGACTCTTTTCAGGAAGCCATGGATTTCACACCTCGGCCTGGTCAGGCCCCTGATCAGGCCGAGGTCTCCAGCCGAGCCTCATCTCATAATGGCTCAAGCACCTCAGCCTCTTCTTCAGAGGTTGAAATTGTTGAGCCGAGTGTGGCTGTGCCACCCATTCTTGACTCCATCCCCCTGTCGGTCATCACAGGGACAGAGTTTGCTCAGAGATTCGCTAGTAACCCATCTACATCTGCTCCGGCCGACATTGAGCTTGATGATGATGAAGATGCTGAAATTGATGTCGACGTCTCTGAGGCGGCCGAGTTCGAGAGCACGGTAACTGATGTGGATCTTCTGTGCTTCAGATATTTATACTCCATTAGTCCCTCCATAAAATTAAAGAGACCTCTGAGGGAAGAGAGGGCCTATCATGGCCGAGATGGAGAAATCTGCCTGTACGAGCAGATGTTTAGGTTAGGGTTTTGCCTACCCATTCAACCTATCATCAAATCCATTCTCTCTTATATCAACTTGGCCCCCTCACAACTATCCCCCAATGCCTGGAGAGTCATCATAGGGGCCATTATCCTGTGGAGGGCAGTCCACCACTCTGACCTCCCAATTCAGGTCTTCGTTGGTTGTTATGTCCCAACCTCAGCCAAAAACCATCCGAGCTACTATCGTTTTGTGCCTCGGAGGCCTGAGAAGAAAATGCTCCAGGTGACTCAGACCTCAAACCATAATTGGAAGCCCCGCTATTTTTTTGCCTCTGGACCATGGGAATTTGGCCCATGCATTCACTCTTCCACACTTGAGCCTAGGATACCCCTCAAATGGGGTAAGGTCACCATGTCTTCTAGGGCCGACCCTGGTTTAAGTCTTCAGAATATCTAGAAGGTGAAACCCCTGCAAGACCAAGGGGCACGTGATGTTTTTGTTAAGTTCGAACATTTGCTGACCCCCCAGTATCTCTCTGGGACGGGCTTAGGTGGAAGTCCCTTTGTTGACTTTGGTAAAGATTTTTCTTTTTTAAGTGTAACCTCTGAACTCATTCATATCTGATCTCTAACCCATATCTTTTAACTTTTGCAGAACGACCACAAGACATTACAGACGAACTGTGGGAGATGGCTACACCGAGCTTAGCGAGACTTGCCAAAAAAATTTGTATGAACGCTCCTCCCCCAGCTCCCTCTACATCCAAATCTCAGGACTCAAAGAAGAGGGCCCCAGAATCCCATGCCTCTGAGGATCAGAGGCCGACCTTGATACAGAAGAAGGCCTCTTATGCTGCAATTCCAATCTCCACGGCCGACATCCTGACGGCACGTCTGGATCAGCTGAAGTTAATCGATAGTGTGGTCGGCCACAGCATGCAGGCCGTGGATGCCATCGGTTCAGTAATGACCGAGGCTGACAAGAGCTTTTACAGGGCTATGGACACCCCCGTGCTAATTGAGTTCGGCCTTCATAGAGCCATCCAGGTATGACTTGTCCCCTCGTCAAAATTTTACAAGTGCAACATCTGACTTTTCTCTAGCTTAACCTCTTCATTAAATGTGCAGGGAGTGACTGCTATGCACCACCTATCAAACTGGGCTCTGAGGAAATTGCCCCTCATCCAGAAGAGGCAGGAGGCTGAGAAGGTTCAGAGCGCCCTAAATGCTGAGGTCGACCGTCTGAAATCAGAGCTGCAGAACTCTAAAAATAAGGTTAAGGGGTTGGAGAAAGACATTTCTCTACTCGTCAAAGATCACGCCAAAGCCCTCAAGGCCAAAGATGACGTTTTGCAGCAGAAGGTCAGCTCGGCTGTCAAGGCTGCCCTTGAAGATGCCTCGGCCAAAATAATTTCTGACTACAAAGCCTCGGACGAGTTCATGGGTTTTGGTTTTGAATATCTCAAAAGAGGTGTCAAGGCTACTACCAAATGGGCTGAAGTTAGAGAGAGGGAGGTCGGTACTCTAAAGGCCTCTGACTTTGTGGGTCTCAGCTTTGCAGACCCTCAATTTGCTCAGGCGCTTCAAGAGGTGGAGGACGAGGCTGCTGCTCCAGCTGAGACTGCAACTCTGGGAGGGACCGAGGTCGGAGTGGCAGACCATACTGATGACGTGGCCGAGGTTACTAATGCTGAGCAAGCCAATCAGGAAGAGGCTGTTAATGTTCCCCCCTCCCCCAACCTTTAGGATTTGTAACTTGTAACAAATAATTTGTAATTTGTAACACCACGGTATTTTGTAAGGAATATTTGTAACAATGCC
The DNA here is from genome assembly GCA_949130495.1 of Sambucus nigra. NCBI lineage: Eukaryota > Viridiplantae > Streptophyta > Magnoliopsida > Dipsacales > Adoxaceae > Sambucus > Sambucus nigra. The sequence goes on from OX422208.1 coordinate 618,435,871, forward strand.
TCTGAATGCTATATGATCTCTTCCTTTTACTGAATGTCACGTAATCTCTTCTATTATTTTGTTGTAGTGATGTCTTCTTTATACTCAGTCAATAATTTTGACCTCAGACCTCTTTACCACTGAATTGTTATTAGGCTCTGAGGTCATTACCTAAGATGATATTCTCGTAACCAACTTCACCAAATTAATGATGTTAAGAGTCTGAGGTCATCTAACTAAGGTGTCTGAGCTCATACCTCGTCACCACCGAGTGATGTTATGAAGGTCTGAGGTCATCACCTAAGATGTTAGCCTCATAATTAATCTCACCAAATTAATGATGTTAAGGGTCTGAGGCCATCTCATTACGGTGTCTGAGCTCAGACCTCGTCACCACTGAATGGTGTTATAAGGGTCTGAGGTTGTCACCTAAGATGTTATCCCCATAATTAATCTCACCAAATTAATGATGTTAAGAGTTTAAGGTCATCTAACTAAGGTGTCTGAGCTCAGACCTCGTCACCACCGAGTGATGTTATGAAGGTCTGAGGTCATCACCTAAATGTTACCCTCATAATTAATCTCACCAAATTAATGATGTTAAGGGTCTGAGGCCATCTCATTATGGTGTCTGAGCTCAGACCTCGTCACCACTGAATGGTGTTATGAGGGTCTGAGGTCGTCACCTAAGACGTTATCCCCATAATTAATCTCACCAAATTAATGATGTTAAGAGTCTGAGGTCATCTAACTAAGGTGTCTGAGCTCAGACCTCGTCACCACCGAGTGATGTTATGAAGGTCTGAGGTCATCACCTAAGATGTTAGCCTCATAATTAATCTCACCAAATTAATGATGTTAAGGGTCTGAGGCCATCCCATTATGGTGTCTGAGCTCAGACCTCGTCACCACCAAGTGATGTTATGAAGGTCTGAGGTCATCACCTAAGATGTTAGCCTCATAATTAATCTCACCAAATTAATGATGTTAAGGGTCTGAGGTCATCCCATTATGGTGTCTGAGCTCAGACCTTGTCACCACTGAATGCTGTTATAAGGGTCTGAGGTCATCACCTAAGATGTTGTCCTCAAAATTAATCTCACCAAATTAATGATGTTAAGGGTCTGAGGCCATCCCATTATGGTGTCTGAGCTCGGACCTTGTCACCACTGAGTGATGTTATGAAGGTCTGAGGTCATCACCTAAGATGTTAGCCTCATAATTAATCTCACCAAATTAATGATGTTAAGGGTCTGAGGTCATCCCATTATGGTGTGTGAGCTCAGACCTTGTCACCACTGAATGATGTTATAAGGGTCTGAGGTCATCACCTAAGATGTTGTCCTCACAATTAATATCACCAAATTACTGATGTTAAGGGTCTGAGGTCATCCCATTATGGTGCCTGAGCTCAGACCTTGTCACCACTGAATGATGTTATAAGGGTCTGAGGTCATCACCTAAGATGTTGTCCTCATAATTAATCTCACCAAATTAATGATGTTAAGGGTCTGAGGTCATCCCATTATGGTGTCTGAGCTCAGACCTCGTCACCACTGAATGGTGTTATGAGGGTCTGAGGTCATCACCTAAGATGTTATCCCCATAATTAATCTCACCAAATTAATGATGTTAAGGGTCTGAGACCATCTCATTATGGTGTCTGAGCTCAGACCTCGTCACTACATAGTGATGTTATGAAGGTCTGAGGTCATCACCTAAGATGTTATCCCCATAATGTATCTCTGGTCTAAGAATGAAGCAAGAACTGTCATGGAAACTGATCTTTATTAATAACCTCTTCTCAATAAGGTGGTACATTTACACCAAATTCTACGCAACATCATATGTAATATCTCTTCAGGTGGTCAGCGTTCCATGGGTTAGTGAAAGGTTCTCCTTCTAGGTTTTCTAGCATGTAAGTGTCAGGCACAACCTCTTCTATTACTTTGTAGGGGCCATGCCAGTTTGGGTGTAGCTTATTTGCCTTTTGTAGGGTCTTCTTTAGCACTAGGTCTCCCACTGTGATAGGTCTTGACTTCACCCTTTGGTTGTAGAATTTCGCTGCCAATTGCTGGTAAGATGCTTTTCTGACCTCTGCGTCTTCTCTTTTTTCTTCAATAAGATCCAGGTCTAGCCTCCTCTCTTCCCCATTGCTGTCTGGGTCATATGTCTGAATACGAGGAGTTGGTAGTCCTACTTCCGTTGGTATGACGGCCTCTGATCCATGTGCCAGCATGAATGGGGTTTCTCTTGTTGGTGTCCTTGTCGTGGTTCTGTAGGCCCATAACACAGCGTAGACCTCTTCTGTCCATCTCCCCTTCGCTTCTTCTAACCTCTTCTTGATTCCGTCCAAGATGGTTCTGTTTGTGACCTCGGTCTGGACATTTGCCTGAGGTCGACCAGGAGATGAGAATAACTGTTTAATCCCCACTCTTAGGCAATACTTTTCTAAGGAGGAGTTCTTGAACTGGGTCCCATTATCCGAGATGAGCGTGTTTGGGAGGCCATATCTGCATATGATGTTCCTCCAAATGAACTGGAAGGTCTTCTGCTCTGTAATTGTTATCATCGGTTCTGCCTCCACCCACTTTGAAAAGTAGTCAATGGCAACTATCAAGAATCTATAGTTGTTAACAGCTCTTGGCAAAGGTCCTACCAAGTCAATTCCCCATACCACAAATGGCCATGGAGAAGAGATTGACGTCATAGGCTGATGGGGTTGATGAGGGATAGTGGCGAACCTTTGACATTTGTCGCACCTCTTCACATAGTCTGCAGCGTCCTTAAACAAGGTAGGCCACCAGTATCCCTGAGTGATGATCCTCTTGGCTAAGGGCCTTCCCTTTATGTGGCTAGAGCAAGAACCCTCATGAACCTCCTGTAAGACCCGGGGTACTTCCATGGGATGCACACATCTGAGGAGAGGAAATAAAAACCCCTTTTTGTACAAGACGTCTCCTATCATTGAGAACTTCGCAGCCTTGTATCTCAACTTTCTCCTTTCTAGCTTGGACTCAGGCAGCTCTCCCTCTCTTAGGTATCTGACGAGTGGGTCGATCAATGAGTCTCCTAGGTTCACATTGTGACAAGGGCTACATACCTCATCCTCCTCGATGGTTACCTTTCCTAAGACCTCGATTGGAATGGTCCTTCCCATATCTGTCTTCAATGCTGAGGCCAGCCTTGTCAATGCATCAGCGTGATTGTTGCTCAGTCGAGGCACTCTCTTTAGTTTTTCTTCTTCAAAGTATTCTAACAACCTTCTTACCTTCTTTAAGTACTTGGCCATCCTTTCTTCTTTGGCCTCGTATATCCCCAATACTTGATTGACAACCAACCTCGAGTCGCTATGGAGTAGGAGTCACTTTACTCGAAGAGTTGTTGCCAATAAAAGACCTGCTATCATGGCCTCATACTCTGACTCGTTGTTTGAGGCCTGGAAGTTGAATCTCAAGGCGTATTCAATGTTGGTGCCATCTGGAGTTGAGAGTATTAGTCCCGCCCCACTTCCACTGTCACAGGAAGAGGCTCCAGACGTCTGTATCTGATGAGAAGACCCCTTCTCTCATAACCCCCTTCTTGAAGAGGTATCGATCCTTTTCGTTCTCTTCTATTCCGCTCCGAGTTTTGCCTAAGATGACCTTTTCCCGATCTCGAAAGACGTTTGGTGCCGTCTCTTCCAAATCTCGGAAGACACTACGGTTCGTCTCTTTGCCATCATCTAGGCCTTTCTCTGTCTCGACCTCTTCCAAACTTCTATCGGCCTCTTCCCGGATGACGTCGTACTTCTCCCTGGAGTAGACTCTTCGTCTCTGCTTGATTGGCTTGGAATCTCTGTCCACGTTGAGCTTGTGGCTCATGACCTCAGGGTCGATGCCAGGCATGTTTGTGTGACTCCATGCGAAGACACTCTGTCTCCTCCTGAGGAAGTTTATCAGCTCTTCCTTGATTCCTGGCTCTAGGGCCTTACCGACCTGGACGGTTTTTTCCAGCTCATCCTCATGTAGGACGATGGATTCTACCTCTTCCGCGGCCTCACCCTTCTTTAATTTTGTTTCATCTCTTGGGTCAAGAGTGTCAATGCTGTAAGTGGTGGTTGCTCTCTTATGGGCCTCTCTCTCTTCGACCGAGTTGAAGTAACACTCTCGCGCCGTGGTCTGATCCCCTTGAACTTCCCCTACTCCATAAGGAGTCGGGAATTTTAGCATCTGATGAACCGTCAACGGCACAGCTTCAAAATCTTTATGGTCCACCCTTCCTATGATGAGGTTGTAGGCCGAGAAGACATTTTCGTCCATAACGAAAAAGTTTATCTTCTTGGTAAGCCTCCTAGGCCACTCATCCCCCATTCGTACATCCATCTCATATATGCCCAATGGGTGGACCTTTTCGCCACTGAAGCCTATCAATGGGTGATGATAGGGCACCAGCCTTGCCCTGCTAAGACCCAGGCTCTTGAAGCAAGGCCAGGACATCACGTCTGCTGAGCTTCCCCCGTCTATGAGGATCCTCCGTACCTTGCACCCATGAACCCTTGTTTTTATGACCAAATGGTCATCATGGGGGGCTAAGATACCCTTGAAGTCGAGTCTGGAGAACCCCACTACGAGGGTGTCCATGTCTACCTTCTTCCTCTTCTGCACTGCATCAGAAGACGTTAGATTCACAACCTCGAGCTTGGCCAATGACCTGGCCTCTGCTACATGAGCCTTCCTGTCGGCTACCTCAGAGCCACCTCCTGCAAATCCCCCACATATGGTGATAACACCAAAGGAGATCATACCAACCCTCTTCACAGGGGTGTTGTTATCCTTTGGCGGAAGATCCGGGTCATCTTCATCATCTCCCTCTGAATCATCGTCCCTTCTGGCTGGGACATTGCCACGACATCTGTCATTTCTTCTTTTCTTAGGGTCATCTCTTCCACCCTTTGGGGCCTTACCATCCACATACTTCCTCAGCTTTCCAGATTTCAGCATCTTCTCAATCTCATCCTTTAAAGAGAAACATCTATCTGTGACATGGACATGATCCTGATGGAACTCGCACCATAGGTTTTTGTTCCTCTTATGTGGTGGGGCCTTTAGTTTCTCTGTCCACCTCAGAGTTCGGTCAATCTTAATCTTATTGAGGATGTGCTCACAGCTCACAGTCAGAGCTGTGTAATGAGTGAACTTGTCATCTCCTGACCTTTTCTTCCCCTCTTTCTTACCTTGGGACTTCCCCGTGCCATCGCGGTTCTCCTCCTCACACTTGGCGGCCATTGCCTCTTCCGCATTCATCACTTTCCCTGTGGTTGCTAGCAGCTCCGCCATAGACCTAAGGGGCTCTTCCGCTAGTTTCCACAATAGCTTCCCCTTCTGGAGACCTCCTATAAGGGCGGTCATGGCTATGCTCTCTTCATAATCTTCCACCTCTAATTTCTCTTTGTTGAATCTTGCTATGTAGTCTCTTAGGCTCTCACCCTTGGCCTGTTTGACATACAGCAGGTGGGTAGTCTTCTTTTGAGGTCTTACCCCAAAGCAGAAGTTGTGGATGAACAGCTCAGCCAGGCCTTTGAAGTTCTCAATTGAGTTCTTCGGAAGGGAGGTGAACCAACTGTACGCTGCCCCTGTCAAGGTCCCTGAGAAGGCCCTACATTTCATCTCATCAGGTATCGAGTAAATGTCTGCTGCCGACTGGTACATCTTGATATGGTGTACAGGGTTAGTGCTGCCATCATACTTGGGAGTCACTGTAGGAGTCTTGAACTTGGCTGGGGTTAGGAACCCCACTATCCTAGCCACAAATGGGGAGCCCTCCGAGTAACCCCTTTGTAATGGGTCCCTGGTTTTAATGAGATCTCCTATCTTCTCCTCAAGGCATTGGATAGAATCATTACAAGGTCTTTTGCCATCAACTTGGCCGAGGTTATCCCCTGCCACCTCCCTGCGATGGACTGAGGGTTCCCCAGCCATAACACGTTGGCTGTTGACCTCTTCCTGTTCCCTGGCTCTTCTTTCACAGGGTCGGCCTTGGTCTGGCCGACCCTGCCTATTCCCTCTCTGAGAGCCTGCTGCGCTCCTTGAACTTGACAGCCTCTGTCTTAGGTCATTCACCGGGCCCAGTCTCTCGAAGGCCGACCCTCTGCTCAACCTATCAAAAGCCTACCTTCTTTGTTGGGCCTCTTCACCTCTTCGGCCGATACATCCTTAACTTTGCCTAAGAGGTCATATAGTGTTATCTGACACCTCATACGGCTCCCAACAGTCTTCTGTGGCTTCTTCAACTTCTAGGTCATCATACCTGTCCTCTGGGCAAGGGTTTCCCTACCTCCCCAGGCACAAGTGCCTAGGGTCAGCAACGTCCCTTCTCCGTTGTGGTGCAGGCTGGTCCTTCATTAGCGCCTGGGGTGGTCCCCTGGAGTCAGGATGAGGCTGAACTGCCGCCGGAGTGATCATGTCCGATGAAACTCCAGGTGGCCTCATCATAGTTTGACTGAGCTGGGCAAATTGCTCCTTCATGGCTTATTGTGTTGCAGCTAAATATTTCAAGGCCGCTGCTACCTACACCATTTCGGACTGAGGCGGTGCCTGGCTAGAACTAGGCCCACCTCCACTAGGTGGTGGAAGAGGCGGTGGTAACTCTGGTGCCATGTGTTAACAATAAAGAGCTTGAGTAGCAAGTGAGCTTAATACCTTAAAGAACCTCTTTCAATGGTGAAACAGCTCCACGCAAGGGGTGGTTCCTGGTTCACCACCAGAGTCTCCGGTGAGGTTAAGCTGAAGAAGAGGAAGAAATAGCTTCTCGTTCCCACAGACGACGCCAAAATGATGATGCTGGGATCAGCACCACCAAGTAAGGTGTTTTCAAGCTCAATACAAGAATAACAATGGCATCACAGTTATATAAAGAGGTAAGAGAATGAGATGAGTATAAGAGGAGAGGGAACGAGTATACAAGTGGTTCAGCCAATTTGGCCTACGTCCACTGTGAGTGTGTGTGAGTAATATCACTGAATGAAGGCACTAATGGCCATGGATACAATCTCTAAGGCTTTCTCTCACTACTGTGTATCTAGACAAAGCTTCAGCTAGGGTTTAATATCTTGGACCCTTTTGTAAGGTAGGGGATGACCCCTATATATAGTACCTAGGGGGTGTAATGTACCCCCCATGCATGTAATGATCATGTGTGTGGTAGCCTCACCAATGTGGGAGTGCCATCTGTCACTGTCACATGTAGGGAATGATGGTGAAATATTCACCCCACATGTGGAGAATAATCTTGTTACAACTGATATGTGTCAACGTGTCCTTATCCAAATGTCAACAGATGCTCGGCTGCCATATTGGTTCATGACCTCGGCCTGGGAGAGGCCGAGCTGTAAAGGCTAGATAAACGTCTTCCGAGATGTGCCATAGGGAGTCTCGGCCTGATCTCAGCCGAGACATTATGCTGGGGTCGGCCCCAGCCGAGGTTGGACTGATTCCATGTTGGAGGTTAAGGCTTCTTGTCACCTCAGCCTACACTCGACCGAGGTTGCCATACCCAGGTATATGAGAATGATGTTGATGCCTGTGATGTGCGTAGTGCCCATTGGGAATGTAGGTGGTAGTGTCGGCCTGGGCTGACCTTACTAAGGCCGAGGGCTGATATCTTGGGCCCATGGCTTATCCAGGGTCGATCAATATCTCGGCCATCACCTCGGCCGAGGTAAGTGTCTCTGGGCCGAGGTTACACTTGGGGGCATATCAATGAGCACTGGAGGTTGGGTAATATATTGTTTGATTCGTTCAAAAGCTTCTTGGCAGGCCTCATTCCAAACCTTAGTTGAATCCTTTCGAAGGAGCTTGAAGATCAGTTCGCAGATGGAGGTTAGTTATCTGATATATTGTAATGTCCCAAGGAAACCTCGAACTTCTTTCTCTGTTAGGGGTGGTGGCATCTCAAGTATGGCCTTCAGCTTTGCAGGATCTGCTTCTATCCCTATTTCCCTGACCTTGAATCCCAAGAGTTTTCCCTTTATAACACCGAAGACACGCTTCTATGGATTAAGTCGCATCTGATACCGTCGCAGTCGTTCGAAGAACTTTCGGACAGCAGGAACATGACCATCCCTAGTTTTGGACTTGATAATCATATCAACAACATAAACCTCGGCCTATTTATGAATCAGATCGTGCAGGATGGTTGTAGCAGCCCTTTGGTAGGTAGCCCCAACATTCTTGAGACCAAACGTTATAACAGTGTAGAAAAATGTTCCCCATGGGGTGATGAATGCGGTTTTTTCTTGGTGGTCTGGGTGTATCTTAATTTGGTTGTATCCGGCAAACCCATCGAAGAATGACTTGAGAGCATGACTGGTTGTGTTGTCCACGATCATGTCGATATTGGGTAGCGGATAATCATCCTTTGTATAAGATTTATTTAAATCTCGGTAATCTACACACATTCGAACCTTCCTCCTTATTTTGGCACTGGTACAATGTTGGCTATCTATGTGGGATATTCGATCACTCAAATGAAACCCACATTCAACTATTTGACCACCTCTTCTTTAACCTTGAGCGACCATTCGGTGCGGAGCTTTCTCAATATTTTTTTAACCGGCTTGTAATTTGAGAGAGTGGCGATCTCGTGCTGAGCTATTTCAGAATCGATACCGGGCATATCATCATAGGAACATGCGAAGACATCCACGAATTCCATTAGAAATTCTTCGAGTTGTGCGTGATCATGCTTATCAAGAGTGGCCCCTATCCTAATCTTTCGCAATTAGCTACTAAAACTGAGATTAATAACAACCGTCTCTTCTTCATTAACTTGAACTCGTTTATGTTATTTATTATTAACCTTATTTAAATTAGTTAAGAATTGTTCATTTGTAAAATCATCATCATCAAAAGTTTGATTAGAATCCAAGCAGTTAATGTAAGGCACAGTAAGATACTCAAAATCTTCATTTATTTCATTGATATGAAAAAGAGCATTAAGAACCTCATCAAGAGAGGTCTCGGTCACATTTGAGCAAGGATAGACAACAGAAGAATAAATAGGGTAAACATTGGGGTTAGGGGAGATTTCAAGTGGCAGAACTGGCGTAGCATGCCAGTTGAGGAGAGGAGTATCAACAACTTTAATCAGACGGGATGGATCCATTGATGTAGTTCCTGAACGAACAATGCAGAGTTCCAGCCCCAGTCTCTTCGGAATCTTTGATGAGCGGTTGTATGCGGTGTGGGAAACTTTAGGCCCATGGGTAGCTATCTTGGAAAAATATCTCCATTCTCGGCCTCATCTTCTTGTCTGAGTGGTCATACCATGGCTTTGGAAAACCACAAAAGGGGAAGTCCTTACCTTCTTTGATGAATCGTCCATTTAAGGATTCTCTTGAGATAGTTCGAATGCAGTCTAATCTTCTCTTTGGTCGAGACTGGCGGATCATTCTGAGCTATTGTTTGGATGGTCAATACCACAAGCCACAAGGAGGGAAAGCTTTTTTTAGTTCGATGGGCTCAAGTATCCCTTCCTGCCTTTTCCCTAGCCCCAGTCCAGGCATGAAGTGCATGTTTCTGAACATCTGAATCACATTGACATTTCCATGAGGGTCATATTCTGTACGAATCCTTTCTTTGAAACCGTCCCCTCTCAGGAGTAGGAGTTTCTCAACTCGGAATCTTGATAGGAGCATATCATTTGACCCGTACTGTATCTCAAGAATTGGACTATTGCTGCTTGCACCCCCGACATTTTCGTCGTCACCCAAAATGGTGATGACTTGCCCGTCGGTGAAGAATTTCAATTTCTGATGGAGTGAGGAAGACACACCCTTGATATTGTGGAGCCAGGGGCATCTGAGGAACAGGTTGAAATAAGCTGGGATGTCTATGACTTGGAATTCAATGAAGGAGTTTATAGGGCGGGCCCCTATTACAAGTTTTATGGATCCCATCACCTCACGACAGGTATTATCGTAGGCACGTACAGCGGCGGAGGTTGAAGCGAGGATGCTTTCTTTCAGGCCTAAACACTTCAAGGTTCTCAGAGGGCAAACGTTCACGGTGGATCCGTTATCGACAAGAGAGAGTGGCGCGGCCGTCCCCATAAATTTGACGGAGATGTTGAGTGCATGATTGTGATTCGACCCAATTTTGGGGATTTCTTCTTCAGAAAATGATAGAATTCGGGTAGAGGTCAAGGATACGACCATATTTATCGCTTCTTCTGGTGTGGTAGATAGAGGAACTGTGGGTCCCGTGAGCAGCTTTAAAAAAGCATTTTTGTACAGCTGGGAAGACATGAAAAGCCCATATAGAGTGATGTTAGCTTGGTTTTTCTTCAGTTGATTGAGGATCTTGCTCTCCTCGATGGTCATCTCTGGCATAGGAAGGTTTTCAACGCCCTTCCCTTTGTCATTTGCTGGTAGTGAGTTTGGAACCTGGTAATGTCTCCCTGATCTGGTCATATGATTTACTGAAGAAGGAAAGAAAATGAAGCCCGTTTCCTCGTCAATCTTAGGTTGTTCTTCCACCCTGTTTATTTCTTCGAGGATTCCTTCAAATGAGATCATCCCACATATGTCGACTATTGGGTCAGTTCTTCCTGAAGCTTGTTCTTCACTCGAGTCTTCGAATTCTTCCCCCCATTCGGTGGTAACAATTCAGTCTTTCCATATAAATTCAATCCATTCCACAACTTCAACGGATTCTTCATACAAGTTCTCCCATTCTGTGGGGATATGTGTGATTGAAGGGACCAAGCTCCCTTGTAGCGTCAAAGTACCAAGTAACCCGATGATACTACAAATGCTGTTGGTTTGCCCGAATAATTCTTCCATAGTATGGACAACATCATCTAGGCTGACTTCGTTGGTTGGTGCCACCAATTTGTCTGAATCTCGGGCCCACTTTCGTGCTTCCAAGAACAGTGTGCTGAATTTCTAGCAATCGATGACCATCTGTGAGGGTAATTTCATCCCGAACTCTAGGAGTTGGTATAACACCTCTGACAATTCCATACTTCCATTTTAGAACGGTTACAGACAGCGATGCATGCTCTGATAAGGAGAGACAGTGCCTGATCAGTGAGGCTAGTAGGGTGTAGGAGGAAATATGGGCAAATTTGAAGAGGTTTAGGAGAGTATATGGGTGTGATTTGAGTTGAGGGATCGAAATCTGGATTCTCTTCTAAGAAGAGGGCATTGGTGTGATTCAAAAGTGGATTTTGAGTAGTGTTTGGCTTAGGATTGGCTGGTGGGGCGATGATACCCCGATCAATGAGATATTGGATTATGTTTCAGAGATCAAAGCATTGGTCAGTGGTATAGCCAGCAGTTTGGTGAAAGGTGCAATGAGCATCAGTGTTGAAGTTTCTTGGGAGTGGATTTGGTAATGGATGGGGATCCATGGGTTATATGAGGTTTCTGCTTAACAGGGATTGGTAAACTTTGGAGAGGGGAGCATGGAGCTCAGTGTATTCCCTTCAGATGGGGGCAGGGTGGCTTTCTGGTGCCCATGATGTGGTTGGTTGAGAGATGTTGTTAGTGGTCAAGACTATAGCACTGTCAGGCTTGTCATACTTTCTAGGGGTGAACTGTCCGAACACCTTCTTCGGTTCAATCCCTGTTTTAATGAGGCTTTCCTCGATTTCCACTCTAGCCTCTCTGAGAGCTCGGAAGTGGGGATAGTATTATCCTCCCATCATCGCTCAGACATGGGGCAAAAAGTTCTTCTTCACTATGTTGACCTACTCTTCTTCGAATGGTCGATTGGTCATGGTAGCTGCTTGCTTCCTCTACCGGGTTATGAAGTTACTATATGATTCTCCAGAATTATATTTGAATAGCTCTAAATCACGACGGGTGACCTCAAGCTCATCGTTGTATTTATATTACAACATAAATTCTTGGGCTACATCCTCCCAACTACGGATTCTGGATTCCTCAAGAGATAGAAACCATCGGAGGGCACTATCCTTCAAAGTTTGCTGAAATAATTAGGCCATCTCTTCTTCAGAAGCCCCTAGTAGAGTCATGGAACGATGATAACTACGAAGATGAACAATTGGGGTTCCACTCCCTCCGAACTTCTCGATATTTGGCATCTTGAACTTCTCGAGTAACCTTGCTTTAGGATAAGGAGACATGTGGGTGTAGTCCATGAAATTCCCAGAGATCCTGACTTGGTCGAACTTCTTGGTGAGCATCTTGAGATCCTTTTTGACTTTATTCAACTCCTCCTCTTTTAGATCAACGATCATAGGTGGGTTAGCCATAGGCTGGTCAATGTTTGGCATTGGAAGCTGGGCAGGCGGCGGCCCATTGGTAGGAGGGGCACGTGGAGTGTGCTGATATTCTTTCGGAACCCATATAGGCTCGGGTGGACCCATAGTACGAGGGAATGGGGCCTCGGGCTATTGAGGAATTAGAACCTAGTTTCGTTGCATCTCTTGGACCTCGGTTTAGAGGTTGTCAATTTTGGACACTAGCTGAGCTAGGACTGTCGTCAGATCTGGCTGTATGATTGGTGCTTGATCTGTATTCTCCATGGAAAATGGATGAATTTCGGACTTGAAAGAAGTATTAGAGGAACGCATGAAACTCTGGGGTGATTTGACTGAAGACCGAATCCAATAGGGAGTCGGGCCAAGGGCTTGCGATCGACTTGAGAAGGCGTAAGATGGGATTTATTTTTGAGAAAAAAAAGGAAGAATATTTTTTGGATTTTTGATAAAGAAGGGAGAAATGTTTTTGGATTTTTGATAAAGAATGGAGAAATGTTTTTTGACATGGAACTCAGCATGATTATTATTATGTTTTCACTTGTATTTAATTCTCCTAAATGAAATGTTAGATGGGATCCGAGCCTAGAAAAGTGGGGTTTCTAATATATGCAAAGCTGCGATTTGGACTCGTAACCAGGCTCGCGGACAAGGTACCGTTTTAAAAATTCGCGAAAATTGGGCAATAGATCGACCCGGAATTTTGGCAGAGTTTGGGGTTGAAACCGGCAATCTAAAGTGTGTGTCCTATGTATGACACCTATATGTGGGTATGCAGTTGGTTGGGTGAATCGACATGGGTTACCCCCTTTGGTGTGACTTCCATGATATACGTCTTGCTCTTGCGGGAAATCGGTACATGTGGACAAGCCATTTGATATACCTGAGTGTCCGTGAATTTCCTCACCATATACCTCGTGGGGACGGTACGTGTGAGAGCAAATTCGATATACTCAGCGTACGTGAACGAATTCCCTGCGATATACCTCCCATCATAACTTTGGTCAAGCGGTACGATGCGGGGGAACCGTTCGATATACGTCGAAGGTACTTGGCCAATGGAAGGTGAGAGTCATATCGCTTAGGCTAACTGCGACCTACCGGACCAACGCCCATCACGAAGTGACCCTACAGTTACTGGGTAAAATTTGGTCAATATCAATGCTCTTTGGTGATGTCGTGTGAATCATGCATGATTCTCTTATTAGTATCTTATGATGAGAATGCCTTTCTTGATTATGCCAAACAGGGAGCAAGGTACAAGTACCCCAAAAGGTACACCAGGTATGGATGAGAGATGCATGCAACATGTGGATATATGTGATCCTATGTGCACAGGGTGTGAAGTGTACATGGAGAAATTTCTACAAGTGTGTGAATATAAGCATAAGCATGGGATACACATGAGAAAGGGGAGCATGAAGATATGGGGGAAACATAAGCAAATATAGCATTCAGCCGGCGTCGTTTGAGATGTGGTGCAAAAATGTAGAGAGATTCAGAGTCGCCAGTCTATTTTACTCAAAATAGATAAAAGAAAAAGGGGAAGCCACCTCGAAGGATGGCATCCAAAGACATACTGGTGCGTGTGAAACCAAAATGATTCTAGAAGGGTTTGGAGGCTTAGTTATGAAATGGGAAGGTGTTAGGCACCCATTCTGCCCTTTCGGTCTGTCATGGATATTTGCTATTTTCCTTTCTATTTCCCCCCGTGATAGGTGTGCATGTGTATATATAGAATGGAGGTAGGAACCCTCGACTTGTATCATGGAAAAGATAAAGTGAGTCATCCGTAGGAAGATATCAGAATAATTTTAGAAAAATAAGATTTACGCGATTACCCCTATGTTGATCGTTATAATGGAACGATAACGCATATGGAGTAATGCGTCACTAAGGGCAAGTATATAGAATATAAGAAGATTAGATTTAGAGAAAAGAGGAAGTAAAAGAAAAGGTGAGAGAGAGAATTCGAGCCTCGAGTTTTACCCTGAGACGCCTACGTAGCCTATAAAGGCATCAAAGTCCACGTAGTTCGCATACAAAATGAGGGGTGGGGTTTATCCCATAAATCCAAATGGGGGATCTCTTATTTGTAAGTGTGTGTGTGTGTGTGTGTAGAAAAAGTATTTTAGTTGTGAGAAAAGTGTAGAAAAGTGTGAGAATCCCTATTTGGAATTTATGAGAAAACCCTCTTTTTCTTGTTTTTTGGGTTTTATTTATATGAAAATAAGAGATGTGCAATAATACTAAATAAAAAGTATATTAGGATGTGTGAAATGAGATAATAAAAGTGCTAAGTAAGAAAACAAGTTATTGCGAATTTAAGAGAATTTGAAGAGAAAGGTGAGAAAGTTGGACCTTCTTGAAGATATTGAGCTTGAGCATGAATGTTGGATAGCATCCCTCGCGCTTGGATGATGATGGATAGTGGCTAATTCACCAAGTTTCATGAAGAGGATGATGAAAAGTGGAAGTAAAAAAGGGATTTGGATGTTGAAATCGCGCTGCCATTGAGAGAGGTTTTTGGGATTCGCTGAGAGAGATTTTTATCAGATCTGGGCTCCCCTTGTAAATGAGGTGAAGGCCTCCTTTTATAGGCTCAGCTCACTACCGATCGGCATAGACCCATTCCTGCCTATCGGCACCTGCCGATAGGCAGGGTCTGGTGCGTTTCGGGATTTTTTGGAAAATCGATCGCCGAGGACAAACTGTTGGTCAGAATCGTGCACAGGATAGACCGTTGGAAAGGTAATTCAGAGACCTTCGAAAGTCCTTTAGACTTCTCTCGGGTTCGGGAGTTGACTTTGGTTCAAATATGGCTCAGAAGCATTTGTCGGTTCATTGGACGGGGAATCGTTCGAACGCAAACGGATCGTTCGTCCGCATGGTAAGTCCAAATCGCGTATGGGGAAGACCATTAGAATGTTTAGGAGATGTACTTTGACATTCCAAAGAGTTTGACCCGCTTTAGGGAGTTGACTTTGGTCAATCGAGCCCGGAAAGCATTCGGTGACCTCTCGGAGTCGAACGAATCATTCGTCCGCATGGTAAGTCGGAATCACGCACGGGATGGACCGTTGGAAAGGGTATTCAGTACCCTTCAAAGATTCATTCAGACTCGGTTGAGCTGAAGAGTTGACTTAGATCAAACAGAGCCCGGGAGCGCCCGGTGGCCCCTAGGTCAAGTTTCAGATGAAAACGGATCGTTCGTCCACATGGTAAGTCGGAATCGCGCATAGGGCGGTCCGTTGGAAAGGGTATTCAGTACCCTTCGAGGATTCATTCAGTCTCGATCGTGATGAAGAGTTTTACTTTTGGGTCAAACTGAGCCGTGGAGTGCCCGATGGCTTATCTGTCAATACTCAGGACATGACCTAGGTTTGTAGTGATGGAGGGAGGTGCTAGGGACCTAAGGAGAGTTAGGGGTAATAGAATGGGGTGTCTACACCCATTTACATAAAAATTCCATTTTTTCATAAGAAAACTTTGAAACATTTATTCATAAATTATTCCCAATAAAATAAACATTCTTCCAACATTTTTATTCCATAAAAACATTTAATACCAAGTTTTCTTGAAATATATCTTTTTACTCAAAATCATTGAAACCCTTTTGTAAATCACATTCTTCTTCTTCATGATATGAAAAATACATTTGTTTCCCTGATTTTAAATGCAAAACACACTTTTTCATGTTACATTTACTTATTTCATCATTGTACATTTCCGCATGTATACATCATTTATTGAGGACTAGGAATATATACATGATTGGAATATGTGCATAATCTCTATATTTGTATAAATCTTATATTAACGGGGGTCCGCACAATGGAATTTATTTAGGACTGCATGTAGTTTATGAATTTAGGTGTTGTACTTGTGCAAGCCCTTTATTATTGTGTGTGCTTTGTGAATTTTGGTTGTACTTTCAAAAATTACACACAAAGTTCACAAAGTACATGCACATTGAAATTGAATTAGTACAATTCAATATGGGTGTATTTTTTATGTACTATGCGTGTACTCTATACAATATATATGCCATCTCCATATTTCATCAATCTTACATACTCTTTATATTTGTATAACTCATATATTAACTGAGGTTCACGCCAGCGGCATTTATTTAGGAGTGCATGTAGTTTATGAATTTAGGTGCTATATTTGTACAAGTCATGTATTATTGCGTGTACTTTGTGAATTTTGCGTGTACTTTCAAAAAGTACACGCACATTGAAATTGAATTTGAACAAGTTAAAAAAAACACTTCAAGAAAAAGCACAATACTTTAGCTCGACAAAACTCAAATAAGTAGAGCATTGTGCAACTGAAACAATAATAGAGGACACAAATCAATTAAGTAGAGCATTGTGTGTACTGAAATAATGATAGAGGCCAGAATTGAGTTTTGGATTTTCTAGCATCATAGAACATAAAGTTGACTAGAAAATAAAAGTATGTTCATTCAAATTTTGAACCAAATAAATACCTGAAGCATTTGTATGTTTACTAAAATAATTTGTAAAGGATAACCAAATTCAATTCTCTTTTGAAAATAGCTCCACTAAACAATGTAAACACTCAAAAAGGGTAAAAATACCATTTTAGTATGGAACTATTGTATATCGTATTTCCATATTAGATAAAGAGAGTTTTAAACCCCCCACTAATCATAGAAGGTGTCCTCAATGAAACAAAATAAATTAAAACGTAAAAATAAAAATAACATAAATACTTAAATAATTACCTAAACAGATTACCCCATTTTGAAAACTGGCAAGCCAACCCAAATTTAGGAATATATGGAAACTATTTCATGTCCCATTTACAAATTAAATCGAATAAAATATTTAATACAACAAAGCTTATATATTGAATTTATAACCCCAAAATACGATAATGAAAACATTATTGGATTCATAAACACTGAAATCTCCAAATAGAAAATACCATAAAGATTAGTCGAAACATCCTACATAATCAGAATGATAATTACAATAATTAAATACAAAATAATGTTTATCCTGTTTTTCGTGAGCTATTGCGTGAGACATTTGGTGGGGAAAAGCGAAAAAGATGAACACCGAAAAAAGGGGAAACAAGCCTGTGAAACATTTCATGAGTCGGGCACCAAAAAAGTTTGAAAATCAAGCGCTAACATTGAGCCGAAAACTTCCAGATCTGGTCCAGATCTTTAAGACGGGCGTGGGAAATGTTGGTAAAAAATCTCCAAAAAATTTCAAAACTCAAATATAAAAAGAGTGAGTATAAAAATGAAGCAAAACTACGGAGAGAGAGAGAGAGAGACAACATGTGCTTACAATTGGAGTCGAGATGGAGCTTAAGGATGCATTTGAGTGTTGAGAGCTGAGAGATAGAGAGAGAAAAAGATATGTGAATGCTTGGTTGGTTTTTATAAGTGTCTAAAATTTCAAATTAAATCTGGAATAAATTTGAGGTTTACAATAGTACATTCTAATAGTGTGTTTATGAAAATCCAACCTTCCATTTTGTATTTTCATGGCTTAATCCTAGCCTCTAATTTTGTTATCTCTTTACAGAATAGTGCCACTATTCTACTTCTTGTTTTATATATATATATATATATATATATATATATATATATATATATATATATATATATATATCTGTGCCTAAAGACATGATGATAATCACAAAACGACAAAAATGTTCAAAATACGCAATTGTAAAAAGGTAAATATTTCGTTCCCCAACAAAACAAAATGCAATTTTAAAAAAAAGTTGCTTTAATCTCCTAGTAAGGTGTATCCGTGCAAATGACATGATGATAAATTTTCTCCCGAATATTTATGGAATTTGCTCTCGAATATTTATGATTATAGAACCCTCACACTCCTATGTATTGTATTTTAAATTTTAAGAAAGACCTAAAAATACTAATTAAATTTCAATAATTAAAGAAAAATATAATGAGTTAAATTATAGTTAATGAATAAATAATTTTAATATACTAAAATTATTCATAAAAGTTTTTTTGTGTAATTTCAAAAAGGATAAAAGAAATGATTAGTTAAAGAAACATTAAAAATATTATTTAAACCAATTAAGATGTTTAGAGCATAATATGGATAATTATGTTTGTGTTTTTCAAATAAATTTACTAAGAACATGGGAATTGATAATCTCATAATTAGGGGATTGTGCATCCCTAAAATATGAAGGAAGAATTTATATTTTGAGCAACATAAAAAAAGTAGGTTGAGAAAATTGAACTTTTAAAGTCTATCAAGGTTTTTTAAAAGATTGTTTGGGACTTTTAAAAGATTCTCTCCATAGCAATGTATAAAAATACTATGTTGTAACAAAACTATTCTAAATTTAATCCCCACCCTCCCTAAAGCTCCTTCCAAGTACTTTCATTCAACTGAATTTATTAGGTGTGTTATGAATATAAACGACCAAAAGTTACAATAGGTAACATTTATATTTGTCCCTCAACTTAACAATCAAATGTAACACTTCGAAATTAATCAACAATATGATATATTTATTAGCACAAAGAAAAGAAAAGCAAGAAATTTATATGAAATATCAACGGTAAGTTCAGAGAAAGAAAAGAAAGAGTTCCATTAAAATCAACTTAACAATCCGAACCCCAAATAAAAATATATACACAATCTAAACTCCAATTAAATAAAACATGTATCTCGTATCTGTAATAACTAAGAGAAGAGTTCCATTGAATCTATCAGATACGTTCTGATGTCTTGATTTTTGAACTCTAGAATACAGATTTTTCCCCTATAATAATTAACATCAACTCAACCGCTAATCACTACTAATTGATAGAAAATGGGCTAAACGGGACATTATTTTCATTCTTGACGACATCAGCCCATATGGGAAGCTCCAAAACAAAGCAAAGTAGTTGTCAGGAACATATTTTCATTTCTGACGACATCATCATCATTCTCGTCATCAAAGATCATTCTTGCCATTAAAGATATCTTTAACATATAGGAAAATCAACAACAAAAATAATACACTCTAATTAAAGAGTTAGTGTAAAGGAACTATATATCTGTAAAGGCATCATATATCTCACACGAAGGTAAGAAAAAATTGCAATAGATACACCTTCAAAGTAACGTCGTCCCTCCAGATATGCATAATACGTACTTGTACAAAAAACCCATATCAAAACAAAGTAGAAATAGACAATAAATACATATAAAGGAAAAAAAATACAAACTGCAACATCAACCAGAGCAATAGAAAACCCCACTGGCTATAAGCGGAGCATTACCATCTGAACTTCCCTGTTTTGTAGAAGCATATATGCTAACCCAACCAAAGAAGATCTTTAGATACAAAAAACTCAACAGATAGGTAGAGACAGGCTAATTCGCAAGAGAGCTTGAAGCTAATAAACTGCTTTGCCCGGGGTGTTCAGTTCTTTGTTTCCTAGGCAGAAATCACAGTCAGGCTCCTTGCTAAACCCAGCCATTTTAGACTAAGACGGATCATTAGAGCTTTGTTCTCTGTCTTTGGCCTGCCTTTCGGTCAATCAAGGAAGTGCATCGACCAGACCCAACCCTTCCTCGAAAGAAGCACGAGCGTCACGCCTTCAGTTAGTAGCGAGTAGTCTTTTGGCAAGTCGTCCCGCAGGGCTTACGCAAACCTTTGAGTTTTCAGAGTCAAGGTGCGCTTCCCTTCCAGTCGAATATATTCTATTAAAGCAAAGCCAAGAGGCGATAGTGGCATCGGTCTTCTCGTTCCATGAGGAAAAGGTCCGGAATGGCCTATTTTTAAAAAACATCATATAATAAAAACTCCACCCATTCTGTAAAGGTGTCATATACGCCACACGAAGGTAAAAAAAAATGTGCACCAGATCTAAAAAAAGTTCACCAGATACACCTTCAAAGTGTCATCGCTCCAGATCTGCATAATATGTACTTGTATAAAAAAACCCAGATCTAAACAAAGAAGAAATATAATTTTTAGTGTTTTTGGGTTTATACGTATAAGGTAAATACATATAAACCCATATTTGCATAATACGTATAAGGTAAATACATATAAACCCAGATCTTCATAATACGTTCTTGTTCGTTCTTTGTTGCCATCAATAAAATCAAATTACCTTATATATGTGCAGGACAGTACAACACACGGCCTCTATCGTCGAACCCACGCCTAGATCTGACAGCCACTAACAATTTTATCTCCACAACACTCGCAGCCTCTGTCGTCGAACCCACACCCAAATTCGTTTCTCTCTGCCATGGTTGTTTATAGGGTTTTGAGGGGGTTGATTTTTGTGCGAGCATGGGGCAAAATAGGAAAGAAAAATAATGGATTTGTGAGATAAATATTGATAAGCGAAAGGAAGATAGAAATTGACGGAGGGGCAATTGGGAGGTTTTGGGTGAGAGTAGAGTTTTGGGATAAGAGGTGAGGGTTTGAATTAAAGTAAAAGTTTTTTTTGGGTGATGTGCAAAACTTTGGGCGGGATGATTAAATGGGAGAGTGTGGTGAGCATGTGTGTATTTTGAGTTAATTTACCAAAAAAGTCCTTATGCTTGAATTAAAGTGGAGGAGTGGGAATTAAGTGTGGAGAAAGAAAAGAGGGGGGATCCAAAAAATTCAAGGGCAAAATAGGAAGTGTAAACAAAATTCATCTTGTGATGTCATTGTTGAATCTTATGACATACATGAGTTTCCTACTTTATTATATATATATATATATATATATATATATATATATATATATATATATATATATATATATATATATATATATATATATATATATATAGAGAGAGAGAGAGAGAGAGAGAGAGAGAGAGAGAGGATATGGCCAAAATGGGTTGACCTATTTCTCAAAGTGAGGCAAATTTAGGCCTATAAGAATTTTATTCCTTTGGGTCAAGAATTTTGTGATTTACCAAAACCAAAATTAAAAAGAGATTTCTGACTCAACCCCTACTTCTTAATGATTTATTTGGCTTAACCCCCACTTTTTCAAATTCTATAACATAACTCTAGTATTTTAGCACTGTTATAACTCTGTTTAAAAATCCCTATATCTTAATTAAATGTAACCCCCAAATCATATTTTTTTACCAAACTACCCTTATATTTAACTTTGAAAATTACCCCCACTTTATCTTATTCACCAAATCAAAACTGTAATTTTCACAAATCCTAAAGCTTCCTTCTTTAAAATCACCTCTTATAATGAGAGAAATATGGAAAATTCTCATTCCAACTTCTTATGGTAATTGATTTTTAAATCATTAGAACGGTGGACTAAACCTTATGTCAAGAAGGAAAAGCTCACCCTCAACCTCTAAGCAAACCTCCCTTGGATATTGGTTTCCATACCACAACATGGGTGATTTAGGAACACCACAATGCATGTTTTTAAGGGAAATAGGATCCTATAGGGGTGTTCATGTGTACATTTCTTAGATGGCCTGAAGACATTAGTATATCCTTCTTGAAAGAGATCAAATATCCATAGGGTACTCTATATGTGTATCACGATTGCAAAGAGCCCCGATAAAGGTTGTCATAAATAAATATGGCTGTCAGTATTGGGGATGGATGCCAATGGGCAGTCGTTGATGGTATCCTAAGAAACAACGGGGGTAGTTTTCTTAGTAAAGGGTCGAAGCTTTGTAATCTTTGACAAGGAATTATTATTTTGTAGGGTTTTGGTTTGGGAAAGAAGATGATGTGAGGTGGGGGTATTTAAAAAAAAATATAAGGACATTTCGATCAAAAATCTAATTTAGGGGGTAAATAGAATCCATAAATTAGGTCGCAATCAAGAAATTTTAAATTTATCATCCAATTTTATCTTAATTAATTAGGTAAAACTAAGAATGCACGATATTAAATCTAAATCGAACAAACAAATAATCACACGAGATATGAAAAAAAATCCTTTAAGGAGAAATATTTTTCAGCACTATTTCAACTAAGGTATTATAGACGACACAGACGGACTTACAGACTTAGAAACCACTATGTATTGAAGTTTGATCTCGTTACTTATTAATAATAGAAAGTGATGCAAGTCCAATAATGCCCCATTTCAATCTCATGTTTCCTTCATATCCATTAATCAGCCTCAGGAAACTCCTTTCATTTAGTCAGCAGTGAAGAATGAACTCCACAAGGATTTGAACAAGTAATGTGTTCTTCCAATTTCATAATGTGATCATAAATATCAAAGGGGTTTAGACTTTGAAAAACCAAAGTGTTAAATCAAAAAATATATTCAAAAAAGCGTGCAACAAAGTGGAGGTTCGTACCTCTTAAACAAGATGGAAAATATAAATGAGACAATCTTGAAGAGATCTAGTTTAAAACTAACTAAAAACCAAAATCCACATCGGTTCATTCGAGCTAACTATACCTCATTCGAATGACCTTCACATTCTTGTATGAGCAAGAGACTGAACGACTTTCCAAAGCAAGAGAAAAAAATGCATGTCTGTAGCTCATTTGAACAACCCTCAATCTTGGTCTAACGAGATGCCTAAATTTTCTTCTTTTTTTTAAATAAATTTTAGAAAAATATTTTGGATTCAAACATGTTTAAAAATACCCCTGAACATAAGTTGACACTAAATCTACCTCATACATCTTCTATGGTTGTAGTGACGATATCAACTCTTCATTCTTTGATGCATTCGGTCACTCACTTATCTTCGATTGAAGGTTTTCGAGAATGTATATGATAGTGTAGAGGTACAACTAAATATGTAAAACTATTAAACATATTGAGCGAATCATAAATCATTCTCTTACAAATCTTCCCCTTTGGCTATTCCCCTATAAAACACGAAATCAAAAAAATAACCCGTAAGACAAGTTCAACTAATGTCCCCTCCAAACCCAAAAAGAAAAAAAAAACTTGCAACTTTGTCGCTAATGAAAACTTTCATCGTGTAGTCCATGATATCATCAATGAAAAAAAAGACCTACACATATGAAGCAAAGAAAATACCATGACGTATGGTATTTGAAAAAAAAAAACTCCCCCTTAATATGGTCCCTCCCCCCCCCCCCCCCCCCCCCCCCTTGTCTGTAATAGATAAAGGATTAGAAGATAAATCAGAAAAGTTAGAATCATGAGTATACAAGTTTGAAATATCATCATAAAGTATAGAAAATTAAGCATATGCGATGAAACTCCGAAAAACCAATAAGTTTTTTTTTTTATTTATGAGCATAAAAAAATGCAGATAACACTACAAACAACCACACCACAGATTATCATGAAAACATTAGAATCGTGGAGATGGAATGTATGTGTGTAAACTCAATGCAAGGGAAAGTACAAAAATGCATACGCAACGATCGTTTACAAAGTCAAAGAGACACTCCTAAAGAAAGTACTAAATTCAACCTTTTGTCTAAAAATATTAAATAAAGTAAAATTGACTAAACTCATACAAAATGCCCGGAATTTCAATGCTTTTCAAATCGATAAAGCCAAACTCAATGAATTTTATTTTGAAAACGCATTGATCTTCAACTTATAACACCCTCAAAATCGCTCATTTTAAGCATAAACTCTCAAAATTTTTGAATAAATCATATCGTTCATTTTTAATGAAGCATCAATGAAATAAATTTGGACTTGGCACTTATATTTTTATATGTCGAATTCATCTTTAGGGTCTTGCCAATATTGGTTTTAATACCAAGAAGACTACTTCTTTTGTAGCCCCTTTTCATTCCTTAAAATTTTATCAATTAATATTTTGGTCAAATAAATTTGAGAAATGGTTTTTGCATTCACAATTAGTTCCTAATACATTTAGTTCGTTATTAAGTATGATTGACATGAGAAGATCATATTCAACATACAACAAGCAAGTTCAATATTCAAAAGTTCATGCAAAGTGGGTGCAGTCAGGGTGATATAATGAGTAGATCATGAGGAAGTAATTAAGAATAAAGGATGTAATGCTAAACATGCATTATTAAGCACCTTTTTTTTTTACAAAGTCATATTTAATATGGAGATTGTCAGTCTTAGGCCTATTGTTGTCATTGGTTCATTTGTCATCATTTCTATCATGAGGTTTGTGATTGTGATGATTCTGATAACCAAGTATGCCTTGTTTAGAACCCACAAAGTTTTTAAACTATATGATTTTCTTAAATTGTTTGGTCATAAGAGAAATCTGGTTATCCAAATTATCCAAATCACAATCCTCACTAAAGTCAAGGTTAAAGTAAAGTGGGTTCATTTTAAGGACAATCACTTGAGATGAGAAAACTACATTAGATCGAGAGGATCGTTTGTTCTGAGAGGCCATTTTCTTTTTTTACTATAACTCCATCTCTACCGTTCTTAGTTTACTACTAAGTAATTCTGGAGTCACGTTAGGGTCTTCCATTTATTCTATGGCATAATGTTTATTGTTAAATTTAGCAGAAAGGGATCTTAAGATGTTAAGCACAATTTCCTTTTTATCATATGTTATCCCATGTGCATCCAACATTGTGACAATATCTGTTAATTTTATATAAAAATCATCAAATGACTCACTCTCATCCATAATAAGAATATTGTATTACTGGACTAACATCTGAGTCTTCCCAGTCTTAACACGGTCATCACCTTCATAGGCGGTGATGAGTGTGTCCTAGGCTTCCTAGGAAGTGGAGAAAATAGATATACATTTGAATTCATCCTCATTTATGGACATAAAGATGTAGTTATTTCCATTATTATTGCTAAGTGATATCTATTTTTCCTCTTTGGTAAACTCACTGAGATTTTTCTTAACTCTTATAATGTTGGTTTCAGGCAAAGGCTTAGTTGGGTATTGGTATCCATTTTCAATCATGTCCTAGACATCATCACCCAAAGTTCCTTCGATTAATGTAATCATCCTTACTTTTCAGTAAGGAAAATTGTGTCCATCAAAGAGGGGTGGATAGGACAGGTTACCTAGCTTCTCAAATCTCTCATCCATTTTTTCAGAAAAATATTTCAAAAAGAAGTTTCTGGAGCTTTAGGATAAAAAAATGTTTTGATAAACCCGCTCTGATACCATTTGAAAATTGTTCACGAAGTTTTTAACGCAAAGTTAAAGATTAAGTAAACTTCA
Organism: Sambucus nigra; assembly: GCA_949130495.1. Lineage (NCBI taxonomy): Eukaryota > Viridiplantae > Streptophyta > Magnoliopsida > Dipsacales > Adoxaceae > Sambucus > Sambucus nigra. Next base: position 618,461,244 of record OX422208.1, read on the forward strand.
AAAATAAACTCGTTTAGGAAACTCCTTTTTGAGATCTTAAAAAACAAGATGTGTATAAAACAGATTTAGGTGGATGTTAGACTTAGTAGCCTAATTACCTTAGGTTTTAAATCAAAATCCTATATTAATTGTATGTATAGAAACCAAATTTTGTAAAAAATAAAGAACAAAAGGAAGTAAGTTGACACGGTCATTTTTAACGTGCTAAAATCTAAAATTTAAGGAAACATCCATAGTGCCCTCTGCGCCACAACCAAATAAATCCACTGTAAAAAAAATATATAAGAGTTACAAGCACATAAACAGGCAACACAAGTTCCAAAGCTAAAGAAAAAAAATATACCTAATGAGCACAAACCTCCTCTACGGTATTCTAATTTCTGTCTTTGATTTCCCTGGCAGTTTTTTTGCTTTGACTCATAACTCTTTGCTTTTATGGACTCAGTCAAACAAGATCTCTCAAAAGGAACAACACATTTTCTATGTGTTCGTCTGAGAATGTATTGTGACTGTGAAGTGTCTATAATGGAGCATGCAACTCATTTCCCTCTTAAAACGTTATACAAATATTCCTAATTTTTTTCTTTAAAGCCTCAACTTGTAAAAATCTAATGCACTAAGATGAAATTGACCAAAGATGGAAATTGAACGAAAATTGACGACTTAACGAATAAATGTGGAGATTGATTAACCCGATGAGATTCTGAGCCTATCATTTTTTCGAGTAATTGAATCAATTTGAGTTAATTATAGACTCAAAGTTCATTTCAGTGGTTATATAAGTCGTTGATGATCTCCAATTGTTTGTTTTGATCGATTATGGAAAATAAGTTAATTGTCATCCCTAAAAGCATTAAATATCTCTAAATTAAATTCTTTTTGAGACGCAAATGGTAAATTAAATTTGTAATTTGAATAATGAAGTTAGACCCTCCTTTATCATCCAAAAATATTAGTCATTAAAAAAATAGTGAAAAATTACCCCTTTGCAAACAAATTTAAGTCAAATAAAATTTCCCTTTTCGTTTGTTAACACGAAAAACCTACTTGGCTCGAAGTTGTAGATAATTAAAAATTCAGCATATAAGTCCTAATAGTGCAATGAAAAGGGGCAAGAAGAAAAAATCGAGAAAATGAGCAAAAGACTAGAAAAGAACTATCAGGCATCAATAGAAAAAATTTCAACTCCGAATTCTTCCCATTCATTCCTATTTTTACGCAATAAGCCTTAATGCCCCAAAGTCCTAACCGAATCTGAATAAGCAATTTTATTAACGCATGGAGAGATAAAATTCAAAAAGACAATAAAAGAGATTGAATGGTGCATATAAAAGACGATAGTTCTAGTTTTCCAATAATTGTTGATATGAAAAATATAGCCCCTGTCGCAAAGAGCAAAGCACTAATCCCTCGACACCGCAGCCTTATACATACATGTTGCTGCACCCTATATTACATGTTATAGGGTGAAGACTTACATGTCGTGGCCCTACACACTATAGGGTGTGACCCTATTTGCTATAGGATGCAGCCCCTCCCATTCACATGTCACAGGGTGCGGTCGCTGCTTTACAGAGTGGCTAGCCGCATCCCCTCTCATTTACATCAACAATACAGCACCTACAACTCCTATAAATAGAGGTCCACACCTCGAGAGTGGGGGAGCCTGATCCGAATACATTTGATATACTGATATCCAGTCTGGAGACCACTACACTAGGGAGGCATTGCCAGATACCCCGCACCTATTGATACATCTTTGAGGCTATTCACCGGCATCACGGCCATGTCACCGGTGATATCATCTCACTTAGATAATGTTCGCACATAGATAATTTTGAAAAGCATGATGGGATTTAGCCCCGTTAAGGGGGGTGATTAGTGAAGAGTTATATTTACTTTTTTTTTTTATTCTTTGTCCGTGATCTATGGATCATCGCTAGGATTGTGTCGTTTTATCCACCGGGAAGTTGTTTTGCCCTCGATAGGCCCTAATAGGTACGCTATCCCCAAGTTTCATGAGATGAACTCAATTTCTGGGACTATTCCCCTCACTGCCTAAGATGGGATGTCACCCGATAGTTCAAGTACCCTTCTTGCCGCAACCCCTACTAGTACAGTCTAATTACAGTAGCTTCAAATCATCGAGGGATGGACTCCAGTGGTTTCAGGCTCAACCTTGGTAAAATTCATTCTCGCACCACGAAGGTACACATATGTGCCTAACGGGCTGCGACCCTAAAAGTAAAACCTTGTAGCAATTCAAACGTTGCATCCCAACTTTATACTTGGTTTATTTTATATTCTGTGATTGCTCACTTATGCTAGTTTTGTCTCATATTATATATATTTTAAAGACTAACAAAGCAGAAATGGAGGGAGAGTCGAGACGAAGCGCAAAAATAAAGAATAAGATTACACATATGTGCAATCACCTCAACCACTTGTACGACAGTCATGCTTCACTCCAAACCCAGGTCAACTTTTTTACCCAAAAATTTCTCATGCTAGAGGCCGCGACACCCAGGACTACTGCTATTCCAATTATTGTCGCAGCCCTAGAAGTTCCAGCCCTATAGGTAGCCAGTAAGAATCAGAAGAGGAAAGTAGAGAAAGAAGAAAAAGGCTTTGAGGCCTATACCCCATTGGCCTTCCAGAATGAAGACATCATCGAATTCATAAAAGAGGACAAGCTACTGAAATGGCCACCAAAATTGAAAGCTCCACCCCATAAAAAGGACAAATCCAGGTGGTGAAAACTCCACCAGGACCATGTCCACCACACTAAGCAATGTTACGCCATGAAGGATGAAATCGAAAGGCTTGTAAGGCAGGGAATGGTGCAGTAATTACTCAAAGATGCTTAAGGGATGCAGCCTATTCTGAGAGGCCATATTCCCATTTTTTATGCCTATGTTTATGTTTCTTTTGTTTTTGTTCTTAGTGAACATCCTCTTTAAATAGTTTCATTATGACTTTTGTATTTTTCATCCAAGTCATGAATACGCGAAATAAAGGATATATGAAATTAGACTTACTTTATATTTCCATACTTTGATTTCTCGATTCCATTAAATATTATCGTATAAAAGAGCATTTGTCTTAAATATATTCCAAATAGAGACATCGTATTATATCGGGAATAATTATATTGTAAGGGCCCACAATGCTCGACATGACACCAAGGTGAATGATGGCATATGATAATTGAAAATAATAAAAGCAATTATTGGGAGCAACTGTCTAAATGGCCTTACAACGCCATTCATGGTGCAACAGACATACTCTTATATTCGCTAGGCCAACTATCTCTTGATATATTTATGTCAGCATCATTGGCCACGGGGGTGACCAATGCCTGTTACATTAGCCATGTGGGAGACCAATGCCCATACATTAGCCACGGGGGAGACCAATGCCCGTTACATTAGTTGTGGGTGGCTTAATAACATAACCTAGCCTGGGAGGCTTAAAAGTGTCCCGCACATTAGCCTGGGGAAGCCTCATAATACCTAGGCCGAGGGGGACTGATAATAACCCGATTAAAGCAGCTAAAGGATGTTATGACAGTGACATCATGAATCACGCCAAACCTACAGAAAGGGGGTGGCCTCAGCCCATCATACTGTCACCAATTTCTTGGCAATGGCTTGAAAAGAGATGCAACCCTATTAATATGGTCGCGTCCATCAGAGAGTCCAATTATTCATTTAGAGGAGGCAACAGAGAAAGATGGACCAAAGAATTGCTAAAATACCGCGGTTAGGTTACAAACTAGCTGTAGCCTATGCATTACAATCAAGACTTCGAAAATGATGGAAAAATTGAGGTACAAGAAGTTTAGACGCAGCCCCAAAGTTATTTTTCTTTGGCACCGCGGCTTGGGGGATTATATCCATATATGGAGGAAAAAATTTGAAGCCTTCGAGGCAAAATAAAAATTGTGAAAAGTCTAAGGCAAAGCACAATAGGGCGCAGCCTTTGTGGAGAAACCATATATATAATGTTGTCGCGGCCTTATGTCCATTGCAGTTACTGAAAAAGTTTTGCAAGCTCATTCAATCAAATATCAAAGCGGACAATAAAGGAGAAAGTAAATACAAATAGGCAGATCAAAGGCTACAGCCGAGGAAAAAGAGTAAAGTGTTAAGTTATACAGACAAGGAGGCCGCAGCCTAGATAATGAAGTTCATCATGTTTAGAGGGTCGAACCCCTATGTATATATCAGGAAAAAAATACAAGTTTAAAGAGGGACGTAACCCAATGTCCAAGAATTGTAAGAAGTTAGAAGACTAAGTCACTGCATCATCTTCTTCATCTCCCTCTTCTCCGTCTGCAGCAGTTGCGGTCTCCTCCTTAGCTTCTGTAGCCTCTTCTTCATACCTTTACCTAGATCTTTCCTCTGTCGTAACTTTTATTTCAGCCACACATTATAAGTGTTCGGCATCACCAAGCCCCCCAGGCAAGAATTGTATCTTATGATATAGGGAATTTTTTAACAACCCTGTGCCTGAGCTCTTGGAAGCTGCGAAGGTAGGCTCTATTGTTGGTTAGAAAAAATTCTCTTAAGCCTTTGAATGAATCAACGAAACTTTCTATGGCTAATTGAAGGGCCTCGCCATGTTCTTCATCTTTTTTCTGCAATTATCAGGGCATGGGCTTCCTCCATTTGCTTTAAAGCTACGGCGTGATCTTTCTACTACTGGGCAGATTTTTCTTGAAGCTCCTTCAGCTGGGATTCAAGATTGGAGGCATGAAGAGAGGCAGATACGACCTTGTTTTATTCAACCTGAAGTGATGTCGCGGTCGTTGACATCTTTACCTCAGCATCATTGTTGACCGGGAGAGCAGCTTTAATGTCCATTTGTGTTACTTTAAGTATCGCAGCAGTAGACGCTTTGCCAGCCTCAAAAGAAGACTTCTTGGCATTCTCCAAGTCAGTCAAATGAACCCTCTCCATGGCCTCCTTCAGTTCGTAGAGGGCTTCGTATTTCCTCTTTCGGGATAACACAACGTCCACGAGGTGAAAGGAGATTTAATGTTAAAAGAAAATATGAAGTGTAAAAATGGTATTGAAAAGGTACATTTGGACTTACCCTTAGCAGGCTGTGGAGGTCATAATCCTCCAAGACATCATGGTCCTCATCCACGAGATGATCTAGGTCCACGACATCTAGAACCCTTTTCATTTCGCAGGCAGCTCTCATAGTCGTGTCCTAAGAAGACTCAGGGTTGGGTTGCCTAAGCTGAGGTTGCGAATGGCCATCAGCACCAACACTGGCATGACTTTAAGGAGGTGACAGGTTGGAATTAATATCCATTACTGTTAGAGGTGGGGGTGAACTTGAAGAATTGCTTTGGTAGGTGCCGCGGCCACACTGCAAATCAGTTACAGATGTCATCAATCCTTACATGGTCAGTTGACTGCCTATATCATCATCAAATTGGCCTTCAAACTTTTCTTAAGGAGAAAACTCCTGAACCTGACTTGAGGGTGCGATAGGAGACGTTTGTTCACCCACAGAGGGTGCGACAGGAATAGTGGGTGCGGTAGGGAGATTGGAATTGGCCCTTTTTCCTCTTCTTCTATCTGGTTGCGTTGTTGAGGGCAACCGCGTCCTCATTCATTTTAGCCAGTTAGGATGCCAAGAGATTCCTATTAATTTCCTCACCCGAAGAATAAATGAAACAGTGTAAAAATTTGAAGGTTTAAAAATAGTTGTCGCAACATTAAAAAAGAAAGGGTAATTACCTTCCGCGACCATTTCCTTTAGCAAAGATTTGTTGGTGAAGTAGCCTACTTCAAAGATGGAAGCTGAAGTCACAAGTGTGCTAAACTTTTTATCGTTAGCACTTACTACTACGACCCTTCTTATCCTACCCTCCTGCTGCTCACTTAGTGAAAAATTATCAAGAGCTGCATAAAAAGTTCAATGTTAGTACAAAATCAATGGAAAGAACATGGAAAATACAGTTGTAAACAAGAGGACACGGCGTGTTCACAGATGGATGCAGCCTTATATACCTAATATGGAGGGGCATCCCCATTGCCGCGGCATCCTGAAGGATCTCTCTCTCTCTCTCTCAGTATCCTCTGGGTGGATTTCCCACCCTTTCTCCAGAAATGTAAAAATATTTGCCCTTCTAATTTTTCACACTGGTGGGTCTCCTAGTCTAAAGGGTTTCGGCATTGCTGCGAATGGTAAAGTAATAGTACCACGCAAATTTCCCTGAGTTTTCCTTTGGGCAGTAAAAATAGAAAAACTTCGCGGGAGTTATGTCTCTCCTAAACTTATTCTTCCATAACACTACAGAGGAGAGAATTTCTCTCAAGCCCTTAGGGTCCAGTTGGGCTGGGGCTAACTTCATAGTTCGAAATTTTTTCTAATGGGGACTGGAATTGGCAGCTGCAACCCATATACAAATGCATGGAGAGGGAAGAAGATCCCATCATTAGCAAGTGTCGTGTAGCACCTCTGCTCCGCGATGGGTGCTGAAAAAATAAAATTTTCAGGAAATTCAAGTGCCTCAGCAACTTGATCAACCCATTCCTGAGTCATGATGCTACGGAAACTTAAAGCCATAGGAGGTCTCTCAGTTCTGTTGGATGGGCCAGCAGGCGCGTCCCTGGCTTCAGAAGGTCCCACAATCGTGGTGTCAATGTCCATTGGGTTGCTGCTGGAGTTGGACTCCTCTTCCATTATCGTGGTATCGGAATCTTTCCTATAGGAAGAGTCCGCGAAGTTAAAATTTAGAACGACACAATTTGGGCAGTCTTTGAGCTGGCAAGGCTCTATTGTCTTTAAAGGACGCCCATAAAGAAGTTCAGGGGGGGAGAATCCAAAATGTTTGTTCCATAAATCCTTAAAAAATTCGTCAGGATTCCAACTCATATGGATGCAGCAAGTCAAAAAAATCATAAAAGTTTTATGTTAGGTGCCGCAGCCATTATGGTATGATAAGCCTCTTAGAGGCCGTCGCAGGATGACGCGACTCAGAATGTGTCTCAGAAGTGCGTACTCTCTAGGCTCAAGTGCAAGCCTGTCGCTCAAGTAATAATCCAACAAGTCGGGTATCGATCCCCAGGGAAAAAGGACAACGAAGTTGTGACGACAGGAAAAGACGAAGAAATCCTAACTCTGACTCTAAAAAGAAAGGAAAAATGATTTGGTTTTGGGAATTATTAAACTTAATGCAAATATGAAATTATGATAACATGCAATTACACTAATTTACCTAAAATATGATTGAAAAATGATTTGAAACTTTTGAACTAAGTGATGAGAAAAACAGGACAGGAATACAATCCCCCAACCCTAGTGTATTGCAGGTATAATACAAATCATAAATTTAAGTGAATAATTTGACCCAGAATTTAGTACTCCCAAGCATTACGCATATGAGGTTCAAGACCGCATCATACTTAATTTGAGGATGAGTAAATCGGTATCGAGATAGTGATACTCGAATTGCATTCTAAATCATCCCGGTTACCTAGAGGCAAACGAGATATACAGATCTACATTTTTTATGTTCCTATACGATACGGTCATAATCAATCATTAAATTCAGAGGATAAATATTACACACACACAATTAACACATCAAGTTGGGTTCATGCATCCCGACCTTTTAAACCTAGCCGGACATATTAAACTGAAGGGTGCATGAGATAGTAATGTTGCATGCGAAAGAACTCAAGATAACACTAGATTGAACTATATAACTAAGTGTTATGAACACAGAAATTGATTCAAATTACGCAAGAAAAATTACCATGCCAGAACAATAATCATAAGAATGAAACTTGGATTACAACTAGAAAACAAACCCGGAATCTTATCAATCTTGCAAAAATTAATTCAAGTTCTGTTCCTAGATGTTCTTCTCCTTTTCTCTCTACCAAAAACTAAAAAAAAAAATATTCAGAACTGTTGTTCCTAGGTCACTAAGTACGTCCAAAACTGTTTTAGAAGGAGTTTTAACTTCGTGGGATTCTTTGGACCAATCAAAAATAAGGAAAAAATTGTGCTTCAGAACCCCCGAACCGGTTCGCATGTTCCCCGAACCGATTCGCCCCCCAAACCGATTCGCGATTGGGTTTGAGAACTTTTGCTGGCTTGGGGTGCCTTTTATTTCATTCTAACACTTAGAATTTTTTCTTGTTTTCTTCCTTTCTTTCTTGGATTTTTCTTCAACTTCAACTGGTCATAACTCATCAATCGTAGCTCGTATTTCGGTGTCGTTTCTTTCAGTGTTCTCGTTGTTCCAATATTTTCAACTTTCCAGTTGACTCCTACTCCGAGATTTGGCTGCAAAATTACCAAAATGCCCTTGAACTTGCCTTCCTAGCCTTTCTTTCATTGTTTTGCTTTCTCTTTTGCACAGCTTGCATAATTAACTAATAAAACAACTAGGAGAAACACAAAATATGAAATACTTGCCAACGAAGGTTAGTAGCATAAATTTGCGTTAAATCCATATCGGTTGCATCACTCGGGTTCACAAATGTACCGAAATTAGGGGAATAAAAATATAATATTTATGCCCAATCAAACCCCCTAACTTAGAACTTTGCGCGTCCCGAGCAATGTAAAAGAGAAAGAATAAAGTCATGACTCCTCTAAAAAATTTGTGGGGATAGAATACCTTTTTCGCGGGCAAGTGATTGCATTTAGCGCATGCAACAAGCCTTTAAACCCCTAGGTTGCCCTAGTAGGACGAGTGGTGTCTCGTGAGGGTTTGCAGAGAATATACCCACAAAATTCGACTCAAGGAAACTATCAAAATACTTAAAAAATTTACAATTCAAACTTTCCCAGAAAATAGTCATCATCAAGTCATATTTACAAGTCTCAAATCATAGTGCGTGTGTGCGAAGCCGGAAATATAACTGCGGATTTCCACCGATTGATCATTACGTTACTTACCCGAAAATTCGTTTTGATTTTAAATTCTCACGAAATGCTCTTTCAAATGAATCACTCGGATTGTGGATCTTCTCTCTGTATGCGTGATATAAAGAGTAAATGTAATGGACGCAAAGTCACGCATACAAGTAGAAAGATGAAAATTTCATAGTGATAGGATCTCATCAATGGATTACGGTTTTAAAAACAGGAACATTGCCTCCTTTTTACGCATTTAATCTCTTTTATTATCTTTTGGTGTATTAGCTCTCCATGCGGTAACCAATTTCGCAATTTAGACTCGGTTAGGACTTTTTCGAGTTTTAAGGTATATGGGGTAAAATGACAATTGTAGGGAGGTTGGAATTGGAAAAATTATTAGTGACGTCCATGTGTGCGTTTTTCGGGCTATTGCTTATTTTTTTTCTTCTTTTTCTCTATTTTTCTATTTTTCACTTCTTTTCTTTTCTTGCTATTTTTGTTGAGCATATCTATTTTTCTTGCCCCTTTTTATACACTTTTTTTTTTACTTAAATTCTGAATTTTTACATTCTTCGCAATTCCGGGCTATTTGGGTTTTTTGGGTTATCAAACAAAAGGGACAATTTGTTTAGCTCAAATTGGGTTACAAAAGAGGTAATTTTTTGCTACTTTTTCTGGCCAATATTTTTGGGTGACAAACGATGGCCTACTTCATTGTCCAAAATACCAATTGCGTTACCATGTGCGTTTCGAGATGAATTAAGTGTAGAGATCAATTTTGGCACATTTTTCAAAGCAACATCAGACGCGTTTTTCATAACTGATCAAAATGAAAGGATTGAGATCCTCGATGACTTTTTAGGCGCTGAAAATAACTTTGAGTTAACAATTAACTTAGATTGATTTAAAAACTCACAAAAAGTGATAGGCTCGAATCTCACCGGGTTTGTTAATCTCCACACTTATTGGTTAAGTCGTCAATTTTAGCTCAATTTCCATCTTTGGTCAATTTCGGCTTAGTGTATGTTGAATTTTACAACTTGAGACTTCAATTCGACTTTTAATGATATTTTTGAAAATTTTAAATTCCAATTTTTATTTATTTTGAACAAAACTATTTTTGGATTTTTTTCAAAATTTTATGATTTTTTTGGAAATTTCTAGGCATTTTGGAAAATTTGTGAAGTTTTAGAAATACGCACTTGTGACCCCCCCCCCCCCTAACTTAGACTTTTGCATTGTCCTCAAGAAAAAAGGACGAAAATCTAACTCAAAGCGAATGAAAAGTGGGGAAAAATAAAACAAACAAATATTTAAAATGCATAAAGACACTAAATGACCCTAACACATGACTCAATAATACACTAAAAAATCACCCCATACGCGTCGGGGGTGCGACGACCTCTCATCTCTCCACAAACTCACCTGACCCCACTCGTGGGGTTCGATGCTCTCCTCGTCTCTCCCATCCTAGAATTATAATCCAACAATCGGAACAAGTTGGGACCTCTCCCATAGATAAAGGATAGACTGGGAGACTCATTGTGACTAATTGGAAAGGGATCCTCGCGATGCTGACTCAAAGCGTGGCCTGCGTGCGCTGACTCGAAGGGAACACCTAGGTTTCTTTCAATTTTTAAGATGCATGGGTCGGGATCTAAGTCGGATTAACCACAACTTTTCTCCTCACTCGCCTTCGGGGCCTCTGGTGGTATGAGTGGATGGTCACAAAGAAGGAATTCATCGATTTTATCTTTCCATTCGCTTTATTCTAGGTGACTACATGAATCCAATAGAGTTTGGACTTCATCGGTAAGGTTCTCATCCACCGGACCGAATTCTTTTTCAAATTCCTCCATGCTCATGTCCCCTAGCTCTCTCTCTCGAGTAGTGCCTACGTCCTCTCTTACTTGCTCGATCTCTATCTCCACCATTTTTCTATCTTCTAACCCCTCTCTCTCTCTTTCAATTGCGGTATAAGTTCCCATGACCTTATGACTAGACACTAAGCAAGATTCTAAGGCGTCTCCACATAAATTTTTCTCAAGGTGCTCTTCTACGATCTCATCAATTAAGCTCACCGCATGAAGATCATCTTCTTCCCCCGTATGTTGTGCTATGTGGAAGATGTTGGTTTCTAACGTCATGTTCCCAAAGGTGAGTTGCATTCTCCCATTCCGAGTATTGATGATTGCGTTAGCCATAGCTAAGAATGGGCACCTGAGGATGATGGGAACATGGTTGCTCGAGGTGAAGGAGGGTTCTGTGTCCCAAATGACAAAATCTACTGGGAAGTAGAAGGTGTCAACTTGTACAATCACGTCCTCAACTACACCTCGTGGGATCTTCACAGTTCGATCCGCTAATTAGAGAGTGATCCTTGTGGGCTTGAGATCGCCCAAATCAAGTTGCCTATAAATGGAATAGGGGAGGATATTGACACTTGCTCCCAAATCAAGTAAGGCTTTTTCGATTTTATTTTCTCCAATGATGTAGGAAATGGTGGGTGCACCGGGATCTTTGAATTTAGGCGGGAGATCATTGAGTAGAATGGAGCTCACATTTTGTGCTAGAAAGACATTTTTATTCACCTTCATCTTTCTATTTACAGTCAACAAGTCTTTGATGACTTTTGCATAAGCTGGAATTTTCATAATGGCATCAAGGAAAGGTAAGTTCAGATTTACTTGCTTTAGCATGCCTAGCACGTCATCACATAGGTTTCCTTTATGGGAACGAATTAGCCTTTGAGAAAACGGTGTCGCGGTAGGTGGTTTCACTACTACCTCAGTCTCACTAGTGTCGTCTTTATCACTCTCATTCAAGGGGACATCTTCGGCCTCTTTCGTGCCGGGTGAAATCTCGTCGTCTTTAGGTACGTCTTGTGGGGGAGATGACAAGTCAACTACTCTCCCACTATGTAGAGTGGTAATTGCGCGACATTCCTCAGGATGGTCATGGGCTGTCGAGCTAACATAGTTTAACCTTGGAGAGGTCTTTGGCCCTGGGAAGGAAACTTGCCCTTCTCTTGGATACTCCACGATGATTGCAACTGTGAAATGTTTACATTCATGTCATTCATTATGCGCTCATGCCTAGCATTAGTTGCAGTCTGGTTATTGATAAAGTGGTTGATAGTATCCTCCTGACTTCCCCGCGGTGGAGGGATGTATGCTCCTTGAGGTGGTGGTGCTTGCACATGTCCTTGCATGCGTGGAGCTTGTTGAAAGTGTTGTGGTGGAGGAGGGGAAACATGTGAAGTAGGGTTCATCGCAGCATGTTGTTGCCCATAGCTAAAACCAGGATGGTTTTTCCATGAAGGATTGTAAGAATTCCCGTGCGGTGCACCGAAATTACCCTTAAATCCTCCTATACCACTAACTTTCTATTGAAGCATTACTTTGTAGGCGGGTATAGTTGGGCATTCCTCAGTTGAATGACCCGCCTCACAAATCATACACACCTTTTCGACGGGGTTTGGTATGGATCGAGTTGGTCCTCTTCCACATATCCCACGTAGGTCTCGCACTTCTTTCTCAAGTATATCGATCCGACTGTCCGCTATAGAACTCTTTTCTACATGAAATAGGCTGGACGCTGACGGAGTGGTGGCCACTTGACGATTTTAATTTTGAGCATTAGGGTCAGATGTATCCCAGGATTGGGTAGTCTCGGTGACATACCTCAGGTGAAGCTCAGCATCGTGGGCGTCTAAGTCGACAAAGGGACCACTTACCATGGTTTCCACAAGTTGCTTGGAGTTAAGATTCATCCCATTGTAGAGAAAAGAAATGATTTGTGCTGCATCAAATCCATGATGGGGGCATGAAATAACTAACTCATTAAAACACTCGTAACATAAATGAAATGGCTCATTTTCATCTTGTCTGAATGCTTGAATTTGAGCCTTTATGGAGATTGTTCGATGTGGTGCGAAGAATTTCTTGAGGAATCTCGATTGCAACTCATTCTAAGATGGAATCGAGCTTGGAGGTAAAGAACATAGCCAAGTCTTAGCTTTATCTTTGAGCGAGAAGGGGAAAAGTTTGAGGCGGATCACCTCGTGTGTGCAAGTTTGATCATTAAGAGCATCGTACACATCCTCAAATTCCCTAATGTAAGGATATGGTTTTTCAGAATCCATACCATGGTAATGAGGTAACATCTGGATCATCCCATTTTTGAAATGGAATTGCCCGGCATTATACGAGAGTATAATGCATCCCGGAGTGATAGTGCGCTAGGGATATAAGAATTCTCTCAGCGGGTGGTACGGGTCCACTTCCTCACCGGCAGGTGCATTACTGTGTTGCGACATCTCTCTCTCGCTTAATGACTCGGTTCTCTCACTTGGTGTGTTCGAAGTGTGCTCGAAGGTGTGTCCTAAGAAGGAAACTGGAGTGTTGTTGGAGATTAAGTGTGACGGTGTGGGATGGGGGATCCAGAACTGTGGGGCGTTAGGAGTGTGAGGGCTATCGGGGTTGTACTCAACGATTGGATTTTCGTGAATGCTGGTTGGAGTATTATGGGATGTGGGAGTGAGTTCAGAATTTTGCATTAATAGCTTGTGAGAGATGATTGTGAATCTTTTTGTGCTTTTTCAATTTTTTTTATGTTTTTGTTTTTTGAAAATTTTTGGTCAAAGCTTTGGATTGACTCGATCTAATCCTAAGTCTACCTATCTCCCTGGCAACGGCGCCAAAAACTTGATGCGACTCGGAATGTGTCTCAGAAGTGTGTACTCTCTAGGCACAAGTGCAAGCATGTCGCTCAAGTAATAATCCGACAAGTCGGGTATCGATCCTCAGGAAAAAAGGACAACGAAGTTGTGACAACGGGAAAAGACGAAGGAATCCTAACTCTAACTCTAAAAACAAAGGAAAAATGATTTGGTTTTGGGAATGATTAAAGTAAATACAAATATGAAATTATGATAACATGCAATTACACTAATTTACCTAAAATATGATTAAAAAATGATTTGAAACTTTTGAACTAAGTGATGAGAAAAATAGGATGGGAATACAATCCCCCGACCCTAGTGTATTGCAGGTATAATATGAATCATAAATTTAACTGATTAATTTGACCCATAATTAGTACTCCCAAGCATTACGCATATGAGGTTCAAGCCCGCATCATACTTAATCTGGGGACGAGTAAATCGGTATCGAGATAGTGACACTCGAATTGCATTCTAAATCATCCCAGTTACCCAGAGGCAAATGAGATATAAAGATCTACAATTGTTATGTTTCTATGTGATACGGGCATAACAAATCACTAAACTCAGAGGATAAATATTACACACACACAATTAACACATCAAGTTGGGTTCATGCATCCCGACCATTTAAACCTAGCCGAACATATTAAACTGAAGGGTGCATGAGATAGTAACGTTGCATGCGAAAGAACTCATGATGAAACTAGATTGAAATATATAACTAAGTGTTATGAAAGTAGAAATTGATTCAAATTACGCAAGAAAAATTATCATGCAAGAACAATAATCATAAGAATGAAACTTGGATTACAACTAGAAAACAAACCCGGAATCTTATCAATCTTGCAACAATTAATTCAACTAATGTTCCTAGATGTTCTTCTCCTTTTCTCTCTACCAAAAACTAAAAAAAACTATTTAGAACTGTTGTTCCTAGGTCACTAAGTACGTTCAAAACTGTTTTAGAAGGAGTTTTAACTTCATGGGATTCTGTGGACCAATCAAAAATAAGGAAAAAAATCGCGCTTCAGGACCCCCGAACCGGTTCTCATGTTCCCTGAACCGGTTCGCCCCCCAAACCGGTTCGCGATTGAGTTCGAGAACTTTTGCTGGCTTGGGGTGCCTTTTCTTTCATTCTAACACTTAGAATTTTTTCTTGTTTTCTTCCTTTCTTTCTTGGATTTTTCTTCAACTTCAATAGGTCATAACTCATCAACCGTAGCTCGGATTTTGGTGTTGTTTCTTTCAGTGTTCTCGTTGTTCCAATATTTTAAACTTTCCAGTTGACTCCTACTCCGAGATCTGGCTGTAGAATTACCAAAATGCCCTTGAACTTTCCTTCCTAGCCTTTCTTTTATCATTTCTCTTTCTCTTTTGTACAACTTGTATAATTAACCTATAAAACAACTAAGAGAAACACGAAATACGAAATACTTGCCAACGAAGGTTAGTAGCATAAATGTACATTAAATCCATATCGGTTGCATCACTCGGGTTCAAAAATGTGCCAAAATTAAGGGAATAAAAACACAATATTTATGCCCAATCAGAGGAACAACATAATAACAAGTTTTGAAGAAGAATGAAAGTTTCAACAATTTCATCTTACACCACCAAGTGTTAGGATTTGGAATCCTAGGGATTGCAACTACTACCGCGACATATTATTTAGGGGAAGCAAACATTAGGTATGTCTCATTATGCCGGAGTCTTTTAGTTTATTGGATAAACACCGCGACTACTAACCTAAGGCTAAACCCTAAGTGCAAAAGGGTAAGAATTATACACGAGTATGGACATAAGGCCGTAGCCTAATAGCACAAGAATTCTACCTTCCATGACCAGATTCCTAAAATAGTTTGATAACAATGGTAACGTAATCTAAAGATCAAAGCCCTATAATTGGAAAGATTGGTTGAAGAATATTAAGAACTTTTAATGCGGCCATACTACTAAAATAGTATTATTTTAATGCTTATAATACTCTAAATACAGCAATTATGATCCAACACAAGTATATATAAAAAAAATACTAAGGATCTAAGCCTAGTCAACAACATTTGCTTCTTGGGTCAGCAATGGAAGACTAAGGGTTTATTTTATTATTAAGGGTTTTGCAATTAATTTCATCAATTGAAGGTCGACTCAACATAACAACAAGATGTGTTCATTTCAACATGAAATTAGCAACTCAAGTAGCCATTTAAGTCAACAACAATATGACTTTGTAAATAGAAATCAAGAAGTTCTAAGTTGTTACCTCTAAACCAATTAGAAAAGAAGACTTGGGTGTTGCTTGGTCTTGAACCACCAGCTGCTCAACCACCAAACACCAAGAGACACCTCCTAAAGCTCACCAGAAAGCTCAAAGGATGAATTGACAGAATTTTGCCTTCGATATGATCTCAGAGAATTAGAAACATAATGAAGGCCACGATCAGTTTCCATTTCTATAAGAGGCCACAAGAAGATGAAGCGTCGCCTGTGAATTTCCGCGGCAGCTTCAGAAGACTAGATTACTCAGCCGCAGCCCTAATCACTATCCCTTGGCACTACGACTTGGGGGCATGACATATATAGCCCTTGTCGCAGAGAGTAAATCACTAAGCCCTTATGCCGCAACCTTATATGTACATGCTGCTGCAGCCCTATATTACATGCTCCAGTGTTCGGACTTACGTCCTGCGGACCTATGCACTATAGGGTGCGGCCCTATTTTCTACAAGATACAGCCCTTCATATTCACATGTCAAAGGGTCCGTCCGCTACCTTACTACGTGGATAGCCACATCCCCTCTCATTTATAGCAAAAATATAGCACCTACAACTCCTATAATTAAAGGTCCACACCTCGAGAGTGGGGTCCTGATCCGAATACATTTGATACACTGATATCCAGTCCGTAGACTATTATACTGGGGGAGGCATTGCCAGATACCCCACACCTCTCGATACACGTTGGAGGCTATTCACCGGCATCACAACCATCTCACCGGCACTCCCGAAATCCTCATAAACATGTATTTTCTTCTCTCATCTATAGTGTATGCCTAATATGGCATTGTAAACAAGTACAACAAAGTATATAATGAGAGTGTGGCACCAAAGTGGACGTAGGCTCATTTTTATAGCCAAACCACCTTATATCTTATCTTTTATCTCTCTTTACTTGCTTTATCTGCTCATTACATATCCTTCACTCGAATTGTTGGTACAAGAACGAAAAGTGGATGATTTCTCGTATCATCAATCATAACCTGATGATCAGATCTTGTCACCCCAAGAAATTTCATCTTTCAATTTGCGTGCCTGAATTCGTGTTCCATTGCATTTACTCTTTGTGTCATGAACACAGAGAGAAATATCAATATTTCGAGTGATTCGTTTGTGAGAGCAACCCGTGAAAATTTGAATCTAAATGAATTTTCAAAAAGTAACATAATGATCCATCGATCGAAATTAGTTATTCAATTTTCAACTTCGGACATACACACTTTGAATTTAGACTCTTGAATATGAATTTAAGGTGACTATTTTTAGGGAATTCAAATTTGAAAATTGTTCACTAAGCTTTTAACACGAAGTCAAAGATTAAGTATACTCCTAAAACAAACTCGTTTAGGAAACTCGTTTTTGAGATCTCAAAACACAAGATTTGTATAAAACAGATTAAGTTGGATGTTAGACTAGGTAGCCTAATTACCTTTGGTTTTAAATCAAAAACCTATACTAATTCTTTGTATAGAAACCAAACCATGCAAGAAATAAAACTAAAAGAAATAAATTGACATGGTGATTTTTAACGTTATAAAATCTCAAATCTGAGGAAACATCCACAATGACCTCTACGTTACAACCAAAACAATCCGCCATAAATAAATATACAAGAGTTACAAGCATATAAACATGCAACGTAAGATCCTGAGCTAAGGAATAGAAACATATCTAATGAGAAAAATCTCCACCACGGTATTCTGATTCTAGATTTGATCTCCCTGGCAGTTTCTTTGATTTGACTCCTTGATATTTGCTTTTATGGACTCTATCAAAGAAGATCTCTCAAAATGAATACCCTTTTTCTATGTGGTCGTGTGAGAGTGTATTGTGACTATGAAGTGTCTAAAATGCAACATGCAATTCATTTCGCTCTTTAAAGATTATAAGCAGACCTCCTTTTTTAAAGTCTCAATTTGTAAAAATTCAATGCATTAATTGACCAAAGATGGAAATTGAACGAAAATTGACAACTTAACAAATAAATGTGGAGATTGATTAACCCGATGAGATTTCGAGCCTATCATTTTTTCTGAGTAATTAAATCAATCCAACTTAATTGTTGACTTAAAGTTCATTTTAGTGGTTATATACGTCGTTGAAGATCTAGTATTTTTTGTTTTGATTAATTATAAAAAATAAGTGAATTGTTGTCCCTAAAGGCATAAAATATCTATAAATTAAATTGATCTCAAGACATAAATGGTAAATTAAATTTATAATTTGGATAATAATGTTAGGCCGTCGATTGTCACCCAAAAATATTGGCCATTAAAAAAATTGTGAAAAATTACCCCTTTGCAAACCAATTTGAGCCAAATAAAATTTCCTTCTTCATTTGTTAACCATTTGGCCCGAAGTTTTAGATAATTTGACATTCAGCATATAAGTCTAAACATTGCAATAAAAAGGGGAAAGAAAAATAAAAGAAAAATGCTCAACAAAAATAGTAAATAAAAAGAAGAAGAAAAAAATAGAAAAATAAAAGAAAATTAGCAAAAACTTGGAATAGCACTATCGAGCATCAATAGAAAATTTCTCAACTCCAAATTTTTCCCATTCATTCCTATATTTACCATATAAACCATAATCTCAAAAATTCCTAACTAAATCCAAAAAAGTAATTTTATTAACGCCTAGAAGCTGATATACCAAAGGTAATAAAAGAGATTGAATGGTGTATATAAAGGGCGATAGTTCTAGGTTTCCAATAATTGTAACCCCGTGATGAGATCCTTACACCCGAAGAAATTTCATTTTGTAATTTATGTGCGTGAATTTGTGTTTCATTACTGAAAAGATGCGACTGTGTGATAATTGATTAAATTAAATTCGCAAGTTTCCAAGTACCCCTTATTTAATTAGAGTCCCTAAACATGTATCTAAGGTGCGTGTGTCAACCCATAAATAAATAAAGCATGTGACACAAAAAATATGCTAAGACACAAATTTCAGGAAAAAAACCCTTTCGGGTAAAACCTTTATTTCACTATGAATATATAAATCGCAACTTACAATTACATAGAAAAATCTACAATGGATCAACACGCAGCCAACCCACGAAGACACGCAGTCTTGAACTCGGCAAGAGAATACGCGCAGCACCCTCAAAGGACTCGTACCCCAAACAATAAAGGAAGAATCGCAACTCTCCTCAATGACACACAGTCATAACACTTTGTAGAGACTCTCTTAGAAATGACACTCAGCCCTCGGTTGCAAAGATCTCCCCACAAAGGTTGAACAATAACAAAGCTTGTGTTCTAGGGTTCCGAAAGATTCACAAAAGTAATTGGAATTTTTGTGTGTGAATCAAAAAAGATGTTTGGCACATCAAAAAACGAAGTCTTGTTGTGTTTGAACTCTTAGAAACGTTTTCTCAAAGACTTAAAAAATACACCACCGAAATAGGTATATTTATAGGAAATATGAGTCGGTGGAAAAACATCACAGAGAACTGATCGATTTTATCCCAGGCGAACCGGTCCGGCTTAGAGGCGGATCGGTCCGACCTTGGATCGGTTCGTTTTTCCAAAGGGCCTCTTCGGTTTGCCTGCGATCCGGGGTATTCTGGTGCAAAGCGAATTGGTCCAGTAGGGAGGCGGACCGGTCCGGAGGCGGATCGGTTCGTTTAAAATATGGGCGGACCGGTCCGATTTTCCAGAAAAATTAAAATTCTTTTAAAAACCTCATTTTGCTTGAAAAAACTTACTTCTTATTTTTATTAAAAAAAATTTATAAAAAATTCCCAATACTAAGTATAAACTTTAAGGGACTTAAAAACAAAACTTTACCAAGTTCATTCTCGTAGAGGTTATGATGTTGAAGACGCTTTGATATTCGGATCCGTTGTTGTAGATGCAATCTTGAATTTCTACAACGGTATAACGGCGTACGACATACAAATTGATAATGGAAAAAAATGTCCTTACAATTACATTTATTCATTATATCATGCACATCGAGAGAAAAAGCCATATTCTGAGTGATTTGTTTGTGAGGTCATCCCGTGAAAATTTGAATCAAAATGAATTTTCAAAATGTAACATAATGATTCATTGGTATAAGTTAGCGGTTCAATTTTCAACTTCGCACACATACACAATGAATTGAGACTCTTGAATATGAATTTAAGGTGACTATTTTTAGGGGATTTAAATTTAAAATTGTTCACTAATATTTTAACACAATTAAAGATTAAGTAAGCTTAAAAAACCAACTCGTTTAAGGAAACTCCTTTTTGAGATCTTAAAACACAAGATGTGTATAAAACAGATTAAGTTGGATGTTAGACTTAATAGCCTGATTACCTTAGGTTTTACATAAAAAAACATATACCAATTATTTGTATAGAAACTAAACCCTGCAAGAAATTAAGAACTAAAAGCAATAAGTTGACACGATGATTTTTAACATTGTCAAACCTCAAATCTGAGGAAACATCAACGGTGACCTCTACTCCACAACTAAAAAAATCCACTATAAACAAATATACAAGGATTAGAAGCACAAAAACATACAACAAAAGATCGTAATCTAGAGAATATAAATATACCTAATGAGCGAAAACCTCCTCCACGGTATTCTGATTCTGGCTTTGATCTCCCTGGGAATTTCTTTATTTAACTCGTTGCTCTTTGCTTTTATGGACTGAGTCAAACAAGATCTCTCAAAAGGAACAACACTTTTTCTATGTGTTTGTGTGAGAGTGTATTGTGACTGTGAAGTGTCTAAAATGCAAAATGAAAAATGCCACTCACTTCCCTCTTTAAAGATTATACGAACTGTCCTATGAATTACAAAAAGTCTAAATCACATGCAAGTGTTCAATTTGCAAGAAAATTAGACTTTGTTTTTCAAAATGAATTTTAAGATCTAAAGTTTAAATATCTTAAAAAGTATATCTAAGTGTCAAGAACTTATTTACATACAAAATAGGTTTCACAAATTGTAAAACTCTATTTTTAAGGATTAATCCTTGTGATTAAAATATCAAATGTATTTTAAAGTCTTTTTTCAAGAAACTTAAACTAGAGAGTATGGATCTAAATGAATAAATAATAAAATACAAGATCCAAACTAGAGAAGGTATAGAAACACTTAAATCTACGTGAAATGTATTTCAAATGAGTTTATCACCAATTCTAGGCAGAAACATGATAAACACTTAGAGATTCGTATTCGTAAGAGAGATAAAGTTTGAAGAGTGTTTTTCAAACAGCCAAACTCCCAAAACCCTCAAGAAAACCTAACATTCTAATCACTCAAGCATGGTGGTTTTCTTTTTTTTTAAGACGATTGAGTAGGTGTTTGGTTTGGATAAAACCTAACAGCTTTTTTTTCTAATTTCTCTCTCTCTCTCTCTCTCTCTCTCTCTCTCCTTTCTCTTTTCTCTATCTACTCGGTCTTTTCTTTTCCTCTCAAAATGGACGAATGCCAAAATTCTCTCAAAGTCTCACCAAGGATTCCTATTAATACAATGTTAGGAATGTTCTAGATCATCGAATGAAAATGGATGTTTGTGATTAAAACAACCTTTTATTTTAAAATCCAACGATCGAAAATGCACCACACAATCTCTCAATTCTATTGGTCCTCACTACCCTCACTAGGATTAGGTTAGAAGATATGCAAAACATTGATAAAATATGATCCAAGGGATGGGATAAGGTCCAAGTGTTGTGAGACAACAGAAATACAAATGGGAGCAAACACACACACACACGCATGCATGTCTAGGGCTGATAATGGGAATAAAATGCGTGTTTTTGAATCTTGTTAAATCCCATTTGGCACCCTAATAGTTTGTGTTGATTTTGATTTCTACACAGGAAGTTTATTAGGGAGTTAATAATCTAATTTTTAACCCCCAAACATTTTAATTTCAGTTTTATTTTAAGATGTTTAAAAATTCCTAAAAAAATATTTAAAATATTCAAAAAATCTAAAAATATTTTAGCACACACACCAATGAAATGTGTGAGATGCGTACTATGTATGCTGTTTAACTTCCCTTTTTTGCAAGGTATCTTGGCTTGCACTAGATGAATTTCTTATGAAATCTTACAATACCCTGTAGAAGATGCTAAAAAATAATCTACAAAATTTTGTCAACATATCCAAACTAGTTTGAACTCTTATATGGTTCATATGTAAGTAAGTCAACCATATAGCATGTTCAAAATATTGTACAATTTTTAAGTATTTTGATATTTTCTTTGAGGCATGTGAAAAGTGAAATTCGTGGGTATATTCACTACAAACCCTCATGAGACACCACTCATCCTACTAGAGTAACCTAGGGGTTTAACGACTTATTGCATACTCTAAATGCAACCCTTTGATCTCAAAAAAGGTATTCTATCACAATAAGATGTCTTGTAAGTGGTTAGACCATGCTATGATTCTTTTACATTGCTCGGAATAAGAAAAGTTTTATGTTTGGGGGGGGGGTGATTCGATATAAATTCTTCATATTTATCCCCGTAATTTAGGCAATTTTATCACCTTGTACGATGTAATTAAAACATATTTATCGCATATCATTTCACTAACCTCTTCCTGCAAGTACATCGTGTTACGTGTATTTATCTTATATTTTACAGGTATTTCATGAATGTGAAAGCAAGAGAGAAAACGAAATAAGAACTGAAAAGCAAATAAGGGAAGTCAAGGGCATAAAAGTAATTATACAATCAGAATCTAGATGAGGAACCTAAAGAGAAGTCGAAGGCATTGAGTTCCCGAGTATATATAAAGAAACGACATTCAAATCCAAGATATGGTTTGAAAGTTACAAGCATATGAAGATACGAAGAATTAAAAGACCAAGCTTGGAGACTTCTGAGAAGAGAACCGGCTCGGTTCCAAAAGGAACTGGTGCTATACTAGAAAAATTAACTGGTTTGGTTCTGAAATAGAACCGGTTCGGTTACCTGTGCGCAAATGTTTTTTGTTTATCCACTTAAGTTTTAGAATTGTGCATGGTTTAAACTCTTGTAAAAAACGTGGGGGCTTTATTCCCACATTATTCTAGGGTTAGGGAGAAGGATAGAAACACAATTTTGATAGGAGAAAAAGAGGAAAAACATTGAGCAATCTAGTCTTCATCAAAGATTACATTTTTGTGTTTTGAATTCAAGTATTTCTTATTAAAAGTTTGCCTTTCTCATCTTGTTCTTAAATTTTCCCTCTCTTTTGCATGTTCTTGAATTCTCTTAGTTCTATATCATTATTTTGCATGCTTAGATATATTTCAGTGATGAATATGACTACATTCAACGTAGAAACTATTTTATTTGTTAGCAACACCATGTCGGGATAGGTGTCCACAGGTTGGGATGCATGAACCCAACCCCACGTGTTTAACATGGATATAAAGTATGTATTTGAATTAAATAAATAATTAAAAATGTGATATTTTGTTAATATAACCATTGTAGGACTTTTAACTCCATTTGCCCTAGGTAATTGGAGTGTTTAAGAATACGACGCGCGTATTAATAATCTTGTTACGCACTTTATTTGCATTATTGATTATGTATTGTGCGGGTAGTTCCTTCATCCGGTTAAATTGGTAGGGGTTGGGGTTTTATTTTGACCTTGCTTTTCTCTCATATTAATTATCAGTTCATCTCTAGTCTTTCCTGTGTAGTCAATTCAAATAGGATTTCATTTATTTAATTAATTAGAAGTAGTATAAAGATCTTAATAATCATCACGTTTTCCCTTCTCTTTGTGAGTCACTCGTTAGGGTTAGTCATCCTTCTTAGTAGTCGCCACGAGCGATCGTCTTAGTCCCTGAGTTAGATACCCAAA
Organism: Sambucus nigra; assembly: GCA_949130495.1. NCBI lineage: Eukaryota > Viridiplantae > Streptophyta > Magnoliopsida > Dipsacales > Adoxaceae > Sambucus > Sambucus nigra. The sequence continues at coordinate 618,484,954 of OX422208.1, forward strand.
TTATCGAATTATTACTTAAGCGATCGACTTATACTTAAGTCATAATTCACACGCATTAGATACACTTTTTAGTCGCGTTATTAAGGATATGCATAATGAGAACCAATTGCATTGTAAAAGTTTTGGGTTACTTTGAGAGCTTTATGTCTAGCGATGGCCTCGGTTATATGAACATGTGTATTATCAAGAATATTATTATATTACTAGATTTAAGTATGGACATAGAATGTCCTATTTTGTGTGTGAAAATGATCATAATGTTCTTAGTATTATTGGATCAATTAATTTAATGGGGATTTAGTGTAACTCTTGGAAGGATGAGCCTTTTGTTAAAATTGGCACAAGTGGATATTTATGTGGTTAGCATATTGTTTCTTATTTAGTCTTAGACCAACAGATCTCAATAACTGACTAAGCTATGTAGTAGTGTACATCAGAAGGGTTCTTATTTTTTTAATTTCGCTTACGAGACGTCCCATGCATGAAATTTAGCAAGTGTCAGAAGTTGAGAAACATTTGGGTTCTAGGATGTTTTTGTTAATATGTTGAGCATTTATGAAGATAGAATGTATCGGGCAACGTTATATTTAATCAGTTAAGGTCATAGGGACCAAGGAGTGGAGTGATGAGAGAACTTAGAAATGGTTACACCACTAGTGGAATAAGTGGGACAATCTATGGACGAATTGAGTCACAGTCAGTAGGATATTCGAGTATATTTTACTTTATAGATGTGCATCGTGTGTATGGTTCATTTTGGATGTATAGGTCATCCATATGTGATGTTTCTGCATGTGTACATGTGATATGTGGTGTATGGGCATCTCGATCACATTATGGTCGGCATAAATAAAACTTTTTCTTTCATCTCCAGAGATACGAGTATAGACTAATTGAGTATAAAATTATTATAGTTGTGCGGATTAAGTTTTGATGTTATGCTTCAGCGAATTTCGAGGACGGACTTCCATTGTTAGGGGAAAGAATGTAATACCCCGTATTTTTATAGTAAATTAAATCGATAGAAATTAAATTGTTTTGATAGAATTTAATTAAATAAATTTGTGAATAAATAACATAGTTGTAAGACTCATTTCTGTATGTTATGTTTACTTCTAGAAAATAAATTTCAAGTAAATTAAATTGTTTATATTTGGTGTCAAACATAATAAAAGTGTTTAGATTTGGTAGATATAGTTTGGACACGTTTTGGGATGACACCCCGACTAATTAAATACCAGGTAGCTAATCCTTTATGAAATTAATGCAGAATATCAAGTTGGTTCAGTTGTAGCATCACTGTCGAAAATATTTAATTTATTAATAGACACCTATTATTTAAAAAGAGGGACGCCAAATTTTATTAATTAAGTTAACAAATAACCAAGAATTAAATCATTACCCATCAATCGCATAAACAATCTCATATGAATAATCAACGAAAAGAAATCAACTGAGTTTGAAGTAAACACTCCAATAATAATGTCAAAGTAAATAAAGTCCCGATACAAGAGTCTGAATAATTAAACCAACATCTGAAATAAAACTGAAAGTCTGAGAATGCCATCTCTAAATGGAAATGGGCGACATGCCCTACCAGATGAGTAATCCTGAGTTGAATCAAATACAAAATGTGGAGGCGTCTAATACTGAGATCCTATAACTTTCACAACAGCTACAGCACGTCAATGTAATGAAACTCCTATCGTCAGCGTCCTTGTGGTTGGGCACCTAAAAAATGTTTTTACAAAATAAAATAGATTTGGAGGAAAATGGGTCAGAGCCCGAGGTGAAAACAGTTTAAAACATTAGCAAGTGTTTAAATTACAATTAAACAACACATATTATAAACATGTTAATTGCGTACTCTCACATGAGTTTCTCACCTCTTAACTAATGTGAATGCCGAGCGTATGCCCTTAACCCATCCTAGTTATGTCGCTAACCAACTAGTTTGTACCACTCCTGTTTCGCATTCTAACATATAGTATATTCTCGTAACACCCAAACAAGTTATATTCATAACCCATATTCACATTCATTAAATTACTTATCTCAAGTGTTAATTAAGCTCTCACATTCTGAGCCCATTCAAATATCGTAGTTATTCACATCTACTTAGCAAAAGTGAACAAGTCACAAGTATCTATATAAATCACTCTGAGTACGTATATACATATAAAGAACCCCTAGGCTAAGATAAAATTCACGCATACTCTGTTATCAAATCCATTTACATCACGTACGTAAGGATCACGTGTTCCGAATCACTTAGGAACCATCAGAATATAAATCACACATATTGGAGGCGAACATAGTTCACATACCCATGGGTCACGCACATACCTATGCTCCCGTGGTCAGCTGACTTATCAACTCACAAATAATTCATTCACAGTCCTATATCCTTAAGGTACCAGTCTAAATCCCCCCGAAGGCACACAAGGATAAGAGGGTCCTTTAAAAAAACTAGCCTCCCGTAATAGCAAGTATGGTAGGTATGTCATACACATAAGAAATACATTCACTATACATTTACACAATCTAAGAAATCATATTTCAATATAGATATACACATTCTATCTATTTAGTCTCGTATATAGTAATTTTATCCCGAACATCCTACATAAATATACATGTAACTTGATAACTCTCTCGTCGTATCAATTTGAGTACCTAAACGTATCCCAAAAGGTTACTAGGTCTCCTATTAGTTTCAAATGTTATCTCAGCAAATATAAAATACCTCTTCTACTATTCATACCCTTATATTATCTTTCATTCCACTTTCAGTCCCAAATCAAAAGATTTCAAATCGTCCTCACTCGGTAACCGCTCGTAATTATAACGTTCGATCCCATAAGTTATAACATTTTTTGGGAAATAACTAAGACTCTACTGACCTTAACTAAGTCCCACAATATCAAATTAATCACCCTAAGAATCATCATCGGCCTTGGGATTTTATTTAACCTTAAGGGAAAACAATTATAAAAAATCAGGAGGGGTCGATCGATCGACCAAAAGGATCGATCGATCGTCAATCGATCGACATTCTTGGGTCAATCGATCGATCAAATAGGTATTTTCCCAAATTCTCTTAAACAATTACGAATTCTCTTAAACAATTACGAGTTTCCTCTTTTTATACCTCTAATTCTTCATTTCAACATCCAAAACTCTCAACCAAGTATACTAATCATCATACCAACATGTTTGCATAATTTCTAACATTATTAGAGTCATTAAAACATCCTCAATCAACACTTTCTTGGATCCAAAGTCATAATTATTCCTCTAAACCTAGTTCTTCCAAATTTCTTCAAGAACATCATAAATCCTGATTAAATTTCATAATTCCTTACACATGAAGCATGATTTCGTAATATATGGCAAGAAGTTTTAACTACATGCAATCCTACCCAGATTATGATTTTAATTCTTCAAATCCATTCAATTATCATTATTAAAGGTTATTCTCCAATTCTAACCTAGCATGGATGATATATGCACTAAATTATTCCAAGTTAAATCACTTTCCTGGTAATGAAGATTCTGATCCTTTGAAGTAGATGGTATGGAAATGATCCTCTCTTTTCGATCTATCTGGTGGTGACGGTGGTGCAAAAGCCTCTAAGAGTGGTTTCTCCTATGGAAACTTTAGTCTCTTCCTCTTTAACTGCCGTTGGTGGTTTTTTTGGTTGTGATACCCCTAAGAGTTCTTATGTTGGCTGATAATTTAAGTCTAAAATTCGTGGGTCATATTTCCTCAAAATGACTAAAATACCCTCTCGGGCTGCTGGTTAGGCCTAAAATGCCTTGGGACCCAAACTAAACCCTCGGCTAGGGTTTTCTGACTATCTCGACCATTTCGGACACGTTAGCGCACTCAAAATGATCATACGGGTGACATAAAAATAATTTACTTTTAAATTCATTAAATCGGGTCCTGACACGACTGACACGCACGCCCCAACTTAATTTTCGAAACTGTCGTACTTTCAACTCACGACAATTTTAATAAATTCAATAATCACATATTACCATAATCACTCAGCAATATTCATCATTATCATCATATTTAAATACTAACTCTCATCTCGGTAGTTACTTAAATCTGAATTAATTTCCAATTAATTATTCGAAATTAATTTAATTGATCCCATAATTAAAAGTAATTTTATTTAATAAATATCATAATTAAAAGCCATAAAATATAAGGTATTACATTTAGGGACCCATTTAGGTGTTTTGGACATCTAAAATTAGGCTCGTGGTATAGTTATACAATTAAAAGAGTTATTGGGCCAATCTGGGTATGGTTTCGGGCTTGTTTGGTGGCCCAAATGTGGACGTTTATGGGTAACTCGTGATTAAATTTATAAGAGGATAATTAAAAATTAAGGAATCAATTTTCCATCCACCACAACTCAACCCTAGTAGCCCCACACCTAGTGGAGAAGTTACCAAGGCTAGAGAAGGGCGAAAGATAAAAGATCCACAAGAAAGAGATCCCCATACGTCAAACTCAGGCAAGAATTCTCTTGCTAAATTAATTTGCATTGTCTTTCTTAATTAATTTGTGTATTTCTCATTGAAATTTCTAGGTAAAGAAGATAAATTGATGTTTATATTATTGGAATAAACCATATGAATATTGAAGAACAAATATGAAATTATGACGTTTAAGGATTAAACTGATTGGTGATGAACCCAAAAATTGAGTATCGTGTTAATTGGGAATCTAACCTTAGAACTCATGTTGCGGGAATAATGAATCCAGTATAAATTGATAAACAAAGATAGGTTCTTGAATGGTTTAAAAGAAAAAAAAATTGAATCTTAAAATAGGGTCTTAAACCACGTATGAATCTTAAAATAAATTGGGTGATCTCATGAATTAGATGTTATTCGAGATGAATCATACGCAGAAACTTGTTAACTTATGTTTTCAATTGGATTGATAATCATATCTAGGTTTATATGATGGCAGAAGCGAACCGATTTTCTAGGGGGAGCAAACTGGTCCACTTACCGAACCGGTTCGATCTAGCCAGCGAACTGATTCGATTATGTTGTCTTGCCAACTTTACCTTTTGTTTTTTTTCGGAACGTTTGAGGATTGGGAATGGAATATTTATTTTCGGGATTAGTTTGGATTTCTGGAAATTCATGTTGAGGATTAGGAAGTGTCGTACACTAACCAGGGACGAATTCCGGGTAAGGGTTGGGCCAGGTTGGCACCAGAAAAACGTTCGGCTGATTTTTACAAACTTAACCGAGTATCCAAGAAGGCTGTAATACCCCGTAATTTTATCGATATTTATTTAAGGGATTAATTGAATTAAATGGGAATTAATTGGGAATTAATCCGGATATAAATACTAACAAGATGTGAGTTGGTATTTGATTATGATGTTAAAAATTCATTATTTCCGAGTATATATGGTAATACATGAGTATTGATGATATTTAATTTAATTTGGAAAATTTAGTTGGAACGCGCGTGTCAGTCGCGTCAGGAACGTAATTAACTGAAGTAAAAAGTGAATTTTATTTTTATCAACCGAATGGTCATTTTGAGTGCACCAACGTGTCCGGAAGGGTCGAAATAGTCGAAAAATACTACCCGGGGGTTTAATTTGGTTTCCGGGGCATTTTTAGTCCATACCGGCAACCCAAAAGGGTAGTTTGGTAATTTTAAAAATTAGAAAATTAAAACCCACGAAAATTAGAGTTTATAATTATAATTTTAAAGGGGCCACTAAGTCCATTACCAGAAAAAGTTAAAAGAGTGGGCTACGAGAGTTTTGAGAGAAGTTGGAGAGAAGTTACAAGAGCCAAAACCAAGCCATCACCATTCTTGGGAGAAATTCTGTAGAGAGGAAGAAGAGAATCAACTTTCAATCCTTCAACATCGAGTCGGAACATAAGGCAAGTGGTTTAACTACATTAATTTCAAGCGAATGTTTCTTCCATGCTTAGAATTGAATAATTGTCTTATATTGGAAGTTTGATGAAAACCCATGAATTTGGAGGTAGGATTCATATTATGATATCGGGATTGCATGTAGAATGTTATTGGATGAATATCATATACAAAATATATCTTTTGATGATGTGAAAACGGATTTAAAAGGAGTAATTGTGGACATTTAATTTTGGATTCAAGTTCATAGGGTTTGGGGACAAGAATTGGGGATTTATGATTTTGGCATGTTAATTGGTAAGATTTAACCCCTAAAATATGTTAAGGGGTGACCTAGGGTGATTAGAAATGGTTTATAAACGTTAAAACATAAATTGGATGGTCTTAGGGTGGACTTAGAGAAGAGAAGAATAAAGAAAATCGGATTTAGGAATTTATGGGTTCAAACTGCCATCTCGTTAGAACACCTGCCCAGGTCGTTCGAACGATCTCGTTCGAACGAACTTCTAACGAGATGACAGTATCCCTTCTAACGAGTTGGTATTTCGTTCGAAGCCCTTCGTTCGAACGAACTCGTTGGAACGAGACTTCTAACGAGTTGACAGAATGGCTTTTTGGCCTGATTTCATTTCAAACGATCCGTAGACTTATTTAATTGGAGTATTAACCCTCCCTTATCGATTTGTGGGTATAATAGTGAGAATTGGGGTACGTTGAGGAGTAGAACTTAGAACCTCATAATAATATTGGATGTCATTTGTGGAGTAGGAAACGAGTACCTAATTACCACGTGAGAAGGGTTGAAACCGTGAAGATACAAATCGGGGACTTATAATCGTATAACATTAAATGACGGTATTAGAATGAGAAGTATACCTATATTAATAATACGGGATATCTAAGATGTGCGAATTCTTAGTATACGTGATTTTATGTATATAACATACCTACCATACTTGCTAACATGGGAGGTTTGCGTTCGATTAGGGCCATCTAATCTTTGTGTGCCTACGGGGGGATTTAGATTGGTACCTCGAGGACATAGGTCAGAGAAGGACTTATTGAGAAGTTAATAAGTCTGCTGATCATGGGAGCGTAGGTATGTGCGTGACCCTTGTGATGTGAACTATGTTCGCCTCCATTATTTGTGATTGATATTATTTGATAACGATTCCTGAGAGATTAGGAATGCATGGTCCTTATGTACGTGATGTACCGGGATTGGATAGCAGAGTATGTGTGCACCGTAGCTTAGTCTCGGGGTGCTAGTAATGTATATTTATGATGAGAATAATATATGGTTCATTGAAATGAATTGTCGTGTTTAACTGTGAGTATAATTATAGCAACGTTATGTAAAAGATAACTGGATGATCTCTAGTAAATTCGTATCGTTAATAAAGGGAAACCGTGAATAAATGTAAAGCTCTCCATATAAATGTAGATGTCGGAATGAAAGCGTGAATCGTATAGTAATGTTAGAATTTATTTTGGACTAGTTAAATATGAGAATCACTAGAATGGTTATGGGTACGTTAGGAGTGCACAAATAGTCGAGAGGTGAGTATTTCATGTGAGAGCACGTCCTAACATGTACTTTGCATTCATTGTTTTAATGTCATTAAAACACTTACTATATTTTAAACTATTTTCTACAATCGGACTCTGACCCGTTTGCTTTCAAATATATTTTCTTGTAAAAACCTTTTTAGGTGCCCAGCCACAAGGACACCATGCATAGGAGTTCCATTCAGGTGACGTACTGTAGTTGCTGTGGAAGTTATAGGACCTTGACAGTAGACGCCTCCACTTTCGATTTTGACTCCTTATCATCAGCTTTTCTCATCTGTTGGGCATGTCGCCCTATTTCCTTTTAGAGATACTTTATTTATTCATTTATTTCGAAATGTTGGGTTGTAAATAATTTAGTGATGCAGACTTAGTATTCCTTTATTCCTATATTTGGATTGTTATGAGGGGTATCCCTGCAGACTTATTACTATTTTATGGTTATTCCATTTTCATTATATTTTGGTGGTTATGTTAGCATTTCATAATTTAATTATTGCATGTTTATCGGATTTAATTAAAATTGAAAACTCACTTTTTATATATTAGGTGGCTAGTAACTGTTTAAAATGTTTTCGACAGTGATGCTATGAACTGAACCAACTTGGCATTTTGTATTAATTTTAATAAAGTAGTAGCTACCCGGTATTTAATTAGTCGGGGTGTCACAGGTGGTATCAGAGCATCAGGTTCTAGTGTCCTTAGGATCTGTACGGCTTGTTATGTTTCTGCTGAGCTTTCTTTGATGTAGAGCCCTATATTCTAGGACTATTTTACTCTTTTGTGTATGTTTCGCTCTTCATCTATATTGAGATAATAACTGCGAACTTATAGACTTTAATCTCATTTCAGATGCCTCCATGACGTGCACAGCGAGTTCCTAGGGATGCACATCCCGAGCCACAGCCTGCACTAGTTCCGGGCACCATGAATGCTGCGGAGGTTGCAGCCATTGTAGCCCAAGCGGTGAATGCCGCTCTCGCAGTTGTACAGCAGGCACCACCTCAGGCGCCGGTAATCGCGCCAGTTCAGGCTCATGCATTCCCATCTACTTGGGAACGCGTTCGTGATGCTTTTCAGAAAGCACACCCTCCGGAGTTTGCAGGTAGCTCCGATGTCGTGGTATCTAGTCAGTGGAGGAAGGACATTCAGAGGCACTTAAGGATGTACGAGTGCACGGATGTTCAGAAGCAGATACTGGCTACTATTAAGCTAATAGGATCAACATTGCAGTGGTGGGAGTCCATTACCACCGTGGAGGAGAGGGACGCCCTCACTATACAGGAGTTCTGGGTGCGGTTCGACCGCAAATATTTTCTGCCAGCTGTTCACACTGAGACGAGGAGAAAGTTGATGAACCTCAAGCAGGAGGGAAAGACCATAGAGGAGTATGAAGCTGAGTTCACCAATCTCTTGAACATTGTTCCAGATGAAATTCCAACCGAGGAGAAGAAAATTCAGAAGTTCACGGATGGATTGACTTGGAGGACCCATCTGCACTTGTTGGGGAATCTCTCGTTGGCCACTTATTCTGATGTGGTTAACGCAGCACTGCTACACTGCCAGGATCATCGTTTCCACATGTCTGAGAGCAAGAGATCAGGAGAGTCCAGCCACCAGGGCAGGACGAGGGGAAATAGAGCCTGCGGGGCACAATCTTCTCAGGGACAACACAGGCAGGGTGATCAGGGTTCCCAACAGGGGGATCATAAGAGATGCATATCTTGGGGTTTCAGAAGTGGACAGGGAGGTTTCAAACATGGCCATCAGGGTCAGAACGGCCAGTAGGTCCAGAATGGTCAGCAGGGTCAGCATGGCCAGGGTAGGAATGGTAACGGCCAGTAGGTCCTTGGGCAGCAGGGACAGCGATGGGGAAACTTCTCAGGGAAGTGCTTCATTTGTGGCAAGACTGGCCACAAATGCCAGGATTGTCCTGATAGAGGTCGGGCCCCACAGCAGCAGCAGCAGGGCGCTCGACACGAGCCACAGAGGCCTATATTTCCCGCCGCCCTCCCAGCACCACCACAGATGGCAGCACTACCACCCATTCCAGCGGTCCTAGTCTAGCAGGGACAGCTTCAGTATGGGAGAGTGTATCAGCTCCAGCATGTCGCAGTCCCACAGGATCTGCCTGCTATTGAGGGTATGTTCTCTATTCAGGGGACTTTGGGGCGTATTTTATTTGATACGGGGGCCACACATTATTTCATTGCCATGATATTTGCATGCACTATTGGGTTGTTAGACACCGCAGAGAGCACGGTTATTTGTGTAGAGTCACCGTTGAGTAGGGGTTCCATGATTTCGCTTATCTGTTGAGGTGTGGGTATAGAGATCGGGAGGTTAACTTTACCCGCTGATATGTTAGTATTAGATATGACTGAGTATGATGCGATTATTGGTATGGATTGGCTAGTTGCGTACCCAGCCATGATTGATTATTTTAGTAGGATTATTATCTTTGCCATTCCCGGGCAGGAGATGTTTTTAGTGGCGATGCCTCGCCCTGAGGGAGGATCGTCCACTCATTTGTACTATATAGAGGAGGAGACCTCTAAGGAAGTGGTGATACCACTTGATTCGATTCCAGTCGTGAGGGAGTTTGTTGATGTATTTCAGGATATACCTAGATTACCGCCTAGTAGAGAGATAGATTTTGTTATTGATTTAACGCCGGGCACTCGGCCTATTGCCCGCGCACCTTACCGTATGTCTTCGGCAGAGATGAGAGAGTTAAGGGATCAGATAGAACAGTTGTTGTGTCATGGGTTTATCCGAAGGAGTACTTCATCGTGGGGTGCCCCCGTGTTATTCGTAAAGAAGAGGGATGGATCGTTGAGATTGTGTGTAGATTACCGGGAGTTGAATAAAGTCACGATACGAAATAAGTATTCGTTGCCCCGAATCGATGACTTATTTGACCAGTTGAGGGGAGCTTGCTTCTTCTCAAAGATTGATTTTTGATCGGGATACCATCAGTTGCGTATCAGGGAACAAGACGTCTCAAAGACTTCTTTCTTGACGAGGTATAGTTCCTACGAATTTTGGGTTATGCCTTTTGGCTTAACCAATGCTCCAGTCGTATTTATGGATTTGATGAATAGGGTGTTCAGAGAGTTCCTAGACCAGTTCGTCATCGTCTTTATTGATGACATCTTGGTTTACTCCCAGACAGAAGAGGAGCACGCCGAGCATTTGAGGCAGGTTCTGTAGACGCTACGTCAGAACAAGCTTTATGCAAAGTATGAGAAGTGCGGGTTTTGGCTGAAGGAGGTTCAGGTTTTGGGGCATATCATTTCAGACCGGGGGATATCGGTCGATCTGGGGAAAGTATCCGCGGTGAGGGAGTGGGGACAGCCCACGACACCGACTGAGATCCGTAGTTTCTTGGGCCTAGCAGGATACTACAGGAGGTTTATTCGGGGTTTCTCAAAGATAGTGGGTCCTTTGACACATCTGACTCGCAAGGGTGTGCCATTCATCTGGAGTGATGCCTGTCAGATGGCATTCGATGAGCTTAAGGATAAGTTGACCTCAGCGCCTGTGTTAGCATTGCCCAGCCCGGGAGTTGAGTATCTAGTTTACACCGATGCCTCCTTACAAGGACTCGGAAGTGTACTGCAGCAGGAGAGTCAGGCCATAGCTTATGCTTCCCGTAAGCTTAAGCCTCACGAGAGGAATTACCCCACACACGACTTGGAGTTAGCGACAGTCGTATTCGCTCTTCGGATTTGGAGACACTATCTCCTGGGGGAGAAATTTCGGTTGTTTACAGATCATAAGTCTCTACAATACCTCTTCACGCAGAAGGAATTGAACATGCGTCAACGACGGTGGCTTGAGTTTATGAAGGATTATCACTTTGATATCCAATATCACCCGGGGAAGACTAACGTGGTAGCAGACGCGTTGAGCCGTAGGCCAGTAGATGAGGTGGCCGAGGTGTGGAAAGCTAAGTGGAAGGAGTTGGGACACCAGGATGCAGTGGCCCGGTCGTTTATGTCTGTGATGATTGTTACACCGCAGATTGTTACGAGAGTAATAAAGGCCCAGGAAAATGACTCGTTCTGTCAGGAGCAGATAGTTCGATTACTAGTACAGGGAGATGAATCCTAAACCGTTAGTTCAGACGAGGGATTACGCTTCAATGGGAGACTGCTTGTTCCGGAAGGGGAAGACTTGTCACACGAGGTTATGGCAGAGTCGCACGGCTCACGATTCGCGGTACACCCTGGTGGGGATAAAATGTACCAAGACATGAGACGCCAGTATTGGTGGAGCGGGATGAAGAGAGATATCGCTGTGTTCGTTTCTAAATGCGCCACTTGTCAGCTAGTAAAGGTGGATCATCAAAAACCGACAGGACTTCTACATCCATTAGAGGTTCCGATGTGGATATGGGAGAGCATATCCATGGACTTTATCACGGGGTTACCTACGTCACAGATAGGTCACGACTCCATATGGGTAATTGCAGATAGGTTGACCAAAGTTGCTCATTTTATACCCGTGAGGACAGACTACACGACGGGACAGTATGCCCAGATTTCATTGCGAAAATAGTGAGACTTCACAGTGTGCCTTTAAATATCGTGTCTAACCGAGACAAGATATTTGTTTCACGATTTTGGGAGAGTTTCCAGGAGGCCATGGGTACGGAGTTGCGATTGAGTACAGATTATCACCCGCAGACTGATGGGAAAATCGAGCAGACAAATCAGATGTTGGAGGACATGTTACGTATGTGCATCCTAGACTTTGGAGGTGGATGGGAACAGTACCTTCCACTAGTGGAGTTTTCTTATAATAACTCCTACCAGTTCACCATTGGCATGGACCCATTTGAGGCGTTGTACGGTAGACCTTGTCGTTCCCCAGCATGTTGGTTAGAGGTGGGGGATAACAAACTCCTTGGGCCAAAAGTGATTCAGGACACTTCGGCAAGGATAGAGTTGATACGGAGTCGCATTCGGGTAGCTCGTGATCGGCAGAAGAGCTATGCTGATGCGAAAAGATTCTTCAGAGAATTCAAAGTAGGGGAATAGGTGTTACTCAGAGTATCTCCTATGAAGGGGATTATGCGTTTTGGGAAGAAGGGGAAACTGGCACCGAGATATGTGGGGCCATTTCCTATCATCGAGCGGATTGGGCCAGTTGCGTATAGACTTGGGTTACCGAAGCACTTGCATAGGACTCATGATGTGTTCCACATTTCCTCGCTAAGGAAATACCTTAGGAATGATTTGGCCCATACTCACATTGCTTTGGAGAACATCGATCTCCAGCTGGATAGTTCCTACGAGGAGGGGCCGATTGCTATTTTGGACCAAAGCGAGCGGAAACTGAGGTCAAAGATAGTACCATTAGTACGGGTGCAGTGGCGCCATCATAATGCCGAGGAGTCCACATGGGAGCGCGAGGATGAGATGCGCGAGCGCTATCCAGAGCTATTTTTACCAGGTACTTTTTAGTTCCGAATTTCGGGATGAAATTCTATTATTAGAGGGGGAGTATGTAATACCCCGTAATTTCATCGATATTTATTTAAGGGATTAATTGAATTAAATGAGAATTAATTGGGAATTAATCCGGATATAAATACTAACGAGATGTGAGTTGGTATTTGATTATAATGTTAAAAATTCATTATTTCTGAGTATATATGGTAATACATGAGTATTGATGATATTTAATTTAATTTGGAAAATTTAGTTGGGACGTGCGTGTCAGTCGCGTCAGGAACGTACTTAACTGAAGTAAAAAGTGAATTTTATTTTTATCAACCGAATGATCATTTTGAGTGCACCAACGTGTCCGAAAGGGTCGAAATAGTCGGAAAACACTACCCGGGGGTTTAATTTCGGTTCCGGGGCATTTTTAGGCCATACCGGCAACCCAAAAGGTAGTTTGGTAATTTTAAAAATTAGAAAATTAAAACCCACGAAAATTAGAGTTTATAATTATAATTTTAAAGGGTCCACTAAGGCCATTACCAGCAAAAGTTAAAAGACTGGGCTACGGGAGTTTTGAGAGAAGTTGGAGAGAAGTTACAAGAGCCAAAGCCATGCCATCACCATTCTTGGGAGAAATCCTGTAGAGAGGAAGAAGAGAATCAACTTTCAATCCTTCAACATCGAGTCGGAACATAAGTCAAGTGGTTTAATTACATTAATTTCAAGCGAATGTTTCTTCCATGCTTAGAATTGAATAATTGTCTTATATTGGAAGTTTGATGAAAACCCATGAATTTGGAGGTAGGATTCATATTATGATATCGGGATTGCATGTATAATGTTATTGGATGAATATCATATACAAAATATATCTTTTGATGATGTGAAAACGGATTTAAAAGGAGTAATTGTAGACATTTAATTTTGGATTCAAGTTCATAGGGTTTGGGGACAAGAATTGGGGATTTATGATTTTGGCATGTTAATTGGTAAGATTTAACCCCTAAAATATGTTAAGGGGTGACCTAGGGTGATTAGAAATTGTTTATAAACGTTAAAACATAAATTGGATTGTCTTAGGGTGGACTTAGAGAAGAGAAGAATAAAGAAAATCGGATTTGGGAATTTCTGGGTTCAAACTGCCATCTCGTTAAAAGACCTGCCCAGGTCGTTCGAACGATCTCGTTCGAACGAACTTCTAACGAGATGACAGTATCCCTTCTAACGAGTTGGTATTTCGTTCGAACGACCTCGTTCGAACGAGACTTCTAACGAGTTGACAGAATGGCTTTTTGGCCTGATTTCATTTCAAACGATCCGTAGACTTATTTAATTGGAGTATTAACCCTCCCTTATCGATTTGTGGGTATAATAGTGAGAATTGGGGTACGTTGAGGAGTAGAACTTAGAACCTCATAATAATATTGTATGTCATTTGTGGAGTAAGAAACGAGTACCTAATTACGACGTGAGAAGGGTTGATAAAGTGAAGATACAAATCGGGGACTTATAATCGTATAACATTAAATGACGGTATAAGAATGAGAAGTATACCCATATTAATAATACGGGATATCTAAGATGTGCGAATGCTTAGTATACGTGATTTTATGTATATAACATACCTACCATACTTGCTAACATGGGAGGTTTGCGTTCGATTAGGGCCATCTAATCTTTGTCTACTTACGGGGGGATTTAGATTGGTACCTCGAGGACATAGGTCAGAGAAGGACTTATTGAGAAGTTAATAAGTCTGCTGATCATGGGAGCGTAGGTATGTGCGTGACCCTTGTGATGTGAACTATGTTCGCCTTCATTGTTTGTGATTGATATTATTTGAGAACGATTCTTGAGAGATTCGGAATGCGTGGTCCTTATGTATGTGATGTACCGGGATTGGATAGCAGAGTATGTGTGCACCGCAGCTTAGTCTCGGGGTGCTAGTAATGTATATTTCTGATGAGAATAATATATGGTTAATTTAAATGAATTGTCGTGTTTAATTGTGAGTATAATTATAGCAACGTTATGTAAAAGATAACTGGATGATCTCTAGTAAATTTGTATCGTTAATAAAGGGAAACCGTGAATAAATGTAAAGCTCTCAATATAAATGTAGATGTCGGAATGAAAGCGTGAATCTTATAGTAATGTTAAAATTTATTTTGGACTAGTTAGATATGAGAATCACTAGAATGGGTATGGGTACGTTAGGAGTGCACAAATAGTCGAGAGGTGAGTATTTCATGTGAGAGCACGTCCTAACATGTACTTTGCATTCATTGTTTTAATGTCATTAAAACACTTGCTATATTTTAAACTGTTTTCCACAATCGGGCTCTGACCCATTTGCTGTCAAATATATTTTCTTGTAAAAACCTTTTTAGGTGCCCAGCCACAAGGACACCATGCATAGGAGTTCCATTCAGGTGACGTACTGTAGCTGCTGTGGAAGTTACAGGACATTGACAGTAGACGCCTCCACTTTCGATTTTGACTCCTTATCATCAGCTTTTCTCATATGTTGGGCATGTCTCCCTATTTTCTTTTAGAGATACTTTATTTATTCATATATTTCAGAATGTTGGGTTGTAAATAATTTAGTGATGCAGACTTAGTATTCGTTTATTCCTGTATTTGGATTGTTATTAGGGGTATGCCTCCAGACTTATTACTATTTTATGGTTATTCCATTTTCATTATGTTGTGGTGGTTATGTTAGCATTTCATAATTTAATTATTGCATGTTTATCGGATTTAATTAAAATTGACAACTCACTTTTTAAATATTAGGTGGCTAGTAACTGTTTAAAATGTTTTCGACAGTGATGCTATGAACTGAACCAACTTGGCATTTTGTATTAATTTTAATAAAGGAGTAGCTACCCGGTATTTAATTAGTCGGGGTGTCACAAGGGCATCCAAGTGAGCGGAAAATTTCTTAAAAATAGATTTTGTGTCAGTAGTTTATTAGTTGTAAAAAGTTAACAATTAACTAGATGGTTAATTCTTAAAGTAGAAATATTAATTAGAAACTCATGGGACTTCTTGGAGGTAATTATAGGGTTAATTACCTATACATATTATGTGGTAAAAATGTGTGTTTATTTATTTGTGTGAACATACCCGTATTCGTGGATGACAGATCGGTTGGGGTTACGTACGTCTCGGGATCGTAGTACGCATCGACACAGGAGGGCTAGGCGTTGTGCAGGTTATTATTTTATATACTATGTGGCAGCACCACTTACGAGGTGGTAGGTTCAAATGCTGGGATCCATTGTCACCATCGGGGAATGGACCATGCAATTGTGTACTGCATAGGGATCACCCCACTTGTATGTGTTTTGTCATATCCATTTGGATAATGGACTCTTCCAGACTTATCGATAGAGCACAAATAGGACACTGAAGGGAGATACTTTTATTTGTTATATATATGTAAGGACATATATAATTATGTAAATTAATTGATAATTAATCCGTGTAGCCTAATAATGTAGACAAATGATAATGACCCCAATACTATGTATTGCATAATGGATGTTATGTTACTTGTTGTGGGTAGTATCGTAGGGGTTACTCTGGGAACTAGAAGAACATTAGCTTCACTATAGGAATTACGCTAAATGCATCGAATGTTAGCATATTGTTATAGTTATCAGACTTTCATATTTGGGACTTAGGTTGGTATGCATATTGTATTACACTTCAATGTGAGTGGTGATGGGCGGTGCATACTTTGAATTAGCTGCATCATTGCATTTGAATTTCGTCAGATAATTCTTGTAACTTTAGGGCACAGACCCAAATTATAAAATATTTTTTTTTACAGGTTTGTCTAGACAGGGACAACAGGACTAACAAGATATCAGACTTGTGGTCATAGTTGCTAATCAATCTTTCAGATCATTTTACTGTAGTTTATGTTGTTATTTCTCTTTTAGTTATTTTTAGCATTTCGTAGATTGTACGGGAAAAACTTCGAAGTTTATTATTCAATCTTTTAGGATATTTGTTATACTAGAGTGGATAATTTATTGCTAGTTGAGTGTTGGACCTATTTCTCATTGGTTATTATTTTAAATGGTTTAGTTATTATTTTAAATGGTTGATTGTGCGTGTTGATTTAGAATTTATAAATGTCATATTATGGTTTTGATGCTGAGAATAATATAGATTGTTAGACAAGCCCCATCTTCGACGTATTGTGGTTGACCAACCTTTAAGAGGAAAATAGGGGTTATTACAGGTTATAGATTGCAACACCACTCAATTCTTTAATTTGGGTTAGTGAAAGCATTTGTAGGGCTATGGATTTTGAAATACAGACGAACCCACGAATTCAGTATTTTGATGGTCACCCTCTTGCTTTGGTGTCACCAATAGTGTTTAATTTTTTTGACGATTGTTTTAAATTAAAGGAAATGATATGTACCCAAATCATATCTCCCAAAACATCCCAAAAAATGCATTAAGTGTTTATACATGGGGTGGACTCACTGAACGTACAACTACTTAACGCATTTTTGGGATGTGTTGTAGGATGTTTTGGGACACGTAACATTACTATGCATTACATAAGTAGTGTTATTGGGTGCTAATCGAAGATAATACTAATGTATATGTTTTGGTTATTGTTTTCAGTTTTCATAGTCTATTTAGTTGATTTTGTATATAACTTCATTAATTTCATTAAATATATTAAATTTTTATTTCAATTTCATTAGGACTTTCATCATCTTTTCTTTGGTTATTCATTAACTTATAAAATCTCTATGTAGGTTGGTTTAGCACGAAGAGTGCAATGCTTGATGTTCAAACTCATTCTCCTTATCAAACATATATTTAAACTTATGTTAATGCTTGCCATGGCTTTATGTGTTCGGATAATTCAAAATAATAATGAATAGTGTTTCCCACAAAATAATAATTCACATAAATGGTAATGTTTTGGTACAAAAAATTGTTATGTGTTATTAGATTCATGGTTTATGTATAGAGATCTTATTTTTCTTTTTTATGTTTTTTTTTTCTAACGATTACACAATTTTCTCACATCCAAAGTTGAGGGAGATTTCCTGATAGGTTTTTTAGTGAATAATTGGTATGTTGACGACATTCCTTTTTTCATGTAAAAATTAAAAGGAATCATTTGTTTTTCTTAGGTTTGATTGAATTGTTATGTTATATATTGAATTTGGTCAAGTAATATGGGGTGTACGTAGCGCTAACAATTTTCAACACGACGTGAAAACAATATAGTAATAAATTTGCATTACAATATTGATGAATCTATATACAACATAGTAAAATGGAGAGTACTTTTGGATTCTCTTTTCGTGTTATGTGTAGACATTTGAAGCCTCGACTTTTATTACTCTCATCCATCTCTCTCACTTCATTTATATATATTTTTTCTCTTCATTCATTTATCTTTGTTCAATTTTATTATTCTCGTTTAGATCTTCCCTTCATTAATCTCCTTTTTCTTTTCTCCTAACTTCCATCTATCTATCTTTTTACATCAAATAATTATTTTTTCGCCATTTCTTTTTTATTTATGTTGAATTTTTTAAAATTAATATTTTACTTACATTTTTTTGTTCCGCTCATTTAAACTGTTCGTGCATCATGCGTGGCTGAATACTAGTTCATTATAAAATCTCACGTACAAATAATAAATTTTTCTCACCGCATTGAAAAAAGATTTTTTATCATATTGTAAACTCAAAAAACATAATTACCCCGAAATAAACTAAAAAATATCAAGAAATTAATCATTGGTTAGCGACCAATAATATACCTTGAAAGAGAATATCGTCAAGTTCGTCATTAGAAATCAAATTTATGTTTCAAAACCAAAGAACTTAAGATCAATATATTTTTTCTCACGGAGAGGAGAATAAATATAAAAATAAATGATTGAAAAAGAAAATGTCATTCAATATGGTCATACTTAAAAAATTACATTCACGATTACACATGTGCCACATTTTCATTTAACTAGTAATGAAAACTCAATTGTACACCCCCCTTTTAAGGGAGAAAATATGTAAATTCGGAATTGGAAGCCTCTTATTTCCTTGAACCAATTGAGCCAATGCCTACTATTTCACAAGTTGTTGTGAGTCTCAAAGGCATCCCGAAATTATGTGTCATGTCAATAAAGTTTAGTAGTTTAAAGTTATTATATTACAATGTACAATATTTATTGCAATTGTATATCCTTTTGAGAATGAGTTAGAAAATGTATTTCCGATTCATTTCATTACTTTCGAGTTCAACATAGGAAACTGTGTTTGGTAAGCTCCTTTGTATCTACCTATAATTGAATCTATGTACCTATGGCGGTGTTACACATTCTCTGTTATGGCAGCCTCTAATCTTGACCTCTACAACACCACCCATTTTATCTGCTCCATTGACAATCTCGCAGCACTGTCTACGTGGTGCCTGCACATTGTAAAATATATTTTCCCCAAACATGTTAGCCAATGCATAAAAGTACACATAAATGTGTGTGTACAATGAATCCCCCGCGTAGCTGAGATATGTAATAGTCACCCAAGTTTATGTCATTATACAATATATGTCGCATAAAGAGAAAATTAATCAAATTTGTTTCATTGAAAAAGAAACAAGGGGAATGGTAATTCAAGGTAGACAAAGCCCATTGAATTTCAATAGTTAAATTAAGTTATAAATTTCCTGATATTTATTTGGACTATTGAATAAGGCATTTGTATTCGTGCCCAGCTTTTCTTTCTACACATCGCTAAAAAGCTTATAAATGTTAATAACAATGAGGGTTATAGACAGAGAAATGATGGTTAAACAAAAAGATAATGCTCCAATAATTGACTTTATATTTCATGACAGTCGACTAGTCACTACTAAAATTCTAATCATCTTTTGTTTCCTTTATTGAAATTTTTATTTTTTATTTTTGCGTAACCTAACGAAAAACATTTTTTTTAAATTATTTTCGCATGTGTTAACTAGCCTTCGAAGTAAATATCTTTTTTAACGCAACGAAAATGATGGGATGATTTCAACAAAATTCCAAAAGCTTTTTCAGTTGATCTTATACTAGTCAAAGTTACTTTGACCTTTGCAATTTTAAAAAATTCAATCTAGTGCAATGGATTCTACCTGAGTGATTGATCTAACAGCTACTACTTCGACCTCAAAATTTGCATTTTCGTTTATGATAAAAGTAATTTATAATCATTTCTTTAAGAAAAAACACAATTTAAATGCTTAATAAATGGAAATCTAGGTTTACAATAAAAAAAGATTAACAAAATTCAAAACAAGAACAAGAACTATAAGTGTAATTTTAGTCTAACATGACAGCTATATATGAGTATTTAAATGAATTGTTAACTATTTAAAAACACTAAACTTGTAATTGATCAACACCATAGTTTCAAAAAGTTTTAATGACTTCGGGGTTGTTTGTTTGTATTTTGAGTCTGAATTCGAACGATTGATGTTTAATAGCTACCAAGATGTTTAAGATGTATAATTGTTAGGGAATGTGAAAATTGAATCTCAATAGGATTAAATATATCAATTTAGAGGTTCTTTCGTTTTAAATATATTTTTTCGACTTCGAATGTAAACTTTATATTCAAAATTTAGATTTAAATAAAAAAAAAGGGGCATTCACGTTTAGATCCTATTAGATTTTCTTTTAGACAGTCTAGTCCCACCATGTTTTCCCCTTACATATAAGTCCTATTCCTAATTTTTTGGAACTTTTTTTCACAATTTTACCCTTTTAAAACCAACCATCCGTAACTTCTTTGAGAAAGTTACATAAGTGGTTGAACTTTTTTTTTAATCTTCAAATGATCATAACTTTTGATTGACAAATCCGTTTTTCGCAAAATTACTATTTTTGAAATCTGCTCAAGATCCATGAAGGCTATAAAATTCAAAAAAAAAATTTACACAAACAGTAAACTTTACAGTATGCACTAGAATATGAAATAGTTTTATATATGTGACATAACAGACAGTAACATTTAGTGTGGTAATATTACACAGTATATATATATATATATATTCAAAATTACCTTATATTTAAAGGTTCGTGCTAGTGGTATCCAATCCTTACCACCATTGTTGGAGCTTCAACGACCTTCGTCAGAGCTCCGATTTGGGGTGGGTAAGGGTGGCATGTGGTGCCGCTGGCGCGGACCTTTGAAAATAAGAGACTTTAGAATAAATGGGTTTTGGATCTACCGGAGTATCATGGGGTGCCGCTAGCGCGGACCTTTGAAAATAAGATTGGATAAATGGGACCGGGATCCTCTCGAGCACCGATTTGGGGTGAGTAGGGGTGGCATTAGGTGCCGGTGGCACAGAACTTTAAAAATATGAGCATATTGGATATATATATATATAGGGAGAGGTTCACAAGTGGACCAAAATAATGGACTTTTTAATGGACCTTAACAAAAAAACACATAATAACACATTAGTTTTAATTCCTATAGTGTAATTGGTCCGCGCCAGCAGCACCCGAGACCACACCTTCACCCCACTACCCCCCACCTCACCCCACCCCCCACCCCCCCAACCACCACCATCACTAAAGCAGCCCTTATGACAGCAGGGTTGCCATGGGGGTGGGGGTGGGAGGGTGGGTGGGTGGGGGGCGTGTGGGTGGGGGATCGATCGACACGCGTATTTGGTGCCGCTGGTGCGGACCAATTACATTATAGGAATTAAAATTAATGTGTTATTATGTGTTTTTTGTTAAAGTCCATTAAAAAGTCCATTCTTTTGGTCCACTTGTGAACCTCTCCATATATATATATATATATATATATATATATATATATATATATATATATAATGTGATAACACGGTAAATGCTATTATTTGTAAAAATGTCATAGATATTAAATTTTATTGCATACACCAGAAAATGAAATACTTTTATATCCGTGACATTTTCATAAACAATAACATTTACTGTGTTAATATATTTATGAAATAGTTTTATATATATAACATTTTCACAAATAGTAACATTTACTGAGTTAATATTACACACAATATATATATATATATATATATATATATACGGTAGATCCAAACTTCTTCTTTTTTTCAAAATTAGCATATTTTTAAAGGTTTATGCTAGCGACATTCAATCCGCAGCACTATTCACCCCCATTATCGGAGCTTCAATGACTTTCATCAGAGCTATGATTTGTGTGGGTAGTAGTGGCATAGAGTGTCGCTGGCGCGGGCCTCTGAAATTAAGAGAATATTAGATAAATGGAATTTGGATCCACCGTAGCTCCGATTTGGGGTGAGTAGGGGTAACATTGGGTTAGGTTTATATCTATAACATTTTTACAAACGGTAACATTTACTGTGTTATAACACAGTATATATATACGGTGGATCCAAATCTCTTTTTTCTGATATTGTCTTATTTTTAACGGCGCGCTAGCGGTATCTAATCTTGACCACCACCAACCCCAATTGTCAGAGCTCCAACAACCTTCATCAGAATTCTGATTTAGGGTGACATAGAGTGCCGCTGTCGCGAACCTTTGGAAATAAGAGAATATTGGATAAATGGGGTTTGGATCCACCGGAGCTCCAGTTTGAGGTGAGAATAGGTAGCATTGGGTTAGGTTTATATCTGTAATATTTTCACAAATAATAAATGTTACTGTCTGTGAAAATGCTATATATATATATACTGTGTAATATTATCACAGTAAATGTTACTGTCTGTTTGTGAAAATGTCACATATATAAAACTATTTCATATTCTAGTGCATACAGTAAAGGTTACTGTTTGTATAAAAAATTTTCTTTGGAATTTTATAGCCTTCATGTCTCTTGTTTGATAGATCTCGTCGAGCAGATTTAAAAAATAGTAATTTTACAAAAAACGGATTTGTAAATCAAAAGTTATGATCATTTAAAAATTAAAAAGAAAAGTCCAACCACTTATAACTTCCTAAAAGAAGTTACGTATGATTAGTTATAAAAGGATAAAATTGTGAAAAAATTCTCTAAAAAGTTAGAATAGGTTCTATAAGATTTTTAAAAAATTAATAGGACTTATATGAATATTGCTCCGACAAATGAGACTTAAATATAATTCTCTCATTAAAAAAAATAAAAAATAAAGGCAGTCTTAATGAACTAGATAGACGTGAAACTCACCTTCTTCCACATATCATGCTTTGATTTTGCTGCAGAAACAAAGATGTACTTGACCGAGATAGGAATATAGTCCTCGCGGGCACATTGGTTTCCTGGATCAGTCGTCGGCCGGTTATACGTGGTCAAGACCTGATTCTTTCCAATTTGCTGAATCCGACCCAAGAAATATATTAACGGGCGTTCACATGGGTCCGATTCCATTACCCGGGTGTTAAACGTAAAAGGATCCGCTCTCCAACTCTTCCACGTCACAAACGTCTGAAATGGTGTTTCCAACATTTTCGCTGTAACCAATGACGGGTACAGCTGAACAGTATAGCCCCAAGAAATTGAAACAGACCAATTTCGTTTAAGGTCATAGCAGAAACTATGTTGCAGGGCTCGATTTGGATCTGCCTTGTATGCATTAACCAACTTCTTTACTGACTCGATCCGACTCAGACCCGGAAAAATCGGCTCTACATAATCGAGGTGGTGCAGTGACACTAGCGGTGCTACTGGGTGTGCGGCTAATAATCCATAAGGGTCACCTCTTATATCAACCTAAAAGTCATATAACAAATGACGTGAGTTCAAATTTTTACCCTTCTACCCTGAAAAGCGCTGGACAGGCGTAAGATTTATATGTTTAACTTCTCCAAATCTTTTTTTTCTCAAATACCATACACACATAGTATTTTCAATGCAAATGCAAATTAAATTACCAATGACTACGGATACAACAGATTTTACATATATTTGTTTATCATTAAACATAATTGTAAACAAGCATGTTATAAAATGGAAAATACAACAATCCTTCACGATGATTAGGGATTCCAATTTTGAACACAACACTAAAGTACTAGTTATAGGTGTAGACTTTAATTTTTTCGGGTTATCCGGGTGGTTTTGAAAGAAATGAATTGTTTTTGCAAATCATCAATTAATGTACAATGTTCGTGGAAGAGACCTTATATATGACTAGGCCTATAAATTGAGCCGGGCAAGCCCGAAGTCCGTCCGTTCGGCCCGCTATTTTCGGGCCGAGCTTTATTTGAGTTTGAGCCGAGCCGAGCCTGAGCCAAAATTTCAAGCCCGAATGAATTTCGGGCCGAGCTTGAGCCGAACTTTGCCAAGCCCGAATTGGGCCCGAAGTCCGAACTTTGAATATATAAATAAATAAATTATTTTAAAAAATATAACATATTTATGTTAACCAATTTTATATGTATGAAATATAATTAGTCATTGTAGGTTTTCATTCTTACGTCCCTTATTTTAGTTTAATCCATTTCATCATTATATACTTTATTTTATGATATATCAATTAGATTTTGGTGTATACATTTTCTCCATGATGGAAACACAAGAAAAAAATATTAATTTCAGTTCGGCCCGAGCTCGGGCTTGAGTTTGGTTAAGGTAATTCGGGCCGAGCCTGAGCAACCTCAAGCCCGGCTCACCCAACCCGATTTACAGCCCTATATATGACTAGTGATTCACTGATTGATTAACTTCATTATACATAATTTGTTTAGAGAAGCTGTTTTTTTGGAGTATCAATGTTTCCAATATCAATGTTTCCAATATATATATATATATATATATATATATACAGGGTAGAGCTATTTTCATTTCAATCAATTCTTAAGACACTCTAAAATCATGTAAAATGACAAAACAACCTTTTAATACTTATACACTCCTATTAACATGTTAAAAGTAAAACATAATTAATAAATCGTTATAAAAAACAGTTTTGACATATTTTTTTAAGTTGAATAATTAATCTATTTTTTTAATAAAAATTAAAACCGTCGAAATGTATGCCAAATAATAAAAAAAAAAAGTGAGTTCTCTTTTAAAATAAAATCTGAGTTATATTAATAAAAAAATTTGGGACAAAAAAAGTGTCTTTTTTGTCAAATTTTATAACACCCGTTTGATTGTTTTTTAATAAAGAAAATAAAAGAAGAATTTAAAAAAATCCGAGAATAAATATTTTTTATCGTTTAAATTGACAACATCCGAGAATTTTAAAAAATATAAAATGACAAAACAACCTTTTAATACTTACACACTCCTATTAACATGCTAAAAGTAAAACATAATTAATAAATCTTTATGAAAAACAGTTTTTTTTTTTAAGAAAATTTTTTGTTTTTCTAAACTTTTAAAACAGTTTTGAACTGTTTTAAAAGTTAAGAATTTTATTATCTTTAATGTAGGCTGTCGTTTTTATCATTGTCGTTAAAAGAATGTTTGCTACGTGCTCTTTTGTTTACATATATATATTTTTTTGAAAATTTTATTCCTTAGAGACGCGATTTTTTTTTGAATTTTTTTTATGCATTAGAAACGCGATTGGTCAATGCCGCTGGCGCGAACCCACATCATTTAGTGGATGTGGGTAATCGAATCTCTATGACATCAAATTTAAAAAAAATATATGTTAAAAAAAGAGAACATAAAAAACATATTTTTTAACGACAAAAATAAAAACGAGAGCCTACATTAAAAAAACTGAGTACTCTTTTAAAAAACTCCGAGTTCTTTTTATTAAAAAGGGGACAAAAAAATTGTCTTTTTTGTCAAATTTTATAACACTCGTTTGATTGTTTTTTAATAAAGAAAATGAAAGAAGTATTTAAAAAATCCAAGAATAAATATTTGAATAATTTTTTCTTTACATTGATAGAATTACTGTAAATAAAGAAAAAAATGTTTTAGGAATGTTTATCGTTTTCTATTAAAAACATGTTCTATTTAAGTAAACAAAAAACAATAAAATATATTTATTCTCGGATTTTTTTAAATTCTTCTTTATTTTCTTTATTAAAAAACAATCAAACGGGTGTTATAAAATTTGACACGAAAGACACTTTTTTTTGTCCCCATTTTTTTATTTAAAAAACTCAGATTTTATTTTAAAAGTGAACTCAGTTTTTTTATTATTATTTGGCATACATTTCAACGTTTTAATTTCTATTAAAAAAATAGGGTAATTACTCAACTTTAAAAAAATAGTTCAAAACTATTTTTTCATAAAGATTTATTAATTATGTTTTACTTTTAACATATTAATAGGAGTGTATAAGTATCAAAGGGTTGTTTTGTCATTTTACATGATTTTAGAGTGCCTTAGAAATTGATTGAAGTAGGAATAGCTCTACCATATATATATATATGTGTGTGTGTGTGTGTGTGTGTGTGTGTGTGTGCACATGAGCCTGGCTTTATATGAGGCAGTCTCTTATGCACACTGAGTTTGCACAGTGCTCGCGCACACCAATTTTTTTAAAGTATTAAAAAATATAGTTTTGAGTTGATTTTTTTTTATGTGATATTTAAACATTTCAACGGACCCATGTAAAAAAAAAATCAGCTCAACAAAATTGTTTTTACTATTTTTAAAAAAATTGGTCAAACTTTCGCAACTTTTAAAGTGATTAAAAATAGTATAAGTTTGACCGATTTTTGAAAAATAACAAAAAACTTTGTTTTGAGTTGATTTTTTTTACATGGGTCCATTGAAATGTTTAAATATCACACAAAAAAATTCAACACAATTTTTCTTTTTATACTATTTAAAAAAATAATGTGCAAATTTAGTGTGCACATGAGTCTGACTCTCTCTCTCTCTCTCTGTATATATATATAATACTGCTCTTGTGCATATCAGTCCACATTTTAAGATTGCGGATCGGACTTTTGTCACCTAGCGGTGACTCAAAAAAAAGAGAGAATGTGCCTATAATTTTTATGCTCACCGTCAGATAACACATGTTCGGTCCGCACTCTTAAAAGACGAGCTGGTATGCATAAGATCAGTACTATATATATATATATATATATTGTTTTTACTCTTCTAGTAAGTTATATTTGTATCATGCATTTAATTCCATGACTTTTTGTGCCACTTTATGTTTGTTATATTTTTTTCATCCTGCAACTAATTGTTAAACAATAAAGAATAAACTATATCTCATTGTATTTCAATTTATTTAAAAATCTTTATATATATGCACACATATAATGTCTACAAAACATACCTTAATTAAGCAACCTTAAAAACGAATATGTTTTTTAAAAGAGTAAGAATAAATATATTTTTTAACGAAACTTGGTGAAAATGATCTCCATAGTGGAGAGATTATCTACAAAAATTTCACCATCTTCAATCGAGAAGTGGATGAAATGCAAACTTGAAAAACAAGTACATTTTCGATCGTTGATTTTTTTGATAATCGTCTTGCCCACTTCCTGGTTGACTTTTTTGGTTTAGTGCTTTGTAGATGATCTCCTAAATATGAAGACCATTTCCACAATGTTTGGTTGATTTTTTGACTATTTTATATAATCGATCCATTTTTAAGGTTCGTTAATTGATGTCTGCTTTTGATACGTCATGCGCGTGCGCGCGCACACAGACATATACATACACGCACAATATATATAATGTTCTTGTGCGGATCAGTTCGCATTTTAAGAGTGCAGACCGGACATGTGTCACCTAACGGTGCACCTAGAAATTATTACCTAAATTACAGGCAGACTCTCTCTTTTCTTGGCTCACCGTTGAGTGACACATATCCGGTTCGCACTCTTAAAATACGAATTGGTCCGCACAAGAGCAGAACTTATATATATATATATATATATATATATATATATAATTTATCCCTAATTCTGTATAAATTATTATTTTTTGTATGTTATTTTGTTTTACAATGATATGGTAAGATTGATAAAAAAAAACATTGATTTAAATGTTAACCAAGTCAATAACAGTTCCGTAACAAACTGCATATCTGTGGAAATCCTCTCAGCTCAAATTTGTATTCCAATTTCAAATATCTGTTTCTATCTCTCCTAAAACCTAGGAACTGATGTACTATAAACTAGACCTGTAGCTTGGCATTAACGTGTGAAAAATAGATATTAAAAACTCAGTTTTCTCTTCTTCTATTGCTGTTACATTAGCTGCTAGTAATATTCTATTACTAACAAAATATCACGTCTGATATTGTATATAGCATGTTAAAAACAAAAAATGTAAAAACTAAATTAAAAAATTGCTAGCCTCAAATTTCCGGTAATCTATGTTAAAAAGTAATCTGAAGTCTCAAATACATCTTTCAAATCAATTATCAAATTGATGTGGAGACTTATAACAATCCCACGTCATTTGGAGATGAATGAAAATAAATTAAATTTTGAAAGATAATTTGGTCATGATTTATGACATGATTTCAGACTCTCGTGATTTTCCGTGTTGAATGAAATGTAGTGAGACTCTAATCACAAGTGTTTTGGAGAGAATAACCTGATGGAAACCAAGTTCGTGGGTGAGTGGCACCCCAATCTCACTGATGCAGCCCTGAATCTTCTGATCAGAGCCATAAAACGAAGCGTAACGATCAATACAACCATCCAATACCCTAACAAGCTCTGCTGCTAAAGGGTAACTAATAGCGAACCCCCCACCACCATACCCCATATCATACGAATGTATCACATCTTGCTCCACACTCTCCGAATTCCCACCAATGTAATACATCTGATTATGATCATACTTGCCCAAAACCGTAACCAAATTCTCAGTAAAAAAAACCGTATCATCATCACCCAAAACAAACCACCTCACATTCCCCAACTTTAACTCAAAACTCTCTTTCACAATACGTGCAATACGTACAGCTGACCGAGAACCAAACCAGCTAGTGTACTGAAACTTAGATGAATCTGCTGATATTTTTAACGGTGGCGATGTCTCGGGCCATTTTAAATTAGGTTCAGGATGTTCGTCGAGCCATACGAATCCACGAGTTGTGTTAGGTTTCCACCAAATCTCGCTGTAATGGCGACGGTCAGGCCAAGTCTTTGCTGAGCCTCCTATACCAAACAATATATGAGATATGTTTGTTTTTTCCTTGTTAAATGGACGGTCATCTTTGGTGGAATGTATGAAGGGTTTGTCAAATTCGAAGGGACTGAACCACCGGGAGTTGTTTGACAAAGCTGACAAAGAGATGAGAGAGATTGAAGCTACGAGGCAGATCATTAGAAAGCCTTTCATGAAAGTTGAGAAAACATCGGTGACTTTTATGGGTGGCAACACTGGAAATTTCCATGGTTTGAGAGGGTCCTGAACGGATTTTGGTGTGTGAGACATGTTACTTCTGTCTAAGTACATTGTCGTAATGAAAATCAAACTCTTGTGTAATTTCTAGGTTGCAATTGTTTGCCGGCCGATTTTGGATTGCTTATTTATGTCTCATATGGAATAAATCCATTTTGGTTATCATCTCTCTTTTTTTATTAGCGCGAGGGCGTGCAGGCATTTTCGTTTGATATGCATTGGATTAATCTGTCATATTAGTGTATTCGGTATTTAAAACGGTTGACCCATCATGTTTTTATTTCAATTGAATGGGTGGGGGGCAACGAAGTATTATTATTATGTGAAAAATATATTAACCCTGACATGGTTATAAATTCGAGCATCTCTTCTGATAGGCCCAGAGAAGTGTATGGCCCAAGGGAAAGGGTACTGCCTGGAAAGGACTATGCTCATATAATTAAGGTTTGGCACGGATGAAAGGTGGACCCCACGGCCTGTTGTAACTATGTAAGGTTTGGCAAGAATAAAATGTGGGTCCCGCATCTAATTTTATGGGATCTTTAGGGTTAGGCAACCAAGCACGAGACTTTCTATCTTTCCCCTCCTCTCTTCCCCCACCTCCCCACCCTAATATAATAATATAAAAAAAGATATAAAAGAAAATTTGTGTCATTAATTATTGTGAAAGATATCCCTCATACTTTATGTCACAAACATTAAATGCCTGATGGACTAGTCAGCGCCATATCATAAGCATTTAATGGATGTGGGTAATCACATCTCTATGACATCAAATTTAAAAAAAACATATGTGAAAAAAAGAGAACATAGAAAACATATTTTTTAACGACAAAAATAAAAACGAGACCCTACATTAAAAAAACTGAGTACTCTTTTAAAAAACTCTGAGTTCTTTTTATTAAAAAGGGGACAAAAAAATTGTCTTTTTTGTCAAATTTTATAACACTCGTTTGATTTTTTTTTTTTAATAAAGAAAATGACAGAAGTATTTAAAAAATCCAAGAATAAATATTTGAATCATTTTTTGTTTACTTTGATAGAATTACTGTAAATAAAGAAAAAAATGTTTTGGGAATGTTTTTTCGTTTTCTATTAAAAACACGTTCTATTTAAGTAAACAAAAAACAATAAAATATATTTATTCTCGGATTTTTTTAAATTCTTCTTTTATTTTCTTTATTAAAAAATAATCAAACGGGTGTTATAAAATTTGACAAAAAAGACCCTTTTTTGTCCCAATTCTTTTTATTAATATAACTCAGATTTTATTTTAAAAGGGAACTCAGTTTTTTTTTTTATTATTTGGCATACATTTCAACCGTTTTAATTTTTATTAAAAAAATAGAGTAATTGTTCAACTTTAAAAAAATAGTTCAAAACTGTTTTTTCATAAAGATTTATTAATTATGTTTTACTTTTAAGATATTAATAGAAGTGTATAAGTATCAAAGGGTTGTTTTGTCATTTTACATGATTTTAGAGTGCCTTAGAAATTGATTGGAGTGGGAATAGCTCTACCATATATATATATATATATATGTGCACATGAGCCTCGCTCTATATGAGGCAGTCTTCTGTGCACACTGAGTTTCCACAGTGCTCGCGCACACCAATTTTTTTAAAGTATTAAAAAATATGTTTTTGAGTTGATTTTTTTTATGTGATATTTAAACATTTCAACGGACCCATGTAAAAAACT
The DNA here is from genome assembly GCA_949130495.1 of Sambucus nigra. Classification (NCBI taxonomy): domain Eukaryota; kingdom Viridiplantae; phylum Streptophyta; class Magnoliopsida; order Dipsacales; family Adoxaceae; genus Sambucus; species Sambucus nigra. Next base: position 618,515,937 of record OX422208.1, read on the forward strand.
CAGCTCAAAAAAAATATTTTTACTATTTTTAAAAAATTGGTCAAACTTTCGCAACTTTTAAAGTGCTTAAAAATAGTAAAAGTTTGATCGATTTTTTAAAAATAGCAAAAAACTTTGTTTTGAGCTGATTTTTTTACATGGGTCCATTGAAATGTTTAAATATCACAAAAAAAAATTCAACACAATATTTTTTTTATACTATTTAAAAAAAATAATGTGCAAACTTAGTGTGCACATGAGTCTGACTCTCTCTCTCTCTCTCTCTGTGTGTGTATATATATATGATTAATTTTTCGTATAGAATATAATACCATTGGGAGTTTATGATAATTTGATTCGTTTTTAAGATGATAAAATAAAAATGAGAATAAAATTTCAAAAGCCCAAAATATAATAAGAGAAACCTCTTATGTGATTTCTTGTCATTTACACAAAGTTAACAGGGTGAACCGAGGTGACCCTTGGAGCATCCGTCCACTAAATTTTTAAGAAAAAACAAAAAGCATTATGATAGCAAGTATCCAACGAAAATGTCCATTGGTAATATTACAACCGATTGTAATCATAACCAATGGCGTTTGGGCAGAGAGAGATTGTACGGTGAAAATTTAATTTTCATTTTTACATAAGCGTATATAGAAGTAAAAGTTGACATTTTCTTTAGATTTTCCCTTTCACCATATACTATTTGTTACCCTTTTTTTTAATACTATTTATTATCCCTTTTCACTCTTGTATTAAGAAGTAATATATATATAATACAGCTCTTGTGCATATCAGTCCACATTTTAAGAGTGCGGATCGGACTTTTGTCACCTAGCAGTGACCCAGAAAAGAGAGAGAGTGTGCCTATAATTTTTATGCTCACCGTCAGGTAACACATGTTCGGTCCGCACTCTTAAAATACGAACTGGTATGCATAAGATCAGTACTATATATATATATATATATATATATATATATATATATATATATATATATATATTATTTTTACTCTTCTAATAAGTTATATTTGTATCATGCATTTGATTCCATGACTTTTTGTTCCACTTTATGTCTGTTATATTTTTTTCATCCCTCAACTAATTGTTAAACAATAAAGAATAAACTATATCTCATTGTATTTCAATTTATTTAAAAATCTTTATATATATGCACACATATAATGTCTACAAAACATACCTTAATTAAGCAACCTTAAAAACGAATATGTTTTTTAAAAGAGTAAGAAGAAATATATTTTTTAACGAAACTTGGTGAAAATGATCTCCATAGTGGAGAGATTATCTACAAAAATTTCACCATCTTCAATCGAGAAGTGGATGAAATGCAAACTTGAAAAACAAGTACATTTTCGATCGTTGATTTTTTTGATAATCGTCTTGCCCACTTCCTGGTTGACTTTTTTGGTTTAGTGCTTTGTAGATGATCTCCTAAATATGAAAACCATTTCCACAATGTTTGGTTGATTTTTTGACTATTTTATATAATCGATCCATTTTTAAGGTTCGTTAATTGATGTCTGCTTTTGATACGTCATGCGCGTGCGTGCGCACACAGACATATACATACACGCACAATATATATAATGCTCTTGTGCGGATTAGTTCGCATTTTAGGAGTGCAGACCGGACATGTGTCACCTAACGGTACACCTAGAAATTATTACCTAAATTACAGGCAGAGTCTCTCTTTTCTGGGCTCACCGTTGGGTGACACATATCCGGTTTGCACTCTTAAAATATGAATTGGTCCGCACAAGAGCAGAACTTATACATATATATATATATATATATATATATATATATATATATATATATATATATATATATATAATTTATCCCTTATTCTGTATAAATTATTATTTTTTGTATGTTATTTTGTTTTACAATGATATGTTAAGATTGATAAAAAAAACATTGATTTAAATTGAAAGAATGCCTTTTTTTTTTCTTAACTCCCAAATTGAAGTTCTTTTGGCTATAGTCCTCTAACATAGCTTTGATCACTAAAGTACCTCTCCCTCAATGTATACCTAATTTTCTGTAATATATACAATAAATTTTGTAAAGCATTTAGGGAAAAATTATCAATTGGCATAAAATTTTATAATGTATACATAATTTTTATAATATACACACATTAGGTCGGTATATATTCTAACTGTTAAAATTTATATTACGGGGTGAATGACCTTAGTCCCCGAAAGAAAATTAAAAAGTCATGTCCTATACTTTTTTAAATGTTGGAAGGGTGTGTTTTTAGTACGAGTAATGCTACCAATCAATGATTATGTGAACCACACTTTTAATGTTGTCTTTCCTGATGTGAATCATTAATTGACGTCATATAGCATGTTAAAAACAAAAATGTAAAAAATAAATTAAAAATTGCTAGCCTCAAATTTCCTGTAATCTATGTTAAAAAGTAATCTGAAGTCTCAAATACATCTTTCAAATCAATTATCAAATTGATGTGGAGACTTATAACAATCCCACGTCATTTGGAGATGAATGAAAATAAATTAAATTTTGAAAGATAATTTGGTCATGATTTATGACATAATTTCAGACTCTCGTGATTTTTCGTGTTGAAAGAAATGTAGTGAGACTCTAATCACAAAAGTGTTTTGGAGAGAATAACCTGATGGAAACCAAGTTCGTGGGTGAGTGGCACCCCAATCTCACTCATGCAACCCTGAATCTTCTGATCAGAGCCATAAAACGAAGCGTAACGATCAATACAACCATCTGATACCCTAACAAGCTCTGCTGCTAAAGGGTAACTAATAGCGAACCTCCCACCACCATACCCCATATCATACGAATGTATCACATATTGTTCCACACTCTCCGAATTCCCACTAATGTAATACATCTGATTATGATCATACTTGCCCAAAACCGTAACTAAATTCTCAGTAAAAAAAATTGTATCATCATCACCCCAAACAAACCACCTCACATTCCCCAACTTTAACTCAAAACTCTCTTTCACAATACGTGCAATACCTACAGCTGACCGAGAACCAAACCAGCCAGTGTACTGAAACTTAGATGAATCCGCTGATATTTTTAACGGTGGCGATGTCTCGGGCCATTTTAAATTAGGTTCAGGATGTTCGTCGAGCCATACGAATCCACGAGTTGTGTTAGGTTTCCACCAAATCTCGCTGTAATGGCGACGGTCAGGCCAAGTCTTTGCTGAGCCTCTTATACCAAACAATATATGAGATATGTTTATTTTTTCCTTGTTAAATGGACGGTCATCTTTGGTGGAATGTATGAAGGGTTTGTTAAATTCGAAGGGACTGAACCACCGGGAGTTGTTTGACAAAGCTGACAAAGAGATGAGAGAGATTGAAGCTACGAGGCAGATCGTTAGAATGCCTTTCATGAAAGTTGAGAAAACATCGGTGACTTGAATGGGTGGAAACACTGGAAATTTCCATGGTTTGAGAGGGTTCTGAACGGATTTTGGTGTGTGAGACATGTTACTTCTGTCTAAGTACATTGTCGTAATGAAAATCAAACTCTTGTGTAATTTCTAGGTTGCAATTGTTTGCCGGACGATTTTGGATTGCTTATTTATGTCTCATATGGAATAAATCCATTTTGGTTATCATCTCTCTTTTTTTATTAGCACGAGGGCGTGCAGGCATTTTCGTTTGATATGCATTGGATTAATCTGTCATGTTAGTGTACTCGGTATTTAAAACGGTTGACCCATCATGTATTTATTTCAATTGAATGGGTGGGGGGCAAAAAAGTATCATTATGTGAAAAAGATATTAACCATGGCATGGTTATAAATTCGAGCATCTCTTCTGATAGGCCGAGAGAAGTGTATGGCACAAGGGAAAGGGTATTGCCTGGAAAGGACTATGCTCATATAATTAAGGTTTGGCACGGATGAAAGGTGGACCCCACGGCCTGTTGTAACTATGTAAGGTTTGGCAAGAATAAAATGTGGGTCCCGCATTTAATCTTATGGGATCTCTAGGGTTAGGCAACCAAGCACGAGACTTTCTATCTTTCCCCTCCTCTCTTCCCCCACCTCCCCACCCTAATATAATAATATAAAAAAAGATATAAAAGAAAATTTGTGTCATATGATGATAGAGGTATGATTTTAGACCACCATTTTACGAAAGAGGTCTCAAACTGTGAGGAGTGACCCAAATAAAAAATGAGTGAGATTCTCCTTTTTAATTGAGACTCTGGTGACATGAAATGCACCATAACCTTATTGAGGTAACCCCTGAGGGTTCCCCAAAGATCATGCCAAAGGCATAATGCTTGTATCATACCTCAGCTCCTAGTGCGAAGATTTAGTTTGCACCACGATGACTTTAGTTTCCATTTGAAAAAACTTTTCCAAGCTTCTGAATCAACAACGAAGAATTAGTGGTGTAAACCCTCGGGGTGACATCAATAGAGGCCCAATAATATTAGAGTTTTATATTACAATTTTATTTAGCATTAAGGGTATTTTAGTATTTTCTCTTTTATTGTTAGGTGATTGTAGTAGGTCATATATTCTCTTTCCTTTTTCTCATTATATTGTATTCTAGTTTATGTTAATATGAAATCCTAGCCCATCTTTTCTCTTTTCCATTGATTGTAGATATTTGATATGTTATCATGGTATCAGAGTGGGATCAAAGCTTAATCTCATTATCAACACAGGGGGTTGCAGGGGGCAGCGCGCCCCAGGTTGGGGTTCGAGGCGGGGCCCCAAATTTTTTTCCCGAAGGGACTTTTTATGTTCGCTCGATTGTTTCGATGGTATTGATGATCATTTTACCTCCTATTTATTTGATTAATTGTTTAGTTCGTTCGATTTGGTTCTGTTTGGGTATTGTTTTATTGTTTATTTTCGCAATGGCCGGTGAAAGCGATAATTCGCTGCAATCGATTAGTGCCAGATTAGATGGAAAAAATTATACGTATTAGAGTTATGTTATGAAGAATTTTTTGAAGGGGAAAAAGCTTTGGGGTTACATTAATGGCGATTTGAGTAAACCTAATGATAAGACGAACGTTGAAAAATAAGCAGAGTTGTTGGATGTTTGGGAAGCAAACAACTCGAACATTATCACTTGGATCAACCACTCCCTTGGGCCTTCCATAGGTATGCAGTTGGCTAAGTATGATTATGCAAAGGATGTTTGACATTATTTGGACAGATTATATACATAATCTAATTTGGCAAAAAGGTACCAGTTGGAGTGCGATATTCGGGCTCTTAAGCAAAAAAAATTAAGCATCCAGGAATTCTATTCTGCTATGACGGATCTTTGGGATCAGTTGGCTCTCACAGAGTCAGCTGTCTTGTGGGCCTTTGCACTATATATTACCAATAGGGAGGAACAACGCCTGATTTAGTTTCGAACGGCATTACGTGATGATTTTGAGGGTCTTCGTGGGTCGATTCTTCATCGTAGCCCACTTCTGACTTTTAAATCCGTTGTTCACTAGTTGTTAGCCAAGGAGATTCGTCTCAATACTCAGTCAGGGAAGGTAATTTCTTCGGGCCATAATCTATCTATTTTCGCAGCCTCCTCTCGGTCATTTTTTGGTAATCAGAACAAGCCTTATTCGATAGTTGCAAGTGATGAATGTAGCTACCGTAAGGAGAACGGTCATTGGAAGTCTCAGTGCCCTAAGTTGCGAGCACAACAACAATAATCAAATAGTCAACCACCTCAACAGAAGTTTTTTACTTGGAAATCCAACAACCAATCTCAGCAGCGTTCATATAGGCCCTCACAACCTAATACTACAACAGTTGTACCGCCATCAGACTCATTTGTATCAGGTTCTTCATTATCAAGTCCATCCATGTCTTCTGTTGCTGAGCAATTTCAAAAGTTTCTTGCCACACAACCTTACCCCATGTCCATCTCTTCACCAGGTAAGTCCTCAGGTATTTGGATTCTAGACTCTGGTGCTTCTAATCACATGTCACCAAATTTGTCCTCTTTTGGTTCTTTTTGTCCCACTTCTTCGCTGCCCGTTATGACTGCTGATGTTACTCCCTTGCCCTCAATGGGTGCTAGGAGTATTGAATCACCCAAATTATCTCTCTCTACGTGTTTACCACATTCCTAAGCTTACAATGAATCTTGTTTCGGTTGGTCAATTATGTGATGCCGGTTACTCAGTTTTCTTTTCTTCTACCTTTTGTCATGTGAAGGATCTACTGTCTCAAAAGGTTATTGGGATAGGTCGTGGGCAGGGGGGATTGTAAATCATGGAGAAACTCCATGTACCAATGGTTGCATATTCTAGTAATGACTTGTCATCCTTTCGTTAAGTTCAGATTCGTTTAGCTTTTATTTATGTCACTCTCGTCTTGGTCATGTCTCAGGGTCACGATTAAAATATTTGGCTTCAATAAAAAAAATTAGGAAATTTGCATTGTCATGATATATCTGATTGTAGCGGTTGTAAACTTGCAAAATTTTCAGTTTTACCATTTAATAAAAGTATTTCCTCTACTTTTGCACCCTTCAATCTTATTCATTTTGATGTATGGGGACCGTATCCTATTATTACAAGAGGAGGGTCTTGATATTATGTCTCCTTTATTGATGATTATACGCGTTACTGTTGGGTTTTTCTCATGAAATGACGTTTGGATTTTTTTGATATTTTTAATAAATTTCGCGCCTTTGTCAAAACTCAACATTCTACTATTATCAAATGTTTTAGATGCAATTTTGGTAGAGAATATACTTCTCAAAAATTCGGTGAGTTGCTTGATTTAGATGGAACTTTTCACCAATCAACTTGTACTGACACTCTTGAGCAAAATGGTGTTGTTGAAAGGAAACATAGGCACATTGTTAAAACTGCTCGTTCTCTTTTATTATCCGCATATGTCCCTAGTGAGTTTTAGGGAGAGGCTGTCCTTACTGGTTTCAATTTGATTAATAAGATTCCGACCTCTCATTGCTCAAGTTTGTCACCTTTTGAAAAGTTGCATGGGTCTGCCCATGATTATTCTTCCTTAAAGGTGTTTGGTTATACTTATTTTTTTCTTCGACCTCATGTGGAACGTACCAAATTATCTCCAAAGTTAGCTATTTGTGTCTTTCCTGGTTATGGTGAGGGTCAAAAGCGATATCATTGTTATGATCCAGTTACTAAAAAATTATGTCTCTCGTCATGTTGTGTTTCTTGAGCATATCCCTTTCTTTTTTATACCAAATAGCCCTCATGAACTCACTAAATTTGATCGCTTCGATATTGATCCGTTCTTTGATAATGATGAGAGTGTTCCATCTCAAGCACCTTGCACCACTGACAGTGTGCCACCCCATGTTTCTCCTACTCCTATTATTTCTACTAATACATGTACTTTGCCATCTGATGTTCCTGATGCTCCCCCTTTTTGCGTGGCCACCCAAGCACCTACTGAAATGGTGGAACCTCCTTCTCGCTATCCAAAAAATCCACGTAAGTCCACTCAGTCTCCAGATTTTGTTTATTCTTGTTATTCGAATTCTTTTACTTCATTTCTATCCTCTGTTCACTGCCTCTCTGAGCCTTTGTCTTATTGAGATGCAAATTTTGATCCTCTTTGGTAACAGGTTATAGCTGATGAACTCTCTATTTTGCATCAGACAAATACTTGGAGTTTGGTCCCCTTACCTCCTAGTAAGAGGAAAATTAGATCTCATTGGGTATATAAAATCAAAACTAGGTCAGATGGGTCAGTTGAGAAGTAAAAAGCAAGATTGGTTGCTCAGGGTTTTTCTCAGCAATATGGTATGGATTATGATGAGACCTTTGCTCCTGTTGCCAAATTGACTACTATTTGTACTCTTATTGATGTTGCATCTTTCCGTCAGTGGCATATATCGCAGATGGATGTTAAAAATGCATTATTGAATCGCTATCTTCACGAGGAGGTTTATATGACTCCTCCTTCGGGTGTTCCTCATGGTCTTGATGAAGTTTTTTGGCCTAAGAAAGCCTTATATGGTCCCAAACAGGCACTACGGGCTTGGTTTGAGAAGTTTTCTACCATGATTACCTCTCTTGGATTCCTTCCAAGTGAGCATGATCCATCTCTCTTTATTTGGTGCACCTCAGGTTTTCATATTCTGGTCTCTTTGTATGTTGATGATATGATTATTACTGCAGATGATGTTGGTGGAATTACAGTGTTGAAGTTTGAATTATCTCGTTGTTTTAAGATGAAGGATTTGGGTCCCCTACATTACTTTTTGGGTATTGAGGTAGCTCATTCTCCAAAGGGTTATCTTCTCTCACAGTTTAAGTACATTAGGGACATTCTTGAGCGTGCTCGCCTCACTGATACTAAGATTGTTGATACCCTTTTGGAGGTTAATGCTCATCTGTCCTCGTATGATGGTGTTCTTTTACCTGATCGTACTTTATATCGCATATTGTGGGCAACTTGGTTTATCTTACTATTACTCATCCAGATATAGCTCACGCGGTCCATGTTGTTTGTCAGTTTCTTACTTCCCCTACTACGGTTCATTAGGGGTTGTTCATCGTGTATTGCGATACTTGAGAGGCACTCACTTTTCAGAGTCTTTTACTTCCTTCATCTTCTTCTTTGGAGTTGCGTACTCTAATGCTGATTGGGCCGGTAATCCTACAGATCGCAAGTCAGTTAATGAATTTTGTGTATTTGTAGGAGATTCTCTTATTTCTTAGAAGAATAAAAAGCAATTTGTTGTTTCTGTGTCTTCCACGAAATCCGAGTATCGTGATATGGCTTCTATTACTCGTGAGGTTGTTTGGATACGTCGGTTACTTACATATATGTGTGTCTTTCTTTCTCTCTCCGCCCACTCCTATGTACCGTGATAATAAGAGTGCTATTCAAATTGATCATAAATCAATTTTTCATAAGATGACTAAGCTCATCGAGATTGATTCTCATATCACTCGTCATCATTGTTGATACCAAAATTAATATGCTGATGTGGACGAATAAGAAGAAGACACGTGTCAATCTACGTGGCACTATAGCAACGAGGAAGATCATTCCCCCGACCAACATACTTATTCCGAGCAACAAGTGTACTCCGAGGAACACCAGCCCTCCGAGGAACTCTTGTTCTCCGAGGAACTCCAACGCTCCGAGGAACTCTTGAACGACGAGCAACTGAGGCGGTTCGAGCTGCATCTCGACCACAGCATTGATTGCCAGATAATCAACAGTTCAACTATTCATTGAATGTTTATCATCTTGACGCATACGTTTGAAGAGCATTAAATGAGTTACCCTTTTATATATGGATCATTTAATGTAACACCCTTTCATGTACAACCTAAAGGGCTATAAATACCTTATATCACCCTCATTCAAGCGGACCGGAATTTCTGGATATCATTAGTAATCGAGAATTCCTAGACACTTAGCAATAACATAACAGTGGACGTAGGCCATTCTTATAAGGCTGAACCACTTTAAAAATCTTTGTCTCATTTATTTATCTGTGATTGATTAATTAGAGTAATCTAATTTTTTACATCAACAGATTGGCGCCGTCTGTGGGAAACGATTTGTTATTATCATTTTTCACCAAAAATCATTCATCACCAATGGCGGATAACCCAAAATCTAGCAATCGAAACGCTGAAAATGCTGGAAATCCTCCAAATCCCTCTGCACCTCCAGATCTAGCCGGGATCATGATAAATCTAGCTCCAGGACAAACCGCCATGCAAGATACGATGCGGCAAGTCATACAAACTCTTCATGGCGGCGCACCTGCACAGTCAGGGCATCGAAGTGGTCAGAGGCAAACCTATTTACTTTCTTCGCGATCCAGACGTACTGAATCATATCGTAATGAGGAATCTGATGATTTCTCTTATCAACCTGGGCAAACTTCGTCAATACGGGTTACAGATACTGAGCAACGCGTCACCCTTTCCCCATAAAGGGCCAGCGCATTGGAAAGGTTAAGTAGGGCCTCTCCTTTCAGCCTATTAGGCCCTAGGAGGAATAGGAGTCCCCCTAAGACCATGTCGAGAAGTTTTCGACAACCATCAGATCTAAGAGAAGGATCAGCACAGTCACGACCAGTTGTTCGTCAAGATAGATCTCAAGAAGCTACCTCAGAACGATCAATTGCTCGAACCAATAGGCCCGAGGAAGGAAATGAAGCGTGGAAAGGATCTCTTCAGCGGTTAGAAGATATATTGGGAGAAATGGCTAAGGCGAAGAATCCCCTACAACGAACTTTTGTTCAAGGGACACCTTTTGTCCAGGCCATTGTAAATTTTCCAACACCATCAAAATTTAAAGCCCCTGTAGTGACCCCCAAATACGATGGAAAGACAGATCCTGTTCTTCACATAGAGCAATATCAAGCTGCTGCCGACATCTATGCTGTCCCCGACGAAATGAGATGTAGGGCATTCTCGAGAACTCTTACCGGATCTGCCCAGATATGGTACAACAATCTTCCTCGGGGTAAGATTTCAACTTTCTTTCAATTGGCCGAGTTGTTCATCGACAATTTCTGTTTTGGAGCAAAGCCAGTAAAAAGAGTAGCACACTTGTTAAGTGTTAGACAAAAATCTGGTGAAAGCACTAGAGATTACATAACTCGTTTCAATAACGAGAAACTGGAAGTCATAGATTATGAGGAAAAGACAGCAATCACCGCCTTAATGAGTGGTTTGTTGCCTAATAAGTTGTATTACACTTTGGCGAAAGATCCACCTAAAACTATGTCAGAGTTGATGGCAAAAGTGGCCAAAATCATGAATGCCGAGGAGGCTATGGCTGCAAAAAAGAATATGGATAAAGACACCAAGGTGGAAGTCGACAAGTCTAAGAATAAAGAGCATAAGGGCAATGGCGGTGACAAGCGTTCCAGAAATAATAAGTCGTCATGGGAAGTCCTGAAGAAATACGATAATTATACTCCCTTGAAAATGGGTATTAATCATGTCTTGGAAGAAATCAAGAATAGCGAGGAGGTAAAGTGGCCGAAGAAACTAAGGTCAGACCCCGATGCGAGGAACATGGATAAATATTGCGAGTTCCACAAGGATCATGGCCATATGACTAAGAATTGCATAGCTCTTCAGAACGAGATTGAAACACTCATCCGAAGAGGAAAGCTAGCAAAGTATGTTGATCGGGGAGGTGAAAGAAGAAATAATGATCGAACTAGAGAGAGATCTAGATCTCCTCGTCGAGCAGAGGAGAAAAAGAAGAGAGAACATGAAGATGATGCCGAGGATGACCCCGATCTTCCCAAGAAACCAAGGCAACCAGAACGAGAGGTATTTTCCATACGTTTTGGGGCATTTGATTATAATGTTATTACAGGAGGAGATGCAGGAGGAGGAGACCTTACTGCAGAAAGAAAAGCTTACCTTGGAGAGGCACAAGCTTGCTCGTACATTCAGCGAATAAATTTAGCCGAGGAGGATCGTCCAAGGAAGGTAAACAAAGAGAAGCTGGTCATTGGCTTTTCAAAAAATGACCTGGCAGGTGTTCTTTACCCTCACGACGACCCTTTGGTGATCAAAATAAGGATGAAAGAAGTAGTGATTTCAAGGGTGCTGGTAGACAATGGTAGTTCAGCAGACATCATGTATTATTCATGCTTTGACAGCTAGAATTTAAAATTATCTCAATTGGAACCTTATCACAGACCTCTTTTGGGTTTTGCTGGCGAGAAAGTTTTTCCACTTGGGACGATCAAGTTGGACATATTCATTGGAACTTGGCCTGCTTGTCGAACAGAGAGAATACGCTTCTTTGTGATGGATAAGAATGTGCAGTCAGCCTACAACATCATCATGGGAAGAGTTGGTTTGAAGAAGTTCGAAGCAGTTCCATCTACAGTACATCAATGCTTAAAATTCCCAACAATTTTTGGAGTAGGCGTTGTGAAAGGTGATCAGAAAGTAGCTCGGCAATGCTATTATTCATCTGCCGAGCAAGAGGATCTTGAAGATTCAAGAAAAAAGACTACTACCTACTAGGTGGATGAAGGTACAGAAATTGAAACACTGGATCCACGAGATGAATCCCAACTTGTAAAAGGATAGGTGGTGGAATCTACAGAGAATGTTATTCTGGACGATGAGCACCCTGAACGAGTAACCCAGATAGGTTCAACGTTGGATGCTTCAATAAAATAGGAGTTGATAGCTTTCTTGAGAAACAGGAAGAAAACTTTTGTGTGGAGTCATGATGACATGCCAGGAATAGATCCGAACTTCTTATGTCATGAGCTCAATGTGAATAAGGAGATCAAGCCTGTAAAGCAGAGAAGAAGGGTATTTAGCCCCGAGAAGAATCAAGCTATACAAGAGGAGGTCGAGAAGCTCCAGAAAGCCCAATTCATTGAAGACGTGAAGTATCCAGACTGGTTGGCAAACGTGGTGATGGTAAAAAAGAAAAACAATAAATGGAGAATGTGTGTTGATTTCACCGATCTTAACAAGGCATGCCCAAAGGATCATTTTCCATTGCCCAGAATTGATCAATTAGTGGATGCTACCTCGAGACACGAGCTGCTCAGCTTCATGGATGCTTACTCCGGCTACAACCAGATCAAAATGAAACCTGAAGACAGGGAAAGTACTTCTTTTATTACCCCTAGGGGAACTTATTGCTATAATGTTATGCCTTTTGGTTTGAAAAATGCAGGAGCGACATACCAGCGGATGATGAACAAGGTTTTCACCGAACAAATCAGTTGCAACATGGAAGTCTATGTCGATGACATGCTGACAAAGAGCAAGAAAGTTGCTGATCATCTAGTTGACTTAGCTCAGACCTTTGATCAACTGGATAAATACCAAATGAAGCTCAACCCGATGAAGTGTACATTTGGAGTACGAGAAGGGATGTTCCTCGGATACATCGTCAACCAGTGAGGCATTGAGTCGAATCCAGAAAAGATCAAAGATCTTATAGGGTTGCGATCTCCAACGACGAAAAAAGAGGTACAGAGTCTTACAGGACGAGTTGCAACGCTCAATAGATTTGTATCTCAAGCAACTGATAGGTGCCTTCCATTCTTCAAAACACTCCGAAAAACTTTCGAGTGGAACGATGAATATGAAAAAGCCTTTCAAGACTTGAAGAGATATCTGGGAACACCTCCATTGTTGTCCAGACCAGTGATGGGCGAAAAGTTGTACTTATATCTGGCAGTATCAGAGAATGCAGTCAGCTCAGCACTGATCAGATTGTAGAATGGAGTCCAGAAGCCAATTTATTACACAAGTAAAGCTTTCCGAGGTGCAGAAATCAGGTACCCGAAGTTGGAAAAATTGGCGTTGGCATTAATTGAAGCAAGTAGAAGAATGAGGCCATATTTCCAGGCCCATACCATCGTCGTGTATACCGACATGCCATTACGACAAGCCCTTCATAAACCAGAGAAATCAGGGAGACTAATGTATTGGGCAATAGAGCTCGGTGAATATGATATTGTGTATGAACCCAGATCATCACTAAAAGGGAAGGCTGTAGCAGATTTTATAGCAGAATTTACTTATCCTGATATCCCTGAGGAGCAAAAATTACTCGCTGATCAACTTGTGGATGTTACAGGATCAACAAACACAAGCTCAGACCAACCCCGGTTGGTAAAAGAACTTGTGGATGTAGAAGGATCATCAACTTCGAACTCAGACCAGCTCCGGTTGGTAAAAGAGCGAGAAGAGATGGTCGACGAGGAGCGAATAGTGCTAGGGGAGGATGAAAGGAAGCAACAAATATTTCACCGAGGAACTCTATCAGATAAGGAATTTGAAGACGGGATACCCATATGGAGATTATATGTAGATGGCTCATCTTGCACAGCAGGTTGTGGGGCAGGAATTGTTTTGAACACCCCAGACGAGATTGACATGGAATATACCTTACGATTCCAATTCAAAGCCTCCAATAATGAGGCTGAGTATGAGGCCATGATAGCAGGTCTTAATTTAGCAAAGATTATGGAAGTGCAACAAGTGATGGTATTCAGTGATTCTCAATTGATTGTGAATCAAATGATAGGAGCATATGCAGTTAAAGGAGAATTAATGGTCAAATATCATGCCAAGGTAATGGAGTTATTGGCAGAATTTGATGCGATTCAGTTAATCAGAATACCAAGAATAGAGAATGCACGAGCAGACGCACTGGCCCGACTAGCATCAGCTACTCGTACCGAGCTGCGAAGAACAATACCAATTGAAGTACTAGAAAGTCGGAGCATAGATGAAAACCTGACGATGAACATTATCACCCTTGATTTAGGACCATCTTGGATGGATCCCATCAGGGCATATATTAAAGAAGGAGAAGTACCGGAAGATAAGCTCGCTGCCAAGAAATTGAAGTATAAAGCTGCTCGGTATGTACTAACTAATGGTATTTTGTATAGACGAGGAATTATAGCAGGTTTGCAAAGATGTGTACATCCTTTCGAAGTGAAATAATTAATTGAAGAAATCCATGAAGGGTCCTGTGGAGCTCATGTAGCAGGTCGAACACTTTTGCAAAGGGCGATGACTCAAGGATACTACTGGCCGACGATGAGGGCTGATTATATAACCTATGCTAAGAAATGTGATAAGTGTCAACGTTTTTCCTCCATCCGACGAACTCCACAAGCATTGTTGACACCCATAACTTCCCCTTGGCCATTTTCCATGTGGGGAATTGATTTGGTTGGACCACTGCCAACCACCCGAGGAAGATTAAAGTACCTCATCGTCGCAGTAGATTATTTTACTAAGTGGGTAGAAGCTGAACCCCTTATCGATATGACGTACGAGAAGGTATACCAGTTTGTTTGGAAGAATATCATCTGTCGATATGGTCTCCCTCATGCCTTCATCACAGACCATGGAACACAATTCGACAACGAGGAGTTTGCTGCCTATTGTCAACAATCAAACATCCTGAAGACCCATTCAACACCAGGTCATCCTCAAAGCAATGGGCAAACAGAGGTAACGAACAGAACACTGCTAAATGGTTTGAAGAAGAGGCTAAGTGAAGCTAAAGATAACTGGATTAATGAGCTACAATCAGTATTGTGGGCTTACCGAACAACTCCCTGAGCAGTGACTGGAGAATCACCATATATGCTGGCATTTGGAAGTGAGGCTGTAATACCTGCCGAGTTGGGTCTACCAACACACAGAGTGCTGAATTTTAATTCCCCGGTCAGTGACTTAATGAGAAGATTGGATTTGGATATGCTCGAGGAGGTTAGAGAAGAGGCGGCCATTAGGAATGCTGCTTACCAACAACGCACAACTCTGTTCTACAACAAGAGGGTGAAGAAATGCGATTTAAAGGAAGGAGATTATGTGCTAAAGAAAGTCATTCAGAAGCACAATAAATTGGAAGAAAATTGGCATGGACCTTACCGAGTTACAGAAGTTGTTCGACCAGGAACTTACCGAATAGCAACTCTAGAAGGAGAGGAATTCAAAAATGCTTGGAATGCTGAACACCTTCGAAAGTATTATCAGTGATGTAAAATGTACAGCAGTTCCATCAATATGAATAAAATGATGATGTTTCACCATTTTTTCTCTCCTTTGTTTGAAAGTTTTTCGGGGAATACTAGTGTTGTACACTACGCTGCTCGACAACAAAAAGATGACGATAGTTCAGACCCACGACCAACTCCGGTTGGTAAAAGGGTGAGAACAAATTATACTCCTTTGGTTAGGAGACATACGCTAGCGTGACCAACTCCGGTTGGTAAAATAACTAGTAGATAGTTCGAAAGAACCTGATAGTTCGAGCGTGATCAACTTCGGTTGGTAAAATAGCGAGAACAAATTATTCTCCTTTGGTTAGGAGGCGTACACTTGCGTGATCAACTCCGGTTGGTAAAAGAGCTTGTGGACAAGATAGTTCGAAAGAACCTGATAGTTCGAGCGTGATCAACTTCGGTTGGTAAAATAGCGAGAACAAATTATACTCCTTTGGTTAGGAGGCGTACACTTGCGTGATCAACTTCGGTTGGTAAAAAAGCTTGTGGACAAGATAGTTCGAAAGAACCCGATAGTTCAAACCTATGACCTACTCCGGTTGGTAAAAGGGCAAGAACAACATTCTTAAAAATGCCAATTTTGGTTGGTTAAGAAACAAAATATGCCAACTTATGTTGGTCGGAAGATAAAATCATTCCAGGAAATACAAAAAATTCCAAACTGAACCAAGTATAGTTGGTCGGTGATCAAAACCCATCAACTGTAGTTGGTCGACGAGGATAAATTATCGACCTTTGTTGGTCGGACACATTTTATGAAAAAATATCGACCTTTGTTGGTCGGACACATTTTATGAAAAAATTTATCAAGTATGGTTAGTCGGGGATAAAAACCCATCAACTGTAGTTGGTCGACAAACACAATTTAACAACCTTGGTTGGTTGGAAACATTTTAAACATTTTATACTCATTACTTTATTACTAAGTGATTGAGCAACATTGATACTTGCAATTTTAATTACTAAGTTGGTTGATGAACAATATAATATTGTTATCTTTTTAACAGATACATATGTACAAATGTAAAAGTGTTAGAATAGCAATACAGATTTGTAAACAGAAAATGAAAGTCTTTCATTAAAATAAATTACATATATGTGCTAACTATTACATTGAAAATCCTATTCTATTGGTTTTTTCCCTTCAGCCTTCGATACAGGTTCCTCGCCAGCAGGAGGATCATTTAATGTCTGAGGAGAATTGATAAAATTCAAGTCCTTCAACATTCTGACATTCATTACTGAAGGAGTATTCAAGAGATGCTCGGGACGAGATACGTCAATTTGAGAATGAAGGTTATAGTCACCAAGATAATTCGCAATCAAGCTCCGAGGAATGGCGCGAGCTGGTATCCATTCCATGTCCAACTTGAAAGGTGGAACAGGCAAGTCAAGCACTCCAGGCTCGTAGTAGTACCACAAAAATGTCCTTGCTCGAGCTTTAATACATATAAAGCATTCAGCCAGCCTTGTTTATAACCTTCATTATTGGCATTTTCAATGCGAGCATCCAAATGATAAAGGGCCTCATTATAGCTTGCATTCCAAAATTCCATGGGCTGTTTATGGAATTGGAAGGTTAATCTATCCAATTGTTCATGAAGGTTTTTGGTGAAAAGATCCTTGGTATGTAAAGCAGACTTCGTCGCAGTAAGTTGATCTTCCAAAGATAGGTTTTTCTTAGACATTTCAGACAAAGCACGATCTTTTGCATTCAATTGAAATGCTTGAGTTTCCAAAGTTGACTGAGTACGAGCTTCTTCAACAATACGACAAAGAACTCTTCCTCGCCCATGAGAACCTCTTCCTCATCCCCGAGCAGTAGCAGAAACACCAGATTTTCTTAAAGTATCCAATTCTTGCCTTAATTTGGCGTTTTCAACCTCTAAGAATGAGAATCCTTCATCGGTGACCGGTACCAAGGCAGTAAAGGATGAAGCTGCAGACTCATATTGCGCCAACTTTTTCTGCAAATTGTTGTTCTCTTGTTCCAGCAGCTCGGCGATCTGTCTGCAGGCCTCAACTTCACCTTTTAGGGTTCTCTCCCTGATATCGTATCCAGCAATGATCTTTTTATGGCCTGTTTCAGAAGAAAGCTGTTGATATCTATTTTCATACTCCTTGTGCAACAAGGAAGTTGATTCATTGTGTTGATTCTGAAGATCTTCTAAAGTACAATGAAGTTCCTCGATCAATTCGTAGTATGCCACGTTATTGGCCACAGATCGATCAAGTAAATCCTTCAGGTACCGGTAAGCCTCAACTGCTTGCTCTGAGGCATCATGGCCAAGGATGTCGGCAATCTCTGATACACTCAGGACTGTATGACCAACTTTATAATATTCATGGCATTGTTGCATCAGCTTTGTATCATGGGCAGATATCAGTTCCATTCTAGCCATAAACTAATAAAGAAGAGAAGGCAAGAGTTAATAAATAAAAACAGACAGAGTATCAACAATGTAGAGGAACAAAAAGATGTGATTTTATTACATCATCAACAAGATTACATCATTTGGAATACAGAAGTACAAGTAAGAAGAAAAATAGAAAGATAGTACCGAACAACTTCACACATTTTCCTTATCTCCCAAGACTTTCTCGTGAGGCTGGGATGAGGAGCTTGGTTGCTCGGTAGGAACATTGATCTGGTTAGTAAAAGTTGGGACTTGTTCTGAAGGAGTAGGCAACGAAGAAATCTCCTCGGTGGCTGTCTGGTTGGGTATTGGAACAAGGACTTGATCACCCCCTGTCATTGAAGATTCTTCAGATGCAGCCTCGTCTTCATCTTCGTCTTCAATAACTGGAGGAGGACCAGGGAGATGTTGTTGAAATAGCTCAGAGTCCTCGCTCACCTTCAATTCTTGCAAGGCATCAACCCAACCCTCATGGAAGAATTTCAAACCTCCATAATTCACCTGGGTCATCATTGCAGCTACTCCCCTATCCCATCCTTTATCCCAACCAGTCCGAAAGGATTTCTTCACAGCCGTTTTTCTCTTCATCTTCTCCGAGGAGAGCTTCTCGGATAGAAGGTCCTCAGAGGCTTTCAGCTTGGCCTCCAACTCCTCCTTCTGACGATTTGCTTCGCGCAGAAGTGTACACTCTTCCTCAGCTAACTTCAGTTTATTTTCCATCTCCCCAAAGCCTGAAAGTTTCTCGGCATAGTCTTTATTCTCTCTCTCCAAGTCCTTCACCTTATTACCCAGTTGTACTTTCTCTGCATCAGACGCAGCCAACTTCTTCTCCCATTCAATTTTATCCTCGTCATATTTCTGACAAGATTCACTCATAGATTTTATAGCTTTCTCCAGTGCTCCTTCCACAGTGGATGAGGAGCAAGAAGCTTTGATCGCTTCATCCTTTTTAAGGATTATATTGAAACAGCTCGTCAACTGTAATCAGAAAAGGGAAATGATATCAGAAACAAATATGGGAAATAACAAAGGAAAATATGAAAAACTCAGAGTAGAGATACTTACTGAAGCAAGATGACGAGCAGCCAGAGAAGTAACCATATCCCGAGTAAGGTCTTCTTCAGTACCTTGCACCTCGGGAATGGGTGAAAATTTTGCCAAGCTCATCGTAGAGCTCGGAGGAACACTGATTGGAACACCATCTCCACCAGCTGGGAGCTGGGGAATGGCTCCAGAAATACTGACCGATCAGGATTTCCTCAGTCTCCTAGGTGCCTTTTCAACAACCTCAACCAAAGAAGAACTTTTGGTTGGTGAGATAGTGGTTACTTCAACAGGTGCATCCTTCTGCACAGGAGCCAATGGGGGCTTCTCGACAGCCTTCTGAGAAGCAACAGGAGAGGTGACATCTTTATTCTTTGTCCCTTTTTGGACATCAACCTTATTTTTATTCCCAGCAGAGGAAGTTTCCTCGAAGAGAGCGGGAACTCTTCTCTTGCCCATTTTTTGGCTCAAAGGAATATGAGATTCCGGATCAGAATCTTCAGGAATTTGCACTAGATCACTGATGCTGACCACATGACGAACAGTAAAGGACGACGTATAGCTCCTATACTGCAACAAGTATGAAGCAGACCTGATGTGCTCATCTGCAATTCTCTGATGCAAACTCCAGATATGTTTCAATTGCCTTATATTAACTTCTGATTCTTTGGGAGTTTTTCTCTTGCTGTCAACTGCAAACAAAAACATATTGAAATATCAGTCATACATTTTATCAAATACCATGAAATCCTAATTTCAAAAACAAAATAAGATGAAAACGACCTATCCCATTGCCATATGGGGGGCATCTGGGACCCTCATATACTGCATCTCCAACCAAAGGGGCATGTTGCCAATTTTTTATAACTACCCCGTGTTCAAAATAATCCCTGTTGGCATCAGGGAGGTTGACTACTAAGGCCCTATTCAAAAACCTAGTTTTTAAATAAAAAACATTGTCTAAAATAGCCCATCTATAGCAGTACATAATCTCAGGAATTCCTATACGAGTTCCATGAGTTTGATTTAACCTATGTACCCCATTAACTATTCTCCATGTGTTGGGGGCTATTTTTACAGGGACAACGTCGAAGTACTGACAGAATTCTAAACATAACAGATTTGGTGGAAAAGAAAATCCACATTCAGCAATAAATGGGCTAGGGAACCAGTGTCCCTCAGCCAAATCAAAATAACTTGAAGGCTTAGAAAGAACCTCCAAAGTTACCCAAGAAGGAATAGAGAAGTCAGAACGGAACTTCTCATGAGATTCGATAATGTAAACCATGATGAATAAAAGAAGAAGGAAGAAGAGCTTACAGGGAAAAAGGAGATCTGTTGACAAACGAAGGAGGAAATGAACGCACAAAAGAGAGAAAAGCTTTAGAAAACTCAAAAGCAGAAATTGAAAAGGTAGAAGACGATGGGATTGCCTCTGAAGTTTAAATACTTTGCCTTGGGAACCAGCGAAAGAAATGATTACATAAAAGAAACTATTGCGCTACTGGCGGCTAAAAGGACAAAAATGAATGAAGATCGAAGGGCTTATGAAAAGGCAAAAAGGCGGATTCTACGAATTTGCAAGGAAATTCAAATATGAAGAAAAGACTCCTAAAACCCAGGAAGGCCATTTAATATTTCCATATACCGAGAAAGAATGTTCCATACTCCTCAAAGTTCGAAATATGAAACATTGGGGGCTTCTGTTGATACCAAAATTAATATGCTGATGTGGACGAATAAGAAGAAGACACGTGTCAATCTACGTGGCACTATAGCAACGAGGAAGATCATTCCCCCGACCAACATACTTATTCCGAGCAACAAGTGTACTCCGAGGAACACTAGTCTTCCGAGGAACACCATCCCTCCGAGGAACTCTTGTTCTCCGAGGAACTCCAACGCTCCGAGGAACTCTTGAACGACGAGAAACTAAGGCGGTTCGAGCTGCATCTCGACCACAACATTGTTTGCTAGATAATCAACAGTTCAACTATTCATTGAATGTTTATCATCTTGACGCACACGTTTGAAGAGAATTAAATGAGTTACCCTTTCATATATGAATCATTTAATGTAACACCCTTTCATGTACAGCCTAAAGGGATATAAATACCTTGTATCACCCTCATTCAAGGGGACCGGAATTTCTAGATATCATTAGTAATCGAGAATTCCTAGACACTCAGCAATAACATAACAGTGGACGTAGGCCATTCTTATAAGACTGAACCACTTTAAAAATCTTTGTCTCATTTATTTATCTGTGATTGATTAATTAGAGTAATCTAATTTTTTACATCAACAATCATCTTAAGCATGACGTCATCACTTTGAATTTTATTTCTTCTTCCACGTAGATAGCTTATTTATTTACAAAGTCTCATCCTGTTCAGCGTTTTCATTTTTGGTTGGTAAACTCTCAATGCTTCTCACTGCAACATCATGAGTTTAAGGGGGGATATTCTAGTTTTATATTACATTTTTATTTAGCAGTAAGGGTATTTTAGTATTTTCTCATTTATTGTTAAGTGATTGTAGCAGGTCATATATTCTCTTTCCTTCTTCTCATTGTATTGTAGTCTAGTTTATGTTAATATGAAACCCTAACCCCTCTTTTCTCTTTTCCATTGATTGTAGATCTTTGATATGTTATCAAATAAAAGTTCACAAAGGAAGAATCTACCTCGGTCACCCTGTTAGACCATAACGTGGTCTAACATCACTTGTAGAAAGTTGAGACATCTCCAGCACCTTAATCCACTAGCCTCAAAGTCAATAAAGCCAACACACATCTTGGAAGAAACTCATTATTTTTTTTTGCGAATTTGTGTTAAAGTACACACACTATTTAACCACCCCCACTCACGTTATGCAGTTTGTCCTATAATATTAAATGACATTAAGTCCTCCCAACAACAATCCCATTAAGCCTACAAATCCTTCTACCAAAACCCCATCGTGGAGCGGTAAAGCTTAGGGAAAGAATTACCATGTAATACATGTCCCATCTCACAAGTCCAAGGCAGTTGGCTATAAATCGAATATTTAGGGAAGATGAGAAGGATCTATTTTGAGTCATTCTCAAATAGAATATATAATTAAGTTGTTATATTTTATATTTTCAAATGGATTGGCCCACTCCCTTTCTTCATATTGTACTTTAGGTGTTGCATTTGAGTGCCTTAGAGTATTTAGATAAGTCAATCAGTTACTTCTTAAGAACCATCTTCCATGCATAAAGACCTCAGGCAACTACATATCACCTTCTCCAATGCCTAAGAGTGTTCATATTTGTATGGTTCGCCATTACATTCAATATACAAGAGATAAACACCTTAATAGTAAACGTAGGCGCACTAGTAGAAGCGACGAACAATAATAAATCTTTATGTCATTATTTGAAATGAAGAACACACATGTAAGAATATAGTGTACTCAATGTGCTCCATTGAATTAATTATCTAAATTCCTTATTGAAACGTGTTTAAGTCTTTATCCAAGAGGTCACCGAAAAGTTTCATCAACTTCTACCTAAATCATTCATGTTGAACCTCAAGTACACACTTATGGAAGGTATAAAACTTAACGGTCTTAGATTCATACCTTATTTAATTATTTTCATAATTGAAAAAAATAGTTTGAATTAACCTTAGTTGGATAAATCTTCAAATACACTGTGCAAATATACTTTTCATATTGAAAAATCTATTTTCTTAGAAATTGCATTGTTTTCGTATATTTTAAGTATGGACATTCTTGGTTGGGACAAACATACTTAGGGTTTTTGCAAAACTTATTTTGAATATATTTTTAGGAAAAATTGGACAAAATCTATGGAAAGTCTTGTAGGTTACTTCGCTGCAGCGATGCATTTCTTTGTTGTGGCGAAAAACCTTTCTAGATGACTTTGTCTCATGATTTTCCCAGAATTGTGTGAGACCTCGTTGATTCCACATCACTAGAGAGAGGAATTGTTCTTTATAGTGACACCATCAACTAACAAGTCTAATAATGCTGAAAATACTTATTTTACTTAGATCTTTCCTTAAGATATTCTTGGTTTGTGAACCAAGTACACGTTTTTGTCCGACTTTAGCTTGAAAGTGACTAATTAACACTATATGAGTGTGACACCTAATCTATTAGCCTCCTAAACACTTCAAAATCTAAGGCTATATGTAACATGGATAATTTCCAAGTTAAATATAACGAAGGGATTTTTTTTCTACTTCTACTAAAAATTAAAAATTTTATGTGATGTTTTGAAAAAGGGTATCATTGTTAATCCTTTATGTATATGAGATATATTTATCATCATGGTTGAAGTTGAAAAAAAATATATTTCAAGATCTTAAGTGATTATGTGGTAAGGGCTGCAACTTTGGGATTGTGTGAACTATGTTATATTGACAAAAGTTTCTCACACTTTCTAATGAACGAGGGAAAGCCAAAAGGTAAAAAAATTTGTTCAAAAAGCGATCTTTCAAATATTTTTATTTTTCCAAAAATTAAGTAACTTAAAGGATATGAAATGTAAAAATATTTTAATCGTAAATCACTATTTGAGGGCACCAAAGTGATAGGTGAAAATTTTACTCGTGCTAAGAAAAATGAGGCTTTCTCTTTATTAAATAAAGTCAAAACTTTCATAAGTGAGTTTAAAATTTTATCTTCATTCTTGATTTTACGGGCAAATGCTTATATTTTTCAATTTTCTATCACTAGTTATGTCATTGAATTGCTCTATTTTTTATATGTCTTTAATTTGATCATATGCCTTTTAATGCCAAATCATTCTTTGTGTAGAGTATTTGAAATAACCAAGAATCATTGGATGATCTTTCAAAGTTTGTTCGATCATTTTAAATGGTTTTTTTGGGATAAAAATGTGCCTGCCTAGAGATGAGATATCAATTGTGTACATTTTCTTTTATATGCGTTATGTTTTGAACATATTCATATTTTTTGCTAAGTCCATAACCTTTAGCGTTGGTACTTTACTTCAGGGAAGCTTCGCTACCAACAACGATTCCCATCGCTACAACGAACTCTTCTGGGTTTGTTAAAGACTCCTAAATCGAGAACCTGAGACTTTTTACCCACTTTATCCTTCAAAGACCTCTTCACCATAGAACCTTCATACCTTCCTCTAATTTTAGTAGCTTGTAAGCCATTTTTAGGTGTCCTCAACCTCATTCAAGTGGTCAATCATCATATTGGTATGTTTATCTATCCTAGTTTTTCAGAATTGTTCCATGATTAGAATGAGGGCATATGTGACACCCCGACTAATTAAATACCGGGTAGCTACTCCTTTATTAAATTAATACAAAATGTCAAGTTGGTCCAGTTAACAACATCACTGTCGAAAACATTTTAATCATTACTAACCACCTAGTATTTAAAAAGTAAGATGTCAAATTTTAAATTAAGTCTGATTAACATACAATAAAAGAGTTATGAAAGAATATCATAACCATACACCATAAAGTCTCAATAAAGTAACCAACAATTAATAATAAGTCCGGAGGAAAACCCCTCACAACAATCCCACCACTGAAATAAATAAAACAGTATATCCTGAATTAATTACATGCCAACAATCTGAATAACTGAAATATGAAATGTCTCTAATGAAATTGGGCGACATGCCCTACAAATGATGAAAACTGAATAGAGTCAAGACAAAAGAAGCGTCTACTAGCAAGGCCCTGTAACTTCCACAAACAGCTACAGCTCGTCACCTGAATGGAAATCCTATGCATGGTGTCCTTGTGGCTGGGCACCTAAAAGGTTTTTACAAAAATAGATTTGAAAGAAAACGGGTCAGAGCCCGAAAGTGGAGAGTATTTTAAAAACAGCAAGTGCTTTAATAACATTAAAACAAAGAATGCAAAATACATGTTAGGACGTGCTCTCACATGAAATACTCACCTCTCGTCTAATCGTGCACTCCTAACCTACAGTACCCATCTAAGTGGTATTTATATCTAACTAAACCGACATAAGTTCTAACCCATCTACTCGATTCACAATATGAATTCCCAATGTTATCACTTGAATAGATACCTTTACTTAAACTCGGATTCTCAATTATTAGCATTACCATTTACTGGAGGTTATCCGCTTATTTATCTTCTTAAGGAGTTACTACAAATTATTCTCATAATTAAACATGACAAGTCTGTTCATTTAACCGTATATCATTCACATCATAAATATACAATACAAGCACCCCGAGACTAAGCTGCGGTGCACACATACTCTGCTATCCATCCCGGTACATCACATACATAAGGATCACGCATTCCGAATCTCTCAGGAATCGTTCTCAGATAACAACAATCACAAACAATGGAGGCGAACACAGTCACATCACATGGGTCACGCACATACCTACGCTCCCATGATCAGCAGACTTATTAACTTCCCAATAAGTCCTTCTCTGACCTATGTCGTCGAGGTACCAATCTATATCCCCCCGTAGGCACACAAAGAATAGATGGCCCTAAGCGAACGCAAACCTCCCGTGATAGCAAGCATGGTAGGTATGTCATACAAATAAAATCATATACATATACTAAGCATACACACATCTTAGTAATTACCATAAATTATTAGTGGTATACTTCTCATTCTCATACCAACTTATAATGTTACACAATTCTCATATACCCGGTTAATACAAATATTTAAGTCGTCAATAATCCTCACATCGTATATAGTCACTAGCGTCCTAATTCACAAATATCATTTGGTTCACTCCTCATTATATCCCAATTCTCCCAATTATACCAAATAGTTAACAAGGGAAGGTTATCTCTACAATTAAATATGGTTACGGGACACTAGAAATCGAATCATGCCAAAAAGGCCAATCTGTCAACTCGTTAGAAGTCTCATTCGAACGAAGTGGGCATCTAACGAGATCTCGTTGGAACGAAAGGCATCAAACGAGCATCCCACTCGTTAGAAGTCAAACTATCAACTCGTTAGAAGCTCGTTCGAACGAGCTCGTTCGACCGACCTGGGCAGGCCTTCTAATGAGGTGATAGTTTCGAGCCCAGAATTCTCCTATTTCGCTTTTCCCAATTTTCTTCACCTCTAATCTCATCTAAACATCATTCCAATAGTAGTTCAAGGTTTCTAATCATTCCTAAACATACTTAAGTCGTATAATAACATTTATATGGGGTCAAATCATCCTAAACCACATCTAATCATCAAATCTCCCCAATTTTCCCCAAATCTCATGAACATGAACCCTAGAAATTTAAAATCATCAATAGACATAATTAAATCCATTTTTGTGATATAAAAGATGTATTTCTATCAGAATAATCACCCAAACATAATTCTACATGCAATTTCCTTATCAAAATGTGAATTTCTAATTCCAATTCAATGGGTTTTTGTCAATCTCCCAAAACAATGCAAATTTTTATAAATTTCTAAGCATGAAAGAAACATTCGTTTTAAATAACTTAATTAAACCACTTTCCTTGGATTTTTCTCTGAATTTGGTGTTGAATTGATGAAGGTTGTTCTCTCCTTTTTCTCCCAAGGTTGAAGGTTGAAGATGGAGGTTGTGTTTCTCTTTTTGGGGACTTCTCCTAACCTCTCCTAAAACTCCTGTTGCCCTCAACTCAGTTAATTGCTGGTAATGGGTTAGTGGGTTCTAAAATTTTCTATTTTAAACTCCCAAAATTCGTTAGTCATAAATCCCAAAATTAAAAAATTACCAAACTACCCTTTTAAGTTGCTGGTATGGCCTAAAAATGCCCCGGGACCCAAACTAAACCCCCGGCTAGTGTTTTCTAACTATTTCGACCCTTCTGGACACGTTGGCGCACTCAAAATGACCATACAGTTGATAAAAATAAAATTCACTTTTTTTTAATTAAATAATGTTCCTGGCGCGACTGTCACATGCGTCCCAACAAAATTTCCAAATTGCCGTATTTCTATCTCGCGACAATTTTAATATTCTCAATATTCATATATTGCCATATATACGCATTATAATCAAATACCAACTCACATCTCGTTAGTATTTTATCCGGATTAATTCTCAATTAATACACATTTAATTCAATTAATCCCATAAATAAATATCACAAAAATAGGGGTATTACAGCATAGTGTTAGTTTTTTTTATGGACTTTGATGATTTGTTATCTATGATTGATGAATTCTACTTGTCTTAAGATAAAATTGATTATTAGTGTAACTTTTAGTCAACATAACTTTGCCTTACACATATTTAGGCTCTTGTGTGTATGTGTTAGAGTTTATGAGTGTATAACTTCTTGTCATTCATAAGGCTCTTTCTCATAATTGTTTAGTATATGATCATTGGTTTATCTTCCGACTATACAATTTCTCATTGTATATATGTGCTTTGTTGTCATGCCGTGTGATATTTTTAGGCTATTTTCCACAACTCTAAAAAATCATTAATATGCCTTGACTTCCTCTCTTCATTCGAGATTTAATGAGATTTTATCCACACGTTCTGTGCAGTGGGAGAGATGAGATGATTTGGCTTTACTTTCTGAAACTTCAGTACCCAAATTCTTGAAGAAAATAAAGTTTATTGGAGTTTGTTCTCAAATCGGACCTTTTTAGTCCGACATGGTGAGAGAATTTTATTCTGTGCTTGTAGATGATTTAACTTCAACATTATAGTTTTATCTCAAAATTGAAAAGAGTACATGTGCGAATTTCTATTGAGTGGATAAACAACCATTTTAATGTTTTGGTCAAACGCTGTCCCAAATTTTCTTACACGTCGCCCATTGGTGAAGTGTCCCAATGAGGTTGTATCACTTTTTTTAGTGTCAACCATTGTATATTTTGATTATGGTTGTGTCCTCATGTATTTTGGCCACATACCACCCTCACAACATATATTTCAAACATGCAAAATTATTGTATGTATTTAAATTGGGTTCTAATATGTTTTTTTGTCCTTTGATAGTAGGCTCGATATTTTCTCACACTAAGGACGATAAGAAACCTTGCACATTACCCTTCGATCAATTGATCGTGAGTTTTCTTTTAAAGTTTGGGAATCCTATTCTTCTTAATGAAGTTCAGGAAAAGCTCGAGTCTGCGTTGACCATTCAATCATATTATCGATTTATTACTCATCTTGGAGACTATAGTGGATCTCCCACACCACCTTTTGTTATCCTTCAATCAACTCCTCATCCCACTTCTACATTAGGTGCACCTAGTACATGCTACCTGACTGAAATTAAGTTTGATTCTACCATTTCTCGGTTATCTAATCAACTACATTCTAGTTTGTTACCCACCTTTGAGGACTCTAGGAATCAGTTTTCTTCGTTTAGTTTGACGAGTTATTCTTTCTCCAATCACATTTTACACACCTTTGATTCTCAATTGAAGAATGTCAAGGACAACATGAAAGGTGTTCATAATAGTGTTATGCATTTATATGCGTTGAAGACTTTAAAGAAGAAGAAGAAGTGATTTACTTTCCTTTTGTTTTGTGCTTTCTTTATTTGTTTAAGAGTTGTTGAATTTGACTCATATTTATGATATTATTTGTAACCCTTGTAACTCTTAACTTTTAATGGTTGTTCTGTTTTATCATTATTTGTATATATTTGTATAATATATTTTATGCATAGTTCAAATTGTTGTTCTTAGGTATATTATTATCATAATTATTTCTTGAGTAGAGTTCACTTTAATTGTCAACTCATTATATGATTCATTCTCTATTTTTTGGTATGATTATCATGTTTTACTCTCTTAGAAAGCTTTATTTACTTAATTACATCAGATGTCTAGTTCTTTCCTTTGTCAGTTTTCGTGATAAAGGGGGATAAGTTTGTAGAACGGGAGAGTATTATTTCCAAAGTATGTTGGGTTAATTAGTGTTATTTGTTACTATATCATATTTATTTAGAAGGATTATATACTTGAGGGGGATTTATATTAGATATATATGATATTCATGTTCTTATTTATTTATTCACGTGTTCATATTTATCATATTTTCCTGTCAAGTTTGGTAATTTGATGAATTTGCTAGTGTGTAATAGAAAAGTATTTTTGTAAGACTATATTTTGATCCATGAAGATTATTGATTCTCTAGTATCAATTAGTTAGTTGCAACAAAATGTAATTTTCTTCTTTGCATTTTTCCTTGTCCAGGCGAGTCGTAAAATGGTAGATTCCTTTCATTTCCTTGAATTTTTTCTTTTTATGTTTTGTCTCGATATTCAACAAAGAGGGAGATTATAAAAGTATAGTATACTGAATTTCCTCCGTATAATAGATTGTCTAAATTGCTTGCCAAAACATATTTGAGTCTTGTTCCAAAAGGTTACTAAAAAGCTTCATCAACTTCTACCCAGATTCCTTCATATTGAACCTCAAGTACACTACTTTGGAAAGGTATAAAACTTAGTGGACTTAGATTAAAACCTTGGTTAATTTTTTTCATAATTGAAAAAATATTTAACCTTGTTTGGATAAATTTTCAAATACAATATGAAAATGCACTTTTCATATAGAAAATTTTATTTCCTTAGAAATTGCATATTTTCCATGTATGTTAAGTATAAATGTTCTTAGATGGGACAAACATACTTAGGGTTATACCAAAATATATTTTCAAAATCGTTTTAGGAAAAACTAAACAAAATCACTGGACAGTCTCTCAGGATGCTCTACCACAATGACATTCTCTTTGCTGCAACAAAAGACCTTTGCTGGATGATTTTATCTCGGGTTTTTTCTCAGGAAAATAGGGTGACCTCATTGCTTCTACAAGGAAAAAGTGATGAATTTCTTCGCTACATCGACGCCATCAACGATCGAGTCTTCCAGCGCTCAAAGAACATTTTTTATGAAGATCTTTCCTTATGTTGTTCTTGGATCATGTACCAAGTACACCTTCTTAGCTGACTTTATCTTAGAAGTGACTACTCAACACAATAGGAGCATAACACCTAACCTATTAGCCTCCTGAACATATTGAAATCTAAGCATATATAGTTTTTTGTTCATCACTCTTCAAAACCAAGAGTGAGAGCTTTAAAAGGACTTTTAGGTGATCAAAACATTTCAAATATTTGAAATCAATATTGTTGACTCCTTTAAGACATTGATTTTGGGTTTTTATCTTTCAGAAAACATTATATATGTATTTGCTAATCTTCGTGTTGAAAAATCATTTTCTAATATTTTTGTTTATGAGTAGGTATTTTCACATTCTTGTCTTGAGAAATTCATTTTTAGATTTAGAGCACCGTACCCTTGTAATACACCAACACAACCTTTTAAGATTTCTTCAAAACCCTTGGTGTATCTTTTGTGGTTTCTTGAAGATTCCATTATTGGAACAAGTTTCCTCAACTTTAAGGAAGAAATTTTTGGCGACATTTTTGGTGACCAAAACCGGTTACAATTGCGTAGCATGCTTTTATTATTGGTTCTCTCATTGGAGGATATATTGCGAGAGTGTTTCTAGTAAGTCATAGCTTCGCATTGTTATAAGTCTTTGTCTTCTAGTTGTACTACTCAACTATAGTGATTTTTTCATTCTTATGAGCTCAAGGTTTTTCCCCTTGGTGGGTTTTTCCTTCGTACATCTGGTCTTGTGCCTAGTTTACTTTTTTGCATTTTTAGTATCATTATCTTTAACCGAAGAAGCTAAATTTTGATTTTAAAATCCAGTAAAATATTTCGTCACATACATTTTTGGATTTTTAACCCCTTTATAATAATAAATTATTACTCATTTTTCTTTAATTAGGAAAATTAATTTTTATATGGGCAGTTGCCATCGAGAGGCACACTCTCAACACTCTTCGACCTTTAGGAATTTAGTGAGGTTGGGGTGTATAATAATTTAAACATTATTGGTTAGTCATCGTATGTGTGAACATTTGTTCTCTAAACGTCATTACTAAAAAAATATCCTTAAATATACTCTACTTCAAGGATCATGACGATTAATTCCTAGTTGGCCAAAATCATAAAAAGGCATCGATGCTCACTAAAGAGATCTCCATAATAGCTTATTGTTACACTAAAAATGCTAGTTACCTTTTATTTCTGTTGCACCAACTGTCTGCTCATTAGCTAATGGGGGAAATCATAATCAAGATCTCCATGAGTAGGGAAAGATGTGCCATGATAATGGGATCGAATAAGCTCTCCCCCAACCACAGGGGTCACGATCATGCATTCCAGTAAGGAAATGATATACTTTTATAGTGTCCCTTCTCATAAAGTCTCCTCGGTGATTGGGCCCTAGGATGATGTGATAAAAAAGAGGCAAGGCCGGTTAGGTAATTTCATTAACCAATACCAAGATCACACCCTAAATCCATTTAACTAGATCTGTAAAAACAAACTAACTTTCTCTCTCTCTCTCTCTCTCTCTCTCTCTCTCTCTCTCTCTCTCTCTCTCTCTCTCTCTCTCTCCTCTTATTAGTGAAGTACATTTATATTCCCTTCCATTTAAATGAATGATTCCCACCATAACCTTTTTTATGGGACTTAGGATCCCATCGACCATCTAGAAACCTATAGTTTCCTCATGTTGCTATAAGAAACCCTTGATGAGGCATTACGTAGAGAATTTTCATGCACACTAAGGGCAAAAACCTCTACATTGGTTTTCTAAACTTAAGGCTCGAACCATAAAAAAACATTATTGAGTTGGATAGATTACTTTATAGGTCATTGAGGACTAGAATATTCATAACCCAGTAACCTCCCTTGTTAAATTTAGGCAGAAGTTAGAAGAGGTATTATAGATAGATAACCTCAATGATACTATTTGTGTAAATTCTTTCACAATAGGGCTTATCTCATAAGCATTATTAATATTTTTAGAAAGACACCACCTCCATTTATGCCTAAGAAAATATAAAGGGATTATAATTATACAAATATGAAAGATGGAATCTCTAAAAGGTTGTCACACAGCCCCCTCTCAACCTCATCATGAAAAAAAAATATATATATTCTCATGCTAAAGAGATACCAAATTTGAAAAGGCTAATACCAAAGGAAAAAAATGAAGAATGAATCTCTTGAAGATAAAAAAATCACCCATATTGTAACAACCATAAAATAAGTCTTATTTTAAGTGGAGTTACAAAATATCCTTCCATTTGCGAAGACCATGAGGTTACCTAAGGATGAGAGGGAGAAGTACAAGTTTAGTCAAATATATAAGGACCAAAACTACAACAAAAAAGACTAAATCCACCATAAGGAGGTGATTGAAGAGGTCATCAAGCGAGTCTACCTCAAAAGTTTATTTTCAAACCAAAAGAAACCAAAACAAACTTTTGTTGATGTTAATACAATTTTAGGATCATTTTATGTAAGTGTGACCTCCTCCCGAGCGTGAAAATATCATTTAAGCGGAGTCAACCCAGTGTGAGTCATAATAACCCTTAAGGTGGAGCTCCTAAATATGATTTTTTAGGAAGCTAACCTCACTAGTGTCTCCTTACACAATGATGACCCTTTAATCATTTATTACAAGTATCTCATTAGACATCATCTTTATGAAATCTTGTAAATTTATGGGTCTCATCAAGAAAGACTTACTACCTATCATGACCCCACTTATATATTTAAATGGAAAAAATCTTCTCAACTAGGTACATCGCCTTTGCTCTCACTGTTGGTGCTAAAGATTATTATACCTTCATCTGCAATATATAATTAGTGGTGTACTTACTCTCATACTATAATGTCATAATGGCCGAGTCTTTCTATAATGAGTTTGATGAATTAATCTCCATAAGAAGGATGATAATAAATGTTCCCACCTCGTTTACGGTAGGAGAAGTCAATGGGGACCAAAAGGAAGCATGATATTGCTACAACATTACCATGTGTGACCAAAAAAGGTTATGAAAATCTTCCCAAACCCTCACCCACACTCTAGAGAGTTCATGTAAAGTTGGGTTATGCATAGGAGGAGATCAGGAGGGCGAGATATCAACAACTTTGGTAAGTATTTTATGAGTATCTATTGATTAAAGATTTAAAAATAAAATTAGGAAGAATATTATTTGTTATATAATCAATATAGGAGTAACGAGGCCATTTAATGGTTTATGAGGGGATACAAGGGTTAAATGGGACAAAAGAAGTAAAAAAAGAGTGGGAGAAAAAGCCTAAATGTTTAAAAAGGTTTTATGGTTATTATAACTATGCCAACTGATATATAAAAGTGTGTTACGATTTATGGATTTGAGGCACCTTTTAAGGAGAGACTTCTAAATAATTGAGAAAGAACATAAGATGGAACATGTGAGAAAATATGAAGATCTTGAGAGAAAGCTTAGAGAAACATAATGAGATTTTAATATAAAGATGGATGATATCGATATTTCCAGGTTAATGTTTTCATTGCTTTTAGTGCTTTTATTCGACAGTTGTATTTTTAGAGATTTGAGGTAGGTGTTTGTCCTTTAGTGTCTTATTTTGCATGCTACATATATTTAACCTTGATTGTATAAGTGTTTCATATTATTTGATGATACCCTATTTAAGCTTTGGTATTTAAAATGATCCTAGACACCTCAACTACCCTCAAAGAAGAGAAAAGGTCCTAAGTCCGACCTCTAACCTGACACAGAAAATTGTTGGGCCCCAAGACCTCTACTAGTCTTAAGAAAAGGACAAAGTATTATAGTAGACCTATGTCATCTCTTCCTCCACCTAGAATGATCATTCGTTCCAACATATATCTCCAACCAAGCTCAGAGACCACAATACAAGAGTTTTTCCATGTTTGACGCTCAGAGATCTCCTCAGTCTAAAGCGAAATGGACTCACGAGTCTACTTGACCCTCAGCACCAGGTATATCATTGCAATACATATAAAGATAATCCCACATAATTTCAATGGAAATTCCTGAACTTTCGAGCCTTAAAAAAATCTACTACAACCAATCTGGCGGGTAGGAGAAAAGCACAACACTATCTCACCTGCCATCACCATTCAAGCTCACTTGCACTGAAGGATCCTATATGAATTTTATGCACTCAATTTCTACCTTAAACCACCAGTAAAGCCTTTTAACACAACTTCACCACTTTCTAACACTACATCAAATCTGCCTAATTGTCACGGTCATTGACCTTGATAAGTTCAACTTGTCAAGGTCAATGACTATGATAATTCGGGGCGAGACAACGTTTTTTGGCACGGACTTGTCACGGTCATTGACCGTGACAAGTTCGTTAGAATTGTCATGATCGTGTCATGATCCATGACTGTGACAAGTTTAATCACGGTTAATAACCGTGACAAATCCTTGACCCTTTTTTAAAAATTGTCATGGTCATTGACCGTGACAAGTCCGTGATAATAATCCTTTGTCACGGACTTGTCACGGTCAATGACCGTGACAATTCTGGGCAGAATTTAAAAAAAATATGCTGGGCAGTATGGCCACTGCCACTGCCCAGCAGTATATTTGTACCTATTATAGCAATGTTGTACCTGTTCAAACATCATATATCCAAATAAACTAAAGATAATGCAAATATATATTCAAAATAGAAACAATATACATGACGATATAATCCAAATATAATTCAAATGTACCAATTTAAAAATAATGTCACTACATGTCTAGGATAAATGTGAGGAGGTGAGTAGACCACACGATATACGAATTGACACACCCACTAATATACATCGTGCCGCATTGTTCGCGCAACCACAAAGGGAGTTCTTCCCGGGTATCACATGCGTGACGAGCACTTTGGACTCGATCTCTTGAAGCTCACGTCCATGAACTATTCCACCCTAAACGATATTCGGGTCCCTCAACCCTCGCCATATCCACTGGCCATCAAATACGTCCAATATGAACACGCTCGGCCAACCAAGTGTCGACATTGATCTGTTGAAGGGAGCCAAATAAGGAAGTGGATCATCGAAGTACGCACGTGTCGGTGATGAATCAGCGAGGTCCACATCCTCTTCATCCTGCACCTCATCCTACCACACCTCCTCCTCCATCGCCTTCTCCTTTCCTTTCCCCTTACGGTCTCCACTCAAAGTACGCCTCATGAATGAGTACATGTCTTGGACCGTCGCCTCCAAACAGGATAGCTTCGCGTCATGTGAATCCACGGTTCGAGCCAACCCGATGTCACTCGTCTCCAATCCGATGATCCTAGATTTGGCCATCCGCGAGCTCACCCCCTTGTCCTCCCCTTGCAATCAGAGCCAAGAACTTGGCTGAGTGCATCTGTGGACAAAGATGCCTTGTCGGCATCAGACTGCGACTCATGGACTTCCTTAAGCTTTGCCTGAAACGACAAAAAGCACATGATTAGTAAAATAAGTAAATTAAAAAATTATAATGTAATTAACAAAAATAAAACTGTCGGATTACTTACAATCGTGGTCGCGACGCTTGGGGACACCTCCTTGTCCTTCCCCTTCTTCGTCCGAAGAGCCACATAAGTATCGAGCCTATATGGCTTACATCCAGGGCCACTCCCTACCCCCTGAAATAAAATAAAGTAAAATTAGTATCGACCCCGCAAAGTAAAACAATGCAGAATAATATATTTATGTAGTTATAGAAAAATTAAATCTTACCTTCATCCTATGCTCCACCTCGGTGTAAGACGTCCAACCGGAGTAGTGCACGTCCGTCTTTTTTGCCTGATTTTCCCTCCCCGATTGGCGAGATGCCAATTGTCTCTCCCCGATCTCATTGTCAATGAACTTTTGCCATTGTGCCAATGAGATCGGCT
Organism: Sambucus nigra; assembly: GCA_949130495.1. Taxonomy (NCBI): domain Eukaryota; kingdom Viridiplantae; phylum Streptophyta; class Magnoliopsida; order Dipsacales; family Adoxaceae; genus Sambucus; species Sambucus nigra. Next base: position 618,551,716 of record OX422208.1, read on the forward strand.
CCTTCGACGGGACGAATTCACGCCTTTGGATAACGGACTCTTGTGTTTTTTCAAAGTACCATGTCCGCATATTTTTCTTCCACATCTTGTGTTGCTCCCTCAACTACTCCAAGACGGAATCGTGTAGATTTGGATCCAAGTTGAATTGTTCCTGTCCAACAAATACAATGTTAGTTGCGAATAAATATAAATATAAAATGAAATTGAAATATTCATTTATATATATATATATATATATATATATATATATATATATAAATATATTTCTTGTAGTGCCGCCCAAACAACTAACTTGAGCTCATATGTCACCTCCTTCCAACTTATAAACCCCGGGCCGATGACCGTCTTTAGCAGCTCGAGGGATCTCGCTAATAGCTTCGACTTGTTCTCGATGATAATCCCAAATTTGCCATATTTGGGGAGCCTAAGGGCCGAGGAGCCATCGTCGCCTTCGCTACCACCGAGCCCAGACGACATCATCATAACCATCATCATCATCCTCGCCTTAAAACCCGAAGGAGATATTTTCTGTAAAAAAATATTATTAGTACAGATAAAAAAAAAATTAGAATAAGACATGCAAATATGTACAATTACTACAAATAAAAATGAGCACTAATTATTAATTTACTTTCATACACCCCCTTCCCCACCACACACACACACACACACACACGTACACGCACACACACCACCCCCTGCCCCCCACCACACGCACAATATTTATTTTCATCAATTAAACTAACAATTAAAGTATACAATTATTAATTTACTAATTTACAATGAAGGGCAATCCTACTTTCATAATTAATCATATATTTATTTACTAATTTACAATAAGGGACAATCATATATTAATTTACTATAAAAATTAATAATCAATCAATTCTTTTACAAGGGACACTACGCACATACACACACATAGACACACACGCTGCCCCCCACCCCTACCCCACCATCCCACCCCCATCCCTTCCCCCTCCCCCTACCCCTTCCCCCCCACCATGCCCCACCCCCTTACCCAACCCTGCCCCTACCCCCACCCCCTCCCCCACCACACACACGCACACACATCACCCCCTGCCCCCACCACACACACAATAATTATTAATAATATAGCCATACCAAAAGATCCCTACTTATCTTTATTAATAATATCTAGAATACCCACCAGATGCACCTAAAAACCCACATTGGCCAACCCCGATATGGACAATAATCCAATAATTATTAATAATTATATATTGTTCGATATACAAAGTAATTTTCAAAAAAAGTTAAAAAATCCCACCCCCATATGGACAATAATCCAGTGGTAATGCCACTTTTATTGTTAACCAACCCAACATCGATCCACTATAATCCAACACCAATACCAACAACAAATTTGTATCCCATACTCCTTCTAATTCATCTACTCAATTAATTCATTTCATCAATTAAACTAACAATTAAAGTATACAATTGTTAATTTACTAATTTACAATGAGGGGTAATCCTACTTTCATATGAAATGCGCACTAATTATTAATTTACTTTCATCTAAAACTATTAAAATTACAATTAAAGCTATACAATTTATTAATTAAAGCTATACAATTGTTAAGATTACCCCACCCCACACACACACACACACCACATCCCCCCCACCACCACACCCCTCCCCCCACCACACCCCCTGCCCCCCCACCACACACGCACACACACACACACACACACACACACACACACACGTACACACACAACCCACCCCACCCCCACCCCCACCACCCCCTGCCCCCTCCGCTACCCCCACCACACACCACCACACACATATATACACACACATATACACATACATATATACACACACATACACACATATATAGAAATGAAAGAGAAAGAGAGGAAAAAAACATACCTTAGAGAGAGAGAGAGGGAAAAACCAAAAAAACGGTGGGAAAAAAGAAAGCCTGGGGCTTTTTTTACTGAAGACATTGTCATGGTCGTGTCAAGGTCCTTGACCGTGACAATTATTTTAAGTATTGTCACGGTCTTGTCACGGTCAATGACCGTGACACAAAATGCGTGTTTTGTTATCACGGTCATTGACCGTGATACGGGTGGCCGGCTGAAGGGTGATAATTTGGTCATTTTGGTGTACTGTAATGTTGTCAGACCTCAGGGACACCACAATTATGTTATGTAAGTCCACTCGTTCTCTCTCGAATAGTTTACATATATAAGGGAGGTTAAGAAAAGGTTAAAGGAACATTCAAGTTGTCATACTTTCAAGATATAAGAGTTTTAGCATTCATTATTGTTTATTCATTGTTCTATACTCTCTCAACTAACTTTTGTGCGATTATATATATAGTTCAGATCATATCTAGCTACTTAATACTTTGTATGCCTTCCTAAGCCCTAAATCAGTACTTGGGAACCCTTTGTTTGGATTATTTTCCCTGACTTGATAGTTAATTAGGATCGTGAGCATGCCAAATAAGATTTGTGGTCTTGCCAATCGAAGATTTTAGGCTAGTGATAATTATCAGGAAATTATGTTACGTTCGATCCCTTAATTAAGAGAACTTATGCTTCCCTTAGGGAAGACTTTGAAGTGTGTGCTAAGTAGTAAACTATGAAAAAAAAAAATATTGCATAGAATTAAAATAAAAGTAAATCTTTGTAAATAATAGAAAGGAAAATGCAATGAAAGTATATCGCGAAAGTAAGGACTTATCGAAATGTAAATAAGAACAAATGTAAAGGAAAGAGACTTTAAATAAACTATGAAAGAAAATATTACAACTACCTTACAATATACTTGCGGAATTGAAAGAAATGCAGTAAATAAAGAAAGAAAAATAATGATAAATGGGGGATAAATGTAAAGTAAATACGTTTTTGGCGAGGTAGTTATCTCTTCCTTGTAGGGTTCGTTGATTATTTATAGCTCTTTTTCCTATGTAACATAACTGCTCATGTAACTGTTGGGTGGTTACTCACCCATTAGAGTTTTTTTTTTCTTTGGTGCAATAGCACCCCAATTTATATTGGAGTAAATTCCCACTTTTAGTAACACGTCTCCACTAGTGCCAAATGTCCTCAAGTTGAGGATGACATATTGAAAGTGGAGGATAATCCAATTTAAAATCTCATTTCATTGATGATTATCCATCCTCTAAGAAGATGAAACTCACTCATGAACTGAAGGAGGCTTTAGAAGAGGAGATTTCTAGGGACATTTGGGATGGATATGCAAAAGAACATGTTCATCTTGTGAGGATCAAGTAGGCAAAACCCTATTTTAACAATAAAACTAGTGGCTCTTCTAGCATGGATGAGCCTCTCATTATTGCCATTTTTATTGTTTCAAAAGAGAGACAAAAGAAGATCAGAGCTAGGAGGACCATTCATGTAGCATAGTTGGCAGGTAAGATAATTTTTTCTTGTATAACATTCTCAATGTTATTTGGTATACGTTTCACCATTAACCCTGACTTCGAATTTGATTTTTCTATATTATAGGACCCAATGATGACTTGGAAGAGGAAGAGGAGACAAATCCTCCTCGAGGCCTTATGACACCACTACTAAAATCTATAAGTGATGAGTCTATGGTTGAACCCATTGCTATATATGTTCCTCCAATTCTTCCTTCTTCGAATCTAATTTTAGATGAGGATATAAACTCCAAGGCCATAGATCTCTCCATGCCTTTGCTTTTGACTCAATGAGAGGCAAGTGAATCTTTAGGTAAAAATGAAACAGAATCATTGGAGGATCTCCAACTACATGTCGTTGATTCAATAACTCATTGAGGAATGAGTCCCTTTAGTAAGGGAAAATCCCATCAGTAGGGAAATTCCAAAGATGATGAGATAAGAAAATTTGTCTACTTTTCGTGGACTGTTGAAGGAAATCATGGCCAAAGCTCCAATCTATGCCTTGGAAATTGGGGGAAAAGTGTGTAGTACTAATTGGAAAGTCTCATCCAAACCGAGCCTAACCCTCCTTTTTGGAAGTTAGAAACCTTACATGCCTTGTAATTTCTTCACAACTTTTTTAATCTGCCATTTTAAGAGTTGACCATCTTCAACATTTGTTGGTGGGCTTGGGACAACCTGCTCTTTCATTTATCAGATTGAAAGATTAGGGGGAGATGAAGTGAATGCTTTAAACTTTGGTATTCATTCACTTACATATCATCTCTTAACTATGGCTCAGGCAGAGGCTGAAGAAAATGCTCTATTTAAAGATAAAACCCACTTTTCAAGACAAAACGTTAAGGCTGCTAAGGGTTTGTAAGACTTCGGATATTTTTTAAGTAAGAAGTCTGCCATGTTATATGAGAATGAAGCGCTGGAAATATAACTAGCTAGTGTGAAAGCTAAATTGGATGCAACCCTCATGGAGGAATGGGAGTGTCACTATATAATTAGCCTACTGATTGGATAAGTACAAGTTTTTACTAATAAAGCTGTTTAGTTCGAAGCCATAAAAGCTCAAATAACATCCCAAATGACTGCTTATGGGACCTTTAGGACCAATTTTAGGTCTCTTGTATTTGAACATTTTAATATGTAAATTTGACAATATAATAATGAAATTATGTATTTTCTTCATGTTGCCTTGCTTCCTAAAGAGTTGGATAATAAAGCCTTAATAATCTCGAATTTGTCTTTCTCATGTGAACATAGCCATTAATGTTTCTTAAATGGTATGAACCTCATTTAAATACTCTATGAATTTCTAATCGACCTTCCCATTTTGGAGAACATTTTCCATAGGAAGGGTCCTTTGAACCAATATGCAGTATAGTTTTTCAAACCAAATCCCTCGCTTTAAAGGATATCGATTTTACTTTCTTGTTATAGACGTCGGTTACTTTCTTGTTTTGGATTAAGATGTTGTTAAAGGCTCTCACCCTTTCTTCATATATGTTCTCCAATTCCATATATATTGCTTCATTTTAGCCTTTCACCGTTACATCATTTTGTGCCACTACTCTAAATGAAATTAGATTTATATTTGTAACACAATATCATGCCCATATGTTAAGGTATACGGGGTAATTCTAGTACTTGATTGTTTAGAAATCCTACAATCCCGCAAAACCTCTGATAGAAAATTGTTCCAATTCCTTGATTTCTTCTCAATATCTTTGCTCAAACTATCTATAAACGTTCTGTTATGTAAGGACATTTTGTCCAACATACTTGTATATGTCATTAGCCGTAACACCGTTGAAGAAATTCATGTCCATATCGTCATCAACGGAATCCGAGTATCGAATCAAGGAAGGAATCAGAAATCCAATCAGCCGGACCGGTCCGCCTCAAAGAAAAAGGAACCGATCCGCTAACAGCCCGGACCGGTCCGCTAAGAAATTAAAAGAACCGATCCGCTTCCGGACCGATCCGCCTCCCTGCCGGACCGATTCGTCTTGCACACTGAAGCCAGTAAGCACCGAACCGAATGCGAACCGAATCAGCCTCAAATTAAAAGAACCGGTCTGCCATCGGACCGATCCGCCTAAGGCCGGACCGGTCCGCCCTGGATAACCACGAACAGATCGTGTGGAGATTTTTTAGGGCAAATGAATTCTTATTTATACCACGATCGGGGAGTTGGTTTTATCAAGGTTTATACACAATTTCCAGAGTAATAAACTCTAAGGCCTTCATGGTATTTGAGTCCATCGATTCATACCCTTGATTCACACAAATTCCATACATTTGTGAGTCACTTTTGGTAACCCTAGAACACCATTGATGTTGTTCAACCCTTTGTGAAGTGGACCGTTCCTTCCTCTTCATTGCAGCCCTACTGGACAGGGATAGTTCCAGTCGCACCCTACTGGAAAGGGATTATTCCAGCCGCGACTACAGAATCCGATACCCGAGGGTAATTCTTAGTCAACCTGTATTTCATTGTAATCCGATTGTAAACCGTCTTTTACAAATTATAGTGAATATACATATGGTTTTGCCCCTGTGGGGGATTTTTCCTTAAACTTTGTGTGTTGAATAATTCTTGCATGATTTCATATTGTTTCAATCACACCTAGTTGCATGCTTAGGGTTAATTTGGGTTAAAAAGGGTATTTATTATATTATTTCTTAATTGAGCGCAAGCGCCAACTCTTTCATGTTATTAGCCTTAACATCAACATTTGATTGAGAAAAGTATAGTGCTAACTTTGTTAGGGCTATGTTTAACCTTAAAGTGAATTATTACACCATTTCTGATTCGAAGATAGTTGCATTATTTTTTTTATGGATTCAAGGATCCCAAACATATATATAATATCTTGTAAAAATTCTACGAATTCATTTTGGGTAACTGATTTCAAAGCTTTAGACTCCTCCCACTTAGTGAAATAATCAGTTACAACCAAAATAAAATTATGTAGCTTCAAAGATGGGGGATATTGCCAATTACATTAATTGTCCATCCTCTAAATGGCTAAGTTTTGACCACATTGTAAGTCGACTGCAAGGATGTGCTTTAAAGGAGAATGATGTTGACACTTCTAAAATAATCTTGCAAATTTAGTGCAATCTTTTAAAATGGATGTCTAATAAAACTCATGCCTCCTTAACTACCATCTCATTTTTAGCCCAACCCGATGACCTCCACAAAGGCATGATGGACTTGTGTTATGGTTGCTAAGCCTTTAGTTTTACTTAGGCACTCTAGGATTATCCCATCAGCACTAATTTTGATTAATTTATTAGCATACATAACCTAATTAGTTAATCTAAACCTTACGGCCTTATCCGTTTTAATGTTTGGATGATTGAGATATTTCATAATTAGTTTTCTCCAATCTTTCGAGCATCAATATTTCATATTTCCAGCAAGGGCCATATATTATGTAGTAAAGGTAAGAAGCCATCAATAGCATTTATTTTTAATTTGGCTTCGAAGTCATCATCGAATGTGAAACCTCATACCTTTTGAACCATTTCACTAGCTTCTTCATTTAAAAACCTCAGAATATGATTTAAAGTGACTTCATCACACATTGGAAACAAATTTAATTCCACTTAGTTATATAGAGTTAAACCATCACAGACATAATTTATTCTCCAGTTAACTGTCTTATAACTTATTAGGAATCAATAAAGACTTCTATGACCCAAGAATTTTAGCATTGACGGATATCTAATCCCTTTACTGCAAGCTCATATTCCACTGGGCTATTTGAATATGTGTTTTCTTCCAACCTGAGCTATGATTTGTTTTGATATGTTCAGGGGATTCAATAATTATCCATATTCCTGACATAATTTTAGTGTTCGAACAATCAAACCACAACTTCAAGGGTTTAAAGATACATAACATATCTCATATTCTCCATCAAATTCATTCTCATATGGATGATCTTCTTAAAATCTTCTAAGGCCTAGCCTTTCACTATCTTTTTAGGCACATAATGCAAACATATTTCAGACAGAGCTAGCACCCCTTTGACAATTCTGTTTATTAAAATATGCCTTGTTATCATGTATTCATGAAATGACAAACTTCTTTAGGGAAAAAATAGTACCTTAATTTTGTAGTAGTAAGGTAAAAGGTTAAACATAGTTTTTTTACTCTAAATATCTACATAAATGGTCATTTAAAAAACCTACTAAGGTAAAAAATAGCGTGCTCCTTGTGATCTTCATAGTGTTGAGCAAATAAAACTCCAATGTAAGCATTAGAGGTTGAAATGCATAATTTCAACGGATTATATTCTCTTGGAGGAGCCAAAACTGGTGGCTTGACTAGGTACATCTTGACTATTTGGAACAGTTGCTCATTCTCATCCTTGCAATCCAGATTTTGTTGGTCTGTTTGCTTCAAGAAAGGATAAAATGATTTAGTCTTTCCTATAGCATTAGATATAAATCTTCTAAGAAAAATAAGTTGACCCAAAAAACTTTGCAATTGTTTTTTAGTTCTAGGGGCTTTACTATCAGTGATCGATTAAGACTTGTTTTGATCAACTTGAATTTATTTTTATGCACCAAATATCCAGGAAGTTCCATGAAAAACTCCAAAAGCACATTTACAAGGGTTCTTTCTGAGTTGATACAACTCCATTCTCTTGAAAGATTTCTTTAGATGTGTTATATGACCAGTTGTTGAAGTTATCTTCACAATAATGTCGTTAATCTAAAACTCTATAAAGGTGTCAACCATGTCAGGGAACATGATGTTCATTCTATTTAGTTTGTGGCTCCTTAATTCATTAACCTTAATAGAATCTTAAGGCATTAGAAGGTCACTACATTTTTAGGACACCTAAATGCAATCTTATGCACATAATCTTCCACTGTGAAGATCTAGATATAGTCTGAATAATCATCAATAATAAACATGATAGCATGTCCCATTGAGCTATAAACCAATAATTATATTACTAGAATTAGGTATTTATCTTTAGGAGTATCTGCATTTAGGCTTCTAAAATCAATGCACACCGTTAATTTTCCATTCTTTTTTAACTATTGGCACTATATTGGAGACCCATTTTACATACCTTGTTGTTCTATTGAATGCATCCTTTAGCAGCCTTTTAATTTTTTCATTTATTTTGGTTGTGACATTCTAGAGTCATTTTCCTTGGTAGATGCCTTACAAATTTGTAGCCTTCTTTGATTGGTAATCTGCTGTCTACGAATTTTCAACCTAATCTAGTTAGCTCATCATACTCCCATTCAAGTAAGCCCTTATACTCATGTATAATGTCTATATCCAACTTTTGGCTTTTTTTGAAGAGATTTTCACTAATACAAGTGACTCTCTTGTTTTTATCTATCCCCAAATTGACTTCAATCAAGAGATATGGTTGATTCACCATGATCTTAAGCAATTTCATTATCTATATCTTCTTTGAAGACATAGTCACCAAAATTAATGTTATTTCCTTCACCAAGACTAGTGCTCATCACTAAGTCTCTAAGCATGTGTAAAACAATGAACAATATTTCATTTGTATATTGGAAATCAATAGGTTTATCAACCATTTAACAATTATTTATCTTTCTTAGTTGTCCCCATCAGACCAAAAAGCATATCATTCCAACTCTCTTTAGAGATAAATCCTTCTGATGTCTCTGGCACCAAAGCCTCTGCCTTAGTTTGACCCACGTTTTCTTAGTAGAGACCGGGTTCAATATAGGTGTAATTGAGAGGGAAAGGCAGTGGATCAATTTCTACTTCTTTTACAATACCATCTTACTTCATCAAAATTAATTTCTGGCACATAGAAGAAGCAATGCATTTATTAGAATGGATCCAATCTCTACCTAGTAATGTATTACAGCTAGGGTTACCTTAAATAATAAAGAAAGCAGTTTTAGATTTTTTTGGTTCCAACTTCAATGTTATTATCATCTAAATTTTTTTCAAAGTTTTTATCTTATCTAGTTGACATCCAATACAAGCTAACAAATAAATAAAAATCAAAACGTAGATGTATGAAGACGGATGTGGGAATAAGAGGACTTACACATATAGTTGCGTGCTTTAACCCTCAAGCATGAGCTTAGCTTACATACACATCTTATCTTTTTGCACTAGTCCCACAATAGTTTAATCATTATGTCTCTCTATCAAGACCATGCGAATGTAAGAATATCTTTCTCTCTATTAATAGGTTAGTTGCTTGGTTTCTTGGCCTCTTCTGGATTACCCCACTCATCATTAAATATGAGCATGGGAGTATTTATTAATGGACTTATACAACTAATCCACTAGAATATGTCAGGGTCTTTGTTTTTATAGAATAAATAAATACCCACTTTACAAGATAGTGGTGGAATAATTGCAAAGTTAGCATGGGAAATATGTGCAAAAGAATGTTCATGTGCTTCCAGTGCTGATGTGCACTGATGAGATCATCCCACTGTATGTTTCCTTGGTAGTGGACATATAATTGCACGTGCATTGTCTAGGATATCAAGGCTAGCCAGAATGCCTAAGTTCTACAATGATCATATCTGAGACAGTCTCATTGTTTCTTGAACCGACCTCATCCCGGTTAATAATAAATTTAGGTTTACACCTTATATTGGTTTCTGCATCATACCATATTCATGGTTTAACAAGTTCCTCAGACTTTTCTCGCAATTGAAGTGTGTAAAAAGTTCTTAGGAGTATTATAGCTTCTAGCTATGCACTTCGAAGATTGAGAGGGTGAAGTGTTTAAACAGTGAAAACTGGCTGACCTTGATAATTATGGTCATCTTCGAATCTCCTCAATGTGCACCAAGAAGAATTAATTAGGACATTTTTCTCCTGAAAACGAATTTACCATGTGTTATATGTTGAGGATTATGTCTAGAATAATCATGTCGCGCGTGCCTGTGGTAGCATACGTTACTCTGCTCTGCGTTAGTCCACTTTCCTAGGCATGATGTCAGGTGTTGCATTTAGTAGGGTTGTGGTTACCACCTAAAAATTATAAAATCTAGAATTTCAAGCTGTTTGAATATTTTTAACTCCACTTTCCCATACTCAATTACTTTTATGGAGAGAAAAATCTTCTTTGCCTTAGAGACCTTCCATATCCGACTAAAGCTTCCTACTACCTGACATTTTGACTAGATTTGCATCTGAAAGAACTCTTTCCCAATGAGTTTCACCTTTTCTATTCATTTACGGACACAGTTCAAGAATTACTTGGACCTTATTCGATGACCTCTTAGGGTTATAGGTATGTCGTCTCTTTCTTTCACTACTTGTTAGGTTTCTTTTATGAATTTCCATGTGATCCCATTTTATTTTACCCTTTTGTTTCTGGATTAGCTTGTTGTTGGTGTTTGATTGGAGAATTGCACATCTTTAGGTGGCCATTGTGTTGGTTTGCCTAAGGTATCCCATTTCTAAGAATTTTTTAGATTTCATCCAAAAATTGGTTCTATTTTTCCTCCCAAATCCATTCTTTGATGAGTTACTAGCGTCACGTCTAGAGATGGTTGAAGCATTTAACTGAATTAGAGAAAACTTGCCTCGATATCTTTACTAGTAGCTTTACCAAACATCTCAGGTTATTTATCCTGAGGATGAACTTGTTCACCCTAAATACACTCCTATAGTAGCCTCATCTACAAGTTCTGCACCATAACCCCTAAATATAGAGCCTAGTACTCATGAGTTCCTGATAATTATAGGCACTGGTGAAATGGATCACCCCATAGCTAGTGAAAAAATTACAAATATGATATCCGATATATATATTATCGACTAAGAGGCCTCTCCGAAGAGTGATATATTTAAAAAGGCTATGGCTTCCACATCTTCATTGGTTCTACCTCTCTCCGAGGAGAATACTTCAGGATGCTCTAATTCTTACGATCCAACCTATACTGATGCTCAAAATCATGGGAATGATATTAATAAGGATGATTTGTATGAGCCGAGGGACATGTATGACATACCCATTAACATTTCCTTGAGCCTAACAGAATGTAATAAGAGAGTCTATAACCGACCCAATGCCGATGACACATGCTTCCTAGTTTGTGACTTGAAAGTAGGAGTGAGGTTACCCCTTCACCCGATCATAAGGTCTATTTTTAGGGGTTATGGAGTGGATCCAACCCAACTCCCACTCAATGCTTGTAGGTCCATATTGGGGTCAATATTTTTTGGTAAGCCAAATAATTTTGACCTGACTGGGGACATTTTTAGATTCTTGTATGGCATGAAAGACAATGCCAATGGTAATGTGTATTTTTATTTTTTCTTATGATATTTTGACCCGAGGATGGTGAAAGTTTCTCAAAGGAGAAATCATAACAAGAAGAATTAGTTTAGCTACATTAAGGGTGATTGGGAGTTTTGCTCTTTTGAGAAAAAATAATCTTGTAGGGTACTGGTGTGGGCCAGATCTTAATGTCATACATCTTTTTATTATTTTTTATAATTTCATATTGACTTATAATATACTGACACTCATCTTTTGCTAAACCTTTCTATAAAGAAGAGAGCTCCCAAATTACCAGAAGCTTGGAAACAACCTGTGCTATACACTTGCACACCCCATACGATTGAGTTTCAGAAGCTTTTCTTTATGAGAAAATTTATAGATATTATATATTATACTCCTATTAGAGGTATTACCCTAGATATGATCAATTAAACTTGATGGTTGATGGAAATATTTCTACTAAATAAAGAGGTCGAGCTAGGAAAGAAGGCCCACTTAGCAGGAATTACCAACCGACTAGGAGGTTGAAGAAAGTATAAGGATTATCTTTATTATCCTCTCTTTCAATTTCCATTTTGACTTTTCTAAATGACATGTCATTGTGTATCTTCCACTCTCAGTTCATTGACATTTAGTGTTGAGCCATTATTCGACATGGCCCCTCCCGTACTTGATCATGCCATTATGGAGATTGCTCGAAAGAGAAAACATTATGCGAAGGCCAATAAGAAGAGAGACGATGCCGATGATAGATCTAAGAAGAAATATGATGCGTAGACGAGGGATAATCCCAAGGTCAAAAGAACGTTGAGTATGCTGCTAAGAGGTAGGCCAATGTCGAAGCTGCAGCTGCTGCTGCTCCACAAGCCAAGAGCAGGGGGAAATCAGTTTCTTCTAATAATAGGCCACTCTCGGGTACTAAGAGGCTTTTGTATGGTCCCACTCCTCAGCCTAGTCATAAACATTAAAAGACCAAGGCCCATTGGGAAAGGTTCCATATTCTTGGGGCTCCTTCTTAGTTCTTAGTCTGAGGTGTAGGATCATCCACTCCTTACGGTGAAGTGGACCCATTCACTTTCGACCCTGATCACTTAATCAACTTGGAGTAGCTGAAAAATGATAAGAATTCTATATTTTTCCACACAAAAAAACATTGTTGATGTTGTTGGATACAATGGGTATGCCCCCAGTGTTAAATTTCTCAGGAATTTTAATGCTGATGAATTATGGAATATAGTGAAACAAAAAATTATTGTTGTAAATTCTCAACCAGAGTTTTATTTTCTTAGCTTTATTAAAGTGTTATTTCATACCATGCTAATCTTTTTGTCTTCTTTTAGAGTGCTATAGGTGCCACCATTTTGAGGGAGAAAGTAACATCATTTTAGAATGCTATAGGTGCCACCATTTTGAGGGAGAAAGTAACATCATTTTAGAATGCTTATGACAGTGAAATAGGCTAAATATGAGCTCATTGAGCATGATAATACCATGTCAGAGGGAATTAAGGCTACCAAGTTAGACTATGACAAGGTATGGATTGCACTTAAAGAGAAAGATGATCAACTCATAGAAAATATTAAAGCTCTAAGATGGGTTAAGGTATAAAATAATAAGCTGAATGAGAAGATTATCATCGATGTTGTGAAGCTTAAAAGGTTGACTGAGGCGATTGTGAAGGGGTGTGAGGATCTTTAAAAAGATAATAATGCTCTCAAGGTGTTAACTAAAGCTCTCAAGAAGGACAATGAGGCCGTTGCCAATACTGAAAAATAAAGTGTTAGGAAGGATAAAACCTCTATTGAGATCAAAGAAGAAGATTGAGGCCGTTTTCTCTCTAGCCAACCCTAACCCTAGATAGGGTTTGCATGGCTTTCCTACCTTCTCCTATTGTAAGAGAAGGCATGCAACCCCTCCATCAGAATGCTTCTTCTTCTTTTCTTTCAAAAGCCTCTCCTAATCTTCATAACCACGTCCAATTTGCTCCAAAACCAAAATCTTTTGCTGATGTTGTTTGTTCCCAAAACACGCCTCAAACCATTATTCAACCCATAACTTCTTATAAAGGTGAACCCACTATTATGTATGAGGATTCCAGTATTCAAGAAATGGCTGCACCATTCAAATACACCTTGGTTGGAAAGTTCTCCCATGGTCGACCTACGGTGGATGATATTCGTAAGTTTTTCTGTTCTCTAAACCTTAAAGCCTCTGCTCATATAGGATTAATTGATCACAAAAATCTTTTGATCCGTCTTGACCAAGAAGAAGATTTCCATCATATATGTCTTAAAGACACTTGGTTCATACATGGTTTCCCTATGCGATCCTTCAAATGGGATACAGATTTTCATCCAAATAAGGAATCATCAATTGTTCTTGCTTGGATTTTACTTCCTGTCCTCCCTATTCATTTGTATAATATGAGTGCTATGTTCTCTATTGGACAAGTATTAGGGAGGCCCCTCAAGATTGATGGTGCGATTGGTTCAATTGCTAGACCAAGTGTTGCTAGGTTGTGTGTGGAAGTTGATTTAAAGAAAACATTGCCTTCAAGGGTATGGATTGGAAATAAGGATAAAGATTCTGGATTCTGGCAACCTATAGTATAGGAATATTTACCCCTTTTTGTTATTTTTGTGGTAAGAAAGGTCATGATCAAGGTCAATGTCATTTCAAGAAGGTTTCGGAAGCTGAGAAGAAGAGGATGAGTAACAAGGAAAGTCAGAAAGGGAAGCAAAATCAAAAAGAGTCTACAAAAGAATGGGTAGCTAGATCGTTTGAGAAAACTACAGTAGAAGAACCAATTGTAAGTGCAAGAGAATTGGAGAAAGAAGAAGGAGAGATCTTGGAGAAAAATCATTCCAGCCCCACAAGAGTAAGACAAACTTTGATTTCAAATTTTTTCAAAAAACATGAAATGTTGGTGGAGTTGAGGCCTATTGTAGAAGATCAATTAAATGTGCAAACCCTTAGAAAGGATTTCCTTACTAATGATACAGAAGTAGAAGCCATCTGTGATACAAGTGATACCTTCTGTATGCCTGTTTCAGAACTAGTAGAGGTTGCTGCGGATAATTGTATTGAGCCTATGGTTGGGGTGATAGACAAGACCTGTAATATTGAGAAATTTGTCCAAGCAAACCAGGAAGATGTTAGTCAAAATAGGTTTGGGGTAGGCAGTACATCTGCTAAGAGAGAGCAGATGGATGGGTTTACAACAGTTGTAAGGAAGATAAAGTCTCCAATCTTGAAGGGACTCACTAACATTAGAATATTAAGGTCCAACTCAAACTCCAAAAACACTAATAAGTCCAAATGATTGAAGCTATGATCTGGAATGTTCGGGGAATTTCTAAGAAAGGTGCAATGAGGAGAATAAGAAGACTCAATAAAATTCATAGGCTGCAAGTAATGGTCATTTTAGAGCCAAAGCAGGAATTGGGGAAAATTCATAGTTTCATGATCAAATTAGGTTTTGCATCTAGCAAATCTAATATTAATAGTAAAATTTGGTGATTTTTCAAGGAAGGGGTGGAATGGGATCTCATATCAGATATGCCGCAGTGTATAACTATGAATGTTAAACTCAATGGTGTAGTTCAGTCTGTCTAATGTAGCTTTGTTTATGCTAGCTGCATCAGACTTGAAAGAAGAGTCCTGTGGGAGCATTTGTCAGATATCTGTATTGATATAGCTTGGATGATTTTTGGGGACTTCAACATTATATGTAATCAGGAAGAGAAGGGTGGTGGTAATAGTATTAACATTGGAGCTATGTTCGAGTTCATTGAGTGCATTGAAGGAAATGGGCTAGTAGACTTGGGTTATAAAGGTTCGAAATTCACATGGCACAATAAGAGAAGTGGAGGGAATAGTATTTGGTGCAGGCTTGATAGAGTTTTAATGAATCAACAGTGTATAGATTGCGGCATTAAATGGGAAGTAAACCATCTCAATCGCAGAATGTCTGATCACAATCCCCTATTATTATCCGGTAACTTAATAAACCATCAGATTCCAAGAACCTTTGTATTCCTTAAATTTTGGACTGAGAAAGATCCCTGCATTAAAATTGTGGAAGAAACCTGGAGGGAAGTGGAGTGCTCTAACCCTATAGTAGCTATATCCCTCAAACTCAAAGCTATTAGAGGAAAACTTAGCAGGTGGAGTAGATCCTATTATGGGGATATTTTCCAGGCTGCTAGGCATGCTGAAGACTTACTCTTGCAAGATGAAATTACTTATGAGAATGATCCATCTGAATATAATAGAGAGGCTCTTTCTCAGGTCACTGCTTCCCATAATCATTGTCTCAAAATAGAATATGAATTCTGGTCGCAAAAAGCAAATGAGAGATGGGGTCAAGATGGGGATAGGAACACTGCCTATTTTCATAAGTGTGTAAAAAATAAGCAGATACGATTAGCTATTGATAAGATAAAGAAGGATGATGGTTCGTGGATACATACAAAAGATGAGATAAAAGATGAAGCAATTGATCATTTTTCTGTAGTTTTTCGATCAGATGAGGTTGTGAATCCAGAAGGGGAACATGAACTGCTTAGACATATTCCACAAACCATAAATGAAGACATGAACAAAGCTTTGATTGTGTGGCCAGATATGGAGGAGGTGGAACAAGCTATAAAAGGTCTAAGTTCTTCTAGAAGTCCAGGTGTTGATGGTTTCCCTGGGTACTTCTTTAATTTTTTTTGGGGTATTATAAAATTTGATGTGTTGAAGGCAGTCCATAGTTTCTTTGCAGGCGCTATCCTTCCAAAAATTTCAACAATTACCAAAATTGCGTTAATCCCAAAGACTTTAAACCCTTAATCGTTTAATGAGTTCAAACCTATAAGTATGTAAAATTTTATCAACAAAATCTTCTCAAAGATTTTAAATGACAGGCTTTCAAAGTTTTTAAATCAAATAATCTCTCCAGTTCAATCAGGCTTCATCAAAGGCAGGTCCATTACAGAAAATGTTTTGTTGGCCCAAGAATGTCTTTCTCGTCTTCATCACAAGAATTTTGGAGGTAATATCATCCTTAAATTGGACATGACTAAGGCATATGATAGGGTCTCTTGGCTATTTCTAATAAAGGTTATGCGAAGGATGGGGTTCTGCGAGATATGGCTGGATTATATCTGGAGGATTATCTCTAATGCATGGTTCACTATAATGATTAATGGAGAGAATTCTGGATTTTTCAAATCTTCAAGATGATTACGGCAAGGGGACCCCTTATCCCCTAGTCTATTCATTATGATGGCAGATGTCCTATCCAAAAACCTTGAATTCTTGCTAACTAACTCAAATTTTGTGGGGTATAAAGTGCCAATTGGCAGCCCTAGATTTAGTCATTTGTCTTTTGCAGATGACATTATCATTTTTACCTCAGGCTCTTTGAAGGAAGTGAAGAAGATTATGAGGGTGTTAAGACTCTATGAGCAGGTGTCTGGTCAACTAATCAATACAAGTAAGAGCAATGTCATGGCTTCGAAGCAGATTAGTCTCAGAGCTCTCAATAAAATCAAGGAAGCTTGTGGTATGCAACTGAAGTCTGATCCTATAAAGTACTTAGGCTGCCCTATTTTCAGTGGAAGGAAAAAGAGTATTTATTTTATAGAGATGGTGCAGAATATAAAGAATAGAATTCAAGGTTGGAAGTCTAAATGTTTGAGCCTTGGAGGAAAGGTTGTTCTCATTAACTCAGTGCTCTCTTCCATGTATCTGTACAAGCTATCTGCATTGAATCCTCCAAAAGCAATTCTCAATAAAATTTTTGCTATTATTGCAATTGTTTTTTGGAGTAACAGCTTTGGAGAGTCTCGGCATCATTGGTGTGGCTGGGGGAAAATTGCTAAGCCCATAACTGAAGGTGGGTTGGGAATCAGAAATATATATGATGTTCATTCGGCCCTGAGTATGAAATTATGGTGGAATTTTAGACAGCAAATATCTATTTGGGCAAAATTCATGATGGCAGCTTATTGTAGGAATCAACATCCTTGTTCAGCTTCTATGAGAGGGTCATCTCAGACTTGGAATCGTACGTGCAATGTGAGGGACAAAGCTGAAGATCAAATGATGTGGATTATTGGAGAAGGAAATATCAATATAGCAAAGGACAACTGGGGTGTTCCTGAATGTAAACTATCAAATGTGGTAGAAGCTGGTCAGATTAAAGAATTCTGGAACCAAGGTAAAATATGGGAAAAAGAGAAGTTAGAGCAGGTCTTCAACACTGCGATCACTTATAAAGTGTTAAAATTTGATGAAATTATGCCAAATTCTTTTGATACTCTGATTTGGAAACCTTCAAGTACAGGATCTTTCTCTATAACCTCTGCTTGGAACATTTGCAGGCAGTCAAGTCCATCTAGTTTGAGTTCGAAGTTTATCTGGCATAAACATCTTCCCATAAAGATGTCTGTCCTTATGTGGAAGATGTTGAATAATCTTCTTGCTACCGATGACAAGATCAAAACTATTGGTTTTAGAGGGCCTTCAAAATGTTGTTGTTGTCAAAAGCCTAGAGAAGAAGATGTTGATCATATTTTTGAGGCTGGAGAAATTCCTTCTGCAATATGGGATCAAGTAACTAGAGAATATGGGATGAATAGAATAAGAGGTGGCGGTGTGCGAAACCAGCTTTTTCAATGGTGGATTCATGGGGTTAAGATAGATCATTTTGCTAGCAGAGTGGTGCCATCAATTGTATGTTGGTATTTATGGTGCTATAGAAATAAATGTCGATATGATGATTGCTCTGCTAGTGTGGCTTCAGTTTTGGTCCTCATTAAAAATGAAATTTCCCGAAGGGAAGTTCTTCGTATGGAGCATGGAAAAAAAGATATAATGTTTATAAAGTGGAATCCTCGTATAAATGGCTTTTTGAAGCTAAATGTTGATGGGAGTGCTATAGGGAATCCTGGGCAGGGAGGAGGAGGTGGGGTGCTTAGGAATCAATCAGGAGATATGGTATGGGCTTTTCATGCCCATTTTGGAGTGGTGTCTAATATGGAAGCTGAAGCTTTGGCATTACTAAAAGGCCTTGAACTTCTCTTAGACTTAATTGGTTATGAACTGTTGATAGAAAGTGATTCAGAGGCCTTAGTGAACATCATCAATTGTCATAGAAAGCCTCCATGGAAAATAAGTTGGGCTATTCATAAAATCAGGAGCTTAATGGATTTGATGAAGATAAAAATTGTTCATGTTTATAGAGAGGCGAATCAAGTGGCTGATTTTCTCGCCAAGCTAGGAGCATCTGAGAAGAAGAACTGTTTTTCTATTGTCTTAAATGAGTTCCCAAAGCATCTCAAAGGTCTTCTAGTAGTGGATAAATGGAGTCTCCCTTCCATCAGATATGTATAGTGGGCAGTGGTGTTCTATTTTGTCATTAGGGGGTCTTAGTCTTTTTCTAATTTACACCCTATATTATGGCTCTGTAAGGGATCTATTCTATAAAGATCCTCATTTATGTTTCCTTCCTTTTTCAAGCTCTCTGTTCTCTTTGGATGTAAGCCATTTAGAAGAGGCAAAGTCTTTTAAATATTGCAAATAAACCTTTAAAAAAAAAAAAAACTCTATTGAGGACAACATCGACTTGGTGACCATATTCATGGAAAAATTTGATAAGTTAGAGAAAAGGGTCATTAAACATTATCCCGACATTATTAAGATGATCTAAGATTTAGAGGGGGACGATGAAAAGGCTAAAGCCATGGACGCTAAGTGAGAGATAATCGAGGTGGATGTTCTGGAAGGCAAAGCAGTTAAGGACCAACCTGAGACCTTAGTTAACTAGATCGCCGTCATTAATGCTATCCTCATTTCTCCTAAAGACTTCTTATGATTGGCATTGATGTTGGAAGTGTTCTTGAGGCTTGAGTTATCTTTTCTACTTAAACAACCGTTCTTTCTTATTTAACTTTGTAAACATTCAAAATCATTATTTATGATGCATGTTTTAACTCTCTCTGTTTTCTTATTAACAAGAGATCAAGTTGTTCATGATGTTTTTTGTATGCATCCATCTTTTATTTATGTTTTCCATTATTTCTTATATTTTTTTTGTTGTGTTATGGGATTTTATTGTCACAACTTAGGCTTATTAGTTACCTAAGGACAAACTATTTTAGTTGTCCAATTATGAAAGGTATATAGTCGGATCTTATCATTGCACCTTCGTCCAAATGTTTTGTGCAGTCAAAGAAGTGCATTGATCAATTGGTTTACTATTAACCGACTTGATATATTATTTTTGAGAAGTCAAAAATGTGCTTTTCGTCATTTGGGTTGGCTTGAGCTGACCTAACTTAAGATTTTACTGCTGTAAAAGACGTGCATTTGGTTATTTAACTTGGCTGGAGACGACTCGACCTAAGATTTTGGTGCAGTCAAAGACATTCATTTATCGATTAGGTTTACTTTAGCCAACCCGATCTATCATTTTTATCAATTAATGACGTGATTTTGTTCAATTGGGTTTGATTGAGCCGAACTGACCTAATATGTTGGTGTATTCAAAGACGTGCATTAATCAATCGGGCTGGATTTTAGCCAACCCGATCTATAATTTTTTAGCAATCAAAGATGCATTTTTGTTTAATTGGGTTGGCTTGAGTCCACCTAACATAAGATTTTGGTGCATTCAAAGATATGAATTGATCAATTGGGTTAGCTTTAGCAGACCTGAGCTATTATTTTTGAGCAGTCAAGGAAGTAACACAACCTAAGATTTTGGTGCAGTCAAAGATGTCCATTAATCAACTAGGTTGGATTTATTCGACCTGCTTTATCATTCTTAAGTAAGTAAGGATGTTCATTAGGTCAATTAGGTTTGCGTGAGCTAGCCTAGCCTAGTATTTTGGTGCTGTCAAAAATCTGTATCTCTTTGCACCTTCAGATGTCTTAAGGTAAAGCCTCTTGCCCATCTTTTTGAACAAACTTTAAATGAATGCTAATAAGAATTTGATCACCATAAAACTATAATTAGAGTAACAAGCATTCTTAAATAATTAATTTCATTCGTACAAGTATTGTAACTTCCTATTGTACTCTTCTTCTTTTTTAATAACTAAAAGACTTTTTTAACAATAATACCTATTGAGGTCCTTAGAGTTTTAAGTTTGTTTTAATAGGTATCCTTCTAAAATTTCAATTCGATCAGTACCATGTTACACGACTTCATCTGTACGATAGGGACTATGCCAATTTTCTTTTAACTTATTGGATTTTTGTATAACCTTATTCAAGACGTTGTCCCTTCCTTGAGTGTTCTAGGATGGACTATTTTGTTATATAATTTTAATGTGCATTATGGATAGGCTGCTACCCTGGGCATTATTTCCTCCCTAAATTCATCTATTAAGTCTAGATATAATCTTCTTACAAAATCACTCTTGGGGAAATCGAAGTAATTGACCCTGTGGCTTGTGAGGCCGACATCAACTAGGACCATGACTTCATCGCCAAAGGCCAAAAGGTAGGGTATTTCTTGTGTTATTGTTCATGGTGTTGTACTGTAGGCCCATATCATGATTTACATTTTATTTATCCAATTCTCTTCAGCCGGCTCGATCCTTTTCTTTATTACATTTGGCAAAGCTTGGTTTCACGACTTCTTTCTACTCGTTGCATTGTTAATGAGCTAACAATGAATATAATTTTCTGATTTTGGTCTTCTCGCAATACTTTTGAAACTTTTCATTATCAAACCGAGTGCTTTGGTCGGCAATGAAGGCATGGGGAACCCATACCTACTTATCATATTTTCTATATAAACTGGGAGACCTTTTCATAGGCCATTCCTATAAGTGTTTCGACCTCCACCTATATTGTGAAATAATCTACAATTACCCCCATATACCTAAATCTTCCTTTGGTCTTTGGCAGTGGGACGACTAGATCCATAGCCTAGATGGAAAAGGGCCAAGGTGATGTAATCGACACCTGGTCACTTGTGTATTACTTCGAATATTTGGCATTTCTCACACTTATATTTGTATTCTTCACAATCTTTCCTCATTATTGGTCAATAATATGCTTAGATGGCTATTTTCTTTACGAGTGTCTGATCTATTGCTTGAGCATCACATGATCTTCATGTATATCTTTGACCAAGCTTGGTTCTTCCATAGGGTGAATACACCTCATCATTGAAACTTTAAAACGACTTTTGTACATCACTCCCTTATCCATGGCCAACTTTTTCAGTTTTATAATGAATTCTTCTCGCCTTCCTCTAATCAGATGGAAAAATGACTTCTTCTGAGTATCTTATAATTGGGTTCATCTACGATGGGCCCATGTTTAGCTCTAGAAAATTGACTTCTTTTGCATAAATGATCCTTTATAACAGTATTTTTAAATGAATAGTTCTACTTAGATCCACCCTTATGGTTTCTGCCAGACGAGATAACGCGTGTGCTCTGGTATTTTCAATTTCAAGGATTCTGATCATTTGGAGTTATTTTATCTTCGGTAGTAACAATTTCTCCTTTGCAAGATATTTTAACATGTTCCCCTCTCTTTCTTCATACTCTCCCAGTACCTGGTTTACCATTAATTGTGAGATACCATGATCCATTATTCACTAGGGTCCAAGTGATACGTCTAACTCGCATCTCATAATTATGGCCTCATATTTTGGTTCATTGTTGGCTGATAAAAATTTGAAATAAGGAGCATATTCTATCTCTGCTCCATCTGTTGTGTTGAATATCAATCTAGCTCCACCACTACTAGCACATGATGATCCATTCATGCATATCTTCCATACTAGGAGCTTATGCTCAATGTCTCATTGTATTAAAGAACCATCTATGAATAGTTTTGTAGGAAATTCTTCCGTGTAGCAAATCTTATTCTGCTCAGATGAGGACGCCATATATCTTTAGATATTTTTGGCTGGAATTGCAGTAGGTTGCTTAGCTGGTATTTGATTTTATTTGGTCAGAACTACATTATCTTGCTTGGATGAACTTTTTTCCGTATAGATGAATTATGTAATGGAATCAGCTATGTTTTGGCCTTTGATTGTAATCCTTGGCTCATATGTTATATCATATTCACCCAATTCTATCTCTCTTACCCTCAATCTACCAAAATTTTTAGGTTTGTGGATGGTTTGCCGAAGTGAGAGACCAGTGTATACCACTATAGAGTGGTCTTGGAAACACTTTTTTTTTTATCTTTCTGGATACCACTATAAAAGCTAGAGACAACTTCTCTATTCTAGAATATCTTTTGCTTGCACTAAGCAAAGCTTTACTCATGTAATATACCGTCTTTTGGACTCCTTCATCACTTTTGATCAGAGATGATTTAACTTCTTACTCTAACACCGCTAAATATAAGTATTATTTTTACCTTAAGATTAACCTTGATAGCAATGGGGTTGATCCTAGATATATTTTCATCTCTAAAAAAGCATCTCGATATTACTCCATCCATTCAAAAGTGTTTTTAATAACATTGAAGAATGGGAAACACTTATCTATGGCTCTGGATAGAAATTTATTCAAAGATGTTATCCGAACTGTTAGGCTTTGGATTCCTTTAGTTGGGAGACTAAATATTGATTAAAGCATGGATCTTGTCAGACCTAGCCTCTATTCCCCCTTTATTAATAATAAAACAAAGAAAATTTTCACTATTGGCTCTGAACATGCACTTATCTAGATTTAGCTTCATCTGATATTTATCCATCTCAATGAAGGTTTGGTTGAGGTCTTTGACGTGGTCGTCTAATTTTATTCTCTTGGTCAATATTGCATCCACATAAACTTCCATATTCTTCCCTATTTGATTCTCAAATACCTGGTTCACCAGCCTTTGATAAGTGGAACCTTCATTTTTAGTCCAAAGGGCATAACACTATAACAGAATGTACCTCATCTAATGATGAGGTAAGTCTTATCATTATCTTTTGGCTTCATCTTATTCTGTTTATAACTAGAATATGCATCTATGAAGCTTAGTAATTCATGCCCAAAACTTTTTATCCACCATTTAATCAATTCGAGTCAAAGGATAATAATCATTTGGACATGCCTTATTTAAATCTGTGAATTACACACACGTCCTCCATTTAACATTTTTCTTCGGTACCATTGACATAACATCTTCACTGAAGTCCATAATTGAAAATCGTTGCATAAATTCCAGGCATGTCTTAATGGATCCACGAAAAAAATGCTTTTTTTAGATTGTAGGAAGTCCAATACTTTCTTCTTAAGGACGAGATCCTAGGACAAGCCGATCTAGGGCTGTCCTTTTAAGATGTTCATTGTCTACATCAATAGTTTTGTTTGATCATTTGGTTCTCCAATTATCAACTAATCTTCATCTCAAGGATCTAACATCTCAATCTGACAAGTTTGAACTAATTTCTTCCTTCCTTCGTCGTCGACTGAAGTGTAGTAGCATTTGCTTGCTTCTACCTAGTTTCCTTTCACCACTTACACAATGAAGTTTTTGGAAAACTTTAGACATTGATGAAAAGTTGAGGCTACAAGATCAAATTTCTTTAGACCCACTCTTTAAAAAATAATATTATAAGTCCATGAGATATTTTTATCAAAGGAAAAGAATCTTATCGTCTTAGTTCTACAGGTCGACCATGTTTTTATAATAACTTCTAGCTCAATTATACCCACTGGGTATACTTTTTCACTCGAGAAGACGATCAGAGGACAATGGCATGCTTTAATTTTTTATCAGACAACTTCTTCCTCTTAAAACAGTCATAGAATAATACATATGCCGAACTCATGTTGTCTACCAGAATTTTATTCACATTCTTGGATAATCATGGTTATTACCAACGCTTTGTAATAACTTGATAGGTCATCTATAGAAAATCCTATTATAAGTCGATCATTGGTGACCTTATGAGGATGGATATTTGCTATTGTTGCCATGTTGACATCTCTATTATCGGCATAAGCTCCTACTTCATTGAGATATTCCTTTCTTTCAACTAGTCCACCACCTCCACTTACATCCCCTACTTCTTTGCAACAACACAATAGAGAAATCATATTCAGTTCTTCTACAGGTTCCTTGCCACTTGCAGGGAGGTCTCGATACTCCTAATCATTATTCTCCCGATCTGTTTTCTAATCCTTATTTCCAGAGCGATGTGATCTTGATCTTCCCCTTAGATTCCAATCATTATGAGTCGGTGTTAGCCTACCATTTTTCTCCAAAAATTTATTTAGATTAACTTTTTTGAAAAGGGCTTCGATTCCATCTATTAGGTCCAGGCATTCATTGGTCTCCTGTCCTTTGCCTTTATGGAACTTGAAAAATATTTTTTTGTCTCTTTTTCCAACCGGAGTTTTTTACCTTTTTAGCCATTGTAACACCCCACGCAATTCGGACAACGTGGTGGCCAACCACCATCACCGAAATATGCCACACGCTATTCAATAAATACCATTCTCATCATGTGACATATATGAGACAATAAAAATACATCCACAAGATGAATAATAATCAATCCCAATGAATAATTGTAATATAAAAATCAGCACATGCTAAAACTCCAAAATACTCCAATCTATAAACATTATGAATTAATTTAAAATTTGAATAATAAACCAACTGTAAACACTCCTAATAAAATCCTCAAATAACTTTAGAACCGGATGGCCCAATAAAACCGAGATGAGGTCATAATGGAATACGATAAAAAGGAAAGTCTAAACTGAAGATAACAGTAAATAAAAGCAACTCCAGCTGCACCTCTAGGCGATATCCGATAAATCCTATGCAGCTACTCTAGCACTAGTACCTGAAATGTTAATCAACGCACGAGGTTATAGCCCTAAGTATGAATACACACTATTCCCCTCAAATAGGGTCCGTTAACCAACCAATAGAATTATACGCAATAAATATCACAATGGAGTATTTTAATTAATACGAGATAATTAAACGCAAGAAAGACAAATTTCTACCCCCCCCACAAGATTCTTATAAAAATCACACCAATATCATTTTAATTATTCCACAGTCCAAAAGTGTTAATTTAATTAAATAACACAAATTATCATTATTCTCACGTATTATTATGGCGGTCCTCCCGCCCCGGGTGGTAATTTCCATCATAGTTTAACACTTCCCCTTGTCAAAACGATCACTGATTCGTTTAAACTGTCGATCCCTCAATTTAATAAGGTTCAACACACGACACGACATAAAATGTCAGCTGATCCATTTAAACTGTCGGCCCTTGCTATTTATGTCGCCTATATTTTAATACCCCTTTTTTATCTTAGGCATTAATTTTCATCTTCTCAATTTCGTAATTTTCAAATCACTCCACCCTTTTAATCGTTGTGAGATCCTCAAAATACCCATTAGTACCATACCTAAGGCTCCTCAAGTACACAAATGTCCTATCCTACATATAGGATGAATCAATAATATAGAACACTTCCTAGTCTCATGCCTAGGCTAACGAAATGACGCTATAACGTAAAAATCTGCCCCACCCCGAAATATCAAAATCCCCATGAATTTACACTAACTAGTCTCATACCTAGCAAGTATAAATTTTATCCAAAGACTATCTACTAGTCCCATACCGAGTAAGCATCCGAAATTAGGGTTGAGCAACATACTACTCAAAAGTCCCTCATCCCCACGATGGCAAAAGTGACTAAAACATATCACACAAATAACAATTCAATATGCACAAGATAGAAATTTAATTATAAGGGTCCCAATTTAATTTAAATCAATTAATAACACCATCGTTGATTTCTACACCATTAATTCCATTCAATAACGTTAAATTAATTAACATGCAATAATTTTTAATAAGACATAATCGTTTTCTTTTATAAATCATCAACTTTTTCTAAGTTTGAGCACGTTCATTAACTATATAAATAATTCTCATAAGCTCTACATGAGAATCTACACCCAAAACCATGAACACCCAAAAGTCTAACCTACGCACCCAAGGGTTTCAAGAATTAAATTATATTTAAAAATTTCACAAAAACTGTTCCAAAATTTAGTGTCCACTTTCTCTAATTAAGTTTCTAATTGATTTTAATAAAAAAACACATGATTAAGGGTTTAGGCGACACTTGAAATGCATAATACTAAGGGAAAGGAATAGAGTATTTATGCCTAAAAAAAGTTAGTTTGGAAATCTGATCTTGAATGTGTATTCCTCAAAAAAATTGACAAAGATTCGTTCTTGATGCGTCTTGAGAAAACCTGGTTAATCTCGACAAAACATGAGTTGAAAGTTATGTAGTATGGGGTTAGGGTTTGGAGGTTGAAGAAGATGAGAGGTTTCTGATGTTTGAGAAGGCTAAAATGTATTTTAAAAGCCCTAAACTCATCACTTTATATTTATATACCAAAAAGAATTAGAGTCCTAATCAGATACAAAAACTAAAAAAATAATTTCAGACGATCGGATATTGGAATTGCCTAGAATTTGGGGGTGTATTATCTGAAGACGAGAGGAAGCTGCATATAAAATTTTAGCTCGATCGGACGGTTGAATATTGTTTTGTTTTTTATTTCTAGAGAGTTTTATATTTTCAGGACTCTTTTCTTGTAATCTAGCTTTCCGAATTCCAAATATAAAAACCAACATATTTATTATAAAAAATAATTAAATCCAAAATTTTATTTTTCAATAATTTTTGAATTAATTAAATAATTAATTAATAAAAATACGGGGTATTACATACTTTCCCACTAGCAAAGAAATTTTATCCTCGAAAATCGACGAAAATGTAAACGCGCAAACAAAAATAAGACTCACATATGCCTACCAGTAGAGTACTATGATTAGGCACCCATACACCCAATCCTATCTGTACAAAATCCCACGATCGAAAATACAGTATATATATTTATATATATATATATATATATATATACACACACACACACACATAACTACGAAAATAACGGCGTACCACGCGCTCTCGTGAATCACCACTCGATTCTATTTTCAAAAGTCATCAAAACATTAAAGTTTTCAAATTTATTCACATCAGCAAAATCGATACTTACAGTAACTAATATCTGCACTAGCAATATCCAAACTAACTCTCATCTCCAAGAATCACCTCTAAAGATACTCTCATAGAGATTACTAGTTCTAACCTCAATTATCACAATGTCCCCAACAGAAAACTACAAGTTATCCGAACCCTAAAGTACTCTAATCAACCCACATCACCAAAATCGATACTTATGATGCCTATCGTCTGTGCTAACAATCTCCAACAAAGTCCTCATCTCCCCAAATCACTTCTAAGTCTCCCCTCAACAAGATTATTTTTTCTAATCTCAATGTTTACAACATCCTTATCGTAGATAACTTATCTCCCAAAACGCTGCTAACACGTATGCTAGACCCACTATCTTAGAGAGTACGTATCAACAAAGGAAATCAAAGATCGGTAATGCGGAAGTTAAATGGACTCATAACCTATGAGACCTAAGACCATGCTCTGATACGATCTGTAACACCCCGCGCAATTCGAACAACAGGGTGGCCAGGCACCGCCGCCGAACTACGCCAGACGCTATTCAATAAATACTATTCTCAGCATGTGACATATATGAGTTAATAAAAATACATCCCCGAGATGAATAATAATCAATTCCAATGAATAATTGTAATATAAAAAACATCACATGCTAAAACTCCAAAATACTCCAATCTCCAAACAATATGAATTAATTTAAAATTTGAATAATAAACCAACTGTAAACACTCCTAATAAAATCCTAAAATAACTTTGGAACCGGATGGCGCAATAAAATCCAAATGAAGTCTTATAATGGAATACGACAGAAAGGAAAGTCTAAACTAAAGAGAACAGTAAATATAAGCAACTCTAGCTGCACGTCCTGGCGATTTTCGATAAATCCTATGTAGCTACTCCAGCACTAATACCTGAAAATATTAGTCAACGCACGAGATCAGAGACCTGAGCATGAATACACACTACTCGCTTCAAATAGGGTCCGTGAACCCAGACAATAGCACTATACGCAATAAATATCACAATAGAGTATTTTAATTAATACGAGATAATTAAATGCAAGAAAGATAAATTTCTAACGACCCCAAAGATTCTTATAAAAATCACACCAATATGATTTTAATTATCCCAAAGTCCCAAGGTGTTAATTTAATTAAATAATTCAAATTATCATTATTCTCACTTTTTATTATGGTGGTCCTCCCGCCCCGGGTGGTAATTTTCACCAAAGTTTAATACTTCCTCTCTTCAAAACGATCGCTGATCCGTTTAAACTGTCGATCCCGCAATTTGACAAGGTTCCACGCAGGACACGATAGAAAATGTCGGCTGGCCCATTTAAATTATCAAACCTCGCTATTTGTGTCGCCTATATTTTAATACCCATTTTTATCTTAGGCATTAATTCTCATCTTCTTAGTTTCATAATTTTAAATTATCCCACCCTTTTAATCGATGTGAGATCCTCAAAATACGCCTTAGTCCCATACCAAAGGGTCCTCAAGTACGTAATTGTCCTATCTACATATAGGATGAATCACCAATATAGAACACATCTTAGTCTCATGCCTAGGCTAATGAAATGACGATATGATGTAAAAATTTGTGCCTCCCCAAAATATCAAATCCCCACAAATTTATACTAACTAGTCCCATTCCTAGCAAGTATAAATTTTAATCAAATTCTATCCATTAGTCCCATACCTAGTAAGCATCCTAAAATAGGGTTGAGCAACATACTACCCAAAAGCCCCTCATTCCCGCGAAGGCAAAAGTGACTAAAACATATCACACAAATCACAATTCAATATGCACAACATAGAAATTTAATCATAAGGGTCCCAATTTAATTTAAATCAATTAATAACATCATTGTTGATTTCCACACCATTAGTTCCATTCAATAACATTAAATCAATTAACATGCAATAATTTTCAATAAGACATAACCGTTTTCTTTTATAAATCATCTAATTTTTTTAAGTGTGAGCGCTTCCCATTAACCATATAAATAATCCCCATAAACTCTACATGAGAATTTACACCCAAAACCATAAAAAACCAAAAATCTAACCTACGCACCCAAGGGTTTCAAGGATTAAATCATACTAACAAATTTCACAAAAATAGCCCCAAAATTTAGTGTCCACTTTCTCTAATTAAGTTACTAATTGATCTAAAAAAACACATGATTAAGGGTTTAGGGGACACTTAAAATGCATAATAGTAAGAAAAAGGAATAGAGTATTCCTCCCTGAATAAAAGTTTGTTTAGAAATCTGATCTTGAATGTATATTCCTCTTAAAAAAATGACAAAGATTCATTCTTGATGCGTCTTGAGAAAATTCGGTTAATCTCGACAAAACTTGAGTTGAAATTTATATAAAATGGGGTTAGGGTTTGGATGTTGAATAAGATGAAGAAGGTGATAGGTTCCTAATTTTTGCAAAGGCTAAAATGGGTTTTTAAAAGACCTAAACTCATCACTTTATATTTATATACCAAAAAGAATTGGAGTCCTAATCAGATACCAACACTAAAAAAAGCATTCCGGACGATCGGACCATTGGAATTGCTTGAAATTTGGGGATGTATTAGTTGAAGACGAGAGAAAGATGCACACAAAAAATTCAACTTGATCGGACAATCGAATATTTTAATATATTTTTTTTCTATAGAGTTTTATGTTTTGAGGAGTCTTAGAGAGTTTAATGTTTTCAGGACTCTTGTCTTGTAATCTAGCTTCCCGAATTCGAAATATAAAAACAAACATATTTAATTATAAAAAATAATTAAATCCAAAATTTTATTTTTTTTCTAATTTTCGAATTAATTAAATAATCTATTAACAAAAACACGGGGTGTTGGAGCCATTTCAATTCACCATTTCCTCAAATCTCATCAGGGAAATGGTTTACTCCTACCGTCAAGGGATTATATTCGTCAAACTTTTGGTATGGCCTCCTATCATTCTTCGGCTTGGGGGATTCTTTGGATTTTTCCTTTCTTCCTAAGATACTAACTTCTTTAATCTATTTGTGGTTGAACTTTTTTTCACCCATGGTTTCTTTTTCTTTCACGAACTTTCTTGTTTTGGCTAGGAGCTCAACCATGTGGTTTGGAGGCTTCTTGGCCAATCCCCAGTACAACCTTCTAAGCAACATCCCACTGATAATTATTGTGATGGAAAAATTATCATTGTGGTCTACCCACTTCTAATTTTTTTAGTATTGAACCTGGTAATATACTCTGTTGTCATTTTATCCTCCCGTTAACGGTTTCTTAACAAGTGAACTACCGTCTTACCAGTATTTGTTCCAAAGCAAAAATTATTAGCAAGGAAATTGACTTATTGTTTACACTCGGAGATCGTCCCTCTTAGTTGCTCATTATACCATATTTGAGCTGGTCCCATGAGAGTTCTTGAAAAATCTCTGCACCGCATCTCATCAGCTATTGAGAATATGTCGGATGTTGCCTTATATTGTTGACCATGCAAAATTGGATCTGACTTTCCTTTATACCTGGGAGTGATCATAGGCAAATTGAATTTTGCAGGTGTGGTATAACTAATCACTAAAATTATAAATGGAGATCCATGAACAAACCCTTTTTGGAGTGGGTTTTTAGTTTTGATCAAATTACCCATGCGATCTTCTATCCTCTATAATGATCCTCTCCATAGTTGGACATCGAATATCTATGTACATTTATCATCTTGCCCATGACTCTTAGCTAGGATATCTTCTATTCGGCCACATTGTTTGGAACTTGCTGATGCTCTGGAAATATATCTTCAAACATCATCTCTTTGTCTCCTATAATCTTCTCCTTTTGTACTTGCTCCAGGGTGCAGATAAGCTTATGCCCCTCTTCTGCACATTCAATTAAAGACTAGTACTCTTTCGAAGGCACTTGTGTGTTTTGGCTGAATATTTTTTTGTCATTATCATACCCAGTTAACATCACGGTCGAGGCTCTACTTAGTTTGTAGGAGGCTTTTTCATGTTCTGACCCATTAATCCGAGAATATCTGCTAGTATCAGATCCTAAATTTTACCTCCTGGGATTTTCCATCGCTTTACCTCGATTCTCGTGCCTCCTATCTCTATGTGGGGAAGGAGGAGACGATTCCATGTGTTTATGTAGATTTTATCCACACCTGGGATTATTGGGACCGGTTCTAGATATTCTAGTCAGCTTTATGAGGCGAGGATGCTTTGTGGGAGATGTCTCGTGTTTTCTTTCATAGTTTCTTGGCTCTTAACCATGATGTCTAAAAATATTGCTATATCTCCTATTCTGATAGGGGTGGAGGGTGCCATGGCTTCTTTCTCCCTACTAGTTTTTGGGTTTTCAGCCACTCTTATAAAATTCCTAAAAAAACAGAGTATGATAGCAGGAAAATAAAGTACGATGGGATATTTTCAGAATTAAAGATGGGGAAACTATTTTAAGCTAGAAATTAGTGTATCTAGATACATTTCATACAAAATTAGACAATGGAGTAGTAAATCATGGATTTAAGTTGAGAAATCAAGTGAATCTTCTGATTGGATCAGAAATATGATTGTCAAAGAAATTTGGGGGTGTTTTACGAAAATTCTAGAATTTTGCAATTTGAAATTATGAATAAGATAAGAAACAACTAGGATTTAGACACTCCCACAGATGACGCCATTCTGTTATCGTCTAAAATTTATTTCAAGGTTTTTGTCTTATCTAATTGAGATCTAATCTGAGATAACATACAAATAAATATCAAAATTTAGATATACGAAGATAGAGGTGAGAATAAAAGGAATTACACAAAAAATTAGGTAGTTCATCCCTCAAGCATGAGCTTATGTCCTCAGGTTATATTTTAGCAATAGTCCTAGAATAAGAAAATTGTTTCGTCTCTCTATCAAGACCGAGAGAATGTCAGGATCTCTCTCTCTATATCAGTAGGTTTGTAGATTGGTTGCTTGCCCTCTTCTCGGTTACTCCATGCCTCTTTAAATATGAACGTGTGAGGATTTGTTAATGGACTTCTACAACTAATTTTCTAGAATATGTTATGGGCTTTTTCTTTTTAGAATAAAAAAATACCCACTTTACAAGGTTGTGGAGGAATAATTGTAAAGTTTGTAAGGACATTTTTGTCCATTATCAAGTTATATGTCGTACGCCGTTACACCGTTGAAGAAACTCAAGATCGCATCTACATCAACGGATCCGAATATCAAAGTGTCTTCAACATCATAGCCTCTGCGAGAATGAACTTGGTAAAATTTTGTTTTTACGTTCCTTAAAGTTCATATTTAGTATTGGGAAATTTTTATAAAATGTTTTTTATAAAAATAAGAAGTAACTTTTTTAAAGCAAAATGAGGCTTTTAAAAGGATTTTATTTTTCTGGGAAAACCGGACCGATCCGGACCCATACCGGACCGATCCGCTTGCTGCAGATCCAGTATACCCCGGACCGCAAGCGAACCGATGAAGGCCAAAATAAAAGAACCGATCCGCTTGAGCGGACCGATCCGCCTTAGAACCGGACCGGTCCGTCTGGGATAAATTCGGCCAGATTCGCTAGAGATTTTTTAGGCTCAAAGTTTTCCTATTTAAATCCATCTTCGGGGAGTTATTTTTTAAGACTTTTCAAGACGATTTTCAGAGTCCTAAATACTCTAAGTCTTCACCTTTTTGATGTGCAAAACATCTTTTTGATTCACACAAAAATCCCAATTACTTTTGTGAATCTTTTGGAACCCTAGAACACAAACTTTGTTGTTGTTCATCTTTGTGGAGAGATCTTTGCAACCGAGGGCTGCGTGTCATTACTGAGGGAGTCTCTACAAAGTTTTATGGCTGCGTGTCATTGAGGAGAGCTGCGGTTCTTCCTGCGTTGTTTGGGCTGCGAGTCCTTGGAGGGTGCTGCGTGTATTCTCTTGCTAAGTTCAAGACTGCGTGTCTTTGTGGGTTGGCTGCGCGTTGATCCATTGCAGATTTCTCTATGTAATTGTAAGTTGCGGCTTGTATATTCATAGTGAAATAAAGGTTTTACCCGAAAGGGGTTTTTTCCTGAATTCTGTGTCTCAGCATATTTTGTGTCACATGCTTTATTTATTTATCGGTTGACACACGCACTTTAGATGAATGATTAGGGGCTGAAATTAAATAAGTGTGCTATATTAGAAAGTTGCGAAGTTAATCAATTATCACACGTAATTCTCGCGTTCTCAAATTGGTATCAGAGCGGGTTGCGCTAATTTATTGCGTATTCCTATTTTTCGCAAAATTGTGTGATATTGATTTTTTTTAAATCAGTTTTGTGAAAAATCATAATTTTTCCTATGGAGCACTTATATAATCAGATGCCTATTTTTGACGGGTCTAATTATGCCTACTGGAAAGCTCGTATGAAATCGATTTTAAAATCTATTGACGAGCGTGTTTGGTTGCTTTGCGAAAATGGTTGGACTCCTCCCACGGTCACTGTTAATAACATCACCACTTTAAAACCCGTGTCAGCCTGGACTGAAGATGATTATAAATTGTCCAATTTTAATTCCCGTGGTCTGAGTGCTATTTCTGGAGCTGTCTCTCCTGATGAGTTTCGTCGAATTATGACGTGCACCACGTCTAAAGAGGCTTGGGATGTTTTGAAATTGACACATGAGGGTACGAACGCGGTTAAAGAGTCAAAATTACAAAATTTGGCCACCCAATTTGAGACTATCACCATGTCTGAGTCTGAATGCTTTGATGATTTTTATGCACGATTGTCGGACATTGTTAACACATGTTTTAATTTGGGTGAGGTGATTGATAACACGCGTGTCGTTAAAAAGATTTTGAGATCTCTCCCAAAACGCTTTATTCCTAAAGTCACTGTTTTGAACTCTTTGGGAAATTTGAAATCACTTAAGTTGGAAGAACTTGTAGGAGATCTTCAAACCTATGAGATTGATATGTTTCCCAAAACCATTAAGGCTAAGGATAATGGCATTCCTTTAAAGACTCATTCTAAGAAAAAGAAAGAAAAAGTTTGTGAGTCCGATTCTGAGGGAGATTTTGATTTTAATGGCATGGCCTTATTTGCGAAAAATTTTAAAAAATTTCTCAACATGAACAAAAATAATTCTTCCAATAAAAAGAATTTTTTTGAGAAAAATAAAAAGAAAGGAAAGGCCAAAGAAAGTGGTGAGAGGGAAAAAGAGAATAAATCCGATGAGGAGTGTGAGGAAGATTTTGAGAACATCACTTGTTTTGAATGTGGGGTTAAGGGACATAAGTCGTTTGAGTGTCCTACGTGGCTTAGAAAGAAAGGAAAGAAAGTAGCTATGCCCGCCACACTTAGTGATAGTAGTGAAGGTGAGGGTGATGAGACTAGTGGTGAGAAGTTTGTAGCTTTTTCTAGTCGTGTGAGCACACCCACCTTGTCCCACAATAGTGCACACGAAAGTGATAGTGATGGTTTGAGCGCTTCAAGTGAGGGAGAAAGTGGGAGTGAAAGTGGAGATGAAATTGAGCTCCAAAAAGCTTTTAGAGAGTTGTACACAGAGACCTTGAAAACAAAAAGGTATAATAGGGATTTAGGTCGCCGGGTTTTAGATTTGGAGAAAGATAAGGAGGTTTTGAGAAAGGAGAAGTGTGATTTGGCCGATACGTTGTCTAGTCTGATGACACGTGTATCCCAACTCGAGAGTGATCTCGAACATGCCAGGGTGGTCAAAGTCAAGTTTGAGAACGCACCTAAGAAGGTTGAAAAGGTGGTTCTTAAGGGTAAAGGTGAGATGTTAGGAATAAGTCATGACGGTGCTTCTTCTTCCAAATTAGCACCCGAGCCGGTTCCCACTTTAGTGACAGTTTCACATGTGTCTCACCCTAACCCACCTAGGCGTCCCATTCCTTTTAGGAAAGTGCGTCCTAGAGTTTTTGAGAGAGGTGTTCCTAGGCCTATTTATGTTTGCTCACATTGCAAAAGGAGAGGACACCTTAGGGAATTTTGCTTTAAGTTGGGGTATGTGTCACGTTTTGCTTCTACACGTGTTTCTGCACACATGCACCCACACATGATACTTTACATGCTCCCGGAGACTACATGAGAGAGTTTGCACATTTAGGAGAGAAAGTTAAGTTTTTAGTCAAAACTTCATAAGAACTGATGGAGGTTTTTCATAAGTTGTCACCACCTTTGGAAAACCCCTCTGCACCTAATGATTGAGGTTTGACTTGTTTACTAGCATAGGGTGATTTTCATGATGACATTGTTTGCCTATTGCTAGTATGTATCATTTTTGTATATATTTTTGTTTTGAAAAATTTTGAAAAATACAAAAAGATTTTATTTTGACAAAATTTTTTGAAAAATCCAAAAAGATTTATGTATTTGTTTTGCACCGTTTATGGATGGAAACGTAGGATGACCAAGTCACAACATCATTCCATTTTACATGTGACTATTTGATAGTGTTTTGAGACAATTGGTCAATTCATCCATGTGCTTTACAATGTTTGGAGTCATTAAGATGTAATTAAGCGTTACCTCCTACATGTTTGACTCATGTTTCCTTTATTGCACACATGCACGAATTTGTTTGATTATTGTGCTTGCCTTATCACATGTTGGTTGGGTGTTTTCACTTCAATCCTGTCCTTAAAACGAACCAAGCGCGATAAATTTGATAAGGAAATTGTGCATATAACAACCTTTTGTGAGTTTGTGTGCTTTATTTGTAAAACGGGGAGGGGCTGCGAAAGGTAATTATCTATCCTTTGCGCAAAAGCCACCGTTAAAAAGGACCTAAAAAATTGAGGAATTTTATTATCCGAGGTCCAAAGAGGTTTAAAAGAGCCCAAAAAAAATTGAAAGGCAATAAAAAGATATTCATGCCAAAAAGGGGCCATTTAGGTTTTTGCACCAATTCTCCAAAGTTTGAGAATTTAGATCACCTCTAAAAGAAAATATATATGAGGGAGTTTGGTTGGAGATTTTAAAACGGGTTTGCACGTCCATGAAATGCTTGAAAATGCGCTACATAGTTTTGGACGTTATTGGTGTGGAAATCATTTTGACTTTGATTTGTTGATTTGCATAAGACGATGTCATCTAAATTCAACAAACTTGTACACCTAAGGATCCTTTTGATGTTCATTCGTTAGGGGTACACATATGCATCGTGCACATATGATTGATTGAGTTGATTTACCTATCGAATGTGTTCACACCCATTCATTCCATTTCCCTGACTTGGTTGTTTGAGTCTAAATCCATGGTGTGATTTTTGTATCATATTTGTTCATATTGGTATCCTATCTTTGTATGAAAAATTTGAAAAATAAAAAATAGTTTGTGCATTTATTTCTGAGCATCTCCTTGCAAGAGCACGTTTACCATATTGTTTGATGCCCTGTTTTGTGTACCGTGACACCCCGATTTTTCTTATTTGATTCATTCTTCTCATTTGTCTATTTGGGGACATCATAAAAAGGGGGAGAAAGAATTATCATATTATGGGGGAGTTTGTATTTTGGGGGAGTTTTTGAGATATAACTTATGTTTTTATCATATATTGGTATCCATGTTTATCTCATTTCAAACTCGATATGTCACGTGGTATTTGCTTTGTCTCATGTGTGTAGGTATAAAGATTGAAGATCAATATGTTGCACACCCTGATGAGAAAATCTTTGAGATTTGATGATTGTTGAAGATTGAAGAACAAACGATGAAGATTTATACCTTTGTATCTTTCCTTCTTTAGGGTTCATGGGAGGGTAGATTTGTATAGGTCATTAGTTGATAATTAGGATATTTTTTATATATGTACCGGCATATACATAGGGGGAGATTTGTAAGGACATTTTTGTCCATTATCAAGTTATATGTCGTACGCCGTTACACCGTTGAAGAAACTCAAGATCGCATCTACATCAACGGATCCGAATATCAAAGTGTCTTCAACATCATAGCCTCTGCGAGAATGAACTTGGTAAAATTTTGTTTTTACGTTCCTTAAAGTTCATATTTAGTATTGGGAAATTTTTATAAAATGTTTTTTATAAAAATAAGAAGTAACTTTTTTAAAGCAAAATGAGGCTTTTAAAAGGATTTTATTTTTCTGGGAAAACCGGACCGATCCGGACCCATACCGGACCGATCCGCTTGCTGCAGATCCAGTATACCCCGGACCGCAAGCGAACCGATGAAGGCCAAAATAAAAGAACCGATCCGCTTGAGCGGACCGATCCGCCTCAGAACCGGACCGGTCCGTCTGGGATAAATTCGGCCAGATTCGCTAGAGATTTTTTAGGCTCAAAGTTTTCCTATTTAAATCCATCTTCGGGGAGTTATTTTTTAAGACTTTTCAAGACGATTTTCAGAGTCCTAAATACTCTAAGTCTTCACCTTTTTGATGTGCAAAACATCTTTTTGATTCACACAAAAATCCCAATTACTTTTGTGAATCTTTTGGAACCCTAGAACACAAACTTTGTTGTTGTTCATCTTTGTGGAGAGATCTTTGCAACCGAGGGCTGCGTGTCATTACTGAGGGAGTCTCTACAAAGTTTTATGGCTGCGTGTCATTGAGGAGAGCTGCGGTTCTTCCTGCGTTGTTTGGGCTGCGAGTCCTTGGAGGGTGCTGCGTGTATTCTCTTGCTAAGTTCAAGACTGCGTGTCTTTGTGGGTTGGCTGCGCGTTGATCCATTGCAGATTTCTCTATGTAATTGTAAGTTGCGGCTTGTATATTCATAGTGAAATAAAGGTTTTACCCGAAAGGGGTTTTTTCCTGAATTCTGTGTCTCAGCATATTTTGTGTCACATGCTTTATTTATTTATCGGTTGACACACGCACTTTAGATGAATGATTAGGGGCTGAAATTAAATAAGTGTGCTATATTAGAAAGTTGCGAAGTTAATCAATTATCACATGTAATTCTCGCGTTCTCAAAGTTTGTACCGGTAAACATGTGCGAAAGAATCTTTGTTTATTACAGGTGCTGAAGTGCGTTGATGACATCATCGCACTTCTGACTCCTTAGGAGTGGATATATAATTGCACGCGTGCTGTATGTGACGCACCAATTTCGGGGGTCAATGCGAAAAACATTTTTGTACTTTTATTTTCTTTAAGAAAATCCTATTTTCCAATAAAATCTTACTTTTATATTTTTATCAGAAAATTGAAATAATTTAACTAATGAAATGATGTCGAGCTTAACAAATTTATGGAATACTTTAAATAAAAGAGTTTCATGAAATGAATAATGACTATGGTAAAAATCCACACCATCCTGTATTATTACAATAAAAAATTTAAAGTACTTGAGTTAAAGTTCAAGTGAAAAAAATAAGAATTTCAAGCAAAATAAAGAATTTAAAATAATTAGTGACAGAGCTCTAATTACGTGGACAAATATCCCGTCTTTTCCATTTACCCTTATTGTTTCCTCTACTTGAAGTACCCCGGGGGGGGGGGGGGGGGGGATAGAAAATGATGGGGTATGAGCATGCACCTAGTAGGAGAAACTCTAGCAGAGTAATTCATACAAAGGAATATCTATACATATGAAGTGTATTTTATCAATTGTGAAATGATCATTTATTTGATTAAGTATTCTTAAGAAAGATGTATCATCACCATGAAATGTGCGCTATAACCATGCAACTCAGGCGATGAGCCCACTCACACAAAATCCTTATTTGAATACTACTCGTATCCCATTAATTTAACCATTAATGTGAATTCACATATTCAAGTTATTTCATAAACTTATCTTTACATTAATGAGCTTTATGCTCAAAATCCCCTTTTCATTTGATTAATCAGGTTACTAATCCATGAGTTTTTACTACCTTTCACTGACTCCTACCATACCGGAATATGCAACTGATAAGTGGGTTTGGGTGTAAGCATTAAGACACACCTTAGGACATCATCTTTGAAAAGCACTTTATTTATCATGTCTTGTGGAACTTAACCTTGGAGTTCAATACCCATTTATACACTTTAATGTGTTTTTGACTATTCAAACACACTTCTAACCTTACATTTTATACATTTTTGAAAAAATGCTTCTTTTCATCTTTACTTTACAAAATATGAATTTTCAACATATAAAATCCAACTCTTTAATTGGAGTACTCTTAGTTTTCTAAATTATTCTTAAGTCCATATTTCTCATAAATGACACTTCTGTACGAAAACTTTTATTTTTTCATTTCAAGGCATTACCTTTCAAAATGTTTTTTTTTTATTTTCTACTTTTTTTTCCTCATCATTTTACCTTGTCATTTTCTTCCTTTAAAATAAACTTTCCAAGGCAATATTCTTTTTTTTACGAATATTACTACTTAATCCAAAGTTTTTATAAAATAATATTTTTTTTCCCAAAACCATACTTTTGACATTTCAAGAATTGTCTTACAAAATAATAACTTTTGATTGTTACACTTATTCCTTGTTTCACATTGGGCGTTCACTTTTCAATATTACACATTTGAACACCAAAACTTTTACTACTTTTACACTCAGCACCCCTTTACTTTCTTTTCTTCAAATTTTCCTAAACTTGTTCATATAAATTGTATAATTTTATGTGATTAATATTCTGAAATTTTCAAGTTTATCCTTTGTTTTTCAAAATCTCAATTTAATGGATTTTAAACATACTTAACCCATGTATCCCAACTACTTGATTCTATGTTAATTCAAGAAATGTTT
This sequence comes from Sambucus nigra, assembly GCA_949130495.1. Classification (NCBI taxonomy): domain Eukaryota; kingdom Viridiplantae; phylum Streptophyta; class Magnoliopsida; order Dipsacales; family Adoxaceae; genus Sambucus; species Sambucus nigra. The sequence goes on from OX422208.1 coordinate 618,592,160, forward strand.
TATTCTATTAAAACCTAACAAATGCTCTCTACTTTTTCTTCATAAGTTAAAAATAATATTTTGTCATGAAATCAACCAGTTTAACAAGATTTATGCATAAATAATTTTCTTAAACATTCTGAAATTTATCCTTCTTTCAAACGTTAACTTTTATCCATTTTAACTCATTCTTCAACATATATTCATATATAGTGATTATAAACATAAGTAATCATACAATATGCTTTGATTTAAACTTGAAAATAGCATATAACCCATGCCTCTTGAAGATAATAACTTTGATGAAGGGGTAGAAAAGAAAACCCAATAAGTTCCAAACTTAAAGTTCTTCTAAAATTCATCTACCATAAATAAAATAACACCTCTATAACACTTGAAAACTCTTGATAATGGAATAATAATTGAGTGCAATAGTAATTTTGTAGTAGAGAAAGTATAAGCAAGTTTTTATCGAGTTAAAATGGTGAAGATAATGAATACTTATTGATTTGACAAAATGCACATTTTCAATCTCCATAAATGGAAGAAAATGGGGTAGGTAACCACCTATAATCCATTGTATATGACCTCTACTAATTTAAAATAGCTGTTAAACATGTAGTGACAATACCCTATACTAAATGGGGTACGAAAGAATGAAATAATGAATAAAAACCGTTTAAAGATGGCAGCACTCCCAAATAAAATTGCTACATTTTTTTTGTTACCAACTGCATATAGAAAATATCCTAAATATGGGTCTAAACGATTTGTTTTGATATTGTCATAATAGAAAGTTGTTGAGAATTAAATTATACATCTTATGAAAGTTTTTCAAATTCTTTTGAGCCCTTTTTTTTACGAAAAACCCATTATTATTATTATTATTATTATTATTATTATTATTATTATTATTATTATTATTATTATTATTATTATTATTATTATTGTTGTTGTTGTTGTTGTTGTTGTTGTTGTTGTTGTTGTTGTTGTTGTTGTTGTTGTTGTTGTTATTGTTGTTGCTGTTGCTGTTGATACAAAAATTAGCCAGTTGACGTGGACCAATTACATGAAGACACGTATCATCCAGTATGGGGCAAGTTCAATGTATCGAGCAACTGTTAGGAAGATCAAACGACAAAGATAGATTCAATGAATATTCTTATCATGTACAAACGTACACGCCTATTTAATAACGGCATATTGTCTATTCATACTGACAGCCCAAGGGCTATAAATACATTGTAATACCCTCATGGTAAGGTAAGCTATCATAAGCGAACATAATCGAGATTAAAGCAAGACACCCAGTAATACAAGACAATGGACGTATTGCTGAACCACTTCAAAAATCTCTTGTCTTATCTCTTTATTCATATTTATCAGTGATTAATTAATTAGATCAAATCTAGTTTTTTACATCAACAGACTGCTGTCGTCTACGGGAATGACTATACGTATCATTTTTCACTAAAAAGCTTACCATATCTGGCTGATATACCAGAATATAGCAATAGGAACAATGACGGGAATACTCCAAACCCTTCTAGTCCTCCAAAATCTAACGATATCTCTGGAATCCTGGCAAGATTAGCTACGGGACAAACGGCTATGCAAAAAACTATGCGACAGTTCATCCAAACTGTTCAAAATTGAGCATCTGCACATTCAGGCCAACGAAGCATTCAGAGAAGCATGCGTCCACCATATTCACGATCCAGACGTACTGAAATTCGTCATACTGGAAATTTTAGTGATCTATCTTATCAACCTTGTTTGACCTCTCCCATAAGAATTGTGGATTCTCAAGAAAATATCACCTTAACTCCAGAACGAACAAGCACTCCAGTTTCTCATTATTAAAACGAATGATACAGTCCCTGGTACTTTCTCCTACTTTTTTCCTTACACTCAACAGATGTCCTACGAGAAGAAAACAACCATTATAACTCTCATGAGTAGTCTTTTGACAGACAAGCTTTACTACACCTTAGCCATGGATCCTCCCAAATCCATGGATGAATTGATGGATAAAGCAGCCAAAATTATGAACACCGAAAATGCTATGGCTATGAAGAAGAATGATGATGCAAAGGCAGAAAAAAAAGTTGACGGAAAGTCATAGTGGAAATATTTCAAGCATAATGATGGGAGCAAGCAGTCAAAAGGCAAAGAAACGTTGGAACACCTGAGAAAATATACAAATTATACTCCCTTAAAGGTAGATATAAACCATGTTTTGGAGGAGATCAAGAATAACGAGGAACTGAATTAGCTAGAAAAGCTGAGATCAGCCCTCAAAAGAAGGGATAAAAATAAGTATTACGAGTTCCATAGAGATCATGGTCATATGACCAAGAAGTGTGTAGCTCTCAAAAATTAGATAGAGGCACTCATTAAACTAGGAAGGTTGAACAAGTACATTGATCGCCATAATGGTGGGAGGAACACCAACAGAGCTCAATAGAGGTCCAAATCTTCTTGCTGACCAAGAGACGACAAGAAACAAGACCATAAATATGACCCCGATCTCCCAAAAAAGATAAGATAACCTGAGCGTGAGGTATTTCAATTCATTTTGGTTCATTCGATTATAGCATAAGTACTTGTGGAGAAGATGGAGGGGGTGGTCATACCGCTGAAAGGAAAGCTTACCTCAATGAGGCTCAAGCTGATTCCTATATACAACGTATAAATTTGGCAGAAGAAGACCACTCGAGGAAGGTTAACGAATAAAAACTGTTCATTAGTTTTTCTAAAAATAATATGGAAGGCATTTTGTATCCTCGTGATGATCATCTAGTAATCTAAATGAGGATGAAGGATGTAATCATTTCAAGGGTGCTAGTGGATAATTGTAGCTCGGTCGACATCATGTTTTACCCTTGCTTCGATAGTTTGAATTTGAAACTAGGTCAGTTAGAGCCTTATCACATGTCCCTCATTGGGTTCTCTGGAGAAAAAGTTTTTCCACTTGGGACGATCAAGTTAGACATGTTGATTTGTACCTGGCCTGATTGTAGATCCGAGAAGGTGCGCTTCTTCATGATGGATAAAAATGTCCAGTCAGCTTACAATATAATCATGGGGAGAGTAGGCTTGAAAAGTTTGAGGCAATTCCATTCAGTGTACATCAGTGTCTAAAGTTTTTGGCTAACTTTAGGGTGGGTATTGTGAAGGGTGACCAAAAAGTAGCTTAGGAATGCTACTACTCATCTAATGAACAAGAAGAATTTGAAAATGCTAGAAAAAGAACAACCACTTATCAAGTGGATGAATCTGATGAGTTTGAGATTGAAACCTTGGACCTAAGAGATTAAATGAAACTCGTTAAAGGCTAAGTAATGGAGGCAACATATATTATTATTCTGGATGACAAGCGACCAGAACGAATAACTCAGATTGATGATTCACTTGATTCGGTATTGAAGCGAGAGTTGGTGGCATTTTTAAGGCACATAAAATAAGTATTCGCATGGAGTCATGAAGATATGCCGAGGATAGACCCAACTTTCCTATGTCATGAGATCAACATTAATATAGAGATTAAACCAGTAAAGCAACGAAGAAGTGTCTTTAGTCCAGAGAAGAATCAGGCTATTCAAGAAGAAGTGGAAAATTTGCAAAAGGCTTCTTTCATTGAAGACGTCAGATATCCTGATTGGTTGGCTAATGTTGTGATGGTAAAAAAGAAAAACAACAAATGGAGAATGTGCATGGACTTCACAGACTTGAATAAATCTAGCCTGAAAGATCATTTCCTTTTGCCCTGGATAGATCAGCTGGTAGATACAACTTCGGGGCCTGAGGTGCTAATATTTATGGATGCTTATTTTGGATATAATCAAATTAAAATTAAACCAGAAGATAAGTAAAATACCTCTTTCATTACCCCACGAGGAACATATTGTTACAATGTTATGATATTTGGTCTTAAAAATGCAGGTGCTACATATCAATGGCTGATGAACAAGGTGTTTGCATAACAAATTGGCAAAAATATGGATGTGTACGTCGATGACATGTTGACCAAAAGCAAGAAAGTTGCGGACCATATAGCTGATTTAAGCCAAACATTTGATAAGTTGGAGAAGTACCAGATGAAGTTGATGACCAAGTGCATTTTTAGCGTACAAGAAGGCATGTTCCGTGGATACATTGTGAATTAAAGAGGTATTGTAGCAAATCTTGACAAGATAAAGGCCTTACTGGAATTACAATCTCCAACCACTAAGAAGGAAGTGCAAAGCCTTATGGGGTGTGTTGTAGCTCTCAACAGATTCATCTCCCGAGCAACTGATAGATGTCTTCTATTCTTAAAGGTGCTCAGAAAGACCTTTGATTGGAGCGATGAGTTTGAGAAGGCATTCTTAGAGTTGAAGAGATACTTGGGGACACCTCTTTTTTTATCCCAGCGAGTGGCGGGGGAAAATTATTTTTGTACTTAGTTGTTTCAGAAAGTGCAGTTAGTTTGGCTTTGATACGAATAGAAAGAGGAGCACAAAAACCACTTTATTATACGAGCAAGGAATTCAAGGGAGTAGAGATCAGGTATCCAAAATTAGAGAAGTTAGCATTGGCACTGATTGAGGTGACCAAGAGGATGAGACCATATTTTCAAGCCCATACAATAGTGGTATATACTACATGCCATTCAAACAGGCCTTACATAAGCTAGAAAGGTCTGGAAGATTAATGTATCGGGCAATGGAGTTAGAGGAGTACGATATTATCTATGAGCCAAGATTCTCTCCCAAAGGGCAGGCAGTGGTGGATTTTATTGCTGAATTTATCTACCCAGATATTTCCGATCAACAGGGGGCTAATAAAGAGCAACTCAAGAATGATAGAGGATCAACAAAAACTGTCCCCGATCATCTCCCCGTAGCGAAATTGCCAGAAGAGATGGCAGTCGATCAACCAAAATCTTCTAGTAAGAGGCCAGAGTTGAAGGATGAAGAAAGGAAGGACAAGATATTCCATCAAGGGATTTTTTTAGATCGAGGGTTTGATAATAATATCCCTATATGGAATTTATATGGATGCTTCTTCGTGTTCAATAGGTTGCAGTGATGGAATTATTCTCAATAGTCCAGACTGAATAGACATAGAATGTGCTCCGTGTTTCCAATTCCAGGCTTCCAATAATGAAGCTGAGTATGAAGCTGTAATTGTGGGCCTCAACTTAGGTAAATCGCTGAATGCAGAGCAAGTTGTGATGTTCAGTGATTCGTAACTAGTGGTAAATGAGATGTTTAGTCTTTACGCAGCATAAGGGGAGTTCATGTCGAGGTATATAGCTAAAGATATGGAAATTGTATCCAATTTGGTGGCTGTCCAAGTGATTAGAATACCAAGGCTGGAGAATGCAAGGGAAGATGCACTTGCTCGGTTCTCCTTAGCTACACGCACCGATCTACGAAGAACAATCCTCATTGAAATACTTGCAAGACAAAGTATCGATGAATATTTGATGGTGAATTTTATCGCCATGGATATGGGGCCTTCCTAGATGGATCCCTTCAGGGCTTATATCGAAGAAGGTACTTTACCAGCCTACCAAATGGAAGCCAAGAGGTTGAAGTATAAGGCTGCCATACATGTCTTAAATAATGGAGTTCCATACCGAAGAGGTGTGATAGATGGTCTGCAAAGATGTATTCATCCTGCAGAAGTTAAAGATCTAATAGAGGAAATTCATGAAGGAACTTGTAGAGCTCAAGTGGAGGGTAGAACTCTTTTACAGAGAATAAATAAATAGGGGTACTATTGGCCAATAATGCACGCTGATTGTACATCTTACGCTAAGAAATGTGACAAGTGTTAGTGATTCTCTACTATATGAAGAACTCCTCAAGCATTGCTAACACCAATCACTTCACCTTGGCCATTTGATATGTGGGGAATAGATTTAGTCGGGCCTTTATCGACTACAAGAGGACGGTTTAATTATTTGGTGGTAGCTGTTGAATACTTTACAAAATGGGTGGAAGTTGAACCTCTCATTGATATGGCTTATGAAAGGGTCTATCAATTCATATGGAAGAATATTATTTTCAGATATGGTTTGACCCATGCTTTTATTACAGATCATGGTACCCAATTCGATAATGATGAGTTCGCAATATACTGTCTACAGTCCAACATTCAAAAGGTCCATTCTGATCTAGGTCATTCTCAAAGTAATGGGCAAACGGAGGTGACGAACCAAACTCTACTGAGTAGGTTAAAGAAGCGATTAGATGATGCTAAAGGTAATTGGACCAATGAGTTGCATTCAGTGTTATGAGCCTACCGAACAACTCCCCGAATAACAACTAGGGAGTCTCCCTACATGTTGGCTTTTGGGAGTGAAGTAGTGATACCTGATGAATTAGGATTACCTACTCATAGGGTTGTTAACTTCAATTCCACAATAAGTGATTTGGTGAGATAATTGGATTTGGACATGCTCGAAGAAGTCAGAGACGACGCGGTAATTCAAAATGCAGCTTATCAACAAAGGAATGCCACGTTCTACTATAAAATGGTCAAGAAGTGTGATCTCAAGGAAGGAGATTATGTTCTCAAGAAAGTAATTCAAAATCACAATAAGTTAGAAGCTAAGTGATATGGGCCCTATCGTGTTACAACTATTGTTCGAACTAACACCTACAGAATAGAAACTCTTGAAGGGGAAGAATTCAAAAATGCTTGGAATGCAGAGCACCTGTGAAAATACTACCAGTAATGTAATTGTACATATACCCCATTATTTAAGTATGAATGAAAATGATGATTTCCCCTTATTTATTTGTGTTAATTTTTATTGGATTACTAGTTCTACACACTACACTTAACTCACTTTGCAGCAACAAAAAACTTTTTCTCTCAACTAAAAGTTGGTCGGCATCAACACAAACACCAACAAACTTGGTCGGCATCATCACAAACACCAACAAAGTTGGTCGACATCAACATAACCAATAATGATGGTACAACAATCGATCAAGCTAATCCCTGTTTGATTATAGGTGACCCAAGTGGCATCTAAACTAGGCAAGAAGATGTGTAAAATATCCATTGCCTAGGCACGAGGGAAATTATTTACTTAAATGATTGCTACAACTAAGCAGGAACATGGGATAAAAATAATTCCATTTCTTAGGCCTTTATGGGTGATAAGTCACTAAAGCTAGGCAAACACATGGGGCAAAAGTTCCATTGTCTAGGTAATCAGATCAATAACGAACAAACTGTCCATATATATATGCTCAGTGACTGACAAATACAAATTTATTATAGTTGATCTCATAAATATTGACAAGATAAACATCATATAATTAATTTATTTCTAAGGAAACAAAATTACAAAAAGATGATTGTTCTTCATTAATAATTACTAACGAAATACAAATAGCTTATTCTACTAGTTTCTTTCCTTCAGATTTAGATACAGGATCCATTCCAGCTGGAGGATTATCTAAAGCAAAAGAAGAATTAACAAAGTTCAAATCTCGCAGCATTCTGGTATTTCTCGAACTTGGTGAGTCAAGAAAATGTGGAGGTCAGGATATCTCAAAATCTTTGTGAATATTGTAATCACAAAGGTATTTGGAAATCAAAAACTGAGGAATGGAGTTAACTAGAATCCAACTAACATCTAGTTTGAAAGGATGTACTGGTAGATCAATTAATCCAGGGTCATACCAATCCCACAATTCGGTTCCCTCCTCAAACTTCATCATAGTTAGAGCATTCAACCACCCCTATTTCTATCCCTCATTGTTTGATTGCTTTAACCTGGCATCAAGATGACATAAAGCTTCATTTTATTCCCCCATCCAAAAATCTCTAGGTTTCTTATGGAATTGATAAGTTAATCGTTTAACATGCTGATAAAGCCTCTTCACCAAACTCCCGTTGCTCTGCAACACAGAACTCTGATTGGAAAGTTAATTGGTAAAAGTTTGAATTTTTTAGGACATCTCAGCCAGAGCTTGATTTTTTGCCTTCAGTTGCAGAACTTAGTTTTCTAAAGAGTGTTGAGTCCTAGTCTCTTCAATGATTCTCCGACCAGATTTTATTCTACCTCGAGAAGTGGATGCATGTCTGACTCTCTTCAAATCTTATAATTCTTCAATTAATGAGGCATTCTCAGTCTCCAAAAAGGAAAAATATTCATCATTATCTTGGACCAAAGCTCCAGAGGATGAAGTAAATTTATTCTATCTCAGTTATTCTATAAAGCAATGTTTTCTTCCTCCAGCAGCTTAGTAATGTTTCTATATTCCCCAACTTCAAGTTTTAGCACACACTCTCTCTCTTGTTATGGGTTGAGATAAATTATCATCCTGATCAACACTCAACTGCTGGTACTTATTCTCATAAACCTCATGCAGAAGAGAAGTGCCTTCCTTGTGTTGAAGTTGAAGTTCTTTAATTATTTTTTTAATATCTTCAATCATTTCATAATAAGCTAGGTTATTTGCTACAACCCGATTAAGAAAACATTTTAAATACTGATAATCATCAATTGCTCGCTTAGAGGCATCAGAGCCGAGAATATCAATTATTTGTGCTTCAGAGAAATTTTCACGACCGGTTTTGAAGTAATCAGTACACTTCTTCATCAACTCTGTATCGTGAGCTGACAATAGTTTCATCCTGGTAATAAAATAGCAAGAAAAAGTAAAACAGATCAACAATAGTACAAGTATATTGAACAGTAAAGGAGAAATCCATAATAAATAACTAAGTCAATTTTATTGATCATAAGAGAAGAGGGTACAACCAAAAGTACAAAATAAAACAGAAAATCAACAAATTGTTGAACAACTTTACACCCTCTCCTTATTCCAAACAACATCCTCATCTGATTTTAAAGAATGGATTGGTTTCTTGGTGGGTAGCTGGCGTTGCTCAGTAGAAGTTATAGTCTGCTGAATAATCTTGGAGGATTGAGGGATAGTGGCAGCTGGTGTTTGTTCTACTATCATCAAAGAAGATTCATCAGACCCAACTTTATCTTCTTCTTCTTCTTCTTCTTCTTCTTCTTCTTCTTCTTCTTCTTATTCTTCTTCTTCTTCTTCAATAGCAGGAGGAGGGCCATGGACATGTCTATGAAATAAAATAGAGTCCTCAACAATTTTTATCTCCCTCAATGATGCACCCCATCCATCCCTAAAGAACTTCAAACTTGCATACTCCATTTGAGTAGAGGTGGAAGTTATAGCTTTGTTCCATCCTTTGTCCCAGCCAGAGCTAAAGGATTTCTTCGCAGTAATTTTTCTTTTCTCTCTCTCCGAGGACACACTCTCTCTGAGTTGATCTTCAACAGATTTAATTTTCTATTCAAGATATTTCTTACGCCGTTCATCCTCTTCAAGCTTTCCCTCATCTTCCTCCTTACTTGAAACAACCATCTTCAATTTCTCCTCTGCCTCCTTGGAAGCATTCATAGCCTATGGCCGTGCTATATCAGCCTCTTATGCAGCATCTAAAGATCTCTGCCGAGCTAGATTAGCCTCTTTAGCAGCTTCCACTGGTTTTTGTTGAGCTGTCTCGGCAGACTTGATTTTGTTTTCCCAAGCATCTTTATCTCCATTATACTTCTACCTAGATTCCTCCAAAGATTTTGATAACCCAACAAAGGCTTCTTCTACTTCACTGGAAGAGGAAGCAACTTTAATAGCTTCATCCTTCTCTACGATATTATTGAAATACACCAAAACCTATAAGAAGAAGAGAAACTCAAGTTAGAGTATGAAAATCGAAAACATAACTAAAATGAGAGGTATAATAACCCTTACTGATGCAAGGTGTTGGGATGCCAAGTCAGTGACCTTTCCTTGAGGAGTGGAAGTCTCAGCAGCTTGGCAGTTAGGAAAAGTTCTATACCAGATCAATTTCTAGGAAAAGCCAGGAGTAATGAGTGCTGAAGAGAAATAGCCCTCAAAGAAGGTACTTCAACTCTAGAAGGTTGAATAGCAGCATCAACGATCTTCTCAGCAAGGCCCCTTCTCAATCTTTTCAAAGGAGCAGCCTTTTCAATCAAAGGTGTTATTTTTTCAATCAAAGGTGTTGTCTCTTCTCGAGCAACAGCAGCCCCTTTAATCAAAGGTGCTACCTCTTTTAGAGTAACATGGGGCTTATTGCTTGATGATGCTGGAAACAGCACCACGGGTATGAGATGTAAATAAGCTAAAGCTATTAATAACAATGGCAGCACAAAGAGTAAATAACCAGTAAAAGGAAGTGAAAACAAGAGGGGAAACACTAGTATATAAGTGGTTCAGCCAGTTTGGCCTACGTCTACTGTGAGTGTGTGAGTAATTTCACTAGATGAAGGCACTAATGGCCATAGATACAATCTCTCAAGTTTTCTCTCTCTACTGTGTAGACGAATAGAGTTTTAGCTAGGGTTACAATTATTGATCCTTTTACAAGGTAGATGAACACCTCTATATATAGTGTTTGGGAGGTGTAATGTACCCCCCAAGCATGCAATGAGCAAGTGTATGAGGATCGAATGAGTGTGATAATGACAGCTGACTGATCTTATGTAGATAATGATGATCATAATATTCCCTCATGTGAGGGGAATGATTGAGTTATAAATGATTTGCCCACGTGTTCCAAACCTTACATGTTCTTGTATATGCTCGGACTTGTGTCCCTGACTAATGTAACCTCGGCCTGGATGAGTATGAGGTTATTGAAGTCCAATAGTATTGCTATGTCTTGTAAATAGCCATGATGATCTCTGCTGGGAAGACTGGCCGAGGTTAGGCACATAGGTGAGATGTAACGTTAGCTCAAGAAGAGTAGGATGTTGACGATAACCTATCCCCATAAGGCACTGCTGACCTCGGTTACTGTAGAGACGAGGATGGTAATAGAGAGCTGACCTTCCAGAATATGACCTTTTTGGTGGCAGTTGTGAGCTTCTTATCAACTCGGCTATGAGATTGGTTGAGGTTAGTGATTTCGAGTATGAGGGTGTACTTTGGTCATATCAATCACCCCTAGCCCTTAGTCTCCTATGCGAGTAGGTGATTGAGGGGTATGCTAGTGCCTTGGGGTGTGAAGTGATTCCTTGACACATGTCACACACTGAAGTGACTAACGTATTCCCCAAGGTGTCTTTTTGGTTTCCAAGGGTAATGATTGGGGTATTGGAAATCGTGCCCCATCATTAAGTAGGTTTAAAATATTCTTCTCTTTCCTCATTCTCTTTTTTCTCCCACCTAAGATTTTTTGCAACTATGATTTCCTTCAAACCTCCATTGCTGGCTGCGATTGAATGTTCTTTGCCTCTTAAGTCTCTTTCTTCTTCCATCACACTCATCAACTACCCTATAAGGACCATGCCAATTAGTATGGAACTTATTTTCTTTTTGCCACGTCTTCTTTAGGACTAGGTATCCCACATCTATAAGCCTTAACTTCACCCTTTGATTGTAGAATCTCCCAGTTCTCTACTGATAGGATGCTTGTCTTATCTATGCATCCTCTCTTCTTTCTTAAATTAAATCAAGATCAAGTTTTATCTCTTCCCCATTCCTCAGAGGGTCATAGTTCTGAACTCTATGAGTGGGAAGTCCTACCTCTATTGGGATGACAACCTCTAAGCCATGGGCTAACATAAATGGAGTTTCTCCCGTCAGTGTCCCCGCTGTCGTCCTGTAGGCCCAAAGCACTGGATGTACCTTCTCTATCCATCTTCCTTTGGCTTCTTCCAACCTCTTTTTATCCCATAAAGGATTGTTCGATTTGTGACCTCAGTCTGGCCGTTTTCCTTGGGTTTTCCAGGAGAAGAGAAGAACTGCTTGATCCCCACTCTTTCACAGTATTTTTCAAAGGATATATTCTTGAATTGGGTTCCATTATTTGAGATGAGGGTGTTTGGAAGACCATACCTGCATATGATGTTCTTCCAGATGAACTGGAAGGTCTTCTTCTAAGTGATTTTTATCATTGGCTCAGCTTCTACCCATTTGGAGAAATAATCAATTGCCCCTATTAAGAACCGATAGTTGTTTACAGCTCTTGGCAGGGGTCCTACCAAATCAATGCCCCAAATTGCAAATGGCCAAGGGGAGATGATTGAAGTCATAGGTTGGTGAGGTTAATGAGGGATAATGGAGAACCTTTATCACTTGTCACACTTTTTCACGTATGCGGCAACATTTTTGGCCAAGGTCGGCCACCAATATCCCAGAGTGATTATCCTCTTAGCCAACAACCTTCCTCCTATGTGGCTAGAACAATATCCCTCATGCACATGTGTAGGATGTGCGAAACCTCCGAAGGGTGGACACATATCCTACAATTGAGAATTTAGCAGCTCTGAACCTCATCTTTCTCCTTTCTAACTTCAACTCTGGAAGCTCTCCCTCTCTAATGTATCTGATAAGAGGGTCCATCCATGAGTCTCCTATATTCAGATTTAGGCAAGGCCTAGCAACCTCTTCCTCTTCGATGGTTGGCTTGAGAAGAATCTCAACTGGCACTATTCTCCTTATGTCTATCCTTGTTACTGAGGCCAACCTCACAAGTGCATCAGCTCAGCTGTTATCTAGCCGAGGTATCCTCTTTATTTTGAATTCTTTGAAGCTCTCTAGCATCGTTCTCACCCCCTTCGGGTATCTGGCCATCCTTTCATCTTTGGCCTCGTACACCCCCAAAATTTGGTTCACAACTAACCTAAAGTGACTATGGAATAGGAGCTGGTCGATATTGAGGGATTTTTCCAAAGAGAGTCCTGCTATTAATGCCTCATACTCAGACTCATTATTGGAAGCTTTGAAGTTGAACCTTAGCGCATATTCAATATCGGTACCATCCGGTGCTGACACTTTCAGCCCTGCTCCAATTTTTCTTTCACAAGACAACCCATCAACGAAGAGGTTGCATATGGTTTAATATGAAGATAATTTACCCTCGGCTAGGGTCCCCAGTCTGAAGAGGTATATATCTTCTGCATTCTCAACTGCCTTTTATCTGGCTTTGCTTAACTCAACCTCGTCTGAATCTCGAAAAATGTTTCTGTCTGGTTCATCAGGGGCCCATGACTCTCCTCAGTATCATCCTATTCCCAGGTAAACTCGACTACAAAGTCTGCGAGTGCCTGTCCCTTAATGGCAACTCTGGGTTAGTAAACAATATCGTATTCCCCCAACTCGATTGCCTAGGTCAATAACATTCCTGACTTGTCAGGCTTATGGAGGACCTATCTGAGTGGGGAATCAGTGAGGACGACCATGGAGTGGGCTTGAAATTATGGCTTTATTTTCCTAGAAGCATGTATCAAAGCATAGGCTAACTTTTCTATCTGAGGATACTTCTGCTCAGAACCTTGTAGTTCTTTGCTATTGAAGTATACTGGTCTCTGTACTCCATCCTCTTCACTCATTATCTCAGCACTAATGGCTGACTCTAAGACAACTAAGTATACATATAGCCTCTCCCCCTGACTTAATATGCCTAAAGTGCACCCCCAGATGGAGCAATATCCTTTTTCTTAGTCCCTTCAGCTGGGACATCTTCTTTGCTCCTCTTTGCTCCATCAGCACTAGGTACAATCTTGGCAAAGAGATCAGGCATTCTCCTCTTCTTCATCATCAGTTCAGCAATAAAAGTACTCAAATCAGAGGAAGATTCTTCAACAATTGAAGAAGATGCTAGAGCCTGCTCAAGATCAATCACCAAAGGAGGAGCAGGGGCCGAGCAATAAAAGATGAAGTGGTATTTTTATATCTTAGCAAATAGGAAGTAGACCTCACGTGCTCCCAGATAATTGATTGATGCAAACCCATATGAGCTTCAAATATTTTATACTAATATCACTCTATTTTGGGCATTTTCTTTTACTGTCAACTGCAAATCAAAGATGAAAGAGCAAAATCCAGTGAAACATTTTATCAAACAAGAACAAAGATAGCTTAAAAATAAAGAACAAGATATCCCATTGCCATAAGGTAGACATCTGGGACCTTGATACACGTCTTTCCCTTTTAATGGGGGTGTTGCCAATTTTTCATCACAACTCCATGTTCAAAATAATCCCTATTAGAATCATAGAGATTGACCACTAAAGTTTTGTTAGAAAACCTAGTTTTTAAATAAAAGGTGGTATCACTGGTGACCCATTTATAACAATACATAATTTTAAGAATCCCTAGAGGAGTTCCATAAATTTCATTCAACCTATGTAGGCCATTAACCACCCTCCATGTATTTGGAAATACTTTTGCAAGTACAATATCAAAATATTGGCAAAATTCCAAACACAAGGGATTAGGCGGGAAAGAAAAACCACATTCTGCTATAAAAATAGAGGGAAACCAGTGTCCCCTAGCTAGAGAAAATAAATCAGAAGGGCGAGGAGGTTCTTCCATGACAACCCAAGAAGGAATTTTAAAATCGGCTTCTCTAAACTGATCTAATGACTCGATAAGGTAAACCATGATGATTAAGAAAAGAAAGAAGAAGGAAAGAAGAAATTCTTACTAAGGAATCAGCTAAGGCAGATGACTTTAAAGAATGCTCATAAGAAGAAAATGAGAAAACAAAGAGTTTGGAAACAAAATAGAAAAGGTAGAAGACAACCGGATTTTACCACCGTTATATATGCTGTAACGGAAAATGAGAAAAGTAATGATCACACATGATGACTGTTGTGTTCTCAACGGTTAATCAAAGGAAAAAGATGAAAATACCCAAGCGTTCGTGAAAAATTCAAAATATTTACAAGTTTTCCATTTCGCGCTCAAAATTGGTATACAAAGTGGAAAATTTTCACAAGTATTGAAGTTCAGTAGTTAATCAAGACGTAAAAAATGTGCACAAACAACTTTTGAGTAAAATGTTCCACACTCTCATATCAAAACTCAAATGTGAAACATTGGGGGCTTCTGTTGATACAAAAATTAGTCATCTGACGTGGACCAATTACATGAAGACATGTGTCATCCAGCATGGCGCAAGTTCAATGTACCGAGATACTCAACGTACAGAGCTACTCAGCATACCGAGCTACTGGCTAGGAAGATCAAACGACAAAGACAGATTCAATGAGTATTCTTATCATGTACAAATGTATATGCCTATTTAATAACGGCATATTGTCTATTCATACTGACATCCCAAGGGCTATAAATACATTGTAATACCCTCATGGCAGGGTAAGCGATCATAAGCGAGCATAAGCAAGATTAAAGCAAGACACCCAGTAATACAAGACAATGGACGTAGGCCATTTCATTAAGGCTGAACCACTTTAAAAATCTCTTGTCTTATCTCTTTATTCGTATCTATCTGTGATTAATTAATTAGATCAAATCAAGTTTTTTTACATCAAGAATTATTATTATTATTATTATTATTATTATTATTATTATTATTATTATTATTATTATTATTATTATTATTATTATTATTATTATTATTATTATTATTATTATTATTATTATTATTATTATTATCTTTATTATTATTATTATTATTATTATTATTATTATTATTATTATTATTATTATAATTATTATTATTATTATTATTATTATTATTATTATTATTATTATTATTACTACTATTACTATTACTATTGTTGTTGTTATTATTAATCGAATTTCCTTCGTTTATCCTTACGATATTGTAATACATAAATAAATGTAACTATATAATTCAATCAGTTTAATTTCCTTTAATTTTATTTAAAATGTGTAACTTAATTTAGCATGTGTAAAGTGGTACGCAATATTTTTGAATTTTTCTACTCAACCTTAATTTAAAATAAATATAACCTATTTAAATTAATGCCATTAATTTCTCGCAAATTCAATTTCATAAAATTTGAATCATGCATATCCGAAATTATAATGCGACTTTTTTCATTTAACAAAATCCGAGTTTTACAACCTTCCCACATTGGGATTTTTTTCCCCAAAATTAAAAAATTACACAAGAAGATTTAGTCTTCATAATTTTACTTTGAAGTTCGCACTCAAGCTCACAAATTAAGTTCAAATCCATACATTATCTTTGATTCCTCGATCCTCATTGATATGCTAACCTTGACATTCACTATTTGTTGCCATAGATCTTTTATGCAACTTTTCTTAGGATCCACAGTTTATTCAAATAACCTCTATTGATTATAAAACCCATTGGTTCACTTTATGAACTTGACTCAAAATTAATCTTTCACCTCACAATCGAGTTACATTATATGTCATATTGCACATTATGTTTTCTTATCGTTTAGTCTTTAATTCACCTACACTTTAGGAAACAATGCCCTATAAACTCTAGGATTGTCCCTCTTGCCAAACTGTCTATTCTAGGTCCAAACATGACTTTAATAAGCACACAATTGTTAGAATCCTCACTTGTTCATTTAAATCTCGGTATGTATTTTTTGATACTAAGTTATGCGATTTAAATTATTTCATCCAAAATTAAAAATCCATGTGGATCTTCTCATGTAAAACTATACTTTTAGTTCCAACAAAACACGATTTTTTTTTTATTTGAATCAGATGGTCACCTCATAAGTATTTTCGTGAACTCCTACCCGTCATAATGCTTATCGTTTCAGGTCATGACTACAACCTTTATCAATCATATGCCTAAAAATGCAATTTATCTATATAACCATAAGATATTTTCGTGGTTCAATGTTTATCATATTTTGTGTCACTGTCAAACAAGTCTTTTTAAATTTCCCATTAGGAATCAGAAGTTTACTCATTAACCTATAATATTCTAGTTGTTTCCAATTTCTAAAAATCCATTTACTTAATGTTCTTTACAGCGATAAGTCTAATTGACTCTCGATAAGTTCTTATCACGAATGTTTTATATAGTTAAATCTACTTAGTCCTCGACTTCCATAAATTTAAACTTAGGCGAATAATTGCCTACATCATGATGGAATACATCCATGTGATTAAGACACCCCAATAACACCAATGACAATTTCTTATATCATAAAATCGATTGATCATTAAGGCCTATTAATTGCTCCTAAACTCAAAATATGAACCCGCATGGTCATTATATATCCCATTTTAGAAATCATAATCATCAATTTTCCCCACTAAGACAACAACTTACAATTTAGTGCGAATAATAATTCATCATCAATCAAACACTCTAAACCTTAGGATCAACAATGGATAGTTCTAGCGACCCAATTGTCTTTATACATTTAACCCAAGTCAACCAATGAATCATGTGTAATGAAAACTTGCTATTTTTTATACACTTTTAGCATTTTCATATACCTATAACCCATCATCGTAGACCATTAAGATGACTTTAATGTATAGCTATTCATGAACCATCCCGTAATTGGCATTGGGACAACATTGCATTTACCACTATAGAAAATCAGATAGTAATCTTTGTTTACATTTGTTATAATCACTTGCACCATTTAAACATGTGACATTCATATCCATTGCGGGACCACGTACGTATATCATTATCTATATTATTACTTAAATAATTTACCTACGACCAAGGTATTTTCCTATTAGGACCGAGATCCTCAACCAGGGCCATCATCGTAAGTCGAACGGTGAAATGACAAACTTTAGAAGAAATTGGATGTCATCGCCAAGTGCTACACTGCTTCCCTCCTTAGAGTTCATAACTACTCATTTGTGTTTAATGATCATGGTACTCTATAAAATAAAACAAACACTAACAATTTTCGACTAGCTCCCATGAGTATTGCATATTTTAACTCTTTAATCTCAAGAGTTCATACCTGAACTTTCAATCATTATCCTAAGATACCACTAATACTTTCCCATTTATCACCATTGTTAACCTTTATTGTATTGGGGTACATTAAATTAGTTACAATACGATTTCCATAAGGTTACTCTCATTGTTCCTTTTCGGGACTATGTGTTAACTTTCACTAACCAACCTTTACTACATTGGGGAATCAATGAATCAAAATATCACCATAATATGATATTCTTCTAACATATCTACTACCATCAATGAATACATTATTCAACCAAAAATATTTCAAAGTCTATCCAATGGAGTGAATCTATACCCTAAGCTCCACTTACTTAACGTGTACGTTGACCTGACACA
The DNA here is from genome assembly GCA_949130495.1 of Sambucus nigra. Lineage (NCBI taxonomy): Eukaryota > Viridiplantae > Streptophyta > Magnoliopsida > Dipsacales > Adoxaceae > Sambucus > Sambucus nigra. The sequence continues at coordinate 618,610,238 of OX422208.1, forward strand.
TGGATCTTATCCATTTTGTTATATTACCACAACCACACCAAGATTATGAGTAGTGTATTATAATTTATGATATCTTCTTAAGTTATTCCCATGTAACCAAGTCACTACTGAAAATGTCTATCCATTATAGGATTTTAATAACTCTACTTGCTAATGATTGCAATTGCTTGAAAGCCTTTCCTTAAGTTTTGGAACAATTTTCTTTTACTACAACTCATTTGTTTCATTCAAAATATTCACAAAAATTTTATCCATGGGGTAATTGGTGCCTCGCCTTTGTACATTAAACTCTTAACAAAGGGGTATACTTGATACAATAATAAGATCCTTATTACACTTTCATTGACAAAAACCTCGAAAGTCCACTTTTAAACAACAATTCATTTTCTTTAACATTGGACACCATTAAATGAATTATTATATGTACTTAAATACAAAACCAATATTTCCCCGACACTTATTACAATTAAAAGTAGCGCCTTCACATCTCGACATGCCCCGCGGGTAATATGCACTAGCTACAGCTTACATTCTTGTTTATGTCATATGCCTAGCCATATTCTATGTATTGAAAACTTGTACACTATCGTATACTTACTTGACTATTAAAACTTATGTTTTGGACTAACATAGTTATTGTGTTGGACCCTTATATTAACATGTTATCTCCAAGAGTACACTTGAATTGTTCTATTATATCACGTGTCCTTAACACTAATAACTTTCAATACCATTATTAACCTTACGCATGACCACCGGTGGCATGAATTTTTATAACCTTAACTTGGTTTTTACTTAATGTGAGAAACCCCATCATCTTGATGCCTCACTCGTGTACACAAACAACAATCAAATTCCAAAATCATTTTACAGATTATCTTTCAAACTCAAACCCAAACATCGAAGGGTTAAATCCCGTTATAATAACCAACTGTAATACTTACCCTCATCGTAGGCAAAATAACTAATACCTTAATGTAGACAAAATATAGAGGGTTACCTTTATATGAAAGTGAAACACAAATGCACACTTTGATGCTCACGTAACCTATTCTTTTATACAAAATTCTGACGCCCCGATTCTGGGGGTCAATGTGGAAAACCTGTTTATAATTTGATTTCATTTCAGAAAATAATTTTTTTAAATAAAATATTTCTTTTACATTTTTGTCATAAAATTCATTTAATTTAATTAATGAAAAGTTGTACAGCTTATGAAATTTATAGGAATACTTGAAATAAAAAAGTTTTATGGATTAAAAAATAACTATGGTAAAAATCCATACCATCTAGTATTATTACAATCCAAAATTTAAATTACTTTCATTAAAGTTGAAATGGTAGTATCCATCGTTTAAAACGAATTACACAATTTAAAATCAATAGTGATATATCTCTAATTTTTTGGACAACTCTTCTTTCCTTTCCCTTTATCCTTGTTATTTACTCTACCTGAAGTAACAAGGGAGGGGGTTTGGCAAATGGTGGGGTATGAGCGTGTGCCTAGTAGGAGTAATACTAGCAGAGTAATACCTACAAACGAATATCTATATATATGATGTTTATTTTCGCAATTGTGAAATCATCATTAATTTGATTAATTTTTCTTATGCAAGATGTATCATAACCATGCAATGTGCGTTATAATCATTCAACCCAAGTGATGAGCCCATTCTCACCAAATCCTTATTTGAATACTAGCCGAATTCTGTTAATTTAACCATTAAAGTAATTTCACATCTTCAAGTTGTTTCTTCAAGTTGTTTTTACATTAATGAGTGTTATGCACAAAATCATATTTTAGTTGATTAATAGGGGTACCAATCTATGAGTGTTATAAGGCTTTTCACCAACTCCCACCATACTAGAATATGATGTTAATCAGCGGTTTTGGGTCTAAGCATTAAGTCTCACCGTAGGGCTTCGAACCCTGGTTAAATTTCCTAGTTAGCTCCGAGTGACTTTTACTTGATATATCTTTGTAACCCCATTTCCTTTATTTCTTTTTTATCCCCTTTTAAGCCTTTTTCCTTTTTTTTTCTTTTCATCGGTGGATGAGGCGAAATACCTAGGATGAGACAAGTCCCAACACTTTATTTCCAAGTTTTACACGTTAGAAGAAGTCCGTTTTCAATTTACATGTAACTCGGTATTTCATCTTTGAAAAGAAATTTGTTTATAATTTCTTGTGAAACTTAACCTTTGAGTTCAAATACTATTTATACATTTTAATGTGTTTTTCACTATTCACACAGACTTGTAAACTTGCATTTTATACGTGTTGTAAAAATTCTTCTTTTCATATTTACTTTACGAAACATAAGTTGTTACCATATAAAATATAACTCTTTAACTAGAGTCCTCTTGGTTTTTGTAAATCATTCCTAATTCCATATTTCACATAAAATGACACTTTTTTGCTAAGATATTTATTTTGTCAATTTAAGACTTTACTATTAAAAATATTTATTTTTCATTTTTAGCTTGTTTCTCATCATTTTACATTGTCATTGTCTTCCTTAAAAATTTACTTTCCAAGACAATATTCATTTTTGCAAATGGTACTACTTAATCCAACTTTTCATAAAACCATACTTTTGGCTCAAAAATCATACTTTTGACATTTCAAGACATGTCGTACAAATTGATAAGTTTTCATTTTTTTTCCTTGTTCCTTGTTTCACCCTAAGGCTTAACTTTTCATTAGTACAGATTTGAACACCTGAAATTTTACTTCGTTTAAAATTAGCGTCCATTTTCTTTATTTTCTTCAAGTTTTTGATACTTTGTTCACATAAATTGTATGATTTTATCTTATTGGTATTCTGAATTTTTTAAGTTTATCATTTATTTTTTAACAGCATAATTTTATGGATTTTTAACATACTTACCCTCTAACTACATGAGTTTATGTAAATGAAAGTATGGTTTTATGCCAATGGAACCCAACTATTATTGGGATATATTCAAGTCTTAGCTAGCAATTACCAAAAAAGAAACTATAACAAATATAAAAATTTACTGTTAAGACTTACGAGAGGTGAGAGATTTAGAATAAGATAAGAGATTAAAGTAGTTCAACCCAATGATGTGCTTATGTCCACAAGTGTACTGGGAATGGATACACGCTCTCAATAATCTCTTTAGAGTTTGCTGTATGATATTTTCTTCATATCCCTTCTATATGATATGGGGTTCCATTTATAGACGGAGAGTTAAGAGGAACAAGTGGAATGCCTTTATAAATCAGGAAGTTACACCTTTCTACATTCTTGGTAACAACTAATGATGATCCAGTCGTAGTTAGTTCAAAAACCTAACCCATTTTTGTATACCATGAGACTAAATATATTCCCATGCATGTCTTACCATTTTTTTGATAGTATTAATCATGGTGGTCGTCCTAATATCCATCCAATAGAAAACATCAAGCCGACCAAAGTAATGACATGCTAGTAATGCCTAATGAGTACCCTATGATGACATGTCACAATTTCATTGGTCCAGGTCACTCTATAGTTTTATGGTAAAACGATCCCTAAATACTTCATTCATGACTGAAGTAAGTGGTGGCTTTTGGACTTAATGGTTGGGATATTAATCGGTAGGTGTTAATCGATTACATGAAAACTTAATCGCAAGCCTTTGGTTATGGATTTATTTTGTCGGCATCCAATCTTTGAAAGTTGGCATTTATGGGAAATGATTTTTATTCCTGATGCAATGGAAATTTTGTAAATAAGAGAAAAAGTCACAAAGCGTCCGAGGATATGTCGATAGTAATGCGCATTGGGTAATGAACTATCGTCAAAATAAGATGGTAGATACTTTTAATCATACTATCTCTTTACAAAGGGAGATACATCATATGGCTTATAAAGTGTCATTTCGCTCCTCTACTAATTTCATCCTTAATTCAAAATCTCTTTCTTCCTCTCCAGGATTTTTCTCCCATTCGTGAGAGTTTTGTTCTTCCTTTTTGCTAAAATAACTCCTTCTCCTTTACACTTTTTAATTCTTTTGTAATTCTTTGCCAAAAATATAGTTTATATACCATGGATGAGAGTTCACTAGACCATTTTATGGTTACTCATAGGATCCTTATGTGGGTAAAAATTGAGTTGCTAAAAGGGGCTTGTGACCTCCGTTCTTTAGTTGAGGGCCATTGGTTACCCACTACTTTTATCATTGAGTATGGGGTTACTTTCCCCCTAATTGTTTATTTATGTATTTTCCCTAGTACTTTGATGTGGTCCCTACCCAAATTTCCCTAAACACTTGGAGAATCATTAATGGGGTTCATCGCATTAATGAGAAACATGGGATACGCATTGGAATAAAGGTGTTAATATAGTAGTACTACTGGGGTAATACTAACGAGAACATTTATGACTTGAAGGCAAGGCAGTCAAATAAGGCTCTAGTCATGAATCTACTTGATTCCAATATGGATTATCAGGATTATGGTCTAATTATAATTAGTTGATAATTTCCTCCTCTTCCTAAGGGTATTATGTATAGCGAACCGAGGTGCCCTCACGGAGTCCAAGAATTAAGTCAGCACATGCACACACATTTTGAAATTTTTTTCTTCTATTTTATGCTTTATTTCTATAGAGTATTAGGCATCTTTAATTTTTGCTTTGCAGAAAAGAGTAAGAAAAAATTCCGCCACATTTTCAAAGTTAATTTTGATGATTTGGAAATTGTTTGGTCGGCTCATTCTTTCTCGATTATCGAAGTTCTACCACTTCTTCTGTAGCTAGACCAACTATGGAAATACCCTCGACCCCCATTTGTTTGGACGACCTTGACTCCTCCTCCTCTGATACTTTAAGATCTAGTTCAGAGTTCTCTTACAGAGTAGAGGGTAATTTATCGATAGAAAGAACCACTTCATCCTTCGAGCCTCTAGACGTTTATTAAGTATCAAGAAGCATAGATTTCATAGACATGGTGAATTAAAATATCCCTAATCTCCTTACTAGAACTAGGTCACCTCCCCCAACAATCAAAAAGACATAACTTTGGCATTCCAGTCATCCTGTCCTTGTGGACACATTCCCTTCCAAGGACCATGAACCTCTGTTTAAGAGTCTAAGGAAATATCCACTCCTCCTATAGAGATGTTTTGAAAGAAACCTGCTAATATATGAAAGGGTATTTCACCATCTATCGCAGTTGAACCTATGCTTGCTCGCAAGATGATAGGTGCTAGAGTTATCCCTATTAATGAAGCAGCTGTATCTTCTCTCCCTTATTTAATATTGGTTGATTGGGAAAATCATAACTTGTCCATTATAGGCCTATTATTCCAATATATAGTTTTTATCTTATTTCTTGAATTCTCTTTGCCAACTTCCTTTGTTGAACATTTATCTCTTAATTCTTGATTGATTATGACCAACTTATAAGGTTGAATGAAAAAATTAAAAACATCTTATTCTTATGTTGAGGTGGACTTTAAAGGAATGTGCAAATCTTTAAAACCGACTATCATGCTCATGATTAAGAAAAGAAAAAGTTGTAAGAGAAGTTCATCTTCTTAAAGCAGGAGAATCTTTTGGTGGATAATGTTGTGACCACAGCCAAAAAGGAGTCTGAGGATGCTAGTTTTTTTTTTACCAGGCTAGAATTTAGGTGGTAGAGGGAAAACCCAAGTCTTACAAAGATAAGGATGATGCCTTCACAAGGGGCTAGGATAAGGCATTCTCCAATGCCTATATGCATATAAAGTATCGAAAGAAGTTATCCTTCAAGGATGGTTGGGATGCAACCCTTATCGAGGACGGCATCGCTGAAGGGTCTGAGCTCTTTCACTTTCACAATCCTGATATTTCTCCTCAAATCTAAAAGGATATGGATGATGACGAGGAGGTTCGTAAGTATGTGGCCAATGAGCAGCTGGTGTTTACCAAGCGAGCAAAGGATGAGGTTGAGGTCGATAAAGGCTAGGTGGGAGGTGGATGTTTGTAGTTTAAGAGTTTTATGCTTTACTCTTTTTTCTTATCGCAATGTAGTAACTTTATGTAACTCCTATCATTATTATAATAAAATGAAGTTCTGTAGCACATATTGTTGTCTTGGTCAAATTCTTACAATTCTCTTTTCTTGACAGGTACTTATATCCAACCACTTATTTTTTAGTTTAACACCACGATGGCATATCTGGTCACCTTCTAGAGCGACCTTCAAGAAAGGCATAATGAGTCGTTTAGCATAGGTTATGAAGAGATGGATGAGGATAAGCATGTGGAGTTACTCGAGCAAGATGTATCTACTCATGCCAAGGAAGCATATATAAGTCCGTATCACATTTTTTATAGACAGTGGAAAGCAAAACTACTTATCATGAAATTATTCTCAACTTTCAACAAATCCACAAGGAAACTATTGAAAATCTTTCTATAGACTATAAGAAAAAACTGACCAGCTTGTAGAAAAGCAAATGATTTGATCAGAATTTACTTTCTTTGTCATTATCTCACTCTAAAAAAGAGGTCATCCTTAATTCAGAGCTGAAGAGTGCCATATAGGTTGCCAAGTTTCTCAATAAAGAGAATAATGACTTATGTATTAAGCTCAAAGTCTTAAAAATCCAATTATTTATTGAACATATTGAAGGTTTTTCCTCTTGGAACAAGAGAATGCTCGTCGAATGGAAAAGTTAGATAAAATAAAGAAGTTTAAGGGAAAGGATCGGTCCTCTTAGCAGTAGGGTAGGATTCCACAATTAGTGGAGGAAGAGAAGAGTAAGAAAACTCTGTCTGATAAAGACACCATTATGAAGAATCAATTGGTTATCTTCAAGTTGTTGAATGATAAGGTAGACCCACGCATATTAATTTCATAATCAACCTTGTACTATAAGGATGGATGGTTCCGATGAATCCTTTACACACATGAGTGCAGAACATGATCATGCCCGCAAATTTGGCTATAAATAATGTTGTCTTAATGCCCTCTCAGTTACGAAATTGCCAAACTAAAGTGAATTAGGGTATTGTCATGACCAGGGGTGCTTAGAACGTCCAAACCCTCCTTTCAATCCTAGTCTTTCATAAATTCCTCTAAATGATATCATAGTGAGTTTGATCTGTAAACACCTCGAGGATTATGTTGTTCATGGAGATAATGAACTTAGTTGACAACTGCATTTGACGAACATGACGACTTCTAGCAGTCAGAAATGGCTTAGAAATTTGAGGACTACTATCACTCTTCATGCAATGGATGTCCCCCTATAAGGTTTTGATAAGGAATCCAGTGAGAAACCTCATTCCCTCTGATAACTTGTTGTATTTTCTTTTTATTGCCTTTGAAATAATTCCTCATGATTTATGATAAAAACTTTACAGTTTTTTTTCTTCTACATCAACTTATTTACTACTGGTTATTAAGAAATGGTTTACAATTAGTTTATCTTTATCATTATATGGTTGGCTGTTGCCCGACTAATTTTCCTTACTAGTTACTAATGTTGGACAAACATGGGTTGTCTTACCCTAAGTTCTACTAATGGGTAACCTAGCTTACTGGTCATAAAAAGAATCTCATTATATTGACCAGGTGCTAAAGTTAGTTACTGGAGGTGACCAAATGTGTTAGTAGTTATCCTTGCATTTATCCATTTATATTTGCTCTTTGTCCTCCATATGGCTCACTATAATAGGTTTCCTTAATTTGGTTCGGTAAACTTTTTGTTTATGGTCTGCCCTAGGTTGAGACCATGTACGATATTATTTTCTTAGAACTTCTTTTTCTTGACCTTATGGGATCATACATGAATTTTTTTATTTGGAAGTTCTTATTCTTGACCTTCTGAGGTCATAACTAAGTTTTTTATTTAGACCTTCTTGTTCTTGACCTTGTGAGGTCATATATGAATTTTTTGTTTAGAACTTCTTGTTCTTGACCTTGTAAGTTTTTATTTAATTTATGTGGATGAGATGTCGATGTATTTGTCTTTGAATTACTTTGAATTTTTAGCACATCTCCCACATCGATGAAAAGACATAAAAAGGAGAAATAACATTCACTGGGAATTAACTATCTTTATTGATTAATGAAAATGGGTTATAGGGAAATAAAATGATCGCCGAAAGTTTTTACATTTCTTTTAGTTATTTATAGTACTTCCTTAGTTGTTCGACATTCCAAGGGTTCTTGAACTGCTCTCGTTCTAGCGTTTAAATTATGGGAAGTCCCTAGTTGGACAACAACAGAAAAAATATACGGACCATGATAGTTTGGCTCGAACTTGTTTCCTTTATGAAGTACTTTTATTAGCACGTAGTCTCCTTTATTTAAAGTGCTCATCTTGACTTTTTTATTGTAAAACTGAGTAGTTCTCGGTTGGTATGCTCTACTGTGTCTAGATCTGATATTCTCATGAAGTCTTTCTTCGACCCGTCAAAGTTGATGACATGGTGACTTGACAGACCAATTTTCACTGGGACCACTTCCTCTATTTCGAAATACAACATGTAAGGAGTCTCACCAGTAGATGTTCTCGACATTCTCTTGTATACTCAAAGTACACTTTGGATCTAATTGATCCAGTTTCCTTTGGCATCGTCCAGTCTATTCTTTTTTTCGTTGAGGAGAGTTTTATTTGTTACTTTTGTTTGCCCATTATACAGTGGACAACTAGATGCAAATTGTAGTTTCTAGATTTTGGAGCGAATATAATAGTCTTCAAATTCCTGATTATCAACCAGCATGTCGTGATCAGTGATGAAGGCATATGGCATTCCATAAAGGCAAATAATGTTCTTCCAAATGAAATGGAAGACCATTTCATACGGAATTTCTACCATAGTTTCAACCTGCACTCATTTCATTAAATAGTCAACTGTAACAACCAAGTATTTAACCCTTCCTCTTATTATGGTAGAGGGTCGACCAAGTCAATAATCTATACAGAAAATGGACAAGGGGATGTGATCAGTGTCAGTGAAGCCCCTGATTTTTGTGGATTATGGAATATTTTTGGCACTTATCACATCGCCTTGTATAGTCGGCACAATATGCTTTCATGATAGGCCAGTAATAGTCTCATGTGGCTACTCGCTTGAAAAATGATCTCTTTACTAAGTTTGCCTCACATGAACCTTCATGTACCTCCTTTATTATGTCACCAACCTAAGTCAAATGGACACATCAGAGTAAAAAATGATGAACCCTCTCCTATATAAGAGTCCCCTTTCTAGGACATACCTCTTTGCTTTGTATCGAAGTCTCCTCAATTCATTAGACTCTATTGGCACAAAGCTTTTTCGAGGTAATATCGTATTGGATCCATCCATAATGTCCCTAAGTCTAATTCAATTTTATTGGAAATTTCTTCTCCGGTACTCCGATGCATGCAGATTTTTACTAGAATGATTCTTCTTACCTCTGTTCTGGTGGTAGAAGAAACCTGAGAAAGTTCATAATCTCAGGCATTCTTGTCCCTAGGAATTTAGACTACCTTAAATGCTAGGAACATTGCTATCAGCCTTTTATTTTAGCCAACTATTTTTCCATGGACTCCTCTCTAACTCTAGTACTTGATTCATAATTAGTTGATAATCACTATGTGCCTGTATTTTCTTGCTGCGAAGAGATGAAGCTAGGCTAAGCCCTACAATGAGTGATTCATACTCTGCCTCATTATTAAAGTCCTCAAATTGAAATATGAGGTTATATTCTATGTTAATGTCATCCGACGTGGAAACTATCAAGCTGATTCTGCTACCAGAGGAATATGATAAATCGTCTATGAATATTTTACAGACGGGAGGTCTTTCTTGATGTTCCCTTGGACCAAGGTCCCATAATTGAATAACTTTTTCTATTGTTCTAGGTTACGAGGAATTTCCTCTTATTTAGCCGATGAGTTTGGTACTTCGGTGATCTATTCGGTCGGGAGAATTTTCGGGCTATCCCCGATATGCGTCTGCTTGTTTGGTTAAATCGACGAGTGCTCTTTCGAAAAAGTCTACTCGATAGATAATGATGAGATCTCTGGCGTAGAATTTTTCTTTATCTTTTCCCTAATTGAGCTATATTCCATAGAATTTTACTTAATGGGTCTTTCCTCGCACGTGAACTCATTAATAAATAATGCTACAGCTTATCCTTTTTTTGCCATTTTTTGTTCATATTGTATGTCGTACTCCTATAATTTTACAGCTCAATTCACCAATCTATCCAATTTCTCAGGTTTATAAATAACTTGTTATAACGGTATATGTGTATATACTACACTGGTCTTACCTTGTAAATACGACTTCATTATCTGAGAAGCCTCGATTAGGTCTAACGCTAGTTTCTCCATCCATGGATATTGGATCTCCACTCCTCAGTATGCTTTTCTTGTATAGTTAATGGGTTTTTTCACCCCATTTTCTAGTCGGAAAAATGTGGAGCTAATTATTAATTCAGATACAACCCAGTATAAATAAAGTTTTTCTCCCATGATTAGCCTAAACTGCAGAGGTGCAGATTCCAGAAACTTCTTTAATTCCAAGAAAGTAGTTTTACATTGATCATTCAACTGAAGTGATTTTCTAAACTCATTAAAGAAGGGAAGATATTTATTGGTAACTCGTGAAACAAAATGGTTTAGTGCCGCCACACTTCTTATCAAATTTTGTACATCTTTTATGTTCATTATAGACTGTATATTGATCATTGGTTGGATTTTATTTGGATTAGCTTCAATGCCTCTTTGGTTTACTATGAAGCTAAAGAACTTTCCTTCTTCTCGTACCTTGAAAACACATTTTTCTGGGTTAATCTTCATTTTGTGTTTTTCTAACTGATCGAATGTCTGAGCTAAGTCTTTGATATGATCGAAAGATATCTTATTCTTAGTGAGTATGTAATCAGCATACACCTCCATGTTTCTGTCAATCTATTATTCAAACACTTTATTTACCAATCTCTGACACGTTGCCCCTATATTCTTGAGCCTGAAGGGCATGTCATGTTCTTCAACTTTTTATAAATAGATTATTTTCCTTACCCTCTCTCTCCATCTTAATTTGATTATAGCCTGAGTTCGCATCCATAAAACTTAGCAGCTCATGTCTAGCTATGGTGTCTACCAATTGATCAAATATTCGTGAAGGATAGTGGTTATTTGGGAAAGCTTTATTTAGATTAATAAAGTCAAATCACATTCACCATATGTCATTCTTTTTTCCGGCCATATACATTAGAAAGACAATCTGGGTACTTGACGTTCTCAATGAAATTTGCTTTTTGTAATGTCTCTGCTTCTTCTTCTATGGCCTTATTTTTTCTTGACTGGAGATATATTGTTTTACTTGATCATCTTAGCATCATTGACTAAGTTAAGTTCATAACACTGAAACTATGGACCGATCCTCGGCATGTCCTTATGACTGCAAGTCAACACATTCTTTCATTACATGAGAAAATAATTAACTCCTTCTTGATGGTAGGGTCCAGTGATGAGACAATCTGGGCTATTTTCTCTAGGTGTTATCCATCCAAGACAATTAATTATAATTCTTCTATGACTTTTCCTTTAACATGCTCTACCTCCTTTTATGGATCTAGCATCTTACTTTAGTAGATGATGGTTAGTTTCTTCTATTCCACCCCTATCACCCAACGTATACTTACAGTCTCTATCTTTAACTTTATTCTCTTTAACCACACCAACTTCATAATGAGTGGAAAACTTTAAACATTGACACATGGTAGAAGGTAATTCCTCGAATTTCTTCAACAAAACTCCGTTGAAGATAATATTATACGCTAAGTTGACATTCTTATCTAGGAAGAAAAATGGATCTTCTAAGTTCAACAGGTCGGCCACACCCCACTCAATACTTCCATACTAATTATTCTAAGGGGATAAATATCCTCTCTTGAGAATCCAATGAGGGGCCTATGGTAAGTTTAAGGTTTGCTTTGTCACAATTCTAAACCTCTGAAGAAATTATAGAATAAGACATCTGCCTAATTATCAATGTTCACCAAAAATCTAAGCACCTTTACGTCGTGTACCATATTGTGACCACTAGGGGGTCATCATGAGGATAAATCACTCCTAATAGATCATCTTTGGAGAAACCTACCACCAAACGACTTTGTTTACTTTCCTCTAACGAGTGTCTACATCACTGGTTATGTTTATTTGCCTAATATACACACATACCTTTGCTTCATTGATCTAGGATTGTATCTCATCTATTTCATCTCCTCCACTATAATCACCTCTTCTAATAATTTATATCCAAAAGCGATCACATTTACCTCATGCATAGGCTCCATAGGACTTTTGGACAGGTCCAGGTCATCTTCGAAGTCATTATCTCTGCCTATTTTCTTACCATCTCCTATTTTACAAGGGCATTCCATCTGTGTCCTTAGTTTCTTATCGTCACTATAATCTTTTTAGCCACCCTTTTCCCACAAACTTTTATAGTTGACCTCTTTTAATCAGGTTCTCTATTTGCTTTTTCTGGGCTATATAGTTGTTAATGTTGTGAGCGTGATCTTTGTGGAAATTTTAGTATTTAATTTTATCTCTTTGATTTGGAGGAGATTTCATCTTTTGAGACCATTTCAAATCTCTACTTCCATGGGTATCTCCTGTAATATAGTGGACACTAATTGTTAGATGAGTGTCTTCATCATATCTCTTTGGCTTCTACACCTTTTTATCCCTTAGCTCTTTCTTCTCTGAGATCTTGTTGGCATCAATATTAGAGTTGTTGGTTTCTTTTATGTCCATAGATTCTTCTATGTTTACAATTTTGCTTATTTGGCCAGCAATTTGATCATAGTCTTGGTTGGCTCCTTAACCAGTGCATAATATATCTTCTCGAGTAGCAGGACACTAATTAATGTTGTGATCGTAGTCTTCTCGTCGTACTTAATGACTTTTAACTTTTCACTATTAAAGCGAGTGATGTACATGTGAGTAGTTTCATTGACTTTTTGGCAAACATTTAGTAGATGATCTACCCTTTTGCCAAGCTTAGCTCCAAAATAAAAGTTACTGATGAACAAATCAACCAGTTATTGAAAGATAGAGATTTATCCTCGTGGAAAATTGTTGTGCTAGATTTGTGCTAACCTGCTGATCATACTAGAAAATGGTCAACATGGCATCTTATCAAGGACATAGTAGATATCGAAAGAAGATTGGTGTTTCTCCAGATGTAATATTGGATTGGTTTTGCCATCATAATTTGGAGATAACATTAGTGGATTGAACTTAAAAGTGGTTGGGTAATCCAAATTTGAAGGTGTGAATCGCGATCCATTCACAAAACATCTATATATGGGATTTTTTTTGGTTATTTCTCCTAAATGATCCCCCAGTCATTGGATCAAACCTTTCCAGGGCTAGTCATTTAAATCAACCATGGATGAGATGGTTTTGTCTATTCAATCACTTTTTTGTTCTGACTCTTCTCAGGAAGTCTGCTTGACATGTAGTGACCCTCGCACTCTCATATTTGATCTGACGGATCCTTCTCAGCATTATCTAGATCCTCTAGGTTTTATGTGATAATGCACTATCACTACTCGGGGACATAGCCAATCAAATGCGGAGCCTCTACTCAGCCCCTCTATCAATCTCAATTTTCCTTGGAGAATGATTGCTCGTTATAGTGATTAGTTATCCTTACGGATGAGTTGGATCCTGGGAGATATGTCCTTTCATCTTATGATCTAGAGTTTCTGTATATACTTCCTCCATTTTGTGATCCCGATTTCATCTTTTTAGCTTTCAGTGGTACTTGTTCGCGATGGGCTAATTGCCTATATTCGTAGGGGAAGGAGGCAATATTTCACCTCTCCTATTAGAGGGTTCTCTTCTAGATAACATGATAAAATATTCTCTAGGTCTATTTTAATCGGCCTGGAGCATCTGTGGTAGTTATTTTACCATCTCCAGCATTGAGTATTGGCTTATGGATACGCTAATCGAAATTCCTTGTAGGTCCTGATAGTTTTAGAAGGAGGAGTGATTTTATTCGCCTAGTTACTTTTTGGATTGTCCCCCATTTCCACAACAAATGAGCTGACAGGTGTTTTGAATGAACCTAAATAGGAGACATAATATGGTTTGTCTAGTCATTAACATAAATGGTGAAAATTTGTTATTGTCTAAAACTGTTATTGGGATATTTATAAGTCTTAGCTAGCAATTAAAAATAATAAATTATAACAAATATATAGGTTTACGGTTATAACTTGAGAGAGGTGAGATATATATAATGAGACAAGAAATTAGTAAGATTCAGCCCAATGAGGTGCCTAGTTCCACAAGTGCAATGCAGTGTTATACTAAGAATGGATACAAGATCTCAATAATATCTCTAGGGTTTTGTGTATGTCGTGTTCTTCATGTCCCTGCTATGTGATATGGGGTGCTATTTATAGAGGGATATAGAAGAGGAAGAGGTGGGATGCCTTTATAAGTCGGGCAGTTAAACCTTTCTAGATTCTTGGTGATAACTAATAATGAGCCAATCGTAGTTAGTTGAAATAATTAGCCCACGTGTTTATACCATGAGACTCTATATACTCCCACATGTGGCTTACATTTGTTTTATAGTATTAGTCTTTACTGGTCGAACAGACAACTGATAAAGAAAAACACTGATCCGACCAAAGTAATGACGTGATGTTAATTCCCAATGAGCACTTTATGATGACATCAAACCAACATCGTCAATTGTTAGGTATCCGGTTGTATATCAAAACATGGCCGTCATTTTGGCTATACAAATTAAGAATTAGAATTTATTTTTGCTTAATATATTCAAATTTACGTTGTTGGTATAGTTTTATTTTATTTGTTCATTCATGTTCTTCGCTTGGAAGATAAAATCATCTAATTCGTCTGTTTAATTCTTAAAATCTTCACTGGATTTCGATATTTCTATTTGAAACTAGCGTAGTGTGAGAGATTTATTCGAAATCAACACTCGAGATTTCTGTACAAAGAATTAGAGGATATTACGATTCGATTTGGTTACTAACGTTTTATAAATTTCAAATAACTTTTGATGTACTATGTTTTTGTCTTATCAAATCATTTTTCATTATAACTCTTTTGTCTTTTCACTTGTATTTTGTGGGTATTATTTGTACGCTAGCTCTCTTTATCTATTTTATTTACAACCTATCTTCTAAAGTTCAATTAAATAAAATTTTAAAACTCATATTTATTTAGAATACATAGATATTGATCCCAAACGCATCAAGTGGAAACGGGAAATTGGGATTCTCAAATTGTAGCGTTGATAACTCATTATTACAAAGCCAACACGACCCAAGAGTGTCATTTCCATTAATATAATTTATTACAATTTTTTTATTGGCTCGTTATTATTTAACTTGCATGCATTTATACACATATTTTCTATGAGCTTAGAACTTTAATTGGAGTTCTCTTCCTTAATAATGTTATATCCCTACATTGTATGAATTAGGGTTATTATTATTTTAACATACGTAGATTTGTGTGCATTTGTTTAGTTTACTTGTGACTTACTGTAGCACATGTATTTGGTGAATTAATTTGTAAGAGTATTTAATTAATTAATTAATTAATTAATCATTCATTTTGGCTCTACCATTGACGGTACCCGAGTTCGTATGTGAAATGAGGTGGGTTAAGTGTCAGGTTGACGGTCGACTGTAAAATGTATGTCAAATCTTATTGATAGATTCTCTAGTTAAAAGAAGAAACGTAAATATTAATAATAACATATATACCATTAGATTTGCAATGTGAAACTTAGTAACACTAACTCACAAGTGTAAATAACTGATGGATACCTTGAAACAAAGAAAATTCAATATAGCATGCCTACAAGAAACTTAATATAATGGAGAAAAGGCTAAAGTGATAGGAGAAGGTCATAAATTATTTTACTAAGGAGGGAAAAATAATCTAAGAAATCGGGTAGGTATTGTTATTGATTACTATATAAAAGATAAAGTGGTGGATGTTAAAAGACGGGTAGATAGATTAATGAACATTAATATTGTCTTAGATAAAACTATATCGAATGTTATAAGTGCTTAAGATTCTCAAGGGGCTTTACTTAAAAATGTAACGAAATTATTTTGGGAGTTACTAAACGAATACTACAACAAATTCCTTTTTATTAAATCATATTTTTAGGAGGTGAATTGAATAGACATGTAGGAGTCGAACGGAACAGTTATCCAAGGATACACAGATGTTGTGATTTTGGTGAGAGATATGAAGGAGGGGAGGTTATCTTAGAGTTTTCTAAGGCCTATGATCTACCGATATCAAAAACATTTTAAAAAAAGGGAAGAATATTTAATAACGTTTAAAAGTGGAGAGAATAAACTCAAATATATCATTACTTACTTAGAAGAAGAGACTTGAACACATGTAAAGACTGGAAGGTTATACTAGGAGAAAGCTTAACAAGTCAACATCACTTATCAGTAATAGATTTATCCACTAAAAGATTTAAGCAGCAAAAAGAGAAAATAGGTTATCAAAATATAAAATGGAAGGATTTAAAAGGATACAAAGAAATAAAATTTAGGCAGAAGTTCCTATCACACATGAAGTGGAATTGGGACCATGATATTAACAACATATTGTCAACAACAAAGAATGATATTGAGAAAAAAATAAGAAAATTTTAAGTGAGACTAAAGGTAAAATATTCAATAAAAAGGAGAACTCGTTATGTAGTGAGGAAGTCAAACAGACAATATAAAAGAAGCGGATAAGTTTTAAATAATGGCAAAAGAGTAAAACTAATGAAGTCTTAGAAAGGGATAGAAAATTAAAAAGTGAAGTAAAAAATATTATTAGAAATATGGAACATAATGCAATAGATAATCTTTATAGTAAATTAGGTACCAAGGAAGGTGAAAAGGAGATATATAAATTGGCAAAGAATAGAGTTAGATAGACAATGGATATGGGTCCAGTTAATTGTATTAAAGATATAAATGGAAATATATTATTTAATGGTAAAAAAATTATAGATAGATGGGAAGAGTATTTTCAAGGATTATTGAATGAAGAATAACCCCAAAAACATGCCGATAACGTAACACCAAATATAATGATGGTGTGGCCGATTACTAAAAAGGAAGTATATTTATTAATAAAAAATGGGAGGAATAAAGCGGTTGGGTCAGATAGAATACCTATAGAGATGTGGAGAACACATGGAAGAGTATGGATATAGTGGTTAACATGTTTATTTAATAAAATTTTAAAAGAGGGAAATATACCAGATGAGTGGAGGGAAAGCACTATAATACCTTTGTATAAAAATAAAGGGGATATAAAAAATTGCGGTAATTATAGACGAATAAAACTGATGAATCACACTATGAAGTTACAAGAAAGGTTATATATTAAGGTTAATAAATGACTCAACTGTTTTGGACAACCAATTTGGATTTATGCTAGGGAGATCCACCACGGAAGGTATTTACTTATTAAGACAATTAATGGAGAAATGTAGATTTAAGAATAAAAATTTACACATGGTCTTTATAGACTCAGAGAGGGCATATAATAGAGTACATAGGGATATAATATGGTGGGGTTAGAATCGAAAAAAAAATCCCAATGAGTTACATTAAAGTTATTGAAGATATGTATAATAATACAAAGACTAAAGTAAGAACTATTTGTGGAGAAACTAATGATTTTACGATTAAAGTGGGTCTACATAGAGGATCGAGTTTAATTCCTTACTTATTTTTCGTAGTATTAGATGAGATTAATAAAGACATACAAGAAGATTTTCCATGGCATATGTTGTTTGCAGACAACATAGTTTTAATAGACACTTTAAAAGAGGCCTTAGTGATGAGAGTAGATACTTGGAGCAATGCCTTAGAGTCTAAGGGACTGAAAATCACTAGAAATAAAACGGAATATATGGAATGTAATTTTAATAATGAGGTGTCAGATAGCATATTATTAAAGATTGAAGACAAATCAATGAATCAAAATAAAAAAATTTGTTATTTAGGTTCAGTGACATAGAGTAACGGGGATATTGATGAGGATGTTACGAGTAGAATAACAACTAGTTGGATGAAATGGTGAAATCGAGTGGGGTGTTATGCGATAAGAGGATAACTAAAAGTTAAAAGGAAAACTTTGTAGAAAAGTTGTTAGGCCAGCGACCTTGTACGGAGTGGAGTTTTGGGCTTTAAATAAAAAAATAAGAAAAATATCCATGTCAATGAGATGATGATGCTTTGTTTTATCTTTTTTCTTTTTTTTTTTAACCAAAGTTATTCATTCAAATTCTTAGAAGAAATAAGCCCCTTTTAAACAGCTTACATCAGAGACAATGCTATGAATCCTATGAAAATTGGAACATAAATGAGGATCTTTATAATTTAGACCCCTTACAAGAACAAATGGAAATTTTGAGCAGATTGAACCTATCTTGAAACCACTAAATGACATAAACATACCCCATGAAGAGCTATTCATATTTGAAGTTTAGAAGACCCCATTTGTCCATGGTAATAAAACCTTTCATTTGCTTGGGGAAGTCATCCAGAGAATGAGAAATGATATTACAACCTTCTTTACTCCCCATTTTAGCTAAATAATCTGCCACCTGATTCATTTTATATATATGTGGGTAATAGAGAAATTAATTTTTTGAACTGACCAGCTTATTTTCCAAGGAATTGATGAAATACGTTTAGTGATATCAACTAAAACCTTTGAATCACATTCGATTATTAGCTCATAGTCCTTTAGGTCCATGTAGAATTCTAAACTAGATTTTAGAGCATTTGTCTCTGCCTTCAAGTTTGATACATACTTCATAGAATTTGAAAAAGCCCATAACATTTCTACTTTGTGATTTTTGAGAATACCCCGTTGATAGACAGGGTTTCACCATGGTACAAGAGTCACCTACACGCCGATCGTTTTGAATTCGTCTCACCTGAAGTATAAAAAAACCTAAACTTATGACTACACTCAACGGGTGAGTATAGCGGTCAAGTACGGGTATCGAAATCCACAGAGATGAGTTGATAGAATTTATAAGGTTTAGTAATCCTAAAATAAAAGTGTAAAAGATAAATATGAACAAAAAGGAAAAGATACAAAAACGGAAAGATTAATCTAGGCTAGGGAAATTAAAACTAGACTAATAAAGAGAGTAAAAACTATAGGTTGTGTTGAATGTCCCTCACCCGAGTTAATTAGTATAAAATGGTTACATGGGTCGATGAGTTATTACAAATGCATATCGTTTCGACAGTTAATTAAATCAAGAGTTTTCACACCCCTAAATTCACATATAAGTCTAATATGATTTTGTTGTCAACAAATAGCCCGAAAATTACGCACGCAAGGTCGTAAGCGCAGAGCATACATGAAATGCCCCATCAAATCCCCTAGGCATAATAACTAGGACAACGCACCTGAAATAGACCCATAAAATCCATCACCAAAGCCAACAACATGTCAACCCGAAATGAGTTCAATCCGACACAACCTAGACTAATTTAGCTAGAAAGCATGGTAAAAATGCATTAAACAAACGCAATAAAACTACACTAGAAAGAAAGTAAATAAAGCAAGTAAATCTAATTATGAAATCATGTAAATTAATCTACAATAATGGAAATACAACTAAATTAATGGAGAGGGTAAACAAAAGTGTAACTTACAAACCCAAATGGGTGTCAACCAAATAAGGAAGACGAAAGATCTGTCAAAACCCTCAAACCCTAACCTAAAACTATCTAAAATCTAATATATTTGATATTTACAACAAAATTGGTTTATATAGTAAGTTGAAAAATAAATAAGGGAAAAAGAAAAGAAAAGGAAAAGAGCAAAAAATATCTGGTGATCGCGGTCGACCGGTCGTAGGGGCGCGGTCAACCGCGCCTTCAAGTTGAAGCACACTGTCCCCTTTCCACCGCAAAACTCAAAATCGCGGTTGACTAGGCCTCAAATCGTGGTCGATCGATACTCAATTTTTAACATCTATTTGGTCCATAAAGAGCGAAGGAAAGGTCCATTACGGAAATGACCATAACATCATTGTTCAGACTTAGGATCGCGCACCATTTACGGCCACGCGAAGCTTGCTCAATAAACTATGCATCCGTGTAATTTCCATGAGCCGAAGATGAAATGTGAATTGACTAAAATTCCTTTGAAGTAGCGTTCGGTGACGACACTTCTTCGAAACGGAACAGATCCTCACTTTTAGCATTCCAATACCTAAAAAAGCACAGTAAAATATAGGCATTAAGGACCATAAAAGTTCTAGAATGCATAAATATATAGGGCAAAAATATGCAACATTTAATATGAATCACCCGTTCTCCACCCTGGCCTTTTGAGCCTATAACACTCCCATCGATATTCATCTTCAATACTATTGAGGGAGGGAACAACCATTTGACGTAGCATTTTAATTTGAGGATGAATTTATTATTTTAGAATAAGAGTCTTCTTTATTGGTTGTACTAGATACGAAATTGAGAGAACATTAGTAGAAATATTATCATACTTGCTTTTGTGTCTATGTATCTATAGGCACCAGCATACTATAGATGGGATCAATCTATTAATGATGTGGTTTGACTTTAGGCCTTGAATCAACCTGTAATACCCCATATTTTTGAGAATATTTAATTAAATTAAATTGGTGATCTAGGATTTAATTATATCGATGATTTGGAGTTTATTTGATTCGATGATTTGGAATTTATTTAATTTAGAGAAATTATTTAATTCGGTGATTGAGAGTAAATCAGTTCAATTTAAGTTTAATTTTACGTGTTCAATATTTTGAGGTGGAATTAAAATAATTTTTTAAAGTGACTCGGATGGTGATTTTGAGGTTACGGTTGGTTCCTAAAGGGTCAAAATAGTCGAAAAAGTGTACTCAAGTGTACAGTTTGGGTCTCGGGATGATTTTGGACCAACATGGCATTATTTAAGGGTATTTCGGTCATTCGGGAGTTGGAGGTTTAGAGAACTCCGAAAATATTAAGTGTATATCTTCCATTAGAGAGGAGGGTCTAGGGTTAACACAATCACAATAGAAGAGAGGCCATTAAAGAAAAAGAGGAAGAGAAAGCCAAAGCTTCCTACACAATTTTTCGCCTCGAACGCAACACAATCGAGATCGGAGCGAGGGGAGAACAACCACACCATCATTTTAATGAAATTAGGACCTTATATTTAGAGGAAATTATTTAAATGGAAATTTATATTAAGCATGTTATACTACCCATGTAGATTAGAGTGTGATTTCATGCTTTTGGAAGTTTTATATGAATTTGGGAGGGTTCAATTCATAGACTAAAGTGGGAATGCATGTAGAGATGTTACTTAATGATGGTAAAATGAAATTAGTGGGTTTGGGTTGATTAATAAGAGAGAAATCGGATTTCTTGATTTATAAATTTGATGAACACGAAAAAATTAAGGTTTTATGTTGATTAAAGGAGAATTTGATTCTTGGGTTAAATCTTTGATGTTTTTTTGTAAATTTTCATTGGAAATTTATCTCTATATGAAAGATAAATTGGTATTAGAATATATTTGACACTTAATATTGAATCTTGATGGGTTCTTGATTGAAGAACATGAATCTCAAATGACTTAAGGTTTAATTGATGAACACAAGTTATCAATCTACCAGAATTATTAACGTAACTTTAAACATATGAAATTTTCATCTTACTTAGAATTAAAGTGATATCCATAAATTTTTGGAAATGTCTTTGTCTTATATTTATAATGAGCTTTGAATTAGGTCAATCGGAGTTCCGTAGAGGGAGAACTCGATGTTTTACTATAGGTTATTTGGTCTGCCAACATAGTAACTGCCAGAATTTTTGATGTAACTTTAAACGTATTCCATTTAAATTGTACTCAGAATTAGAGTGATATCCATACATGCCTGGAATTATCTATGTCTTATCTTTCAAATGAGCTTTGAATTAGGTCCATCGGAGTTCTGTAGAGGGAGTAATCGATATTTTACTACAAGGTGTTTAATCTGCCAGAAAATTTTCTAATCGATTCGGTTGCCCAGTTTTGGCCAATAATTTTCTTTTTGTTTTGGACCTTTGGAAATCGTTTGGAATTAATTTGTGGGATTTAATTTCTAATATAACGGAATTATATTGAAACACCAGTAGGCCTAGTTTGGGTTTTAGGCGTGGCCTACGAGGGAAGTTTAAGGGCTAAATTAATTTGGATTAATAGAGAGGAAAAATCTAAATTGAAGTATAATTCGAGTTAAAAGAATTCACGAGGAACGATGACTTAGACAAGTATGGGGTAGGGATTTTACCTTCTGATATTATATGTTGAAAAAAGGATACCCTTCGAGTGGTGAGAAATACTCGGGAATGTACGGTAATAAACGAAGTTATAAATTATGGAATACGTAGAATATCCGGGATATAAATATACTATGTATGAGGCTTGTGATATGGGATGTGTGCATGCCCTCTTGTTATTATATGTGTATATAGGTGGAGTGAATACCTATCGTTATTATATGGCTGTGTGAATACCTCGCTGATGTTATATTTATATAGGTGGAATGTGTACCTATATTATTATTTATTATGTGTATGACATACCTACCATACTTGCTATCACGGGAGGTTGGCGTTCGAAAGAGGACAATCTTATCCTGTGTTGCCTTCGGGGGGATTTTAGATTTGGTACCTTAAGAACATAGGACTGTGAAGGGATTATTTGTGAGTCGATAAGTCTGCTGACTGTGGGAGCGTAGGCATGTGCGTGACCCATGGATATGTGAACCATGTTCGCCTCCAATATGTGTGATTTGATATATATGGTTCGTGAGAGAAGACGGACCAATAATCCCTTGTACAGCGAGAGATGTAACCGAACATGATAGCAGAGTATGCATGCACTGCAGCTGTGCCCAGGGATGCCGTACTAGTATAGATACAATGGATGATAAATATATATACCTTTGATATGTTTTACAGTATGCACCGCAGCTGGGCCTGGGAGGTTCCGTGTTATATATATACTTGTTATGTTATCTACTGTGTAAAATTAATGGATGGGAAAGAGAGTGAAATCTTATTTGACTTAAGAATGTGAACACTTAATCCTAAAATTTTAAAAGCCTTGCCCATATTAAAGAGAAATGGATATATATTTAATAAATGTATTTGCATGGAAATACGGGTGGACGCTATGAGTTACGGGTAGCAGACTTATGATTTCAAAGTAGTTAGTTGTGTGTATCTAAAATAAAAGCATTCTGAATATTAGGGCCGAGGTAACATTCCGAACCAATACATTTGAAATAACTATTAGGGTCGGGGTAACATTACGAACCAATAGACCTTAATGTGTGATACAAGGATATAATAGCAGAGTGTGTACTTATATTATATATGGTGTGTAAAATATATATACAACACGAATAATCTACTTATGTGTGCTAGTAGAGAGACGAGATAGTATGTATCTAAAGAACGATTAATCTACTAAAGAGTAATTAGTAGTTAGCTTAGATAGGGTATATCTATATAATGATGAAGCTACTAATGTGTGAATAGTAGGAAGATAGTTAGTGAATATCTAAAATAAAATTTAAGTAGAGAAACTTAAATGGTAAAGTTTGAACAATAACCTACGTAGAAAGGGTAACTAAGGTTTAATAATAACATAAGAGAGATTTTAAATATTAAGGGTATTCGATAGCCTAATGTATGGGCAGTACGGAGGAGCTATATTGATTTGGGTTTATTAGATAATGGCTGCCTAGTTAGATTGACTAGAATTGACTAGGTGGGGTTGAGTAGTATACGTTAGGTGCGCATTATAGATGAGAGATGAGGAACTCAAGGGAGTGTTCGCAACCTAACTTGTGTATCTAATAACTGTTCATTTAAACTGTTATTTAATTACTTAATAAATGTTTTTAAATGATTTTTACTTGGGCACTGACCCGTACTTGCAAAACCTTTTTCCAAAACCTTTTAGGTGTCCAGCCACAGGGACGCCAAGCAGGATGATTTATTCTAGGGATGCGTTGCTCCAGCACTTGTGGATGCTTGTAGGATTTGGACTTAGACAATTCAATTACATCACTCCTAGTGTAGGGTGCAAGGCAGTACTTTATTCGGGCATGTTGCCCATAGTTAATTCATTTATGACAGTCAGACCTTGTATTCAGACTTTTATTCGGGTTAGACATTATATTGGATTTTGAAACCGATGGTTTATTCGATATTATTTCATTCCAGTCTTTTATATTGTGGATGGATTTATATTACTATTGCATGGTATGTATTTATGTAATAATGTTTTGTTGTTGATTGTTAAATAAAAAGATTAAAATTTTGACATCGGCTTTTTGAATTCTAGGTGGTTAGTAATGTTTTAAAACGTTTTCGATAGTGATGCTAAGAATGAACCAGATAAGAAACCTGTTTTAATTGGATATATGACTGATCACCCGATATTTATTTAGGTAGGGTGTCACAGATGGTATCAGAGCATCAGGTTCTAGTGTCCTTAGGATCTGTGCGGCTTTACACGTTTCAGCATAGCGTTCTTTGATATAGAGCCTTATGATAGGATTATTGTATTTCTCGATGTATGATATTACTTTCTCCTACCATTATATATAGTTTATGTGATTCGTATACGAGTTCGGTTGGGGTTTATACACCGAACATTATAAGACCTATAGTATTATGGGAATAATGATTGAGATGGAAGTCACCGTGATTATTGTTCAGGATGGTGACAATAGGAAAATCACTTGGGAGGAGAAGTTTTCCCAAGAACTTTTATTGATAATGTTGGTGTAAATTTTAGACTCACCCAGTCTTGTCGATAAGAGGTGGGGGGAAATAGAGGGACTCTTTGGGAGAGTCATCTATAAGGGAAAAAAAAGGAGAGTAATAGGCCAATGGAAGGTTAAGATCCAAACGCAATTATGTAGGGCGGAGTGTAGCAACACCCGAGATTAAAATTTCGAGCAGAAATTTTTGAGCTCTTAGGGGCCACATAAACTGATGAGAGTCAGTTACCATATATAAGGAGTATATGGGATTAAACGAGAAATTTGAGTGAAATTTTATTAATAGATATTCCATCTGTTGTTCGAACATAGATGTGAATTAAGATTTGAAACTTATCACAAGTGAGCGAGTTATAGGTCGATTGTGGGAAATGAGCTGACTTGTTGAAGGAACTTCGTAACCGACAAAGGGGATTACGAAGAAAATAAAGGTTTTTTAAGTTGATAATGAACTTGTGAGTTGAATATATAAGCCTGGATGGGAGATCCGACTAGAATGATTAGTGTCGACGTCGTCAGGGTCATACGCTTACATGAATTTATCAACGCTTCCATGAGAGGGGAGCCAAGGGGGTTGAAGAATCTAGCCGAAGGGCAAGAATGGATTAAATGGTGATAGTGAAGCACCATAATAGGTTATACCCATTCGGGAACCCATTGAAATGATTCAGACTATTTTAACTCCTACAAAGTGATGGTGAATTCAATCTGGGCCATCAAGGCCAGCAACGAGTTCCGTAGGGCCAGTCAAGCCAAAGGGACAACAGGGGTAGCAATCGAGAATCAGACTACCAAGCCTGAGAGAAGGACACCTCGATGTGGCTAGTGGGGCTAGAGATAAAGAGAAGATACAATAATGTGTCCTATGCATAAAGAGTTGGACCACGTATATTGTACTTGTCCATAGTGAGAAAGTGAGACTACTCGGACTGGAAAAGTATATTAGAATGGTGTAGTAGGGCACAATAACCGTCTGAGGAGCGAGATTTTTGATAGAGGAATTGGGGTAAGATAATGCACTACGAGGACATTTATATTATGTATTAGTTTACTGCTTTTGAGAGTTATGAAAATAGGGTAGAATACTTACGAGAGTTGACTGGTTAGCAATGGGTTGAGCGATCATAGATTGTGATAGTGAGATATCGTGTTCGCTGTCCCAGGGTATGATTTATTTTGTGAGGTATCACCTGAAAGAGGGATGATCCAATATATATGCATATATATATATATTATATATATTGTGTAGTAGACTTTTGTGTGTATGTTGTCTAGTCATAATTAATCCCGGTGTGCAGGGACAGTTACTGATGTGATTCAGGGTAAAAAGGCTTATTATCGAGCGGAGAGATATAGCTCGTGACTTTTTAGCGCTAAGAAACTAGTGATAGTAAAGGCGTTGTGATATATGTTGTCTTGTGTAGCATGCGAGTAGACGATTATACTTTTATGTCAAAAGACGGGTATTTGAGGGTACATAATATGGACTGAGGGCTTAACAGATCTCAATGACCGACAATGCTAGGTAGTAGTTTATCGGGAGGGTTCCTTGTTTGGATTTTGGTTTGCGAGACGTCCCACACATGAAGCTTAGCACAATGTTCAGAGTGGAGAGATGATTAGCCATTAACACATGAGTTTAGTACCTTGAGTATTATTTATTTATAAAGTGGTATCTAAAGGATAGTAACTATACGATAATGAGAGGCTAGTGGAGCCAGGTAGCATCGATGAAGTTATGCATATTTATAGGTTTCTTGGGCTCCCTGGTTGGTGGAGATGTTTATATAACCCGCAATTGGGAGGGGCAGAAATATACGTAGTGATCTTTAGAGTCTATGTTTAAGGTAGTATCGAAAGCTAGGAGTACTAGACTTATTCGAATTTCGAGGACGAAATTCCTTTGTAAGGGGGAAAGTATGTAATACCCCATATTTCTGAGCATATTTAATTAAATTAAATTGGTTATCTAGTATTTAATTAAATCGATGATTTGGAATTTATTTGATTCGGTGATTTGGAATTTATTTAATTTATAGAAATTATTTAATTCGGTGATTGAGAATAAATCAGTTCAATTTAAATTTAATTTCACGCGTTCGATATTTTGAGGTGGAATTAAAATAATTTTTTAAAGTGACTCGGATGGTGATTTTGAGGTTATGGTTGGTTCCAAAAGGGTCAAAATAGTCGAAAAAGTGTACTTAGGTGTACAGTTTGGGTCCCGGGATGATTTTGGACCAACCCGACATCGTTTAAGGGTATTTCGGTCATTCGGGAGTTGGAGGTTTAGAGAACTCCGAAAATATTAAGTGTATATCTGCCATTAGAGAGGAGGGGCTAGGGTTAACACAATCACAACAGAAAAGAGGCCATTAAAGAGGAAGAGGAAGAGAAAGCCAAAGCTTGCTACATAGTGTTTCGCCTCAAACGCAACGAAATCGAGATCAGAGCGAGGGGAGAACAACCACACCATCATATTAATGAAATTAGGACTTTATATTGAGAGGCAAGTATTTAAATGGCAATTTGTATTAAGCATGTTATACTACCCATGTAGATTAGAGTGTAATTTCATGCTTTTGGAAGTTTTATATGAATTTGGGAGGGTTTAATTCATAAACTAAAGTGGGAATGCATGTAGAGATGTTCCTTAATGATGTTAATATGAAATTAGTGGGTTTGGGTTGATTAATAAGAGAGAAATCTGTGTTCTTGATTTATAAAGTTGATGAACATGAGAAAATTAGGGTTTTATGTTAATTAAAGGAGAATTTCATTCTTGGGTTGAATCTTTGATGTTTTTGTGTAAATTTTCATTGGAAATTTATCTCTATGAGAAGATAAACTCGTATTAGAATATATTTTATGATTAAGATTGAGTCTTGATGGGTTCTTGAATGAAGAACATGAATCTTGAATGACTTAGGGTTTAGTTGATGAACAAAAGATATCAATCTGCCAGAATTATTAACGTAAATTTAAACGTATTCCATTTTCATCTTACTTAGAATTAAATAGATATCCATACATTTTTGGAATTGTCTTTGTCTTGTATTTCTAGTGAGCTTTGAATCAGGTCAATCGGAGTCCCGTAGAGGGAGAAATCGTTGTTTTACTATAAGGTGTTTGATCTGCCAACATAGTAACTGCCAGAATTTTTAACGTAACTTTAAACATATTCCATTTAAATTGTACTCATAATTAGAGTGAGATACATACATTATTGGAAATATATATGTCTTATCTTTCAAATGAGCTTTGAATCATGTCAATCGGAGTTCTGTAGAGGGAGTAATCGGTATTTTACTACAGGGTGTTTAATCTGCCAGGAAATTTTCTAATCGATTCGGTTGCCCAGTTTTGGCCAATAATTTCCTTTTTGTTTAGGACGTTTGGAAATCGTTTGGAATTAATTTGTGGAATTTAATTTCTAATATAACGGAATTATATTGAAACACCAGTAGGACTAGTTTGGGTTTTAGGCGTGGCCTACGAGGAAATTTTAAGGGTGTAAGGACATTTTTTTCCATTGTCAATATGTATGTTGTACGCCGTTACACCGTTGAAGAAACTCAAGATCGCATCTACATCAACGGATCCGAATATCAAAGCGTCTTCAACGTCATAAACTCTACGAGAATGAACTTGGTAAAGTTTTATTTTTAAGTTCCTTATGCTTCATACTTAGTATTGGGAAATTTTTATAAAATGTTTTTATAAAAAATAAGAAGAGGCTTTTAAAATATTTTCATTTTTCTGGAAAACCGGACCGATCTGCCCCTTTTAAAAACGAACCGATCCGCCTCCATACCGGACCGATCCACTTTGCACCAGTAAACCCCGAATTAAAACCGAACCAAAGAGCCCCTTTTGAAAAACGAACCGATCCGAGGTCGGATCGATCCGCCTCCATACCGGATCGGTCTGCCTGAGATAAAATCAAACAGTTCTGTGAGTGTTTTTACCACCGACTCATATTTATTATATATATATATCTATTTCGGTGATGAATTTTCTAAGTCTTTGAGAAAATGTTTCTAAGAGTTCAAACATAACAAGACTTCGATTTTTGATGTTGCGTGTCATTGCTGAGGGAGTCTCTACAAAGTGTTATGGTTGCGTGTCATTTAGGAGAGCTGCGGTTAATCCTTTATTGTTTGGGCTGCGAGTCCTTGGAGGGTGCTGCGTGTATTCTCTTGCTGAGTTCAAGACTGCGTGTCTTTGTGGGTTGGCTGTGCGTTGATCCATTACAGATTTCTCTATGTAATTGTAAGTTGCGATTTATATATTCATAGTGAAATAAAGGTTTTACCCGAAAGTGGTTTTTAATGAAATCTGTGTCTCAGCATATTTTTGTGTCACATGCTTTATTTATTTATGGATTGACACACGCACCTTAGATGCATGTTTAGGGACTCTAATTAAATAAGGGGTACTTGGAAACTTGCGAATTTAATTTAATCAATTATCACACAGTCGCACTTTTCAAAGGGCTAAATTAATTTGGATTAATAGAGAGGAAAAATCTAAATTGAAGGATAATTCGAGTTAAAGGAATTCGCGAGGAACGAGTACTTAGACCAGTAGGGGGTAGGGATTTTACCTTCTGATATTATATGTGGCATAAAGGATACCCTTCGAGTGGTGATAAATACTCGGGAATGTACGGTAATACACGAAGATATAAATTATGGAATACGCAGAATATTCGGGATATAAATATACTATGTATGAGGCTTGTGATTGTAACACCCCGCCCTCCCGGGGAGAGCGAACGGAGCGCTAATGCGATAAAATAAATCCAAATCCACAAGTGACAAGGTATAGAGCATCTAATTCCCACAACAATAAGAGAAACTACAAATCTCAATCTCTTCAAATTAAATACCAAATCTCTCGAATTACATAAAACAACTAACTCGAAAATAAAATAAATATCTCCACTGCTCTATACAACAAAATAAATAATACAAATCTTTCCCAAACAATCCTCGCCAAAATCAATCTCCATAGTGCCCCAAAATCCGCACTAACCTGCCACTAAAAGAAAATATGGGGAAGTACACAATACGACAGGAAAGATGCTCAATAAATATATTAACGGTGAATAAAACGTAACAACACGAGTACGGATATTCAAATCAAATGCAAATCTCAAAGCATTTATCAATAAATTTCTCAACAACACATTAACTAAGTCACCAGGCCTCACCCCATCCGCATATGCTCCATCAAGCCATAGCCCGGGAATAGGTACTTTGGCGGGTGCCTAACATCCGTGCCATATTAAAATCTCATGACAACGTGCTCAACAACAATATAATGATACCACATGAATAAAAATAATTTCAACAATTATTTTCCATATTTCAATGAATTTATCAATTCAAATATGAGTTCAATTAAACAAGAATTCAAAGAGAATGACACTCGCGAGATTTAAGGATCATATTGTGTAAAACCCCATACCTCAAACCATGATGAGAAACCAATGATCACATCCTCAAGATCAACACAAAAGATATACAAAATCTCCTAAAAGAACCTCCAACAAAAATATCCCTAAGAACACCTCTAATCTAAGGTTGGAACTCACAAATCTCAAGGGACAAAGTATAATTAAAAAGAAGAGGCATATAAAATATATTTGCTGTCAAAATTTTTGCCAAAAGTATGTTAAAAGGGTTGCCCACGACTTTCTTTTATAATGCAAAGAAATGAAGAGTTGGAATCCAAAAGACTCCTTTAAATAAGGCAAGTAAATGAAGAGTTGGAAGTCAAAACAACTCCAAGAGTTAAAAACATTTAAAAATCATTTTAAAATCCGTTTTAGCTCCGATTTCGAAACCGTTTGAAATTATCTCCTTTAAAAATAATAACCAACATATTTGAGCAATAAAAATAATTTTATCAAAAACTTTATTTTCCTCAATTTTCCAAAAATTAATTAAAATAGCCCAAAATTACGCGGGTTGTTACACTTCCCCACTAACAATGGAATTTCGCCCTCGAAATTCGCCGAATGCCTAACTCTCAAAAAATCAGGCTAACAATCTCCAAAAATAATATTGTCTCCAAAAATAAATTCCTCACATCTAATCTCGAAACCTATCGCGAATATCACCTAAAATTTTCTATCTCCAAAAATTGCTAACCACACAATGAACCCAAAACCCAAGCCCCGAGGGTTGCCGTATACCTAAGCTCTGATACTATTTGTAACACCCCGCCCGCCCGGGGAGAGCGAACGGAGCGCTAATGCGATAAAATAAATCCAAATCCACAAGTGACAAGGTATAGAGCATCTAATTCCCACAACAATAAGAGAAACTACAAATCTCAATCTCTTCAAATTAAATACCAAATCTCTCGAATTACATACAACAACTAACTCAAAAATAAAATAAATATCTCCAATGCTCTATACAAAAAAATAAATAATACAAATCTTTCCCAATCAATCCTCGCTAAAATCAATCTCCATAGTGCCCCAAAATCCGCACTAACCTGCCACTAAAAGAAAATATGGGGAAGTACACAATACGACAGGAAAGATGCTCAATAAATACATTAACGGTGAATAAAACGTAACAACACGAGTACGGATATTCAAATCAAATGCAAATCTCAAAGCATTTATCAATAAATTTCTCAACAACACATTAACTGGGTCACCAGGCCTCACCCCATCCGCATATGCTCTATCAAGCCGTAGCCCGGGAATAGGTATTTTGGCGGGTGCCCAACATCCGTGCCATATTAAAATCTCATGACAACGTGCTCAACAACAATATAATGATACTACATGAATCAAAATAATTTCAACAATTATTTTCCAGATTTCAATGAATTTATCAATTCAAATATGAGTTCAATTAAACAAGAATTCAAAGAGAATGACACTCGCGAGATTTAAGGAGCATATTGTGTAAAACCCCATACCTCAAACCATGATGAGAAACCAATGATCACATCCTCAAGATCAACACAAAAGATCTACAAAAGCTCCTAAAAGAACCTCCAACAAAAACAGCCCCAAGAACACCTCTAATCTAAGGTTGGAACTCACAAATCTCAAGGGACAAAGTATAATTAAAAAGAAGTGGCATATAAAATATATTTGCTGTCAAAATTTGTGCCAAAAGTATGTTAAAAGGGTTGCCCACGACTTTCTTTTATAATGGAAAGAAATGAAGAGTTGGAATCCAAAAGACTCCTTTAAATAAGGCAAGTAAATGAAGAGTTGGAAGTCAAAACAACTCCAAGAGTTAAAAACATTTAAAAATCATTTTAAAATCCGTTTTAGCTCCGATTTCGAAACTGTTTGAAATTCTCGCCTTTAAAAATAATAACCAACATATTTGAGCAATAAAAATAAATTTATCAAAAACTTTATTTTCCTCCATTTTCCAAAAATTAATTAAAATAGCCCAAAATTACGCGGGTTGTTACAGTGATATGGGATGTGTGCATGCCCTCTTGTTATTATATGTGTATATAGGTGGAGTGAATACCTCGCTGATGTTATATTTATATAGGTGGAATGTGTACCTATATTATTATTTATTATGTGTATGACATACCTACCATACTTGCTATCACAGGAGGTTCTCGTTCATAAGAGGACAATCTTATCCTGTGTTTTACAGTATGCACCATAGATGGGTCTAGGAGGTTTTGTGTTATATATATATATATATATATATATATATATATATATTATAAAGTGAAAATCTATATAATAAGTTACAATGGTGTTTTCACTATTCATAAGATGGGAAGACACTTTACGGTTCAGATCGAAGCCAACAAGGCACGAAATGAAGGGTTGAGATTATTTTGATGCATTTTACTCTTTTACCCTTTTATTTTTTGTTTCCCCCTCTTTTATCTTACCATTAATTTGTTTCCTCTTTTGCTTTAATTCAAAACAAAGGGTAAATTTGTAAGACACCACACCAATATTCCTTTCCCCTCTTTCTTTTGACCCCGTCATCTTCAGGTACCTTAGCTCTCTTTCTCTCAGTTCTCATCTTCAGGTATCTTAGCTCTCTCTCTCTCTCTCTCTCTCTCTCTCTCTCTTCACCACATCATGCGAAAATCACACCATTTATTCATGCTTTGATTTTGCATAAATCGTGTTTTGATTTTCAAGTACTAAATTGGTGATTATATTTTTATCGATTTGGTTTTACAAATCAGGTATACTCTCATATCTTTTTCTCCCTATTTTTTTGAACGTGCAATGATATAAAATTATGTAACCCCAAATTTGTGTGTTTTTTATCCGTGGAAGGATGTTAGTTAGGGTTCAAATGAGGTTTATCGGTTAAGTTTTTAGGGTTAAGAATATTTTTTTCCTTTTCAACTCAAGTCTCTTTGGGTTTACAACCATACAATCAGTTTATTCAGGAGTTTTCATTTCTTCATAGTTGTAGGACATTGTTATAGCTTTAGTTTTTTTAATTTTTTGGGCGATTCATTTTTTTTAAATATATGTGAAAAATATGATGCCAACTTCAGATGTCAACAACTCCACCTGTTGAAAATTAGTTTTGGAATATGGGACTCTTTGAAATAGTGTTGTCAATGATTTGGTTTGGTTTTAATTATTCCTTTAATTTCAACTTTGATTTTATCTGTGGTTCTCATGAAAAGGAGACAAAATACCATCTTAACTTTTGATGAAACTACATGATTTTGTCAATGTTGCGACGATTTTATTATGTTTTCTGCTTTAGTTTTTGAATGACATGATTTCAAATTTTTTATGTTTTCTATTTGGTGTTTACTTTTAGAAATAGTGTTTTTAATGATTTGGTTTGGTTTTAGTTATGCGTTTAATGTCAACTTTGATTTAATTGATGGTTCTACATGAAAAAGAGAGAAAATCCCATGTTAACTTTTGATGGAACTACACGATTTTGTCAATGCTGTGACAATTTTATTATGTTTTTCGTTTGAGTTTTAAATGACATGATTTCAAATTTATTTTGTTTTCTGTTGTCATGACATGTTTGAAAATGTTACTTTTTAGACTACTTTGTTGACTAATAAATATTGGTTTGGTATATCATTTGTTTTAACATATCTCCATATTTGACCACGGGAGAAAATTATCAATACTTTATTGAAATTTTTAATGAATCAAATTGTTCACACTCTTTATCGCATCCATTTAATTTTCTTTAACTCTTTTCCTATCTTTTGTTGGATTTGTGAGAATGTACAATATGTTATTATTTCAAATTTTTAATGGGAACTCGTGCATGTACTGATTGTTATTATTTCAAATTTTTGGTGGGAACTCAAGCATGTAACATTTGGTTAGTTCATGTATATCTCACTCACTTTATCTCTCTTTGGTTGGTTTGTTCTCTAAACAGTTCCTAACTTTTTGTACTGAGTTTATCAATTGAGTTTTAATGTTTTGTATCGAGGTTGTAAATTGATTTTATAATTTGTTTTCTACCGAGTTTCTTATGTGATTGGCGTGCAACACTCATGTTTTCCCTAATAATGCTTGACATGTGTTTGTTTTATTACCCTTGAGACTTAAATGAGTCATTTGAACTCAATTTTCCCTAAACGTGCATGACCTACCTTATTTAGTTGGTACATACTATAGGTTTATCTAAGAGGTATGTCTGATTGATACAAAAAACTAAGAGAGGAGAACATCACATAGGATATAGAACTCAGTCAACTGCTCCAAAAAACAAAAATATCGTTTACAGAATATATAGTCTAAAAATTAGTTGCCCAATTTTACTTTATTGGAAATACAATTAAGAGATCAAATGTTTTGATAGTAGGTATAATATATGAATACTTAGTTGTCTCTTGGAAAAACACTTCCTGTAAATACTCTAAATTGGCATTTTATTCAAGATGGGGCCTCATAGATGTGGGTTTCAATGGAAGCAGGTTCACTTGCTCCCACTATGTTATGTTCTACGCGTTTCAAGAGGGACATGAAAGATTTTTAAATTCATCCATGTTGATATTAGGATGTGGTGTATATTAGTAGTTCTAGCTTATGCGATTCTAATCAATGTTCTTTTTACTTCTAATTAAATATCATTACCCTTATGTATTTTAAAATGGTAATTTGTTTTGTGCAGGGCACCCTAACCATGTATATGGCGATGTTATTTCTCTCGAAAGCATTCCTGATTTGAGTCTTATGGTGTGTGCATTTAATTTTCTTTGCACCTTGAGAACCTGAGGTATGGATGTTATTTGGTAATTTGGGTTCTTTTGTACAAGATTAAAGATGAATTAATTGATGACTAATATGTGAGTTATTGTTATGCCATGGAGAAAGGTTAGAGCTATGCACAGATGATAGAGAAGAGTTATCCACCACACAGGGGACATATTTTTCTCCCTTAGAAGCTACTATGTTATGAATTTATAAGCATCAAGTTCATTTTCCTTTATATATTACCTCTTTTATGAACATGTGGATGCATTTTCCTGCTATTAAAAATTTGATTAGTTTCCGTGTATATAAATATTTTGTGATATAATTTCTTCATATTGGAATGAGAGATTTGGTTTTATTGTTAGATAAATTTTCCAAATGTTTGATGAAATGCCTTAGTATGTTAACTCACTCAATCTTTGTTATCACACACTCGACATAACGCAATGCCCCTTTCTTAAATCTCTATATTAGAGCACTGCCAAGATTAGATTTTGGGGTTTTTAATTGATTATACCCTAAGTTAAAAATCACCAATTTGCTACCTAAAAACTTTTTTTACACAAATAAGTAAAAATGATTTAATTGTATTGAAAAACTTGATCGACATTAATCTCATACTGATCTCCCTCTCACATGTCATTGTTTTTAGTTTGAAATTACTTAATATAAAATTTGGATTTTGACACAGAATCACAGACTAATGCTATTGATAGAGCTATTGTGAAGCTTATATTCCATAAGTTGCATGATTTCAGTGCAAATGATCTTGCTAATTCAACATCATTAGACTTTAAACATGAAGCAGACGAAAAAAAAATGCAGCAGTTCAAGTACAACACAAATTAGCAGGACTTGACTTGGTACTGGACTATGAGATTAGTAGGAGCTGAAGAGAATTCCCACACTCATAGTCAATATTTAGTCGTACTTTTTCAATGATTCTTTCAATCTCATGCTTCAGTTATCCGACTTATAAACTACACAGTTATTTATATTATGTTAAATTCTTCGCAGGGGCAGAAGTTATTACCTCTATTTTCTCCTAAGACTATACACCTGAAGGTATCACTCTAGACATTCCTTTGTTTTCTCCCAAGACTATACATGCACTTTCCTGTGTTTCCTCCCCAAATTAATGTTTTTTTTGCATCCATGTACACAATTCCATGAGGATGACTCATGCACATTTTTATAACTTTATAAAGGCTAGGCTGAGTAGAGATTCAGTAAACCGTCTTGACCATTAGAATAATTTCATAACCAGCAGACTAATCCTTCTCATTAGTATGTTCATAGGGGAGAATTTGATGCACTTCACTCCAATATTCATCGAATAAATGATTTTCTGCCTCAATGTTACACTCATTGACAACTTCAGCCAAAGATTGAGACTTTTTTTGGAATATTAACATGTACATTGAGAATTGTGAGACATTGGAAGACATCTGCATTAAAATCCTGGAGACGAATTATCTTCCACTTTTTTTCTTTTTCATTTTATGTTAGAGGGAATTTGTACACAATATTTATGATTTCTTTTCTCTCACTTTAAGCAGTGTTTGCTTCACAAACCCCATCAAAGATTCACAAACCAGATTGGATTCCAAACTCTTCTTGGTTTTGGATTCCTCTCGATTCATCGTCCTTCCATGGATTTGTGACACCCCGCCTAATAAAATACCGGGTGATCAGTACTATACCAAATTAAAACAGGAATCCCAGTTGGATCATCCTTAGCATCACTGTCGAAAACTTTTTAAAATTTACTAACCACCTAGTATTCCAAAAGCTTGTGCCAATTTTAACTTTTTGATTAAACAAAACAGTACATGCGGAATTAAAATATAAACCATTCACACAACTGAATGAAAATAAATTGAATCATAATTACACAACTTGGTGAATAAATCACCGGCCACAAAATAAATAATCCAATACAAATATTCAACACCTGAATCAATTACACCTGAAAACTGTATCGAGAAGTCTGGGCTACGAGCCCTAAATAAAACTAAGACTGATACAAGATTCCTACTCTAGGAATGAATGAATGATGCGTCTAATCCAAACTCCTGCTAGCATCCACATATGCCGCAGCTCCGTGTCCCTGGAATAGAATATCAATCCTGGCGTCCCTGTGGCTGGACACCAAAAAGGTTTTGAAAAAGGTTTTATAGCAAGGGTTAGAACCCAAAACATTTTGAAAATATTTAGCAAGTGAATTAATTGCAGTAATTTAAAATGCATGAATGTGCTTCATATTTAAGTTAGTGTCGCACTCCCTTATGGATATTCTCACCCCTCCACTGTTGTGCACACCTACCGGTTACCTTAACCCCACCAAGTTATGCTACCCCATCCAACTAGTCCTGGTATAACCTTCCCTTTCCAGACTACTCTAACCCAAGTATAATGATTTCCTGAATTATAAGTTATTTCACGATTAACTTAATTAATTCCTTCTTAATGAATAGCATATAACCATAACACAAGTTATATCAATTTAATACGTCACACTCTGTATTATTCCCACAAATGATTAACTTAATTAATTTCTCATTAATTAACATCATATAACTGTAACCCGAGTTATATAAAGTAAATACATCACACACTGTATTATCACCTACATATAATATTTGCTACCATATTATACGTACCTTTACTAACATCCACACATATATCATACGTATATCCATCCTTCCGAGTATACCCTCACCGGATGATTCCCTCTAAAATGCTATCTCACTAGGTGTGCTCACAAAACCTAGTTTCCCCAAGTTAGAATCACTCACCAACTTGGCCCAAAATATAAACGTAGTGGAGGCGGTCATATTCCTTTCCTGAAAGTGAGATAAATCCCTCACCCATATATACCGGACGCTATGACCTGGGGATATACTCGCCCTACTCCTCAAGCTAGGGGATTCACCCACATCGCGCAACTTCCCATGATAGCATTAGAGTATTTAAATTGAATAAATATCTACTCACTTATATTTAATAACACACACAATATAAACACGTATATATATATATATATATATATATATATATATATATATATATATATATATATATATATATATCTACCGTATATATATAATTTAAACCCCGGCTTTATCGTGTACTCAAAATTCCGTGCACTGCCTGTAATTTAATATCACACAAAATATATACACGTATATATATATACTATCACTACACCGTATATATATATATATATATATATATATATATATATATATATATATATATGTATGTATTATAAACCCTAGCTTTACCGTGTACTAAATATCACGTTCACTGCCCAAAATTTCCTGAGTCTGTGGCCCGACTCAACGTAATTAACTTTCTCACTTAATAATTTATCGTCTTTCCGAGTCTATGGTCCGACTCTAATATATTTAACTCATACCTCAATTTATATAATATTTTCCCCGAGTCTATGGTCCGACTCCAATTAAATTAATTAAAACACTTATTAATTTAATACCTCCCCGAGTCTATCGTTCGACTCTAATTAAATTAATTAACACACATATTAATTTAATACCTCCCAGAGTCTATCGTCCGACTCTAATTAAATTAATTATTGCACCCATTAATTTAATTCTTACCCGAGTTTACAATCCGACTCTTATTTAATTAATTTACACATTAATTAATCAACACAAATTCGAGTCTTCAATCCGACTCTAATTAAATTAATTATCACATTTATTAATTTAATCCTACCCTAATCTACGATTCGACTCTAATTAAATTAATTATCACATTTATTAATTTAATCCTACCCGAGTCTACAATCCGACTCTAATAAAATTAATTATCACATTTATTAATTTAATCCTACCCGAGTCTACAATCCGACTCTAATTAAATTAATTATCACGCTTATTAATTTAATAACTTTGTGTCACCCAACCATTATCCCCGGACTCTCTTACTTTGCCCGTAACTTAATATTACCCGAGTCTATGTTCCGACTCCAAATTAATTACTCTCTCAAAAAAAAAAAAATTAACACTTTGGTGTCACATAACCAACATACCCGGACTCACTCACTCGGTTCATTTTTACATCTCACAATTTCTTTCCCACATTTTTCGTCCACAATGTGTCACATATTTATCTCCATAATTTCCCAATTATATTTACCTATAATTATCAACATACCCGGACTCGCCCACTTGGTCCATAATTAAATATTTCCCGAGTCTATATCCCGACTCTAAATTAATTAGTTTATCTCCAAACTTAATTCACTACCTTGGGGTCGCTTGACCAATATACCCGGATTCACTCACTTAATCCGTACCTTACTATTTTGGAATAAAATCTCTCCAATTCATCCATTAAATGCCCTACATAAATTCATCCTAGTCCCAATTGCTTTCTCCCATAATTGCTAGGAATATTTATTTCATAATTATTTATCACTAATTAATTTATGGGAATTAAATTTCTAATTAATTTTCCCCTTATATACAAACTGGGAGAACTGCCCAGAATTCCGAATCATCGATCGATCAAACCCCCTAGGTCGATCGATCGATCGTCCCTGACTTCGTCTTCTTCAAGAGGCAGTTCCACCATTAACGAAAACTTCCAACTTTCATTCTTTACCCGGGACTAACCCAAGCTCAATCAACCCTATCTCTATATAGGAATAGGATCAAGCACTTTATGGAACATCAAACTGATATTTAATCTCACGATTTTCCACTTTTTTGCCATTTGGGTATTATTCGGGTTTCAAATCCCCAAATTCGAATTTCACTCATTTTATCAGTAATTAATCATCTACTCTTACTGGTTTTAACATCTGATTTAGTTCTCTACATTCTAGAATCCTAAACACAATAAATTTTAATCTTAATCCCATTAAGGTATATTAAATTCCAAAAACCCAATTTAAATTTTTGGTCACACCCAAAACGAATTTTCATATACACATCACTATGATATGAATTGATTATCATAGATTTATAATCACAACAGTTAACCACTTGCCTGTAAGTGTTCGTACTGTCTAATCCGTTGTTGATGTCCCCTAATTTGGCTCGAATAACCTCCAATTTGCTCTTGACTTGCTTTCCCCCAAATCACCTCTCAAACCCTAGGTTTAGAGTTATGTTGGCTGCCATTCCTTAATCTCCCAATTAGGTTAAAAACCCTTAATCCCATTTTTCACCCAATGGGCTTAATTAAAGTGGCCCGACTCACCCCGTGTGGGCCCGGCTATGCCCAAAAATACCCCGAGACCCAATTACTACCCCCGGGTACTCTTTTCTGACTATCTCGACCCATCCGGACTCAACCGCGCTCTCAGAATTGGCATCTGAATTAATTTATAAAAATCCTTATCTCACACCCAATTTAATCTATACCGACTCCCTGCTGGGATAAGTGCATAAATCGTCATTAATACCCGAAATGACGTAATTAAATTATTACTATTGACTTAGTAAATAAATTTTCCTAAACATTAACCATTCACTCCCCGATTAATATTTAAATATATATATTTCCATAATTAATTCAATTAAAATTACAACACACCAGTAATTTAAAATTGCCAAATTAATTAAATATTAAATGTACAAAAATACGGGGTGTTACATACTCCCCCCCTCACAAAGGAATTTTGTCCTCGAAATTAAGATAAACCTAGTGTTCCAATATTCACATATTACTCACTAGTCATGTGACTCCCAGCCCGCTATATCTATCACATCCGCTTCTAATCATACGTTACCCAAGTATGCATTTAAACTTTGCCAGGGTGCCCATTCACCCTATACCCGTGCTTAACGGCACAAAATTTGCCTTAATGAACCCGGGTGTCCAAACACCCTGTCCCCGCACTCTACCGCACGAAAGTTACCCGACTATTCTAGTCGTAACCCATAATATAACTTTGAACCCGTAGTCATATCGCATATATAAATATATATACACATATATATCTACTGCTCGGGTACCCAACCCATGTGCTAACGTCCAAACATCACCCCATAAATACTTGTCTCTCAATACAAAAGTATATAAGCTTACCCTTATACTACCAAAGACCCCATCAAATACCGCGCCCTTACTATCACTAGTCCTTGCGCAAAATAAAACCCGAGCTATCTCTCTTTGCTCAAAAATAAATCTAACCACCCTGATTCACTTCAGTAAGCATCCCTACTTACCGGGGTAAAATGTGAGAACTCAAAACCTCACTAGGTTCTATCGCACCACGTAATACATCATATATATCCACTTATATATAGGCTATACGCCCTCTTCGGTGATACCTAGTACCAACCATACCCTGGTGTCGCGAACACCAAAGCTTACCCCCCACTATTCACAATAGTTCAATTCCATCGCTATCCAGCCGATATTTAGGAAATATTATCAACCCTACTCCCATAATTCTAGAGAGTAGTAACTCTTCGCATAATTCAAACAATCACTCAGTGTATACCTCCACTCTCATGTGAATAACACCAAGGAACTCCGCTACCCTACGAAAAGTTTATCCACATACTATGACTGCTATCGCCAACGCACCCACTAAGTTTGACTCACCTACGAACTCTAGTGAAAAATAAGCCATCTACTGTGACATCCTCTTTGTCACTCGAAACTATACCCCATGCCCCTAGGGTAAAAATAATTACTTCTATACTCCAGCTGTAACCGCTGGTTCTCAGGTTCCGGAGCAACTTCTCCCTGCCCGACTGTGCCCATGACTTGATTTAGTGGCTATACATCCAGGACCTCATCCCATAGTTTCCCCTGCCTCGCTTAAGACAATCTCTCTTCAAGTGTCTCACTTTCCCCACAGACGAAACACCTTCTAATACATTCACTCTGCCACTGGTCCCTTCCATGTCGACCTGGTTGAAATCCCTGGCCATCCTGCCGATAGCCTCCAGTTCTAACTTGTTTGGCATGATTTTTCTGCCGAAAAGCCTGCCCTTGATCTCCCCCAGTCTGTTGCTGGGATACCCCACTGGTATTGTTCCCATCTGCCTTATCCGACTGGCTAATTCCCACTCCTTTCCCGCTTTCCTTCGCGTGGAAGCGATATTTCTAATAGTGACGGAGTGTTGCGTTCACGACACCAGTATAAGCTACTGATGCGTATATACCAATTCAATGTTGTCTGATTCTCTAGACTAACCTGTCCACAAACCTTTACTTTCTTTCTCTTTTCCTTGCTTACCTCATCCGGTACAAAATTTTTCCAACGAGTGAATTCTTCCTCGTAATCGGCCACTTAACGGTCCCCTTTGAGTCACCTCACAAAATTTTTCTCCTCGTTTTGGTCTCAACCGCTGGAGGAAAAATACTTGCAGTCGAACCGCACCCAAAACTCTGTAATAGTTAGTGTGTCCCTTTCCTCAACTGTGGTGATCAACTCCCACCACTGTAACGCTGCTCCCACTAAACTAAAAGTATTTAGCAATTGCTTTCGCACCTCATCACAATCTCCCATGCGTAGGTGACGCTGGATATCTCTCTTCCCTGACACGCTAGTACTACCATTGAATCCCTTCGCAACTCTGGTGGGTTCCTACTAAAAATAACCTCTCTTTCCTGTTTCCACCCCGACGACCCCGCGTAAGTCTGAACATCCGGCGCCACTAACACTTGTGGCGGATCCCGTGGAAAGTACCCTACCATTGTGACCACCGTCATTTCAATTATCTGCGCCACTGGTTCCGTTACTTGTGCTGCCAAAATCATCTCTGGCAGTTGCTGCGGTAGCTCTTGCCCCTGAAGAGCCTCTCTCATCTCCCCCTACTGCCCTAGCTTCTCTCTCTCTCTCTCATAGGCGTCATCCGGAATGAGAATCGAATTTGTATAAGTTCACTATCAAATATAAACTTCGCAGAAGAACGTATATGCGCATACGTATGAGAATACAATAATCCTATGATAGGGCTCTATATCAAAGATTGCTAAGCTGAAACGTGACTCATAGATCCTAAGAACACTAGAGCCTGATGCTCTGATACCATCTGTGACACCCCACCTAATAAAATACCGGGTGATCAGTCCTATTCCAAATTAAAATAGGAATCCCAGTTGGATCATCGTTAGCATCACTGTCGAAAACTTTTTAAAATTTACTAACCACCTAGTATTCCAAAAGCTGGTGCCAATTTTAACTTTTTGATTAAACAAAAAATAGTACATGCGGAATTAAAATATAAACCATTCACACAACTGAATGAAAATAAACTGAATCATAATTACACAACTTGCTGAATAAATCACCGGCCACCAAATAAATAATCCAATACAAATATTCAACACCTGAATCAATTACACCTGAAAACTGTACCGAGAAGTCTGGGCTACGAGCCCTAAATAAAGCTGAGACTGATACAAGATTCCTACTCTAGGAATGAATGAATGATGTATCTAATCCAAACTCCTGCTAGCATCCACATATGCCGCAGCTCTGTGTCCCTGGAATAGAATATCAATCCTGGCGTCCCTGTGGCTGGACACCTAAAAGGTTTTGAAAATGGTTTTATAGCAAGGGTTAGAACCCAAAACATTTTGAAAATATTTAGCAAGTGAATTAACTGCAGTAATTTAAAATGCACGAATGCACTTCATATTTAAGTTAGTGTCGCACTCCCTTGTGGACATTCTTACCCCACCACTATTGTGCACACCTACCGGTTACCTTAACCCCACGTAGTTGTGCTACCCCATCCAACTAGTCCTGGTATAACCTTCCCTTGCCATACTACTCTAACCCGAGTATAATGATTTGCTGAATTATAACTTATTTCACGATTAACTTAATTAATTCCTTCTTAATGAATAGCATGTAACCGTAACACAAGTTATATCAATTTAATATGTCACACTCTGTATTATTCCCACAAAAGATTAACTTAATTAATTTCTCATTAATTAACATCATATAACTGTAACCCGAGTTATATAAAGTAAATACATCACACACTGTATTATCACCTACATATAATATTTGCTACCATATTATACGTACCTTTACTAATATCCACACATATATCAT
Organism: Sambucus nigra; assembly: GCA_949130495.1. Classification (NCBI taxonomy): domain Eukaryota; kingdom Viridiplantae; phylum Streptophyta; class Magnoliopsida; order Dipsacales; family Adoxaceae; genus Sambucus; species Sambucus nigra. The sequence continues at coordinate 618,654,360 of OX422208.1, forward strand.
ACGTATATCCATCCTTCCGAGTATACCCTCACCGGATGATTCCCTCTAAAATGATATCTCACTAGGTGTGCTCACAAAACCTAGTTTCCCCAAGTTAGAATCGCTCACCAACTTGGCCCAAAATATAAACGTAGTGGAGGCAGTCATATTCCTTCCCTGAAAGTGAGATAAATCCCTCACCCATATATACCGGACGCTATGACCTGGGGATATACTCACCCTACTCCTCAAGCTAGGGGATTCACCCACATCGTGCAACCTCCCATGACAGTATTAAAGTATTTAAATTGAATAAATATCTAGTCAACTGATATTTAATAGCACACACAATATAAACACGTATATATATATATATACTATCACTGTACCGTATATATATAATTTAAACCCCGGCTTTATCGTGTACTCAAAATCCCATACACTGCCTGTAATTTAATATCACACAAAATATATACACACACACATATATATATATATATATATATATATATATATATATATATATATATATATATAAACCCTGTAATTTAATATCACACAAAATATATACACACACATATATATATATACATATATATATATATGTATTATAAACCCTGGCTTTATCGTGTACTAAATATCCCGTACACTGCCCAAAATTTCCTGAGTCTGTGGCCCGACTCAACGTAATTAACTTTCTCACTTAATAATTTATCGTCTTTCCGAGTCTATGGTCCGACTCTAATATATTTAACTCATACCTCAATTTATATAATATTTTCCCCGAGTCTATGGTCCGACTCCAATTAAATTAATTAACACACTTATTAATTTAATACCTCCCTGAGTCTATCGTCCGACTCTAATTAAATTAATTAACACACATATTAATTTAATACCTCCCAGAGTCTATCGTCCGACTCTAATTAAATTAATTATTACATCCATTAATTTAATTCTTACCCGAGTCTACAATCCGACTCTTATTTTATTAATTTACACATTAATTAATCAACACAAATCCGAGTCTGCAATCCGACTCTAATTAAATTAATTATCACATTTATTAATTTAATCCTACCCGAGTCTACAATCCGACTCTAATTAAATTAATTATCACATTTATTAATTTAATCCTACCCGAGTCTACAATCCGACTCTAATTAAATTAATTATCACACTTATTAATTTAATAACTTTGTGTCACCCAACCATTATCCCCGGACTCTCTTACTTTGCCCGTAACTTAATATTACCCGAGTCTATGTTCCGACTCCAAATTAATTACTCTCTAAAAAAATAATTTAATACTTTGGTGTCACATAACCAACATACCCGAACTCACTCACTCGGTCCATTTTTACATCTCATAATTTCTTTCACACATTTTTCGCCCACAATGTGTCACATATTTATCTCCATAATTTCCCAATTATATTTACCTATAATTATCAACATACCCGGACTCGCCCACTTGGTCCATAATTAAATATTTCCCGAGTCTATATCCCGACTCTAAATTAATTAGTTTATCTCCAAACTTAATTCACTACCTTGGAGTCGCTTGACCAATATACTCGGATTCACTCACTTAATCCGTACCTCACTATTTTGGAATAAAATCTCTCCAATCCATCCATTAAATGCCCCACATAAATTCATCCTAGTCCCAATTGCTTTCTCCCATAATTGCTAGGAATATTTTTTTCATAATTATTTATCACTAACTAATGTATGAGAATTAAATTTCTAATTAATTCCCCCTTATATAGAAAGTGGGAAACTGCCCAGAATTCCGAATCATCGATCGATCGAACCCCCTGGGTCGATCGATCGATCGTCCCTGACTTCGTCTTCTTCAAGAGGCAGTTCCACCATTAACGAAAACCTCCAACTTTCATTATTTCCCCTGGACTAACCCAAGCCCAATCAACCCTATCTCTATATAGGAATAGGATCAAGCACCTTATGGAACATCAAACTGAAATTTAATCTCACGATTTTCTACTTTTTCCCGATTTGGGTATTATCCGGGTTTCAAATCCCCAAATTCGAATTCCACTCATTTTATCAGTAATTAACCATCTACTCTTACTGGTTTTAACATCTGATTCAGTTCTCTACATTCTAGAATCATAAACACAATAAATTTTACCCTTAATCCAATTAAGTTATATTAAATTCCAAAAATCCACTGTTCTAAAAAACCCGCCTAGGCTTAAGGCTTATGAGAAACGCCTCGCATTACGCTTTTCACGCATTATTCTTGGTAAAACCCTTACGATGCACTTTTTTCTAAAAACAACAATGCCTTAGTGAAATGATGTCTCCTTTTAAAGAATTTGTTTATAAACCCGACCATTATCTTTTCCAAAATAATCAGATAGTATTTTAATTTTCATATATTCAGACATATTTTTATGATATGTGCAATTTTTGTATTTTAATAGCCTTGTTATGATTAAAAAATATTAAAATATATTAAGAAGGCCTAAATGCCTTTTCACGCCTTTTTAGGCCTAGGCCCGCCTAGGCTTTTAAGGCTTAAGGCTTGGCCTCCACGCCTCAATCACGCCCCGCATTTTTTAGAACCTTGCAAAAACCTAATTTAAATTTTTGGTCACATACCCAAAACGAATTTTCATATACATATCACTATGAAATGAATTGATTATCATAAATTTATAATCACAACAGTTAACCACTTGCCTGTAAGTGTTCGTAGTGTATAATCCGTTGTTGATATCCCTTAATTTGGCTCCAATAACCTCCAATTTGCTCTTGATTTGCTTTCCCCCAAATAACCTCTCAAACCTTAGGTTTAGAGTTATGTTGGCTGCCATTCCTTAATCTACCAATTAGGTTAAAAACCCTTAATCCCGTTTTCCACCTAATGGGCTTAATTAAAGTGGCCCGACTCACCCCGTGTGGGCCCGGCTATGCCCAAAAATACCTCGAGACCCAATTACTACCCCCGGATACTCTTTTCTGACTATCTCGGCCCATCCGAACTCAATCGCGCTCTCAGAATTGGCATCCGAATTAATTTATAAAAATTCTTATCTCACACCCAATTTAGTCTCTACCGACTCCCGGCTGGAATAAGTGCATATCTCGTCATTAATATCCGAAATGACGTAATTAAATTATTACTATTCACTTAGTAAATAAATTTTTCTAAACATTAACCATTCACTCCCCGATTAATATTTAAATATAAGTATTGCCACAATTAATTCAATTAAAATTAAAACACACCAGTAATTTAAAATTTCCGAATCAATTAAATATTAAATGTACAAAAATACGGGGTGTTACAGGATTGAGGTAAGAACAAACATTTCTCCAACCCTTCTTGGGGGTGAGTTTTTTAGATTTTGGTACACCATATTTTTGGCTAAAACCGAGAAAGTATCTTATGATTATAATTTTATATGTTTATTTTTTACGTATAAAATGATTATCAATATAAGTTATCTTAGGTATACGCTATACAGTCCTTCAATGGCAGTTTATTGAGAGCTACATTGATTAAATGAAAAGTGGCGAAAACATGATTTATCACATTAACTAATACAATTTTAATTTGAAGTCAAAACACAGTTTTTATCTCAACTAAACATAAAATTTGTCACAAAATAAAAGTCTACTAATTGTATTATATCTTAAAGAAATCAATTGAAAAACAGTTCAGTTCTGCATAGATTTGAAACATATTGTCTTCTATTAAGATGTCAAAGCAATTTCAAATTGGAATTGATGAATCTGTATTGCAAAACGTCATTTTTGCATTTCAGGTTGATCAACATGCTGCAGATCATTATTGGGCTCAATTTTGAGGATCCCATTAAGTGCCTAATCAGGTTGATAAATGTGAGCATGTATTGTACACGTTTTTTTATATCACTTCTATAGGTGTATTCTAACTATTTGTTTTATTTAGCTGGACTATCATTTGTTTAGCTGGAGTATCATTTGTGTAGGTATATCAATGTGAGCAGGTTGATCATTGTTCCCATTCAGGTTGATCAAGTGCCCAGACAGTGTAGATGAATGTGCAAGTGCCGGATTATTGTGGTAGCAGCACTTCATAGGATTGAAAACTGTTTTTCACAATTTGATTTCTATTTATTCGATGTATGTTTGTTTATAACTGTAATGTTTACAAAATTTTCTATTATATTTTTCAATTGAAAAAAGATTTTAGTATCCTAAACCCCAAACTAGATTATTTTTATGGATTCACAATGTGTAACCACTCCATGTTTGGCCTACAAAAATATTTTTGGCATTATTTTTAATTTATGTACACACTTTTCATTTTGGCTTGCATACAATTTCTTTGTAATTTTTATAAACATATGATGCATATATCTTATACTTTGAAGGACACACCAAAATAAGAATGTTTGAGCTTAACTAAATTGTGTGAGTTCAGGTGCTGGACCAAGAGGCCTCCTCAATAGCTGTAGGTCTTTATGAAGTCCTCAAACACCACGTCATATTTACTCTCTCCAACGCTCGAAACCTCAACATGGAATATGGCCTTAGTGGATTGAACAGTGAAACCTACATGAATATTATGTTGAAATGGATGAGAAGTAGGAGGAAGCAAAAGATAATGTTTCTTCGAGTTGGTTCCAGCCAAAAATTTCTGCATTCTATTCTGCCTAAAGGACAAGATATTGGAGAATCTAAGAACATCTTACAAATCAAAGTGCAGAGTGAGATGCCTTCCGTTAGGAGGAAAAGAAAAATAAATAGAGCGTGCAAGCTCTGAGCATACATCAGATCTATGAGGAACTCGCATTATTTCATGTTGTTACTGCTTTTGATCCATTCAATTCCTCATTTGGACTAGGTTTGTATGCATACTGAGTTTTTCTTTGTTATTTTTAATTAGTTAGTACTTACCCATTTAAGTTATGCTAATATGTTTTAATATTAATGTAAATATTGTACTACCACTTGCGTCTATCAACTGATCAAATATGTTAAATTATAATGCAGGAACTGATACTAAACTGAGCCATACTACAACAGCGCCACCACCAACGTGTTGTGGTGTTTTGAGAAATCACCTCCCTCCCTGTGTGTGTGTTGAAGCATAATGAACAAGTTGAGGAAGCTGAATCGTCCCTCATGTCATCCCCTTTCTATGCTGAGAATAATGGTCATATAGTTGGTGAAGCACGACCGCATTGAAACCATGTTGCCAAGGCTAAAGAATTTCGTAGTCTTGCCAATAACATGGTACAACTTGGAAAAGAGAGTACTCTTTGTGCTTCACAGAGTGCCTTTGCCTTTCTGCAAGGGGATGATGTCACACAATAAGAGTTCAATTAGCATTGCCAATGCGTTTACTAAGAGGAATGTAGCAACAACCAGTCCAATTCCAAATCTTTGATGACTTACGAGGGAAGTAGCTACTTTTTAATTATTAGATTCCCTATTGTGTTGTATCTGACACGTGACTTAAAAAATATCTTCATTATTTGAGTATTCTTTTTGTTTTAATTTAGATTTTGGATTGTGTATTGAAAATTTCATATCTGATCAGGTATTTTCAATTATATTTTTGGTTAGATATTTTCAATTCTGGATTGGTCGTGGCTAGAAAAGTAAGAAGAACAATGAAGCTGTAACATCCGAAAAGAATTGCGATAAGAAGGAATGACAAATTAGTATAAGAAAGTATGGGTATGATATTATGATGTTTGTGCCTTTTTAGATACCTGAGATCAATGCTTAATTTTTCTTAAACGTTTGGACATTAAAATTTCATTATCATAATTTTAATTCCTCATACACGGACTAATTAATTTTTCAGAGTGCAGTGAGTTTTTTTTAATAGCCTACTAATTAGTAGTGAGTTCTCCATGGCTTTATCCACAACCACTGGAATCTTAGAGTGATTAATCGGGTGATGTTTGTGTTGGACAATTGTAAATGAAAGAGGGGAAGAGACCGTGTATTCGTGGGGAAGAGTAAGGCTGGGTAAGTGAATATTTATTTCTTGCCCCTTGATTTTATTATTTGTGTGAGATTTATGTTTACAGTACACCATGCTTTATTTTGTCCAAATGTAATATTTTATAAAATATACTCCTAAAAGTTAGTCAAATTTCCTATTGTGTTATATGTACATGACATTTTAGAATGATAATGAGACTATACACTGGGAGTATCTTCATGGTTTGTCAGTTGTGAAGTACACCATAAAATGGGGTGAAAGGGGAAATAATACCCTTTTAATAGAAAATGGTCTATTTGGTGGATGATAGTAATCTATTTGGTGGATAATAGAAAATGGGCTGAAGGTCTTTATGAAGTCCTCAAACACCACGTCGCATTTACTCTCTCCAACGCTCGAAACCTCAACATGGAATATGGCCTTAGTGGATTGAACAGCGAAACCTACATGAATATTATGTTGAAATGGATGAGAAGTAGGAGGAAGCAAAAGATAATGTATATTCGAGTTGGTTCCAGCCATAAATTTCTTCATTCTATTCTGCCTGAAGGACTAGATATTGGAGAATCTAAGAACATCTTACAAATCAAAGTGCAGAGTGAGATGCCTTCCGTTAGGAGGAAAAGAAAAATAAATAGAGCGTGCAAGCTCTGAGCATACACCATATCTATGAGGAACTCGCATTATTTCATGTTGTTACTGCTTTTGATCCATTCAATTCCTCATTTGGACTAGGTTTGTATGCATACTGAGTTTTTCTTTGTTATTTTTAATTAGTTAGTACTTACCCATTTAAGTTATGCTAATATGTTTTAATATTAATGTAAATATTGTACTACCACTTGCGTCTATCAACTGATCAAATATGTTAAATTATAATGCAGGAACTGATACTAAACTGAGCCATACTACAACAGCGCCACCACCAACGTGTTGTGGTGTTTTGAGAAATCACCTCCCTCCCTGTGTGTGTGTGTTGAAGCATAATGAACAAGTTGAGGAAGCTGAATCGTCCCTCATGTCATCCCCTTTCTATGCTGAGAATAATGGTCATATAGTTGGTGAAGCACGACCGCATTGAAACCATGTTGCCAAGGCTAAAGAATTTCGTAGTCTTGCCAATAACATGGTACAACTTGGAAAAGAGAGTACTCTTTGTGCTTCACAGAGTGCCTTTGCCTTTCTGCAAGGGGATGATGTCACACAATAAGAGTTCAATTAGCATTGCCAATGCGTTTACTAAGAGGAATGTAGCAACAACCAGTCCAATTCCAAATCTTTGATGACTTACGAGGGAAGTAGCTACTTTTTAATTATTAGATTCCCTATTGTGTTGTATCTGACACGTGACTTAAAAAATATCTTCATTATTTGAGTATTCTTTTTGTTTTAATTTAGATTTTGGATTGTGTATTGAAAATTTCATATCTGATCAGGTATTTTCAATTATATTTTTGGTTAGATATTTTCAATTCTGGATTGGTCGTGGCTAGAAAAGTAAGAAGAACAATGAAGCTGTAACATCCGAAAAGAATTCCGATAAGAAGGAATGACAAATTAGTATAAGAAAGTATGGGTATGATATTATGATGTTTGTGCCTTTTTAGATACCTGAGATCAATGCTTAATTTTTCTTAAACGTTTGGACATTAAAATTTCATTATCATAATTTTAATTCCTCATACACGGACTAATTAATTTTTCAGAGTGCAGTGAGTTTTTTTTAATAGCCTACTAATTAGTAGTGAGTTCTCCATGGCTTTATCCACAACCACTGGAATCTTAGAGTGATTAATCGGGTGATGTTTGTGTTGGACAATTGTAAATGAAAGAGGGGAAGAGACCGTGTATTCGTGGGGAAGAGTAAGGCTGGGTAAGTGAATATTTATTTCTTGCCCCTTGATTTTATTATTTGTGTGAGATTTATGTTTACAGTACACCATGCTTTATTTTGTCCAAATGTAATATTTTATAAAATATACTCCTAAAAGTTAGTCAAATTTCCTATTGTGTTATATGTACATGACATTTTAGAATGATAATGAGACTATACACTGGGAGTATCTTCAAGGTTTGTCAGTTGTGAAGTACACCATAAAATGGGGTGAAAGGGGAAATAATACCATTTTAATAGAAAATGGTCTATTTGGTGGATGATAGTAATCTATTTGGTGGATAATAGAAAATGGGCTGAAGGTCTTTATGAAGTCCTCAAACACCACGTCGCATTTACTCTCTCCAACGCTCGAAACCTCAACATGGAATATGGCCTTAGTGGATTGAACAGCGAAACCTACATGAATATTATGTTGAAATGGATGAGAAGTAGGAGGAAGCAAAAGATAATGTATATTCGAGTTGGTTCCAGCCATAAATTTCTTCATTCTATTCTGCCTGAAGGACTAGATATTGGAGAATCTAAGAACATCTTACAAATCAAAGTGCAGAGTGAGATGCCTTCCGTTAGGAGGAAAAGAAAAATAAATAGAGCGTGCAAGCTCTGAGCATACACCAGATCTATGAGGAACTCGCATTATTTCATGTTGTTACTGCTTTTGATCCATTCAATTCCTCATTTGGACTAGGTTTGTATGCATACTGAGTTTTTCTTTGTTATTTTTAATTAGTTAGTACTTACCCATTTAAGTTATGCTAATATGTTTTAATATTAATGTAAATATTGTACTACCACTTGCGTCTATCAACTGATCAAATATGTTAAATTATAATGCAGGAACTGATACTAAACTGAGCCATACTACAACAGCGCCACCACCAACGTGTTGTGGTGTTTTGAGAAATCACCTCCCTCCCTGTGTGTGTGTTGAAGCATAATGAACAAGTTGAGGAAGCTGAATCGTCCCTCATGTCATCCCCTTTCTATGCTGAGAATAATGGTCATATAGTTGGTGAAGCACGACCGCATTGAAACCATGTTGCCAAGGCTAAAGAATTTCGTAGTCTTGCCAATAACATGGTACAACTTGGAAAAGAGAGTACTCTTTGTGCTTCACAGAGTGCCTTTGCCTTTCTTCAAGGGGATGATGTCACACAATAAGAGTTCAATTAGCATTGCCAATGCGTTTACTAAGAGGAATGTAGCAACAACCAGTCCAATTCCAAATCTTTGATGACTTACGAGGGAAGTAGCTACTTTTTAATTATTAGATTCCCTATTGTGTTGTATCTGACACGTGACTTAAAAAATATCTTCATTATTTGAGTATTCTTTTTGTTTTAATTTAGATTTTGGATTATGTATTGAAAATTTCATATCTGATCAGGTATTTTCAATTTTATTTTTGGTTGAATATTTTCAGTTCTGGATTGGTCGTGGCTAGAAAAGTAAGAAGAACAATGAAGCTGTAACATCCGAAAAGAATTCCGATAAGAAGGAATGACAAATTAGTATAAGAAAGTATGGGTATGATATTATGATGTTTGTGCCTTTTTAGATACCTGAGATCAATGCTTAATTTTTCTTAAACGTTTGGACATTAAAATTTCATTATCATAATTTTAATTCCTCATACACGGACTAATTAATTTTTCAGAGTGCAGTGAGTTTTTTTTAATAGCCTACTAATTAGTATTGAGTTCTACATGGCTTTATCCACAACCACTGGAATCTTAGAGTGATTAATCGGGTGATGTTTGTGTTGGACAATTGTAAATGAAAGAGGGGAAGAGACCGTGTATTCGTGGGGAAGAGTAAGGCTGGGTAAGTGAATATTTATTTCTTGCCCCTTGATTTTATTATTTGTGTGAGATTTATGTTTACAGTACACCATGCTTTATTTTGTCCAGATGTAATATTTTATAAAATATACTCCTAAAATTTAGTCAAATTTCCTATTGTGTTATATGTACATGACATTTTAGAATGATAATGAGACTATACACTGGGAGTATCTTCAAGGTTTGTCAGTTGTGAAGTACACCATAAAATGGGGTGAAAGGGGAAATAATACCATTTTAATAGAAAATGGTCTATTTGGTGGATGATAGTAATCTATTTGGTGGATAATAGAAAATGGGCTGAAGGTCTTTATGAAGTCCTCAAACACCACGTCGCATTTACTCTCTCCAACGCTCGAAACCTCAACATGGAATATGGCCTTAGTGGATTGAACAGCGAAACCTACATGAATATTATGTTGAAATGGATGAGAAGTAGGAGGAAGCAAAAGATAATGTATCTTCGAGTTGGTTCCAGCCATAAATTTCTTCATTCTATTCTGCCTGAAGGACTAGATATTGGAGAATCTAAGAACATCTTACAAATCAAAGTGCAGAGTGAGATGCCTTCCGTTAGGAGGAAAAGAAAAATAAATAGAGCGTGCAAGCTCTGAGCATACACCAGATCTATGAGGAACTCGCATTATTTCATGTTGTTACTGCTTTTGATCCATTCAATTCCTCATTTGGACTAGGTTTGTATGCATACTGAGTTTTTCTTTGTTATTTTTAATTAGTTAGTACTTACCCATTTAAGTTATGCTAATATGTTTTAATATTAATGTAAATATTGTACTACCACTTGCGTCTATCAACTGATCAAATATGTTAAATTATAATGCAGGAACTGATACTAAACTGAGCCATACTACAACAGCGCCACCACCAACGTGTTGTGGTGTTTTGAGAAATCACCTCCCTCCCTGTGTGTGTGTTGAAGCATAATGAACAAGTTGAGGAAGCTGAATCGTCCCTCATGTCATCCCCTTTCTATGCTGAGAATAATGGTCATATAGTTGGTGAAGCACGACCGCATTGAAACCATGTTGCCAAGGCTAAAGAATTTCGTAGTCTTGCCAATAACATGGTACAACTTGGAAAAGAGAGTACTCTTTGTGCTTCACAGAGTGCCTTTGCCTTTCTGCAAGGGGATGATGTCACACAATAAGAGTTCAATTAGCATTGCCAATGCGTTTACTAAGAGGAATGTAGCAACAACCAGTCCAATTCCAAATCTTTGATGACTTACGAGGGAAGTAGCTACTTTTTAATTATTAGATTCCCTATTGTGTTGTATCTGACACGTGACTTAAAAAATATCTTCATTATTTGAGTATTCTTTTTGTTTTAATTTAGATTTTGGATTATGTATTGAAAATTTCATATCTGATCAGGTATTTTCAATTTTATTTTTGGTTGGATATTTTCAGTTCTGGATTGGTCGTGGCTAGAAAAGTAAGAAGAACAATGAAGCTGTAACATCCGAAAAGAATTCCGATAAGAAGGAATGACAAATTAGTATAAGAAAGTATGGGTATGATATTATGATGTTTGTGCCTTTTTAGATACCTGAGATCAATGCTTAATTTTTCTTAAACGTTTGGACATTAAAATTTCATTATCATAATTTTAATTCCTCATACACGGACTAATTAATTTTTCAGAGTGCAGTGAGTTTTTTTTAATAGCCTACTAATTAGTATTGAGTTCTACATGGCTTTATCCACAACCACTGGAATCTTAGAGTGATTAATCGGGTGATGTTTGTGTTGGACAATTGTAAATGAAAGAGGGGAAGAGACCGTGTATTCGTGGGGAAGAGTAAGGCTGGGTAAGTGAATATTTATTTCTTGCCCCTTGATTTTATTATTTGTGTGAGATTTATGTTTACAGTACACCATGCTTTATTTTGTCCAGATGTAATATTTTATAAAATATACTCCTAAAATTTAGTCAAATTTCCTATTGTGTTATATGTACATGACATTTTAGAATGATAATGAGACTATACACTGGGAGTATCTTCAAGGTTTGTCAGTTGTGAAGTACACCATAAAATGGGGTGAAAGGGGAAATAATACCATTTTAATAGAAAATGGTCTATTTGGTGGATGATAGTAATCTATTTGGTGGATAATAGAAAATGGGCTGAAGGTCTTTATGAAGTCCTCAAACACCACGTCGCATTTACTCTCTCCAACGCTCGAAACCTCAACATGGAATATGGCCTTAGTGGATTGAACAGCGAAACCTACATGAATATTATGTTGAAATGGATGAGAAGTAGGAGGAAGCAAAAGATAATGTATCTTCGAGTTGGTTCCAGCCATAAATTTCTTCATTCTATTCTGCCTGAAGGACTAGATATTGGAGAATCTAAGAACATCTTACAAATCAAAGTGCAGAGTGAGATGCCTTCCGTTAGGAGGAAAAGAAAAATAAATAGAGCGTGCAAGCTCTGAGCATACACCAGATCTATGAGGAACTCGCATTATTTCATGTTGTTACTGCTTTTGATCCATTCAATTCCTCATTTGGACTAGGTTTGTATGCATACTGAGTTTTTCTTTGTTATTTTTAATTAGTTAGTACTTACCCATTTAAGTTATGCTAATATGTTTTAATATTAATGTAAATATTGTACTACCACTTGCGTCTATCAACTGATCAAATATGTTAAATTATAATGCAGGAACTGATACTAAACTGAGCCATACTACAACAGCGCCACCACCAACGTGTTGTGGTGTTTTGAGAAATCACCTCCCTCCCTGTGTGTGTGTTGAAGCATAATGAACAAGTTGAGGAAGCTGAATCGTCCCTCATGTCATCCCCTTTCTATGCTGAGAATAATGGTCATATAGTTGGTGAAGCACGACCGCATTGAAACCATGTTGCCAAGGCTAAAGAATTTCGTAGTCTTGCCAATAACATGGTACAACTTGGAAAAGAGAGTACTCTTTGTGCTTCACAGAGTGCCTTTGCCTTTCTGCAAGGGGATGATGTCACACAATAAGAGTTCAATTAGCATTGCCAATGCGTTTACTAAGAGGAATGTAGCAACAACCAGTCCAATTCCAAATCTTTGATGACTTACGAGGGAAGTAGCTACTTTTTAATTATTAGATTCCCTATTGTGTTGTATCTGACACGTGACTTAAAAAATATCTTCATTATTTGAGTATTCTTTTTGTTTTAATTTAGATTTTGGATTATGTATTGAAAATTTCATATCTGATCAGGTATTTTCAATTTTATTTTTGGTTGGATATTTTCAGTTCTGGATTGGTCGTGGCTAGAAAAGTAAGAAGAACAATGAAGCTGTAACATCCGAAAAGAATTCCGATAAGAAGGAATGACAAATTAGTATAAGAAAGTATGGGTATGATATTATGATGTTTGTGCCTTTTTAGATACCTGAGATCAATGCTTAATTTTTCTTAAACGTTTGGACATTAAAATTTCATTATCATAATTTTAATTCCTCATACACGGACTAATTAATTTTTCAGAGTGCAGTGAGTTTTTTTTAATAGCCTACTAATTAGTATTGAGTTCTACATGGCTTTATCCACAACCACTGGAATCTTAGAGTGATTAATCGGGTGATGTTTGTGTTGGACAATTGTAAATGAAAGAGGGGAAGAGACCGTGTATTCGTGGGGAAGAGTAAGGCTGGGTAAGTGAATATTTTTTTCTTGCCCCTTGATTTTATTATTTGTGTGAGATTTATGTTTACAGTACACCATGCTTTATTTTGTCCAGATGTAATATTTTATAAAATATACTCCTAAAATTTAGTCAAATTTCCTATTGTGTTATATGTACATGACATTTTAGAATGATAATGAGACTATACACTGGGAGTATCTTCAAGGTTTGTCAGTTGTGAAGTACACCATAAAATGGGGTGAAAGGGGAAATAATACCATTTTAATAGAAAATGGTCTATTTGGTGGATGATAGTAATCTATTTGGTGGATAATAGAAAATGGGCTGAAGGTCTTTATGAAGTCCTCAAACACCACGTCGCATTTACTCTCTCCAACGCTCGAAACCTCAACATGGAATATGGCCTTAGTGGATTGAACAGCGAAACCTACATGAATATTATGTTGAAATGGATGAGAAGTAGGAGGAAGCAAAAGATAATGTATCTTCGAGTTGGTTCCAGCCATAAATTTCTTCATTCTATTCTGCCTGAAGGACTAGATATTGGAGAATCTAAGAACATCTTACAAATCAAAGTGCAGAGTGAGATGCCTTCCGTTAGGAGGAAAAGAAAAATAAATAGAGCGTGCAAGCTCTGAGCATACACCAGATCTATGAGGAACTCGCATTATTTCATGTTGTTACTGCTTTTGATCCATTCAATTCCTCATTTGGACTAGGTTTGTATGCATACTGAGTTTTTCTTTGTTATTTTTAATTAGTTAGTACTTACCCATTTAAGTTATGCTAATATGTTTTAATATTAATGTAAATATTGTACTACCACTTGCGTCTATCAACTGATCAAATATGTTAAATTATAATGCAGGAACTGATACTAAACTGAGCCATACTACAACAGCGCCACCACCAACGTGTTGTGGTGTTTTGAGAAATCACCTCCCTCCCTGTGTGTGTGTTGAAGCATAATGAACAAGTTGAGGAAGCTGAATCGTCCCTCATGTCATCCCCTTTCTATGCTGAGAATAATGGTCATATAGTTGGTGAAGCACGACCGCATTGAAACCATGTTGCCAAGGCTAAAGAATTTCGTAGTCTTGCCAATAACATGGTACAACTTGGAAAAGAGAGTACTCTTTGTGCTTCACAGAGTGCCTTTGCCTTTCTTCAAGGGGATGATGTCACACAATAAGAGTTCAATTAGCATTGCCAATGCGTTTACTAAGAGGAATGTAGCAACAACCAGTCCAATTCCAAATCTTTGATGACTTACGAGGGAAGTAGCTACTTTTTAATTATTAGATTCCCTATTGTGTTGTATCTGACACGTGACTTAAAAAATATCTTCATTATTTGAGTATTCTTTTTGTTTTAATTTAGATTTTGGATTATGTATTGAAAATTTCATATCTGATCAGGTATTTTCAATTTTATTTTTGGTTGAATATTTTCAGTTCTGGATTGGTCGTGGCTAGAAAAGTAAGAAGAACAATGAAGCTGTAACATCCGAAAAGAATTCCGATAAGAAGGAATGACAAATTAGTATAAGAAAGTATGGGTATGATATTATGATGTTTGTGCCTTTTTAGATACCTGAGATCAATGCTTAATTTTTCTTAAACGTTTGGACATTAAAATTTCATTATCATAATTTTAATTCCTCATACACGGACTAATTAATTTTTCAGAGTGCAGTGAGTTTTTTTTAATAGCCTACTAATTAGTATTGAGTTCTACATGGCTTTATCCACAACCACTGGAATCTTAGAGTGATTAATCGGGTGATGTTTGTGTTGGACAATTGTAAATGAAAGAGGGGAAGAGACCGTGTATTCGTGGGGAAGAGTAAGGCTGGGTAAGTGAATATTTATTTCTTGCCCCTTGATTTTATTATTTGTGTGAGATTTATGTTTACAGTACACCATGCTTTATTTTGTCCAGATGTAATATTTTATAAAATATACTCCTAAAATTTAGTCAAATTTCCTATTGTGTTATATGTACATGACATTTTAGAATGATAATGAGACTATACACTGGGAGTATCTTCAAGGTTTGTCAGTTGTGAAGTACACCATAAAATGGGGTGAAAGGGGAAATAATACCATTTTAATAGAAAATGGTCTATTTGGTGGATGATAGTAATCTATTTGGTGGATAATAGAAAATGGGCTGAAGGTCTTTATGAAGTCCTCAAACACCACGTCGCATTTACTCTCTCCAACGCTCGAAACCTCAACATGGAATATGGCCTTAGTGGATTGAACAGCGAAACCTACATGAATATTATGTTGAAATGGATGAGAAGTAGGAGGAAGCAAAAGATAATGTATCTTCGAGTTGGTTCCAGCCATAAATTTCTTCATTCTATTCTGCCTGAAGGACTAGATATTGGAGAATCTAAGAACATCTTACAAATCAAAGTGCAGAGTGAGATGCCTTCCGTTAGGAGGAAAAGAAAAATAAATAGAGCGTGCAAGCTCTGAGCATACACCAGATCTATGAGGAACTCGCATTATTTCATGTTGTTACTGCTTTTGATCCATTCAATTCCTCATTTGGACTAGGTTTGTATGCATACTGAGTTTTTCTTTGTTATTTTTAATTAGTTAGTACTTACCCATTTAAGTTATGCTAATATGTTTTAATATTAATGTAAATATTGTACTACCACTTGCGTCTATCAACTGATCAAATATGTTAAATTATAATGCAGGAACTGATACTAAACTGAGCCATACTACAACAGCGCCACCACCAACGTGTTGTGGTGTTTTGAGAAATCACCTCCCTCCCTGTGTGTGTGTTGAAGCATAATGAACAAGTTGAGGAAGCTGAATCGTCCCTCATGTCATCCCCTTTCTATGCTGAGAATAATGGTCATATAGTTGGTGAAGCACGACCGCATTGAAACCATGTTGCCAAGGCTAAAGAATTTCGTAGTCTTGCCAATAACATGGTACAACTTGGAAAAGAGAGTACTCTTTGTGCTTCACAGGGTGCCTTTGCCTTTCTGCAAGGGGATGATGTCACACAATAAGAGTTCAATTAGCATTGCCAATGCGTTTACTAAGAGGAATGTAGCAACAACCAGTCCAATTCCAAATCTTTGATGACTTACGAGGGAAGTAGCTACTTTTTAATTATTAGATTCCCTATTGTGTTGTATCTGACACGTGACTTAAAAAATATCTTCATTATTTGAGTATTCTTTTTGTTTTAATTTAGATTTTGGATTATGTATTGAAAATTTCATATCTGATCAGGTATTTTCAATTTTATTTTTGGTTGGATATTTTCAGTTCTGGATTGGTCGTGGCTAGAAAAGTAAGAAGAACAATGAAGCTGTAACATCCGAAAAGAATTCCGATAAGAAGGAATGACAAATTAGTATAAGAAAGTATGGGTATGATATTATGATGTTTGTGCCTTTTTAGATACCTGAGATCAATGCTTAATTTTTCTTAAACGTTTGGACATTAAAATTTCATTATCATAATTTTAATTCCTCATACACGGACTAATTAATTTTTCAGAGTGCAGTGAGTTTTTTTTAATAGCCTACTAATTAGTATTGAGTTCTACATGGCTTTATCCACAACCACTGGAATCTTAGAGTGATTAATCGGGTGATGTTTGTGTTGGACAATTGTAAATGAAAGAGGGGAAGAGACCGTGTATTCGTGGGGAAGAGTAAGGCTGGGTAAGTGAATATTTTTTTCTTGCCCCTTGATTTTATTATTTGTGTGAGATTTATGTTTACAGTACACCATGCTTTATTTTGTCCAGATGTAATATTTTATAAAATATACTCCTAAAATTTAGTCAAATTTCCTATTGTGTTATATGTACATGACATTTTAGAATGATAATGAGACTATACACTGGGAGTATCTTCAAGGTTTGTCAGTTGTGAAGTACACCATAAAATGGGGTGAAAGGGGAAATAATACCATTTTAATAGAAAATGGTCTATTTGGTGGATGATAGTAATCTATTTGGTGGATAATAGAAAATGGGCTGAAGGTCTTTATGAAGTCCTCAAACACCACGTCGCATTTACTCTCTCCAACGCTCGAAACCTCAACATGGAATATGGCCTTAGTGGATTGAACAGCGAAACCTACATGAGTATTATGTTGAAATGGATGAGAAGTAGGAGGAAGCAAAAGATAATGTATCTTCGAGTTGGTTCCAGCCATAAATTTCTTCATTCTATTCTGCCTGAAGGACTAGATATTGGAGAATCTAAGAACATCTTACAAATCAAAGTGCAGAGTGAGATGCCTTCCGTTAGGAGGAAAAGAAAAATAAATAGAGCGTGCAAGCTCTGAGCATACACCAGATCTATGAGGAACTCGCATTATTTCATGTTGTTACTGCTTTTGATCCATTCAATTCCTCATTTGGACTAGGTTTGTATGCATACTGAGTTTTTCTTTGTTATTTTTAATTAGTTAGTACTTACCCATTTAAGTTATGCTAATATGTTTTAATATTAATGTAAATATTGTACTACCACTTGCGTCTATCAACTGATCAAATATGTTAAATTATAATGCAGGAACTGATACTAAACTGAGCCATACTACAACAGCGCCACCACCAACGTGTTGTGGTGTTTTGAGAAATCACCTCCCTCCCTGTGTGTGTGTTGAAGCATAATGAACAAGTTGAGGAAGCTGAATCGTCCCTCATGTCATCCCCTTTCTATGCTGAGAATAATGGTCATATAGTTGGTGAAGCACGACCGCATTGAAACCATGTTGCCAAGGCTAAAGAATTTCGTAGTCTTGCCAATAACATGGTACAACTTGGAAAAGAGAGTACTCTTTGTGCTTCACAGAGTGCCTTTGCCTTTTTGCAAGGGGATGATGTCACACAATAAGAGTTCAATTAGCATTGCCAATGCGTTTACTAAGAGGAATGTAGCAACAACCAGTCCAATTCCAAATCTTTGATGACTTACGAGGGAAGTAGCTACTTTTTAATTATTAGATTCCCTATTGTGTTGTATCTGACACGTGACTTAAAAAATATCTTCATTATTTGAGTATTCTTTTTGTTTTAATTTATATTTTGGATTGTGTATTGAAAATTTCATATCTGATCAGGTATTTTCAATTTTATTTTTGGTTGGATATTTTCAGTTCTGGATTGGTCGTGGCTAGAAAAGTAAGAAGAACAATGAAGCTGTAACATCCGAAAAGAATTCCGATAAGAAGGAATGACAAATTAGTATAAGAAAGTATGGGTATGATATTATGATGTTTGTGCCTTTTTAGATACCTGAGATCAATGCTTAATTTTTCTTAAACGTTTGGACATTAAAATTTCATTATCATAATTTTAATTCCTCATACACGGACTAATTAATTTTTCAGAGTGCAGTGAGTTTTTTTTAATAGCCTACTAATTAGTAGTGAGTTCTACATGGCTTTATCCACAACCACTGGAATCTTAGAGTGATTAATCGGGTGATGTTTGTGTTGGACAATTGTAAATGAAAGAGGGGAAGAGACCGTGTATTCGTGGGGAAGAGTAAGGCTGGGTAAGTGAATATTTATTTCTTGCCCCTTGATTTTATTATTTGTGTGAGATTTATGTTTACAGTACACCATGCTTTATTTTGTCCAGATGTAATATTTTATAAAATATACTCCTAAAAGTTAGTCAAATTTCCTATTGTGTTATATGTACATGACATTTTAGAATGATAATGAGACTATACACTGGGAGTATCTTCAAGGTTTGTCAGTTGTGAAGTACACCATAAAATGGGGTGAAAGGGGAAATAATACCATTTTAATAGAAAATGGTCTATTTGGTGGATGATAGTAATCTATTTGGTGGATAATAGAAAATGGGCTGAAGGTCTTTATGAAGTCCTCAAACACCACGTCGCATTTACTCTCTCCAACGCTCGAAACCTCAACATGGAATATGGCCTTAGTGGATTGAACAGCGAAACCTACATGAATATTATGTTGAAATGGATGAGAAGTAGGAGGAAGCAAAAGATAATGTATCTTCGAGTTGGTTCCAGCCATAAATTTCTTCATTCTATTCTGCCTGAAGGACTAGATATTGGAGAATCTAAGAACATCTTACAAATCAAAGTGCAGAGTGAGATGCCTTCCGTTAGGAGGAAAAGAAAAATAAATAGAGCGTGCAAGCTCTGAGCATACACCAGATCTATGAGGAACTCGCATTATTTCATGTTGTTACTGCTTATATCCATTCAATTCCTCATTTGGACTAGGTTGTATGCATACTGAGTTTTTCTTTGTTATTTTTAATTAGTTAGTACTTACCCATTTAAGTTATGCTAATATGTTTTAATATTAATGTAAATATTGTACTACCACTTGCGTCTATCAACTGATCAAATATGTTAAATTATAATGCAGGAACTGATACTAAACTGAGCCATACTACAACAGCGCCACCACCAACGTGTTGTGGTGTTTTGAGAAATCACCTCCCTCCCTGTGTGTGTGTTGAAGCATAATGAACAAGTTGAGGAAGCTGAATCGTCCCTCATGTCATCCCCTTTCTATGCTGAGAATAATGGTCATATAGTTGGTGAAGCACGACCGCATTGAAACCATGTTGCCAAGGCTAAAGAATTTCGTAGTCTTGCCAATAACATGGTACAACTTGGAAAAGAGAGTACTCTTTGTGCTTCACAGATTGCCTTTGCCTTTCTGCAAGGGGATGATGTCACACAATAAGAGTTCAATTAGCATTGCCAATGCGTTTACTAAGAGGAATGTAGCAACAACCAGTCCAATTCCAAATCTTTGATGACTTACGAGGGAAGTAGCTACTTTTTAATTATTAGATTCCCTATTGTGTTGTATCTGACACGTGACTTAAAAAATATCTTCATTATTTGAGTATTCTTTTTGTTTTAATTTAGATTTTGGATTGTGTATTGAAAATTTCATATCTGATCAGGTATTTTCAATTTTATTTTTGGTTGGATATTTTCAGTTCTGGATTGGTCGTGGCTAGAAAAGTAAGAAGAACAATGAAGCTGTAACATCCGAAAAGAATTCCGATAAGAAGGAATGACAAATTAGTATAAGAAAGTATGGGTATGATATTATGATGTTTGTGCCTTTTTAGATACCTGAGATCAATGCTTAATTTTTCTTAAACGTTTGGACATTAAAATTTCATTATCATAATTTTAATTCCTCATACACGGACTAATTAATTTTTCAGAGTGCCGTGAGTTTTTTTTATTAGCCTACTAATTAGTAGTGAGTTCTACATGGCTTTATCCACAACCACTGGAATCTTAGAGTGATTAATCGGGTGATGTTTGTGTTGGACAATTATAAATGAAAGAGGGGAAGAGACCGTGTATTCGTGGGGAAGAGTAAGGCTGGGTAAGTGAATATTTATTTCTTGCCCCTTGATTTTATTATTTGTGTGAGATTTATGTTTACAGTACACCATGCTTTATTTTGTCCAGATGTAATATTTTATAAAATATACTCCTAAAAGTTAGTCAAATTTCCTATTGTGTTATATGTACATGACATTTTAGAATGATAATGAGACTATACACTGGGAGTATCTTCAAGGTTTGTCAGTTGTGAAGTACACCATAAAATGGGGTGAAAGGGGAAATAATACCATTTTAATAGAAAATGGTCTATTTGGTGGATGATAGTAATCTATTTGGTGGATAATAGAAAATGGGCTGAAGGTCTTTATGAAGTCCTCAAACACCACGTCGCATTTACTCTCTCCAACGCTCGAAACCTCAACATGGAATATGGCCTTAGTGGATTGAACAGCGAAACCTACATGAATATTATGTTGAAATGGATGAGAAGTAGGAGGAAGCAAAAGATAATGTATCTTCGAGTTGGTTCCAGCCATAAATTTCTTCATTCTATTCTGCCTGAAGGACTAGATATTGGAGAATCTAAGAACATCTTACAAATCAAAGTGCAGAGTGAGATGCCTTCCGTTAGGAGGAAAAGAAAAATAAATAGAGCGTGCAAGCTCTGAGCATACACCAGATCTATGAGGAACTCGCATTATTTCATGTTGTTACTGCTTATATCCATTCAATTCCTCATTTGGACTAGGTTTGTATGCATACTGAGTTTTTCTTTGTTATTTTTAATTAGTTAGTACTTACCCATTTAAGTTATGCTAATATGTTTTAATATTAATGTAAATATTGTACTACCACTTGCGTCTATCAACTGATCAAATATGTTAAATTATAATGCAGGAACTGATACTAAACTGAGCCATACTACAACAGCGCCACCACCAACGTGTTGTGGTGTTTTGAGAAATCACCTCCCTCCCTGTGTGTGTGTTGAAGCATAATGAACAAGTTGAGGAAGCTGAATCGTCCCTCATGTCATCCCCTTTCTATGCTGAGAATAATGGTCATATAGTTGGTGAAGCACGACCGCATTGAAACCATGTTGCCAAGGCTAAAGAATTTCGTAGTCTTGCCAATAACATGGTACAACTTGGAAAAAAGAGTACTCTTTGTGCTTCACAGAGTGCCTTTGCCTTTCTGCAAGGGGATGATGTCACACAATAAGAGTTCAATTAGCATTGCCAATGCGTTTACTAAGAGGAATGTAGCAACAACCAGTCCAATTCCAAATCTTTGATGACTTACGAGGGAAGTAGCTACTTTTTAATTATTAGATTCCATATTGTGTTGTATCTGACACGTGACTTAAAAAATATCTTCATTATTTGAGTATTCTTTTTGTTTTAATTTAGATTTTGGATTGTGTATTGAAAATTTCATATCTGATCAGGTATTTTCAATTTTATTTTTGGTTGGATATTTTCAGTTCTGGATTGGTCGTGGCTAGAAAAGTAAGAAGAACAATGAAGCTGTAACATCCGAAAAGAATTCCGATAAGAAGGAATGACAAATTAGTATAAGAAAGTATGGGTATGATATTATGATGTTTGTGCCTTTTTAGATACCTGAGATCAATGCTTAATTTTTCTTAAACGTTTGGACATTAAAATTTCATTATCATAATTTTAATTCCTCATACACGGACTAATTAATTTTTCAGAGTGCAGTGAGTTTTTTTTAATAGCCTACTAATTAGTAGTGAGTTCTACATGGATTTATCCACAACCACTGGAATCTTAGAGTGATTAATCGGGTGATGTTTGTGTTGGACAATTGTAAATGAAAGAGGGGAAGAGACCGTGTATTCGTGGGGAAGAGTAAGGCTGGGTAAGTGAATATTTATTTCTTGCCCCTTGATTTTATTATTTGTGTGAGATTTATGTTTACAGTACACCATGCTTTATTTTGTCCAGATGTAATATTTTATAAAATATACTCCTAAAAGTTAGTCAAATTTCCTATTGTGTTATATGTACATGACATTTTAGAATGATAATGAGACTATACACTGGGAGTATCTTCAAGGTTTGTCAGTTGTGAAGTACACCATAAAATGGGGTGAAAGGGGAAATAATACCATTTTAATAGAAAATGGTCTATTTGGTGGATGATAGTAATCTATTTGGTGGATAATAGAAAATGGGCTGAAGGTCTTTATGAAGTCCTCAAACACCACGTCGCATTTACTCTCTCCAACGCTCGAAACCTCAACATGGAATATGGCCTTAGTGGATTGAACAGCGAAACCTACATGAATATTATGTTGAAATGGATGAGAAGTAGGAGGAAGCAAAAGATAATGTATCTTCGAGTTGGTTCCAGCCATAAATTTCTTCATTCTATTCTGC
Source organism: Sambucus nigra (assembly GCA_949130495.1). Classification (NCBI taxonomy): domain Eukaryota; kingdom Viridiplantae; phylum Streptophyta; class Magnoliopsida; order Dipsacales; family Adoxaceae; genus Sambucus; species Sambucus nigra. The sequence continues at coordinate 618,677,488 of OX422208.1, forward strand.
CTGAAGGACTAGATATTGGAGAATCTAAGAACATCTTACAAATCAAAGTGCAGAGTGAGATGCCTTCCGTTAGGAGGAAAAGAAAAATAAATAGAGCGTGCAAGCTCTGAGCATACACCAGATCTATGAGGAACTCGCATTATTTCATGTTGTTACTGCTTTTGATCCATTCAATTCCTCATTTGGACTAGGTTTGTATACATACTGAGTTTTTCTTTGTTATTTTTAATTAGTTAGTACTTACCCATTTAAGTTATGCTAATATGTTTTAATATTAATGTAAATATTGTACTACCACTTGCGTCTATCAACTGATCAAATATGTTAAATTATAATGCAGGAACTGATACTAAACTGAGCCATACTACAACAGCGCCACCACCAACGTGTTGTGGTGTTTTGAGAAATCACCTCCCTCCCTGTGTGTGTGTTGAAGCATAATGAACAAGTTGAGGAAGCTGAATCGTCCCTCATGTCATCCCCTTTCTATGCTGAGAATAATGGTCATATAGTTGGTGAAGCACGACCGCATTGAAACCATGTTGCCAAGGCTAAAGAATTTCGTAGTCTTGCCAATAACATGGTACAACTTGGAAAAGAGAGTACTCTTTGTGCTTCACAGAGTGCCTTTGCCTTTCTGCAAGGGGATGATGTCACACAATAAGAGTTCAATTAGCATTGTCAATGCGTTTACTAAGAGGAATGTAGCAACAACCAGTCCAATTCCAAATCTTTGATGACTTACGAGGGAAGTAGTTACTTTTTAATTATTAGATTCCCTATTGTGTTGTATCTGACACGTGACTTAAAAAATATCTTCATTATTTGAGTATTCTTTTTGTTTTAATTTAGATTTTTGATTGTGTATTGAAAATTTCATATCTGATCAGGTATTTTCAATTTTATTTTTGGTTAGATATTTTCAGTTCTGGATTGGTCGTGGCTAGAAAAGTAAGAAGAACAATGAAGCTGTAACATCCGAAAAGAATTCCGATAAGAAGGAATGAAAAATTAGTATAAGAAAGTATGGGTATGATATTATGATGTTTGTGCCTTTTTAGATACCTGAGATCAATGCTTAAATTTTCTTAAACGTTTGGACATTAAAATTTCATTATCATAATTTTAATTCCTCATACACGGACTAATTAATTTTTCAGAGTGCAGTGAGTTTTTTTTAATAGCCTACTAATTAGTATTGAGTTCTACATGGCTTTATCCACAACCACTGGAATCTTAGAGTGATTAATCGGGTGATGTTTGTGTTGGACAATTGTAAATGAAAGAGGGGAAGAGACCGTGTATTCGTGGGGAAGAGTAAGGCTGGGTAAGTGAATATTTATTTCTTGCCCCTCGATTTTATTATTTGTGTGAGATTTATGTTTACAGTACACCATGCTTTATTTTTGTCTAGATGTAATATTTTATAAAATATACTCCTAAAAGTTAGTCAAATTTCCTATTGTGTTATATGTACATGACATTTTAGAATGATAATGAGACTATACACTGGGAGTATCTTCAAGGTTTGTCAGTTGTGAAGTACACCATAAAATGGGGTGAAAGGGGAAATAATACCATTTTAATAGAAAATTGTCTATTTGGTGGATGATAGTAATCTGCTACGAGTTTAAAGTTTTATGAACCTTCTTGAATTATTGATTCTTCTCACTATCTTATGTTTGTTAGATTGTTTCTATTTTTAAATACAATGGAATGAGTTTCTTATTTCTCCTTTTGATAAACATTCTATGCTCTAGACAAAATGTCATGGTTGACAATTATATCATCTTGAATCATTACTTTATTTTGACAGTAGATACAATACATAAATTTGAGCAGTTTTTATACATCAATTTTGTATAGAAGTGCTTACAATAGATACCATACATTTACATATAAAATAAAAAAAATGTTGCTCCCGGCTATCTTTATATAGATCAGTATACAATAGATACGATCAGTGCTATGATGACGCGATACGTGAGTTCGAGGGATAAATTCAAGATTCTAATGAAATTTCTAATGTGGAAGAGCATATTAGGATACTCCTAAAATATGATCATTTTTATACTCATCTTTATAGCTTTATGCCCATAAAAGTTCCTCACATAAGTAGCACAAGTCATTTGGTTAACGTCTTCTGAAATTACAGTTAGGGGAGCTGGTAAAGATGTAAGCTCGAGCCATATTGGGTCCTATAGAGAGGTCTTCAGCACACAAGCCAGCACCAGGGGGTCCGATTACTCCTGTTCACGATGTTAATGTTTCTTATGAAGGGATCGTGAAGTATCAAACACCTGAAATCATTCAGACTATTTCCAAGATTGGGAAAAAATGCTTATTAGGAAGTTGAAGCCGCACCAGCATCAGCACCGGCTGGAGCAGAACAAGCAAAGCCAGAAGAATCAAATCCCACTAAAGTTGTTGCTACTGCTTAGTTGATCTGTTATGTATTCAATATTAATCGATTTATGGGGTTTAAAAAGTGTATTACTGGGTTAAGATTAATGTCCAATGTGTTTGGCTATGCTTGGCAAGCTTAAAGATTTCATATGAATGTGAGCTACAATAATTTGTGTGTGTTTTTCTATGAATAGAACCCTGTATTTCTGAATAATTGAATATATAACATGTTTTTTGAGATCTTATTCAAATATGCACAACAAAAAAGTTTTGATGAGGTAGTTCTCCTGTGCTAGATTGTGGGTGTTGAGTTTGGTGGAAATAACTTTTTCATAATCTCCACATTTTCATACAGTTGCCATCGCCGTGTTAGGACATAACCATTTTCTTCGAATAAAATGAAACTGATATTGTAAATCATGTTGTTTCATTTCGAATGCTCATTACAAGGGGTTTTTCATTTGAGCGATTGCAAAATACATGCGGTGGCTTTCTTTCTGAATGTTTATTTTGTATTTACTTTAGATAGTTTATGATATTTTAATTTACTCAAATTTTTTTCCATAATAGTAGGGCTATTATGGGACAACATGACACTACATGATCCAATTAGATTGTCAAATGACACGACTAACACGTTTAAAAATTTTGAAATTCAATTTAACATGATGCAACAAGAAAACATGAGTAAAAATTTAACATATGATAACCCTACTTATAAACACAATGTCACACGGACATCATATAACTCTAAAAAAATATTTATTGCGAACTAAATACGATGTTTGTTCCTATTAACGATGTACACTTTTGAAATTTTTTCCATTGTGCAATTACGTACCTAGGAAATTTGTCGTTTTGTGATTACACACTTTGGAATTTTTGTCGTGGCTTCTGGCACGGGCATATATAAAGAAGCTGCTCCAGTTTTTTGAACTCGAGAGCCATCGTAGCTTTGGCGAGGGCATTTGCCATCATACTAAGGCACAACTTTATGTTTTTAAAAATTATCAGCGTGCCTTCAGGCACGGGCACACCCTAGTATATATATATATATATATATATATATATATATATATATATATATATATATATATATATATATATACTTCTTATGTTATCTACTGTGTAAAATTAATGGACGAGAAAGATAGTGAAATCTTATTTGACTTAAGCATGTGAACACTTAATCCTAAAATTTGAAAAGCCTTGCCCATATTAAGGAGAAATGGATATATATTTAATAAATGTATTTGCATTTAAATACGGGTGGACGCTATGAGTTATGGGTAGCAGACTTATGATTTCAAATTAGTTAGTTGTGTGTATCTAAACTAAAAGTAATCTAAATATTGGGGTCGAGGTAACATTCCGAACCAATACATATGGAGTAACTACTGGGGTCGGGGTAACATTACGAACAAATAGACCTTAATGTGTGATAGAAGGATATAATAGCAGAATGTGTACTTATATTATATATGTTGTGTAAAATATATATACAACATGAATAATCTACTTATGTGTGCTAGTAGAGAGACGAGATAGTATGTATCTAAAGAACGATTAATCTACTAAAGAGTAATTAGTAGGGAGCTTAGATAGGGTAAATCTATATAATAGAAGCTACTAATATGCGAATAGTAGGAAGATAGTTAGTGAATATCTAAAATAAAGTTTAAGTAGAGAAACTTAAATGGTAAAGTTTGAACAATAACCTACGTAGAAAGGGTAACTAAGGTTTAATAATAACATAGGAGAGATGTTAATTATTAATGGTATTCGATAGCGTACTGTATGGGCATTACGGAGGGGCTATATTGATTTGGGGTTATTAGATAATGGATGCCTAGTTGGCTAGAATTGACTAGGTGGGGTTGGGTAGCAAACGTTAGGTGCGCATTATAGATGAGAGATGAGGAACTCAAGGGAGTGTTCGCAACCTAACATGTGTATCTAATAACTGTTCATTTAAACTATTATTTAATTACTTGCTAAATGTTTTTAAATGATTTTTACTTGGGCTTTGACCCGTACTTGGAAAACCTTTTTCCAAAACTTTTTAGGTGTCCAGCCACAGGGATGCCAAGAAGGATGATCTATTCTAGGGATGCGTAGCTGCAACACTTGTAGATCCTTGCAGGATTTGGACTTAGACAATTCAGTTACTTCACTCCTAGTGTAGAGTGCAAGGCAGTACTTTATTCGGGCATGTTGCCCACAGTATTTCATTTATGACAGTCAGACCTTGTATTCAGACTTTTATTCAGGTTGGGCTTTATATTGGATTTTGAAATCGATGGTTTATTCGGTATTATTTCATTCCAGTCTTTTATATTGTGGATGGATTTATATTACTATTGGATGGGATGTATTTATGTAATAATGTTTTGTTGTTGATTGTTAAATAAAAAGATTAAAATTTTGACATCGAATTTTTGAATACTAGGTGGTTAGTAATGTTTTCAAAAGTTTTCGACAGTGATGCTAAAAATGAACCAGATGAGAAACCTATTTTAATTGGATGTAGAACTGATCACCCGGTATTTAATTAGGTAGGGTGTCACACAACCATTGAAACAGTTGATTTCAAATGCCTCCATTTGCCCTTGTTATACCATGCTCTTGACAAATTTTATCCCAAATTTGAAAAGCAACATCCCCCTCCTTCAAAAATATGATCAATTGATTCCTCTTTCAAATTTAAACAACACAAGCATTTGGATGGACCCCTTATCCCTATTGATTTTACGTTTTCATTAGTAGTAAGCAAATTGTTAAGAATTTTCCGCATCAGAATTAATATCTTTGCTGGAATTGAAGAATGCCAAATAAATTTTGAACTGAGTTAAGTTAGTTTCTTTGTTATACACACCTCCCATGCTGATGAAATAGAAACAGATCCATAAATACTTAGCTTCCATATCAATTTATTAGGCTGATTCACCCAAATTTCTCCAAAATTACAAATCTTTTTCGATATCTGAGGAGAAAACGAAATGTCTAGCTTTTGTCTATCCCATTTTTGCCTCGAATTCCAAAAGCTGTTTATTGGCTGATCTTCCTGCACCTCCAAATTTTTAGAATCTTCAACTCCCCAGTTATCTAGGTATATAATTATATCTCCATACCCAATCTTCCCAAACATATGATCTTCTATGATGCCTCTAATTGAAACCATTCTGTTCCAAGACTGTGATCCTTTCCTGATTTGAGCTATACAAGGGTGAATGTTCCTACAATAAGATTCCTTCATATAAAGAGCCCTTAACGAAGTTTTTTCTTTGAAATTCCACTACATCTTCATACTTAAAGTTGTACTTATATCATATATATTCCTCATACCCAGGCCTCCTTCCTGAACATGACTTATAATATCTTCCCATTTGCACCATTCGTATCCCTAATCTCCATTGCTAGAATTCCAAAAGAATCTTTCCATTAGACTATGCAGCTTATTCACAACTACTTTAGGAGGACAGATAACAGATAAAGGTATAGTTGCATAGAAACTAGCACAAACTTTATAAGCACAAGTTTTCCTCCATAAGAGAGGCATTTAGCGTTCCAACCATTAATCTTTCTTCTAACTTTTGGAACCATACCTTCAAAGTAGATAATCTTCTTTCTACCAATGTACAGAGGGCTGCCAAGATAGGACATATGACCATTCATAATTTTCATAGTAGTATATTGTCTCAGAAATGATTGAGAAGATAGTTTAATCTTGTTATAAACTACTAAAAAGATTTTGGAAATACTTATCAACTGGCCTGAAAATTTTTTATATGACCTCAAAACATTCATGAGCTTTTTTACTTATCTTTTCTTACATGAGATAAAAATGATCAAGTCATCAGCAAAAGCTAGACGATTAAAAATTGGAGCTCCTATAGGCATTTTATAACCGACATAAGATGGCTGAAAATCTAGATTCTGGAGGTTTCTTGAAAGAACATCTGCCATAATAATGAAAAGGCTTGTATCAAAAAAATAATAATGAAAAGGCTTGGTGGGAAGAGGATCGCCTTGTCTCAAGCCCCTGGTACTCTGAAAAAAGCCAGTTTTTTCCCCATTTACATTGATGGTTATACAAGTATTTGAAATAATTCTCCAAACTACATCCAACCATTGCTCACAAAAGCCCATTTTCCTCATAACCTTGATTAGAAACCACCAAGAGACTCTGTCATATGCCTTTGTCATGTCCAGCTTCGTGATCATATTCCCTCCTATATGTTTTGAGTTTAATCTGGCCATACATTCTTGAGCAAGCATCAAATTCTCAGTAATAGCCATATCTTTAATAAACACTAATTGCATAGGAGAAATGATAGATGCGAGAAAAGAGATAGTCTGTCATTTAGAATTTTAAAAAAGATATTGTTGACCAAATTCTGAATACTAATTGGTATGAGGTCATTAAAATATTTTGGATGTTCTATCTTTGGAATTAGAACAATTTTTTTGGTCGTACATATATTAGGAGGACAGTTGTCTGCAGAGAAAAAAAAGGATTACATTCAAAATATCCTCTTTAAAATACACCCAAAAGAATTGGAAGAAAAAACTATTAAAACCGTCCACCCCTGGGCTACTCTGGGCATTTAGATCTTTGACAAATTTCTCTACTTCATCCATGGTTAGCCAGTTAATTATAGTGGTGTTCATATCTACATTAATCAGTTTTAGAATAGGTTCCATCACTTTGTTTTGGCTAGAAGGATCCATCATTTCTTCAACTTGGAATTGTTTTGAGAAGAAATCTACTGCTGCAGTTTGAATGTCCTCTTTGACTTCTACCCAATTTCCCTCCATGTTATGAATTTTGTGGATGAACAATCTCTTGTGTTTGCTTCTCACCAGTCTATGAAAGTAGTATTCTTATCTCCTTCAGCTATCCATTTCTCATTTGCTTTTTGACTCCAAAAAGCTTCTTATATTTTTAGCTTACTATTATAGAAAGTAGTAGCAATATTTAAATCCTCTCTATTCTCTTTAGTAGGGACCTGTTCATAATTTATCTCTGCATTTAACAGCTGGTCTTCTGCATTTCTAGCTTCTTGGAAAATATCACCGTATGTAACTTTTCTCTAGGCACTCAGCTTCTTTCTAACAACTTTCAATTTTTAAGAAAGACCAAGAATGGGATTTGACATTCAACTTCCTTCCAAGTTTGTTTTACAAGATCAACATATTCTTTCTTCTTAATCCAGAAGTTTAAGAAACACAAGCTCTTATGACCATTGTTGGAAGGAGAGTCTCCTGTAAGAAGAAGAGGGGAGTGATCTAACATACTCCTATTAAGGTGATAGACCTTCCAAATTAAATTAGAGTCCATACAATCTTGATTCATAAGAATTCTTTGCCAAGTGTATTAAATTAGAGTCCCTGTTATTATGCCAAGTGTATTTCGACCCAATATATCCCACATCTATCAATCCATTTTCCTCAATGCATTAATTAAACTCATATATGGCTCCAAAATTAACTTCATTTCCTCCTATTTTCTCATGCATATCATCAACTATATTGAAATCCCCACCTAGCCATGAAGGTTCAGCAGTGTTACGTTCATTCAAGTAGTCCCACAAACTTCTTCTAAAATTCCTGTTATAGTTAGCATATATGAAACTACATTGCATACTACTGATAATGCCATCCAACTTCATGTTCAAAGTGTTACATTGAGCCATATCAAACTTTACCTCCCATTTAATATCATGCATATAGAAACACCATATCTCACTGTTTGGGTTGGACACACATGATCCAAATCCAAATTTGATATAATAAGAATTATTTTTTTTAACATTTTGCTTAGGCTCCAGGATTACAAATATTTTAGGCTTATGCATTATGAAGGAGATTTTGAGTGGGACCTGCGAATTCGGATGGAGCCATAAACTGGATGCTTTCTAAGACCAACTTTATTTGTTTTCTTCATTGTAACCAGTGTAAATGCATCTTCATTACAAGAACCAGTTGGATGACTTATGGGAGTTTCTTCTCCTGGATGTGGATCGACTTGGATTTCAACTTCTTCATTCAAATCTTTTTGCAACTGATCTTCACCTAATGGAGTTTCTATTTGAAGAAATTCATTTATGTTTCTGAAATTTTCGAAATTTTCTTCATGATCTCCATTTTTTGCCTTTGCTACTTGATTTTGGACCTCCTTATTCATTTGCGGATTTGAGACTGGATTGTTAACATCTATTGATGAAGGAATATGAGTTTATTTTCTTTCCTCTTGCTCCTTATTTTTATGGCTAATGACATCCTTTACTATAAACTAGGTAATGAGCTTCTGTTTACCACATTAGTTTTTGATGATGATTCTGTCAAAATCTCTCATTCTTCTTTGTCTGGTGCTGCAGCAGGTTTTGATTTTTCTACAAAAGATCTCTTCACCCATTCTTTGGTTATCGCTTGCTTCTTTTTTTCTTATTTATCAGTAACCATCTTTTATCTGCTACATTCTACTTCAAGTGATAACAATCTTGATGGTGTCCTTTCTTATCACGATAAAATAAATAAGGAGGGAAGTCTTCATATATAATTTGCTACCAGAACAATGTCCCCTTTTCTTTATTCCCAATCTACACTCTCGATGGAAGGGTCTTCTTTAGATCTGTCTCTACATACACCCTTGACTAACTTGCTCTAGCCAAGAAGTCAGTTACATTGTCAACTTTAATAGGAGTCCCTACCATTTGTGCTTCATAGAATAGAGCTTCTCTATTAAATAAGTTAATATGGAGAAGCGGCAAATAAATCCAAGAAGGGACAATGGATGATTCTGCACCAGGATGAAAATTAAGATCCCATTTGAATGTACGCATAGGATATCTAAGAATAAACTAAGTCGACTTAAGCCAGATTTGATGAAAATCTTCTTCATGATCTAATCGAATCAAGACGTGTTTTTGATCTATAAGACCAATATGAAAAGAAGCTTTAAGTTGAAGGGTGGAAAAGAATTTCTAAATATCATCAATCGAAGGACGTCCATGCGAAAATTTTCCGACAATGGAGTGTTTGAAAGGTATAACCATCTCTTTTAATATTGAATCTTCATAAATAAGGGTAGGTTCTCCTTTATAGATGGATACATGTTTTAAGGTAGTGGGTTTTTCTTTTTGCAAAGCTACAGCAACAACGACTTTTTTTTGTTGCTTTGGGTCCATTTGATCGCTTTTCTTGGTTAGTGATTGGTCAGCATGTAGAGTAATGGACGTAGGTATAGGATTGGATTGGACAGAAGGAAAGGAAGATGTGCCTGCTCCCATGAGGGGGAAGGTGGTGGCCCCATGCAAACCCTAATTAGGGTTTACAAGGGGGAGAGAGAGTAGAGTGTAGTGTGATGATGATGTTTTGATCGATGATAGGATTCACTAAAAGGGACAAGATTAAAAGTCATTATATGAGAGATAAGTTAGTAGTATCTCCCATTAGCAATAAATTAAAAGAATATAGACCTAGATGGTACGCACATGTGTTGCGTAGACCAGTAGATGCACCTACAACAATAGAAGGATTATTGAAAATAAAGGGTAAAGGACAAAGGGATAATCCTAAGCAATCTTGGGAAGAAATTATTAGAATAGATCTTAAAGAATTAAATTTGAATGATAATATTATTATTAATAGAAGAGAATGGAAAAGGAGAATCCATGTGGCCGACCCCATGTGATGGAATTAAAGCAAGGATGATGATTCCGAAATTTATCCTTATTTCAAAATTTAACCTTGATCCATTTTTATTACATATTCTTCGATATATATTCACATTTAGTGATAATAAGCTTAGGTTGTCATAAACATATCCATATATCTAGCATGCTTTGATTTAAACTTGAAAATAGTGTAGAATCCCTACCTCTTGAAGATAATAACTTTGATAAAGAGGTAGGAAAGAAAACCTAATAAGCTCCAAACTAAAAGTTCATCTAGAAATCATCTTCCATGTCAAAAATAACATCCCTATAACAATTGGAAAGTCTTGATAATGTATGGATAATTGTATGGGATATTAAGTTTATAGTATAGAGAATATAAGTTTGTACTGTATTCAATTGGTGAAGAGAACAAATATTTTCGGATTTGAGAAAATGCAAATTTCATTTTCCATAAATGGAAGAAAATGGGGTAGGTAACCCTTACAAGACACCATATATGACCCCCACCCATATCAATTGGTCCAAAGTTAGCAGCCCACCCAATGCAAATCGCTTCACTTATTCGTTTTTTATTACTAACTCGAGACAAAAAAAAATATCGGTCTAAACACTGTTTTTTACATCATGAAAGAACAGAAAGTTATCCAGAATTTAATTTTGCATCTGTTTGAAAATTTTCATTTTTTTTTCACTTTTACCTATTCGATGATAAACCCACTATTATCCAGACAAAAAAATAAATAAATATGGGTCTAGACATTATTTTTTACATCATCAAATAAGAGAAAGTTATCTAGAATTCAATTTTGCATCTATTTGAAATTTTCCAATTTTTTTCCAATGCTTTTACCTATTAGATGATAAACCCACTATTATTATTATTATTATTATTATTATTATTATTATTATTATTATTATTATTATTATTATTATTATTATTATTATTATTATTATTATTATTATTATTATTATTATTATTATTATTATTATTATTATTATTATTATTATTATTATTATTATTATTATTATTATTATTATTATTGTTGTTGTTATTATTATTGTTATTATTATTATTATTATTATTATTATTATTATTATTATTATTATTATTATTATTATTATTATTATTATTATTATTATTATTACTATTGTTGTTGTTGTTGTTGTTGTTGTTGTTGCAGTTGTTGTTGTTGTTATTGTTATTATTATTATTACTACTATTATTATTACTATTATTATTATAAGTATTATTATTACTATTATTATTATTATTATTATTATTATTATTATTATTATTATTATTATTATTATTATTATTATTATTATTATTATTATTATTATTATTATTATTATTATTATTATTATTATGGGATCTAAAATATAGTTGGGCTCAATTCAAGACTAGCCAACCAAGCCCGACAACATTAGGGGCACGACTGTCCCAACTCATCAATAAAAATGATTATTGCCATCATTTATCACGTGGATAAATACACATATGTTAAAAGTTTAATCAGCTCACGTTGGTTACCTAAATTCTCAGATGAGATATTGAGGGAGTCACCACACACGCTTATCTCAAGACAAGGGAGTTTCTTGACTGATTCAACCACTATGGTTTTACATAACTATAAATACTTCCCACACCCTAAGGCCAAAGAGGGATGTAATTCAAAAAATTGAGAGAACTTAATAAAAATATAGTGACCTCTCCATGGATGTAGGAAATTTTTCGAACCACGTATGTTTGCGTGTTGTGTGATTAACATGTTTAACTTCATTCTTTAATTGCTTTCTAAAATATTTTCATTGTGATTAATTTGCACTCACAATTGGCCCCGTCTGTGGTAAATAATTTTCTTCCTCGAAATAAATTCCTTCATAAATTAGTTATAATGTCTCACCAACCAAATAGTGCTTCCCAGTCTGGAGATGTGCGAGATGATTTGTCTTCACTGAGAGTCAGGTCTAAGGTTTGTTAAGATGGGAACCTAAGGTTTCGACCATAACAACAACCTTTGGAGAAAATCCATAAGAAGCCTAGATCTACTTAGATCTCACGCCTGGTAGACGCCTATGAAGCAATGATTCAACAACAAGAGGAGGTAGCTCTCCTCCAGGTCAAAGATAATTCATGCCTCAAACAGTGACTAAAAGAGATGAAGAGAGAACTTTACCAAAACCATAAACACTAGGACCAGGCTCCTAGCTCCTAGACGAGCAAGACTCACTATTGAGGAATGAGCATAAGGAGAGGCCAAGAACACTGAGGGCATGGACGTCATTAGGGAAGACTCCACAGAGATAACGCGAACCATAAATATGACATATGAGTCATGTTGGAAGGGAAATGGGCCAACACCCTGCTCACAAAGGGGCCAAATCAACCAAAGAGCTATCGAGGAGAGCTGTTATCACCCAGATGGAGTATCCTTTCTCTAAAAACATCGAGCATGAGGAACCCCCGAAGAAGTTTGTAACCCCCAAGTTAAAGGTCTATAATGGAATGACTGATCCCATAAACCACATTCGGTAGTACATGAAAGCTATGACTTTGGAGTCATAACGATGAACTGATGAATCAAAATTTTCCTTTCTTCATGAGAGATGTTGCCAAGAAATGGTTTAAGAAGATGCCTCATAGTCCCGTCAAGAGTTTTAAGGTGCTATTTGAATCCTTTACTACTCGTTTAATTATCAGAAGCTCTCATTTTAAGAGAATTGAATCGCTTCTCACAATGAAAAAAAAAATCCACAAGAGTCCTTATCCGAATATGCCAAACTCTATTGGGAAGTGTTCAATTAGGTAAAAGATTGCTTGGAGCAAGTTGACATGGCATGCTTCAAAATAGGTCAACCCCCGACTTCAATGTTGTATAATTCCCTTAACAATAAGGAATTTGCTAAGATTGACTATCTCATGTCACGTAGTGAGAAATATTCCAAGGTGGAGAACATGGTCCACACTAGTCAGGTTGAGTTTGGTTGTACCAAGGAAAACAAAGGGGGGTGATAAGGAAACAATCCCCAAGGAGGGGAACAAGGGGTAGTATGGTGCCAAGAATGGCCTCTAAAGCTTTTCAAGCCGTCAACACATTTTTCAAGGAATAAATCTACAAGATTCTGGTGAAGATCAAAGATCAATAGTTCCTTAAGTTGCCAAAAAAGATAGGAGGGGATTCAAAAAAGAGGACAACATGCTTAGGTGCACGTTGCACAAAGAAAATGGCTACAAGACTCAAACTTGTAATGCGCGCAAAGCTCACTTATAGGAGTTTTCCCATGTCGGTCATTTGAACAAATACATCGAAAAGAAGTCTGACTGGGTAATCTATAATGCCATCCTCAAACTAGACAACGTCTTTGATGACGAGATATGCATGAGTTAACGATCATACATGGGGAACACCTAATGCAAATTCAAGCGAATTTTGTTCAAATGGAGCTCAAGAAGGTCACAACCGTGATGGAAGCCTTCAATATAGATCCCTCCAAAAGCCAGGCTGGAGAGTGCTGGTGACCAAAGGACATTGACTATAATAGGCATATCATTTTCATAGACGAGGATTTTATTGGAGTAATAACCCTTCTCCAAGATACGCTTGTAATCACTCTCAGGATCGCGAACTGGGATGCAGATATGTTTCTAGTATACCAAGGGAGATCTTTAGAGGAGAAGTACCTGGAGCTCTTCCATAATATCAAGCTCAAGATGTCAGATCTTAAAGAGGTGACCATCCATATTGTCGTCTTTGCGATAAGGATGACCATGTCGTTAGGAAAAGTGATCGTTCCAGTAAGAGCATGGAATATTTCAAAACTAATAGAGTTTTTACTGGGGGATATTGATTCGACTTACCATGCCATTTTTAGAAGAGGGTGGCTTCATTCCATGAGATATTTGCTTTCCCATTAACAATAGAAGATCAAGTGTATCATAAATCGGGGCATAATGGAGATCGAAGGTGATCAAACTATTGCTCGAAAATATTACATTGCCACCATCAAACTAAAGTAGGAAAAGAAGAAAGGGAAATAGGTTATTGTGGAGATAGCCCAAGATCGAGATATTCTATCAAAATAGCAATTACGACATGGCCAACAAGTGGTGAAAAAAACTAGGGTGAATACCATTGATAGGGTCGATGAAAACCTGGTGGAGGATGTCTTCGATCAAAGCTGGCCGGAGTGCAAGTTTTTATTAGGACAACACTGACCTACCTCGAGAGGGAAAAACTGATCACCTTCCTGAAACGAAGCTTGGACGTATTTTCATGGTAACTATATGAGATGTCGAGAATTAGTCCTACGTTTGTGTGTCACCGCTATGATGTAGATACAACATTTATGACACTAATACAAAAGTTCTGTTGAGATACCCAAAAAAAGGAAAAGGTAGTGAAAAAATAAGTAGGGAAACATCTGGAGGCAAGGTCCATAAGAGAAGTTCACTTGTCGGAGTGGCTCTCGAACCTGGTCATGGTCTGCAAGAGAAATAGAAGCTTGAGAGTTTGTATGCACTTTATTAACCTCAATAAAGCCTAGCACAAGGATAGTTTTACCTTACCAAAGATAGACCAGTTGGTCAATGGCATAACAACCCATGAAAAGATGAGTTTATTAAATGCTTACTCAGGGTACCACCCGATTCCTCAAATCAATCCCGACCAAGATAAGATTTCATTCACAATGCCATTGTAATACCATGTATTTTTATGGCTTTTAAATTTGGGGATTAATTAAATTTAATTGAGATAGATTAATTTAATTTTAATCCGAAAAGTTATTTTAAATATTTACTAGCGTGACGAGAGTTAGTAATTATTGAAAATTTGTTGAATGTTACTGGATGAGTATAGTCATATATGAGTTTTATTTTATAATATTTTCACGTGTGAATGATATGGCAATTATGGAAATTTAAGTCGGGACGCGCCTGTGTCGTGTCGGGAATAAATGTTGATTAATAAAAGTAAATAAATTCTAAGTGGCTCGTATGGTCGTTTTGAGATTGCCAATGTGTCCGGAAGGGTCGAAATAGTCAGAAAAGTGTACCCGGGGGTTTAGTTTGGGTCTCGGGACGTTTTTAGGCCTATTTAGCACCTCGGGAGGGCATTTTGGACATTTTGTATTTTTGGGTAATTAAACCCACGAAAATTATTAGGCTATATCAGCCATTTAGAATAGTCCTTTAGGGTTATCAAACTCAAAACTTTAGAACGGCCATTGGAGAGGGAAGGATGAAGCTTTCTAAGCAATCCAAGGCCAAAACGTTATCCGATTTCACCGCCGCCACCACCAACGCGTAGATCGCGCGACGGGGAACGCACCCACACCAAAATCGTCCACAAATCAGAATTATGAAATTTCCAGGCAAGTATTTATCTTGCTTATTTTCATTAATGCATCACTCATGTTAGTCTAGGGTTGATTATGATGAGTTTGAGGGAAGAAAACACAAGTTGGAGATAGGAAATTTCATGTAGTAATGCTATAAATGAAAATCTGGAAATCCCCTTCATATGTAGAGATTGAACCACGAATTTATGATGTTTTAGAAGAAGAAATTCTGGAAAAATATTGATTAGAACAAGGTTAAAGAAATTCTAGGGATCTTGAGATTAATATGAGTTTTTGGCCTATTAATCCATAATTATTGATGAAAATTTGCATGCTTGACGTAGAAGTTGTATAATATGGGTTTATACTGTTAGTAGTACAAATTTCTGGGCGTTTGGGTGTGAAAAATCTGGATTTGGATGAGGTTGGATGGTAGAACCCGTAACTGGTTTCCTGCAGAATTCGCCATACCTGCTTGATCGATCGATCGAGCCAAGAGCTTCGATCGATCGAAGGTTCGATCGATCGAGCCCCTGCCATCGATCGATCGACCCCTTGTGGCAGACTCATATTTCCCCTTTGTAAATAGTTAAATTCAAATTAAATGACTAAGAATATTTGGACATCCTTATTAAAATATTTTGGGAGATAAAGAGGACCAGTAGGACTTATTAATAATTATGAGACCTTTAATGTGAGACGAGATTTGCGTTTTTGGGATGTTTATATATAAGGGACGATAGGATTACGTATTATAGGGAGAGACGCGTAAGATAGTTACGGTGGAAGATAAATGAGTACCTACTGAATTTTACACTTGGGGGGATAGAGTCCATGAGTGTTACGTAGTGAGTTGAAATAAACCCTCAAATTAAAGTTAGAGACGAACCGTTATACGCGATAACTACTAATGTGAAAATAAGGATAAATGTAGTGATTATGGGTTATGAGTAGGGGTGTGCACGGTTCGGTCGGTTCAGTTTTGATCGGATTTTTTGAACCCAACCGACTATGTCGGTTTTTGAATTTAAGGGACCGAACCGAACCGAACCCGGTTGAAGAACCGAACCGAACCGGGTCGGTTTTGGCAAGGTCCAGTTCGGTTTACGCATCGATTTTTGACAGGGCCGATTTTATACAGGGCCAGATTCGGTTCGGTTTTTGGCAGCAGACCAGTTTTTTCATTTTTTTAATAAAAAATATATATTTTTTACATTTTATATGCTGTTTTTTTTCAGCTTTCATATGCAAATACAAACAGTCCTAAAATTCTTCATATGCTGTTTTTTATTTTTCAACTTTATTATATGCTGTTTTTTTTTTCAGCTTTCATTATATGTTAATATTTTCAAAGTTCTTCATATGCAAATACAAATATTCATAAAATTACAATAATGTCAGATTATAATAAATTACAATGATGTCATATTACAATAATTTCAGGTTACCCATGATAATTGTCATAATTAAAAACAGTTCAAAGTTCCAAACAGTCCCAAAATATAAATGAGTCCAAATCAGAATTACATTCCCAAAGTCTTAATAAGTCCAAATCAAAATCTTCCAAAGTCTAGTTATTACATTCCAAAAGTAAAATGCAAATGTCATAAATCAAGTCCCATAACCATAATGGGTAATCTGCTAAAACAAGCTTCCAATTCAAACATCATCCTTCAATGTCTTTTTCTTTGTCTTGGCATCCCAATAACTCTAAAAGATAAAACAATAAAATATTAGCATTTTAACTTTGAAGTATCAAATATATTTAAACAAGAAAAAAAATCTCTTTGAAACATAAAAATTACCCGAATCAAGTTTCTCATATTCCTTAATCTCATCCATTGCATCACGAAGACTAATCGGGGTGGTTGAAGTTCGAATCCAATTTTGTGTGCAAATTAGGGCCTCCATCGTTTTAGGCAACATTCAGCTACGAAAAGAATCAAGTATATGACCACCGGTACTAAAAGCGGATTCGGATGCAACGGTTGAAACCGGAATGGCTAATATATCACGCGCAACATAAGAGAGAACTCGATACTTGGAGGAATTAATCCTCCACCAACCCAAAACATCAAAATTTTCTACGTTCTCTTTACATCTTTCGGCCAAAAATCTATCAACTTCGGATTTATTTGCAAAGGTGTCTTCCTCCTCCAAATGTCTCTTGAATTGAGACGCCAAAAAAGCACGTCCATCCTCATCCTCATCATTAACACCATCTACACCCCCAGTTGACTTGTCAAATTTTTGTGAAGACGAACCACTTGATTTGGGCCCGTTGGACCTATCATACCACCCGAACAAAGAATGCAACACATCTTCCACCTTTCGTGACATATCCTTTGCCACATCAATGTCAAATAATTGTTCAAAATAAAACTTGACATATAACAACATTTTAAATAATTGCTAAACAAATTTTAAATCATTTTCACAATCGGGCTCTGACCCGTTTCCATTTTCTTTTCTCTCTTGTATATATATATATATATATATATATATATATATATATATATGTATTACAGGTGCCTAGCCACAGGGGTGTCTTGCTTAGGATCATTGGAAGGAACGCGCTGCAGCTTAGGTGGGAGTTGCAGGCCTCTTGCTTAGACGACTTCATTTATTTGATTCCACTCTTATCATATTTATTCAGTTGGGCATGTGTCGCCCGTTTCCATTATCTAGTTGTTTTATTGGGCAGTATGATTCATTAATTTCGAGTATTGTCACTTTAGGATTTATTACTGTCTGGATGTTTTACTTTAAGTTTTAAATGATGGGATTTAGTTTGTTGAATGTTTAAATTATTTGAATTATATGTTCCAGGATAATTTGTGGTGTGATTCTTTAATAATAAATTATGTAAAGATTTAAACGTTGGTTTACATAAAAATACAATTTGGAAAGTAATGTCTAAAAAAATGCTTTTGACACTTAGCTTAATTAATTAGGGTGTTTAAATTGGAAAAGTTATTTTTCGACAGTGATGCTAAGAATGAACCAACTGTTCACCTTGATTTTAATTTAATAAAGGAGTGATCGCCCGATATTTAGTTAGGCGGGGTATCACAACCATTAGGTCTCTGTTGCTACAAGGTCATGCATTTAGCCTTAAGAATGCAGGAGCTATATGTCAGAGTTTCGTCATGAAGATGTTCAAACATCATATGGGAGAGGACGTGGAGGTATATATTGATATCATGCTCGTCAAAAGCATAAATAAGAGCATCCATCTCCAAGATCTAGCCAAAGTATTTGAAATCCTTAGTCTCTACTGAATGAACATAGTGCTAGAAAGTGTTCATTCAGGGTCCAGTCAAGAAAAGTTATGGGTTACCTAGTCAGCAAGAGGGGGATTGAGATAAATCCAGATAAGATAGAAGCTATGAACAAAGTCCATTTGTCGAAAACAATTACACGAAGTCCAAAAGCTCGCTGGGATGCTCGCAATGCTAACCCCTTTATTTTGATGTTATCTGAATGCTATCGACCATTCTTCCAAATACTCGAGAAGGAGAAAATCCTCATCAAGATTGATGAGTGCTCCAGAGCCATCTTAAACTAAAGTCTTACTTAATCAAACCTCTATTCCTTGAAATCTCAATTTAGGAAGATCCCATATACCGTTATCTTTTAGTAACGAGTCATGCAATCAACTAAGCCTTGGTCTATAAAAAAGAAGTAAATAAGTTTCCTATTTATTATGCCAGAAAAATACTTTTGGAAAACTAGTTTACGCATTGGTGATCGCTTTATGGAAGTTGAAGCATTATTTTTAGGCCCACTCCGTTATTATGATTTCTTATTTCCCTCTTAAAGTTGTCCTTCATAGTGCTGACCTTTTTGGATGTATGTCCAAATGATCGGTTGATCTTGGAAGGTACATCCACTTTAAGGTAAGGACCTCAATCAAATGGCAGGTTCAAGCTGATTTTATTGAAGAATTCACCAGAGTTAGACCCACCAACTAGTAGTTAGTCGATCAAATAGATATACTCAACTAATTAAAGGAAAATGTATGTTGTATGTTGACATCACCTCCAATTCTAAGGGTGAAGGCGTGGGAGTTGTCCTAGTAACTCTTGAAGACACGATGATAGATAAAGGCATCAAATTGATATTTGAATCCTCCAAAAATGAGGATGAATATGAGGCACTTATAGCTAGTGTATGCAAGGCACACTTTCTGGGGCCAAGACATCTCAACATTTATTGAAACTCCAAAACTGGTGTCTGATCAGACCAATAGGGATTTTAATGCCAAGGATGGCAGCCTTCCTCGCAGTCATACATGAGCTCGTTAAGAAATTTGAAGAAGTCCACGTTTAACTGTTCCCCGGGGCAAAGAAGTCATGCCGAAGCCTTAGCATCCCTAAGCTCAGGAGTGGACTCAAATATCAGGAGCATTATTAAAGTGGAAAATCTAACGAGGAAAATTATTCATAAAATAGTGAGCATTGGGCGCGTCCTCTATATCGAAAAGGGTTTTAAATGGATGGATTCGACAATAGCATACATGTAGAATAAAACACTACTGACAAATAAGAAATTGACCCATCTGGGCAAATAAAAATTCATTTTTTCATTTAGACCGTGGGGTAAAGATTTATAGTGGATCTTTCATAGGCCCCTACCTCTGATTTGTACACCTACAAGACATCAAGTAAATTCTTTACAAACATGTGGAAGGCTCGTAGCATTTTAAGAATTCAAAGCGGGCTATTGGTGCCCGTATATGCAGAAAAGTGCAAGTGTTTATGTTCGAAAGTGCGAAAAGTTTCGAAAATTCTCTCCCCTAGTCCATGAACTGCCCTAAGACATGAAATAATTGACCGGCCCATAGCCATTTTCACATTGGGGGTTAGATGTCGTGGGTTCATTACCTACTACACCTTGTAATTGTAAGTACTTATTGGTTGGCACAAACTATCTCACTAAGTGGGTTGAGGCAGAACCTATAGCCCGCATTAGAGATACGAATATGATAAGGTCCATTTGGAAAACTATCATAACATGCCTTGGGGTACCAAGGGATATGATAACTGATAATGGAACACTTAAAACCACTTAGTTTCACTCTAATATGATCGGAAATATGCTAAGGTCATGGTCCACCATCTCTACCTTAATCCAAACTACATGCTTGTCTATCAAAAGAAAAGTTTCTTCAACCCATGTAGGAATAATGTTGTAGGAGAGCAGGTTTCCAAGCTCCTAACATAAAACTTCATTAGAGAGGTGAAACACCCATATTAGCATTGTAATGTGGTCCTTATGCTAAAAGAAAAAAAATAAAGGATGTCCATTGATTTCACTGACCTCCGAAAAGCATGCCCCAAAGACTATTACCTTATGCCTTAGATTGACACCTTGGTTAATCCATGACACGTCATGATCTCATCTTATTATTAGACACTTATTTCGGGTATAACTAGATAAAGATGCCCCTATTAAAGAGGAGAAAACCTCATTCATTATAGACAGAAGTACCTACTGTTATAAAGTTTTGACTTTTAGACTAAAGAATACAGGTGAAATTTATCATAAGATGGTGACTCTATTTTTAAAGAATTTTTTGGCAAGACTAAGCAGGTCTATGTTGATGGCATGCTCATGAAGAGTTTGTGGCCTGAAACCATGTGAAGAATCTATTATAGACCTTCGGTGTCCTCAGATGGAACTGAATGAGCTTGAAGCTAAAGAAATATGCTTTGGGGGTTACTGGAGGCAAGTTCATTGGGTTTATGATTCCAAGATGAGGAAGAGAAGCCAATTTAGAGAAGATTAAAGATCTATGGGACATTAAGTCTTCAATCAAAATGAAAGAGACCTAGAGTCTAGCTGGGAGAGTTATCTCTATCAATCGTGTTGTTTGGAAGGAAATAGAAAAATGCGTACCCTTCTTCAAAATACTAAAAAAGTGCCTCTAAATGGAATCTTAAGGCTAAAAAAGAATTTTAAATCCTCAAGATGTACCTGGGATCCCCACATCTACTATCCAAGGCCATTATCGGGGAAGATCCATGATTCTACCTTACTACTTCACCAACGACAGTACTCTCAGCTCTGATCTAAGAAGAATTTTAGGTTAACCACCATGTGCATTATGTCATCCGAGCATTGTAAGGGTGTGAAAGTAAGTATTTGTGGACATAAAATCTCCCCTTGTTCCTCATCATCTTAACTAGATGTTTGAGGCCCTACTTACAATCTCATATGGTATAGTTATGACTGATCAACCCCTTTG
The DNA here is from genome assembly GCA_949130495.1 of Sambucus nigra. Taxonomy (NCBI): domain Eukaryota; kingdom Viridiplantae; phylum Streptophyta; class Magnoliopsida; order Dipsacales; family Adoxaceae; genus Sambucus; species Sambucus nigra. The sequence continues at coordinate 618,699,166 of OX422208.1, forward strand.
AAAGATCCTCCAAAAGATAAATACCTCAATAAGGCTTATTAATTGGTCAGTGAAATTAGGAAGGTTTGATGTAAAGTACCAACCTCAAAGCATCGTTAAAGATTTGGCCTTATTAGAATTTATTGCAGAATTCAGCAACCTATAAATGGTAGATGGCCAAGAGCTCAAAAATAAACATGACCAAAGAAATGGAATCAAATCAACCGTTATTATAAATAATAAACCCCATCTCTCTAGCATGAATCAAGCATATGGATGTCTCATCTAACAGCCTAGGCAGCGGAGTTGGACTTCATTTGATAATCCTAAAATTAGGTAATATCTCTCTTACTCTCGATTTTAAATTCAAATCCTCGAATAATGAGGAGGATCATGAAGCCTTAGTGGATGTCTTAGGCCTGGTCATCCTTCAAAAAGTTAAATAAGTGGAAGCCATTAGTGACTTTCAACTAGTGGTGAAGTAGGTCACTAAGGTTTATGAGGCCAATGGTGATATGAAGGTATGGTACTTAGCAATTATTAAGCATCTCATCTAGAGAATTGCTAAATTTTGCATCTGGAGAGTCCCTAAAGAGGAATATTCAACGTTCAAACACCTTGCACGAGTATCCTCATCAATTGAGGTAGATCCAGAAGTCGCAGTTATCACCTTGGACCAATAAAGCATCACTCGCTTCTATATATATATATATATATATATATATATATATATATATATATATATATATATATATTGCAGAGGTTGATCTATGCTCCAACTAGACCACTCCCATCAAGGCTAACGTTAGGGATATAACCCTCTACAAAGAAAGGTTGAAGTCAAATGAATAAATTCCTTAGATTCCAGATATTACATAAAAAATGGGTTATTATTGACGAATGGGTACTTCTTAGCACCTTAGAGATCCTTTTCCCCATCACAGGCTAGTTATCTCTACGAAGGTGTCTGTGGTTGCCATAGAGGCCCAAAGACCTTAGTTTAGAATGTCTTGAGGCAAGTGTACTTTTGTCTAATATTGGGAAAGATAGCCAATAATCTGGTATAGTGTTGTGAAAAGTGTCATGGGTTCTCTTTTGATTTAAAATTGCCAATCGAGAAGATGTATCTTATTGAAAGTCCATGTCTCTTTTCTCAATGGTGAGTGGATTTGGTAGGGCGAATGCCCTTACCCAGGGTTAAAACAAGTTCTAAATTATGACCATTGATTACTTCACCAAGTGGGATGAGGTTAATCCCTTAGACACCATCATGGAAAACAAATCTACTAACTTCATTTAGAATAATGTCATCTATATGTTTGGCTTTTCTAAGGACTTAATCTTAGACAACGATAAACAATTTGACAATACAATGTTTAGAGAGTTTTGCTCAGACTATGGCATAAGAATTCATTACTTATGTCCGTGCCACCCTCAAGATAACGTTTAAGTCAAAGTTACCAACATATCCATCTTCCATGGCCTGAATAAAAGGTTAGGGAAAGCCAAGGGTTTATGGTTTGAGGAGTTATCGAGTATGCCATGGACCTGCATGACCAAAATCAGATATCCAACAGGTTAAACTCCCTTATCTATACCTTTTGCACTGAGAATATGATCCTAATAGAGGCCTGAGTGACCATAAAATGGTATCTTAGTTTGAACCACGGGCTAATGAAGAATGTCTCAAGATTTCTCTAGACGAGTAAGAGGAAAAGAGGGAAGTCGCTAGGGTTCAAATTGTAGCTTACAAGTAGAGAACACTCTCTTATTTGAACAAAAAACTTCCAAGACATAGAGTTCAAGGTGGGGGACTTGGTCTTGATAGAGGTCACCATTGACACTAGAAATCTAATTTAAGGAAAGCTAGGCCTAAAGTGGGAAGGTGCCTATGTTATGAACAAAATAGTAAGGCCAGGGTGTTATTACATCAAGGACATGTAAGTATATGAATTTTTGCACCATTAGAAATAGCGCACCTAAAAAAATACTTTTAATGACATATTTTAATAATTGAATGAAATGAAGAGAACTGTTTTGCTACCTATGATATATATATATATATATATATATATATATACACACCTTCTTTAAAATGAATTACAAGAATTTCAGCCATGGCTCTTAAGCCTAAGGTCCAAGGAGCCAAACACTAAGTTGCAACAATTCCATCCTTGGCTATAAATGTTAAACTAAGGTGTAAGGACCCAAAACACATAATTGCAAGAACTTTAGCCTTTGATCTAGGTTTAAGCTGAGGAAAAAAAGACCCAAACCCTAAGTTGCAATGACTTCAGCCTTGGCTTAAGATAATAGTCAAATATCTAAGTACGAAAAAGATTAGACTAATTACCAAGGTTTTCACCCTTTATTCCATTCAAACTGACTAAGGTCCAATAACCCACAAAGGTCAGCTCAAGGGCCTTTTAAAGACTTAAAAACTGATTTAAAAAAAGAGGAGGCGATTCAAAAAATGTATAGACCTTATCAAAACATTTGTTTAACCCCTTTCAAAAAATATCCAAATTAAAGAAACAAATCTAACACTCGGGTAAAACTTCCATTTAAAAAAAATTGGGGGGCTAAGAATTCAAATGCAATACATTGTCTGAAACTTCAGTTTTATTATAACAAAGTGCCAAGCCCAACGGTTCAAAGGTATTATGACCCAATGTGTACCTCATATTATCCTCCTCAAGGTGGGGTGGGGTGGGGGGGTCTAAGGTTCATAGGCTGTTTATCCCATAATGATTTTCAAACTTCCTATGTTAATATATATTATAACCCTCTGTAGGACTTTAGGTATCAATTTTTCTAAGTTCAGAGTTCGTATGACCTTTTTTGGGACTTTATATATCAAAATGCCTAAGTTCAGAGGTCCAAGGATCCCTTGAGGATCTAGCATTGAAATTTTTGCAAGTTATAATGTCTTCAGACACTCAGCATAACTAATTTTTATATTCTAAGTCTTTCATCCTTATCAAATCAAGTTAAGAGGTCTTAGGACCCTTTATGGAACAAATTTCAAATATGAAGTGTAAATCTAACAAATTTACTCTTTGATCTTTATTTCAAAATTTTCTTGGAACTATGTGTCTGTTCAAAAATTTTGGGCCTTCAGTCACAAAAATGTACAAGTAGTGGGGATTATGTGGTTGTAAAGTCTTATGACCCATTTCATTGCCTCAATCTTGTTTTCCAAAATTGCATAAGTATTTAGCAGAGATCTTGGGACCTTCATATCTACTTCAGTAAATTTTTTACTCATCTTATCCTACTTTACCATGATATATTGGCGGGGGGGGGGGGGGGGGGGGGGGGGGGGACAAGGGGGAATACTAACTACTGGATGATATTGTATATGGCTGCCAATTGAACTTTAATGTAATTTTTTGTGTTTGGTTAAGCCCGATCACAAAACATCAAAATTCTGATTTTAGCATGATTGAATGATTTACAAAGTTGATATAGAGTTGACTATCTATCTGTAAATATGTGCATACAATATTATTAGTTAATATTATCTATGGAAACATGTCTAATGGTTTGGGAACTTGTCTGATAGTTCAAGGAAGATTTTACTAATACATTTAGAAAGTGTTGAACAAGACCAAGGATGAGATTCGACATTATGTGCTGACTAGATTACACTTTCAAAATCTTACAGTTAGAAAAAGGTGAATAGATTCTTAATTACGATGGATATGAGGATTGTAATATTAACATAATTATTTATTTATATTTAGAATTTCTGAGATTCAACCTATTGGCTTATGAATTTTTTTAGGTTAGCAACCATTATTTTGAAGGGATCCTCATCGAGGAGATATATTAGATTGTGATATTCCCTTTATTAGCTTATAGGTTTTGAATAATCAAGTAAACTCATCCATTGGATTTAATATTCTGGTAAAGTATCAAATAAGTAAAATTTGAGATCAGTTAATAAATAAGACGTTGGTGAAAATAGATTCATGAAAAATTGAATTTCAAGAAGCGACTATTGAATGCTTTATGTGGAGAATCATATTATGTTGTATCTAGCTTTGAAAAGGCTCCTCCGTTTAAGAAATTTTGAGATACTAAATTAGTGTAAAATTATAATTACTCATTGGTATTAATTATAATTAAGTAGAAAATAAAATAAATTAACGGTGCTAATTTGGAATATTTCATATTTTTGTTTGGAAGCTAATTTAATTATTTGTTTAGGTCCCCTTATAGTTTCAAATATATAAGTAATCACTAGTATTATATTTCCAAAAAGTTCTTTATCGAAAATCATCCTCTTATATAGAGGAGAATGAGGAGGACTTTTTCAACACAATTGAACACACACATCTGTGTGATTTAAGAGAGAGAGAGGGATGGAGGGGTAGCTAGTCTTTTTGGTGGAGGATAAAGGAAATCATGTGAGAGAGAGGAGATAAGAAAAATGATAGGAAACTCTCAAGGTTCTTCAAGATTCAACACACGATTAGTGTCCACACGTCGTGTTTGCATTATTGAATCATATACGGCAAGATATAGGTCGTTGTTTACTCATACTCTACATCAATCCTTTACCGAAATCGGATTACCTACAAGATCCAAAAAGGTATTATCGATCTATTTAGTAATAAATTCATGAAACTCTAATATGTATGAGTTTAAGATCTATATATTCTTTTATTCTTTCACTATTCTTTAGAAAATGTTTTTAGAAACCTTTTCCTAACAATCGATAATAAAACGTTATTTTGATTCAAACATATTTGGGTTATATGTTGTCCAAAATCAAACCTTTAACATAGAATTTCATGGACTCGAATAAGTGTTAGAATAGTACCTATGATGTTTTTTATAGGAGTTATAATCCCTTCAGAATGGGCATATGAGTTTGATGGAAGAAAAGTTAGTTACGATCAACTATGAAACTTTTGGGGTAATCTGGATCGAGAAGGCCAAATTTTCAAAGATATAGAAAATCCCACAATTTTTCTTATCTCTATGAACATGACGTCTGATTGGACATGTGCGCACGGACTTCATCATCAGGGACAAATTGTATACATATTAGTCCAAATGATGTTCATTAATATGCATGCACACCCATATATTTAGTTTTTGTGCACGACTCAGAGTAAATATAAAAATGCCCACAAACACATGGGGAATTTTGTCGGAAGTAGTTTTTCAATTTTTGAAGTATGCCTTCTGAAATTGTGGGAACTGAGTTCTGATTAAATAGGGATTCCCTTGGAGTGTCTTGATGAACCTTTAACTTATTAGTACAAGTCCACATTGAATGGAATTCATTTTGTATTTTAATTCTTATTAATATGCTTATGAATGTCCTTATCTATTCGAATGTCTATAATTATGAATGACTATCTACTAGTCTTTAATGAAGTGAAATATCATCAACATGTGAAAGTTCCAGGGCGTATGAGTATTATAAAACCAATTCCTATAGTGAAAGGTGTGTTGTATTGGTTCGTTTCTCAAGATCAAAGGCTTTCCCAATGATTGAATGCCATGCCTAGGAGGCCAAAGGATATAAAGACCAACAATTTTCCCCATGGATGTGGCATTTAGAGAAAAAAAAATTAAAATTAAAGAAAAGAGAGCCGTAACTTATGATTTCTATCCCTCAACAAAGGGACATTCGAAGAAAATATAGGCCTTGTCAAGAGGCATAAGAGATTTTACATCCAAGTAGATTTAAAGGTATAGAGTATTCATCTTCAAAGATAAATCTAAGATTCCATATAAAACCAAGAAGGGAGTCAATCTTATTCAGACATATTGGTCGAGAATATAAAAAACTTGGAGATGGCTATGGGTGTGGGTGGGGAAAAATGTTTGAAGATATCTCCTCTAGTGAAGAAGAAAAAATAGGATATGATGGTTATGGATGAAACGAGATATGTTCAAGGGAATGCTCAATAACAATTTATCCATACTGGTTGTCTACCACATAAAGTTCCTATCAACATGGAAGTGATCCTGCCACAGAGTTTAAAGTGGGATTGGGTGAAGATGACTTAAAGAAAAAGATGGATCGAGATGAGCATTCAAAAGTAGACAAACTTAATTTTTTTATCTATACCTTAAATCTTATATATTATTTCAAAGGGCCTACTAAAGATATAAAAAATAAACTTAAGACTTTGTTTATAAAGGCTTGAGTGAATAAATAGTAATAAATAAAATGTTTGTATATAACATTGCTATTGTTACTATAATGCCACAGTGAATGCAATGTAGAACAAAAAAAATTATAAAATGGTCCAAACTCAACTCATAATCTCTTATTTTTGTGAAAATAAAAAGTCAACCAAAGGTATACTACAAGTTGATATTGAGGTATGGACAAAAAGTCTAAATTTGTTTTCTTTATAATCGATGGCAAACAAAGATTTTATTCTTCACTTGGTAGATGTTGGATCCATTCTAAGAACAGTGTCTCTTTGTCCATGCATCAAAAGCTACTATTGATAAAGAAGGATGGGAACGTAGAGGAGGTGGAAGTTTATTCTTTATGATTCCACTCTATTTCTAAATGTGTTGAAGATAATTTAAAAAGAAAATGTGGGACTTTTAAGTGGACGCATTAATACCCGAGAAATTAGAAGGGGAAATCTCAAATGAAGAGTGAAAGGAAATAGCCTTTAGTCTGATTAGACCAAACAAAAAAGACAAAGTAGTTAATTAACGGGTAGAACTCCTATTGGTTTAGATAAGGACAATGAAACTTTGTCCATTATATTGCATAAATTAGATATTTAGACCTGAATACGAAAATCAGTGAAGAAAGGACCATTAATTGGGTCGACTATACAATCGATGGATGTAAAGAGGTTGAAAAACCTCTAGACAGTGGTGATCTCACAAGTTCTTAAATAAAGTATGAAGAACTCATGGTAAACTAGTTGTACCTTTGTTTAAAGTGAACTTAGGGACCGAACAAAATTAGAGGGTGACACATATTAGTGCAAGCCTAATCAATAAAGGCAAACAATTGGTTGTAGATCTTTTATAACAAAATAAGGAATGTTTCTCTTGGCAGTATGATGAATTATTTGGTTTAGATATAAAATTGGTGGAGCATAGAATGCCAATCAGAGAAGGATATAAGCCTATTAAACAATTGTTAAGCCACATAACTTTATAAGTCACATAAAAAATAAAAGACGAAATTGGAAGGCTGTTGAAGGTTGGGTTCATTAGAATTGCCAAGTATGTTGAATTGTTCTCTAATATAGTTCCATTGATTAATAAAAATGGAAAATTAAGAGAATTCATTAACTTAAAATAATTAAATGCATCCACTATAAAGTATGATATCCAATGCTAGTGGTAAATATATTCGGTGATAGATATGCTAGTCATGATATCATGTCAATTATGGATGGCCACTCATTATACAACCAGTTATGCATACCTCAAGAAGATGTGCTTAAGATTTTTTTTAAGGTGCCCTCGTAATTTGGGGACCTTTGAATAGATTAAAATGCCTTTTGGATTAATGAATGTAGGAGCCACTTATCAAAGGGGAATGGATACCATTTAAGTGATTTTTTGTAACATTTTTTCTATGTTATATTGATGAAATAATCATCAAATAAAAACTAATAACCGGTCATATAACACAACTACAAAAACGTCCTTTAAAAGAATGAGACTTTATCAACTTAGAATGAATCCTTTTAATTGCGCTTTTGGAGTTTCTGCGGGAAATTTCGTAGGGGTATTTGGTACACTAAAAGGGAAGTCAAATTTATATGAACAAGGCTAAGGGAATAATTGAAAGCACAACCCCCAATAATAAAAAAGTTACAAATATTTTTGGGAGAAGATAATATTATTCATAGATTTATATCTAATGCTGTAGGGAAACTAAATTATTTTATCCTTTCTTATAGCTAACAGATCACAAAGAGATGGATCGGAAGGAAGATCAAGAGATAGCTTTCCAGACGCTCAAGAGATAATTTGCTAAGCAACTAGTTTTGGTGCCCCCAAAGGAAGGTAAGCAAATGATTTGGTATGTTTTTTACTTTGGTACCTCAATTGGAGTTTTGTTGGCACAAGAATGTGAGAAGAACAAGTAGCATGCTATGTACTATCTATGTATGTTTCTAAACAACTGTGAATATAGATACTCTATAATGGAAAAATTACATTAAACCTTTTATTGCACAACAATGAAGTTAAGATACTAATTTTTGTCTAGAGAGGTGTATGTCATTTTCATGTTTGATTTGATTAAATATATACTGACAAGGCTTATTTTGTGAAATTTTATTTGTAAATGGGTGTTACCTCTATAAGAGTTTTTCTTGCACTATGTATCTAAAATGGGTATAAAAGGTCAATACTTGGCTAACTTTTTAGATGAGCCATAAGTTGAGTGTGAGATAGGATACATATCATTACGCCTATGAAAAGTATGGTCTGATGGTTTGAAAATTACGATAAGAACAGGAATATGGATAATTATTGAGTTCCCATAATTTATCAAAACAAAACATCGGTATAGCTTGGAAAAGAACTCATGTTCCAATAATCGAGTGGAATATGAATTTTTCATAATGGGCCTAGAGATAGTTTGAAACTGTAATGCTTATGTAATTAAAATTTATGGGGATTCTTAGCGGGTCATAAGATAGTTAACTAGTTAATATAGATGTACCATTGATGTTTTCACTTTCTATAACCAAGTGGATTTGAACTTACAGTTCAAATTTGATGAAGTCTCATTAAACTATGTTCATAGATTTCTATATGAATAGGATAATAAAATAGATAAAAAAGAATTAAAATTTAAACCTGATAATAGATTTGAAGCTAAACTAATATTAAGTTCCATTACTGGACTCTTAACACCACTGCATAGTAGATGTACTTTGTCTGAAATTAAAACTATAGATGCTCATAATGATTAGACAAAACCATTAATTGAAGATCTAACTGACCTAAATATCTAGACTGGTATTAATGTTAAATTAAAAGTAACCAATTATGGTATGTGTGCCGGGAGGATATATAAAAAACTTGTTTATTGATTAATCCTAGAGTTCCAATGCAAAGAGGAAGTTTTCATAAACATTGCTAGAGTCCATAAAGACATATGTGGGGAACATCAAGTTTGTCCCAAAATGAGATGGTTGCTAATAAGACATTGTTTTTATTGGCCATTAATTTTAATATATTGCATGAACTTTGGTAAAGGATGTAAAAAATGTCAACAAGTTGTCCCTCTACAACATGTGACTACTATTGAATTTCAATATGCAGTGTAACCTTGGACATTTAGAGGATGGGAAATTAATGTCATTGGTAAAATCTACCATCCATCTTATAGGTTGCACAATTTTATACTTATGGCAACAAATTATTTTACTGAGTGGTTACAAACTAAGGCCTTAAACTCACTTATCCAAAATGAATAAGTTAACCTCTTATAAGACATTGTATATATGTTTGGAATTCCAAAAACCATAACCTCAAACAATGCAATAATATTTGAGTCAGAAATGGCTTTGGAGTTTACTCTAAGGTTAGCAATAACTTTAACAAAAACATAACCCTAGTATTCTCAATCAAATGTTCAAGCAGAGTCTACAAACAAGGTTATTAAAAACAACCCATGCTACCTTTGGCATTCTCAATCTCAAGAGAATAGGCATGAGACCATATTTGCAGGACCTATAGTATCCAAACTTGATTAGATTTAAAAGTATCGTCTTGAAGATCAAAGAAACTTCTATATGGGAAATCTAGGAAATAAGGGTATAGAGTCACCTCTTTTACCTCGGTGAGAGTGTATGCTAAGAAAGAATACTCCAACAATACCCATCCAGATTTAACAGGGAATACATGCCTTGATAGACAAAGCATGAGAAAGTGATAATATTCGTGGTCAGTCACAACTTTGGAAGAGTATGCATTATACTCATGTGCCTCAATAGGACTAGATCATCTTATTTTATTGAGAAAAATATACTCTGAGTCTTGTCTTGAGGTTCGCTCGAGAAAGTTTCATAAAAATAATTCAACAAACATCCTCATCTTCTTGCCTATCCTTTTATACCACTATTAGGAAGGTAAGACGAAACCTAGACTCCTGCACATTTTACGCACGCAAGTTCCTTTATGGAAAATAGTTTTTTTTTGTGTTTATTTTGTTGATGCATATCTTGTGACTTTAATATGATATGAAAACAAAAATTAATTAATTTTTTTTTTCATTTTATGTTTGCCTATTGTGGGTCTGTCGTAGGACACTCATCGCTGTAAGATTATACATCTCTCCAGCAACAGTGTATCACCGACTGCATTGAGTTCCCGAGATTTATCTTCAATTTTTTCTAGTATGGTCCCTTCATTTTCTCCCCAGCTAGGAGAATCCTCATTAATGTGATGCTTCGAAATGTGTCAGTCTAGTACAAAAAGTTACCTTTTGAACTAGATTATGCAAATATTTCTTGGTACTCGGTCAAACTAAAGATGTGATCATATATTTTCTACTTTTTACACTATGTCACTTCATTTAAATATACATATTACCTATTGTCCTCCCAAACTTACCTTACAATATTTTTTGTATAACTAAGTAATTTGGTCTTGATTTTGTGGAGAAGTATGAAATGTGATTTTTTGATCTCTTTGTGGACTATTTTTTTGCTAAATATTTCTTTCCACGAGAATCATTTTAGGAGAGAAAAATATTTGAAAGATGAAAATTTAATTTTATGTTGAATCTTTTATTCTTACAAGTTTCAAATCTTATTTTTATGTTCAATATATTATTGAGATATTTTAAATTTAAATACTTGTGAAATATAAAAATATTTGAAGTAAATTTGTTTGCTTTGGAATCTTTTTATACCTTCAACAAATCTCCTTTTAATATGTTCTTGTTTTCTTTTCAGATTTCATTTATCTTGAAAATGTATTTTCTAAGTTAAGTTAGTAATTTCAGACACACTTATAATTTGGGTTCATTACACACCCATAAAGTGGTACTACACTCGTTAAAGTTTTCTCATCTTTAAAATCTAACTGAAGATTTTGTCGGACAAGGACTGGAAAATATTGGTTGCGGACCAAAATCTGTCGCGATAGTGTAGCATATTCCAGCTGTTGGAACTCTCTATGGAGAATATGTGGGAAAGAGTGTCTAGTCAGTCATAGCCAAAAGGGGTATAAGTCTCTGTCTTCAAGTTTTAAAACTCTACCATAGTATGTTGTTCGTTCTATTAGCCTGAGGTTTTTTCCCGTTATTGGTTTTTCTCGTACACCTTGGTGTTGTGCTTTATTGTTTATCTTTCTGCACTTAGATTAAGTCACCTAAATATTAAATATAAAATCTGGTGTACTCTTCTTAGTAAACAATTTTCCATGTAGACCTTATGCCTTGTTTTTTGTGCATAAAACGAACTTGAAAATAAAACTATCATATCTTGACAAGTGGTTTTAATTGGGTACCTTCCGTCCATCTTAGTTTTGATCACACACACTCTCAAACTCCCTCAGTCTTCTTATGACTTTTAACAAAATTGGAATGAGATAAGAGTGAATTTTTTCTCTTCAAAGAGCCATGACATTTGGAAGATAACACGTGAGCATGAACATCTTCCCCAATGGTTATTAGACCGACCAATTTGTAGATATTCAATATTGCGGGACTCACCATCCTAAAATTAAATTAAAATAAATTTAATGTTTGGTTCCAAAAATAAATGTCATTGAAAATCACTAATGGATCATATTCTATATGAGTCAACATGAGTTTGAAAGTGTCAAAGATTCCAATTTTTATCATTTCTCTTGACTTTATTTCAAGTATATGATTCATCCATTGAGGCCACTCATCATTATCCTACCATTTTGGCTAAACTCTAAATCGAAAGAAGGATGGTGATTTTATGAAGGTAGAGTATTTAATGGGAAGATTTTGTACCCAAAATGGAAGATATAAAATATATAACTTCAAATATAGTTCATCTCGAAAAAGGAAACCCGCGATAAAGAGGGAAACCCCATAGGGCAGTTGAATGGGGAAAACAATATCCCCAATTACAATAATGTTATCATCCATGAACATATAAATGTTTCTTTCAAACTCAGTGTAAACATCTACGATTTCAACTAGAAACCATTGACAACAAAAGAAATAGGAATAGAGATAACATGGAGCAAAGAGTTGAAAAGATGCTTGGAGAGATAATGCAAATCGTAATAAAGGAAGATATGGTAAGAGACGAGTTTAGATAGCTCAAAAGGACCATTTGAAATGCAATAACATACTTAGAAAAATCGATCATGTGTCCCAAAATATTTTCCCTTTAAAAGGTAAAATTTTGGGGAAGTGGAGAGACAGAAAAGTGCATTTATTGACTCATTAAATCAAAATACCCTCATGATTATATTTGTGACTTGCTAATGGCCTAAGAAATTAAAATAAAGTGTTAGTAATTTCAAGGAAGCCAAATATATAGGATAAAGTAAATAAAAAAAGTTATCCGTTTATGAGAGATAATTATTCAAGTGAAAAATAAAAAGTAATTATTTGGACCCATCTCCACTTGCAATTGGATTTGGTTGAACCACTACCAATAACAAAGCATGCATGGAGAATACAATTGAATTGAAATATTTTTAGGTTTAAAATTACAAAAACATTCAAAAGTTCATATGATATCCCAAATATCGTTATAGCATAATCAAATGGAAAAATAAACTCTATGCTAGGATGATAAAAATGGCGTAATAAGAACTAATGACCAAAATGAATCTAAAAATATATATCCACTGATGCAACATTATATATCACATTAGCAAAGACATAAGCCTAAAATAGTCGTTCAAAAACAAAAAAAAATCCATTGATAACAAAAATTGCAGATTATAAAAGTAGTAAAAAACATAACATTACTTTATTTGGATTTAATAGTAATGGGAAATTCAATGGTGAAAAATTTATGGAATGTATACCAAAAAAATAAAAAATATGCTTATGATCCAAGTCGAAATGATCTTTATCATCATTTAGTTCTAAAAGAAATTTCTCATGTCACTAAAGTCACCGAGATGCATCTTAAACGTTTTCTTTTAATTCTCGGGTTTTTAAGGAAAATTCAATCTAAGGAAAGAATGACAAGGCCATAATCCTATGGGTCATCATGTACATGAACACAAATGATATAAAAATCCCTATAATACTCCAAAATCCCATGGGCGATAGTGTGAAGACCATTTTTGATTGAGATTTAATCATCATAATCTTTAAATTCAGGAATAATTAGCCTCAATCTTTTAATGAAAGTCGATTAGATTTTGTGGGGAAAGGAAATTTGAGTTTTAGGAGTGGGATGAGAGTCTTCGAAGTTTTGTATGAGCATGGAGGCACATAAAAAGTTGTTTTATGTGTGACCTTTTAACAAGACATAAGGAGAAAGATCGAAAAAAGGCGTAAAGAATTTCTAAAGCTTTGCTAACATTATTGGCAGTGGAAGGATAGGGAAGAGAGTGATAACCAATGTCAAAGTCATCTTGTAAATACTTATATTAATCACACATTAGATATCTAGACAACATGCATTGGAAGACAGTCTGATTATAAAAAGGATTATCAAAGAAAATCGACTCGATCACTAAAGCTTCAAATCTATTGAAATTGAGTTAGCCCCAACCATGACATAGGAGGTTTGGAGGCCATTAGTGATGAAACATGGTGGGGTATTACAAACGTATGGTAGGAAGATCTAGAACAAGGGGAACCAAATCATGTAACTTAAAAAGTGGAAAAATGCTAGGCATCTAAGAGGTTTAAATACACAATTTTGCTAGTATTGAAAAGGAAGAAGGGCTCATCTGTCTTGGAGCATGAGTGAGCTCCCATAGGAATATAAGATAGTTTTGGGTAAGTCACTTGAGTCTTATACGTAACTGGAAAAGTGGAAAGAGTGCGAGAATGGTCATATCCATAATTCATCCTATCACAAGAATATTAAGCAGGTACTTCCCCCGAAGTTTGAAGATGAGGAGTGGTAAGGCACTACTATGAACCATAGTGGGATGATAGCCATAGTCATTTGACTCAAAATGCAAGTGGTAGTATGGTTGGTATTGCTTCACTTCGTCCATACAACAATCACAAACCCAGATACTTATAGAATCATAAAAAACCGCTCTCTTTGCTTTGAGGACTTATGATCGCAGTGGTAGGTCTAAAAGTAATACAAAAAAAATCCACCCAAAGTAGACAGAGCATTAACATTAGAATATAAAGTCGGATCATGATCAATATTTCCAGTTTGATCCCCCTCATTATTGCACAGTGAGTTCACATAGGCAACAAATACAATCCAAGGGTATACATTATTATCAGATGGTTTTGTGAAGGAAGATGTTCCAAACTTCTAATTTTTTCATCTCCATTGTCATATTTATCTCAGAAGAAAATACTAAAAGACTTAAGTATTAATGATGAAAAACCTTTCATGTGGAGCCCTATAAAATATAAAGTATATTGATTGAGTCAAAAATAAATATTGTAGGAGTCTAAAACAATTGAATATCATTCTAAGGACAATTAAAAAACAAAACTAAAGCATGAAGATAATAACTGAATAAAACCATAAAAGAAAACTCATATAAACTCTGATACTAAATCCATAACAATAATAAATTCCGTTGCTAACATCTGCTATGGTCTCAACATATGCTCAAACTCCAACTAGAATAACAACTACTATAAATCAGAAACGCACAGGAAATTTAGACTAATATCCATATGACAACAATTCCCCACGAATAGTCATGCTGGTACACTTACACATAAAGCCACATAATAACATACATAATCCATAACATATTAATAAGTCATAAGCCCAAATTCTTAAATTAATTTATTTTATTTAATTAAGAATTTAATTTTCAAACAAAACGAAACTCTTTCGAATGAATGCCCTATTCTCGTTTGAACGATATTTACCCAGTCGTTCGCACGACATGGTTGATTCATTCCAATGAAAAATGTAGTTCATTTTTATGAGTTATAAACTTGTTCGAATGAACCATGAAATCTCACTTGAACGAAATATTAAACTCGTTTTAGTGAGATGCATGATGCCATCTTCTCCAAGTCTCCAAAAATCCACCATTGGTGATAGAAATTAAAAAAATTCAAGACTCTAAACATCACCATTCCCATACTCCTTCATATATAATTTAACTAACTACATAACCAACCTAAATCTATGATTTTTCATCAATTCAACATGTTTATGAGAAAATTTGGCCAAATTTAAAAATATGAACCCTTGTTCATTAATTTGCGCAATTGAGTTCAGATTTAATTAAATTTGGGTAATAAAAAACGTCTTTTAATGATTTATGATTTTGAATCTATATCTAACAAAATCCTTCCATAAACTAATCCAATTAAAGGGATTCAATGCTAATTTTCTTACCCTATGAACATAGGGTTGATGGTTAAATTCCAGATTAATTACATTACTAAATTGGTCCAAATAAAAATTCTAAACTTGAATTTAATAGGTCCAAATGGGTAATTATCATTGTATCTCAAACTGTAAATTAAGTCTTTTGTCTATGTACACTTGCCTTATAGTCTTAGGATGAATCAAAGCCAAACTCCTCAAAATTCTCTCTTCTTCTTGGGTGGTTCCTACATTTATAATAAAGGTCCCTCTCTCTAGTCTCTAGGATGAATTAGGTTAAGACTAATGATACCTCAAACTACTTAACCATGAAACTAGCTATAAATCCCAAATAAATCGAAACCCAATGATCCAAAATACTAATTTAATAGTCCCAGAACATTACCCAAGCTATTTACAAACCCATAGGTTTTAAAATCCATTACATTAAGTCTTAAAAGGACATTCTAAGTGTCCTAAATGTCCACAAAATTATGATATAAAACAACCAATTATTTATCCGATACGCTTCGGAGAATGAATTATTAAATTATTTATTAATTTATCTTGGAACAAAATTATAGGAAATTAAGTCACGATCTATGGAACCCGACACCGTGGGGATAATCCAAACAAGGAAACCCTTTATACTAAATTTTTTACCATTCCATAGTCTCCCATAATACACAATCATTTCAAATATTTAGTGAATGACTTACCGTGTATTAAGTTCGTTCAATACCATTGAATTATCAAACACTTATACCCAAGATGATTATATATATTAACATCACATGTTACTCTAGGCCAACATAAAAATTTAAATTTAATGCACCGAAATATACTAGGCATTACACCCCCCCCCCTAAATAAGGAATTTCATCCTTAAAATTTGAATATATACCTGACTAGAGTAACTCTGGATATCTCTTCTGCATTTTTTCCTCTTTCTCCTATGTATACTAAGCCTCATTGTGATGTCCCCACTACACTTTAATTAACGGTATAACCTTTATTTATATATTTTTCTCTCTCCAATCAAGAATATATTCTGGACACTCCTCGTAGCTCACGTTGTTCTATAGAATTATCCCATTGAGGTCGATATGCTGATAAGATGACTCGTCCCAAGAAATTTCCTTAGCATGGACACATGAAATGTGTCTTGTACCCACTGGAGGTAATTAGGTAAGGATAATCGGTATGCCACTAAGCCTACCCTATCTAGTATCCTAAAAGGGACCAATGTATTGGGGAGTCAATGTCAATGAGAAAGAGATTAAGCTCCCCGGGTTTTTAGAATAAAACCTCACTTTTTAATTTTTCACAACTTTAATAAACTATGCACATTGTAAAATCACAAGTGTTTTGTGAAATAGTTTTGCTAATTTTAGTATTGTCCTAAGCATGCATCTATGAGAGGATAAGCAGGAATAAAATAAGAACCCATATCACGACAATGTATGAGGAAAACCATAAAGGGAAAAATATCGAACGGCCTAGCCACACAAGTCCACTATGATATAGGAAGTTTATAAGAAGAACTTATACTTACTCACAAACTCGATGCTTTCAATCCTTGATGCGCTTCCTCATTTATTGTAACCTTCTCCACAACCACTTCCCAAAGCCTTCCAATAGCCACACAATGTAGGAGTGTTTTCACGTCTTGGTATCCCACTGGTCTTATTTTTCTCATGCCCGGTGTAGCTCGTTCAATAAAAATATGGTCTCCTCTACTCAAACTGATCACAATATGAAGAGAAAACAGATATGGTGCAACATGAAGGGATCTCAACATACATATAGATGTAGGATTCTGAGAATTCAAACTTGGGTGAAAACTAGGGTCTGGGAGGCACAAATAAACATTGAAAAATCATTTTTGTAAAAACCCTCCAAGAAAATTCATGACAGACGTTAGGGTTTATAGAAAACAAGAATTTTGAGGAATTATCTTTATTGAGTTAAATCATTCAAACGAAAAACATAGGATTCATTCGAACAAAATCGTATCTCATTTGGGAAAACTTAAACCTCATTTGAACGAACACGTGATCTCATTTGAACCAACATCAAATGAGATTCGAACAAATTTACATCTGATTAACATAAGTACCTTGTTTGATGTTCGTTGAAAGGACGTTCTAATGGCATCCACATCACATTTGAATCAACATCTATTCTCATTTGAGAGAATAAAAACAAAAATATTTTTCTTATAACAAAACATTTAATGAAGAGGCATCCATCACATTTTATAAAACAACAACCAAAATGTATCCAGAGAAAAATCCCGAATATGCATTCATACATTTATTTAAATCCCTCGAATGTTGAAGATGAAAAATCGGAACCCAATTCAATATATTCTCAATGTAGCTCCGCATAGTATTCAATCAGAAATCATAGGCTTAAAGAACACAGAACTCATGTCATAACCTATGACTCAAACATGTTTCTTCCTAACAAAAAATAAATACAATTCTTATAAATCGACACAATTTGGAAATTTGTCCTTGTAGTCCCCTTATATCTAAATATAATCACACCCTTCATTTGGGGGACCCTTAATAGCACATGATCTTCAATTCAAAACACCAGTTTACGCTTTCTCTTGTCTTCATAACTCTTATTTCAGTCTTGCATTGTCTTCATCCATGCTCAGATGAGTTTTGCCCTCTCTAAGTTGTCCTGAATAATGTCATCCTAAACATTCAATGTTCTCTTATTTCTAACTAATATCTCAATGAACGGAATGGTCGCCCATAAAAATCCTCATAAACAACCATACCAATAGTTTTTTATGTGTATTCTTGTAAGAAAACTCTATAAGTGGTAAGTAATGATCCCAACTCCCTTTTATGTCCAACACATATGCCCGAGGCATGTCCTCAAAAATACTGTTTACCTCCTCAGTATGACCATCTATTTGAGGGTGAAATGTCGTAATCATATTTAGTTAAACTCCCATCACCTCTTGAAAATCCTTCTAGATTAAGTAAATGAATGTGTTATCACTATTGGACATAATATCTAGCTATACCCCATGAAGTTTTATGATCTCAGACACGAGTAATCTGGCATACTACTCTACAAGGTAATATGTAAGAAGTAGAAGAAAATGAGCAACCTTTGTTAATTTAATGACGATGACCCATGTAGAATTATTGCCCCTTTGAAACATCAACATCCCCCCAAAAAAGTCCATTGAGATGCACTCCCACTTCCACATAGGAATTTTTAATAGCTACAACTCTATGAATGGTCCTTGGTTCTCCACCTTTACAATATGATAAAGGATACACTTGGACATAAACTCAACCACATCCATATTCATCCCAATACACAAATACTTTGTCATCATGTCTTGATATATCTTGTACCCTTTGGGGTAAACCGTGTACTGTGAATTGTGTGCATCGGCCAAATTGCCTCACAAACAACCAAACATTTATACTATCTCAATCCTCTATCTAAGATAATCAAGAAAAAGGTAACTCCATCAGCCAAAATCTCTTATACCTTCTCCTGACAAAAGGAGTCCAAAGAGTATGCCTAGGTTACCCATGCCACTAGTGCAGGTGCAATAGTTAAAACTGCTAAGAATGAACTTGTCAAATCAATATCACGTATGGTGATCCACTAAGATGCCCAAATATTAGATTAGTCTTCCTCATATTCTTCCCATAATGTTGCTACAGAGTTAATCTCTCACTTAACATATCCGCTACCACATTCGCTTTTCTCGAATGATACTGAATAAAAAATTAGTAGTCTATCAAAAAATTGAGCCCTCTCCCGTAATGCATATTCAGATCCCTCTAAGTAAACAAGTATTGAAGAGTCTTGTGATTAGAAAATAGTGTGAGTTTATCACAAAACAAGTAGTGTCTGCAAAAATGAAGGACAAAGACTACTACTGGTAATTCCAAATTTGCTTATGATCATTTCCATAATAATACATAAGATTATGTGAAGAATAAGCGATAGTGAGCCTGTATCAAAACACCTCCTAACCCCTGGAGTGATGAAATCAAGAAACATATACTCAACTACTCCCTATGGAAAAGCAAGGATAGGTGTGGACGTCAGTATATACTTTAGCTCCTCAATGCTATCAGATAGTCGAGACTTTATACAAATGGTAACCCTTTTGGGTGAGGTGCGTGAGTGGAATAGAAATATTCGAGAACCCTAAAATAAACCTCCTATAGTACCCTTCCAGACCCAAGAAAATCTGAACCTCTGTAACTGTCAATGGTTATGCCCATTCCAAAAGTGCAGATACCTTATGATGATACCCTATTTCCCACGTCGTATCTAGAAGATCCTCCAACTACCCAACTTCATCCAAGGAGGGACAAAGGTCCCAAGGATTTCCATTGACCTCAAACAGACCATTATTTTCCTTATAAATCGTCCACTGCTCTCGAGGATGACTTGTGGCACTATATCAGACGTTAGTCATGTGTTCTTTCTCCAAGAAAGGTTAGTCATTCTAGTATACATCCTAGACTATGCATAGAGACCATAATGTCAAGTTTACCTCATGATTTGTGCTTATAACATTCCTCATATTAAAGGGGAATGATCTCTCAAGGTCACCCAAGCCTAAGACCTAGGATATGGTAGTGTGTGTCACTTCACGATAAACTTAGAATAACTTTATGGCCATTAAAAACTCCCCAAACCTCTGCCAAGGCTCCTACAAGTAGTCTAATGGAGTAGGTGAAAGTCAAGACACTATTCAACCTACCACCACTATCCAAACCCACTTGCATTGAATACTCCCAACGCCATTAAATATTATCAAAAATAGTCTCACATCGCCACTTCGCTGACACCAACAGATCGCGGGGACACCATAACCATGATACACTGGTCCACACATTACCTTTATGGGTGTTTGGGAATAAATAGGGAGTTAATGAAAGGTGAAATACAACTAATCTCAAGCTCCCTACGAGATTAAGGCGCTCAAGCAATCAGACGTGTAAAGAATCATGAGTTCTAAGCATACGCAAGTGTTTTAATCTTTGATCCACACTCATAACCCACTGTTGTGAGCTTATATTTGTAACTTGGATCATTTCCATTGTTTTCATAACTTGTATATCTTTTTAATCCCTAAATCAATACTTAGACATCCATAAATAAGTCGAAGGTCCTCTGTATTGTTGACAAAGGCAATAAACCTCCAACTCTCCTAAAAAAATCTCAAGAGGTCTCTTAGACTATAATAACTCATTTATGATCTAATAAACCAGTATAAAACCTTTGGCAGCCATCATAGAAACCTTATCTGAAGTCTGAACCACTAATTGTCTCACACTTTAATACTTCTCTACTCTTTACCCATTTGAGGTCCATATGGGAGAACCTATGGGTCTAAAGTCAGATAGGATTTTAACACTCATCACCTTGATACGATTAGCTAAAATCCTACCCTCGAATATTATGTTCCCCCAGAACCGCATCTTTCGGAGCCAAAATCCACACATTAACTTGGCATATAATTTGAGTCCCTAAGTGTATAAAAACCATCCTCAAAGTCTTTGCATTTTCCTCCTCTAAACGTGGATACATCAGGTTATTGTTAATCAACACAATGATGAACTGATCCAAATATGGATGAAATACATGATTTATGAGGTCCATGAACATTGTATGCATCTTCGTTAGCCCAAATGGCATGACTTGGAACTCATATGGTCAGTTGTGTGTCAAGAAGGTTGTTTTTAGTATATCCTACGCATAAATTCGTAACAGATGATATCCCGAGTGAAAATTAATATTTGAAAATAATTATATGCCTCTCAACTAGTCAAACAAGTCATCCATATGCGATAATGAATACTTGTACCTTATCAGGATCGTGTTCAGCTCCTGATATTCCACACAAAATTGGAAAAAATCACCATTCTTCTTCATAAATAACAATGGGGATCCCCACAGAGGTTTACTCCTCTTGATGAAACCCTAGGTCAACAACTTTTGAATATGTTCCCTAATATCTTGCATCTCTAATAAAGACATCTGATATGGAGACCTAGCACTTGGTCTCGTGCGTGGCGTCAATTCCATAAAAAAGTTTATTTCTCTGTTAGGTGGTAATCTTGTTATCTCATTAAATACATTCGTAAGCTCTTAGAAAACATGAATTAAATCTAAATACATGGTGACCTCCTTTGATGTATTTGTATTTATATAATACATGTGTGTTCTAAAATCCCCCTTAATCTTAATAATTGTTATAAGAAACATCTCTTTCCTGGGAGTGGAAAATGTGATCGCCTTCCCACTATAGTCAATATGTTCATGGTACATCGATAACCAATCCATTACAAATACAACATCATATGTAGACATATCCTAAAGTAATAATTTAGCAGAAAAATACAATCGTACGATCCCAACTGCAACGACCCTGTAGACCTAACATAAGGCATCAGCACCCACCAGGGTATTTACCTGCATAGACACATATATAGCAGTCTCTAACATACGTGACATTGAAGTAAACGTACAACTAGAAAAATAATGGGATGCTTCCTTATCAAAAGTACTCACACATAATTAGCATAAACATAAAACATAATCTCAACAACATGAGGTTGTGTCGGTGGTTTAACGCCCCCGCCCCCCCCCCCCCCGAATTTATGGGTTACTAGTTGCCAACTCGGTCTGATGCGAGCGTTAAGTGTGAAGTGGAATGAAATAACCTACATAATGTCTCTAGTCTAGTTTTATTTAATTAACATTTCACTTGTTTAGCATGTTATTTCCATTTAAATCAAGTTGTGTGGGGGACCCGCGGGAAACGTCCGAAAAATCCAAGCATATAGAGCCACTAACACAAAATAAAAAGAATACTTACCTGTATAACACCCTCAAAATGCAAAACCACACCCAAACTTCTGTAACAAAGACGAGGGAATGAGCCGAATGCCCATATACATGTGTATATATACACACACACACACACACACACACACACACACACACACACACACACACACATTAATGCATGAAACCATTTTATCCAAAAAGCTTTGCTCACCATAATCAATTTACCTTAATATTGTAAAAGAATTTCCCTTTACATGACTTGGAATTTATTCCTTGATTTAAAACACCCGGCTAAATACTTAAAACAAATACACCTTGTCTAAGGAAAATCATTTCTTTTCCTAAAATTAACCCTTTATTCATACCAATTTGAAATGTCCTTTTCAACGCACTCAAATTCCATGTTAGAAAATATTATCTTTTTCCTTTGAAAAACTTTCATAAACACCCCCTTGTGTTCATTATGGGTTAAACCTCTTTAGGTTGCTTATCTACCCATTTAATCGCTTCATTTTACCATTCTTTACCTTATGTGTGGTAAACAATTTTCTCATTCATTAATTCATTCAAGTAAGGTTGCCTTTTCATATATTCAAACCACAACCCATTTCTTGACATGTATCATTTTTAATATCTTTTTCTCAAAATCTTCCAATATTGGCATACTTTAATGGGCTCCACACCACTGGCTATGCTACCATATGCGCTGGATAGTGATTTTGGACCTTTCATCCCAGGTCTCCGGGCCTTCCTTAGTTATCCTGGTGTCATCCGAGTCCTTATTAATGTGTTTTATAGTTTTAGAAATGTACACATATGTAAATCTAAATGATGATGCTAAGAAATCATCATTTAAATTTATATAATCAGCTCAAGCTCAAACACAACACAATTATGGATACATACGTAATAGAACAACTATGAAAATAAGATAAGGAGGTAAGGAGAAGAGGAAGAACACTAGTATGTAAGTACTTCAGCATTTCATACTCCACTGTGCAGGGATGTGAGGTTTTCACTATGTAAAAAAGTCTCTAATGGACTTGGTTACACAACACTCAAGATTTCTCTCTCCACTATAAGTTAGACTGAGTTAATCTAGGGTTTACAAAATATTTGGATCCTTTTCCACTGGGGAAGAAAATGGATATATATATATATATACTAGCGGAATGCCCGTGCCTGAAGGCACGGCGAAAATTTCCAAAGTACATAATCGTAAAACGGTTAAAATTTTCAAAGTAGATAATTGCGAAACGGTAAAAATTTCATTCCCCAATCTAAGAATTTACTAATGTCGTCCATTAATATAAAGAAATAAACAGTATGAGAAACTAAAAGTGGTTACCGAAATTGACATTCAAACTACGCAGAACTTCCTTAACTAAGTAGAGAAACTAATAAAGAGCATTACATACATATGCACATAGTATAATATTGATCTAATAGCATAGAAATTTATAGCTTTAAATGATGCCTACTTTTGAATATAAGAACCTACTTGGCAGTACATATAGAGACAAGTGAAAGTGTCAAAAAATAAAACGTTAATATATCGTCAATGTATGCAATCACTACAAAGATTTTTGGAACAATGTATTACCTAGTATAATGCCAACACATTTACAATCTTATAATCCAAAAATTGAAGCATATCTTGTGCACTAATGTGGAGTTCTTAAAATCAACTAAGCTTTTAAAATTACGCAAATAAATTAGTAAAATGACAAAGGTACTTCATCAACAACTAAAGGTTGAGAGTCAAGTTATGGCTAAGTTTCCATAACCGAGTCACTTCATTCAGTTAATGCTGGCGTTTCCCCATCTTCACGGGCCTTTCTTTCCTGGACAAATGGTAATAATTTTAAAATTTAACAACAGATTTTTTAGTATATACACAAACAAATATACATAAGATTTTAAATAGAGAGGGAAATAAGAGAAAGAGTGGGTACCTTTGTGTTTTGAACGCTCATCATCAAAACAAAAAGTGGTCTTGTGTTGAACACCTATTCCTCATTCTTCGTAGGTACATCCTCATCCATTGGTTTAATTCTTCATCCATTGTAAAAGAATCCATTGTATGCCGCAAATCCCAACTCAATGCATGCAGAAGAATCCACCGTATGCTGGATCCATTGGGTGAATTCAACTAAGTACATGTGGACATGACTGCAGCTATGACATAACCTACTCCCCGTGTATGGTGTAAATATAGTTACTAATCATACTCCATCCATTGTATAAACACAATAACAATCACCGGACAATCGGGTGCCAAACTTAGTATCAAAATTTGATAAAAAAAAATAAAGAGCTAGAAATTAAAGGACATAAATTAAAGAAAAGAAAAGGTTAGAAATAATTTATATATACACAAAAGAAAATCGAAGGTCACATAAAAATTTAAATATTCAATACAAAAAAAACCATTGACGTTGATGATCGCATTATAGGGTAGGTACCTCATTGTGCCCAATGAGTTATGAGAGAGAGGTGAAAGAGCATCTAGAAACCTACAATTCAGTTGGACAGATCTGCTGCATGTGTGTGTATGTCCAAGCGTGTGTGTACGTGACATGTCTGTGTGTGTGTTTATATGTGCACGTGTGTATGTGTGTGTGTATGTCCAAACTCAGATTGAAAAATCTGCTGCATATTAAGCTACTGCATATTGTGTCCAAACTCAGATTGTCCAAACTCATATCCGATAAAGATTAGTGTGCATCCTTCGATTTTAGCTTTTGATAGTACACCATCCGATAAAGATACAGACAAAGATAGTACACCATCCAACATTGACATCTTCTCTTTTGATAATACACCATACTCTTGTTGCATTAGCGACTACACTTACAGGTTCCTGCTTCTTCGAATTATAAAAGCGCAAATGCAGCACAACCTGGTGCTTTCCATATGTTGGCTCCATCACCTGTTTCTTCAACAAAGTGGTATAGGACTAAATTTAGAAGTATATCTGAACATATTACAATATCTGAAGATATTAATAGTGCGTAGGTTATGTCAATTTAGAGAAACAACATCAGTGTACATATGCACATAGTATTACAATATTTGAATATATTAACTAAGTAGAGAAACGAACAAAGAGCATTACATACATATGCACATAGTATAAAGGCCAAAGGAAAGAAAAGAACTCTCTTATCACTGAAACTATTATTAGGCAGAAGCAAATATTGAAGTTTGGGTAAGCTCCCAAGCCATGATGGAACCTCTCCTCTGAACTCGTTGCAGTGAAAATCAATTGTTTTCAATCAGCGCAAATGAGCCAACTGTTGGGTTATAAAGCCACCAAAACTGTTGAAACTAATGTCAAGTGAACTAAGGAACGTGAAGTTTCCGTGATGTGGAGATATTATTCCACTAAGACCCATGTTGGAGAGACTCAACGCTACTACCATTTGGTGGCGGACACCGCAAGAGACACCGGTCCAATTGCAAATAGAGGCAGCAATGTTATCCAATTACAAATGAATCAACATGTTTTGTCATGTGTAAAATCATGAAGAAATCTTGAAGGAATCAACATAAGATCACGTGAGACCAAAACTTCTTAATCACCATGAAACCTTATCAATTTCTCAAACACCATGATACCAAAACTTATCAATCTATCAAACATTATCACAGTGATATACCAACAAACATTATCATAGTGTTGATTGATCAACAAATCAAAGTAAAAATATTACTAAAAACTTTCCAAAAATAATCATCCGAGTCTTTCATCAAACACGTGGAAGGCAACACATGTTTAAAAAAAATAGTACCTCATATGCGGTTTCATTCACCAAACAAAGAGAAAGAGGTCATTATCAAAATATTGCTTAGATTTCTGAAACCATGGCTTGGTTAAAAAAATAATCAAGGCCAATATCAAATAGGGAAAGAGATAATATTACAAAACAATTAGAGATAGAGAGAGACGTACAGTGGCTTTAGTCGTCGAAGAGACGTTAGCGTTGCTTATATAGTGGTATCTTGAGAAAAAGACACCAAGTAGTGTTACATTATGTCAATAATAATGAATATGTGTACATTACTTACGTAGTAAATATAGTCTCAAAACAGGGGAGTACTTATAAGTACACCAGAAAGTGCATTTGAACCATGAGGAACGTGAACAATATGACTGCTGTCATTATTGTTTGCATCAGCAACCAGGGCCTCAAGCTTTTCTGTCTTTGCATCATTTTCCTCACCAAAGTTAACAACATCAAAAGATACACTATTCTTTCCTAACTTATTTACAATCACCTCCAATACCTTGTTCTCGTATTCAACAGGACTTCCAGCAAATAAAATGATCCTTTGATACTGCTGCTGCTTGTTTTGGCAATGCTAGCAATATGGATCCATGCTGCCAAACTCATCTCACTGCCCATTTCTAAACCGTGCATGGAAGCGAAGGTCTTACCAAGATCATTGGTGGAGATCCTGAACATGAACACCTTTGCTTGCCGTTATCAATACTCCCACGGTGTTCTCCGAATTAGACTGAGTTTTCTCCCCATAGATTAGATTAACAGCGTCGGCTTGAGCCTGAAATATATTGTGAGACTAATCTCTGTTTCACATCAATTCCAAAATATCAATACAGACCATTGTCCCCTCGAGCACCATGATTGGAGATTGAACAAAAACTAATGCATGATGAATTCAGTGTTAGAACGTCTCACCCTCGAGGAGATTTGTTTTTTTATCAGGTTTGGTGCAACAGCATTCCAGAGTCACACACAGTTAATACTGGAGGTCAGATGAAAGACGATGCCGGGAAACCCAATGAGCTTCATTATTTTAATGAGTTTACTGTAACCTGGATCTATAAAATGGGTGGAATTCGGTGGATTCTAACTTTTAAATGACTAGAAATGAGAATAATATAAACCAAATTAAAACATGTTATATAAAAAATAAAACATCCAAAGTACAAATATCTCTCAAAAGTACTCAATTTGGAACCTAAAAAAAGACTAAACACAATAGAGCAAAAAAAATGTATGTTGACCTGAAAATAATTGACAAAATCATCACTAATCGGATCACCAAGGGGCTTCCCCTGTTATAGGATTGCCGACGCTCCTCGCTGATTCCTTTGCCATTACATCATGTGACTGCCATTACAACATGGGACTGCCATTACAACACTTTGAATTAAATATCATCATGATTTTTCTACCATTGCAGCCTACTTACTACATGTGTGGGGGTGGCAACGACAAACGTGGTGGAATAATATCTACAACATGCCACATGAAATTTCATTATATAAGACATAAATTTAAACAAAGAATCCCAAAAGCATATGAACCATATTATAGTTTTAAAGAATCCCAAAAGCATATTTTCGAATTGTTGGGACAAACTATTACAGGTGGACCCACAGGGGTGTACACATCCGTGGGGATTCAAACTATTGACGTATTCTGCATAATAATATATAGAAAGAGGCTTAAAATCATAATTGGCAATTAAAAGCATAAATATATACATGCAACAATAAAAATTCTTAAAGATGCAAGCTTAATATTTAAGCAAGATTATTATGAACAAATGACATGCTCGAATCTGAACTATATATAATCCCTTGATGATGAAATACTAACAATGTATTATTAAATTGTAGAGCTCCATCAAATTCAAGGGCGGAGGTCATGTAAATCACTCAATTTTCTGGAAGAATCTTTCTCCAGTTCATAAAGGAGGTGGTGAACATCATCCGAAGAGTGCTTTTGGTTATGCAATTGATACACACTTTGGTTCTATGGAAAGATTGGTTCAAAAGATGAATGAAGAAGGTGCTGCTTTACAGGGATCTGGATGGATGTGGCTTGGTGTCGACAAAGATTTCAAAAACCTTGTGGTTGAAACTACTGCAAATTAGGACCGTCTAGTTACTAAAGGACTTAGTTTGGTTCCTTTGATTGGTTTTGATAACTGGATGATATTGCACAACTGTTTTCAACACTTGACGGAATAATTACTGAATTCATTTTACACCACAAAAACTACCATTATAAATGGATTTGCTACCATTCCAAATGGATTCGTTATCAATCTTGTAAAATAGTTGACACCACATATCACATAAAGTAGTTTACGCCACATACAAAGAAGACAATATCTAAGAATCAAAAGGTACATGATATAATTTTAAAATAATCTGGACATGTTCATCTCGATTATCAATATCATAAATAACACTTTAGAAAAACTTAAAGAAGAACAATATCTGACCACATCTCATATAATAGTTAATTACATATTGACGAAGGATCCACCATTGCTTCTATTTCTTCACTTTTACAAACAAACCTATGCAGTGTGCCAAACTGTCCAAGTGAAGATCTATTCTAGTTCATATACTAATTTGAGAATGCAAAAAAAAAAGTAACTGAAAAAGTTTCCTTCGAATCAATTATATATAAAAACAAACAAAATAAGAAATAAAGAAAGTATTAATTCTATGGATACACTTGTAATGCCTATTATGTTGCAATTGTTCAAGCATATACACCTGTTTTAATGTTTATTCTATTCAAATTTCAAACAATGTTCATGGGCATGTCTATATAGAGATGGAAGCAACTATGTTCTAATATGAAAAATAAAAAACACATTTGAAAATTACCTTAAGGAGAAAATACAATGTCACGGGCCTTGAATACCATTAACATCTGACTTAAAACAAAATACAAAAGATCTTAATCAAGAAAAAAAGATATCTACCTTGCACGTCTGTTTTGCTAACGTTAAATGCATAACATCAAACATAATGCACTTAATCAATTCATATATAATGATTCATTTCATATCAACATGAGAATAAAAGAAACACAGATAACAAAAGATCTCCTCTGTATCAAATGGCATGCTTTTTAATTCTATATGTGAAAATATGGTATTAAAAATAATTAAATGGCATATAATGATCTGATGGAAGCCTCAAATAAAGTAAAAAACATCATGAAAACAATTAAAAAACTGAATATGCATATTAAATTATAGACATGAAACTAACAGAGCCTCCAAATTGAATAGGTGCAATTCATATTGATTATAAAACCAAAACAAAATGCACACATTACAAATAAGAAAGCCATTGATAACACTGAGCAGCAACCTCCTTCTCTTCAATGAAAATGCCATGTTTTAATGAATAAAAAATAATACCTTCCAACTATGTAGCAATCTCATCAATCGACGAATTAAAAACAAAACTCGTCAATGTAAATGTTGTAGCAATCTCTTGAACACAAAGAGGGATTTCGAGTAAAAAAATTGAGCCATTCTAATTTATCTAGCTTTCCATTACGATTTATATCATATTCTGAAAATGTCTTCTAATTTCATTTCAGACTCGTACAAAAGTGCAATTAACATTTGTTTAACCTCTTGACACTCAATAATGACTGCGAGACTCGTAAAAACTATTTCGGGAGTCATGAAAAGTCAATGTTTAGGAAATCATAAATGAAATTTAAATTTTAGATCTTAAAAACTATAACAAACCGAGTGTATACCGAACAAAATCATAAACTCAGTAGAACCAATCATATTACCTCAATCAAAAGAAATTAAAACCACTTGTCAGCACCCATCAAAAACCTGAAAAGAGAAGTGGATTAGCATGAGTAAAAGCATATACAATCCCAAATCAATTATGAAAAAATATCATACAAATATACACCTTGAGACATAATGTTGGTATATGAGACTAAATTCGTATTTATTAAATTTCAAATTCAACTATCAGGCCTACAGAATCAATACACAATACAATTAGGCACAAAATATAGTAATGGACTATATCATTTAGTTGTTAAATTTGTGATTATTCATTTTATGTGCTAAACCATAACTCAAAGAAGTACAGGAGGCTGCCATGCCCTTGTTGACTTCAAGTATATAAAAGTTTACACTATAGAGAAAAGTCAGCAATCAAGTAATAATAACTTAAAAAATAGAAACAAATCATATGGGTTACTGAAATATTTGATGATCCTCAATCTTTGGGTTTACTCAAATATTTCATGATCCTCAACAAAAATCATATCGGTTTCGTAACTGCATAAATGGAACATAACATTATATCATTAAATTTAATCGAAGATACATTGAGAAAATCCCACAGACATTGAGAACACATTCATTCGAACCAAAAATCCACAAAATCCAATCAAAGAGAGAGAAGTTTTACTTTGTGGATCTACAAAAAAAATGTAAAAATATTTGGATCTCCATATATAAATCAATCTGAAAAAAAACGTAAAAACCAATGTCAAAAACCATGATTCCTAACAGAAGATAGAAAACTTACATTCGAACCAAAAAACCCACAAATTTGAATCGTACAGAGAGTGAGTGAGGAGAAGTTTTACCAACATGGTATCCCCATTGATAAACCTAGACCTTCTGAACAAAAAAAATCCGGTCGGGAGAGAGAGAAAGAGAGAGACGAATAGAGTTGTCCTGCTAAACAGCAAATGGAAGAAGAGTTGTTCGATTGATGGAGAGAGAGAGAAGTGTAAAAAAGTTCCAAAATGGTCATTTCCAATTTTATCCATGTATTTGAATTTTGGGTAAGAGGAGGAAAAGGAAATGAAGGGTTAATAAGAGGGGGAATTGAAATATCTAAGGGGCAAGAATGGTAAGAAGGTTATTTTAATCCCAACCATTAGATCGTTGCATTGGTGGCTCAATCAGGACCCCTACTTAGCTTATCATCTTGTTAAATAGTAACCAACATTCTACTCCTTATTTATATATATATATATATATATATATATATATATATATATATATATATAGTGTTGGGGGTAAGCATTGTACCTCCAAGCATGTATGATGCATATGGATGGTGAAGTTTCCACTAGGGTGTGGATACATGTACCTAGCATAAGTATGTAATGTGATTCAATCTTACCTTACATGAGGAGAAGATCTTATTATAACAGTTTATCCATGTGAGACAGTGAGTCATAACCCATGCGCACTTTGCTACGCATGCTTTATCCCATACACTCTTCCAGGTGTCAACTTTCTGCCGTACGGGTCCAGGATTAAGTCAACTCATGAGGTTAATCCTCTAATGGAATGGTTGTTCGATTACTGAGTTGAGTGTGTATAAGATCCTAAGCCTCCATGTCATCGATTAGGCTAAGGGAATAAGGAAGGGAGTTGAGGTCAGTGAAGTTGTCACGTGACTAAGTCACAGCTTAGGATGAGGCCCCATGTGATGGGATCCCGACCGAGTCCTTATATGTCCAATCTAGTGGTTTGCTAAGGCTGAACTTAGCCGAGGGGTCCCAAATTGGGACGAGGTCATATACTATGGTATATGAATCACCCCTAGCCCTGAGTTTTCATTGTGAATGAAAAGTTGAAAGGTATAGTCAACTGACCCCCTATGTCTCTCTTTGGTCGTTTAAGGTTGGCCAAATCGTGAACCTATTTTATTGAGTATACATCTATCGTTGTAATGTCTCTTGTGTCAATTGGAATATGGGTTGGCATGTTTTCCAAGATAGGATGACTGTATGACTAGTAAATTGTGCCCTAGTATGTTTTGCCAAGTAATGATTTGGCTCCTCATTTCTTGTGCGCAATGATTAATTGGTTGGAATACTAAAAAATCCAAACATTTCCCTTTCTTCTTCAAAAACAATTCCCCTAAGCTCTCTCTCTCTCTCCATGTTTCAATAGCTTCCGGGTGTGTTTTAATTATTTCATCCCAACCTTCCTCCTTTGCTTAGGTAACCTTTCTTTCTTCTTTTTCGTTAAGATTTAAAGCTTTTTGGTGATTTTCTATTTCTGTTAGTTTTTTCGGTGAGCCTTTAAATTTTTCGCCACTATTGGTGATTGTTTTAGGTTTTATTTGGAGAGTCTAGGAGTGGCTGTGAGGCAGAAGTGAGCGAATATGGTTCCTTGGGACTTTTTATACCTCCTCTTGCCCCCTATGTGGATCGTTAGACTTGATTCAATTATATTCTTCGGTGAGCTTCAAACCAGTGTTTTTAAGTGTTTTTCATATAAAATTATTTGTTTGCACCTTTTGATCATTAGATCAAACTTACTCAAGACTTTTATTATTTGGGTTTAAAAACCTTATACGAACGAGCTGACTAGTACCCAACCTTGAGATAGATATTACTTAGGGAGATACATAATGTAGACACCACATTCTAGGACCCCCTAATTCTCTCCTTAGGTTTCTAACGCTTCCCCCTTCCACCGTAAACCTCGATCGCACTCTGAGTACCAATCTAGAGACCATCGGGTTCTCCCGAGCCCCGAATTGACCCCGATCAACTGCAACTTCAGAGTGAAAGCTCTTTGAATATTTAAAGGGTACTGAAACCCCTTTCCAACGGTCTACCCCATGTGCAAAACAGCATAACCGTTCGGACAAACGATCAGTTTTACCCCAAAAATTGATCTAGAGGCCACCGGGCTTTCCCGAACTCCTTTTCACCAAAGTCAACTCTTTAACTCAAAATTTACTGACTGAATCTTCGAACATAACTGAATTCCCTTTCCAACGATCATCCCTATGCATGATTCTGATCAACGGTACGGACGAATGTTCCATTTTACTCCGAGAGTTCACCAGTCACTTTCGGGCCCATATTGACCAAGGTCAAGTTCCAAAACTGAGCTAAACTCTTTGGAATGTCTATGTACATCTCCTAACCTTTCCAATAGTCTGCCCCATGCACGATTTTGACTTACCATGCGGACGAACGATTTGTTTGCATCCGTTGATCTCTTGTCCAAAGGATCGACATGGTCTTTCGAGCCATATTTGACCCAAAGTCAACTCTCGGACCCGGGAGCCGGATAAATTCCTATCGAAAGCCTCGGAAATACCTTTCTAACGGTATGCTCTGTACGTGATTTGGATCAATGGCTTGTACTCTGCTATTGTTTTTCCAGAAAAGTTCGCACGGGACTCCCATGTGGTAGGTCTTGAACCCTACCTATCGACACAGTATCAAGGGTGACCTATCGATAGGCACCCCCTAGGGTACGCCGATCGACACCCACCCCTGACCCGATAAATAAGGTCCATGACCTCATTATTGAGGGGGTATAAACATATCACCATCAGTGATCTCAACAACATTCTTTCGAAGTCAGCGAAGCTCCATAAGATAAATCTCATTCAATCTTAAAAATCAATATTTTTCACTCCCAATTTGGCAAATATCCTTCTTTCTCATAAAAATTCCAAGGATTTCATCCAAGATCCAAGTGCAACCTTTAAGAAAGGTCCAATTCTTTCTCCCTCTCTTTTAATTTCTTGCTTTATATAAGTTACTTTAGATTCATAATATAGTTTCATTCTAGTTCATACATACTAACATATACACTTTTATTAGTATATTTCACATACTTTATTTTTCATAAAAAATCAAAAAATAAATAAAAGATTGTTACGCCCGTAAATTCCCAATGGAATTATCCAACACACTTTTTTCCAAAACTAGAAACACATTTTCTACATGCACACACCTAATAAAATTATATTTGAATCTATGCGATAAAACCCACTCCTATTCCACATTCGAACTACGTGGACTTTGATGCCTCTATAGGCTACATAGGCATCTCAGACTAAAATTCGAGACTCGAGTCCAATTTTTCTAATTTTCTAGTTCCTCTCATTTTTTCATAATCCTCAAAATTACTCATTATCACCATACATATATATAACATATTTGTTAGCGTCTCATCCCAAACGTATTATCATTTCCCAATAATGATCAATATCGCGATGAACACTCATATTCTATCTTCTGCATTGATTATTATTTTGGGAATATTCCTATGAATGACCTCACCCTATCTTTTCCATGGTACGGGTAAAATGATTTAAATCTCCATTATATAAACACATGCATACACTTCACGGGGATAAAAAAAGAAAATATATACATTTTCCCATGAGAGATCGAAAGGGCGGGATGGGTGCCTAACACGTTTCCATTCTGTATCTTAGCCCACGGACCTCTAATCTGTTGGTTTTGCACGCATTAGTTTTGTCCTTGATGCCGCTCTCTTGAGGTGGCATCATATTCTTTTGCCTGTTTTGAGAAAAATAGGCTGGAGACTCTATCTATTTACATTCACCCCACACCGATGATGGCCAAAGCCCCCTTTTCAAAGATAAGGGTGCGAGACCACGACACAATTTTCTTCCCCAAGGATCCTCTTTCTCCTTTCCTCCCTGGAACGAACGCTGCGCCGATAGGGATGGCCACAATGGCGACTCTGCTTGGGACTATGTTTAAGAAGGCTAAACTCTATTCACAAGGGTGTTTATTTTTCATGTATATTATCCTATCTGCATTTTCGCCTTTATTATTCATATGTAACCCATGCTTATGCTTCTATTCACACAGTTGTAGAAGATTCTCCATGTACACTTCACACCAAGTGCACCTAGGATCACCTATATCCCCATGTTGCACACATCACTTATCCATGCTTAGTATACTATTTGTATTTGTACTTTGCTCCCTGTTTGCCATGATCAAGAAAGATACTCTCACAATAAGAAACTAATAAGAGAATCATGTATGATCCACACGACATCACCAAAGAGCATTTTTATTTACCAAATTATGTCCTGTAACTGGAGAGTCACTTAGTGATGGGAGCTGGTCTAGTAGGGCGCAGTTAACCTAAGTGATATAACTCTCACCTTCCATTGGCCAAGTAACTTCGACGTATATCTAACGATTCCCACGCATCGTACTGCCTGACTAAAGTCATGACGGGAGGTATATCACAGGGAACGCGTTCACATACGTCGAGTATATCGAATTCTCTCTTACATGTACCATCCCCACGAGGTATATAGTGAAGCAATTCACGTACACTCAGGTATATCAAATGTCTTGTCCACATGTACCGATTGGCCTCAAAACCAAGACGTATATCATGGAAGTCACGTCAAAGGGGGAACCCATTCAAATTCAGCCAACAAAACTTCATACCAGCATATAGGTGTCAAGCTTAGGACACGCATATTAAATTGCCGGTTTTAACTTAAAACTCTGTCGAATTTCCAGGTCGGCCTGCCACCCAAATTTTCATGATTGTTTTTAATATGGGACCTTTCCCGTGAGCCGGGTTACAAGTCCAACCCTAGTTTTACATATGTTGCAAACCCAACTTTTCGAGGCTCGAGTCCCATTCGACATTTCATTTTTCATATTAGGAGAATTTAATACAAGTGGGAATCTAATAAACATAATAACTATGTTGATACCCGTCCCTAGTCTCTTCCCCTTCCTTTCTACTAAAAAATCATCCAAAAACGCTTTTCCTCTTTGATTAAAAAAGTCAAAAAAATATTTTCCTCTTTTTCTAAAAATAAAAGTTTCCCTTTTTCTTTTCAAAAAAATAAATTCCATTTTTTCTCTCAGGTCGATCACATACCCTTAGAATGGCTCCCCATTGGCTTAGGTCTTCGGTCAAATGACCCCGAAGTTCTATCAGTCCCTTTACTTCCTATGAGTCCGAGACTCACCCGCCTTCCATGGAGAATACGGATCAAGTGCCGAATGTACAGCCGAATTTGTTGACGATTTTGGCTCAGCTCACTGCCAAAATTGATAACCTTCAAACAAAGGTTGATAAGATGCAAAGAAATCGGGTCCGTGTCCTCAAAGATCCCGAGGTCATTTTCCCCTGTGCCATGGGTCCACCTGTACCTGAACCTATCTAGGTTCCTGAAGAATACCATCACGCTCCGCGGGCTCCCCCTGCTAATGGGCCGCCACCAACCCATATTTCTATGCTAAACCTTGCTTAGACCGGGGCTAATTTGCCGATGACTATTTATCGAAAGAGGAAGAAAATAACAAGGTCAAGGAAGACCTAAAAATTCTGACTAAGAAATTCGATCAGGTCCGAATCTCTGGGAATTACATGGACTGCACCCACACGTCTCCCTACCCTAAAGCCAGGTTACCAAAAACATTCAAGACGCCCAATATCTAAAAGTTTGGAGGCAGTGGACCCTCGATCGTTCATCTCCGTAGCTATAACCAATCCATGACTCGCCCAGGGGTTTCAAAGAAATAATGGCTCAAATGTTCCAACAGACTTTGAAGGATAGTGCCCTCCGTTGGTTCCTATGCCTTGAATAATCTAGAATCCGCAGTTGGGAAGATGTTGCCTGTGAGTTTATGTTTCCCTACAAGTATAACGAGGAGCTAGAGGTTACCCGCTGTGACTAAGAGATACTTAAGAAGAATCCTAGGGAATAAGTTAACAACTTCATAGAAAGGTGGAGAGAAAAATGATCTATCATGACTAATCAAACCCCCGAACAAGAACAAGTCTACATTGTGAAAAAGAACTTTTTACCTCATGTCCAAGCAACAATGGGAGGACAATATCATCCTCACTTATGAGCCCCCCGGCAAGCAGGAGTAGAAATCGAAGAAGGTTTTGCCAAGACAGAAGTTGAACCGAAGAAAGTCTCTGGATAGTTTGATCGTAAAAAAATTGAAAATCCTTCTAGTACCTTTGTCTCTACCATAAACAATATCTCTCATCCTGTCGCTTCATGGGCACCCGAAAGTCGCCCAATCCCAATCCAAAAAGAATATACCGAGCTTCACACTCCTCTTTCCAGAGTCTATCGGGATCTCTTAAATCGAAACCTGATGAAACCCTTGGACCCTCGTCCGTTACCAAATTCGCTTCAAAAGAATTTCAAACCTGATGTCCATTTTGACTATCACAAAACTGCTGACCATACCACCAACTAATATTTCCATCTCCGGAATAAAATCCAAATCCTGATTGATCAGGGTATCATCACCCCACCATCTAATCCTGAACCAAACACTACCCATAATCTTCTCCCAAGTCATACAAACACCAGTTTCCTAGAAAAAGACTCGAAATTCGACCCATCTACCCAAATCATACCAAGTAAATCACAAATCATGCCCATATACTCTCCTAAACCTCTCCAAACATGCCCATGTTTACTTTTACACCCTACCAACCTTGTCGATCAAACCTTTTCACTCATCATCAAAGCCTGCATCACTATCCAAACCCGTTCTGGAGGTAAAGGCATGGAGTTATCAGAAGTGGTAAACCAATTCCTAGAGTTCGGGCTAAAATTCCCCTCCCAGATGACCATCGAATGTCAAATATTTAGTGGGATATTCTTAGAAGGTCTAAAATGGTCCTAAGAGTTAGAAAATTGGTTAGTGCCAGCCGATGAAGTCAATCTAGATGACCTAGTCCAGATCATGGAAGATTTGTTTCATCAGACTGGTGATATTTGTAGCGTATTCAAGCTTCTCGATGCTTTGAAATTACAAGGGCACTTGGTTCCCTCAGTCTTGCATTTCCCTACCAAATGGGAGGAATTATACTAAGAGGCCACAACATATGTAGAGTGTATCGACTTTGCATGGAAAGAAAATATCATTGCCACCGAATGGAGAGATGATTCTGAGGATTCAGATGAAGTGCCGGATCAAGAAAGACTAGTCTGATAGACAACCTATTCGAAATGATATCATTCGAGGAGCTACTAGGAGATATTAACTTGGGAGTTGAACAATTTGACATCGATGAAGAAATAAGATTTCTATTTTTCCCCTCTTTCGTGAACCACATGACCAAGTCAGGGAGACATTACCAGAATCCGAGATTACAACCATCAGCAAGCGATAAAGGGAAAGGTGTTGAGAATCTCCCTATGCCGAAAATGACCCTTAAAGAAAGCAAGGTCATGTATAAACTGAAGAAAACTCAAGCCAACATCACTCTATGGGTACCGTTCATGTCTTCCCAACTGTACCAAAATGACTTAATCAGGCTACTGATAGGACCCAGAGTTCATCCCTCAACCACACCAGAAGAAGCACTGAACCTAGTTGGATCCTTGACCTCTACTCGAATGCTCATCTTTTTTAAAGAGGAATTCCTTAAGAATGGTCCCAACCATAATCATGCTCTCAATATCTCGGTCGAAGTCATGGGGAAGATTGTTCCCCTCTCACTCGTCGATAACAGATCATCTCTGAATGTTTGCCTGTTAAGAAATCTCAACAGTTTGGGACTTAAAGTGAGAGACCTTACTCCAACCTTTGCTGCCTTGCGTTCTTATGATAACACCCATCGAGAAGTAATTGGATCTATCAAGCTTCAAATAGGGGATGGACCTATAAATCCTGTTATTGAATTCCAAGTCATTGATATCCTAACATGTTTCAATCTGCTACTCAGACGACTATGGCTCCACAAAATCTAAGGGGTGTCTTATTCCCTTCATAAAAAATTGAAGTTGTTTGCTAATGGATAAGTTATCACCATCTTGGGAGACAGTGACAACAACAAGAATGCAAGCACCAGTAATTTGGTACTCGAGATACAACATGGGGTGAATAATATTCTACTATTGGGCTTCCAAGTTGAACCACTCATACTCCCACAGGAGACAACTTCAAAGACAAGGTTTGTGTAGAATATGATTCTCATGGAAATGCCAATGTAATCCCAATATTCAAGAATATTCACTTCATGCCTGTACTGGGGCTAGGTCAAAGGCAACAAGGGATAATTGAACCTATTATGTTGAAGGAGGACTTTCCTACCTATGGCTTGGGCGATAAAAATCAGAAGAAGAACTCTTATTGATCCGTCAGCCTCACCTAAAGAGAAAATTATAATGCTACACAATTATCTCGGGAGATTCCCTAAATGGATGATTCATCAAAGAAGGTGAATATTTACCCTTTTGTGGCTTGCCTCAACCTTTTTATGACCCCATAGAAAAAAGGAAGAAACCAGGAATGGATATTTTTCTCCAAGACAACTACCTATGGGTTGAATGTTCCCAACACTATGTGTAACTACTCACTAAGGAGACCATAGCTAATACCGGGGATTATGAGGATAGAGATTCCGAAGACTCTTTCAACTTGAAGATACTGGGGCTGGCACTCTGCATGATCCACTATGGGACGAATTCATCCGATCTATCCTACCTCATCAAAGATGCTGATACACCTGTTCTTAACTGGAATGTTGCTCCTGTTCCACCTGCTGATATCCAACCTAACCCTGATGTCTATCCCCTTTTCCCTTTAGTTGTTTCATCCCACTCTGATGTAATTGAGACCTCTTTTCATGAGCTTATCAATGTTGGTTTTCATATAAATGAAATAAATAAATATTTTGAGTATCTTATTGTGCGTCACATTAATTGTCTTGATTCTAATAAAACTTTTGATGATGATGACTTTACAAATGGACAAAGCTTAACTGATTTAAATAAGGTTAATAATAAGCAACATAATCGCATTCAAGTTAATGAAGATGAAACTATTATTATTAATCTCGATTCTAGTAGCCAAATGCATGAGATTAGGATAGGGGCTACCCTTGATGAGGATGAGCACATGTAACTCGAAGACCTACTGAAGCAATTTGTGGATGTCTTTGCATTGTCCTGCGATGATATGCCCAGCATTGACCTTAAAATAGCACATCATGATGTTCCAACGTTCCCAAAATGTAAACCAGTGAAACAAAAGTTGTGAATGCTTCGTACCAAATGGTCACTTAAAGTAAAAGAAGAAGTAGTCAAGCAGTTGAACATGGGCTTCATTCGTGTAATTGAATATCCCACATGGCTAGCCAATATCGTAGCTATGCCAAAATTAGGAGGAAAGGTCCACATGTATGTCGACTACCAAGACTTGAATAAGGAATATCTGAAGGATTATGACCCTCTACCCAACATCGATATAATTGTGGACAACATGGTTACTCATTCTCTCAAGTTGTTCATTGACGGATTTATCAGATATAACCAGATCAAGATGCACCCTTATCATCAAGATAATACCGCATTCATCATCCCTTCGGGAACCATTGCTATACTATCATGCCATTTGTTCTAAAAAATGTAGGGTCTACCTACCAAAAGGCATCCACAACCATTCTAGATGATCTGATACACAAGGAGGTCGAGGTCTATGTAGATGACATGACCATCAAGTCCAAGATTAGAGAAGGTCATATTTTCGCTCTCTAAAAATTCTTTGAACGATTGTGAAAATATCAGATGCGACTTAACCCACAAAAATGCATCTTTGGCATTACCAAAGGGAAAATCTTGGGATTCATGGTTAGTGAGAAGGGTACAGAAGCAGATCCTGCTAAGACGAGAGCCATAGTTGAGATGATGCCTTCCTGAATGGAGAAAGAAGTCTGAGGATTCCATAGGAAATTATAATACATCAGTCAATTAATTAGCCAATTGACTTCTATTTGTGAATCCTCTTCAAACTCCTCTGTAAATATTCAACCAAGGTCTAGAATGAAGCTTGCTAAGAAGCCTTTGACCAATTAAGGAATATCTAACCTGACCTCCAGTGGTAATGCCACCGCAGCCTGATCTTCCCTTACTCCTATACGTAACTGTGATCGATACCGCAGCTGGAGCTTTGCTAGCCTAATACCTTAAAGAAAATCATAAGGAGAAATCCATCTATTATGCCAGTCAGAAATTGGACGGTTATGAGGTTAACTGCACTTCCTTGGAAAAAGAATGTGTCACCCATATCTTGATTACCCAAACGTTATGGCACTACATGCTCGCCTTCTCTATCAAACTCATATCCTGAATGGATCCCATCAAGTACCTACTCGAGAAGCCCAACTTATCCACCTGAAAGGCCCATTGGTTGATGCTTCTATCCGAGTTTGGCATCACATATGTGACATAGAAGGACATGAAAGGAAAATCCATCTCTGACTACCTTGCTGACTAACCTATGGAAGAGGCCAATGTCTGGATTTCAAAATTCCCAGATGAGAATATCCTTTGCGCGTCCCATTGAATTGAGCTTAAGATCACCTTGAAGGGTGGTGTTGTTTCCAACATCATCATTTTGGTGCCGCATGTGGGAAGGAGAATCTGACTCTTCCTCTCTTTCTTCTTAACCTCATCGAGGACTCTGGTGGTGAAACAGGCCTCACCCCTTGCGTGGAGCTATTTCACCATTGAAAGAGGTCCTTTAAGGTATTAAGCTCATATACTACACCATCTCTTTCGCCGCCTGGGGATGAAGGACCTAGTTCCATCCAGGCACCACCTCAGTCCGAAATGGTGGAGGTGGCAGCAACCTTGAAGTCTTTGGCTGCAACGCAACAACCAATGAAGGAGAAATTTGCACAACTCAATCAAAACATGATGAGACCACCTGGGGTCTCACCGGAGATGATTACTCCAGCGGCTGTTCTGCCCCATCCTGAAGCCAGGGGACCACCCCCGGCACCATGCAAAGACCACCCTACACCCCAGTGGAGGAGGGACGTTGCTGACCCTAGGCGTTTGCATCTGGGAGGTAAGGAAACCCTTGCCTTGAGGATAAGTATGATGATTTGGAGGCAAAAGACACTCCAGAAGATTGTTGGGAGCCATATGAGGTCTCAAATAACACAGATCATCCTATCCATCATAGTCGAGGTTGTGGGGGCAGAAGAGGTGAAGAAGCCCAATAAAGAGGATCAGCTTTTGATCAATTGAGCAGAGGGTCGACCTTTGAAAGGCTAGGCCTAGTAAATGACCTAAGACAAAGATTATCAAGATCGAGAAGTGCAGCTGGCTCATAAAGGGAAGAGAGGCAACGTCAGCCTCATCAAGGACGAGGAAGAGACTGGGAGGAGGTCAACAACCGACGTTGTACTGCGGCTGGGGAACCCTCAATACACCCCTTGGAGGTGGCTGGGGACAACGTCGACCAGGCTGACGTTGCAAGGCCATGGAACGACTCCATCCAATGTCTCAAAGAGAAGATATGAGACCTCATCAAAAGCCGAGATCCATTACAAAGAGGTTTCTCATAAGGATCACCATTCGTGTCCAGAATAGTGACTTTTCCAACCCCTGCTAAGTTCAAACTGCCCATGGTGTCTCCCAAGTATGACGATAGCACCAACCTGGTACATCACATTGAGATGTACCAATCAGTGGCGAACTTTTATTTAATACCAGATGAGATGAAGTGTCGGGCCTTCTCCGGGACTTTAACAGGAGCAAAGCATATCTG
Organism: Sambucus nigra; assembly: GCA_949130495.1. Lineage (NCBI taxonomy): Eukaryota > Viridiplantae > Streptophyta > Magnoliopsida > Dipsacales > Adoxaceae > Sambucus > Sambucus nigra. The sequence continues at coordinate 618,741,554 of OX422208.1, forward strand.
GTTCACTTCTCTTCCGAAGAATTCAATTCAGAACGTTAAGGGGTTAGCTGAACGATTCATTCATAATTTTTGTTTTGGGGTAAGACCTCAAAAGAATACCACCCATTTGTTGTACGTCAAGAAAGGCAAGAATGAGAGCCTAAGAGACTACATTGCCAGTTTCAACAAAGAAAAACTTGAGGTTGAAGACTACGAAGAGAATATAGCCATGACCTCCCTCATAGGAGGTCTTCAAAAAGGGAAATTAGTGTGGAAACATGAAAAAGACCCTCCCAAGTCCATGGCAGAGCTTTTGGCAACTGCAGGTAAGGCCATGAATGCTAAAGAGGCCATGGCCGCAAAGTATGAGGATGAGAATGGTGGTAACAGCGATAAGTTCCAAAGGAAGAAGGACGGAAAGAAGCGGTCAGCCGATGACAAGTTCGCACAATATACCCCTCTAACGGTGAGCTGCGAACATATCCTTAATGAGATCAAGAATGACAGGTCTCTAAAATGGCCGACGAAACTGAAGGCTCCTTCGCATAAGAGGAATAAGAACTTGTGGTTTGAGTTCCACTAAGACCATGGCCATGTTACAGATAAGTGCTTCGCCTTGAAGGATGAGATCGAGAAGACGTTAAAGTATGGAAAGTTGAGGAAGTATGTTGATGGCAAGGCTCCCAAAAGTGGGAGGGATGACCCCTCAAAAAGAGAAACAATAGATGTCGTGACGACACCCCAGTAAGAAGAGATGGTGACTCAGATGGTGATGATGAAGACGATCCAGACCTCCCACCAAAAGATGACAACACCCCAGTGAAGAGGGTTGGTGCGATCTCCTTTGGTGTTAACACCATATGCGGAGGACTTACAGGGGGTGGTTCTGAAGTGGCTGATCAAAAATTTCATGTGACCGAGGCCAAGTTAGTGGCCAAACTTGAAGTGGTGAATCTGACGTCTTCCGAGACAACACAGAAGAGAAAGAAGGTGTACATGGATACTCTCATAGTTGGGTTCTCCCGACTCGACTTCAGAGGCATCATAGCTCCACATGATGACCCTTTGGTAATTACAACAAGAGGGGATGCGAGGTACAGAGAATTGTTGTAGATGGAGGAAGTTCAGCAGATGTGATGTTCTGTCCCTGCTTCAAAAGCCTAGGCCTTAGCGGAGTTAGGCTGGTACCCTATCATCATCCGTTAATGGGCTTCAGCAGTGAGAAGGTCCATCCGTTGGTCATGTATGAGATGGACATGTGAATGGGCGATGAGTGGCTTAAGAGGTTGACCAGAAAGATCAATATTTTTTTTATGGACGAAAACATCTTCTCGGCCTATAACCTCATCATAGGAAAAGTAGCCCTTAAGGAGTTTGAGGCCGTGCCGTCGACGGTCCACCAGATGCTAAAATTCTTGACCCCCTATGGGGTAGGGGAAGTGCAAGGTGAGTAAACCATAGCACGAGAAGGCCACTTCAACTAGACTGAAGAGAGAGAGGCCCATAAGAGAGAAACTACCACTTATAACATTGATACACTTGATCCTAGAGATGAAATGAAGCTGAAAAAGGGGGAGGCCATGGAAGAGGTAGAATCCATCATCCTCAATGAGGACGAACTGGAAAAAACTATCCAGATTGAATAAGACTTAAAAATAGAAATCAAGTAAGAGCTAATAAACTTCTTGAGGAAGAGGCAGAGTGTCTTCGCTTGGAGTCACTCGGACATGCCTGGCATCAACCCTAAGGTTATGTGTCACAAACTCAACGTGACTACGGATGCTAGGCCAATCAAACAAAGATAAAGAGTTTACTCTAGGGAGAAGTACGATGTCATCCGAGAAGAAGTTAGAAAGTTGGAAGAGGCTGATTTTAATAGGGAAGTCATATATCCAGAGTGGCTATCAAAAGAAGTCATTGTGCCTAAAGCCAACGGAAAATGGAGAATGTGTGTAAATTTTACCGTCCTGAACAAGTCTTGACCAAAAGACAGTTATCCCTTACCTCGAATCGATCAGATGGTAGATGCCACTACAGGGCATGAGCTAATAAGCTTCATGGACGCGTACTCAGGCTATAATCACGTCTTCATAAATGCTGAAGACTTAGAGAAGACAACCTTCATTACTGACAAAGGAACCTACTGCTACAAGGTTATGCCATTCAATCTGAAAAATGCAGGGGCAAAGTATCAACGTCTTGTGAATAAGATGTTTGAAGACCAAATAGGCAAGACTATGTAGGTGTATATAGATGATATGTTGACGAATAGCTTAAAGGCCTGCACACATATGGCAGACCTAGAAAAGACCTTCGATTCCATGGAATTGTACAGAATGAAACTCAACCCCACGAAGTGTGTCTTCGGGGTAGGAGCTGGAAAATTTCTCGGATTCATAGTCAATCAGAGGGGAATAGAGGGAAACCCTGAGAAGATTAAGTCTTTTCTTGACATGAAGACACCAATAAGCATCAAGGATGTTCAGAGGCTCACTGGAAGAGTAGCAACACTCAATATATTTGTTTCTAGAGCGACGAACAAGTGTCTTCCATTCTTTAAGGTGCTCAGAAAGGCCTTTGAATAGGACAAAGAGTGTGACGAGGCTTTTTACCAACTCAAGTCCTACCTCGGATCTCCCTTACTCTTATCTCGTCCCATAGTAGGAGAGAAGTTGTATGTTTATCTACCAGTCTCTGAATCAGCTATAAGTGCAGTTATAGTACGGTAAGATGTTGGGTCCAAAGTCCGGTATACTTCAACAGTAAGGCCCTTTAAGGTACTGAACAAAATTATCCTCGGAGGGAAAAGTTAGCCTACGCCCCGATACATGCTTCTAGGAATATGAAGCCTTACTTTCAAGCCCATTCCATGGTCATCCTCACTGACTCCCCACTAAGATAGGTACTCCACAAACCTAAGAAGTCGAGTAGATTGATGACATGGGCCATTGAGTTGGGAGAGTATGACCTCAGTTACCAACCCAGGGTGGCCATCAAAGGGCATGCTCTTTCAGATTTTGTTGCAGAATTTACATGGGAAGAGGTCGAGGTTGAGAATAACTTAGAAACTGCTGAGGGGTCAAACAAAAACGTCTTTGGAGATTCGAAAGAGGTTGTATCTAAGAGACTGGAAGAAGAATAACCGAGAATGAGGAAGATCGATACCTCTTCAATCAAGGAATCATGTCAGAAGGGGGATTCTTATCAGGAAAAGACATATGGAATCTCTTTGTTGACGGGTCTTCTTGCGATAGTGGAAGTGGTGCAGGGCTAATACTTTCAGCTTCGAATGGTACAAATGTTGAATACGCCTTGAGGTTTAACTTCAAGGCATCAAACAACGAGTCAGAGTATGAGGCCATGATAGCAGGTCTCTCATTGGCAAAGACCCTAGGGGTAAGCTGACTCCTACTTCACAGCGACTCAAGGTTGGTTATTAACCATGTTGGGAGTTTATGAGGCCAAGGATGAAAGGATGGCCAGATACCTGAAGAAGGTAAGAATGATACTAAAAGGTTTTGAAGAGGTAAATATGAAGATAGTACTTCGGAAAAATAATAGCCACGCACATGCACTAGCAAGGTTGGCTTCAGCAACTAGGATAGACATCAGAAGGACAGTTCCAGTTGAGATCCTACACAAGGCGACCATTGAAGAAGAAGAGGTTAGTAACCCTTGCCTGAATATGAACTTAGGGGACTCATAGATGGACCCCCTTATCAGATATATAAGAGAGGGAGAGCTACCAGAATCAAAGTTAGAGAGGAGGAAACTAAGGTATAAACATGGAAAGTTCTCCATAATAGGAGACTTCCTATATAAGAAGGGATTCCTAATACCTCTCCTCAGATGTGTTCATCCAACGGAAGTTCCCCGCGTCCTATAAGAGGTGCATGAGGGTTCTTTCTCATGTAATATAGGAGGAAGACCTTTGGCTAAGAGGATTATTACGCAAGGATAATGGTGGTCGACCCTGGCCAAGGATGATGCAGCTTACGTGAAGAGGTGCGACAAATGTCAGAGATTCTCCACTATCCCCCATGAACCTCAGACTTTAGACATCATTAATTTGGTGAAAAATTATTTATGGGGATAACATCATGTAATGACCTAAGACCTTATAACATCATAATTTGGTGAAAAGCTCTGAGGTGAGACACCATATTTGGATGACTTCAGACCTTAGACATCATTAATTTGGTGAAAAATTATTCATGAGGATAACATCTTATGTGATGAACTCAGACCTTATAACATAATAATTTGGTGATAAGGTCTGAGGTAAAACATCATATTTGTGATGACCTCAAACCTTATAACATCATAATCTGGTGACAAAGTCTGAGGTAAGACATCATATTTGGATGACCTCAGACCTTAGACATCATTAATTTGGTGAAAAATTATTTATAGGGATAACATCTTATGTGATGACCTTAGACCTTATAACATCATAATTTGGTGAAAAGGTATAAGGTGAGACATCATATTTGGATGACCTCAGACCTTACACATCATTATTTGGTGACAAGGTCTGAGGTAAGACATCATATTTGGATGACCTCAGACCTTAGATACCATTAATTTGGTGAAATATTATTCATAGGGATAACATCTTATGTGATGACCTCACACCTTATAACATCATAATTTGGTGACAAGGTCTGAGGTGAGACATCATATTTGGATGACCTCAGACCTTAGACATCATTAATTTGGTGAAAAATTATTCATGAGGATTATGTGATGACCACAGACCTTATCACATCATAATTTGGTGACAAGGTTTGAGGTAAGACACCATATTTAGAAGACCTCAGAACTTAGACATCATTAATTTGGTAAAAAATTATTCATGCGGATAACATCTTATGTGATGACCTTAGACCATATAACATCATAATTTGGTGACAAGGTCTGAGGTAAGACATCATATTTGGATGACCTGAGACCTTAGATATCATTAATTTGGTGAAAAATTATTCATGGGGATAACATCTTATGTGATGACCTCAGACCTTATAACATCATAAATTGGTGACAAGGTCTGAGGTGAGACATCATATTTGGATGACCTCAGACCTTAGACGCCATTAATTTGGTCTACAAGGACATCATTGTATGCAGACTTCAGACCTGGACACATTGCATAACAAAGAAAATCATTCAAAGAACATTCAGTAAATAAATAAATGAAGCCCTCCTCAGAGGTTAATATAGACTAAGAGTTACAAGCTACAAGGCAACTGAGTTTAAAATCAGAGGTTACAGTTTGAAATGCATAATGCATCTACAATGTTGGCATCCTTGACTTCATTCCCTTGGCCAATGTTGGTCACCTCAGCCCCTTCATCTCTGAGGTTGGCACCCTCCGTCTTTGTAACATCCAGCGGAGAAGTCTCTGCAGGGGAAGCATCTTCCTCTTCAACCTCTTAAAGGGCCTGGGCAAATTAAGGGTTGGTAAAACCCAGATAAATGAAGTCAGAGGCTTTCAAGCTCCCTGACTCTTTCTCCTTTGCGGCCGCCAATTTTCTAGTTGCCTTAATACCTCTTTCGACGTATTCAAAGCCAAGGCTGATGAATTCATCAGAGACTTTGTAATCGGCTAGGATCCCCTCAGAAGCATCCTCAAGGGATTCCTTCATTGTAGCATCAACCTTCTACTAGAGAACGTCGTCCTTGGCCTTCAGAGCAGAGGTGTGTTCCTTTTTAAGATTGGATATCTCTTTCTCCAACGGCTTGACCTTCTTATCAGACCCCTTAAAGGCAGACTTCAGACAATCTACCTCGGCGTTCAGAGAGTCCTGCACCTTCTCGGCCTCTTGTTCTTTCTCGATGAGGGGCAACCTCTTTAGAGTCCAGTTGGCAAAATGATGCATAGCCACGATGCCCTGTAAATCAAGAGTTAGATTTATAAGTTCAAATTCAAAGCAGAGGTTACACTTCAGAATAAAATTTAAATTCAAATCTTACCTAGATAGTCCTGTGAAAGCCAAACTCAACAAGCAGGGGAGTATCCATGGAGCGATAGACGTGTTTGTTAGCATCGGTCATAGAAGAGCCAATGGCATCTAACGCCTATACGCTACGCTATGGCCTATAATACTATCATTAATTTTTAGCTGCTCCAGACGAGCAGCCAGTGCATATTCAGAGGATATGGGGATGGCCTTTTGGTCCTTACTTTTCCTCTGATCCTCAGGGGAAGTGGTTGTAGTTTTCCTATTTCTTGCGGCATCGGCCTTAGACGTGCCGACACTCTTTTTCGATGGGGGAGGACGGGGAGCATTCAGGCCTGCCTTCTTCACCAACTTTGTGAGACTTGGGGAAGACATCTCCCAGATATCATCTGAGATGCCTTCAGGGCCTTCTGCAAATGGAAAGGTCTGAGTTAGAAGATCAGAGAAATAAAAAATTAGAGGTTTGAGTTGTTGAAATAATAAACTAAGAACTTACGGAGCTCAGTCAGAGGACTCCCACCAAGGCCAGTCTCAGAGAGATAGTAGGGGTTCATCAGATGTTCGAACTTGACTAACAGACCATGCTCCCCTGATCTTGAAGGTCTTTTACTTTTTGAAGATTATTTTGGCTTAGCCCAGGGTCGATCCTGGCAGCCATTGATACCTTGCCCCATCTCAGGTGTATTCTCGGGTCTAAGTTCGAAGAGGGGAGAGAGGGACCAAATTCCCATGCCCATGAGATGAACAAATATCACTGTTTCCAATTGTGATTTGAAGTTTGGGTAACCTACAACATCTTCTTAGTTGATTTCTGAGCTAAAATGTGGTAATAGCTCCAATGGTTCCTAGCAGAGGAAGGGATGTAGCATTCGGTGAAGACCTGGACAGGAAGGTCTGAATGGTCAACTATAGCTTTCCATAAAACTATAGCTTCAGTTATCACCCTCCAGGAATTGGGGGATAATTGGGAAGGAGCTAAGTTAATGTAGGATAGCATGGACCTAATGATGAGATGAATGGGAAGACAAAATCCTAACTTTAACATCTTCTCGTACAAGCAGATCGCACCATCTCAACCGTCGAAAGCCCTCTTGATACGACGCAAATATTGCGTATTTCACCCGTTAACCCACGCCTTATTAGCCCCCTTGGGTATCTTAATCCCTATATTTATGCTCGTTAACCAGACAACCTCGGATTTCTATGTTAACATTTTTTTCAGGGGTTAGTTGAGCTTTTGTAGGTATTTGGATGCTTAGTATGAAGTTTGGATGCATTCCGGTGAAGTTTCATACACAACCGCACGTGCAAGGGCATTTTAGTCATTTCACAATTTAGGCAACTGGCCCAATGTCTTCACTAAAGTTGACGCCCTCTGAACAAGCTTCGCGTGGCCACAAACGGTGCACGAATCGGAGCTATATCGAAGAAGTTACGGGCTTTTATGCGGAAGAGAAAGACATCTCAACCAAAACAGAGGAAGGGATCAAAGTTCTACAAGTGCGAATCGATTCGGACCATCCGAATCGATTCGCTGGGAGACAGTGGCAAAAATTCACATTTGCGAATCGATTCGGACAAGTCGAATCGATTCACCCCATTTCAGTATGCCAGTTCCTCTGTTTTCAAATCGATTCGGACCATCCGAATCGATTCGCCCCTTTAGCAGCCTTCGAGGAACCTCCTTACCGAATCGATTCGGACCAGCCGAATCGATTCGGTCCTGCAGATATTATTTTTTTCTTCTTCTTTATTTACAAGTTTGCCATGGGATTTGTTTTGTATAAATACTCTTTTTCTTCATTTTGAAGGGAGAAATAATTCATTTTAGGTTAGTTTATCTTAGGGTTTGGGGATTTGAGAGCTCTTCTTCTTCCTCTCTTGGTTTGACACCCTTTAGGGTTTGTAATTGGTACTTTCATCTTCCCTACCATTAATATAGTTTATTTCTTGATTTATTTCCGGATGTCATTTACTTTCTTGCCTAGATTAAATTATTTCTTGCTCAATTCGTTTATTGCTTTGTTAATTAGTTTAATTCATGTATTGCCCTTAGATAAATAGGGTTGGGATTGTATTCCTCCATTTACGGATTTGGACCTCGAAAGTTAGGGTTTTATGTAAAATTGCATTTAATTGAAACCTCGCGTATTAAAGTCGGATTATTATGCGTTTAACTTTCTTTGTCACGCAACGTTAGTGTTTATAGCGATAATCCGAATTTAATTCGTGTGTGACCATTTTTGATTAAATGTTTAATCTCGCAACTTTGGGTTAAATTCCTTATTGTGTGATGTTTATGCTTAATTGTAAATGCTCGATTAAATTTCTTTCAAGTCGGAATCTTGATTAGTAGTTGTTTTGATCCGTTTGGTAGGATGCGATCCCGATCCTCGCTTTACTTTTGTGTAGCGTAACTTATTCTTTTCTTTTTCCACCATTCCCAACCATCACCTTTTCTTTTATTTATTTCACACTTTTATTCTTGAAGTTTTAAAACAATTAACATCTAAAATTCAATCACTCCCTGTGGATTTCTTACGATACCCGACTTACCGCTATGCTTGCTTGTCAAGTGTAGTTGTAGTTTAGGTTTTTGCATCGCGGCGGCGAAACACACAACGATTGTGTCCTCACATGAACACATTTTTACCGCTGGATCACGTCTCTTCCCTTAGAGGTATCATGAGTTTATGGAGGGACTTATTGAATACACATGTCTGAAGGCAAGAAGGTCGAGCTCGCTGACAGTGCTTTCAATCTCGGTTGCCTCCGAGGCATCAACATCGCTCTCATCCTCATCATCCTCATCTCGGTCAACATTGGCAGGAACGAACGATGGATTACCTTCAGGAAACCTCTGAGCAAACTCAGCCCCTGTGGAAGTTGAAAGGGGGACAACATTAATAGGAGGAGGAAAGGCTACATTTATTCCGATAACTTCAACATCTAAAGAAGTTCAGGATGTGCTAGACTCGTTATGGGATAAGATGTGGCTCAAAATCTCGACATGATCAGGGACCTGATCATGTCGAATGGAAAATTCCGTGGCCTCTTGAAAGGAGTCCACAGACATAGGGTTTGATGTGGACGACTCTGACTCTGACATGGGGGTAGGTTCAACTGGGACCTCTCCTCAATTAACTAGTTCGGCTGGCTCAGAGTATGTGAGCTTTAGAGGGGGTGGAAAGATAGGTCTTACGGGGAAGGCCTCAGCCCTACGAGCTTCCTCTTGGGCCCTCTTTATTTTCCTATTCTTTCCTAAAGTCTTCTCTCTAAGAGAGGGGAATTCTTTTAAAAGTTGATAAATAGGTCTGAGCATGTGGGGACGACCATACACTCGTGGATCCAAGATAAAACCAAACAACTTGGCTAGAATTTCCTAAGGATCAAACTGGGTTTTTAAATATGAACGATTAAGAACAGTTCACCAAAAAATGCATAAACTCGTCGAAAAACTAATGAGCTAACTGGAAAACTCTTAAACTCACCAAAAAATGCAAAAAATAGGAACAAGGAAGGAAAAAATGGAGAAGAAGAGATGGTAGATGATACCTGATGGAATGCGATGAGAAGAAATGAAAGGTTGGCAAGAAAATCCACTCAAAGGCACTAGCTCTTGTAGAGAGAGAGAGAAGACAGAGAAAGCTCAGGTGAAGAAAATGAATAAATAAAGGAGAGAGAAAGAAAAGAAGGGTTTAACCCTCAAACATCCCCACACTCATCCCAAGGCCCATCATTGCCTTGGGAGCCTAAGGGACAACTGACATCATTGAGCTTGCCTGGCATGCCATCTAATTCAGCTATTGACAAGTGTCAAAGGAATATTGGCACAAAGAAGAAAGACCTCAGAGTTGCGCACCCCATAGTCACTTGTTCCCACATGTAAATAAGGGATAGGGGTGATTGATATGCCCTAAATCCACCCAATAGCTCAGAGACATAAACCTCGGCCAGGGAGATGGTCGAGGTTAGAAGGGCCTTAGATTGGCAACTAATAGTCTCATCCTAAGCAACGTCGGCCATGACCAACGTTACTAGGTGCCTCATAGTCATGCAATAGTTGATATCTTCATGGTCCATGGGTGAAGTTATTCATAAGGTCATCCACGGGTGACAACCTCGACTAGGTTCAGGCCGAGGTTACAAGAGCTACACCATCGTCACAACAATCCTCGACAGAGAAGAAACCGATGTTCCTAATCTACACCTGCTTAACCTCGGCCCAGGCTGGCCTTATGACTTCACTTACTTACCTCGGCTTAACATGAGCCGAGGCCACCATGATTAATCTCAAATTGGATAACATCCAGACTTCACCAACCTCGTACTCTTTGAGGCCGGGGTTGGGACCAATCACAGACAACCGAGACTTTATTCACATATGTGTAACTGGGAACACGTGTACACAAATCAATTATAACAAATCATTCCCCTCACGTGGGAGGAATATTTCATCATCATTCTCTACATGTGACAATGACGGATGTCTTCATCAGATTGGCTAGATCAACACAAAAATGCTCATTGCATGCATAGGGGGTGCATTACACCCCCACATACTATATATACTTGTCTTCTCGTTCTTGGAGAAGACCCAAAATTAACAACCCTAGCTGAAAGTCTGTCCAAATATATAGTAGAGAGATAAAGCTTGAGAGATTGTATATGTGGCCATTAGAGCCCACATACAGTGATATTTATCACACACTTGCACAGTGGACGTAGGCATAATTGGCTGAACCACTTACATGATTGTGTTCATCTTCTTCTCCTCACCTCCTTTTACTGTATACTTTTACTCTTATACTGCCATTGTTAACATTGAATTGATCTTAAGATCACCTTGAAGGGTGGTGCTGTTTCCAGCATCATCAGTCCATAAAACATGTGTTCCCAATTAGTCCAATTAATTAGCACAAGAATTATGCAACATTATAAAATATTGAGACATTCAAGTAAATAAATAGATAAATAAATGTAAGAAAAGTTAGAAGATATAAAAGTCCTTTCCACCATGGCCTTGACTTATATATAAAATAAAACTCTTCATACGAAAGAGTCCTTCTTGAAATAGACTCCCATGTGGTCAAGAGTCTAACTCAAAGAAGCCCTCTTCAAAAACATATACATGGGAACTTAATAATATCGAATTGAACTATTTTTTTTATAAAAACCTTTGTATCAACTCCAGCAAGAACGTATCCATGAATAAATGAATTCCAACGGTCTGATCATCTGTTATGGTCTAAATATTCACCATTAAAGAAGACAACTATAATGACATCCGATCGAGATAATTTTCACTCGACACCTTCATTTTTCTTTCAGTAAGAGCATATCTAAACATCAATGAATTCCAAATTTACAATAATTAGAAATGGAAGAAATAAGATTTCAAATTTCTCAAGACTTTCTTCTTTTTGCTCGAATTTTCAGGGAAAAACCTCTATAACTCCTCTAATTATTCATGAAACTTCATTAAACTTGGCCCAACATCAAAGAATATGCGAATTCATAATTCTTAATAGAATTAAAAATTAAAACTCTCTTTCAACACCTGCGAATACATCGATATTGAAATAATTGATGAAGCTTGAAACATCACCACCATATAAGGTGTTAATAAGCTCAAGCAAGTGAACAAAATGGTAACACAAGAGTATATATGTATAATAGAAGATGAGGAGAAGGGGATGAACACAATAATATAAGTGGTTCGGCAAATTCCTACGTCCACTGTGCAGGTGAGTGTAAATATCACTACCAAATGAGGCTCTAATGACCTTAGTAATACAATCACTCCACTTTCTTTCTCTACTGTAGATGAGACAGAGTTTTGGCTAGGGTTTATATTTTTGGATCCCTTTCAAGGTAGGAGAATACATGTATATATAGTATTTGGGAGGTGTAATGTACCCCCCTAAGAATGAAATGAGCATGTGTGTGATGATCTAGCCAATCTAATGAAGACATCTGTCACTGTCACATGTAGAGAATGATGACGAAATATTCCCTCATGTGAAGGGAATGATTTGGTTATAACAGATTTGTCCATGTGTTCCAAACCATTCATGCACCTATAAATTCTTGGCCCTCTTTAATTGGTGAAACCTCATCGTGGAAGAGTACGAGGTTGGTGAAGTCCGACAGTTTCTTTATTCTGAGGTTATTCATGATGACCTTGGCCAGCAAGGCTGGCCGAGGTTAGGTATGTGTGGTTATAACATCGGCTTGGGTCGACGATGATGTTGCCAGATGATTGATCCTATGTAACATTACTGATGTTGACTGATGATTGCAACGTTGGCTGGTGCCTATGGTGGTCTTGAATGGTGGTTGAACCCATGAGTCCTTATGGACCTCGGCTCATGCCCAACCGAGGTTAATGTATGAGGTAGATGCAATGTTGGCTGGGGCAGACATTCTGAGTGATGACCTTACTGATGGTTGTCATAGGCTTCTGGTCACCTCGGTTGTGAGATTAGACGGGGTTAGTTGATCTGAGTAAGAGGGTGCACTTTGGGCATATCAATCACCCCCTAGCCCTTAGTATTCTATGTGATTAGATGAATGGTATGTAGTTTAAGCCGAGGCCGGATTTACCTATGTGCCAATACTTTCTTGACACATGTCACCTGCTGAAGTGTAGCGTGTGTCCCAAGTTGATGTGATTATGGCTTGAATTTTGGGTTCCCTAGGGCAATGATGGGCCCCTGAAACTCGCCCTTAGTCATTTAGTGGGTTTAAAAACACTCTCTTTCTTCTCCATTCTACTTTTCCCACTTAAGCCTCTCTTTGCAACTACAACTTTTTTCTCAAGACATCCATAGTTGGCTGCATTTTAAGGTCTTCTTTGCGTCTAAACCTCTCCTTCTCTATTTTGCAATTAGGCATGTATCATTTTCACCCTTACTTTTCCATTTTCAACCCTTATTTTTCATTTCAGAATTTTTCGATGAGGCTTTGTGTTTTCTGGCAGTGGTTTCTTCCAATACTGGTGGTTTTAGGGATAGAATAGTAGTGTTTAAGTGGTTATATAGGCATTTGTAGGTAGCTCTGAGGTTACCTCGACTGAAAAAGTCCTTTCTTTAGGTTTTTGCTGAACCTCCGGTCACCATCTCCGGCAACCTTAATCTTGACTGTTCTTGATGTTCTTTCATTGAAAACCTTCCAAATTCCAAGTTTGATCCTTAGTTTAGATTGTCTAAGTTATTTACCTATTTGTGATTTTGGGTCTAAGTGTTGTGTCGTCTGCCTTATGCTCAAACCTCTATACCAACTCATAGAAAAGTTCCTTCCCTTATCGAGAAGACTTTTAAGAAAATAAGGCAAATAGAGCTAGCCCAAGAGGAAGATCATACGTCTGAGAACTTTCCAATTAGACCCATCTTTCCTCCTCCTCTGAAGGTTATCTACCCTGAGCCATCCGAGCCTCCTGAGGTTCCTGTAGAACCCACACCGATGTCTGAGTCTGTGTCTTCCTCCTTAGACCCCATGTTTGTGGACTCTTTTCAAGAGGCCATGTATTACTCTATCAGGTAGGATGAGGTCCCTGAGGAGGATGAGGTTTCGAGTCATGCCTTGTCTCACCAGGGTACTAGCACCTCATAACATTCTTGTATTGTTAAGGTTATAGCGCCAAGTGTGGACATTCCTCCCATATTGACGCCATTCCTCTGTCGATTGCCATCGGGGCTGAGTTTTCTCAGAGGTTTCCTGATAGTGTCCCTGCACCTGCCTAGGCTAATGTTGCTAGGAATGAAGATGATGGGAAGGAGAGTGATATTGATACATCTGAGGCAGTCGAGATTGAGAGATCCGTCAGTGAGTATAACCTTCTAGCTTTTAGTCACCTCTATTCAATAAACTCTTCCATTAACCTTAGTAGACCTCTGAGGGGTGAAAGGGCTTTTGATGGCCGAAATAGGGAGATATGCGTCTATGAGAAGATGTTTAAGTTGGGCTTCCGTCTTCCTATCCACCCTTCTATCAGAGCCATAGTATCCTATATAAATCTAACCCCTTCACAATTATCTCCTAACGCATAGAGGGTGATGATTGGGGCCATTATTCTTTGGAGGGTTATCCACCACTCAAACCTTGCAGTTATGGTCTTCACAGGTTGTTACGTCCCTTCCTCTGCCAAAAACCACCCAAGCTATTACCACTTATTATCTAGGAAGTCAGAGAAGAAAATGTTGTTGGTTACCCAGACCTCAAAACACAATTGGAAACCTCTGTATTTCTTTGCATCCGGGGCATGGGAATTTGGTCCACATGAGGCTTCTGGAATGTCAGTTCCAAGGAACCCTCTAAGATGGGGGAAGGCCTCACTTGTTGCTAAAGCCGACCCTGAACATAGCCAAGATAATTTTCAAAAAGTCAAGGATCTTCAAGATCAGGAGGAGTAGGGTTGGTTAGTTAAATATCAACATCTGATGACCCCCAACTACCTCTCTCAGACAGTCCTAGGTGGTGGCTCTTTGACAGATCTTCGAAAGTCTCATTTTTCGCAAGTTGTACCTCTTACTTTTAATGCCTTTGATATTCTAACTCAGATACATCTTTTGCAGAGCGCCCTAAAGGTATATCGAACGACCTCTGGGAAATGTCTACTCCCATTCTAGTAAAGCTGATGAATTACAAGGCTATAAAAAATGTGCAGCCGAATACCACCCAGAAGTACGTCGCCATATCCAAGGCTAATGTTACCAAGAAGAGGAAGACTATAACAAACCCGGAGCAGTAGAGGTCTGGTAAGACTCACAGAGGGGATCGTTCCATTTCCATCTCTATGGACGAGGCCCTGGCTGCTCGTCTTTCTCAGTTAAAGATCAGCGACAGTCTTATTGGTCATAGTCTAAAGGCCGGTCATGCTATCAACTCTATGATGACAGAAGATGATAAATGTTTCCTACACTCCTTGGACATCCCTTTGCTCATCGAGTTCACTCTTTATAGATCAATTCAGGTATTAGGTTTATTTTATTTTCTATCTTAAGTGTAACGTCGACCATTTTACGTTTTCTAGATCTTGTGCTTATACATCTGACCTTCTACTATAGGGTATCTTGTCTGTGCACCGTTTTTTTAACTAGACCTTGAAGAAGATGACCTTTATAGAGAAGGGTCAAGAGGTTGAGAGGGTCCAAGCCTCTTTGAACGTAGAAGTTGAACGTCTAAAAGAAGAGATGAAGGAGGTTGACAAGCTGAAGGAAGTTATTCAGTAGAGAAATAGGGACATGGCCAAGCTCAGGAAGGACCATGATTTAGCTCTGAAGGCTAAGGTGGCTGCTGCAGTTAAGGTTTCTTTAGAGGACGCTTTCGAAAAGATCATCGAAGACTATAAAGTCTCCGATGAATTTGTTAGTTTTGGCTTTGAATACCTTTAAAGAGGAATCAAAGCGACTAGAAAATGGGAAGCTTATAAAGAAAAGCATTCAGGGAGTGTGACTGCCTCAAAATTTGAATGTCTGGGCCTTGGTGACCCCCGGTTTGCTCAGGCCTTGCAAGAGTTCGAGGATGCCGATGTTGCTCCCGCTGAGACTAATCCCTTGGAATCCACCGAGACCGAAGATTCTAATACTTAAGAGGACATAGCCGAGGTGACCAACATAGGCCATGATGACACGACTGTACCTGCAGAGGCTTAAGTGTTTTTTCTTGTGAAACTTTAAGAGTTGTAAGCTTGGTTTCCCTTCTGGACCCCTTAGCTTTTGAAAACTTTGATGGCCTTTTAACACATCTGATTTGTAACTCTTGTGTGTTTGTTGATAGATCATTAATCTCATATTTGTTCATATTGTATTGTTTTTCTTCTAATGTTTTGCTTGAATTCCATGCCTTTTGAATGTTTCCTAAGGTCTAAGACTACCCTCTTATAATGTTTACCTAATAATTTTCACTAAATTAATGATGCTTAAGGTCTGAGGTCACCGTATAATGATGTTCACCCTCATAATTTTCACCAAATTAATGATGCTTAAGATCTAAGGTCACCATATAATGATGTTCCTCCTCATAATTTTCACCAAATTAATGATGTTTAAGGTTTGAGGTCACCTTATAATGATGTTCACCCTCATAATTTTCACAAAATTAATGATGTTTAAGGTATGGGGTCACCATATAATGATGTTCACCCTCAAAATTTTCACCAAATTAATGATGTTTAAGGTCTGAGGTCACATATAATGATGTTCACCCTCATAATTTTCACCAAATTAATGATGTTTAAGATCTTAGGTCACCATATAATGATGTTAGTCCTCATAATTTTCACCAAATTAATGATATTTAAGGTCTGAGGTCACCATATAATGATGTTCACCCTCATAATTTTCACCAAATTAATGATGTTTAAGGTCTGAGGTCACCATATAATGATGTTTACCCTTATAATTTTCACTAAATTAATGATGTTTAAGGTCTGAGGTCACCATATAATGATGTTCATCCTCATAATTTTCACCAAATTAATGATGTTTAAGGTCTGAGGTCACCGTATAATGATGTTCACCCTCATAATTTTCAACAAATTAATGATGTTTAAGATCTGAGGTCACCATATAATGCAGTTCGTCCCATAATTTTCACCAAATTAATGATGTTTAAGGTCTGAGGTCACCATATAATGATGTTCACCCTAATAATTTTCACCAAATTAATGATTTTTAAGGTCTGAGATCACCATGATATGATGTTTCACCTCATAATTTTCACCAAATTAATGATGTTTAAACATAATGTAACAAAGTATTAACATTAGAATTGCTCTTTTCATTAACATTCTCTTTATAAAATGATACATGTATTACAAAGAAATAACTGCAACATCATATGTAATATTTCTTCAAGTAGTCAGCATTCCAAGGATTAGAGAAAGGTTCCCCTTTGAGATTTTATAGCCGGTAGGGACCAGGAACAACCTCATCAACTACTTTTTAAGGACCATGCTTGTTCGAGTGGAGCTTATTTTCCTTCTGCATCGACTTCTTTAGGACTAGGTCTCCCATAGATATGGGTCTTAATTTCACCCTTTGGTTGTAGAAATTCGCAGTTCTCTACTAGTAGGCTACCTGTCTAATCTCTGCATCTTCCCTTCTATCTTTAATCAAATCTAGATCAAGTCTTCTTTATTCCTCATTCCTCTGCAGGTCATAGGTTTGAACTCTATGACTCGGAAGTCCTACCTCTGTAGGGATGATAGCCTCTGAACCGTGGGCCAACATAAAAGGAGTCTCTCCCATTGGTGTCTTCGCCATCATCCTGTAGACCCATAACACAATGTATACCTCCTTTGTCTATCTCCCTTTGGACTATTCCAACCTATTCTTTATCCCGTCAAGGATTTTTAGGTTCGTGACCTCAGTTTTCCCATTTTCCTAGGGTCAATCGGGAGAGGAGAAGAACTTCTTGATCCCCACTCTTTCACAGTTTTTTCGAAGAAAGCATTCTTAAAATGGGTTCTATTTCTTGGGATAAGGGTATTTGGAAGACCATACTTATATATGATGTTCTTCCATATGAACATGAATGTCTTCTATTCTGTAATCATGATCATTGGCTCACCCTCTACCCACATGGAGAAGTAATCAATTTCCACCACTAAGAATCGATAGTTATTTACAGCTCTTAGCAAGGGTCCTACCAAGTCAATACCCCATACTGAAAATGTCCAAGGTGAGTTGATTGACGTCATAGGTTGATGAGGTTGATGAGGGATGGCAGAGAATCTCTGAAACTTGTCACATCTCTTCACATATGTAGTTGTATCTTTGGCCAAGGCCGACAATCAGTACCCCTCAGTAATTATCCTCTTAGCTAGAGGCCTCCCTCCTATGTGACTTGAATAAGGGACCTCATGTACATCTTGCAGGATGTGAGGAACCTTTGATGGGTGGACACATCTAAGGAGATGGAGTAGGATCCCCTTATTATACAAGACATCTCTTACAATTCAAAACTTGGTAGCTGTGAACCTTAGCTTTCTCCTTTCCAACATTGATTCTGGCAGATCTCCCTATCTGATGTATCTAATAAGTGGATCTATCCATGAGGCTCCCATATTTATATTGGGGAAAGTTTTGGAAACCTCTTCTTCTTTAATGGTTGTCTTGAGAAAGATTTCAACTGGTACTGTTCTTCTTATGGCTGTCCTCATTGCTGAGGCCAACCTAGCGAGTGCATCGGCTTGACTATTTTCTTGTCGAGGTATCCTCTTTATCATCAACTCCTTGAATCCTTCTAGCATCATTCTCACCTGCTTAAGGTAATTGACCATCCTTTCATCTTTAGCCTCATATACCCCCAAGATTTGGTTGACAACTAACCTTGAGTCACTATGGACTAGGAGCTATCCAATACTTAGGGCTTTTGCCAAGGAGAGACCTGCTCTCCATGCCTCATACTCTGACTCATTGTTCGAAGCCTTGAAGTTGAACCTCAACGCATATTCAATATCGGTGCCGTTTGATGCCGACACTATCAAGCCTGCTCCACTTCCACATTCACATGAGGACACATCAACGAAGAGGTTCCAAACATCTTCGTTTGAAGATAAGTTCCCATCTGACAAGGTCCGTTGCCTAAAGAGGTATCTGCCTTCCTCATTTCCCACTAAGATTTTCCTGACTTTCCTTGACTCAATATCGTCCAGACTTTGGAAGATTTTACTCTCTAGTTCAGTTGTAACCTCTTGATTAATCTCAATCTCAGCCTCTTCCCATGTGAATTTAGCTACAAAGTCTGCAAGGGCCTGACCTTTGATGGAAACCCTGGGTTGATAAATAATGTCATACTCCCCCAACTCGATGGCCCAGGTCATCAACCTGCCTAACTTCTTAGGCTTCTGGAGGACATGTCTTAGTGGGGAATCAGTGAGTACAACCATAGAGTGGGCTCGGAAGTATATCTTTATCTTCCTAGAAGCGTGTATCAGAGCATAAGCTAATTTTTCCATTCGAGGGTACTTCTGCTTAGACCCTTAAAGAGCTTTACTGTTGAGGTATACTGCCCTCTTCACTCTATCATCTTCTCTTACTATGGCAGCACTAATGGATTATTCTGAAATAGCTAGATATACGTATAACCTTTCGCCTATAATAGGCCGAGACAGAAGTAGAGGGGATCTGAGGTAGGCCTTCAGCTCCTTAAAAGCATTGACACATTCCTTATCCCATTCGAAAGCTTTTCTAAGCACTTTGAAAAAAGGAAGACACTTGTCTGTAGATCTTGAGAAAAACCTATTCAGCGTAGCAACTCTTCCGATTAACCTCTGAATGTTTTTTATGGTTCTGGGTGTCTTTATTTCTAGCAGGGCCTTGATATTCTCATGGTTATCCTCTATCCCCCTCTAATTGATGATGAATCTAAAACTTTCCTTCTCCTACCCTGAAGACACACTTGGCTAGGTTGAGCTTCATTATGTATCTATCCATGGTGTTAAAAGTTTTTTCAAGGTCGGCCATGTGAGTGTCGGCCTTCAGGATTTTCGTCAGCAGGTCATCCATATATACTTCCATGGACTTGCCTATTTTATCCTCAAACATCTTATTTACAAGGCATTGGTAATTAGCCCCTACATTCTTCAACCCAAAGGGCATGCCCTTATAATAATAGGTCCCCTTATCTGTGATGAACACTGTCTTCTCTGAGTCTTTCGAGTTCATGAATATCTTATTATATCCGGAATAGGCATCCATGAAGCTCATAAGATCATGTCAAACTGTGGCATCCACCATCTGATCAGTATGAGGCAGGGGTAAACTGTCTTTAGGATAAGACTTATTGAAATGAGTGAAGTCTATGCACATCCTCCATTTCCCATTTTCCTTTGGCACTATGACTGAGTTGGATAACCACTTAAGGTATATGACCTCCTTGATGACCTTGTCTTTTTTAAGCTTTCTGACCTCTTCTCTGATGACATCATATTTTTCTCTTAAGTATACTCTCCTCCATTGCTTGATGGGATTACCATCTTCCATAACATTGAGCTTGTGGCACATGAACTTATGATCAATACCTGACATGTCTGCATTGCTCCAGGCAAAAATGTTTTGTCTCTTCCTCAAAAACTGCACCAATTCTTCCTTGATCTCAGGTCTTAGGGATTTACCGATTTGGATGATTTTTTTAGCTTGTCCTCTTTGAGGAAGATGGATTCTTCCTCTTCCGCGGCCTCTCCCTCTTGATCTTTATCTCATCTCTAGGATCAAGTGTGTCGATGATGTAAGTGGTTATTCCCTTCTTATGTGCCTCTCTCTCTTCTTCAGAGTTGAAGTAGCATTCACGTGCTGATGTCTGGTCACCTTGCACTTCCCCTACCCCATAAGGAGTCAGGAATTTTAGCATTTGGTGAACGGTTGAAGGCATGACCTTAAATTCTTTGAGGTCTAATCTTCCTATGATGAGGTTGTCAGCTTAGAAGACATTCTCATCCATAACAAAGAAATTGATTTTTCTGGTCAACCTATTAGGCCACTCATCTCCCATTCTTAAATCAATCTCATACATGCCCAACGGAGGATCCTTTTCTCCACTAAAACGGATCAAAGGGTGATGATAAGGGATAAGCCTAGCTCTGCTAAGGCCTAGGATCTTGAAACAGGGCCAAGACATTATGACTGCTGAACTTCCCCCATCAATGAGGATTCTCTCCACCTCATATCCATGCACCCTTGTGGTGATTACCTGGAGCAAGGATACCTTTGAAATAGAGACATGAGAAGCCAACTATGAGAGTATCCATATCTACCTTCTTTCTCTTCTTGTGTTTTACCTCTGAAGATGCCAAATTCATAACCTCTACTTTGGTTATTGACTTAGCCTCTGCCACGTGAGCTTTACTGTCGACTACCTCTGAGACACCCCCTCCTAGTCCTCCATCGATGGTGTTAACACCAAAAGAGATCATACCAACCCTCTTCACCAGGACATTTTTGGCTTTTGGTGGGAGGTCAGGGTCATCACCATCATCATCATTTGAGTCCTCAGATCTTCTGGTTGGATAATCTTCCTGACATCTTTCATTTCTTTTCTTTTTAGGGTCATCTCTTACTCCCTTTGAAACTCTACCATCCACATACGTCCTAAGCTTTCCATACTTCAACATCTTCTCAATCTCATCCTTCAAGGAAAAGCACTTGTTAGTCAAATGACCGTGGTCTTGGTGGAACTCGCATCATAAGTTCTTTTTCCTCTTATTCAGAGGAGCCTTCAGCTTCAACGGCCATCTCAGGGACCTGTCATTCTTTATTTCATTAAGGATGTGCTCGCAGCTCACAGTTAGAGGAGTGTAGTATGCAAACTTATCGTCGCAACCCTCTTCCTTCCATCCTTCTTCCTTTGGAATTTTCCACTGCTACTTTCGTTCTCATCCTCATACTTTGCGGCCATTACCTTTTTAGCATTCATGACCTTACCGGCTGGAAGATTACGAGGTTAGTGAAGTACAATGGTTGCTTTGTTCCGACGTTATTCCTGATGACCTCGGCTAACAAATCTAGCCGAGGCTAGGTATGTGTAGTTGTAACATTGGCTTGATCCAATGATGATGTTGCCAGATGATTGATCCCATGTAACATTACTGGTCTCGACTGATGATTTCAACGTTTGCTGGGGCCGATGATGGTTTTGGAGGGTGGTTAAACCCATGAGTCCTTACTGACGTCAGTTGATGCCTAGCCGAGGTTGATGTATGAGGTAGATGCAATGTCGGTTGGGGTTGACCTTCTGAGTGACGACCTAGGCTTCTGGTCACCTAGGCTGTGAGATTAGCCGAGGTTAGTTGCTCTTAGTAAGAGGGTGCACTTTGGGCATATCAATAATTACAAAACCAAATTATTACAAGCATATCGAATCAAAAGGAGAAATTAACTTCGGATAAGCCACCGTAGGATCCAATCACAAAAAATAAATATATGTGACCTTTATGAAAGTGTTTTAAACATATAATCTCTACAAAACCATGTAAGTATGACAGGATACACAAACATAAAAGGTGTGTGGGCATTTTTTGAGATGAAAACCCTTCCTTATGAGTGAAATATGGTCCTCTCCGACTCTTCATAAACACATGAATATTGTTTTAACTCATCCCTCGAAAACCTTAATGAACCATAATTAATATAAAAACCATTTCCCACACCTTTATATATTTGTACAATAGGAGGGCTTGGGCCAAAGTGGGTTTCTTGAGATATAGGACTAACTATTTGGTTTTATGGACTATACTAGGAACCCAAGATAAATAATTCAATTAGATACAAATAAATACTCAAAAATACCAATTACATTACCTCAATTGTTTTCTTTGTTTATTTAATCATGAATTAACTCCACTAAAGAATCATGCCAACGCACTTACTTAATTATCTCAGAAATCACTCGTATATAATGAGGTGTTATTACAAAGTTGATGATGGTACACAATATGATTCCCCAAGTTAAGAGTTTGATACCCTCTTCGTAAAATAAATTTACTATTAATCGATTTTAATCAACATGTAATAAATTCCTTATGTTTTAGACTTTACTTATTTTTTTCGCACTAGGATTATAAAATAATTCACTAGACGGGTTTTACTTGTTGGAATGAAAATGTATAAGTCTTTTAATGGGGTATCACAGTCCATGGTATCCCATGGACCTTGATTCCTCTAAATTATGATCTCATACCTACTTACATAACTACCACCCAATACGCAAATATCAATTGACCCAATATAAATCAGATCGCACCCATAGCAATCAAAGTGAAATTTGCACAAGCATTCCAATCCTTATAATTCTTGGGATTAAGAATAGATGCTGCTTTTAAAAATGGTGTGATATTACCTGAGTCTAATTAAGACAATCCTTAGACTTATGTCTCATGAGTACACTTGTTCACAACATTCTTAGGATGTACTGAGCATAATCCTCTGTCGAACAATTGATTAAGTTCTCCAACCATCAAATAGGTTCTCATAGTTTCAGATAAATGACTAAGACTGTGTAAGGACATATTTTTATAAATGTCCATCACAATTAATTATGTCGTATACCGCTACACCGTCAAAGAGCATTCAATAATATTCAAGCATTAAAGATGGATCCGAATATCAAGTTCTTCAACATTCAAAACTCTGCAAAGTTTACTTTGGAAAGGTTATGTTTTAAATACCTTAACTTTGCACTTATAGCTTTGGGATATTTTTTTCAAAATATTTTCTAAGTGTTGGAGCGGACTTTGTTTCGTCAAAATTTGAGAATGAGTATTTTTTCTAAGTCTTATAGCGTTCCTCGATTTTGATACCAGATCGTTCAAGCAAGATCTTATCTCGTTCGAGCGACATTGGATGTTGCGCGATGTCATTTGAACGACACGTGTAAGTCGTTCGAGCAAGATCCCTTTTTTGTTCATGAGACTGAGGCGATGCATTTTTCTATAAATAATCATTAAACGATTTCATTTTCATTAAGAATTCCCAGCGTTTTGAAAGACAGAAAACTGCAAAACTACAAAATTCATTTGTCTTCTTCTTTTAGGGTCCAATCCCTTTTTGTTTTAAATTCACAAAAATCCCATATCATTTGGTGAATTGTTTTGGTGTTCAAGAACACACTTTTCTTTTGATAATTCTTTGTGGGGAGAACTCTACAACCGGAGAGCTACGTACTATTACTGAGGGAGTCCTTGTGAAGATATTAGACTATGTGTTTGGATTGCGCTTCCTTGTGGTATAACTGCGTGTGAACCATAGCTGATTTTTAGTCGTTGATTTGAAGGTTTGATGAAGACACCGTGAATTACTCTTGTGGGCGAAAGCAATATGGATGTAAGTCGATGGTCTTGTAAACTTGTCAAAGTTATAGAAATAAAAGGTTTTTCCCTGCGAGGATTTTTTCTGAAATTTTTGTCGCATATGTAGACACTCCATTCTAATACCCCCTAACCTTTCCTTAGGTTCCTAACACCTCCCTTCATCACTGCAAACCTAAGTCATACCCGGGTACTAACCTAAAGGCCATTGAGAACTCTCACTATCTATTTGACCAAAATTCAAAATCTTAAGCTCGACCGAGACTGAATGAATCTTCAAAGGGAACTAAAACCTCTTTCTAACGGTCCGTCCTGTGCGCGATTTTAACTTACTGTACGGACGAACGATCCATTTTCCCCCAAAACTTTATTAGTAGGTCATCGGACACTCTTAGGCTTCGTTTGACCAAAGTTTACTCTTCATCTCAACCGAGACAAAATGAATCATTGAAGGGCACTGAAACCCCTTTCTAATGGCCCTCCCCGTGTGCGATTCTGACTTAGGGTACAAACGAAGGATTCGTTTTACTTCGAAAGGTTATCGAACGTTTCCAGCCCCCAGTTGACCAAAGTCAACTCCCCAAACTGAGTCAAACTCTTTGGAATGTCGAAGTACATCTCTTCACCATTCCAATGGTCCACCCCATGTGCAATTCTGAATTACCATGCTGACGAACAATCCGTTTGTGTTTGACGATCCCCCATCCAAAGGACCGATGAATGATTCTGTAAGGACATAAATTTCCAATTGAGTCCATGTATAGTGTTGGCTCAATTCCGGACAAAAACATTTATTCATTGGATAGTATGTAATTGTAATACTCTCAAGCCTATGAAGTGTTTGTTGAAGACGTAGCGGAAAATATTCCGGTTTGCGTGCCTCGTTTCTACGTCATCAACCATAGTTCCATGCTCCTAAGGTATGAATGCAATATTATATATATAAGAGCTTGGAACAAGTTTATTGGGTGTTAAGATTTATAAAAATTGCGTTTTGTTTTAAGAAAGAATTAATTAAAACTTTAAATAAATGTTTAAAAAGTTTTCTGGGCTTAAACAAGAATATTCAAACTTTCTGGTTTTTCGTTCGATAGAGTCGTTCGAACGAGATTGTCGTTCGAACGAAAATGTCGTTCGAACGAACCTGCCAACGAGGTTCCAGTATAGGCGTATGAAATGTCGTTCGATATGTCGTTCGAACGAACCTTATGTTCGAACGAGATATCCAACGAGATTCTAACGAGTTTAATCTGGAACGTCGTTAGAACTCTCGTTCGAACGAGATTTCGTTCGAACGAAATGTCGTTCGAACGAGATGCCAGGCGGGAACAATTTTTGATAGTTTTGCACCCATTTCCCCACTTAGTTTTTAACCAAAATTTTCAGACTTTAATATGTGCGGGAAGAACATTTTCCACCCGAACTTTTCCTAACTTTTCCATCCTAGTTTATCTCTTAGAGAGAGTTTGAGAGAAAATTGTTTTAAGGAAAATGTTCATGTTTTCAGTGAGATTTTTAGAGAAAAATATCCATCACTCTAGTGTTTTACACCCATATTGTTTATCCAAGTTCTTATATACATATCAAATTGCTTGGAGTTTGGCACCGGTTTATCTCTTCCGTTTCAAAGAGAAGTTTTGGTTTGCTTCTACATCCATCAAAGAAGAAGATGTTTTGTTGCGATTCTACCCACTTGGAGAAAGGCTCCTTGCTCGGGTGACGGTGACCATATAAAGTCCTATCGGTGAATTCTGAGATCGCGGTGGAGTTCCGTGGTTATTTGCTAGGAAGAGGTATCTATAAGAAGAAGCGTCGAGGCTTGAGAGGGATCGAGTTGTGCGTTGTAAGTCTATCTGTCTTGTACTTGTAATTCCGTATCTAGTGGATTTGTGGCTAGGGCCGTCCGAGGTTGTTTCCCGTCTTGGGTTTTTCCTTGTACATCACGGCGTAGTGTGATTGATTTTTATTTTATCTTGCATAATAACGTAGAACACATGTTTAGGATAATTCAAGATAAAATTTGGCTTTTAAGAAATTAAAATTTGTTGTTGTTTCAAAGTTGAACCATCCCAACGCTTCCGCATCTTGAATATAGATAAAAGGAAATTATTAATAGTTTGATTTTAATTGACATAATCAAAATCCGGGGTTCTTTTCAAATTGGTATCAGAGCCAAAGTGATAAATTATTTCATTAGCGATCCTTTAAATAATTTTTGGCTACAATGGAATTTTCCCCATTTTCAAAATTTCCTATTTTTGATGGTTCTAACTACGTGTATTGGAAAGCGCGAATGAAATCGGCACTAAAATCTATCGACGGGAGAGTTTGGATATCTGTTGTTAACGGGTGGTCCCCACCAACTCGTTTAGTTGAAAATGAACGTGTTATCAAACCCACCGATATATGGACTGAAAATGAGTTTAAACTTGCTAATTTCAATTCCCTTGGTTTAAATGCCTTGTTTAGCGCTGTCACACCGGATGAATTCCGAATTATTATGACGTGTGAGACCGCTAAAGAAGCTTGGGATATTTTACAATTAACTCATGAAGGAACTAGTGTCGTTAAAGCTTCAAAACTCAAAAACCTCACCACTCAATTTGAAACTATCAAAATAAATGAAAAAGAAACCTTTGATGAATTTTATGCTAGACTTTCCGATATTGTTAATTCATCATTTAACTTGGGAGAGAAAATACCCGACGATCGTGTTGTAAAGAAAATTTTAAGGTCCCTACCCGATAGATTTATTCCAAAGGTGACCGTTTTAAATTCTTTACCCACTTTAGCCTCTACGAAATTAGAAGAGCTTGTAGGTGATTTACAAACCTATGAACTAGATATGTTTCCCTCTAAAACTGAAAAGAAAATCGAAAAGGGCGTTGCTTTAAAAGCCCGAAAAGAGGTCAAACAAGTAGTAGAGAGCGAGAGTGATAGTGACTCGGAAGACATGGCTTTATTTGCTCGTAAATTTAGAAAATTTCTTAAAATTAACAAAGATAAACTTAAAAATGATTTTAAGAAATTTGATACTTCTAAACATGATAAAAGCGAGAAGATCCCTAAACCTAGTAATGAAAATTTAGATAGGGACGAGTCTAATAAGTGTTTTTGTTGTGAAGGTTATGGCCATAGGGCTTATGAGTGCCCCACTAAACTAAGGAAAGAGGGTAAGCGACCCATTTCATATAATGCGACCCTTAGTGATAGTGATAAGGAAAAGAAGCCCGATTCCCCCACTAAGAAAAATTATCTGGCTTTTATGGATAGTCATGTGAGTGATAGTGAGAATTCATCGATTGATGAAACTTTAACACATGACACTTCCAAGGTCAAAGTTTATGATTCACTTGTTTTTGATGATAGTGAGAGTGGAGAAGAAAGGGAGAGTGAAAATGAAGAAGAGGTTAATGTGAGTGAACTTCAAAATTCTTTTCAAGAACTTTATAAAGAATCTATTAAATTGAAAAGAGCTAATTTGATGTTAGAAGCTAGTTTAAAAGAGAGTGTCAAGGTCGTTGATGAAAATACTTTAATAGAAGACCTTAGGACACGTGAGAGGACTCTTCGAGAGAATCTTGAATATGTAGAAGGCGAGAGTGATAGCCTTAGGGGTTTAATGGAATCCTTGAAAAAGGAGCTTCTTGTTTTTGAAGAGCGAAATGTTTTATTAGAGTCTAACATTTTAGAATTGCAAGATAAATTAAAAGACTCTAGTAATGTCAAATTTGATTTGGAGTGTCGTTCGGAAAAATTAGATAAAATCTTAGGAACGGTCCAAATTAAAAATGACACGTGTGGTTTAGGCTTCAATACTTGTAATGAATCTACTCATAAAGACAAGACCAAAGTTTTAGGAGAATCTACTAGGAATGCTTTTCAGGATCACTCCTTAGGTAAATCTTTTCGACATGGTTTTACTTGTACACATTGTAGTCAAAAGGTCATCTTAGAAAATTTTATTTTGATCTTAAACGGATTCCTAGAAAATCCCATAGTAAAGTAACCACGGTAGTTAAAGTTCCAACACCCCAACATAGTCATTCTTCTTTAATTTGGGTTAAGAAATCCGACTTGGTTGCCATGAAAAATAGGGTTTTTGATTCTCATTTTCTTGCACATGCTTCCTCCCTTGCTAAATATAAAGGATGAATGTGTTAGTGTTTGCATACTTCAGCGTTTGTACTTCATGCTATATTCACATGCTAAATGTATGCTTGTTTAATCATTTTCTAGTCTATGCTCTATGTTTATCACATGATAGAATTATGATTGTTGTTTATCTTTTGTATTATATTTCCTTCATTTTGTTTGCATTAAATGAAAAATACAAAAAGATTTTTGTTTATCATTTGGATTTTATCTCTCGATAATTTAAGCTTAATGAAAGATTCAAATGATTTTTGTTATCCTTTTGAGTATATATATCTATTTTTGGTGAAAAATGTTAAAAAACTCAAAAAGATTTTTTATGTGTGTATTTTAGTTTGACACACTTTAAGTGGCATATACTTGTGTTTGAATTCCATCCTTTAACGCTCCCATGTGGCTAGAACTTTTGGTTTAGATTATCAATCCTTATTATGTTCTTTACCATATTCTATGGAGTAGTTGGATTTTGTGTTGTTTAAATGGATTCTATTTTTATATACCTCTATTCACACATGCACGAGCTCTTTTGAAATTTTAACTTCATATGTATATTTGAGCTATGTGAGGTGTTCTCCTACCAATCTAGTCATCTACATATCTATGACCCAAGAGGACTAGTGCATGTCAAAATCCGTTGCACGTGAGCTTTGTGAGATAAAAAAATTATATATCTAAATGTGCTCGGGGAAGGGCTCCGAAAGGATGAATTAAATCCTTTGCGACAGTAAGCCACCATTTATTGGATCTAAAAGAAATACGTGATCCAAAGGCCTAAAAACAGAATATTTAGCATTAAAAAGAAAACAATTGCCAAGGCCTATGTTTGTTTGATATATTCATTCAAAAGCAAAAGAATATATATGCTTATTGAGGGAGAATTGGATGGTATATCAACGGTTTGCACAATGTCCGTTTATCCTAGTTGTCTTTAATGTCATGACTCTATTTGGTTTGTAGAATCATCATCATGCTAGGCTTATATGCATTGTATATGTTTGTTCATTGAGTTCAATCTTCATATTGTCACATGAGGTTATATTTAAATGTGATAAAGTTTGCAATCAAAGGAGAACTCCATGAATGTTTATTAAGTGTTTGGGTCTAAATTTAATTGTTTCTAGTTCACACCCCTACACTTACGTTTCCATATGACACATTTTTGCCATACGAGTGTGCAAACTTATTGTATTTTGTGTTATATGTGTGTTTATATCTATATATATATGCAAGTACTCTATTGGTATATGTCTAGTATATATATATATATATATATATATATATATATATATATATATATATATATATATATATATATATATATATATATATATATGATATTTGTTTGTCTTTGCCTTGCTTTTATTGCCCATATGCTTTCATGTCTTATCACTTTGAGCTTCAACATGCTGTTTATTAGTTCTTTATCCTTTGCCTATTCCTGAACAAAAAAGGGGAGAAATGATAGGGGGGGAAATGGTATCTAATCCTATTATTATCGTATCTTAGTTTGGGGGGGGGGGATTTATCTTAGGGGGAGACGTCTTTCTAAGTAGGTCATGTGTTTGATAAAGGGGAGAATTAATTTAGGGGGAGTAATTAATTAAAATTGCATTTAATACTTTGATATTCCCTATGCATTTGATGAGTTTGCTTAAGTGTGCAGGATTTCTTCTAAAGCGGCATTGTTTAATGGCAAAGCGTTTGATCCTTGGGTCGAGCCAAGTTTGGGCGGGTTAGGTTTTGAGTCTAGTGAGCTTGACGGCCCTTTAGGATTTTTGTTTGGTTTTTGTCCCGGAATAGCCAAAGGGGAAGATTTGTAAGGACACAAATTTCCAATTAAATCCATGTATAGTGTTGGCTCAATTCCGGACAAAAACATTTATTCATAGGATAGTATGTAATTGTAATACTCTCAAGCCTATGAAGTGTTTGTTAAAGACGTAGCGGCAAATATGCCGGTTTGCGTGCCTCGTTTCTACGTCATCAACCATAGTTCCATGCTCCCAAGGTATGAATGCAATATTATATATATAAGAGATTGGAACAAGTTTATTAGGTGTTAGGTTTTATAAAAACTGTGTTTTGTTTTAAGAAAGAATTAATTAAAACTTTAAATAAATGTTCATAAAGTTTTCTGGTCTTAAACAAGAATATTCAAACTTTCTTGTTTTTCGTTCGATAGAGTCGTTCGAACGAGATTGTCGTTCGAACGAAAATGTCGCTCAAACGAACCTGCCAACGAGGTTCTAGTATAGGCCTATGAAATATCGTTCGATATGTCGTTTGAACAAACCTTATGTTCGAACGAGATATCCAACGAGATTCTAATGAGTTCAATCTGGAACTTCGTTAGAAGTCTCGTTCGAACGAGATTTCGTTCGAACGAAATGTCGTTCGAACGAGATGCCAGGCGGGAACAGTTTTTGACAATTTTTTGGCAGTTTTGCAACCACTTCCCCACTTAGTTTTTAACCAAAATTTTCAGACTTTAATATGTGAGGTAAGAACATTTTCCACCCGAACTTTTCCTAACTTTTCCATCCTAGTTTATCTCTTAGAGAGAGTTTGAGAGCAAATTGTTTTAAGGAAAATGTTCATGTTTCGAGTGAGATTTTTAGAGAAAAATATCCATCACTCTAGTGTTTTACACCCATATTGTTTATCCAAGTTCTTATATACATATCAAATTGCTTGGAGTTTGGCACCGGTTTATCTCTTCCGTTTCAAAGAGAAGTTTTGGTCTGCTTCTACATCCATCAAAGAAGAAAATGTTTTGTTGCGATTCTACCCACTTGTAGAAAGGCTCCTTGCTCGGGTGACGGTGACCATATAAAGTCCTATCGGTGGATTCCGAGATCGTGGTGGAGTTCCATGGTTATTCGCTAGGAAGAGGTGTATATAAGAAGAACGTCGAGGCTTGAGAGGGATCAAGTCGTGCGTTGTAAGTCTATATGTCTTGTACTTGTAATTCCGTATCTAGTGGATTTGTGGCTAGGGTCGTCCGAGGTTACTTCCCGTCTTGGGTTTTTCCTCGTACATCGCGGCGTAGTGTGATTGATTTTTATTTTATCTTGCATAATAACGTAGAACGCATGTTTAGGATAATTCAAGATAAAATTTGGCTTTTAAAAAATTAAATTTTGTTGTTGTTTTAAAGTTGAACCATCCCAACGCTTTCGCATCTTGAATATAGATAAAAGGAAATTATTAATAGTTTGATTTTAATTGACATAATCAAAATCCGGGGTTCTTTTCAGATTCCGAGCGATATTTAACCTAAAGTTAACTCCCGGACTAGGGAGAAGTATGAAAGACTTTCTAAGGTATCTGAAGTACGTTTCCAACGGTTCACCCCGTGCGCGATTCGGATCAATGGTTTGCGCTCTATGACCGATTTTCTGAAGGACCCTAAAAGAGAATGCCAAACGACAGGTTCTAAACCATGCCTATCGATAGTGTGCCTAAACACACCTACCGATTGGCAGGCCCAATGCTTTGCCGATTAAAAATTCCCCGGGCCTATAAAAATGAGGGCCAAAGCTCATTTCAAAGGAGGAGGAATATCAGAGATCCATCACTCTCAGCAAGCTTAGAAATACCCTCTCGAAGTCAGCGTGATTTTCACATCCAAATCCCTTTCAAACCGTCACCTTTCATCACCTTATTAATCAAACTTGGTGAATTAAGTAATCTCCATCATCTTCCAAGTGCAAAGGCTACTCTCTAACATCCAAGATCAGGCTCAAGATCTTCAAGAAGGTCAAATTTTCTCCACTCTAACCTTAAATTCTCCTAAATTCGCATTAGTTTGTTTTGTTTTTTAATACTTTTATTCTCTCATGTCACATATCCTAATATAATTTTTATCTAGTATTATTGCATAGCTCTTATTTTCATATATATAAAATAAAAATAAAAAACAAGAAAAAGAGGATTTTCTCATAAATTCCAAATGGGATTTCTCACACTTTTCTCACAACTAAAACATGTTTTTACACACACACACACACATAAGAGAAGTCCCCGATGGGATTTATGGGATAAATCCCACACCTCTTTTTGCATAAAAACTACATGGACGTTAATGATTCTATCAGCTACGTAGGCTTCTCGGGGTAAAACCCGAGACTCGAGTCCTTTTTCCTAATTTTCCTATTTTTTTCTATGTTCTTGAAACTTGACTCTATTATATTCTATATATTTACATATACGCATATTTGTGCTCAGTGGCTTATTATTCCATATGTGTTACCGTTCCGTTATAACGATCAACATTTGGATAATCGCGTAAATCCTATTTTTCTAATGTTATTTTAAGAATATTCCTATGGATGACTTGCTTTATCTCTTCCATGACACAAGTTGATGATTCCTATCTCCGCTACATATACACATGTACACATATCAAAGGGAAATAAAGGAAAATAACAATAAGCCATGAGAGACTGTAATGGCGGAATGAGTCCCTAAAACCTTCCCATTTCGTAACTTAGCCTCTAGACCCTTTTTGAACCATTTTGGTTTTGTATGTATTAGTATGTCTTTGGATGCTATCCTTAGGGACGGCTCCCTTTTGGGACTATCGACTCTATCCCTCTACATTTTCACCTCATCACTGACGTCGGCCGAAGCACTCCCGGGAGGGATGCACGGGTCCAAGATCTTCCCGAGACGAAGGGGAGACACCCCCTGCTCTTCTTCACCTCTTCTGCCGCGAGGATAGGAAAGTAGGATGGCCAATATAGAGAAATTTACACCCAAGGCCTCTAATGGGCATGAGTTCATCCTAGTTGCCATTGATTACTTCACCAAATGTGTCGAACCCGAGTCATACGCTGTCGTGAACGCCAAGAAAGTGGCAAGATTCAGCAAGAAAAATATCATCTGCCGATATAGGGTCCCACATGAGCTGGTGTCAGATAACGAGTTGGATTTTGAGGCAGAAGTCACAGAAGTGGTCAACGAGTATGGGATTCAGAGACATAAATCTTCTCCCTACCAACCTCAAACCAATGGTGCAGTCGAAGCCGCCAATAAAAACCTCAAATCCATCATCGGTAAGATGATCGAAAGCTATCGAGATTGGGTTGAACGAATCCCATACACCATCTAGGGCTACCGAACCTCAATCCGAACCTCTACTGGGGATACCCCTTCCTCTCTAGTATATGGGATGGAAGCAGTCCTACTCGTGGATCTAGAAATACCCTCGTTACGCATCACGCTTGAAAGCAAGTCAGTGAGGAGGACTGGCATCAAAGTCGTCTCGACGAGATATCACTCTTGGATGAAAGGAGATCAAAAGTGTTGTATCACATACAAGGGTACGATCGCTGAATAACGTGTTAATTCAATAATAGAGTCAAGGACCACGGTGTTCGAGGGGGGGATTTAGCCCTAAAATAAATAGTCGAGCCCATCTCGGACCCCAGAGGGAAATTCAAGCCCAATTGGAGTGGCCCATACATTGTCAAAAAATCTTGTCCGGCGGTGCCGCTATGATCATAGACTTAAATGAAGAAGAGATGGCTCGTCTAGTCAACCTAGACTGTCTCAAATTTCTTTACACCTAGTCCGAAATCTCGGCGCGCTATGACTCTTATCATCTCCCTTGTACTCTCTAAAAAAGAAAAAAAAAATCCCTTCATTTCCCTCTACCCAGAACTATGTGGGCCCCATCCTCTACAGAAATCATTCCTAGAAATATTGAAAATTTTCAAAAACCCCCAGAGGTACGTAGGAAACTCATACATCTTACATGAGCACGACCCTTTCTTTTTCACAAAAAACTATTATTTTCTTATCTTCGAGAACGATAGTACATTCTAACATATATTTGGACAAAAGGGTTATGCATGCCTTAGCAATTGGTATAGATAATTCGAAATACAAAATTCATCAAAAGGCACATCTAGATGATCAAAAACTTGTTTATTTCACTAATAGGAAACTATAGTGCAATTACATAAGAAAAGGAACGAATGACTCCCTTCCCCCTATCTTGCTAAAAAGCCAAATAAAAAAACTAAACTTAGTTCTCGGTACAAAATAAACTCCCCACAAGAGTCCTACCCACGACTACCAGAGGATCTTGCTCCATCATCATCATCTACATCCTAGGGTTCCCAAGCTTCCCCTGCCTCAATGGAGTGCCGCAGACGTTCCATGTACCGATAAGCTCGAACCAGCCTGGAAAAAACTACCACACCTCCCTCCATGGTATTAGATAAGACAAGCCACCTTTGTCCAGTCTCCACTACCAACATCTTGCTAACTACGCTTCTCCATAACCACTTTATATAATCCCCAGGGATGTGCCAAACTTTCCTAGCAGACTGAGAGGGACAAGTCGACGGACGCCGACTCTCCCAAAAAGAGCCAATTCGCATGCGTAAACACTCTGTCAAATCTTCTACCGGAAAGAATTCTAGTGTCCTAGGTGGCACCCCAGCCAAATTGGTACAAAATCCCCCAAGGTAAATAAAATAGGTAGCTCAGAGACCAACCAGTCGGACATACGGGTATTCTCCCAGTTCTAGAATAGGCAGCAGTTGTCCCCACCAAGGTACTGACTAGTACATATTTAGAGCCCCATGCTCCATGAATCAGTCCTCCCTGCCCCATGGCGCGAAAAGAAGTTGGGTATAACCGACAAAAGGTATTCCGAAGGAGTCACCAGGTGGAATCTTTCAGATAACCACATGGGCAGCATCACAGGGCTACCCCTTAGACAATCGAAATGAAATTCTCGCCAGGAATCTAAGCCATTCAAAGTCTCTGCCAATATCACCGCCGTCTGATTGCGACTATAGGATATCCAGGATGTAATAGCTGCAAGTTGTGGGTCCACCAAAAGCTCCCCGATCACCAGCTATAATTTTGAAACCAAGCCCAGAATGACAGTTTTGTCATATCCAACATCACCAACCTCCTGCAAATGCATGGGCCGTAATAGCGTCGGAAGATAAATCATACCTCCATCCACCAGTGAATTGGCCGCTGAGGACGAAACACAAAGAAGCATGGCCTACAACTCCTAGGGAGAACGGGAAAACTCAGGCAGAGCCGCGGTAACACCGGGATTTATCCACAACATGGCAAAAAATTCCTCAAAAGTTGGACAAAATTATTCCAAGCCAAAAGCGAAATACATGGTCTTTAGGGTACCAAAACTCGACAGCTGCCATCAGCATATTCCAGTCTATGGGCAATTACGCCATAAAGAAAATTGACGCATGTTGTAAGCATCGTAGTCAATGTTATAGGAGCACAACGCTTCCAAAGTCTTGAGGTAGTTGGAAAACTCAACACTACTAGGGAGGGCCATCTCACAGAACAAGAAAGTAGGAATGTGAAGGTGTGAGGAAAACACGTCACCCTTACCCCTCTTTTATACTTGAAAACTGCCACAAAAGACATAACCTCTACAGAAATTGAAAGAAATCTTGCCCACAAGGTACTCTATGGGACGATTACTTTGGTTTCCCCTCTCTCTCCTAAGAGCTTCCACCCCTGCGACGCACTCTATTTCCCATGCGGTGAGATGATGCACCACCACTACCCAAACCAGACTCATCTCCGAATGAGGTAGACGACACCAAGCAAGAAAGAACAGAAACTGCGTCCCGAATGTGGGAAATCACCGAAGATATCCAGTCCCTAATATCCCTCATCCAGGTGGTGGACACCCGGACTTGCTACAAGAAAAGGCAGAATCAGTATCAAAGAAGAAAAGATCAAAAGAAACAAAAGTAAAAGAAACCAAAAGATATACCTCTGGACGAAGAACCTCCTCTCTAAAGCCCAACTCCTTCGGGTCCATCACATGAGGACGATGCAGCATAGGCACCATCACTCCATCAGCCCACTGGATATTGTATAAAGGGGTATGCAGCCATAGAAAGGGGATCTCCAAGGTCACCGCCACCGCAGATGTCGACGAACAACCACCGCTGTGGGAGGACCCCACTAGCCGACTCAAACCCGCAGGAGGGCAGGGCATTGCATCATATATGCTGGGCACCATCATCCAGCTCATCACAAAGTCCATATAAACATACAACACAGCTATATCGATGTAAACCAAGTAGGACTCTCCAATCATTACCGCGATCCTCGTGTCCTCTAATAATAGTCGCTTCCGCCTCATAGATATAGGGTACCTCGCAGGTGGCACCACCACCTCCCCCTCATCAATCTGTCAAACCACCCTCTCCCCGAGAAACTAAGAATGGCCAAACTCGTGCGCCAGCAAATGCCTCATCTGCGCATTCACTCCAGTCGACCCCGTGTCTTAAATGGTCATCCCCTAAGTGTAAAAAGTCACTTGAAATATTCCCAGCAAAATATAAGGAAATATGCAATCAGAGCACTCAAAGGTCTCAGACTGAAGAAGAAAAAAGTCTTACCCTATCACCGGTCAGGCCATTCAAGACCTGACGCACCGCCTCCAAAGAGAGAGACCTCCTCGACTGCCGATTGGCCTTACGCCATTGATACAACTAGAAAAAATCCCCAACGATATCGTCCTTTAAAGAGATCAGCTCGGTATTACACCCAATCACCTCATACAACCATGTCTTCCAAAGACTAAAATTTTGCAAGTAAAAAGAGATGCATAAGGAAAATGCAAATGCATGAAAGGAAAATGCGCAAATTAAAAGAATACCTCAAGAAGATACATGGATCTGGTGA
The DNA here is from genome assembly GCA_949130495.1 of Sambucus nigra. Classification (NCBI taxonomy): domain Eukaryota; kingdom Viridiplantae; phylum Streptophyta; class Magnoliopsida; order Dipsacales; family Adoxaceae; genus Sambucus; species Sambucus nigra. Next base: position 618,778,151 of record OX422208.1, read on the forward strand.
AAGACTACCAACAGCACCGGCTGAATGCATCCAGGAAAAAAAAAAGGGTTATCAAAGTCAGGCTCCCCCAATCATAGATAGGGATGTTCGAAAACATCCTCAGATGTGGTAAAAACCATAGGTGGACAACGTCGCCACTCGACGCTAATAGAAATCCCCCCAACACCATCAGCATAAATAGTTGGGCCATTTACCTCACCTGAATCCCGTCCTCCACATCAATCACCCTGCCCAATAAAACATCCTTCAGTAGCGACAGATGGATGGAGTCCCCAGACACTATCCTCCCCACATCACCAAACGTCGTGCGCACTGCGTTCGGCCTCACCTGCAAGGAGTGATCCACTTTTATCTGCTCCCCATCGCAATCCACCCCCAATACCTGTTGCACATATATGGAAGTCACAGTCATCTCCCCGAAGCCAAAATAAAAGGTGTGAGTTGTGTCCCACCACCTCTCCCCAGAGAGCAAAAGACTGTCGTCGAACGAGGCATCTCATCGAACAAAAATGACAACCTCCCAAAGCCTACTGAGGATACCACCCAACACACCACAGGTGGAAGATGCTCCCATAAATCCTTAAGCCTCGTCATCCCGCGGGCACGCATATTCGATGGAGAAACATTGGACTGTCAAAAAGAAGAAATCCTTGTCAAAATCCAAGAAAAAAGGAAAATCACCAAAAAAATGCCTAAAGTCATTTTACTTACATAACTGTCAGGGTTCACCACCCTCGAAGAGCGATAATGCAACGGCTCCTACAGTAAGGTTCGCTCATCCGCAACCGGCTCGAATGCGTCAAAAGAATTCTCACTCCCCAAAGCAAGAGGCGCCCTAGCCCTCCACTCCACGTTCGCCCAATCGTCAAAAGCCAACCACTCCATGTGTGCTGTAGTGCTCATAAAAGTGGCCATTTTTTAGATTTCGGAATGCTAGAACGATTAGTAGAAGAAAATTGTAGAAAGAGAGAAAGCAAGAAGTTTTGAAAAATTAGGGGAATTCACCCCCTTTATATAGGATGCCATGTCGATCGACACTGCACCCCCACCTACCGATCATCACTGACCCTTTGCCTTCTCGAGGCAGCCCAATAGTCTGTGCCACTGTCGAATGGCACCCTCCACAGCATTTCAATTGGCACCCCTTTGATTTTCGTACAGAAATTCCCCAAAAAATACAAAAAACCCCTAAAATCCTCAGAAAATTCCTAAAAATCTCGGGAAGGATTTAGAACGTTTTCACCAAGAAAATTTGATATTACCCCAGTGAAACTCTCAAAAGACAATAGAATCCCCTCCCAGCAATGTCCCCGGAGGACCCATAAAGTATCTCAAACTTTAGGATCGTATCCTATTCCCCAAAAGTCTCAAATTTCCCCGAGAAATACGTCCAAACCCTGGACCAGATAATCACTTCCCTTGCATCCGATTGGATGTTCCCACGGTAAAGTCTCCAAACGACACAAGGATTTACCTAGCAATCACCTCCCCATCTCAAATAAAAATCATGAGGTAATTTTCCCGGCAGACCAAGAACATCTCAACTTACGCCGGCAAAATTGGGTTCGACCCACAGAATTGGTCATTTCAAACTTAAGCCCGCAGAATTGGTCATTTCAAACTTAAGCCCACAGAATTGGCTTCGACATGCAGAATTGGTCATCCCCAACATAAGCCCGCAGAATTGGCTTCGACCCGCATAATTGGTCATCCCTAACTTAAGCCTATAGAATTGGCTTCGACCCACAAAATTGGTCATCTCAAACATAAGCCCGCATAATTGGCTTCGACCCACAAAATTGGTCATCTCAACTTAAGCCCGCAGAATTGGCTTTGACCTGTACAATTGGTCATTTCAAACTTAAGCTCGTAGAATTGTCTTCGACTCGCAGAATTGGTCATCTCAACTTAAGCCCGTAGAATTGGTTATCTCAACTTAAGCCCGTAGAATTGGCTTTGACCCACAGAATTGGTCACCCTCATCCTCAAGCCCTAAGAATTGGCTTCTACTCGCCGAATCGGTCACCCTTATCCTCAAGCCTACATAATTGGCTTCGACCTGCAGAAATGGTCACCACAACTTAAGCTAGAAAAATTGGCTTCGACCCGCAGAATCGGTCACCCTCATCCTCAATCCCTCAGAATTGGATTCGACACACAAAATCGATCACCCGCATACCCAAGACCTTAGAATTGACTTTGACCCGTAGAATTGGTCATTTTAAACTCAAGCCCTCAGAACTGTCTTCGAACCACATAATCGATCACCATCATCTTTAAGCCCTCAGAATTGGCTTCGACCCACATAATCGGTCAACCTCATTTTTAGGTCCTCAGAATAGACCTCGTCCCTCGGGTCATCCTCTTTTAAAGGCATCATGTGGTGTCTATTCGATGGCTATCATTTGTTCCAAACTCACCCATCGAGGGGTTCTGTAGACACCCCATTCTAATACCCCCTAACCTTTCCTTAGGTCCCTAGAACCTCCCTTCACCACTACAAACCTAAGTCATACCCCGGGTACAGACCTAAAGGTCATCGACCACTCTCAGGCTCCGTTTGACAAAAAGACAAACTCTTCAGCTCGACTGAGACCGAATGAATCTTCAAAGTTCACTAAATCCCCTTTCCAATGGTCCATCCCCTGTGCAATTCTGACTTGCGATACGGACGAACGATCCATTTCCCCCGAAACTTGATCAGGAGGTCACCGGACGCTGCCTAGCTCCGTTTGACCAAAGTCAACTTTTTAGCTCAATCGAGACTGAATGAATTTACAAGGGGCACAAAAATCCCTTTCCAACGGTCCACCCCGTGCACGATTCTGACTTACGGTACGAACGAACGATCCATTTTACTCCGAAAGGTCACCAAACACTTCCAGGCCCCAATTGACCAAAGTCAACTCCCCAAACCGATTCAAACTCTTTGGATCGTCTAATTAAATATCCTCACCTTTCGAATGGTCCACCCCAAGCACAATTATGACTTACCATGAGGATGAACGATCCGTTTGCGTTCGACGATCCCCCATCCAAAGAACCGACAAACGCTTTCAAGCCATATTTGACCCAAAGTCAACTCTTGAACTTGGGAGAAGTACAAAAGACTTTCGAAGGTATCTGAATTAACTTTCCAATGGTTTGCCCCGTGTACGATTTGGATAAATAGTTTGCTCTTTATGACCTAGTTTTCGAAGGAACCAGAAAGAGACTGCCAAACGGCAGGTTCCAAACCCTGCCTATCGATAATGTGCCTAAACACACTTGCTGATTGGAAGAACCAGGTCTATGATGATCGTTAATTCTTTTGGACTATAAAAAGTAGGGACTAACCTCATTTTAAAGGAGGAGGAAGATTAGAGATCATCCACTCTCAACAAGCTATGAAATCCCCTCTCAAAGTCACCGTGATTTCCACATCCAAATCCCTTTCCAACCTTCACCTTTCATCACCTTTTCATCAAACTTTCTGTATTAAGTACTCTACATCATCATCTAAGTGCAAAGTGCGCTCTCCAACATCCAAGATCAAGCTCAAGATCTTCAAGAAGGTCCAATTTTCTCTACTCTCTCCTTAAATTCTCTGAAATTTGCATTAGTTTGATTTGTTACTTAATATTTTAATTCTATCATCTCACATATCCAAAAAAATAACAAGAAAAAGGGGATTTGCTCATAAATTCCAAACGAGAATTCTCACACTTTTCTCACAACTAAAACATTTTTTACACACACACACACACATAAGAGAAGTCTCCGATTGGATTTATGGGATAAATCCCACCCCTCATTTTTCATACGAACTACGGGACTTTTATGCCTATATAGGCTATGTAGGCATCTCGGGGTAAAACCCAAAACTCAAGTCCTTTTTCCTATTTTTTCTATGTTCTTAAACTTGACTCTTTTAGATTCTATATATTTACATATACATATATTTGTTCTTAGTGGCGTATTATTCCATATGTGTTATCGTTCCGTTATAACGATCAACATTAGGATAATCACGTAAATCCTATTTTTCTAATATTATTTTAACAAAATTCCTATGGATGACTCACTTTATCTCTCCCATGATACAAGTTGATGATTCGTATCTCTTCTACATATACACATGCACACATATCACGGGGAAATAAAGGAAAATAGAAATCACCCATGGGAGACCATAAGGGCAGAATGGGTGCCTAACACCTTCCCATTTCGTAACTTAGCCTCTGGACCCTTTTCGAATCATTTTTGTTTTGTATGTATAAATATGTCTTTGGATGTTGTCCTTCAGGATGGATCCATTTTTACTTTTGTCTATTTTGACTAAAATAGACTGGCGACTCTATCTCTCTTATTTTCACCTCATCACTTACGCCGACCGAAGTGCTCCCGAGAGGGATGCGCGGGACCAAGATCCTCCCGAGACGAAGGGGAGACACCCCGTCCTCTTCTTCTCCTCTCCCGGCACGAGGATCGAAAAGTGGGATGGCCACATCATGCTTTATCTATTTATGGGTTGACACACGCACACACGTAGTTATATGTTTTAGGGGATGAATTGATTTGGTTTAAAAATAGACTCTAATTAAATAAGTGTTCCAAAATAGAAATTTGTGAATTTAATCAATTATCACACCGTCACGTTTTACAAATTGGTATCAGAGCAGGTTGCGCTAATTTATCGCGTATTCCTATTTTTCTCAAAATTTATGTGATATTGATTTTTTTTGAATCGCAATTTTTCGATGGAGCACTCATATAATAGGATGCCTATTTTTTATGGGTCTAATTATGCCTATTGGAAAGCTCGTATGAAATCAAAATTAAGTCTATTGATGAACGTGTTTGGTTGTTGTGAGAAAGAGGATGGACTCCTCCCACTGTCACCGTTGAAAATATCACCTCTTTAAAACCCGTGTCGGCCTAGACTGAAGATGATTTTAAAATGTCTAATTTTAATTCACGTGGTTTGAGTTCTATTTCTGGAGCCATCACTCCCGAGGAGTTCCACCGAATTATGACCTGCACCACTACTAAAGAGGCATGGGATGTATTCCAATTGACACATGAGGGTACGAACGCGATTAAAGAATCAAAATTGCAAAATCATGCCACCCAATATGAGACCATTACTATGTCAGAGTTCGAAACTTTTGATGAATTTTATGCCCGTTTGTTGGACGTTGTCAACACTAGTTTTAATTTGGGTGAAGCGATTGATAAAACGCATGTCGTTAAATAGATTTTGAGATCTCTCCCAAATTGCTTTATTCCTAAAGTCACTGTTTTGAACTCTTGGGAAAATTTGAAATCATTTATGTTGGAAGAACTTGTAGGAGATCTTCAAACCTATGATATTGACTTGTTTCCCCAAACCATTAAGGCTAAGGAAAAAGGCATTGCTTTAAAGACTCATTTTAAGAAAAAGAAAAATTTGTGAGTCCGATTCTGAGGGAGATTTTGATTTTAATGATATGGCCTTATTTGCAAAAAAAATTAAAAAATTTCTCAAAATTTCTAAAGAAAATTCTTCCAATAAAAAGAGATTTTTTGAGGAAAATAAAAAGAAAAGAAAGGCGAAAGAAAGTGGTGAAAGGAAATAAAATGACTCAGATGAGGAGTGTGAGGAGGATTTTGAGAACCTGAATTTTTTTGAATGTGGGGGTAAGGGGCATAAGTCTTTTTAGTGTCGTACGTGGCTTAGAAAGAAAGGAAATAAAGTTGCCATGCCTGCCACACTTAGTCATAGTAGTGAAGGTGAGGGTGATGAGACTAGTGGTCAGAAGTTTGTTGCTTTTTTAGCAAGTCGTGTGAGCACACCCACTTTGTCCCATAATAGTGCACACGAATGCGATGGTGATGATTTGTGCGCTTCAAGTGAGGGAGAAAGCGAGAGTGAATGTGGAGATGAAAGTGAGCTCCAAAAATCATTTAGATACTTTCATACCGAGACCTTAAAAACAAAGAAGTATAATAGGGATTTAGGTCGTCAAGTGTTATATTTGGAGAGAGAAAAGGAGGTTTTAAGAAAGGAGAAGTGTGATTTGACCAACACGGTATGTAGTCTGACGACACGTGTTACCCAACTCGAGAGTGATCTCGAACGTGCCAGGGCGGTCAAAGTCAATTTTTAGAACGCACCTAAGAAGGATGAAAAAGGTGGTTCTTAATTCCGATAAGGGTAGAGTTGACGGGCTAGGAAAAGTTCATGACGGTTCTTCAAATTCCTTTGTCGCACCTGAGCCGATTCCCACTTTAGTGACAGATTCACATGGCCAAAAAATTAACCCACCTAGGCGTCCATTTCCCATTAGGAGAGCACGCCGTAGAGTTTTTGAGAGAGGTGTTCCTAGGCCTATTTATGTTTGTTACCATTGCAACAGGAGAGGACACCTTAGGTAATTTTTTCGTTAAGTTGGGTTATTTGTCACGCTTTGCTACGACACATGTGTGTGCCACATATACACCCACACATGATACATTACATGATCCTGGAGACTACATGAGAGAGTTTGCACATTTAGGTGAGCAAGTTAAGTTTTGGTCAAAACTTCACAAAATTTGATGGAGGTTTTTCATAAGTTGACACCACCTTTGGAAAATCCCTCAGTACCTAACGATTGAGGTTTGACTTGTTTACTAGCACAGGATGTTTTTCATGATGACATTATTTGCCTATTGCTAGTATGTATCATTTTTGTATGTTTTCCATTTTTTTGAAAAAAATTGAAAAATACAAAAAGATTTTGTTTTGATAAATTTTTTGAAAAATCCAAAAAGAGTTTTGTATTTTGTTTCCACCGTTTATGGATGGACACTTAGGATGACCGATTCACAACATCAATCTATTTTTCATGTGACTATTTGATAGTGTTTTGAGGCACTATATCATGTCATTTTTGTTCTTTATAATGTTTGGAGTCATTGAGATTTAATTAAGTGTTACTTCCTACATGTTTGACTCGTGATTTCCTTTATTGCACACATGCACGAATTTGTTTGATTATTATTCTTATCTTATCTGATGTTGGTTGGGTGTTTTCACTTTAATTCTGTCCTTAAAACGAACCAAGTGCAACAAAACTTGAAAGTTGTGCATGTAAGAGCCGTTTGTGAGTTTATGTGCTTTATTTGAAAACAGGGAAGGGCTGCAAACAGTTCATTTAGACTTTGTGAATACTAAGACACCGTTATATCGGACCTAAAAAATGGAGGAATTTTATTATCCAGGGTCCAAAGAGGTCTAAAAGAGGCCGAAAAAATTTAAAGACAATAAAAATAAATTCATCCCAATTATGGGCCAATTAAGTTTTTGCACCAATTCTGTAAAGTTTGAGAATTTAGTTTATACACCGCTAAAAGAAAAAAAATATGTGAGGGAGTTTAGAGGGAGAATTAAAACGGGTTTGTACATCCTTGAAAATATTGATAAAGCGTTAAATAGTTTTAGACGTTATTGGTCTGGAAATCAATTTGACTTTGATTTGTTGATTTGTATAAGATGATGTCATCTAAATTCAACATTTTTTACACCTAAGGATACGTTTGAAGTTCATTCGTTAGGACTACACGTATTCATCATGCACATATGATTAATTGAGTTGATTTACCTATAGAATGTGTTGACACCCATTCATTCCGTTTCCATGACTTGGATATTTTAGTATAAATCCATGGTGTGTGATTTTTGTATCTTATTTTTTCTTCAAAAAAATTGAAAAATCCAAAAATAGTTTGTGGATGTCTTTGAGGTACTCCTTTGCATGCGCATAGTTTGATTCATGTTTGCTATGAATTTTATCGTGACACTACATGTTTTGATTATTTCTTCTTATCTGTTTATTTGGGGGCATCATAAAAATGGGGAGAAAGGATTATCATGTTATGGGGGAGTTTTCATTATGGGGGAGATTTGATTTATTACTGAATTATTCTTATATCATTTCAAACCCGATGCGTCATGAAGGTTTTTGCTTTATGTCATGTGTGTAGGTACAAAGATTGATGATCATTATGTTGCACACCCCGATGAGAAAATCTTTGAGATCTGATGAAGATTTTTGAAGAACAATTTGAGATCTTGCAAATTTATTCATGGGAGGGTAGATTTGTATAGGAATTTCTGTATTTGATAATTCATGTGTTTTTATGTATGTACCGGCATAGATATAGGGGAGATTTGTAAGGACATATTTTTATAAATGTCCATCATAATTAATTATGTCATATACCGCTACACCGTCGAAGAGAATTCAAGAACATTCAAGCATCAAAACGGATCCAAATATCAAGTTCTTCAACATTCAAGACTCCGCAAAGTTTACTTTGGTAACATTATATTTTAAATACCTTAACTTTGCACTTAGAGCTTTGGGATATTTTTGCAAAATACTATCAAACTGTTGGAGCGAAAAATTTTCGTCAAAATTTGAGAATGAGTAATTTTTCTATGTCCTGTAGTGTTCCTCGATTGTGACGCCAGGTCGTTCAAGCGAGATCTCATCCCGTTCAAGTAACATTGGATGTCACATGATGTCTTTGGAACGACACGTATACGTCATTCAACAAAGATCCCTATTTCTTTCAAGCAACTAATGGGCAGCACATTTTTCAATAAATACTCATTAAATGGCTTCATTTTCATTAAGAAGTCCCAACATTTTGAAAGAGAGAAAACTGTGAAACTGCAGAATTCTTTTGGCTTCTTCTTTTAGGGTTTTATCCCTTTTGGTTTTCAATTCACACAAATCCCATATGCTTTGGTGAATTGTTTTGGTGTCAAGGACACACTTTGATTTTGATCATTCTTTGTGGGAGAACTCTACAACAGGAGAGTTGCATGCTATTATGGAGGGAGTCCTTGTGAAGATCTTAGACTGTGTGTCTGGACTGCGCGTCCTTGTGGTATAAATGAGTGTGAACCACTTCTGATTTCTAGCCGTTGCTTTGAAGGTTTGACGAAGTCGCGTCACTAGAATTCATGCTAATCTCTATTCACCGGTAAGTCTATAATATTTTTAAAAAAAATGTAAGTTATTCTTCTAATCATGATTCTTATTTCCAAATGAATTGACACACCTTTACATGAAAGAAAGCGTCATACATTATTTTATGAAGAAAACTTCAACAAATATAATTTTTTTAGTGCGTCCCTTAATTTCCATCTAGCTTGAGGAATTTGGTGTGGAAAATTTTGGGTGTTACATGAAACTTGAGAACTTGATCTTGAATGGACTGGACAACCACTTTTTTCTCAACCAAAACCTTAGCACCAGCCTTTTAAGACTTAATCAATGAGTCCGAGACATTAATAAGCACAAAGTAACTATCCCTGGTAGTCAAGTCATTCAGAATCTGAGTTCTCTCAAGAGCATTGATCTATGAACTCAATCTCTCCCTCTAATCCACCAAGGCGCCCATTTCCAGCATCTGATTATAAAACACATATTGCAACCCCATATTTTACATGTCTAATTGATCAGGCATCATCATAGCTTTATTCTATAGCTTTTGACCATCAACAGTTTCATTCATGAGAGCCTCTGTTAAGGAATAAGATTACAGAAGCAAGGACAAAATTTAAGAAAAAGGCAGGTGAATAAAATAATCTATTAAAGAAAATAAACAAGTATGAGGGTAGCTTGCCATGTAAGTGGACCATGTCCTTCAAATTGGTAGATGTTTCCCTATCACTCGACATGTACACCATTGAAGAACAAATGGTCTTGGTCATTGGTATTAAAAATTCGACTATAGAGGCGTATAAGTTCCTTTACTCAAAAAAGGAGGGTCTAGAGTATTTTTTTTCCTTGAAGAACCTCATCAATGCTTCTTCCCCTTCAGCCGACTCTTTGGGTCAATTTGAGAAACCATTGGAACTTTCTTTTCCAACCTCCTTCAGAGGAGGCACCTTAACTCATTTCCACTTTGGTACGGGTTCCTCAAACGTTTAGACTAGGGGATTCAACTCCCTTAGAATGCATGCCTTCGATGTTAGTTAAACCAAATGTAGGAATTTCATGACTAATGCCAATAAAAAGACCTTATTTTGATCAAATTTCAACTTATCGCTTTCCCCTAATTTGACCGGAGGAAAAAGAATGTCCACCACTGATGATGTTGTAAACAGCACCACCAGATAAAGAAGTAGTAGTTCTCAAACCGACATAATAGTTGTAGCAAGTATCAACACAAATATGTAGAAGGAGGTGCGGATAAGAGGAGAAACACACCAATATAAGTGGTTCGACAATTGCCTATGCCCACTGTGCAACTGAATGTAAGTATCACTATCAGAAGAGTGATCTAATGGCCTTGGTAATACAATCACTCTACTTTCTCTCTCTACTGTAAATGCAATAGAGTTTGTAATTATGGATCCTTTAAAATGTTATATATAGTGTTTGGGGGTGTAATGCACCCCCAACCATGCAATGAGCAAGTGCATGAGGATAGAACCTGTATGAGAATGACATGTGGCTGATCTTATGTAGATAAAGTTTACCTCAATATTCCCTCATGTGAGGGGAATGATTTGGTTATAAATTATTTTTCCACATGCTCCGAACCTTACATGTGCTTTTAAATGCTATGCCCTATGTCCTTGACTGATGTAACCTCGGCCAGGCCGAGTACGAGGTTGGTAAAGTCCGATGGTGTTGCTTTGTCCTGTTAATCATTAATATGACCTCATTCCGGGTGAATAGCTGAGGTTATTCATGAGGTGGGGTACAACGTCAACTGATGCAGTGTATGAGGTTGGCAATAGCCCAGTCCTAAGCAATGCCGTAAACCTCAGCTGCTATTCAACCGAGGTTACCCTATGAGGGGCCGACCTTCTAGAAGATGACCTTCCCGATGGTTATTGTAAGCTTTTGGTCGACTCTACCGTGTGCCATGCCGAGGTTAGTGACTCTGAGTAAAAGGGTGGACTTGGGGCCTATCAGTCGCCCCTATCCCTCAGTCCCCTATGTGAGTAGGTGATTACGGGTATGCTTGGTCGAGGTTGAGTTTCTTTTAATGCCTTGGGGTGTGAAGTGATTCCTTGACACATGTCACTCACTGAAGTGACTTAACGTATTCCAAAGGTGTCCTTTTGGTTTCCAAGGGTAATGATGGGGGCATTGGAAATAGTGCCCCATCATTTAATTGGTTTAAAACCCTCCTCTTTCCTCAATATTTATTTCTTCTCTCATTTTCGTGCCTAAGCTTCTTTAATGAAGAACCTCCACATCCAAAGCTTGGTCATTACTCTAGTATTCTACACATCTCAAGCTCATAAGTCTTTGCACTTGGTTGATCAGGTAACCTCCTTTGACCATTTTTCTTTCATTTCTAGGTATATTTGCTTTTTTAGTTTTAGTTTTCCTATTAGTTCTTCTTTTTCCAGCGAGGGTTTTCACTACTATCAAGTGGTTATAAGACTAGGCTTGTAGCAGTTAGGTAGTGTTGGTAGTATTATACCATACTCCGAGGTTATTTTAGCCACAAACAACCCTTTTTTAGGTCTCCGATGAACCTCCGTTCATCTCTTCCAGTGACTCTGTTCTTGAAGGTTCTTGATGTTCTTGGTGAAAACCTTTTAGATTCCTAGTTTTATCTTTAGTTTAGATTGAATAAGTTGTTTGCCTACTTGCAGTTTTGAGTCCAAGTGTTGTCTCGTATCATTTATGCTCAGACCCCTGTACCAACTCATAGAATAGTTCCCATATCTTCGTGAGAAGACCATTGAGAAAATTAGGCAAATAGATCTAGCCCAAGAGGAAGCTCATAGGACTGAGGCCTTTACTCTCAAACCCATATTTCCTCCACCCCTGAAGGTTATATACCCTGAGCCAGCAGGTCCTATTGAGCCTGCAGAGGTTCCTGCGGATCCTGTACCAAGGTTTGAGCCTGAGGTATCTTCCTTACACCTCATGTCAATATCTGAAGGGCAATAATTTGTATACTCTTTCCAAGAGGCTATGGATTATTCTCCTAGACGGAGTGAAGTTCTTGAGGAAGCCGAGTTTTCAAGTCGTGCCTCATCTCACCAAGGTGCTAGAACTTCAAATAGGTCTTCTAAAGTTAAGATCTTAGGGCCAAGAGTGGAACTTCAACCTCCCATTGATGCCATTCCCCTATCGGATGCCACTGGGGCCAAATTTTCTCAGAGTTTTCCTGGTGGTGGATTGACACCTACAAGAGTCGATGTTACTAGGGATGGTGATAATGATGAGGCGGTCGAGTATGAGAGTACCATCAGTGACTATTACCTTCTTACCTTTAGGAACCTCTATTCCATAAATTCTTCCATCATCCTTAGGAAACCTATGAGGGATGAGATGGCCTTTGATGGACGAGATGGGGAGATCTATTACTATGAGAAGATGTTCAAGTTGGGCTTCCGTGTTCCTATTCACCCAACCATCAGATCGATACTCTCTCATATATATCATCCCCCGTCCCAACTATCCCTTATTGTCTGAAAGGTTATGATTGGTGCCATCATCCTTTAGAGGGTTGTCCACCACTCAGACCTTCCAGTTAGGGTTTTTACTAGATTTTATGTTCCATCCACTGCTAAAACCAACCATAGCTATTACCACTTCTTAGCTAGGAAATCAGAGAAGAAAATGTTATTGGTTACCCAAACTTCAAAACATAATTGGAAACCTCGGTACTTCTTTGTTTCTAGAGCATAGGAATTTCATTTAGATGATGCTTCTGGATTGTCGGTTCCGAGGACCCCCTTGAGATGGGGAAAGGTCTCCCTTGCTTCCAAAGCTAACCCTGGACTTAGCCATAATAATTATTAATACATTGAAGACCTTCGCAGTCAGGGCGAGAAGGTTCGGCTTGTTAAATATGAGCAACTGATGATCCCCGTACTACCAATCTCAGATAGGTTTAGGGGTTGGCCCCTTAAAAGATCTTCGCCCATCTTAATTTTCTTATGCAAGTTGTACCTCTTATGTTTTATATATCTGACTGACTAACTTAGATACTTGTCTTTTGCAGAGTGCCCAGCAGGCATATCAGACGACCTTTGGGAAATGTCTATTCCAGGTCTTGTGAAGTTTATGGAGAAAAGGGAAAACAAAAATGTACCCCCACCTGTCATCAAGAAGAACGTTGCCACACCCAAAGCCAATGCTAACAAAAAGAGAAAGTCCACGGCCGACCCAGAGCATACGAGGCAAAGTAAGGCTTAGGCTAGGGATCGTGCTCTCCCCATCTCTACAAACGATGCCTTAGCTACTCGTCTAGCTTAGGTTAAAATTAGTGATAGCTTGATCATCCACAGTCTGAAGGTTGTCGATGCTATCGACACAATAATAACTGAAGAGGACAAGCGTTTCTTATGCTCACTGTACGTCCTGTTGTTGGCCGAGTTTTCCTTCCATAAGTCAATTTAGGTACCACTTTTTCTCATAAGTGTAACCTCATATTTTATAGCTCATATTTTCTTACATCTGATCTTCTTCTGCAGCGTGTCTTGTCCTTCCATCGCCTCGTTGATTGGACTCTAAAGAGGATTCCCTTTATAGAGAAAGGTATGAAGGCTGAGAAGGTTCAAGCCTAGTTGACTGCAGCGGTTAAAAGGCCGAGGGGAGTTGTCCAACAAAGGGAAAATGACATATCTAAGCTCAAGAAGGACCATGGCATCGCTCTAAAGGCCAAGGATGATGCGCTTCAGTCTAAGACTGATGCTGTAGTTGAAGACGTTGTTGAGAAGACCATCGAAGACTTGAAGGCCTCCGATGAATTTATCAGCTTTGGTTTTGGATACCTTGAAAGAGGTATCAAGGCGACTGACAAATGGTTAGCCACATAGGAGAGCGAGTCTTGTGTCTTGCATGCCTCAAACTTTGTGGGTCTCGGCTTTAGAGACCCTCGATTTTCTCAGGCCTTGCAACAAGTTGAAGATGTCGATGCTACCCCAGCCGAGACTGCTCCTCTCGAGGTCACTGAGACAAAATATGCCACTTACCATGATGATGGTGTTGAAGTGGAGAAAATTGGCCATGACCTGACAACTGTAGCCGCTAAGATATAAGCCTTTGTGAAGATTTTCGTTGTATTTTTGTAACTCTTATTTTTGTGAACTTTTGATGGGTCCTTGATACTAGATGATTTGTAACTATTATCTTTTTAATAATAATCATTAGGTCAATCTTCTTCAGATTCTATTGCTTCATATGATTGCTTGAAATGTCTTACCTATTAAATTTTCACCAAACTAATGATGTTTAAGGTCTGAGGTCACCATACTACGATGTTTACCCTCATAATATTTCACCAAGTAATGATGTTTAATAATTTGAGGTCACCAAATTATGATGTTCCACCTCATATTTTCACCAACTTAATGATGTTTAAGTTCTGAGGTCACCAAATTATGATGCTCCACCTCATATTTTCACCAACTTAAATGATGTTTAAGGTCCGAGGTCACCATACTATGATGTTTCACCCCACAAATTTTCACCGAACTAATGATGTTTAAGGTCTGAGGTCCCCATACTATGATGTTTCACCCCACAAATTTTTACCAAACTAATGATATTTAAGGTCGGAGGTTACCAAATTATGACGTTCCACCTCATATTTTCACCAACTTAATGATGTTTAATAATTTGAGGTCGCCAAATTATGATATTTAACCTCATATTTTCACTAACTTAATGATGTTTAAGGTTTGAGGTTACCAAATTATGATGTTCCACCTCATATTTTCACCAACTTAATGATGTTTAAGTTCTGAGGTCACCATATTATGATGTTTCACCTCATAAATTTTTACCAAAGTAATGATGTTTAATAATTTGAGGTCATCAAATTATGATGTTTAACCTCATAGTTTCACCAACTTAATGGTGTTTAAGGTCAGAGGTCACTAAATTATGATGTTCCACCTCATATTTTCACCAACTTAATGATGTTTAATAATTTTAGGTCACCAAATTATGATGTTTAACCTCATATTTTCAACAACTTAATGATGTTTAAGGTCCGAGGTCACCAAATTATGATGTTCTACCTCATATTTTCATCAATTTAATGATGTTTAAGGTCTGAGGTCACAATATTATGATGTTTCACCTCAAAAATTTCCACCAAAGTAATGATGTTTAAGGTCTGCGGTCACCATATTATGATGTTTCACCTCATAAATTTTCACCAACTTAATGATGTTTAATGTCTGTTGTCACCAAATTATGATGTTTTACCTCATATTTTCACCAACTTAATGATGTTTAATAATTTGAGGTTGCCAAATTATGATATTTAACCTCATATTTTCACCAACGTAATGATGTTTAAGGTACGAGGTCACCAAATTAGGATGTCCCACCTGATATTTTCACTAACTTAATGATGTTTAAGGTCCGAGGTCACCATATTATGATGTTTCACCTCATAAATTTTCACTAAACTAATGATGTTTAAGGTCTGAGGTCACCATATTATGATGTTTCACCTCATAAATTTTCACCAACTTAATGATGTTTAATGTCTGAGGTCACCAAATTATGATATTCCATCTCATATTTTCACCAACTTAATGATTTTTAATAATTTGAGGTTGCCGAAATATGATATTTAACCTCATATTTTCACCAACTTAATGATGTTTAAGGTCCGAGGTCACCAAATTAGGATGTTCCACCTGATATTTTCACTAACTTAATGATGTTTAAGGTCAGAGGTCACCATATTATGATGTTTCACCTCATAAATTTTCACTAAACTAATGATGTTTAATAACATAATACAAGTATCATCACAATATTGTTATCTTTTCATTAACATCCTTTGTATAAACTGGTACATGTATTACAAAAAGATAAGAAAAACTGCAACATCATATGTAATTCTTCTTTAAGCGATCGGCATTCCAAGGGTTGGAGAAAGGTTCTCCTTCAAGATTTTCTAACCGGTAGGTACCAGGAACAACCTCATCAACTACCCTATAAGGACCATGCCAATTATGATGGAGCTTATTTTCTTTTTGTCAAGTCTTCTTTAAGACTAGGTCTCCCACAACTATGGTCCTTGACTTCACCCTTCAATTATAGAATCTTGCAGTTCTCTACTGATAGGCTGCCTGTATTATCTCTGCATCCTCTCTTCTTTCTTTAATTAAGTCAAGATCAAGTCTTATCTTTTCCCCATTCCTCTAAGGGTCATAGGTCTTAACCCTATGAGTGGGAAGTCCTACCTCTGTTGGGATGACATCTTATGAGCCAAGGGCTAGCATAATTGGAGTTTCTCCTGTTGGCATCCTTGTTGTCATCGTGTAGGCCCATAACACAACATATACTTCCTCTATACATCTTCCTTTGGCCTATTCCAACCTCTTTTTTATGACATCAAGGATTGTTAAGTTTGTGACCTCGGTCTGATCATTTTGCCTAGGGTCAGCCGGGAGAAGAGGAGAACTGTTTAATCCTTACTCTTTCGCAGTATTTTTCTAAGGTTTTGTTCTTGAATTGGGTTCCATTTTCTGAGATGAGGGTGTTTGGAAGGCCATACGTGCATGTGATGTTCTTTCAGATGAACGGGAAGGTCTTATGCTTAGTGATTGTGATCATTGGCTCAGCCTCTACCCATTTGGAGAAATAATCAATTGCCACTTTTAAAAATCGATAATTGATTACAACTCTTGCCAAGGGTCCTACCAAGTCAATGCCCCATATTGCAAATGGCCATGGGGTGCTGATAGAAGTAAGAGGTTGGTGTGTCTGATGAGGGATGGTGGATAATCTCTATCATTTATCACATTTCTTCACATATGCAGCTACATCTTTGGCCAAGGTCAGCCACTAATACCCCTGAGTGATTATCCTCTTAGCCAATGTCCTTCCTCCTATGTGACTTGAATAAGAGCCCTCATGAACATCATGCAATATGCGTGAAACCTCTAAAGGGTGAACACATCCGAGGAGAGAAAGTAAGAACCCCTTTTTATACAAGACATCTCCTACAAGTGAGAATTTTGCACCTCTGAACCTCAGCTTTCTCCTTTCTAACTTCGACTCTGTAAGTTCTCCTTCTCTGATGTACCTAATAAGAGCGTCCATCCATAAGGCTCCCATACTCAAATTTAGGCATGATCTATGAACCTCTTCCTCTTTGATGGTCGGCTTGAGCAGAATCTCAACTGGTATCATTCTTCTTATGTTTATTCTTATTTTTGAGGCCAAACTCACGAGTGCATCAGATCGATTGTTGTCTAGCTGAGGTATTCTCATCATCTTTACTTTTTTGAAGTTTTCTAGCATCGCTCTCACCCTCTTCAGGTATTTGACCATCCTTTTGTCTTTCACCCCATATACCCCTAGGATTTTGTAGATAACAACCCTTGAGTTACTCTGGACTATGAGTCCACTGACACTAATGGCCTTTGCCAAAGAGAGACCTGTTATCAATGCCTCATACTCTGACTCATTATTGGAAGCTTTAAAGTTGAACCTCAATGCATACTCAATGTCGGTACCATCTGGTGCTCACACTATCAGCCCTGCTCCACTTTCTCTTTCACAAGATGACCCATCAACGAAGAGGTTCCAAATGGTTGCATATGAAGATAATTTTCCCTCTGATAGGGTCCCTTCCTTAAATAGGTACCTGTCTTCCTCATTCTCAATAATTCCTTTCTTGGCATTGTTGACTCAACCTCGTCCGGATCTTGGAAGACATTTTTGTTCATCTCTTCAGCCTTTTAACTAATCTCAACCTCGGCCTCTTCCCATATAAACAAAGTGTGTGAGTGCCTTCCCCTTGATGGAAACCCTGGGTTGATAGACAATTTCATATTTCCTAACTCAATGGCCCATGTCATTATCCTTCCTGACTTCTTAGGTTTATGGTGGACCTGTCTGAGTGGGGAATCAGTGAGGATGATCATGGAGTGGGCTTGGAAGTACGTCTTTATTTTCCTACATGCATGTATCAAGATATAGGCTAATTTTTCAATATGAGGGTACTTCTGTTCAGACCCTTGAAGAGCTTTACTATTAAAGTATACTAGAATCTGCACTCCATCATCTTCTCTTACTATTGCAGCACTAATTGCTGACTCTGAGACAACTAAATATACATATAACTTCTCACCTAAGATAGGAGTAGAGAGGATTCGAGGTAAGACATGATCTCCTTAAAAGCTTTGTCGCATTCCTCATCCCATTCGAAGGCATTTCTAAGCACTTTGAAAAAAGGAAGACACTTATCTGTAGCTTTCGAGACGAACCTGTTAAGTGTAGCAACTCTTTCGGTTGGCCTCGGAACGTTTATGATGGTTCTGGGTGTCTTCATTTCTAGAAAATCCTTGATCTTATCCGGGTTAGCCTCTATATCCCTTTGGTTGATAATGAATCCCCAAAGCCTCCCTGCTCCTACGACGAAGACACATTTGGCCGGGTTGAGCTTCATTTTGTACTTGTCTATGGTGTCAAAATTTCTTTCAAGGTTAGACACATGAGTGTCAACATTAGAATTTTTGTCAGCATGTCGTCCACATACACTTCCAAAGACTTTCCTATCTGACCTTCGAACATCTTCTTTACAAGACGTTCATAAGTAGCCCCTGTATTCTTCATCCCAAAGGGCATGACCTTGTAGAAATGGGTCCCCTTTTCTATGATGAATGATGTCTTCTCCAAGTCTTACGAATTTATGAAGATCTAATTATATCTGGAATATGAATCCATGAAAATCATTAGCTCATGTCCTGCTATGGCATCCACCATCTGATCAATACGAGGTGGGGGAAACTGTCGTTTGACCAAGAATTGTTTAAATCGGTGAAATCTACACACATCCTCCATTTGCAATTATCTTTTAGCATAATCACAGCGCTAGATAACCACTCAGGGTATATGACCTCTCTGATGAACCTAGCCTCTTCAAGGACGATGAATTCTACCTCCTCCGCGTCCTCTAGGATCACGTGTGTCTATGTTTTTTATGTTTGTTTCTTTCTTATGAGCTTCCCTCTCTTCTACAGAGTTGAAGTAGCATTCTCTTGCCAATGTTTGGTTAACTTAAACTTCCCCTACTCCATAGGGAGTTGGGAATTTTATCATTTGGTGGACCATTGAAGTCACTTCCTCAAACTCCTTAAGAGCTACTCGTCCTATGATGAGGTTGTAGGACGAGAAGATGTTTCCATTCATTACAAAGAAATTGATTTTTCGGGTTAACCACTTAGGCCATTTATCTCCCATTCGAACATTCATCTCATACATGCCCAATGGATGAACCTTTTCACCGCTGAAGCCAATCAAGGGATGATGATAAGGGACAAGCCAAGCCCTGGTGACACTTAGGCTTTTAAAACAGGGCCAAAACATAACATGTGATGAACTACCACCATCAACGAGTATCCTCTAAACTTCACACCCTTTCACCCTTGTGGTGATTACTAGAGGGTCATCTTGAGGAGCTAAGATACCTTTGAAATCAAGTCATGAGAAGACAACTATGAGGGTGTTCCTATCTACCTTATTTCTCTTCTCGTGTTTAATCTCTACAGAGGCCAAGTTCACAACCTCGGCCCTAGTCGCCGCTTTAGCCTCTGCCACGTGGGCCTTACGATTAACGACCTCTGATACACCTCCTTCTAGTCCTCCACAAATGGTGCTTACACCGAAAAAAACCATGACAACCCACTTCCACTACACCAAAACAAGCGATTGGTCACGGACAAAATCCCTGACCAAAGCTGTGGGTCGCGGACTTGGGCCGTGACCATTTCGAGCGTGACCATTTTCGTGGGTCCGTCCCAAGTATGTGACCAAAAAATGGTCACGGCTGAGAGGGTCCACGATAGATGGTCGCGAACTTAGGCCGTGACCCATGTCGTGACGAGTCGTGGGCCTTATCCGTGAAAACCGTGACAAATTGGTTGCGATCAAAGTCTGCAACCCACAATCGTGACAAAAAATTAAAGAAAAAATTAGTCGCGACCCTCATCCGTAACCCACAACCGTGACAAATTGGTGGCAGCCAAAGTCCGGGACCCACACCCGTGACAAAAAATAAAATAAAAATTGGCCGCGACCCTCATTCGTGACCCACAATCGTGACAAATTGGTCGCGGCCAAAGTCCGCGACCCACAACCGTGACAAAAAAATAAAAATAAAAATGATCGCGACCCTCATCCCTGACCCATAACCGTGACAAATTGGTCGCGGCCAAAGTCCACTTCTCATGAGCGTGACAAAAAAATTGGTCGCGGCCCAAGTCTGTGACCCCACAAATGTGACGAAAAAAATAAAAATGGTCATGGACAAAGTCCATGACCATATTTAACTATAATTTTAAAAAAAATGTATTTTTTTGGTCCAATCATAAAATTGGGGGTCCTGTGAGTGCACCGTCAGTTGCTACATGTAACGTTGGACGCGTACGAGGTGTTACAAATATTTATTATTGGCAAAACAATAAAAAAAATCACAAATTGTGAATCGAGAACGTTGTTAATAAAAAAATATATATACAAACTTAAAAATATTACACGTCTTAATAATTCACAGACCAAAAAAAAATTGGGCAGAGTTTCCTCTATTTTCTTGACATTCCAAAACCTGTAAATGTAAAACCTGCTTACTATAAAGCCTGCACGGGCATAAAATTCAACAATCAAATTATAAAAGCTCGCACGACCATAAAACTAAACAATAAAAGTCCACACGGGTGTAACACATAAAAAACAAAATCCTGAATCTCCAAAACATATAAACAATCTTCATGTTGTAAACCATTGCCTCCTTCATTTGTTCCACGTGCAAAAATCCTAAAAATGATAGGATACATAAAAAAAATGTCACTAACCAAGTAGTTTTAGAAAAAAAAATAATCAAGCTGAAAAATTGCATATATGAGTTAAAATTATCAACATATCAATATTTTTATGCCTAAGTCTAGGAATATGCAAATTTCCGTCATATTCTCAAACCGGGAGTCCCGCGGCTGCGTGGTCAGTTCCTACGAGTTACATTGGTCCCGTGGAAGAGTTGGTGCAACCCATGGGGACGTTCGGGGGTTATTTCGAGTTTTCACCCTTTAACGCCATGTTTTTCTTAAGTCTAGAAATATGCAAATTACCATGGTATTCTCAAACCGAGAGTCCCGCGGATGCGTGGTTTGTTCCTACGAGTTACAGTGGTCCCGTGGGAGGTGTTGGTGCCACCCACGGGGACGTTCAGGGGTGGTTTCGAGTTTTCACCCTCTAACGCCATGTTTTGCTTAAGTCTAGAAATTTGTGAATTACTGTCGTATTATCAAACCGGGAGTGTCGCTACTGCGCGATTAGTTCCTACGAGTTACATTGGTCCCGTAGGAGGTGTTGGTGCACCCACTGGGCCATTCGGGGAATTTATTGCGTTTCACCCTCTAACGCCATGTTTTTATGCCTAAGTCTAAAAATATACAAATTACCGTCGTATTCTCCAACCGGGAGTACCGCGACAGCGTGGTCAGTTCCTACGAGTTACATTGGTCCCGTGGTAGGTGTTGATGGCACCCACGGGGCCGTTCGGGGGCTGTTTCGAGTTTTCACCCTCTAACACCATGTTTTTAAGCCTAAGTCTAGAAATATACAAATTATCATCATATTCTAAAACTGGGAGACCCGCGACTGCGGGGTCAGTTCCTACGAGTTACATTGGTCTCGTGGGAGGTGTTGGTGCCACCCACGGGACCGTTCGGGGGCTGTTTCAAGTTTTCACTCCTTAACGCCATGTTTTTTAACTTAAGTCTAGAAATATGCAAATTATCGTCATATTCTAAAACCGGGAGACCCGAAACTGCGGCGTCAGTTTCTACGAGTTACATTAGTCCCGTGGGAGGTGTTGGTGCAACCCACGGGGACGTTCAGGGGTTGTTTTGAGTTTTCACCCTCTAACGCCATGTTTTGCTTAAGTCTAAAAATATGCAAATTACCGTCGTATTCTCAAATCGGGAGTGTCGCGATTGTGCGGTCAGTTCCTACGAGTTACATTGGTCCCGTGGGAGGCGTTGGTGCCACCTACAGGGCCGTTCGGGGGATTTTTTGGGTTTTCACCCTCTAACGCCATGTTTTTATGCTTAAGTCTTGAAATATGCAAATTACCGTCATATTCTTAAGCCGGGAGAACCGCGACAGCTTGGTCAGTTCCTACGAGTTACATTGGTCCCGTGGTAGGTGTTGGTACCACCCACGGGGACGTTCAGGGGTGGTTTCGAGTTTTCACCCTCTAACGCCATGTTTTACATAAGTCTAGAACTATGTGAATTACTGTCGTATTCTCAAACCGGGAGCGTCGCTACTGCGCGATTAGTTCCTACGAGTTACATTGGTCCCGTGGGAGGTGTTCGTGCCACCCACTGGGCCATTCGAGGAAATTTGTGGGTTTCACCCTCTAACGCCATGTTTTTATGCCTAAGTCTAAAAATATGCAAATTACCGTCCTATTCTCCAACCGGGAGTACCGCGATAGCGTGGTCAGTTCCTATGAGTTACATTGGTCCCGTGGTAGGTGTTGATGGCACCCACGGGGCCGTTCGGGGGCTGTTTCGAGTTTTCCCCCTCTAACACTATGTTTTTAAGCCTAAGTCTAGAAATATACAAATTATCATCATATTCTAAAACCGGGAGACCCGCGACTGCGGGGTCAGTTCCTACGAGTTACATTGGTCTCGTGGGAGGTGTTGGTGCCACCCACGGGGCCGTTCGGGGGCTGTTTCGAGTTTTCACTCCTTAACGCCATGTTTTTAAGCCTATGTCTAGAAATATGCAAATTATCGTCATATTCTAAAATCGGGAGACCCGAAACTGCGGCGTCAGTTTCTACGAGTTACATTAGTCCCGTGGGATGTGTTGGTGCAACCCACGGGGACATTCGGGGGGTTGTTTTGAGTTTTCACCCTCTAACGCCATGTTTTGCTTAAGTTAAAAAATATGCAAATTACCGTCGTATTCTCAAATCGGGAGTGTCACGGTTGTGCGGTCAGTTCCTACGAGTTACATTGGTTCCGTGGGAGGCGTTGGTGCCACCTACAGGGCCGTTCGGGCGATTTTTTGGGTTTTCACCCTCTAACGCCATGTTTTTATGCTTAAGTCTTAAAATATGCAAATTACCATCGTATTCTTAAACCGGGAGAACCGCGACAGCTTGGTCAATTCCTACGAGTTACATTGGTCCCGTGGTAGGTGTTGATGCCACACACGGGGCTGTTCGGGGGCTGTTTCGAGTTTTCACCCTCTAATAACATGTTTTTAAGCATAAGTCCAGAAATATAAAAATTATCATCGTATTCTTAAATCGGGAGACCCTCGACTGTGGGGTCAGTTCCTACGAGTTACATTGGTCTCGTGGGAGGTGTTGGTGCCACGCATGAGGCCGTTAGGGGGCTGTTTTGAGTTTTCACCCTCTAACGCCATGTTTTGCTTAAGTCTAGCAATATGCAAATTACCCTTGTATTCTCAAACCAGGAGTGTCATGGCAACGCGGCCAGTTCCTACGAGTTACATTATTCCCGTGGGAGGTGTTTGTACAACCCACGGGGACGTTCGGGGGTTATTTCAAGTTTTCACCCTCTAACGCCGTGTTTGGCCTATGTCTAGAAATATGTAAATTATCGTCGTATTCTCAAACCGAGAGTGTCGCGGTTGCGCGGTCAGTTCCTACGAGTTACATTGGTACCGTGGGATGTGTAGGTGCCACCCACGGGGCCGTTCAGGGGTTGTTTCGAGTTTTCACCCTCTAACACCATGTTTTTATGCCTAAGTCTAGAAATATACAAATTTCTATCGTATTATCAAATCGGGAGTATCAAGGCTACGCGGTCAGTTCGTACGAGTTACATTGGTCCTGTGGGAGGCGTTGGTGCCACCCACATGGCCGTTCGGGTGCTTTTTTGGGTTTTCATTCTCTAACGCTTTGTTTTTATGCCTAAGTTTAGAACTATGAAAATTACCATCGTATTATCAAAACGGGAGTCCTGTGGCTGCACGACTAGTTACTACGGGTTACATTGGTCCCGTGGGAGGTATTGGTGCCACCCACGGTGCCGTTCGGGGGTTGTTTCGAGTTTTCACACTCTAACGCCATGTTTTTATGCCCAAGTCTAGAAATATTTAAATTACCATCGTATTCTCAAACCGGAAGTCCCACGGCTGCGCAGTCAGTTCCTACGAGTTACATTGGTCCCGTGGGAGGTTTTGGGGCCACCTAAGGGGCCGTTCGGGGGCTATTTCGAGTTTTCACAGTTTAATGCCATGTTTTTAAGACTAAGTCTAGAAATATGCAAATTATCATCGTATTCTAAAACTGGGAGACCCGCGACTGCAGGGCCAGTTCCTACAAGTTACATTGGTCCCGTGGGAGGTGTTGGTGCAACCTACGGGGACGTTCGGGGGTTGTTTTGAGTTTTCGCCCTCTAAAGCCATGTTTTGCTTAAGTCTAGGAATATGAAAATTACCGTCGTATTCTCAAACCAGGAGTGTCACGGCTATGCGGTCAGTTCCTACGAGTTACATTATTCCCATGGGAGGTGTTGGTGCAACCCACGGGGTCATTCCGAGGTTGTTTCGAGTTTTCACCCTCTAACGCCATGTTTTGCTTAAGTCTAGAAATATGTAAATTACCTTCATATTATCAAATCGAGAGTGTCGCGGTTGCGTGGTCAGTTCCTACGAGTTATATTGGTCCTGTGGGAGGTGTTGGTGCCACCCACGGGGCTGTTCAGGGGTTGTTGCGAGTTTTCACCCTCTAACGCCATGTTTTTATGCCTAAGTCTAGAAATTTGTAGATTTTCATCGTATTCTCAAATCAGGAGTATCACGGCTATGCGGTCAGTTCCTACGAGTTACATTGGTCATGTGGGAGGCGTTGGTGCCACCCACAGGGCCATTTGGGGGCTTTTTTTGGTTTTCACCCTCTAATGCCATGTTTTTATGCATGAGCCTAGAAATATGAAAATCACCATCGTATTCTCAAACCGTAAGTCCCGCGGCTGTGCAGTCAGTTCCTACGAGTTACATTGGTCACGTGGGAGGTTTTGGTGCCACCCAAGGGGCTGTTCGGGGGATATTTTGAGTTTTCACCCTTTAATGCCATGTTTTTAAGACTAAGGCTAGAAATATGCAAATTATCATCGTATTCTCAAACCGGGAGACCCACGACTGCGGGGTCAGTTCCTACGATTTACGTTGGTCGCGTGGGAGGTGTTGGTACAACCTACGGAGACGTTCGGGGATTGTTTTCAGTTTTCACCCTCTAACGCCATGTTTTGCTTAAGTCTAGCAATATGCAAATTACCGTCGTATTCTTAAATCGGGAGTGTCACGGCTATGCGGTCAGTTTCTATGAGTTACATTGTTCCTGGGGGAGGTGTTGGTGCAACCCACGGAGTCGTTCGGGGGTTGTTTCGAGTTTTCACCCTCTAATGCCATGTTTTGCTTAACTGTAGAAATATGCAAATTACCGTCGTATTCTCAAATCGAGATTGTTGCGGTTGCGCGGTCAGTTCCTACGAGTTATATTGGTCCCGTGGGAGGTGTTGGTGCCACCCACGGGGCTGTTCAGGGGTTTTTTCGAGTTTCCACCCTCTAACGCCATGTTTTTATGCCTAAGTCTAGAAATATGCAAATTTCCGTCGTATTCTCAAATCGGGAGTATCACGGCTATGCGATCAGTTCCAATGAGTTACATTGGTCCTGTGGGAGGCGTTGGTGCCACCCACAGGGCCGTTCGGGGGCTTTTTTGGGTTTTCACCCTCTAATGCCATGTTTTTATGCCTGAGTCTAGAAATATGCAAATTACTGTTGTATTCTCAAAATGGGAGTCCCGTGGCTGCACGACTAGTTCCTACGGGTTACACTGGTCCCGTGGGAGGTATTGGTGCCTCCGACGGGGCCATTCGGGGGTTGTTTCTAGTTTTCACCCTCTAACGCCATGTGTTTATGCTTAAGTCTAGAAATATGCAAATTACCGTCGTATTCTCAAATTCGGAGTCCCGCGGTTGCACAGTTAGTTCGTATGAGTTACATTGCTCCCGTGGGAGGTATTGGTGACACCCATGGGGCCGTTCGGGGGCTATTTTGAGTTTTTACCTTTTAATACCATGTTTTTAAGCCTAAGTCTAGAAATATGCAAATTATCATCATATTCTCAAATCGGGAGACCCGCGACTGCGGGGTTAGTTCCGACGAGTTACATTGGTTTCGTGGGAGGTGTTGATGCAACCCATGGGGATGTTAGGGGGTTGATTCGAGTTTTCACCCTCTAACGCCATGTTTTACTTAAGTCTAGCAATATGTAAATTATCGTTGTATTCTCAAATTGGGAGTGTCACGGCTACGTGGTAAGTTCCTACGAGTTACATTGGTCCTGTGGGAGGTGTTGGTGAAACCCAAGTTGTTTCGAGTTTTCACCCTCTAACGCCATGTTTTTATGCCTAAGTCTAGAAATTTATAAATTACCATCGTATTCTAAAATCGGGAGTGTCCCAGTTGCGCGGGCAGTTCCTTGTGACACCCCGACTAATTAAATACCGGGTAGCTACTCCTTTATAAAATTAATTCAAAATGCCAAGTTGGCTCAGTTAATAGCATCACTGTTGAAAACATTTTATTATTTCTAACCACCTAGTATTTAAAAAGCAAGTTGCCAAATTTTAATTTAAGTCTGATTAACATGCAACAAGTGTAAAATGAAGAAATAGATAACACCATTCACCATGCTCAAGAAAAATGAATAACCATCACAATTGAAATAAATAGAGTCTGGAGGAAACCCCTCACTACAATCCCATACTGAAATAAATAACTGAAACTGAAATACTACATGCTAAAGTCTGAAAACTGAAGTGAAAAAGATGCTCTAAATAGGAATGGGCTACATGCCCTACAACTGATAGATAGATCGTGGCTCTGGAATCCAAAAGATAGAAGCGTCTATGAGCAATTCCTGTAGCTTCCACAAACAGCTACAGCTCGTCACCTGAATGAGTACCTATGCTTGGTGTCCTTGTGGCTGGGCACCTAAAATGGTTTTTCAAAGAAAAAGATTTGAAAAGCAAACGGGTCAGAGCCCGAATGTGTTATATTTTAAAAACCTGCAAGTGCTTTAAAAACATTTAAAACATTAAATGCAAAGTACATGTTAGGACGTGCACTCACATTATATTCTCACCTCTCGTCTAACTGTGCACTCCTAACGCAAGTACCCATCTATAACTATCCATCCTACTAGCTAAGTGGCAACGTATCTAACTAGACTGCCAAAGGTTCTACCCATAATACTTGGTTCCTTTATCATATAACGCTCTTAATTTAATAGAGGTTTAACGTAAACTCAGTTACTAAATATGCCATTGATATAACTATCAGTTAACTCATTATATATCTCGAAACAATACCGTAATATTTTTACAACATTAACATGAGGATTTTCATTAATTTAATGTATATTATTCATCTCATAAATATACAATACAAGCACCCCGCAATTTAAGCTATAGTGCACACATACTCTGCTATCCATCCCGGCACATCACATACATAAGGATTACATATTCCGAATCTCTCAGGAATAGTTTACCGATAACAACATCACAAATAATGGAGGCGAACACAGTCACCATCACATGGGTCACGCACATACCTACGCTCCCATGGTCAGCGGACTTATTAATATCACAATAAGTCTTTCTATGACCTATGTTCATCAAGGTACCAGTCTATATCCCCCCCGTAGGCACACAAGGATTAGAGGGTCCTAAGCGAACGAAACCTCCCGTGATAGCAAGTATGGTAGGTATGTCATACACACAATCCATATACCAATACTAAGTAAATACACATCTTAGTAATATCATATTTTAATAGTAGTACATATCGCATTCTTGTACTAACTATAATTATCACAACTTATTTTATTCCGGTTCATAATTATACGTGCCATAATTTATCCTCACATTGTAGTAGACACTCACGTCTCAACCCAAACGGTTCATTGAATATAACTCTAGTGTATGATTTACTCATCTCAATAACCCAATTGTCCCAAATCCATCACTATATCGTCAAAGGAATACTAACTCTACCCTTGAACCAGTTCCCGGGACTCCAAAAGTCAAAACAGTCCAGTAAGGACCAAACTGTCAACTCGTTAGAAGTCTCGTTCGAACGAGGCTTCGAACGAGTTTGGACTGTCAGGTCGTTAGAAGTCTCGTTCGAACGAGGCTGTTCGAACGAGATCCCAGTTCGTTCGAACGAACTGACCCTTCTAACGATATCTCGTTCGAACGAGATATCGAACGAAATCCCCACTCGTTAGTAGCGACTGGTCAACTCGTTAGAAGCTCGTTCGAACGAGCTCGTTCGAACGACCTGGGGGCTGCTTCTAACGAGAGGCCAGTTTCGGCCCAAAATTTCCCAAAAATCGTTTTTCACCATTTTTACTCCTCAAATCACCTCTAAAATTTATCCCAACGATTGTTTTAAAGTCTCTAAACAATTCTAAACATAGTATAACCACATCCTATCACGTTTGTATGAATTTACTCACCCAAATCATCAATCAATTTACAATTTCTTAAACTTTTCCCCAATTCATTTATGAACATGAACCCTAAAATTTGGAACCTTCAATTCATCAAATAAAATCCGTTTTTCTTTCACCCAAATCATGTATTAACATCAGATTAATCATTTACCTATCCTTCTACATGCAATCCTTCTCAAATTCCTCAAGTTTTATCATCTAGACTACATGGGTTTTCATATTTCACCAAGAACAACCATAAATCTGAATTTTCTAACATGGAAAAGACATTCTCAGTAATTAAACGGAAATAAAGTCACTTGCCTTGTTTGTCTTTGAATTCGGTGTGGATTCGGTGTAGAATTTCTGCAGAATTCCTCTCTCTCTCTCTCCTTCTCCAAGCTTTCTTCTCCAAAAGGCTATGGTGGCTAGGGTTTGCTTTGGGGAAACTTATGAAAACCTAATTTAATAAACCTCCGTAGCTTGTTGGGTTAATAAAGGTTGGTTGGGTCAATCCCTTATCAGATTACAACTCTCAATTTTCGTCACTTTTAATTACCCAAAAATACCCAATTACAAAAATACCCTTTATGGTGCCGGGATGGCCTAAAAATACTCCGGGACCCAAACTATACCCCCGTCTAGTGTTTTCTGACTATCTCGACCCTTCCAGACGCGTTGGCGCACTCAAAACGACCATACGGATTATAGATTTTAAATTCACTTTTAATATCAAAATATTATACCGTGACGCGGCGGTCCCACGCGTCTCAACAAAATTTCCAAATTGCCGTATATAAATTTCACGACAAATTTTATAATACCAAGTTCATATATAATCATATATGCACCTAATCAAATACCAATTCGCATCACATTAGTATTTATAACCCAGATTAATTTCCAATTAATACGCATTTAATTAATTAATCCTCAAAATAAATATAGTCAAAAGTATGGGGTATTACATACTCCCCCCCTAATAACTGAATTTCGTCCCGAAATTCGAAACTAGATAGTACCTGCTAAAAATAGCTCTGGATAACGTTCGCGCATCTCATCCTCGCGCTCCCATGTGGACTCCTCGACATTGTGATGTCGCCACTGAACACGCACTAACGGAACTATCTTTGACCGCAATTTCCTCTCGCTTCGGTCCAAAATAATAATTGGCCCCTCCTCGTAGGAGCTATCCGGCTGGAGATCGATGTCCTCCACAGCAATGTGAGAATGAGCCAAATCATCTCTAAGGTATTTCCTCAGCGAGGAAATATGGAACACGTCGTGAATCCGATGCAATTAATCCGGTAACCCGAGTCTATACGCAACCGGTCCGATCCGCTCAATAATAGGAAACGGCCCCACATACCTCGGTGCCAACTTCTCCTTCTTCCCAAAACGCATAATCCCCTTCATAGGAGATACCCTGTGCAAAACCTGGTCCCCCACTTGGAACTCTCTGAAAAATCTCTTCGCGTCAGCGTAACTCTTCTGCCGGTCTTGAGCTACCCGAATTCGACTCCGAATCAACTCAATCCTTGCCGAAGTATCCTGAATCACTTCCGGCCCAAGTAGTTTGTTGTCCCCCACCTCCAACCAACATGCTGGGGAACGACAAGGCCTACCGTACAATGCCTCAAACGGAGCCATGCCAATCGTGAACTGATAGGAGTTGTTGTAAGCAAACTCCACCAGTGGGAGGTACTGCTCCCATCCACCCCCGAAGTCAATAATGCACATGCGTAGCATGTACTCCAACATCTGATTGGTGCGCTTTGTCTGCCCATCGGTCTGCGGATGATAAGCCGTACTCAACCGCAATTCCGTGCCCATGGCCTCCTGGAAACTCTCCCAAAACCTCGAAACAAATATCTTGTCTCTGTCAGACACGATATTCAGGGGTACACCGTGAAGTCTCACAATCTCTGAAATCAAGAGCTGGGCATACTGTCCCGTAGTGTAATCAGTCCTAAGGGGTAAGAAGTGAGCGACCTTGGACAACCTGTCCACAATTACCCAAACGGAGTCGTGACCCCTCTGCGACGTAGGCAACCCCGTGACAAAATCCATGGATATGCTCTCCCACATCCACACCGAAACTTCCAACGGATGTAGCAATCCTGCTGGTCTCTGATGATCCACTTTTACAAGCTGACAAGTGGCGCATTTCGAGACAAACTCAGCGATATCTCTCTTCATACCGCTCCACCAATACTGCTGTCTCATGTCCTGGTACATTTTGTCCCCTCCGGGATGTACCGCGAACCGTGAGCCGTGCGACTCTGCCATCACATCGTGCCACAATTCTTCCCCTTCCGGAACCACCAATCTCCCATTGAAGTGCAATCCCCCGTCTGAGCTAACGGTATAGGACTCGGCTCCCTCTGCTAACAATCGAACTATCTGCTCCTGACAGAACGAGTCATTGGCCTGTGCCCGTACTACCTTTGTGACAATCTGCGGTGTAACGGTCATCACAGACATGAAAGATCGGGCCACTGCATCCTGGTGTCCCAATTCCTTCCACTTAGCCTTCCACACCTCTGCCACCTCATCTGCTGGTCTGCGGCTCAACGCGTCTGCTACCACGTTAGCCTTACCCGGGTGGTACTAGATGTCGAACTGGTAGTCCTTCACAAATTCAAGACACCTACGCTGCCGCATATTCAATTCTTTCTGCGTGAACAGATACTGTAGTGACTTGTGATCCGTGAACAGCTGAAACTTCTCCCCCAAAAGATAGTGCCTCCAAATTCGTAAGGCAAATACCACTGCTGCCAACTCCAAGTCATGCGTGGGGTAATTCTTCTCATGAGGTTTAAGCTTACGGGAAGCATAAGCTATGGCCTGTCTCTCCTGCTGCAATACACCTCCCAGTCCTTGCATAGACGCATCGGTGTAAACCAAATACTCAACTCCCGGTTTCGGCAATGCTAACACAGGTGCTGAGGTCAATTTGTCCTTCAACTCATCGAATGCCAACTGACAGGCATCACTCCAAATGAACGGCACACCTTTACGAGTAAGATGTGTCAAAGGACCTGCTATCTCCGAGAAACCCCGAATAAACCTCCTGTAGTATCCTGCTAAACCCAAGAAACTACGAATCTCCGTTGGTGTTGTGGGCTGTCCCCACTCCCTCACCGCTGACACCTTCCCCGGATCAACATATATTCCCTGATCGGAAATAATATGACCCAAGAACTGGACTTCCTTCAACCAAAACCCGCACTTCTCGTATTTTGCATATAACTCGTTCTGACGAAGTGTCTGCAAAACCTGCCTCAAATGCTCGGCGTGCTCCTCCTCTGTCTGAGAGTAAACCAGGATATCATCGATGAAGACAATGACAAACTGGTCTAAGAAATCCCTGAACACTCTGTTCATCAAGTCCATAAGCACTGCTAGAGCGTTGGTCAAACCGAAAGGCATAACCCGAAACTCATAAGAACCATATCTCGACAAGAACGCAGTCTTCGAGATATCCTCCTCCCTGATACGCAACTGATGGTATCCCGACCTCAAGTCAATCTTCGAGAAGAAAGAAGCTCCTCTAAACTGGTCGAATAAGTCATCGATTCGAGGCAACGGATACTTATTCCGTATCGTGACCTTATTCAACTCTCTGTAGTCCACACACAATCTCAGTGAACCGTCCCTCTTCTTCACAAACAAAACTGGAGCGCCCCAAGGTGAGGTACTCCTGCGAATAAAGCCCTGCCCTAACAGCTGCTCTATCTGATCCCGTAACTCTCGCATCTCAGCTGGAGCCATACGGTACGGTGCACGTGCTATAGGTCTCGTACCCGGTAGCAAATCAATAATGAAATCTATCTCTCGACTGGGTGGTAAGCCTGGTATCTCCTGAAACACATCTGAATACTCCCTGACAACCGGGATCGAATCCAAAGGAATAACAACCTCCTTAGAGGTATCCTCCTCTATGTAGTACAGATGAGCGGTCAATCCTCCCTATCGGCGAGGCATCGCCACTATAAACATCTCTTGCCCCGGAATGGCAAAAACAATGCTCCCGCTGAAGCAATCAATCATGGCCCTATATGCTACGAGCCAATCCATACCGATGATCACATCATGAACATGCATGTCTAACACTAACATGTCTGCAGGCAATACCAAACCACCAATCTCTACTCCCACTCCCACTCCCCGGCATATAAAGAAAATAAGTGACCCACTCCCTAATGGTGAGTCGACACACGTCACTGTGCTCTCTGTCGTTGCTAACAATCCTAAAGCTTTCGCGAAGTGTGTAGCTATGAAACAATGTGTAGCACCCGTATCAAATAACACCCGACCCATAGTGCCATGAATAGGAAATGTACCCTCGATCGCGGGCGGTGCTTGTGGAAATGCAGCCTGGTGAACATTGTAGACACGTCCATACTGTAGCTGCCCCTACTGAGCTGGGACTGCTGGAATGGGTGGCAATGCTGCCATCTGTGGCGGTGCAGGAAGAGCGGCGGGAAACATAGGTCTCTGTGGCTCCTGGCGAGCACCCTGCTGCTGCTGCTGTGGGGCCCTGCCCCTATCAGGACAATCCTGCTTCTTATGTCCAGTCTTTCTAGAAGTAAAGCACTTCCCTGGGAAGTTCCCTCCCCTCTGCCCCTGTTGTCCCCGACCCTGGTTGCCGTTACCATTCCTCCCTTGGCCCTGCTGGCCCTGATGAAACTGCTGCCCATTCTGTCCCTGTTGGCCCTGATGGCCGTTTGGACCCTGATGGCCCTGGCGGAAACCTCCCTGTCCCTGCCTGTAGTTCCCTGACCGGAACCTCTTATTATCCCCCTGCTGGGTACCCTGCTCATTCTGTCTCTGCCCCTGACCGGTTTGTGCCCCGCTGGCACCATGTCCTCCAGTCCTGCCCTGATGGCTAGACTCCCCCGACCGCTTGCCCTCGGCCATATGAAAACGGTGGTCCTGGCAGTGTAATAATACAGCGTTAACCACATCAGAATACGTGTCCAACGATAGGTTCCCAAGCAGATGCTGACGGATTCTCCAATTCAACCCATAAGTGAACTTCTCTATCTTTTTCTTCTCTGTTGGAATCTCGTCTGGAACGATATTCAACAGGTTAGTGAACTCGGCCTCATACTCGGCCACTGTCTTACCCTCTTGCTTCAAGCTCATCAGCTTCCTCCTCATCTCTGTATGAACTGCGGACGGAAAGTACTTGCGGTCGAACCGCACCCAGAACTCCTGAATCGTGAGGGTATCCCTATCCTCCGCGGTGGTGATAGACTCCCACCACTGTAGTGCAGATCCCACTAGCTTGAAAGTAGCTAGCACCTGTTTCTGAACATCAGTGCACTCGTGCATCCTCAAATGCCTCTGCATGTCCTTCTTCCATTGGCTCGAGACTACCACGTCTGCGCTACCTGCAAACTCCGGCGGATGCGCTTTCTAAAAAGCGTCACGTACACGTTCCCAAGCAGACGGGAATGCATTAACCTGTACTAGCGCGGCAACTGGCGCCTGAGGCGGTGCCTGCTCAATCACGGCAATCTCAGCGGCGTTCAACATACCCTGAACTGGAGCGGGTTGTGGTTCGGGCGTTGCATTCCTGGGAACTCGTCGTGCACGTCGTGGAGGCATCTGAAATAAGAACAAAGTTTATAAGTTCACGGTTATAAACTTAATATAGCTGAAGAACGAAGCATACACAAAAGAGTACAACAGTCCTAAAATATAGGGCTCTATATCAAAGAAAACGTAGCGAAAACATAATAGCCGTACAGATCCTAAAGGACACTAGAACCTGATGCTCTGATACCACCTGTGACACCCCGACTAATTAAATACCGGGTAGCTACTCCTTTATAAAATTAATTCAAAATGCCAAGTTGGCTCAGTTAATAGCATCACTGTCGAAAACATTTTATTATTTCTAACCACCTAGTATTTAAAAAGCAAGTTCCCAAATTTTAATTTAAGTCTGATTAACATGCAACAAGTGTAAAATGAAGAAATAGATAACACCATTCACCATGCTGAAGAAAAATGAATAACCATCACAATAGAAATAAATAGAGTCTGGAGGAAACCCCTCACTACAATCCCATACTGAAATAAATAACTGAAACTGAAATACTACATGCTAAAGTCTGAAAACTGAAGTGAAAAAGATGCTCTAAATAGGAATGGGCAACATGCCCTACAACTGATAGATAGATCGTGGCTCTGGAATCCAAAAGATAGAAGCGTCTATGAGCAATTCCTATAGCTTCCACAAACAGCTACAGCTCGTCACCTGAATGAGTACCTATGCTTGGTGTCCTTGTGGATGGGAACCTAAAATGGTTTTTCAAAGAAAAAGATTTGAAAAGCAAACGGGTCAGAGCCCGAATGTGTTATATTTTAAAAACCTGCAAGTGCTTTAAAAACATTTAAAACATTAAATGCAAAGTACATGTTAGGACGTGCACTCACATTATATTCTCACCTCTCGTCTAACTGTGCACTCCTAACGCAAGTACCCATCTATAACTATCCATCCTACTAGCTAAGTGGCAACGTATCTAACTAGACTGCCAAAGGTTCTACCCACAATACTTGGTTCCTTTATCATATAACGCTCTTAATTTAATAGAGGTTTAACGTAAACTCAGTTACTAAATATTCCATTGATATAACTATCAGTTAACTCATTATATATCTCGAAACAATACCGTAATATTTTTACAACATTAACATGAGGATTTTCATTAATTTAATGTATATTATTCATCTCATAAATATACAATACAAGCACCCCGCAATTTAAGCTATAGTGCACACATACTCTGCTATCCATCCCGGTACATCACATACATAAGGATTACATATTCCGAATCTCTCAGGAATAGTTTACCGATAACAACATCACAAATAATGGAGGCGAACACAGTCACCATCACATGGGTCATGCACATACCTACGCTCCCATGGTCAGCGGACTTATTAATATCACAATAAGTCTTTCTATGACCTATGTTCATCAAGGTACCAGTCTATATCCCCCCCGTAGGCACACAAGGATTAGAGGGCCCTAAGCGAACGAAACCTCCCGTGATAGCAAGTATGGTAGGTATGTCACACACACAATCCATATACCAATACTAAGTAAATACACATCTTAGTAATATCATATTTTAATAGTAGTACATATCGCATTCTTGTACTAACTATAATTATCACAACTTATTTTATTCCGGTTCATAATTATACGTGCCATAATTTATCCTCACATTGTAGTAGACACTCACGTCTCAACCCAAACGGTTCATTGAATATAACTCTAGTGTATGATTTACTCATCTCAATAACCCAACTGTCCCAAATCCATCACTATATCGTCAAAGGAATACTAACTCTACCCTTGAACCAGTTCCCGGGACTCCAAAAGTCAAAACAGTCCAGTAAGGATCAAACTGTCAACTCGTTAGAAGTCTCGTTCGAACGAGGCTGTTCGAATGAGATCCCAGTTTGTTCGAACGAACTGACCCTTCTAACGATATCTCGTTCGAACGAGATATCGAACGAAATCCCCACTCGTTAGTAGCGACTGGTCAACTCGTTAGAAGCTCGTTCGAACGACCTGGGGGCTGCTTCTAACGAGAGGCCAGTTTCGGCACAAAATTTCCCAAAAATCGTTTTTCACCATTTTTACTCCTCAAATCACCTCTAAAATTTATCCCAACGATTGTTTTAAAGTCTCTAAACAATTCTAAACATTGTATAACCACATCCTATCACGTTTGTATGAATTTACTCACCCAAATCATCAATCAATTTACAATTTCTTAAACTTTTCCCCAATTCATTTATGAACATGAACCCTAAAATTTGGAACCTTCAATTCATCAAATAAAATCCGTTTTTCTTTCTCCCAAATCATGTATTAACATCAGATTAATCATTTACCTATCCTTCTACATGCAATCCTTCTCAAATTCCTCAAGTTTTATCATCTAGACTACATGGGTTTTCATATTTCACCAAGAACAACCATAAATCTGAATTTTCTAACATGGAAAAGACATTCTCAGTAATTAAATGGAAATAAAGTCACTTGCCTTGTTTGTCTCTGAATTCGGTGTGGATTCGGTGTAGAATTTCTGCAGAATTCCTCTCTCTCTCTCCTTCTCCAAGCTTTCTTCTCCAAAAGGCTATGGTGGCTAGGGTTTGCTTTGGGGAAACTTATGAAAACCTAATTTAATAAACCTCCGTAGCTTGTTGGGTTAATAAAGGTTGGTTGGGTCAATCCCTTATCAGATTACAACTCTCAATTTTCGTCACTTTTAATTACCCAAAAATACCCAATTACTAAAATACCCTTTATGGTGCCGGGATGGCCTAAAAATACTCCGAGACCCAAACTATACCCCCGGCTAGTGTTTTCTGACTATCTCGACCCTTCCGGACGCGTTGGCGTACTCAAAACGACCATACGGATTATAGATTTTAAATTCACTTTTAATATCAAAATATTATACCGTGCCGCGGCGGTCCCACGCGTCTCAACAAAATTTCCAAATTGCCGTATATAAATCTCACGACAAATTTTATAATACCAAGTTCATATATAATCATATATGCACCTAATCAAATACCAATTCGCATCACATTAGTATTTATAACCCAGATTAATTTCCAATTAATACGCATTTAATTAATTAATCCTCAAAATAAATATAGTCAAAAGTACGGGTTATTACATTCCTATAATTCCATTGGTCCCGTGGGAGGTGTTGGTGCCACCCACGGGGCCATTCGGGTGCTTATTTGGGTTTTCACCCTCTAACACCATGTTTTTATGCATGAGTCTAGAAATATGAAAATTTCTATCATATTCTCAAACCGAGAGTGTCACGGCTGCACAACCAGTTCCTACGAGTTACATTGGTCCCGTGGGAGGTGTGGGTGCCACACACGGGGCCATCCAGGGGTTGTTTTGAGTTTTCACCCTCTAACGCCATGTTTTTATGCCTAAGTCTAAAAATATGCAAATTTTCGACGTATTCTCAAATCGGGAGTATCCCGGCTACGCGGTCTGTTCCTACGAGTTACATTGGTCCTCTGGGTGGCGTTGGTGCCACCCACAGGGCCGTTCGGGGGCTTTTTTGGGTTTTCACCCTCTAACGCCATGTTTTTATGCCTAAGTCTAGAAATATACAAATTACCATTGTATTCTCAAAACGGGAGTCCCCCAGCTGCATGGCCAGTTCCTACGAGTTACATTGGTCCCGTGGGAGGTATTGGTGCCACCAATGGGGCCGTTCGGGGGTTGTTTCGAGTTTTCACCCTCTAACGCCATGTTTTTATGCCTAAGTCTAGATTTATGCAAATTACCGTCGTATTCTCAAACCGGGAGTCCCGCGGCTGCGCAGTCAGTTCCTACGAGTTACATTGGTCCCGTGGGAGGTGTTGGTGACACCCACGGGGCCGTTCGGGGGGCTATTTTGAGTTTTTACCCATTAATGCCATGTAACTCATCTTACCATTATGTTTTAACCAACAGGCTTCATTTTCCTCCCCACATTGGGACATCCATAATAACTATGAATATTACAACCGGACAAGGTCCCATAAGCATGAAGATCCTGGATCGCCCACATCACCATTGCTTTAAATGTGAACTCTTCACCCTTTTGAGAAACGAACGCCATCACGCCTTTATCCCACAACTCTTTAAGTTCTTCGATTAATGGTGCTAAGGATATATCAATATCATCACTGGGAGCCTGCGGCCCGGGTATCAACAAAGATAATAATGTGAACTCCTTTCTCATGCATAATGTCGGAGGAAGACTTGAAGACGCCATGAGAACTGGACAATAACTCTAACTAGTACTTAAATTATCGAAAGGGTTAAACCCATCGGTTGAGATTACAAGACGAATGCAGAGCGATTCCTTTATAAATTCATGGTGTTATGCATTTGAAATTTGCCAGATGAGTTTATCAACCGAATGATGCATCAAATTCCCACCCACCTCGCATCGAGCATGCCATATCATGGCCTCCACTATCCACGGTACAATAAAAAAATGTTTTAACCGTGGCCCAAGTGGAAAATAGTTCAAAACCTTTTGTGGGACTTGCGAGCACTTACGATTTTTTCCATGTTTGTCATTTCCATTCTCACAAACCATATATCTAGGCTCACTGCATACATGACATTCATACCTCTATTTGTGCTCGTTACAGTACAATATGTAATCATACTTTAAAGCATGAATATATTTGTATTTCAAACATAAACCCTTCAAACTCTTCTTCATGGTAGGATAATTGTCTGGTAGCATGTTCTCTTTTGGGAGAATTTCTTTAACCCACTTAAGAATTCTGGTTACGCTGTTCCCAGACAAACCAAATTGACTCTTCAAATTATGCAAACCAATCATTGCATATAATACCGACTGATCTTCATCGCAATCTTTATACAACGGTCTAGCCGCATCGGCTTTCAACCATATGTATTCTCGATCTCCTAGTAGTTAAGCATCAATTTGTTTATTTACTTGGTCATAATGCGCATTATTTGTATCCATAGGTTGGTGGTTTTGTTGGTTATGGAGTCCGTAAGCATCATCAATTAAGTCGGTCAGTGGACGATGTGTTGGTGAATCATGTACCACTTCTACTCCTTGGCGTTTCGTTACACGGTCGGGTGTCGATAATTCTTCTGGAACGTAAGGTATAACTTTTTCACCATGGTATGTCCGTATTATATAGTCTTGACAGATTCCACACTTTAGTAAATGCAACTCAACAACTTCCAATGACTTATATTTTCCGTTAATACAATGTGTGCACGGACACAGAATCTTCTCACTTTCAAGATTTTTGAGA
This sequence comes from Sambucus nigra, assembly GCA_949130495.1. Lineage (NCBI taxonomy): Eukaryota > Viridiplantae > Streptophyta > Magnoliopsida > Dipsacales > Adoxaceae > Sambucus > Sambucus nigra. The sequence continues at coordinate 618,817,517 of OX422208.1, forward strand.
GCGTATTTAAAAAATTCATAAACTCCTTTTACATAATTATTTGATATCCGATTAGTCTCTCCCATCCACTCTTTGTATTGTGGGAAATCCATGTAATGATCTTCAAATTTCAGTCCTGTGGTAATAGGTTAAAAATATTATTACAAATGAAACAAAAATAATATTCTTATGATTGAAACAAAAAAAATATCAATACAAACAAAATAAAACCAATATTCTTACAACTGAAACAAAAAAAATATCATTCCAACTGAAGCAAAACCAATATTCTTACAACTAAAACAAAAAAAATTATTACAACTGAAACGAAAAAAAATATTATTAAATCTTGGCCAACAGATAAACTGGCCAAGTAGTAAAAGATTTTTCATAATTCCTCAATTCTATCCCATCACCGCTGTTAACGTAGACAGGTACATCTCCGCAGCGGTTGCATATTTCATCAACCATTATTTTAGCCTCACCCTTCTCCAAAGGTCGGTCATGTACTAGAGTTCCAGGAACCGTGGAGATGAGTATGCACACGCCAACAACCTCGAATTGCTCATGTCCTTGATATAGTACTCTTCGCTATAGTCACTCTGAGTTGTTAACGATGATCTAAGCCTTGTGATTGGAGGAGGTGCAGGGGAGGGGAATGTTGGAGGATGAGTAATTTGAGAGGGGAATATTGATGGGGAAGGATGTGTGAAACCTTGAGTAGGAGTAGGGTAAGGGTAACCTTGAGGAGGCATTGGGGGCCTATAACTTTCAAAAACGTTCACAAGTTTCCTAATTTGATTTGTCAATAATCCCAGGGTATTTTTAATATCATGGACATCCCCATCGGTCTTCAACTGGTGCTCCTTCTGGGATGAGATACAATTATTGACCGAAGAAATCTCGTCCACAAGAGGTGCAATGTGTTGAAGTTTTGTTTTTGGCATATGTTAGCCAACACATCTCATCCTCCCCCTTTTGTCCTTTTCAAAGGTCTGTGTCAGGGCATCATTTTTAAGGTCAAAGTTATCAGTAGGGATCGAATCAGATTCTCTGCTGATGGGCTCTATTGATTCCAGTGTCTTAGCTAAGTGCGCCGGGAATTTATTATCTTTTAAGAATAAGTTGAACTGATTTGGGTTTTTACCGACATCTGGACCATCTTTTGTCCTACTCTCCCATTCATTATTCAAATCCTCATATGATTTGGATCCGAGCCTATGGATATCACTTTTTTGTGCCCTATTTTTTTGTTTTGATCCCTCTAGACCAACTTTTTTCCTTCGCCTCATTCTCCAAAAACTTATTCCACTGATCCAATGGAATTTCAACATTGGGAGGCACTCTCTCTTTCAAATCCAAAATATCTGAGCTCGCTGCCTCTTTCGAGAAATTTTTCTTCCGAAGGTTTCTCTTGTATGTCCTCAATCCTTCAGCAACTCGAGATAGAACCTTATTATAGGAACGATCAGGAAATGAGAAATGCTTACAAAGTTGGTCATGTATGTCATCTTTGAGATCTTGATCAACAAGATTCCAATTATCTGGTCCACCGACTCCCACGTTCATTTTTTCCAGTGACAAACACTGGGCTTTAAAGTTCAGCACATCATTCCTATCACCCGTCGGGTTATTCCCCAGAAGGGAGAAGCCAATAGGCTTCTTTTCATTTGAGCGGGAGGCACCAGGAGTGCTAGATGGGGATGTTAAAGCAACGGGAGTGATGGATTGGGGCGTAGGAGCACTTGGAGTTGGACTTGGTGAGGAGTGAACCATTGGTGGAGTTGTGAATTGCTAAGCCATTGGTGTTGAGAATTCGGGTTCTGCATGAGATGGTGAACATCATTGCGGTGTCACCTCAACACTTGGTACCCTTGGGTTGTTTCCTCTCGAAATTATCTACAAAAATTAAAAAATGTAAGTGACTAAATAATTATAGTAATATAAAATTATAACTAATTAATCAATCTTAATTAGTTATATATATATATATATAGATACCTTTTAAAAGTAAGACTTTAGAATAATTTCAATGTGTCTGATCTCCATCCATTCGGTATTATTTTTTAAGAACCTATGAATTTTTGCACGTGGCCAACTAGGAGGAAGGGTATCTATGATTGATGTGCAGATGTTAGTGACATGAACTCAAAATCCCCTATTTCTGAACTTGTTGGCAGGATTCAATTTTACATGCATGTGGCCCGAGATATCACAGTCTATGTAAATTCTCTCTGTACGCAGTTGTATGAATAACGGGAGGATTTTTTTTCGCCTTCTCCAACAACGTAACCAAGGTGAGGTCTATGTCGTGATTATGTGTGTGAAATATATTTTTTATAACGTCATCCCAGTTTTCTGGTAGAGAAAATAGAATAAGATCGAACAAGGAATCTTGCTCGATATCAAATCCACGATTTATAAGGTAGTTAAATTGTTCGATCTTTTTATTTCCGTACCTATAAATAGGAGTACCCTCTATATGATGCACGCTATTAAAAGAGTTATGTGTGCGATCTTATTGCAACCTCTCCCACTCTTGTTGACAGTAATTATCACCGTGCCTCATTTTTCCTGAGAAAAGTATACGAGGGCATGAATACGAGTCCTACTATTAAGGTTTGGGTTTGAAAGTTATGAGAGTTTGAAAGTATATGTGAAATCCCAGCAACAACCCGCTGTAAATATTTATAACACATATTGTAGTACTTACACACATATTGTAGTGCAAAAAATCACGACATGCATATAACCCCTACTATAATATGATGGCACGCATATAACCCCTAATAAAATCATGACAGGGTGGATGTAATTTTTTTTACTCATTAAAAATCCATTTAATTATATTTTGTAAAAAAAAATACACACACATACAATCTAGGTTTATTGGCATAATCTAAACAATCTAGGGTTTATTGACCTAATATATACATACACACACATACTATTTAGGGTTTACTAAACCCTAATATTATTTAGGGTTTACACACATACAATCTATACATACACACACATACTATTTAGGGTTTACACACATATAATCTATGCATACACACACATACAATATAGGGTTTATTGACATAAACATACATATACATATAAATCTATACACACACATAAATATAAACATAAATCTATACATACACACACATACACACATACAAACGTAAATCTACACATACATACACAGAAATTAGGGCTTTAGATAGAAATCATGAAATCCAAATGAAATCAAAATGAATGAATACATACCAGGGTTAATCCAAATGCAAAATCGTCAAAATCCAACTCAAAATCATCAAAATTGTTTAACCCTTGCAGTGCCCAACTCTAACTCCAAATGAAATAAATGAAATCAGAAAGCAACGGTGGGACTTTTTTTTAAGACCTGGAACTGGTCACGAACAAAAGCTGTGACCCCATATGTGCGACCCTTAAAATTAATGTTAGGCAGAGTTGGTCTCTTCAGACCTAGTCACGGCTCTAGGCCGTGACCCACCATGCGAGACTATTTTCCATGCTTGATTGAGGTATGGTCATGGCCCATAGCCGTGACCCCTAGCAAGAAATGGTCACGACCTATAGTCGTGACCCTAAATATGTGATGTGCGACCCTTCTACATCAACTGTAGTGCTTGGATGAGGGATGTTCATGGCCCACAGTCGTGACCCACACCCAGAAATGGTCACATCCCTAAGACACGACCCTCAATGTGTGTGCTCTCTTCTTCATCATGCCATGGGTCACGGACTTGGGTTGTGACCAATCCGCAACCAAGCTTAGAGGTAATTTTGGCATGAGTTTGGCGCTAATATGGTCACGACCTAGTCACGGCCCATGTCCACGACCACTGTGGTCACAGACCAAGTCCGTGACCACTTCTACAACATCGATAATTTAGTGTGATAATAAATATGGTCACGCTAAATATTGAGTGGGTCACGGCCCAAGTTCGCGACCAGCTGGTCACGGACTTGGGCCTTAACCCACTCGACGTGACCATTCGCAGGATTTGATGTAGTGTTCACTTGGACATTATCATCTTTTAGTGGGAGTTCAGCGTAATCATCATCATCATCTGAGTCCTCAGCTCTTCTAATAGGGACATCTTCTCGGCATCTATCATTTCTTTTCTTTTTTTGGGTCATCTCTCCCCTCTTAGGAGCTTTACCATCAACATACTTCCTGAGCTTTCCACACTTAAACATTTTCTCGATCTCTTCCTTCAGGGAAAAACACTTGTCAGTTAGATGTCCATGATATTGGTGGAACTCGCACCATATGTCCTTGTTCCTCTTATGCGAAGGGGACTTTAGCTTTTTCAGCCATCTCAGAGATCTATAATTTTTTATTTCGTTAAGGATGTGTTCGCAGCTCATAGTTAGAGCAGTATAGTGTGCAAACTTTTCATCGGCACTCCTCTTCTTTCCATCCTTTTTTCTTTGAAATTTCCCACTACTACTCCCATTCTCATCCTCGTACTTTGCAGCCATTCCTTCTTCTGTATTCATGACCTTTCCAGTTGTTTCTAATAGCTCGTCCACAGACTTAGGAGGGTCTTCAGTAAGCTTCCAAAGTAACTTTCCCTTTTGAAGTTCTCCAATGAGAGTTATCATCGCTATGCTCTTCAGAATCTTCAACCTCCAACTTTTCCTTGTTGAACCTTGCGATGTAGTATCTGAGTCTTTCATTCCTACCTTGCTTAATATAGAGTGTAGGTGTTGTCTTATTCTAAGGTCTTACCCCAAAATAGAAGTTGTGTAGCAAATGTTCAGCCAAACCCTTAAAGTTCTCAACAGAATTTTTAGTAAGAGAAGTGAACCAAATACGTGTAGCTCCCCTTAAAGTGCTTGAGAAAGATTGGCACCTCTTCTCATCAGGGATTGAATAAATGTATACTACAGACTGATACATATCAATGTGATGCATTGGATTTGTACTACCATCTTACTTGGGAGACACCATTCGTGGTTTAAATTTGGCAGGGTTTAAGAAGTTGACAATCCTTTCCATAAATGGGGAGCCCTCTGAGAATCCCCTTGGTAGTGGGTATCATCTTTTTATAAGGTTCCCTATCTTCTCTTTAAGCCCTTGGATGAAATCACTCTAGGGTCTGGCAACGTCGTCCTGGCCCTGGTTATCCCGAGCCACCTCCAAGGGGTGGACCGAGGGTTCCCCAATAGCAGGGCAACGTCAGATGTTTACTTCCCCCTTGGTGCATCCAAAATATGGCTTGTGATTCAAGTGCAAATCTAATCGCAACAAGTAGAATCCGGTAAGTACGGAATCGTGATCCACAGGGATTGAACGCTCCTAAGAGAACTAAATTGGGGCAACGAGATTCTCTAAACGTCACAAAATGTTAAAGTGTAAAAGATGATTTGTGATTTGGAAAGGTGATTGAGATGTATCCTCTAAACTAACATGCTATTAATGAACAGATGATTAACAACTAATTACGGAACTGCTGAACAGAACTAAGGTAAGCTTGAGTTCAAGAAATTAAGGGGATTGAGGATCATTCTCCCACCTCGGATTCACAAGGAAGGGGATTATAGGGCTTGATTAAATTAATTCTAATCGAGCATAACTAATTAAGTCCGAACATCAACCATGTAGAGTATGAACTCAACAATGGAGGATTAGGGTTTAATTAATTATTGCTAGATGGGTTGAGTTTGTAGTAAAGCTTCAAACACTAGCCCTTGCATGACAAGGGAAGTTAAGAAACTATGATACTCCAAAACCAACACATGAAGTTCCATTAGAACAGTTAAAAACCAAACCCTAGATATTAAGTTCAAGCATCCAAGGTGGGATATTGATCCCCAATCACAAGTCTAGCTACTCATAATTAAAACTAAACTACACATGCTAGTTAACAACATACTTGAATTAGTTATCTAGCTAAAACTCAAATCAATACAAAGGATGGAATTCAATGCAAATTTAAAGCTAGTGGAACAAGAAGAGATGGAGTAATTGAACTTATCTTGCATTAATCACAACTATTCAACAAGCAATCAAAGCCTTACAAGTTGGTGAAAGCCATAAATGAGCTTGACCTAGGAGAGAGAAGAGAGTGTTTTTTTCTATCTTACTAAATATCCAACAAAAGTAATCTCTCTACAAAAGAGGAAAAACAAGGGATAAATCCCCAAAAATCCACCAAAATGGCAAACTAGTAATAAGAAGAAAGCTGAAAATGCAGGGCCGAATCGATTCGGTGGTGAATCCGAATCGATTCGGAAGTGGAGAGAAAAGCTCCTGCAAGTGACCGAATCGATTCGATGGTAATGGCGAATCGATTCGGGCCTTCTGCAGAAAGAAGAGTTGCCTATATAGGCATTAATTGTTCCATGCTTCACCGAAACTTCCGTAACTTTTGCGTTCGAGATCGGATTCACGCACCGTCGGAGGCCACGCGAAGAGGAGAAGAAGGTATACAACTTCCGTGAAGAAATCGGGAACAAAGCCCGCCTGCTGAAATTACTAAAATGCCCCCGACTGTGCAAGTGTCAACGGAACTTTCCGGATCAAAACCAAACTTCCCAAAATGCATTCCCGAGACCTATAAAAGCTCAATAAAGACAGAGACAAAGTATATATGATGAATTTAGGGGTTAGTCAATAAATGAGTATAAGAACCGGGAAATACATGCACGGGAATGCTAGAATGTACAAATTAACGGGGTATAAAATACAATAAAAGTGACGAATCACACCCCCTAACTTATACATTGCTAGTCCCGAGCAATGAAGTATGAAGAAACAAGGTCCAACACCGCAACCAAAAAAAATAAGAAATATGTACAACGAAGGAAAAAAATGCCACTTTCGTAGGCGAACGATTGCATTTAGCGTATGCAATAAGCCGTTAAACCCCTAGGTGGCCCTAGGGGACGAGTGAGGTCTCGTGAGGGTTTCCAGGGATGACACCCACAAACATCAAATCAACTCATACTATGGTACTGCAAAATCCAATGCGTAGCTCAACAATAATCAAAGAAACACAATTTATCAACAAAGTGAACGAAGCTCACACAACAGACGGCAATTATCGGCATTAAACAAATAACTTCAACTAAAAATCGAAACCATGGGAATGAGAAATAAGCGGACACATGTGGTAATTCAGATTTGGCAAAACTTTCAAAATCCATATATAAGCTAAGGCATGCATACTCAAGTTCTCTCCGGTTGTTACACTCAACAATTGAAACACTTAGAAATGGGATGTAACACACACGGGACATGCGGGCATTAAGAGTAATTGTAAAGGGAAACTAGGCCACACACATGTCATCAATGAAGAACGCAATATAAAAGTGAAAAATACAATCTCATGAAAGGATATCGCATATTAACCAAGAGAAAAGCATTTAACAGATTATCGCTAATGTTCGACCTTTGAATCACATCACCCTAAGATCAAATAGGAATTCTTAGGGGTACAGAATTTAGGCTAGGTTAGGGTTTGGAAAAGAACGGGATGTGTGTAGGATCAAAGGAGATTCGGGAATATCGCGCGGGATAATGGATTTAATGGGCAACTTAGGAATCGAAATCAAATTCCACAAGCAATGTATTCATGAGAATGAGACTTTGATATTCATGCACAAGGGGAGATAGGAAACAACAAGGTCCCATTTTATTCGATATTTATCCTTTCTTTTTCTTTGATTTTCTCTTTTCTTTTTCTCTTTTCTTTTCTTGATTGCAATCCATATAAGCAACAACATTCAATCCCGGGAACAATCCCTAATCAAGGTACGGGGGGAGTAAATAAGAGTTTAGGACTCCAATGTGGAGTTGGACAAGGGATTTGGGGTTCAAACGAAAGGAATAATAAGGCTCAAGGGGGTTGACTAGGGGAAACATTTAAGGGAAAGGTCAAGGTCATGTGGGTTTAACAACAAGGGCCTATAATCATTTCCTATGGTTTCATGTGATTCGCGGGACTCAACACCATTGAAAATCATGCTCAAGTGATAAATCAGTTAGTATGCCATCAAATGAAAAGAAAATGAGATCGTCAACGAGTTCATTGACAAGAAAGAGATAGAGTAGGTGTATACACTCACAAATGATGATAAGTCTCAATTTTCACTTTTGTAAGGGTATAGCATGCGCCTTAGAATAACGAATTTGAAACGCTTTTAAACCAAATCATAAATAATTATTTGTGTATATGCTCAAAGCTTCACAGTTTAATTTTATGATGCTATTCACAATGCAAACAATAACGGGCTAAAGGATAATAAATCAATGATTCAAAGCATGCTTCATAGCTATACAACAGGATATGCCGATCATATAAGTAATCATAGTAGATATGAGAAAGAAAAAGAAAAAAAAAATTTAATAATAATTTTTTTTTTATTTAAATTTTTTTTTTAATTTTTTAAAATAAATAAATAAATAAATACTAAAATGATAACCGGCATCACAATGGTATACCATACCCCCTAACTTGAATGAAACATTGTCCCCAATGTCAGTAGGGATAAAAAGGGAAAAAGGGTATGAAAATAGTCACCCCGTAAGGAGTAACTCGAGAACCGCGCAACGGCATGCCTGTTACAAGTTAGTACCATAAACAATAATATATACAACATAGATATATACAAGAAGAAAAATGAAACCAAAACTGAGTCATTTCATTAATATATAAGAGTTGTGTACATGGGGAACAATGAGACCAAAATTAGAAAATACAAGAAATTGCACTCTCTCCTCCCCATACTAACACAACTACCTAAGTACAACCCAACAATCTAGATAAAGAACCACCCAAAAATAATCAGCAAAAACAGGATCACAATAACCTACATGTCGTCCGGGTGGCGGCGCGGGGACTCGGGCACGGGAGGATCGCGAGGGGCGTATGGGTCAAAGAGGTACTGAGGCACAGAAGCCTCGCCCCCTCGCAAGTGTGAGAACAAATCCATCTGCGCCCGAGCGATCATAGATATATCGCGCTCGTACGCTCCCCGATAGGCAGAAAAGTAGGCCCGAAAAGATGCAAAGTCCGACATGTAGGCGCCCCGAAACTCGGAGAAGTCAGCCTGAAGCTCATCCATCCGTAGCCCTAGATATGCAATGGGGTCTACAGTAGACGGGGCTGGCGGTGGGACTGGATGAGGCACAGGCTGAGGCATGGGCTGAGGCATGTCCGGCATAGGAGCATCCGGGGCAACAGGAGCAGCAGGAGCATCCGCAGGAGCATCTAACATCCTCTTCTTTCTCCTCTCCATATGATCCTTCCCAAGACTCTTTTCAATTGCCTTTTCGTTAAGCAACTTGGGAAGGCGAGGAAAATAGTCCGTACCCGCAACCTCACAGTGAGCATCCCTACATATGCGGGAAACCAACCGCGCGTAAGGAAGGGTAGTGGTCCCCTTTTCACAGTATGCGGCCTTGAGCATCCGCTGAAGCACCAACGCGGGAAGGTTTATAATTGAATTCGCATCCAGTAGATGGTAGAGGAAGTGGGCTTGCGAAGAGCGAAGGACCGCCTTTGTTTGGGTAGGCGTGATAGAATTAACGGCTACCAAGTGGATGAGGCGGTGGTTATCGGGCATAGCAGATGTGGGGAAAGTTTCCCCAGCCCAAATATGCCCTGGCGCCAGACGCGCAATCAGGGTTTCGTTGGTCAGTCTCCCCTCGTCAGCGCACGGGTAATCGAAATCCTCGGGGTTTTCGGCCCCGGTGAGGTGCAATGCCAAGAGAGGCTTAGAGAGAGGAATTCGCTTACCCCGTACGTATGCCTCAAACGTGAGGTCCCCAGTTGGGACGAGCGATGCATAAAATCGATGAACGTGCTCCTCATTCACCTCCCCCGCCCTAGCAAGGTGTGCCTCCCAGTTGAATTTCTGAAAGTAGCGACGTACCGAGGCAGGAAAGTCCTCAAGATGGACAGGCCGCTCAATAGCTATAGGGCGACCCGAAGGGAATTTTGCAACGAACCAATCCTTTTCTTGTTTAGACCGGAAGGACTCGAAGCCTCCCCGACCCACAATTAAGTTGGAGGAGGGCTTGGTGACCGAAGGACCCTACAAGAAGAATCAATTCGATACATACACCATTAGTGTAATGCACAAAATCAATTTGGCGTGAAATAGGGTCCAAAAGGAATCGGTGGGTGTGCATAGGGAAAAATTGGTCGAATTAACGTTACCGATGCACACCGCACTCATACAAGGGTAATTCAACACCATTGCGCGAGAAAATGAGCGAAAATGAAGCATTATGGCACATTTTCTCCACAGAGGCATTTCATCGAGCACCTAGTGTGCAGTGTATGGAAAATAGGGTGAAATTTACATTTACATGTGGAAAACCCCCAACATATACTACTTAAACATCACAGCAACATAATCAAGTAGTATGTGTTGGATTCAGAGGAAAAAGAATGAGTTTTATGCATTAAACATGTAAAAATGGTGACAACTCAGTTTACCCTATTTTCCATAACATATACACTAAATCAGGAATGAAATTGAATGAATAAGGTTGAATTAATACCTTGGATGAAGTTGCCTTAGATGATAAAGCCATTGGGAAGATTGAGAATGGAGGAGAGGATTCGATTTGGGAGAGGGTAGGTTCGCAGGAAAGAGAGGAGAAAGAAATAGAATGTGGGATAAAACAGAATATGGGATTTTTAAGTGTCAGGTAACCCGAATCGATTCGGTGAGAAGTCCGAATCGATTCGCGATTCTCGAACTTGAGCACTGGAAGTGACCGAATCGATTCGGTGTGAGGTCCGAATCGATTCGCTAATGAGGGACCTGCTACTTTCAAATAACTGAATCGATTCGGTGGGATTGCGAATCGATTCGCAAAATCAAACTTGGCTACTGGAGTGGGGCGAATCGATTCGGTTGGAAAGCCGAATCGATTCGGCTTCTGGAGATCAGTTTCTGCTTTGCTGTATCCTGATTTTTTGGTTGGTGGTTTGATTGGGCTGCATAAGGAGGTATTTTTGGACCCCAATGTCAATATTACATACGTACAAAGGGTCCGGGACAAAAAGTTTGCACCCCACACATGCCGGGGGATGCTCGGCACAAAAATACACAATTCCGACGTCCTATGGAGCCCCGTAAACGGGGTCGGACAATGGAATCGTGTCCGAACTAGGGTCAAATGGTTCTAGGAAAAGCTTGAGGCGCTGACCATTGACCTTGAATAACTTCCCATCCGACGGGTTCTCAATCTCAATTGCACCGTGATGATGGACGGTCTTAACGACAAACGGACCCGTCCATCGAGATCTTAGCTTACCCGGGAATAAATGCAACCTAGAGTCGTATAAGAGAACCTTTTGGCTAGGGTGAAATGTTTTACGGGATATGCGCTTATCGTGCCTCTCTTTCACCCTTTGCTTATAGATTCTCGCACTCTCGTACGAATCACTCCGGAGTTCATCCAACTCGTTGAGTTGGAGCATTCGCTTCTTTCCGGCCTTGTCGAGATTGAAATTAAATTTCTTGATCGCCCAATAGGCCTTGTGCTCGATTTCTACCGGTAAGTGGCATGGCTTGCCGTACACAAGTCTAAAGGGCGACATTCCCAAAGAGGTCTTGTAGGCCGTACGATATGCCCACAAAGCGTCAGGAAGTCGAAGAGACCAATCCTTGTGGTCGGGATTGACCGTCTTCTCTAGGATAAGCTTGATCTCTCGATTGGCCAATTCAGCTTGGCCATTGGTTTGTGGGTGGTAGGTAGTTGCAACTTTGTGTGTTACACCATACTTTCCCATAAGAGTAGCAAACGGGGAATTACAGAAATGCGTCCCGTTATCGCTTATAATCGCCTTCGGAGTTCCGAAACGCGAAAGCATGTGTTCCTTTAGGAACTTCAACACCACCCGATGGTCATTGGTTTTGCACGCAATGGCCTCGATCCACTTTGAAACATAATCTACGGCCACTAGGATGTAAAGGTTACCAAAAGATGGTGGGAATGGGCCCATGAAGTCAATTCCCCAACAGTCAAAGACTTCAAGTTCTAGAATGGGGGACATTGGCATCATGTTGCGACGTGTTATAGCACCTAATCTTTGGCAACGATCACACGAAACGCAGAATTCGTGTGCATCCTTAAAAAGTGTGGGCCAGTAAAGCCCGCATTGTAAGATTTTTGCGACGGTTTTCTTGGAAGAAAAGTGGCCACCGCAAGCCTCCGTGTGGGAGAAACGAATCACGCTCTCATACTCATCATCCGGGACACATCTCCAGATGATCTGGTCGGGACAATATTTGAATAGATACGGATCATCGAAAAAGAATCTCCTCACCCAAATAAAGAACTTCCTCTTCTCCTGAGGGGTCCAATCAGATGGAATCGAACCTGTCACGAGGTAGTTCACTATATCAGCGAACCACGACAGAGAGGAAGTGGAGAACAGCTGTTCATCCGGGAAGAATTCAGCGATGGGGAGTTGGTCTTTGGGTGCCTTAAATGTTAAACGCGACAAGTGATCCGCGACAACATTCTCTACTCCCTTTTTATCTTTAATAGTCAAATTAAACTCTTGGAGTAAGAGCACCCACCTAATCAAACGCGGCTTGGCGTCCTTCTTAGATAGAAGGTATTTGAGCGCCGCATGATCCGTAAAACAAACTATGGGCGATCCCACGAGGTATGCCCGGAACTTATCTAACGCATAGACGATCGCTAATAACTCTTTCTCGGTGGTAGAATAGTTCAATTGAGCACCGTTAAGAGTTCTACTCGTATAGTATATGACATGGGGCTTCTTGTCACTTCTCTGACCTAAAACCGCCCCAACAGCGAAGTCGCTAGCGTCACACATTAATTCAAAGGGGAGGGTCCAATCAGGAGCTTGGATTATGGGAGCGGTGGTAAGCATACTTTTCAAAGTCTCAAAAGCTGCTTGACACTCATCGCTCCATTCGAAAGGAGTTTCCTTGGAGAGGAGATTACACAAGGGTCTAGCAATCGAGCTAAAGTCCTTGATGAAACGGCGATAGAATCCTGCATGCCCAAGGAAAGACCTTACATCTTTCAGAGACCTAGGAGCGGGTAAGTTGGCAATGACCTCAACCTTTGCCTTATCTACCTCAATACCATCAGAGGAGACGATGTGGCCTAAAACAATACCCTTAGTGACCATAAAATGGCACTTCTCCCAGTTTAACACGAGCTTTTTCTCTACACACCTAGACAAAACCTTTTCTAACATAGAAAGACAATGGTCATAGGAGTTGCCAAAGACGCTGAAGTCGTCCATGAACACCTCTAGACCACGCTCTACCATATCACTAAACATGCTCAACATGCACCTTTGGAACGTAGCAGGCGCATTACACAACCCGAAAGACATTCTTTTGTAAGCAAATGTCCCAAAAGGGCATGTGAAAGTGGTTTTGTCTTGATCCTTGAGATCAAGTTCGATTTGGTTGTACCCCGAGTACCCATCGAGAAAACAATAGTACGGATGACCGGATACGCGTTCCAACATTTGGTCAATGAATGGAAGGGGAAAATGATCCTTTAATGTCATTGCATTAAGTTTTCTATAGTCTATGCATACACGCCACCCAGTGGTGGTGCGTTTAGTGATCAATTCCCCTTTTATGTTTTCCACAACGGTAACTCCTGATTTCTTGGGAACAACATGGATTGGACTTACCCATTTGCTATCGGAGATCGGATATATGATAGCCGCATCTAAAAGCTTAATTACTTCTGCTCTCACAACTTCTTTCATCAACGGATTCAATCTCCGTTGCATTTCACGAGAGGGTTTTGCATCCTCTTCAAGGTTAATTTTGTGAGTGCAAATCAAGGGACTAATTCCCTTCAAATCTGCAATTGTCCACCCGAACGCACCCTTGTATTTTCTTAACAATTCTATTAACCTTTGTTCATCCCCCACCTCGAGGCTTGATGAGACAACAACAGGATATGTCTCATTTTCGCCTAAATAAGCATATTTCAACTCGGAAGGCAATTGCTTTAATTCAAGTTTGGGGAATCGCACATCCGAGGGAACCTCATACGAATCACGAGGAGGTAAGTCCTCAAAAACACTACACCAATTAATATCATCTACACTCTCGTCCTCATCTAACAACAAACTCATGAACTTGACCTCTTCATCATAGGGAGAATAGCTATTCTCCGAGTAAATCGGATTCACAAGACATCCCTCCAAGGGGTCCGATAAATAGGTAGCATCAAAATGCTCTTGCACCACCTCTTCTAGAAAGTCCACCTCATGGACTTCATCATCACAATCCCCCACATGGTTCGAAACATTAAAGATGTTCATTTCCAAGGTCATATTCCCAAATGTCAGGTTCATTTGGCCATTCCTAGTATTAATCAATGCATTGGAAGTGGCAAGGAATGGACGACCGAGGATAATGGGGGTAGTTCTACCGCTAGTAGAAGTAGGATGGGTATCAAGCACCACAAAGTCCACAGGAAAGTAGAATTTGTCAACCTGTATGATGACATCTTCCACTACACCCCTCGGAACCTTAACGGAGCGATCCGCTAATTGGAGGGTAATCTTTGTGGGCTTGAGGTCTCCTAGACCGAGCTGTTCATAGACATGATAAGGTAACAAATTTACACTCGCTCCTAGGTCTAGCAAAGCCTGCTCAATTTTAAAGTCCCCTATCACACATGAAATAGTGGGACATCCGGGATCTTTATATTTAGGTGGTAATTCAGATTGAATTATTGAGCTAATATTTTCGGCTAAGAAAGCTTTCTTCCTTACATACAATTTCCGCTTAACAGTTAGTAAGTCCTTTAAGAACTTAGCATAAGCGGGGACTTGCTTGATAGCATCTAAAAGAGGGATGTTAATTTTTACCTGTTTGAACATCTCTAGTATGTTCGAATTACTAACATTCCCCTTTTTCGACAAGAGCCTTTGAGGGTAAGGCACGGGACTAGGAAGTTTTGAAACCACATCCGACTCTACCGGGGCTTTCCCCTCTCTCCGTCTCAAGGAGGCATCTTCGACCTCTATTGGGTCGGGCGAAACCTCCTTAACGACGGTTGGGACACTAGGAGGGGTGGGCTTATCAACCACTTTCCCGCTCCTAAGAACGGTCACGGCCTTAGCACTATCGGGAGGGGGATTCGAAGTGTCATTGACACTATTTTGCCCCAATGCCTTTTGAGGTTGAGAAGGGAATTTTCCCTTCTCTTGGATACTTAAAGCCGAGGTCAGCTTGGAGATTTCCTTTTCAAGGCTAGAATTCGTGGCTTGTTGAGAGGTTATGAAAGATTGAAGAGTCTCTTCGAGGCTCCTCTTGTTCGGGTGAGCATATAATGGTATTACCGGAGGAGGTGGTCCCTGAGGGGGACCTTGCATTTGAGCTTGGGGTGGAGGAGCTTGATTATATGGTTGCTGAAAATTATGAGGTGGGGGATGATTTTGATAATTCGGGGGAGGTGGATTTTGAGAATGTTGGGGCTGCCCATAAGAGAAACCCGGATGGTTTCTCCACGAAGGATTATAGCCCTCACCTAAAGGAGTCATGTATTGTTTCTTGTAAGTGGCCATCGCGTTGGCTTGATCGTGAAGCATCACTTTATATGCTGGGATTGTTGGGCAATCCCTCGTTGAGTGATCGTCAACATCGCAAATGGCACAAGACTCCTCTACATGTGAGGGAGAAGGATGGGATGGTTCTCGAGATTTGGCATACATTGCCTCGATACGCTTGGAAAGTTGGGCTACTCTTAATGACATATCATCTCCTTCGGTAAGGTGATATATGCCATGGCTAGATGAAGGTGGATTGGATGACCGGGCACTGGTTTTGCTAGGGTCCGAAGTGTCCCAAGCTTGGGTGGTCTCGGCACAATATTTAAAATGTGCCCATGCATCATCCGGATCCAAACCGAAAAACTCGCCGGAGCACATAGTCTCCACCATTTATTTTGCATTGAGGGTGAGGCCATTGTGGAAAAAGGAGATTAATCTCCACTTTTCGAACCCATGATGTGGGCACTTATGAAGCACCTCGTTAAACCTCTCCCAACATCTCTCAAATGATTCGCCTTCGGCTTGAGCGAAGGTTTGGATTTGACCCTTTAGGGAGTTGGTGCGATGAGTAGGAAAGAATTTCTTCAAAAATTGCGCTTGCATTTCGCGCCAACTCCCAATGGAATTAGGAGCCAAGGACCAAAGCCAAGTTTTGGCTTTGTCCTTTAGGGAAAATGGAAAGAGTTTGAGTCGGGTGACATCTAGAGGGCAATTTTGGTCGCTAAAAGTAGCGCACACCTCCTCAAACTCTCTCACGTGAAGATATGGTTGTTCACTTTCCATGCCGTGGAAAGTTGGAAGTAATTGGATCATTCCATTTCGGAAATGGAATTGCGCGGCATTGTATGGAAAGATGATGCAAGACGGAGAGGTGGTCCTCTCCGGTTGTAAGTAATCACGCATAGTCCTATAAGGGGGTTCGGGTGCAATCCCCTGACTACCAAGTTCACTTACATTATCGGCCATTGTTGTGGGTTCAGAGTGAGCCCAAGTGTACGAAGAAGATGAGATCGAACTAGAACGAGAAACCGATGGTAAAGGTCTCCAATAGTCCGAGGGCTCACTAGACGAGGGTTCGCAAACAGGATTTAAATTGCTACTACGCTCGTCTTGCATTTACAAGTGCTTTTGGATTGATTATTCTAGAAACCGTGTTGTCACGGTGACCACAGGGAACGATTAGTGTATAGAGAATTTCTAAACCCTAAGTTAGTTGCCAATCCCCGGCAACGGCGCCAAAAACTTGGTGCGCCCAAAATATGGCTTGTGATTCAAGTGCAAATCTAATCGCAACAAGTAGAATCCGGTAAGTACGGAATCGTGATCCACAGGGATTGAACGCTCCTAAGAGAACTAAATTGGGGCAACGAGATTCTCTAAACGTCACAAAATGTTAAAGTGTAAAAGATGATTTGTGATTTGGAAAGGTGATTGAGATGTAACCTCTAAACTAACATGCTATTAATGAACAGATGATTAACAACTAATTACGGAACTGATGAACAGAACTAAGGTAAGCTTGAGTTCAAGAAATTAAGGGGATTGGGGATCAATATCCCACCTTGGATGCTTGAACTTAATATCTAGGGTTTGGTTTTTAACTGTTCTAATGGAACTTCATGTGTTGGTTTTGGAGTATCATAGTTTCTTAACTTCCCTTGTCATGCAAGGGCTAGTGTTTGAAGCTTTAATACAAACTCAACCCATCTAGCAATAATTAATTAAACCCTAATCCTCCATTGTTGAGTTCATACTCTACATGGTTGATGTTCGGACTTAATTAGTTATGCTCGATTAGAATTAATTTAATCAAGCCCTATAATCCCCTTCCTTCTGAATCCGAGGTGGGAGAATGATCCTCAATCCCCTTAATTTCTTGAACTCAAGCTTACCTTAGTTCTGTTCATCAGTTCCGTAATTAGTTGTTAATCATCTGTTCATTAATAGCATGTTAGTTTAGAGGTTACATCTCAATCACCTTTCCAAATCACAAATCATCTTTTACACTTTAACATTTTGTGACGTTTAGAGAATCTCGTTGCCCCAATTTAGTTCTCTTAGGAGCGTTCAATCCCTGTGGATCACGATTCCGTACTTACCGGATTCTACTTGTTGCGATTAGATTTGCACGTGAATCACAAGCCATATTTTGGGCGCACCAACTTGAATGGTATACCATACCCCCTAACTTGAATGAAACATTGTCCCCAATGTCAGTAGGGATAAAAAGGGAAAAAGGGTATGAAAATAGTCACCCCGTAAGGAGTAACTCGAGAACCGCGCAACGGCATGCCTGTTACAAGTTAGTACCATAAACAATAATATATACAACATAGATATATACAAGAAGAAAAATGAAACCAAAACTGAGTCATTTCATTAATATATAAGAGTTGTGTACATGGGGAACAATGAAACCAAAATTAGAAAATACAAGAAATTGCACTCTCTCCTCCTCATACTAACACAACTACCTAAGTACAACCCAACAATCTAGATAAAGAACCACCCAAAAATAATCAGCAAAAACAGGATCACAATAACCTACATGTCGTCCGGGTGGCGGGGCGGGGACTCGGGCGCGGGAGGATCGCGAGGGGCGTATGGGTCAAAGAGGTACTGAGGCACAGAAGCCTCGCCCCCTCGCAAGTGTGAGAACAAATCCATCGGCGCCCAAGCGATCATAGATATATCGCGCTCGTACGCTCCCCGATAGGCAGAAAAGTCGGCCCGAAACGATGCAAAGTCCGACATGTAGGAGCCCCGAAACTCGGAGAAGTCAGCCTGAAGCTCATCCATCCGTAGCCCTAGATATGCAATGGGGTCTACAGTAGACGGGGCTGGCGGTGGGACTGGATGAGGCACAGGCTGAGGCATGGGCTGAGGCATGTCCGGCATAGGAGCATCCCCGGCAACGGCGCCAAAAACTTGGTGCATCCAAAATATGGCTTGTGATTCAAGTGCAAATCTAATCGCAACAAGTAGAATCCGGTAAGTACGGAATCGTGATCCACAGGGATTGAACGCTCCTAAGAGAACTAAATTGGGGCAACGAGATTCTCTAAACGTCACAAAATGTTAAAGTGTAAAAGATGATTTGTGATTTGGAAAGGTGATTGAGATGTATCCTCTAAACTAACATGCTATTAATGAACAGATGATTAACAACTAATTACGGAACTGCTGAACAGAACTAAGGTAAGCTTGAGTTCAAGAAATTAAGGGGATTGAGGATCATTCTCCCACCTCGGATTCACAAGGAAGGGGATTATAGGGCTTGATTAAATTAATTCTAATCGAGCATAACTAATTAAGTCCGAACATCAACCATGTAGAGTATGAACTCAACAATGGAGGATTAGGGTTTAATTAATTATTGCTAGATGGGTTGAGTTTGTAGTAAAGCTTCAAACACTAGCCCTTGCATGACAAGGGAAGTTAAGAAACTATGATAATCCAAAACCAAAACATGAAGTTCCATTAGAACAGTTAAAAACCAAACCCTAGATATTAAGTTCAAGCATCCAAAGTGGGATATTGATCCCCAATCACAAGTCTAGCTATTCATAATTAAAACTAAACTACACATGCTAGTTAACAACATACTTGAATTAGTTATCTAGTTAAAACGCAAATCAATACAAAGGATGGAATTCAATGCAAATTTAAAGCTAGTGGAACAAGAAGAGATGGAGTAATTGAACTTATCTTGCATTTATCACAACTATGCAACAAGCAATCAAAGCCTTACAAGTTGGTGAAAGCCATAAATGAGCTTGACCTAGGAGAGAGAAGAGAGTGTTTTTTTCTATCTTACTAAATATCCAACAAAAGTAATATCTCTACAAAAGAGGAAAAACAAGGGATAAATCCCCAAAAATCCACCAAAATGGAAAACTAGTAATAAGAAGAAAGCTGAAAATGCAGGGCCGAATCGATTCGGTGGTGAATCTGAATCGATTCGGAAGTGGAGAGAAAAGCTCCTGCAAGTGACCGAATCGATTCGATGGTAATGGCGAATCGATTCGGGCCTTCTGCAGAAAGAAGAGTTGCCTATATAGGCATTAATTGTTCCATGCTTCACCGAAACTTCCGTAACTTTTGCGTTCGAGATCGGATTCACGCACCGTCAGAGGCCACGCGAAGAAGAGAAGAAGGTCTACAACTTCCGTGAAGAAATCGGGAACAAAGCCCGCGTGCTGAAATTACTAAAATGCCCCCGACTGTGCAAGTGTCAATGGAACTTTCCGGATCAAAACCAAACTTCCCAAAATGCATTCCCGAGACCTATAAAAGCTCAATAAAGACACAGACAAAGTATATATGATGAATTTAGGGGTTAGTCAGTAAATGAGTATAAGAACCGGGAAATACATGCACGGGAATGCTAGAATGTACAAATTAACGGGGTATAAAATACAATAAAAGTGACGAATCACCCCTGACCACAGTCTTGGCCATGCAGGGGCGGCCATGATAAGGTCGACGTTTGTCACCTCCCCTTTGTGAGCCGGCTTTGATCCTTGACCCTGATAGCCCCTTCCTCAGATCATTAACTGGGTTGATCTTCTCAAAGGTCGACCCTCTTAAGCGATCAAAAGATGACCCTCTTTGTTATGCATCACCATCTCGTCTTTCACACTGACCTCGGCTCTGCAGTATAGGACGTATAGTGTTGTTTGAGACCTCATATGGCTCCTATAGCCTGCAGGGGCATCTTCTCCCTCAAGATAGTCATATCTATCCTCAGGGCAAGGGTTTCCTTGTCTCCCCAGGCATAGACACCTAGGGTCAGTAACATCCCTCGTCTGTTAAGGAGTAGGTTGGTCCTTTCGCGATGTTTGGGGTAGTCCCCCAGCCTTATGCTATGGATGAGCAGCCACTGGAGTAATCATCTCCGGTGAGACCCCAGGTGGTCTCATTATATTTTGGTTGAGCTGGCCAAATTGTTCCTGCATCACTTATTGAGTGGTAGCGAAGGAATTCAAGGCTGCTGCCGCTTCAGCCATCTCTAACTAGGGTGGTACTCGACTGGAACTGGGTCCTCCAACACCAGATGGTGGAGTAGGTGGTGGTAACTCTGGTGCCATATGCTTGAGATGATGATGGGAGGACTATAGAGCTTAGAAACCTTAATGGACCTCTTTAAATAGTGAAACAGCTCCACGCAAAAGGGTGATGCCTGGTTCACCACCAGAGTCTCCGATAAGGTTAAGAAACAAAAGAGGAAGAGACTAATCTTCTCATTCCCACATACGATGCCAAAATGATGATGCTGTAAACAACACCACCGGATAACGAGGTAGTAGAGCTCAAACCTACATAATAGTGGTAGCAAGTAGAAACACATATATGTAGAAGGAGGTTAGGATAAGAGGAGAAACACACCAGTATAAGTGGTTTGATAATTGCCTACGTCCACTGTGCAAGTGAGTGTAAGTATCACTATGAGAAGAGGTCACTAATGTCTTTGGTAATTCAATCACTCCACTTTCTCTCGCTACTGTAAATGCACTAGAGTTTGGCTAGGGTTTGTAATTATGGATCCTATTCAAGGTTGCGGATGACCCCTATATAAATTGTTTTGGGGGTGTAATGTACCCCCAGGCCTGCAATAAGCATGTACACGAAGATTGAACCTGTATGAGAATGACAACTCGCTGATCTTATGTAGATAATGATGAACGCAATATTCCCTAATGTGAGGGGAATGATTTGGTTATAACTGATTTGTCCACGTGCTTCGAACCTTACATGTTCTTCTAAATGCTCGACCTTATGTCCTTGACTAATGTAACCTCGGCCAGGCCGAGTACGAGGTTGGTGAAGTCCGATGGTGTTGCTTTGTCTTGTTAATCATCAATATGACCTCATCTTGGGTTACTGACCGAGGTTATGCATGAGATGGTGAACAACATCGGTTGATGCATAGTATGAGGTTAACAATAGCCTAGGCCCAAGCGACTCCGTAAACCTCAGCTGCTGTTCAACCGAGGTTTCCCTATGAAGGGTTGACTTTCCAGAAGACGACCTTCCCAATGGCTACTGTAATCTTATTGTCAACTCGAGAGGTTAGTGACTCCGAGTTAGAGGGTGCACTTTGGGCATATGAATCACTATGTTAAATTTAATGTGCTTAGTTGACGTGGACCTCTTCCATTTATTTAAATTATCCACGCTAACTTTCTTGTTGGACTATTATCATGCCTTCCTCCGTTTTCCATGTTCATCTATTATGATGACAAAATATCAAAGTTGGTTACTAAATTATAAGAAATAAGATAAACGGAGAACCCAAAAAAAAATGTCAAAGGACTTATTAGGACAAAAATTAGAGTCCAACAAAACTACCCCCTCCATAGTGGTTATAACCTCATAAATACTAGGAGGAAGCTCACTAAAATCTTTATATTTTTTTTCCTGAACTTTAGAGGCTTGATTAAATTTATAGGTGCTAGCAAAAACATCCTTTCTCATCCTAGGAATCAGTGCAAAGATCTCAGCACCCACAAACTACCCCACCACTATTTTAGGGGCCTTACGCACCCCTCCAGATTCCACAAATTAGAAAAAGTCCCTAGAAGATACATGAATAGTTAGTCGTTGGTGACAAAGGCCTTAAAGGGAATTGGGGCTAACTTAAGAGCCTCAGCCATATGATTTTTCTCCTCCTTGTTGAGGTCAAGTGTAAGAGAAAAATAATATAATTTCTCATTTTATTTTTTTATTTGGGTTATCTCGTTACACCACTAATGAACTTTCATGATAGTTCTCTAGTCTTCAAGGAGAATAATCATTGGTGACATTTTAAAGATTGAAGATTGTTTATCACAACTTTATCTGGGAGGAGTTATAAGGTGGTTTGATAAAGATTTAGAGTTTCAGGGGTTATTTGTAAAGATTTTGCATGTAAAAGTATTCCAAATATTTTAAAATGATTTTTACAGAATTTTTGAAAAACTCACTGGCTCGTTAAAACTAACTGACATGTCAATTGAATGAGATTCAATAGGTAATTAGGACAAGGTTCCCATGTTCGCACGAGATCTGTAACGTCTCTTTTTTGGTCAGTTCTAACATGTTCTTTCAAGTTTCATTGGAATTAGTTTGAATGAGATAAGTTACATTGCTCGAACGGGGTGGACGTTAATTCAAACTAATACGCATGTTTTTTTAACAAATTTTTGCAACAAGTATCCCTATAAGTAGAGATGCAGGATAAGACTTTTCATGAATCCTCTCTAGATCTCTTTTTCTGATCGAACTCTATATTTTTTTACCCAAAGACCTTAAATCTTTGAAGATTATTTTCCCAAATGGTGAAGAACACAATCAAAATTCTAAACCCTTGTAGAGAAATTCTTTACTGTTGATTTGTGGAATCGAGGCTTTACGGCTGAAGAACAAATGAATTCCAATTCCTAAGGTTGATCGGTGGATAATAAGGCCAGATCTTCTTCTCGTTGGTAGTGCTGGACCGCATCTTTTTTTGTTAAATAATCAAGACAATATTGCATTAAACTTAGTGGATCCCTAAGTTGTCTCTAAGCCTACCAATCTCTTGAGTCATAAACAATTATGAATTAAAGGTTTCTCTCGAAGGGAATTTTTCTCTATTTTTTCCCATTCTTAATCAAGATAAAATTTGGTAAAAAGTGAATCTTTGTGTGTGTCACCTAATATACAAGCGAATCCATATAGCCCTCGAATGCTTTTACAAATTGGTGTCAGAGCCAGTTACACTAATTTATTGTGTGGTCTTTTTTCTATTGTAGATTCATTTAGGGAGATCTATGTGAGGATAGATCCAAGTTTTTATAGAAAAAAATTAGAGGAATCCATAATTTCTAGGATTTGTTTACGTGCCAATGAGGATAAGGATAAAATAATTATTGATTTGAAGGTACGTGAGAAGACTCTTAGGGATAAGTTAACTTTCATTGAGGGGGAGTGACATAATATTCTTAGAATGATTGAAAATTTGAAGTCCTTAATGCCTATGAGTCTATGCTTTGCTTGAGTCAAGAATTTTGAAGCTGAAAGATGATATAAGAGACTCGAGTAGTGTTGGTAGTGATGCATTGGATTCCATGATTCTAATGATTCTATTATTGAAGTCAAGACTATCATTTTTTATAGTAGGTCAACCACATCTAAGGGTATGAAAAACGTTCATCCCAAAGGTCTTATTCCTCATGACGTCTACACGTGCATACACTGTGGTAGAAAAGTCCACCTTAGGTGTTTTTACTATGATATTAGAAAAGACAATAATATGTTAATGTCCAGTGTCCCACTGGTTCCCAAAAATCTATTGTATTGATTATTTCTCCATTTTGGTTAGGAAATAAATTTTTGAGGCGTTGAATATTGGAGCCCCGAAACTTATTCCTACTCATACCCCCCACAAAATTGTAGAGACTTGGCGAGTTTTCGAGAAAAATGAGAGGTTTTGGTCAATACTTCACAATGTTTTATGGAGGAATTTCAAACCAATGATTGCATTACATCTAGTATAAGGTGTTAATCTTGTTAATATCCTTTGTCCCTATTGATAGGTTGCATTTCTATGATTTTATTTTGGAAATATCTCAAAAAATCCAAAAAAATGGTTTTTAAAAAAGAGTTTCAAAAGGCCAAAAAGAATTCAATTTTTTGATAAAATTTTTTAAAAAACAAAAAGATTTTTGAAAAACGAGCGGTTGGATCCCCGGTGATTAATTAATCATCTCAAATTATAAATATTTAATTTCCTTTTTAAAACAAATAAATACGGAAGCGTTGAATACAAGTGATGGTTCAACAAATAAACAGGGCCGAGTTTTAATATCTTAAGAAACTAATTAAAACAACAAGATAATTCAAGTCCTAGAATTTGCCTAAGTCATGATTATTCATTTAAACAAAGTTAGGCGAAACCAATTTTAGCAAATGACTTGAATAAACCAATTTTAATCCAATATTAAATTAAAGTCCCAAATTAAATTAGTGTGAATATAAAACCAAATTTTATCTTGAAATTATCCTAAGCATGCGTTCTAAATTATTGTGCAAGATAAAATAAACAAGGTCACACTACACCGCGATATACGAGGAAAAACCCACTAACGGGAAAAAACCTCGGGACGGCCCTAGCCTCAAATCCACTAAAAATGGTATTACAAAATACAAGACAAAAGACTTACTACCTAAACTCGAACCCTCTCAAGCCGTGATGCTTCTTCTTGTATCAACCTCCAATTAGCAGATAACCAACGGAGCTCCACCGTGGTCTCGGAATACACCGATGGGACAATTAGGCACACCGTCACCCAAACATGGAGCCTTTCTCCAAACGGGTAGAAATGAAACGAACTTCTCTTCAATTCGGTGTAGAGAAAATCCGGTGCCAAAACAATCTCAAAGCAATTGATATCTATATATGGAACTTGGAATAAACAACAATGGGTGTAAACTAAGTGTTTAAAGATTTTTCTTTAAGTTGAAGAACACTTAAAACATGAACATTTTCCTTTTTGGAATGATCTCTCAAACTCTCTCTAGGAGATGTATTAGGATGGAAAAGTTATCTTGGAAAATGTGTTTCCCGCACATAATGAAGTATGAAAAAGTTGGTTGAAAACCAAGTGGAGAAGTGGGGAAAAATCTGTCAAAAACTGCTCAAAACCGTTCCCGCCTGATGTCTCGTTCGAACGAACTTGACTCTCGTTCGAACGAGACTTCTAACGAGCGACCAGCCTGGGCTTGTTAGAATCTCGTTAGATATCTCGTTAGAACGAAAACTCGTTCGAACGACCTATCGAACGACATATCGAACGACTGACCAGATTAGGGTCGTTGGCAAAACTCGTTCGAACGAACCTGGTTCGAACGACAAAACTCGTTCGAACGAAATCTGGTTCGAACGAAAAAACTCGTTCGAACGACATTTCTAACGAACATCCAGAAAGTTTGTAAATTTTGATTTTGGCCCAGAAACTTTTATAAACTTTTATATACTTAATTTTTAAGTTTCTAATTGATTCTTTCTGAAAAATAAAATGCAGTTTTTATTAACCTAACACCCAATACATATTTTTCCAAACTCCTATATACATATAAATACATTCATACCTTGGGAGCATGGAACCTAAGTTGATGACGTACAAACGAGGCACATAAACTACGGCATGTTGATGATGCTTTATACTCTTTGCCGCTACGTCTTCAACAAACACTTCATAGGTCTTGAATATTACAATAAAATAAAATCCTATGAATAAATGTTTTTGTCCGGAATTGAGCCAAAAACTATATATGGCTCAATTGGAAATTTGTGTCCTTACAAATCTCCCCCTTTGGCTATTCCGGGACAAAAACCAAACAAAAATACTAAAGGGCCGTCAAGCCCTACTAGACTCAAAACATAACCCGCCCAATCTTGACTCAACCCAAGGATTAAACTCTTTGCCATAGAAAGATGCCGCTTTAGAATAGTTCCTGCACACTTAAGCAAACTCATCAAACGCATAGGGAATATCAAAATATTAAATGCAATTAATTAATTACTCCCCCTAAATTAATTCTCCCTTTTAAACATATGACCTACTTAGAAAGACGTCTCCCCCTAAGATAAATCTCCCCCAAACGAAGATACGATAATAATAGGATTAGATACCATTTCTCCCCCTATCATTCTCCCCCTTTTTTGTTCGGGAATAGGCAAAGGATTAAAGAACTAATAAATAGCATGTTGAAGCTTAAAGAGTTAAAACATGAAAGCAAATGGACAATAAAATCAAGGCAAAGACAAACAAATATCATATATATATATACTATAAATATACCAATAAGTACGTGTATATATAAATAGATATAAACACACACATGACACAAAATACAATAAGTTTGCACACTCGTATGGCAAAAATGTGTCATATGGAAACGGAAGTGTAGGGGTGTGAGCTAGCAACAAGTAAATTTAGACCCAAACACTTAAGAAACGTTCACGGAGTTCTCATTTGATTGCAAACTTCATCACAGTTAAATATAACCTCATGTGACAATATAAAGATTGAACTCAATGAACAAACATACACAATGCATACAAGCCTATCATGATGATGATTCTACAAACCAAATAGAGTCATGACATTAAAGATAACTAGGATAAACAGACATTGTGCAAACCGTTGATATACCATCCAATTCTCCCTCAATGAGCATATATATTCTTTTGTTTGTGAATGAATATATCAAACAAACATAGGCCTTGGCAATTGCATTCTTTGAATGCCAAATATTCTGTTTTTAGGCCTTTGGATCACGTATTTCTTTTAGATCCAATCAACGGTGGCTTACTATCGCAAAGGATTTAATTCATCCTTTCGGAGCCCTTCCCCGTGCATATATTAATTTATCATGTTTTCATTTTTCGCACAAATCTCACATGCAACGGATTTTGACATGCACTAGTCCTCCTAGGTCATAGATATGTAGATGACTAGATTGGTAGGAGAACACCTCAAAAAGCTCAAATATAACATGTGACATTAAGATTTCAAAAGAGCTCGTGCATGTGTGAATAGAGGCATATAGAAATAGAATCCATTTAAAAAATACAAAATCCAACTACTCCATATAAAACATGGTAAAGAACACTTTAAGGATTGAAAATCTAAACCAAAAGTTCTAGCCACATGGAAGCGTAAACAATAGGATTCAAACACAAATATATGCCACATAAAGTGTGTCAAACAAAAATACACACAAAACAAAATCTTTTTGAGTTTTTACATTTTTAATCAAAAATAAATATTTACTCAAAAGGACAAACAAAAATCATTTGTATTTTTCATTAAGCTTAAATGAAATAAATAAAACACAAATGATAAACAAAAATCTTTTTATATTATGCAGTCGATTCAAACACAAAATATAATACAAAAAGATAAACAAGTCATAATTTCTAGCATGTGATATGAAATAAGGCAATGACTAGAAAATGACTAAACATGCATACATCTAGCAATGATATATAATATGAAGCACAAAAAGCTAGAGTATGCATAAAGCACTAACACATTTAACCTTTAGATTTAGCACGGGAGGTTTCATGTGATAGTAAATGAGAATCAAAATCCCTATTTTGTAAGGCAACCAAGTCGGATTTCCTAACCCAAATTAATGAAGAATTACTATCTTGGGGTGTAGGAACGTTAGCTATCATGGTTACTTTACTATGGGATTTTCTAGGAATTCGTTTAAGATCTAAACAAAATTTCCTAAGATGACCTTGTCGACCACAAAGTGTACAAGTAAGAATATGTCGAAAAGATTTATCTAAGAAGTGATCATTAAATGCATTCCTAGAAGATTCTCCTAAAACATTGGTTTTGACTTTAGGGTTAAAATCATTACAAGAATTGAAGCCTAAACCAAAAGTGTCATTTTTAATTTGGACCGTTCCTAACATTTTATCTAGTTTTTCCGAACGACACTCCAAATAAAATTTGACATTACTAGAATCTTTTAATTTATTTTCCAATTCTAAAATTTTAGATTCTAGTAAAACATTTCGCTCTTCAAAAGCAAGAAGCTCCTTTTTCAAGGATTCCATTAAACCCCTAAGGCTATCTCTCTCGCCTTCTACATAGATAAGCTTCTCTTGAAGAGTCCTCTCATGTGTTCTAAGGTCTTCTACTAAGGCACTTTCATCAATGACCTTGACACTCTCTCTTAAACTCGCTTCTAACTTCAAATTAGCTCTTTTCAATTTAATAGATTCTTTATATAATTCATGAAAAGCATTTTGAAGTTCACTCATATCAACCTCACCTTCATTTTCACTCTCTTCTTCTTTTTCACTCTCACTATCATCAAAAATAAGAGAATCATGTACAATGACCTTGGAAGTGGCATGTGCTATAATTTCATCATCCGATGAGTTCTCATTATCACTCACATGTGCCATAAAAGCCACAAAATTTTTCTTAGTGGGGGATTCGGGCTTCTCTTCCTTATCACTATCACTAAGGGTCGCATTATATGAAATGGGTCGTTTACCCTCTTTCCTTAGTTTAGTGGGGCACTCAAAAGCCCTATGGCCATAACCTTCACAACCAAAACATTTATTAGACTCGTCCCTATCAACTTTTTCATTACTAGGTTTAGGGATCTTATCGGCTTTAGAAATCTTCTCATTTTTATCATGTTTAGAAGATTCAAATTTCTTAAAATCATTTTTAACTTTATCTTTGTTAAATTTAAGAAATTTTCTAAATTTGCGAGCAAACAAAGCCATATCTTCCGAGTCACTATCACTATCGCTCTCTACTACTTGTTTAACCTCTTTGCGGGCTTTTAAAGCAACGCCCTTTTCGATTTTCTTTTCAGTTTTAGAGGGAAACATATCTAGTTCATAGGTTTGTAAATCACCTACAAGCTCTTCTAATTTTGTAGAGGCTAAAGTGGGTAAAGAATTTAAAACGGTCACCTTTGGAATAAATCTATCGGGTAGGAACCTTAAAATTTTCTTTACTACACGGTCGTCAGGTATTTTTTCTCCCAAGTTAAAGGATGAATTAACAATTATCACACACCGCATTAACACGGTTTTATAATTACTTTCTGTTGCGCCCCTGGTTTTTTAATGGATAGTCGAAGGAAAACATTGGTTACTATTTTGTAGAGAGTGAGTATTGTATTTGGAGGAAATGGACCATGTCTTTACCTTATACGATGACAAAGAGATGGGTGTGTAACTCACTTAGGACTTAAGACTCACATATGATCCCCTCTAGACGTGGAATGGGAAAGAGGAGAGGTGTGTCAAAGTGTGAGACAATGATATAAAGTGGTTCAGACCTCAGATGAGTGCTATACACCCATTGTCAAAGGCGTTGCACTGGTTTTTTAGATCGAAAATGAATTGTCATATTCTAAGAAACCCCTTGAGCTTTGATCATGGGAGTGTGAGGTCTTGCGTCCTTTACTAACAATCTAGAGGACCTAAGGGGTTATTATAATGGACTTCTCTCAGGCTTCATGAGAATTGTTTTAAGGGCTCAATGAGATATATAGTGTGTTTGATAACTGGAAATGAACCAAGTTACAAATATCAGCTATCAATAGTGGGTTAAGAGTATAAAACAAGGAGTCAACAATTGGGAAATTCTAAAATTCTATTAGTTCTCTTTAAGTTCGACTACCTAAACATGTATTCATCCTTTAACCGTACCCCTATTTATATATAATTATCTAGAAAAATAATGAGTGGAATGGCTCAACATAGATGTGGTGTCCCTGAAGTCTTCTAGTTTGGAAGGTGATGAAGTATTGGCCAGATTATAACAGGGGGTGTAAGATAGTTTTTGTTAGAATTAAATGATGATGGGAGCATTCAACGCATCTGGAGATCGATAGTGTGGGTCCGTGTAACACTATTCTTCTTTCCACCTTCTCGCCCGATTGGTTATATATTCTCCGTCAGAGGTCTGAGAGCTCGATTACTTCTACATTGTTTCCATAGGTTATCATTGAGGTCCTATGTGATGATACAACTAAGTAATGAGTATTGAGAGACTATGGGAGGTTTCTTATCATTGGACTAAGGTTTGTTTTAGGCGTGATACATGGAGGAACCCTGATACTGAGGTCTCTGAGGGCGGTTGAGGAAACATATTGGGACAACTGGTCATATTTAAATATAAGGATAAGTGATCGAGGATTGACAAGGTACCATGATATTTGCTTCAGTGCAGTAGATGTCTTGGGGTCCAAATGGCAATCTGTCTAAGGAAAAAGGTCGACTCTGAGACTTCTACTCTTTCCTAACAGTATTCATTGATATTTAAAGACTTTCAAACACAAATTGCAAAATAAGTTATCATCACATATAATCCATAATGAAGTCCTAGTCTATGTTGATGACATGATCATCTAATCCAAAACTCAAAAAAGTCACATCCCCGCCCTAAGGATGTTCTTTGAATGGATAAGATGGTATCAACTGCACCTAAACCCTAAAAAATGTCTTTTCTTTGTAACAAAAGGGAAACACCTAGGCTTAATGGCCAGAGAGAACGAAATTCTAGTAGACCCTTCCAAGATCAAGGTAATTCTTAAACTTTCTCTACCTCAGATTGAGAAAAGCATACATGATTTCTTAGGAAATCTCTAGTATATCAACATATTCATTATCCAACTCACTTCCAACTGCAAACCCATATTTAAACTCATTAGAGAGGATTAAACCAAAGTCTATAATGAGGAGTGCCAATAAGATATTACCAATATCGAATAATACCTTACTCAACCACCTGTGGACATGCCACTACAACCTGGTCTACCCTTCCTTTTGTACTTAACAATCAGTGACATTAGTCATGGGTCTATTCGAGCCCTATTCATTGAGGAATGAAGAAAATAAATAACCATATACTACTTCAGTCATAATATGGTAGGGTATAAAGTGAACTACATTTCACTGGAAAAGGCTTGCATCGACATGGTTTGGTTCACTTAGAAACTCCGACACTTCATGTTTTTTGTTCCCATAAAGTTAGTGTTCGGGATAGACACCAAGAATTATTTGTTGGAGAAACCTACTTTATCAAGACGCAAGGTCGAATGGTTAATTTTACTAGTTAAGTTTAACATCAATTACGTCACATAAATAGTTATCATCTTGAGGGACATTTCATATTCCTTAGTGGATCACCCCATCTAAGAAATTGATACATGGAACTTTTAATTAACAGGTAAAGAAGTTCTATATGTTACCTAAGAGGAACTCTAATGGAATGTGTTCTTTAACGGGTCTTCCAAAAATAATGGATATGGAATTTCGATACTTTTATTCGCTCATGATGACTTTCATACTCCCATTGTCATCAAGTTGGACTTACCTTGCACTAAAAACATGAATGAATACGAGGCGTGCACTGTGGACCTCAGGTACGCTATCTAAAATGGGATACAATTCTTCGATGTTTATGGAGATTCAACCCTCATCATCAAAAAGATCCTTTGAAAATAAAAGGTTAAAAATGACAAGATCCTACCCTTTAAGGCTCAATTTCTTGAACTCACTTCATAATTCAAATATGTTAATTTTTAATCACATCTCTCCCTTAAGGAATAGCTTTACTGATGCATTGGTGACATTATCCTATATAGTCGATATGCCTGATGGAATTATAATTTCCTCTATAAGTTCAAAAGAAAATTAGGCTTACTCATTGTTATAATATCAATCTCACTATCGAAGAAGACTCAGACAAGATTGTATTATGGTATTCTGGTATTTTGTTCCTCCTCAAATACGAATGACTCCCTTAAGGTGTTGACAAAAAAGATCGCATAACCCTCTAAAGGCTCGCAACCCAATATATCATTTTGGACGAAGTTCTGTTCCAAAGAAACTTTGATGGAAACTATTTGAAATGAATAGCACGGGCTGATGATGAAGATATAGTGCCAAAAATACATGGTGGGAAGTACAAACCACACATAAATGAACATATGATTAACAAGAAGATTGTTCGATACGGGTACTATTGGAGTAGTATGGTCAAAGAATGAGTAGTGCACATATAGATGTTGCTCAAATGCCAATAATTTTGCAATCTTCAGCATTTACCTCGTCGAGAGTTATAAAACATGACATATCTATCTTCCTTCACGAATTGGGGCATAAACGTCATTGGTAAAGTCACTCCAAAAGTATCTAACAGGCATGAGTTCATTTTGCTCACTATTTACTATTACACCAATTCATTAGAAGATGATTATCCTTTATTAGTATGAGGTTCCTTATGAGCTTGTATTGAATAATGACCTACATTTTTAAAGATGAAGTAACAAAAGTGGTGGAGGAATATGGGATTCAGATACACATGTCTTCATCTTACAGAGCACTAGCCAATGGGGTCGTTGAAGCTTTAATAAGAGCCTAAAAAACCATAATTTTTAAGATAAACAAAATTTGCATATATTGGGATGTTAGGACCCCTTACGCTATGAGGATATCGCACTTCTATAAGAATTACCACTACGCATACTCCATACTCTTTTGTTTATGGCATGGAGTTAGTCTTGCTTGTCATACTCGAAATCATTGACTACGATTCATGCTTGATAGACAAGTAGGAGAAGTCAATTACAACAAAAGTTTCTATGAGCTGTTAACATTGTTGGTTGAAAAGAGACTAATGGATTTATATCACATACAAGTGTATCAACGACTCATTGCACTACTATTGAATAAAAAATTAAAAGATCATGGTGTACGAGAGGGAAATCTTACTCTTAAAGAAATCATTGAGAAAATATGGAATCCTAAAGACAAGTTTAATCCCAAAAGGAATGTTCCATACCTTGTGAATAAAATCTTATCAGGGGGTGTCGTTATGCTTATTGATCTCAGTAGATAAGAAAAGTAACGCTCACTCAACTTGGATCGTCTCAAGAAGTTTCATCCTTAATTCGACTCTCATCGCTATATGCAATTATCACCTCCCTAATATTATAAAAGTCCCTTAATTTTCGCCCTACATGACAACTACATAGGACCTGATCCTCTAAAATATATTTCAAACATTACGAACTCCCAACAAAGATGAGTAAGTTGTCCATAAAGTAACTTAGGGTGCAGTTCTTTCTTTCAAAAAATGTGTTTTTTTTCTTCAATAATAGGGATAAATCTCTCTCATCATTTTAATTTAACAAAAGTGTTACGTATTCCATAGTGATCTGTATAAATGGTTCAAACATAAATGATTCTTCCAAAAATTTGAAGTAAGATATGATAAAATTGTTATTAATTTCAATAATTTTATTTAAAACAAATACTTTTATATGATGCATAAGCAGCAATCGTTCCCAAACATCTACACTAATCCAATAAATTTTCACCGGTGACCATACCAAACCAACAATACTGACACAACGAAATTGAAAGCTACACCAACAAACCTACTAGAAATCAACACCTAAACAATCCATGTCCACAAAAGTCTTGAAAAAATATTTTTTCAACTACTAGAGTGACCCGTATCATCGTCATCACCTTCTAGGGGCCCTCAATAATCCATATTCTGAGTATGCATCTAAATAATCTTAATACGATGATATGTCTTGAAAATATTAGTCGGGACGACTACATCATCTTCCACAACCTTAACTACCAGAAGCCATCGTTTACCAAATTACTTATCACAAACCTTCATCACCAAATACTTCCATAATTTATTTCAGATAATCACCTGATACCACCAAACCCTCTAACGTAAATAGGGTCAAATAACGAGTTGAACTACGATGTTGCAATAAAATTGTTAGAGTCATTCTACGATATTTGTCCAGGTCCTCAATAGGGAAAAATTGCTGATATGCAGAGGAATAACATCCTCCCAACCTATTTGGAATAAAAGTTTCCAAGAGAGGTAAATAGATGTATAATGGAGGCCTAAAAGATGTACATACTAGTAACCAGCTGCAAAACAATATTAACTCACCCCACTATGGCACGGACCAACAAAGAGAACTTTCTATAGTCAGTCAAACTAATCATTTATAGATGTTCCAAAGTCGCTACGAGTTCGAAGAAAGAAATAATTGATAGTGGTTTAAGAAAATGGAAGAGGCACAACCAAATAGAACATCTATACTAACAACATTAACAATATCACAAAAGGTCTGTCCTGCTTCCATTCATTAATCTTGTTAAGTGTCTTTGCCAGAATACTCACAACGGGATTATAACAATAACATATCCACAAAACTATAGCAATAACTTGAGTGTCCTAGTTCATACCACAATAAGTACAAGTGTTTTTGCAGACAATCGTAAGGCCACAAATCAAGGAAAATATAGATCTCTAAAATCATAGTGCTGTAGAGATTCAAGAATCATAGAGAGATAAATCCATTTTCCACAGACTAATGGTTGGGACATAGATAGATAAATGTTCATCAATTCATGTAATAGTTCCCCTAGGGAACGATAAAATTTAGGCATAGAATCCCGAAGGTCCAGAGGAATGACAAACATAACATAAAATTTTTCGTAGGTTGGGCACACCAAGTCCTACACAAAATGGAACATGTAATCCTCAGTGTACCAAAATTTAGAGCACAACACTGACAAACTCTTGTTAATCAGAGAGTTACACTAAAAAGTGATTAGATTCAAGTTGAATGAAGTGTAATCAATGTTTTACAAAGTCATACCTCTTAAGTCATCATGATACTCATAATATGTCTTAGACATGGGAATATCCATCAGAAGAAATGAAGTTGAATACAAATAGAGGAGAGTACGCGAGGATTGGTGATTGAAAAGGCCATAACTAAGCCCCTTTTTATAGCAAAAACCTCCCACAAAATATTGAAGCAATTGAATCAATTACATTTTTGCTGGAATCAAAGGACCAACAATGCATTAAGGTAAGATCAAAGGGTAAAAATCTAAGTTATTGCACTGACATT
This sequence comes from Sambucus nigra, assembly GCA_949130495.1. Lineage (NCBI taxonomy): Eukaryota > Viridiplantae > Streptophyta > Magnoliopsida > Dipsacales > Adoxaceae > Sambucus > Sambucus nigra. The sequence continues at coordinate 618,852,511 of OX422208.1, forward strand.
CGATTATGCATACCAAAGGGCATGCCAGATGACAACATCTATTAGGGAAGATTATTTTTTTTCTTTTTTTTTTGTCTACCTTTTTTCCTACTAAGACCCTTCAATTATTTTATTTTCATAAAAAAATCTCTTGCATTTATTTCGTTAAACATTCAAAAACACAACTTTTACTTTTTCTTATATAAAACCTTTAGTGGAAAATTAAGAGAGCATGTACAATAAGCCATTAAATCAAGATAAGTAAAAGAAAATGCATAATATATATATATATATATATATATATATATATATATATATATATATATATATATATATATATATATTGTACGTGGAAAGACAAAAATGAAAAGAACACAATGAACCAAACTTTTCATGACATAAATTGGACTTCCTCCTTAATCAGAAGCTACCACGGGCTTCAATGAGCGCAACGAGGATGGTTCCATTGATGGAGGGAGGTAGAAGTATCCTTCTAGGAGCTCAAGTAAGGGGGGTATCCATCGTTCATAGGAGGAAGAAACATTAAAATTAACAAATGATAAGGTAAGATAAAAATTAAAGAATAATATGAAAATCGTTACCCCTAGACGATAATCATCCATTGTCATAGGAGTAAGACCCTCTAGAAATGCATAAGGGAAATGCGGAATATCTACTATATCTCGCCGCTACATCTACACGTAATGGGAAGGAATACCATACTATCATAGTGAAAGAAGCTCCATTTCCCCTCCACTACTACCTGAAGCCTTGGTCGATGATTTCGGTGCACTATTGCCTCATGTCCTCAAGAAATAAGTTAAAAATCCCTCCATATCATAAATATATTTCGACATCAATGAACTCATCACAAAGTTTAAGTAGTCGTCTCTCACCATCTTGTGACACCCCGCCCAGTAAAATACCGGGTGATCAGTCCTATACCAAATTGAAACAGGAATCCCAGTTGGTTCATCCTTATCATCATTGTCGAAAACCTTTTTAAAACTTACTAACCACCTAGTATTCCCAAAGTTGGTGCCAATTTTTATCTTATTAACTAAACCAAACACTACATGGGGAAATAAATATAATCCATTAACACAACTGAATTAAATTAACTAAATAAATAATGATTACATGCCGAATAAACCATCGGTCACCAAAGTAAAATAATCCAATACAAATATTTAACACCGGAATAAAATAAATCTAAAAATTGAACTGAAAGTCTGGCCGGCATGCCCTAAATAAAACTGGAATTGATAAATGATTCTTACTCTTGGAATGAAAGAACGATGCGTCTAATCCAAGCTCCTGCTAGCATCGACATATGTCGCAGCTCTGTGTCCTTGGAATAGAATATCAATCCTGGCGTCCCTGTGGCTAGACACCTAAAAGGTTTGGAAAGTAGTTTTATAGCAAGGGTTAGAACCCAAAATGTTTTGAAAATATTTAGCAAGTGAATTAACTACAGTAATTTAAAATGCATGAATGCGCTTCATATATAAGTTAGTGTCGCACTCTCTTGAGGACATTCTTACCCCTCCACTATTGTGCACACCTAATGGTTACCTTAACCCCACCTAGTTGTACTACCCCGTCCAACTAGTCCTGGTATAATCTCCACTTGACATACTACTCTAACCCGAGTATAATAATTCCTGGATTGATAATTTATCTCCCTAATTAACTTAATTAATTTCCTTTAAATAATAATAATATAATTGTGTTACAAGTTATATAAAATAATTACATCAAACATTGTATTATTACCCTCATATAATATTTACTACCATTATATACATACCTTTACCACAACATCCACACATATTTCACATGTAAACATCCACACATATATCACATGTATATCTATTCCTTCAAGTATACCCTCTCCGTATGATTTCCTCTAAAGTGCTATCTTACTAGGTGTGCTCACATAACATAGATACCCGAGTTGGAATCGCTCACCGACTTAGCCCAACATATAAACGTAGTGGAGGCAGTCATATTCCTTCCCTGAAAGTGAGATAAACCACTCACCCATATACCGGATGCTATGACCTGGGGATATACTCACCCTACTCCTCAAGCTAGGGGATTCACCCACATTGCACAACCTCCCTTGATAGCACTAGAGTATATAACTTAAATAAATATCTAGTCCCTGATATTTAATAGCACACACAAAGTACACACATGTATATATATATATATATATATATATATATATATATATATATATATATATATATATACACTATCACCACACCGTATATATATAAAATATAAATTCTGGCTTTACTATGTACTAAAACCCGTAACACTAGCCTATATATTCCCGAGTCTACGGTCCGACTCTAAATTAATTAATCCCGCATTAATAAATTTCATTACCTTCCCCAGTCTACGATCCGACTCTAATTTAATTAATTAACAAATTAATAAATTTATCACTTTCCCGAGTCTATAGTCCGACTCTAATTTAATTAATTAACACATCAATTAATTAGTACCAATCCGAGTCCATGGTCCGACTCTAATTTAATTAATTTACACATTATTAATTAATAGCAATTTGTGTCTGCGGTCCGACTGTAATTTAATTAATTTACACATTAATTAATTAATACCAATTCGAGTCTATGGTCCGACTCTAATTTAATTAATTTACACATTAATTAATTTAACACTTGGTGTCGCCCAACCATTATACCCGGACTCGGTCACTTTGCCCGTACCATCGTTAATACCTAATTCTATATTTCTCCTCATAACTAATTAATTACACCTCAATTCCTTTAATAATGTAGTGCCTCTCAACTACAATACCCGAATATTTTCCCTCGGTCCAAAATCAATACTCACAAACTACGTCCCGAAATTTATTCATCTCATGGCATACAACTATCACCCTCCTAAACCCAATTATATCACCTTATAATTGCTAAGGAATATGTGTCACATATGAATTTATCACTGAATAAAAGTAGGGATTAAATCCTAAATTAATTTCTCTTATATATATAAAACTAGCCGAATTACAAAAATTCTGGGACCATCGATCGATCGATCCCCCTGGGTCGATCGATTGATCAAGCATGTCCCTTTCTTCTCCGACTTGTTGTTCAGCCATTGTTAACCGATTCAAGCTTCTACTTTCTCACATAAAAATATTCGATCATAATCTACCATATTAGCATATGAAAACAGGTTCTACTCAGCCTAGAAGCCTTAATTCAATCACCAATTTTCACAAATCTTAACGTTTTACAGATTCGGGTTTTACACAGGTTTCAAACACCCAAACACTTTACATTTCTAATATCAAAATTTAAATGTCCATTCATGCTGGATTTAATCATACGGTTCATATTTCTAAACTACAGAATCATGAAACCTACTAATGTCATCCCAAATCTCGTCAAGATATACCATTTTTCAAATACCGATTTCACCCGAATACCCATTTATTCCCAAAATGGATTTTGGTTTACACATCACAAAAATATGAATTGATTATCACCAATTCAGAATCATAGCAGTTAACCACTTTCCTGGAATCGTTCGTAGGGTCTGATCCGTTTGTGTAGTTAAGGTGCTGATGAAGAACACCCCAATTAGTCCCTTAATTTGGCTCTAAAAATCTCCAATTGTCTCTTGATTTTCTTTCCTCTGTGTCTCTCTCAAACCCTAGGTTTAGAATTTGTTAACTGCCATTCAACCTTTCCCCCAATTAGGTTTAAAATCCCTAATCCCGTTTTAGGCCATACGGGCCAAATTAAAATGGCCCAAATCACCCTGTGTGGGCCCGACTATGTCCAAAAATACCCCGAGACCCGTTTACTACCCTCGAGTACTCTTTTCTGACTATCTCGACCCATCCGGACTCAACCGTGCACTCAGAATCGTCATCCGAAATACTTTATAACATTCTCCAATTTTGATCTCGAAAATGCGATACACATTAATTCGGACAATTTACTTCAAGTCGCTGAATAATAAATAATTCTTTCCACTCAAATAAATTATCCAAATCATAAATTTAACTTTATCTAATTTAAATATTTATATTTTTCCCAAAAATAATTAAATTTTAAATTCGCAAAATTACGGGGTGTTACACATCGTTTCAATATAGGTTGAGAAATGCCTCTATTGTGGCCATCCAGAGGGGGTGGTCTCTCCAGGGGTCTCGAAGGAAAATTAATCTCTCGATTTGAACCCCTCCCTCCCTTCACGTTTTTTGGGGTGCACACAGGATTGTGTCCTTTATTGGGGAGCTCAGATGTGGTCTATGTGAGGTGATATGTAGAGATAGAGTCACCCGCATATTTTTCACAAATCAGGCAAAAGAAATGTTGCCTCCTTGAGAGAACAACATCAAGGAAAATAATGATGCTTGAAAACCAAATAGTTCAAAGGTCCGGGGACTAAGTTACCGAATGGTAAGGTGTTAGGCACTCATTCCTCCATTTCAGTCTCTCATGGGCATGTGTTAATCTTCTCTTGTAAACTTCGTTATGTATGTGCTTCTGTGCATAAATATAAATGGAGGATGGAATTTCTCGACTCGCGTCATGGATAAAGGATGAGTGAGGTAGTCCTTACGAGTGTTCCCCAAAAATAGCAATAAAAACTATAATTTATGTGTTTGTCGATTCCCAAGTCATTATGGAACAACGATTGCATATATCGGACAAGTCACAAACAAGCAAGCAAATAGAATATATATATATATATATATATATATATATATATATATATAGAGAGAGAGAGAGAGAGAGAGAGAGAGGCAGGCTCCTGTGCACACTAAGTTTGCACAGTGTTGGCGCTCACCAATTTTTTTAAAGCATTAAAAAAATATTTTTGAGTTTATTTTTTTATGTGATATTTAAACATTTCAACGGACCATGTAAAAAAAATCAGCTCAAAGAAACTTTTTTTACTATTTTTCAAAAATCGGTCAAACTTTTGCACCTTTTAAAGGGCTTAAAAGTAGCAAGAGTTGACCGGATTTTTAAAAATAGTGAAAAATGTTTTTTTGAGCTAATGTCTTTTACATGGGTCCGTTACAATATTTGAATATCTCACAAAAAAAATCATTTCAAATTTTTTTTTTTACTATTTAAAAAAGTGATGTGCAAACTTATTGTGTGCATGAGCGTCTCTCTCTCTCTCTCTCTCTCTCTCTCTCTCTCTCTCTATATATATATATATATATATATATATATATATATATATATATATATATTATTTGAATAAAGTAACAAATCCATATGGGAGGACTCGGGTCTAAGGATTTACCCAACACGCCTACGTATGGCATCAAAGTATACATACTTCAAATATAATATGAGGTGGGCTTAAACCCATAAATCCAATCGGGGACTTTATTATATGTGTGTGTGCGTGTAGGAAAAGGTGTTTTATTGTGAAAAAATGTGATAATTTACAAGTGAACCCTCATTTTCTTGTATTTGAGTTTTTCTATGAAAATAAAGTACGTGGCAATACTAAAATAAAAAGTTTGAAGTTAAGATATGGTGATGTAATGAGTAAAGTACCAAGGCGAAGATGAAGTAACTAATGCAAAAATAAGAGAATTTAAAGACTAAGGAGAAGAATTAGATCACCTTGTGAAGACTTCAAGTATATCTTGATTATAGATGCGTTGATGTCAAGATGAAGTGATGTTGGTTTGAGGAGGTGGGTGGGAATTTACTCAAAAGATTATGAAAATGATGGAAGGAGTGTGAAAACTGGGCATTTCAGGAAAGACCATCTCTGAATTAGTTCGAATTCTCTCTGAATAGTTGAGAGGGATGGTAAAGGAAGCTTTTAAAAGTGAGGTCATGGGATTTATTTATGAATCCAAAGGGTTCTGATCGGCATGGTCCTAGACCTGCCAATTGGCATAGAACCCTAGGCATACTACAGATAGACAGGGTCCTGGGACTGCTAGTTGGTAGTCTCAGGCAAGTATTTTGGAAAAAAGATCATAAAATCTGAACCATAAGTAAACATCATGCACGGGATGGACCGTTGAAAAGGGTATTTAGATACCTTTAATAATCCGTTGATCGATGTCAAACGGGGACAGGAAATGCCCGTTAGTCACTAGATAATAAATTTTTAAATGAAAATAGATTGTTCATCTAAACTGTAAGCCCGATTATTGCACAGGATGGACCGTTGGAAAGGGTATTTAATATCCTTCAAGATTTCATTCAGGTTCTTCAGGTTTGGAGAGTTGATCTAGGTCAAATGGGGTTAAAAGCACTCGATAACCCTTCGAAATAAAATGTATCTTTCGCTCGTACTGTAAAAATGATTTATGCATGGGGCATATAATTACAAAGGGTATTGAGAGCCCGTAGAAGATTAATTTAGACTTATTTATCCTAGAGAGTTGACAATAGTCAAACAAAGCTCAAGAGTGCTCAGTGGCCTCTAGATCAGTTATCAGGGTAAAGCAGACTATTTGTTTAAATCGTAAGGCTGATTCACGCATGAGTGAAAACATTAGAAATGGGATTCAAATACATTCAAAGATTCATTGAGCTTTTTCTTAGTCGAGGAAGTTGATCAGAGTTAAAATGAGGTCCGGGAGCGCTCTGTGGCCTCCACGTCAATTTTTGATAGTAAAATGAGGTTCGTTCGAATCGTAAAACCATTTTATGCACTGGGTGAACCATTAGAAAAGTAATTTAGAGCGTTTCAAAGTTTTATTAAGATTTTGATCATTCGTTAAAGTTGACCATGGTCAAACGGGCCTCGAGAGTGCCGAATGGTCTTTGGATTCTTACTTAGAGTATGACTTAGGTTTTATGGTGAATGAGTGAGTGATAGGGACCTAAGGAGGTGCTTAGGTGTTCATAGGATGGGGTGTCTATAGAGAGAAACATGATAGGTGAGCTTGGAACAAATAAAATCCGTTGAATGATAGACATCACATCGACTTTGGGAAAGAGGTTTTAGGTCGATTCTATTGACCTAGAGGGTAGGATCGATCGATTTGGAGGGTTAAGGCAAGTTCGGAGGTCTGAAGATGATCGATTCAGCAGGTCAAGGTCATTTAGAGAACTTCAAGAGATAAGGATGATCGATTTAGAAAGTTGAGGTCAGTTATGAGGACCTAACGACACGAAGGTGACCGATTCGGTTGGTTGAGGACAATTCTTAAGACAAAAAAGTTAGGCTGTGTTTTTTTTTAACATCCAATTTTTTCGATTTTTGATCCGATTTTTCTCGAATTTGGAATGAAATTTTAGTTTTTCAATTTCTGTTTTCTGATTTCCGATTTTTTCGAAAAATATTGGATTGAAAATCGAAAATAATTTTATATTTTTTATTTTTCAGTTTTTTCGAACTGATTTTTTCGGGAATATGCCGATCCGATTTTTTCGATATTTTTTTCGATTTGCTCGAAATAATTTTCTATTTTTTTCGAATTATGTGTCCATTTTTTCTATTTTTTTTAAAGTTCCCCATATCCGATATCGGTTGGGAGACGGGGAAGGCTTGAAAATTTGCCCTGTAAAAGGAGACTATCTCCCTAACTTCTACACAAATAAAAAAATTGGCCAAATCCTAATGTATTTACATGTTGGGTTAAGCCCTTTTCTTTGTTTCTTAAAAAAGAGAAGTTTAAGTAATCGAAAATCCATAATTTTTTTTTAAAAATTTTGGAATTTCTGAAATTTATGGATTTTTAATATAAATTGTGAATTTTCAATTTTTATCGATTTTCTATTTTTTACAAATTCAGAATTTATTTTTAATTTTTTAAAAAAATCGGATCGGAAATCAGAATAATTATTTTATTTCCAAAAAAATTGAATTTATTCGAACATGATTTTTTCAATCAAATCCGGTCGAAACACAGGCCTACAAAAAAAGGGAAGAAAATGAAGATTCAGTAGGTTAAAGATGTATTGTGATTGGTTCTAAGGGGCTAGAGAGACCATTTTAGCATGTTGAGGTCGATTTCGGGAACTTAAGTAGGCAATGATGACTCGGATTCAACGACTCGAGTTTAACTTTCGAGTCATGCTGGAGATGACAAATTCAACAGGTCGAGGATGCTTCCAAGGACCATGAGTTGTAACAACCAATTGTGAGGGATAAGGAAATTTTTGAGGACCTTGAGTTGTGACGACCAATTATTTAGGGTCGATGTCAATTCAGAGGAGTTAAATTTGTGATAACCAATTCTAAGGGCCAAGCTTATTTTTTAGGACCTTAAGTTGTGATGACTAATTCCACATGCCGAGGTCAATTATGAGGACCGGGGTCAATTCAAATGACGTTAAGTTGTAACAACCAACTCTGAGGGCCAAGGTCAATTATGAGGACCTTAAGTTATGACGACTGATTTTGAGGTCTGAGGTTAATTCATAGGTCCTTAAGTTGTGACGACTAATTCTAAGGGCCAATATCAATTACGAGGACCTAAAGTTTTGATGACTAATTCTGAGGGTCGGGGTCAATTATGAGGATCTTAAGTTAGGATCACCAATTCTATAAGTGGAAGTCAATTTTGAGGGCCTAAAGTTGTCACAATCGATTCTGAGGGCCAAGATCAATTATGAGGAGCTAAAGTTGTGACAACCAATTCTATGGGCAGAGGTCAATTGGGACTTTAAGTTGGGATAGTCGATTCTAAGGGTCGATGTAAATATGAAGGACCTTAACTTGTGATGAAAAATTTCACGGGTCAAGGTCAATTCTGAGGACCTTAAGCTGTAATGATCGATTCTGAGGGCTGAGTTCAATCCTAAGGACCTTAAGTTGTGAAGATCATTTATGAGGGTCAGGGTTAATTAGAAGGACCTAAAGTTTTATAACTGATTCGGAGGGTCAAGGTTAATTATGAGACCTAAAGTTGTGACAATCGATTCTATGGGTCGAGGTCAATTCTGAGGAGCTAAAGTTGTAAAAAGTTGTAACACGGTGAATTACATTCCTACAAAATTTTAAATTACCTTGAGAGTGAAGATGCATCTTTGGTTCCACTGGGGATTGTGTTGTTTTAAGACTTTACTAAGGAAGGCCTTATCTTTGAGATCCGATATTGGGATTGTGTTGTTTTGGGACTCCACTTGGGGATGTTTAGGTTGAGATATTTATAGTAAACTTGGATAGGTAAGTATAATTGGTTCTTCTTGTGAATATGTTGAGAATATGTCTGTGAGATTAATCTAGATCAGGATTATGCTGGAGATAAGAGAGTAATATAATCCTACTGAGGATTTCGAGAGTTTTGTAAAGTGATTAATTCTCCAAAAATCATTTGGTTTAGATATAAATGATATATATTTTTTTGGATTTTTTTCTACAACATTATGTAGGGGGTGCCGATAGGCATTCCTGGGGGTGCCAATCGGCAAGGGCAGGGAATCCTAGGCTTCTTTGGGAAGGGAAAAGATGACTGTAGACAAGCATGGTCAGGGGCGCTGCCTATCGGCAGGACCCTTAGCCTTCTAGAAAAAGGTTACGAATCCTCCCTTTTTTTCACACCATCAAATGTTTGACTCTTATGCATTATCTCTTTAATAACCATTCATAAGTCCTTTTTCTTCAAGACCTCAACTAGCTGGTTCAAGCGAGGTGTACAATAATGAGTGGCTAGCCATCGATGATTAGGCCGTCCTCGAGAGGCAGTCTATCGTGCCCCCTTGATTTGTGAAATGAAAATATCTTTGATTTGTTCGAGCTCATTTATAATGAGGGTACTCTACTATGCGAGATGGCATACCATCATTCGTCTAGGTTGGGTAACCCTAGTGTCTACGTGAATGTAGTGAGTTTTGACATTCTGTTTCATTTTTCTCTTCCTTTTTTTGCCAATGAAGGTTTTTTCTTCTTCTTTTGCAGACTGAGAATTCTCCTTCGATTATCCAGTGTCGGGGGATGATGTGATTTAAGGATGTTTTGGATAAGCTCTATAATATGGTGCACTAGATGGTCTCCTACTGCGATTTTGTGTTCTCTAGGGGATAGATTGTGGGACACTACCCAAACTTTCCATTTTGTCTTTGGAGAGATGACGATTACTTCCATAGATGTTCAGCAGCCCATGATGGTTGACTTTGAGGGGATTTTAGCTAGTGAAAAATCGCACGCTAATGGTAACATAGGTAGTAGTTCATATAAATATGGGGGAAGTGGGATGATTGTATTTGGTGATCGATCCGTATTTTTATTTTGATGAAGACTCTCTTGAAGAGTATGATGTATGTGACCGACGAGTGGCAGGTGGGACAGATGGCCCATCTATTTATTTATCTTTTGTTGGATGGATTTCTTGTTACAACCCGTGGCGACATCGTCCATCTCTAGTTCTTTTAGTATTTGAGGACGATTTATGATGTCCGGTTGTATGACGAGGGGATCTTGACTTAGCATCCCTTCATTTTTATCTGGATTCTTTTAGCTGGTGCTACTGACTAACTTTTTTGGAGCGATGTATCTTTTGGAGGTAATTTTGAATTTAGTTTCCTTTTCAAGCATTTCCTTGCATAATTCCTTGGTTTCCTTTTCGGATTCCTGTATTTTACAAGCGTAGTTTTATAAGGTGATCGGGTTTAATGTGAGGTTAATAGACCTTAAGGATGAGGGCTTAGGGGAATTTTTTCAGATGTTCTGGTGATGAAAGTGTAACTACAGGTCAAATCAGTCTTTGTCTATGGAGGATGTGTGATGGGCTCTAAATGCCCCGACAAGTGATCAAGTTATCTCACTATCCTTTATGAGTCCTTTGGCATCTTAATTTGAGTATATATTAATTCTTTGTTGGGGATTATAGGTGACCTTCTACCCCTGGGGGGACTTTCACTAGATGCGACAGTTAATCGTGCATGAGTTTGGATACGTCGAGTACCTAGGGGATAGGGTAGCGAGGAAGATCGTGGAGGAGGAGAGGGGTGTACCACCATCGATGCCATTTATGTACATGAGGCGAGTGATGGAGATGTCGGGTGATGCCCAAGTAGCGACGATAATTGGTGATCCCTATATGCACTATTTCGATACAATAACTAGCTACAATTATTTGGATTTTATAATGAGCTAGATGATTCCATTTTATATCTATGACATGGATAACATGCCTCTACCCACCATGGCTTTGGGCAGGAGGACTAGTGCACTGCTGGGATTCTCCCACAATGCACGTGGTGGCAGTGACACTAAAAGAGGAGGATCTCGTTATTCAGGTTACTCCCCCTTCCTATAATTTTTGATTGAGTAGCGACGAGTCACTGAGTGTGATGTACAGCCATTTTGCATCCGTATTTGTATTCATGGGGATTACAAAATGATTCCCTTCGACCTAAGCTATATTATTTTTCTTTCTCTTCTTATTCTATTCACTTGCCTTTTCTTTTTTGACTGATTTTTCTCTTACTTGTTTCTTATTTTCTTGTAGAATCTTTAGGTGTTGACCACTTGGCTGAGGGATAGAAAGAATTTGATGTAGTCCATGTCGGACTATAATAAAAGATTGAATTTTCTTTTTAGAGTTGATTCACATTTCTCCCCTAGATTCTTGACTATTACTTATCGGAGGGGCCATATTTCTTTAGGTGGTTATGAATTCAGTGTGCTTGAGGGGTTTTGAGGATGTTGACTTTGCTGGGGCTATTGTCGAGGCCTTATTATGAGGATTTTTAGGTGATGGGGGACTTGACTGCAAATCCAGAGGTCGCTGCAAAAACGGCCTGGATGCTCTACTACCATCATCATGCGGTGTTGGTGCTGGCTAAGACCCTGAATGCCCTTGATGCTTGGAAGTAGGGTCATTTTGACTTTCTAAGGGGAGAACTCTGATGCTGTTTATGTGACTTGTGGAGAGGTTTTTTGTGGAGATCCCTCCTGAGTACCCCTTAGCAATTATTTCCAATTTCTTTGTTTGGACCTTCTTCACCTTTGACCTAAGAGTTAGGTCAACTGGTTTGTAGAGAATGGAGCCCGGTGTCTTCACTAGTCAGTACCATAGTGGAGGAACTTATTACCAGTCATGCTGCTTATGAATTATCAGTATGCGTGGTTAGTGGGTCTTAAGAAGACATTTTTCTATTTCCCCTGGCGGTTCCTATGCCAAGTCAAGTCAGTTGGGAACAAAATCGTGCCCTCTCGTATAAAAACATTCTTCCTAGTGGAGGATTTGATTAAATTGTGGAGGATTATGTTGGGCTCTTTATGGCAGTGTCGTCGTCCGTCTATCCATCCATCACAGCCTGTGGGAGGGGCTTGTCCTATATCTAGGGAATACTTAAAGTGGTTATGGAAGCAAGAAGAGGAAGTCATGGAGGAAGAGACCATTCGAAGGCGGTTCATTACTTTTGACACCATGGAAGACAATGTTGTGGTTTTATCTAGGCTTGTTATGGTGTACCGCTCTATGGTGCGCACACGATGTGTTAACTAGGAGTGGGAAACTTGGGGACCTTTAAGGTTGGGTAACGATAACGAAGTGGGGAAATCAAGTAGTTGAGGGAAATATTTTGTGAATCTTGGGTATTTTTGTAAAGCAATGTTAATTTCAGTGTTTTGAATTTTGGGGTTTAGGGATGATTTTTGGTGTATCTTGGTTAGGTTTTGTTTTGGAATTGTTTGGCCAAAGAAAAGGGGTGGTTGGGTTAAATCCCTTTAGTGATACTTCATGTAGAAGCACTGTATTCCTTATTATAAATAAAAATTAACTTTGAACATATTTTATTATGCCGCTTGATGTGTTTTCTTTTTGAACTATCTTCACCAATTATTAAGGCATACATAATCCGTTTGTTCATGTAAATGATAAAATTGACCACCATCATTGGAGGTTAGAAAGGAATAGCATTTTATGAAAATAAAGGGGACCGAACATATGTATGATGTATGGATTGCCTACGTACCTCTAGGGATTTTAGAAATTCTCATGAGTTTCATTTTTAAAAGAAAAAAGTTTTAGAGGATTAGGTCCCACGTAGTTTTAGGTAGGGTAAACGAAGAGATTTTTTTAGAATAGAATAGAGATACGAAGATTCATAGTGTGCCGAGATTTAGGACTAAGGGTAAATTTCTTTAAATGGTCAAGGTTGAATGGACATGTCATCTCTTTTCCATCGAGATATGTGAGCTTATATGTACATCCCGAGAGAATCTTCTTCACGATGTAGGATCTACTCCAATTCAATTTGAATATCCCTCTAGGGTCCTACACGGGATCTATGATCTCTTTGAGGGCAAGGTCTCCTTCTTAGACACCAAATTTATTGACTTTTAATTTGAATGATTTCGTTATTCGGTGATGGTACCCCTATATATAATATTGAACCTTCGGTATATTTTCATCCAAGAGTGATAACTTATCAAAGTGGCTTTGATGCGATTATTCTTCAACAAATTTACTTTTGAAAAGGACACGGAAGGAAGTTATTTACATCTCAATGGGTAAGGGCGATTCCATTCTATACACTTGAGAATAAAGGGTATCCCCCATAGGCATTCTAATTGAAGTGAGGTATCCGTAGAGGGCGTAAGGGATGCGGTCGGACCAATCTCTAAAACTATGAATCATCTTGTTAATTTAGATTTTAAGGCTTTTATTAGCGACTTCGATAGAACCATTTTTTTGGGGTCGATAGGGAGAATATTTGTGTCCCTGAATCCCCTACTCATCGACTAGTTATGTAACCTCATATCTAAAATGGAGCCCATTATCCGACACTATTTCGTGGGGAATTATGTATCAAAAAATGATGCTCTTTCTAATAAATCGGGGCACAACTATGACTCAACTTTGAGGCATTTGGTGAAGTAATCAATGGGGATCAGGATGGATTTATGACCATTTAAAGATTTAGGAGTAACTTTTCTTATGATGTGAATTCCCCAAGTGTAGAAGGCCCAAGGAAATATCATGTTGTATAGTTCTTGAGGAGGAATGTGTTGGAGTTTGGTAAACTATTGGAATTTCAGGCATCTTCAGACATCATCCATTTAATCTCGAACCATGGTGCTCCAATAGTACCCTTAACAGATTATCTTCTTACCAAGAATATGACGTTTATGTTAGGCTTGCTATTAAGTTCAAATAGGTTCCATTGAAGTTTCTCTTGAGGAGTGATTTATCACAAATAATGCATTAGGCAGCCTATTTTTGATGGGTCGCATGGTCTTTCTTATCTGTATCATAGGGATACTTACAACATTTATGGAGGCGCCAATTGTCATAGTATTATAATCCATCCCTACCAAAATCCTCCTCGAGGATGAGTTTAATGTTCTAGCAGTGGGTAGGCTTAGCTTCTTTCTGAACCAGGACAGGGGAAATTGTTATTCCCTTAGGCATGTCGACTATAGAGGCCAGGGGTAGTAAGGTCATCAACCATGTTGTTCTTTGCAAGGGGTAAGTAATGGAATGTGACATCAATAGACTACGTGGCCCGTTATTTTGGGTGAGAATGGAAGGGTAGGAGCTTCTTATCTTGGACTTTTTTATTTTTATAGGGTTTGGATGATGATAAGAGAAGAGTCTCCGTAGGCGTCTAGGTGTTGAATTCCATTCCGAAGGGCAAATTAGAGGCCTATAGTACATGCCTCATACTCAATCATGTTGTTGATGCAAGGGAACTCTAGTTTGATGGCAATCGGGTTGTGAGAGTCATCACGGGTGATTATGAGTATTCCAATATTGTATCCTTTCTTATTGGAAGCTCTATCAAAGAAAATTTGTCATCTAGATCCTCCTGAGAGGTGCAAATAATATACTCGTCGGGAAATTTAAAGACCTAAACATCGACTTCTTCCATGGGGTAATCATTAAGGTAGTCAAAGATGTCTCTCCCTTTCATATCATTTTGTGTAATGTACACAATATCGATCTTAACTACCAACATCAACCAACGGTACACTCAACTAGATAGAGTGGGATGTTCAAGAAAATACCTGATGGGATACATATGGGATACTAGTCTGATGAGGAATCCAAGCATGTAGTGCTGAAACTTCTACGTGACCTGGACCATAGAGACACATGATTTCTACAAAGGGGTGTAACTGACTTCGTACTCGACCAATTTTTTACTGCCCTAATAAATAACTTTTTCTTTACTTGATTTTTTAATGTATTGGGCTAACAAATCCCTCATTGTAGTATCTATGATGGTCAACTACAAGAGAGGGGGAAACCTGGCTTCAGAGGCTTAAAAACCTAAGATCAGATAAGGTATCGCTTGATTTGGTTAAAGGATTCTCGGCAGGTGTCATTCCAGACTTTAGTTGAACCTTTTTGAAGAAGCTTGAGAAGTCAGTTGGTGGATGAACCGATTGATGTACTGTAGTATACCCATGAATTCTCGGACTTCATTCTCCATCCATGGTGGTGGCATCTCAAGTATTGCTTTCATCTTGGCATGATCTTCTATAATTCCCTTCTCATTGACCATGAATCCAAAGATTTTTCCTTTAGTAACGCTAAAAATGCATTTTTTGGGGTTTAGCCACATCTTGTATTTTCGTAGTAAAAAAAAAACTTCCAAATTAGGGAAATATGTCCTTCCCAATCCATAAATTTGATGATCATATCGTTCATATATACATCGACCTCTTTGTGAATAAGGTCATGCAGGATGGTTATCGCATCCTTTAGGTAGGTAGCCCCGATGTTCTTGAGTTTGAATATAATGAGAGTGTAGACGAAGCTTCCCATAAAATGATAAAGGCAGTTTTCTCATGATGGTCAATGTCCGTCTTGGTCTGACTGTATCCGGTGAATCCATCGACCAATGAATTGAGAGCCTGGATAGACGTGTTTTCCATAATCATGTCAATGTTAGGCAATGGGTAGTAGTCCTTCGAGGATGATTTATTCAAATCCCAATAGCTGACGCACATGTGTCCTTTTACTCATGACTTTGACTATGCGAAAGAAATGGGACGATATTGGCAAGCCATGTAGGATATTTGACTATGAAAATGAAATGCACGTTCAATTTATTGACCATTTCCTCTTTCATTTCAAGCGACCATTTGTAGAGGAGCTTCCTTAGCTTCGGTATGACCAATTTATATTCTATAAAGGTTAGGATCTCATACTGAGCAATTTCTGGGTCAATATTGGGCATGTCATCATAGGACCATGCAAAGATGTCCATGAATTTCTTGGACATCTTTGCATGGTCCTATTAATATCAGTTAAGAATTATTCATTTACAAAATCATGATCATTAAGAATTTGATTAAAATTAAGACAATTAATGTAAGGTACAGGAAGATACTCGAAATCTTCGTTCATTGCATTTTTAATAAAAAAACATTGATAACCTTGTCAAAATAGGTGTTAGTTACATTAATACCAAAAAAAGGAAAAACTAAATTAGAGGAAGAGATTTGGATAGGGCAGATAGTAAAGTTAGGTTGAATATGAGTAGGTTGGATAGGCACGGAACTCCAGTTGAGGAGAGGTATGTCCGTAAGTTTAATTTAAGTGGACAGGCCTAATGGTGCGTCATCTGAGAAGATCATGAAAAGACTCATCCCTAGTGTCTGCAAGTTGAATGAGGCCTGAAAATCCCTTTCCTCAGAATCCCTCGTAACTATCACAATTTTTTTGGTGAGAGGTTCTACTTCATGTTAGTAGTCTTCGGCCCAAGAGTTACTATCTTAAAAGAATATTTTCATCCCCGTTTTTATCTTCTTATGAAAGAAGATTTCCAAACCCGATTTCATCCTCTTATGAACATGGTGATACTATGTTTTGGGGAAGACACAAAAAGGGAAGTCTTGACCAACAAAGGGTCTCCAAAAATAGTCCTTTATTCTTCTGAGCTTTTTTTCGGTCATGGTCTCTGGAGTGCTTTTAGTTCTTCTGGTGAAGGCTATTAAACTAGGCCACATGGATGAAGGCCTCCTTCAGGAATATGGGTCAAGGATTCCTTATTTTCGTCGCCCTAGCCTCATTACGAGCATAAAGTCTATGTTCTTGAACATCTTAATCATGTTGACGTTGCCATGCGGGTTATGTTCTGGATAGATCCGATTTTTAAAATTATCTCACGTTGGAAGGGGAAGTGGGTCAACTTTTAAGGTAAGGAGGAGCATGTCATTGGTCATATACTGGATCTTTAATATCGGGTTGCTATTACTAGCAGTGTTGGAACTGTCATCATCCCCATAGATGGGGATGAACTACCTTATACTCTTGACTCACTTGAGTATACATTGTATAAGTATCATCTAGTTTAGAAATTGTGACAAAATTGGAATGTTATTTCGTAGATACGAAAGAGCCTCAGATTCTTCTCATAATGCCACACTTGATTCAATTAAAGGTATAAACCTTAATCCTACACACACACACACACAAGGAATACATACGTTGTTCATATATTTCATTGATTGATTGTGTGTGAGTTGTGTGTGTTAAATCCCTTTTAAATTGATTTTAATAATTTTGGGAATTTTTAAATAATTTTTAATTTTTTTTAAAATTAAAAGTTGGTCTATAAAACTTTTGGGGTAATTCTATAATTACTGATTTTACCATTTCTTACCTGAAAGTTGGGTTGGGTAGAATTCGAAAGCACTTGAGACTTCAGGGGTACTGTGTATTTATTTTCAAAATACACTCATCTAAGTGCATCTCAACCCTGCACCTATCAACCTAATAACGGCTAGATTTGTGTTTGTTGCAAGACTCACAACCCTTGTGTTATCTCAGCCCTTGGATCTAAGTAATCAACGTTCTGCATGCATTCAAAACCAATCCAAGTTAAATCCTTTTAAAAGGATAATAAGTACTTTAAACCACCACTTTTATTTTACCGTTGGATCAAAGTCAAATATGTCAAGACCATATCTCAGCCATTGATTTGATCAGCTGTTCTCGAACCTTTCCCTTTCAGTATAAAAGGAAGTTCAGTCTCAGCATTTGAAGATTTTTCTAGTTCGTCCAAATAGAGAGAGAAAGAAGAGAGATAAAAGAGAGAGTAAAGAGAGAAGAGAGAAACCACAGAGAAAACCTAACTCGTTTCAAACCCTAAATTCATTTTTACTAAACATTTTACACCAAACACCATCCTTGAGTGTTTGAGAGTGATTTTGTTAGAGGTTTGAAGGCTGTTAAAGGCTTTTACCCTCTTATTTAGAGATCTTATTTCCAACTTAGACATTTCATGTTAGATCTCTATTTCTTTTTCATATAAACCGTTGATCTGGCCATTGCATGTCATATTACACTTAGATCTACATCTTTTAGTTTCTCATCTTGAGAAATCGTATTTGTTTATTAAATTTTTTTCTATAATGTTTTCAACAACTCAAGAATAAAAAAATATATTTTCTGTTTTCGGTTCTTATGAAACAAGACTTCTGACCTAGTTGGAATTTCAATTGGTGATTTGCAATTTCAAAATCATTTTCAAAACTCCTGAAATTGTTTAAGACCTTGGCAGTCTTTCAAGCAAGGTAACCTTGGATTCTCGAATTATTTGAAAGGTTAAATAAAGTATTTTGTTTCTAAAGAAGAGAGAACCTGAAAACAACTTCATTTAGATCTGATATGTAATTTGCAAGGACTTATTTGTATAAATAAGTGTGCGTGTGTGCATGCATGTGTTATAACATTGTCGCAAACACTTGTCACACTATAACACAAGAAGTGTTGGCTCTAAGATCTTGAAACGTCAACAGTCGAGGTAAATCTAGAACAAAGTGGAGAAGTTAGAAAATTGAGAAAGCCACATCAACATCAGAACTGTAGAAAAGTTAGAATCAAACTAGTGGGTACACATTCTAAACTTGTTTAGGTTTGTTTTGTGTCCATGTGTGTTATATAGTTTGTAACTTGTATATTTTGTTTTAGTGGATTTTTTGTTTTTGACTTGGAAGTCACTGTGGATGTTTCCTCAGTTAGGTGAAGTTTTACCATGTTAAAAACTCCTTGTCCTTAATCTTTTTACATCTCCTCATCTCATTCTTGTGGGTGTGCTGATTTAGTTGACTTAATATTTTTAGTTTTTTTTTCAAAACTAGTTACAAAATCTTAAACATATCTCGTACATTTGTCATTAAACACATCTTGTGATTAACCTATTTTGATTTAAAGAAAAGAGTTTCTCCAAAAAATAGTCCTGTGTTACTTTTACTGTTTAATCCTAAATTAAACGACTTGAGTAACACTGATAATCTCATCAAAATAGGTCATAGTTACATTAATACCGAAAAAAACATTGATAATCTCATCAAAATATTTTTACTGTTTGATAAAAAAACATTGATAATCTCATCAAAATAGGTCATAGTTACATTAATACCGAAAAAAGGAAAAACAAGATTAGAGGAAGAGATTTGGATAGGGAAGATAATAAGGTGAGGTTGAATCTGAGCAGGATGCATAGGCACGATATTTCAGTTGAGGAGAGGCATGTTCGTAACTTTAATTTGAGTGGAAAGGTCTAACTGTGCGACATCTGAGCAGATCATGAAGAGACTCATCCCCAATGTCTGCAAGTTTAATGAGGCCTCAAAATCACTTTCCTTAGAATCCCTGGTAACTATCACGATTTTCTTGGTGAGAGGTTCCACTTCATGTTGGTAGTCTTTGGCCCAAGAGTTACT